>CM060981.1:173775151-178575151 GCA_030765065.1 Deroplatys truncata
CAAGTTTAGTATTTAACCGACTTTTCGTTTTGTCATTATGCTGTTCACTTACACACACACACATACACACACACACTCACACACACAGTAAATCACACAAATACACATGAAGCTTTTTCTAAAAATTCTTTTTGTGCTCAGGGAGTCTCAAAACACATATTTCGGATGAAATCTTGACATCGAATTTTTGGGTAGAGTGCAACACTTCACCTACTTACTATACATAGTAGAGAAAGTAATGGATATCTTGGTAATGAATGATACCACAAAAAGATTATTTGAAATTAATTGTGTGTTTAAAGAGATCTATATTTTTTTACAGTAAGTTTTGTCTATTCTCATAGTTTAGAAATTATATAGCACTCTACAACATTCCTTCAGCTTCACATTCACGTTCAGAAACTATTCCCAGAAAATTGAAGATAGGCATTTTAAATGCAATTTAAGTGTGTATTACATATATATACCAGGTGGCCCATACAAGTCGTCCTTAGTTGAACTTAGTTTATACCGGATAACGCGGATGCCAAAAGGTTTGCCTAAGCAGAACTGCAAAGGGGACTCCATACCGAAAGAGAGGAGACCGCTAAATGAAAGACCAATACTTGAAAACGAACACCTTAAACCGTTATTACTGGTCATTTGGTAGAGAAACTGCCTGCTGTATGAGGTTCCGGGTTCGATTTCCGGACTGGGCTACAGAAAGTATCTTTAAACGAAAACATTTCACGGGATGTCCAAACTCTGATGTTAGAAAGTGAGAGTAGCTATGTGTATGTAGACGGGGGTGTTATCGGATATTTGATAAATTCGCTCATTCACAAGAATTCAGGATTGCCGCTTAACGAAAACCTGAGTACAAATATTAACTCATTTATTTCGATGAAAATTAATCTACACTATATGGCACCAATTGGTGCCCCAAAGTTAACAACATTAAACTAAACTCTGTTTTACTATATTTACGTACGCTTAAATGCGCCTTAGAATTGAATTATTTTCTATTACAGCGTTATGCACAATAAGCATTTGCAAAAACATGCCTGCCTTGGTGGACGGATTGATGTAAAGACCTTTCAGGCCCACGTTCTACCTGGAATGATCTATCATTTCTTTACATTATTTCTGTACGTAATAAACATGTGCCAAAACATGCCCGCCTTGGTGGAGGAATTGATCTAAGGCCTCTCAGGCCTAGTTCTACCTGGAATGATCCATCATTTCTTAATATTATTTCTGTATGTCAAAAGCAAAAGAAAAAAAATGCATCTGAAGATGTTTAGAACACAGCCTCCGAGCCTCAGATGCATTTTGGTGTGTCTCCGCACACATTGTAACTATATCTATGTGTTCGTCATTGGTGAATGTTGCCTTTTTGTCTGAATGAACTGGCTCGAACTGCATTCACGCGTCTACTCCACGCTTATCAGTACTATACTACCATGTAAACACCTGCAGACAGCAGTACTACCTCAGTGGCTTTTCGCTTTGTACCTGCACTGCCCTTTGAACAGCAGTGATGCGGCAACTTCTGTTGCAGCTGTGTGCCGAGAAACATAAAACTATAAAGGACGGCTTGTGTAATTTGAACTTGTAAATGAATTTGCACACTAATCTTGACACCATCTAAGAGTAGCATACCAATCAAAACTGCTGTCTCTATAATGACGCAAAAACATTAAATTCTAAAATTACTTTGTTAATTGCCAAAATATATGCAAAATATGCGTCGATTTCACAGTAATTAAGTGTTTTAGGTTCATAGCCAACTATATATTTTGTTGTAGTTACACAGAAGAAAGTGTTTATTTACCATTGGTAAGTTGATCACAGTGTTGGTAACCGTGTCAACAAATGTTTATCCGCTAACAAAAAGACGGTATAACAAGCTTAAGGTATACTTATAGCGTATTTTTGCAAATCCAATGCGCATCTTTTTTGTCAAAATGCAGTATTCAAAATAATGTGGTATGCAATAAAATTAAACGAGTGTTAGTTCGAGTGCAAAATCGTTCCGTAGTTCTCCGATGACTACATTCAGATTTATCATACATATCTTACGTCACACTTCATTGTTGTCATTCTCTGCTTTGTCACACTTCTTTTATCATTTTCCTAATATTGCAAGGGGCGTTGGAATTAGTACTAGTCAGAAAATGGAGGGCAAACAGAAGAACATCTTATGACGTTACTTTCAAGCGTAAGATTATTCTTTTTGCCGAAAAAATGGTAACGAAAGTCAGGAAGAGAGTTCAATGTAGCGGACAGCGACGACGTTTGCTTATGACGGTAACAAACTTGGCATTATTTGCAATTAAAGCTAGCAGAAAGGTACTTGTAACATTGGCAGCAGTAAGTTCATTTCAACTGTTCATGTGGTATTGGTATTTCATGTTCACTTTAACAGGTAGTGATAATTTCTTTAACTGTGTCATGTAACAATAGGCTACTTATAAGTACTAGGTATGCTCTAAAACATAATGCACAAATCCACTGTTATTCATAATAAACTTATCCTGTTATTGATGCGCATTACACTGGTAAACCAACTATTTTTTATTATATTAAGTTTCAAATCTGGAGTGCGCATTAGATTCAATGACGCACTAGATTCGCATAAATACGGTATTGTTTTCTTCAGATGATTGTGTTATATTTGATTACATGCCTACTTTATTTTGTGTATATTTTCTGTGTTTAATAATGAGGCATGGTATAGTGCTGAGGGATTCTTCAACAGTAAGAGCCAGGATACGAATGATGGTACAAAATATTTGTGAAAGGTATGCAAATTCCTTAGCCCGCAAAACCATTAAAAATGAAGACTATTGCAGAGTGGAAATATATTCACATTGTTGTGTTTTAAGTACTGTGCAATTAAGATACGACCATTCTTGATAAGTACAACCCAGCGTTCAACAAATTTTAATTTGTAGCTAAACCTGCGATTAGCGATTACTTTGGCAACATACAAAATAACTAATTTTTTCCATTTAAAGGGTAGCTTGTGATGCGTGGATTTATTTGAAGGTAATAAATTTAAATATCAGGTTTGATATTCATTCGATAGTTCGTTTTAGAGTTATTTTATTCACAGACACACATACACACATAAATACACATGGATTTTTCTAAAAGTCCTTTTTTGCTTTCAGGGGTGCTCAAAATGTGTATTTTCGCTGACATCTCAATATGGAGTTTTCCAGGTACGCGGCAGAGACGGTAAAATGGTTTGAAAAACTAGAATTTATTAAAAATATCACGTATGCAAAAATGTTCCTGCAGGGCTTTAAAAATAGTTTCCAAACGTTATAAAATGAATTTTCTAAAAAAATTTGTACCTGCATGCGTATTTTTAAGTTACATTATAGATAAATTATTTTTGCAAGTATGAAACAAATTAGACGATTTCAATAAAATGGATCCTAGTGTTCGGTATGACGGTCGATTAATACTTACTAACCCGTCGTAATGTTGGTTTGATTTTGTCCCAAAAGATAACAGAAGCATATATTTTAAAGTTCCTAACAATGAAGCCAGTTGTAACGTAAAACTTATAGCGTGACCCTATGTCATAAATTCCATTAATCTATTGATAGACTGTATTACGTTCTTGCAACATGGTATTAGTGTGGATTTAGAACACGTGTTGCGTAGTCAAACGATGGAAAAGATAACACAATAAACAAGAAAAAGTGCAGGGAGTATCTCCGCAGTTACAAAATAGCTGGATTGATTTGTAATCTTTCTTTATATGGTCTACCTCCAAAGATAGAATGCCGACATTGAAAGAAGGAAGAAGTTAATCAGATGAGCTTTTCATCCTTTTCACTTGTTCTGTTAGAAATCTGAATGCTGCTTCTCTGTATTTCTCATTGCTATTATCGATTGGCCCAAGTCTGTTAGAAGTTTGTTCATCCTCTCTATCTCTACTTTCTTCTTCACTTCACTGCATTCTCTCTTTCACAGAAGCCATTGATGAGATGTCTTGGTGTTGGGTTGGACTTATTTCTGATTTCACCTCTTTACAGTCACGTCTGCTGAGACCGTATTAAGGTATCCAATTTACTTTTTCAGGTTCTCTTGACGTTACAGTTTTCAAAGGTTGTGCTGGTAAGTTGGAAGATGAAAGCGAGTACCACAGTGAAATAGGCTACCTATTTTAAGTTATACGAGTACATTGCTTTTATTCCCATATTTCATTGTGTATTACAAATAGCAGAACCCGCAGTTCTTTTCAGGTTATTGCGTTAAATCTGTCTCTTGTCTGTCAGTCTCTCCCCTCCCCTCTCATCTTTTCTCCTCCTCACATCTTCTCTCACTCTCCCTATTCTCTTCCTCTTAAGTTTTCCTTCTTTCCTCTCAAAATCCCTTAATCCTCTCTTTGCAGTTCTACGCTTTCGCACTCTCTACAACTCTCCGACCTTCTGCTACTCCATTAAACTCAACGTTCTCTCTTCCTTCCGTGCAACTTGCACATCGTGTAATGTTAAAAAAAACATTCTATTTGTTTCTGAAATGTTAAGATGTTGTAAAGTGCACAAATTAGATAAAATTGAAGTGTTTCTCATAATAATCGGTGCACTTACACGAACAAGAGTAATAAAGATCGTTATAGCTCTTAATATTGGAAAAGTTGTAAATATAAAAACCTGTCAAACATTATGCTTAGAAGCTTTTATTCTGACATTTAAAAGTGGCTTAATAATAAAAAAAATATTTAGATTTTTTTTAAGTTTGACCCATTCTAATGGACTTCTGATCCCCTTAGGAAGCCATATAGACTATTTTTCTAAATGTGACCTGTGATTTTCTAAGTATTCTAAATGTTATGTTATGCATCTAGTTTCATAACATTGGGTTCGGTCATCCCTGCGTGAAAACATATGACATATACATACAAACAAACACAAACACCCGTCGTCCTCCGGGGTGTAGTGGTTACCATGATAGCCTCTAGTTCCCGAGATCGCGGGTTCCAACTCGGCGGAGGGCGATGGATTTTTTCAGGAGTAAAAATCCTTGGCATGCCTTCCTTCGGAAGGGAAGTAAAGCCGGTGGTCTTGTCTCGTAGATTTACGGCACGTAAAAGAACTTCAAGCCTGATAAAGAGGCATCTGAGCAAAATTACCGGTCTTTCACGCCCAATATAGAATGGGGCACTATGGACCATGGGAGTTAAAGAGCGTCCATAAATAAAACTCAATTCAATACACAAACACTCACAAATATTAATGCAATTTTAAAACTAAAATTTTTGGCTTTAGGGTATACCGTTATATATGTTACCAGTAGTGTCAGTTATTCATTTATAATCGAAAATTATCAGAAACAATTCGCTTAACTTTTTATTTATGTAGGAATATAATGCATTTGATGTTTTATTTATTTCTATAGAATTTTTCTGCAAAGGTTTTATCCATAAATTGTATCCAAATTTAACCAAAATAGACGTCTTGAAACCCCACTGAATCCGAGAAAGTTGTTTTTGGAAAAGTGCATCTTGGTGTGTCAAGTAGGTTTTGAGTATAATGCGAATATTTATGCTGTTGAGCTTCACCGGAATTGGGATACCAGGTGATGGCATGCCACTCCAAACCCACCATCATGAGTCACTTCTGACCTTGGCCTGAGCTATAAATTGTGAAGCGTTTGCTGCCTTGCCCTCGAATCACAGCCTCTGCAGTGACAACGTGGCAGGAAAGAAGAAGAAAACCAACGCAGCAGTCAACTATCCTGGGAAGGAGACTGAAATTGCCAGCGCCGTTCTTACCACACAACCATTAACTACAGAACTCACTCCGCCTTCACCAATAGCCTAGCTTATACCTTTAACCCAGGAGCTTCATCACCGCCGTCATCACTTCAGCCTCATCGCTGCCACACTTCAGCGCAGCAGTGCGTGGAGTGCACAGGCAGCTTCCGGATCTTCAGAACCTCCCGGTACAATTGGCCTTCCTGCTTTTTAAATTCTAATCTGTAACAAAAGGAAACGTTAGTAGTAGCTGTTTTTTATTCTTTCGGAATAATATGAAAAAAATGTGTAAGAATGTTACACCTTTTTTAAAGTCCTGTTTTTTAAAATTTTAATTATAAATAACTATAACTTTTAATCATATACCCTTCTACATTTGGCACCTAGAGTCTCTGTAAATGCGAGAGAACCAAGAAAAAAGCGGTCCGCTGGCCCATCTCCCAGAGTTCTTTCCGGATAAAGATCTGGAAAGCCTGTAAATTTGCCGATTCTCTAACTCTGATTATCCAGAAATAGGTGGCAAATATTATCTAAGAAAGGGTATCCGTCAGCTGCTCATCATCTTGATAAAATTCGAGAGTCAGATAGTCTTCCAGTGTAGACACTTGTACGTCACGACAGATCACACAGATTCGTCCATATATCCAGTCTCAGAACGTACGCCGGCACAGACTACTAGTTTGTGATGTAAGGTTTCCACCGCCGGACACCTATTGCAGAGATTTGATGGCCTTGCCGCCACAATTTGTTAGCTGTCGGAACAACCTCATTGACAAGCGAATATTCTGCAGCTTTTCAGTCAGTGGGGATCTTCGGGTTAGTAAATTTGTTCCAAATGGTCCTCCATCTTCTCAGCGAATAGTTCCATTGCATTCGGGTATAACACTGGTGGTAATAATGAGATATTTGTAAAATAAGGCAGATAGTTTAAAAGCTAACCTTCAATTATTGGTAGTTGTCAGATTCGCAAAGGTCTCTCACCACCGCCGAAATTCGGGTAGCCGCCTGGAACGTGAGGTTGTTCTGCCTAAAAGGATTTCTGAAGCGGAAGGACCTCACCGTCCAGAATACGCAGTATAGTTTTCCCAAGGAGTGTCAAACATTTCGCGTCCACTGCTATCAGCCCACAAACACCTTTATTAACTGGACGTCGTAGTCGTTTCCTGGAGACTCGTTTTTAATGAAGGAAAACTCATCATAAGAGCCAGAAGACCGTCTGCCCTGGTCAGGTTGGAGTTCTGGGTTGAAGGAGATCACAGTGATGTCTTGGCTGACTGGCTGCCTGCCCTCGGGCAGGTACTCCATGTAGAGGAGAGGCCCAGGTTTCGGCCACTCAGCCGAAACCTGGACTGCCGCCGCTATCTGCCAGTATTGTGGCACTGGAACCATCACCTCCAACTGCACTGGCAATGACAGTCCAGTGTACTGCGTTACCCGTAGTTTCATGGGTCAGTTCACGGGCCAGGCGGTATGGCCATGGAATTCGCACATACAGCTGGCCGCCAAACTTCTGCAGTTACACCTCGCCGCTCCTCCATCTTACTCCTCATATCACAGCCTAAGTCACTTGTGTTTCTCCAAAAGCTGGAGACGCTGTACTCATCAAAGAAAAACTTAACCCACTCGAGAAAACACTAACACAGATCAGGTAGGAATCAACCCCCGGCTTCAGGACGACGACTAGATCAAATTTCCCCTAGTAACCACACCGGACCTAACAAAATCATTACAAGGTAACCTACTCTCCATCAGAAGGCTCGTCAAGAAGCATATGGCACCGCTTCATACGATGCTGAACGAACAACAGTCAAGGCCACAAGAACACCAGAATCCGCCCAATTAAGAGGACAGTAAGAATCACCACCACTCGGCACGGGATTCTGCAATCGCAAGATTCATCGGAGATACCGTTAGTACTTCGCGAACTTCACACCATGCTTTCTAGACCATCACACAACACTTCATTCCCTAATTCCCCAGGGCGTAAGGAGACCTCAGCCATATTTGCGCCCTAGTTTTCATCCTTTACCTGGCTTAGGTTCAATTTGGCCGGCTAATGTATCCGCTCCCTGAATTGGCAGTTACAATTGCAGTACTGCTGCACTTCTTCAACCCGAAATGCCTCTTTTTCTCGTCATCCTTGCTTCTGGTGAAGAGGTTTTAGTGGGTAGGGGCAATATATGGTGAGTCTTACACTTCCTGCTTCTCTGGGGTCAGTGCATAAATGTATTTCTCCTTCACTCGAAAAAAAAACCTAGTCGGTAGACGTTAAGCATCCTTTGAAGATGGCAGCCAAAGAGTTGACCGAAACGTCGGGTGTGAACAACTTTATTCATAGACCACGGTCTTCCAACCCATAAGATTTTACCATATTATCAATTAACTCCAGCCGTGAAAGCCTTCGCACATAGCTAAACAGGTAGTCTGAAGTCGTCTTATTCTTGATGCTTCAAGCGCAGCAGTGGACAAAGAACTTAGAAGTATAGGTTTTGTAGACCCGGTTGTCCTTAAAGGCGTGGCATTTACGATTCGTAAAAACAAATCTACCTCTTAATACATTTTTATATCATCTGACATGTATAGTATGCCTGTTGTATAGAAGTATAACATTTTAGGCATGTAAATTTTTTAATGGAAAATATTTTGACTACGATACATTGTTATAAAACATAGTCATAAGCCGAACTTTTTAACACTAACAAAACTTTACCTACTAAAATATATAAAAACCTAATGTACATATTTAAAATTTTATATTTAATGCCACTTTACGCATCACAACTTAAATAGTTTCATGTACGGAAAAATTACTTCTAGATAAGCGCGGCTATTAGAGGGTATAAGACGTTAAATTACGTAATTAAATTAGAAAGAAATGTGTTTTAAACCACCGTTAAGTTGATTATTATTGACACACTCATTTTACAGCATTATTTTACACAAAATGTAATAACCTTTTCAAAGTAGTTAAGGGACCTAACGTTTTGAATTATACAGCTTTAATAGTAAGCCCAGATCCCATTTCTGTTCAGTATATTCAATATTTATACTCACCCATTTCCTGGAAAACTAGAACGCTCCATTTAAATTAAGATAAATGATTTCTTCTGATGAAGGTTTCTTACCCTATGAGATTTTAAACTTTGTCTTTGAGATGGCTTTGCTTTATGATCCTTTATGCCACTTTTATCCGCAAACAAACTGTAACCGTGGGCTGCGAATCCCAATAGGTATTTCTAATACCAGACAAGGATGGGCCAGGAGGCTTTAAAATATTTCATTACCAAAATAAATCGATATCTCTTACATTGGCACTCTTCCTTGTACTCCAGCTCACCATTCTTTAGATATGTCGCTTTCTGTTTGTTAAGATAGTTCAGAAACACGTTTTTCCACTCAGTTTTACTCATGCTTCTCGGAAGACAGTAACATAGTTCATAAGTCGCATTGGGGAAAATGCACTTAATGAGCCGTCCAAAAGCTGTATATTTTGCATTCAGAACATATCCTGCCAACCCAGTGGTTTATTTGGGAGTATGTGTTGCATGCTTAAGAAAAAAATAACAGACAAATCCCTAGAAAAAGGAATATTTTAAAGAAACACTGTGCATTGTCATACTGAATAGCAACTCTTATGGGTAATATTATTCTTACTAATATCGAATTTATAATAACATTGAGGAATATGATAGCGGAAGGTTCTTATGCAAGAATGAGCTGCTTTTTAAGGTGACGAAACATACACTCCTGTATATTTACGTAAAAATAAAGGAAACGGTGAACTACAAGAGCAGGCTTTGAAGGACTATATGCATAAAGGTACATAATAAATAACAATCTATCAATTCTCTGGCGGGGAACAATATGAAAACAAGACCTTGTAGAAAACTTTCATAACACACGAGGGTAACTTACAGCGTCACATGCACTCTTGGTTTTGTACACGCATAGAATTTAATGAAAGGTCGTATTGTCTGAGCATAGTCTTATGCTTGGACAAATATGATACAGTACGTTATGCAAGGTGTAAGCGACTCTTCCTCCTTACAAATCTATCCTAATGGTTGCAATAGCTTATAATAGTGCGGTCCAGACCTGACGTTTCGCGAGAACCGACACACCGTAACCACATCGTTGCTAGACTTCATTCCGCTTTTGTGGTAAATATCATCGCAACTTTTATAAAAGCTAGAGGAAAGAACCGAACAGCAGTATTACCCAAAGTTTAATTCACAACTGAGGTGTTTACAACCTTCACTACTAATTTTAGTTTTTGTTATTGTGCCCCAAACCATAATTGCTTCAAACTGGAGGAAGTTACGGTCATAGACATGATGTTCTATATATTCTCTTTTACCTGTTCAAGGATTGCATGAAACAATACATTGCTTTCCAAGAGTGGAATGCTTCTTGAATTGGGAGCTTTGAATATATCTTTTAGCAATTTTCAACATGTGGAGCAGGCGTTATTTTGTGAAAATCACATATAACGAATAATTGAAAACATAAAAGGTAACTTAATTTATGCCAGCAATGTATTTATTACCATTAAAACCATAACTATAACTAAAAGTCTCCGTTTAAACATCACGGAAAATAGCTATAAATTAATAAATCATAAAATTCGAACTGCTGGGTGTAAAAATATGCTTCTGTTTTCTACTTGTTCAGAAGAACTCCACCTTATATCCTAGCTACTTACTGATTTTCTATAATATGAAATGCGCATGCGCACACATAACATTACAACCGGCAAGCTGTACTGCCCGTATGAAGCAACGACGCACTGTTTTTATTCTCTTAGTGCCGTATTGGTGCACACGCCTAAAACAAAAGCAGGTTTGGACTGGATAATAGAGTCCGCATGCCTATGTCTGCGCAATACATTTTGCGCTCTCCTCATGTTCGTATACTGCTAACGTGAATAGTCGATGTTTATTCCAGTATCTAGCAGAATCCGCAGCTTTGCTCAAGTTATTTCCTTAAACCGATATTTTAGAAACATTTAAAAATCAATAGTTTACTTTAGTTCCATTTTGAGCACATCTCCCCTCAAGACAGTTTAATAATTATTGAGAAGTTGTGACGCCTTGACATTATGCTTCAGCTACAATAAGGAATAACCTGAACTTCCCGCTTGCAGCCAGACTAAGCATTCGTTTGGTCGCTACATCATTTGGAGAGGACATGGTTCCTGAGAGCGCTACATCAGCGGAAAATCAGTGTTCTAGCTGCTTTCATTCCCTTTACCCAGCGCCAGGAGAGGGGATGAACCGACGGGTTTTGCTGGGAACCGATGGGAGCCGGTCGGTGTTGGGAACCAACTAGAGAAGCACCAGGGGAGACAGTGAGTTTTTCCTCTACGAGTTTTCCTGCGCCTACAAGATCCTAAATGCCATAATACCCACAGCAGAAAAGCAATATCGACATAACATTTGCAATTCACCATATTCTACCCGTTGCCAAAATATTGATACCCTTCATCAGCGGTTCACATCTTGCATTCCCGAAACTTGGCATTGGATCCAACATAAAATTCGCTGCATTACTATGGCGAAGAACCCCAATACTATTCATAGGGCTATCTTACAGCTCGATATCCAGATTCAGTCATTTATTTGCCTAAATATGACTTGTCATGGGGTATCTCCATTACATGCTGCAGGATCCCGCTCCAAGTGTACGGGGTCTCGAAAATTTTCTGACAGACCACGGGACCCGATTAAAATGGAAGAAAACGAGAGACACTGCTGTTAATCGGCCCCCAACTTAGACATTCTCTCTGTTTAAGAAGGGGTATTTGTAAATAAGAATTTTAATTTTTAAATGTATTTGTTTCCCTGCGAATAAGTGTTCCTAATAAAGTCACAAAAAAGTCATGAAAACGGTTATTGAGATTAAAAAAAACAGAAAACAGTGAAAGTGAAGAGCAGAGAACTTAAGAAACTTTGAATCAGTGTTTTGACCAACATACTCAATCAACACAAGCTGTAATCCAACTACAAATAAAACAGATTCTTGGAAATGTATATAAATTCAGAACAGAAATTAAAAATGCAAAGGAAAATGGCATAGTAAAAATAGCATAAGAAGTATTGTATTTAATTTTCGAGATAAGAGTTATCCTTTCTTTTTGAAATATTTGTTAAATGAAAAAGTTACAAGCACGTCGTGTACGTCAAACTTTCGGTTTTGGTAAAATTCTGTAACCTTCTATATTTTGGCAAGTACTGTTCTAAATTCTAACACAATGACGTTACACACGTAGGGTTGTTAAATTCTTTGAATTTGTTACAAACTTGTGAGCCTAACTGAGCGCGATGTTGAAAACTGTATTTCTTTTATTTTGCAATTATATTAAATTTTAAAACGAACGAGTTATGGCTTGTAAATGTGAATGTATGGAAAGATTTAAAGCAAGGGAATGTTTATATGTATAGGTATCAATGCCAAGTATTGTTATTTGAGTCGATATGTAGATTTTTAGGGAACAAATTGTAACTTGAAAATTTTTATTATTTCAAAGAGTTGGCACATCAAACTAGTAGTAAATTTATACCAGGGATTCAGTGCACAGTTTTTGAAATTGTTTATTCCTTTGTATTGTCTTCATCATTTTCCTTCATTGTACGCTTTTAATGTGGTTAGTTTTCTGATTGGTGAACACGATCCACAATTGGTGGACGGTCTTGTGATCTGGTACGAAGGAAGTAGGCCACACCACCATATACCAAGCTATGAATTCGTTAACCACGAAATTACGCTTCCACTAACATCTGTTCTGAAGAAATGTTAACGAAAATGGTAGTGGTAGCGTGAGTTACAAATTAATTACAAAGGCTAATGCAGTGAGAAATAGATGGTATAAATAATCGTAGAGCATTAAAAGTTTACCTGGCAGCACAAAAGAAAATTAAATGTTACACATTAAATTTTTTTTAAAACTTTTAGATTTATAATGCTTGTACTTCTGAACTTCTTTACAACTAAATGCCTCCAATGTGATTTAATGGTCATTTTGGAGGTACGTTGATAGGAAATTTACAACTTGATTCCGCTTACTTGATTCTGGCTTACTATTCTTTCAATATTTTCCATCATTCAAATGTTCCATACAACGAAGTTTTCACCCACTCTATTTGCAATTTTCAGCGTACGCTCTTGAAAAATGCAAGATATCAGGATATTTGTTTCGAATTTAAAATATTTCGGTAGGTTTTATTTTAGTATTAAAGGTATATTTGTATTTTTTAAAAAATGTAATGACAAAAATACAACCTTATTGAACTTTAAAATTGAAGCTTTTCAGGTTGTTCATTATGGGGGCTGTTTTGAAAAACTTTTCTCTCAAAACGTTTAAAATGAACTGGAAGCTAAAAACTTCTTAAATATATACTATAGATAAAGCAGTGATGTAAATTGTAATTAAAAGCTTTGAAAATGATGCAACATGGCATTTATCCTTAAATGTGGAGATTCTTCTCTCTCTCCCCCTTCGTCCCTCCACCACTTCCTCAATGTTTCTCCATTTCAATCTCTCTCTCTCTCTCTTTGTACACTTCCGTCTCTCTCACACAGCCTCTACCCTCCATCGTTCTCAACCCTCTCTTCTCTTAAATGTCACGTGATATTTTGAACAGTAATTTTTCTGTGATGTTACGAAAACTATAATATAAACAAAAGGTTTAGCAGTACACTATACTGTTCTCTTCCCTATGTTAACAATGCGATCGAAAACATGTTTATTACGGTAACGGATTTACAGCCACGAATACATAATAGTAACCAAAAATTGTTTTACCTCTGAAGTATTCATGCTGTCGAAAATCAGTAGATAACAGAACCTATTAGAAATATTTTGTTTGTAAATTTTTATTGGGTAGTATCTAAAAAAGCCTTAACAATAATATGGCAATATCGAATGTTTGCTCTTACTCCAATAGATCCCACGCTTTGGCAAACTAAGATGTCATATAGTCTATTTTCTAAGTGAGACCTAGTATGTTGTATACACTAGGTTCCATAACAATCGATATAGTATGACTATTTATTTATTTCGTATACAATTTCATTATATCTGCAGATAAGATGAAGAAAATAGAATCAGATGTTTTAGTATGTAAAACATTCCATTTTACTTTTCAGTAAAGTTTTGCTTATCAAGAAAATGAATTACGATTTCGTCCATTGCTCTCTCTCTCCCTCTAGATCTTTCTCTGGCTCTTTGCACACATACTTATTAGCTGCAGTTCGCAAATTGTTTACACACTGTATAGCACGTATGAAAAATAAATTATGTGAACATCTATTTCTGTACTTGATGATTGCTGGGAGAAGTCCGAAGCGCCTTTTGAAGCTGGTTGTTAGGCCTTTAGTAAATCGCTACGTAAGGGGAAGCTATCAAGTTGCTGCTTTTATTTTCCCCTGAGGTCAGATCACTACTCCCACCGCGCTGTATTTTTCCCTCTCGCTTATTCTCTCTTTTTCTCTCTCTCATTCGAGTTATCTTAACTTTTCTCTACCTACAACCGACCGTGCAGGAATTCACTCTATATATAAAATACACATTCGCTCGCTCCCATACTTTATATTGCAAACGAGTCTTGCTTTCCTTTCCTTTTTTCTCTACGTTGTGAGCACGAAAAATGAAATTATCCAACTTAGAAGCGTTTCGAGATAGGATTGTCTTTTCATTTCTTTATATACTCGACCCGTCCTTCTTCTGCAGATATTAAAATGAATTCTTCCAGCGCACCAATCAACTAAATGATATTTTTTCTTGAAAGGATAGAAATGTGGTTCCCGCGCGTTGAGCAGCAAAACACTTGACTCGTTAGATTTTCTTTCCATTCCACAAATTGATCAGAAGCATAGAGCTTCCATTGCTTCAAATGCATTGTTACCTTATCTTTTCAGGCTGTGAAAGATATATATATGAGAATATAGGGTGAACTAAAATTTACCAATCCTTAAACTAGATTTTAACGGAGGACTGACGCTCACAATACCACAAAAAGGCATTTTACCGCAATAAATTTATGTTTGTTTAACGTCGCTTTATCATCTAGATCAAATTCTGACGCTTGTCTGCAGAATTTTGGATACACATGATTTGGAGCACACATGGCTTTAATTTCATAGTCACGCGCTGTACTATCAGCTTGAGTAACTTGCTTTGACATGTCCTCAGTTGCGTAGTCACCACCTTATGACATTACATATGCAGTGCGAACCATTTCAAACGTGTTGGAACTCTCGTGGAGCGTATGGAGCGTGTTTACTGGGGAAGATGCGAGCGCGCTTCCGCATGATACAAAAACCCTTGTAGGATGAATGGCGGAGATATAGCCTACTGTCCCATACAAATGATTTGCCAGTAGGAGGTAATAAGGAAATGTAACGTTGTTCTTACCCTTTATCAAAGCCTGTGTTAAAAATGTCCATCTTTCTGGATACAAAGATAACAATTGCCTAGAAAATTCTGCAACACCATCTGCAACTCTCTATCTGTAATTTCACTGAACACTTGCCTTATTACATTCTCAAGTGTTGAAGAGTGTGTGGATGGTTTATACATCTTCTCTTTTAAATCTCCCCATTACTCGACACTGTACCGACCATTGTAAAAAAGGAATTTGCTGTAATTCGTATGTTTTAAACAAGACATTAGAATGACACTGAGTGATCGGTTGGTCAGGACGGCGTGCGTGGCGATTGATTTTCTTCCCCTAAGGGATCGGTCGATTCTCCCCAGTAAATTTGTGTCACAGATCCGATAGAACGCCAGTAGGTTTGAAATAGTCCGCCCTGTATTTAATTTGCTTCTTTAGGATATATACAAAAAATCTTAGCAATGCTGGACGTATACTGACCTTCGTTATGTGATCACCTTCCTTTAATTTTATTTCTATTTTGTTTCCGTATGTGGAACTTAGGGTCATAGCATGCATATTCAAAAGGTTGTTTTGAGGCAATATTTTATATCATAACAAGCTGTGAATGCCAGTGTAATTATAGTGTAAATTAATATTATTATATGTACAGGATTTTAGATGTTTGCTAGCTATAAGTATTGTTAGGAAATAAGTTTACACGGCCTGACTGAAACTGACAATAGGAGTGGGTAACAATAAACCGAGGGGGTGAGTTGCTTATCACTAAGAATAGACAAACAAATGACGTCAGGGTAGCGTGCCTTTTTTAGAAATGGAAGGAATATCTTCCCTAGAGCATATATATTAGTAGAATGATTGGCTGACCAAAACAGACGCTAAAGTGGGCGCAATTTGGTAACCAATAGGAGCTATATTATGTTTAGGCAACTCGAGGTGAAGGAGTATATATTCTCGAGTCATAATCAAGTGTCGCACAGTTCTGAAGAATCTCTCACGAGGTGTACGTCGCAGAGTTAGTTACAAAAATGTAAAGTACGCGAAGTAATTGGTGCGCGGCAACCAAAACGACTGTAGTTACATTCGGAAATATTACAGTTTCAGTCAGGCGTGTACAAAGATTAAACATGCCAATTATTAATTAAGTGTGACGGCAATAAAAGTCTAGATTCAGATTTTTTTTATCAGTGTTATCTTTTAGTAACCACTCCTTTCCGTTTACACATCCGTGCTCGACTGAGCTATAATAGCTAGCCGGATGACAAAGAACCCAAATTTAAAAATAATTAAACAATAAGCGTCCAACAAACAGGTTAACACAAGCCATTGAGAACCGCGACAAATGAACGAGATAACTAGGAAGGGGCGAGACAACTAGGAATGGAGCGGTGCAATTAACTACAAGACTTTAGCCACCAGGACGACCGACGACGCGGATGAGAGGACATCAGCGACTACGAGAACAGAAGACAACAGGGGAATATGACATCAGGAAAGCGAGCCGACGTAGTTCCATGATACTACAACGCAGAGGCGACATATATATCTAGGAGAGAGGAGCAGGAAGCTGGACATCAAAACAAGGTCATCAGATAGCATCATAAAAGGTTAGAAAACTGTACATTTTATGTGTATCCTAAAAGAAAACAAAAACGTTGTGAGAGATTAAATGTTGAGAAGTGGAAGGATTAACAAAAGAATGTCCACTAGCAATACTAAAGAAACAGTCATGGAAGGGGATAATGTAACAGTTGGCCGTGATCCAATGCAGGTCATGGAAAATAGCTAAAATAATTCTGGATTTGAGGGAGGAAATATTAGTGAAGAAAGACAGAATAGAATAGCAGGTCAGTTAACTCAAACATCTGGGATTGTTGTAAACAATTCAGGGCAGATAGCCGACGGCAGAGATAGATATATTAGGCCTGTGAGTCAGAGTATTGTATCAAACAGGGGTGAAGCAACTACAACGGGTGGTGGAAATGAAGGTTCACGAAGGGATGTAAATGCAGCAGGAAATGTTAATTTTGGTGCTGGTATAATGACGGAAATGCTGAGAAATTTTGGTGAAACAGTAAATAAGGGTTTTAAAGACCAATTAGAAAGGAATATGGAAAAGAGTAATAGGGAATTAAGGGAAGATATTGGTAAGAGTAATGAGAAATTAGACCAAAAATTAAATCAAAACATGGAAGAAATTGAAAAGAAATTTATGGAGCTAGATAATAGTATGACAAGAATGAGAAATGAAAATAAGGAAATAATAGCAAGTGAGATAGGAAAATTTTAAAGAAAATGTCAGACATGAGCAGGGAAATATCTAACCAAAAAAGTGAGGTTAATACTAAGTTTGAACATGTTGATGTAAGATGTACAGAGTTGGGAAGCCGAATGAATAGCATTTCAAGTGAGCTAAGAGAGATGATGGAGGCTACGAATGCAGATTTAATTCAGGTGAAAGTTAATTTCAGAGGGTTGATATCTGAAATTCAGAAGGATTCGGAAACACAAAGAAATAAGTTGTCCGAAGAAGTAAAAGTTTTGTCTATAGATTTGAATCAAAAACTAACTTCTGAAATTAACAAGCACCAAACTGTTCAAAATGAAAGCAGTACAAAAGGGGAACAGACAATAGAAAGTCTGCATGGTACTGTAAATAGGTTAGAATTGAGTTTAAGGGTCAATATATGTGATGTCAATGTATCTGATGCACAGAATAATGATAGAGGTATTTCCTCAGGTATGACTAATAATGTGAGTGACGCGGCAGGTTCATCCATAGCCCACACCGAAACTCAGAGTGCACAAGTAACGGTAGATAATTTAAATATGGAAATAAGGGACAATCAAAACTATAATTATATCTTAAGTGATTTGCCACTTCCAAAATTTAATGAAAACTCCAATCCAGTACAGTTTGTTGCAGACTTGTTAGAGTACTTTCAAATTAAAAAGATACCGGAAGCATTGAGAATGATAGTTGTTAAAAGATGTTTGGACCAGAAGACTTTGGATTGGCTACAAATGTTATCAGGGGGCGAAATTTCATATGAATCCATTAAGAGCGCTATTCATGAACAGATTTTGGAACGTTACGATACAGCATAGAATACGGACAATGCTTAGACATGGACAATTTGATCCACGAAAGGGAATAGCAATGATCACAAAAAAGAAGGATAAATTAATGTCATATGAAAGTAAAGGTATGTAGATATAATTCAAAGGGTATTGTGAATATAAAGTACATAATAATAAAAAGGGTAAGGATAATTAAAGCCAAACATTTATGTTGCACACGGATAATCGATATATTGAGTAAAATTATGTCTTAGAATTAAGAGATGGAAATATGATTGTGTAGAGGATGAATATTTTGATAAATACTCTTATGTTCAATAATTACAATATGAACCAGGGTAAAAATCTTGAGTGTATAAATTTTTATGTCAATAACCTAAGAGGGTAAAACCACTTTGTAACAGTGACTCAAATAGTTCAGGGTATAGTATGTGTTGTATGAAAGAAAACTTGTAAGGTCAGACGCAGGTATATGATCACATTAGACCTGAGCCAGTGAATAGTGGCGAGAAAAAGGCAAGAGGTATAACGTGTCTAAAATGCGTGTGCAGTGTTACGTGCAAGTGATAGATACCGTGTGTTACAATATTCAGGAGACTAAAAACCCAATTATAAAGTTTCCAAAACAAGGTTGTAAATATTACAATTATGTTTCTAATGGGGCTTTGGAGGCAATATTTTATATCATAACATGCTGTGAATGCCAGAGTAATTGTAGTGTAAATTAATATTATTGTATGTACAGGATTTTAGATATTTGTTAGCTATAAGTATTGTTAGGAAATAAGTTTACACGACCTGACTGAAACTGACAATAGAAGCGGGTAACAATAAACCGAGGGGGTGAGTTTTTATCACTAAGAAGAGACAAACAAATGACGTCAGGGTAGCGTGCCTTTTTTAGAAATGGAGGGAATATCTTCCCTAGAACATATATGTTAGTAGTAGTGATTGGCTGACCAAAACAGACGCTAAATTTGGTAACCAATCGGAACTATATTGTAATGTTTAGGCAACTCGAGGTGAAGGAGTATATATTCTCGAACCATAAGCAAGTGTCGCACAGTTTTGAAGAATTTCTCACGAGGTGTACGTCGCAGAGTTAGTTATAAAAATGTAAAGTACGCGAAGTAATTGGTGCGCGGCAACTAAAACGACTGTAGTTACATTCGGAAATATCACAGTTTCAGTCAGGCGTGTATAAAGATTAAATATGTCAATTATTAACTAAGTGTGACGGCAATAAAAGTCTAGATTCAGATTTTTTTTCAGTGTTATCTTTTAGTAACAACTCCTTTCCGTTTACACACCCTGTTTAGAGACACGTGTTCGACTGACTTATAATAGCTAGCCGGAGGACAAAGAATCCAAATTTAAAAATAATTAAACAATAAGCGCCCAACAAACAAGATAACACAAGCCATTGATAAATGCGACAGTTTAAATGGCGATTGCGGAAATATTTCACATTATAATGAGCTAAACATTTCTCCTGAAGTAAATTTTTGTCTACCTCTCAAGATTTCCTAGGGCATTAAAATCCTAAAGAATGTATTGAAATGAAGAGAACTGCACAAAACTCAAGATATAAATTTCATATCTTATCTAAACATAATTATGATATTTTAATAAAAATTGTTAGAGATAATCTTTGATGGGATAAATGAATGACCCGTTGACCAAGTAGCTCTCTAGTGCGCACAGGGGGGACCCGTTGACCAAGTGGTCCTCTAGTACCCAGTTTTTCCTTTGAGGAAGCATCCGCGCCATCTGTCCAGCATCCTCATACGCTATGAAACCTAGAATCACACCTGAAAGATGAGAAGGAAACGGAATGAAAGGGAAATGATGGAAAGTAAATCATGGTAAATGACAAATCACTCTAGCACTCGTCTACCTATTAGAGAATGCTACGCAGAATGGACAGTTCACCAGAATCGAACCTGAGACTCGAATGCGAGACTCACACGTTACCTCGGAGCCATCTCGATCGGTATTAAAAAGTATCTTCTGTCAGTTTTCATTACAAACGGTTTATCTTTTCTTGCGTGAAAAGATACACACACACATACACACACACACCTACCAGAGATTCACATACATACCAGACATATATATATATATATATATTGACACAGCCACGCTACGTCCTGAAGCAATAGCTTTGCCTCACGATTGCTGTGTTTCTCCTCCTAGTTGTTTTTTTTATACTTTGCCACGGCTGCTCGAGCATGAGATCACTGGGTATGCGTGGATGTGCACAGAGAAACGCTTTCTTGGAACACTTTTATTTTCACCATTTAAAATAAAACTTAAGGTTTGCCGATCACTTTTAAATGCATACGATGCTACTGTGTCTTTAGCAAGACCGAAGATTATTAACTACAGATGAACGTTCTACCCTCTTGCATGTTCGCCGCCAATGTTCACAACTCGACGAGAATGTCGTCCCGCTCTTCCCGATCGCTCAGGACAGAATAAATTTCACCACCGCGCTACAAAGAGGAAAAACTCCTAACTTCCCCTCTCAGCCCTCAAAACTTAGCGTCATGAAGGCTCTAAAGACATTCACATCCCGGCCAGTGCAACTGTGCCCATAAATTCCAAGAGAAACTGGCCTCAGCTATTTTACCGTTTATACCTGGGGCTGGTTCCTAGTTATCTAAACTGTGCCTGTCTAGTTTTTCTGTCGCTTTTAACAGTCAACAATTTTCCAAAGCTTCTCCTTTTTATACATACACTGAAATTAAATATTTTATTATTTATTTTATATTACTATCCTTCTGAGATTATTATGATAATTATTGAGTTCATAATTTCGGCTTCAATATATATATGCATGTATAATAATATTACATTATATTAGTCTTTTATAGGACATGACTGATAACTGCGTTATTAACATGATCATTATTTTGCATTCATTATATTGTATTAGTTTTATTGAATTTAATTACTTTTGGTACGTTCATACATTTTAAGATTATGTGTGATAATAGTACCAGCTCTTGCAATTTTTTTATATTCATTTAGTCTATTACGGGTATTTATGTTGAAAGACAAATAAAGCTAGTTATCCATTTGTCTACTTCATACATGCTGAAATTTTAAAGCTACCATTTCTGGCTCCAGAGTAGTCCATTGAACAGTTAGATTCAGTTATTAATCACTTACCAAAAGAATGTTGATTACGTTTTTTAATGTATAGATAGAAAAACATTTTGAGTGGTTTTAATATGCAATTGTTAAACTATTATTATTAGTAGTAGTAGCAGTAGTAGTAGTAACAGTAGTATTGTTTATTACTTTGCGCTCATAAATTATTACCTCCGTGCCCGTTCCGTCAGGAAAAGCTTCCAATTGATAAAGCTCCACTACTGTTTTAAACTGATTGACTGAAATTTTTGACACTAGATAGCTGATTGAAAAAGCGAGTAGCCTAATATCACGTGATATAGTCCCGGCAGTACCCGTGACAATCAATCACATTACTGAGCATCTGGCGCCGTGCAGTAACATACTAAAACACTTAGTAGGTATCAAAATCAGGGCGTTTCTCTCCGTATGCCCATGGCTATAGTTCCATATAAATCTGGGCGTGGTTATTACGGTCCTTATGAAGGAAAATTAACATTAAATTTGGTGGTTGGAAGCTTTCAGTTTGACAATATCTATAATGAACGTAATGGTTGTATGCGGTGAGCGGAGCGGTCGACCCTACTTGTTTCAATTTGCTCTGCTATGCTCACATTAAGCTTCGCCACATGAGGTTAGTGACCACTGTTAGACTGCCAAGTTTGGGTTCGTTGTTCAAATCGAGAAGCAGGTGCTTAGTTTTTAGCCTGAAATTTTTCTTACACTACTTTTAGGAAAGATTTTGTAGGTCACATGTATGTAAGCGTGCTTCTGGTGTTAAATCCAAATCTACAAACTTTAAGGATGTACGCACAGTAGAGTGCACGGAAACGTAACGATGCTTTTGGTTTCCTATAGTCTTCTTGTTTATTTAATGTGGGCAGAAACTCCTTAGGTCTACTCCACTCCGGTCTGCGTGAACTAATTTGTAATGTTTTGAATTCAAGTCCGACAGACACGCATTACCTATGAAAATGGTCAGGCTTAGATGAGCGGTGAAAGAGGAGGATTACGGAAACTTTGCACCTGAGTGACTGGAGGGCATGCTTTGCAACGGCGGTCCACGCCAGCCCTGGATGAGTCATCTCGTATACATTTTATGTTAAAGTCTGAAACTCAAACATTAACCACAACATAGATTGGTATCAGCTCAGAGGGAAGGAAAACGGGGCAGCTGCAATATAATGCACATTCGACTGTACTCATTGGACTATTCAAAATTTGTAGCTTATCGCATTTTTCCCGTTTCTATAAAACTTATTCGAATTAAATTGACCTGATTTATACTTAATGCTTACTTTTGGATATCACACATATTTCTATTCTATTTTGAGACAAACTGAAATACTTATTAAGAGTTCCAATGACGGATTTGCTTCGAAAGAACATTTACAAAACTATTTCCAATGTTTGGTGTTGCTCTATCTATTACAGGCATCCAAGATTATATTCAGTTTCTGAAAGTTAAGAAGCTTTATACGTGCGAATGAACTCTAAGTTGGAAGTTCTATGTTATTTACGGTAACGCCATATATCAAAGCATACTGTCAGTAATCTAAATTAATTTACTGTCTTATGTTTATATTTATATTATCAAATCTTGTAGAAACGCTGCAAACGCTGGTGTAGATATATATGTACAAGTCTTCTTTGCAGGTGATTGGCCTTTCTGAAACCAAATGTTTGTTTCATTTCTGTCCATCTCATTTCAGTTTTGAAACTGGTTACTATGGAGGTACAAGTAAGTATGTTTTAGAAGTTCAACTTTCACATGGGTCGCTATTGACGTGCATGCCTTAACATGCATGCAAGCCCTGAAGTCTAGACAGGAATGGAAACAAAGGTACAAGAAAGAACCCAAGTTCCACACTTGACACCTCTTTATTAACAAGCTATTCAACCTTTGGCTTCCCTGCATCACCAATCGATAAAACACCGTAAAAATAACCCCTAAAATTCAAGGTGAGAAATACAATACAGGCAGGGAATAAAAGCAAACAGACTAAAAAAAAATGCCAGCGATTACTGTTCATTTTGGGTAGGCGCATGCAACTAAATGCGCTTTAAAGACATGAGCAAACGCTAAGTCAGCTAGGCCTATGCACTTAACACTTGCCTCGCACGTGTTTCCAAAACGTTGCTGGACTTCAGTGCTTGATAGACTTCGACTGCGTTTTTTGTGGGTGAATCAATGCAACATTTCATAGCCTCTTGTGTCTAAATGAAAACATGTAAAACAATGCGGGAAGGAACAGAGGTAATCATGTAACTGCAGCGTTAAATGAGTTATGAATGAAGCTGATCAGCTGATGCACTAAATTACGCTTCTGCAATAGCCTGGCTCGATGCCTCAGTTTCAGCCATTATATTTATCTACTCCGGTGAGCAAAATCTGTAAATCTAGCAGAAACAAATCAGAACTTAAGACGTGAGATAATACAGCGCAGAGAAATATTTGTTCTTTCCTTCCATCTATTAGTTTACCAATTCAAATTCGGTCACGAGCGTAGCTTACAGGTACACCGTACGACTAATTTCTTAATATGGATAAATAATCCGTTAAAAGAAGGTTTTGAGCACAAATATAAGCACACAAAATAGAAATCAAAGGAACTAATATTATTGTTATTATTATTATTATTATTATTATTATTATTATTATTATTATTATTATTAGCCTTCACTAACAATACGAGATATATAACCTGTGACATTATCAAGATAAAAAATTGCCGACAGTTGGAGAATATCGAACAGGAACAATTTCGGAATCAGCATACAGAACAAAATTGGATTGCATGTGTTTATACACCGAAAACTGCTAATAAGAACATAATTCAGTGAACCAGCTATCGCTTGACAGTTTTTATAAAGCGAGTATCGAGTATCGATGTTCAAAATGCAGTATCGCTTTCGCGTATCGAGAAATAGTGGTATCGTCCTATCACACATGTATGGATGGATGGATGGATGGATGGATGGATGCCCTCCACAAGTTATATCTCCGTAGTCAGCTAGCCCCACTTTAAGAGATTTGAATGCTGATCACGTTAACGAACATAAAGTGGGCTTAAAGGCATTATATTTTACTATAACTGAGAAGGAAATTGAGTTTCAACTACAGGCGTAAACTTAACAAACCAGGAATACGTCACATCCTTATGTCATTGGAAGGGGTTAGTACCGCATGCACAGCAGTAGTGCAGCACAGTACCGAATGTAGTGCGCCCTTTGGGTTTCCAACCTGATCCCCGGAAGGAAGGGTTGAAGGCCGAAGGTGACAAGATCCGGACGACGATGTGCGCTAGCAAGGACGGGGCCCCAAACGATTCCAGCATGACACCAATCCTAACGCCGACTAGCCTGTCTGAGCCACTCGCAACCTGGGGGTCCCGGGTGTAGACGAGACACTTCCAGGAAGGAAGGGGACACCAGCAGTGCCAGGCGCCAAGGATAAATCTTTCCAGAGCGCAAATTACACTGTCCTTCCGCAATACACCAACCATCGTCGCCTGGTCTTACAACCATGAAACAGATGAGATGAAACAAACGAAAGGAAGTGACAGACAGGAAATTCATGGAAAACACGCCAGCATTCGCCTACCGACCCGAAGAAACTACGAAAATACCCTTGATCAGAATGACTGGCCCGACGGGAATCGGCTTTCTACGATGTCCTCCAGGAAATGGCATGAACCTATCATCGTCCGGCCTAACTAGTTGATTTGCTAGCCCTATGACGGCGGTTAATGAGCATCCAACGCAGAAAAATGAAGTTCTCTCCGGTGACTCACGTAAGCGCGTCTCACTCGAACACAGAGCCACCATAGGACGTGGACTTTAATTCTCCATGGAGGATTTGGCATCTCTTACACATTTGCATATCTTGCACATTGAAGGACATTATTTGTTGGTGCACTTGTTACGTCCAGCAATTCTGATATAGGATTTCCAATACAGACAACTTTGAACTATGGCAGAATTGCGTATTTTTCTTTTGTATAGAATTGGCAGTATACAATGCCCACTTATGCTCAATTCAACCGCTTTTAAAAATAAAGCACACTAGTTTTATTTAAAATGTACAGAAGATTCCGCAATATCTGGTGTAAATTCTTTTCAGACTAGTTTCCCAGAAGAGCGTAAATTTATATATCTAGAATAGTTTGTCACCTATTAACAAAGTTACCTATTTAAGTCCTACGTAAAGATTGAAATAAAGTCAACTGAATCTGAAAGTATATCATTAACGTAACCTCCGTGCGAAACTAAAGGGCTTGAACAAGCAGACCGCAGCTTCTCAGGCGTTTCTTGCACGACTTCACATTGTGTGGAAGCAGAAAGGACAAGCATAGCTAATTTTGTGATGTACTGCATCGGAGTGTAGAAATGCTAGAATACTCAATACTCAGCTGAAAGTTCCAAATGAACACACTCTCAAGAAGCTATTTATTAAAATGAAATGAAGAACGTAATTCTTTCTTTTACCAATCCCACCCAACTGAATAGAACGATTTATACCCCTCATTAAGCTCCCATTTCTGCTTTATGAGAATACTTGAAAACGCCTTGATCGCAGGGAACAGAATACGAATTCAATTTTCATAATTGAATTAACCATCTGTTCGTTGTTGATTAAGTATCTCATAAGAAAATTTTTCATATATTCAAAGCCGCTTTGTAGATGTAAGAGAAAATTATAACATTTGTTTTCAAACGGAATCAACAGCATTACAATTTTTGGTAAGAGGTAAATTAATTGTCTTAATATGCAATGATATATTTACCTATTATTTTATGTAAATGTTTTTAGATCTGCTTGAGTTTCTAATGAATATTTTAAGAATCACACATTTTATTTGAGATTTATTGAGTGTTTTATTTAGAAATACATAGATTTTGACTTCACTATTGTAAAAGCACATGGTATGGCTGGTTTCTGTCTAGCAACTTGGCATTTTGATTACGCTAGGAATTCTATAAGGAGGTGCACTCAGCCTTGTAAGTTTCCTGAAGGCCAATCGATACGACAATTGAGAGAAAAATGTCAGCGAATGCGGCACATAATGGTCGGTGAGTTTCGACATTCTAACTATATGCCATTCGAATGCTCTCTCTCATGATGTCCTAACGAGCCAATGTAGAATATACAGCGGCCATACTTCGGGAGCACGGGAGCTTTACTAGCTTAGTATTTGTAACTCATCTTGATGAATATTGTATTTGAATCCTCATTAATGCTTTCTACCTATCGAAATTACTAAAATAGGATTTGGGTAATTTAGTATACTTCTGTACAACATATTTTAATCTTTACATTTGG
Source organism: Deroplatys truncata (assembly GCA_030765065.1). NCBI lineage: Eukaryota > Metazoa > Arthropoda > Insecta > Mantodea > Mantidae > Deroplatys > Deroplatys truncata. The sequence goes on from CM060981.1 coordinate 173,801,838, forward strand.
AAGACCATTATATACATGTTGTCACATAATATTAATTTTTAAAAAATGCTAAATGTGATATATTTGGTAAGAAAACATCCACGATTCTGATATTAGTAACCAAAAGCAATGATACCATTTAAGAACATAGTTTTGCGATATAAAAGTAGACATCGATAACATAATGAGACTATATGCCTATAGGAGATATGCACTATGTGATAAAAAGTATCCGGGCACCCCACAAACATATGGTTTTCATCTTAGGTGCATTGTGCTGCCACCTACTACCTGGTACTCATTATCCGCGACCTCAGTGCTCATTAGACATCGTGAAAAAGCAGAATTGGACGCTCCGTGGAACTCATGGACTTCGAACGTGGTCAGGTGATTGGGTGTCACTTGTGTCAAAAGTGTATACGCGAGATTTCCACACTCCTAAACAACCCTAGGTCCACTGTTTCTGAAGTGATAGTGAAGTGGAAACGTGAAGGGACATTTACAGCACAAAAGCGTACAGGCCGACCTCGTCTGTTGACTGACAGAGATCGCCGATATTTGAAGAGGGTTGTAATGAGTAATAGGCAGACCTCTATCCAGACTATCACACAGGAATTCCAAACTGCATCAAGATCCACTCCAAGTAGTATGACAGTTAGGTGTGAGGTAAGAAACCTTTGATTCCATGGTCGAGCGGCTGCGCATAAGCCACACATCACGCAGGAGAATGTCAAACGATGCCTCGCTTGGTGTAAGGAGCGTCAACATTACACGATTGAACAGTGGTGAAACGTTGTGTGGAGTGACGAATCACGGTACACAATGTGGCAATCCGATGGCAGAGTGTGGGCATGGCGAATGCCCGGTGAACGTCATCTGCCAGCGTGTGTAGTGCCAACAGTGAAATTCGGAGGTGGTGGTGTTATGGCGTGGTCGTGTTTTTCCTGAAGGGGGCTTACACCCCTTGTTGTTTTGCGTGGCACGATCACAGCGAGCCTACATTGCTACTTTAAGCACCTTCTTACTTCCCACTGTTGAAGAGCAATTCGGGGATAGCGATTGCATCTTTCAACACGATCGAGCACCTGTTCATACTGCACGGGCTGTGGCGGAGTGGTTACACGACAATAACGTCCCTGTAATGGACTGGCCTGCACAGAGTCCTGACTTGAATGCTATAGAACATCTTTGGGATGTTTTAGAATTCCGACTTCGTGCCAGGCCTCACCGACCTACATGGATACCTCTGCTCAGTTCCGTACTCCATGAAGAATGGACTGCCATTCCCCAAGAAACCTTCCAGCACCTGATAGAAAGTATGCCTGCGAGAGTGAACGCTGTCATCAAGGCTAAGGGTGGGCCAGCATCATATTGACTTCCAACATTACCGATGGAGGGTGCCACGAACTTGTACGTCATTTTCAGCCAGGCACCCGGATACTTTTGATCACGTAGTGTAACTGATATGCTTATAGGAGACTAGAAATGCCTATCAATTTTGTCAATTTGGGAACCCTAGAGCAGGGCAAACTTTTTATCGTTACATGAACAGGCGCACAGTGTATAAAATGACAGTATGTTGGCATATGTTTACTACTTATTGCACTAATTTACATTACGTCAATAATAGATTGCAAGAAGCATTGTTAAGTTTATGCTTAACAGTTGTTTCGTAAATGTTTTAAAAATGCTAACTGGTTACAATGGATTTACAAATTATTTAAAAATTAGACCTCTTCAACTTCAGATGAACGTATACTGCATTTCCACAGATGATTGCAGTTTGAGAGAGATACTCGTAAATAAACTTGCTGTTTGATGTATATTTTCTAGTGGTAGAGTTATTGTTTGCTCATTAACAAGTTCTACATTTACATTTTTACTTTCTTAGCTGCATTTTTATATGCGCATCTTGAAGTTTGTAACGAAGCAGACACATACTAACATCAGCTGATCAACTTGATATCACAGATCCTTTTTAGGACCTAGAAAAATCTTCACAATACTTTTTGCAGGTATGCGAGATGCTTTACTCACATAAGTTTTTATCCGCTTTCTTTATTTATCCCTAGTGATAAACACTAATTTCGGTATAAAAGAAAAATACTGTTTCATCACTCTCAATATCAGAGTCCCTATGAAGTATACTCGGTGGTAGTCGTATTACTTTATCCTCTCCATCAGAAAACAAATCATCAATATCCCTAAAGTCATCCTCTTTAGAAAACACCGGCCTATTATAAGAATATAGACTTTTTAATTGGAAGTCAAATGTACTTTTTTATAATAAATACATTATTTATCTTCCTCATCAATAAATAAAAATATATTCTATACTCCCAATAAGTTATAAACTTAATGATAGGATTATATCTTGAAATCATAATAAAGGGTTTAATTCTTCCGCCTCTGTCAAATATTTTTGGACCTAGAATTAGCAAGTATTACTGACAGTAATTATTAATGAAGTATAAATTATCTAAAATATATTGATTTTTACCAAATCGCTTTATGTAAAGGTACAGTAAATAAGCTGGAATCGAAATAATACTTGTTCGGGCACGCGATGTACCCACACAATACTCCGCTGCTGCCGTTCGAAGAAAAACTTATTGTTGCCCTTGATCTGTTGATACTACAGTCGTCTAATACAACTAAACTGAAGCTAAACAATGATATAAATATGCAATTTGGTGGTTATAAGGTTTGGTATTTTTCCAGTACAGGTCAAATTATAAATCTGGTATATAAAATACACCGCGCTTACTAGAGTTAAAGCAAAATAGCGTATTTGATTAATTATACAATCAAGGTGCAGAGATAAGAGTTTTATGGAGTTGGCTTGTTTCATGCATTTAATATTCTCCATAAAATTTAAACATGAAAGTTTCCATAAGTTTATGTCTTCTTAAATCGCCTCTTCCTCTCTCTCTCTCTCTCTCTCTCTCTCTCTCTCTGCATCTCCCTGTCTTTTTCTCTGCCTATTACCTTCCGTTGGAGCTCAGCCAATCAAATTCTGGCGCATCTGGTTTTCTTTGTTCTGAACATAGAGTTTTGGATCAGCAAATGATTATTTAGTTCTAATGAGGTTTGAACAGAGAATTCAGAGCTTCGAATTATGCCAATCTCACTGCGTGTAAGCTGCGTGAAGAAAGAAAATCACACCTGTTTGGCATGGCTCCATAATTAAAATTGGGCGAAAAGTAGTAATTATCCCAAATTTCTTAACCAATGTTGCAGGAAGTTGCAAATAATCTTTAGAGTTATTTACAACAATGTTAAATTAGAGAGACTGCATATTGTCCTAAAGTAATTATTGTCACCGCTTTTCAAATTTAAGGGTGCATGTTCTAATCCAATGAAATGGGCAATTTTACATCCTGATGGCTACAGTTTTCAAATAAGTAAGTCGCATATTAACTATGATGTCTTCCTAAAGCTCAAAATTTAAGAAGCATTCCATATTACATTAGATTATATGTGGTTTTTCTGAAACATTATAACTAGAATCCAATAAACTATCGATTTTACTCAGTTGGAATTACTTAGTACACTAAAAATGTCATTTTGTACACCGTGGTAGATATAGAAGAAAACTGCTAGTTTTTCGGACTTATTCCTTGTATAACGTATACGGAATTCCACACTTAACATTCCAGGTTAGTTAATGATCCATTGTATCATGTATTGGTTACAAGTGCTTTCAACCTCTTTTATTTTATCGTAACATTTTCGAGTTAGCGTCCTGAAAATCATACATTTTGTGGTAAAAGCACGTTTGTCATTGCAAATAAAGGAAGGCAATGAGAGAGAAAACACTGCAATTTTGTCTTTTGGGTATTTTAAAAAAAATACCTTTGCATTACTTTATGCACTAATTTTCTGTGATTAGTGACGCATTACTCCCAAAAATTCGCCTATGGACATTCTGCAGCGCACGTCTAAAGAATTACCATTGCGACAGTATGGTGCGAACTATCAAGAGGAAGACAGGATTTAAATAATCCCATAAATCAGTAAATAACGATAAATTAATCAGCTCAGGAATCAAAAACATTACTTTTTATAGTGATATTTTTGTTTTTTCTCGATATCCAGTTGCAGTTACAAACACGAGATAATTGAGCCTTGATTTCCAAATTTTCTGTATGAAAAGATAATTATTCGCACTTTAGATTTATTCCGTTTCTAATTAAAATTCTTAAATGTGAAACCTTTAACACATTACTTAAATATGAACCTTTGAAATTGTGGTGTTGTAGTAATACATCACTTAATTACTTATTACCAAACGTTTACCTCGTTATTGAGCAATTCATTATATTGTGTTTATTGAATAAATAATTATTATTGTTAACCTTCAACTGACTTGTGCGTTGTATATGTTGTGTACCCTTTAGAACTATTACGTTTATGCTTGCTTAATATAGATATTGTTACAAGTTACTATGGGTAAGCGGCCACTCTGGATAAAAAAAAAAATATGTGACACGTAACAAGAGTTGTAGCACAGCGTGGTTCACGTTAATTTAGGCTAGTTTACGTTAAAATACTGCCTTGCGTGATAATTACGTGTACGTACATAATTTTGAACTAATTGTGTTGAATTTTCAGTCCTTTAAAGTTCTCGTGTACAGGTCATTTTAATTTGATTGTGTGTATACAAAGCAATAGTTATACTTGTTGAAAGTATAACTCAGTTATTGTTGGCAGATTATATATTAGTTTGTGCTCAAGGATTGTTAAATTTGAAGAAACTAAGTTCTATGGCGATGGTATGGAAGTTCATGGTTTTCCAGGTTTCCCAGGTTTTCTGAATTGAATAAAAGTTCAGAAGGTTACCTGACGCTCTTTACGAGGTTTAAAGAAAGAAAGAAAAAAAGGAAAGAAAGAAAAAAGGAAATAAAGAAAAATACAGGAAAACCAAGGGATTCAAGCTGTTTATACAAAAAAAGAGATGACCACTGATATTACTATGGAACTTACTGAAATTCCAGGCCCGAAATTCCAGAAAGAAGTCACCAACTCGGAACTTCAGAAACAACTTAGAACGGTAGAATTAATTATTCTTTCGCAAGCCGTGTGTTGGACAAAGCTGAAAAGGACGACTGACAGATTCAATGCCTTCGCCGGGATTTGAATCGCATGGAAACCGGGAGATACGTGGTTCAAATCCCAGCGATGGCATTGAATTTTCTAGTCGTCTGATTCTACCTTTCCAACTTAAAACTGTACTTAAAGCATCAAAATAACCACTGCCTTCGTCGAGTTTGCTGGTAAATATGAAGAATGAAGTCAAAACTTGTTTGTTTATAAAAATAGATGGAACTTTGCGGGAATTAAGTCAAACGGGTCTTTCGTACTCTCAGTTACAAAAGTTTAAAGTTTAAATACTGAAAAACACATATTTTAGTGAAATATGAACCTTTTAAATTTCAAATTAAAATTTCTGAACATATAACACAATTTAATTTACTTTTGGATAAGTTGAAAAAATTAGAAGTATAGAGTAATAACAAAATACTGAGTTGAAGGTTTGCCATGCATAAGGTGTTTGGCGATGTAAAACATCTGATATGATACATTCACATGGCTTTCTGCCCCTATCGTTTATTAGTGGGTACACAAAATATTCTTACTAAAGCTTATTTATTATCTACTACATTTCAATCTAAATGAACGATTGCCAAAATAGCTGCATTATCCATTTCGTTATAGATATAAAGAGAACAGCGATAGTAAAATGTTTAAGAACTGGGCGGTATTTGCTGGCCATAAAATTCCATACTGCGTTTATACAATCGCGAGAAACAACTGAATGTTGACAGCACTTTAAGAAAATGACCAAGTAATGGACAATTCGAACCATTAATAACGGATATTTCAGAAATGGCTTATGCCACAGAAATAAATTTGAAATAAATTCTGTGTTTTAATTTCTTGTGTAGTATGCTTTCGTCAATCGCTTAACGTTTACCAGTTATGCGAGATTATACACATTCCTTCAGAATGAAAAGCACTTCACAGCCTATTTCCCAAAATTCAAGATATACATTTTATTTGTTATCTAAATGTGTTTAATATATGATATTTTGATCCAAATCGTTAGGGTCATTTTTTAGAAAACAAAAATTTTCGAAAAATGTTTCATGTAAAGGACATGGTAGTTGGAGAACACTGTAGTTGGGAGTGGGGGATTTTATTGAAAACCTTCGTGTCGCATCTTTGGAATACACAGAACTTAAGTACTAAGTTTGGTATTTATCCGACTTTTCGTTCTTGAGTTGTGCTGTTCACAGACACACACAAATGGACATGTTTCCAAAAACGTTTTATTGGGATGCAGAGGATCTCAAAGCACGCATTTCCGTGAAATTTCGATATCGAAGTTTTGGGTGGAATTCAATACTTTCTGTACCTATTATATACGTGGAGGGAAAGTAAAGAGATATATATCCAATATAGCATCAAATAGTATTATTTGATATGTCTTGCTAAAGTAAGCATTCCAAATTCATGACAAACTTACATTAATGAACTTAAGGGAATAAAGTTAAATACATCTGATATGTTTTTGGAAGTTTTAATTAAATTGGTAAAAATTCAAAAACACGCAGTTGCTTATGAAGTAAGCGATAAATGGATTTTACAAATGCCCCATCCATACCTTACCGATGAAATAGCGGAAGTTATGTTAAGTGGAATTTAACGAAATAGATGTTTCTGCAGTGGGATTTAATGCATTGTTAACCCGGAAATAATTTAGGAAATAGAGAAAGGATGATAGCGCCACAGAATATGTTCAGAACATTAAAAATGTGGCGGAGGCATTGCAAATAACTTATTCAGAATCTGACATAGTAGGTAATATTATAATGCATTGCGTACATCAGAGGTAGATCCTTATAATAAGCCAAGCATATTTGACCAATTGGAAAAATTGGGGTTGCGTTTGCAGCAAATGCCACTAGAGGTAGAAAAGGTGGCGATGGTACGTGTAGAGATTTTTGGAAAAGGAGTATTGGTATTGTAACAACATAGGTCACATTCAGCGGGATTGTTATAAGCAAAAGGCAGATTTAAGATAATCCAAAAGTGCATTCATGAAAGAAACAAAACAAGGATGACGCAAAAAGGAAATGTTTGGAATGTCTGGCGTTAACTCATTATTATTACCCTGGGTACAGGCAAAAGTAGGGCAGATACCAGCAATCGCATTGTTTAATTCTGGTAATAGTATTCATGAACGTTAAGTGAAACAATTGAAATATGAACCGCTTCAAAATGTGGTAAGATGCATTGGTGTTTCAACTTATCCGCTGGTTATATTGGGCAAGATAAGCTGGCACTTAGAATTGCTTCTTTTCGTTGGAGTGTAGAATTTTGTGACCTCCCAAGACATGTTACGCAAGTTATAATAGAGGCTGACTTTATTTCTTAATCGAACATGATTATTGATGTCCCAGAACGACGGATTTGGTTCATGTTTATCCCAAAGGTTTGCATTTAGTTACAGATATTAAACAAATCTATAATAAATCATTCTCCTGAAATTAGTGTCAGGTAATGAAACGCGAGTGTGACGCGACAGTAAATCTTGATAGAATCAGGAAGAAACCTTACCGGAAAATATTAACAAATTTTCAGACGTACTTATACTCGAGTTCGGAGCTAAACTAATGGAATATATTTGTTTAGAAGATAAAAAGTCTGTACGGCTATCGCCTTAGAGATTACCTCCCCGACGCATGGAGTTATTAAAACTTAAGATTAATGAAATGTTAAGGTCAGGTATAATTGAGCCCTCTACTTCTAATTATTCAAGTCCCGTGTTCTTAGTTCCAAAGCTAAATGGCAATGTTCGGATGATGGTAGATTATAATGTCCTAAATAAGAAGATAAGCATAAAATTAGTTTCCTTGCCTCATGTACACTTAAACTAACATCGGTTTGCTAAGGCGAAGTACATTATCAGTTTTGATTTAAACACCGCTTATCATCAAATCCCGTTAAGTGAAACGTGTAAACATTTTACATTTACTACGTATTTCAACTTGTACCAATTTACAATGCACCATTCGGAACTGCTGTTGGGATAGAGGTTTTGACGTGCTTATGGACCGTACATTTAGTGTATATATAATTATATATATGATTTGTGTATTTTTCTGAATGCTTTGAACATATTAAACAGTTATATAAGGAGGTTTCATCGCGCTGGGTTAATGGTAAATCTCGACGAGGTAAAATTTGCCATTCCTGGATTGAAATTTTGGAAAATATAATTTCGGCTAGAGGAGTACAGTTGGATCCTTAGCGTATTCAGAAAATACGCGATTATCCAGTACAAAAACAGTAAATGAAATTGAACGCTTTATTTGAATGGTCAATTATTTCTAAAAAATCAGGTTATATAAATCGAGTTACGATATTAAATCTGTTGTGCAAGAAGGGCGTTAAGTTTAGGTGGTAATAAGAACAAATATACTTTGAAGAGCTAACACAGGCATTAATTTCGCCCCCCCCCGTGTTGGCGGTGCCTGATTTCTCTGTGCCTTTTATTCTCCAAACTGATGCATATGGAACCGCACTTTCAGCTATATTGTTGCAACAACACCCAGAAGGCCGCAAAGTGTCAGTTATGCTTTTAGAATATTGACGCCCCTAGAACAACGATATTCCACCAATGAAACAGCCTTGGCTGTTTCATATGAAGCAGAAAAGTTCTATCTTGAATATATTGAATTTGAGCTAGCCACAGACAATCAGGCCCTGTCATGGATACTGGGACTCCAGTTGGAACGTATAGTTTGTGGGGCCATAGGCATTTCTGCGTTTAAATTCAAAGTTCGCCATGTTCGTGGTGAAGAGCCTAAGAAACAGGAAGAAATTGTTTAGTTATCTATAATGTCAATTTGTAACCAATTCCCATTAGTATTGGCTGACATTGACAAATATAAAAGAGAAGTTACCAACTTGTTTCAAATTTCGGAAGCTTTACGCCAAGGAAAACAACAACGGACATATTTCAAAAAAAATAATAGCAAAAAATTGTATTTACAGAGAAATTAATAGATTTTGTATTTCAGTATTATCGTGAAGGAGCCTGTGGAACTCATATGGGATATTTAAAACACGGAATAGGTTAAGAAATATTTCACATGGAAAGAAATGGATGGAGGTATTAGAACAATTGGTAAAAAAAAATCAAGTTTGTAAAATGAGTAAGCCTGGCCAAAGTATTCCTTTAGGAAAGTTGTATTATTACATTGAAAGTGAATCAATGGAAAAATGGTTTGCGGATTATATAGGACTGTTTCCAAGAAGCACAAATGCAAATAAGTATAAATTAGTTAAGGTTTATTATTTTTCCAAATTTGTGTAGTTATGAGAAGCCACAAGAGAAGGCAATGCCAATATTACTATGAGGGTGTTAAAAGACACAATTGCTGCTTTTAGGGTCCCGAGATATATATTCTCTGATAGTATATCTTATTTTAAATCTTATGCTTTGAAGAACTTTTTTTAATGTAGGTGTCAAATACATTTTACAAACCCTAATGCCGAAACCTGTCACAAAGTGAACGAGTAAATTGGCCTTTATAGCCTGTCGCTATAAAGACCATTTCAGATGGGACTGCAAATTGAATTAGCTGCAATTTTCGTTTAATACAGCCAGACACGAAGCCCATGGGCTGGTTCCATTTTCTTTAATTATGAATTATTCTTTAAATTGTCCTTCGTCTAGAATTTGAAATCTCAAGGATATTTTACCAGATTAGGCTGAAATAGAATACATTAAGGACATTTAGAATACGGTAAAATGTAATTTAGAAATGACATAAATTTTCAAAGTATACATCAAAGGGCAAAAAGATGCCAAATTCTATGTAGGAGATAAGGTTTTTATGAAAAATTATCTCCGGAGTTCCGCTAAAGACAGCATTACAACCAAACTCGTTCTAGGTATGGGGCCCTTGTATCTTTGAACGCTTTATAAAACCTCTATGTCAGTTATCCTTAGGCAGGGAAACACTGGAAAAGCTCTAAGGCTCATGTTTCCCAATTAAGGAATTGAGAACTTTTTTTCAATTTTAGGCTTATTTTAAAACAATTAAATTAGTAAGTTCATCGCCGTAAAATCACGTTCGTAGACTAAAGTAATCCTCCATTTATACATGTTGTAACGTACTACGGATGGAGAATACGAAACAGGAGGATTTCCGCGATTGGAAAGATACAGGTGAGTGAAATTTTGGATGCAGATGGTGAAAGCGATGAGGGTTCTGCAGCTTCATTTCCTTGACGAATGACCGTTCTGGTTATTTGTTTACCACGTGACGACTACGTTATTATTGAAAGCAGAGACATCCAGGAGAAAAGATTGCATATTTTTTCTCACGCCATAGGGGAGTCTTCAGCGCTATTTAGGGTTCGCTACTAAGTATACATCCATACAACATGGCGGAATCACTCTTTATCGGCACAAAGAACACATCCATCATGGCGACATCCAACATGGTGATAGTTAACCATCCAACATGACAGTTGACTGAAGTAGATCAAGTGGCAGGCGGCCAACCTCTCCCTGTATTCCCTTCGTCCGGCCGGGAGTATAAAGTCGCCTAGCCTGGCTGGCCAAGAAACACACGCTGGCTAATCATTGAACGAAGGGTACCTTTGTAGCCTGATATGCCTAGGAGAAACCGGGCACCAAGAAGACCGCGATCGCTGAGGACGACTCCTCACACCCGGCAGCCGTCGCATGTCTGAAGGGCAGACGTACTGTGCCGCCATGTGATACTACTCTGAACCCGACCACAGCAGCACCATCAGCCAACGCGTTGCGCCGTAGTCTTCAGTTAGCACCGCACCTCTCCCTGCTCTAACACTAAAGGCGCCACACACCTCACCGCTCCCAAATACGGGGTTGCAAGCGCGACGTACTATTAAGATACCTACTTGCCCCAGCGCAACTCCTGTGGCCTTCAAATTTAAGGCATTCAGGATACATACACACCGAAGGACTCTCTCCGCTCGTCCTCTTGGAACTTGCGAAAAACGACTACGAAGTTGCGTTAAGGGTGGGCCTGCCGTTGTTAAGGCGCTGTCTATGCATTGAATTGTCGGAAACTCGCTTTTTTGGTGTATATAGGCGTATTATGATAGGATACAACCATTTATTGAGCTTTTAGGCAGTTTGGACAAAGTCAAGAATACAGGATTTTTCGCTCTCTAGAGGCTCGAAATTCTAATACTATGTATTGTCGGAAACTACAATTCATAGTATTAGAATTGCGAGTAGATCGCCACCAGCCCTGCCGCCGCTGCTGTAAATTCGGTCGTGGTGCCTCATCCTGTGAGGCCGCATCAAGGGTAACTATTATGACGCATCTGCTTCACTTCCGAATACAGAGACAATTCTCTCCGGGACCGCCGCAGGTACTACGCCACATGTAATGTTTTTGAGCATTACACGGTCAAGCGCAGTGCCCATTTTACCCTCGCCGCCGCAAACAGTATCCGGATAACGCCATAGCTCCACATCACGCCGCGACAACTGGCTCCTCCTCTTTGAGAGCAGTTTTAGTCGCCAGCGCCGACAACACTCTGCGGGAAGCACTCCAGGACCTGCTTGCGGAGGTTCTGAACATCAACATCGTTTGGAAAACCTGGAGCAAGCCTTAACAAACCTTCCAAACACTATCTTAGCCGATTCCTCTCAACTCGACGGCTGATCCGCACTGAGGCCGACCTCCTGGACCTCCACACCATCTCCGCCGCCACCTATTTGCAGTAGAACCACAATCATCAACTCAACGCCGCCATTTCCACTCATCGGTCACTTGAGGAAGGCTTCTATAAACCTAACCACGCGCCTAAACGAACACCTAATGACGCCTCACAACACTAACACATCCACTACACACTCCACTCCAGATACACGTTCACGCGCCTCTACCAAAGCTACGACATTGATCACACAGAGAGACCGATCCACTCTCTTGAATGCATTTCCCCCACGTAGGGGTGCGCGAATGCGGCAAAACCTACAGCTGGCCGCAGATTTTATGTCATCCGAGCAACGGCGATGATTTCATCATCATCATCATCTATCTCCTCGAGGCAGCAACTAAAGCGTAGTTGTGCACAGATATTCTAATAAAGTTTACGCAATCCCCAAAGCGCCAGTAGGGCTTCGACCATAGGGGTCCTGGTAACTTCGTCCTATCCGCTCCTGCCTTTTCGTAGCAGCACGATTCATGGCCGAAATATCGGGAATGAATAGTTACATTGGGAGGGGTGGCGATAGGTAGACGGAGCTTGAGTTAATACAAGGGCGTGCATTCTAAGTCAGACACACTCTCTCTTGAGTCTTATTCAGTTAATTATGTGACTTTCTCGTGAATTATTTTTAAGCGCTCAGTAACGCGCTTGTGGTAAAGATTTAGCCGCTATTGCAAGGGATTTTTCCGTGTAGTATTTTAGCCACTTACGAAACAGTGCGCTTCTAATGTCTTTTATTGCGGAAACACTCTTTCAAACCCTAACAATTGATACTGCAGAAGTTAGCAGATATAATAATTCAATTTTTATAGTTTCAAGTGCTACAATTCATAATCAGTTTCATTCTTTATCTTCAGACGGTCGGATAATCGCTTCAATAGCTCAAGTTTTTAGATCACATTCAATTTCTCCGTAAATTTAAACTGGTGTTGTTCTTTCAAACTACGCCCACGCATAACCTTATAGAGAAAGATCTCATAGTCAACCACTGTAGCAGCCGGCAGCAGAATCAACAGCACATATTGGAGACGACGTCAAAAGGTGACACTGGCCATTCATGGTCAAACTTGGCCACCATCGCGGGGCTGGGAACGGCTTCATACTTTATGGAAAATTAATCTGGGAAATGGAAATAGGAAGTGGGGATAAGTCACCATAACTGCAGGTATTTTGAGCTTTATTTATTATTTTTGGTATGCTTCAGATTTTCATTGAGTGCTACGATGACATAGATTAGTTCGTAGTAATGGAAACAACAGAAACAGCTGGTAGCAATAACAATGATAAAATGATGCCCGATTTAGTATCATGATGGCGTAAACTTATTGACGTTTGCTGCTCTGGCTGATTAATTGGAGCGAAGATCGCTTGGATGCAAGCGTAAGTTACAAGAGTCAATATTGAATAATACAGCAAATTATGATACACTTCGAAGGTATCTTCAAATTTTCCTTCAAGAAAAACAATAGCGTTAGTTTAGGAAAGAAAGGGACGTTTGCTGTTGGCAGATTAAAGATTGACGACCTCACTGAACAGCAAAGAGGTTGCTGAATACACTCATGCCACTGAATCGGCATACACAGTTCTGTAGAAGGAATGTAGATCATTCATATTTATATCCACAAAGAATAATAGTAAAATTATGGTATACATAAATTTATTTTCACTAATACGTTAATATTGCATAATTGAGGTAAGCTGGCTTATCATCCACCTGATAAAATATGAATAGTAGAAATGAGTTTTATTAGAAGAATTAGACATTATTAGACTGATATTAAGAGATACAGCGAGATGAATTAATTTCTTTACGAAAAAGTATTAAACTAGGTCAATATAATCAAGAGCACATTGTGCAAATAATGGAGATAAGAAGGTAGACTGTCTAAAGCAGTACGTGGCTGCAATCCCAAAGGAAGAAATTTAGGAAGACTATTTAAAAAATAACAGAAGCAAATTTGAGATGGGAAACCGTTAGATTTTATGACCCATGAAGTGGGGAAGGAGGAGGAGGTGAAGAAGAAAAAGAAGAAAAGGAGGAAGAGGAGGGGAAGAGGAGGATGATGAGAAGAGAAAGGAAACAGGGATATTTCCTTAAATTTTTATCAAACAGATAATGATAATTAAACAGTGATCCTATTAATAAACCTACTTTTTTTAGAAAAAATGTGATAATGCAGTTCCCATAGTATATACTATTGTGCAGAGAAACGCTATATTTAGTCCCAAATAGCAACTGTATTGGGCAAATAAACTAATACTTTCTACGAAAATTGAAGCATTTAATGTGACGAAAAATAGAATATTGTCTATAAATGCTCGGTGAGACCATGTTGGGGAATCAAGCACTATAAGGAAAACAAATAAAGAATGGATAAGTGTGGAATAAATAATTTTGTTTACTCTCGAAGAATATGGGCATTCTGCTCTAAGAAGATAACCGGAAATACAAGGAAATTGGAAATTAAATCAAAAGGAGTATATATTATAAAGACCTCTAGAACATTATATATTATTTAACTTTTTGGTAATAGTTACTCGCCTGGTTTTCACTTCGTTTGGTATTCCATATCGTTTCTGAAATACATTGTTTGTAACGTCCTTTGCTCTTTTTAAACACTGCAGATATAAGTTCCCTCTGGTAGGGCTATCGCCTCCGAAGTGAAAGAAAGAAGCTCAAGTATCAAAAAGGAGGAATATTTCAGAATTTTGAGATGCAATGAACAGGCTCAGACGCAACTATAGTTGTTCTGACTTTCTTTTTTTTAAAACCCCAGACATTCTTTCATCACATAAAATTAATTCTGCGTCTTTCAATCAGAAGCAAACTAAAGATAAAGTTTTATAATAACTTCACAATTGAGAGAAAGTATTACTAAAATGGAAGATAAGGTCCATTCCTGTCAAAACATTGTAAAAAGCGAGCTACGCTGACATCTATTACTGCAGAGACAGAACTATATGTTAAAGAATATTCTATAAAATTCATCTATCAGGAGCTAAGGAATAATGAAAGCACTTACTGTTTTTTAAAAAGAACTCATGTTGAAGTAGTTACCATCACATAGTACCCGCGTCTGAGATCTTTCTTCTGCTTTTCTACCTCTATGGAATAGGGTTATTTGAGTTATGTGTTTTTGGAACGGGATATGTTGAGGAATTTAAGTTGAAGAAAAATTATTGTTATCATTATCATTATTGTTTTATATAATGATTGTATACACAAACTATAAATTCTAAAAGCTCTACTAAAAACCAGAAAATTAGAAGTATTATAACACACTCAGAACAACCAGGAATTATGAAGAATGATTTCTCTGAAAAACCATTGTAGAAGAGGAGCAATGGGAACTTTCAGTTAAGCGTTTTTCCTATTTACCAGCTTCTTCAATCATTAGAATGGTAGTTTATTGGTTTGCAATAGACAATAAAACAGTTAGCATTTACAAATGCATGAACTTTCAATATTTATTTTACAAAGGTAGTGGAAATATATTATCTATTTGAACAGAATTCAGTATATGTTGCATTTTTTTAAATTCATAGTGAATATTTTTGTAATAGTAAAAGGATTTCTTTATTCACAAAAACAATTTCTTATGAAAATAATTAAAGGTACAGATCCAAAAGTTTATTATAGGTAAATGTACAAAACAGAGATATAAATGAGCACAGAAAATCACGCATAATATCTTGTAGTCTTAACTGACAGAGCTTCGAAAACTTCATGAGTGTACTCTGATTTCTTCTGAAAAATTATGATTTCCTGACAAGTTTGGTCCCTGTAAGGATGTCCTTAATTATAGACCAACTGATATTTTTAAATTTCTTTTCCAAAATAATAACCTCCAAAAACAATAATTATTTTACTTAATGATCTACTGCTATTGTTGAAATAGACACTGCTTGTTGCTCTTTGTATATTCAAAGGCTTTCTTATCTTTAAGTACTTCCTGATTTCATCCACATCTTAGTACAGCTTTCATTGAAACTATTGTACTTGAAACCACTATAATCATTTTCTGCGTCCATTTTCATAAACGTTCAATGAGCAACAGAAAACATTTAAGCTACTAACAAACTGCGGAAACGTAAGCATTGGAAAAAATGAAATTAAATATTCTTCTAACATTGAAATTTTCAGCACCAATCCAGATGGATATGTTACAATCTAGATCATAAGACGGCAAAGAGTTTTATTGAACTTACTCAAAGGACAGATACCAGAAAACTAAAAAAACAACAAAAACAAACAAAATACATATTTTTGGGATTAATGTCTCAAAATATTTATGAAGACTGATCATTATAATTTTTTATCTCTGACTTTAAATTCTTCCAGATTAATTGTATATTTATCCCATGAAAGCAGGAATTTCATTCAAGACATGCAGTTCTATTAGCATTAAGTACACAATTAGTACATTTTAATTAACTATATTCTCCTTTTTCTCAGGAATAAATTTCAGTTGATAAATGATGAACTCTTTTAACATTTTTTTTGCTGTGTGTCTAAAACAGAGTCATCAAATTAGGCTCTAAACAAAGCCAACCTGATGAATAATATGAAATCTATACTAATAAGACAAGGAGCGAAAATGTATGTGCGTATATGTGTGTGGGTGAGTGTGGGTGTGTGTATGTAGGGTAATCTCGAAAGCTACTCAATCGATTTTGATCGATATTTCACCATTGAAAAACCGTATTTTTTCTAATGGACAAGGACCATAAAACACCTAATTTCAATTCACAAATTACTGAAAGACTAAAGAGAATTTACAAAGCCAATATACTAGAATATGAAGGAACATATTATTAGAGTTATACAAGAACATACTAGCGAAGAAGATGTTGCATTGCCATGGAGTAGAAAATAGCTGTTGTCACTCCACAGAAAATAAACGTAAAATAAGACAAATGCTGCAGCTATTTCATTACAAATAATACATATACCTATACGTGGAATTAATTGTTATTCCACAAAAGCCGTGTTTTGGACAAGGTTGGAAATGTAGAATCAGACGACTGCAAGAATCTCCATTCCATAGCCGGGATTTGAACCACGGATCTCCTGGTCTCCAACCGGTTGCTCTAACCACTGAGGTACTATGTCAACATGCTGATACGACAATAAATTCCCCAACTGATTCGCATTTTTTCCGGTAAACCACAAGGAGATCTCAAATTCTGTTGAGATGGCATACCCCAATGGCGACTTACAATGCTGCAAGTACTTTAAGTCTCGGTCTCCATAGTTGAAAAATGAAGCCCAGACTTAAAGCACTTCTTCAGTTGTCTGATTTTTACCTTTCTATACCTATAGATGGTCACAATTTAGCAACTAAAAAACCCGAGACTCAGCTAAGCTAAAGAGAATCAAATCTGCTTTTAGTGTTAAGATTTTGTTTATTATTTGAAAGCTATGTAGCGTTTAAGTTATAAAATAACTATGGGACCATGGAGAAGGTACACAGGTTTAAAATGTCAGTTACTATGATTATCTAACAACTACTCGACAATCCTAACCGATGATTGTTTCACCATCAAAATGTACTAGGAGACTATGC
Organism: Deroplatys truncata; assembly: GCA_030765065.1. Lineage (NCBI taxonomy): Eukaryota > Metazoa > Arthropoda > Insecta > Mantodea > Mantidae > Deroplatys > Deroplatys truncata. Next base: position 173,819,171 of record CM060981.1, read on the forward strand.
AGCATTTTTAGAACTTGGAAATTTGTCGGTGGAGGTTAAGGAAGTCGTAGATCCGCTGATTTTTCAGTTATGTTGCGTGAATATCAGGAGATCTTTCATCCGTTATTAGGAATAGACAGACTATACAAAATTTCAACTATAAGGAACAAAGGGGAGGATTTGCCATAAAATCGATAGATCACTATACAATATTTTCATTAAGAACGGGGGTAGGTGAATGAAATTAATTAAGTCACCATTCGAATTTAAAAAGCTAAACGTGCAACATCGCTTAACTACCTAGTGTTACATATTTAGTTTCACAAAAAACATTGTGAACATTGAATGCCATAGAAAATAATGTTTTATGTTTTTACAAGGAGGACAAGCGGAAGTTAGCGGTTTGAATACTAAGTAATAGCTGTACAGTTGGCACGACGCGTTGCGCCTTGCCTCTACTGTACGCAGTTTCACCCATAAACTAGCTTGAACTACTTCAAATTCTTCCCATATGTAGTTGCAAAGTGAAGAGCTGCAAAACGTTAAGCAAGCCATTAATTTTTTAGTAAAGCAGGTCAACAGTGTTTGTAACTTACTAACTTCAAGATAGGGGACGCAACTATTTACAGCTATGTGATTTGGAATGCTTTTGCACCACTTAATTATGCAACCAACAAATTACATTACGTATTGCACTACACAACCAAGAGAGGCAAATACCTCGTGCTAAGTACCTCCAAGAATATAGGTTACTAGGTTGTAGATTGCTTTACTTGCAGCTCATCGGCGGGCTTCAGAAATGCTTCATTAACATGGAACGTATTAGGAGTAATGTCTGAAAGCGGTGCATTTACTGTAAGAAAATACCACATGAAACCAGGCCATTAGTAAGCACCGGGAAGGATTATCTGCATTGCCTGTGTCACTTTGAGTATCTTATGCCGTGTACTCTTACAAGACACGCACAAGTTCAATAATTGTCTCATATACAGTATGAGATTATATATAGTATGCCTCATATATAGTATGACACTTTAAATCCTCAAACCTAAATACCTACCAATCTATAATAGTAGCAATAGACTGCTTTTATTACACTAATATACACCATAAAGTCTCAAGATCTACTATGTAGGCAATAAATTAGAGTTTGAAATGAATAAAATTAGGACATGGGACAATAATTACTGGAAAGCAAATGTTAATTCCGAAAGAAACCTTAAATGAGAAACAACTGAAAACATAAATTATATACTTAATAATCACGTTAATTAATAACTTATTAATTATGTTAAAAAGCAACAAAGCACACAACATACGGTATTCCTAGTAATTCTAATGAGTTATGCGTTTCAAAACAAAAACGTATCTGACCGCTTTATTCTGTGGTTTACTATTCATACATCACTGGTTTATAATTCATACAATGATAACTTGCCAAGATTTATAAGTTGAAGCAAAGTATTTATTCCGCTCATACACAGAATGTATACATACATATGTATATGCGTTGATGCAGTAATTTGTATCACAAATTATTTAAATGTAAAGAGTGATTATAGTATGAATATGCATTATTATGTGACATTGATTTGAGATGTTTGTTGATTGTAATTATTGTTGGGAAGTAAGTTTATACTGCCTTACTGAAACTGACAATAATAGCGTGCAATAATGCAGCGAGGGGGTGAGCTGTTTATCATTATTGGAAACGAGGAAGTTACGCAATGTTGGCGCGTTTTCCTTTAGAATCTTCTGGAACATTTCCCTAGAGCATATGTATTCATAATTTTCATTGGATATAAAAAATAGACGCTAATGTTGGCGCGTTTTATTAGCCAATTGCAGCTCAGTTATAATCTTTAGGCATATCGGGGTGTATGAGTATAAAAAGAGTAGGTTAGAGGTAGACCCCGTCAGTTCATCAAAATTCTTTGTACACTACACGTCACATTCCCGCCAGTTCGTCGAAAATATTTGTATGATACACGTCGCCTTCAGTCCAGCAGAAATATTACACGTCGGCTATCGATTCACGAGTTACGCGTAGCAGAATTATGAAAAATCTAAAATGTTGTAAAGTTAATTATACAAAACGTTGAAGTACGCGAATTAAGAGTGATCAGTAATGAAGTTATTATAACAGTTTCAGTTTGGCGAGTGTCAAGATCAATGTGTAAATGTGATAGTTAATGTGTTCGACAATAAAAGTGTAAAAAAAATTTCTTCATCAGTGTTATCTTTGGATAAAAGATTCCTTTCCGTTTACACAACCTGTGTAAAGAGAAGTGCTTGACCAAAAGGATAATAGCTAGCCGGAGGACAGAGAACCAAAATTAAATAAAATAACAGTAGCATTCTTTCAAACAAAAACTAATACTGCCGCAAATTGCTAACACCAGATGGAGCTAACAAACCTAACAAATGAATCACGTCACAAGATGGCTTCACCACGTTGAAGTAAACACACATACACAAACATTATAAGTAATACCATCGCAAATTGGCTCCCAAATGTGGGGCTCAATAAACAAATTAAATATAACAGTAATGTTACTTCAGCGTCACGACATATTTTCCTCCCAGGTTAAATAATTAAGGATAGCAGACACTTTACTCACAGACTAGAAGTGGATAAAATGCTTATTTTTCAGTAACTTTCGGAACATTACGGTTCTTAAAAAATACTGGGTTACAAAGTAACCGTTTCAAATTAACAGCTGAGCACATTCTGAGTATTTTACTCCTTACACATAACCAAACCGTAAAATACTCTTAATTCACTGTACCTAACTGAGTGGGGCTCTTTCACATCAAGTCGTGAGTTTTTCGTTCCTAGGGGATATTGCCAAGCGGCAAGACAATGCTCTCCTTGTTTCCTTCCTCCTTCTCACCCTTTGTACAGCCATTCACGAGAAATTGCAGCATAATTTTAACAACATGCCGCGTTGTGTCTATATTTATAATACTCCTCACTTGACTCTACGTTAAAAAAATTTTATGTCCATCAGCACCATTGTAGCCACCTCGTGTATCAGTTTACGTGAAGCTAATCATTATAATTATCCTCCAAATAGTGTCTCAAGCTTAATATGTAATTAACTTCGAAGTTGCATCTGTTCCAAGGTCTCGTGCAGTCGCTAAGGTATACTCTACAGTTAGAGCTTTGCTTTTGGAACTGATTATGAAAATACTGAAACGATCATGTTAGTTTCTGGACTGTTATTTTGGAACTATGCAGATGGACCTGTGGTTATGCTTATTTTTGGAACGGTTTCCCCTTTGACCTTCCAAAATAACTATTAAGTTGTTTAATTTCTACCTCCATTACAAACGGTGTACTTTGTGTAAATATTTTTATTGATTTGTCTATAGTATGAATGACTTAAGAGAGTAAGGAATCTTGTTATATTTGTTTATTATATTTCCGTTCATGGCTATCGATGTTTCCCGAGAGAAATTGCTGATTTACTCTAAGGCATCTTCTATGTACTGAAGGTGCATTTCAAAGTGTACGATGGCATTATGTATGACGTCATTTGTATGGCCGCTAGATCTAGAAATCATCTGTCTAGTACTTCCGCAGAGATGCATGACATGTGTGTCGGAGAAGTTGCCTATGAAGCAAGGCGCTCAGTATGAAGGTGAATACCTTTCATGTAGCAACAAATGGCGGTGTGTATGGTATGTGTCCTACCAGAACTCTTTCGCAGTGTGTTTTGTTTGGCCAATATAGAAGGTCCATGAAAACTGTAAGCGGGGTACTTGTTATCATCACTAGCGTAAGCTACATAGATTTGTCAGCAGTGTATTGTGGTTCCCTCCGCGATTGTAAATTAAATCATTATCTGTGCGGAAACAATGGACATTGGTAGGGTTAGACAAAAAAGACGCATGTTTTATTGCTTATTTTATTTTACGCTTTTGCGTGTGACATTGCGAAGCAGTTGTTTGGTCTATGTTTTATGATCAATACCATTACCGCATTAGTCCTCTACGAATTGAATGAGTGCTTATTAGGCAACTTCTCCTTTATACGTGTATTACGTTACATCCTTCCCCTTAGAGTTGGCACTCGCTTTAAAAAATGACTCAAATCAATGACGCTATGATGCGCTTTGGAATGAACACTCATTAGAAGGGTAGATGACCTTAGATGCGCAGTGACAACGATAACTCCCAATAGATACCTTCCAGAATATTGGTACTCTTAAAATTACCAAAATTGTTATATTTTTTAATAGAAACAGACGATGTAAACTGATTTGAGTAACCTAAGCTGACTTAACTAAGCGTTAACTATAGGAAATAACGCATTGCCTGGCTGCAAACAGTATGAAATGAGTTTGCATGGGCACGATTGATAGGTGTGGAGTTTGAGAGAAACATCTATGTCTTTACGCGCGTCCATGGGCATTCGGTAAGAAAACCAGGATAATAAGATGTAGCATCAATTTTTTGGTGCAGGAAACGCGAACCTAAAGAGACACTACCGGGAAGCCAATGAACTAAGAACCGGCCTGCGCGGTGTTCGCTACGCTCGTTGCCGTCTGTGGTTAGCCATTCTGTGCAACCATACAGCATTTTAAAAACTAGTTTAAAGGCTTTGCTTACTATCCATAAGAAATGCCTGCCTGTTGCGAAAGACACCTTAGCCATTCTTTGAGGAGGTCTCCAAACGATGAAAGATGTTACCTAATGTTTCTTCAATAAGAATTCAACGCTGTCTTTTAGGTTTCTTAGACTGAACACTTAGACTGAAATTTATTATAAAGTGTATGGATTGTTATATGGCCTGGAGCTTTTGCACCCGAAATCTTTCTGCAAATCGTATTTTCACTTGACGAGCTGACTGAGTTAACACATACGAATCGTAAATAAGTACATGCTGTGACAGTAGAAAACATACTGAGCCATAATATACTTTGTGACTAAATACAGGACAAAGTAATATACATTGTTAACTTATTACTTCAGAGCCAGAGCAGAGCAAAGTTGCGTCAGTAGCGTGACTTTGATTACGGCAGCAGTAGCGGCAATAGCAGCGCTGAATCACGTTTCCACATGTCCAGTGAAAAAAAAAACACCGAGCAGTTCATTGGTTCTCTGGATATAAACTCGCTCTCAGAACTATAGTTACATATAGAAATTTCAACATAAATGTTCAACTATCGCTTTAGTAATACCGGTGAAAAGAAAAATGAAATCAGAATTAATAATAAAATTGTCGAAAGGTGTATGTTGTCCGAGATTTTGCGATAGCGACAAATAAAAAGACCTCATTCCGTGTATTAAAGAAAGAATTAAGCAACGTTGTTAGAGAAGTGCAAGTTAATGAAAGTTAATTATAACTAAGCAGTTACATGGTGGAGTATGTATAAGTAAGAAATATTTAAATATGGTGAGTATGCGGAGTAACAAGAAAACAAAATATACTTATATCGGGAAGTATAAAGCTGTAATCAAACAGATGTAGCCGATTCGGAACTTGTAAGCCAGCAGCAACAGCTTTGAAATACAAGTACGCTAAACAAACACACACACACACAAAATGCATATTTATTTTTCGGTCTCGAGGCACCATCATCCATGTAAGATTAAGTCTAATAGCACCTGCCGTTGAGCAATAGTAAACAACACAGAGCACCGGAACTCAAGCCGAGGTAACGTAGAGCCTCTTTTCAATTCATTTCAACTACAAGACGTCGGGGGCGACATTTCATCTCATTTCATATATTGTAAACCGCAACACTAACATTGAATATTCCTTCAACTTGACAGTATGCGTAAAATGAGGGTATACGAAATAATAATAATAATAATAATAATAATAATAATAATAATAATATTTTAATTACGAAACGCTCCTTAAAATAAAAAGGGCGTTTATTCCACAGATTTAACGAAAATAGTTAATAAGACTTCGCTATTAAATGCTTGACTTCTGTACGTAAAAAAACGGTACGACACAACAATAGCGATAACAAAAACTCTGAAAACGTTTGATTTATAATTTACTTTCTTGACCTTAGAGAATATAGATATTGTAGCGTATGTGTGTGTATTGTCGCGTCGGACTCATTATTGCTGTGCATAATGATATTGTTGAACCAATTATTTCGTTTGTAACTTTGAATTCTTGGCCGGCGCGGCATACTTCCCTCCAATTCATAGTTAAGGGGGTTGAAGACAGGTTAAGGGAAGAGCCTTGTTTGATAGCGTGGTTCTGAGAGTAACGTCAGTCTAGAGTAGGTCTTCAGAGTGTGTGGTTTGTATGTAGGAGTGCGTGTTGCCGTGTGTGTGTGCGTGGGGCATCTTCCCCAGTGTTTGTCTGTAGCCTTTTGTGTACAATGTAGGGCACATTATTAATTATAATAAAACAGAGTTAAATGTGAATTTATATGTATTTTATGTATATACATATCCCAAGTCCGCTTTAGGTTTCTACAGAAAGTTCTTGGTATCTCTTTGTGTGCCTCTGAGTCTACGTCCCCCAAGTGTGATAAATTTAATATTTTAGCTGCAAACCTTTTGGCCTCACTCCGGTGTATAACAATATAGCATCGAAAATAGATTTTATAAATTCTAGAGAAAATCCAGAATTGCTAAATGCAGCATTATCCACTATATCCTGGTCGTTAGTAAAATCACTTCCGTCTATTTACGCTAGAATATACCCTATTTATTTGAATCTACTATAGCATTGATTGATATTGGCAAAGTTTTTTTTGTCGTGTTTTAGCTATGTTTAAGTCAGATTTACTTCGGCATTTAAAATGTATTTTGTTATATTTTGTATATCACGTGTATGAACAGTTTTACTGCTATTGAACATTTGGATTTTTTAACGCTTTGATTTGATTCTAATTCCCATCTAGTATGGTAATATGCCATTTAACTTATTTTATTCTGATAAGCGTAAAGAGCGGTGAATATTTAAACAACGAATTTACTAATCTTGAAAAAGAATACCTCATGTGTGGCGAACAAACGTATAAAAGTAAAATAGTGAAAAAGAGCTTAAAATCATAATTGATATGCATATTTAGTACGTTTACATTTGATTAATTATAAATTCAGTTAATAGTTAGACTTGAAAAGTGCAGCTTTATTAGTGATATGCTAAAAACATGGAAAAAATATTTTGTTTTCTTCCCATCAATATACAGAAATGCAAACATACCGATGTGTAGTATGTGAAGATGTACTTTGTGCATAAGGATAGGTTTGTATGCTATATTTTTATTTTATTGCTAATTTAATTCTACGCAATGTGTGCGGGAGTTATAAGATAGTAAAGCATGAGGGCTCCAATCAGTCGGGAAGAGTACGTAGCCAGAAACACCGGAATTGTATAGCGATTAGGAACAAGGTATATTTTCTTGGTATACAGAGAGGGCTTTCCTGTTTTACTTTGTATATACAAAGAACGTCCTTTTCAAGAAGAATCGGACATAATAAAAAGACAAGTGTATCTTTTTTTAGAAAATTCAAACGCCTTCGTAAACACTGTTTATTTCAGCAACCACTGTGGCTTGTTAACTTGGAGGATTTCGGCGACCGTTTCATCGAACTTATAGACTAGCTGGAACCCTCAGAAATTCTCCTTTAGCAATACTCAGATGGAGGGGCTCCAGTAACTGAAGCACAGCACCGCCCTTTGTGCTTGCAACATGAACCATTAGGAGGAAAGGGCGAAGGGAGACCCGAGGATCAACCTGATCCGGACGGGATCCCTAACGATTCCAACATGACACCAATTCTGACGCAGGCTAACCCTGCTTTAGTCAACCGAGACTAGACGGTTCCGGGTCGCGGGAATAGACTATATACTCCCAGAAAGGATGGGGTCCCCAGAAATCCCAACTAGCACCAGGGACAAATCCTTCCATCGCGCAAATTCACCATCCTGTTGCAACGCACCAACCGCAATCGCCTGGTCCTATAACCCTAAAATAGATGAAAATAAATTATGGGCAGGAAATTCGTAATAGCAGAGGAATCATACCAGCATTAACCTGTCTACCGATCTGGGGAAATCACGAAAATAATCCAAGGTCAGAGTGGCCGGCCCTACTGGAATTGAACCCGGGATGTCCGTATGCAAGCCTCGCACATTACTGCGGAGCCATCTCACTCGGCACAATCTCCTTTATTAAACTCAATTCCTACCCGACTCTCCAAGGAGCAACTGCCTTTTTATATCCTATCGACTATGCTCAACCATTTTTGTCTAATCAGAATACAGTAAAGTTATTGTTGGAATAATAGTTTTAAAATAACACTGCAGTCAGAAAACTGAAAGAGAGCTTTTGTCCATATGGTTGTATCACGTAACCAAGAAGATGCTGACCGTGGAGTTGATAGGTGCGAACAGGTTCCTTGCTTTAAACTGAAGTATTATAGCATGCAATGTTCCCTTACGAAACAAGCTGTTATGCAAATGGAGGATTGGATGGGTAAAACTTGTCGGAAGCTTTTCTGACAGTGGTGAATGAGGTAAAGCTTGTTAATATCGCAATACGGAATACAGAATGCATATATTATCTAAACAAAAACAGCTCAATTAATATAATGTTATAAAACGCCACCAAAGTGCTTCCACAGAAGGTTGGAAGAAATACAAATAGCGCTTATACTTAAAATGTTTAATCCCGTGATACAACTCTGTTTATAACATTAAAAAACTGATGTATTACGTTCACGTGCTTTCTTTACCCACTACAGTTTATTACTTTCTCTACTACGTATAGTAAGTAGAGAAATGTATTCCACTGCAAAATTCGTTGTCCAGATTTAACCGGAAATATATGCTTTAAGTTTCTCGGAGCCAAAAAAAATTTTTAGAAAAATATCTGTGTGTGAGTGTCTGTGACTGTGAACAGCATTACTCAAAAACGAAAAGTCGCTTAGATACTAAACTTTGTACTTAAGTTCAGCATCTTCCAGGGATACGATACAAAGATTTTGAAGAAACCCTCCCCCACACTAAACTACTCTTTATACATGGAAAATGTTTTCGAAAATTTTGATTTTTTTCAAAATTGGCTCTAACGTTTTATTAAATACCATATGGTAGGTAGTATTCGCCTACCAACTAGGGAAACCAGGAAAAACACCTATTTACAGAGTGACTGGCCTAATGGGAATTGAACCCGAAATCTCCCGAATGAAAACCTTACACGTTACCGAGGAGCAATCTCGCTCGTACTGAGTGAGGTAGACTCCGATTGAGTGGTTTTTACGTAATATTAATGCCGCTTATTGTAACGGGTGCTGTAATATTAATTATTTGTCGAATGTGTTATACATGTTGGTTTTGTATCTTTTTGACTGGTGGATTAACTAATTTATAAACGTATATACTATGTTTATATATAAGTACTATTTTTATATCTAAATTTTATACATATATCGCATACTTCTTTATATATATATATATATATATATATATATATATATATATATATGCAATTTCCAAAGGAGAAGCCTTACAGGGTGAAGTGTAGGAAAAATGCATGTAAGGCATATGCATTTCCGTAATTCATAATCGTAAGCGTTAATTGAATATACTATTATTATGATTAAAGAGTTATCCAAAGGTAAGAGAGCAAGCAAGTTTCAGCATATTACGAAATAAGTACAATATTTTCTTAAAGAGTATACATTCTTTAAAAAGGATTTAACAGCTTATAAGTTCGTAACATGAGAACCTTACTGCGACCTCAAGGAAAATAAAAACAAAATGACAAATAATATCTTAGTTTTTTCAGAGCAACAACATAACATTAACTTGACGTCACCAAGCTTTAATCAGCAACAAAAAGTCTAAACCAATGATTCCGCATCAGAGTTAAATTAAGCTTTAGGGGTTTACCAACTCTCCATCACTAGAGAGATTGTTTCATTGACAATTGCAGGAGCAAGACGATTAAAGGGCACGTCATTTAATTTCAACCCTCTATACTAGTTCGAGCGGATACAAGCTTTTTGACATACGGAATTCAGAATCACATTATAAAACGTATTACTACGGATATTTAGGTCAATATTTTACTGTAAAATCACAAATAAAAATTGGTAACTACTTATAATTCAATCGCCATTGCTATAGTCTCTCATTCGTTTTCTATGACAGTGTGTGTCCCTAAAAGTTGATCACCAAGAATAACTGATGCATTTCTGTCGGATAAAATTGTTCTTTGGTGCTGTGTATTTGATGAATCTCGACGTTACCTCCTTTATAATTTGTTGTTAGGACATTATAGTATATTATAAACAGGTTGTTAGTACATTCAATATCATCACATTGGCTCATTATGACAAGCATGCCAATAACAGCAATGACACATTTCCTGTAGCAATCACGTAATATAGGCATTCCAAGTTGCCGTGGCTTTGAGATAAAATGAACCATTTTGTGATATTGTTTTCTCTAAACAAGAAGAGGTAAAGACTTCTGTACATGATTAAATATAGAATAATTAACATCTGAATGTATTTCTATTTACCTTGTTGTGCTGATAATTATATTATAATAGGCTACATAGGCTACATTGTATTATAATAGGCTGCATCACAGTCCGCCACACCTATTAATTTTTCTCAAATACAAAGGCTGTCTTGCTTATCGGTTAAACGCTAGGTAATAAATGAAATGCAGAAAGAGAAGCTTGTGCCTCATAACATACGAAGACGCTTTGAGTTATATCAGTGATGGATGCTGAATTATTTCACGTTTTATTCCCTACAATTTATAATGCAAGGATTGCATAAAATGTTGTATCCAAATCGTGGATAATAATATAACACTTGTGAATATAACACATATTCATCCCTGTCATAATCATCAAGGTTATCCATATTTTGCATACATTACTGTTATAATTGATTGGTATAATGCTAAAAAAGCTGCCAGTTCATTGTATAATGCGTTGCTGACGAAGTTGTTTTTTGAATTCAGAGCACAATGTAGCAAAAATTACCTGAAAAAACTTAGGATTTGCATTATTGCATTAATAAATCATTAGAATCATTCGTTTATTCCAATATCCTGGTATCGCTCTGCATTGAATACATATCGCAGGATAAAGGGACCAACAATTCTCATGGCTGTCAAGTCGCTCTACAGTCAGTTTAGCACACCCCTGAGACTTTTCAACACATTTATGTGGATTGTTCGCTGCCTAGTAATGACAGTTGTGTGGGGTGACAACCTTCCCGGTTGGAAAACAGCTTCGTCACTTCAAAATGTTCAGGCCAGTTTCCATACAAGGACAAAATGATCTCTGCAACTTCTATTCGTCTAAAATAGTCCTTTAGTTAAATGCCATATGTACGTGTATTCCAATTATTCTTAGTTAACTCAATATGATAAATGTATATTATTAAATTTATTATTATATACTAAAGTATTTTCTTACAAATAGATTCCATTTGTAAGCATTATGCAAGATTCTGAAAGAGTTTATTAACATTTATTTAGCTACATTCTTTGCACTGGATTAATAGTTTCGGTTTCTTTCCCTCTTAATTCTTAGGACCTGGAAAAAGTGCTCTATTGAACCCTCTCAAATTTCTTTGGGTTCGAGATTGTGAAGGACGATCTGATTTACAATTGTTATTATAAGAGCAGTGGTTGTTAAGTACACATTAATTTTCATCGGTCAAAAAACGTATAATTCTTATTTTTCCTCTCTCCCTTTTTCCGATAAAACAATCCAGTGTTTGTAGCTGATAATAAAGCTAAACAAAATGGACAAGCCAGCAACCCACTACATCGAATACCTTACGGAGCTGGAATATACAAGGACAATCTGCGCTCAGGGTTATACTTTTATTTTATTCTACTTTATTTAAGATTTTCTTTGAATTTCTGAAGGGTTAAAACATGTGAAGTCATTATACTTTTAAGAGCATGCAACGGATATGTTTTATTGCGGCACTCTGAATCACCAAATTCATCAACACTGAATAAAATTACTTACAGAACTCCTCATCTACCCGCACCTTTTTAGTCAAATTATCATATTTTCCCTCTACTTACAAACGTCTAACTGAAATACTATCGCTTTGATTTTACTGTTAGTCAGAATTTAAACTGGAGGGAACTTTTGTGTAGGTATTGCCTCAAAACATACATTTTTAACGCCATTTCTACATTATATTAAAACTGTTTTTAACTGTAATATTCGGTGTTTAGAAATACAACATCCAAACTTCAGAAATTTATCGTTCATAGACATAGATAGCAGTATACAAAACTTAAACTCAGATTACGGAAAATTAAAACACAATGGTGATAATGTCAGCTGCATTCTTTATAGTGATAACAAAGATGTGAACAACAGTAGTTAATGATGTACTCTGGAAAGTGCAAGTAGACTTTATAAGAGATGACAATACTATTCAGCCCTAATCCAGGAGTTTTACATTAAATGCCTGTTCTCTTTAGCAGTTTTTCTACAGCCCTTAGCTTGAAACACTCTCCCGTGGTTTGTCTACAGTTCTGAGCCTGAAACACTCCTCCGTAGTTTTTGTACATCTCTGGGCTTCAAACGCTCTATCCCCATGGTCTTTCTGAACTTCTGAGCTTAAAATACTCTCCCATGGTTTTCAGTAGCTCTGAGCTGAAACACTCTCCCGTGGTTTTTCCATAGCTATGAGCTTTAAACACTTGCGTGGTTTTTCTGCACCTATGCGCTTGAAAAACACTGCGTGGTTATTCTATATCTATGAGTTTGAAACACTATGCGTGGTTTTTCTGCACCTATGAGCTTGAGAAAAACTGCGTGGTTTTTCTATGGCTATGATCTTGAACACTCTGCGTCGTTTTTCTACAGCTGTGTGCTTGAAATCCTCTCTCAGCGATCTTATGCGGCAAATTGGGACATAGTTGTAAATAAGGTGGAACATTTAGTGTGGAGAAGCGAAATACCTTTGAAGTAACAGGAAAAGAGGAAATTGATATCTTTAGATGTAAGATGTTTGTATTGTTAAGTTTATATAATAAAACATGGTTTAAAGCTTGGAATTCCATGTGAGCGTGTTTATTTATACAGATTTCATTACTAGCACTTCTTTCTCATCCGAAAAATTGGTACCAAACTCCGGTAATACCTGCGTACACGTTCTGAAGGATAAACTACGGTTTGGAATTCCACTACAGCGCCTTGAAAATACTACATTTGATTGTGCACGAGATAGACATAAGCCAAATAAGTGGGAATTGGTTTTCACTCTTATTTTCGCTTCTGAAGCACGCCACAATATATAGAATCTGCTTTCATTTATATGACTGCACATTTGCATTAAGTATTAAGCAGTGAGAATTACTATTTTGCTTGGAAGCTGCTGTTAATACTGTTGAATTAGCGCTATCCTACGGCTTCTATCCATATTAAGATTCACATACTTTGACGACTCGGTCGGTAATGCATACTCTCAGCATTGCCGATCTAACTATGACTAGCGAAATGTCTGTTTGCTACATAACTTGAAGCAAAAACGCACTAAGGGAAGGGCAAACGCGACCCTATTAACAAAATTGATACTTTTTATGATACAACCTCACTTGAAGAGTATCAACATTTACAAACACGTCTACGAGAGATGTTAGATAAACTTATCGTAATAGACAATCCATTCTTGATCTTCTGAGTGATGAAAACTTCAACCCTGACATAGCTAAATGCGAGGAGTATGTAGACGGTGCAAACGAGTCACACAACATACAGTAAGCGCTATTGAGCAGGGATTGGCAGCTTCGGCTTCTCATGCTAGTATCAACCAACGCATAACAACACCGATTCCTACTGCTGTTATCCATTCGTCAAACTGGCTACATTTAAATTACAACATTTTTCTGGTGACATTGAAACATGGAGACGCTTCTGGAACAGTTTCAATCATCTGTTGGCTTAAATCACGCGGTATCGCCGATTAACAAACACGTGGCTTTGAGGAGTTATCTAGAAAGCGAGGCTAGCCGCTTGGTGAATGGAATTGCTATCAAAATTGAAACCTATCTTGAGACCAAAATAAGTCTTCAGTTGAAAAACGGTGACAAAAATCTTATCATTCAGTCACATCTGAAATTCCTTGGAAAGACACCAATCAGACACGTAACAGTTGAATCCAGGGCTCTGAGCAAAATTTCCAATCTTTCGTGCCCCATATAGAATGGAACGCTAAGAAGCATAGCAGTTAAAGACCGTCCATAAATAAAACGTAATTTCAATTTCTCAGAAACGTCCCTTAGAAAGTTTTTGACTTCAAAGCCCATGAAATAAAACCTATGCCTCCATCAGCGCTCGATGCATCCGATTACCTGCCATAATGTTACTCTCGGATGCACTTACAAGGTGCCATTAGCAAATCCAAGAGAAGACTCGCCATACTTACCCACTGAGGCATTGAATGGGGTGATCATTATTGGACATTTATCAAAGACGCTCCACTTATTCCTATCTCTCCCACACTTGTACCACTGCCTTCCATTTTTGGATGATACTTAGTGGCCAGAGGAGCTGAACTACCTTCTTTGGGGTCACGTAGAATTTGCCAACACAGATAGCGGAAGCGAGCCTTCATTCTGTCTGCCACATCACGCCGTAAATAAAAGTAGACAAGCGTTATAAAAATGGAGAATGGTATATAATGCACCGTTCCCAGTTACAGATGTCTTTCATTGAATGATGTCTTAGAAATAGGACCCCAACCTCTTGCAAGAGCTATTGGCCGTGTTGCTAGATTCGACTACATAAATACGCGCTTCTAGGCGAAATTAGTCAAACATTTCTACAATTTACGATGTATTCTACTGATAGAAACTTAATTAGATTTCTGTGATATCCGGTGGTAGTAGATGATGAAAGCAAACTTCACTTCGCTGATGAAATTATCACATATCGATATACAAGATTGTCATTTGGTCTTTTATGTAGCCAATTGTTGTTTTTTGGTCCATGCATACCCTGCCGTTAACTAAATTAGTCTTATCGGCGACCTTTCCTTTGGAACTTATTGCCTATTGGCAATGGTGTTAACTCGTACTCACTTGTCGTTGGGTTTCTTTTTGGGTTTTAATCATTAGATCACACACGAATTCGCACCCTCATTCGTACTTCCAGACTCTGGGTATGATAGGCAATTATATTAGCCAAAGAAAAATTCCCACTCCCAACCGAGAATCCAACCGGGACCCCTCGCACAGCAGGCAGGTCCCATTTGTTTTGTCTGCAACGATTTGGGAACTAGTAACAATGTACTCATAATTTTCCCAATGCTTCCCCTCTTGTAGACAAATGCACTTACAAGGATGACTTTGCAGTATCAGTTGACAACAAGGGAGAAATTCAATAAATTTTTATAGAGATCTCTGTTTTAATGGACATTATCAAACCACCTATGTCAAAATGAGCCACAAGTTCTGTTGTTCTGCGAGACTGCTGGAAGAACTTAGGAGTAAGCCAACATGTGAAGCCACAAGTTTTGGGAATTGATTGGAATACTGAGTTAGAACAATTTTATGCATTTTTTATTTGTTCTAAATTCCTCCAGAGTGAGACTAACAAATAAATGACATCTACTCCAGATTACTTCCAGATTTTACAACCCGGTCGGGTTGTATTCACCGACCACAATACTTTGAAATGTTCTGTTTCAAGACACCTGATGCCGAGGCATTGGCGCACAACTATCACAATGATACATTAATTTGCATCACGTATCGGGAATTAAAATTCCACGCTGGATAAAAGCAATGAACGAAAACGTCCATGACTCTGTACTCCATGTCTTCTGTGACGCCTCAGAACGTGCATTTGGTGCTGCTATATATCTTCGTTCACGTAATACCAGCACTGCTGAGGTGCGGCTCTTGTGCAGCAAAGTCCAATTAGCTCCGATTAAAAAAGTCACTCTACCATGTTTAGAGTTGCTTGCTGCGTAGTAGGAGCATGACTGTTGCAGTACGTCTTTGGAGCTAGTTCATTGACATTAAAAAGGAACCTTGTGGAATGACTCCACTATTACTCTTGGTTGGATTCGCAGTGAACTTCATCACTGAAAAACATTTATTTCTGGTAATCGAGATTGTCAGTTACACTTTACCTTCACAGAGGAAGCATTGCCCGGGAGTAGAAAGACCTCGAATGCTTTTGTATAGGGAACTTCAAGCATCAGAACTGATTTCTACCGAAACTTGCTGGTATGGTCCTAAGGTCCAGTGGGCCCAGAAGGTCTGGTAGAACAAGCTGAATTACTGCAGCTAGAAAATCTACGAAGTGAATTCTGGAAATTATCACACCTGGTTCCTTAATTTCGTCACTAGATTCAGTTCCTACCTTAAACTACTTCAGACTATAGGCTGAACCTTCCGTTTTATGTATAAGTTTCAAAATGGTGACAAGCGCCTTGTTAAATTGACAGTTGCTGAGCTAAAACTTCAGTCGAAAACATTTGATCTCTGTTGCCGATGGAGTACGTAGCCTTGAAACAAAATGTACCTCTACCAAAAGATTCCCAGACTGCATGTTTTAAGCTTTCTTTACGCTTTCTTGGAGCTTCAGCCTTCTTTATCCGCCTAGGTGGTCGTCTACGTTCTCAGAAGCCTCCTTCAATGAAATCCATCCGTTTCTGCTTGGTAGTTCGTATCCCTTCACAGTCGTTCTCCGTAGTCCAGGGGTACCATACTAGTATGGTTCCCGAGGTCGCGGGTTCAAACCTGACGGAAGGCGATAGATTTTACGGGCGTAAAATATTTAACATGGCTTACTTGGGAAGGGAAGCAAAGTCGGTGGTCCCCTGTCGTAGATTTACGGTGCGTAAAAGAATCTCGCGTTCTTGAGGCACGTAATTGAACCTCAAGCCTGATAAAGAGGTCTCTGAGCAAAATTTCCAATCTTTCACCCCCAATGTAGAATGGGATGCTAAGAACCGTAGTACACAATTCTAGGTATTCAGAGCACGACAGGCTATCAAGAAGGTTATTTGCTCATGTCTGCCATGCAAAGTCACACACAATCCCGCAGCAAGAGTGTCTGAGACCTACTACCGCTGATCATGTTCAAGGCTCACGACGCTTTTCGGTCATAGGAATGGACTTCGCTGGCCCATTGTATGCCAAAGAGGGTAACATTGTCCAGAAGGTTTATCTTCTCTTCACATGTGTCATTAAAATTTTGAACTGACTTCTTACATGAGCCTTGATAGGTTTCTGCTAGGACTACAAAGATTTATCAGTCAGAGGCCTCCCACACACGATGTATTCGGACAACCCAGGGACATTATAGTGAGCACAGTAAAACGGTGCTTGCGGAAAGCCTTAGGCGGAGACAAGTGGATGCTTACACTCTGAGCACTATAATAACGAGCATAGAAGCCTCTATTAATTCACGCTCCCTGCTGCAGGATGAGGGTTTCACTGCACTGACTCCAGCTCACTTCCTCAACGGATGCCATCTGGATAGCATCCCTACAAAACCATTTTAAACCTCAACTAGAAAAAGCAGTTTCGTCTCCAGCAGCAAGCTACTGAGCACTTCCAGAAAAGATGGGCGAAAGAATATCTCCTCAAACTTCGCAACTTTCATCAGCCAAGTTGAGTGTCAATGGAGTAAAACTGAGAGTAGGTAACCTGGCTCTTTACAACTATATTTACGTCCTCTACATTAATGGAAAAGAGCTCTTATCGAAGACACTGTACGTAGTCGGGATGGACAGCTGAGAACACTGCTGCTCAGGACTAGTGACGCTCACAGACTTCCTCGCCCCATTCAAGTGGTCATACCATTGTGGGCTGAACAGCGTGGGGAGGACATGCGGAAGTGAAATATCTTTTAAGTAACACGACAAGGGGCAGTTGAATATCTTTAGATGTAAGATGTCGGTATTTTGAGTTGCTATAATAAAACATGGCGGCGGCGCCGTGGCCGAGTGGTTAGACCGCTCGCCTCCCACCGAGGCGGACCGGGTTCAATCCCAGGGACCTGCATGTGGGATTTGTGGTGGATGAAGCGGCGTCTGGGCGGGTTTACTCCGGGTTCTCCGGTTTTCCCCGCCATTCATTCCACCAACTGCTCCATCATCACCTTTCCTTTCATCCATTTCACCTACATTTCGCTTCATCCACTTCCTTCATCCCATACCAGGCATCGGGCTGATCACCCATCCTGGATGTTCTGTCTGATCCATGAGTGTCTGCTCCCCGACGGGCCTCTGACCCCAGGCACCCGCCTGTAAGTCCTGGGGGGTGTAAGTCCTACATAAGAGGAGGGTAAACAGATAATGAATGAATGAATAATAAAACATGGTGTTAAACTTGGAATTCCGTGTTAGCGTATTTATTTATACAGCTTTCCCCCTAGCTTTTCTCTCTAAACCGCAACATTTTGGTCCAGAAAGTAGAGATCATAACCACCAACGTTATTGGCCCCTGGAACATTAGAAGCATGCCATTGTTGCTTCTAATGCTAGGAAATTAATCGACCCGATCCGAACAGCAAGCGCTTTCCCCGTTGCATTGGTAAAGGAACTCTTTATGGCCACTATATACACGGGTATGGGGAAGCTGGTGTTTCACTTGGGCAGATAGCAGCTCTTTAAGTACGGTTATATAGCAACAATGAAATAATCTCTGAGTAATGCACAAGGATTCACATGAAGGGGTAAAAGGGGGGTGAGCACATTCGTGATAAAATAAAGACGAGGAGCATGGTCAGGAAACCCATGGCCAGATTTCTTCGTAATAGCTATACTTAAGTAAACTGAAAATTTTGTTATCTTTTGTGCAAAACGTTTTTAACAACTAACAAAACGAGATGCTGGAAGTATCGAAACAGCATTTCTCATAAGTCATAGTGAATAATATAAGGACCAGAAGAGGAAAAAAATAAACATTTCGATCCACGGTAGCGAAACGTATACCTATAGGCTAATCTTGCTCATTCATAACAGTCCAAATTTTCATGATATGCAAATAGTTGTTTCACATATAATATTAAAGGAACATTTTGTGTACTTTATCATCCACTTGTAAAAAACTCGGTTGCTGTATCCGTTTGTAGTAGATGAGCAAAATCTGAAAGCGAGCACATGAACTAGAAAAGCATTTCAACAGCATGAGCATCAAGTAAATCATGCTGTTTCATTTTTTCAGTTACACCTCGGTACGGTTTATTGAAGTATTATACTCCACACAAAAATATAATAGCGCGATTGCACTGCAAACATACGCACTGAGGTCTCCTGAAAAGAAAGGGGCAAAAAAAGGTGGGGCATTGAACAGCATAACGTTAAAATGAAAAGTCAGATAAGTGCCAATCTTCATATTTACGTCTGATGTTTCCTAAGAATGAAAGGCCACCTTTTTAACCCTGAACAATGCTACAGACGAAAAAAACCTTGTTTCTTTATTTTGTTGGAAATGCAATGCTTTTTTATTGATTGGTAACGGAAGTTCTATTCGAGTTTCATCGGCCTCCCGCACGTTCCTAAAAGGCTTTTTGTGCAACTCCATTAGAGTTTTCCAAAAACTGTTCCCTAATGCTTTTGATTAAAGTATCACATATTTGAGATACTGAAGTTTCAACAAGACTTATTAGCTGAATAGTTTTTAAATAGCCCGTGAAGTTGTTTTAACTGTCAATATTCAGTGTTATATGTTTACACAGGTAGTAGAATTTTTATCTTGGTGCGTGTGCGTATGTAGAATGCAGGAGGATGCGTGATTCTTCTCCCGCCATGAACTCATTAATTATAAAATTTTTAAAACAAATAATATAAACGGTTGGATTTTCTCCTACATCTTGCATATAAGGTAGTTTGTATTGTCTGATTTGAAACCATTTTAAGCAAATAATGATCGGGTAATTATAACAGGCAGTGTTTAAATGAACGGTATAATATACAGTCACAGCAAATTGTGGTGATTGTCAGAGATGATATTTTTTACCATTTTCTATACCATGAGAGGTAATAAAACGAGTTTCAAGAAGTTCTCCGTCTTCCTTTCGATTCTTAATTTCTGCTGTTTCATCTTGAAAGTACGGGGGATGTTCCCCTCCTCTGTAAGAGAAGCCCATTTCAGTTTATGGTCTTCAGTAGTTTGGTTTGTTCCTCTCTACAGCACTGCTTCTTGGAAATCTTGTTAACGATCGCGATACTGTTATTACATCTTGTTTAGTTTAAACGCTCTGTTCCCGAGGCTAATTGAAACTCCTAACTTCTTTCTCTGAAATGCAAACGTAATTACATTAGAGCTTACCTTTTAGAAGATAAATGATTTCACCGATAAATGAGAAGATAAATAAATATCCTGTCCCCTGACATGTTTAATCTTTTGTATTATAAAGAACAAACGTTGTATCCTCATACAGAATATACGGAGCGATATTAAATCCTCTTCATGGAGCCATAACGTAAGCGTGATTCAGCTATTGAGCACCCTTACTGCATAACAACTTAAGTTAGTACTCGTATTGTAAAGAATTACTGCAGTTTTAAGCTCGGGTGGTTTTAAAGTGGTTTTAGTTTGGAAAGATCAATGGACTTTGTGTGCTCTCCTCCTTCTTCTCCTTCCCACTTTAGATTCAGTCTTGTCCGCGCGAATTCGTGACTGACAACAAGAATACGTATGCATTACATCTAAGTAAAACAACTACTGATAACTTGGCTCACATTAAAGGAATTAATGTTCCTCGTCGTCATCATCATTATCATCGTTGTAGAAGTAGTAGTGAACGCTTGCTATCATTTTCCTGATGCTGATGATTATACTGGTAGTTTTCAATAATGACATCTCGGGTAATTGTCTTTCGAATGCATGTTACATGAGTTCAATAGCAAAATTAAATATTGCAATATTAAATTTCTGCTGGACGTTACCGTTGCCACTATCCATTCAAGCCATCGACCTTTGTTAAGGAAAATCACTTTTTGGTTACAGCGGCAACCAAGGTAAGGGAGTAAGCCATACAAAGTAATGATTTATTTTTATACAATCGTACAGAATCTCAAAGAGGAAAATGTTCTCTTATGATTTTGTAATGTGACAATTTCGACTATTTGCTGTTTTTAACATAACGCATTAATCGTGAACAACAGCCACAGTTTCAGTACAGAAAAGGTATGAGATATAACTACCTTAAGACAACAAAGAAGAATCCTGGCAACATATGCAAGGACTAGCCTTGTAATTTTGGGGAATGATAAAACAAGTTGACTACAGTAGGATATATAAGTCCTTAACTTTATTTGGATCTTTTTATTCATTAAATCATGCTTTATTTAAGGCATTATGATTTATATGTGCTAGAATAGGTGTTCGGATGTAAAAAAAAGTGTTGGTGAAAACAATAAGCAACTTTCAAGTTTACAGATTAACAATATGTACAAGGTAAACATAGCAATTAAAATATTTACCAATATTCTTGAAAATCATATAATAGATTAAGAAGGAAAAAGTAAACGTTAAACAATAAAATATATGAAAATTAACAGATGATAACATAACATGGGCATATAAATAATTAAAGTAATTGTTATTTTCAAAAGAATTTTTAGTTGATTATAGTGTTTAAAAAGCATAAATAAACAGAAGCAGTGTATATATATTTCCTAGATACACTGCTTCTGTTGACTTTTATGATGTTCGAAATTTACTATTGGGTCGAATATGTAACCTTTCAAGCTGTTTTCTCTAAATGTAATAATATCAATTCTCGGTAACAACCGTTCATCACTAGAACATGTACTTCTTCATAGAAATGATAATATTACTCATTAATCTTATTATTTTTAACAATATTATTATTTATAAGTATTTTATGTTATGGTTTGTTTCACATTATGTTCAAACTCAACTACACGCGTAACCATAGATAATCCAGTCTAATATTTTTTCGTATAACGTAAGAAATTATGCATTTTGGAGTTTCGAACTCTCACAATTCTTTACTGCGTTAAACTATAGTGTGCTTTATGCTAATACAAGAAACTGTGCTGTATAATAACAGCAAGCTTCCACTCTAAGCATGTCCAAATTTATCACATCAAGCGCGGCCGGATCATTGACTCAATCTCTTCAATTTAACAGCTGTTTGAACCATTGGCTCGTTTACAGTTTTGAGACAAACGTGCAGTGATACTTATATAATTTATTTCAAAAAACACTCATGTTTCATCTCTAAAGACTGTTTAAGGGCATTAATTACTTGGTTGCTCTAAGAACAATGCATTAAAACTAAAATTAAGAATTTAGGCTTTTACGTTTTATTGAAAGTGGGCGACTCGTGTGTTATAATCAATTCAATTGGATTTAACTCCATTTCAGATAATTTTGAATCTTACAAACCGTAGGATCCCTGCTTCAAAAACCTTGTTTCCAATCCCCCTGTAATTCCGGAAATTTGTGCGGATTAATTCTGAATCTTCCCATATTAACTGAGGTAGAAATACTCGCCCGATAGCTCGTCCTCGTGGTGTAGTAGTTACCATGCTAGCCTCTAGTTCCCGAGTTCGCGGGTTCAAATCCGGCGAAGGGCGATGGTTTGTTTCGGGCATAAAAATCCTTAGCATGGCTTCCTTCGGAAGGGAAGTAAAGCCGGTGGTCCCGTGTCGTAGATTTAAGGCACGTTAAAAGAACCTTAAGCCTGATGAAGAGGCCTCTGAGCCCAATATACGTAGAATGGGACGCTAAGGACCACAGCAGTTAAAGAGCGACTATAAATAATAATAAAAAAACCCTCGCCCGATAGGAAATATCAGAAGTGCTATAAAACAGTTAAACATAAGAAGAGGTAAATAAAATAAAGAGAAAAACATTAATTGGTATAATGAACACAAAGGCTTACATAATACATGTTAAACAAAAAAGAAGATAATACAAAGAAATGAAACTAGGCGAAGGAATGGCAATAATATTGTGAGTGGCGCGTATACGAGATGTGGCGGAAACTTGGCACCTTTCACCGAATGAGCCGTCACTTTTATTTGATACGGCGACGCCACTAGATGTGACAACGCCATCGGTGCCCTCACTAGATGGGACGAGGAAGGAAGTGTAGCTCAGGTTTCCAGGTGAGAGGGTTAAGCTTGGCAGGGAGGAGCAGTGTGAAAGAGTGTCAAATTATTGACTTTCAACGCTGGTACCAAGGTTCCTATGCATCATGGCTCATTACATTACCGATCACAGAATGAAGGATTCTACTTCAGACATCTGAATAATTACCTGGTTAATGGGGCGTTCCATCGTTCCATCTCTGTTGTGCCTATGGCCTATATAAAAGTTGAAAACATAGCACAAAATAATTTAAAAAACCGACCGTCACAAAGTCCTGTTAGGCACTAGATAGGCAGAGAGAGTGACATCAAAAATTTTAAATATCATCAGGCAATGCTAATCTAGTGCTTTATACAGCACTGACGTAAGCGGTGTTAGCATGATTTGCATAATTCACCAACGTATCGATGCATTCGCGAATATTCGGAAAATGTCCCACTTAAAATCATGTGATATAACCCCGGCTTACATGAGCATCCGGGAAATGGTTGCCAGAACTAATTAATCCAATTTCATCGATCTTCTTAAACAAATTTTGTTTTGAACATCCTAGCCTTATAACATTTTATTTATAATAATAATACAAAGTAGAAATATAACGTCACAATATTAAAGAAGCATTATTAAACGAGAATAAATATTATATTTTTGAGGAAAGAAACTGTGCAGCAGGAAGCATAACAGACTGAAAAGGGAAGGTTTTTGGAAGGTACAGCACCTTAGGCAATGTATAACAAAAGAAGTCACAATGGGTAGAACATGAAGGTACGAAAACTTAGACAGTGCCGGAGAGATCCTAGTCACCTGAAATTAGTCAAGCAAACAGAAAATGTAATCAAGCGAAATAATATAACGGAGTCTGTTGTTTAATCGATAATGCACGTTGAACCTTACTTATATTAATTTTTGTATATCGCTGTTTAAGAATATATTTTACATAATTTTCTGAATATATAAATATTTAATATTTCAAGTCAACAGATGGTATATACTTGAAACTTTCTCAAATGCAGAAGCCAATGGAAGTAAGTTGAAATCTGCCACGTGAACCAATAGAAACATTAAAACTTCACATGTCTATAAAGCAAACTAGAGAAAATAGAAACTGGGTATGAAGTAGAGAATTTTTCTCGCGTAGAAGTTCAGTTTCTGAGGTGTTTATATTGTTGTTTTTTTTTGTATTTTAACTTGGCGTTCAGACACGCGTATACATAATTCATCTGGCGAGAATGTAACTTAGGAAATTTTAGCGTCAGTGGGGAGTCAGCTGAGCTAGCTTTGCGATACGGTCAGAGCAAGGGCAAATTACAATACAGTAGCATTAAGCTAAACTATTCAGAAGTAATGTTAATTATTTTATTTTCGTGTAGGAATAGGCGAATGTAAAGTCTGGTATTCAGAAGCAGGAAAAATATTATTCTAAGTGTGGAAATACATAAAAGGGCAGCTACGGAGTAATTAGCAGCAGCTATTTACTTCCGGTCCACACACACATCCTGAGAAGTCAGGAATTCTCCTGAGGAACTACCTGACTCAACTTCCTAATCACTCTACACCAAAAGGCAACATGACATACTATAGTTTGTCCAAATTCAGAAATGAAAGCTGTTAAAATCATATCACTTTATTTACTTCATCGCAATACAGAGGATTAACTAGGTGCTATCAGCTTTCAGGCTTACTAAATGGTGAAGGGCTATCCACGATGGCTTTCATCACAGCTTTATGGTATCCTCCGGCGAATTGAGTGAAACCATGCTATTAGTCAAGTAAAATATCTACGCAAGCAAAACTCTGTTGACATGTATTGTAACCACAACATCAATATGGTCCTTACGCTCTCTGAAAAAGCTATCGGTGTCCTAATTAGCTCCATTCGATTTTACTCCAGGGATAGTGGAAATTCAATTAACATTTTTCCGAAATCTCTACCTTACATACACAATAATTATCTTTCCTATTCCAAGAGAAGCTGATAAATTTCAGAAATTAGATTGAAAAACTGCTGTTAATACGAAATATCGCCAGTGTTCTTTGATCATCCCATTAACGAATAATATAAACATTGATATGATACAAATGTCTACCAAGGATAATACACTGATATCTATTTTATTATAGTATTGTCGTGACCTCTAAACACTAACTCAATGGGAGGTAGAGCTACTCACAACTGAGGTACCGGAAAGTTAATAATTTATATTATGCGAGGTCACGACAAGGGACGCAGCTAAATGAAAAGTGAAAAATATTAGGGAATATCTAGTAAAAGGATTACTACATGGTGCAGATGAGAGAAAGGATCTATCTACTATGATAAATTAAACTGGAAAGAAGTGGATGGCAAGAGAGTGTATTAATAAAAGGGGATACAGTACTTCCTTGTCTCCATGTCCGTCGGTGAGGACACCATACATGTTTGTATGGGTAGCACGGCACACACACAACCTGCCTCTTCCAGCAACTAGCCACGACTCTGCTGACTGACTCAACTCACGCTAACTCGGCGTGGGACGCTATCTAAAACTCGTTTATCCCCACCACTCTCTTACGCAATACCCGATCCGGGCAGCCAAGGTCATATACGCAACAATGCTTGCATACGTCACATCATTCATATAAAAGCTGATTCTTCTAATTAATTTAGCTTACTCAATATAATATATTTTTGTTCAGGAATAATTTCAAATTAAGCAAGGCGGGGATAAAGGATACCGAGGCCATCGTCAATGTTTAAATGGATCCCTATATGCTGGCCTTGAAATTACATACTCTTTACATAACGTAATGAGAAACAACTGAATTATGATCACTTCAGGAAATGAAGCACTGAAAAATTCAAACCAATAACAAGGAACATATTTGAAATAAATTCTGTGTTTTAAAGACGAATACATTTTTAGTACTGTACGTTTTTCGCTATCTCTTATGGTTTATCAGTCGTACAAGGTTATATGAAATGTACTCAGAAGTCTTTACAGGCTATTTACAGAAAATTCAAAAGATACATTTTTTTGTCATGGAAATGTATTAATAAAAGCCATTGAAGCCATTTTGAGAAAATAAAAAATAACGAAATATTCTCCATGTAAACCGTAGTTTGGGATGAGGTGATTTTCTTGAAAATTATCGTGTCGCATTCTTGGAAGATACTGATCCCAAGTTTGCCATTTTATCGTACTTTTCTTCTTATGCTGTTCAGACACACGAACGGATGAACGAACGGAGAGAGACACACAAACATGGAGATGTTTTCTTTTTTTTATTCAGATATCCTAAAAAAATACATTTCCAGTGAATCTCAACATGGAATACTTTCTCTACTTACTGTGGGTAATCAGTAGATAAAGTAAAATTATTTATAGCATAAACGAAAGGGCACTGAATTAATGAAAGAAATCAAGAAGCTTGTTTGCCTACCGATCAATTGCTTCTGGCTAAGTCAAGAGATAATCATCAAATAACGGTTACTCTCCTCAATAAGACAATAAGAGATTACAGTATGAAAATATCACCAATAAAGAATAGAGCCTGCATCTGAAATAGGACGAAGGTAGTAAATCAAAACGTCATAATGAAACAGTAATCGTCATTTACGTAATTCACATGTAGGATAAGTGCTAAAAAGGTGTACGTTCTCTTGGAGGAAAATTAGATAAAACATAAGAAAGTGAATGTTCATTTTAAGAAGTATTTTCGCATAAATATGAGAACTAAATTTAAAAGCACAATTTTGGAATATAATATATCTGCGAATCATGAAACACGAAAGTGCAACTACCTTAAAAGATTAAGAAAGCCACGTTTGAAGTCGACAAAAGTATGATTTATGCTGCCTTTCAACTATAAACGGTTGTTATGATATTCAAAACTATGTAAAATGAAACAGAAATAATAACTGGATAAATCTATTGAAACGATATCCTTACATTCGCGATCCCATTTTAATTTCCTCGTAATTTACACAAGTCCAAGGCCTTCTGTAACAAACACCTTCTTGCTCGTTTTCATAAAATTTGGCGAAGGTAACAATAAGATGTCCTTATGTAGAGTGTACTTCATTCATTATACATTATAGTATTAGGATTGTATAAAGCGTTGTATGTAACTAAGTATAAACCTTGTAATGTCACTCGTGAAGACTAGTTCACTCACATTCACCCGCGCGCTGAATATTCATTTGCAGCATAATCTTAAGGATTATATGCATATTACATTGACAGTTTATTTACCCTCTATTGCTGACAAGATAAAGGGAGCAAGATCTAGATATGAGGATATTCAAACACTGTTGGCTGTGCCAAATTATTTAGATGACGATTTAGCTCATGGTCCCGATAAATCAACTGCTTCCTATAATTTAAGGTTTTCTGCTAATAATCTAAATCTTCCGGCTAGTGTTGACAACACAAATGCAGTTGTTTTCAGTGTTAAAATTCGTAATGAAAATATCTCTGCACACTACTTCTTTGACCAAACTACCGATATAGTAACAAATTAATGAACAGCATCATTAGAGGATAATCAATAAATTGCGAAATCCAGAGCTTAAAAAGGAATGCACATCAACATCTTCCACTTTCACTTGCAATAACAGTACATATTGTTTGCAACAAGGAAAAAAGTCATAAACCTCTAATTTTAATGATCTAGTTTTAATAATTGTACATTTTAAAGTTTTGCATTAAATTTTGTTCATTGAAGCTACATTCTCATTATTTTAGTCCACAATATAAGAGCAGAAGCTAAAATTAAATATAAAAATAAGTATCTACGGATTATATTACATACATTTAATTGTTTATTGCAGTGCAAATGTTAAAAACAGGATTTAATTTTCTACAGTTCTAAAGCCATTTAACAGAATATACATATGCTATTTATAATAATATGATAAAATTCAAAGCGCCTTGGATGGCAAGACTGCAATTAAGGTTATTTAATATATGCCATAAGTTGTTAGTTTTTAAATTTATTTGTAGCTTCTGTTCTTGTGTTAATCGCTAAAATGGTGAAACTAAATCTAACGCGTTGTTGTGTTATTCCTTAGAAAAAATCACTTTCAGTCGCTCGCGATTTTTTTTCGGAATAATGAACCCTTTGTTAGATTACTTATGATAATTATGCTTGTAAGAAAACAGTGGAAATATCACTTTATCAGGATGCATCCATATAGATTCTCAAATTTAGCATTCTTTGTTCACCAAATACATCAATATGTAACTAGGAACGACCAACACATTGAATTTTTTAACAGCAAATATTTATCCATAATTTACCTAAATATGCATATATTCAAGAACTACAAAAGCCCAGACTTTGAGTGGTCAGAACTGAGCTAAAGCGTGCTAGCAGGAATACCAGCATACAACCTTAGGGTTGTATGCTGGTATTCTCGTACTTCGTATTAATGCGTTGATTTAGAAGTGCAGCGCTTATTCAGGCTAACTACGGTTTATTTGTGACATTGTTCTTGAGGTCCAGATAATCGTAATTATCTTAACCTAATGCGAGTGCTGGGTCAGTTGAGACACGGTATATTTATTGTACATAAGAAGTTTCCATACTGGAAACATATAAAGGTACGTACGCACTTCAGCGAGTTAGCAGTCTCGTACAGCCTTCAGACCACTCATAACGGAAAATATAGAAATACTATTTAGAAATCTCAGCACGAAGAACGGCAGAATCCTTAAGATTGACATTAGCATGACTTAAGATGCCATTATAGAGAAGTACTTTGAGCCAAACGTTTCCATTCTTCTCCTTCGGGCGTCTGCTTTTCTTGGTAACAATCTCCTGAGGAGTGTTACTGGGATATTTAATGAAAGTTATGAAACCTTTGTCGGGGAGCTTAGCCTTTTCATATCGCGGAAACGAAAGAGATGTGGAAACGGTTGAAACTGGAGTCTTATTTTATACGAAGACGACGACTTGCCTAGGAGAAGAAAAGAAACCAAAGCAACTGCTAAGCGAGGGGAAGAAAGAATAGAAATGACATTTCCTTCCACTCTTTACTGCAAGAAGTGCGGAAGGAGTTAAAGAGAGGAGGAGAAGTTGTAGTTAAAAAAGAGAACGCGTAGGACGTAGAGGTAGAAGTAAAAAAGGGAGAGATGAAGGCAGAGAAGGGAAGATTGGTGAGAAGGGGATGGGCTTGAAGCTTTGAAACCAGATTTTGGCGATCCTCCAGATTCTTTGTCGCCAAATGTTTGGGAGGGCGAAGGTATTGTCCGAGGTGTCTGCAGTGACGTCATCAGTGTGTACGTTTCTAGATTCCGCTGTGGATTTTTTCCGCTTTATTTATTTTAATTTTGTTTCTCACTATTTTCGAATAATAGTGTGTTTATTATATGGACCATATTACAATAATAGATGCATTCACTTAGTTTTATTTTACTACTACCCATTCATAGGTACTCGAGACTTTTGCTCTGTCTACACCTGTGTGGCATGAACTGTTACTTAGTAATGAATCGCCAACAATTTCCAATCATGATTTCACTGCATTATTTCAGTTTGGAAGGCCTAGGCCAAAAGCGTTCGCATGCATTACAGAAAGGATAGCATTATTGGAGGTTTAGGTAATGTGTAACTAAACAGCCTTTAAGTTAGTAAGATATGAAATTCCATTGCTTAAATAGTTTTCAGCCTGCTTTAACTATACATTAAGGCGAAACATCTACTAGGAAAAAGGAAGTATGGACATTAGATTTCACCATTAAATATTGTACTTAGATATGAATAGCGCAAGAATGGCCAAGTTTAATGTATGAACCTTTTTACAGAAATCGTGGCTGAATACAGTGAGCACCATTTCAAACCTATCGGTGTTCCAGCGGGTCGTACGGGACAAGTTTACTGGGAAGAACCGACCGCTCCCTCTCGGGAAGAAAATCAATCTTACACGCACGCACGCCCTACCGGCCGGCCGGTGTCATTCAAACATCTTGTTACAGTAAATCCTTTGTTTATAATGGTGCGATACAGCGTTGAGCAAGGAATAATGTGATTTTTATCTGTGTGGGGATTTAAAACAGAATGTGTAAGTAAACAATCCAAAACATTCTTCAAGATTTCATATTTGAACTGTGCTGTTCATACATACTCACACAAACACACACACACACACACTCACAGGCACAAGGATTTTTTTTTAAAAATCTGATGTGTTACGCTCACATTATTTTCTCTGTTTTCTCTACACACTATCGTTTATTTTTATGTAGCTTCTACAGACTATTCTTGCAAAAGGGTATTCTTGTATCTACTTCAAATTAGTTGTGTAGAACGATTACATAAATAGTTTCATTACCATATGGTTTATATTATATAAAAGAGATGGCGATAGTCAAATTTTTAAAGGGCGTTGCTATATGCAGGCCTTGGAATTTCATGCTCTTTCCGTAATCGAAACAAACAAATGAAAATAAAAAATTATTGAAAAATTCAAAGCAATATTAATGAATACCTTTAAATGGTTGATGTCACAAAAAGGCTATTAATTGAAGTAGATAAACTCCATTGTATAAAGACATTAACATTGTTTTGTGGAGTAATGTTTTGTCTATTTCTTGGGGTATTTTCATTATGCAAGATTATTCAAAATTATTTCCGAATGAAGTGAACGTCACAGGTTATTTCCAGAAAATTCAAAATATACATTTTATTTGGCATTTAAGTATTTTAAATATGTGCTGTTTTAGCCAAAGTCGTTAATCATTTAGGTATAGGTTGCCTAGGTATAGGTACAGGTTATACAACGGAGAGGGACACCTCGCGCACTATGACCTACATATATCTATTGTAGCTACCACCCCCTAAGAGGAAGATATGAAGTGAAGGAACCACAGGAGGCTACAGGACACACAGACGCGCGGAAGTCCCTAAGAGTTCCTGGCTCGAAAGCTCGTCCCACTGCTGAAGCTGCCTTGAGAGGGCGACGAACGTCCCGTCAACCAAGCAGCTCTCTGATGCCCTCTTTCCTTTGAGCATGCATCCGTGCCATCTGTCCTGCGCTGCCATACGCCACGGAACCTAGAGACACACCTGAAAGTTGTGAAAGAAAGAGAATGAAAGAGCATTCGCCTATCAACCAGGAAAACCACCAAAACCTAAGATCAGGATGGACGGGAATGGAACCCGGGACCTCCAAAATATGAGCCTCACACGTTACCGAAAATCCATCACTCTCGGTGAGTTCGCTGCATTGTTCTTCTTCTTGTCCTAAATTACCTATATTTGCCTAACTACCTTTATCTCGGTCCGAATAATGAGCGTTGAATAAAACAACATTTCTGGATTTATCACGGATAAGTAAACAATAATAATGAAGCTGCTAGACTGTTATACAGGGTGGAGCATTTAAGCTGAAATTGTACAATATCTCCAAAACTAAGCGTTGTAGAAAGAAATGTCTTTCATAGAAGTTGCTTGTATTATACTCGTAGAGGAAAGTAAATGCCTTTACTCCTGGTTTGTTTTGAGGATGTGATGGTCATTTTAGGCTCAATATAATTTTTTTAATATGGGAACCTACAATTAAGGTAAATTTAAATGGTCCTAAAATGACCATCATAACGTCCTCCGAATAAAATACGACTAATTTACTTTTCCCTATAATACATGTCCAGACCACTTTGCAATTCCAGAATTTCATATTATCCTGTTAACTCCTACTACTTTGTCACAATCTACATCTGAGTTAACTCACTCGTAAGTGAAACCATCAGCAGTTATCTTTAGGAACAGCTTTGCGATAACATTAAGCAGCTACATGGACATTTCTTCCTGCTTCTTTCGCCCTATTAGAGGTTAAAACACAAAAATATGAACACACATTTATGTGCTGTTGGTTTTCTTTATTCGCTCTTATTTACTTCTGTTTCTCTCACGGTAACTGTTATACACCTTATTGTAAGCAACAGAGTTCATTAGGTCAATACATTTTTTGCTTTTGTCCAGTGTTTAAGGCATACATTTTAATTACAGATTACAAAATAGTTCACGGAATTAAAGTATTCATAAACGTGTTTCTGAAAAGTAAGTTGAAGTGCAAGAAAAGAAGAGAACATAAAAATATTTAGTTATAAACGTCACTGCACTTTCCATTTTTATTTTCATAAATCTCTTTTCTTTTTGGTAGAAGTGTTTCATAAGCATTTTATTCGAATCGTTTGTAGCACATGAGTTGGCAATCTTTAGCTATTTTATTTATAATAGTGTATTATGATAATGTGGTGATAAGTGCACAATTACAAATCAAGAAAGCAAAAGCACGAAAACCACGGGACGCTGCCACAATGCTATTATGCGCTTAACGCTTATGTGTAATACTTTATTTTTCTTCGGAATTGTTAATTTATTCTCAAAAAAATTAAATTTATTTAACGAATACGCAAAATGTGACTTAAACAGTTGATTGTAAGATTTGGACTGCCATATGAAGAGGTTTTGGAAACTCTTCATACCGTAGACCGTGCCAAATAATTATTAATGAAAATCGTTTTACTGGATATTACTTGTTACAAGTTCGGTCATGAGTTACTGTAACCAAGGAGGCCTCGCGTATCCGCGGTCGCTGGAGCCTTTGACTCAGCACACTCTCTGGCGCAAAGGACCGCGGGTTCGAATCTCGCCATGGGCATAAGTATTTGTATTCGAGAATTTCCATTTTGGGTATAAGGAGCAGCACAAAAGGCTTTTACTTGTCGAGGTTTGAGGGTCTCGGAATTCTCCAACGTCCCTCAAACTACACTGCACTACTACATAACTAGTTCCGGATTCTAACGAGATGTCAATTCTTTAATGGTTGCATCATAGGCATTGCAGACCTGAACAAAATCCTTATTATGTGACCCAGTTAATGATTATGCATATGTAATACAAGTAATATTTTGTCATTTTATGCCATTCTCTAGTTTTAGGATATGTTTTACAATATTACGTCATTATTTTGTTCATTTCCTTGTCCTTTGTTCTTATTTAGTCACTTACTTGCATTCATTACATTGAATATATAAAGAGTTTTATATTATTGATATTTTGCCTAAGTATAACTTTTAAGACATCAAAATTGAGAAATAATAGTAACTTTACATATTCTTTACTTGCATTCTTGGAAAATAAAACACATTCCTATTTAATGGTTAGACTGGAAATTATTGCTTCTGGGTGGACGGATGACGATTCTCAGGGAAGCGTTTTGGATCGTTGCAGATAGAACTAATGTCCCAAATTAGGAATGAGGCACGTCAGTTTTCCTTTATATGCGTTAATGAGTGCATACACTCAGGTTATATTTTCCTGCATCTTCCCATAGGCTGTGAATTTCTTATAATCTGAGAAGTCAAAAGAGTCAATGCTACACTTTCGTAAGACATGTTTCAAAAAGAATTTTCTTACTTTCTTTCCAGATCTTTTTAATAAGAGGACAGAACAACTATATTTTAATTAATTTTCTAAATTATCTTATCCGTATTCTTATACCTCTTTATCTGCTTGTATGGCAGTGATGCACATGTACAAGTTAATTTATAACTTTCTGTGCACTAATATTAATAAGTTCAATGCATATCGGTTTGCGTCATTTTTTGTAGCTATTATGCCAATTTTAAAGTCGTTTTAAGGGTTACTTTTTAAGCGTTTTTATATCATCAAAATCCGGGCTCTGGTAATAACAGTACCAAAATTTGGGTTAGGACTCTAGGTTTACTACAGAAACGAATAAACCTGCTGAATAGTCTAGATCACTGCCTAACAACGGTTGTGAAAGTAATATAAGCACATGATCGAGAAATTATTTTTCTCAATATTAATACATAGGGTGAAACAAAAATATGTATTTTATATATGCAGCTATGTGTAAGAAAATTTTATTGGCTAGAAAGTAGCTTATTTGTGCAGTGCTCTTATCAAACACTCTCCAATAAAAGCGCAGAGACAATTTACCCGATATTCGTGGTATTCACTGAGGTAAAAATTCCATGAAACGGGTCACAATACATCCATCAGTACAGCTGACGTCAAACTGTTTCAGCACTTCAGGCAACACATTTCCATACCTCACTGGGCCTAGTATGTCAATGGTGTCGTTCCCACATGAGGTGCAGATGACAAAATTCCATCACTGAAGGTTGGTAAAGGAGAACCATCAACTAGTATAAATTAGTATTAGTGCAAAACGCTTAATTCACTCATATAAAAATAGAGGCGCCGAAACGAAGAAAATATTGAGATTCTCAATAACGGATAATTGAAATTACAGAATTATTATTGTATTTATTCGTCAAAGTACAGTATACTTAATATATTGTATAGGATGATTTTAAATAATGGATATTTTCTAAAATAATTCAGCCCACTTAACGTCCAAAGATTGAAATTAGAATTAGTGTTATTATTTGGGATATTAAATGCTTTGATAGTTATCATATAACACTAATATGTTATATAGACTTATATATTACGTACCTTAAGTGCGCACATGCTACATTTGTGGACTGATCGTAACCAAAACGAGATAATTGTGTTCCCAAAACACAATTAACCTGTTTGCACCAGTGAGTATAAAAAGTTTATTCTCTGGTTTATACCAGCGCAGTAAAACGTAATGAGAGAATAAAATTGCAACAAAACAACTGACGGGGTTCAGCACCCCCTACTGAATATCTGAGGGGGCTGAAAGAATCCCAGTACCCAGGTATCGGCGCCCCTCATAATAGCATGTTCCTGTGTCACTGACGAGGTTACTAAAAGCTTTGGTCTACCAACTGAAATATTGTTGTCGTGGCTTATCCAAAAGTAATCATATATGATATGCTAGTGACAAAAATATTAAATATTATATTTGTATTAATGAAAGAATGCTACAACTTTAAAGCTGAATGGTTCAAATTGTCATTATCTTGCCGAGAGAGATGGCTCCGCGGTAACTTGTGAGGCTTACATTCGGGAGGTCCGAGTTTGATTCCCGTCGACCGCCCACTTTGACTTTGGGTTTTTCGTGGTTTTTCCTAGTTGTAGGCGAATTCTGGGGTAGTTTCCCATTTACCACGATTTCCTTTACATCATTTCCCTTTCATTCCGTTTCTTTCTCACCTTTCAGGTGTGCTTCTGATTTCGTGGGGTATGTCGGTACAGGGCAGATGGCGCGGATGCTTGCTCAACGGAAAGAGTACTCCAGGTGGATACTAGAGAGCTGCTAGGTCGACGGGTCGTTCATCGCTCTCTCTAGGCAGATCCAGCAGTGGGACGGGTCTTCTACGGGCCTGTCGGAATTGTTAGGCACTTCCGTACTTCTCTGAGGGCTGTCTGCCTACGGCCAGTAGCTTCCTATGGCTCCTTCATTTCATCCCTTCCACACTTTGATGTTGTGTATCCATTAAAAGAGGCAGTGCACCACAAGTAGATCGCAACGGCCCTTATTGCTTCGAACGTAAAAACTGGGAGGGAGGGATGAGTGGAGAGACCCGAATCTCTCAGTAATTAGATAGGGAAACGATTGCGCAAGCATGAACGGGTTCCCTAACGTTTCTATTTGACGTCGCTGAAGCCCGGCCACAAGCTGACCCCCGCGGATCTCCTGAGAGCACCCGGATGCGGGACGTAGCTAAGTAATCCTACCTTTCACAAAGCGCACCTTCACCACCCAGCTGCAACACGTTGAACACCATCGTCTGGTCTTCAACCCTCAAACAGATGATAATGGGTACAGGAAATGAGAGATAGGAAAGTTGTGGTAAAAGAGGAACCATACTAACATTCACCCACCGCACCGGAGAAACTACAAAAAACCCATAGGCAGAGTGGGCAGTCGCCGAGAATTGAACCCGGGAACACCTGAATGCGTGTCTCACATGTTATTGCGGAGCCATTTCGCACGGTTGTTTAGATATTGCTGATTGCGATTTATTCCTTTTCACGTGGTAATTTTTTCGGGCGTAAAAATCCTTATCATGGCTTCCTTCGAAAGGGAAGCAAATTTGGTGGTCCCATTTCGTAGATTTACGGCACGTAAAAGAACCTCAAGCCTGATAAGGAGGCCTCTGAGCAAAATTATCAGTCTTTTCTGCCCAATACAGAATGGGACGCTAAGAATCATAGGAATTAAAAAATGTCCATAAAATTAAATTCAATTTAATTTTTTCGTGGTGATATTCGCTGGGAATTTTCTATACGCAGTCCGGTTTTGCCTACTTAATACAAAGATGGCTGTTAGGATTTTTCTTGAGCTTTAGTTGTGCCGGTAACACTGTTCACTGTAATACCTCATAAATTTTGCATTTTCTGTATGCCAACTTGTCTAGATGTAAACAATTATTTTACAGCAATATAAAATGTTTAATTATAATTATGGGCAAGTTATACCTGTATGAGCTCAGTGGCTCAGTGGCTTTGAGTTTTGTTCGTTTTGTTAGCCTATCTTTTAGTGGCCTAGTTTTTCATATAGTAATTGATATAGGAGCTGTACGCTTCGCTTTATTATTGATTTGACTTATTTTTCTTTTTTGTTTTTTCCTTCCATTTCGTTTTCTGCTATAATGCATTCATCAATGTGTTTTGGATTTTTCTTTTGCGTATATCGCTTCGTGTTGAAATCATTGCCCTATTTAACGTGTGCCTTGTGTACTCTCTTTATTAAAATGCTTGAGTAGTAAATAAGTAAATCTGGATACTGGCGATAGTACTTGAAGGTAGCTACTTTGGTAAACTTGAAGGTTAATTTGATTATTGTAAATGTGAGTGACTTAGTGAAGATCATTTGTGTGTATTTGAAACTTATGCTATGACCAAGCTTTTTATTGGTACAAATTTAATTGTGCTCTAGAAGGTGAATGGCCAGCGTATGTCTAAAGATACGCAACTTCCTTTGTTGCTTGTAAAGTTATATTTCTTTCACGCACATTCGCTTCAAAGTATATAGTTATATTTAAACCTTCTAGGATTGGAAATATTTATTCTCTTTTATATAGAGCTAGGCATATTGCATTTATTTTTAAATTCCATGCTGTGTAGAGGAAAATATTTGTCTTTTACAGTGGTCAGTAATATTTAATTAATATTATTTCCTACATTGTGAGTACAATAGTTTTGAAACCTGCAATATTTCGAGATGTAGAATCACATGGAATTGGGTAGCGTTAAATGAAGGTTTAAGCGTTATTGAAAGGCTGATGATGTATTATTTCGCGTTTGCCTCCAGACATTATATGTTTTGGTGCTGGAGAAATCACTTTGGGTGTGCTATGTATAGTACCACTTTTAAGACCTATTTTGTTGATGTTTTAAAAATAAGTGCAATAGAACCAGGAAGTCCCTGTGGCCCTTGGTGTTCACCTCATTAGCTGTAATATGGTGCAAAGTGAACCGTGAGGACCTAAGCTTTGCTTACAATACTTGCTATCTTAAGCAGTAATTAAAAGCTTAATGTTACGACTAAGGGTACTGTTAATCCCGTATGAGCTATTATTCTTTATTCATAGTTAATATTTTAAGATTTACATTAAATCATTACTCCCGAGATAGTTTATTATAATTTCAGGTGATGAAATTTAAATTTAATTTTGCATGAGTACACCTTCTATGGCTCAGATAGTAAAATTGACAATTCAAAC
Organism: Deroplatys truncata; assembly: GCA_030765065.1. Taxonomy (NCBI): domain Eukaryota; kingdom Metazoa; phylum Arthropoda; class Insecta; order Mantodea; family Mantidae; genus Deroplatys; species Deroplatys truncata. The sequence continues at coordinate 173,856,824 of CM060981.1, forward strand.
TTTGTACTAAAGATATTTAAAGTCCTGACAATCCCCTCTTAGATGCATTTCATGTACACTTTTACAATGAGTTGAGATTTTATATTTATTTTATGTATATAATTTTATTTGTTTCTATTCATGCTCATACCGTTGTAATTGTTGGATTTAAAGAGCCCCCTTTCAATTATTTTAATCTGTCAGCTAACTTATATTTTATAGTTATTATCAGTAATAATGGAAAATATAGCAGCCATTGTTTGCATGTTGGGTTTTTGAATTATTTCTGTAATAGTTGCCTTTCATCGTTGTTGAGGTGCCGTCTGTAGTTTCTTATTTTTACCGACCTTTCACTAATGAGCGCGAAATAGTTCGTGTTCTCCTCGTTGAGTGATGTTCTTGCACACTTCGCGTTCCACTTGCCGCCGTTTGCGGCGTTTTGGGTCCGGTTGTCACTCGTTTCGTGTCGGGGATTTTGGAATCCTACGGCTTATGTGTTTGGGTCTCTCTTGATAAGAGGCTAAAAAGGCCGATTTCTAATTTAATTAAGGTCTGTCTGATTGGAAAGTTTACTTGGATTTGACTATTGTTTTTCTACAATTAAGTATGGGTTGTTCTAAAACACTGTTATACACACGGAACGACAAATAGTTTATTGAGTTTATTAGTAACGGGTCATTTTGCTAATTTAGATATTGTTTATATCATCTCATGGGTTTTATGGTAGTGTATGGGGTTTTGTTAAGATCCTTGTTCTTTGTCTATAGAGTTTATATAAATAGTTAGTTGACTTTTAGAGTTTTATTTGTCTCTGGTTCGTTATAGAGTTTATTTTAAATTGTTCTGTTCGTGGCACCACGAAACTTCGTTAGCTAAGTTAATCCTGTGGTTACATGATAGGTACATGTAAGGTGATAAGGTCTGTTGTGGTCGAATCAATATGGCGATAGTTTTCATTTATTTAAATTTGTTTAGGACTTTTTATCCTGTTTTCCTTTCCTTACCAAAGGGCGCTGTTATATGAATTTATGTTGCTATACGTATAACTGTACTCAAAATATGTTATGATTACTAGGGAATTGTAATTCCTTCCAGTATGTATATATACAAACTGTTACCCAATTTAGATATTGTATTGAACACAGTGTTAGTGTTTAATTAATTCAAAAGCAGTCTACATTATTTCTGAATTTAATATATATATATATATTCTTGGGGCAGTCCTCTATCTTGTGGTAGGTTTGTCGCTAGCTCATATCCTCGGTCCGATCGCTTCCATGCTTAGGCTCCTCCATCCTGAGATGAGTAAACATTATAGATTAATGCAGTGATTAGTTCACTATTGCTACTTATTTATATTTATTAAATACTCCACCAAGAGCTGGCAGAATCCTATTTCGATTTATCTCATGTGGGAAGGATTAATTTATGGATCTTTAGAGGTCGCCTACTTGGCAGTGGGCTTATGCCAGAGCGTAAAATTGTGTGTGTGTGGTAATCTGAAAAAATCACTCAACCGATTTTGATGATTCTTACACCATTGAACACCACTGAAATGCCCTATTCTTTCTGACAGACACGGGGTTATAAAATACATTCGTTTAAATTCATAAAATACTAAAAGACTAAACCGGATTTACAAAGACTATGTACTACAAACGCACCACTTGGAGTTATAGAATAACATACTGCAAAGAAGGCTTTGATTTTGATTGAAGTTACTAAGGAGTAGAAAATGGTTGTTGCTACTCCACAGAAAATATGTAAAGTAAAGCAAATATGACTGATATTTCATTCCAAGCAGTATATCTATAGAATATATATGGCACGACTTAGCAAATAAGGCACCGAAAAACAGAAAGCAATCGAACCTGCTTATAAAGTTACGATATGCATGCGATGTCAGTGCCAGAATATTTTAATAACACTCATATAATAAAGTTTTCCCTTATTTCCTTTCTACTTATGTTGTAATCAAGTTAGAATAGCATACAGAATAACTGTAAAAAGAGAGAAAATTGCTAACATGAAATGATATTTTATTAGCAACTGAGAATATTACTTTGTTGATGACCACAGACAATTTGTTTTACAAAGAGAACAACTTGGTGACCTCTGAGTGCAAAATCTTCATATACACCAACTTTACCGCTATTTTGTTGTATATGCTGAGAGTTTCTACATTATGTGAAAACTAAAAATTTCATGTTAAATAATTACGGGATCAAAAAGAAAAGTACAAAGTACAAAATATCATCTACTGTAATTATCCAACAACTTTTACTCATCAAACTGATGATTGTTTCAACGCCAAAGAGTTCTTATAGGCTTTTCAGCATATCCAGTACTTGGAAGACCGTCTAGGGGAGTTTTAGAAATTCGAACGTTTCCCCAATGTTACACATCCTTTGTTACAATATTAGGAAACTTTTTATCCGTAATTAGGAATAGCTGGGGGTGTACAAAATTACAGTAATTAGTGGCAAAGGGGAGGATCCACCATAAAACTCCGTTAGGTCATTGAGCAGTAATTTCATAAAGATTGGGGAGAGGTAAATTAAATTAATTCATCATTTGAGTTCAAAAAGCTAACCGTACAGCTAACCTTGGGTAAGCCAAGGTATAATCCTTTTGGCTTTCGTGATGCCATGCAAAATGTATAGAATTCCAATATAGCCACCCATTGTTAAAACATTTGACTATCACTTCAGGCTCCTGTATTCCCCTTGTACTAAAACGAAATATGTAATGAATACTTTTCTGCAAGCATTCATCTTGATTAACATGAAGCATATAGAAAAATAAGCTTCTGTAATCGTTGTTTTTGTAAAAGAGGTACATTAATAAACGATATTGAATAGAAAAACCATGTGAATGTAACGCATCAGTTTTTATTATTGCATTATCAGAAAATGGGATGAATGCAGCTATAATTTTGTAAGAAGACAAGAATGGTGTTCCAACATGCATATATAATACTATAAATACCAAATTACAATAAACAATTTCTTCATCATTAACTAGTAGGTATTTTCCGAACAGTTGGCCTTCTAGGTCGCAATCATAAATCTGGCAGATTATAATTATAAGGTGATGCCGTAATTATTGACACGAAAATATAAATAATTAAATCAAGAAAAGATAGTATTTGTTTATTTACGTATCTCCAAAAACTTGAAACCCTATTTGGCCAGAAGAGCATTTTAGGGTTATAAGTTACACAAAAATAAGTACAGTAAAATGACAAAATTTAAATATTACATATAGTTATGAATGTGTGTTATAAATTCCATAAAGTATTGATGATGATAATAATAATAATAATGGTTCTTGAATAATGTTTTATATATACATATATTATCACATTCTTCAAAAAGTAAACTTAGATGGAGTCTTTTTCTTTAAAAGATCGAACAATCGAATAAAACATGCTTTGCGGTTTGTATAGATTCTTGACATTTACAATAATAACTTCTGTCTGAATTACATTGTATCTCATGAAATAACTTCCAAATTTTTCATGGAAAGAAAAGTTAGCAAAATAAAGAAATAATTGTAATATATAATTTTGTTATATAAAATAAATGTATAATATAATAAGCCAGAGTTGAAGGAGGTCATTAGCGAGTCATGTTAAGGAAATATATTAGCATAAACGTTCCCGGAATGCAGTGAGAGTTAACTTCAGTACGTTTGAAAAGTCACGAAGGTAGAATTTCTGTAAATTAGAAAGGGAATGAAATTTTGAGATTCTAGGAGATACCTCATGGAAACGTGTCATATATGCATACGTAGAGTTTATGTTTGGACCGCGTATGTAGGAACGTTTTTAGGGGTAGAGATAGGTAGGCGGATCTTAGGTTAAGAAAAGTGTATGCATTCTATTCATAGACACAATTCGTGCATACATTCATGCATACATTCGTGACAGATTCATACATACATTCGTGACATATTCGTGACCCTCTTGAGACTCCACTCTCGCATGAGTGTAGCGTACATGAACGCGCCGATGTTAGAAAGATTTAGCGGCTATTGAGAGAGATCTTCCCGAGCAACATTTCTGCGACTTACGGCAACTGACGCTTCACTTAATTATTGTTATAGAGGCAATTAATTCCTAAATTCCGCGATTCTTCTGAAACTGAATATTTTAGTCAACATTAAAATTTATCCACTGACTAAACTGGTGTTATTCTTTCAAAACTCACTCACGCATACCCTGAGAAAAAAACTCATAGCTATATCACTAGAGCAGTTGGCGTACGAGACTACGCAGAACGAACTACGAGATGACATCATAAAACTCATCAACAGAGCAGGTAACATTAAATGGTATAAGAATTTGAAGAAGGTAGCGGCATCAAAATTGTCCTATCACGAACGCCTTCAAAGGACCTTCAAAGAGAGGGTATTTCTTATCAAACCTATTCTTCTGAAAAACTCAAATAATTATTCATATTAGACATTACTGAAAGATAGGTATACATTTACTAATGTTCTTTTTAGCAAAGAAGAAAAATTATTATTTCTAAATGAAAAGCATGATACTGGTCTTCGTTCTTTTTGTACAAAATAACATTAATTTATAGACAAATATATGTTTTTATTCCACCATCTGGAACTGGGAATGCTTTAGAATAAGGCGATATATAAAAGTCAAATAACCTGACATTGCGGTGAAAAAATCCCTAATTCTGTTATTATCATCCTTTTACTGAACTTCCTCGTTAACACTTCAACCTTTACGATTTACAAATTTATTTTCGTCAGTTAAATGACACAATATTCGTATACTTTCAGGTATTATTTAAGAATGCTCTATTAAATGCATGAACAATCTTTGGAATTTTCAAAATATTCTAAAACTAATAAATAATCAGGAAAAACGCTAGGAGGCTTGAATTGTAGTACTGCTTTTAGGCCTGGCACAAGAATGGATCCTTTCATATGAGACAGTATTATTAACACTTAAATGATTTCAGTCAAATTATTTAATATATAAATTCAATAACAGCACACATTAAAGCAATATGTGTATAATATAATATAAAAAATGTATATAAGTAATTTTATTAATGTTTATATTATTATGTACATGTTCAATATTGTTATGTGAATGTATTACGTAATTTAATAATTTAGGAGCTGTGAGAATAATAGGTTAAAAGTTGCTAACAATGAGGTAACCTTGAGGCAATAATGAATTAGAAAGTTTAACAGTACCACTGGTAATTCTTGGAGCAACAATAATGTAATTTTTGAGACAGTTTATAAAATAGCCAATCAACAATCAGAAAAAAGCTTAAGTTAAATAAAAGTATACTAATGGAGTAGGAATAGCCAATCAGAAACTGAAATAGGGCAAATTGTACAAATACAGAATTCAGTTGCTAGCAGATAGCGTTCCTAATCGGACGCGTCCTCGAAAAGTTTAATACGTATACAGTGTGAGACAACAATAGTTTACGAGTTATAAAGTGCAAGTAATTAATAAATAATCTCACAGCTCTCTATATCAGTGAAGTGTTATTTTAATCGTTTAAAGAATTAATAAATGGAGTGAAGTACAAAATATAATCTGTGTAAGCCTACATTCTTGAGCCGCACCACGCCTTGTTAAGATATCCATGTCTACATGAATGCTGACGCAGCCGAGGCAAACATAAATATATAATATTAAAGAGACAGTAAAAATACAAAGTTAATATTTTTAAACTTGGGGCAAAAGCTACCGGGTACCATATGTGCGGTTGCAACTACTTCAATTTCGGCTCCCCAACAGTAGAAATACAATACAACTACTCCTAAAATAAACCTACTTCAAACATGAGCCACTCATACTAGAAATTCCACATTTATTTCCTGCGATGGAGTGTATATGAAGTAAAGACTTTGAAATGGATTCGGCAGAACGGGAAGAAACTTTGAAAGCAGATAACGTTGGAATTGTTACCAAGGAAGTCTAAGAAATGGTACAACAGATTTATTCAATGGTGCAAGATAAAATCGTATATTTCCTTCCATATTTTATACAATGTGTACGTAAGTAATCAAGTTATCTTTCGTAGTGCTATGAAGATCAAACAACAATGAAGGTCAAACGACAAAAGCTAAATCTCACGATTGTGCATGTCTGAATGTGTAGGTACTGCTGTTTCCACACAAATTTCAGCTGGATACTTTATAATTTAATATTCAGTGCTCTCTTAAAATAGTATATGTCAACACATGGTGATTTTATTTTGCTCGTAGGAGAGCTACACTTGGTTTTCAGCCTCTTCCAGCAAACATTTCTACTCGCAAAATAAACTATCAGTTTTGGTACTTGTATAGTTCTTTCTGTTTTTTAAAATCAGAAATTCTCTAGAATTTTTTAAAGTGGAGATGAGTAGTTTCTGGAGTCCGTTTAAGCGCAGTATCTACGGAAAAGGGTTGTAAGTCTTCCAAATATTATTATTACTAGTATTATTTATTTGTTTTGTTTTTCTTCTTAAGAGTCATTGCAATTTTAGAGTTTGAACCTTAATTTTTTCTGGTTAAACTTATGGATGCTGATTATGCCTATTGTATGTAACTATGCACTTATAATTTAGTTGTAAAACATTTATGGCCACCACTGTATCGCAAATAATGCAATGCACATCAATTTATCACGTTTTGATGGACATTATTATAAGCCAGGAATGCAAATTAGTAATGGTTAGGGAAAGTTGTTTGACTGTACCAAAGTAGATGTTTATAATTACAAGTTATTTTCATTAAAAAACAAAATAAATTCATCACACGAATCACGATCTAAAATCTGAGATCACACTTTTATGTTTTTAAATTACGAAACTCGCCTTTTACCACCTTTTAATTTTTGACAGGTGTCATCTTATGCATGGCCGTTTATGTAGATAAATTGGAACATTACGGATACTTAGCAATAAAATCAATAAAATAAATAAACAAATACGGATTTTTTAATCACAGGTGGAAGATTTATGAAATATTTCTTCCTTTTTTTTCTACTTCACTAAAACACATGCCCTTTTTGGCTCCCTGAATCTAAAAAATGCACAAAGGTATGTGTGTGCGTGCGTGCGTGTGTGTGGAAACGAACCGCTTAAAAACCAAAAGTCGAAAAATACCAAAGTTGGTATTTAATTTCAGCATGCTCCAAGGATGCGAGACAAAGGTTTTAAAGAAAATCCTTCCCAAACTACTTTTTAAATGGAAACTTTTTCCAAATTTGTTATTTTCTAAAACAACGGGTTCTAATGATTTTAATTAAAATACACTGATTTAAAAAAATACTGAATTATAAAACGTATATCTGAATTTTGTGCTAATAGCCTTTGACATCCTCTTCATTCAGAAGGAATTTTGTATGAATTTGTATCATTGGTAAACATTAAGAGACAAAAACGTAATACACAAAAAAATTTCGGTGGCGAATGAGATAGCCTTTGCCCCTATTTTTATTAGCCAAAATAAGGCACATACAGGAATTACAAACATACGTACTATTCTACGCAACTTATACTATTTTTTTTTACATAGTCTCTACACCGGTTCACACATTTGTCCCATTGCAGCACTAAATTTTAGAGGCCCCTGTGGTAGAATTCGTCCGGCTGACTGGAACCACTGCTGTCTTGGCTTCATCGTTGCATGTAAATAGCTGTCCTGCCAGGAACTTTTCTGCGGTCTGAAAACGTGGAAATCACTAGGGGCGAGGTCTGGAGCGTGTGATGGTCCAGATTCTCCCAGTGAAATGTCCGGAGCTTGTCGGCGGTTCTGATTGCCGCATGCGGCCTCGCGTTGTCATGGAGGAGAATAACGTTGTCCACATCGAGAATCTCTCGGCGCTTTCGCCTGATGGCAGCCTGCAGACGTGACAATGTGGAACAATAACTGTCGGCATTGATGGTTGCAGCTTGTGGCATGGGCTCCAGCAGGAGCTGTCCACGGCGATCTCAGAAGGTCGTTAACATCACTTTCCCAACAGATAGCACTGAACGGAATGTTTTGTCACAACCGAACCCGGATGATTCCACACCATGCTCTACTGCTTCGATTCCAGTAAAATGCAGTATGCACGTTTTCTTTGCCAGTAAGAATGCTGTTCAGGAAACCTTCATCATCCTCAGCATACCGTTGCAGACGATTCAATGAAGCAATCATTCACTTGCCTTTCATCATGTCATCCAACTGCATAGGCACCCACCGTGAAGCCTTCCGGTACCCTAAGGAGCCGTGTACGATGTTGTAAACACTTCCATACGAAATGCCAAGTTCCCTAAAAATGACCTTGAGGTGTAATGCCGATCCGCTTTCACCACTGCATCCATGCGGAAAGTGTCGCCAGTCAGCGACGAGCGCGACCTCCCCGAACGCTGATTGTCATGCAAGATACCACGGCCTTTTGCGAAATCACAACAGCACCTCGCACTTCTCAAAGCGAGACAGATTCCCCATATTTATCTAGTTTACCCCGTATGAAACACAACCGCTCGCCATCTTAACAGCTGGCAGCAGCGCCGTGCGAGGTGCTACCGGCGGATAAGCTCGAGGCGGTCCAAGAAAGGTCACCACTGGGAATGGATGTGTTGACTTCCCATTTACAGGCCGTAATTTGGCTTAGAAAGGGCAAAGACTTTCTGATTCGTCCACGTAGATTCTTTAAAACATACAGTTTATTGTTGATAACTTTTTTTATGGCATCAACCATTTCCGTGACGTTTATTATTATTGGTTTGAAATTTTCAATACAGCATATAAGTGCCTTTAAACATCTGACTCGGATCTGAATCTGACTATCGATTCCAGCTTGTCTCTTCCTCTTGTAGGAGACGTGCTTTTAAAGCAAGTACCGTTTTAAGATTTTGTAGTTGCATGCGCAGTCGCTTCCTCCATTCATTATGGTGCCAGACGCAGTTGTGAGCAATCGCCACTTTGTGTTTACCTGTTGTTAGAGCATTTCGAAATGTTCAAAATAATTGAACGACCCACCGACTGTGAAGTCTGATCAGTCTTTCGTTTTTTGATTGCGAGAAATGTTACGCCAGCAAACATTCATCGCCAATTGTATGAGGTTTATGGGGAAACAATAATGAGTGACAATGCCCGAACACTAACAGCCAAACTCAAAGTATGATTGCATCATTTGGTTGGGAAAAATTCGACCAGGCCCTTAGTTCGGAATTGGCACCAAGAGATTTTTATCTGTTTCTTCATCTAAAGTTCCTTGGTGGAAAACATTTCAACGTCGATAATGTTGTGAAACAGGAGGTGCAGGCTTTCATCACAGGTGGCATCATTCTTTGACGAAGACATACAAAAACTGGTTTCCTGTAACGAAAAGTGCTTGAATAATGTGCGGTAAATATATGAAGTAATACTGCAAGGCGTGAGATATCGAATTATATTAAGGTATTTGGAAAATAATGTTCTGTTATTTTTTTAAAAAGAAAGTTATCGGTACTTGCTTTAAAAACACCTCGTACCTACAAAGATTTATCTGGATTAACATGAATAAAAAATAAGCTTTTATAAGAATAGTTTGTAGAGATATATAAAAATAAAAGATAGTGTGTAAAGAGGTCATGTAAACGTAACGCATCATTTCTTTATAGCTATTTTGATTTGTTGTTACCGAACTCTATGTTCTAAACAGCTGTGATATTTGTATGTGTATATACCCTGGACCGTTTTATAGCTCACCTTTAAAGCAGTCTTGCGTTCCTCGATATACTCTTGATGGATAATCCAAACATGCCGCTTTACGGAATGAAAAACTTCCGCTTTGCCTTGGTTTTGCTTCAGGGTGGTTGGTAATATCTTGCATACATCACATTATCTGTTGTGTAAGGGATGTTTGATAACAGTGTTTAATGTATACACAGCTAAAAGGAGCATCTGACAGGTTGAAAAGCTTGCGTGTTTCATTTCGATAAAGGAACGGGTTATACTTAGGAATTTCAGAGTCACGTCTCACTGCAGTGCGCCAGTCAAAGGGGAGGTGGTGGAGCGAGGGGTTAATGCGAATGTGACAGATCTCCTCCGCCCACCTTCATTATCATCTTTTTATTCTCTACCATTCATTATCGAGCAGTCTCTGCTCTTTTCTCTGCTTTGCTTTATCTTACCAATCATTCAAGTGCCTGACTGGTTTTGCCTATGAAATCTGGTTGACAGGGATATCAACATTCTTATTGGTAGACAAAAAGAAAAGAAGAGGTGAAAGACAGATTGAGCAGTGAATACGAGCAACCAAGAGCATAAGTAAGAGAAAAAACATTGAATTCGAATTAGAGGTATATTAGGATAAATAAAAAGGACGAAAGGAAATGTAAATTGGAGACCAATGTATACGTTTAATGTCAGAAAAGGATTTGTAAGGCATTCAATAAGCTGCATAATGGGAAAAACTTATATTTGATAATAATACTGAAGACAAAATACAAATGATCAAACAGGGAAGATATTCAGTAAACCGGAGATGATGTTTGTAGCATTATAACAAATGTAGTGACATATACAGGAGTAATGCGCCCTGTGACGAATATAAGGAGAGATAAAACCGGACTGCAGTAAACATGTTTCTGGAGAAACTACAGTGAGTTTAAAAAACGTGTATAATATACTTCGATCACCTACATGTATTCCTAACAATGTCTGACCAACATTTCAATCGTTTGTCACACTTCTATTATATTTCATGAACATTTTAAATAATTCGTGGGATCTAAGGCTAGTATTCATTAGCAATGTAGAGTTTCATTAGCCAAGTGGCTGTAAACTTATGTACCTGATGGTTTATGGATAATTCTAATGAAGAAGGTAGTAATCTTTTTCCATTACAAGGCGTAATTTATATTTATGAAGAATGAAATGAAATGCTTAAAGGAACATATTTTTACTTCTAAAATGAAAATTGATTGCAATAAAGTTTGGTTTTGGATATTTATAAATAGGAAAAAAGTTATGCCAATCAAAAAGCAGTATGTTCATTTTATGGTTAAATTTATAATTATGAGCAATGAAGTAAAGCTTAAATCAGCTTCTGGCTATATGTACATTATTAAAAATTTATTATAATAAAAGTTTTGGTTTTTGCAACGTTTTAATTCGGAAATACAAATTCTATGAATCAGAACTTCGAAAGCAATATGTTGAGAAACAAGGCAGGATGTTTAAATAGAGAAAGAATTTAAGTGATCTCTTGAGATCAGAATACACGTGTAATTGTCTGGGAGAAAAGGATTAAACCCAAAAATTGAAGCTTTAGAGATTGTAAGTTTTTTCCCTTTAAAAATTAAACATACATGTAACGTAAGGCAGTAGAAATTTGAAAGATGGAAATCATTCAGAGACTGTGCTCCAATAAGAAGCAAAAGAGTGCGATCCACCCTTCCAGGGAGTGTCCATTGCAATAGAGAGAAGTATCCGAAGAAAGATTGTGTGGACCGAGATTTATGGAGAGGAACAGCTAAGCAAGTTGGAAAAAGAAGACAGGTGTAATGAGGAAAATTACAGTTATTAATGCGAACGTAACGAAGAAACGAAAATGAATATGAAATCTAGAGAAGTGTGAAAGAATGATTAAGGGGGCCGTAATAGTAATAATAATGACAATAATGGGGCAGCTTATGACTTGCTTGATTCTAGAATAAAGTAACACCATATGCAATTACGGATACAAATATTTGTTTTGTACAGTGTTCTGAAACACCGTCGAGTTTTTTTTAGTTCCATTTATACCCCACCTTTAACTGCATTGGTCTTATCGGCGGCCTTTCCTCTGGAACTTATTGCCTATTGGCACTGGTGTTAATTCGTGGAACTCTTGTCGTTGGGTTTCTTGCACATTGGTTGCCGTCGAGTTTGTTCGAACAGGCAACTCAAATGACATCAGAAATGATAATACATTAGTACTGCCTTTTCATTATATTACGTAGGACTCCTTGTTTGTTTCAGTTGTTTAATTTAAAGGCGTTCTAGTATTGCTAGCACTCTCACCGCGTACAAGGCAAGTGTATTTGCGTATTAACATTTAAGTTTAAATCGATCTAACCAATGTTCTGGTGAATTATAACTGTACACTTCGTACAGTATTATAATGTTTACGATATGGATACTAAAGTAATATTCTGTATTGAATTACAGTATAATAATAAATAGATCCCAGAGGAAGATTACCTGACAAATAGCTGCTTTGTCCTACATATCCGCAGTTATGGATAGTGTACGAGAGGTTAGAACAGAGATGTTCTCAGTTGGAACCTTGCTTACATCTTTAGAATTTTATATTTGTAATACGTACTGTACTTTACATCTACATGTATGTACAGATCACAACTCGTAAGTGATTAACATTTGTACTAACCCTGAATTCCCTGCAACATAGAACCAACATTACCTGTGCGTCGTGCACAGTTACGAGATACAACATCAAGAAGTGGACGGGAATGCGAGAACACTGTATAGAATACCAGAAGAAAGCAATGCGTGTGTCACTGCCCTCCATTTCTAGCAGAGAGTAACCAAGGAACAGGGGAAGAAATGGAACTTTGGCGTCACAAGCACGTTTTCCGTCTCCATTCCTTACCAACATTTCCTTTATTAATATTATAGTTATTAGGTAACCTTACACGATTGTTACTTTCGAAACCATTCAATACGGGATATTAAGATGTTGATAAAGCTGTTCAATAAAGGTAGAGAAATAAAATAATATTAAGTTCAAAATTAGTATTTAACACTAAAAGTAATCAAGCACACTAAAATAATAACATAAAGAAAATAAATAAAATCTTATTAGTCATACTTATATGTATTGTTTTGAGGCTGGTGTAACCCAGTGTTGCGGAACTATGGGATCATGAATATTTTAATAATTTCAGGATTAACCTCCATTTATCTATATGTATGTCTGATAATTTCAAGTGTAAAACTCACAATGGAAGCACAACTTCTAAGATTCCAGCTCAAATACCATTTAAGAGCAGTGAAACAGGATTATATACCATTTTCATTTTTTATATTTTTATACCAATACATCTCACTCTTCTTAAATATTTTAAAATTTTAGCTCATAAATGCAAATGGCATCTTTAAATAAAAGCCAATGTGTAAAATATATGTTTATGCAACTTCCTGCTTTTTTGTACAAACATCGGCTGAGATAACGAAATAACTTCCTAGAATTGAGACTGAAAGCTGCATAGCTTGGTATATTTTTAATGTAGTGAAAGAGAAAATCATGAACACATTTTTGGAGAATAAAATAACAATGCAGATTTAACATGGTAATCAAAGTATTTATAAAGCTTCTATCCATTTAAAGAAAGGTGATAGTACATTTGAAATACAGTGAATGTAATTATTACCATTATGCGCTTCCACATACGGGTTCCTCGATATAAAAACCTTACCGCCCGCACGGTGTTGTACAGTGGGCTTCAAATGCTTTCCGATGGGCCAAGGGGTGTAGAGGAAGAGGGGGAAGAAATTTCTTCTCGACTAGTCATGCCTGGCTATAGCCAGCGTGCCGGTATCGTCTCAAAGGTCACATTTACTTCTGTGTATGCATTCAGCGACCTGACTCTAAAAAGAAAGAAGACGAAACCAAATACTTTTCTCTTTACTAGAACTATTCAAGCGAAATAAATTAACACATTCTTTGCATAATATGTTGTTTAAAAATCACATATTATACTCTTTATGCGGGTGCTACATAAGCTTAAGATTCAGTAATTTTCTTGAGAAACAAGGTTCGCATAACGTATATCTTGTTTTTAACGTTTGTTGCTAGTAATAAATAATAATATTAATAATAATAGTTTTATAATTGTCACCAATAGAACGTTCTACGCGTGCTCCGAGGGTATTTATTTATATAAGTTCGTTTTGCTTTCTAATTGTCATAGATATCGATCAGAACGTTTAGCGCTAAGTGTGTAATTCCATACGGTTGACACATTCAGTTCTGATAATATTCAAGTAATGTTTTAAAAATATTGCAGCAAAAGTAATATTAATGTCAAACTGTTGAAGCAGTTTGGAAACAATTAAGTACAACATTAAGTTTTCTTCAAAATAAGATATATTTTGCGTTTGTTACTGAAAAACGAATAAAGATTGTTTATTTGAAACATAATTCCCCTTATATGCACACTCACAAGTGAAAAGAAGAAAAACCGTGCCAGTCGTATAGTGGACGTAGAGTAAAAACACCTATTTAGGTATTGGAAGCAATATGTTAATAGATACGAGGAAACAACCTTTAGCGCAAAATATAACTGTTCTATATAGCGTTTTATTCGTTTAGGATAACATATAAGCTAAATTTTCAAAATAGTGACCCGAAGGTTAATGAAGATAGGTTGATGTGCTTTTGTTGCAATTGGTTCATTTGAAAGCATTCTATTCTGAAAACTAAATTGCTTTCAAGTTACAAATCTGAAGATGCCCCCCAAAAGGCTTTTTATTGCGATTCACGTTCTGAATTCTTAAAATACTTCTCTTCTCTGGTCTAGAATGGAATGGAACGGAACGTGTAACGGAGGGGACTCGAACCCGATCCAGAGAATGAGGATATTGTGCTTGTGACCCTCGAGGGTGCGCTCCCGGGAGGGAGGAACGAGGTGAGAGACACCGAGCGGCCGGAACCAGGAATAACGGCACAGGATGACAAAGTTCCTAAAGTTTCCAGATTGAAACGCCCTGAGAGTTGGCCAGGCAAACCGGGTACCCCACCCCAAACAGAGGTCCCAACGCCTCCCAAAAAGCGGTCCTTATACCCTGGAAACCAGCCGAAGACCGAGAGACGGATAAGGTTCTACAGAGAGAATCCTTTTTCTGTGCCGACACTTAACAGACCTAACGGGGTTAAGGATGAATGAAATGAGGAATGGAACAATATCCGGGGGCTGAGAGAAATCATATCAGCATTCGCCTGACGACCCGGCTGACGACTCTCGAAAAAAAACCGTGAGTCAGATTGGGTGGTAGCCGGGAATCGAACTAGGGATCTCTTGAATGCGAGTCGCACGCGTTACCGCGGCGCCACCTGGACGTAAACTGGAAGATGCGTAGTTCAAATCTCGGCCATGACATTGAATTTTTCAATCTGATTTTATCTTTCCAACCTTGTCCTACACACGGCTTGAGTGAAAGAGTCTTCTTGTTAATTGAAATTAACTATCATTACAAACTTCGTTGTAAGCATAAGAAGAATACAGTAGCTCAAATGGTAAGTCAGATATTTATGTGGTGTCTTTGAAGCTCCACGCGCTTTGCATTATCACGAGAATTATGATTAGGAAGAATTATATTTAAATATAGATTAAATTATTATTTTAAATTGAACAAACTAACGTGTTGCATTCACACCACTCTTTTCACCGTTCAACAAATTCTTTTTTCTAAATCTCATTTTCTGTCTACTTCTTATAATCCAGATAAACTTGCAAATCACATTTAGCTCATCCGTGTGGTGTGGGGGTCTGCCTCACATTCAAGAGGTCCCGAGTTGGAATCTCGGTTAAAGTGTGCTGTTTATATGACCGCTACAAGAACAAAACGAATAGCGGCTTCTCAGTTACAAAAAATATTCAGACCAATAACAAAAAAATCTCTGGGAATTAGTTAACCTCATAAAATATATATATAACAAACTGCGTGCTTTAACTGGGTTTGCATTTATTGTGCATCAAAACTTTGTCCAATCTTTTTTAGTTTACCAATTATACAAAAGTTATTCAAGAATGAAGAAGGCTTTAGAGGCTCTTCTCAGTCAGTTCAAAATATATATTTCGTTTGTCATGAAAATATTTTAAACAGAGAGTATTTTAATCAAAACCATTACAGCCATTTTTAAGAAAATAAATTTCGAAAATCTTTCCATGTAAAGGGTTATTCAGGATGGGAAAATTTTCTTGAAATCCCTGTCACAACTTTGAAAGATGCTGAACTTAAATATCAAGTTTGGTAGTTAACCGACTTTTCGCTTTGGATTTATGTTGTTCACAGAGACGCAGGCATATGGAGGTTTTGCCCTAAAAGATGTGTTGCATTCGCATGATTTTCTCTACTCACTCGTCTTACAAAGCTTATTTTGCACCTATGTCATGTTAATAGCCATAAACCTTCATCACTTATTTTCAAAATTTGTTGAAGGTATACCCAGAACATATTAAGCTAAAGCGATAGCCAAATCCCTCAAAGTTGATTGCTACGTGATAGCTTTGGATTGGTTGGCTACGGAGGGGACTCGGCACTGATCCGTGAGGCAGGATGAGGTGAGATAAGACACCGGTCGTCCGGAATCAGAAAACGACACAGGAATGGCAGGGTCCCTCAGTTTTTAGATAGAGACTCCCCGTCAGACGGACAGGCAGACCGGGGACTCCACCCAGCACAGAGGGTGTCCAACGCTCCTCAAGGAAGTTAGGATACTCCCGACAGGCAGCCGAAAGCTGAGGGGCGGAGAAAGTCACAAAAAACATTCTTTTCCCCTGCCACACTGCACCAAAACACCATCGCCGACACTTCCAACCCTGAAACAGACCAACGGATGAAAGATGAAGGGAAATTAGAATGGAGATGAAATGGAGGTCCGGAGGATGTGAGAATCCTTCCCAGCACTCGCCTGGCGACGCGGGAAAACCCCCCGAAAAAACCAGAAAGAAAGAAAGAAAGACAATAGCTATTTGCAGTTGAGGGAAGTATAAAGTATTTGAGAATTTAAACTAATAACAAAGAAACTTTCAGAATAGGTAAAATAAAAATGTTATTTAATATAAATTTTGTGCTTTAATAAGATCTACAGTTATGTGCGGTAATATTTTGTCTCTCTCTCTTACGATTTACTAATTAACAAACGGCATTAACAATAAAGACTAATTTAAATACTATTCCTAGAAAATAAAAGATATACATTCTATTTATCATGAAAGTAGCTTAAACATATGTATTTTAATCAAAATTCTTAGAGTCAGTTTTGAAAGAATAAAAAATTTCGAAAAATATTCAATGTAAAGTGTAGTTTGGAGTAGAGAATTTTCTTTTAAATCTCAGTGTCGCATTCTTGGAAGAAGTTGAACTTAAACACCAAGTTCGGGTTTTAACCAACCTTTTGCTTTTGAGTTATGCTATTCGTGGATACACACGCACACACATACACACTTGGACCGTTGTCTAAAAGTAAATCCACTGGATTCAGGGGTCACAAACGTGATTTATGGTGAAATTACGACATTAAATTTTCAGATGGAACACAATACTTTCTCTACTTACTGTAGCTACGTAGTAGAGAAAGTAAAAAATGCTTACTTTTGATTCAGGGGTTTCAAAACCTGAATTCCGTTGAATCTCGTTATTCAATTTCTGGGTGGAATGCAATACTTTCTCTACTTACTGTAACTACGTAGTAGAGAATGTAAAAATGTTTTCTTTGGATCGAGGGAGTCTCAAAACGTGTATATTCGGTGAATCTCGTTATTCAGTTTTTGGGTGGAATACAATACTTTCTCTACCTCCTGTAGCTACGCAGTAGAGAGTCAAAATCTTTCTTTGGATTCAAGGGGTCTCAAAACGTGTATATGCGGTGAATCTCATTCATTTTTTGGGTGGAACACAATACTTGCTCTACTTGTTGTAACTACGTAGTGGAGAAAGTAAAAATGCTTTGTTTGGTTTCAGGTAGTCTAAAAACGAGTTATTCCTTTCCGAGTATTAATCACGTTATTAAATTTTTGGGTGGAATACAATAATTTCTCTACTTTCTGTAGGTGCGTAGTAGGGAAAGTAAATTCAATTGGACTCAAAACGTGTGTTTCCGGTGAATATTGTTATTCAATTTTTGGGTGGAATACAATACTTCCTCTGCTTACTGTAAGTGCGCAGTAGGAAAAGTAAAAATGTTTTTTTTGGATTCAGTGGGTCTCAAAAAGTGTATTTCCGGTGAATCTCGTTTTTTAATTTTTGGGTGGAATACAACACTTTCCCTAGTTATTATTGGTAAATAGTAGAGACAGTAAAAGTATGAATTGTGGAATAGATAAGCGGCTGGTTGTCATTACGGCATCTTGCATGCAACCAAATAGGGAAAAGTGTAACCTAGATTGTAACTTTAAATAATTTCTGGTCTAAATTGTTGTCACGACGCACGGAAAAATCATACTTCATAAGGAAATTATGAAAATAAAGAACATATGTTAGTTGACAATGGGAAGAGAAATCAGTAAATATATAAAAAACCAAACCATTTTCTTTTAACACTTGCTTGTTATACAATAATATGATCCCTCTAATTCCTAAACATTAGCTTGTATACTGCTTATATCGCTGTGTTGTAATGTTATTGCTGTTTTCGTTTCACAGTTATTACATTCTTACAGCCAAGTGGAAGGTTATGTTTGTTGTATGTTTTTTTTTACGTTGTTATTTTGGGAGCCAATTTGAAGTAGATTGTATTGAAGGAGTTGTGATATATTTTAACTATTGGGAGCCGAACTTGAAGTTCGTTGCAACTGCACGTATAGTACCCGGTTTCCGGTAGCCTTCACCCCAAATGCACTTTCCGGTGGCCTTTGCCCCAAATGATTAAAAAATATTAACTTTGTAATTTGACTGTTTCTTTAAGTATTTTAAATTTATGTTTGCCTCGGGTGCGTCAGTATTTTTTGTAGAGACATGGATGTCTTAGCAGGGCGTGGTGCGACTGAAGAATGTAGGCTGCAGCAGATTATAATTTTAATTCACTCCTTTTTATTAATTTTTGACACAATTTAAAAAAACACTTCACTGATAAAGAGAGCTATAAGATTCTTTTATTAATTAATTACTTGCACCTTTTAACACGTAAAACTATTTTCGTCTCACCCGAATACGTATTAAATTTCTCGAGGACGTGTCTCGCGTCCGATTAGGAACACTGTGAACAACCAACGCGTCCAGTTATGAGCACTGTCTACAAGGAACTGACCACTAGATTTGTAAATTTTGCTATATTTCAGTTTCTGATTGGCTAATCCTGCTCCAAGCTTTTTCTGGTTGTTGATTGGCTATTTTATAAACTGTCACAAAAATTACATTATTGTTGCTCCAAGAATGACTAGTAGCATTATTGCACTTTCTTATTCATTATTGCCTCAAGGTTACCTCATTATTAGCAACGTTTAACCTATTATTCACACAGCTCCTCATTAAATTACGTAATAAATTCACATAACATTATTGAACATGTATACAATAATATAAACATTTACAATGATTGTAATACACACTTTTTATATATTGTTACATACACATATTGTTTTAAGGATGTTATTATATTTATATTACATAATTTGACTGAAATCATTTAAGTGTTAGAAATACTGCCTCAAAGTCTAAGGGAAATGTGTTGGAATGATATTTTGTTTAGCCTGTTGCATTTCTTAACCTTCCTTGTAGAGCGGGTATGAGCTAAGATACCTGGAATAACCTCTCGATAAGCACCCCGCTTGCCCCGCTTCCAGTGCAACGGAAAACATTTGGAGCCGTATGTACGTCAGAATAAATGCCGGCTGGCTTCTCCCATTCTCTATACCCCGCACTGAAGACAGGCTTTCTGTCCGCCAGATAACACGTAGTTATTAAGGTCAATGTTCCACTTTCATTTTCGAAGATGGGAAGGCAATTATCTTTAGAACAACGTATATTTGGAAGTAAATGCTATTTTAGAAACATTACAACGGCTGAACTAAATCGCAACAATCCAAATCTGTTCACTCGGTACAGGCTTGTTTAGCTGAGGAAGAACGACATTTAAAGTATTTGCTATTAGATAAGAGTTAAGTTATATTTTATTTACAGGTTTTTCAGGAATACAGATTTAAGAAGGGAAGGTTGAGTGCTGGTACGCCCGGGTTTGGCATGTGGTGCTACCAGACGCAACCCCGTGTGAATATGCTGTATATTTCCTATCCATACATCGCTGCGCTGCATGTAACACCCTTCATAACATCGCAACTGTGATGCTGAACACCACCGTATCAATTGTGTTTTTAGATTGGCAGTGCAACTAATCTTGCTCACAGAGCCCACAAAGGCAGATAATTCGCTTTCCTACATGTGGAGGTATTCTATCAACCGCATTTATAACAAGATGGCATCTCGGAAAAGATGATTTTTCAACAGTTTGGAACCCATTTTATTTTGCAAGGATTTATTGTGGATATCTAGGAGGATTGGTATGGAATCAAAACGCATTTGGGCTCCACGTTCTCTGGTTCTCGCGTCTCTTGAAAGTTTTTTCACCCCAATGGATACGGTAATTGCCAGTGTACACGATGTACTTGTTGAACAAATCTAATGCATATCTAAAGAAACTTACCCGTTAGCCGGTACTCAATATCGCACCTGTGGTGATAAAATATGTTTGCTTACAACGATGCGTCGATGAGAACTGCGTGTGGAATTGCATGACCATCATTCGAAATGTTACTAAGATGGAACTCAATGTACTATGTGTTAGGAGCTTCATTTTCCGTATTGGCTTGTATATATTATGTGTTTTTATCTGCGTTAAAATTACAGATAAATAGGATAGGATATACCTACCTTAATAAAATTGTGTTGATGGTGGAATATAGATGAGGGAGTTCACATGACCTTGCTTATTTGAACACTAATTTGATTGTTGGTTTGATATTTTAAGTGTTCCACAATACCATATTCAGTTGCCTAATTTCACCTCTTGTCTTCCCAAGTTTTGCTTTAATGTGTTCGTCATTTGCTCCTTTTGATGTTAACTTTACTTCTACGTACTTGAAGACATCTACTACAATTAAAGACTATGTCTATTTTTTAACATATTAAGCTCGCCATAAGATATTATGTGCTGATATCCTTAAAAAATTAAGTGCATTCAGCAAAGCTTTTGATTAGTTAAAGGTCGGTCCCCACTGGAAAACGTTTGTATGGAGTTTGTGTTCCGTATATTCCTAGCTTGCATGGAATAGATTACTTATCTATCATACAAATGAGCGAGTGCTACGTATTTACGGGCATAATTCAAAGTTTGCGTGTCACCAGACGAGCGATAACAATTTATTATCTGCAAATGATTGCACAACTCGTATCTTACAATTGGTTGTGTGGATTTTCATAAATAACTAAAATGAACTGGATAGCAAGAAAAACTTCATATTGACGGGGGAAATTTAAATATGAACGTGCCTTGGAATAGTCGAAATAAGGGTTTCAGAAACAGGAACCCACGTAAAGATTATTGTTTCCGTGAAATTAAATTTTCTGAAAATTGAGGTTTGGAAATTTAAGCGATTTGCACCAAGGTATATAACAGGTCAGCTGCCCCTAGGTATTCGTATCTATGCAAACTGCAGTTTATAATCTAATATGAAAACATTGACCCTTTTATCAAACAAACTTTTATTGTAGGTCCGTCCTATTCGATACTATACACAACCACCATTAAGGATTAAAGGCTTGAATGAGCCAAGGAGATGCGAAAGGCCTTAAAAAGATGGCTTTTCATGGATATAATGCTTGCAAGGATATAGAGCTATGTTTTCCCGAAGAGCAGGAGACAATACGTGCGTTCTGGCCGAGTGGATTAGCTGCCGAGATGTGGTAAAGCAATGGTTAGCTTCGGAAGTTCGAATCTCATACAAACATCAGATTGTTTTGGTTGTTTTTTATTTCTCCTTGCGTTTATTTTCTGTGTTTTAGTACAATATATTTATTTTTGTTATTGGCTCTCCTGTGAGCCAAAGAGTCGGGAGTTACAATCAGATAATTGTGTATTATGTTTACGGTAATAATCTGTACCTACCTGGTGAGTAAACCGTGTCACGTAGTTAGCTTTTATTCTTGTGGGCACATATCGACGATATTAAATCTGACAGCTTTTGTTTCATGTTTAAACCTTATGTTTCACTTCTTCTACTGAAAAAGGATTTGTAAATGTGCTAAGTTCATGGTAAACAGAATAATAAATTGTTCAAGAGCGTGGATTTCATCAACGAAGTAAATGTTCAAAATGACGACCGCCTTCATCAATGCACATTTATGTACGTTGTCGGAAAGAACTTCGTACATGTTGTAACATGCCCGTTGTAATCTGCCTACATTCTTCACGTATGAATGCCCGGAAATGATTTGCGCTTTGCCGTTCTTCTTTACGGTAGGAAAAACATGGTGAATATTCTATTTTGTACACACTTATGTTATCAAAAATGTTCTTTGTATCATAATATCAAATTATAGGCCCAAAGAGATAAAACAAAAGGTAATGAAAATTTGAACTTAACACGAGTGATTTGAACCCGCACTAAACGGCACAGTGGTAAAGCAACTATGATAATTCGATTCGGCCAATGTTACATTGTGAGTTGGGATTCCTATACGAATTAATAATAGGAAAACTCAAACTCGCCTCGAATTTTTACATGCTTTTTGCAACTTCATACAGCGTTTGGAGGTCATTTTTGTAACTTTAACTCAAATAAACAAAGTGCATCAGTCATTTCAATTACTGTATTAACTGAAATATGCCATAGTTTTTGACAGAAGAGAAATGATCTACCTAATGCTTAGCATTTTTTGACAAGGCTGTACTATGAACCTTTTTTGGCTGACGGCTTAAATCCAATTGGTCGCACTGCTAGATCTTCCATTTTGTTTTCAAATAGTTTTGTCAACCGATGCATGTGATAAGTTGTTCCTTCAGGGGCGTTTTAAAAGGTGTGTATCAATGTATACTAAAGAATAAAAGTTTGTAAAATTAGCTAAAAGTGCCACTGAAGCTCCCAGTGTCAGGGTGGGATGTTTTTGGCATCGACATACATGACGATAGCATTCTGTCCCGTAAAACACTTATGCACTGTGCTTATCCTCTAATAAAGTGTTATGCAAATCAGTCTTTAGAAGGAATTCAAGAAAGGCATAAGTCACATATGTTCCTTAGCACTTTGCATAAATTCAAAAATAAATAGGGGCAGCTGGCTCACCTGGTATAGGCTTGCCTCAAAGTCGAGCTTCTTGGTGCGGTATTCTTGGGAAATGGAGAAGCTACAATCCTTACTAGTTGCTGATTATTTCATATCCTCGCGAAACTGCACACGGGTTAGACGTATTTTAACCGATCGGGATGGCTAAGGCGGTAACATATGTGGCCCACATTTGGGAGGTCGTGGGTTTAATTGCGATGGCCGACCTTTCTGACTCATGAGTTTTTTTTCGAGGGTTTCCTAGGGTTGCCAGGCGAATCCTGGGAAGGGGCATTACATTCGCCGAATTTCCTGTCCCCCCATTTCATCCCCATTCTCATCTCGCTTTACCATTCATCTGCTTGGTTTCTTTCAGGGTTGCAAGTGTTGGCGGAAGGTCTTGAAGTGCGTATGGCAGGGGAAAAGGATATTCTGAGTAAACTTTCGTCCCCCTGATTGAGAGCGGTTTCCGGGTCCAGGTTCCCCAGAGCATATGTAAACCCACAGGGCGGATGTGAGCCGGCTAGAGTAGTCACCAGCTGGAGAGTTCAAATCTGTAAATGGTAGCGACCCTGTCCCTGCCTGTCGTGCCTCATGGTGCGGCGCCCTTTATCTCCTCTCACCTCATAACTACCTCCCGGGGGCGCCCCATCAGAAGCCCAGGTACAAAAGATCTGTGTAGGTCGAGGTGCGTCCCCCTCCGCTTCTAGCCCTATACTATCCTTACCTAAAAGTGTATTTAGCCATGTATATTTATTAAATTGTTAATATTGGTCCCAGATTTTCTGTTGTTAAATACAGGAATTTTTTCACAAAACTAAATAGAGGCTGAACTAATATTTTATATCTTGCATTTCATAAGGCATTCCATAACCTACAAGCATAATTTAGTGCATTCATTTAAAAATCCAGAGCTTGTGCTGGCTTTTAGAGTAGGATTATTGCCATCATTATACAAGGAATCTAAAACCAATTAGATAGTATCTTTTAACTCATAAACACTTAAAAAGTAACATAATGCGTACATTCATTTTATGACATGTTTCTTTCATTGTCATATTTTGAAGGTTAACCAAGAAATTAATTTCTAAATTTATTTGCTTAGAAACAAAAATGCAGCACAAAATTGGAGCTACATCACTGCTTATAATATTATACTTTATTTTATTTTGGAAGCAAAATACTGATGTAATTTACTGCATTTCAGAACTAGGTCATATGCTTTCTATTTCTATGTTCTAAGGACAGAGATATTCGTATATATGTATATACATATTACATAATCTATTTATAATATAAATTACTATAGTGCATTTTAGCTAATGACAATTTTAAAGAAACTCGTTTCACAACGATTTTCCCCGCACTATCATCACTTAAAATTCATATATTCAATTGAACTTTGAAGTAAGTAAAACTGGTAGCAATTAGTGATATGATTTTTCAGAAGGAAAATATATTTGGGTAAACACACATATATAATTCGTCTTGTTATTTGGTTGGACAACAGATTACATCGTATACCCTTCGAAAGCTGATTGGTGAATTAAACTTTAGCCTACCTTGTAATTAGTAAGCCTTGGATTTCAACATGTCCTAAACAAATATTTTAAATGTAAAGTCTCTTCGCTTGATATATATTTCTATTAAAAAACTTTCCAATATGAAACTGTATTTACCTGTTTTAAAGAACTTCTTCCCCCAGATATTTAGTGCTTATTAAATAATATCTTACTGCAATACTTTTATCCACACGCATTTATCCCCAACACACTTCCAATGGTAATACTTGCAGCCATATTCTTAAATGCACATGCACTTATTTCTACTGAATTTATGCATTTAGGATAATTCCTTAATTTTTTCATAGCTATTCACAATTTCAGCAATGGTTCATTGCCTATTCTGTATAATATCTCTTTATGGCTGTATCTGTTTCTTCACTTGCTGTATCTTCCATACTATAAACAGCAGTTTACTGAAACTTTTAAGCTGTGAGGTAGGCTATAAATACGGAGAGAATTGGTGTAATCTGTATAGTCACACAGCACCCTACAATATGGATGCCACGGCACTAATTGGAATTCGTGGGCGATCAATTTCCTTGTTGTTGCAGAAAACACTGTTCCAGTTGGAAGGGAAGATGAAATGTGTGAAGAGCGTGTATGGTGCCGCTGCGGTGGATGAGATTGATGGCGAGGAGGGGAGCATAAGGGGGGAGATAAAGAGTATTTTATGGCGTTTTGATGTGCGTGTAATGAAATCCTTATGGCCATTTAGACATTAAAATGGAAACAAAAGTCTCCTCGCACCTACGCACGTATGCTACTATAGTATCATGATACACTTTGGAAAAAGAATGTGCTTCTGCGATCGTAGCATTGCTTGTCTTGTCTTCATTCAAAGCATATAAAACATTTACAGTTTTTACGCTTGAAAACTAAGATTTAATATATTCTGAAAGGGGAACGCTATTGGTAAGGCTAATACGAAGGTTATCCGGCAAGTAACGACCGTTTGGCTGTAATGCATTCACAATAAATATGTTATTAAAAATAAAATAGGACCTATAAAATGTGTATAGGATGTCACCCACAATAGTGAAGCTTACTTAAAAATATATTCTATTCACCATTATTTATGCATTTGTTATACCTGTACACGAGCTTTAGAATTCTCTTGCTGTAGTCGGCTACCGTCGGTTCATTAACCCAAGATGTTTGTTAACAGATGCACCAAGGAAAGAACGAGAAATTTTTGGGAAATAAATCTCCAACTCATCCAGGGTTACGCTCCTTCTTGTGTTTACTTGTTTCTTCAAATCATCTTTGATGAGTGACGGACATTCGGGTCGAGATTCATTATGCACATCTCTCGTGCATTGCTGAACATTTCACACCACCTTCTCACATTTATTACGTTAATTACTGTATCAGAATTTCACTGTATTTTTCTCCACTTCTGAGAAATCAAAAATAGATCACTTCCCACCTCACAGTAGGAGGACTTTGTATCACACAGTTTATTTTTGACAATCACAGAATTCACAATAACAACTTGTTTAGACTGGCGCTCATAGAACAATAAGAAAAAAAATGAAAGAATCTCGAGCGACCTTCACAGCGGGAATGGGCAAGCAGTCGTTACTTTCTGAATTATCCTCGTAGCGAGTGAAAAAATGATATACTAAATGAAAAGAATTTTAAATCTATCTGAATCATTAGATTACTGAAAAACAAGTAATATGCTTCTGGTTTTTATTAGCGCTTTTCTTTATTTAATGTTAGGGGGATCACCTTATCACCTGTGTTGCACATCAGCAATGACTGAACCAATCCCATTTTGATCTGAATTAAAGTTCGCATTAGCCTACGTACAAAGGTCAGGTTTAGTGAGTGGCATAAGGGGAGTGACTGGAAGGCATGCTTCGCAACGACAGTTCACAACAGCCCTGAATGAGATGGTCTCATATTGATTGTATGTCAAAAGTCTTGCACACGAAGATGAACCCATGATTACAAGTCGGTTTCAGGCTCAGAACGAAGAAAAAGGGAGGAGTAAGACAAACATTAAGTGGAATGCTAGAACTAGGTAAGGTGCGAGCTGGGCGTGGCAGAAGTGGTTCAGTATTTCTTTACCAATATAAACCTTTGTGCATTATATCAACACGATTACATGCACTCAACTGTACATTGTTTACCTGGTTTGTTATCCTATAAGAGTTTCATTATATGTTATCACCAAAGCCCAGAATAGCATTCTTGTCAATATTGTATGGTAAGAATAAGAACAAACGTTACTAAACCATTGAATTGGAGCGGAAACGCTTTCCTTTTACTCGTAAGAAGCTTGAGAAAGGAAATTCATCAAGACCCACTAAACCAAAGTGATACACTAAATAAGTATACCAGTACCGATTCGAAGACACTTAATTTTGTTTTTGTTTTGAAAATATTGTTACAAATGATCATTACTTTGCAGTCGTCGCTCCACCCCGTTGTTCACCAGTTGGAGCACCTCACCGCTTTCATGTTGACGTTTTCTTGATCATGCTTCTTGGCAATCTTCTGAACTGTCGAAATGACTTCCGGAATTCTAAGGTTCCTGTAGAGATTATCGTTTCAAGTATATTAAGGGGCACCGACATTACCCCGCAGGGTTCTGCTTTGAAAATCTTGTGTTATTTTAATGTTTGATTTCTCAGTACAACCACGCCGTATGTTTTAATACTTGTTTGTAGAGTAATATTTTATGGCAGGAAGATAACCAAGAGTTGCTCCCAAGTAATCAATATATTTTGCACTATTTCCAGTTCAATTCGTATCTTCTCTCTCTCACAAGGTATTCCCATAGATACTTGAAATCGAGTTTTATTCCTAAGTATTTTACTGAGTTTATATTAAGGACCATTTGTGAATTCATAGTTATTGGCATAGTCATACTATCTATATTTGTGAAGTTGACAGGACAAGATATTTTAATTTCATTGAGTTTTATTTCCATTTTAATCAAAAAATTTACCTTATTCACAGCTATTTGAAGCCTGCTTGCCTTTTCTTCAATACTGTCACCGACGCCCATTGTACCTAAATAGACCTTGGATTTGCTCTGGACTACATCATACGTGCTTTACGGAATCCTACGCACTTACTATTTCCCACCTGAAGGAACACACTTTGAATTGGTGGATAGTCGTCCGTATTTCAATTCTGACTTGGCTCTAACACTACCGCAATATAAAAGCAGTTCTGTGTAGTTGCCCTGATTGCTACTGGCCCATTGTATATTTATTTGCCAAAATACACCAGAAGTCCTACTCTCATTATGAAATTAAGTTCTGCACAGGGAATTACGCGTGAAAAATATGTGTTTTACTGGTACGTTTCTTGCATCCGTGACGCATTAAAGTACATAGTAGGTTAATGGAAATTGCTTTTAGGGCATGAATTCATTACACACTATACCAGGTGAATCAGCTCCTCTTAGCTATTCGTATCTACGCAACCTAGAGCTTTATCTGAAAATGCTTTTATATCTTTGTATGTTTGGAAATGAAAGAATTATAATTTTTTATGTGGTCCGATATACGAGGTGCTTGATTTAAATTTACTGATTCATCCCAAACAGAACTTTGACTAACGTAATAAATAATTATGAGGTATATTGCGAGGGGATATTGCTGTGTGAGTTTCACCAGCAACATATGCGAGAACGAATCAGAAAGTCTTTGCCCCGTTTTTAATTAGCCAAAATAAGGTACATACAGGTAATTACAAATATACGCAGTATTCTACGTACCTTACACTATTTTTCCACATACACATTTGTTCCATCGCAGCACTGCTGTGTTGGCTTCATCATTGCATGAGAATCACTGTTCTGCCAGGAATTTCTTCAGCGGTCCGAAAACTGGAAATCGCAAGGGGCGAGTTCTGGACGTATGGTGGGTGGTCCAGATTCTCCCAGTAGCCTCGCATTGTCATGAAGGAGAATCACGTTGTCCACATCGAGAATCTCTCGGCACTTTCGCCTGATGGCAGCCCGCAGACGTGACAGTGTGGAACAATAGTTGTCGTCATTGATGGTTGCACCATGCGGCATGAACATCAGCAGAAGTGGTTCCACGGCGCTTCCAGAAGGTCATTAATATCACTTTCCCAACAGATAGCACTGAACGGATATTTCTTTTTGTCTCAGGCGAACCCAGATATTTCCACACCATGCTCTACTGCTTCGGTTCCGGCGTGAAACGCAGTATCCATGTTTCATCGCCAGTAAGAATGCGTCCAGGAACCTTCATCCTCCTCGGCGTACCGTTGCAGATGACAGTGAAGCAATCATTCGCTTGCCATTCATCATGTCATCCAACTTCTTAGGCACCCACAGATATGAAACCTTCCGGTACCCTAAGAATCCGTGAACGATGTCGTAAACACTCCCAACGAAATGTCAAGCTCCCGGGAAATTACCTTGAGATGCTCATGCCTATTCGCTTTCACAATAGCATCCATGCGGGAAATGTTGTCAATCAGCGACGAACGCAGCCTTCCCGAACGTCCATTGTCCTGCAAGGGCGTCACAACATCACCATCTCACACTTCTCAAAGGGAGACATTTTTCCCCATATGTGAGCTGCATTTACCTGTGGATATTGATGGGCATTCGTCCCTTGCTCCATAGAAAACGAATTACACATCGTTGCTCGTACGCCGTGGACGTGTAAAGTGCAACCGCCATCTTCAAAAACTGACAACAGCACCATGTCGCGGAGCTGCCGGCAGATAAGGCTGGGCCGGGCCAAGAAGGTCCACCACTGGGAACGGATATGTTAACTTCGCACTTACAGCCGTAATTTGGCTAAAAATAGGGGCGAAAACTTTCTGATTCGCCCTCGTATTTACCAGTGGAGCTATAAACGTACATTCCACATGTATCTTCTGGTGTTATTCCAAGGTGGTCATAGACAATCCCACAAGCTGAACTATGATTTTGTATTGCATATAATCGTGATGTAGTAATATGGAAGCTATTAGCTGATGCAACGTTATCGATGTAACCATCAATAATGTACGAAAGTATGTTTTTTTCAAATACCCAATAGAGAGGATTTATCTGGTTTCAGATGTCTATGGAAAATTTCGAAACTACCAACTTCTACCACAAATAAATAATTAAAACTGTTCAATTGGTGCACGTGACGATTTTCGTGTCTTAACATACATAAATGATTCATGTTTCGTACTGTTTAAACTTCTGCTCACCTTCTTGTTCTTTTCAATTTATCCTCTTCTTCCAGTCACTAGGTTTACTTTTCGGTTATCAGTCTTTGAAAGTTTATTGAGTAGCTATATTTTTCAATCGTAATTATAACATATTCTAATGAAGTTAAATACATACGTAATTTCGTCAGCCATTAATATGAAACAGATTACAAAATATGGCATAGCGACAATTTAGAATAAAAAACTTATAAATCAGCCTTCAAAGTTCTACGGCTTTGTAAATAGTTATATTCATAATACTTCTCACCTTATACTACACCTTCAGAATGTATTTCAACAACATGTATATTCATTTAATTTGCTTATGTGATTTATCTAGTTTTTCTACTTCTGTAAATCAGAACAATTTAAACTAGAAGGTTTGCATTCTATGTTATCGGAGAACCATTTGCTATAAGATAAAACTCTGACGTGAACACCCACACGACTTTCTCTACGCATAACAAATTCACATATCTGTTATGCACTGTCAGTATCAATATAAAATTACTCTGTTCAGGTTGCATTATCCAATTTTAACCAGGAATGACTTAACATTTAGCAATAAGTATTTAGTTACATACAACATTTGGAAACATCATTCAAATGTTTAGCAGTGTTAAAGGCTCTTAGGATAAAACAGAGCATAACATCCCAAAACGTTGCAGTATGTCCACCACATGACTGAATTGGGAAAAAATAAATATCCAACATGCAATATTTAGAAAATGGCTAATTATTCCAAAAATTTACATAGATTGTGCATTTTAATGAGGTCTGCATTTCTCCTATGGTTTCCAGTTGTACAAACAATTGCAAAATTCAATCTGTATGAAGAGGACATCGCAAGTTATTTGCAGAAAATTCACATTGGTTTCGTTAATATCTCGAAAACATCCCATTTTAGTCAAAAATGTTAGAGCATTTTTGTTTAGGAATTACAGAAAAGGAAAACATTTCCATGCAAAGAGTAGTCTAGGATGGGGGAATTTTGTGCAAAATATAGGTTCGGTATGAAGCATTACCTGTTCAAATAATTTAATTTCTGCTTATCCGATTTATGCTGCTCACAAACCCACATATCCCTCACATACATGTGTAGCTTTTCCTAAAAATGCTATTTTTAAGGGGAGGGGGTTCTGTGAACTCTAAGTATGTATTCCTGGTGAAATCTAGAAATCCAATTTTTGGGTGGATTACAGTATTTCCTCTGTCTACTACCTATATAGAACAATAGAGAAAATAAAACAAGGAAGCAAACAAAAAAGTTTTTTTTCTAAATCGTTAATAAGGATATAGGTGTATGTCTGATCTAGCATGGTACTAAGCTAAGCGTGTTGATAACCAAAACAATAAAACATCAGGCAAATTAAGGAATCGATCTCTAATTTTTTCAATACCACTAGAATTGTATTTATGAAGATGATTAAAGAGGATCTAAAAACTTTGAAAGTTCTTATGTCAATGCTCCCAAAAATAAAGAAATGGTTATGAAGAGGCAATAATTTAAAACCTCTGTCTGCTTATAATTGAGTTTCTCTTATCTAACGTAACTTTATAAGCATAATTCCTGTAACCAGTTTGTTGTTTTACAACATTTTGTGTAAGTAACATTTATAGCGGTATGTCGTGTATTTGTTATTGTCAGATTACACAAATAATTGTTTCATAAATTTATTGTTTTACAGCTACAATGCTACGTTTGTAATACCGAACATTTGGATGGTATGGGGTTGGCACATAGAAGGAAAAAGGAAGGGAAGGCGGAATGGGATAATGTTACATTACAATAGAGAATATGGAGAAAGGGAGAGAGTAAGTGAACTAGGGAGGTAAAATGAGTATAGGAGAGAAAAAAAAC
This sequence comes from Deroplatys truncata, assembly GCA_030765065.1. Classification (NCBI taxonomy): domain Eukaryota; kingdom Metazoa; phylum Arthropoda; class Insecta; order Mantodea; family Mantidae; genus Deroplatys; species Deroplatys truncata. The sequence goes on from CM060981.1 coordinate 173,888,413, forward strand.
TCTGCATGAATACAAAACCACGGGCGTGGTTATGGAATATGCCAGATGGGCAATTACTTTAGATTTTCCGTCATATTAGTGCTGGCTAAAGTAAAGAACCGATATCCAAGTTTTACTTATGTCAACGTTCACAGAAAAATGGTCGCGTATGTTTGAAAGGAAAGTGTTTTTCCTTATCCTAGTTCACTGACAGTGAAAACGGGACTCACAAGTCATTTGGTGTCGCTTCCTCTCTGACCGACTGTCGATTTGTTGTTCAGCTGAGTGGTGTAACCGCATTGCACATTTTGCTGACTCGCGGGAGGAGTTTTTCAGCACATTATGCTCTCAATAAGCTCTGCTATGTTGCTTGGGTAGTTCCCATAACCGAACGCAACGTTCAGTAATTTGAGGAAATGAGTGGTTATCTTCTATGGCATGGATTTCTCTGTTGTGTGGCGCGCAGTCAATTGCGATTACCAATTACAAGAGGAGACTTGGGTTTGGCAACGTCGAACCCATGTGTACAGCCTTGCTGATTTGTACGGCCTAGGGACGGCACTCTTACGGATCCAGTTATCGTCGCTAATAAATTACCAGCGCTAATAATTTAACCTGTTTCTGTTTTCCAAGAGCGACACATTTGTGCACATTTTTCCTTAACCTAGAATGTCCTAGCTGGCATCTATACAGATTCTTCTTGAACCAGCACACTACTATCCCTTCCGTGTAGCTCAAATACTCTTTGGACATGGAAAATGTCTGGTCCTTATTCCAGACACAGTGTGTATCCACTGACTGAAAAACAGTCATCAGTTAATATCATCATTCCTACAGGAGATAATCAGTGGAGACACGGGATGCGCACACAGGATTGTTATATTGCAAGCATGTGGATCTTATATGGCGCTGGGCGGCGCACCAAAAGACAGTGATTAGGGGAACCAGGACCAATGTATCTCCCGTTGGATTTATGCTTGCTACTGTTCCCTCCTAAGCACGTGCACTTCCTGACAACCATACTTGGCTCATGTTTGCTGCATTTTATTGCAGATTGGAGGTAAACTGTGATATTACGAAGGTGGAGTTAACACATTTGTGCTTTTCATCGGTCCTGGCGCTGGATGACTCCACAGGTTGGTTAGTAAAGAAAATTCACCATACCTCGTCAGAACTTAAGAGGCCAGCTAATTACTACCCTAAAAATAATGTATGAAATCCAATTTATTCATAGTTTTATTTCATTTCAAACTCTAAAACAGAAAATGTGAAAAAGTATAATAAAAAACTCGAAATCTTAAAAGTAAATATTATTTGAGAAAACAGCGTAAACCAGTTGATTATAATATTGTTATTCAGAAAAACGTTATTATGGAAATTGCATTTTTGTTGCGATAGACAATATTACAACATACACATTTTATCAATTTAGCTGTTGACAGAAATTTAAGATAGTATCGAATTAGGGCACCGAATTTTAAACGCATATGAGTACAGTGAAAAGTAGGCAGGCAGATTGTGCTTTTTGTTGTATTTTTAGTACCATCGTGTTGGTGGTGAAGTTTAACACAATTGAATCTATAAAACTGAATAAGATGCAAGCCATTACATAAAGTACTATCCAGAATATCGAAACTATTTTATCACAGTATGTGAAAAGATTAAAAATCTAACGCTGCTATTATTCCTGTGATCTGCTCCAGTGCCAAATAACTCTTAGGAGAAATTCCATGCCCACAATTTATTAGAAAACGTATTACAAAAAGTGGTATATTTAGTTAATTTGTAGTTTCTCTACCTCCACTCAAACTGCAGGTTCATTTATGTATAGGTGTAATTAAACTGCCACCAATATTTTTTCTTGGGGATTGTCAAATTTTAAGGTCTATAATGGATTACCCTAAAATGAATTATTGAATACATTTTATATATGCACGCTTTTGTACGTCCTTGTAGGATTGTCAACATTTCAATCAAGATAGCCTGAAACAATAAATGAGACTGTGTATTCAAGGTACGTTAGTCCCATTTAGAGACTATGTTACCGACACGAATGACCGAGGTGGTTAAGGTATGACTACTGAAATTAAATTCCATTGTTCGAATCTCGTTAGGACGTTCCCCCTGGTTTATCTAAGTTCTCATAAATTCAGTACTCCGGAGAAGTACGCTAAACTTAGGCCTGAAGTACTTTCCTCCCAAATTTCCTAATTTTCGTTCCTAGTAAATCATTTCATAATTGACCAGATTCCATTGCGTACTATAGTTTTTCTGTGAGAACTGACGTTAAACACTATTTACAAAGGAGGCCTCATAGGATATTATTTTCCCCAAAGTAGGGTGTCATAGTGCGCTCGAGGTAAAAAGTATTATTCCGAAAATCTATTATTATGCTTTATGAAAAACGTTATGCAAGGTAAGCTTATATTATGTATAATATTTCTAGCAAGATTACCCTTTTTACGAAACATCCGTGGGATAAATATGTAAGAAATTAAACTGTGCCATTTTTCATTACTATTCCTGGTATACATAACATAAACCTCTTATTTGATTCATTATTATCGTGGAATATATATTTTAATTTTATTATTTTCACGAGGAAAAGTGTGTGTGTGTGTATGTATGTATGTGTGTGTGTGTGTGTGTGTGTGTGTGTTTGAGTAGAGCGGAAGAGAAAGAGGTAACGTGAGTATCCCGCTAAATATATTTCTCACGTTTTAACTTTACTAATATCCCATTAAAAGCACCTTTATTATTGATTTCTAAAATATCACACTATATATAGAGCAAAAGAGATATTCAAATATAGCGAAAGGGAGAGAAAGGGACTGACTGGTATATATGGGGAGATAAATGAGAATAAGAAATAGGTAGGAGAGAAAAAACGTAAAATCTCCATCAGAGCTGCGGGTTCTCCTAAAATTACATAATATTGCTCCTGTGTGACTCCTTATATAATTCGGATTTGAAGTAATAACTGCAACATTCCGTTAATTCCAAACACTAGTGTTAACTGCAAATAAAATATAAATGAACTACACAGAGCAAAACGTCTTTTATTTCGTTTATATCCTTAACCACGAATACCAACTTGGAACTAACTTAGCATTTTTTATGATCTGAGGACACATCTATTAGTGCTCAACGAGGCCTAAGCTCTCATTTTTAACCCTGATTTCATTTCAGTTCCCTTACATTTTTAAAACCGCTTTTCCGCCTCCATAATTCACGAATTATTACTCTCCATTTCTCCAGCCCTCTATTCTTCTTCCTCCTCATTCGCTCGCTGTAATTAGGAAAAGCCGCCGGCGACGGGATTTCGGGTAATTAGTCCAATCTGGGAACGCCAATAACTCAACCTAATGATCCCCGGACATCAGGACCCGGGGCCGTGGCCCCAAAGATCTCACCAAAGCCGCATAGAGTGTGATATGGAAATTAAAATTCTAAAAGTCGGGCTCAATCGCTGCCCTCTCTCGACTGAATAAAGACTCTGTGGTCAACTAAAGCTATGATATTAACCACTTTGTTCGTGCAAAATTCCGCTCCCTTCTGTTTCAGAAGAATTACACTTAACGCATAGAGTCTTTCAGAAGCCAATTTAGACCTTGAAACACTATGAATATTGTAATGTATAGGTTAAAACAAAATATTATCACTGTTGAAGAACAGCATAGTTTCTACAAAGTATTGAAATATGAGATGAGGATGAGATGATGATAATAATAATAATAATAATAATAATAATAATAATAATAATAATAATAATAATTTGTTGTCATTGAGAACATGCCGGAAGTATTTCAGCCATAACACACTATTGCATGACCATAGTACATTATATATTATATATCTATTATATCTGTAATGTCTATTATCAGATAGGGTCTTGTAATATTCCGATTTTACTGGAGAGATTATTTACTAAGGCTTCTGGGTAACCTACCAAATAAACACTATTTCTTAATACGGAATTTATCTTTAACGATGCCACTGACGGCCAGGACTGACTCATAGAAGGTATCGGGTTGAATGACTTCGCTCTGCGGTAATCTAGCTTACGCGCATACATTTGCAGTTCGGTCTAACGTAGTTTGAGATGGTGTTTAACGTTATATGGGAATAGCATCATGCGAAGCTGTATGTTGATTGTGTTTACTGTGTAACCTACACCATGTATTTATTGCATTAAGCTTTGTTCACGGAGTCAGAATTAGGACTTAAAATTTAAATTAAGTTTTATTTATGGACGCTCTTTAACTGCTATGGTTCTTAGCGTCCTATGCCATATTGGGCGTGAAAGACCGGTAAGTTTGCTCAGAGGCCTCTTTATCAGGCTTGAAGTTCTTTTATGTGCCGTAAATCTACGACACGGGACCACCGGCTTTACTTCCCTTCCGAAGGAAGCCATGCTAAGGATTTTTACGCCCGAAAAAATCCACCGCCCTCCGGTTTGAACCCGCGACCTTCGAAACTACAGGCTAGCACGGTACCACTAGTCCACGGTGGACGACAAATTAGGACTGTGCTTGAATTTATTTAGAAATTCCTTGGAGTTCCGTTCCTGACAAATCCACAATTTAGGAGTTTTGGGGAAAAATAGATGAATTTGGTGTTGTCGTAGAAAGAAATCCAAGAATATCACTGCCTCACATTACAATGTGTTTTTGATGACAGAATAATTGACCCGCCTCCTCGCTTCGCAGCTCTAAATACATGTGATTATAATATCTGGGGAAAACTTAAAGATAAATACAACAAATCCCCATACGCTGGACGAATTAGACGACACTATTCGAGGTGCATTTTCCAGAATTACAGCAGCAGAAATTGGAAGTACTTAATGTGTTAAACAGATGCTAGATTTGCATAGACCCTGAGAGAAATTATTTCGAACATCTTCTATAACGAACGCTAAGGGTCACATAAGTTGTTTTGCATTGCTAGCATTATACAGAGGAGAAACGAAAGGGTCGGACTGACTACAAGAAGTGATTCATATAACGCTGCCGTGAGAGTGGTGGGATGTCAGTCGCGTTATTCAAGAGAAACCCGATATAATTAAGCCGAATGGATTAAGATCTAGAGCTCGTGTACCGGCTGATTGTAGTAGCTTTACAAAGCTGAGGTGTACAAATGGAATGCTCATGGGGATTAATTTAAAACGTTAAATGGTGTAAATTCCCTTCAGAATTGTGAAAGGTATATTCTATTTTACGTATAAAAGCTTTGAGCCGTATGTATCCTCAAATTGAATGCCGGAATGGTGTAATAATGTAGATACTGAATCTGCCCTCTACGCTTCCATTCTCCCTCCATTTTCCTTGCTAAACACACATTCTAACTTTATATCCGTGGCGGTTAACAGGTGCATTGAAGATTCACTTGTTTTTCCACTAGTTAAGCTTGGCAGTTGCACATAGCACTGCAGTGCCTCATTGACCGAGTTGACCAAACCAGTTTCCAGTTTATTTTAAACAAGTAGCAACTTGTGACGTTTATTGGAGCGACATGTTTCCGTGTGGTTTACATGGTAATCTCCCCTCCGCCATTGCTCTAGTCAGTAAAGGTCCTACCACCCCCCTTTCTCTTCGCCTGCAAGCTGAATGTAAGGGATAACATGTTGGCATAATATTACACATCATACCACGTGCTTTCATACTGCTTACTGGCTTTATAGTATAACTCGGCAACGCTGTTCTCACACTTCTCTGCTATGACAGACCTGTTACAAGTCACTTCTTGTTTAAATGTTATTGTAGTCACCTGTAAGAATAAAGGGGTAAGGATGAGAAAGACATACGTTTCCCAGATTCCATGGTATTGTGCACCTGTGCTAGAACAGAGGCGTCTGAAAAGTTAATTTTGCATTGCTGACTAAATTATTTAATGAAAATGCTCACTATATAAAATCCAGAAGAAAACTTTAAAAATCTGAATGTGTTACATTCACATAACTTTCTCTACTCTCTATAATTTATTTAGTGGGTATACGGATTATTCTTACGAAAGTGTATTTTTCGATCTACTTCATTTTAATGGAGATAAACCCTTGCAGAAATAGTTGCATTACACGTATACAAAAGTAAAAGCAATAGTCAAATTTTAGAACTAAGCGCTATACGCTGGCCTTAAAGCTCTATAATCTTTCCATGCCTTCATGAGAAACAGCTGAAAATCGACAGGATCTGAAAAGAATGGATAGATATTGATCAATTCGAACCACTAATAACGGATATCTTGGAAATGGCTGATGCCAAAACAAACGTTATTTGAAATAAATTGTGTGTTTTAAAGAGATCTACCTTTTTTGTGTAATGCGTTTCCGTTTATCGCTTAAGGTTTACCAGTTATACAAGATTATACACAATTCCTTTCAAATGAAGAGGACCTCACAGGCTATTTCTTGCTTCACAGAACATAAAAGATATAATTTTATATCTCACGTAAATATTCTTAATATGTGTATTTTAATCAAAATCGTTACAGACATTCATTCATTCATTCATTATCTGTTTACCCTCCTCTTATTTAGGACTTACACCCCCCAGGACTTACAAGCGGGTGCCTGGGGTCAGAGGCCCGTCGAGGAGCAGACACTCATGGATCAGATAGAGCATCCAGGATGGGTGATCAGCCCGATGCCTGGTATGGGATGAAGGAAGTAGATGAAACGAAATGTTTGGTGAAATGGACGAAAGGAAAGGTGATGATGGAGCAGTTGGTGGAATGAATGGCGGGGGAAACCGGAGAACCCGGAGAAAACCCGCCCAGACGCCGCTTCGTCCACCACAAATCCCACATGCAATCCCTGGGATTGAACCCGGGTCGCCTCGGTGGGAGGCGAGCGGTCTAACCACTCGACCACGGCGCCGCCCGTTACAGACATATTTTAGAAAATAAAAAATGTAGAAAATTGATCCATGTAATTGTTCCATTGTTTTTTTTATGTAGGGGTATTTTGTTGAATATGTTTGTGGTGTATCTTTGGAAGGTGCTGAACCTTAATACCAAGTTTGGAGTTTATCCGACATTTCGCTTTTGAGTTATGCTGTTCACAGACACACACACAGAGACGGATCTTTTTTCTAAAAATCCTTCTTTTTTTGGATACAGTAGGCCTCAGAATGAGAAATTCCGGTGTAATCTCTGTATCGAATCAAATGTTTGGGTGGAATGCAACACCTTCTCAATTTACTAGGTACGTGGTAGAGAAAGTAAAAGGCTAGTTTCATTGATAGTGCAACACAACCTGTTTTTATGTTTTACTGTCTAGCATGTTATTAGACTTATAATTCCTTACTTTTAAAAACGATATTTTAAAGATGCGTATTAAAATGATTATCTTTCAGTGTCAAATAAATTTTCTCCCACAACCAGAATACACGTCAAACCAGCAATGTGTCAGCGACACTTGAGTTTTTCTTCATTATAGTATGGTCATCATTGTTTTATAATGCCCACAAAGCTCACATCTAACTGAGTGAAGCAAATCAGAAATTCTTCTTTGCAGTCCAGCCTGAGGCATCATGCCGACCTACTGAAGCCTTAACAGCACAATGACGTTCGTATTACTTTTTGATGTTGGAACAATATATTAATATGAATGATTTGTTAAGTTTTTACCTCGGCGATGCGTAATAGCTCAGCCGTTTCGTTCCAAAGGTTTTTGAAGGTCTTGTAGTCACGGTTGCAGTTGCAATCTTTTATCTCAGGGTCTTTCTAAATTAGCGGATGTGAACCTTTATGTAGGAAATATCTGATTAATAAATAAATAGGCCTTTTTTGAATAACTTGTTTATTCAATAATCTCACGTCTTGGTTACGCCTATGGATGTAAATAAGAACAGTGGAGATAATTTTAAATTCATATAGCTCTTTTTCCTTTAACACCTCCTAGCTTGAATTTTCTTTCAGCCTTTTAATAATTGCTTCCTATACTACGTGTAGGAACTATCACGTTAAGGAATACTTCAGCGGAATTAGTTCTGTTCTGTGATATTCCAATTATTTATTATGCCTCTTGAGATAATAATTTCCAATTGAATTAACGCCTCTTTGCAAATCAATTCAACATATACGGTAGTCAATGCTCTGTCGCTCCATGCTAAATAAATAATTACCAAGCCTTACTATATTTCTCTAAATATATTTTTAAAAGTCCTAGCTTCTCCTACCTTACATAATAAGTGACCTTCTCTTCGGAGTATCTTCTTTCGCTAATTAAGCTACATTGCAGTTATTTTCTAAACTACGTACTTCTTCCTCCACGTTCAATCTGTGACATTTGATTTTCCTAATACGATGTACTGTCACGTATCTAATTATACACATTCTTAATTCCCAGGGTTCTTAGTCACTCACTTTACATTTCATATAAGCATTTTACATATTTAAACTGACATATTGCGTACTGGACGAGAATATTTCCTTTGTATATTCATTTAAAAACGTTCACATAATTAAATAATTATTTTGTAAGATTAAACAATATTTAACATTATGACTGTAACACACGTTTCATAAAGACTATCGGTAAGAATTAGAACTGGAGAGGATATTAGGATTGGATGATTTAAAAATACTGCTCCAGTGTTCAAACAAAAATGTAAGTAAATATTTAGAAGCATCTAATAGGAGCCATGAGCTAGTTATTTCTGTGTTCGTCCACTTATCCCTCCTATGAATGAACAGTAATTTTATTTAAACTTTTCCAGTTACAAATCACCTGTATTATTATCACCTCCAAAGCAAATGAATGCCACTAATTCATTTCAAATTACTAAATCATAAACGGAAGAAATGATGAATGAGGAATAACAATGGAAACACTTGCTTAGGCTATTAAAAATAATCCATGTATTTGTACTATCAAGTTTCTCTAAAAAGAAAATAAGTACCAAGTGACTCATAAAAGACGTCCTTAGTTGAAGTTAATTTATACCGGATAGCGCGGATACCAAAATGTTTATCTAAGCAGAACTACAAAGGGGACTCCATACCGACAGAGAGGAGATCCAAGTAAACACATGCAGATAGCAGCACTTCCTCAGTGACCTTTCGCCGAGGTAAATATGAAGGATGAAGTCGAAAATTGTTTAATTGCTTATAATGAATTTTATACAGCCTTGCGGGAATTCAGTCAAATAAGCCTTTCATATTCTCAATTACGAAGGTTTAAAGGCCATATTAGATACTGGATGCATAGGATATCATATTTAGCAAAATAACGATCTTTAGAGTTTCAACGTAAAATCTCTGAATTGTTAAAACAATTTAATTTGTTGTAGAATCAGATCAAATTACTTTATTTTAAGGTTTGCCTGCTACTAATAAGGCTAGTTATGAAAAAGAAGATACGTCAAACATAGTACCAGAAAATATTCAGTCTAATTCATTCGATGTGGCCTTTGCCAAACTAAGAATCTCAAATCCATGGCAGGCTTATATTGATCAATTTAAGGGAGTGAAGTTGAGCGCCTGATCTGTTATTGTAATTTTAATTAAATTGAAATAAAATCTAAGGCAAGTGTTTGTTCAAATGGAAAACTGGCTTTCACATTAAAACCAAACGCGTTTCCAGGTTTTTGAAACCGTTTGAACTTCAAAGTTTTATTACTTTAGTCTATTAATTTTAGTTAGGGAGACACTAACACAAAAAAGGCAATATTCTTTAAGACTTATGTCTCCAATGGAGAAATTGAGTACTATTGTAGATTGTTTTACATTATATCAAAATTTGTTGTATTATTTTAAAGCATCTTGAAATATTTAGGTTCACGAGTGAAAAGATCGTCTCTGTAAAGAGCACTTTCCCAAACTAATTTTTTTCGAATTATGTGTTTTGAAGTCTGTGCTATGATGAAGAAAATGTAATCTGTACGTGATCAGCATTGCCTAAATGAAGATGAGAGAAGCATGGGTCCCGTTGAAGGCCTTTACTGATGGCTCACTGTGGAAGTATGTACCGCTTTGGGAGACATTTGGGGAAAGTTTGCATCGTTTTCAAGTTCCGCGGGGATGTGTGTAGCGGTTTTTACACAGAGCATTACTAATGTCATCCAACATGGTGGAGTCACCATCACGGTGACAAAGTATACGTCCAATATGGCTGCGTCACCTAGTCATTGCTACAAAGAAGGCCTCCAATATGGCGAGGCTTCAACATTCAGCATGCCAGTTGCAACAAGCAGTTGCAACTCCTCTCTGCTCTCACTTCAGTACCGCTTGGGGTATAAACCCGCCATCAAACCTGAAGACAGGGACTACTCGACGAGACGCACAGGAGGTAACATCGCAGAACAGCTCGTTACAACGCAGGGAAGTCTATCAAGAGCCGACGAGAGCCCAACGGGGCAAATTGTGTTCAGATAAGGGAAACTTGAAAACCGTCGTATCTAAGATTATGGTGTATTATGCGCCTATTTATATTAATTATATCCAGACGTACTTATTTTCTAAATTATTATATGTTAGTGTACTAGTTTTGGTAAAACGGTAATGGTCCGTGGAGACAATATTTAACGTGATTTTCAAGAGCTCACCTCTTAACTTAAAAGCAAATTCTTCAAGTTAAATTATAAAGGAGCAAGTTCTGTTAAATGCTTTTAAATAAAGTTGTTTAAAAAGTATGAATTTTGTGAAATAATAAGATAGAGAATTTGTTGTTTTATGAAAATAAATATAAAAGTTGAAGTAAACGCAAGTTGAATGATCACTGATGAGAAAGCATGATTCCTTTTAGTGCTTTGGTCTCTCATAATAGAATCTTTATAATTGTTTGGGGTTGAAATCCCAACAGTAAAAATGGTAAGTTTGCTTCGTGTTATAAAGATCGAATTACTACTGAAAGAAAAGTCTTCAGAGAATTCTGTAGAGACGGACTCACAGGAGTTTAGTTTAGGATTCTGTAGTGACGGGCGTGGGTACTGTAAAGGTATTTGTTATGTTAAAGGAAGCAAACTTTGCTTTGGTTCAGATTAAGGTAAGTAAATGACGGACTGAGGTTAAATTTGTTATAGCTGATAGCTTATTTACTTAGTATCCATTGAAAATAGGTTTTGTAAGAATGTAAATAAACGAAGGACGAAGTTCTCCTTTGCTTTTGTAGCTGATTTACTTAGTATTCGTCTAATAGAGTTTTGAAGTATTACAGAATTAAAGTCATTCCAAGGAAGTTAATGCAAGTAAATAATGGGCAAAGTTGGCAGCTATTGCAAGGGAAAATTCCCCATTTAACATTTTAAGCGAACATTTGTGTAAATGTTAATTGTAATGTTGTGGTATATTTTGTTACGCTATTTGCTCATTCTTTATTGCACTGTTCACTTTGATATTGAGAACCATTTTGTTTATTGACGTAATAAGAGGAGTGTTTACTGAATAAAGAATTATTCTTGTTAAACCCATTACTGATTTATGCTTTGAATATGTTTGATTTCCCCTTCGATTCACGGCCTTGTCAGTAGAAAGGGACTACTACTGAGAAAGGTAAAAAAGAAACAGATAAAGCAGACAACACGTAGCAGTTCTCTCAAACGAATCTCGCGAAATTCTGCTGTTTAAGACGAGAGAGAGATTGGGTTTGTATGCGAAGAGATAGATTTCGTGTCCTTTGAATATGTAGTAAGCGTTAAATGTTTTGCTGATGCGTTAGGCACTTGTTTAATTTTAGTTATACTTGTGATAATTTTTGAATATACAATAATTAAAACGAAAGTGATAAATAGAATTAGTAACATTAGTGATTCAGATGTGAATGAAGTGAAAATACAGCATAAACTGCCATGAGTAAGCTGATCTCATAAAAATCAAAGAAACTATAAAAAGCTTAAGAAAAGATCAAGTGCTATATTTTCAGTATTTCTAATTATCATGTTTAAAAGTAAGGAATTTTTATTATAATCAGGCTAGTTAATGGTGCAAAAATGAGTAACATTACGTTATTACAAGTAAAATGAGAATTCAAACGTCGTTTAATTATATTATTATCTAAAAGGCAAGTTAAACACCTGTAATGGTTACAGTAATCTTTGGCTACTATATTTTCATCAAAACCATTGGCGAAAGGAAGATTTATAGATAAAGACCTATCTAGGAGACGAATGCTTTAAATATGTTAAAGGATGTCTAACATAAGTGTCGTCTCTAATGTTCCCCAAATATGACCTATGACTTTTGGAGTTACTTCATTCCACTAAGCGATGACTGGACCCACTTCTAAGCTGGAGGCTCCCAGCGGGCGGATTCGTTACCTCCAATGTTAGGTGATAAGAATGGCGGTAAAATGAGAGGACCTACAGCTTTTACTGTGAATTTATGTGTAAAATTTAGTATTTATTTACGTTAGGTTTTACAGTTAAATGCTGATCCCTCAAAAATATATACCTACAGATTATAAACTCTCTCTTGTCTGTCTGTCTCTCTCTCCCTTCACTTTATATGTTTTGTGCCTTAATAATTAAAAATGAGATAGGTAACAATATATATTAATAATTAGTTGTTTTTAAACTTAAGTGACTTTAATTAATGGTTTCAGACAAATAATTAAAAACATAAATGGACGGTTTTGCAAAAGTACTTTGCGTTAGATAATAAGTAAAGATGGTAAAATGGATTAAATCTCTAATTTTTTTATGATGAAACTTACAGCTTCCCACTTAATAACAAACAGAGCAAGTCTTAACTTCATATTGGAGTAAAATTTAATATATTCTAAAATCCTGTACAGAAGTCAACACATTTTGAGAAGTTGGATTAATATACCCCACTTAACGTCTGCCTGCCCCATCCTGTGAAATGTTAAACGATGAATGTACCCCGGTATTCCCTATATCCATCGGATTCTGAGGAGTGTAGAAATCTGTTCTTCAGGTTGACTAGGTTACCTAACTAACTGAGTCACCAGAAACCCAGTTAAATCCTGTGCCAACACTACGCAGCAAGATGTAAGATCGATTCCAACAACTGAAGCATTTTTCATGTACAACGCGTCGTACCATATTTTTGCTATCGTGGGCGCTTCAGCCCCTCCCTTCCCGACACGACGAGGATAGATTGAAATTAATGTACCGAAAGCGAAAACCATTTACATAGAAATAGAAATTATCACACCAATTTCATCATTCGCCGGTTTCAATCTCTACCCGGGTGGTACAAATAATGAACGTGCTCCCAAAATAAGTTGTTTGCCGCGCTGTATGGTCGTTAATATTTATAGCCGCCAACGTGTTCGTAATAATTGCGAATGCTTTAGCGTATAGATTTCAGTGGACAATTTTTGTTATGCTGTCATTGATCAAATAACTTGTTTACTTATCCACAAGTCCACTACAATATGCTGGTTGTTATACGGTATAACACTTACAATTACAGGCCACGCATAAGCAAATCTAACTTCTATTCTTGACTCTTCCTGCACTTGCATAAACGAGTGACCTGAAGCGGGGGTGCGGAGAGGTTTCAGGTTTTTATCAAACCTACAATTATTGTTGCACATTACATTGCCAAAGTCTTTTACTATTTGTATATGTCATTGTAGAATTTGGAATTTTACAGATCCGGATCCTAGAACCTGAGTGTCAGCATAGTGGTTTCAAAATTAATTTATTCGAAACGTAATCTCGAATATTTCGTAGACATTTTTACAGAATTTAAACAGACAAGCGTGAAAAGCCTTTAATAGAACAGACTAAAGACACTTATGGAGAGACTCATAGCAAAATTGGTATTAATTGGAAAGAGAAGGAAGGAGAAGATACCAGAGAAAGTAGAATATTGTGAGTATACAACGGGATGCCCTCATCACCTGGAAATGTAAAGAATCGCATCCGAAACAAGGAATAATATATATTATATGAAAGAGTTTTTAGGAGGATGTGCCAATGGTATGATGCTAATCAAAGCGGGATAGGGAACATAAATTTATATAGAGACAGAAACTATGGCTATCAAAAGATAAGCAAGAAAGACACAGCTACGATTTAAGATGCAGTAGTGCTGTAAATGGACGTTCATAGCTGTTTTTAAGAAATGGCAAAGGAAGATGATAATAATGAAAGAATCTTCTTATCTAGGCCCTTGAAGGAAGAAAGAAATAGCAAAGAACTTAGTAAAGGTATTTGTGTGAAAGGCGGCAATGAGCAGCGGAAACTCTGACATTGCGTCTAAGTGGGAAAAAGATGAGAAACATTTTAAATTTGTATTTATAGAACAGCGGCACGTGTCAAACCTTCTGTTAGAGTAAATCAAGGAGAGCTATACTAAAAGGGAACAAGAAGAGGAAATTAAATTTCCTAATCGGAAGAAACTGCTTGCTAGAAGATACATTGGAAGAAGTAATGCCTGAAACATTTTAGGTCTGTAAAGCATCCCAGATGATTGTCTGGTATGTAGAGACAAAGAGGAAAGCAGAAAACAGAAGAGAATGGAGGCACGGATTAACTGATTTGAAGAATATGACCCCTCAATTCTCATTTTTGGTCATTGGACGGACATGCTTGAAAGTTATCGGTTCTTCATTTTTTTCTATTCCAAGAACACGTGCGTTACCACAACAGAACATATGAATTCTATCTCACATGTTTAATTCAGCTAAGCACTTACTACTTGCTTGGAAATCATTCTCAAGCAAAAATGTATCATGAATAGCGTAACTTGAATGAGATAATCACTGTTTTATGCTATAATAACAGGTATTAGTGAATTTGTCATGGTTAGAGAAGTACTTTGATTTCTCTATCAATTACCTCTAGTAAGTAGAGGAAACATAACGTTTGATATGAAGATTCGGCGGAGACACACACAAGCAAAAAAAAAGGATGTTCAGAAAAATGTTTGCGCGCATGCGTATGTGCCTTTGAACCGCATGACATAAACCAAATTTTGTAATACATACTAAACTTAGCATTTAAGTTCAGCATCTTACACGGATATGACAGGAGAATTTTCAAGAAAATCACCTCACCCCGAACTGTCATTCACATGCAAAACGTTTCATTATTTTTAATTTTGTAAAAAATATCATACTGATTTTGATTAAAATACACATGTTTAGGATATTTCTGAAAAATAATATGTATATCTTAAATTTTCTCAGAATAGTTCTGAAGTCGTCTTCATTCTAAATGAAGTTTGTGCAATTTTGTATAACTGGTAAAGGTATGTATCAAGGAGGAGCCTCGCCTCTAGAACCGGGGTAGAACAGTCGGCCCATTGTGCTTCCAACGTGACTCCTGGGAGGCGACCAGGTCCGGATGCTGACGGGCGCAAGCACGAACGGGGTCCCTAATGTTTCCAAATAGAACACATCCGATGCTGCACGGTCCCTGCTTATAAGCCACCAATCTCCAGGGTCCCCCGGAGCGAAACCCCACGCTGAGGAGAGATCTAACTGAGCGGTAACGCAGCAACGCCAGAGAAGAACCCTTTACACGCGCAAGCCACTGCCCAGCCGCAACCCGCCGAACATAGTCGCCTGGCCCTACAACTCTGAAACATTATAAGAAAGATGATGGGTACAGGAAATGAGAGGAAGGAGAGTGATGGTAGAAGACGAACCACACCAACATTCGCCTGGCGACTGAGGAAACCACGAAAAGCCCATGGGCCAGGGTGGGCGGTTGCCAGGGATCGATTCCGGGACCTCCCGAATGCGGGTCACAGACGTAACCGCCTGAGCCATACCGCTCGGTTTGTATAACTGGTAATCTGCATATGAGATATACTGAATCTTACAACATGAAAAATGTAAATATCGTTAACGCACATAGTTTATGTCAAACATTCGTTTATTTCTCATGGTGATGTAACAATTTTAAAGCCAGTATACCGACGTGCCTTTTGAATATTTGAATACTGCTACCGACTACTATATCCTCTCTACTTAAAACTAAATTTGTAATGAAATTATTTCTGGAAACGTTTATCTCGATTACAGTGAGGATATATAAAAGTAAACGATAGTGGGCAAAGAAAGTTATGTGAATGTAACACATATTTTATAATAAGGGCCTATTTGTGTGTGTGTGTGTGTGTTTGCCAACAGTACATCTCAAACAAGAAAAATTCCGATAAATACCAAAAGAAATATATTTAAGTTCATATTTCAAGAATTCAACATGAGAAACTGAAAATAAAATAAGTTGTCCAACGTCAAACTACCCTTTACATGGATGTTGTTCATTATTTCTTATTCTCTCAAAATAATCTAACGATCTTGATTAAAATGCCGTATATTTACGATGCTTAGATGACTAATAGTAGGCATGAGCATTTTTTATGAATAGCCTGCAAAGTCGTGAACTTACGTGAACTTTACATAACTTTGTATAAAGTAAACCTTAAGAGATATACAAAAACGTATTTTGCGAAAAATGTAGGACTCATTGGAGTGTATTTTTTAACCCAAATGTTGTTTTGTGTAGCATTTTCGAAAATTTCTTATTGCATTTTAAGTTTTTCAAATATACCTTTTATGTATCTGTGTATAATAGTAATTTATGTAACAAGTGAATAATATTGATGATTATGCAGGTTCGTGCGACAATTTTCAGGAGCGTCATATTAAGATTAATCACGTGTTGAATACAACATTTTATGCCACCTTAGCATTATAAATGATAGAAAATAGTTATTAAATAATTGGCCATCCATAGCGGACATAATGAAAGCGTCTTCATATACTCGTAAATGAGCCATTAGCTTCGCTTCCAGGATTTTATCTGTTATCACTGGTGTATTGAACCAACAAGCAAGACAGCCACTTGTATGCATTCCCTTCCTGGAGAAGTGATTAGGTGTGGACTGTGGTGTAGCCTATTATTAGCACAACGTGGTAAGTAGTTATAAATTCATACGTGAATTATCCCATATTTAATCATGTACAGAGATTTCGCGACTTCGTTGCGCAGAGAAAATAGTAGTACAGAATGGTTTCATCTTCTCCGTATAAGCCACGACAGTTTGGAGTACCAGTATTACGTCATTGCTATTATTTGCACGCGTGCCATTATGAGCCAATTTTGTGCGATAGTGACTTCAGTAACAACCTGTTTATAATAATATTTTAATATAACATAACTTTATAATACTCAGTAAGGTGCACTTTTTTCTGTTATTAATTTTTGGCTATCTCCTAAGCCTACCGGTTATATAAAATTCAATAGGAATGAAGCCAAGTATACAGAGTATTTACTAAGAATTCAAGTTTTATAATGTCTTGTCATCTTGTATCTTGAACATCTCACGTATTCTAATCAAAATTAAAGTAGCATTTTTTCAGAAGAAGCTATGCGTTTTACTTCGTAAAGTGGTTTTTGGGATGGGAGAATTTTTTGAAAATTGGACTTCAGTACTAAATTTTATATTCATTTGATCTCAATTTTGAATTATACCACCCGCCCCCAGACACGCGCTGCTTGTACTCCAACCTTGTTTTAGAGATTTCCTTTTTTCTTTTTCTTTTTGGAAGGGGAGATTCAGAAAGTGTTTATGCACCATTTCCGATGAAGCTTTGAAAACGAACTTTTGTATAGAACACAATACTTCGCCTATCTGTTACAGATAAACAGTAGAGGGTATTTAAAGTTACAAATGTTGGTGTGGACACGCAATGCATATTCAGAACATTCACCATGCATACGCCATTTCAAAATCTACTCCAAGTTCTCAAGAAAGTTTTACTCAAAATAGATTTGAACTTCAAAAAATGTGGCGACAATAGGATAATAGCTTAAAGGAGAGATATAAACTTACTAAGGGTTCAACTTCCTAATTAAACTATATAAAATATATTTATACAGCATTACATTGCGCTGTGCTTCTTCCCCCGAGAGTGAATAGTTAAACATTAATATTGATGTATAAGTTGCATATACATCATGTACAATACAAAGAAGAAACCTGGAATCCAGGTGTAATTATTTCTGAGGAGGCGTGCCTGTGTTTGGTAATTGGAGAGTTTGGGTTCTTAAACTCTCCACATGTCTTGAGTTACAAAATAGCGACAGCTTCGAAAATATTCTATTCCTATCTTTCACTAGAACGCCGGGAGGGGGTCAGGTTACTCCTAAGCAGAATCTAATCTCTACTTTTGGTAGAAGAATCTATAATTTAATAGAATTTCCTTCTGTGACTTTTATTAATTTTATTTGTTCACTACACTCACAAAAAATAGGTGATATGCATAAAAACTAAGCAATTGCTTTTGCTACAAATTTTTAGGAGAATCTAGCAAAATCTTAGATAGATATGCATAATAATAAGTAGCAATTGCTTTTACTTTAGCAAAAGCTACATCATGTGCGCCAAGTTAAGTAAAAGCTATGCACATAGCCATTGCTACGATTGGTATGCATAACACCTAGGAATTGCTTTTGCTTCATAGCAAATGCTATGAAAAATTGAAGCCTGCTTCAGTCGTGGCTTCGCTAGCCTAGCAAAAGGTTTTTCGTAAGCATAAATGGCTGCATTTATGAATATCCGGGAAAGGAAGGTCTACAAACCTAGAAGGAGTCCCGAGGAACGGGATTTCGAAAAGTTATATCGATTTAGCAGTGAAAACGTTACGTGGTTAAATGATTATTTTGTGGGAGAAAATGATGAAACACGTGGTGGAGCTTTGAGCAGTCAGCAGAAAATGAGGACATTTTTGAGATACATAGGAGACCCCGGTTTTCAGGTTGCGTCGGAGAAGACATGGGTATACATCAAAGCACAGTGTCAAGAACTGTCACATACGTAGCAAACAAACTTGTTCAAAAAACTCGCCTCTGGGTGTCCTTTCCTTCAGATCAACAGAGTATGCACGATGCTAAGCTTCAGTGGCAGAGAAAGTACAATTTTCCGTCTACAATTGGTATTCTCGACTGCACACATGTGAGGATTCCAAAACCACATCATCACGGAGATGAATACGTCAATCGCAAAGGTTATGCATCTATAAATGTGCAAGCTACTGTCGGTGACCCACGAGATTGACTTTGTCCTTGAACTGCAAGCGTGCAGTGGACTGGGGAGTTTCTTGCGTAAGGTGTAGGTAGTGTAACACCAACAGTTCAAAAATATTGTCAACAAGTGCAGTCTTACTGCAGGCAGTGTCAGTGGATGCTACAGTATTAAACGCGTTGTATCGCAAGTGTCAAATTAATATAATTCATTAGTGAAATGGCTAACTTCGGAAAAAGGGAAAAACCATTCATAGCGAGGCTCGCGAAATAATAAACCATGTAAACGAGCAGTGCAAAAAGGAAGCAGAGCAGAAACAACTAATTCTGCCGATTTCGCGAGCGGATGAGAGAAATTACTGCGGTGTGTCTGTGGGAACAATTAAGAATATAAGACAAGAAAGTGCGAAGAGAACAGAAGGAAGCCCTTTACACACTCCAGGCAAGACAAGACCTTGAAATCCAGAAAGAAACATATAGACGATTTCGACATATGCGTCATTAAGCGGACAATAATGGACTTCTACGTCAATAAAAAGATAGTTCCGACATGCAGAAAGTTACTTCCTGTAGTTAGAAGTAAGATACAATTTCCTTGGGGGTACAGTCTTAAAGGAGAGTTATTCAGAAATTGGGATTATATGGCGCAAGTGCCGAGGAAAGCGAACAATCTTAATCGAAAAGCCAATAATTATTGAATGGAGATGCAAATACTTAGCTGAGCTAAGGGAATACCGAAGACAAGGCAGGGATATCGTTTATTTGGATGAAACGTGGATGGACAGTAATTTAACATTCAAGAAATGTTGGCAAGCTGATGGGATCACGGGGTGCTTACTGATGGTAGTGCAGGAAACAGACTCATTGTTGTTCACGCATGCTCCGAGAATGGATTTATTTCTGGAGCATTGCTGATTTACAAGGCAGGATCAGTAACAGGTGATTACCATGGGCAAATGAACGGTGTCAACTTCGAACGATGGGTGAATGAACGCTTGATTCCAAACCTTCCGGAAAAATCTGTAATCATTCTAGATAATGCTCCTTATCACACCATTCAGATCAATAAGCCCCCAAATAAATACGACACTAAAGTTAACATGATTTCATGGCTTCAGAAAAATGGAGTTCATTGTGAAGAAAGCATGCTAAAGCATCAACTTTTTTCTTTGATAGAAATGAACACACCAAAAGAAAACGTATTTAATATTGACCGCATCCTCAATGCACATGGACACTCCACTCTGTATCTGTTGCCTTACAATTGCGATCTTAATCCCACTGAGCTTGCATGGGCGACAGTAAAGCACTACATAAGGGAGTGCAACGTTACTGGCGAATTTTCATTATTTCGTTTATTGAGTTTAACCAACGAAGGAATCTCTGCGGTACCTTCAGAACACTGGGAAGGATATCATCGGCATGTTAGAAAATTAGAAGATGTTTACTGGTCCAAGGATCGTGTGGTTTCTGATGTGATCGATCAGATTATTATTTCAAATGCAAACGACAGTTCTTCTGATGAGCAAGAAGGGATATCATCCGATGACTCGGATTCCGAATCATCTACATCGGATCTTGTACACCCTTTAGATTAATGAGGTTAGTAAAATAATATTCAACATTTATATTGTCATAAATATACTGTTTTACATATATACAGGCTTTACAAGTTCGCTTATTGAAAGTATGATCATAATTGTTTTGTTTGATGCGGTAATAATGTACTATTGATGTTACTTCGCCTAATATTTGTTGTCACTGAAAGAAAGGATAAGTACCTTTGGAACAGGGTGTAATACAACAAAGCGATAGGAAAGAATAACACAACGCTCTCTTAGGTTCGCTTACGTCAACCACAAGGACAAAGCTAAACTCCTGGGTCACAGCAGTAATGCCGGGGAATGTTTCACCAGTGTGGATATTCAGTGGCCTGGGTCAGTGCATGACTCACGCATAGCGTAACAGTGCACCGTGCGCAATAATGAAAAGAAGTATAAAGACAGTGTTGATAGCAGATGAAGGCTATAGACTGGCACCGTGGTGTTAATGATTCCATATAGGAATCCTGTTACACTGCAAGAAATTGCGTATAATAGACTTATAAAAGCAGAACGGGGTATAATCGAACGTTGTTTCGGACAGTTAAAGAAAAGGTTTCCAATTCTTCATTACGGAGTAAGACTGAATTTAGCGCACACACCAACACTAATACAAAGTTACTTCATCCTATATAACGTGGCCAAGTATTTAGTTGATGATCGTGATGATTTTGATGACTTGGAGGGTGATGGGGGTGATTTTGAAAATGAAAATGGCATTGAAAATGGTGGTGATGAAGCTGCAGTACGTGCAGAAGAAATAAGAAAGCGAAATGAAATTGCTGAAATTATATATACTTTGTAAATCAGTTATACAAGTGAAAAAATTAAACATAATTTGAAAATTTTGCTGTAAATGAAATATGGTTTAAAATAAAGTTTATGTGGCAGCTTTACAACTATTTTATTTTGTTTTACAGAAGTTCTAGTTTTTTTGAAAAATGCTCCATTTGTATTCTGGTCAACTTCAGCTGTTCGCTGATAAGTAATCTTTGATAATCGGCGGTGGATAATTCTCTGCTTTCTTCAGTTTCAAACATGCGCTGACGCTTTGCAGGTGTCTCAGGTTGTTGTTCCCCCACTGATGGTAGAGATGAACCCTCATTTCCTGTCACACTACCCTGACATGCACCTGTTTAAAAAAAATTCTTTCTTGCCCTCGAAATTTCAGAAAGCGCGCAATATGTAATCAAAATGAGCGAAGAAAATTATTTCTTTTAAAATCTTAGCTGGAATCTTGTTTAGTGTTGGATTGTTATCTGCTGACAGTAATAAAAACAGCTGTTGCTGCCATTGATTCAGCTTAATTTTTTGTTTCCTGTTGCCTTCATGTCGGTCTTTCTTTTCACTACAGTTTTCATATTACTTATTTTCTTTGTTATTTTTTGAAATTCATTTTTTTTTTTGCCACAAAGCTGCTCAATTTTCATAATTGCTTGCCCAATGGCTTCCTCATTTTCTTGCTTTATTTTTGGAACTTGCGATTTATTTAACAACACCGGTTTGTCCTTAATTACATTCACAAACACATCACTAAACTCGTTGTCCACTTTTATATCAGAACCATCTGATGACATCTTACCAAATTTAACTAAAGAACTCGATTAAGAGACAAGGAAGTACACTAAAATGCACGGCACAGTTTGAAAGGAACGTGAAGTTTGTCTGCTTACATGACGCAATTGGATTTGCGCATGCGCGCTAAGGGAATGATCACTTGGAGTGACCTGGTAGCGGCAAGCAATTCCTACGCATAGCTAGCAATTGCTTTTAAGCAAAAGCATGCGCTTTATGCATACAATTTAGAGCAATCGCTTTAGCTTCCATCATTTGCTAGAGTGAAAGCAAAAACAATTGCTAGGTTTTATGCATACCTGCCAATGACTTTTTCTCTTAATGTTCAGTTGTTATTCACTATGATGTTATTTATCTTAAACGCTTCGAGGGGTCTTATTGACTGCTTTATGCAGAGCTATACTACTGTGATACTTGACAAGTTAAATGTGTTTCGTTTGATATCAGTGACATGTAAATTTATATCAACATTCCAAAAATTAAAAAAAATAATGCTTGTTTTTTGAAACCATAGCAACAATGCCCTTTCACCAGGCATTATATTCCACATACAACTCAGATGTAAGTAGGAAGTTGTATTGAAAAGAAGCGGAACTTGTACGGTGAAAAATTATAACAGGCACCCCTTACGTGGAGATGAAAGGTTTGCAGAACGAATGATTGTTCCTGATGGTAACTCGCTTAGATTAAAGTGATTATTAATATTAAAACATTGTATTTTATTACAAGGGGTGAAGTTGATACCCTTCAGGCGTTCCAGTATGTAATAAAAAATCAGCCTCCTAGTTATTTCCCCGCTTATTAGGGATAGTAATTTAGATGCCTATTACAGATATCACTGAGCAATGCAGTTGGTACAAAACATCGCAAAATCTCAGAAAACATACATTATTTTTAATAGTGCTCTGAACTGGATGAACACCATGCGAGGAAAGCTGCGAAAATGTGAGGAGAAATCACTGTGCTGGCTGTTTGTGATTGAGAAGAAGAGATACTAACTTCCCTTCAGGATTCCGAGCGCATTAGCGCAATACATTAACATTTCACATTTTCTTGCTGCCGTGGAGAACCACGTTTCGGACTCGTCCATGATATATTTCCCTTACGTGTTGACTTAAACGATAAGTTACAGATGGCACAGGGACTCGTGATGGTAGGAGGGGGTAACGGAGGAACAATTTATGGTGTCGAGACGAGCAGAGACCAAGTTGACCCCTTCACTTGATCCCACCCCACCCTGTTCTTTTCTATTTGCCCTTCCCACATTGTTTCCCAGCTCGTAATTTAATTTGTTTAAAAGCTACTTGCTGCCTTTTGCTCTTTGGTACATTGAGGGAAATAATCAGAATTTAAGGTGAAAGTATACTAGACTTCAGACGACCTTTAGCACCTAGCAGATCCTAATACTGCTGCTGCTGCTGCTGCTGTCTTTAAAACGCAACACGATATCTGTTGGTACGTTGTGATGTCAGAGACTTTTCGAAATTTCTAGTCAGTTTTTGTTTTGCGGGTTGAATGACATATTTTCAATGGACAACGAATATTTCAATAAGTTGAAGGACAGAATATGTCAATACTATTGCATTTTGAACCTTTGGTTTCAAACAGAATAGAAGGAAAACGTATACAACGGTCCATAAAGCGCAACGTTCTTTATTTCAGTAGCTGGAAGATGTGTTGTTGCCAAACGTGGGCAATTCTAAGAAGTAGCACTTTATTTGAAATGAAGGGCAGGAGCATATGATGGTCTAGGGAGAGGCAGAAGTTAAATAGTATAAAGAGAAGATGCTTCAGAGAACGGCAAGGAGCAAATTCGCATTGCTTAACTACTGATAATTAATTAAGTTCACACACAGAAGACGTAAATTTAGAAAGGTATAATCGCACTGATAATTAAATGCCATAGCCGGAATTTGAACCATGGATCTTCATCTCTCTGTGCTGTTGCTCTACTAACTGAGCTAACATGGCAAAATGTCGGCACGGCATTAAATTCCGCAACCGACTCGCATATTTTCCTGTAAATTACAAGGCATTCTCAAATTATTTTGAGATAGCATAGCCAAGTGCGACTTACAATTTCGTAAGTACTGTAAGTCCTGGGAATTATAGTTAAACACTATCACGTCAATCGATGATAATTAATTGTTCTTTCACATAAGCCTTGTGTAGACTTAAGTTGGGAAGGTAGAATCAGACTGAAAAATTCAATGCTGTAACCGGTATTTAAACCGGGGATCTACAACTAGCTACCATATCAACTTGCCGGCTCTTCATTATTTGCTTAATTTACTGTTTTACTTTTCTTATTCCACTGTAAAGGAAAAGCACAAAAAAGAATAAAAAGGGCTCTGCTGAAGGAAGGGAAGGAAAAAAAAATACGAAGAGTATATAAGAGCCGTTATTTGTACAGAAAGCTTGGGTGGATTCCTGAATTTGCATCAATTTGTTGATGTGTGAAAACTTTCGGAAGTCCAATAAGGTCCGTATTTCCTTAGCACACGCCTACAGCAACTCCTGCAGTTTAGACACTCACTTACACAAGATCGCGTTGCACAATATCTATATCGCTCGATCTGCCAAGCTATTCTTTTCTGCGCTTCACACTGTTCATCATTTGCTCGCTAACTTAACAATAAATATTAATTTTTTGCGTCACGAAACTGAGCGTGCAATAGGAGGTTTATAATACTGAAGCTAACTCCTACCATATGAGCAAGTTTTAGATCCTATATCACTTAAAACCTGCACGTTCAATAAGTTATGAGAAAACGTTTTCTGTCACTTGTTTAATGCTGCCAGGGTCCTTAAACTGACTTTGCACTGACAAATTATACCAGATAAGGCCCATAACAGGAATGACATTTCTATGGTACAAACTGTGCAATTTACGTAATGTACTCCCTTCGAAAATAAGAGCCTAGACAATGAACAGGAATAAAAGCATAAATTCGGGCTCCAAGTAGTAAAATAAATACTGACACCTGATTAGTAATTCGGGCATAATTTTCGACCAGTATTTCCAACGTACTTCCAGCAATAATTTTCCATAACACATACTAATTTTTTCTGACATCATAATGTTTTGCAATGTTCTTATTGAACGTAGTGCCTGGTTGCTATGTGATATCTCAACCATTGAGAGGTCCAGCATTGAGTTCTTGTGAATCAGCGATTCTTCATTGTTTTTACTTTCTCCCACATACATACATACATACATACATACATACATACATACATACATGCATGCATGCATGCATGCATGCATACATACATGCATGCATGCATACATACATACATACATACATACATACATACATACATACATACATACATACATACATACATACATACATACATACATACCTATATACATACATACACGCATACATCCATCCATCCACACACACACACACATAGTATGTAGAGGAGGCATTGCATTCCACCCAAATATTTGATACTGAAATTTCACCGGAAATACCTGTTTTGAGGCACCCTGGATCCAAATAATGCAATTTTAGAAACATGTTCATGTGTGTGTGTGTGTTTGTGAGCAGCATAACTCAAAAACGAAAAGTCTGATAAATACTGAGCTTGTACTTAGGTTCAGTATCTTCATAACAAGCGACACGAAGATTGTCTACAGACTTCCTCTCTCCAAAACCATCCTTTAGAAGAAACATTTTTATAATTTTTTAATTTTCTAAACAATGGCTTTAATGACTTTATTTACACTACTATTTATGAAATACATTTACATGACAAATAAAATGTATATCTTGAATTTTCTGGGAATAGCCAATGAAGTCTTCTTCATTCGGAAGACGTTTTGTATAATCTTGTACAACTGGTAAATTTTAAGATAGCCGAAAACGTGCAACACAAAAAATGTCTAGGTCTCTGTAAAACACACTATTTATTTCAAATAACTTCTTTTTTTGGTGGGGAGGGAAATCCATTTCTAAGATATCCATTTTGTTCGAATTGTTTATTTCCTGGTCATTCTCTTAAAGTCCTGTCTACATTCAATTGTTTCTCACGATTGCATGGAAACAGTTTGGAATTTTAAGGCCAGCAAATAGCGCCCAGTTTTAAAACATAGAACTATGCTTGTTTCCTTTGTATGTATAACGAAATATTTAATGTAGATATTTCTGCAAAGACTTATTCGAATTAAAATGAAGAAGGTAGAAAGAAACTGATGTGTACATTCACTCGACTTTCTCTACCCTCTATCTTCTTACTAAACATTGTTTACTTGCATGTCCACGAGAACCAAAACGAATGACATCTTGGCATTTAAAGAAAAGTATAATGTTTTAAAATTCAAAACCAATAATAACTAGTCCCAGTAACGGTTAATGCAACAAAAATGTTATGTTATGTTACATATACATTCATTCTTTACAAATATTTTTACAGTTTATAGTTTACCAGCTCCACAAAAGTATTAACTCATTCAGAATGAAGAGGACTGCACAGGCTATTCACTGAAAATGTAACATATGCATTTTAAATGTTACATAATTATCTCAAACGTATGGAACTTCAGGGCCAGCATATAGAGTCGCGCTTTCAATATTTGACTACCTATACTTACAGCGAAATGTGTAATGAAACTTAGTGCAAACATAATCAGTTGAATAAAATCTTTTTATAAACATCTTTTAGAAATTACATAAAAATAAACGACAGTGTTTAGAGATAGTCATGTGAATGTAACCCCTTCAAATCTCTCACTGTGTTTTCGTCTCTTTCTTACGGCTTTTAACCCATAACATTCATTAAGAAAGAAGATAACTTCAGAGGTTATTTAAAAATAGTTCAAGATAATTATACATTATTGTTTGTCATGCAAATATTTCTTATTAATTGCGATATTTTAATCGTTACAATTAGAGCCATTTCTGAGTGAAAAAATCCATGTAAATGGCTGTTTTTGTTGTGAGGCTATCATAGATAATATCAGAAAATATTTTTATATTTTCGAATAAATCCACATGTGCTCATTTCGCTAAGCTTTGGCTGACATTCATTAAGATCATTTTAGAAACAAAATTGTTATAAGTATTGCTATTTTCAGGTTGTGTTTAAATACAAACAAACATTTTCAAACCAAAACTATTTTACCATAATTCTTATTGCTAAAATATGAAACAATGCCTTAACACAGGATTAAACCAAAAAACAACGGTAAAGTCTTAGTGACAGTGTAAAATCCTAATCCCTCTGAAAGACCACCAAAGTTTAAAATTAAATAAATGCAGCCGCTGGACCATATCTAAAGGATTTAATACACCAGATGCATATGGCATGTTTTGCTGGATGAAAACATTTTACTTCTTTGGAAACGATAACTATTATCCTCTAATAAATTGAGATGGATTGATATCCAAGCGTTTTTAAACGTTGTTCATACCGCTAAATGAGTGGAATAACCTGGAAAATTATCTCCTGTTTGCTTTAAATAGTGTCTGAGTCAAGTACGAAATATGGTAATTATACGACATTCGTTTTTGAGTCACACGCGCGCGTGCGTGCACACACATATACATAGTGGTGAGCGCCTCTACATCTGTAAAATACTTAGGCACTCGGATGTTACTTTCCGACCTCCATCAAAAATGTGTAATTCCGAGAGCCAAATAAGGACAATTTTAGCCTTTTCTGTTTCCTTAATATTGAATGAATAGTATTTGGATTAATTTGAAATATTAAACAATCAGGATACTCTTAATTTCAAGGGTGGTACATCTGCATAAAGGTCTTCTCCACTTCAAACTTAAAAATATTATCTGCATTTCTCTTAATTGATTTTAAATGTTAATTTTTACATATAGTATACGTAGTTTATAGGTCATACACCAGAGGGGGACACTTCGGGCACTGCAACCTACATGGATAGTTTATAGCTACAACCCTCAGGAGGAAGGGATAAAGTGAAGGAACTGCAGGAGGCTACAAACCACAGGCAAGCAGGCCACAGGGACGCGAGGACATAAGTAACAGCTCCAGGCTTGAGGACTCGTCCCTCTGCTGGAGCTACCTAGAGAGTGCAATAAACAACCCTCAACCAAGCAGCCCTCTAGCGTGCACGGGGAGTACGCTTTCCTTTGAGAAAGCATCCGCGCCATCTGTTCGGCACCGCCATACGCCACGAAACCTAGAAGCACGCCTGAAAGATGAGAAGGAAACGGAATATAAGGAAAATGGTGGAAAGGACATCGTAGGAGATGAGAAAGCACCCCAGCATTCGCCTACCGACTAGGGAAAACCATAAAAACACGAGGTTCGTGTGCGCATCGATGGGAATTGAATCTATGACTTCTTGAGTGCGAACCTCACACGTTACCGCGGAGCTATCTCGCTCGGCCTATCGTGGTTTAATTTCTACATTTCGTGCGGTTAAACCTAAAAGTTGTAGGTCTGTTTATGTTGGCCGGATAAAGCACTGAACTCATAGGATGAAAACTCAGGCTTGAACTCAAATGCTCTAGGGAAATGAACTGAACCGGCCGTCATCTTAAATAACCAATTTTATGGCGTATGATAACAGCCAATAAGCTTCCGTATGCAAAAATCCGATTTTCTCCAGGAAATGACGGAAACGGTGTCGCAGTAAAGAAATCGCCTTTCTTTCAACTTAGGGTCGCTTCTTACACACAGGTAAACAAAGCTCTACCGGGTTCACGTGGAGAGGAATACGTGCAGCCGTTGACTTCCTTGAAAGGACATTCACATCTCACTACATCGTACTTCTAGTAATTTTCGAGTTGTATTAAATATCTACTCTTAGCGTATTATGGGTTACGTTGAAGGCGGAGTAGAACTTGTTAAATTTTTACATATGTACTTCTGGGTGGTTACGTTACTCCAGAATGACTGAAGCGATTAGAATGAAACTTGGTGAATCACGTAACATATAGCTATTATGTTCTACTTTTGGAATAAGTTATGCACAGAAGAGGCATTAACATACCCGAAATTTTATCAAAACTATGCACTAAAGAATTACAATTATGCTTTTAGATGTGTACACAACTTCAAAACTGAGCAAACATTTACAAGATTAAACTAAATTACTTTACAATATGGAAATAAATGAAGTACAAGAAAAGAATATGCATTTTTACTATGAATGAATTATTTAAGCTTAATCACTGAGCATTTTTACGAACCTTTACTACGGTTCCAAAACAGTATCAAGGGCTTTTTCCAATTTTTATTGTGAAGAATTGCCGTTTTTCCTTAATTTGAAGCGTATAAAATGAAAACGAATGTTCAGTTTCATAGGCTTTAATTGGCAGCAAAGATAAAAAGACACCTGAAAACTCCCTATCATGTAATGTATGGTCTATTTCCCCTTTCAATAAAAATACCATTTTCTGCATATGCGTTAAAAATTTTTCCACACTAATTTAAATTGTGTACAAAATATTTACATAATAATCACTTTTTTAGCCAAACGCGCACACATCGACAACCACTAAAGGATGAATCCTAAATATGTGTATATACATACACACCAGGTAAGTCAGCCGCCCCTACATTTACAGTTTTATACAATCCGCAATTGATACTCCAACATGAAGCATCGGCTCCTATGGTAGAATCTACCCAAAGTGTGTAACATGGATGTCTTTGGTTGCACACTCAACGAAATTACCACTAACATAACCGATGTTATGAATACACTCACACATCTGACGTTTGCACAGCTTACAATGCATACTGGACATGCAAATACTACATATTATGTTAAATTAACAATGCATTTCTCATGTCTCTAGACAGATCAGATGGAACGAGCATTCGGTTTGTAAATAATTAATCCATCTGCACTATAGGTGGCTCAAATCACCTGCGTGAACTAATTTTTTTACTCTGTTGTAATAGTCATAAATAATCTTGGTTTAACCCTACTGTGCATAGCCCGGGTCGAATGGACCTGGAGAGAGCTATAACTTTTAATTGTTTTATGAAAGCCTTAAATGGAGCCCCCAGGTATGCTTTCCTGCAATATTCAATAACAAACTAAAGGTAATATTAAAAATATCATTAGTTTTGAGTGCGCCTTATATTTTCTTCTTTATGCCACAAATTTATATAACCTGGGTCTCATGGACCTTGCGGTTTATTTGTAGTGTCATAAAATAGGATTGGGTTACAATTAATTACATTTTGGTGGAATTAAGAGAATACATTGTTGGCACACATATGCATTCTTGTGATTGCAGAAAACAGTTTGTTGTAACTTATAAATGCTTGTTCAACTTTCAGATAGCGTACTCCTATGTTGTGTAGCAGGCTGAAACATTGCAGGTTTTTACGAGACTGTGAATCAGCATGGAAAATTGTAATAGTTTGCTGTACAGCAGTGTTGTCCCCGACATTCCTTACTGATTTTGAAGAAAGGTAAGCGTCATGTGTAACACTAAACAATAAAATGAACAGCAGTTATATGCGTACAGTGCATAGATAAAGATTTGATGACAAGAGAACAAGAAACTGGGTTGCAAACTTAAATGCTTGCTGCTATTTACCCTATGTATGCAAACTATTTATAAAACAGTACAGGAAAGTAATACCTAAAATGAATGTTACGATTGATGAAAAACTAATTCCATTTAGGGGCTCTTGTGGATTTGTGCAATGTATAGGAAATAGGCCTGGATAGTATGGAGTTAAAATACTCTGGATGTGCAAAGCTGAATCTGGGTATATCTTGGTGGGATTGCGCATACAGAATAGAACCAAGTCAGCGTTTCAGAAAAATTTGGCTTTACTACAGTGAAGACCCTGGCAGGAAATATTGCTGGTACTTCCAGAAATATTACTGTAGATAATTATTTTACAGGGTACCATAGGCAGAAGATCTCTTGAGTAAAAACCTAACTCTTGTGGGAACAATGAGGATGAATAAAAGAGAAATTCCAAAAGAGATGAAGTCAAATAGAAGTAGACAAGTAAATCCAAATCTATTTGCATTTACGAAAGAAATGACAAAGCGTCGGTTTTTTTGCTAAAGAAAAACAAGCGTGCAACCCTGCATCATGCCATGCATCATGTTAACTATAGATGAACAACATCCAAAACTGGAGCCTGAGATTGTGACATTTTATAACCAAGCTAAGGTGATGTGGATGTTATGGATCAGCTAGTGCCTAATTGTACATGCAAAAGACAAACTAAATGCTGGTCCATGGCTCTCTGGTACAACATAATGGACGTATACAACCTAAATGTCTTATTCTTTACACAACACAGCATCCTACATATCGCTAAAGACGTTTACATAAAAGGAGACTTTTCATCAAGGAACTTCCAATGGAGTTGATTCAACAGGCTGTGATGAGAATATTTTCAAATCCCTTTCTACAGAAATCCATATACCTGGATTATTATCCCTCAAACACAAAGTAGCAGCAGGGAGGACCTTTAGAAGAGGTGTTCACTGCGTCTTGCTTGATAGATGGAAAATTTAGAAAAACAAAGACAGTGCTATAAGTGCACAAAGCATGTATGCCAATGTGGGGTGCAAAATTGTAAAAATTTAAGCGATGCCTTTATGTTTAATGATCTGTTCTTTGTTAATACCCTAATTTTAACAGTTTATCATAAATAATACTGGTAGTATATTTTTCAATTTTCATATTGTAATTTATACACTAAAATACTAAGGATTAAAAAATACTCTTTTGAACTCAATAAAACTATAAAAATGTTCACATCTGTCTTGTATTATACTGATAAACCAAAAAACAAAATATTTGAGCATGATAACCACAAAACATTTGTTTTCATTAAAAAATCTCCTATTGGACATAGCGGGTCCAATGGACCCAGGGTATGTAAATGTGCAAAATGTATAAGCCATATATAAGCATAAGAGGTTTAAAATAATATCATGTTTAACATGGCCGTTATCAATTTAATTTGAAATTTTATTTACATTTAATATGTTGTTAGAGTTTCTCTATGGGAAAACTACATGTAATTAATTGAGCTTTATTTATGCACGATCTTTAACTACTATGGTTCATAGAGTTCCATTCTATATTGGGCGTGAAAGACCTGAATTTTTGCTCAGAGCCTCTTTATCAGGCTTGAGGTTTCTTTTAGGTGCAGTAAGTCTACCACACGAGACTACCAGTTACATTATCCTTCCGAAGGAAGCCATGCTAAGATTTTTACGCCGGGAAAAAATCCATCGCCCTCCACCGGATTTGAACCCGCGACATCGAGAACTAGAGGCTAGGATGGTACCTCGAGACCATGCAGGATGACAAAAAAGCTACATGTATCTGTTTAAATGCGGCATAGGAACATTTGATGTAGATGGAAACAGGATTATACACATTTGATCCAAATAAGGAAATTACATATCACAGTTTAGCGCGGAAGTTTCAATAGTTCGCGATTTTGGTTCTTTGATCTAGCGCATAGAAATGTATTCTGTTATAATATCATCTCGTGTTAGCATTAATGAGAATAAAATAAGAAAACAAAATACAACGCGTAGACGCGAACTCGTGTTACCTGCGATTAGCATGTAGCATACAATCAGAACTCCACTCAGCTATTTAGACGCTTGGTTGAGAGAATATTCTTGGTCTAACCTTAGAGCTTGATTGCCAGGCGCCACGCCAGTGTCACCTTCGTCCGACTTTTCGTGTATATTGTAAAACAGGTTTAATCCTCTGTTGAACGTTTTAACATTATTATATAAATAACATAAGCTATTATGTATGTTATTTGAGACATAAGAGACATAGTATACGCCAAAAATAAATTAAACCGTTTTTTAATAATCTATGTACCTATACTGTATAGTATCCATTTTAAAGATAGGCGTACCTCTTATATTTTGTCGTAGCCTATCCGGTCTCTAGTTACAAAATTCCACCGCTTTCTTTTTGTTCGATTTTAATAGTGGACTGATATCATGGGTCCATTTTATCAGAGACGTTTACTGAATTGCGTATCTATGTATAATGCAATGTAAAAGATTGTAAAATCGACTGGAAATCCGGAATCCGTTCTCAGTAAACTCTCCGCTCTCGTATGTTTTTAAGTTGTACTATAGTATGGAACACTTATGTCCTGACGCTGACCTTTGACGCGTCTGTGTTGTTCCTTGCTGTCGCTTCGGGAGACTCAGAGCCCCGGGTTCGATTATTGGATGGCAGGGATTTAGGAATTTCTTCTGGTAGAGCTGAGGTTCTGGTTTTCAGGGGTGGTGACACTGCCTTGATAATATTAATAATGCTGCGCGCGAAGATTGAGTTATTATTCCTTTATTTTGTTACGAATATTCCTATCTGGTCGACCCGCCAACTTCGTCGTCAAAACCACTGTTATTATTGTCGTCACTTTCGAAGTCACTACTTATGTGTTCCTCCGACTAGCCCTCGAATTGCCTAGATTTCACAACTTCCTTTTCACACTATAAACTTTATGATTATTTTCTTCTTATTTTGTTTCATCAACCGTCCTCGTGGTTAGTTTGTACCGGAATCTGTCTCGGCGTTTCTTTTCCTTTTTCACGCCTTTCGTCGAACTTAGAATTTTCCCCCACCTTTCTTATGTTTCGTTCCGTTTTAAGTTCAAACGTATCATGTGATGTATACGCGATGTTTTATTGGCTATCATTTTTGTTTCATGATTTTATTATTGGCTACCCCCACTTGACAACTTTCACGTCTGCTTCTTACAGCTTATTTTGAGTTTTAAAATCTTCCCACGAATATTCTTAGATCGTAGATAAGACACGTATACTTTCTGACCCTGCTAAGCTTTGAAGCCATTGTAAACTATACGTCCGAGCCAAAGTACAAAAGCGAAACTTCGGTAGACTTGTTGTCGCCGATAGCAGGTAGATACATCTGCTTTCGTTTCGAGGAAAACAAAAATTGTTTTTCTGCCTTTTCAACAAAACCCATTCCTAATATGAATTTACAGAGCGGGCGTCTTCTTATTTTATAAATTGATTCTCTTTATATCCTTTATCTCTTTTCGGTATGTTTTTGTCGTTATGTTTGATTTCGATCGTATATTATTATTATTATTATTATTATTATTACTACTATTATTATTATTATCTCTCCTGGGTCTCTATAACTGGCTTCAGTCCCTTAAACCGCCTTTTCTTTGAATTTTGAGCTCTCATATACATAAAAATATTCAATGTGAATATAATGGACTTAAAGCGCAATTATAGCTTGAAGGGTGGCCTATCTTGCAAAAACGGAAGGGGCGGCTAATTGACCTGGTATGTAAACTCTTATATCACGTAACTAAATCTAATATTTCGTTATAGGAGATGAAAATAGGTTTATACTCCCGTTATATGGCTTCCTATATTTTGATAAATCGCTAAACTAACTCTAGTACTATATGCTTGTGGTGTACTTCACCATAAAGCAAAAATTTCCAGAAACCCATGATCCAAAGATCTTACAGTTATCAGACTGGCAATGCTCAAAAACCATTTTAAAAATCCTAGTCGGATTCAGTGGAATTAATAATAGGTAAAGGTCCAGCAATCGAAGTTTAAAATAAAAATATTACATTTTTAAAAGTATTATTATATCACAAAAGAAAAGAGGTGTTTTATTCTGCATGTTTTCTTAAACTTCTTTCTTACAAACCAAATGTATCAATTGTAAATCTGCATAAAAAGGTGAAAACAAAATTTAATACATACATAACTTTCTCCCAAAATTCTAAAAATATACAATATATGCAAAAAAGATGTATTTACATGTATGAATGTCTCCGATATAGTATTGACATCTTAGTTACCTTACACAAAGAGGAGATTATAATTAGTTCTAAACCCAGAGCTCTAAATATCTCGCTTAGTATTACTTTTTCTGAAAATGTCGCATAACAAAAGATCCCTCTCCAGCGGTGGCGTTGCTGCCTGTGGTGTAAGAGGACCTTAGAGGTGCATTGGAACTATAAACTAATAGATGGATGGTACAGATGGACTCAGTTAAATGAGGTTCCTCGAGACAGTAGAGTAACTTTTGATGGACAAGTGGGAAAGCGCAAATGAAGGGCAAGAGCTAACTGCTTCATCACTGCAATCCGGCCATGATATCATCTGTGGGTGGAGGACGAGGATGCTGGGGCGTGCAGTAGACTTTGGTCTACTACCACGTACATAGAAGGTAGAGAAGGTATTGCATTCCACCCAAAAACTCGATACCAGATTTTACCGGAAGTACATGATTGAGGTCCCCTGAATTAAAAAAAAAGGATTTTTAATTAAATGTCCACGCGCACGTGTGTGTGTGTGTGTGTGCGCGCGCGCGTGCGCCTGTGAACAGCATAACTCAAAACGATAAGTAGAATAAACATTAAACTTGATATTTAGGTTCAGTATTTTCCAAAGATGCGACACCCCAAACTACCCTTTATATGAAACGTTTTTCGAAATGTTTAATTTCTAAGAAATGGCTCTAAGGAGTTTGGTTAATGTACCATATATTTAAAATATTTACATAACAAATAAAATGTATATGCTGAATTTTCTGGGAATATCGAAGTCCTACGAAGTCCTCGTCATTCGGAAAGAATTTTGTATAATCATGTTTAAACGGTAAACGTTAATCGAAGACCTACGGCATGGACGTACGTGGTCCATCTTTACCTTCTCTACTACATATCTATAGTAAGTATGGGAAGTATTGCACTCCACCCAAAAATTAGACACCAATATTTCACGTAAATACGTGTTTTGAGGTGCCCTGAATACAAACAAAGCGATTTTTGGAAACATGTCCATGTGTGTCTGTGTCTAACTGTGAACAGAATAACTCAAGAACGACAAGTCAGATAAATACCAAACTTGGTATTTGAGTTTAATATCTTCCAAGGATGCAACACGAAGATTTTCAAGGAAATCCCCTATCCCAACTATCCTTTACATGGAACGTTTTTCGAAAATTTTGATTTCTAAAAAATGGCTCCAACGATTTTGATTAAAATGCCATATATGTAAGATGCTTACATGAAAAATAAAATGTATATCTTGAATTTTCTGGGAATAGCCTACTAGGACCTCATCATTCGGAAGGAAATTTGTATAATCTTGTATAACTTGTAAACGTAATGCGATAGACGAAAACGTACCAAACAAAAAATGTAGATCTCTTTAAAACACACAATTTACTTAAAATAAGCTTTTGTGGCATAAGCCGTTCTAACATATACATTATTAAAGATTTGAATTGTTAATACTTGTCATTCTTTTAAAGTCCAGTCGATTGTCAGTTGTTTCTCGCGATTGCATGGAAACAGTATGGAATTTTAAGGCTAGTATATAACGTCCAGTTCTTAAACATTTGACTATCGCTGTTCTCTTTGTATCTATAACGAGTTTAATGTATCTATTTCTGCAAACGTTTTGTTGAAATAAATGTAGTAGATAGAAAAATAAGCTTGAGTAAGAATAATAAACCATAGAAGGTAGGGAAAGTCATCTGAATGTATCACATCACTACTCTTTTCAAAGGCGACTAAACTTGAAAGAGAGCGAGAAAGAGAGATAGACATAGAAAAGGGGAGAGAGAAAACAGTACTGAATATTTACGTTAGAGTAGCGATTCAAGTTTTGGAAATTTTTTGTTCATAAAAGCTGTTACCTAAGCGAAATTTATATACATAAATTGAATATTAAACGAACTCTGCTCTATGGTTTGTACTATTCTTCTTCCTCCGTTAACTACAAAATAAATATTTAATCCAAAATTAGCTTAACACTTATTGTTGCCAAAGTAGGGAACTGTATTAAACCTTTGGAGAAATCTGATTTGTTACATTCCGCGAGTTTCTCTGCCTAATGTAATTTATTAATGAGTATCAAAACTACTCGTACGAAAGTTTATTTTTCTATCTACCTAATTTTAATCGAGACAAACCTTACAAAAGTAGCTACATTACACATTTCAATATAAAGTCAAAGCGAATAGCGTTAGTAAAATGTTTAAGAACTTGACGCTATGTGCTGTCCTTAAATTCCCATACTCTTTCTATGCAACGTGAGAAAACACTGAATATCGACAGGACTTTAAAAGAATGACAAAGAATTGAACAACTCAAACAATTAATAAGGGGTATCTCGGAAATGGCCCTTGCCACAAATAAAGTTATTTAAAAAAAATTGTGTGTTTTAAACAGATCTACATTTTTTTGTGTAAGGCGTTCTCGTCTAATGCTTAACGTTTACCAACTATACAACATTTTACAAAATTCCTGCAGAATAAAGAGAACTTCACAGGCCATTCCTAGGCAGTTCAAGTTACATATTTTATTTGCCATGTAAATTGTTTTATATATGTTACTTCAATTCATCGTTAGAGCCATTTTTTATAAAATCAAACATTTCGAAAAATGTTCTCTGTAAAGGGTGGTTTCTGGTGGGGAGGTTTCCTTGAAAATCTTCGTGTCGCATCTTTGGAAGGTACTGAACTTAAATACCAAGTTTGGTATTTATCCGACTTTACCTTTTTGTTTATGCTGTTCATAGACACACACACACAAACACACACACCACACTCAGATACAGGGTCATGTTTCTAAAACTGCTTTTTTTGTATTCAGGGAACCTTAAAAATGTATTTTCGGTGAAATTTCGGTATCAAATTTTTGCGTGCAATGTAACACCTTCGCTACCTACTATGTATGTGATAGAGAAAGTAAGAGAATCTGATGTGATACATTCACATCACTTTCTCTAACCTCTATCGTTTATTAGTGGGCATGCAAACCATACTTACTAAGGCTTATTTTTCTTTCTACTACATTTTAATCCAAATAAGCCTTTGCATAAATAGCTACGTTACACATTTCGTTATAGTTAAAAAGGTAACATATTCTAATGTTATGAACTGGATGCTATACGCTGCCTTAAAATTCCATACTGTTTCCATGCAATCGCGACAAACAGGTGAATGTTTACAGGACTCAAAAGACTGACCATGAAAAGAAAAACTTGAATATTTGATAAAGGATATCTCAGAAATGGCCTAAGCTACAAAATTGTGTGTTTCAAAGATATCTGCATTTTTTATGTATTACATTTTCGTCTATCGCTTGCACAAGTTTATACAAAATTACTTCCAAATGAAGTTGACTTCATAGGCTACATGCAGAAAATTTAAGATATACATTTTATCTGAGATGTAAGTATCTTTCATATATGGTATTTTAATCAATATCGTTAGAACCATTTTCTAGAAAAACATTCATTCATTCATTATCTGTTTACCCTCCTCTTATGTAAGACTTACACCCCCAGGACTTACAACCGGGTGCCTGGGGTCAGAGGCTCGTCGAGGAGCAGACACTCATGGATCAGACAGAGCATCCAGGATGGGTGATCAGCCCGATGCCTGGTATGGGATGAAGGAAGTAGATGAAACGAAATGTTGGTGAAATGGATGAAAGGAAAGATGATGATGGAGCAGTTAGTGGAATGAATGGCGGGGGAAACCGGAGAACCCGAAGAAAACCCGCCCAGACGTCGCTTCGTCCACCACAAATCCCACATGCAGGCCCCTGGGATTGAACCCGGGCCGCCTCGGTGGAAGGCGAGCGGTCTAACCACTCGGCCACGGCGCCACCCCATTTTCTAGAAAAACATAAATTTCGAAAAATATTTCATCTAAAGGTTAGTCTGGCATGAGGGGATTTTCTCGATAATCTTCATGCCGTATTTTTGGAAGGTACGGAACATAAACACCAATTTTGGTATTTATTCGACTTTTCGTTTTTGAGTTATACTGTTCACAGACACACACACGCGCGGACCTATTTCCAACAATGTTCTTTTTTTAAATTTAGGTAACCTCAAAACATGTATTTTCGGTGAAATATTGGTATCGAATTTTTGGGTGGAATACACTACTTGCTCTACTTACTATAGTTACGTAGTAGAGAAAGTAAAAAGAGATAAAGATCTCGGCACATACCGGGTAGTTGAGGGTGCCATAGTTCCATAATAAAGTCAGAAGTACTACAAGTACTTAATGAAAACGGATGCGGATAAAGGAGCAACTTATAGGCAACGTATTTACAAACGTAGTAGTAGTTAATGTAAGCTATAAATTTGTAATCAACTAAGTCGTAAAATGTATTCTGCAACCATCAGAACTATGCACAGGCATGTAGCCAGTGAGGTTCGGACCACGTGACCTCAAATACAGTAACTTCGCTAGCAGTTTCGAACACACCTGTGTAGAGCAAATTAAACATAACCCCTGCACCTCTTAACCTGATTTAGTGTCTATGCTTACAAGTGTTTTTGCACCTCTGTCTGTGGCTAAGAGCTTGTCGTAAATTGGTTGTTGTTTTGCTTGCCGCGGGCAACTTTACGAGCAGTCAAGTAGATAAAAATGTCCCCCTCAACACCAAACAAAAGCAGCGCGAGGGCTGTATGCAAATGTTCCCCCATTGTGTGCTCCACTCCAATGGGGGTTTACAGCAATTTCAGAAAATCAGAACATGTGCACTAATTTCTGAACTCAATAGAACGGCACTGGAAATTAGTTGGTTCTGAATGTAGCTGCCATGGAAGGCTACGCAGGTCCACGCTTACAAATTCCAACAATGGGTGAGATATATATTTTGTTTAAGAGTCAGAAAAGTCGCAATTACTGGTCGTTGAGGAAAAACTAACTTTACTGTAAGTAAATATTTATTTACATGATGCTATCTTGACTAACAAACAAATTTTAATGTGCTTTAAAATGTCATTGCTTAACCTCTGAACTTTAAGCATTGTAAAACTTTAGTAAAGGAGGAAAAACATATTTCTTATTATTAGGTCTGTAGCATAGCATTGACTGGAGTGCCAATTCGAGAATGGTCGCAAAAGATAGCTTACTTAATTATTTCTCAGAAGGGCTAGCGAAGCCTCCCCTCCTTCTTTTATATAGCCTGCTGCCTATTTGTTTTTACATAGTCGGATGTAGAAAAAAGGCACCCTTCTATTCATCTTCTTTAAGGACAACCCATTCCTCTTTTACTCGGATATT
Organism: Deroplatys truncata; assembly: GCA_030765065.1. Lineage (NCBI taxonomy): Eukaryota > Metazoa > Arthropoda > Insecta > Mantodea > Mantidae > Deroplatys > Deroplatys truncata. Next base: position 173,928,559 of record CM060981.1, read on the forward strand.
TCAAATCTCGGACTATCTTAAACAACTGTTTACTGTTCTGACCAGGGGCACGTTTCATTATTTTCTTCTTTTATTTAGTATTTTAAATATGTCAAGGTCTTCAAATAAATTTTATCTCCTCATTTCTTATTCTTTCAAATTGTTAATGTACTCATTTCAGCAACACATCAGCTGCTCGGTTCCTATTATTTTCCTCGGCCTCTTGCATTAGTACCCTCCCACTGTTGCGTATGAACTTTCACTTTTAGTATATTTTCCTCCATGAGCATTTCATATAGAACCCGAGATTTTGTTTTACTTTATTGTGTTCGGATTCCTAACTTGGTCATGCATTTAGTTGTTTCTACAAATACCTTCGTGTTATACTACAATAAAATTTTGACATGTCTGCGTAAGAGTCGTTGAAAAGAATTTGTTCCGCCTAACAGAATCACGTCATATTCATATGTTACTAATTTCTTAATTCCTATCAAGTATCCAGGAAGAACCCTTAATCTCTTATATCATCATATCATCTATAACGAAACTGAATATCTTACTACTAAGAGACTCATTTCGTACCATTCCATGAAGATAGCAATTTGTCAATGTTTCCATTTGTGTAAATTATTGCTTGTATATTCAAATTCACTCTCATATATTAACGGACTGATTATTTTAGAAGCTTGATGGAAATTTAGTATTTTTAAAAGTTTTAAAACTTTCGGCTTAACCTGATCAAATTCTTTACTTAAATCAAATCCGCACATCAAGTATACACTGGAACAGAATATTCAATTGTCCCTTCTACTATTTAACGGATTACAAATATAATTGACTTATGTTGTTCGTTTAGGGTAGAATTTACACAGAATTCAAGACGGCGTTATAAATCTTGACCACTAGTAATCAGGCAATGTGAAGCTGTCTATTTAAAATCTTGTGTCATAACGGTTCTCGAATAAAATACTCTTCTTTCTGTTTCTCATTACATTGCTTCTTGAATCCGAGACGTATTCTGTTATCTTATCACTCATCACCGAGCACACCTCCATTCAACATCATTCGGCGTACCATCTTTCTGGGCCTTGATTTGAGAACAATCGTAGGTGCTGATCAATGTCTGTGCAATATATAGAATTATAAGTACTGTTTTAATTGTAAGACAGAAATTATCTTTTGTTTCGGTGTAATCCGTTTAATGTATTTGGCAATATCGTCACAAGTCAACGAACATGTGTACATAATCTCCATTAATGACTGTACAAATATTGAACAAGCATATGTGGATCATGAGAAAGGTTCAAATTCATGGCCTACCTAAACTTTTTTGTGAAGGCTGTGCGAGTAACAGAGACGATCAACGAGCATAAACATGTAACAGCGCTGGAAAGGAAGCTCAAAATCGCTTTCATCAATGCTTTCAAACATCCTCCACACATTGTCAATGTATATTGCTGCGGGACTGAGCGGGATGTCTCAGGCGGTAGCGTCTGAGGCCAGCATTCGGAAATCGTGGGTTCGATTCCCGGGACCGACCTTCCTGATCCATTGTTTTTTTTTCCTCCAGTTCTTCTCCATTCTCATGTCGCTTCAGGTTTTATCTGCTTGGCTTCTTTCAGGGTTGCAAGTGTCGCCTGGAGGTCTCGGCGGGCGCATGGCTGGGAAAAAGGATGCTCCGTAGAAGCCTTCGTCACCCGAACTGCGAACGGTCTCCGGGATGTGTAAGCCCACAGGTGGAAGGGGATCCGGTTGCACCAGCAACCACCCGGGGAGTTCAAATCTGTAAATAGTAGGGACCCTGCCCTTTGTCTGTCCTGCCTCCTGTCCGGCCGCCCTCTGTGTCCTCTCACCTCATCCTTCCCTCCCAGGGACGCCCCGTCAGGGGCCTAGGTACAAAAGAGCTGCGTAGGTGGAAGTGCTAATTCCCCTTCCGCCTCTAATCCCATCCTATCTTGCATCGCTGCGGTAAGGAGCTATTCTAAGCAGAATGAGTAGGATAGTGTAATCTGTTTTTGTGATCTTAATCATACTAATGCATTCTGGTAAACTTTCGAAGCTGATTTGGATTAGCGACTTTATTCTATACTTTTCATATGGGTATATATATATATATATATATATATATATATATATATATATATATATAACGCTGAGAGGTTTTTAACTTCTCTATGATCCATCTATTGTACGAAATAATGTTTTGAGGTATTATCAATAAATCAAAAAAGAAAACATGTACAAGGGTATGTCGGTTTATCTGGAAATACCTGAACTCAGAAACCAAAAGTCAATGATTACCACATTTCATACTTAGGAATAAAGCATTTAAAGACGGAAAAACGAACTTTTCAAAAACTTCACTTCCTCTTAAGTCACCAATACGCTTAAGATTCGTTATTTATTTACTTTTTCTAAATTAATTACCTTTGTAGGTCTGAAGATTTCGATTAGAGCATTATAATTTAGGAATATTGGCATGACAAACAGAACCTGCATGATCTGCAAATTGCCTATGAGTTCCTCTACATTCTCATTTAAGTTGATATAATGGAGAACACATTTGACACCGACAAATCGTTAAACCGTTAATGTGAAACAACTTTTCCCTTAGCAGTCTCCGCTTCTGAAGTTGTCAATGTTGTATGTTTAAATTCTCTCACTGAAGTCTACATTGGTAGTCTCACTAAGGGATTTTCCTCCTAGAGGTCGTGACAAGCAGCAATTAGATTTGTTTTGTAAACAGTTCGAATTTGTCCATATTGCCTAAATTGAAGCTATTTCTACGCAGATTTTTCGTAATCTGACAGGTGTATATGGTGCCTACAATTTGGTAACGTGTAGTAAATGCTGAACATGAGCTTTCTTCTTTTTTATTTCAGTAATCCTTGCAATTAGCACGAATTGCAAGAAATTTGATGGAGCAGTATATTGGCGAAATAATTACCGACGCATTAGAACTCTTAGTGCAAACCCATTCCACAAATAAATAGGAAGAAATAAAGAAAATCAAAAGCTGACATAGACTCGCTGTGGGTTATAGAGTTGTGATGTTACTTGTGAGTTAACAGAACCAATCCTAGGGAGTGCCTGTTTCACATGCAGGAGGACGAGTAGTTGCAATGGGTTCCGCAGCGCTACAATATGTCGCAACGCCACCTCCTTAACGTAATTAGGAGGGTTCTCAAGTGTGCAGGCCTCCCTTTCCTGTTTGCATTAAATCAGTTTCTTGCATTTGCCGACGAACAGAAGTAAACACTTCCCTTGATTGGCAATTCCTATTGGGAAATAGTTTGGTATAAATAGTTTCCAATATCGAACAGGGTTGGCAACAAATTTTCCACAAAACAGAGCGTCTTTATGTCACTTTCATGTGTGAAAAGGCCTGTCGTTGGCTATTTTATCTATTTTTATTGATTAAATACCTTTTAACCGGGTGGACGATGACCGAAATGGATGAAATGATACTCAAATGAGCTCGTGGTCCATCGAACTTAAAGAGTTACCCAACATTAATCTTTTTAAGATAAGGGAAAGCCCCGGAAAATCTTTGTCCGGTTAATTCATCCTTACCGAGGTTCAAACTCGAGACCTCTTGAATATAGAACAGACACACTACTCTCACGCCAGGAAAGTGGATATTCTATTTATTATTAACTGCTTTACATGACGTTTAATGGGCGGATTTTTAAACCTGCAATGACATATTCTACATGAAATTATTGTAAAATGATCTGGAGAATCTCTATGGTGAATCCTCATCTTTATCGTTTATAACTGCAATTTAGTGAAGACCCATGTTAGAAGTAGGAGTAGGAGGAGGACTAGATGCGGAGGGGAACTTGGCACTTCGACCTACAAGATCTTTTGTGCTGTGCCCCTGACGGGGTGCCCCGGAAGGTACGGGTGAGGTGAGAGGAGGCCGGCCGGACTAGGAGGCACGGCAGGGTAGAGAGTAGGATACCAACCTTTTACAGATCAAACTCCCCGGATGACAGCTGGGGCAACCGGCTCCTCTCCCTGGCACATCACTGAGGGGGGGGGGGGGGGGAACCTCAGAGACCGCGCCCATTCCGGAGGACGAAGGGTTAGAGAGAGACTCTCACCGACACTTTCAACCCCGAAACAGTTCAAGCAGATAGGATAAAGTGAAATGAGAATGGAGGTGAAATGGAAGGACAGGAAAATCGGGGGATGTAGTGAACCTTCTCAGCATTCACCTAGCGACCCGAGGAAACCCCCAAAAAACCCATGGGACAGGAAGGTCGGCCGCAGGAGTCAAATCCACGAGCTCCCGAATGCGGGTCACAGCGTTACCGCAAGAGCCATCCCGCTCGGTAAGTCCCATGATAACTTAATAAAAGACGAGAAGGCCCCTAAAATTCACCACAGTGTAAGTTAAAAGTCGACGGATGTTGTATTTCTGACTTCCTTAACTTACCCGGCCTCAGTGTTCCAAATTCCAGATATGTTGTATGCCTAAAAGTATCTTTTGGTGGTGAAAGAATTAAGGGAATGGTCAAGCAACTTTAGATAAATTACAGTACATCAAATTTTAAATCACTGTACCTGCTCTTTATTTCCGCACTTAATTAATAGCATAAAGGCTCTAATGTTTTCATATAATACAGAAACTCCGAAGTCCATATTCAGCGAAATAGGGGTTATGCTTTTGAATATGAAGATCCTTATCCCAAGCCGGCAGTTAAACATTTTGGAAATACCATGTTAAATAATTCTGTCAGTTTTTAATTACAAATATTAAATGAAGGTTTATGATGTTACGCTGGACACAATTATTTCTCTTAATACACTGACTAGTGGCTTCCATACGTTGCACGATTAGCTTTTAAAACTCGAATGACGAAGTAATTTAATTCACCTAGACCCGTTCTTTGTGAAATTGTTGTATAATGATCTAGAAGATCTTTATGGCGAATCCCTTTACTCATATTTCTTACGACCCCGGCTATCCCTAATAATGGATGCAAAACATCCTGATATTCACGCAAAAGGATGTGAGACATTGATGGAATGTCTGACTTCCTTAACATCGCCCCGACAGTCTTCCAAGTTGCATAAGTGCCGCATTACCTATGAATTCCATTAGCGGCGGAATAAACATCGTTTGCAATTGTACAGTAATTTTTAGATAATCACCGTATATAAATGTTTTTCCTTTGGTCTCATAATTATCTAATAGCATAAAAGCTACATAGATTTCGCATAATACATGTATAGACCCTTAACATGTACAATGAAATAGAGATGAGGCTGGTGAACATGAAGATTCCCTACTCCCAGGTCTCCCATCTACATTGGAAAAGACGCATAGATTGCGACCTTTGTGAAAAATAATATTCTGAGTTGTTAATTATACAATATCGTTTGAACTGATTTGAAGTGTTAACTGGACAAAATGTTCTCTTTTTATACAATTATTTAACTTACCTTGCTAACGATCTTGATTTTAACATACGAATAAAATAAAGAAAGGTTTCTTACTTGAGAGTTGTTAAAATATATTGGCACTGGTATCATGTGTATCGTACGGATATAAGCAGCTTCGATTCCCTATGTTTTGTTGTGTCTTAGTTGCTAAACTGTGACCATCTACACACCCACACGCACACCATATATATATATTGCTTGGACTGAAATATCCGCGGACTTTGTTCCGCTTTACACACATATTTTGTGGAGTAACAACTATTTTCTACTCCATGGAATTCTCAACTAAAAATCAAAGTCTTCTTCATTGCATGTTCTTTTAAAACTCCAATGTCTTCGTATTAAAGTACAAGTGCTTTGAAAATCCCTTTTAATATTTTAGCAACTTATAAAATGAATTTAGAAGACAATTTATATAAGCGTCCGTTAGAAAGAAAATCTTACCAGTGGTAAAAGAATTATAAAAATCGTTTTAGTGGTTTCTGAAATTACCTACACTTACATACACACATATACATACCTACATGCATATATAAAAATTGTCTATCCTAATAATATTAATATCGATTTAGCTTACACTGGAGATGAACTTAATACATGTGGAGGAAATAAAGTATTACACATGAGGTATTGAATGTTTTGGCATCCAAAACCTTCAGGAGATTTAGGAGTTCTACATCTGTAGAACTAGAATAAAATTCGCTGAGATATTTTAATGACACATCCTCTGCCGTAGCTGAATAAAATGCAAATGAATATCCTATACACACATTGCAAGAGGAATTACATGTTTTGTTTTACTGTGCCTTCTATTTTCTCAGTTTCTAAATTACGGCCCTCTAGGTATGTTGCTTAGAATGAAATATCTGCGTTTGTTGCATTTTTACTTTCTCTACTGCATGTAGTAAATAGAGGATGTATTGCATTCCATACAAAAAATTCGATAGCGATATTTCACCGGAAATACGTGTTATGAGACGCCTTCAATCCAAATAAAGCATTTTTGAAAACATTTCTGCGTATATGTCTGTGAATCTGTGTGTCTGTCTGTGAACAGCATAACTCAGAAACGAAAAGTCGAATAAATACCAAACCTTGTATTTGAGTTTATTATCTTCCAAGGATGCGACGCAAGGGTTTTCAAGAAAACACCCCGAACCCTAACTACCCTTTATATGCAAAATTTTTCGAAAATTTTGGTTTTCTAAAAAACTGGCTCCAACGATTTTGATTAAAATGTTGTATTTGAAAGATATTTGCACGACAAATAAAACGTAGTTCTTGAATTTTCTGGGAAAATAGCCTAGTAAGTCCTCTTCATTCAGAAGAGTTTTGTATCATCTTGTATAATTTGTAAACATTAAGCGATAGACGAAAAGTACCACACCAAAGATATAGACCTCTTTAAAACACACACTTTACTTAAAATAAGTTTTTTTTTGTGACGTAAGTCATTTCTGAGATATCCATTATTAACGGTTCGAATTTTTAATATGTTCTTCTAAAGTCCTATCGATTTTCAGTTGTTCTCGCTATTCCATGGAAACAGTACGGAATTTTAAGGCCAGCATATAGTGCACAGTTCTTAAACATTTGACTATCGCTGTTCTCTTTGTATTTATAACAAAATGTGTAATGTAGCTATTTTTGCAAAGGTTTATTGGATTGAATGTAGTAGATAGAAAAATAAGCTTTAGTAAGAATGATTTGTATACCCACTAATAGAGATAGATGGTAGAGAAGGTAATGTGAATGTATCATATTAGAAAAATTTTATACAGGTTACGATGGAGTAACCTAAAACACTACTTTCTGCCACGGCATTTTCAACGAAAGAACAAAGCCTTCTGCGCTAGTGTTCCTTACACATTCCAACTTCTTCGTATTTTTGTATCTAGGCTTTGTAAATCCGTTTTACTATTTTACTAATTACACTATTTTCCAGTTTGTAATAAAAATTGATAAAATGTAGAATGAATAGAAAAACCATATTTTTACTTTCTCTACCACGTACTTAGTAGGTACAGAATGCGTATCATTCCATTCGATAACGAGATTTCCCCGGAAATACATCCTTTGAGGCCCTCTGAATACAACAACAGCAAGAACAACTAAACACTTTGTGAAAAACGTCCGTGTGTCTGTCTGTGTGTGTCTCATAACTCAACTCAAAAACGAAAAGTCGGGTCAGCCCCATTCTTGGTATTTAAGTTCAGTACTTTCCAAAGATGCGACACGAAGATTTTCAAGAACATCCCACTACCCTAAATTACATTTTACATGGAAATTGTTTCGAATTATTTTATTTTATAAAAAATGGCTGTAACGGTTTTGATTAAACTACTATATATTAAAGATATTTACATGACAAATAAAATAAATACCTCGAAATTTGTGGGAATAGCCTAGAAAGTGCTCTTCATTCGGAGGGAATTTTGTATAATCTTGTATAACTGGTAAACGTTAAGTGATAGACGTAAATGTACTACGCACGAAGTGCAGATCTTTTTAAAATACACAATTCATTTCAAATAAATTTTTGTGGCATCAGCCAATACGAGATATCACTATTAATGTTTTGAATTGTTCAATACTTAGCCATTCTTTTAAAGTCCTGTCAACATTCAGTTGTTTCTCGCGATTTCATTGGAACAATGGAATTTTAAGCCAGCGTATAGCGTGCAGTTCTTGAACATTTGACTATCGTTATTCCCTGTCTATCTATGACGTAATGTATAATGTAGCTATTTCTACAAACATTTGTTTGGATTCAAATGAAGTAGATATAAAAAAAACTTTAGGAAGACTAGTTTGTACACCCACTAATAAAGGATAGAGGGTAGGGAAAATCATGTGAATGTATCACATATTTTTTAATTCATGGGGCTTCTTGCACCTCGTAATTCACTTGTATTGTTGGAAAATGCTGCACATGTTGTACGGAGTTAAAGTATACTTTTCTCTTGACGTAGTCGAGCTCTGTAACATAGCAGCTGTGTTGGGACTTTTGCAGACAAAAAAAGTACGCCCTATTATGCCGAATAAAGAAGTGTCCGCAAACTTTCAGGGTGCCCTTTCCCAACCCTGCAGCCGAGTACCAACCCCGGAAGACTTTCCTATCTCGCTCTGTCTCTCTCGCACTCTCTCTGGTGATGTAATTGCCCTGATTTCCCGCGAGGCCTGATCAATCCCCCCCTTTCCCTCCATTTTCCCCGCAACACCGTGGCTGAATATCCGCTAGTCCTAGCCGCTTTCTTCTGGTATTGCTGCGCTACAGAAATAAACTATCCTTTACTAGCAGACCATCAAATCCGAGAAAATCGATATTGCCACGACACGTGAGCGAAATAATAGTAACGATTATGGTGCAGTGCTTAAAAAAGCAGTTAATTTTGTTGGCACTATTATTGGTTTACAAAGCAACTGTCTCTGCTCGCGAATTTTTCCTCTGAGGCAACAAATTTAGAGACTTCTTGGCGAAATCATAGGAAGTAAAGTGTAGACATGTAATATTCTGGGTAGAAAGTGTACTTACTTATTTTATCAATCATCTAACTCCTGTGTACTGGATGACTCGGATAGACTAGACACTGAGTAATAGGTTGGATGGCCTCTCTATGCAGGAGCTTTTTGTTCTCGAAAGTGGGTATTACTGAGCAACTGCAATGGGAACGACTGCAAAATCATTTTCGGACGCAAAGTCAAATCGACCATTACGCGTGCGACAGAAAGAGCCTGTGGTTGTAGATTCCATAAAGGAAACTGTTTCTGGAATGTACAACTGCTGCAGAACAGTTGCATATGAGCAGGAGGGAACTTATTTTGAACATCATCTTTGCCTTTCTAGTATATCACAATAGAGGCCTCTGCAGCGACTAAGGAGTAGGCTACGCAACCTGCTGCTAGTATCTTTCCCAGCCACCCAGTGCATACAGATGTTGGTATTACATTGGCGGTGAGTTAGGGTGTTCTGTTGTATTATGTTGGTAGATTAACTCCTGCTTTTAACATGTATAAAGGATTTGAATTTTCATCAATTAAGTAAAGAATCTGAAGGGATGTTAAAGCAATAAAGATTAAAACTGTAGCTGGGAGAATTGTTCATAGCATTTATAAGTATTGAAGTCAAGTCGAGAAGCGAATTATTAAGGAGGTGCGTCTGCTTGTGAAGTTGTAATTGTTAAAATCTACGAAATCCTCCAAGAAACATGTTTAATAGCAACACCAGAGTTGGAAGGATTTTAAACTTAGCTATGTGGATAATTATATCGGACAGTTCTCCTGTTTTATACACCAAAAGCACCACCTTCAGTCGAGTTAATTCATTTCCAGAAAAAGCTAAGCCAGATTGTATGGAATGTAGTGATAGACACAAACAATTACCTGAAGGTAGAATTAGACTGAAAAATACAATTCCATAGCGAATGCGAACACGGATGTCCGTTTTCCATGCGGTTGCTCTAACCATTGAGCTAACATGGTAATATGCCAGTAGACCATTAGTATTCCAACTGGCTCGACTTTTTTCCCATAGACCACTAAGCGTCTCATTTCAAAGACAACATACCTCAATAGCGACTATACTTAATTCCCGAGCACATATAGTTAACCAATTGCAGGGTCTTCGCTGTAAAATCTGACCATTTGCACAAGGTTTTGTGTCTGGGTAACACAGCCGGCCGTGCCAACACTCTGTCTTCGCTTCTTAAATCTGTATCCTGTAAACCTGTATATAAAATATAATAACATTAAATCTTACCTCATAGCAACTGTATGTGCAGTAGTAACGGAAATCCCAAACTTTTGTGCTAATTTCGATAGCAATTTTCGCGACGAACATTCAGTATTTTCACCAATTTCGTCTAATTCTTCTTTTGCTAACACACTACATATTTGTATGTGTTTCTTGTTTTGCACAGAATCAGTAGTCTCAAATTTATTCACAAGATGATGAATTTAAGTTTTGCAAGAAAGCAATTGTGCAGGAAACTTCAGGATGAATTTTTCATGAACGCTACGAGCCGCTTCGTAATTAAAGTAATATTTATATTGCTCTTCCAACCTTCGCAAATGAAAGTGGACTGCTAACGCTAATGGCTACGTGGTATATAAAGGACAGAAAGTCTGTCGTGAGTGCGGGATGTAGAGTGTGGGTAAGTCAGCCGGCATTATGGGTGTGACGCATATCGCCTTGTGAGCGGTCAGGTTTTATACGAAAGACCCAGTATAAGATCAGTTAATGTAAATACTAATTGTTCTTTCTGAAAGAACACTAATGTGCAAGTCGCCATTGAGGTATGTTATCTCTGAAACCAGATGGCTAGTCTTCCGGAAAAAAAAATCGGTTCAATTGGAGAATTTAATGTCCTAACAGTATGTTACCATGGTATCTCGTGGTAAAAGCAACTCCACGGAAGGCAGGAGATCCGTGTTCAAATCCCAACTATAGCATTGAATTTTACAGTCTGATTCTACCTTCAAAAACTCGTTTGGTCGCGTTGGGTCTGTGCTGAAAGAAGCCTTAAATATACAAAACAGCAATGAGTTGTTGAACCAGAAAGGACCGTACAAGGATCGTAAGACACCCATGTCTTTGAAAGCATGCGTTTTGAGGTCAATGACGAAAACATGGAATTTCTTCAACCTAATTTAGCCGATATTTCATGCATATTAGAGGCGTTTTCATACATTATTAGGAATACAACAAGTACTTCACAACGTTACTGTTATAAGGCATAAAGGAGAGAATTTACAATTAAAAGCACCTATATTATTGTGCAATAATTATATAAAGTATACCGGAGGATATTAATTAAAATCAGTATTTGAGCCTAGTAGTCACCCATCTAATGCTGGGTAGCACAATTATTCCAAAATAAAAGCCAAAATTCGAGAGCCAAAGGAGTATACTAAATAAGTGAGCACAAAAATATAACGCATCCAAAAATAAATAGAAAATCCGCTGATAGCCTAAGAACGCTTGCACAACAAGGTATTATGTACAAGAAGAACGCATAGAAATAAAGGAGCCGGGGAGGAGAATGAGATGCAATATTATGTTATGACTAGGTATGTAATGTTCGGGACCAATGGTTTGCAGTGCACTTATAGTGCTTTCTGGTTACCTGCCCGCTTTACTAAGTGCATATGTATGTATGTAGCCCAGTACTCAGGAGTAAACTGTAGTGCAGTCATTTGGGTAGTTAGTTGCCAAGTTTACAGGCCTAGTTAAGACCATACTAATGAAGCACTGTCAAAGTTACTGTTAGGTAGAATGGATTGGCACTGTAAGCTACTGCATTTATCTAAGCACAAAATAATATTAGAACATTCAGAAGATAGACAGCACATTCCAGAACACGCATATTCTTTGGGAAAGAAAGCTGACCACCACGAAATAAAACACGCGTTACGATCGACACATTAGTGGTTACCGGAAAGGCAGACTTTTGGCGACCACTTATTGGTCTATTATAGTGGTTTAATGTAATTTTCATTGCGATTTTAAGTTTTCTTTTGCCTTGTCCCTATTTTATCTGACCATCAGTTGATACATGAGGCATGGACTACACAACGATGGCACATACACTATGTGATCAAAAGTATCCGGACACCCCCATAAACATACGTTTTTCATATCAGATGCATTGTGCTGCCACCTACTGCCTGGTACTCATTATCCGCGACCTCAGTAGTCATTAGACATCGTGAAACAGCAGAATGGAACGCTCCGTGGAACTCACGGACTTCGAACGCGGTTAGGTGATTGGGTGTTACTTGTGTCAGAAGTCTGTACGCGAGATTTCCACACTCCTAAACATCCCTAGGTCCACTGTTTCTGATGTGATAGTGAAGTGGACACGTGAAGGGACATGTACAGCACAAAAGCGTACAGTCCGACATCGTCTGTTGACTGACAGAGACCGCCGACATTTAAAGAGGGTCGTAAAGAGTAATAGGCAGACATCTATCCAGACCATCACACAGGAATTCCAAACTGCATCAGGACCCACTCCAAGTACTATGACAGTTAGGCGTGAGGTGAGAAACCTTGGATTCCATGGTCGAGCGGCTGCTCATAAGCCACACATCACGCAGGAAAATGCCAAACGACGCCTCGCTTGGTGTAAGGAGCGTCAACATTACACGATTGAACAGTGACAAAACGTTGTGTGGAGTGACGAATCACGGTACACAATGTGGTGATCCGATGGCAGTTTGCGGATATGGCAAATGCCCGGTGAACGTCATTTGCCAGCGTGTGTAGTGCCAACAGTGAAATTCGGAGCTGGTGGTGTTATGGTGTGGTCGTGTTTTTTCTGGAGGGGGCTTGCATCCCTTGTTTTGCGTGGCACGATCACAGCGAAGATCTGCATTGATATTTTAAGCACCTTCTTGCTTCCCACTGTTGAAGAGCAATTCGGGGATAGCGATTGCATCTTTCAACAGGATCGAGCACCTGTTCATACTGCACGGGATGTGGCGGAGTGGTTACACGACAATAACATCCCTGTAATGGACTGTCCTGCACAGAGTCCTGACTTGAATCCTATAGAACACCTTTGGGATGTTTTGGAACGCCGACTTCGTGCCAGGCCTTACCGACCTACATCGATATCTCTCCTCAGTTCCGAACTCCGTGAAGAATGGGCTGCCATTTCCCAAGAAACCCTCCAGCACCTGATTGAAAGTATGCCTGCGAGAGTGAACGCTGTCGTCAAGGCTAAGGGTGGGCCAGCACCATATTGACTTCCATCATTACCGATGGAGGGCGCCACGAACATGTACGTGATTTTCAGCCAGGTGTCCGGATACTTTTGATCAGGTAGTGTATGTCAAGTTTCTTTCTCAAAATCAAACTTTTAATATCCCATGTTGTCTTCTCCAATTATTGTTCTAAGCCGATTAACCGCCTTCTCTTCCGGAAGCTCATTCTCGAATATTCACCAGAAAAGTTTTCTTTCTCCTTTAAAGCTCGAGTTTCACCAGTCGTACCACCTATGACTCAGAAGTTATTGGCAAAATTATCATCAGGCAATGAAATAACTTTATAAATGTTACGTAAGGCATACTGCGTTTCAATCCAAGGTCTTTCGCAGGCATTCCATGTCCTGTATCTACAAAATTTCCTTCCGCTACATGCTATCAAGCAGATAGCCTAAAATACGTTACTGATTACGATGTAGAGATTGTTGAGAAAGTACATCATTGCACTTATTAAAGTAGGTTTGTTTAAACTTATCTTACTTAAACTCCTACGCGGTCTGAAAGTTTATGGCTTCGACTTATAGTGGAGAGGAGAATCAAGCTGCGATGCAAGCTTCGAAACAGAAACGGTATATGAATTCCAATAAGTAGTGACGCGCTATGCAGCACTCGTACGCTGTTGAGTAAGACGTTAGCTCTTCACAGAGCTGAACGAGTTTTTTCAAGCGCTGCTCCACTTTAATCTGTGCTAAGTGACCAAAGTGCATTCAGTGTACATCACTAATATGTGGAATGCTTTATTACATCATGAGGAACAGTATCCAACTTGGAATCATTATTCATACAACAGGACAAACCTTAATGCCCCTCCAGAAATAAAGCTAGGTCGTTCTCTGTTAGTAAATGGCACACGCAGCACACAATGGGACAGTCCAGTGTAATGACATCACAAATCGACAAAATAAAATGCACGTAATGGAGGTATGAGATAAAAGGCGATTTATTAGAAATTTGATTCTGATCATGGTAAACACATTTGAGACAAGAGCAGAACAGAGTACAATTAATAAACATCATTTTTCTCTTAATACATGATTTATGGCAGCTCACATTACATTTCTGAGGCAAAACTTTCTGAAAATATTTCTTTTTGCGGTTATTTGATTATGCTCCTTATTCAGAACCATAAAATAATACGTATTACGAGGTATATAATATAATTTAAAGTGTGTTTCATATTCAGTAACCATTTTCAGAAATGAAACTCAGATAACTCATTTTATCTCTTTAGTAACTTACATTACGAGTCAAAACATGTTGCACATTTCTATGTTTCTTTAAAAAAAAATACCTACGTATATCCATAAATACCCTTGGCTGGATTAGGGCGCGTATCAGTTCCATTTATGCTTATTTTTTCTGAAATATTTTCTAAGTGGTAAATGAAGTATACTCCCTTCGCTACATGGAGAAATTCAGTTTTAGAAAAACGGTAACACTTCAGTGCCCATGATGTTAACTGAAACGGATACTAATCCACAAAAAGCTGGCAAGAGTAGATCTGGGTTTAGATCTTGCAAGCTTTGCCTCAAGTACATCCGAAAGGACTTCACCACAGACAGCATATCCGCAGCTGCATGATTTCATGTCTTTTTGGGGTAATGATAGAATAGCTTCCTTAGGGTCTGGTAAGCGTTGTCCTTATACCGCTATTCGTGTCACGGTACAAATAGGTACAGTTATTTGAAGTTAGAAAGCACCTTACATTGGGACAATATTTAATATTACGTTCTTTTTAGTGTTATAATTTGAAATATGTTGAGTTAGAGTAAAATGTATATAAATCGAAAATACGCGTTTTAGAATACTTTGTACCTTTGTTAGAAAAGGTCGATGAGAGAGAGAGAGAGAGAGAGAGAGAGAGAGAGAGTGTGTGTGTGTGTGTGTGTGTGTGTGTGTGTAAGAGTGAGAGGAGGGGTAGAGGGAGCGGGAGAATAGAATAACAAAAATAATTATTCAAATTAAGGTTGTTATGAACGTTCTGGATTGCTATCTACGCTTTACAAGGAAAAAATACTTTACCATTAGTTTTCTCAAATACGACTCTAAGAGTTTCGATTAAAATAAATTAATGAAACAGGGCATAAAAATAATATGCATATATTGAATCTTCTGGAAATTGCCTGTGTAGCATTCTTCACTCTTATTGAATTTTACTTAACTGGGTTGTCAAGGAAAATTATGTATTAAAATTATTACAGAGCTGTAAATTATTAAAGAATTCACCAACATACACAATTTGACGGTACCTTTGTGGTCTGGCGGTTAGAATGCTAACCTCCAAATCTAGAGGTCCCACGCTGGAGAGTGTGAATTATATTTTAGCCAGGATTGTTTCCCATCGTCCTTAGAGTCTGAAAATATCAATTATAGTGTAAATGTGTGTGTGAATTTAATTTAATAACTAAGAGTAATACTGACCCAAAGACTAACATGTTTCAAAGCGAGTAAACATCATTTCCAATGAGCGATTGTACCAAAAGATAAAAAGCTAACTGTTTGACCTGAGATGTTAGAGGTGCCCTTATAAATAGAACAAAAAATACACAATTTATGTGATATTACTTCTTCGTGATATCATTAATTTCCCAATTATTCCTTGTGAACAAAATTCGAGATGTTAATAAAAACAGACAGCAGTTGTTTCCACATATTATACAGAGGTTAATGAACTACACTGAAATAATTACGAGATTGTAGACGTGTCTGATATAAGCAGTTTGAAATCGGTAATGCATGGTCTACAGTTTAACGCAATACAGTTATTGGATGTTAAATATATTAGTGTCATATGTAGATAAGTCTGTGTTAAAGCAAAGTCGGATAAAAAACTGGCTTAGAATGGCTTTAAAACTGCTGTATGATTATAGAAATATGGATTTTCAGCAGCTCGATATTTTCAAGATTTAATAGCACAAAAATCTCTCAAATCTCGAACTAATCACTTGTCAGTGCGACACTGAACATCGATTAACTGCCTTCTTGCGTTATGCAGCTGCTCTAGAGGCATTCTCTTAACTGCCCGTGTGGCTTAATGCATAACGCCAACAGCTGATGTCGAAGTTCATGGGTCCGTTTCCTATTACGCAGTTAATTTTTCATATGTTTGTGGATCATAAGGTTCATCTTCTGAGTCTATACAATATGATTCATGGGGTATGCGAACGCTAGTTCATCACTTTAGTGTGTCGTCCTCCATGGTATAGTGGTTACCATGCTAGTCTCTAGTTCCCGAGGTGGCGGGTTCAAACCCGGCGGAGGCGGTGGATTTTTTCGGGCTTAAAGATCCTTAGAATGGCTTCCTTCGGAAGGGAAGTGAAGCAGGTGATCCCGTGTCGTAGGTTTACCACAGGTAAAAGATCCTCAAGCCTGATAAAGACGTCTCTGAACAAAATTACCGGTCTATCACGTCCAATACAGAATGGAACGCTAAGGTCTAAAAAGTTAAACAACGTCCATAAATAAAACTCAATTTAATTTTTTTATTACTATAGTGCACAGGGCGAGTAACAGCATATACACCTACTGGTACATACAATAGTGTTCTTTTGTGTTCGACATAATTATGAATGGCGGATTCATACAAGAATAACAGTTTTCTGGGTGATCTGTGGAATAGAGCTGAATCACAGGTATGGTAAAAGGCATCGAAGGTCTCCTGTGATACAACCAATACGGAGGAGTCTTGTAGTATATAATATATATATATACTTAGCCCAAATCTTATTTTAGTCTTCTAGTTTGCAGAGTTTACCAAAATAAAGATTTAAGCTGGTTTATAAAGGAAGTGTTGTTCCTCAGCTGCACAGCAAACACTACCTGACCGTAAATGTAAAAGAGACTGTTTGGATTATTTATGCAATTACATGGCACTATTAACAACAAGTAATTCTGAAGAGTTTATTACATGAATTTTGAACTAAGTGGTAGACTTTGTTTTAGCAATTTAGAAAGACATTTTCACTTGAGTTTTAATACACTGCTGGTATATATCACATCTGCAGTGCGAAGTGCTTCAAAGGCATTGAAAACACCTCTGTAAACTAATGTTTGTTTTGTAAATATTTGTTGCAAAATGATTTTAAACTTATGCGATATAGACCTTTTAGCATACAGGTGTTGCATACAGAATGTTACTGAACTACACGGAAATATTTTCAGAGAATGTGAAGGTGTCTTAAACTAACAATTTGAGATAGGAGACGTACGGTCTGACTTCTAATTTCAAAATCAGGCCGTAGCTAATAATGATACCATTCGAGAGAATAACACACAAAAACAAAAATACGCTAAAGCGAACCTTTCTGGCGCAATGGTTATGATGACATTAACTTCCTAGTAAAACGTAATCACTGTTTTGAGTTCGAGTCTCATTCACCACATTTTTTCAGTAAAGCATATTAATGAAGTTTTAGCCTAAGTTTTAAAACCATTTTTCAATTAATGCATTTGAATTTCAACATATTATTCACAATTCATGCCAACAAAAGGTTGAATCATGCTCAATACATTCACATGCTGTGCTTCAAAATGGGAGGAGGTTTAAGGGGTGAAAGAAAGAATAAAAACAGAAAAACGCATCTACATGTCCTAACTTTACCCCTTTATTTGTTGAGAATTGTGATGCTTTCAAAAACCAAGGCAGAGCTATTAACCTTCAAACTCGATCAAGGGAACCATCTTTCCGAAAATATGACAGTCTTATTTTTACGTGGTGTGGGAAACCGAGCCGAGTTCCTCAAGACCAGAACCGTCCTCCCTGATTAAAGCTTTTTCCAGATGTGCCTCAGTCCTCATAACTGGCAACTCAAACATATAAAAAGCAATAAAATCAGTTTTTAATAAAATAGAATGAATTTAAATTAGAACCAAGAAAAATAATACATATCAGTATACTGTTATAATAATTGCTCATGGTTTATGTTCATCTGGCTTATTATGTTTAGCTAATATTAGGAGGTGCCCTAAACTTAGGTGTGGAACGTTTCCTTCCTAATTATTATTTCATGTATCATCAGCGTCCACCTTATGTAGTGCCTTTGTGGTAACAACGGGCGTTAAACAGGAAAGCGATTCAGGATTTTGGAGTAATATTAGCAACTTATTGCAGACTGTGAACACTAACCACATCTCTGAGGAGTTGCAATTGTTCGTATAGACATTCCTTACATAGGAAAGAATCAAATGATACCCTGAAATCGTCTTTGATTTAGTTCAATGTAAGTCCTATAAATGGAAAATATGTACAGCCTTGAAGTAATTGCAATATTAACTAGATCTCAATTAGGTACACTAAATATATACTGTTGTTTCATACCCGAATGGTACAGTAGAAATAAGAGCTTCTCGTTCGTAAAGAAAGAAACAGCCTTTGCGCCAAAGTATAGGAAGTGCTTAACCAAATGTTCATCAAGAACGTCAGGTGGAATCTGATAAAATTATAATACCTCCGCTTTATACAAAAAAACTCATTAAAAGCTTTATGAAAAGTTGCACCGAAATGGATTGGCACTCAAATATTTAGTTACAATATTTACGAGCGTTAGTGAGGCAATGTTAAAGGAAGGGGTTATTTTGGCCCAGATTCGTCAAGTTATTTCGTCTTTTAAGTAACATAGAGAAAGATGCATGGATTCTTTCGGAGAAGTTGCAAACAATTTATTGCGAACAAAACAAGTTGAAAATTAAGAGGAGCCTGTTACAAGTTTACTGTCATCTTATCACAAAATTGGATGCAGCATGTCCCTTAAATTACACTTTCTACACCCCACCTAAATTTGTTCCTTCTAATGACGAACATGAAGAACGCTTCCATTAATAAATCTTATTAGTGGAAAAGCGTTACGAAGGAAAGTGGGATACAATAACTTCTGTTGGACAGTCATCAAGGATACTCCTCAATTTGACTATAAGAGGCAATGAAAGAGTAATCATATTTATTTAAGGTAAGCGATCGTAAATGTGTAATACATGGTTTCAAATGAATCTCGTAGAAAATAAAAATATTGTAATTACCCTCAATTTATCCTCTAAGTTATCCTTAATAATTTCGTTGTCCCATTGGTGATGATGTTATGATGATGATTTGTGTTTAAGAGCGCTCAACTTAAAAAGTCATTAGTCCCCTTAAAAGAAAACAGATCATGTCAAAGGCCAGATGTAAAGATACCAATACAAAAAATTATGGCAAAGGCAGAGATAAAAATAAATATAAAAATCATAGCAAAAGCCAGAGAAAAAGATGAGTATACTAAACTAAATCGAGAGGTACGAAACACTAGATAGCAACGTGACTAAATCCTTATTTGAAAGCTTATCTTTCATAATAACTTGAATCCATTTTAGTCGCTTAGTTATTGTCCGTAAGACCTCTGCAAGGCTGACCGGCAGTTGCGGAGAGGCCCGAAGATGTGCTAGAGAAATGCACTCTAACAATATGTGACGAACCGACAGACTTTCGCTATACAGCGGACAAAGAGGAGCAGGATCACTCTAAGGAGCTGTAACAGTCGGATCATGATAGGAGAGTGGGGCTCACTGGGTGTGAGCTATGTAAAAGCGAACAAGAACGTAACTTTTTGTTGAATGCGTTATATAAAGATAGAGGAGGGCTTCAGATCACAGGTCAAATAATTTGCCACAGCGTGCATTATTGGAGTATACTGAATCCTCATTAAATACAAGAGACCACCTTACTGGTGTAATGAGGTATCAACCTGTGTGCTAAACAGTGTATTTCTATAATGGTCTACTCTGTGAGATCTCTACATCCACTTTCTTCAAATAACTGTCTAATCCACTGGATGAAACGCCATTGAAGACCCGAGTAGCAACGTGGTACTTCATTCGACCCGTCGTGCAACACATCCGGCGGATCGGACGTATTAACCAAAACCTGTCCAACACAGAGTCGCGGTCTGGCCCTTGGCCGGTGCACATCGCGAGTTGGAGAGCGCTTGGTTGTTGCCGCGCCGCTTGTTTTCGTGTTGGTGGTGTATTGAGTGTCAGCAGTGAAATGGAGCAACAGAAGGCAGTACGTAAAAATACTATAAAAGTTGCGTTTAATAAGAGTATGCAACGGCCCACGGCTTTTGAAATTCACGAATGGATGCACCACACTTTGGAACTCACTCCAGCGCAGGTACACACAATTCAGTTGGTGGGAAGGGAAAACGCTGTTTATATCAAGTTTCAACAGTGCAGTGTTTATGAAGAAGTACTGCGTAAATACGAGGGAGCATTCCAATTTGCTTTAATGTCCGGTGAAGTGACGGATGGGCAACTTACGGCGGCAGATAAAGAATATACTTTGGTTCGCGTCTACAATGTGCCACCTGAAATCAGTAACGAGCTTCAGCATTACGGCAAGACACTGCACATCACTACTGACGGTTGGTCTGGCCGTTATAGATTTGCAGTTTCCATTGGTATACGTTTAGTGCATATTCAACTTACTAAACCGATACCTTCCACGTTAAAGATTGCCGGGTTTGAGGCCTACATTACCTACAGTGGACAAGAACAGGTTTGTTTCATTTGCAAGGATAACACACATCTGAAAGCAGATTGTCCTCAACGCTGGTTACGGGCATCTGTTCCTCCTCAATCCCGGCTACGGCATCAGCTGATGAGTGAGTTGTTTAAACCAATCTCCGAGAACGACGTTGTTTCACCTGATGCGGTGCCTCCAGCGGACGTGGCAATGGTTGCTGCAGTTCCTTCAGCGGTTACGGCTGCCGCAGTGCCCATCTCAACGACTTCAGTGACTCCTACTAATGACCAGAGGGCTGCATCTTCCATCACATCTGACAATGCTGTTACGGACTCTTTGCAACGCAGTCATTCGGAAGGCGAACCTGATTCTAAGAAGCTGAAAGGTGAGGCAGTAGCCTCTCAAGCACCGAGAGTTGCAACTGTAAACCGGCAAGTGCTACCTGAGAAAGCGACGCAGTCACGGGATCCACGGCTTCGAAAAAACAGAACCTCCACCTCAGGATGGAGATACGATACCTCAACCCTGGTCAGAGGACGTGGACCGCGCCTTACCGTTGGTGGAAAACGATTTGGATACTTCCGAGTTGCCTGGCCTACCTGCCGTGAGTCCGGATGGTGATTATGAGAAAGCTGATACACTGAAAGACAAATCTTCGCAGAAACACAGAGAGCATCCGTATGTCTTACCTACATTGCCGCGTGACAAACCAGGCGAGAAAGGTGGCGGATCAGTTTAAATCTCCCGTTCTTGGTGTCCAGTCCCCTAGTAGTGCTGTATTTCCTTGTCTGTGCTGTTCCTTCTGGAGACCCTTTCATTCGTGGTTTTTCATATATGACACTTCTTCACGTCTTTGTTTCTATAAACGTTAATGGTCTTCGTAATCCGGTAAATCAGCATTTACTTGCTGCATTTATACACTTATATGATGTGGATGTTGGATTTTTACAGGAAGTCAATGTGCCCAATCTTGATTTTCTGTGTCATTATGAGAACATCGTCAATCTTGGACCGGACGGTCGAGGAACGGCGTTGCTTTACCGCAAAGGAATGCGTCTCACCAATGTCGACTTACATCCCTCTGGACGCCTCATCTCTGCCCTGTACACTGACATAGTCTTGATCAATTTGTATGCACCTTCTGGCT
This sequence comes from Deroplatys truncata, assembly GCA_030765065.1. Lineage (NCBI taxonomy): Eukaryota > Metazoa > Arthropoda > Insecta > Mantodea > Mantidae > Deroplatys > Deroplatys truncata. Next base: position 173,950,395 of record CM060981.1, read on the forward strand.
CTCAACGTCGGTCTGAACGGGAACTATTCTTCAAAACCGCTCTTAATGCCCTTTCTAAGGGTTCAACATATCTCATTGGTGTAGATTTTAACTGTACTGTTGCTGCCAAAGATCAGCGTGGGTTGCCCAACCTTAGTCCTATGCTCAAGCAAATCGTGACGCATTTCGACCTTGTGGATGCCTGGGAGTCCAAATATGGTTCCCGTGTGGACTTCACCTTTGTCTGTGGATTGTCGGCTTCTAGAATTGACAGATTTTATTTCTCTCGCACCTTGGTTCTTACGGTCCATGATCTTCGAGTGCATCCCCTTGCGTTCAGTGATCACCATGCAGTCGTCTGTCGGATTACGCAGATTGCACCTGTTCCCACGCCTGGGAGAGGTTACTGCAGGATTCCTGTATCCATTTTCGCGGAGGAAGATTGCCATCGAGACTTCCGCTTACTGTGGGGAAAGTTGCGTCCCTCGTTCCTCAATTCCCGCAACAAACTTTCCTGGTGGCTTTATAAGGCTAAACCAGCAATTATTTCCCTTTTTAAACGGGCAGTTCTCCAACGAGCCAGGGAACGGCGAGAGCTGCTGGATTTCTATTATGCTGCATTACAGGATCTCGCTGAACTGCAAAGAGCCGGTCATGATGTGTCCCAAAGTCTGCATGCTATTAAGGAACAAATTTCGTTAAAGCAATTGGAAATGCTCCGCCTTCGAGACGTCTCCCATCGTCGACATATGGCTGCAGAAGAAACCTTCTCCCTTTTTCATCTTGCCGGAGAGCGCCAGCAGGGCAGGCAGCGTTTTATACCTGAACTTTGTCACGTTGGGCGGATAATCTCTGGATCCTGTGCTATCATCCGCTGCTTTCATGACTATTTCAGTGCTATGTTTTCCAAAGTTTCCGATACTGGTGCCGCCTCGTTCCCGCTGCATTGTCATCTGCCTTCGCAGAACGGCTCCTCTCTTTTGCAACCTATTACCTCTGCAGAACTAGCGGCTGGGTTGCAGAGTGTGAAGCAGAACACTGCTCCTGGTCCGGATGGTATTCCGTATGCCTTCTATTCCACGTTTTGGGACGTCATTGCTACCGAACTCACAGCAGTTTTTGCAGAAATTCAGCGCTCCTCTAAGGTTACCGAGAAGTTTGTTGAAGCTGTAATACTACTGCTTCCGAAGCATCGATGTGCGAGAACCGTTACAGAGTTTAGACCGATTACCTTGCTCAATTGCGACTACAAGTTACTGGCGAAAGTGCTCTCTTCAAGGCTGAATCTGGTTTATGGAGCAATTCTCTGCAACGTCCAGACTGTGGTTCCGAGTGGCAGGAACATCATCCAAAATATTGGCTTATTGAGGGATGTGACTTCTCATGTTGAAACCGCGAAGCTTCCAGTGGCATTGGTTAACCTTGACTTTGAGAAGGGCTTTGATAACGTTAGTCATTCTTACCTATGGTCGCTTATGCGGCACTTGGGGATCCCAGGGCGGTTCCTTTCATTATTACAAAATCTTTATGCTGCTGCGACATCCAGGATACTCTGCAACGGATACCTTTCTCCGATTCTCCGCATAGAGCGGTCAATCAGACAGGGTTGCCCACTGTCTATGGGTTTATTTGCGTTGAGCCTCGATCCCCTTTTGAGACAACTACAGTCATCCCTCGGCGGCATAGAACTGCACGGTCAGCGATTCCGACTTACCGCCTATGCGGATGATGTGACTGTCTTCCTGGCAAACAACGCGGACATGGTCACCTTACATCGGTGTCTACGCGACTATTGTTCCGTTTCTGGTGCCCAACTAAATTTTACCAAGTCGGAGGTGTTACAGTTTGGTCATTGGCCAGAACCCCTGAACCTTCATGGTATGCGGATAGTAAGCCGCACGAAGATCTTGGGCGTGGTGTTTACGCAGTGTTTTCGCGAGACTGTGGCAGTTAATTGGGCTGACAAGCTGACGAAGTTACGGGTGCTCTTAGTAGAGCAGCGGACTCGGTCACTAAACCTTTTCCAACGAGTGTGGTATGTGCATACTTACGCCCTCAGTAGGATTTGGTACATTGCTCAAGTGTTGCCTATTACCAAGCAATTTTCTCAGAGGATCGAATGCCTGATTGGTTATTTTCTCTGGTCCGGAACTACTTATCGGGTTTCCAGGGAACAACTACGTCTACCAGTTAATAAAGGTGGTTGTGGGTTGATCGCAGTGGATGTGAAATGTCTGGTACTTCTTGGGAAAACTATACTGCGTGTTCTGGACGATGAGGGCCTTCCGCTACAGCGATCGCTTTGGGCAGCTCAACTTCGTCTTCCAGATAGGCGGCTACCCGAATTTCGGCGGTGGTGGAAGACATTTGCGGACCTACCTACCATTACTACGCAGAGGTTGGCCTTTACTCGGTCAGCCTTCTTTTACAAACATCAGATGTCTACCACCAGTGTTCTACCGCGGGTACAACAAAACTATTCGCTTAGGCGATGGAGTACAATTTGGGAAAAATTTCAGAATCCGAAGATCCCCACTGACTGGAAAGCTGCGGTTTACTCGGCCGTCAATGAGGTTGTTCCGACAGCTGACAAATTGTGGCGGCATGGCAGAGCAACATCAAATCTCTGCCTCAGGTGTTCTGCGGTGGAGACTTTGAGTCACAAGTTGGTGGATTGTGCCGTCGTACGCCCAATATGGGACTGGATATATGGTCGCATAGGAGTGATTTGTAGTGGCGTGCTGATGTTTCCACGGGAGGTCTATCTGAATCTCGAATTCAAACACGGTGACAAGAAACTGACAGATGCCCTTACTTGGCTCATCTTTGCCACTTATTTTTGGGTACTAAAAGTTGGGGATGCAGTGAATCTGCAGGCCTTCCAGAGATTTATCCAGAAAGAACGCTGGGAGTTGGACAAAAGGACCACTTTGGCCTTGGATCTCCCGCATTTAAGGAAGCTCTAAGTGTCCACTGCAGGAGGGCATATGTTAAGAATAGGGATAAGAAGAAGAAGAAACAAAAGTGATCTATCCTTCTTGTGTAGTAGTTTCCATATTCTCCTAAAAACCTATCCCAAAATACAGTAAATAAATACATTGCACAAAAATTAAAAAAAAAAAGCATGACTTTTCGGCGAAATCTCGTATTGAATTTTTACTTTCTATTAAAAAAAAGGAAAAAAACAAAGCAAAAGAGAATTTAATTCTAGAGAAATGGAAAAATTTACCAATAGCGTTAATAGGAAGATTCTTAATACAAGATCAAATGAATACATGGAGAAAGCAGGAAAATGTTTAGAAAAAATAAGAAAAAAAAGTAAAAAAAAACTAAAAAATAAAAAAAATAAAAAAAATGTAATCTCACCTTTCATCTCATTAAAAAAAAAAGAGAGAGAATGGAATGCGCCACATAGCAACCAGCGCTATTAAAAAAAAATTTTTTAAAAAAACAAAACAAAAAAAAAATTTAAAAAAAAACCACACTCATATGGTCTAACTCTGGCAGATATTTCCTTTTGGGCTATCTTAAAGATCATGTATAACGAGGGTGGCCAATGACATCACAGCACTTCTTGGAATTCTTATTCTTAGTTTTCCGAAACATCACCTGGGTATGTCACGACGAGGGAATGTATCCACAAACAGGATTGTGAGTTCAAATACCTGTTACATCCATATGGAGGAAACAAAAAACTTAAGCAAAGTTATACCTGTTTCATAATCCAGTATGACATATTGTAGTTATATCTACTTGAACTAATGAGATTCACAAAGTTTAACATATAGACTTTGTACGACCGAAATGAGAGTGTACCTTTATCTAGTGGGAATAGACTACTCCGGAATTATTTTTTATATTTATTTTGTATATAAGCAGCTATAAAAAATAAAATCTTACAGCTATCTTTTCACATTCATGCTATAATTTTCACATTTATTTATTATCTTAAATGAAACAGGTTATAATAGAAAGTATTATTTAATTTAAATTTACGAAACAAGGATTTTACATCAACAAATATCATAGAATAAGTATGAGCTTTTCTGTTTCGTGCAAAGGTCTTCTTTCAATACCACTTAATTATGGTAAACAACTAAGCATAACTAAGCAAAATACAGGTTATCTTTATAGGCGAAAATATCAACCCTGGATATTGACGGTTAAAACCCAGCGCGTATACAACCGCGCTAGTGCAACGAGTCATAGTAACATATCAAGAGGCATACAACAACCAATTCGACAGGAATCTATACAGCGCAGGAGACTGTTTTCGGCGTAGTCTATAAAATGCTGAAATTTGTAGGATGATATGATTCAACTTACATACACATAATCATGTAACACATTTAACATCTAAGATCACACCGCTGTGGGTTGCATTCTTTAAAAAATGTTTTATTGTTAACATTTACGCATTTGCAGATGTTTTAATCCTTGGACCTTATCGAGTTTAGTTTAAACATTACATTATTCTCTCTCTCCCCCTCCTTTCTCTCTCTCTCCCTCTCTCTCTTACACACACGTACATACGCACTTACGTATTCCAATTTATAATTCCATATCCTGTGTAGGATAGGAAATAATTCCAACCCCTCCAAATGGGAAACAATCATGCCGGCTAATCACAGACCAACTGAGTATGCTTGTTGTTTGCCTGCGCTTATTAATGTTTAATAGTTTTGCATGTTCTAGATCATAATAATAGAAACAAGAGAAGCTTTTCTACAATTTTAGTAATAATATTTTGGAACATAAACATTTGCTTACTGTTATTATGGAATAACAGAGATGTTGTAGACAGAAATTACAAACTAAAGGCTATACAGCTTTATTTTAGATATTTAATAATTATTCCTACGTAAGGAAAGCTGGCACGTTAGGCAGTACCTTCTCATATTAACAAAGATTTGCACATTTCGTGGTCACGTTTTCTCGAACTATTATTGAAGAAGTTAATTTGTTGTAGGAGTTTGTCCCACGATCTGGGCGCCAATTTGAATAAAGTGTTTTGTTGGAGTTGTTTTATATTTCAGCTGTTGGGAAGCCGAACTTGTAGTAGTTGCTACCGCACGTATGGTACCAGATTTCCGGTAGCCTTCGCCCCAAATGTACTTTCAGGTAATCTTTGCCCCATGTTTAAAAATAATAGCTTTGTAATTTGACGTTTCTTTACATATTATATATTTATGTTTTCCTCGGCTGCGTCAGTATTTGTTAGAGACATGGAAGCCTTAGCAGGGCGTGATGCGACAAGAATGTAGTCTTACACAGGTTATAATTTTATTTCACACCTTTTATTAATACTTGATACGATTTGAATAACACTTCACTGATATAGAGAGTTGTGAGATTCTTCAATTAATTAATTGCACTTTTTAACACGTAAACTTATTTTTCGTCTCACACGAATACATATTATATTTCTCTTGAGGACGCATCTTGCATCCGATTACTATCACTGTCAGCAGGCAACTGAATAGATATCAACCGTCTACACTTGTAAATTTCTGTATTTCAAGTCTCTGATTGGCCAATCCTACTCCAATAGAATACCTGCATTTAACGAAAGCTTTTTCTGGTTGTTGATTGGCTATTTTTAAACTGTCACTAAAATTACATTATTGCTTCCAAGAATCACAAGTAGTATTGTTAAACTCTCAAACTCATTATTGACTCAAGGTTACCTCATTGTTACCTCATTGTTAGCAACTTTAAACTCATTATTCTCACAGCTCCTACATTATTAAATTACGTAATATATTCACATAACATTATTCAACATGTGCACAATAATATAAGCATATGAAATGACTGTTACATACATTTTGCAAACTATCACATACACACACTGCTTCAAGACGGGCCGTTATTGAATTTACACATATAACCAGACCGAAATCATTTAAGTGTTAAAAATACTGCCTCATCATGAACTAAATGTATCACGTTTACTTTATGCTGCTTGTACCCTGTCAGTTCCTGTCACCCTTTAGCTTTAGCTACTCGACTTAAAATGTCAAGAAAACTTTAATTCTAAACTTGACTGCTGTTTACATATGGTTATTTTAGAGAGGTCTCTAATTATTCCTCATGGGTTAAATTCGTGCCGAATTTCCTACACTGAGAGGGAATAGTAAAATCACTGTTCTATTTTCCCAAGTCAGTATAAATCTAAATGATGTTATTCCTTATCTGTTGCCCAGAATATACTGTTTAATTGCAGCGATCTTGATTTATGAAGTTGCCGCACTCTGTATAGTCATAATATAATTTTAAACACATCAATGTAATAATCTTAATAATTAGAAAAAGTGGAAATCGTTTACGATTTCTTTAATAGTGTTTTTGTAATATGAAGCCCCATTATTTCCTTTGTTACTGATATTTATTAATTTCTGTATCGCATACACATGGTGTGTATGGATAGTTCTGTATTACACCAAAGTCCATATTTTTCCTGATTTCAGATGATATTAAAAAATCCCTTTTTAGAACGTGATCCGTTCACGCGCATGTTGGTGCAGTGCATTCATACGCATGTGCCTATAACCAAAGCTGCTCGAAGAGGAAAAGTCAAATATCAAACTTGGTATTGAAGGCCAGGGCCTTTCATTTTTCCAGAAAATCCCTCGTCCGAAGCTACGTTTTATATGGAAAATATGTCACTGTGTTTTATTTTGCCAAATTTGGCCCTAAGATTTTTTTAAAATGTTTAATTTATACAGCGTTTGAACTTCTATGGTCATATCAGCAACTCTGACTTCGTGTTATTATTCGCTGAAATCTAGGTTTTTCTTATCCTGTTTTATGTAACTGGAGGATGTTTTACTTTGTAATGTTCTCATAATACTACATATTATCAGCTGTTACTTTGCTATTTAACATACACATATTCATTCCCACAAACATACTTCCAAACTCCTCGGTGGATAGAGAATGGTTCTGGTTAAAGACCGTAGAGTACATTATCTAAGATTTTGATTAAAATACCAATTATTTGAGACATTTACATGACTACTGAATGCGTATTTTGAATTTTCTACGAATAGTCTGTGGAATCATTTCTTTTTAATTGATTTTATGTAATTTTTAATAACGAATGAGCTATCAGGGAAAAACTTATTGCCTAGAAGTGTAATTATCGTTAAAATATTCAATTTGTGTCAATGTTTTGTGGAGTTGAACGTGTATAAGAACGTTCGTTACTAACGATGTGATTTTTCCAATATTTTATAATGCATTGTTTATATAAGTCAACCATTTCTGTTTTTGTGACATCATGGAAAGAATAGGGAATTTAGGGAATTTAAAAGCCAACACATAACGATCACATTTTCAAAATTTAACTAGCACTCCTGGATCTCCCTTGTAATTACCTATAATGAAAAATAAAACTGTAATGAAGCCATTTATCAAACGTTTACCTCAATTAATAGGAAGTAGACTTAGTAGGAGTGGTTTGTAGAAGATTCATAAAAATAAACAATAACGAGTAGAGGAATTCGCGTGAACTTGACACAATAGTAGCCTTGGGTATATTTGGTGAATTCTAATTTGCAGATCTATAGGTTTTTTTCTCACTGAACGCAACTCATCGTGTTTTTCTTGCTCCTCTCCTCTTTTCCTTCTGATTTTAGTATCCGATTAAAAATTTATTCATTGAAACCAGGTATTTCTTCCCACCCACAAATGAAACCGTAGCTTAGAGGTTTCGGTTAAGATATTCAAGTACTTAGCTGTTACGAGATCCGCTGAAGCGCTAAGCACTAACACACCATATCAAATACTATTAGCTAATTGCTGAATACGTAATAATACATAAGCCAATGGCTCGAGTTAAATAAGGTTATTCCATTAGCTTAAGTGCATCATGTTATTATATCTAATGGACAGTGCTTTGTGTTGTACTCATTGTCTAGCGTAATAATCATAAGTAACATCTCATTTTATAGCTCAATTAATTAATTTGTGAGGTTAGGTTGTGTATTAAATATATCAGATTAGAACTTTTCTATTTGGGTTTGAGACCCCTGGATACATGTCCGATTTGAAGTGCATATATAAACAGGAATTAATTCATATTTCTACTTATTTATATAGTGTGTTTTATGTAACTGGAGGATGTTTTACTTTGTAATGTTCTCATAATACTACATATTATCAGCGCACTCGCGAGTTTAGTATCAGAAGGTGTAACATCCCTCTTGTCCGGCAGCATATTAAGGCAGAAGCGCACAAACACTGATGACAGCAGTTCAGCTTTTAGGGACAGTTATAATTAAATGTACAACTAGACAGAGTATCTATATTCGAGTGGTCAGTATTCTGGTTTTCCAATCCTCAATGTCTTGGGTTTAATTCCCGGCTGGGGATATTTTTCTATTAAAATTATTCCCTTTCCTCCGCAGAATCTAGAAGCGTGAATGCGAGCGTCTTTCATGATAACAAATCTTATGTGCTACGTTTATACGATGTTCTCTAGCCAGGATTGTTTTATTGTAGTATGTCTTCCACAAACTATTCCTATAAGAGATTATTTTTGTATATTCTTCATGTTAATCCAGGTAAATATTTGTGGATGTAGTTTCATTGCTCATTTTGCAACAAATAGAAGGCAGACACAGAAGGCTGAAGCAGTATTCAATTGTTAAAATGGTAAACATATGCTGGCTTTGAAATTCCGTGTTGGAGAAATATAAAGTATTGAAAAACTCAAACTAAGGGTAAGGGATATCTCTGAAACGTTTAATGTGGTAAAACCTTGACATAAACCGTATTTGTTGTTCTAGTCTGTTTATGACAATGGTTCACTTGTTCCAAAATTATACTAAATTCATTCAGAACGAAGAAAACTTCAAGATTGTTCTTAGAAATTTCAAGATTGATATCCTTGAAAATTTCATGAACATGTGGTGTTTTAAATAAAACTGTAGAGCCATTTTTGAGTACATAACAATAATGCAAATTCCGTATAAACAACAATTTTTGTGAGGAAATGTTCTTTTAAAAGTTTCTTGCCCCCCTGTTTTTAAAGGTGCTGATCTTATAGTTTGTTTCTATGTCCAATTTGTTTAGTTAGGCTGTTTACTTACACACAAACACGCGGACGCACATTTAAGTGCTTGGGGACATTTTTCTAAACATATTTTCTTTAGTTTATTGGACCTCAAAACATGTATGATTGGTGAAACCTCGATACCAAACGTTTGGTTGGAATAGAACACTAATTCTTCCATCTATTGAAGGTAGTTTTGCGCTGTTGGTTTAAAACGGTTTGGTTCTTTTGGTTATAAACCGAACTCTGTTTTAAAACCAGTTATTATGCAGTTCAAATGGTTCAGTTGGTTGGATTGATGATATCGGTGAATGAGTAGAACACAAATACATCCGCCAGTAAGGAACTCTTAACAGTTCTGTCGATCCGAACGCGGGGGTAACAACAGTTTCCAGTAGAGCTTCTTTGTTTTATAGCAAGATATTGAAGCATGTCACTACAACAGCTCACTGAGTTAGAGATGGGAGTTTTAGTGTAACGAAAGAATTACAATATTTTTGTTTCCTCTTAGTCTCAATATTACGTTTGGAACTTAGCTGTACTTAAAATGATTATTTTCTTGCTAAGGTGGCAGCTGTTCTTGAAGTACTTCTAAAGCTACTATACCATTATTCGATAGATTTATACTTTGGGCGACACGGCCTGTACTGATTATGTTGGATACTTCTCGTATAGTGTTTTTCCTGCAGCAAGCATATTTCGGGCATTGTCTGTGATAACAACGATGAATTTGTCGTTAACCAATGTCGCCAATAACGTCGATGATTCTTGACACAATATACTAAGGGCTTTCCCGTTGCTCTCCAGGTCGAATACTCTTATAACGTATAGAGTCTGGTGTGGTGATAATGATATTTACCACATTGTTGCCTGAAATATCTTTCCAGCCGCTAGAAATCACAGCAAGCGCATTTGATCTGTTAATCTTAGGCATAACCACTGTTTATACACGTTGTTATTCAGTATCCAGAAAACGTCTCCCAAGAGCATGTGTTAGTGTCCATTGAGAGTGTTTTAATGTTATTTGTGTATGTGTTTACTCAACGTGGTGAAGCCATCTTGTGACGTGATTCTTTGTTAGGTTTGTAGCTCCATCTGGTGTTAGCAATTTGCGGCAGTATTAGTTTTTGTTTGAAAGAATGCTACTTTTATTTTATTTAATTTTGTTTCACTGTCCTCCGGCTAGCTATGATCTTTTTGGGTCGAGCACTTCTCTTTATACAGGTTGTGTAAACGGAAAGGAATCTTTTATCCAAAGATAACACTGATGAAGGAATTTGTTTTACACTTTTATTGTCGAACACAGTCACTTTCACATTTACACATTGATCTTGACACTCGCCAAACTGAAACTGTTATAATACTTATTTACTGATCATTCTTAATTCACGTACATCAACTTTTTGTATCATTAACTTTACAATACTTGAGATTTTTCATAACTCTGATACGCGTAACTTGCGAACCGATAGCCGACGTGTAATATTTCTGCTGGACTGAAGGACTGAAGGCGACGTGTATGATACAAATATTTTTGACGAACTGACTGACTGAAGGCGTGTAATGTACAAAGAATTTTGATGAACTGAACTGGCTCTACCTCTAACCTAGCTCTTTTATACTCATACACCCCGATATGCCTAAAGATTATAACTGAGCTGCAATTGGCTAATAAAATGCGCCAACATTAGCGTCTATTTTTATATCCAATGAAAATTATGAATACATATGCTCTAGGGAAATGTTCCAGAAGATACTAAAGGAAAACGCGCCAACATTACGTAACTTCCTCGTTTCCAATAATGATAAACAGCTCACCCCCTCGCTGCATTATTGCACGCCATTATTGTCAGTTTCAGTAAGGCAGTATAAACTTACCTCCCAACAATAATTACAATCAACAAACATCTCAAATCAATGTCACATAAAAATGCATATTCATATTACAATCATTATTTACATTTAAGTAATTTGTGATACAAATTACTGCATCATATGCCCCACAAGAAACATAATTATAAATGTTTACAACTTGTTTGGAAATTTTATAATTGGGTTTTTAGTGTCCTAAATCTTGGAACACACGCTATCACTTTCACTTAACACTTCACACGTATTTAACACATGACATATGTTTTGTCTTTATCTTACCAGTATTTACTGGCTCTGGTTTAATGTGTTTAGACTTTAATCTGACATTACAAATTTTTTTTATATCAAATACTGTACCCTGAATTATTTAATTACTGTTACAAAATTGTTTACTTTCTTAAGTTGTTGACAAAAATTTGTGCATTTAAGAATTTTTGTAATTACTATACATATTTACTAAAATATTCACCCTCTACACAAATATATTTACATCTCTTAAATCTAGACACTGTTTCACATGTTCTGTTTGCTACATAAATATTTGTTTTAATTATTTTTACCCCATTTTTGTTGTTTTGTACTGTATATTCACAATACTCTTGGAATTATATCTACGTACTTTACTTTAATATAACATTAAGTTTTAATTTTTTAAATGCTGTTACAGTTACTAAGAATTTAATTTTTTTTTTTAACATTTCTCTTTTTTTTTCTTTTTTTATAATTTATTTCTCTTTTCACATGACATATATAAATAATTAACCCTCTTACAATCCAATACATTGCTCTGCAAGTCATCTTTAACTATCCAGCATTTACTTTACAACTCATTGCTATTCATCCTCCTGGATCAAATAGTCGGTGGCTAAACATTACACGTAACCGTATCCTAACCTTCCAAAGTTTGTTCATGGATAACCTCTAAAGGATTCAAATGATATTTCACCCCAAGATATAATTTGAAAACAATCTAAAGTTTCCTGAACAACACATCTTTTAACAACTGTCATTTTAAATTCTTCTACTATCTCTTTAATTTGAAAATACTCTGACAAGTCTGTCATAAACTGTACTGGATTGGAGTTTTCATTCTGAACAGCTTGGTACTTGTTAATTTCAGAAGTTAGATTTTGATTATTTATAGGCAAAACTTTAACTACTTCGGACAATTTATTTCTTTGCATTGCTGACTCCTTCTGTATCTCTGATATCTCCCCTCTGGAATTAACTTGCGCCTGATTCACATCTACATTCATAACCTCTTTCATCTCTCTTATCTCACTTGAAATGTTACTCATTCTACTACCTGACTCTGTACATTCTACATCAACATGTTCACTTTTAGTATTAACCTCACTTTCTTTGTTACCTATTTCCCTGCTCATGTCTAGCATTTTCTTTGAAACTTCTCCTATCTCACCTGCTATTATTTCCTTTTCATCACTCATTTTTGGCATACTACTATCTAGCTTCGTAACCATCTTTTCAATTTCTTCCCTGCTTTTATCTACTTTTTGCTCTAATATCTCATTACTCCTACCAATATCTTCAATTGATTTCCTATGATCTTTTTTTATAGCTTCTCTCAATTCCTCAAAACTCTGATCTATTTTTTGTTCTACACTCTTAATAATATCTTCCCTCAATTTCTCAATATTCTTATTTAATGTTTCGCCAAAGTTTCTCAACATTTCCATCAGCATACTAGCATCAAAATGAACATTTCCTGCTATTCTATTCTGACTTTCTTCACTAACATTTCCTCTCTCAAATTCTACATTGTTTGAACTATTTTCTGTAACCTGTATTGAATTACAGCTAACTGTTACACTATCCCCTTCCATTATTGTTTCTTTAATATTATTAGTACCCATTATTTTCTTTATCCTACCGCTCCTTAAGTACATTTGATTGTTACAATTTTGTTTTCTAAAAAAAAAAATTACGATACTCTGACCTTTGTGATGCTGTCTGTTGCTGTTACTTTGATATCCAGCTTCCTGCCCCTCTCTCCTAGGTTTGTATGTCGCTTCTGCGTCGTATCATGATGAATCTACGTCGTTTTGGTGTTCTGTATTTGAATTCCCCTGTTGCCTTTTAATCTCGGAATTACGATGTACAATCATCCGCGTAGTCTGTCGTTCCTATAGTTGTTTCTGGAATCTGCGTCTTGTAGTTCAGTTCACTGCTCCATTCGCTCCACGTCCTGATTCCTTTGCTCCTTCCTGGTTATTCTGCTTCTTCCTGGTTATTCTGCTCCTTCCTGGTCACTCTGCCCCACGTTCTGGGTGCCAATTTGAAGGTTGTTTAATGTTTACTTAATTAACATTATTGTGTAGCCCCACGTTGTGGTGCCAATTTGATAGTGGTTTACTTTATATTATATTTAATTTGTTGTTGAGCCCCACGTTTGGGAGCCAATTTGCGATGGTAAATTTATAATGTTATTTGTGTATGTGTGTTTACTTCCCGTGGTGAAGCCATTTTGTGACGTGATTCTTTGTTAGGTTTGTAGCTCCATCTGGTGTTAGCAATTTGCGGCAGTATTAGTTTTTGTTTGAAAGAATGCTACTTTTATTTTATTTAATTTTGTTTCACTGTCCTCCGGCTAGCTATGATCTTTTTGGGTTGAGCACTTCTCTTTATACAGGTTGTGTAAACGGAAAGGAATCTTTTATCCAAAGATAACACTGATGAAGGAATTTGTTTTACACTTTTATTGTCGAACACAGTCACTATCACATTTACACATTGATCTTGACACTCGCCAAACTGAAACTGTTATAATACTTATTTACTGATCATTCTTAATTCACGTACTTCAACTTTTTGTATCATTAACTTTACAATACTTGAGATTTTTCATAACTCTGATACGCGTAACTTGCGAACCGATAGCCGACGTGTAATATTTCTGCTGGACTGAAGGACTGAAGGCGACGTGTATGATACAAATATTTTCGACGAACTGACTGACTGAAGACGTGTAATGTACAAAGAATTTTGATGAACTGAACTGGCTCTACCTCTAACCTAGCTCTTTTATACTCATACACCCCGATATGCCTAAAGATTATAACTGAGCTGCAATTGGCTAATAAAATGCGGCAACATTAGCGTCTATTTTTATATCCAATGAAAATTATGAATACATATGCTCTAGGGAAATGTTCCAGAAAATTCTAAAGGAAAACGCGCCAACATTACGTAACTTCCTCGTTTCCAATAATGATAAACAGCTCACCCCCTCGCTGCATTATTGCACGCTATTATTGTCAGTTTCAGTAAGGCAGTATAAACTTACTTCCCAACAATAATTACAATCAACAAACATCTCAAATCAATGTCACATAATAATGCATATTCATATTACAATCATTATTTACATTTAAGTAATTTGTGATACAAATACGCAATGGGTATAACTGGTATAATACAAAATGAGGATTTTAAACGGAATGATATCTGTAAGACTGGTGTATATGGTAGGATTCGTAAATTCAATGCAAGTAAAGGTTATTAAATTCTCTATTTCCTATTATGGCGATTTTCTGTCATAATGTACATTATGTCAACCAAGTGAATTGAAAATATAGTCATAGTTGTTTTAATTATACATCTGAGCAATACATAAACGTTCTCAAAGACTCCAAATAATTAACAAAATATTTGTTGACAATTTGAAATGCTATAACACAATGGATTAAGGAATTAACTACTCTTGTATCACAGTCTATCTAGACAAAAGTGTTTATCAGATACTTGAGACGATTCCTGCTGCACAGATCCGTAACTGTCTCTTGAATATTTACTGGATTTACCCTGTATTGGGGATTCCACAGAACCAAAACCAGCTTTTCTGTCGTTGCAGGAGAAAACTTTCGTGTGGATTCGCCCATGAACCGACTGGTTTAGCTCACTTGCAGCTGATGCTGGCGGTATATTGAGCAGTTTAAGCTCCAGTACATTTAGCAGTTGATTTCAGCACAACCTCTAACATCGAGTAGAAGGTAACACGTGTTGAGCAGCTACCCATAGGATATCTCGCTAAAAAAAGACGTGCCCTGAATTCGGCTACATTAGGTACCTTTATTCCACTGTTGCACACCTCAGTTATGTAGTCCAGTGCTCAATAGACTTGCAAATCAATGCCTCTCTGTTCTTATTTGCGTCACTTATAGGTGGCTCAACATTGAAAGAGAACATCGTATTGTCTTGAAGTACAGAATCTACGTGACGTGAAATTCCTGGCAATGAGTATTAATATCTGAGAACACAACATTGCCTACCTTGGCTTAATTGATGGCATCACACATTGGTCGTAAGAATTTTTTTTAAAGTTCCCTTGTTTTACCCAATTTATGATACTGTGTTTTCACTGTTTTCGTTACCACTTATTACCGCAATTACACAACACACATGCACACAAACATGGCGCCCATGGCGAAACTCGAACGCGCGACCCTCAGCTTGGCGGAACTATGCACTCCAGCGACCACGGCTACGAGGGCCGGCCGAGATGACGATTCCTCAAACTTTTCCCGCGTACCACCTGCTTGCACTGCGGCCTTAATATTTCTATCGAACTGAAGGGTAGGGCAAAAAATGACTTCCAGAATAACCTCTTTATTTTTTAACACTTTCAAAACACAAGACAGCAACGAGTCGGATGTGGGAGTTATAGAATACAAGCAGATGATCCATGGAGTACGTTCAAGTCCATGATTTTCTTAACTAACAAGCCATACCGGAGCAGGACATCCTCCGCAGCGTATATGTTTATACTTGTCTTCTACTCAATTCCATGCACTTCTTATGGTCACTGCATTATTGGAGATCACAGTCCCGAACTTGTCCTTATCTATTTCGTCAATGACCCGAATATGTCTGATGTAACAGATTCGGCGGTTTCTCTTTGCACACCAGCCGAGTACCCTTGTAAAATATCGGTTTAGGTGCACTAACAACGAAATTCACAACGTTGTGCCATGATATATCTCCTCATTCATTGAATATTAAACTAAGACCGTTTTGTGCTGGAATCATCGGCATCCCTTGGTTTTCTACAGTGGGTAAAATTCCACCCATAGAATGATGGTGAACTGAAACGCAGCCAAGGCGAATCAATTGGAAAACTTGTGGCAAGTATTTTGATTCAAGCATTGACAAAAGAACGCCAGAACTGTAGACGGCCCTGCGATAGTTTCATCTACTTCGCTGGAGGTATCAGCTGGAGCTAAATCTACCGGAAACCTAATGTTAGGCGTGCCGTCAGTACTTGTAGAAGCTACCGTCGAAAATAATGTTGAAGATCTTGGACACATCACAGAAGATGTTCCCTGCTTAGAATATTGTTGTGATGCTGCTGAAGCCATAGCGTAACAGATCGTAGACAATATTTACATTTGTTGATATGCTCAGAAAGTCTCGTAGCAAGAGCATTCTTGTAGACGGTTCCACAGTAACTTACATTTTGCCCCTATATTGCCTTGTACCTGCCGACTGTCAAAATGCTCTCACACCTCAACACGAGGACGCATTGTACTGCCGGACGCTTCACAACAAAAGCAATTTTAATCATGTCGTGCCTTAAATACTCCGGATACCATTACTGGAACGTTCGCGAATGTCAGGAACAGTTGAAAGCTGCAAATGGATCGCCTGAGGTGGATACAAAACGTGATACATAAATGGTTTGCGAATGACATAGAATTATACCATTAATTCCATTAATACGGGGTAAAATGTTGTAGTTTACGCCTCATTTTCGTATTATACAGTGCTATACCTACAAACATATTGGGAGTACTTTGTCCACTTCATCATTAGCTACCGTACTTGAAGAGGATGGATTTGTTGGCAGTATCTCTGGAAGGTTACGCGGTTCAATAATTGCAGCGGACGCGGACCCTGATGTTAAATGTATAGGACACAACTGCTGCTGCTGTACAACATTATTCTGCGAAGAAGCCTTACATTTTATGGATTGTGAACATAACTTACACGCAATAGGATGATTACGTACTCTTGATGCTGATGGTGACTACAGACAATAAGTTTGTACATGACATTCAGAAATTACTCAGCAACATCTCTGACCCTGAACAACATGTAGTATTCGTTGGGATTCATTCCCATTAAGGAATAAAGGGGAATGAAAGAGCGGATGAAACTGTCAAGGATCCACACAGTTACTCCAGCTAAGGAACATTCCAGTTACACACTCTGATGTCTTAAATCACTTCTCCAAAGCAGCAATAGAAAATGGAAGTTTGAGTGGAGTCAGCAACCATAAGGAAAATTTCCCCAGGTACAAAGGGGATCCACCCTCCCTCAACCCACTAAGTCGCTCACTAAAAGAGAATGTCATTCTAAGTTACTCTCATCTGGCTACGAATTGGTCACTCCAACCTTACTCACTCTTATCTTCTCTCAGGACAGTTGCAGCCAACATGTGACCAATCCAAAGAACATCTCCATCTACCACCTCCTCATGGAGCGTAATGTATACAAAAACAGGCAGAAATAGCATAGAGTTCCGCATGATATATCAACAATACTATATGGCTTCCTACTACACCGCAAGCGTTTTGCTTACGTAAAAGATATTGGTATATGGGACTTAATGTGAATGCAAGCATCTATTCCTGAAATATACTGTTATTAACATGTAGGCCATATTATATATACATATACATGTGGTATATACTCTTATCACAGTAGCTGAATGGTTAGAGCAACCGCACGGATAATGTGAGAACCGTGTTCAAATCCCGGCTGTCACATTGAATTCTTCAGCTGATTCTATAGATATTAAAAGCAATGCCCAGATCAGGTTAGGTCCTTAAAAATTATAACTAACTTCATTAGTCATAATGAATTATAACTAATTATATAATAAAAACATTCTAGCTGTAATGTAAGGCTATTACAAATCTTTACTATGCTGCATGGTGTGCTAGCATTTTGCAGCCTGGTGCTTAGTGATGTGACTGATTTAGCATTTTATCGTGAATTCACGTCACCGCAAACCAAGGGTGGATCGCTATCAACCGAGTACCTTGTAGACCTAGAATGTCAAGGACATGGAATGAGGTGATACAAGGAAAAACTTTGTTTCGAAATGATTGTGCAAAGAATCGTCAACTAAGTTTACTGTTTCCATATAGCAATTCAAAGTCCATTCTTTCAACTGGATAAGGTTCACAAATTTGTCTTAAATACTTCTGTCGTCTCACAACCGTTACAGCGTTAATACAAAACAGTTGAACTTCTCAATGCATAAAACCATTTTATAATAAACATTCTTAATCTCATGAATTCTTTAATCTTTACAAGTTATTAACAATGCGCGTAACAGATTTAGTCGTTCCCTTCCTTTTTCATGCAACCTGCTAAAAGCTTACAAATCTACTCAAAAGTTTTTATGAAATTACAACTGTAAAGAATTTGAATGAGCTGGAAATATTCTACATGACCTCCGCTCCGTTAAATTTTAAATACACAATGTTCTGAAATTGCACGCTTTGAGTGTAAATTTAGAAGATTATTACTTAGAAAATGTGGTTGAAATTCAATTTAGAATAGAGCCAAAAGTTTGGCGTATGCCGCAAATTCGCTGCTCGTGAGCCGGCTGTAAAAAATCTTGTGTCGCTGACTGTCTCGGTAGACACTCTCTTGCATCTCATGACGATCAGCTTGGTTGCTTCGTCGCGTCGGGGAGAGGCATTCAGCGACCTCACTGCCCTTCCCCTGATGGCGGCCAAATGGTGAACCTGTCTCTACGTATGCGATGTAATCCTTCCACCTGCATAATAATAGGTTACCCAAGACGTAATTCTGGGAGATTAAGTATAATGGTAATGATATCTCGTGAGGCTTCTGGTAACAATCTTGTATCTGTCGTAGGGGTTGTGCAAACTGCACATAACAAAGAAACCCGTGTACTCAGTAATAAAGTACGTGAGATTGCAAGTCACCATTGAGATTGCTATCTCTAGTGGGATGCCTTGGTGGTCTACCTGGGAAATATCTTGAGTCAGTTAGGGAATTCATTGTCTCACTGGCATGTTATCACAATAGCTCAATGGTTAGAGCAACCGCATGGAGAGCGAAAGATCCTTGTTGAAATCCCGGCTGTCACATTGAATTCTTCAACTGACTGTATATTAAAAGCAGTGCCTTGACCAGGTTATGTATTTAAAAAGTATAATTAATTTCATTAGTTGTAATTAATGATAATTAATTATATAACAATAGAAGACATTCTAACAAACAAACCGTGTAGCCATTAATAAAGTACTTGCGATTGCAAGCTCCCATAGAGATTGCTATCTCTAGTGAGGTGCTTTGATGGTCTAGCTGGGAAACATCTCGAGTCGGTTGGGAATTCAATGATCCACCAGTATATTGCCACAGTAGTACAATGGTTAGAGCAACCGAACGGAGACCGGGAGATCCGTGGTTCAAATCCCGGCTATGGCATTGAATTTTTCAGTCATCTGATTCTACCTTTCCATGTGTATAAATGCTTGAATGTTTTACTTCTTAATATGTTTGTTTAAAAAATATCAGTCGCGCTATGGCCGCGATATTGAAGTGACCTTAAATAATTTAAAAAAAATTATAAGAAAACTGAGATCTCGATCCACTTGTCGTGTTGATTCTCTCGGAATGTTTAAATAACTGTTGGCAAATGTACTTTTATAGTAAATTTACTTCTTATGAGAAAAGCATCTCTGAAATGACTTAAAGTAAAGATCGGACGCGATTTTTCTGTAAGTTGTTTGAAAAGACGCAAAAGTACCTTTAAAAGCGCCAGTAGAACTACAGTGATAGGCACTCTAGTGATGAATACCAATGAGAAGGGCCAGTAAATAGCCTTCAGGTATGGGATACACTTGAATATGTCTCTTACTTTCGGTAGATATTCCTTACATTTTTCCGTTTTAGAATACCCTGTTTCACTAAGGCAATACTTACTAGCTGTCATTTAAGTGAATAATATAGCCCTCTAAATCTGTGACAAGTTCACAGTGGTTTCTTTTAAAGCTAAAAATAGCAAAATTGCATGTGTTGATTTATGTGCAACAGATAAGCGCTGGTGCATAATGTATTCCGTGGTGCTGCAGGACAAGAGGTAGGGTGCACATCAGTCCTTAATGGGGAGGTTCACCCACACCAACCTTGTTCTGGAGCAATATAAGGAGTTCTTTCCAGTTTTTGGCATCTGGATACACCACCTAATCTATATATCCTTTAAGGGTAGAATAGAAGCTCTATCCCACCAATTCTAAGTCTGCTAAATTCATGACCCATTGTTTCAGAAATTGGAAATGAGATCTCGATACCGTCGATACCTCGATACGCTCGATACTTGGTGGTATGGAAATATGTCTAATACTTTGAGATAAGCCTTCGATACTTTTAAATGTTTAAGATTTGCATTATTAAAGGCTGTTGCCTTATATGCTAAATAATGAATAAAAGCAGTCGAAACTTCACGTTATTGCCTCGCACCTGCTCCCAAAGAGTTGTTCAACTATATATTAATAAACTTTGACTGCGTATCCTGTGGGTGAATCAATTCAACATTTCATAGACCCTTTATCTCAACAAAAACGTGCAAAACGGCGGGAGAAGAGTAGAGGTACTCATGTAGTATACAGTGTTAACTGAGTTGTAAATGAAGCTGATTCATGACGTACTAAATCATGTTTCTGCAATAGCCTGGGTTGGTGACGCCCTCAATAATTAAATTTACCTACTCC
Source organism: Deroplatys truncata (assembly GCA_030765065.1). Classification (NCBI taxonomy): domain Eukaryota; kingdom Metazoa; phylum Arthropoda; class Insecta; order Mantodea; family Mantidae; genus Deroplatys; species Deroplatys truncata. The sequence continues at coordinate 173,971,074 of CM060981.1, forward strand.
AGTAACCAAAATTTGTGAATCCAGCAGAAACAAATCACAACTTAAGACATGAGATAATGCAGCACATAGAAATATTTGTTATTTTTATTTGTTTGAGTTTTACGTAAAAGAATTATTTGTTTATATTTTCAAGATTGCAGAATAAACATGAACTGCTAATGTTTGTTTGAGTTTTACGTAAAAAAATTATTTGTTTATATTTTCAAGATTGCAGAATAAACATGAACTGCTAATGTTTGTTTCTCTATGGATAGAAAATTCTTAAAAAGAAAGTTTACAGCACAAAATCTAATTACATAAAATGAAAGCAATGATATGTATTATTATTATTATTATTATTGTTATTGTTATTATTATTATTATTATTATTATTATTATTATTATTATTATTATTATTATTATTATTATTATTATTATTATTGGCCTTGACTAACAATAGGGTATATGACCTGTGGGATTATCAAGATATAAAATTCTGTTAATTGGAGAATGTCAAACACAAGGATTTCGGAATTAGTATAGAATATAAAATTGGTTACATGCGTTTATACATACAAAACTAGGTACTAAGAGGGACATAATTCAGTGAGCAAGCTATCGCCTTTACAGTTTTTTATAAAGTGTATATTGAGTATCGAGTATCGATGCTCGAAAATCAGTATCGGTATCGAGTATCGAGAAATAGTGATATCGCCCCATTACTCAGAACTATTTAAGATATCAGACTGAAATGTTTATAGGATGCAAATACATGCATCTACTTTCATCCAATAAGTTTGTTTATTAAGGAATACAGGATTTTTCTAGATTATACCACCTTTTAATTAAAATTTATTAGCTATTATTTTTTTAAAAAGTAACCAACCATCTTATTAGCACCAAAGTAGAGAGATAAAAAACGTAGATATATTTTATCATCCTGGAATGTAATTCAGTTCTTTTTAAGAGTTTCTGTGAAAACGGATAATTTATACAATAAATGACATTCACGGAAAGAACTGTTCAAAGAATAAATGGAGAAACAAACCTGGCTTGAGCATACAGAATCTGCCACATTAAAGTATTACCAATTTGTGGAGAAAAACATACTATAAAACATGTGCTAAAATTTACCTCTCTACTCAAAGGTATGTAGAATTTAAGATTTTTTGGTTCTAAACTCATAGTACAAAATGGCAAATGCAGTAAGCTTTAAACACACATTTAAAATGTAATTATTCTGCAATTATAAAAGGCATGTCAAATTAAAGAGGAAATCCCAATTAATAAAACTGCGCAAAACACAAAAATGTAGTTTCTGGGCAATCTTTGGCATTTAGTCTGCCCTTAAAAAGTTTGTTGAGAAAAGGTAGAAAGAAAGACAGGGTTATATTATGCTACGTTTACAGTTTAACACATATGAAATTATGTCGTGTTTTGGCTGAACGCAACAAATTTGTGGGAAAAGATATAGGCTGTTCCGAGTATGGGACAGATAAATGTGTTATTTTCCGCAGCGAATACGTTATTCTTTTATATTGCATTGTCCTGAGTTAAGTGATTATTTCATTAGGTTTAGCTGCGGGAGGTTTCATTTGCGATTCGAGAAAGTTCAAAAAGAGTGAATTGTTAAGATTGTATTTTTGGTGGTAGCAGTTGTCGCTCACGTTTGGAAGCTTCCGGTTTCATAACTCGTGTACCAGCCAAAATAACTGGTTTTTTTCATGGTTCCATTTACTAGGCAGGTAAAAGCTGGACTGAGGATTTGAATATCATAACCCAAGTTTTACACACGAAGCACAATAAATAGATACAAAATAGATGCACACTCGACCGATACTTTTGGTTTCCTATATGCTTTTCTTCATTGAATATTGGCAGAAGCTGGTTATCATCTGTGTTCTACACCAGCCCCGGAAGAGCCAGTCTCTTATTGCTTTGAATTAAAATCCAGCACACACACACAGGTTAGACTGTGAACATAGGTTAGGCCAGGCGAACCGTGAAAGGGGAGGAGTACGCAAAATTTGATCTGAGTGACTGGAATGCATTCTTCGCAACGACAGTCCACAGCAGCCCCTGGATAAGTCCACCTTGTATTTGCTTGATGTCAAATGTCTGTATTCAAGCATTATTTTATAAATTCAGATCGGTTTCAGTCTCAGGTACGAAGAAATAGCGTGGAGTAATAAACCATTAAGAACCATTAATAGAGTGCTAGAACCAGGTAAATAGTGCTGTGCATGATAAGTCATATCGCTACTATTCCATGCACTCGACTATAATATACAACTAAAGTAAACATTCTGGCAACATCTACAAAACAACCTGCAGAAGCCTAGAATTCCTCATTCTGATTAAATGAAATTATTGCAACAGAGGCTATTTCCCAGCCGATTACTCGGACAGATGGCAAATAACAACTACTATGTATCGTAACTAGGACAATATGTCCTGCAGACACCGATTCATGTGCATAAAATGATCTACGGAACATGACCTTGGTTTTAAAGTGATGGCTGACGATACATACCCACGTAAGGTACATTTCTCATATGATTAGACTTAACACGTTGATCAACCTTGTATCCCAACTTACACCGAGTGCGATGGCTTAGGAGGCAACGTCTGTGGGCCGCATTCGGTGGGTCCAGGATTCATCCCCGGTGTCCGCCTACTCTGGCTCGTGGTGTTTTTTCATGGGTTCCCCAGGTTGACAGGCGATTGTTGGAATGGTCCAGATTCTACCACGGCTCTCCTCCCTCTCATTTCTTGCATCCATTATCTTCCTTGCCATCTGTTTCAGGGTTGTAGGACCAGGCGACGGTGTTAGGCGGGTTATGGCTGGGCGGTGGCTTGCCTACCCGCTGTAGAAGTTTCTTCCCTTGCATCGCTGCGGGGACTGCTAAGTTAGATCTCTGCCCCGAGGTTGCATTCATTTTAGAAACATTAGGGACTCTTTTGTACTTGCGCCCATCGATATCAGGATTTTATCGCCTTTTGGATCTCGCCCCTTATCCCTCCCTTCCAGGGGTCACGTTGAAAGCAAAAAGGGCCAACTTAGCCTACTTGTGATGCTCTGCTCCGGTTCCGGGGACCCCTGCGTGATATGTAGGTACCTTTCTTTAGTTTTTTCATCTTCCATGGTGTAGTGGTTACCATGCTAGCCTCAAGTTCCCGAGGTCGCGGTTCGCGGAGTGTGATGGATTTTTTCGGACGTAAAAATTCTTATCATGACTTCCTTCGGAAGGGAAGTGAAGCGGTGGTTCCATGTGGTAGATTTACGTCACGTAAAAGATTCTCAAGCCATAAATCTCAAGAGGCCTCTGAGCAACATTACCGGTCTTTCATGTCCAATATAGAATAGGACGCTAAGTACCACACCAGTTACAGAGCGTCCATAAATAAAATTCTTATTTTTTCTTTACCTTTACCTTTATCCCAACTTACAACCGTAGGGGCAGAGGCAACAGGAAATGAATTCAGACATACCCTGATCTGCATGACTTTTCCAAACAGCAACAGCCTCCCTTTCCCGGAACGTCTTGCTAAACATCCTATAGCTAGCCAACATGCTTACCTTTCATATGAATGAGAGAGAGAGGAACGATACGTCCCTGTATGCTCTATAAACAAACAAAACTATCAAAGTTTCATAGCAAAATTGACGTTTACTTCTATATAACATTACGATTACATTACATCCTGATGGTAACAAAAGGGTTCCATAAAATTGCGAACAACTATCCTTTTGTTGGTCAAGCTGCATGGGAAAGAACAAGAGAACCTCACTTCTACTTCAAACGACACAAACGTTTTTGCTTTGTAATACGCCGGTCTTATTCTACTAAAGTATCTAAGTGATAGTGTAGTTATGCATGAACGTCCTAAGAAATAACAGAAAAATAAATAAAAGAAAACACGGCTGCCTCCGTAGCTCAGTCGTTAGAGCACCTGCCTGCTTTGCGAGGGGTGCCGGGATCCATTCTCGGCTGGGGGTGGTAATTTTTCTATAGCCAAGATTATTCCCTATCCTACCCAGTGTCTGGAAGTATGAGTGTGAATGTTTGTGTGATCTAATGGTTAAAATCCAAAGTGCAAGAAACCCGACGACAAGCGAATACGAGTTAACACCATTGCCTTAGGCAATAAGTTCCAAAGGAAAGGCCGCCGATAAGACCATTGTAGTTAAATGGAAATAAAGAAGAAAAACAACATTTTGTAGCAAGAATTTCACCTACCTACTTAAGGAATTCATACTGCAACAAAGAAGCTTTATCATTATAGTATTCAAAATGTTGCGCATTACATAAAGAAACTAGCTATATAAAAGATTAAATGCTCCTTTTATGGTTATAAATGATGCAGTTGTGGAATAATAAAGACTACCTACACGAGTAAGTAAGCAAAAACATATCAAGGTTCAGGTAACCAGTTAATTGGATATTCACGAGCAATTATTTGTTGGATGGTTTGAGTAATATTCTTCGAGATTCCGTAATTAAATTAGTATGTACGCTGCGATGGTCCAACAATGTGAATTTAATCTCACGTGTTTACATTCCTATGAGTTTTCTATCATCTATCTTTTATATTTATATAGCTTCTACAACCTACTTTTTCATAAACTTATTTTTCTGTCTGCCTCATGTTAACTGAGATAAGGGTTTGCAAAAATAGTTTCATTACATATGTTTTATTGCTGAAGGGGGGATTCAGGAGATCGAAGCTATAATCATATGTTTAAAAGTGGGTTGCTCTGTGCTGGTCATTAATACTCTATAACATTGCTACCGCTATGTCTGAATGGGACAGCACTTCAAAAAATATACTATTGTTTTTCATGTTGTCTTTGGTGTCAGTATTATCTTATCAGCAATTCTTTTGGCAATGTTTAACACCCGTTCTTACTGCATACGGCACCATGGCGATGGACACTGATAATTATACATTAAATGAAAAGATAACCGGTAGGATATTTGGGAATGAAACGTTCCAGACCTAAGTTCAGGGTACCTCTCCGGCATCTACAGCTATGATGACTCAGTAAAACCTGAAAAAACTACCATCCTGACAGGGTTTGAAACCTGAACCTCCCGTTCGCGAGTCCATGTCTTAACGACCTCGGCTACCCGTTTTTGGTGTCTCATCAGCAATGATGAAAACTCATTCTTCAACATTTTGTTCTTATCGTTATATTTTACTTCTTTGGGTTAAAATTAATTCACATGCACAGACACACATGTGGAATCTAATTAGAGAAAATCTTGCCCTTTGACCCGGGAATCCAAACTGCAGGATTAACTAAAAGTATATGCATAATATTCAGATGAGCAGGACACGTTATGAGACAGCGCCCCTAATAAATGAACACACAGAGCGGCTTCCTGGGTCCTCAGGATTGGTCAGAGGAACGGCAGGCAGAGACCCGCTGGGCAGACGAACTGAGGAGGACCTTCGGCAGCAGATAAACCACGATAGCCAAAGAAAGAGAAACATGGGAAAAAGTGGGTAGACATAGCCAGTAGGACAATAAACTAGGTTGATCTTTCCCGGAATGGCTAATCGGGACAGCAAAATCCAGCTCCCTTTTACTTGAAAGAGGCTCTTGCCCAAAAGGAGGACGACTTTCGGCAGTAGGTGAACCACGATAGCCAAAGAAAGAGAAACGGAAAAAAGTTGGTAGACATAGCCAGCAGGACAATAAGCTAGGTTGATCTTTCCCGGAATAGCTAATCGGGACCTTAAAATCCAGCTCCCTTTCACTTGAAAGAGACCCTTGACCAAAAGGAAAAGATATATTGGCCAATTTGTGAATATGCGTAAACAGCAGGATACAGAAAATAAAACATATAAGTAAGGTTCAACGCCGAATATGGATTATGTAGTAGATTTATCTAAAGTCGCATCATACCGTCAAATTCTTCAAGTTTCAAGATTATGATTCTACTGTTAGGAGTAGTCACCTGTTGATTCCTGTTAGTAATGGCAGCTGCATTTCACGGCCAGTTGACCTGTTAGCGAGGTATTTTAAAACACCTTTGGTGAAATCTGCGCCCTTTAATTCCTAACACTGTACAGACATACTTCTTGCTGAAACGAAAATAATTGCAAAAGGGAATTTAAGTGAAACGAGATTTTGAAAGCAAGCAGAAAAGAGAGATAAATGAATTAGACAAAAAAAGTTTAAAGTAGGCAATGATCAACAAGGAAAAAAAAATTAATAAAAAATTAAAAAATAGCAGAAGGTTTCGAATCCTCAAAAAGTTTCGGCAATTGGAAAAATCTCGGCAAGTACAAGTTTTAGACACTTTAGATCCTTAGCTGAGGAAAGAACAGCTAAATGTGTAGACAGAAATGTTTTAAGCATACAATACTAATAAAGTTTTCTCTAGAAGTAATGAAAAGTTGGCTCATGATTACTTTTACACTTCCTTCATTGTTTCCCTTCTGTCTGGTAGTCAGTGTGAGTTTCATACGTGGTTTATGTGTTACTTGGTAGTTTTATTCGCGTTGCATGTTCCTCTGACTCGGAGAATAAAAACCTTATCACCACGCCTGACAAGCTAAGGCAGCACAATTATGTTAATCTATCAAGAATCATATTGGACAGTAAAATATATCAATTACAGATTACGCTTACATTATTAAGTTGCCAAATTTTCATAAAGCATTAACGGGCGTTATAAGAGATTAAAGATAAACACAAAAAGGCACAAATCGCATCCTAATGCAAGATGACCACAACTTGGAAACAAATGAAAATTGATATATACACATCAATGGGTTCCTCTTTCTTTATTTTAACATGTGGAGGAAGGCCATGTTTTAATTTTTACAAACTTCCTCTAAATGGCAACCAGTTACTTATGGCACTTAGCAGTATTGTAGTGTTTGTCAGTACAACGCAGTCAGATTTCTGACTGTGGTTTGCTGCATTGTTCTGTCTTATCTTTACTAAGATAAATCCATAAATTAATTTTTCAGGCAGTTTACTTTGAATTACAATGCGAATTATATATGCAGTATTGAGATATTTTAAAGCCTCTCCTGCAAAAATAGAAGGTCTTAAATTGTGGTCCTTTTTAATTAGGGTGTGAGTAGATTAACTAGAACTTTATAACAATAAAAAACGAATGAAGCACCAAGTATAATCTAAGAAAAACAAGACTTACTGAGATTCTGCGAGATAACCTGCTGAGTTCCAAAAATAGCTTGAGTGAAGGAATCGGATATTTCTAGGGAACGAAAACAAAATATTTCATTTATTGCATTCACATGACTTTCTCTACTCCCTATAGGTTATAGTTATAAACTTCTCATAACTATTCTTACATAACTCTTATTTTACTATCAACTTCATTTTAATCGAGATAAACCTTTGCAGAAATAATTTCATTATGAATTTCGTTGAAGGTACAAGGGGACACTGTTGTTTAATCTGAGTCGACCGTCAGATGTTTAAAAGCGCCTCGCTGTATGCTGGCTTTTAAACCCCAATGTCTTTCCATGACTTCGCGAGAAACAACTGAAAAGCGATAGCACGTTAGAAAATGAGTGTTGAAAAATTCAAACCAGTAAAACATGTATCGGAAATTGCTAATGCCACAAAAAATGTTATTTTAAATAAATTGTGTTTTAAAGATATCTACATTTTTTGTGTAATACGTGCTTGTCTATCCCTTATGTTTCATCAGTTATACAAAATTATAGAACATCCCTTTGCGAAAAGACGACTTTACAGGAACCCCAAGAAACTTCAAAATGTACACTTTATTTGTATATAAATATCTGAAACATATGCATTTTAAAAAAAATCGTTACAGCAGTTGTTGAGAAAATTGGATGTTCTAAGATCTTCCATAAGCGCAGCTTTGGGGTGAGGAATTTCTTGAAAATCTTTGTGTCGCATCTTGGAATCTAAACACCAAGTTTGGTATTTATCAAATATTTCATTTATGCTGCTTATGCTGCTTGCACGCACACACATACACAAAGACCTTTTTGAAATGCTATTTTTGTTATTCAAGTGGCCTCAAAACAGGTGCTTCCGGTAACATATGCATATCGAATTTTTGGGTGGAATGCAATACTTTCTCTCCCTACTTGGTATATTGTACGGAATGTAAAAATTTGTAAACGTAAAACGAATATGAAATATAGAATCCGAAAATTAATATTTTGTAACTGCAAGATAAATGAAAATTAAAAAAAATGTGTTTTTGCCAAAAAAAAATTGAGAAAAGGACAACTCTCTGGCCTGTTATAAGTCCACTTGTGGCATTGATGTGAAGGCAAGCGTTCCCATGAACGCATCCCGAAGGAGTAGAAGAAATTCCGGTCGGCCTGCCAACAGAGCGTGTCTCCCCAACACTGTGGGCTTGCTCCCGTGGGGCGAACTAGCTCTGATTAGAATGATAAATTAAATCCCTACTCTTCTTTTCAGCCAATGACTCAACGCACATCGTGTTGTGTGCTAATCCCGCGCAAGGGCTGCCTGCCGGAGGGAACCCTGACATTTCCACATACAGCATGCATTATGTGTGCCTACTTTATCGTAGTACCGCTACTAGTTGTATGACAACAGTGGTAATCACTCTAAAAGGAGAGTTAGTGGTATTTTTAATACTTATAAGATGACATGAAGTTGAATTTCCCCGTGCTGCAGTCGATAAAGCAGCTGCCTACTGTTCAGGGTTCTTAGAATCGATTCTCGGCTGAACTCGAGACTTTTTCTTTAAAAAAGCTTGTTTGGTATATTCAGATTCTCTTTGTGAATGTGAGTGTGTGTTCTCGGTTATTTAATAACCAATTTTCTCGCTTTTCAGTACTGCAGCTGAGCAAATAGCAGGGGTACTCACGAATACTGGAACAATATCAACAAGGTCCTACTAGTGGTGATATTGACAGTGACACTGTTATTGCTGTTACCTGGTGCCAATGGAAGATAAGCTTCCACAGCCCCTAAGTTCCAACTACTAGCGATAGATCATGTATGAGAAAGTGGAGTATGTTTTGAAGTATTTCTTCTATTAGCATTTAGTGATTCAAGTACAACTTAAGAACAAACCTTAGAGTACTGCCGCTAAAATTAGCGGTCATTCAACAATGCCCAAATTCTCTGGTGAGTCTTTTCATAAATTACCGTGTGAGCTAATCATCTGAAAAAATAATGGCGATATCCGTGAAAATGGCAAACAATTTGTTCTGCATTCCTCCATATGCTTGGAGTTTGTAAAAATACGTAAAGTTTTGTATTTTTAAAACAATGCGATTTAGTTTCTTGTTTAATTCTGCAACGCTCAAAAAATTATTTTATACTTATTTATAGCCCCAATTAATACCCATTGTAACATCTGAAACAAAACAGCAATTGCAACTCCAATAAAAGCAAGGTTTCAGAGAAAGCTACAGAAATGGCAGCTGAAAGCAGAAAATTTAGTGCCCAAAATAACCTGAAAGGGAAAAAGTAGTGAAGACTGGAAGTAATAACTGTAAGCTATCTTGCAGTAATGCAATCAGTTTCGAATTTTCAGAAGAGGAGCTAAATATTTGTGATGATATTCATATTGATTTTATCCGCAGAGGCCTCTAGAGTGGCTTAACTGCCCGAATGCCCTTAAAGCTGGACCTTGAGCGGATATGCGGATGCATCGGCGGGTGGTGGATTGCCGAGACCTGCACGGTGGTTTTGGTTGATCACCAAACCACTGTGTAGGATTGTCTGATTAATGAATAGGGGACCATGAATAAATTCCACAACCTCAAGGCGTTATTTGTTTCCGTGCTGAAAGTGTGCGTGGCATATGGGCGATGTCTTGCTAATGGAGGCTGTGGGATACCGGGTGGACTGCCAGAATACTCTGCTTTATCACGTTTTAGATGGCTCTGCTGGGGTTAAGCCTTTACTCCATAATCGTGGGATTTAAATGGACACAGTAAAACAAAACCCTGAAACTGTTCACGGATCTCTAAAAGTACCCTTAGTATGTGGCACAAAACATCTCATGTGTAGAGGACTGGCCGCAAGCATTGCAAAAACGAGACTGCAGGCCAAGAGGCTCTCAGGGCTCAAAGGAGTGATGAAGATACTGCAGCTAAATCTTCAACACATTAGGGCGGCATCTGCCACCGTGAAGATGCAGACTTGTAATGTGGTACTCATCCAGGAATCATGGTGTTAAAAAGGGGAAGATAAAGGTCTTAAAGAGGCTAGCGGGAAATTAATTTATGATAGAACCGACAAGATTCCAAGAACCTACATCTTTGTTAAAAATAGCATAATGCACTGCTGTTAATGAATTTCTGTTCCAAAGACCTTACGGCAGGCAGATAAAAATCAATGGGAGAAAGGAACCGAGGGAGTTCATACTCGGATCGCTCTACCTCTCATATGATGATGCCATTTTACCTCCTACGAGAGAATTTCAATAGCTGGTAGCCACCTGTTGTCCGAGAGACTACAATTTGGTAAATGGCTGTGATGCTAACTCCCATCACTTTACATGTGGGAGTGCGCATACAAATGAAAGAGATAAGTCTCTTTACAATTTTATTATATCTAGTAAGCTTGAGATACTGAATGTGGGTAACAAACCTACTTTTGTTACTACAAGATGCAGGAAATTATCGACATAGCTTTAGCAACCAATTATGAGGGAAACTTTATTAAAAACTGGCATGTGTCTAAGGATTAAAGTTTTTCAGAACACAGATGCATCCAATTTGAAGTAAGATGTATTTCAAAACAAATAAGAAGTTATCGGGATCCAAAAAGACTGGGATTCCTACAGGAAAGACGTAGCCAGTAATCTGGGTAACATGGATAAATTGCTGCAGGGCATTTGCAGGATGCAATAATCACAACATTCAATGATAGCTGTACTCTAAAAACATGACAAGACAACAGGAATGTGCCCTGGTGGAATCATGATATTGCAAGTAAAAAGAAGAAAATTCATAGATTGTTTAACTTTGCGAAACGAACCAAAGAATGGACTGCTTATAACAGATCATTAACAGAACACAATGAAGCCTTGGCGAAGGCTAAGAAAGACTCTTGAAGGAACTATTGTGAGGAGATAGAAACGGCCCAAGAAACTAGAAACCTTTATTACCAATCTCCAATCGGAAAATAGAGAATATACTAAAACAGAGAAGGAAACAATGGAAGAACTTCTTCGAGTTCACTTCCCTGGATTGATGATTATATTTGATTAATCTGAGTGAGGATGGGACTTTATGGGACTGAAGTTCTCTGGGTGGAGAGCCTTCATGACAGACTGGGAAATCGCCAAGGAAGTCAACAAATATGAAAAATTGAAATGGGCAGTGTTCTCATTTCAACCCTATAACGCTCCTGAAAGCGATGAAATAAAGCCCATTGTGCTTCAGTAGAGTTTTGATGAATTATCAAAAAGTTTGATACAAATTTTAAGAGCAAGTTTGGCATCATGATACATACCATTTAACTGGAGGCATATTATACCACAGCCAGGGTAACCCTTGACCCTGGTTAAGTCCTAAAGATACACCAGTTTAATGTCCATAATTCTAAAAGCTCTTGAGAAATTAATAGACAGGCATATAAGAGGAGGTGCTTTGGAGGTATATCCTCTCTATTAGAATCAGTATGCAATCGTACAGGCAGGATAACTGAAACTGTCCTTTTTCAGGTTGCATTAAACTGGAAAAGAGAATTCAGGAAAAGGGGGTGGCTTGTGGTGCCTTCATTGATATTGAGGGTGCCATCAATAACACCTCCTTTAATGGAATAACTACCGCTGCAAGGAAACATGGAATTAATAAAATATGTTGTCGCTGGATTCATTCCACGCTGAGAGGCAGAAAAGTTCATACAAGCCTCATGGATAGTAGCCTAGCTGTTAAGGTTTTGAGTGGTTGTCCACAAGGTGGGGTGTTGTCACCCCTACATGGAACCTGGTGGTTGATGGGATACTTGTTCAAGCAAGTAACTTAGGCCTTGATGTCACGGGCTATGCTGTTAATATCGTCATCATTGTTCCAAGTAAATGCACCGGAACAGTCAGGGAACTCATGCAGTCGGCTCTGTATACTGTGACAAAATGATTAGTGATTAAGGGCTTAACTACTAGTCTTCATAAAACTGCTACAATGCCATTTAATAGAAGAAGAGACATAAAGGGATTACGACCTCTATATCTTCAAGGAAGAAACTTAAGATGTCTGAGGAAGTCAAATACTTGGGAATCAATTTTGACACCAATGTGGACTGGAATTAGTATTTCGAGAAAAGAATCAAACATGCGAAAACAACTTTTGAAGTAGTTAGACTCACGCATGGCAAAAGATGGGGACTAAGACTTGCTATGATCCATTGAATATATACCAGGATAATCATTCCATCGCTAGCTTATGGATCACTTATTTTGTGGCCTAAGGTCCTTCCAATAGGTTCTAAAGACGAACTAAATAAAGTTAAAAGAACACCATGCAGCCTGTTACAGAGTTATGAAAATAACTCCTACTCCAGCAATGCAGACTCTCTTGAACTTGACTCCATTGCATTCAACTGTAATGAAGGAGGCAAGAATAGTACTCTATAGACTGCAATACACTAAGCAACTGAGAGTTCCTAAAATAGGCTCGGGTTTGCTAAGAATTAGGAAATACATAGGAGACGCATCTTTAGAAATGGCGCCAGACTATATAATTATAATTAAACATTTTATAAACATCTTCATGTTCATTATTGATCCTGAATGTTGGAGCATAAAAGTCTGGAAACTCCTGATAAACCTTTGATGTGGTATACAAAGGGCTCAAAGTATGGCTCAGGAATAGTATTCTGAGTATATGACGTAAGACCAGTGTATGAAAAAATTTTCCCTTGGGTGAATATGCTACCGCTTTTGAAATAGAAATTTATGCTATTATTCAATGCATACTTGAAAACGTAAGGGAAGCTTACACTGATAAACAGATGCTTATTTTATCGAATAGCCAGGCTGCACTTATGGCTCTAAGTAGTCATAAGGTAAAGTCAGGATTGGTTTTAAATTGCTTAAACATGCTCACAAGCCTGACAGAATACAATGAAGTTCAACTGATCTGGGTGCCGGGTCCACTGGCATAGAGAGCTGATGAACTTGCAAGACAAGGAGCAGCTTCACAATTTATTAGTCCAGGTGCCGGCTCGATGTTTAGTAAGCGAGGCTATTAAGTGGCCCAAAGTAGGGCATCATAAAATCTGGCTTAAAACTCCAGGAAAAAGAAACATGGTAGATTCTTTATTAGAAAACCATGGAATAAAAGAGCTGAAAGCTTACTTAAATGTAACATACTCCAGCTGAGAAAGTGTATTGCATTTTTCACATAACATGCTTCAGTTCCTGGGAAAAGAAAGCTGAGTTAACATAATTTTTCTACACGTTCAGTAAAGGGTTTAAATTGTAATGGTTTATTATGAATTTCTGAAATGTTTTGATTGTTTTGATAAATAAACAATTTCTTATTTACAGCATGTAGATGACGTATACGTACATTTAAAGCTCATTTTTCAGGTTACCAAGTTATATTTGAAATATTATGAAGGATACATACAGGGAAAATGTTAAAGCTTCGGAGTACCTTGTTAACTTTTCTTCAGCGTCTAAAATGTTCCATGTCCGAGGACAAAAGCCCCCACATTGCCAAATAATACTAAGTATTCAATATGGTAATCAATATGGAATCAGCATAACCTTATGGCACCTATAGATGCCGCATAATTATTAATCTAAGTATAAAAATAATCTGATGCTTAACACTCATCAGCTTCTCTGCACACTATCCTTTATCTGTATATCTCACCTAAGTTGTTTTAAAGTCTTAGTTTTCTAGTTACTTTTACATAAACAATCGCAGAAATAATTTCATTATACTCCTTGTAGGTATAAAAATGAAACATAAGCCTGAAGCTATAGCCATATACAGAGTGAGCCAAAAGACTCCGAACCGCCTGCGCTGTGTTTTTCTTGTCCGCGTACTCGGCGCTCGTTGTCGTCTGTCACTATCATAGAAAGGCGCGTATGAAACCATACAATATTTTAAAAACTACTTTTAAACGCTTTACTTACCAACTTTAGGAATGGAGATGCTGAAACTGGCCACCATCGTTGTCCATACATTTTTGGCACCTCCTTAGGAAACTATTCATCACTTGCCGTAGCTCACGTTGAGAAATTTCCTGGGGGATGTTTTGTTTTAATTCTTCCAGGGTGTGTGGGTTTGTCTAATACACTTTGTTTTATGTTAACACGGAGCGGTATTTTATGAACAATATTACGGTTGCGCGGTGTTTTTCCACTGGGCGTGTGGAAATATGATAAAAACATGATAACGCACTGCTGCTATAAACAAAGTCACGCTGTTGTGGTTTTGCTGTGCAGTGTGAAGTGGAGTTCTGAGTTGACGGTGATGTGTTGTACTTCAGTTATTACGAGATATTTATTATTTCGTCCTGTACTTAGTCACAAAGTATATTATGGCTCAGTATTTGCTATTGCACAGCGTGTATTTATTTATGATTCGTATGTGTTAACTTGGTCAGCTCGCCAAGTGAACGTATGATTTGCAGAAAGATTTCCAGATGTAAAAGTTTGAGGCCGTACATCAATCCATGAGCTTTACAGTAAATTTCAAGCCACAGGAAGTGTTCAGGCTAAGAAATCTAAAAGACGGCGCTCGGTTCTTACCGAAGAAACATTAGAAGACGTCGGTCATCGTTTGGAAAATCCCCCCCTCAAAAATATCATGATGGGTAATTTCCTAAAGAGGTGCCACAAATGTATGGACAAGGCGGTGGCCAGATTCAGCATTTCCTTTCATAAAGTTGGCAAGTAAAGCCTTAAAAGTAGTTTTAAAAATGCTGTATGCTTTCATCCGCGCCTTTCTATGATAACAGCAGACGGCAACAAGCGCCGAGGACTCGGACAGGGAAAACAGCGCGCACGCGGTTCGGAGTTTTTGGTTCACCCTGTATTAAATATCGGATTTGTTACATTTACATGACTTTCTTTTCCCTCTATCACATATTAGTGGGTATACAAATTATTCTTACGAAAGTTTATTTTGTTATCTACTTCATTTTAACCCAGATAAACCTTTCCAGAAATACAGTTACTACAAAGGGTCAATAACGAGTCAAATGTTTTAGAATTGAACGCTATACGCAGGTCTTAAAATTTCACTCTCCATAATATCGTGAGAAACAACTGAAATTCGACAGGACTTTAAAGGAATGACTGAGCATAGAACAATTCGAACTATTAATAACGGGTATCTCGAGAATAGTGACGTCACAAAAAAAAGAGTTACATCAAATAAATTTTGTGTTTTAAAGAGATCTACATTTTTTGTGCAGTACGTTTTCGTCTATCGCTTAACCTTTACCAGTTATGCAGTTAATGAAAAATTCCTTCCGAATAAAGAGGACTATACGGCTATTCACAGAAAGTTCAAGATCTTTTTGGCATGTAAATATCTTTAATATATGGTATTTTAATCAGAATCGTTAGACTAATTTTGAAAATCAAAGCTTTCGAAAAAATGTCCCATGTGTGGGAGACGATTTTCATGAAAATTTTCGTGTCACATCTTTGGAAGATGTTGAACTTAGGTTTTTGAGTTCTCCTGTTTACATACACACACGGACATACGGACACACGGGCCTTTTTCTAAAACTGCTTCTTTGTATTCAACGGTCTTCAAACATGTGCATGGTGAAATTGTTTCCGGTGAAATCTCGGTATCGAATTTTGGGTGGTATGCAATACACTCTTTACCTACTACGTACGTGGTAAATTCCCCCTTGGGGCTCACTTTATGTGAGTTCGGGTTTGGCGCACCCGGAGTCCCGAGGCACTCATAGTCATCTTCATTCCTCCACCCTCATCCGGTCGAGGTGGGTTCGTCCTCGTGATCGGGAGACACAAGGCAGCCTCTCGTGCGTTCTTTGAATTTCGTTCCATGCTGCCCCTCGCCATCTTTTCTTTCTTCTCTAGTCGATTTACAGACATTTCGCACCACGACCATTCATACATCTCTTTTCCTTCCTCGCCGGCCTACCGTGCGTGCGAAACGCCCACAAACGTTTGCTTTATTTTCTAATTTTATTTATTTTATTTCTCCATAGACACAGCCTGTCGGATACCCGCGCACTGGGTGCGCAGCTAGATGAGTAGGTAATGACGCCATCCCTACCTCCCGGGGTCGTCATGTAGCGTGTTTGTTCAACTGCAGTCCCGCGAGGGGACCCATTGCATGAGCTGCTGACACCCACGGCCTATGTTCTGGGAGGTGTGATCCTGAGTTGAGACCGGTATAGATAGGCCACTCACCCAAGCCGGTGTAACGCCTGCGAAGTCAGAGCCCGAGGTCGGAGACGGTTGCAATGGTGGAGGATTTCTTTGGCTAGGAGCCCTCTTTCTCCATTATTAATAACAAGCGCCGAAAAGTCAGTATAACAGAAGAAGCACCACCACCATTTGGTTGTTACTTAGTGATTACCCGAACAGAGGAAGCACAGTCTTTTGAGAAGGTGAACCCTTTTATCATCCAGAAGGACACTGACTCTATTGGTGGTTCTGTTCATTCCTGCACTCGACTTCGGAACGGTTCATTTTTAGTCCAAAGCAAATCCGATCAGCAAAGTAAGAACCTGTTGCGCGACACGCTTCTCCACGGTTATCCCATCCGTATTGAGAAGCACCGCATCTTGAATTCCTGTCGAGGGGTCGTCACCACCCATAGCCTCGATGTCATGTCGGTCGATGAACTGGTCGAATATCTTTCTGATCAAAACATAACAGCGGTTCTTCGAGTGCAGGCTAAACGCGACGGAGTGTTGGTACTAACTCGTACTCTGCTTCTAACTTTCGATGGTGTCGATCTCCCACGAATATCTCAGCAGGGTACCAACGTATTGCGGTGAGGCCCTATATTCCCAGACCTCTGCGTTGTTTCAAATACCAAAGTTTTGGGCATACGCAAGTCTCTTGTAGGAGTACCGTTTCCATCTGTGCCTCTTGTGGTCTGCCCTCACACGATGGTACTTCTACATCACCTCTTGTCTGCGTTAATTGCAAAGGATCTCATTCTGCGTCATTTACTAACTCTCCGCCATACTTGGACGAGAAGGCGATCCAGGAGATCCGGGTAAAGGAGAAAATCTCCTTCGCTGAAGCCTGGAGGCGCGTCTAACTGCGCTCCTGCGATCCGGTACATTCAGCTCTGTTGTTGCCTCGCCAGTACCCCGGAAGGATACCTAAACTCAGACTTGGACCATGATTGTTTTGACCAACAATAGCATCCGACCGTCCATCTCTGGCACAGTTATGAAGACATTTAAAGCTGGTCCTAAGATATCGAAGTCGCAAGGCACTGATAAGAAATCAAGCAGGAACTTCGTAAGGAAGATTTTCTTAAAGACCCTCCGCGTGCGCGCGGTAAAAAAAAAAAAGTTCACCTTCTCCTCCTCGGAGGTCGCAGTCCCAGGAACCCTTCACCCATTGCCACCCAGAACCGATTCTCGGCGCTTGAATCGGTTTCTGCCACTGAGCGGTTGGGTACTCCCTTCGAGGAGCCTATGGAGTCTGACCAACTCCATACCAAAATCGCGAGCCCTAAGGTTAAGCAGAAGGTTATTTTGAGCCGCCCTTCTAAGTAGAGAGTTTATCACTTTTATTCATGGCTATCCTGACCTGGAATTTACGTGGTGCACGATCGCATAGAGCGGAACTGCAACTTTTATTGCATTCCCATTCACCTATGGTCGTGCAGGAGACCAAGTTTCGCCCTCATGATCCTTTTGATCTCTGAGGGTATATCCCGGTTTGCTACAATCTTGCACCGTAGAGGTTATCCTGCTCATGGTGCGTAACGACGTTCATTTTCAGACTCTTCCAGTTACGTCCGACTTGCAAGCTGTTGCCGTTAGGATTCGATTAACCAGCTTTTTCTTTTCTCTTTGCTCCGTCTATTCACCGCCATCGCCTCCACTCGCCAACGCGGACATTCGAGATCTCCTGTCCGCTCTCCCAACACCATTTCTTCTGTTGGGAGATTTTAATGTCCATCAGCCACTGTGGACTTCGCCTAGGGCTTGTGCAAGGGGAATGCTTCTTTCCGACATTTTTGCTCATTTCGACCTCTCCATCCCTAATACAGGTGAGCCTACTTTTCTGTCTGATTCTTTTGGTATATTCTCTCACTTGGACCTTGGCGTTTGGTCCATCCAGCTTGCTTGTCGTCTGCAGTGGAACGTAGTCGCTGACACCTACTTCAGTGATCATTACCCCTGCATCGTTTCTCTTCTGTCTCACCACCTACAGCATTCCAGAGTACCTACCTGGCAATTCCATAAAGCCGACTGGAGACTGTATTCCAGCCTCGTGTCTTTTGTGGACCAGCCCTTCACCGACGTTAACCAAATGGTGCAACAACCTTACCACTACGATGCTCTCTGCCGCCGAACGCACAATCCCCCATTCGTCCTCCCACCTTCGGCGTATTCCTGTTCCGTAGTGGACCGAGGACTGCCGGGACGTCGTTCGTGCTAGTAGACCTGCGCTTAGGGTATTTCGGCAAAACCCTACATTTGATAATTTGGTTACCTTTAAACAATGATGGGTTTCAGCAAAAGCCTGCGACAACTACTTTATTCATCCTTGCGGTTTAAAATGTTGCCAGGAAAGCTTGTATTCCGTCGCTGTGGAAAGGAAGGATTTCTTTAAGCTATTCCTGATTGGATTGTTTAGATAACATGATTTCTTCCTTCATTTATTGACTTAATAATCAAGTCATCAATGAAGTTTTTGTGCGGGATTACTTAAACTATTCATATTTGTGCTTGGAACCTCATAATTTTATTTTACGTTTTTAGCTATGCAGAACGGACTAATAGATATGCGATACATTTTAGCCAGGAATGAAATGAAAAACCACAATACTATAAATTAGTAAATGGTTTTATAACCAGTTCATACTGAAGCTAACTCAAAATAAAAAAAAATGTTAAAGTAATGCGCCAAATTACAACCATGTATTAAATGCATTATATTAACAAATGCTGGAAAATTTAAATCTTGAAAAAATATAGAATAATTTAAACAACTAGCTATAAAGCTAATTCCCTAACCAACTGCCTACTATGTATTATCTGCATTTCTTTTATTAAATCAATGTATGAACACAAGACAATTCTTGGAAGTAATTTCGTATTATTTATGTAATATTTTGCTTCTCCGTAACAAAGTACAGCTATTTTAAAGGAGGCCATGCATCTTAATGGCTGTCAGAAACAAGATCATATCCGTGGAAATGAATTAATATTCTTCTTGACAATTACCATTTTAAAAGCCTGATATAAGCTTGGAATATAGTTCTGACGCTTCACGACCTGGAACGAGGGAAGTAATTCAGCATGCAACACTGAGTATTCTACTAGGAAAATCAAGAACGATATTATGTACAGCACTTACACTCGTAAGAATCAGTTCAAAGACTGGTGCGTGATCAGCAGAAGTAAGAGTGAATGAAGACAGCATACTAGCTTATCTATGTGCAAAGACGAACAGCAGAAAACAAGCTATTAATTAATTTTTCACACAATCGTCTGTTTTTGTGTTCTAAATCTTCTCTCCTCACACAGAAGGAAATTTATAATTCCAACACATGAATTCGTTTCCAAGGAAACCCATATCTACCAATATAAATCTCTTAGTTTAGTCCTGACGTCAACAAAAACACGTAGTTGCAGTCCTCTATGTTATTGGCTGCAAACCTAAGAGCACTCTCTAGGGTGTATTTTCCACTTTAAATATAGATACCAGTGTAATACTTTATTAAACAATACCAATCAAATGTGATTACAAAATATAACACTAATTATAGTTCTTAAAAATAGCGCAACTATACCTAAAAGTGCCACTGAATTTATGAAACTTTCTTCTTCTTTTGGTACCGTGTGATGTGTAGTTTGGCGTCTGCTACACTTCCACATGCTTACAGTTTAATATAACATCATGGCGACGCCATTGATTAGCCCGTTAGCAAGAAAGCATTCAAGAGTAAACTTTAAGGGGAATCGAAATGGTGATTTTCGTGATTTGTTCCCATATTCAGATTTTAATTGCATAGGAATATTTCAAATCTGCCGCTCATGTTAGTATAACCTTCATAGAGGTACGTTAATTGTAAATGTTGAAACATATTGCTGATAATGAAGCTGCATATATATTTTAGGCTCTCTCATCTGGTTTAACCTCAATTTCTGAAGAACTAGAATTTTCTACACAAATGTCCCATTATCTCTGAAACTGATTGGTACAAAAGGCTGAAGTTGTTACCACAGGTTTACAGTTAAACAAGACTTATTTTAATGAAAACGTTTCTATGTATAAGGCGTAGTTACGCTTTCTTAATTTTAAAACCGTCATTTTTCAATAAAAGTTTAGGTAGTATACTAAAAAAAGGGTCGTAGGTTTGCTTCTGATAAAGATAAATTTATTTACTTTCATCAATGAACTGAAAAGATATTGTTGAATATTCCTTGAAAAATTCATCGAATTATCTTTACAGTTTTCTAGATAATGAGTTAACAATTAACATTGGCAAGACAGGACAGAGTAATAAACGGGTTCTTGCGTGAAGAAAGAGCTTCGTTTGTACCACATAATGTGGAATTTAAAAATCTTAACAACACGTGTTTGTGTTAGTTTGTGTTTAGTTCTCCATTTCGAATGGGAAGGGATTAGGAATAAAATGGGATAGGAAGCACCAATGGCGGCAGACTTCTGGCGGATGGGCACAGTGTGTTTGTTGACATAATTAAACTAAGGCTGCATCCAGTACAAACAGGAAAGTAAATTACACTTGAAGCCTTAATTTACATTCATTTACTGATAAAAAAATAACACATTACAATGCATGACACGTATCGAATATAGCAACTTATGTTACTTTAAACATTATTGAAAAGTAATTAACTGTAATTAAAGGTAAATGAACATTTCATACCTCTTTCTAGAAATACTAGGAATCAATGAGCGTACCCAATTCCATGCTCCTTCAATGCCTGCGTCTTCATAATCCGCGTCTCCGACTTCAAATTCTTCTTGAAATACTGAATCTCTATAATCGTCCATATTATTATTTTTAAAAATAGCGCTTTGAGTCATGGCATCAGTCACCAGACAATTGATTAAAAACCTTCTAAATTAATAGTAGTTTACTAAGCTATACAATTAGTTACAGCTGTAAAATTAGCAGCATTGCGTTAACGGAGGTGATGATGAATAAGTTCGTTAGAATGCTTTTTTATTACTTTCTCATTCAAAATAATAAAACACATGACTGCACAAAAATAGTGTGCAATACGTGTATGTGTGTGTACGTTCGTGTGTGTGTGTGTATGAGAAATGCATAACGGAGTCTCGAATTTTCAAAGTATCATCTTATCACGATTCTGTGATAATGCACTTTAAACACATTATACTAATGTTTTACAAAACATGTTATTGCTTTAGTGTGTATTTCGTTGTGCATGCATATCGCTATCATTACTGGAAACCGCGAACATGAAACATATGAAATAGGTAATGTCGTTTAGAATTTTAGACATCCGTTTGAATGCTCTGAACAATAATGCTCTAGACTCCTTCCGCAGTCCTTGGTCAGTCTTAATCCTTAAATACAGAGATTCAAAATTCGATTCTCGGCTGAAGGGCTCCTTTTCCTTCAACTAGTATAATTCATTATTTCCCTAAAGCTGGATAAACTGCGGATGCGAGCACGTGAACGTTCGTGCGTGTGTATGAGTGGTTAGTACGGGGTATGTTACGTTTAAAAACCAGAGTATTAAAACCCTACGATTAATATCCAAAGTATTATTCTGCCGAAGTAAATGGGTCCACGATAACATTGCGAAGCAATGATATATGCGCAAAGCGAATAAAGACGGTATATTTTGGTTCAGTCGAATTACCATACCAGTGATGTCATACTTTTCACCATTGTTGCAATGGCATATAGGACTCCAGTTGCCTTGGTTTAGTAACGGACCCTTTGCAGATTATCAGTTTGTTCCAAAGCGAAAGCTGTCGATATGACGTTAGGTTAAAGAGAGGACATAAAAGAAACAGCATAAATAAATGCACAAGAATAAAGTTAGGATTTTGTGTGTCACCTCTGTTTTAAATAATATTCATACACCAGCAAAAAGCAAATGGAAAAGAACAGCATTCAAGGAATTGCTACTAAATTCACGGTTTGAAATGTTTAAAGAACTTGTACATGCTTAAATAATAACTATGTTGATAAAGATGAAGAAGAAATAAGTGGCATTTATATAGAAGCCTGCACTTGGATTCATTGCGTTCTTTGTGCCTCTTAATCTGGATTTCAATCAAATCTTATGGTCTGGATGAAACGGCCCACATGATGTTTTCTCTTCTTATAACCTGAGGTTCCAACAAAGAGGAGCTTATGGATACGTATCAATGCATGGCGAAATCTTCAAACTCGCATAGTTTCTTCCACATTTCCTACAGGAAGGGTCTTAGGTAAGTCCCATTGTGTGCAAATGTCTACAAATATTTTGTAGCCCTTAATGTGTTGGCTACCTTGAACTTGTTGGCCTCTGAGTTTACTTATAGTTAATATCAAAATAATCCTAGCCTGTTTACGGCCCGGGCACGAAATGAATTTATGACTTTGTCTGAGAGTAGTGTGTTTATTTCAATATTTAATATCAGTCCTACTTGTGTTGACTCATCTCATACTTAATACTTCTAGAATACACACAAAAAAGAGCTCGGGACATACGAAATTAAGATCCGTCCCCTACTTTGCGAGCGTATCTATCATCTCATTGCCTCTAATATCTCCATGCCAAGGGCCCCAGACAAAGGTGCCCAGGCAGCTGGCACAGGTCTATCCAGCATTGTTTGTCACCGCCAAACCAATGTGAATGTGATTTTAATTGTCATAAGGGCTTTTATGGCTGTCTGGCTCCAAGTATATATTAACTCCCGCCCTTTGCTTGGAATATTTATAATATGCAATGCACAGGCTAAGAAAATTGCAACACCAAGAAAGAATTTCCCGAATAACTCCAAATTTGGTGACAGTGCAGAAGAGTGTACAAACAATAAGTGATTAGGTTTGCAGAGAGGTGGTATACACGTAGGCCGAGCAGAGCCCTCTCTTGTTGGTCCGACAAGGCCAGTGTTGCACCCAGTGTAGTCAGTGTAGAGCTGTCAAACAAGGTGGAAACAATAAAGTGAGTGCCAGTATACCTCATCGACGTCAAAGGGAGCCATATCGGCATGTGAGCGAGTTCGAACGGGTGAGAATGATCGGTCTCCAGGAAGCAGGTTTGTCATACCGTAATATTTCAGCTCGTACAGGGCATTCTGCTACGAGAGTGATGTGTGTGGAAGCAGTGGATAGATCGTCGTACGCAGCGAAGAGCGGGTACTGGACCACGGAACATGACCACAGCACGGGATGACCGTCATCTTGTCTGCATAGCCATAACGGACCGTACAGCTTCACCCACAGTGTTGGCTCGACGCTGGAGTACTGCAATAGGTGTGAACTTGTCTGCATCAACGGTTCGTCGCCGTCTGCTGCAGGTTGGACTGGTTGCATACATGCCATTATGTGGACTTCCATTATCCAGAAACCACAAGCTCCTCCGACTGCAATGGACATGTGAATACCTTCACTGGGATGTTGAGTGGCAAAATGTAGTCTTTTCTGACGAGTTCTACTTCAACGTGTCCTAGAGTGATGGCTGGATCCGTGCCCGGCGGTACCGTGGTGAGCGCAACCTGGAAGGCTGCGTTGTTGAGCGGCATAGCGGATAAACACCAGCTGTGATGGCCTGGGGCGCCATTGGTTACAACAACCGATCTCACCTCCTACGAATTGAGGGCACTTTGAACAGCAAGTGGTACCTAACGGTGGTTGTAGAGCCTCAGGTACTCCTCCTGCTTCAGGCATCTCCACAGAGCACATTGCAAGAGAACAATGTCCGTCCACATATTGCGAGAAATGTACAAGCTTACTTCGAAGAGCGACGGGCACCAGTGCTTCCCTGGCCTGCACGTTCGCCTAACATGTAGCCCATCGAATATCTTTGGAATATGGTTGGTTGG
This sequence comes from Deroplatys truncata, assembly GCA_030765065.1. Classification (NCBI taxonomy): domain Eukaryota; kingdom Metazoa; phylum Arthropoda; class Insecta; order Mantodea; family Mantidae; genus Deroplatys; species Deroplatys truncata. The sequence continues at coordinate 173,995,235 of CM060981.1, forward strand.
CACCTGGTGCATCACAGTCCTCCAGTAACCAGTGTCACGGATTTGTGGGTTCGAATACAAACTGCGTGAAGGGAAATCCCCCAAGAACTTAATCAGAACCTTTCTGATTCAATGCCAAGGCGTTTGGCAACTCTAATTGTAGCGCATGGAGGCCACACCAAATACTGAATATTAGAGCTCAAAGGTCATGTATAGTTTGAAAAGTTTATTATTTATTACTTGTTATGTACCTAACCTGTGGTATTAAATTCATTGACTTCACTATTTTTTTGATAATAAGTTTGTTAATAATATGATTAAAAGGGTAATTAATATAATGATAGATGAAATAAAACTTAAAATTTTAATTATTTATTCTAATTAAATATAGACTTTTTGATTGGAAATCAATCGTACTTTTATACTATCATGCATTTCCTTCTTGGCGTTGCAATTTTCCCAAACGACAGTGTATTTCAGCTTGGAAAACAGTGTTTTACCTTCCCAGGGAAATAATAACAATAGTTATATAAAATGAAATCAGTATGATATACATTCTTTAAACACTACTTTTCCCGCTGAGACCTCGGATAGAAACTGGGCGATATTGTATGTATGTAGATCGCAAAGTAAATCAGAATGTGATTTAAACCAACAGGAGCGTTATGTCCTCGGCATTTCTCTATTTAACTCTTTCATTGATCAGCTGTAGTAACTTTACATTTCAAAATAAAGTCCTTGCTTTCGCGAGTCTATTCTTGGCGAGCCTCGCCAGCTGATCGGTAGGTATAGGCGATGTTTGTGTATGAATATTAAGGTAGAATACACAAAGCTGCATAGCTAGTCCTAATTGTGTGTATATGTGCATAAATCGATACACACAAACTTGCACCCTGGGCATTGTTCAGCCCGTTGGATACCCGCAAATATACGTGCTCATGTATAGGGACACTTAACTCATTCTTGACACCAAAATTGCCTACAAGAGGCACTATTTATATTTTGAGCCTAATAATTAAAACAAAGTAATTTCTGATTGAAAACTGCTTTATTGTTTTTCAAAATATGATCAATACACTTTTGCATCTGTTTGTCAAAGCATTTATTCCAGTCTTCTTGAAACACCTCCAAAATATGGCTTTTGAAGGCATCAACGGCTTCTTCTGCCAACGAAAATCGTTGTTCACGCAATTTATTCTTGATGTTCGGGAACAAAAAGAAGTCATTGGGTGCCGATTCATGACTGTATAGCGGATGACCCATCAATTCGATTTTTTGAGCCTTCAAATACTCTGTTACTAGACGAGATGTGTGTGCGCTCGAAATGTCTTGATGAAGAACGATCCTAGGTTTCTTGTTCGTTTTCCTCATTTCACCGAAGACTTCCGGTAAACATGTGTACCATTCCGCATTGACCGTTTTACGTTCCTCTATAGGCACTGTTGCCATATGGCCAGTTTTGCTGAAAAAGCAGGTGACCATTTGTTTCAAAGAGCTTCGAGTGCGAACAACTTTTGTTGGATTTGCTTCATCTTGAAACACCCACACAGTCGACTGCTGTTTACGTTCCGGCTCATACGCATAGATTCATGATTCGTCACCTGTTACAATCTTATATACGTCTTTTGAGGCACCGCCATTGTATTTCTTGAGCATTTTTGTACACCAATCGACACGAGCGTCTTTTTGAGATTGCGTCAAATTATGTGGGATCCAACGAGAGAAAAACCTTTTCACGGCTAAATAATCATGCAATATTTTATATATGCTAGTGGAACTAATGCCTAAGATTGCCTCAGTCTCACAATATGTCGCATGATCTTTCATTATTAGTTTTTGCACAGCATCAATGTTTTCTGGCACAACAACTGATTTTGGACGACCTTCGCGAACTTCATCATTGAGCGAATGGCGGCCAGGATTACATTCGTTATACCAGCGTTTCACAGTAGCAAAGGATGGAGGATGTGGAAGTTAGTTGATCGATGCACTCTTGTCTTGATAATCCACGTCGAAAGTCGTAATAAATCATTGCACGAACATTTTCACGAGTTAATTCCATGTTTTAGTTGACACACAATTTTCAAGCTAGTGTAAACAAAACAAATGACGCTCTATTAACAACATGTTTGAAGTAGATTATGGTAAACAATGTCAAACTTTCCATTGGAAACGGCAGAATGCACCTACAACATTCAGGGTTGTCAAGGCTCAAAATATAAATAGTGTCCCTCGTATTCACGTCTTTCTGTGTAGCTCACCAGTAAAGCGGAAGTCAATGTAAGGCAACTAAAACTTGCAAATAAATACTTCTGTGGATCCTTGTTACCACGGATTAGGTTTATTCAGCCGAGCGGCCTTCAATCACTGGAGCACATCATCGTACATAAGACATTGTAGACCCTCTGTGCTTCCAACTTGACTCCTGGAGGGAAGGGATGAAGGGAAGGGTGATCAGATACGAATGACTATTGCGCTACCTAGAACGGAGTTCCTAACGATTTCAAAATGAGATCTATCGTGACACCGGCGATCCTGACTTAGCCATCCTCAACCTTGGCTACCGAGATGAAACGAGCCACTACCAGGAAGGGAACCTAGAGGGCTAGCCAAATGCCTGGGAGAAATCTTTACACAGCGCAAACTCCCCATCCTGCCGCAACGCATCACTCGCCGTCGCCTGGTCCTACAACTCTGAAACATACAAAGATGAAGTAGATGAAAGGAAATTGTGCGCAGGAAATTCGTTGTAGAAGAAATACCACCAACATTCGTCTACCGACCTAGGAAAACCACGAAAAACCCAAGGTAGGAGTGGCCGGGCAGACGGAAATCGAATGCAGGATCTCCTGAATGCGAGCCTCACATGCTACCGCGGAGCCATCTCGCTCTGTGTGATTTAACTTAAAATTAGAATTGAATAGTTGCAATCACTAACCAGCAATTTTTTCTGTGGGTCTATGTCTGGTCAGTTCACAAGAGAGAGAGAGCATGATTATCTATTTCTAAGTTTAATTCTACATCTTTCACATAAAATTCGAACTTTCGTTTAATCGTCCTGGAGTTGCCTCAGGTTTAACCCCAATTCTTGCGATTGTTCGAGAGGTACCATAGAAGACAGGCAGACCTTCTTATTCATTTACAAAATACTTCTGCAATTCCGTCAAATTTCAAGAGCCATAGACTCTCTCCACGTCCATCTGCATGCTGCTGTAGCAATATTGCAGAAATCGCTAAAGCACACCTGTCAGTGTATAATATAAAAGAGAATATGATTTGTTTCGTTGACGTGACATTCTCTAATTACTCTTCTATAAACCATTCTTACAAAAGCTTACTATGCTATCTGCTTCTTGTTAATACAGATAAATGTTCATTTCTTATCTATCTTTACGCTTTACCTACCCAGGGTGCGGTAGCTAAAACGAGTCAGACTTTTAAAGAGCCTGTTGGTATGCGATGGCTTTGAAATTCCATGCCGTTTGCATGACAAAAAAAGAAAGAAAGAATGACACAAGAAAGAAACCAATAGTTACTTACCAGTTGACAAAAGGTGTATAAATATTTGAAAATTCAAACCAATAACAACTAATGGCTCAGAAATGGTTAACGCACAAAAAAAATTTTGAAATAAATTGTGTGCTTTAACGAGATCTGCATTTTTTTTTTTTTTGCAGTAACATTTTTTTCTATCTCTTACAGTTTACCATTTATACTAAAGTAATTCAGAACGGGGAGGATTTCACAGACTATTTCACAGAAATTTCAGGATATACATTTAATTGTTATGCAAATATCTTAAGACGTGGTGTCAATTTTGAGAAAATAAAAAATAACCAAAATTGTTCCATACATAGAGTGGTTTGGGGTTGGGGATTTTCTTGAAAACCTTTCTGTCCTATCCTTGGAATATACTGAACTTAAATACCAAGAAGAAGTATTTGGGGGGGTTATGCTGTCCATAGACACATTGGTACACACATACTTGCGGCGAACCTTTTATTAAAATCATTTATTTTTTGTTTAGGGGATCTCTAAACGTGTATTTCCGCTGAAATCTCGGTATCAAATTTTTGGATAGAATGGAATATCTCGTTTACTTACTCTGGGTAAGTAGTGGAGAAGAGAAAATAAAGATATGAAATCGGATATAGCTAATACTGACGGAGTTATCATTATTTAAAGCCCAATTTAAAAACCCTTAATTTAAAACCCAAAAAAACCTTATTTTGATTGGGCTTTCAAATGAGTCTAACTTTTTATTTTCTCTACCACGTACTAGTAGGTAGAGAATATATTCTTGCTCAACACATTCAATTTCGAGAACGTTACAATATGTATTGTTATACCTATCGGCAAACCGGGTGACCTAAGATACTAGGAATTCCCAAAACTTCTGTGTTCGTTCTGGATTAAACACACCCCGTTTGATGATATTATAATACTATGTCCTGTGTTTCAAAACCAAGAATGTAAGACTTGAAAGAATTGGCATGCAATATATAATTTTACTATTCTCTAACATTGTACTAATTTGCTTTACAAAATTGAAGAAAATTTAATAATAAGTTATGGAATATTAGGTTTAATAACTTTTGCAGTAATTTGAAGTAGATAGTTTCTACTGTTGGGGAACCGAAGTAAAATAGTAGTTGCAACCGCACGTATAGTAAACAGTTTCCGGTAGCCTTCGCCCCAAATGTATTTTCAATGTTTCTTTAAATATTTAATATTTATGTTTGCCTCGGCTGCATCAGTATTATTGTTAGAGACATGGAAGTCTTGGCAGGGCGTGATGCGACAAAGAATGTAGGCTTACACAGATTTTAAGTTTTAATTCACTTTTTTTATTAATCCTTAACACAAATTAAATAGCACTTCACTGATATCGAGAGGTGAGATTCTTTTACTTAATACTTTATTTAATACGTAAACCTATTTTTCGTCTCACACGAATACGTAATTAATTTCTCGAGGACGCATCACGCGTCTGGTTAGTAACTCTGTCTGCAGGCAACTGAACTGATTTCAAGCGCCTAAACTTTGTAAATTTATGTATTTCAAGTCTCTGATTGGCTATTTTTACTCCAATAGAATACCTGCATTTAATTAAAGCTTTTTCTGGTTGTTGATTGGCTATTTTTATAAACTGTCACTAAAATCACATTACTGCATCCAAGAACCATAAGTAACATTTAAACTCTCAAACTCATTATTGCCTCAAAGTTAACCCTTTGTTACCTCATTGTTAGCAATGTTTAACTTATTATTCTCACAGCACCTAAATTATTAAATTACGTAATACATTCATATAACATTATTGTGCATGTATACAATAATATATGCATATGCAATGACTGTTACATATATTTTACAAAATATGACATACACATATTGCTTCAAGGTGGGCTGTTATTGAATTCACACATTATATAATTCGACTAAAATCATTTAAGTGTTAAAAATACTGCCTCAAATTGGATCGTACGCGAAGCTGGAAGGCAACATTGCATAACAGGTGTTTTATTCAGCAATGGAATATTATGGTCATTTATGTTGGTTTGCCCGAATTCTGCACTCAAAACACCGATAATGTTATTTATGTTTAAAATTATAACCTATGTTCATGGCACACACGTTTATTATTTAATACAACCAGTAACATTAAGTTTCTCTTCAGCACGTGGAGTATCGCAAGTGTACACGGAAGGCTCAATCCCTCCAAATGATGTAATGGTATTTTCATCTTATATGCAAAAGAAAAACAACAATCGCTCATGTTGTGCCGTTATATGCATGTATATCAATACTAGACTACTTAATACATGCGCAATAATTCCCGCTGGAAAATTCGCGATGCTAGCATTCCGCGTCATTTGTATGTTGGTTCAGTGCCTTCTTGCATGTTTCTCGATCTTCCCACTAGGCCGCGCGTAAATAGCTCACATTTTGTTCGCCTTAGCCATCGGTTGAAAGAAAAGGACGGTGGTCGGCCTGTGCTGGAACCCAGGGTTAGTGAGATTTCCTCATGGGAGCGCTCTAAATTTTTTTGTGGCGTTCACAAACAGTAATTTATGGGAGACATAATGTTAGAGGTCGTTCCTTGGCCATTTTCTAAGAGTTCAGAGTTGGCGTTTTTATATTTTTGGACGTATTTGTAAAAAGGCATTGGCATTTATGTACTCTCTGTTTGGTTATTTTGTAAATTTGTAGTACTATTTTTTTTATTCTATTTTATTTTACGCCACTTTAACTCCTTGGTCATATCGCGACGGATCTGTTGGTGGATATCTCTTAAAACGATTTGTGATGGACAGGTAGCCTTCTAGGTCTCATTTCTGTAAGCCCTGCTTCATGCTGTGTAGATGGCATTAGGGTGCCGTCCAGTCTAACCGCCGCCTCACAAACAAAGGCGGACAGTTAGCCTTCAAGGTCTCATCCCTGTAACCCCTGCTTCATGCTGTGCAGATGGCATTACTGTGCCGTCCAGTCTAACCGCCGCCCTCACAAACAAAGGCGGACAGTTAGCCTTCAAGGTCTCATCCCTGTAACCCCTGCTTCATGTAGTACTATTGCTGCAAGTTTCTAATTGATCGTTTCACTGAGTGAAAACCTGGCTTTTCATTAACAAGCGTAAGCAGTTGAATATTCCCGTGTTAGGTAAATTATAATACGGGTTGTGATTTAACGTTCTTTTGACCTGTTAATGCTTGTGGTTAAGGTACATTTAGAAGTACAGCTTAAGTAATGAATGCGGCAATTTTCACTCTTCCGCGTAATTTAATTTCTATCAATACCTAAATTTTTTGTTACAAAAGGTGAAGTAGCCGGCAGACAATAAATAAATAAATGAGTATATATATATATATATATACATCTTTATTGAGAACATACATTCCTAAATTTCCGTGCAAATGTATTTATATATGTGATTCGGAATTGTCATAATTTATACTTTGTGTATGTGTGCTAGGCGAGTCCAGCTTCATGCGTATTCCATTTTACCTTTATCTTGTTTGTAACAGTTACGTAATGAAAGTTAGTTTTAAGGGAAGGTGAAGTCATATTGGACAACATGAGATATACCTGCTGTGGCTATTTAATGTGTAAATATATTATCTGATATTGTGCTCCTACGCCACACTGAGTTTAGCTTAGTTTTGTGCTTACTTAAGTGAACTCTTTACAACACCATGGTACAAACTTATTAGTTTCTTTAAGTAGTTCAGAATTTGTACCTACAAACTATTTAAAATTCTCTCTTCACGTTTACTTAAGAAACTTGGCATATTCAAGATTTTTTTTAATATGGGTTAATATATAGATATTGCTTGGATACTACCCATGGTTTCATATTCAAGCTGTATATTATTCCATGGTGGTGCTTTTGATTTTCCTTTAATGTGACTTCTAAAATTTATTATTTGAACTTTGGGAAAGCTCAGTTAATTCCACTCAGTGGCAAATAAAGTCCATGATTTGCATTATTTTATACTCCTGCACTTTATTAGAGGGATATTTGTATTAATTATGCATTATTAATAACTTTGGAGTTCTTGATATGAAAGAGATGATATCATGAGGCGTGGAGCTTTCACTTTCTTTACTTATTTAAATGTCTTCTCTGCATTAACACAGCGTTGAATGTACATAGTGATATGTCTTTAAATATAAACAAGGTGACTCATAATTCATTGTGCCTTTGATAAACTTTTCAAAAATATAATAACCTGCTTTAGGAATTAACTTTAATCTTGGCCTCTATAACTTTTGCCATAAGTGTAATATACACTTAGGTATGTTTCTAAGGTTTTGTGACAGAGCTAAGGCACTGAAGTTCTGCTATGCTTTAAATTTTTATGTTAATATGTTGAAAGCCTTAATTTTCAGTTCATTTCATTAAATTGCTGAAATCACTCATTCCGTTTAAGGAGGTTTGTTAGTGCAGCTAGCCTTGCTTTATTAGTCGTTTGCACTCAACATTAAGAATTATATTTTTGGTCTTTATTTCTGCATAGCAATTCTTCATATGCTTGATTATCATTCATTATCTTAGTTATGAGGAAGTTTAACAGGCTCCAAATTATTTCAGTGTCAGTATAAATTAAATTACAACTAGTTAATCATGCTAGCTCGTGTAACTATTATTACTAGTTCAGGCATATTTACTCATTCTTTGGTTTCAAATGAGGTGCAATGTGTTTGTGCTATACAGTGGTGAGATACAGTACACAGTGCTTGTGTTATACTTTTGTACCATCCTATTCAGGCAACGTATTAGTACCTTTCTGTTTTAGCTTAACGTTTTCAAGCCGCAACTTTAGTTTTAAGGATAGTGAAAGGAGTAGAATTCTTCCCTGGTGTAGCTTGTTCATTGTAGTGCAGAGATTGGGCTAGTTTATTCCCCCTTTTGTTGTTAATTGTATTAATTTATTAATTGTTATTTGAGATTTATTTTATCATTTGTTAATAAAATAAGCGACTAAAGTTTGGATTTGCACTGCTTTCAGTGGTCCAATATCCGTGGTTCCCACGTCCCCTAGGTTAGTTTATTTCTTATTTTAATTAAGTTTTAACAATTAAGAGGGACGCTTATCAATGTCTAAATCAACAATGACACCCGCTCGAATATGCAATAATGCAAACCATGTCAATATTAACAAAAAGCCTGGAGCTGAAATCACAGTTAATGAAGAAGCGATGTCAAAGTGGGGAGTAGCACGGATAACCCGGCGGCGTTCTGCAAGGAATTCTGTCCCTCTGCAGGAGGATATTAATCATTGTTATATTCAACAACACACTGTCATTTGCTCCCGTTAGCTATCTTTTGCGTTCGTGGATTGACCCGTTTTATAAAAGGTATTCGTTTTTCATGGTCTCAAGGAAGGGAGGGCATGACTTTTAAACTTATGTTTCTTTCGGTTATTTCCATGAAACAATTTACACATTTGTTGGGATAAAATATATCAAAATCTGATGCGTTCAACTACTTGGCCTTCTCTTCTCATTCTTCTACAAACAATTCCTACAAAAGCTCATTCTTCTATCTACCTCTTGTTAATACAGGTAAAACCTAATCACACATTCACACTTTCGTTACATGTTAACAATGTAGTAAGCTAAAGCGATAGTCCAATCTTTTCAAAGGCGATCTCTATGTACGGCTTTGAAATTCTGTTCTCATTGCAGAACCATGAAAAAGAAAGAAAGATTAGCGATTTATAGCTGAGAGTATAAGGTGTTGGAAAATTCAAACCCAAAACCAATAACAAATTGAAACTAATAACAATTCGGAAATGACTAACGCCACAATAATGTTGACAAAAATTGTGCTTTAACGTCTACAGTTTTTATGTAGTAAGATTTTGTCATATCTCTCAGTATGAAGAGGACTTAAAGTGCTACTCCCGGAAAATTCAAGATATGCATTCTATTTGTCAAATGTCTTAAACATATGGTATTTTAATTAAAATCTTTAGGGATATTTTTGAGAAAATAAAATATTTCTGAAATTGTCTCATGTAAAAGGTAGTTTGGGATGGGGTGATTTTGTAGAAAATCTTAGTGTCGCATCCTTGAAAGCTGCTGAACTTAAACACCAAGTTTGGTGTTTAAGATTTTTCGTTTTTGAGTTATGCTGTTCACATGCATATATACAGACACAGACATACACACACGAAATTTTTTATAATCTTTTGGGGGGTTATGGGGCCTCAAATCATGTACTTCTGGTGAAGTCTTAGTTTCGAAATTTTTGGTGGAGTACAATACTTGCTCTGCTTATGATTAAGTGCAGTAAAAATGGAACGGTACATGTAAAACGGGACTTCGTGATATTTGCTATGAAGATAAAGCAACTTAAAAGTAGAATTTCGCCAAAATAAACAGCAACTTTATATTCAGGTGGTTGTAATTTCCACCCGTTGTTTAGTATCAAGACAAAGCAATCACTTTTCACTGCTTCAACTGTGCTGGTAAAATACTCGCGACTGTCGGAGATAGACCTGTGATACATTTGATGCCCCCGATCCACTAAGTCATAACGACGCATGTTGCAGCCATTTTATAAGCGGCAAATTCCCTCGTTTCTCTCTCGTCTTATCTATGATGCAGTTAACCCAATTAATTAATAAAACGATTGAAAAAATATAAATGAAAAAGAGAAAGAGTACAATCAGTTATAAAAAGTGTGACTGAGCAGAGCACCAGATCACAGTACAATGCGTCAAACGAGAGTGGTAACTTCCTGATAAAAGCTGTACCTTAGCCAGGAGGCTAATCATGGGTACAAAAATGGCATACTCTGTCGGAGCTGACGAAACAAATTCCTCTCCAAAAACCGTGTTTGTTTGCCTCCTTACTTGTTTGGTTTTTTATACATTCAAACTGTTTGCCGCAAATGCTTATCTGCTTCATGGATTTCTGATAAAGTTTTGTAAATAGGTTGGCTTAGAGAGGCATTTTTGTACATTTAGTACAGGGTGAGGCAGTGGGATATGACGGTTTCTGCAGATCTCCTATGGGACACTCAGAACGAAGTAAAAGAATACACACAGTTGAAGTAAGCTAGTACAATGCATTTTATTAGTGTCTCATTATTTTTTAAAACTAAATTTTGTGAGTATGCCTACCGAAAGAATAAATTTGCTGTGAAAGTTTTGCATGTCTCGCCTCAGCAAAGCATGATGGTACTATTTCGTTCCTTATGTTTTCTTTCAGCTGGATGATGGTGTGAGGTCTTTTAAATAACCCCATAGGAAACAATTAGCTGCATTCAGATCAGGAGATCTTGGCGGTCAAGCTATGTCTCCTCATCGTAAGTTATACTTCTGGAAACGTGTTTAGTAGACAATTGATTGAACCACGAGCAGTGTGCGCTGTGGCGACATCTTGCTGAATCCACAATTTATCAAAATTAATTTCGTCGGAAATTTTCAACACTGAGCATTTATTGGTACCGTTCTGAGTTGACGGTCACAGTACGACCACCTTCGATAAAAGGTATACGGAGCGATAATTCCGAAGGCAGAGATGTCATACCAGACCGTTACTTTAGGGCTGTGCAATGGTTCCTCCTACCACTTGTAAGGGTTGTTCATCACCCCAATAACGAAAATTCTGTTTATTTACATAATCAGACAGGTGGAAATGTGCCTCATCCCATATAATCAGTCCGTTCAGAATAAACGGATTAGAATTCAAAATGTCAGTAAACTGCCTGCAAAACTACATTATTTGGTTTAACTCGATGCACAGGTTGAAATTTGTACGGATGAAATTTGAGGTCACAGTGTAGGATGCGGTGAAAACTTCTGTCCGATAGATTCAAAGCGAGTTAGACTTTGCTGCACAGTTTCTCTAACTCTCGCAATGTTCTCAAGTGTGCAGACTGTTTTTACACTACCAACAAATTTATCACAAACATTACCAGAATTGTTAAATCTACTCACCCGCTTTAGGACGGCGTTTCAGGACGGAATTCTTTCGTGCCTTGCCATATTAACTTCTTTTAAAGTATTCTCTATACCAATTTCCACTCAAAAAATGTTCTTACTGCGAACACACGTTCTGCCACAGACAGTTATCCATATTATCTTTCGCACACTGAGTAAAACAACTGCAGGGTTAATGGATCTCATTAGCAACATTGCTGGTTACGCCACTCAAAACCGCTAGGAGCGAGCGCGTTCTAAAAACCGTCATATATTATTGCCGCACTCTGTACAAGTTATCTTTGTTGTTCAACTCATTGTTTATGTAGTCACTTTAGAGCAGCGGATATCTGCTACATTGTGGGGGAAAAAAGAAAAAAAGATATCCATTGTTGTACATATGGCGTGTACAGTGATAGCATAAACAACACCACAGAACTCTTTCACATCAACCATGCAAGATGATTTGCAATTTATAAATTATAATCATTAAGTCGTGATGAGCTGCCGGGTGAGACGATTTTTCAAGCGTTCAAGATAGCAGTCATGTGCTTTCATCTCCAACGATGTTCTTCGGAAACTTGTTGAAATCAAATAAGATAGAGAGTGGCAGAAAATTGTAATTTTTATGTCGATACGTGCTTCCTTTTATGCTAGTTTACTCCTTGTTTGTGGTTATGGTTGAAATGTGCTTCAGAGAGGTAAGTTAGGTTCGGTCGTTCTTACCTCGTGTTTGCTAACCCTCTCATCCCTTTACTGTTTAACTTCAATTTCAGGCCTGGTTCCTGCTTGTAAGTAGTTAATTGATGAAAACAGACATGTGTGTAGAGACATAACATAAGTTTTATGTAGATACTTGTTTCGTTTCATGTTCGCTTATGACCAATAGTCGAAGTATGGTTCAGAAAGACGAGTTGTAATACGTTTTGTATATATCTTGTGGTTTCTCAGTTATACAAAATCAGTACGAAGACAACTTCTCTGTTCACAGAAAATTTATTATGTACATCTTATTTGTATGTAAAAATATAAATAATATATTTTTTAATCAAACTCGTTATGAACCGTTTTTTGGGAAAACAAAAATAATGAAATATGTTAATGTTTTGGGCGGTTGATAGTGGAAATATAATATTTGCTTTGTAACCTAGAAAGCTACTGCCTTAAATCCCAAATTTGGTGTTCATCCGACCTTTTGCTTTTGAGTTGTACTAACTTTTGTGATTTATTCTTATTTTTTTGATTCAGTGGGCCTCAAAATGTGTACTTTCGGTAAAATGTCAATATCGAATTTTCGGCTGAAGCGCTAAAGTTATCGAGATAATGTTTTAATTAAAGTTTTACAACGATTGAAATTTTTTCAACACATGCACGACATCCTATACGTAACAGATAAGCGGTAGAGGTCATAAGTTTGAGATGCCTATTTCATAAAAAGATCCTATGGTTTCTGAGCCAAAATTTTATGGAACAGCATAGATAACTGCACCATCTGCTCACTCATTCAGATACTGCAGATGTAACGTAATTAGCTTGCAGCCCCAAAATTATTTTCGGCATACAAAGAGTACCTTGATCAAAGCCAATCTGTTTTCCCCTTCATTTGGAAGCCGCCCATGAAGAACGTATCATGGTTCACGTTGCGTTGCTAAATTATTTCATTTCCCCGTTCACCTGCGATGATTGTAAATTACACGCCGTTCGTCCTGTGAAATCTGCAATGTGGACGTTGATTGCCGACATATGGGAAAGCGCATCCGAGCGTGCGTCGACAACAATCAAAGCGCAGGTGTCCGCCATCTCAGCACAGTCCCTGTCTACCTCACACTCGACTGCCTACAGGGGAAATTGGACGCTACATGCAAAAAAAAACCATACCTAGTCTGAAAATTACCATACACTGATAGACTATAAATGCTTTCAAAGCGGCACTTTCGTTCATTGTTGTCCTAAGAGACGTGTTATCATTAGACCTCTGACTGTACGTTTTCCTTGTGCATTTTTTACACAATTAGGCCTGTTTATTTACACATTTATCTTACAGCCTTAGATTAAGAATTAGGTTTAATATTTCGTTATATACAGGATGGAAGGGAAATAAGTGTGCAGATTCAATGGAATGGTAGGCTGCAATAATAGGAAGAAAAATTGTGTGACTTTTGTAATTACGTTAATTATTAATTTAATAATTAAAATTATAGTTAATTAATAAGTTAGTTATTAAATTACAAAGTTTGAAAGTTATGGCAACGCTGAAGAAACCTAGAGATGTCAACAAGCAGAGGCGAGGGTTTGTGTTATTCCGCCAGCATGTAAACATAAGAAGTAGGGATGAGTGTTTGAGATTTGCATGTAAACAAACCAGCAGGCGCGCAAGTAATCTTTCGCTTCCTCGGTGCCGTGTAATTGGTAATGACTAATGCTTATGAAGATTCATAATCAACTGTCAGATTATGTAAAGCGATATATCAAAATAATGGTTTAAAGTACCTAGACATAGGCATGCCCTCTAATTCGGGATACTAAGAACTGAGTAAGAGCATAATGTGCTGCATTTCATTTTGCCATTTCTCTTACAGCATTATTTTATTATGATTGACAACAGTGTTTACAGTTGTCACAATGAATGAAAATAAATCGACGGTATTTTGCATATTATGATAAAATTACTTTTTCATCTGAAAACCAAAGTACGTTTAACTGTAGATATGTGAGCTGACTGCATCAACAGCATCACAGCAAATGTTCAAAGCGGCACCGCTTCCTTGTATGCATCTTCGCACCTCTATCAATTGCAAGCACTCGCATGAAGATGCCTAAATTAGTTCTAATATCTTCAGCAGCTTGGAGGATACGTTGATAAAGTTCCTTCAAAGAGCCTATTTCACCCTTGTAAACCTTGCTTTTCATGTCACCACAGAGGTAAAAGTCCAGCGGATTGGAATCTGGAGATCTTGTGGGCCATGGTATAAGTCCAAATCATCCAATCCAACGACCAGGAAAGATTATGGTTAAATAACATGCACTGTAACATTTATGTGAGGTGGTGCACCACCGCGAAAATACCACAATTTTTTATGATAGATCCTCCAACAGACTGGGCAAATCATATTTGAAAAATCTATGGTAGTTTGCACCCGACGTACGCTTTAGAAGAACGGAAGGTCCAATGAGAGAGTCTCCGATTACACCTACCCAAACATTAAAGGAGAACCTGTGTTCACAATCCCCTTGTTTCATAGCGTGTGGATTTTCACGAGCCCACGTGTGCATATTGTGAATGTTTATAATGCCGTTTTGTGTGAAACAAGCTTCATCCGTAGCCGTGGCACAGTCTAGAAATGCTAGATTCTGCATAAACCTATGTAGTAGCCTTTCACAGAACCGCACACTTGGTGGATAATCGTTCGGTGACAAACGCGTACTCGCTGAAGTTGCTGCCTTAATATCCTTAATTTGGCCCAATGTGACATCTCAACATTACGAGCAATGTCACAGCTGCTACTATGACGTTGTTCCACTAAATTTAACTCTTCTTCCTCTTTGTTCATAATTTCATTGGATCGTTCGATATTTTGGCATGTTTGCATTGTACGGCAGCGAATCTCTTTAATCTAACACTTGCCTAACTTTGCACCCCTTTCGACACGCACCAACCGAGATCAAGACACATGACTGGTTGACTACCCTTAGATAATAGTGAAAACAGCGTTGCAAAACCGTCGCAATTGTTTACGAAATACTGGAACTATTTTAGTTAAGTTCTGAGAAAACGGCTCAGTGTATGTGAAAAGGCAGGAATAAAATGTTGCTTATGAATCACTTTCGCAATATAGCTGAAAATCAGGATCATACTTGTTGAGAGAACCATCACGTAACTTTGCGGATTTATGGTACTATGTTATTTTTTTACTTTATTTAACTAAGGGAAGGCACTTGTGAGCGTATTTATTTCACTTCCACCGGTATACACGATTCCATATAAGCGGAAAAGCTGATACTTCACCAATGTAACAAAATTCTCACTTCCACTGTGAACCATGCAGCTTTAGAAACCTATTTGCTGCCTTTTACTTTCTCTACCACGTACATACTAGGTATAGAAGGTATTGTATTTCATCCAAAAATCCGATACCGAGATTTTACCGATAATACAAGTTTTCAGGCACCTTGAATCCAAAAAAAAGCATTTTTAGAAAAAGGTCCATGTATTTATGTGTATGTATGTGAACAGCATAACTCAAACGAAAAGTCCGACCACAACCAAACTGTATTTAAGTTCAGTATCTTTCAAAGATGCGACAAGGATTTTCAAGAAAATCCCTCCGCTCCAAAACACCCTCCTGAAATTCTTGATTTTCTATAAAAGTGCCTCTAGCAATTTTGATTAAAATATCATATATTAAAGATATTTACGTGACAAAAAAGGTATATATCTTGAATTTTCTGGGAATAACCTTTGACGTCTGGCTACCTGGTAAAACGTTTAGCAGTAGACGAAAACGTACTACATAAGAAATGTAGATCTCTTTAAAACGCCCAGTTTATTTAAAATAACTTCTTCTGGCAACTGCCATTTCAGGGATATCGGTTATTAATGGCTCGAATTGTTGAATACTTAGCCATTCTTTAAAGTCCTGTCAACGTTCAGCTGTTTCTCGTGATTCCATTGAAACAGTCTGGAATTTTAAGTCCAGCGAATAACGTCGAGTTACTTAACATTTGACTATCGCTGTTCCCTTTCTATGTATAACGAAATGTGTAATGTAGCTATATATGCAAAGGTTTATTTGGGTTAAAATGAAGTAACTATAAAAATAAGATTTAGTAAGACTGCTTTGTAAAGCGACTAATACACGACAGAGGGTAGAGAAGGTCATGTAAATGTATCACATAAGATTTTTTTCATGCTTCACAAAGGCGTCTAAAAACTGTTGCACGCTTCTTCTAGATGAACGGTGTAAGAAAATGATTTGAGGATGGCGAGTTTACTTCATTCCCTTGAAACAGAGACAATGTTTGTGCAATAGAAGTCAGCACGGACTCGGGCCAAGCCCTCGGGCTCAGGCCCTGCCCGCCCAATGGTGCGGATTTGGGCTTATTGGGAAAAATGTTTGTGTTGCTCGGGCCGGACTCGGGGTTGAAAATAAAGACGAATATGAATTAATTTATCACATTCAACTTATGCATTACATTTGTTGTGTAAATATCTTAAACGTGTGGTATTTCAATGAAAAGTACTTGCTCCATTTTTCAGAATTCAAAATAATGAAAATTTTTCCATAAGGAAAAATAAAGAAGAAATAAACAAATTTATCGCAGTATTTGTTCTGTTATGTTGAGGTGCCTGGAATTGCACAATTATCGCAACATGCACGCATTCGCAGTAAAAGTAATAGTAAATAAATGCCTGCTTCGGGCAATTGCGGATAACTTGACAACACGCCAGGTTCAAGCTCCGCCTCCCTCCATCCAGCCACATTCTGAACATTCTGGGCAGAATGTAGTAATAGGGGTGGATTGTGGTAAATACGGCAGTGTGCCGTCATAACACCACATACTACATGCGGATTTAAGGACCTCAGTCGCTACTGTTTCTGTAAAGTGGCTCCTAAATTGGTCCCAAGAATCTGAGAGTTAAATTGAGTTTTCTATTTATGGGTGCTCTTTAATCATTACGGTCCTTAGCGCCTCATTCTATATTGGGCCTAAAAGACAGGAAATTTTGCTCAGAGTCCTGTTTATCACGCCTGAGGTTCTTTAATGTGACGTAAATCTACGACACGGAACCACCGGGTTTATTTCCCTTCCAAGGAGGCCATGCTAAGGACTTTTACGCCCGAAAAATTCCATCACCTCCGCCGGGTTTGAACCCGTAATCTTAGGAACTAGAGGCTAGCATGGTACTACTAGACCACAGAGGACACGAACCTGAGACCATCCCTTACCAGCTATTCCAGCTGGGGAATAAATGCCCATGCCGGTGAATATCCAACCCGGGTCCCTCTGCTTTGCAGGCAGCAGCGCTTCGTGCACTATCACTACCACTACTACCACCACCACCACTAATAAGAATAAATGACTGCAAAATAATTTAACTTAAAACAAAATTAGGCATTCGGGCCCGGGTCAGGTCGGGCCTAGAATTTGTGTCTGCACGACCTGTATTGCGTAGTCATGAAAATACAGTGTGACTCAAAAGAACGGAAAATTTTCGAATGGAGATTAATAGAAGAACACAATTACTTAACACATTTATTTATATCAATGTATAGTATACAGTATGCCATTATTGAATCTCAAGGACATTTTTCATTTCTTGAGTATTACATCCAATAGGTGAGCATCCCCTCGGCGCACACATTCCTGCAGCCTGATAAGAATGTTATGTATGGCTCGCTCTAACATTTCAAAAGGAATCCTGAAGATTTCCTCTCGCATTCTTGCTTTAAGTTCTTCCATCGTAGCAGGTCGAGTACGGTAATCCTCGTTCTTAAGATGGCTCCACAAGAAACAAATCGCACGCTGTCAGGTCAGGCGATCTTGGGATCCATGCAATCTGATGTACCTTGAAATAACACGGTTGCCAAACAATGGTGCACAGCTCCCATTCATAACCGTGCTCTATGTGCCGTCGCTCTATCTTGTTGAAACCAACTGTTGGCTGGAAAATGGGGCATTCATGAGCAACCAAACCTTCCAACATAGCAACATACGCAACAGACGTTACAATGGTTGTGACCATTTTAAAAAAGGGGGGCTCTAATGCTACTCTGTGACATAGCTCACCATATGGTAACTTTGCTGCTGTGCAATGGATGTTCGTGTAGCTGACTTGCTGAGCCTAATAGTGAAAATTTCATCTGACAGTCATTGAGGTAAAGGTGAGCTTCATCTAACACCCACGTGATGTTAATGAAATTTTCATTTTTGGTACTTTTGCTAACATGCGTTCAGCAAATTGCCTATGCATTAGATAATCGTTAGTTTTGATTTGCTGGACGATCCGTAACTTGTACGAATGGAACTTTTAAGTCAATCATCACCTTTATCGTATAGGCCTTCTAGCACCGGATTGCTCGTATTCTTGCTCTACCTTGAGATCTCCTCCTTAAAGGTGCATATTTCCAGGCTCTTTTGGGTATTTGGCTCTGTTCCATTCCATATAGGTGTTGAATCCATTTTGTTGCACAAATTTTAACTTTATATAGGAGGGGTATAATTTGCAATTCTTTACGTATGTTTTCAATTCTAAATGGTCTTTTAAGCAGCATCCCTTTACTGCTCTTAAAAATTGCATTTTTGATGCATTTATTCTGCCTTCATCCTTCTTATTCGGCACCCAACATTTGCTGCTATATAATAATGATGGCACAGCCATTGATTTATGAAATTTTAATTGGACATCCCTTCTGGTTTTATTTCTTAGCGTTCTTATAATTGTTCCACACATACTTTGAAAACGCGAGATTTTTATTTGCACGTCTTTATCATAATTTGTGGCAGTAATTTGTATCACAATAATGTAAATGCCAGAGTGATTGTAGTGTAAATAAGCATTATTGTATGACATTGATTTGAGATGTTTGTTAATTATAAGCATTGTTAGGAAATAAGTTTACACGGCCTCACTGAAACTGACAATAAGAGCGGGTAACAATGTGCGAGGGGGTGAGTTGTTTATCAATTATTAGAGACAAGCAAATGACGTCAGATTGGCCCGCTTTTCTTAGAAATGGCGGGAATTTCTTCCCTAGAGCATATGTTTTCGTAATTTTTGATTGGATATAAAAATAGACGCTAATGTTGGCGCGTTTTATTAGCCAATAGCAGCTCGGTTATAATGTTTAGGCATATCGGGGTGTGGGAGTATAAAAAGCTAAAGTTAGAGGCAGATTTCGTCAGTCCAACAAAAGCATTCGCGGGTAATACGTCGCTCAGTCCAGAAGAAGCATTCGCGTGTAATACGTCGATCAGTTCATCAGAATCGTTCGCGGGTTATACGTCGCACAGTTCTACAAAATCTCTCGCGTCGTAAAGTTAGTTACAAAAAAATTTGAAGTACGCGAATTAATAATGTGCAGTAAATAACTTATTATAGTAACAGAAAATATAACAGTTTCAGTCTGGCGTGTATCAAGAATCAATATGTGAAATTGAATAATGTGGGACGACAATAAAAGTGTAAAAACAAATTCTTTTATCAGTGTTATCTTTCAGTAACAAATCCTTTCCGTTTACACACCCTGTTCAAGAGATTTGCTCGACCGAGAAATAATAGCTAGCCGGAGGACATTGAACCCAAGTTTAAAAATAGTAATACAATAACAGGCGCTCAGGAAAAAGATAACACGAAGTGATCGCGACAAATTGGCTTCCATACGTGGTGCAGATAAACATGAAGTATCTTCCAACTACCAACAAATATAATCTACTTCAAATTATAAGATATATACTATTTTCAAGATAATTGCAATGTGAAATTTTCTTCTGTATAACATCACCTATTACAATTTTTGCTCTGATTGGATCGTTACCTTAAAAGCCATGACTTGAGTGTTCTCTGTTGATATTTTAAAATTATATTTCTTTGATATTTCATTTAATTTGTGCATAACACATTGGAGTTCATCTTCTGTTTCGGCAATAAGTACCTGATCGTTGAAATAAAAAATTGTATTCACAAAATAATTTCTTGCTATTTTTAATCCTCTAAAACTAAATTGATGCCATTCAGTAATCATGTCATCTATATAAATACTGAATAGTGTTGTCGGCAAACTACAACCCTGCCTCACTCCTTGATTTAAGGAAGATAATTTTCTCCTAACTTTATATCCAGTATCGATACGGTTGTACGGATGAAACTTTAAGTCCACTTTCAGTATTCGTTGAACACTCGAACGAGTGTAGATGCTCCGTCACCTCGAATGGAGCGCTGTGGGCCTCTTACAAGAGCATTTCGAACAGCCTGTATGTTGTAATAGTGCGAGTGGTTCGTGGTCTCCCTGCAGATTTCTTTTTCAGTGTCGAACCCGTTTCTTCAAATTACGGACCCATGTGTTCATTGCATGGCTTAGGAAACACGATCATGCCATCCATGCTGAAATGACGCCCAAATTCTCGATGCGCGGTCACTACACCTCCATTTCTGTAATATGGTTTCACCGCAAAGGCACGCTGCACACCATTCCACTGTTCCATGTCTACTAAATGACAAGGTACTGTGAGCAGCATTCTATATGCCATTCAGCGCCGCCAACCTCTCAGCGTTATTAAAAACTTTTAAACACTTCCTGCTCTTTTGACTCAACCTGTATATTCATTAATATCATAAGGAGATTAAACGTATTAACGTGTGTTAATAAGAAAGGGGTGAGTGCGCTAGTATATGTGTATGGAATAATCTCAAAAACCACCCCAGCGATTTTAATTATTAATTCATCATTGATAAGCCCGTTTCTTTCTGTCGTACAGAGGCTACAACATAGCTTCTAATTTTAATTCATAAATGACTAAAAGAATAAAACAAAAATTCACAAGACCCGCATATTAAAATACGAACATTGGGGTCATAATAGAATGCGCCTGCTAGGATGAATTAGTTTCTTCTAGTTGTTACTCCACAGAGAATGCGAGTGAAAACAAACTTATTCATGCGGTATAACTATACCATGACGTAACTGCTAAGCCTTAGAGGAATGTCGTGTAACTTATTCCTCAATATGGTAAGAGAAAACAAGACAGAGCGAAATAAATGACAAGTGAGTCTCTTACAACGGTGCGACGTGATATTGTTATTATAGCAATTGTTGTTGTTGTTATTGTTCTATCTAAATGCTTCAATGGATAAAATCTATTAGTGAATTTGACAAATACAGCCAAATAATACCCACTTGGAGGCAATCATGAATGATTGCAAACATTTTAGTTCTCTCCCCCACGCCTTTTTAAGAGGAAATTTTGACAAAAATATTATGGCTGTTATGTATTTTAGCGTTGCAGGTAACTCATTTATATTCAGCCCCCCCTCTCTCTCTCTTACCAAGTTCCATTGGAGTAGTCATACCTGCCTGTTTATGCGAATCAGAGTTGAATTCATTTAGAGACCTTATTTCTGGTCCCTTCTTCCTTTCACAGTGAGTACAGCGTCTCTCAGTACTTCATCATTGTTTCTTGGAATTTGTTTAAAACGTTGTAGAGAGACATAACGTTGGGGTTGAAACTAGTGCTGTTAGATAAATTTGAAAACTGTATGGAAGAAAACAGTATTGTATCTAGGGGAGTAAGCGACTTTTTCTGTCCTATCTAGTTTTACAGATTATAACTAGATGGGCTCTTATTCAACAAAACTTAGTTCCCTTGCAGTTGAATCCAAAGAGCAGCTTCTAGCCATGCTTAGGTTTTTGGATTACACTCCCTATCGTAGGTGTCTGCTTTTTATCTCTGAGAACAGGAAATTTCCTGGTCATATTCATAGCTTGAGTTCTCAGAACTGTAAAATTCAGGCCATGGGTCATACATATATTAGTCATATGCCTGCAATGAGGCATCTATGATTCCCATATCTTTATATGCTTTAGTAGTGGTAGTAGTAACCAGTTTTACAATGTTTACCGCCGCCTTCCGGTTGCCCGACGTATTGTTCTCTATTTCTCCATGCTTTCTCTTTCAACCCTGTTGTTTCTTTTACCTGCTATGTTTTACTTTCCCAGTTAATCTTTGGACGACCTCTTTTTCTCCTTTCTGGAGTTGTTCAGTCAAATTTTTGTATTTGAATTCTTCCTTCTTCCATTCTTTATGGATGTCCATACCATTTCAAGTGTTTGTTTTGGATATCATCTGACATGGTTCCATGTACATTCGTGATTTCTCTAATTCTTTAATTCGGTATTTTATCTTAACGGGAAAGCATAGCAGAGCGTATTAGATAATAAATTTTTAATGCCAACAAGTGCCTCTTCTCTACTGATAACGACCATACTTCCGATATATGGTGATATATATTTGTAGCTTAGTACTCATTTGAATGTTCTTACTCCAGAAAATTGATTTTAGTTGGGATAATTTTCCTTTGAATTACTCCCTCTTTTATTTCAATATTCCGTTTCCCTGATAACTTAGTTTTACGTCTAAGTATTTGCTATATGTTATCGCAGTTATTTCTTTAAAAATCCATTAACGGCGGACATAAAACTGTAACGGCAACCATATTGTGCTCTGTGTTTACAGATGGCGACAATGGTGTTGGTATTGATACCAGCTAAAGCGTAGTACAACCTGTAATAGAGAAAACAGAGAACCTGCCCAGCACAAATACTTATACAAGTGACCCCACTTCTAAGCAGGAAAAGGAAAGACTGAAGAAGGGAAACGCTGATCCATCAACCTGACTTAAGAAGGAGAATACTTTGAAAAGTAATGTCGGTGGATAAGAGCTTTAAAGAAGAGGTCAAAAATAAGTAAGGGAAATGTTTCATGACGTAGATTGTGAAATCTGAAGTTATGAATAGTCATGTGGTGCAAATAAAAATAAATGCACAGCTTTTTCGGTGAAATACATTCTCAGAAGAAGACAAATTTGGAACTTCTCTTCTTAGGAAGAATATTACCCATTAATAAAATGTAAGTAGAATGTGAGGAAAGTAAGATGAGAAATCTATGGAAGACTACAACTATCGATATTTACTGAAGCGCAATGGAATCAGGCAGAGTGTAAAAAATCAGTTTCTTAATATACCTTACATAGGAGAACCGACAGTGGCTAACTGAGCTAGGTAAGTTCCTCAAGCATTTCCAGGAATAGTAGAAGCCAAAATGTGATAAATAATCATAACGTAATTTATTAATAATATGGTTTATTTGCCTCCACAAAGAAACATTTAAAACCCTGTTAGCGAGACATTTCTCACTTGTGTAGATAATATAAAGAATATGTCCTAGAAGCGGAACACAGCCAGCATCGCTGTTCTTTATATGCCAGGACATAAGAAGCACTTTGAAAGGAAGGATTGAGCACGTGAAGAAAAGAATAGAATAAAAACAGTACAGCCAGAGTTTTTGTTATGAACCTATAGGCAGTTCTTTTAATGCTTCTTTTCTTATTTCTTCTGCTTTGTATTATAACTCAAAGTGCGTATTTTACTTTCTGTGACGTGCATTCGAAATATGATTTATACTATGCCTGGCAAGTTGCAGAAGGATCAGGTACTGACAGATTCTATAGTCTAATTGACTTCCTAAATAGGCAACTGTCGTTTCATTTTCTCAAAAGTAGCTCCAACAAGTTTGATTAATATGTAATTGTTTTAAGATATTTACATGGAAAATAAAATGTATATCTTGAAGTTTTTGGAAATTGCTGTGACAGGATACAATTTTTTACACTGATTATATATTGATGTGGCAAAAGGTTGAAAGCAAAAAGGAAAACACGATAAGAAAAATGACCCCCAAACTGTAACAGTGTCCGTATACCCCATTCACAAGAGAAAGGTAAATAGAAAGCAATTAAAACAAACGTCTCAATGAATACTACAGATAAAACCTATCTACATCGCAAGAAATAAGAGTTAAAAACTATGTATAACTATATCTAACTTAAAACAAATTCCATATGGGCAATATTCCAATATTCCTATTTGCGCACAGAAGGATATTTAAGACTTGGACGGTGGATAATTTACAAACAGATGTGTATAACGAGATGAGATTCCGAGCAGACAATGTGTTTAAATGTGCTCCACATCTTCGTGTCCTTACAGCTGGTAAAGCGATGTTAGTAGTGTCAATCCTACCATACTGTTGGCAACGTCGATTAGGACTATGTGCAAGAGATGTAATTTGTCTTTGGTAAGGAGTATATTATTCACTATCTGCTACCGCAAACTAATTAGCGTTCTGGTCAAGCATTTGTGGTGTAGATTCCCCCAAATGTTGTCCCATTTGTATATTAAATTTTGTTTCATTACTTATGGTACCGGCAAACAGTTGACTTTCAAATAATAGACATCTTTGGCAGTCAGAGGTGAATATCGAACATGTGAAACATAACTAGTGTCGAATTATCAAGGGAATAAGGTATTTGTTGAGTCAGTCGACGCAGGTCAGTTGGATTCGTCAGTCTGATCTCTAGAATCCAAACATCAAAAAATTGCTGGCTATCAGGATCTGAGGCGCCAATCAGATGTTTCATATTATATTTCACCAACAAGCTCTCTGCTTTTTACTACGTGTCCAGTGTGTTCAGTCTTCCTTCCTTTGTTTAAATGGTAACTGGTCTCGATCAATCCGGAACATGTGTTCTTGCCAAATAAACCATTCAGTCACGGAACGAAGCATTTTACAACTGATATAAGCAGAGGAAACACCTGTTCCACATATTATACTTTAGTAACCCCAAAAATATTGACATATTGCACCCTCTGGAGAAGAAGAAAGGTCAGAAATTAAGTCCTCGGATATCGGTACAAATAAAGACCCCAATTGTAAGTAGGTAGTGCTTTCTGATATAGTGGGAAATAAAGTTGAATCCAGTTGGCTCTTCGAAATACTCAATGTTTCAAGTTTATACCATTGGGTTTAAATCCACTTTAACTTTTTATGTACTCAATCAAACATTTAAAATAAAATCTTTATCCAAAATAAAAAATAGAATTTAAACATAAAGGTAAACATCTGTTTTACGCCAATATATTAACTTCTCTTTTTAAGTATCACTTAAAATGAATGATTAAACCTTTGGAAGCTTTGCCTCCCCCCGTGGATTTCTTTCCATCGCAAGAGCTTGTCACCACGAAGAAATATTGAATGCTATTTTTGTATCTTGAAATCCTCTAGCTTAATTTGAAACAATTCCTAGGTAAAATATATCCAATGACATAGCAAGGATAGAAGAATCACTTTTTATGCGAGTAGTGCATTATTTAATGAATATATATGCATTTCTCATTGGTAGAGAAAATGGTGTGAAAGCATCACATCAGATATTTTAGTTAGATATCAAGGCAAACATGAATGCAATGTTATGAACAGCATAAAACGTATATGTGACCAACATGATAGTCTTTGAATTTTAGTCCGCTGACAATGGGTTGTTAATATTATAAATCGCTTGTCAACACGCACAATATGTTTATAAAACAGGATATTGTAATTCTCCTTTGGCAAAGCTTTCAATGTTTTGACATTGCTACACAGAGTATTTCACAAGTTACTTCCGATCTAAATACGACTAATATTAACCAATCTTTAGTTTATTTAGAAGAAAGAGTGGAGGAGGGATTGTATTCCACCTAGAAATTTGACATTCCAGATTTCATGTTTTGAGACCACCGAATCTAGAAAGAAGAAACATGTTTAGAAAAAAGATCCATTTGTTTGTGAAAAGTAAACTTAAAAAAACGAAAAGCTGGATAGATATAAAAATTGGCATATAGGTTTAGCAAAATATACTTTTTAAATCTCCTGGGAATAGTCTGCAAAGTCAACAGGATTCGTAATTTTGTATAAATCTGTTTAACTCGTAAACCATAAACTTATTCACAAAATATCTATATATCTTTAAAACACACAATTTACTTCTATTGCCTTCTTGTGACATCAGCAATTTCCGAAATATTCGATGTTTGAGTAATTTTTTTCTGATTTAACACATTTACTTTGTCTAGTACCTACTTATATATAGTAGTGGAGGATGTATTGCTTTCCACTCAAAAGTTCCATACCGAGATTTCACCGAGGCTATGACGATCGGGCACATAATTAATAATCCACATTTTTTTCAGTGACAGGTGTGCCTGCAGTTTTACTGTGTTCTTATCTTCACAACTCGTTTTTCCACGGTCGCATTTTCAGGTTTCTTTAGGATTTTTCTTTCTTTCTTTTATGTATTTTTTTTTATTTCAGAAACGAGTTTGTTTTTATTTCTCCATCTTTCTTAGGCCCAAATGACCTAGCTGTCGACGGGCCCTTAAACTCCACACCACCACCACATCCATCTTTCTCTGTCCTCATTTTCCTGGTAGTTTTCGTTGTTTACACATATACACTCACATTTATGAACATACAAACACCCACGCCCGAAACGGGGCACAAACCTGCGCCGCAAAACACCAAGCTAGGCGTTTAAGCGAGTGCGGCCATGGGGACCGGCGAGGTACAGCCGGGTTTATTTCACCCCGAGTAGTGTCCTTTCTCTAACCGCTGAAGTGTATGGATCTCGGGTGAGTTTCCTGCGATGGCGTAGTTATGAAAATTTATATTCACATAATGGTCATCTGACCGTGGCTTTTACTTGGGTTTGCGTTGTATTTTGTGAATACTGATTATAATAGAAACCTATGCGGAGCCACACACGGTAAACGAGTTGGATGGACCATTTAAGTTGATACTGTACAATATCTCCAAAACTAAGCGCTATGGAAAGAAATGTTTTCAATAAAAAAAGCTGTTTGATATCATGGGGAAAAGTAAATGCCGTTAGTCGTGTTTTGTATGGAGGGCGTTATGATGGTCAGTTTAGGGCCTATTTAATTGTTTTAAATGGGAACTTACAATTAGGGTCAAGTTAAATTGACCCTAAAATGACGATCACAACGTCCTCGAAATATGGCCCTAGCATGACCTACATAGTTCCTAGATCCAAATTTTAACTCGTCTACCATACATGTAACTAGGCAAGGATTGTGCAAGGCTTTGGCGTTTTAACTTTCTCTAATACCTACCCATAGTAGTTGAGTAATTATTGCATTTTATCCAAAATTCAATAAAAAAAATTTTCACCGGAAACACATGCTTTCAGGTTTCTGAATCCGAAAGAAGTTTTTTATAGAAAGATCCGCTTGTATGTGGATATGTGTTTATGACCGAACAGCAAAGCTCAAAAAAGAAAATTCCGATCTACACCAAACTTAGTATTGAAGTTTAACATCCTCTAAGGGTGCGATACGAAGATCTTTACTCCTCCATTTCAAAATATTCTTTACATAGAAGCTTTTTGATTTTAATTATCTAAAAACCATATCTACGATTTTTATTACAATGCCAAAGCTATAGGGTTTTTGCGTGACAAATAAAATGCGCATTTTGAATTTTCAGCGGATAGTCTGTGGGGCTTCATCATTCTGAAAGAATTTTGTATACTTTAGTACAATGCTAAATCGTAAGAGTTAGAGAAAAATATACTACACAAAAACGTAGATCAGTTTAAACCACCTGGGTTATTATAAATACATTCTTTTATGGTGTGCACCATTTTCAGGATATTATTGATTTGAATTTTCAATATTTTGTTATTTGTTGAAGTGCCTGCATTATTCAGTTACTAGTTATTTATCGCGTGTCACGGAAAAAGCATGGGCATATATATCGGGTGGTCCAAACACGCCATCCTTTGTAGTTTTGTTTCCCGCAATCATAGGCGCAAAAAAGTTGCCGCTTCACTGATGTTCAAAAGGGCAGTGCACGTACAAAGCAAAAGGTTACTGAGGTGCTGGTGTCTGCAGGTGCTTGTGGTAGTTTCGTATTGATGAGCGTCGCGTGGTCGCCTGTATGCAGTTCAAAACAGGTCATTCCAACAAAAAGGCGACGTTCACCAATAACGAATACACGGATATGGTAACAATGTGCGCGGAGATGCACCAAAATGCAGCTGATGCTCGAAGGCTATGCTCTGAACATTTTGTGATGCGACATCTGTCTTCTGCGTGGTTTTTATTTTTATTTCCTTTTACGTATAGAGACGACGAATCAATTATCCTGATAGAGGCTAAACTAATGAAGCCGTCCCGTCTTAACATTTAAAGATTTACAGCATTGTAAGTCGCCTTTGGGGTATGTCATCTCAAAACAATTTTTGATTTCCTTGAGATTTACCGGTAAAACTGCTAGTCACCTGCATAATTTAATGTCCTACCGGCATGTTGTCATGCTAGCTCAGTGGTTAGAGCAACCGAAAGGAAACCGAGACATCCTTGGTTCAAATTCCAGCTATGGCATTGAATTTTTGAGTCCTCTGATTCTACCTTGCCTACAGAGATTATATTAAGAAATGATGGATCATTTCAGGTAGGATGTGGGCTCGAGAGGCCCTTACATCAATTCGTCCACCAATAGGCGGGCATGTTTTGCACATGCTTATTATGAATAATGCAGTAATATAAAACAATTAATTTTAACCAACTTTAAAGCTACATAAATATAATTAAAATAGGATTTCGTATAATCTTAACTTTGCGTCACCAATTGGTGCCATGCCATATAATTGTGCGGTGTGTATATTAACTGCCATAGAACTAAATGACTTAACACGTGTGCTCAGGTTTGAGTCGAGCGATAATCCTGAATTTTTATTAATTGGTAAATTGGTTATTAAATAGCCGATAGCATCCCACTACACACACACGCATACATACATACATACATACACACACATACATACATACATACATACATACATACATACATACATACATACATACATACATACATACATACATACACTTACATTCAAACACCACGCTGTGGGTATAAGCTGAAATGCTTTTGTTTAAAGAGAACTTTCTAGAGCCCAGCCGGGAATCGAAGTTCTCTTCCTTCGTAGAGAAACTGCAAAGCAGGCAGTTTTTCAACGAAGGATCTCTGGGACCAGTAATAGCAGTTAGTGTTCGTTTTCAAGCAGTGATCTTTCAATTAGTCTCCTCTCTGTAGGATGGAATCCCCTTTACAGTTCTGCTTAGGCAAACCTTTTGGCATCCGCTTACTCCGGTATAAACTAAAATCAACTAAGAACGACTTTGTGTGGACCATCTGGTAAAACACACACATTTTATATAAATATATATATAGTTTTAAAAGTGTATTAAAATCATGAATAAAGCTTAATTGAAATACAATTTTAAATATATGCAGATTACATAGTTTCAATTTAAGAAACTGAACAGCAATATGCAATATGCATTATACCATCTGAATCAATTGTCAGCAACATTATCTTAAATTATCAAGAGCAACGTTTTAGGTCAGATATGATTTTAGAAAATAAACCTTTGGAACAAGTAAGATATTTTAATTATTTAGGAGGTAATTTGAATTATTATATGTCAGAAGCTGAAAGGGACATGAATAACAAACTTGAAAGATGTCAGATTATATGTAAAAGGTTACAAAGAATATTAAAAAATAAAACACGAAAGGAAGTGAGGCTTAGGTTCTATAAAACAATGGCGGTCCCTACACTTTGCTATCAAGTTGAGACATTGATCAATAGGAAGAAAATGAAAAGTCGATAACAAAGTGCATCTAGGAACTTTTAAAGTCGACCAAATACGAAATTAAGACATGACAACAGAACTATATATATTCAATAAATAGCTAGTTGTGCTCTCTTTGCAGTGTGGCAGGAAAATATTTAGAGGCCATTGGAAGTGGTGAATAAAATGGTTACTGAAGAAGCATAAGGAAAATCTAAAGTAGACCAGAAATAATTATCTCTATAGCTACTGATATTTACATATATTAATATACGTAAAAGGAAAAAAAGGAATATTTGTAAGTAGCACAACCAAATTTCAAGCTTCAATCAGGCACCTTCTAAGGATACAAGGCGGAGATATTTAAAAAATCTCCCTAAAACTCATAACCCCCTTAAAAGAAGTGCTAGTAATTCATCCCTAAGAATAACTAGCAATTTGGTCTGAAATACGAAACACCTTGGGTACTGGGATGAAGTATAAAATGCATATGCTGAATTTACCGTTAACTGTTTGTGGAAACCTCTTTATGTTTATTGAAATGGGCAAGCCACAAAATATGTTGAAAAGCTTACTGAAGGAAACAAAGATATATACTGTGGTTAAAATATACAAACCTCTGCCCTGCAACATTTTGTAACTTTGAACACTTCAAAAATATTTGCTGGTTTTTGTTTGGTTTTTATAGACACACAGACACTATGCTTTGATATGTAGAATAGAGTTTCTTTGTGTCTAATGGACTGACGCATAAGGTACGCCATTATGTATTCCATGGAATTGCTTTAAAAGAGTTGTCCTTCGCCTTTGAATTCCTACATTTGAAAGTGTTTATGGAGAATTCTGAATACGATTAATAGAAAGTGTAAAAAATATTCTAATAATTTTAAAATGGATTTAAAATAGAGAGCGGGTAGAAAGAGCCTTGAAATTGTCAGGTATTGTTTCCAAATACATCTGAAACGTAAAATACGGAAATTAGTCGTTTGCTTTCTTGTCTGGCTCTCTGAGCACACTGACCGCGGGAATCGCTTGTCTTTCCTGCAATGTTTTTGGCTATTTAAAATAGCCTTCCGGAGAAATTACTAAAGAAAAACAAATAACAAAATAAACACCAAGAAAGCCGTGAAAAGCACATAAACAAGCGTTTATCTTGCCGGGATGAAATCCGAGACTTGAAGTACTTATGACATTGTAAGTACTATGGGTATGCTATCTCAAAACAGTTAGTTTCAGAACGCCTTGTGGTAGCAGAAAAAAATGCGAGGTAGTTGGGAAATTTAATGTCTTGCCGACATATTACCATGGTATCTCAGCTAGTTAGAGCAACTGCAGTGCCACTGAATTTTGAAATCTGATTCTACGGCTTGTGTGGAGGAACAAATAATTATCAAATAAATTAATCCTTTGCTATTGGCAGGGATATAGGCGAAAAAACTTTACTGTGCTGATAGGTCCTTTCTACCTCTTTTTATCTACTTGAGAGTGCTTATTTTCGAAAACTTTGCCTCCAGAGCACAAAATGATTAACATTTAGCCGCAGACTGATCATGACACACAATAAACCGAAATTGAAATTCCTCAAAAAATTCCAATACGGTGCCACGGAGAAGATAAGCTCACACACATGCATGATCGATCCTTTTTTCAGACCCATCAGTAATAGTGCACGATGGGTACTGCATTTCCACTTTTTTCTAAGGCTTGGAAAATCCAGTTTTTCTTCCAAACAAGATGGCGGTAGTTCGTTTAAGGTGGAAAATTGAAAAAAATATATATCTCATCCCTTCCGCAACCCTACAATATATTATTTTCCGTCGCTCCTTGCTAACATCTGACTTGAGGGATTTTCTGGGATCTTGGCAAATCCAGGAGTCCTTCTATCCACACACACACACACACACACATTTGCTCCCTCACCTATAGAGGGAGCTTTGAATATCGAAAGATTTCTGAAGCGTGATACAGCCCGCTAAAATTCTGTGTACTTGATTTGTTGCGAATGCAGACGTTGGGAAATGCAGCCATGTCTTAAAGTTATAAGCTACAGCATGTCTTTCCCATAAAAGAATAAAATACTGTTTGTAGGTTTTAAAGAGAGGCGAGAAAATGTAATCCAAAATAAAATACCTTTCCATGGTTCTAGGAATAGAGGTTTTATCTCGATTTAGAATAATAGCGGATATTTGTGCCTTAATGTATATACAGCGTTACTGTGAAACATTAAGTTACGTTACGTAGACCTAATTACCTAAAGTGTAATCTTTTTGAAATGCTTATCATGGCCTCCTTCAACGCTCTTCCTTTGCAGCATTGCTGTTGATGAAATCTCTCACCACTTTGCGACAATGTGGTGAGGTTAGGGCTGCACGATAGCTAGCCGAGAGGAGCTGGTAGGCCGAATAGAATATTTAACTAACTATTTCTTCAAAGAAACTGGAATCATGAATCAATTCATCCAAAAATAAGATAGCTATGCCACCGACAGAGAAAAGAACTATAACTTATATACAGGGCTTTCATTTCCAAACCTCACCTCTAAATAACAATTTATTTAAATTTAATTTAAACAAAACACGTCTACTTGGGTATTGAGGCGGAAGTTTAAAACTGTCTTAATTGCATTTTTTCACACCCAGCTAGCCCACTTTGAAATTTCAAATGCCACCCCAATATTTTTATACTTAAATATGAAAGTGTCTTTAATTGTTTATTTATCTCATTTATTTTATATCTTTTGTTTTAAATCTTGCCTAGCAATTTAGATTGTTTTTATTGCGGAAGACCATTTTTAAGACTTCTTGTGTATTAAATGTTTGTGAAATGGTGTATTTCATTCAAGAAGGAACAGAAATCATATTCATTTACTCAGTTGAAAACCGTTTTGCTCGCTGAACTGTACTGTTTTTAACGAGAGGCATCCTGAGAGAAACGTAAGTCATCGATATGCCATAGATTTAGTGCGTAAATTTGAAGAAACTGGTTCTTTGTGCAATAAAGTAAATAAATAAACTAGAAAACTCGATGAAATGTTAGATTATTTCATTATTGAACACACCATGTCCAATCCAAAAGAATGTGGTGTAACAAATATTTCGGTTGGTTCCATACGTAAATTGCTAAAAATGAATAAATTTTATCACTACAAAATACAAATTCACCAATAGCTCAGCGAAGACGATATTGATAGAAGCACATCGTCTCAGAGAATCGAAGATCCAAATTTAACATAAAATATTTGTTTTAGTGATGAAGCGACCTTTTTGTTAAATGAGTTTGTCAATGAGTTTCGTGAAGGTAATGCTCAGTTACCGCAGATCAATGTGCGGGCTGGAATAATGGGGGATGATATTGTTGGACCGATTTTCGTTGAAGATATTCTGTCTGGAGAATTGTATCTGAACATAAAAAAGACAATTCGTCCACTTATCACACTATCGCTAGAAAAAGTCAGTGAAAGGAATGTGGTGTTGGACGAATAAAATTTGCATTTTCAACAGGACGGAGCTCGCCCACACAATGCAGTACCCGTGTGACAATGGCTGGATAGAGGATTTCCAGGAAATGGATTGATAGGGGAGGTGCTGTAGAATGGCCAGCGAGATCTCCAGACCTGACGCCGCTTGACTTCTTCCTGTGGGGTCATTTGAAATCAGTTGTTTATACTCCTCCGACTGAGAGTATTCAAGAACTGAGAAATATAATAACCCAAGAATGTAATCGGATTAGTAATGAAGCACACCAGAAAGTTCGCAAGGAGTTCCAACATAGACTGTATTACTGTTTAGCCAACAATGGAGCACATTTTGAAATTTGATTTACTCCAAAAAATTGTTTCTTGTCAGGTTGCCAGTAAAAGATGTAAAATAAATGATTGAAGTGAATAAACAATTGAATACTTTTTATATTTAAATATAAAAATATAGGGGTGCCATTTGAAATTTCAAACTGGGGTGCCTGGGGGTGAGAGAGTGAAATCTAAAATGCAATTAACACCAGTTTTAAGCTTCCCCCTCAATATCTAAGTTGAGGTTTTTTGTTTATATTAAATTAAACTTAATTAAATTATTCCGATTGGAAAGTATATAAATGAAAGCCCTATATGTACAAACGTTCCGTGGGTATAGGATGAATATGCTGATTCTATAAATATGAGCTAATGTAAGACTTCTAAGACGTGGCGCCTAATCTGAGACCTCTAGGACTAGGACTTGGGCTAACTGCGGAGGGGGACATACTACCTCGATCTATAAGATCTTGTTTGCCTGAAGCTCCTGACGGGGTGCCCCTGGGAGGGAGGGGAGAGGTGAGAGGAGACAGAGGGCACGATAGGGCTGAGGGCTGGGTTTCTACCTATTACAGATTGAAACTTCCGGATGTTAGTTGGTGCAACCGGCTCCCCTCCCCCCCCCCCTGCGTGCTTGCATACCCCTAAGGGCCCCGAGACTCGGAGACCGGCCCCATTCCGGGGGACGAAGGGTTACAGGGTATCGTTTTCCCCGCCGAGACTCCCGCCGAAACGTTCAACCCTGAAACAGACCATGCAGATTAAAGGTGAAGTGAAATGAAAATATCGGTGAAATGGAGGGACTGGCAATTCGGGGGATGTAATGAACCTCCCCAGCATTCGCTTAGCGACGCAGAGAAACCCCGAAAGAACCCATGATTCAGGAAGGTCGGCCATGGGAATCAAATCCAAGTCCTCCCGAATGCGGGTCACAGACATTACACCTCAAGTTCTCCCTCTTATTTATGTATTGTGCGCACACCAGCATCCACAGTCTCTACTGTTCTCATGAGCCCAACGGTAACACCAGGAGGTATATTAGTAGGGATAGAATTTTTTTTTGCGCTAATAACCTTTTTCTATGTGTGCGTTTAGGTATTGAAAACTTTTATAATATGCACATAAATATATCCATAATAAAAGTGTTAATACATCATATTGAACAAAAAATAAAAATTTAAGACAGTTTTATGCAATCTATCCGTGAATAAAAATGTTGTGGAAAACCACATGAATTATTTAACTTATCAAAATTTATCTTTACTATTAAAATTTTGGTGCACGGTTTACTTAAAAATGAAAAACATACAATAAATAATGGTACACACATTTTTATTTATCCACACTGTCAACCTTTTTGTTTCAGTTTACGACCACCAAATGTTTCAAGTTTTCCAAAGCTAGTCTACTCCTATTTTTCTTAAGATATCTTTAAAGCAGTAAAGCTCTTTCCGACTCGCAGGATCATAGGGTTATATATAAATATAGAAAAGGGCTGTTTCCAAAATAGTAATAGCGGAAGAAGGCGGCGCCGTGGCCGAGTGGTTAGACCGCTCGCCTCCCACCGAGGCGGCCCGGTTCAATCCCAGGGACCTGCATGTGGGATTTGTGATGGACGAAGCGGCGTCTGGGCGGGTTTCCTCCGGGATCTCCGGTTTCCCCCGCCATTCATTCCACCAACTGCTCCATCATCACCTTTCCTTTCATCAATTTCACCAACATTTCGTTTTGTCTCCTTCCTTCATCCCATACCAGGCATCGGGCTGATAACCCATCCTGGATGCTCTGTCTGATCCATAAGTGTCTGCTCCTTGACGGGCCTCTGAACCCAGGCACCCGCTTGTAAGTCCTGGGGGTGTAAGTCCTACATAAGAGGAGGGTAAACAGATAATGAATGAATAATAGCGGAAGGAAGATGAGAGAAATTTGTTGATGTGTCACATTCACACGGCTTTCTCTACCCTCTAGCGCTTATTAGTGGGAATGCAATTATTCTTACGTATGTTTTAATAAACGTAAAACTTTCGGAAAATAGCTGCATTACATATATATATATATATATATATATATATATATATATATATATATGTGTGTGTGTGTGTGTCTGTGTTATATACCTGGGTGAGGCCAAAAGATTTTTCAGCTAGATATTAAATTTAGTTACCCCGGCATAAACATTGGGGAGCATAGCATCAGTGGCAATGTGAGGACCAGGAAACTTAACCTTACATTTCAAAGCAAGCGTGGGATATTCATAACAAAATACACATAAATTCACATTTAACGAATCACCTGTGGTTTATTATAAATTTGCCTTGGTGCCACTACATTATACACAAAGGATTACAGGACAAACATTGAGACACACGAGACACACACGCTACATCCACTCGCCCTGACACACACAAGACTCACGCTACTACTAGACTGACGCCATTAGAACAAAGAAGCTGGTCCCTCTATTTGCCCTAACCCCCCCCCCCCGACTAGTAGGTGGGGAAAGAGAGATGCCGCGTCGGACCTAAATTCAAACTCACAAACGAAATAATTAGTTCAACAATGTCATGCTACACAGCAATAATTCGTCCGACGCGACAATGCAAACACATATACTACAATAGAGAGTGAGAGAGAGAGAGAGTGAAAGTGAAGGTGTGGGTGTGAGTGAGAGTGGGTGAGGAAATAGCGTTAGTCATAACTGGACGCTATGTACTGGTCTTTAAATTCCACGCTCCTTACGTGTAATTCGAAAAGCAGCTGAATATGAAAAGAATTTTAATGACAAGGTATTGAACACTCGAATTATTAATAACAGATATTTCGGAAGTTGCTAATGCCACCAAAATATTATTTGGATCAAATTGGTCTATCGCTTAACGTTTACCAGTTATAAAAGTTATACAAACTTTCTTCCGAATCAAGTGGATTTCACAGGCTTTTCCCCAAAAAATCAAGATATAGATTGTTTTTGTAATGCAAATACCTTTAATATATCGACTTTAATCAAAATCGTTTGAGCCATTTTTTAGAAAATAAAAGATTTGAAAAATCTTCCAAGTAAAATGTAGTATGAGGTTGGGGATTTTCATGAAATATTGTATCTTCGTAATGTCGTAAATTCGAAATTCGTGTCGCATCTTTGGAAGGTGCTGAAACTAAATACAAGGTGGCTCCTAATCTTATCCACACATTTTATGCGACTTTTCATTTTTGACTTATGCTGTTCACACACACACACACACACACACACACACACACACGCACGCACATACACTCACAGGCTTACGCAGAGACTTTTTCCAAAAAGTTATCCTTTGGACTCAGGGAGCCTCAGAACATGTGTTTTCGGTGAAATCTCGGTATCGAATTTTTGTGTGGAATGCAATACCTTCATTAATTACTATGTATACTATGTATATATATATATGCTAGAGAAATTAAAAGTTGCTTTCTAATCCTCTGTTCTTCAATATATGTTGAGCAACATTAACAGATGCGTAGCATGTACGCTACCATCAGTGTTGTCAAACTCCAAGACTGACGAGGACATACATTGTTCGTAAGTGTCGCATATGTGTATCAAATACGAACACAAAATAAGTAAAGTAAGATGGATGGATAGAATGGATATTTGAACGAACGGACGGATGGATGGTGTAATTATTGACAGGAAGATATAATTAATTAACAAAGAAATAACGTTTCGATAGAGAAGTAATTGCGATAAATATCGTATATTAAATCAATGTATAATGTAACAAACTTGACTTGAAAGATTTTACCGGGGAAACAGCAACTTTTGCAACAGCTGAAGTAGCGAACGTGTTAGTATAAAGATTCCTGGAACGCCCTTAAAGTTTTAAGTTCAATACATTTGCAGAGTCACGTGGATAAAAATTCTGTAAAAGAGAAAGGAAATTAAATTCCTAGAATCGGGGAGTTACCGTCTAGTAACAGTATCACATACCATACCTAATTTTTGAGACTGGATCGCATATGAAGTAACATTGGTGAGATAGTTCTAAGTTAGGCGGAGCTTAAGTAATAAAAGAGTGTGTATTTCTAAAATTAGTAACTTTCGTTTCTTCGTCTCAGGGGCTTACTGTTTTTACGGTGATCGACAGTTCGTAGCGTCTAAGACTGCGCTGAGTTATCAGTTACTTAGCGGTAGCGGCGAGGGGTTTCGCTGGTAATCATTTTAGCGATTCATGGCAATTACACTTCTAATTTCTTTTATTGCGGAAACAATTATTTCAAACCATAAGATTGATACTGCAGATGTTATCAGATATAAAAAGTAAATTCGTATAGTATCGAGTACTAAGATTCATAATCACTTTCAATCTTTATCTTCAACGGCCGGAAACTCGCTTCAATACTTCGAGTATTAGATAACATTAAATTTATCAGTCAATTTAAACTGTGTTATCCTTTCAAAATACGCTCACATATACCCTGTGAAGAAGATCTCGTAGCCAACCACTGTAGTAGCTGAGAGCAGAATCAACAGCAGATATTAACGCAAAGGGTACGGCTGCAAAAAGTGACAACCAGCACACGGCTTATATATATATATATGTGTGTGTATGTGTAAAACAAGGAAATATGCAGCATAATTTGCAAACTGTTGAAATAGTATGCTTATTAATAAAACAATGTGTGCGTTAATATAATATAAAATAGTCATTAAATTGTTGAAAATATAATTAACTCGCGCACCAAGTGGAACATACTTTTTGGAGGCAGTTAAGAAATGTGCACTGGCTTTACAATCCTGTTTTATTTATATTGTTCACTATGGATAGTGCCAAAAAGTAAGTTTTATTTATGGATGCCCTTTAACTACTATGGTTCTTAGTATCCGTGAAAGATCGGAAATGTTGCTCTTTATCAGGCGTCCAGTACGAGGTATTTTACGTGCCGTAAATCTAGGACACAGGACCACCGGCTGCATTCCTAAGGATGTGTAGTGCCGCTCATCATTTTTGCCCGGATTGTGATTCAGTAGTTCTTTCGTTTTTACTTTGGTTACAAAAACACTCAGAAACTACTTCCAATATCAGCTTCTTATCATTGGTGATAAGAAGTTGATCATTATTCAAGGTAGCCAAATTATGTATGTTGAGGATACAAGACAGAGTAGCATGTGGCTATTGTGTTTCTTCGGTTTTTACCAATATCAGTGTTCACTTCCTTATTACCTCTAGAATATTGTCCTAAGATACACGTCAAAAGCAAAGTGTCAGAAAATGAAAATAAATATGTTCAGTTGTCAAAAAGCATTAAGTGCGTAATTATAATCAGTAATATCAATTACAAGTGCTGAACTTTATGTTCCGGATGTATGGAATGGCGTCATTGCCATACATTTTATGTATATTGCATCGCCATTCATCTGTTCAAAATGCGCGCCCTCAGGAGGTCAATTTAGGATTAATAACCGGAAACAGGATGTCAAACCAAATATTACTTCGTTTGATAGTTTGGAAGGAATGTTTGTACATATAACTGGATTTTGAGTAAATTATTTATTTAGAATCTTATGAAGAGTAAAATAAAAACAGGTGAAGAGCAGCTATATAATGAGATTTTACTTACTGGTAATAAATACGACTTTATAATAAGTAAAATTACAAATTATTACAAAGAATACAAAATCATGAGCCTAAAAACAAATGAAAAATCATTAACTTGACTAAAAAAGTAGTTACTTGAAAAAATTGCAAAAGCATTAAATTTGAAATAAATATTTAATTATCAACATGAAAAGCAATCCAAAGTAATTAACATGGAAAGAATTACGAAATCATGAACTTGAAAATATCTGCAAAATTCAAAAATGCGAAACTTAAAACCTCCCTCCAGTTATAACATTCCAACAGAATTATTTACAAATATTTTGCAAAACCCCAGAGTCAACGAATTTAAATCTTACACCCAGGGAGAAATGATTGTCGTCAGGGTGGTTCTGGTAGTCTGTAAGTGTGCGTGTACAAGAAGTAATAGTGAGATCATAAGATTATCATAAACCCTAAATATCAACTAATGATACAGAATTATTTAATAGATAACCCTGATTAAACCATACCAATATGACCTACCGTTACGCATTTAATTAAATCCGAAACCCCATTAGACCTTAAAATGTGGAAGGTGCAAGAAGCAATATATTGCACAAGTTAACTTAGTCAAAACAACACAAACTCTCGTGTGGATTTATCCAAGGTAATAATAATGGGACTATTAAGCTTAAGTTGAAAACTCTAAGCTCTCTTAAAGGGTGTACGCAACCACAACTAATTCACAGTAATGTCTTGGCACCTTTCCTATGACGTCAGGCGACGCTCGAACTAATTCTTGACCTACATAACTCACTTGACTAACAAAATTAAACATCTAGCGAATTCCTTTAGAGCAGCGATTCCAAAAGTAACTAGCTTTTAACACCCAGGAATTCAGGCGCAAACTCTGGTATTAAACAATCCAAACGCCTGCACTAAGAAAGGCAAGATTTCTTTACCATATCGATATCCATATGAAAGCATAATGTATAATGGCAAACTCGGTCAATGTCTTGATTATTCTAGCGTGTTAGGTTTCTTAAACGGGCTAGTATAATAAAGGCAGGAAAATTATTGTGACACGGCTCTAGCTTATCTCGTGGAAGGCGACCGAGCGACGTGATGATTGAAGAGATAAAGAGATGGAGAAGCGCTTCCTCCCCGAAGTAAATTCCAGAAGCGATATCGAGGGATAACGAGATTTTTCTTGAAGCTTCTCTCCCCGCCTTCCGAGTACTCTCTCGAAACTACAGAGGCTATAAACAAGGACTACAGTGCCCGCGAAAGTTAGTGATTTAATGAATTGCTCTTGATGCCACATAGCGCTGGTTACTCAGTATGTTTGTGACATATAGTGAGTACTGTTCCTGCGAACTATTACAGAAGTCTTGTGTTCAGCGCCCCAGCGTGTGAAGCAGAAGGAAGAAGCTGCTTAACGTGTGGTTCATTTCGCCGCTATGCGAGGAGTTAAATAACGGTGAAAATTGCATAAAACACCATAGTTGGAATAAATCAACCACATTGTTGCAAACTGAATAAATTCGCATTATTATAAATCCCTTACAGACGATTATAGATGCCTAACCACTAAAACCACGGCCTGGCCAAATGAACATCATGTAACATAGCCCATGATGCCGAGAGGCCGTAAACTAAATAGGTCATTAAGAACCGTTTAACCAAAAGCCTGGAGCTCAGTTACGTTAAATGTCATTATCAGCAAGTAGTCTAAAATTCTAAGTGTACTTGTCACATTCAGTCACGCCGTCTGAATCCTCTCTGGCCGAATGGCCGAGTGGCTCCCTAACTCCTTCCCTCCTGACTGGCCGACCACATGTTCCCTCTCGGCTAGTCACCCAGCGGGCAGTAAGGCCCAACCACAAAAGGCATTAACAATCCCTGAAAGACGCAGGCAGACCGAGAAAGAGAAAACAAGCAACTCTAAAATATTTGACACGTGGACAGGAGCAACCACTGTTGCAATATAAGACATTTTTGTATAAAGCAGCATGAGTATTAATTTGCACAGATTTCTTCTGAAATTAATTCTGTTTATATACATAAATAATAATTAGAATAGGAGGAGGAATGGCGGTTTGATGCGTCATGCCGTGGTGATAAAGTCAGTAGTAGCTATCCCAACATTAGTAACGTGCAGCCAAGTGCGCTCCCCCTCAGCAACAAGAAAGCTGATCGCAATTCTATCTCTCAATTACTCTGCTCTGATTTTGCCATTCTATTACTAATCAAATTAATCACATATAATGTATTACTATGGGTCATTTTCTGTGTCCGACATGGTATATCAGCCTAGAAAGAGCTACCACAAAATAAGCACGTTGCATCGTTGTCTTAAGTTGCTGTAGTTCAGTATTTTAGATAAGATTCTTCTTAATTGGATTCTTCCTATTATGATATCGTCATTTTCTCCCTTTTTAGCGAAACACGTTCCAGTCT
This sequence comes from Deroplatys truncata, assembly GCA_030765065.1. Taxonomy (NCBI): domain Eukaryota; kingdom Metazoa; phylum Arthropoda; class Insecta; order Mantodea; family Mantidae; genus Deroplatys; species Deroplatys truncata. The sequence continues at coordinate 174,036,702 of CM060981.1, forward strand.
AATTTCTCATTCTTTCTATTTTCCTTCGAATTCCACTAGAGTTTGATGACAAAAATTGGTTTTATGCTTTACTGAAGGTATTAAGAGATTGCAGCAGTCATCTGGAAATCTAGTGTTTTATTGTGGAAATTACCGGCCATTAAGATACACAACGATATATTGTGTGTCATAGGTCTCCAAACTACGGCCCGCGACCACTAGTGGCTTATTGTTATTGTTGCTGTGATAAGTTGGATAAAAAACACAATGATGATAACTCGGTTTTATTCACTTGCTGGGTAAAGCTTAATGACAAGTATAATAAGCAGAAAGTTTAACTTAAGCATAATAACAAACAAATAATTGAAATGAATTCCACTAACATTATAAACTAGTGAGTATCCCGCGGTTTCACCATCGGTAGTTGTGACGTATACCCATGTTTCGAATGTATATATCCTAAATCACACATATGATTTTCTTCTTGAAAATCCCTCAGGAACGGAAACGCTAAATTAACGCGAATGAAACCGCGTGGTCTCCAGTTATGCAATTATGATTTTCCACAGGCAATAGGTTGTAGTTGTGGACCAATTTTACTTGTAACAATTATTAAAAGAGATTTAAGATGTTCATTGGTTAACTAAGATCTGTAAACATCTTTGTGTACCTCATTTTGGAGAATGTTTTCTTACACAAGTCCCGCGTACTCGGCGACAACTCTAGAAATTATAGATAATGCCAGGAAAATTAAAACGGATTTGGCCCTTGAACTTACTGGAGTAATCAGTATGACCCTAAGGCTAAGTTTGGAGACTCCAGGTGTATGTGATAAAATATACATATATTTACCTTTAAATGTAAAATTACATTTCTCAGTGTCCCAAGTGCTTGTCCTTAAGGCCTACTACGAACTAATTTGTGGTAGTCACGGTAGGACAGTTACACGGTTTTGAATGCGTCTCCGACTTGAACGCTAAGGACTATGAAAGGTGATGGTAAAGGTATGCACGGGCGGAGGGGTCCTCCAACCGGGGCAGAGCAACGCAAGTAGGCCGCAACGGCCCCTTTTACTTCTACCATGAACCCTCGGAGGGATGGATGCGAGGAAAGACCCGAAGGGCGACCAGATCTGGATGACGACGGGCACAAGAATGGAAGGGGGTCTAACGTTTCCAGATCGAAAGCATCTGATGTGGCCCACCAACTCACTCGCCATATTCCCGGCGGCCTCCCATAGGGCCCATTTGAGGGGAAGACCTAATTGAGCAGTCCCGCAACGACCCAGAGAAGAAACCTCTACTCAGCACACAACCATCGCCCAGCCACAACCCGCCGAATATTGTCGCCTGGTCCTACAACCCTGAAACAGATGGCAGGGAAGATAATGGGTACAGGAAATGAGGGGCAGGAAAGTTGTGATAGATAATGTACCACCTCCGCATCCGCCTGCTGACCTGGAAAATCATCCCATGGGTCAGTGGACGGTCGGCGGGGATTAGTCCGGAACCTATCGAATGCATGTAGCACACGTTACCGGGCGCCAACTCGCTCGGTTCTAAGGACAGTAATAAACTACAGGGATATTTAAGTGTTTAACATCCGTTTTCACAATTCAGGTCTAAGAGAGCTTATTGAGTGGAATGCTATCTGGCGTTGTTTTAAGAGGCCAAAGGAACATCCGAAAAAATAACTTCTAGGCAGACCTTCTACCATATAATATAGAAGTATGCAGTATATATTATATGTTGTCCGAATTATAACACCAAATCAGCTTGTTCAGCTGAGATGTTGCGAAGGGTTCTACCACATTACCAAAAGAACTTCCATAACCTCTCTCCGCAATCACATATACCGAATGCTTGTGTTAGCTTGTTACACATTTTGAGGTGTGTCGGATAGGTTGATAGGCGGAGTATATTAATAATTTGCATTATGTAGGTGCGATTATGTATGTAGTGTTTTTTCTAGCCTAGAGAAGGTTTTTCGCACAACAGACAGGTGCTCTATCTACTGAGCTACGGAGCCAGCCCTGTTGTGATCTTTCTACATCCATATTTGCTGTTTCCCATTAAGACGGTGTTATAGCCCTCCCTCTCTCATTAATAATATCATATATTCGGTTCATTTAAAACTGTATACATACTCATTTGTAATAATAGATAAATATATTGTATATTATTTCAGGTTAATATATGTAATGTTAAAGGGTATGAATATCTCATAAATATATAATATGTAATAGAAACACAATGTGATGTTAACTTATGAGGCAGTATTTTTAACACTTAAATGATATCAGTCTAATTATATAATATAAAATATAACAGCCCGCCTTAAAGCAATATGTGTATAATATAATATATAAAGTGTATGTTACAGTCATTGTATAATGTTTATATTATTATGCACATGTATAATAATGTTATGTGAATCTATTACGTAGTTTAACAATGTAGAAGTTGTGAGAATAGAAGCAAGCTGCTTTCCTTAGCAAACAGAATTACAACGTAAAAGCCGAAGTTGCAAACAATGAGATAACCTTGAGACAACAATAAATTAGAAAGTTTAATAAAGGCTACTAATAATTTTTGGAACAATAATGTAATATTTATAAACAGTTTATAAATAGCTAATTAAAAACTAGAAAAAGCTTAAGTTAAATAAAAATATTCTATTGGAGTAGGCTTAGCCAATCAGAGACTTATAATAGAGGAAATGTACGATTCAGGCGGGAGACGCTACAAGGAAGAGTACCCAAGCAATCAGTTAGATTTTTTACGGGTACAGTGTGAGACATAGAAAATTCATAGCGGTGAGAACAATATAAAGTTTACGTGTTAAAAAGTACAATTAACTATAATCTCACAGCTCTATAGTAGGATATATCAGTGAAGTGTTATATAATCGTGTGAAGGATTAATTAATAAAGTACAATACAATTATAATTTGTGTAAGCCTTCATTCTTTAGCCGTACCAGCCCTGCTAAGAGATACGTGCTTTACAAAATACTACTGACGCAGCCGAGGTATGCATACATATATGATATTTAAATAAATAGACATTAAACTAAAAAGTTTATTCTTAAACGTGGGGCGAAGGCCACCGGAAAAGTAAACGTGGGGTGAAGACCACCGGAAACTCTGTACCGTACATGGGGCGAACACTCCTAGAAACAGTCTCCCGAAAATTGGCATCCATTACGTGTGTGGTCTAAAACAGCTTCAAATTAATGCCTAAACGTGGTGTAACCGCAACAACAATTAAACCACTGTCCAGCACGAGCGTTTTACACATTTTAAAGCAAGATTTTGACTTTAACCTTCCAGCGAGCAAGAGAAAGCTACCAGTCATAAATTTAACACAAGTTTTATGCAAGAAAGGTACGAATAGTCATTCACAGATTTAAGGAGGCAGTTGGGAAGCCAACGTTTATTTTTTAACAATTTTAAAAGCTATTGTTCGGATAGGACTAGGCCGATGTTAGGTCAGGTAAAGAACCAATAAGAACCGATAACCCGCCTCCACACACACATTATTATATAAAGTAATCTCACATTCAAACCCAGACTCTTGGTATACCGTGAAATGTTTTGTTTAAAGATAACTTTCTGGAACTCGGAAACACCTCGTATAGCAGTCAGTTTCTCTACTGTAGGAGCTGTGGGACCAGAAATAGCAGTTAGTGTTCGTTTTCAAGCATTGGTCTTTAATTTAGTGGTCTCCACAGTTGGTATAGAGTTCCCTGCTTAAGAAAACCTTTTGGCATCCGTGCTATCCGGTATAAACTAACTTCAACTAAGGACGGCTTTTGTGGGCCACCTGGTAGTTAGTCTGTCGACATCTTAAATACACTTATTTCTACAAGCAAGACAAACTCTCTTGCACCGTGGTGCTAGGTCAGTTACATGCTTACAGAAAGCTAACATACATTAGTATAATGGGAAAAGTTTAATTTACAACAGGAACGGTATAGGACTAGTAATTGTATTAGAGGATTTACCATAGCAATTCACATAATCCGAGGTGTTGCAAACGGCACTTGTACATCTTCTAAAATTTATAACTTGTTTGTATATTTTAGGGCCTCAAAGAAAAGGCTCTGGGTTCATTCTTTCTCAACTAGCAATGCTTGACCGAAAGTCATTATAATCCTTTTATTCTCCTTTTTGCTGGTCATCAGACTTCCTCTCCCTTCTCCTATAATTTTGCCTGCGAACATTATCCTTCCCAATTCTTACTTATTTTAATAAACTTCATGCTCTTCATTAGAATTCAGTCTTGCTAATTCAGATCTCTTAACTAACTCCTAGTTCTCCATGTGTAGACTTAGAATTCTACTCAATCGACGCCCATCCTAAAACAGAAAGGTATGGTTTATAATTGGGAGCTTATTGGCTCGCACCGGCAGAGGACTAACACTCGATGGCACTGGCGACTAATCGACGAAAATAAAAAAGAAACACAATACACACACATCCCATTACAAGACCCGTTGGATCTGAAGAAAGAAGCTAAATATCCTTGAAAACAATTTCACTGTACAAGAATTTGCCTACGGCCATTATTCAATTAGTGCTTTCTGGCTTGTGAGATGGGATGCGTGGAACGAGGTAGTAACTACTATTTTATTGAGGTTTTTCGTTTCATCTCTCCCTTATTTGTACATGTGGTACATGTTTTTTCATAACAAGTGTATGACACAAATTACAAATGAATGCATGTCAGTACATCTTTATAAAATGTGCAATGCGTTGTCAGTGGTTTAAACGAGGTACTCAACAGTCCCCACCCAGCTCGTTATACTCGTATGTATACATTGCATCATCTTGTCGATTGTCGAACACGTTCAGGAATGTGACCTCACGCGAACATCATCAAATGATACTATTATTCTTGTTATTAGTGTGTCATGAGTTTTTATAATCAGACTAATTACATAAACTCAAAGAATTCTTATTAGGTATGGAAAACCGGGTAGCCAAGCAACAGGGCTCCCTGGTCATCTATCAAGATTATGTGATCCAGATATCTACACATGGCAAGGCTAAAGTGAGGGAAGCTCCATCACGTTGAAACCACATGTGTTATTATTCAGCACTTTGCATTTCCTCCAAAATCTCAGGCAGAACAAGTCTAGTAGCACTGTGCAAGACCATCACGGGGTATAGGTCTTGCAGACAAAGGACATTCAATTTGGCTCCACAAATTTAACACTATTATTATTATTATTATTAGTATTATTATTATTATTATTATTATTATTATTATTATTATTATTATTATTATATTCTATTATAGCAAGGATCTGTTATTGTGTTCGTTACAACATCATATTTTTTATTTTACTTTCAACTATTTTGCAATCTAACTTTCCAATGTAATTGTATTTAGCTTTTACTTCTCAACACAGCAACCTGCTTATGGACGAGGTCATAACTTAAAATAATTATTTCTAAATAACTGGTCTGAAAAAATTAATTTAAGTGAATTACAGACTAATTTCGTACATATTAGCTGTCAACCACGGTTGTTCGTATTACACCAATTTTCACAATATTTTATTAATGAAAGGTTTCATATTCTAGGAGGTATTAGAAAACGCTCTTTTAACCTATATGGTTAGATTTGTTCCTATAGCCTTCCATAAGAAAAACCCGTTTACTCTGAAATAAATACCATAACATGATAATTAAGATATTAGAGTTTAATTTTATTATGTAAAGCCTGAAAAAATATGTATAATTGTTTTAAAAAGGGTAGGTTTCACAATATCTACCGCTTTGAGAATATTAGACTGCATTGGAAATTATTAAAATGTGCACAATATTTTATACCTACGCATACAGCTTCTACCTCCTTGTTTATGCACACCATCTTTGAATAATAAATATTTCAGGATTTGAAACCTCTGCTGCATTCTGTATAAAGACACATGGTGGCAAAGCTATAATAGCATACTATAATTTGTGTCATCAGTACTTTGTATTGGATTATTATTAAGGTGTAACACACTAACACAGTATACCTTAAGTAAACAAAAGTGACGTAAGATATAAAGATTATTTTAGTGTTTGGACAATCAAGAACACAACAAACAGAATTTTTTATTCAAACCCCTTTTTTGTTCCATTTATACGCCGCTTTAACATCTAAGATTATATCAACGGCTTTGCCTTTGGAGCAATAGTTGTCCATTGGCAATGATGTTCACTTAACTACTGATGTTAAATGTTTTAGCTAGTGGGTAGGGAGCTCTTCCAAGTAGATAGGGGTTTAGCTACTAAAAGGAGGTAGTATTTACTTGTTCCGAGGTAAGTGAACGGTAAAGTCGCGCAATAGTGAAAGACTGTTGGATGTTTTCCACTGTACGTGCAACACGAGTTCAGTATACTGTATACCTCTCCCACCAACTAAAGCTTTACCTGAGGGGTAATTTGCCCCCACTCCACTAGCTAAAACTTTGCTGAACAAACAGCATTGCGTTAATATATGGGTTTTCTTTCTAAACATTAAATTCACACACACTCACATTTACACTATCACTCATGCTTACAGTCTCTAGAGAGAATGGAGAATAATTCTGGCTATAGCAAAATTCCCACCCTCGAGCAGGGAATCGACCCTGGGAGCTCTCGATTTGGAGGCTAGCATGCTAACTACTATACCACAGAGGCCGTTTTTATTGAAATTTTGAAAGTAATGTAATGTAACATATTGGAATTATACAGAACAAAAGTTTACCGGCATCATTTCTAACAGCGGGAAAAAATGGGAGAACAACAGTAGGTCCTCTGGAACATGATTACATAGGTAAACGCTATTTTTATTGCTTTACTGTCATCGGTGAAAACTCAGCATACAATGTGATGCGAAACGTTTTTGATAAATGCCAAAGTCCACCGTTTAGTCAGCACGCTACTGAGCTCAAAGCTGGAAATGCCAATCAAGTGTAACGTCATGGCCATGTTAAGCCGTAAGGCAGCTCTGTAATTGGACATTCACTTAACTCTACAGGTCTGAGTATGTCGAAGTACCTGGACATACTGATAGTGTCCAGGCAGTTAACTTGCCATAAGTTAACGTATTTATAAGGTGGTAATGTAGTTGTGTATGTTAAAGGCGGAAAGTGAGACTTTATAGTAATTATATGAGCCGTAAACTCATACAGGAATTTCTCGACGAATACGTGAAACGTATTTGTCGTTGCAACGTACAGCCGTTGCAAATATGAAGATTAGGGACATTGTTTGCAAAGAATTTTAAGTTGATTTTCAGTATGTTTCCCGTCGCTCGAAGCATTAAACTGGTCCGTCACGATTTTCCTGGCATTTCTCTTTTTATTCAGCATTTTTGCATTCTTTGTACTTTATATTGTTTAAATGGATTTTTATTATCCCTTCAACAAACATTTATCTCTTTCGCCGACATTTTTACCCTTTTTCCTATCGTATAAAACCTTATTTGTCCATGATCGCTTCTAGTAAATCGTGAAAAGAAAGAGCAAAGAAACAAGACAATACTCCGCGATAATGAACTCTTACTTTCGTAGAAGTGACTAAAAGAGTAAATTGTAACCGAGCTCTCGACGTTACTTCTGGGGCAAATTACTCCCACAATAACCTACTTCGTAGTATGGACTTCTTTGGTAAACGTTAGTAATTTACTCCGAGTTGGTACACGCTACCCTAAGTAGAGTACAAGAACCAGGTAACGGTGGGGACTGGGCGTGGCACAGGCGGTTTAGTATTTTCCTTACCAACATAAATCACTGTGCCTTACATTTTGCGCGTTGTTTTATTTGGAGGACGTTATGATGATCATTTTAGCACTAATTTAATTTTTTTAAATGGGAACCTACAATTAGGGTCACTTTAAATGGACCCTAAAATGACCATCACAACGTCCTCCAAACAAAACACGACTAATGGCATTTCTTTCCTCCCTAATATCAAGCAACTTTTATTCAAGACATTTCCTTATATAACTCTTAGTTTTGGAGATATTGGACAGTCTCAGCTTAAATGGTCCACTCTGTATAATCCTAGGATGTAGGCGGGATCTGGTAAGTGTTAGAAATTGTATCTGCCTGCATTTGTATATTACAAATATTAAAACCCGGACTTATGGTAGTTATTTTAATTAGGATTAGTTGCTAATACCTGAAAAACTTTCACCCTAAGTTAATAATACCCTGAAGGTTATTACGGGAACGACGGTCGTTACAGCCCCGCGATATTCGCCAGTTTGAAGCTGCTGTTTATTATGCCGCATTGTTTCGACAATTTGAGGCAGGAATATAGTTAGTTGCCACCTTTTCCCATTGTTTCCATTATCTGCTGTTGATTCTCTGCCGGCTGCTCCAATGGTAGAGCTATGAGCTCAGGGAATGCCTGGGTGTATTGCGAAGGACAAAAACAGTTTAAATTAACTAAAGATATTTATTGTGAATTACTATTTAACGTATTAAAGTGAGTTCCGACCGTTTGAGATAAAGAAATAGACTGATTATGAATCATAGCACTTGAAACCGTAACAACTGAATTATTAAACCTGCTAACTTCTGCAACATTAAACTTATGGTTGGAAATAATGTTTACGGAATAACAGAAACTAGACGCGTAACTCGCCATGAGTCGCTAAAATGTTGACCAGCAAGATCCCTAGCGGCAGCCGTGAAGTCTTAATCACATAAGCGCGTCACAGAGTGCTTAAAATCACAGGTTAGTACCACTAACTTTACCAAAATCAGAATGGTTAATGTGTGCACAATCGTATGCACGAGAGAGTAATTAGAGAGTAGGGAGTAATTAATATGTGCACAGCGGTGTGCACGAACGCTGGTCCGAACCACGGATGGCACCAGAGTAGAAACTAACCCTCTTGATTAAGATCCACGCCTATTTATTAATTTTAGCTCTGCTTACATATGATTCCACCACCAACATGATTTTTTACGCTCAGCCAATCTCCAAATCTTACGTCTCAGACTTTGTTACTAACTCAGGCTGGCTAAATTCTCGAAATTTAGCCTTTCTTTTTTCCAGAATTTCTGCCTACGTGACTGTGTAAGGCAACCATGGCGAAACAGTGCTTCGCGAGTCAATTTGCGCTTCAGTTGACTCGCGCACAACCCCTCCGTAGCTTCTCCCGTCCCTCCACCTCCTACTCATGTCAGCGTGGTCAGTACTACGTCAAATAGTGGCGGCTAGCAATGCCGCTTGCAAAGCAACGTTCGAAGAGCAGAAAATTTCATGGAATGGGAGCAGAAGTTCTTCGTTGAGGATGGTGGCAATGCAAAATGTTTTATATGTCCCAAAGCGGAGTAATGCAATTCAACATGAAACGCCATTACAATGCTTATCATTCCGAATATGCCAAGTTACAAGGCAAGTTGAGTCTGTAATTATTAAGTACGAAGGCTTTCACGGCCGGAGTTAATTGATAAAACATTAAAATCTTCCGGGCTGGAAGGCCGTGGTCTAAGGGTAAAACTACTATAACCCGACGTTTCGGCCAACTCTGTGGTTGCCATCTTCAGGAGTCTAACACCCAGGACAGCTTGATAACGACTGCCGACTAGGCAAGAGATGTTCCGCAATATATAGCTCACGTCAAGGTCAAAACTGCCGCAGTGGGTCTGCAGTGACGTGTCATCGCTGGTATCCACGTAGATTAAGCTTAAATTTTTCTTCCTTTTTATTAAAGTTATTGGAGTGTTTATAAATTTCTATAGCTTCTCTATGAAGTCTAGCGTGATAATATTTTGTAGAGGATAGTACTTGCGTGTCTTCATATAGGATACGATGACCCATGGTGACAAAGTGTTCAGCAACTGCAGACTTATCTGTTTGAGCAAGGCGACAATGTCGTTTATGCTCTGTTATTCTGGTATTTATGCTACGTTTTGTTGTTCCGATATAAACAGAGCCGCATGTACAAGGTATTCTATATACCCCTGGAACACATAAGGGGTCTCTTTTGTCTTTAGCAGATTTTAAAGTTTGTTGAATTTTTCTGGTTGGTTTATATATTGTATTTATTTTGTGCTTTTTAAGTATTTTTCCAATGCGATCTGTGACGTTTTTAACATAAGGTAAGAAGACTTTTCCCTTATATGTAGACGATTCGTGGCCTTGACGTGATATCTTCTTAGGGTGAATTGCTCTGTTAAAATCTTTATTCGTAAATCCGTTTTGTAACATAGCCAGCCTAAGATGCTGTATCTCATTACTTAAGTATTGCCCTGTACAAATACGTTTGGCTCGGTCCACTAGGGTTTTGATTATTCCTCTCTTTTGTTGTGGGTGGTGATTGGAGCTTTTATTTAAATATCTGTCGGTATGGGTGGGTTTCCTATAAACAGTGTGAGACAGTGATCCATCAGCATTTCTTATTACCAGAACATCTAAGAAGGCTATTTTATTGTTATGTTCTGTTTCCATATTAAATTGAATCTTGGAATTCATGTTATTAAGATGTTCCAGAAAGTTTGCAAGTTGTTGTTTACCGTGAGACCACTGGAGGAAAACATCGTCAATATACCGATACCAACAGCTAGGTTTTAACGGAGCAGTGTCTAAAGCTTTAGCCTCAAAATGATCCATAAAAAAGTTAGCAATGGCGGGTCCAAGAGGATTTCCCATAGCGACGCCATCTTGTTGTTGATAAAACGTTTCGTTCCATTGAAAATAGGAAGTCGTCAAACAGTGTTTAAAAAGGTTAAAAATATCTGTAGGAAAAGTACCCTCAATCTGAGTTAAAACTTCGTCTACAGGTACATTGGTAAAAAGAGAAGTTATATCTAAACTCACTAAAATGTCAAATGGTGTACAATTTAAGGAATCTAACTTCTCCACAAAATGTTGTGAGTTTTTTATATAGCTGCCGGATTGTCCAATGTGGGGCTGTAGTAAGGCCGTCAAATGTTTAGAAACAGCATAAGTTGGAGAGCCAATCGTGCTTACTATAGGACGAAGAGGAATATTTTGTTTGTGTATTTTCGGCAGTCCATATAGACGTGGCGCATATGCTTCTGATGTACATAGTATCTTTTTTCTATCTGAGTTTATTGAAGTAGACTCTTTAATTAGTTTGTTTGTTTTTCTAAGTATGCCCACCGTAGGATCTCGCGTAAGCGTTTTATAAAGGTGAGGGTCAAGGAGATCACTAATCTTCTGCTTATAGTCCGACTTATCCATTATCACGGTGGCATTTCCTTTGTCCGCGGAAAGAATTAAAATGTTAGTATCAGCACTCAAATCTTTGAGAGCCTTCCTTTCTTTAGAGGAAATATTGCTTACTGGAGCCTTAGCTTTACGTAAAATTCTTGATGTTTCGGATCGTATTTCATCGCCCACACTCGATGGTAAATGAACTAAGCCTGCTTCTACATTAGCAATAATGTCCTCAACAGGCAATGTGATGGGTGTAAGAGCAAAATTTCCACCTTTGGCAAGAACGTTATACTCATCCGTGGAAAGTTGTCTGTCGGATAAATTGTGAATGATTTGTTTACATTCCGGTGGTTTGACCTTAGATGGACATAGACGGTTGAACTTTTTCTGTTGTCGAGCGGAAGAAGAAATCAATACTTTTTCCATCGAGCGAAAAGTAAGCGCGTCGATATTATTCCAGTCATTCTTTTGTACTGAGTTACTGATCTGTAGATGAATGCTTAATAACTCACAGTCTAAGTGTGCAAGGTCTTTTCTGACCTGATGAATACGATCCCGTAACAAGGCAGATTCAGCACGATTATATATTCGGTGAGACTGTGCGGAGTGAAAATTCCGCTTCATCCTTACAAAATTAGTAGTGATAGATTCGTCCCTGCAGCGTACCAGGAAGGTCAAAGATGACAACAAGCGAGCTTTTTTCTTGCGAAGATTCTCTAAACGACGAAAACGTCGAAATATTTCCTCCCCGTAGAGGCGGTTTAAATAAGTACGAAGGCTTTCACGGCCGGAGTTAATTGATAAAACATTAAAATCTTCCGGGCTGGAAGGCCGTGGTCTAAGGGTAAAACTACTATAACCCGACGTTTCGGCCAACTCTGTGGTTGCCATCTTCAGGAGTCTAACACCCAGGACAGCTTGATAACGACTGCCGACTAGGCAAGAGATGTTCCGCAATATATAGCTCACGTCAAGGTCAAAACTGCCGCAGTGGGTCTGCAGTGACGTGTCATCGCTGGTATCCACGTACGATTAAGCTTAAATTTTTCTTCCTTTTTATTAAAGTTATTGGAGTGTTTATAAATTTCTATAGCTTCTCTATGAAGTCTAGCGTGATAATATTTTGTAGAGGATAGTACTTGCGTGTCTTCATATAGGATACGATGACCCATGGTGACAAAGTGTTCAGCAACTGCAGACTTATCTGTTTGAGCAAGGCGACAATGTCGTTTATGCTCTGTTATTCTGGTATTTATGCTACGTTTTGTTGTTCCGATATAAACAGAGCCGCATGTACAAGGTATTCTATATACCCCTGGAACACATAAGGGGTCTCTTTTGTCTTTAGCAGATTTTAAAGTTTGTTGAATTTTTCTGGTTGGTTTATATATTGTATTTATTTTGTGCTTTTTAAGTATTTTTCCAATGCGATCTGTGACGTTTTTAACATAAGGTAAGAAGACTTTTCCCTTATATGTAGACGATTCGTGGCCTTGACGTGATATCTTCTTAGGGTGAATTGCTCTGTTAAAATCTTTATTCGTAAATCCGTTTTGTAACATAGCCAGCCTAAGATGCTGTATCTCATTACTTAAGTATTGCCCTGTACAAATACGTTTGGCTCGGTCCACTAGGGTTTTGATTATTCCTCTCTTTTGTTGTGGGTGGTGATTGGAGCTTTTATTTAAATATCTGTCGGTATGGGTGGGTTTCCTATAAACAGTGTGAGACAGTGATCCATCAGCATTTCTTATTACCAGAACATCTAAGAAGGCTATTTTATTGTTATGTTCTGTTTCCATATTAAATTGAATCTTGGAATTCATGTTATTAAGATGTTCCAGAAAGTTTGCAAGTTGTTGTTTACCGTGAGACCACTGGAGGAAAACATCGTCAATATACCGATACCAACAGCTAGGTTTTAACGGAGCAGTGTCTAAAGCTTTAGCCTCAAAATGATCCATAAAAAAGTTAGCAATGGCGGGTCCAAGAGGATTTCCCATAGCGACGCCATCTTGTTGTTGATAAAACGTTTCGTTCCATTGAAAATAGGAAGTCGTCAAACAGTGTTTAAAAAGGTTAAAAATATCTGTAGGAAAAGTACCCTCAATCTGAGTTAAAACTTCGTCTACAGGTACATTGGTAAAAAGAGAAGTTATATCTAAACTCACTAAAATGTCAAATGGTGTACAATTTAAGGAATCTAACTTCTCCACAAAATGTTGTGAGTTTTTTATATAGCTGCCGGATTGTCCAATGTGGGGCTGTAGTAAGGCCGTCAAATGTTTAGAAACAGCATAAGTTGGAGAGCCAATCGTGCTTACTATAGGACGAAGAGGAATATTTTGTTTGTGTATTTTCGGCAGTCCATATAGACGTGGCGCATATGCTTCTGATGTACATAGTATCTTTTTTCTATCTGAGTTTATTGAAGTAGACTCTTTAATTAGTTTGTTTGTTTTTCTAAGTATGCCCACCGTAGGATCTCGCGTAAGCGTTTTATAAAGGTGAGGGTCAAGGAGATCACTAATCTTCTGCTTATAGTCCGACTTATCCATTATCACGGTGGCATTTCCTTTGTCCGCGGAAAGAATTAAAATGTTAGTATCAGCACTCAAATCTTTGAGAGCCTTCCTTTCTTTAGAGGAAATATTGCTTACTGGAGCCTTAGCTTTACGTAAAATTCTTGATGTTTCGGATCGTATTTCATCGCCCACACTCGATGGTAAATGAACTAAGCCTGCTTCTACATTAGCAATAATGTCCTCAACAGGCAATGTGATGGGTGTAAGAGCAAAATTTCCACCTTTGGCAAGAACGTTATACTCATCCGTGGAAAGTTGTCTGTCGGATAAATTGTGAATGATTTGTTTACATTCCGGTGGTTTGACCTTAGATGGACATAGACGGTTGAACTTTTTCTGTTGTCGAGCGGAAGAAGAAATCAATACTTTTTCCATCGAGCGAAAAGTAAGCGCGTCGATATTATTCCAGTCATTCTTTTGTACTGAGTTACTGATCTGTAGATGAATGCTTAATAACTCACAGTCTAAGTGTGCAAGGTCTTTTCTGACCTGATGAATACGATCCCGTAACAAGGCAGATTCAGCACGATTATATATTCGGTGAGACTGTGCGGAGTGAAAATTCCGCTTCATCCTTACAAAATTAGTAGTGATAGATTCGTCCCTGCAGCGTACCAGGAAGGTCAAAGATGACAACAAGCGAGCTTTTTTCTTGCGAAGATTCTCTAAACGACGAAAACGTCGAAATATTTCCTCCCCGTAGAGGCGGTTTAAATAAGTACGAAGGCTTTCACGGCCGGAGTTAATTGATAAAACATTAAAATCTTCCGGGCTGGAAGGCCGTGGTCTAAGGGTAAAACTACTATAACCCGACGTTTCGGCCAACTCTGTGGTTGCCATCTTCAGGAGTCTAACACCCAGGACAGCTTGATAACGACTGCCGACTAGGCAAGAGATGTTCCGCAATATATAGCTCACGTCAAGGTCAAAACTGCCGCAGTGGGTCTGCAGTGACGTGTCATCGCTGGTATCCACGTACGATTAAGCTTAAATTTTTCTTCCTTTTTATTAAAGTTATTGGAGTGTTTATAAATTTCTATAGCTTCTCTATGAAGTCTAGCGTGATAATATTTTGTAGAGGATAGTACTTGCGTGTCTTCATATAGGATACGATGACCCATGGTGACAAAGTGTTCAGCAACTGCAGACTTATCTGTTTGAGCAAGGCGACAATGTCGTTTATGCTCTGTTATTCTGGTATTTATGCTACGTTTTGTTGTTCCGATATAAACAGAGCCGCATGTACAAGGTATTCTATATACCCCTGGAACACATAAGGGGTCTCTTTTGTCTTTAGCAGATTTTAAAGTTTGTTGAATTTTTCTGGTTGGTTTATATATTGTATTTATTTTGTGCTTTTTAAGTATTTTTCCAATGCGATCTGTGACGTTTTTAACATAAGGTAAGAAGACTTTTCCCTTATATGTAGACGATTCGTGGCCTTGACGTGATATCTTCTTAGGGTGAATTGCTCTGTTAAAATCTTTATTCGTAAATCCGTTTTGTAACATAGCCAGCCTAAGATGCTGTATCTCATTACTTAAGTATTGCCCTGTACAAATACGTTTGGCTCGGTCCACTAGGGTTTTGATTATTCCTCTCTTTTGTTGTGGGTGGTGATTGGAGCTTTTATTTAAATATCTGTCGGTATGGGTGGGTTTCCTATAAACAGTGTGAGACAGTGATCCATCAGCATTTCTTATTACCAGAACATCTAAGAAGGCTATTTTATTGTTATGTTCTGTTTCCATATTAAATTGAATCTTGGAATTCATGTTATTAAGATGTTCCAGAAAGTTTGCAAGTTGTTGTTTACCGTGAGACCACTGGAGGAAAACATCGTCAATATACCGATACCAACAGCTAGGTTTTAACGGAGCAGTGTCTAAAGCTTTAGCCTCAAAATGATCCATAAAAAAGTTAGCAATGGCGGGTCCAAGAGGATTTCCCATAGCGACGCCATCTTGTTGTTGATAAAACGTTTCGTTCCATTGAAAATAGGAAGTCGTCAAACAGTGTTTAAAAAGGTTAAAAATATCTGTAGGAAAAGTACCCTCAATCTGAGTTAAAACTTCGTCTACAGGTACATTGGTAAAAAGAGAAGTTATATCTAAACTCACTAAAATGTCAAATGGTGTACAATTTAAGGAATCTAACTTCTCCACAAAATGTTGTGAGTTTTTTATATAGCTGCCGGATTGTCCAATGTGGGGCTGTAGTAAGGCCGTCAAATGTTTAGAAACAGCATAAGTTGGAGAGCCAATCGTGCTTACTATAGGACGAAGAGGAATATTTTGTTTGTGTATTTTCGGCAGTCCATATAGACGTGGCGCATATGCTTCTGATGTACATAGTATCTTTTTTCTATCTGAGTTTATTGAAGTAAACTCTTTAATTAGTTTGTTTGTTTTTCTAAGTATGCCCACCGTAGGATCTCGCGTAAGCGTTTTATAAAGGTGAGGGTCAAGGAGATCACTAATCTTCTGCTTATAGTCCGACTTATCCATTATCACGGTGGCATTTCCTTTGTCCGCGGAAAGAATTAAAATGTTAGTATCAGCACTCAAATCTTTGAGAGCCTTCCTTTCTTTAGAGGAAATATTGCTTACTGGAGCCTTAGCTTTACGTAAAATTCTTGATGTTTCGGATCGTATTTCATCGCCCACACTCGATGGTAAATGAACTAAGCCTGCTTCTACATTAGCAATAATGTCCTCAACAGGCAATGTGATGGGTGTAAGAGCAAAATTTCCACCTTTGGCAAGAACGTTATACTCATCCGTGGAAAGTTGTCTGTCGGATAAATTGTGAATGATTTGTTTACATTCCGGTGGTTTGACCTTAGATGGACGTAGGCGGTTGAACTTTTTCTGTTGTCGAGCGGAAGAAGAAATCAATACTTTTTCCATCGAGCGAAAAGTAAGCGCGTCGATATTATTCCAGTCATTCTTTTGTACTGAGTTACTGATCTGTAGATGAATGCTTAATAACTCACAGTCTAAGTGTGCAAGGTCTTTTCTGACCTGATGAATACGATCCCGTAACAAGGCAGATTCAGCACGATTATATATTCGGTGAGACTGTGCGGAGTGAAAATTCCGCTTCATCCTTACAAAATTAGGAGTGATAGATTCGTCCCTGCAGCGTACCAGGAAGGTCAAAGATGACAACAAGCGAGCTTTTTTCTTGCGAAGATTCTCTAAACGACGAAAACGTCGAAATATTTCCTCCCCGTAGAGGCGGTTTAAATAAGTACGAAGGCTTTCACGGCCGGAGTTAATTGATAAAACATTAAAATCTTCCGGGCTGGAAGGCCGTGGTCTAAGGGTAAAACTACTATAACCCGACGTTTCGGCCAACTCTGTGGTTGCCATCTTCAGGAGTCTAACACCCAGGACAGCTTGATAACGACTGCCGACTAGGCAAGAGATGTTCCGCAATATATAGCTCACGTCAAGGTCAAAACTGCCGCAGTGGGTCTGCAGTGACGTGTCATCGCTGGTATCCACGTACGATTAAGCTTAAATTTTTCTTCCTTTTTATTAAAGTTATTGGAGTGTTTATAAATTTCTATAGCTTCTCTATGAAGTCTAGCGTGATAATATTTTGTAGAGGATAGTACTTGCGTGTCTTCATATAGGATACGATGACCCATGGTGACAAAGTGTTCAGCAACTGCAGACTTATCTGTTTGAGCAAGGCGACAATGTCGTTTATGCTCTGTTATTCTGGTATTTATGCTACGTTTTGTTGTTCCGATATAAACAGAGCCGCATGTACAAGGTATTCTATATACCCCTGGAACACATAAGGGGTCTCTTTTGTCTTTAGCAGATTTTAAAGTTTGTTGAATTTTTCTGGTTGGTTTATATATTGTATTTATTTTGTGCTTTTTAAGTATTTTTCCAATGCGATCTGTGACGTTTTTAACATAAGGTAAGAAGACTTTTCCCTTATATGTAGACGATTCGTGGCCTTGACGTGATATCTTCTTAGGGTGAATTGCTCTGTTAAAATCTTTATTCGTAAATCCGTTTTGTAACATAGCCAGCCTAAGATGCTGTATCTCATTACTTAAGTATTGCCCTGTACAAATACGTTTGGCTCGGTCCACTAGGGTTTTGATTATTCCTCTCTTTTGTTGTGGGTGGTGATTGGAGCTTTTATTTAAATATCTGTCGGTATGGGTGGGTTTCCTATAAACAGTGTGAGACAGTGATCCATCAGCATTTCTTATTACCAGAACATCTAAGAAGGCTATTTTATTGTTATGTTCTGTTTCCATATTAAATTGAATCTTGGAATTCATGTTATTAAGATGTTCCAGAAAGTTTGCAAGTTGTTGTTTACCGTGAGACCACTGGAGGAAAACATCGTCAATATACCGATACCAACAGCTAGGTTTTAACGGAGCAGTGTCTAAAGCTTTAGCCTCAAAATGATCCATAAAAAAGTTAGCAATGGCGGGTCCAAGAGGATTTCCCATAGCGACGCCATCTTGTTGTTGATAAAACGTTTCGTTCCATTGAAAATAGGAAGTCGTCAAACAGTGTTTAAAAAGGTTAAAAATATCTGTAGGAAAAGTACCCTCAATCTGAGTTAAAACTTCGTCTACAGGTACATTGGTAAAAAGAGAAGTTATATCTAAACTCACTAAAATGTCAAATGGTGTACAATTTAAGGAATCTAACTTCTCCACAAAATGTTGTGAGTTTTTTATATAGCTGCCGGATTGTCCAATGTGGGGCTGTAGTAAGGCCGTCAAATGTTTAGAAACAGCATAAGTTGGAGAGCCAATCGTGCTTACTATAGGACGAAGAGGAATATTTTGTTTGTGTATTTTCGGCAGTCCATATAGACGTGGCGCATATGCTTCTGATGTACATAGTATCTTTTTTCTATCTGAGTTTATTGAAGTAAACTCTTTAATTAGTTTGTTTGTTTTTCTAAGTATGCCCACCGTAGGATCTCGCGTAAGCGTTTTATAAAGGTGAGGGTCAAGGAGATCACTAATCTTCTGCTTATAGTCCGACTTATCCATTATCACGGTGGCATTTCCTTTGTCCGCGGAAAGAATTAAAATGTTAGTATCAGCACTCAAATCTTTGAGAGCCTTCCTTTCTTTAGAGGAAATATTGCTTACTGGAGCCTTAGCTTTACGTAAAATTCTTGATGTTTCGGATCGTATTTCATCGCCCACACTCGATGGTAAATGAACTAAGCCTGCTTCTACATTAGCAATAATGTCCTCAACAGGCAATGTGATGGGTGTAAGAGCAAAATTTCCACCTTTGGCAAGAACGTTATACTCATCCGTGGAAAGTTGTCTGTCGGATAAATTGTGAATGATTTGTTTACATTCCGGTGGTTTGACCTTAGATGGACGTAGGCGGTTGAACTTTTTCTGTTGTCGAGCGGAAGAAGAAATCAATACTTTTTCCATCGAGCGAAAAGTAAGCGCGTCGATATTATTCCAGTCATTCTTTTGTACTGAGTTACTGATCTGTAGATGAATGCTTAATAACTCACAGTCTAAGTGTGCAAGGTCTTTTCTGACCTGATGAATACGATCCCGTAACAAGGCAGATTCAGCACGATTATATATTCGGTGAGACTGTGCGGAGTGAAAATTCCGCTTCATCCTTACAAAATTAGGAGTGATAGATTCGTCCCTGCAGCGTACCAGGAAGGTCAAAGATGACAACAAGCGAGCTTTTTTCTTGCGAAGATTCTCTAAACGACGAAAACGTCGAAATATTTCCTCCCCGTAGAGGCGGTTTAAATAAGTACGAAGGCTTTCACGGCCGGAGTTAATTGATAAAACATTAAAATCTTCCGGGCTGGAAGGCCGTGGTCTAAGGGTAAAACTACTATAACCCGACGTTTCGGCCAACTCTGTGGTTGCCATCTTCAGGAGTCTAACACCCAGGACAGCTTGATAACGACTGCCGACTAGGCAAGAGATGTTCCGCAATATATAGCTCACGTCAAGGTCAAAACTGCCGCAGTGGGTCTGCAGTGACGTGTCATCGCTGGTATCCACGTACGATTAAGCTTAAATTTTTCTTCCTTTTTATTAAAGTTATTGGAGTGTTTATAAATTTCTATAGCTTCTCTATGAAGTCTAGCGTGATAATATTTTGTAGAGGATAGTACTTGCGTGTCTTCATATAGGATACGATGACCCATGGTGACAAAGTGTTCAGCAACTGCAGACTTATCTGTTTGAGCAAGGCGACAATGTCGTTTATGCTCTGTTATTCTGGTATTTATGCTACGTTTTGTTGTTCCGATATAAACAGAGCCGCATGTACAAGGTATTCTATATACCCCTGGAACACATAAGGGGTCTCTTTTGTCTTTAGCAGATTTTAAAGTTTGTTGAATTTTTCTGGTTGGTTTATATATTGTATTTATTTTGTGCTTTTTAAGTATTTTTCCAATGCGATCTGTGACGTTTTTAACATAAGGTAAGAAGACTTTTCCCTTATATGTAGACGATTCGTGGCCTTGACGTGATATCTTCTTAGGGTGAATTGCTCTGTTAAAATCTTTATTCGTAAATCCGTTTTGTAACATAGCCAGCCTAAGATGCTGTATCTCATTACTTAAGTATTGCCCTGTACAAATACGTTTGGCTCGGTCCACTAGGGTTTTGATTATTCCTCTCTTTTGTTGTGGGTGGTGATTGGAGCTTTTATTTAAATATCTGTCGGTATGGGTGGGTTTCCTATAAACAGTGTGAGACAGTGATCCATCAGCATTTCTTATTACCAGAACATCTAAGAAGGCTATTTTATTGTTATGTTCTGTTTCCATATTAAATTGAATCTTGGAATTCATGTTATTAAGATGTTCCAGAAAGTTTGCAAGTTGTTGTTTACCGTGAGACCACTGGAGGAAAACATCGTCAATATACCGATACCAACAGCTAGGTTTTAACGGAGCAGTGTCTAAAGCTTTAGCCTCAAAATGATCCATAAAAAAGTTAGCAATGGCGGGTCCAAGAGGATTTCCCATAGCGACGCCATCTTGTTGTTGATAAAACGTTTCGTTCCATTGAAAATAGGAAGTCGTCAAACAGTGTTTAAAAAGGTTAAAAATATCTGTAGGAAAAGTACCCTCAATCTGAGTTAAAACTTCGTCTACAGGTACATTGGTAAAAAGAGAAGTTATATCTAAACTCACTAAAATGTCAAATGGTGTACAATTTAAGGAATCTAACTTCTCCACAAAATGTTGTGAGTTTTTTATATAGCTGCCGGATTGTCCAATGTGGGGCTGTAGTAAGGCCGTCAAATGTTTAGAAACAGCATAAGTTGGAGAGCCAATCGTGCTTACTATAGGACGAAGAGGAATATTTTGTTTGTGTATTTTCGGCAGTCCATATAGACGTGGCGCATATGCTTCTGATGTACATAGTATCTTTTTTCTATCTGAGTTTATTGAAGTAAACTCTTTAATTAGTTTGTTTGTTTTTCTAAGTATGCCCACCGTAGGATCTCGCGTAAGCGTTTTATAAAGGTGAGGGTCAAGGAGATCACTAATCTTCTGCTTATAGTCCGACTTATCCATTATCACGGTGGCATTTCCTTTGTCCGCGGAAAGAATTAAAATGTTAGTATCAGCACTCAAATCTTTGAGAGCCTTCCTTTCTTTAGAGGAAATATTGCTTACTGGAGCCTTAGCTTTACGTAAAATTCTTGATGTTTCGGATCGTATTTCATCGCCCACACTCGATGGTAAATGAACTAAGCCTGCTTCTACATTAGCAATAATGTCCTCAACAGGCAATGTGATGGGTGTAAGAGCAAAATTTCCACCTTTGGCAAGAACGTTATACTCATCCGTGGAAAGTTGTCTGTCGGATAAATTGTGAATGATTTGTTTACATTCCGGTGGTTTGACCTTAGATGGACGTAGGCGGTTGAACTTTTTCTGTTGTCGAGCGGAAGAAGAAATCAATACTTTTTCCATCGAGCGAAAAGTAAGCGCGTCGATATTATTCCAGTCATTCTTTTGTACTGAGTTACTGATCTGTAGATGAATGCTTAATAACTCACAGTCTAAGTGTGCAAGGTCTTTTCTGACCTGATGAATACGATCCCGTAACAAGGCAGATTCAGCACGATTATATATTCGGTGAGACTGTGCGGAGTGAAAATTCCGCTTCATCCTTACAAAATTAGGAGTGATAGATTCGTCCCTGCAGCGTACCAGGAAGGTCAAAGATGACAACAAGCGAGCTTTTTTCTTGCGAAGATTCTCTAAACGACGAAAACGTCGAAATATTTCCTCCCCGTAGAGGCGGTTTAAATAAGTACGAAGGCTTTCACGGCCGGAGTTAATTGATAAAACATTAAAATCTTCCGGGCTGGAAGGCCGTGGTCTAAGGGTAAAACTACTATAACCCGACGTTTCGGCCAACTCTGTGGTTGCCATCTTCAGGAGTCTAACACCCAGGACAGCTTGATAACGACTGCCGACTAGGCAAGAGATGTTCCGCAATATATAGCTCACGTCAAGGTCAAAACTGCCGCAGTGGGTCTGCAGTGACGTGTCATCGCTGGTATCCACGTACGATTAAGCTTAAATTTTTCTTCCTTTTTATTAAAGTTATTGGAGTGTTTATAAATTTCTATAGCTTCTCTATGAAGTCTAGCGTGATAATATTTTGTAGAGGATAGTACTTGCGTGTCTTCATATAGGATACGATGACCCATGGTGACAAAGTGTTCAGCAACTGCAGACTTATCTGTTTGAGCAAGGCGACAATGTCGTTTATGCTCTGTTATTCTGGTATTTATGCTACGTTTTGTTGTTCCGATATAAACAGAGCCGCATGTACAAGGTATTCTATATACCCCTGGAACACATAAGGGGTCTCTTTTGTCTTTAGCAGATTTTAAAGTTTGTTGAATTTTTCTGGTTGGTTTATATATTGTATTTATTTTGTGCTTTTTAAGTATTTTTCCAATGCGATCTGTGACGTTTTTAACATAAGGTAAGAAGACTTTTCCCTTATATGTAGACGATTCGTGGCCTTGACGTGATATCTTCTTAGGGTGAATTGCTCTGTTAAAATCTTTATTCGTAAATCCGTTTTGTAACATAGCCAGCCTAAGATGCTGTATCTCATTACTTAAGTATTGCCCTGTACAAATACGTTTGGCTCGGTCCACTAGGGTTTTGATTATTCCTCTCTTTTGTTGTGGGTGGTGATTGGAGCTTTTATTTAAATATCTGTCGGTATGGGTGGGTTTCCTATAAACAGTGTGAGACAGTGATCCATCAGCATTTCTTATTACCAGAACATCTAAGAAGGCTATTTTATTGTTATGTTCTGTTTCCATATTAAATTGAATCTTGGAATTCATGTTATTAAGATGTTCCAGAAAGTTTGCAAGTTGTTGTTTACCGTGAGACCACTGGAGGAAAACATCGTCAATATACCGATACCAACAGCTAGGTTTTAACGGAGCAGTGTCTAAAGCTTTAGCCTCAAAATGATCCATAAAAAAGTTAGCAATGGCGGGTCCAAGAGGATTTCCCATAGCGACGCCATCTTGTTGTTGATAAAACGTTTCGTTCCATTGAAAATAGGAAGTCGTCAAACAGTGTTTAAAAAGGTTAAAAATATCTGTAGGAAAAGTACCCTCAATCTGAGTTAAAACTTCGTCTACAGGTACATTGGTAAAAAGAGAAGTTATATCTAAACTCACTAAAATGTCAAATGGTGTACAATTTAAGGAATCTAACTTCTCCACAAAATGTTGTGAGTTTTTTATATAGCTGCCGGATTGTCCAATGTGGGGCTGTAGTAAGGCCGTCAAATGTTTAGAAACAGCATAAGTTGGAGAGCCAATCGTGCTTACTATAGGACGAAGAGGAATATTTTGTTTGTGTATTTTCGGCAGTCCATATAGACGTGGCGCATATGCTTCTGATGTACATAGTATCTTTTTTCTATCTGAGTTTATTGAAGTAAACTCTTTAATTAGTTTGTTTGTTTTTCTAAGTATGCCCACCGTAGGATCTCGCGTAAGCGTTTTATAAAGGTGAGGGTCAAGGAGATCACTAATCTTCTGCTTATAGTCCGACTTATCCATTATCACGGTGGCATTTCCTTTGTCCGCGGAAAGAATTAAAATGTTAGTATCAGCACTCAAATCTTTGAGAGCCTTCCTTTCTTTAGAGGAAATATTGCTTACTGGAGCCTTAGCTTTACGTAAAATTCTTGATGTTTCGGATCGTATTTCATCGCCCACACTCGATGGTAAATGAACTAAGCCTGCTTCTACATTAGCAATAATGTCCTCAACAGGCAATGTGATGGGTGTAAGAGCAAAATTTCCACCTTTGGCAAGAACGTTATACTCATCCGTGGAAAGTTGTCTGTCGGATAAATTGTGAATGATTTGTTTACATTCCGGTGGTTTGACCTTAGATGGACGTAGGCGGTTGAACTTTTTCTGTTGTCGAGCGGAAGAAGAAATCAATACTTTTTCCATCGAGCGAAAAGTAAGCGCGTCGATATTATTCCAGTCATTCTTTTGTACTGAGTTACTGATCTGTAGATGAATGCTTAATAACTCACAGTCTAAGTGTGCAAGGTCTTTTCTGACCTGATGAATACGATCCCGTAACAAGGCAGATTCAGCACGATTATATATTCGGTGAGACTGTGCGGAGTGAAAATTCCGCTTCATCCTTACAAAATTAGGAGTGATAGATTCGTCCCTGCAGCGTACCAGGAAGGTCAAAGATGACAACAAGCGAGCTTTTTTCTTGCGAAGATTCTCTAAACGACGAAAACGTCGAAATATTTCCTCCCCGTAGAGGCGGTTTAAATAAGTACGAAGGCTTTCACGGCCGGAGTTAATTGATAAAACATTAAAATCTTCCGGGCTGGAAGGCCGTGGTCTAAGGGTAAAACTACTATAACCCGACGTTTCGGCCAACTCTGTGGTTGCCATCTTCAGGAGTCTAACACCCAGGACAGCTTGATAACGACTGCCGACTAGGCAAGAGATGTTCCGCAATATATAGCTCACGTCAAGGTCAAAACTGCCGCAGTGGGTCTGCAGTGACGTGTCATCGCTGGTATCCACGTACGATTAAGCTTAAATTTTTCTTCCTTTTTATTAAAGTTATTGGAGTGTTTATAAATTTCTATAGCTTCTCTATGAAGTCTAGCGTGATAATATTTTGTAGAGGATAGTACTTGCGTGTCTTCATATAGGATACGATGACCCATGGTGACAAAGTGTTCAGCAACTGCAGACTTATCTGTTTGAGCAAGGCGACAATGTCGTTTATGCTCTGTTATTCTGGTATTTATGCTACGTTTTGTTGTTCCGATATAAACAGAGCCGCATGTACAAGGTATTCTATATACCCCTGGAACACATAAGGGGTCTCTTTTGTCTTTAGCAGATTTTAAAGTTTGTTGAATTTTTCTGGTTGGTTTATATATTGTATTTATTTTGTGCTTTTTAAGTATTTTTCCAATGCGATCTGTGACGTTTTTAACATAAGGTAAGAAGACTTTTCCCTTATATGTAGACGATTCGTGGCCTTGACGTGATATCTTCTTAGGGTGAATTGCTCTGTTAAAATCTTTATTCGTAAATCCGTTTTGTAACATAGCCAGCCTAAGATGCTGTATCTCATTACTTAAGTATTGCCCTGTACAAATACGTTTGGCTCGGTCCACTAGGGTTTTGATTATTCCTCTCTTTTGTTGTGGGTGGTGATTGGAGCTTTTATTTAAATATCTGTCGGTATGGGTGGGTTTCCTATAAACAGTGTGAGACAGTGATCCATCAGCATTTCTTATTACCAGAACATCTAAGAAGGCTATTTTATTGTTATGTTCTGTTTCCATATTAAATTGAATCTTGGAATTCATGTTATTAAGATGTTCCAGAAAGTTTGCAAGTTGTTGTTTACCGTGAGACCACTGGAGGAAAACATCGTCAATATACCGATACCAACAGCTAGGTTTTAACGGAGCAGTGTCTAAAGCTTTAGCCTCAAAATGATCCATAAAAAAGTTAGCAATGGCGGGTCCAAGAGGATTTCCCATAGCGACGCCATCTTGTTGTTGATAAAACGTTTCGTTCCATTGAAAATAGGAAGTCGTCAAACAGTGTTTAAAAAGGTTAAAAATATCTGTAGGAAAAGTACCCTCAATCTGAGTTAAAACTTCGTCTACAGGTACATTGGTAAAAAGAGAAGTTATATCTAAACTCACTAAAATGTCAAATGGTGTACAATTTAAGGAATCTAACTTCTCCACAAAATGTTGTGAGTTTTTTATATAGCTGCCGGATTGTCCAATGTGGGGCTGTAGTAAGGCCGTCAAATGTTTAGAAACAGCATAAGTTGGAGAGCCAATCGTGCTTACTATAGGACGAAGA
This sequence comes from Deroplatys truncata, assembly GCA_030765065.1. Classification (NCBI taxonomy): domain Eukaryota; kingdom Metazoa; phylum Arthropoda; class Insecta; order Mantodea; family Mantidae; genus Deroplatys; species Deroplatys truncata. The sequence goes on from CM060981.1 coordinate 174,062,866, forward strand.
GGAATATTTTGTTTGTGTATTTTCGGCAGTCCATATAGACGTGGCGCATATGCTTCTGATGTACATAGTATCTTTTTTCTATCTGAGTTTATTGAAGTAGACTCTTTAATTAGTTTGTTTGTTTTTCTAAGTATGCCCACCGTAGGATCTCGCGTAAGCGTTTTATAAAGGTGAGGGTCAAGGAGATCACTAATCTTCTGCTTATAGTCCGACTTATCCATTATCACGGTGGCATTTCCTTTGTCCGCGGAAAGAATTAAAATGTTAGTATCAGCACTCAAATCTTTGAGAGCCTTCCTTTCTTTAGAGGAAATATTGCTTACTGGAGCCTTAGCTTTACGTAAAATTCTTGATGTTTCGGATCGTATTTCATCGCCCACACTCGATGGTAAATGAACTAAGCCTGCTTCTACATTAGCAATAATGTCCTCAACAGGCAATGTGATGGGTGTAAGAGCAAAATTTCCACCTTTGGCAAGAACGTTATACTCATCCGTGGAAAGTTGTCTGTCGGATAAATTGTGAATGATTTGTTTACATTCCGGTGGTTTGACCTTAGATGGACGTAGACGGTTGAACTTTTTCTGTTGTCGAGCGGAAGAAGAAATCAATACTTTTTCCATCGAGCGAAAAGTAAGCGCGTCGATATTATTCCAGTCATTCTTTTGTACTGAGTTACTGATCTGTAGATGAATGCTTAATAACTCACAGTCTAAGTGTGCAAGGTCTTTTCTGACCTGATGAATACGATCCCGTAACAAGGCAGATTCAGCACGATTATATATTCGGTGAGACTGTGCGGAGTGAAAATTCCGCTTCATCCTTACAAAATTAGGAGTGATAGATTCGTCCCTGCAGCGTACCAGGAAGGTCAAAGATGACAACAAGCGAGCTTTTTTCTTGCGAAGATTCTCTAAACGACGAAAACGTCGAAATATTTCCTCCCCGTAGAGGCGGTTTAAATAAGTACGAAGGCTTTCACGGCCGGAGTTAATTGATAAAACATTAAAATCTTCCGGGCTGGAAGGCCGTGGTCTAAGGGTAAAACTACTATAACCCGACGTTTCGGCCAACTCTGTGGTTGCCATCTTCAGGAGTCTAACACCCAGGACAGCTTGATAACGACTGCCGACTAGGCAAGAGATGTTCCGCAATATATAGCTCACGTCAAGGTCAAAACTGCCGCAGTGGGTCTGCAGTGACGTGTCATCGCTGGTATCCACGTACGATTAAGCTTAAATTTTTCTTCCTTTTTATTAAAGTTATTGGAGTGTTTATAAATTTCTATAGCTTCTCTATGAAGTCTAGCGTGATAATATTTTGTAGAGGATAGTACTTGCGTGTCTTCATATAGGATACGATGACCCATGGTGACAAAGTGTTCAGCAACTGCAGACTTATCTGTTTGAGCAAGGCGACAATGTCGTTTATGCTCTGTTATTCTGGTATTTATGCTACGTTTTGTTGTTCCGATATAAACAGAGCCGCATGTACAAGGTATTCTATATACCCCTGGAACACATAAGGGGTCTCTTTTGTCTTTAGCAGATTTTAAAGTTTGTTGAATTTTTCTGGTTGGTTTATATATTGTATTTATTTTGTGCTTTTTAAGTATTTTTCCAATGCGATCTGTGACGTTTTTAACATAAGGTAAGAAGACTTTTCCCTTATATGTAGACGATTCGTGGCCTTGACGTGATATCTTCTTAGGGTGAATTGCTCTGTTAAAATCTTTATTCGTAAATCCGTTTTGTAACATAGCCAGCCTAAGATGCTGTATCTCATTACTTAAGTATTGCCCTGTACAAATACGTTTGGCTCGGTCCACTAGGGTTTTGATTATTCCTCTCTTTTGTTGTGGGTGGTGATTGGAGCTTTTATTTAAATATCTGTCGGTATGGGTGGGTTTCCTATAAACAGTGTGAGACAGTGATCCATCAGCATTTCTTATTACCAGAACATCTAAGAAGGCTATTTTATTGTTATGTTCTGTTTCCATATTAAATTGAATCTTGGAATTCATGTTATTAAGATGTTCCAGAAAGTTTGCAAGTTGTTGTTTACCGTGAGACCACTGGAGGAAAACATCGTCAATATACCGATACCAACAGCTAGGTTTTAACGGAGCAGTGTCTAAAGCTTTAGCCTCAAAATGATCCATAAAAAAGTTAGCAATGGCGGGTCCAAGAGGATTTCCCATAGCGACGCCATCTTGTTGTTGATAAAACGTTTCGTTCCATTGAAAATAGGAAGTCGTCAAACAGTGTTTAAAAAGGTTAAAAATATCTGTAGGAAAAGTACCCTCAATCTGAGTTAAAACTTCGTCTACAGGTACATTGGTAAAAAGAGAAGTTATATCTAAACTCACTAAAATGTCAAATGGTGTACAATTTAAGGAATCTAACTTCTCCACAAAATGTTGTGAGTTTTTTATATAGCTGCCGGATTGTCCAATGTGGGGCTGTAGTAAGGCCGTCAAATGTTTAGAAACAGCATAAGTTGGAGAGCCAATCGTGCTTACTATAGGACGAAGAGGAATATTTTGTTTGTGTATTTTCGGCAGTCCATATAGACGTGGCGCATATGCTTCTGATGTACATAGTATCTTTTTTCTATCTGAGTTTATTGAAGTAAACTCTTTAATTAGTTTGTTTGTTTTTCTAAGTATGCCCACCGTAGGATCTCGCGTAAGCGTTTTATAAAGGTGAGGGTCAAGGAGATCACTAATCTTCTGCTTATAGTCCGACTTATCCATTATCACGGTGGCATTTCCTTTGTCCGCGGAAAGAATTAAAATGTTAGTATCAGCACTCAAATCTTTGAGAGCCTTCCTTTCTTTAGAGGAAATATTGCTTACTGGAGCCTTAGCTTTACGTAAAATTCTTGATGTTTCGGATCGTATTTCATCGCCCACACTCGATGGTAAATGAACTAAGCCTGCTTCTACATTAGCAATAATGTCCTCAACAGGCAATGTGATGGGTGTAAGAGCAAAATTTCCACCTTTGGCAAGAACGTTATACTCATCCGTGGAAAGTTGTCTGTCGGATAAATTGTGAATGATTTGTTTACATTCCGGTGGTTTGACCTTAGATGGACGTAGGCGGTTGAACTTTTTCTGTTGTCGAGCGGAAGAAGAAATCAATACTTTTTCCATCGAGCGAAAAGTAAGCGCGTCGATATTATTCCAGTCATTCTTTTGTACTGAGTTACTGATCTGTAGATGAATGCTTAATAACTCACAGTCTAAGTGTGCAAGGTCTTTTCTGACCTGATGAATACGATCCCGTAACAAGGCAGATTCAGCACGATTATATATTCGGTGAGACTGTGCGGAGTGAAAATTCCGCTTCATCCTTACAAAATTAGGAGTGATAGATTCGTCCCTGCAGCGTACCAGGAAGGTCAAAGATGACAACAAGCGAGCTTTTTTCTTGCGAAGATTCTCTAAACGACGAAAACGTCGAAATATTTCCTCCCCGTAGAGGCGGTTTAAATAAGTACGAAGGCTTTCACGGCCGGAGTTAATTGATAAAACATTAAAATCTTCCGGGCTGGAAGGCCGTGGTCTAAGGGTAAAACTACTATAACCCGACGTTTCGGCCAACTCTGTGGTTGCCATCTTCAGGAGTCTAACACCCAGGACAGCTTGATAACGACTGCCGACTAGGCAAGAGATGTTCCGCAATATATAGCTCACGTCAAGGTCAAAACTGCCGCAGTGGGTCTGCAGTGACGTGTCATCGCTGGTATCCACGTACGATTAAGCTTAAATTTTTCTTCCTTTTTATTAAAGTTATTGGAGTGTTTATAAATTTCTATAGCTTCTCTATGAAGTCTAGCGTGATAATATTTTGTAGAGGATAGTACTTGCGTGTCTTCATATAGGATACGATGACCCATGGTGACAAAGTGTTCAGCAACTGCAGACTTATCTGTTTGAGCAAGGCGACAATGTCGTTTATGCTCTGTTATTCTGGTATTTATGCTACGTTTTGTTGTTCCGATATAAACAGAGCCGCATGTACAAGGTATTCTATATACCCCTGGAACACATAAGGGGTCTCTTTTGTCTTTAGCAGATTTTAAAGTTTGTTGAATTTTTCTGGTTGGTTTATATATTGTATTTATTTTGTGCTTTTTAAGTATTTTTCCAATGCGATCTGTGACGTTTTTAACATAAGGTAAGAAGACTTTTCCCTTATATGTAGACGATTCGTGGCCTTGACGTGATATCTTCTTAGGGTGAATTGCTCTGTTAAAATCTTTATTCGTAAATCCGTTTTGTAACATAGCCAGCCTAAGATGCTGTATCTCATTACTTAAGTATTGCCCTGTACAAATACGTTTGGCTCGGTCCACTAGGGTTTTGATTATTCCTCTCTTTTGTTGTGGGTGGTGATTGGAGCTTTTATTTAAATATCTGTCGGTATGGGTGGGTTTCCTATAAACAGTGTGAGACAGTGATCCATCAGCATTTCTTATTACCAGAACATCTAAGAAGGCTATTTTATTGTTATGTTCTGTTTCCATATTAAATTGAATCTTGGAATTCATGTTATTAAGATGTTCCAGAAAGTTTGCAAGTTGTTGTTTACCGTGAGACCACTGGAGGAAAACATCGTCAATATACCGATACCAACAGCTAGGTTTTAACGGAGCAGTGTCTAAAGCTTTAGCCTCAAAATGATCCATAAAAAAGTTAGCAATGGCGGGTCCAAGAGGATTTCCCATAGCGACGCCATCTTGTTGTTGATAAAACGTTTCGTTCCATTGAAAATAGGAAGTCGTCAAACAGTGTTTAAAAAGGTTAAAAATATCTGTAGGAAAAGTACCCTCAATCTGAGTTAAAACTTCGTCTACAGGTACATTGGTAAAAAGAGAAGTTATATCTAAACTCACTAAAATGTCAAATGGTGTACAATTTAAGGAATCTAACTTCTCCACAAAATGTTGTGAGTTTTTTATATAGCTGCCGGATTGTCCAATGTGGGGCTGTAGTAAGGCCGTCAAATGTTTAGAAACAGCATAAGTTGGAGAGCCAATCGTGCTTACTATAGGACGAAGAGGAATATTTTGTTTGTGTATTTTCGGCAGTCCATATAGACGTGGCGCATATGCTTCTGATGTACATAGTATCTTTTTTCTATCTGAGTTTATTGAAGTAGACTCTTTAATTAGTTTGTTTGTTTTTCTAAGTATGCCCACCGTAGGATCTCGCGTAAGCGTTTTATAAAGGTGAGGGTCAAGGAGATCACTAATCTTCTGCTTATAGTCCGACTTATCCATTATCACGGTGGCATTTCCTTTGTCCGCGGAAAGAATTAAAATGTTAGTATCAGCACTCAAATCTTTGAGAGCCTTCCTTTCTTTAGAGGAAATATTGCTTACTGGAGCCTTAGCTTTACGTAAAATTCTTGATGTTTCGGATCGTATTTCATCGCCCACACTCGATGGTAAATGAACTAAGCCTGCTTCTACATTAGCAATAATGTCCTCAACAGGCAATGTGATGGGTGTAAGAGCAAAATTTCCACCTTTGGCAAGAACGTTATACTCATCCGTGGAAAGTTGTCTGTCGGATAAATTGTGAATGATTTGTTTACATTCCGGTGGTTTGACCTTAGATGGACGTAGACGGTTGAACTTTTTCTGTTGTCGAGCGGAAGAAGAAATCAATACTTTTTCCATCGAGCGAAAAGTAAGCGCGTCGATATTATTCCAGTCATTCTTTTGTACTGAGTTACTGATCTGTAGATGAATGCTTAATAACTCACAGTCTAAGTGTGCAAGGTCTTTTCTGACCTGATGAATACGATCCCGTAACAAGGCAGATTCAGCACGATTATATATTCGGTGAGACTGTGCGGAGTGAAAATTCCGCTTCATCCTTACAAAATTAGGAGTGATAGATTCGTCCCTGCAGCGTACCAGGAAGGTCAAAGATGACAACAAGCGAGCTTTTTTCTTGCGAAGATTCTCTAAACGACGAAAACGTCGAAATATTTCCTCCCCGTAGAGGCGGTTTAAATAAGTACGAAGGCTTTCACGGCCGGAGTTAATTGATAAAACATTAAAATCTTCCGGGCTGGAAGGCCGTGGTCTAAGGGTAAAACTACTATAACCCGACGTTTCGGCCAACTCTGTGGTTGCCATCTTCAGGAGTCTAACACCCAGGACAGCTTGATAACGACTGCCGACTAGGCAAGAGATGTTCCGCAATATATAGCTCACGTCAAGGTCAAAACTGCCGCAGTGGGTCTGCAGTGACGTGTCATCGCTGGTATCCACGTACGATTAAGCTTAAATTTTTCTTCCTTTTTATTAAAGTTATTGGAGTGTTTATAAATTTCTATAGCTTCTCTATGAAGTCTAGCGTGATAATATTTTGTAGAGGATAGTACTTGCGTGTCTTCATATAGGATACGATGACCCATGGTGACAAAGTGTTCAGCAACTGCAGACTTCACGTCAAGGCCACGAATCGTCTACATATAAGGGAAAAGTCTTCTTACCTTATGTTAAAAACGTCACAGATCGCATTGGAAAAATACTTAAAAAGCACAAAATAAATACAATATATAAACCAACCAGAAAAATTCAACAAACTTTAGAATCTGCTAAAGACAAAAGAGACCCCTTATGTGTTCCAGGGGTGTATAGAATACCTTGTACATGCGGCTCTGTTTATATCGGAACAACAAAACGTAGCATAAATACCAGAATAACAGAGCATAAACGACATTGTCGCCTTGCTCAAACAGATAAGTCTGCAGTTGCTGTACACTTTGTCACCATGGGTCATCGTATCCTATATGAAGACACGCAAGTACTATCCTCTACAAAATATTATCACGCTAGACTTCATAGAGAAGCTATAGAAATTTATAAACACTCCAATAACTTTAATAAAAAGGAAGAAAAATTTAAGCTTAATCGTACGTGGATACCAGCGATGACACGTCACTGCAGACCCACTGCGGCAGTTTTGACCTTGACGTGAGCTATATATTGCGGAACATCTCTTGCCTAGTCGGCAGTCGTTATCAAGCTGTCCTGGGTGTTAGACTCCTGAAGATGGCAACCACAGAGTTGGCCGAAACGTCGGGTTATAGTAGTTTTACCCTTAGACCACGGCCTTCCAGCCCGGAAGATTTTAATGTTTTATCAATTAACTCCGGCCGTGAAAGCCTTCGTACTTATTTAAACCGCCTCTACGGGGAGGAAATATTTCGACGTTTTCGTCGTTTAGAGAATCTTCGCAAGAAAAAAGCTCGCTTGTTGTCATCTTTGACCTTCCTGGTACGCTGCAGGGACGAATCTATCACTCCTAATTTTGTAAGGATGAAGCGGAATTTTCACTCCGCACAGTCTCACCGAATATATAATCGTGCTGAATCTGCCTTGTTACGGGATCGTATTCATCAGGTCAGAAAAGACCTTGCACACTTAGACTGTGAGTTATTAAGCATTCATCTACAGATCAGTAACTCAGTACAAAAGAATGACTGGAATAATATCGACGCGCTTACTTTTCGCTCGATGGAAAAAGTATTGATTTCTTCTTCCGCTCGACAACAGAAAAAGTTCAACCGTCTACGTCCATCTAAGGTCAAACCACCGGAATGTAAACAAATCATTCACAATTTATCCGACAGACAACTTTCCACGGATGAGTATAACGTTCTTGCCAAAGGTGAAAATTTTGCTCTTACACCCATCACATTGCCTGTTGAGGACATTATTGCTAATGTAGAAGCAGGCTTAGTTCATTTACCATCGAGTGTGGGCGATGAAATACGATCCGAAACATCAAGAATTTTACGTAAAGCTAAGGCTCCAGTAAGCAATATTTCCTCTAAAGAAAGGAAGGCTCTCAAAGATTTGAGTGCTGATACTAACATTTTAATTCTTTCCGCGGACAAAGGAAATGCCACCGTGATAATGGATAAGTCGGACTATAAGCAGAAGATTAGTGATCTCCTTGACCCTCACCTTTATAAAACGCTTACGCGAGATCCTACGGTGGGCATACTTAGAAAAACAAACAAACTAATTAAAGAGTCTACTTCAATAAACTCAGATAGAAAAAAGATACTATGTACATCAGAAGCATATGCGCCACGTCTATATGGACTGCCGAAAATACACAAACAAAATATTCCTCTTCGTCCTATAGTAAGCACGATTGGCTCTCCAACTTATGCTGTTTCTAAACATTTGACGGCCTTACTACAGCCCCACATTGGACAATCCGGCAGCTATATAAAAAACTCACAACATTTTGTGGAGAAGTTAGATTCCTTAAATTGTACACCATTTGACATTTTAGTGAGTTTAGATACAAATTCTCTTTTTACCAATGTACCTGTAGACGAAGTTTTAACTCAGATTGAGGGTACTTTTCCTACAGATATTTTTAACCTTTTAAACACTGTTTGACGACTTCCTATTTTCAATGGAACGAAACGTTTTATCAACAACAAGATGGCGTCGCTATGGGAAATCCTCTTGGACCCGCCATTGCTAACTTTTTTATGGATCATTTTGAGGCTAAAGCTTTAGACACTGCTCCGTTAAAACCTAGCTGTTGGTATCGGTATATTGACGATGTTTTCCTCCAGTGGTCTCACGGTAAACAACAACTGCAAACTTTCTGGAACATCTTAATAACATGAATTCCAAGATTCAATTTAATATGGAAACAGAACATAACAATAAAATAGCCTTCTTAGATGTTCTGGTAATAAGAAATGCTGATGGATCACTGTCTCACACTGTTTATAGGAAACCCACCCATACCGACAGATATTTAAATAAAAGCTCCAATCACCACCCACAACAAAAGAGAGGAATAATCAAAACCCTAGTGGACCGAGCCAAACGTATTTGTACAGGGCAATACTTAAGTAATGAGATACAGCATCTTAGGCTGGCTATGTTACAAAACGGATTTACGATAAAGATTTTAACAGAGCAATTCACCCTAAGAAGATATCACGTCAAGGCCACGAATCGTCTACATATAAGGGAAAAGTCTTCTTACCTTATGTTAAAAACGTCACAGATCGCATTGGAAAAATACTTAAAAAGCACAAAATAAATACAATATATAAACCAACCAGAAAAATTCAACAAACTTTAAATCTGCTAAAGACAAAAGAGACCCCTTATGTGTTCCAGGGGTATATAGAATACCTTGTACATGCGGCTCTGTTATATCGGAACAACAAAACGTAGCATAAATACCAGAATAACAGAGCATAAACGACATTGTCGCCTTGCTCAAACAGATAAGTCTGCAGTTGCTGAACACTTTGTCACCATGGGTCATCGTATCCTATATGAAGACACGCAAGTACTATCCTCTACAAAATATTATCACGCTAGACTTCATAGAGAAGCTATAGAAATTTATAAACACTCCAATAACTTTAATAAAAAGGAAGAAAAATTTAAGCTTAATCGTACGTGGATACCAGCGATGACACGTCACTGCAGACCCACTGCGGCAGTTTTGACCTTGACGTGAGCTATATATTGCGGAACATCTCTTGCCTAGTCGGCAGTCGTTATCAAGCTGTCCTGGGTGTTAGACTCCTGAAGATGGCAACCACAGAGTTGGCCGAAACGTCGGGTTATAGTAGTTTTACCCTTAGACCACGGCCTTCCAGCCCGGAAGATTTTAATGTTTTATCAATTAACTCCGGCCGTGAAAGCCTTCGTACTTATTTAAACCGCCTCTACGGGGAGGAAATATTTCGACGTTTTCGTCGTTTAGAGAATCTTCGCAAGAAAAAAGCTCGCTTGTTGTCATCTTTGACCTTCCTGGTACGCTGCAGGGACGAATCTATCACTACTAATTTTGTAAGGATGAAGCGGAATTTTCACTCCGCACAGTCTCACCGAATATATAATCGTGCTGAATCTGCCTTGTTACGGGATCGTATTCATCAGGTCAGAAAGACCTTGCACACTTAGACTGTGAGTTATTAAGCATTCATCTACAGATCAGTAACTCAGTACAAAAGAATGACTGGAATAATATCGACGCGCTTACTTTTCGCTCGATGGAAAAAGTATTGATTTCTTCTTCCGCTCGACAACAGAAAAAGTTCAACCGTCTACGTCCATCTAAGGTCAAACCACCGGAATGTAAACAAATCATTCACAATTTATCCGACAGACAACTTTCCACGGATGAGTATAACGTTCTTGCCAAAGGTGGAAATTTTGCTCTTACACCCATCACATTGCCTGTTGAGGACATTATTGCTAATGTAGAAGCAGGCTTAGTTCATTTACCATCGAGTGTGGGCGATGAAATACGATCCGAAACATCAAGAATTTTACGTAAAGCTAAGGCTCCAGTAAGCAATATTTCCTCTAAAGAAAGGAAGGCTCTCAACGATTTGAGTGCTGATACTAACATTTTAATTCTTCCGCGGACAAAGGAAATGCCACCGTGATAATGGATAAGTCGGACTATAAGCAGAAGATTAGTGATCTCCTTGACCCTCACCTTTATAAAACGCTTACGCGAGATCCTACGGTGGGCATACTTAGAAAAACAAACAAACTAATTAAAGAGTCTACTTCAATAAACTCAGATAGAAAAAAGATACTATGTACATCAGAAGCATATGCGCCACGTCTATATGGACTGCCGAAAATACACAAACAAAATATTCCTCTTCGTCCTATAGTAAGCACGATTGGCTCTCCAACTTATGCTGTTTCTAAACATTTGACGGCCTTACTACAGCCCCACATTGGACAATCCGGCAGCTATATAAAAAACTCACAACATTTTGTGGAGAAGTTAGATTCCTTAAATTGTACACCATTTGACATTTTAGTGAGTTTAGATATAACTTCTCTTTTTACCAATGTACCTGTAGACGAAGTTTTAACTCAGATTGAGGGTACTTTTCCTACAGATATTTTTAACCTTTTTAAACACTGTTTGACGACTTCCTATTTTCAATGGAACGAAACGTTTTATCAACAACAAGATGGCGTCGCTATGGGAAATCCTCTTGGACCCGCCATTGCTAACTTTTTTATGGATCATTTTGAGGCTAAAGCTTTAGACACTGCTCCGTTAAAACCTAGCTGTTGGTATCGGTATATTGACGATGTTTTCCTCCAGTGGTCTCACGGTAAACAACAACTTGCAAACTTTCTGGAACATCTTAATAACATGAATTCCAAGATTCAATTTAATATGGAAACAGAACATAACAATAAAATAGCCTTCTTAGAGGTTCTGGTAATAAGAAATGCTGATGGATCACTGTCTCACACTGTTTATAGGAAACCCACCCATACCGACAGATATTTAAATAAAAGCTCCAATCACCACCCACAACAAAAGAGAGGAATAATCAAAACCCTAGTGGACCGAGCCAAACGTATTTGTACAGGGCAATACTTAAGTAATGAGATACAGCATCTTAGGCTGGCTATGTTACAAAACGGATTTACGAATAAAGATTTTAACAGAGCAATTCACCCTAAGAAGATATCACGTCAAGGCCACGAATCGTCTACATATAAGGGAAAAGTCTTCTTACCTTATGTTAAAAACGTCACAGATCGCATTGGAAAAATACTTAAAAAGCACAAAATAAATACAATATATAAACCAACCAGAAAAATTCAACAAACTTTAAAATCTGCTAAAGACAAAAGAGACCCCTTATGTGTTCCAGGGGTATATAGAATACCTTGTACATGCGGCTCTGTTTATATCGGAACAACAAAACGTAGCATAAATACCAGAATAACAGAGCATAAACGACATTGTCGCCTTGCTCAAACAGATAAGTCTGCAGTTGCTGAACACTTTGTCACCATGGGTCATCGTATCCTATATGAAGACACGCAAGTACTATCCTCTACAAAATATTATCACGCTAGACTTCATAGAGAAGCTATAGAAATTTATAAACACTCCAATAACTTTAATAAAAAGGAAGAAAAATTTAAGCTTAATCGTACGTGGATACCAGCGATGACACGTCACTGCAGACCCACTGCGGCAGTTTTGACCTTGACGTGAGCTATATATTGCGGAACATCTCTTGCCTAGTCGGCAGTCGTTATCAAGCTGTCCTGGGTGTTAGACTCCTGAAGATGGCAACCACAGAGTTGGCCGAAACGTCGGGTTATAGTAGTTTTACCCTTAGACCACGGCCTTCCAGCCCGGAAGATTTTAATGTTTTATCAATTAACTCCGGCCGTGAAAGCCTTCGTACTTATTTAAACCGCCTCTACGGGGAGGAAATATTTCGACGTTTTCGTCGTTTAGAGAATCTTCGCAAGAAAAAAGCTCGCTTGTTGTCATCTTTGACCTTCCTGGTACGCTGCAGGGACGAATCTATCACTCCTAATTTTGTAAGGATGAAGCGGAATTTTCACTCCGCACAGTCTCACCGAATATATAATCGTGCTGAATCTGCCTTGTTACGGGATCGTATTCATCAGGTCAGAAAAGACCTTGCACACTTAGACTGTGAGTTATTAAGCATTCATCTACAGATCAGTAACTCAGTACAAAAGAATGACTGGAATAATATCGACGCGCTTACTTTTCGCTCGATGGAAAAAGTATTGATTTCTTCTTCCGCTCGACAACAGAAAAAGTTCAACCGTCTACGTCCATCTAAGGTCAAACCACCGGAATGTAAACAAATCATTCACAATTTATCCGACAGACAACTTTCCACGGATGAGTATAACGTTCTTGCCAAAGGTGGAAATTTTGCTCTTACACCCATCACATTGCCTGTTGAGGACATTATTGCTAATGTAGAAGCAGGCTTAGTTCATTTACCATCGAGTGTGGGCGATGAAATACGATCCGAAACATCAAGAATTTTACGTAAAGCTAAGGCTCCAGTAAGCAATATTTCCTCTAAAGAAAGGAAGGCTCTCAAAGATTTGAGTGCTGATACTAACATTTTAATTCTTTCCGCGGACAAAGGAAATGCCACCGTGATAATGGATAAGTCGGACTATAAGCAGAAGATTAGTGATCTCCTTGACCCTCACCTTTATAAAACGCTTACGCGAGATCCTACGGTGGGCATACTTAGAAAAACAAACAAACTAATTAAAGAGTTTACTTCAATAAACTCAGATAGAAAAAAGATACTATGTACATCAGAGGCATATGCGCCACGTCTATATGGACTGCCGAAAATACACAAACAAAATATTCCTCTTCGTCCTATAGTAAGCACGATTGGCTCTCCAACTTATGCTGTTTCTAAACATTTGACGGCCTTACTACAGCCCCACATTGGACAATCCGGCAGCTATATAAAAAACTCACAACATTTTGTGGAGAAGTTAGATTCCTTAAATTGTACACCATTTGACATTTTAGTGAGTTTAGATATAACTTCTCTTTTTACCAATGTACCTGTAGACGAAGTTTTAACTCAGATTGAGGGTACTTTTCCTACAGATATTTTTAACCTTTTTAAACACTGTTTGACGACTTCCTATTTTCAATGGAACGAAACGTTTTATCAACAACAAGATGGCGTCGCTATGGGAAATCCTCTTGGACCCGCCATTGCTAACTTTTTTATGGATCATTTTGAGGCTAAAGCTTTAGACACTGCTCCGTTAAAACCTAGCTGTTGGTATCGGTATATTGACGATGTTTTCCTCCAGTGGTCTCACGGTAAACAACAACTTGCAAACTTTCTGGAACATCTTAATAACATGAATTCCAAGATTCAATTTAATATGGAAACAGAACATAACAATAAAATAGCCTTCTTAGAGGTTCTGGTAATAAGAAATGCTGATGGATCACTGTCTCACACTGTTTATAGGAAACCCACCCATACCGACAGATATTTAAATAAAAGCTCCAATCACCACCCACAACAAAAGAGAGGAATAATCAAAACCCTAGTGGACCGAGCCAAACGTATTTGTACAGGGCAATACTTAAGTAATGAGATACAGCATCTTAGGCTGGCTATGTTACAAAACGGATTTACGAATAAAGATTTTAACAGAGCAATTCACCCTAAGAAGATATCACGTCAAGGCCACGAATCGTCTACATATAAGGGAAAAGTCTTCTTACCTTATGTTAAAAACGTCACAGATCGCATTGGAAAAATACTTAAAAAGCACAAAATAAATACAATATATAAACCAACCAGAAAAATTCAACAAACTTTAAAATCTGCTAAAGACAAAAGAGACCCCTTATGTGTTCCAGGGGTATATAGAATACCTTGTACATGCGGCTCTGTTTATATCGGAACAACAAAACGTAGCATAAATACCAGAATAACAGAGCATAAACGACATTGTCGCCTTGCTCAAACAGATAAGTCTGCAGTTGCTGAACACTTTGTCACCATGGGTCATCGTATCCTATATGAAGACACGCAAGTACTATCCTCTACAAAATATTATCACGCTAGACTTCATAGAGAAGCTATAGAAATTTATAAACACTCCAATAACTTTAATAAAAAGGAAGAAAAATTTAAGCTTAATCGTACGTGGATACCAGCGATGACACGTCACTGCAGACCCACTGCGGCAGTTTTGACCTTGACGTGAGCTATATATTGCGGAACATCTCTTGCCTAGTCGGCAGTCGTTATCAAGCTGTCCTGGGTGTTAGACTCCTGAAGATGGCAACCACAGAGTTGGCCGAAACGTCGGGTTATAGTAGTTTTACCCTTAGACCACGGCCTTCCAGCCCGGAAGATTTTAATGTTTTATCTGTAATTATTGTTATTAAACATTAATGAGACTTCAACTCTTGTTTAAACTACAAGTCAGAATGCTAATTTTCCATATGTTCACAGGACGCGAATGAACGCAAGAAATTTTGAAATTGATAAAAAACAATGGATCTAAACCACCTACAAAGACTCAAACTATTGCAGAGAAAAGAAATCACGCTAGTTACATTGTTACCCGGGAAATTGCAAAGGCCTTAAGGCATTACAGGAAGGAGAATTTATTAAAACATGTTTAATAAAAATTGCTGGGTTTTTATGTCCTCAATTTCGAGTGTTGGGATATTTTCCGACAAACCATTACAAAGAAAGTTGAAGTGCTTTCTGCCGACGTAATAAGGCAGATGGATTTGAAAATGGCTGGCTTTGTGAAGTTTTCTCTTGCACTGGACGAGAGTACAGATGTAACTGACACCTCAATTGGCCATTTTCATTTGAGGTGTTGATAAGGAACCTAATGTTGAAGAGCATTTGCTCGATTTAGTCCCACTAAAAGGCAGTACTACTGACGAGGGGATATTTAAATCTCTAAAAATTAGTATTGAAAGATATTGTTTGCAGTGGCCAAAATTAGTATCAGACGGAGCAAAGGCCATGGTTAGGGAAAAAGTGAGTTGATTGACAGGTTAAAACATTTTTTTCAGTGATAAAGGTATTTCGAGCAATTTTTATGCTTGCCATTGTCTGTTGCATCAAGAAGCACTTTGTGCCAAGTCGGTTACACTACAATAGTGATGGATTGTGTTGTGAACAAAATAAAAGGAAGTGCTTTGAAACACCGACAGTTTCGAAATATGTATACTTAAAAATATGGGAGAATCATATAAGATATTAAGTATTTGTGTGATATTAGATGGCTTAGCAGAGGTACAATGTTACGTCGGTTCTTCGACCTCAGAGTTGCATTCCCCGGATTCATGAAAGAAAAGGCAATTTATTTTAGCTTTACATTTACGTTATTCTGATATGCTTTAAGGTCATTTTATTGTAATTTTATTGTTTCCTTTTATTTTAGGGAATGGAAGTTTAGGAAAACTAAATAACGAGGTCTGGGTCGCGACTTAGCTTTCTTATGCGATATATGTACGCACTTAAACTGAATACTGCATTTCAACGACGCAATCAAAATATTGTTGATAAGTATAGTTCAGTGCAGACGTTCGTAAACACACTTTCACTCTGGGTAGATCACTTGAAAGAGGGGCAGGTGTACTATTTTCCATGTTAAAATCTCCTTTCAAATTTCTCCTCAGATAAATTCAGTACTTACATTAGTATTCTCTTCATACTTAAAAGTGAATTTTGTGATTACAGATTTCGTGAGTTCAGGGTTTTTAAATATGATATATCAGTGTATGTCTATCCATTAAACATAGACGTAAGAAAGGCCACAATCAATCTGCAAGAGGAGCTGATTCATTTACAGTCTGACGAAATCATGAAAGTCAGATGCAAGGATTTAATAGGAGTGGAATGTTTTAAAATCTTATGCAACAATAAATATTCGAAGCTTCGATCATATTCAATTTCCATGGAACCAATGTTTTGTACAACGTACGACTATAAATAGTTATTTTTCATGATTAAATTAGTAAAAAGCAAACGCAGATCCCGACAGACGAACGAACATCTTCATGACCAGTTACGTCTAGCTGTAAACAACATAATTCCCGATTTCGAATCTCTCATTGTAAACGACATCGGAGAAGCTTAATTTACTTTAAATACAGAGTACAGGACGCCACTGAATCAGTACGTTCTTTACCACTACCCCGCTCGCCTTCCAAATTCTCCCCCTTCCAAAGCTTTGTTATCCAGGTTGCATCTAGGTGCTTCGGGGCAGGCTTACAGTCTCGCCATGCCTGGTGTAAGGTATTGAACCTAAAACCTGCGTTCTCGTAAATTCTTAAACTAACGTTTTCGCTCCTTCTCTACTCATTAATGACTCTGGCTAACCTGACTGCCTAACTACCTGCATCTTTCTGGACAAATATTTCAACTCAAATTTGTTACATTATACAGTCATTTAAAAGACGGAAATTGTTTATTGCAATTATTTCTCTATCTGTTATTTATGTTAATTATATTTTCCCGTCAATAACCATGGTATCAAAAATACTCCGTTACATTCGTTGATTATTCTAAACAATAAAAGAATATACACTTTTCCCTAATAAAATTTTAACGTTAAATTTATCTGATCCCTGTCGCCAACTCTTTAAATTTTCATACAATATTTTACAAATTCCTCCTTCTGTAACACTGATTATATACAAATATTTGATTTACAGTATTCATTTTATATATACAGGATGAATTGCCTAAAACTAGCACCGCAAATATTTCGGAAATGGAAAGTGCCATTGAAGTGCAGTTTTCACAGCATTGATTGGTAGTCAGGGGCTCGTACATTTAGCCTAAAAAAAACAGATTTTAATAATACGAGAAACATACAATTTTTTAAATGGAAGAAGCCTAGTTACATCAACAGAATAAAGGTAAGGTAGATTAGAATGTCATTGGCGTTTGTTGCAAGATTCTAGTGCAAGTAGTTCACGAGAAATCTTATTTTGAAACTTTTACGTACCGACACTTGTACAATCTGTGGTAGACAAACTAAAGAAAAACAAAAGAGAATTACAATACTTCTGTGGATTCTTAAACGTAAAGAGCACATAGCCCTTAAAAGGTTTTGTTCAAAATGACCACCGGCAGCTTCAATACACGCTTCCAATCTGCTATGGAAACATTGCTGCACACGTTCTAGCATTTCAGCGGAAATTTCAGAGCAGGCATCAGTAATACGTCGTTTCATATCGTCTGATGTAGTTGGTACATCCCTGTAGACAGTGTCTTCCAGCCTTTCCCACAGAAAAAAGTCTAAAGGGGTTTGATCCGGGGAACGGACCGGCCAAGGTGCAGGTCGTCTTCGTCCAATTCAACAATTTGGAAACAATCCGTTTAGACAAGCTGCAGTACTTCGTGCACTATGCGCCGGACAACCATCATGTTGGTACCACAGGTTCCTCCTAGTCTACAAAGGAACGTCTTCTAGCATCTGTGGCAGATGGTCCGTCAGGAGGCTGCGATACTTGTGCGAGTTCATTCTTCCTTCTATGAGCAATGGGCCTATGAGCTGATGGTTCACTTTCCCACACCACACGTTTAAACTCCATGGACGCTGACGTTCCACCTGATGAAACCAACGGGGATTGTCAACAGACCAATAGTGCATGTTTCTGCGGTTTACCTGGCCATAATTAGTAAATGTTGCCTCATCACTAAACAAGATACATGATGAATCTGGAGTATTATGTCTTAATGCCCATGTACAAAAGTTAACAATTCTGAAAATCGTTTCCGTGCAACTCTTGATGGACAGAGATGTGATAGGGATGGAAGCTATGTCGATGGAGAATGCCCAGTACACTTGCCTGACTTATGCCACTTCCACTTGCGATTGTGCGGTAACTAATTTGCGAATCTACTGCAACGGCAGCCTAAACATTAATTTCTGCCTCTTCTCCAGTCACTTGTTTGTTTCTGTTACGTTTTCTAGGTATTACAGTCCCACTTTCACGTAATTGGTTGAAGAGATTGATAAACAATTGACGAGATGTTTGACGTCTATTGAGATACGTTTCCGCATACACCGTACAGGAACGAACTGCATTCTTCCTACACTCTCCATACACCATGAGTATGTCGGTTTTTTCTGCATTAGTAAACCCCATCTTCCACTCACGACTTACTGCTCGAACTGTCACAAACTAACTGACCAGAAAGTCGCAATGCAATCAATGAACAGAAAACACAATGCAAACAAACATAACACCGTACCTGGCAACTAAGCAGGTTGAATGGGACAAACAATTGTCGGGATGGAACTTTTTAAAATACGATTTCTCGTAAACTACTTGCACTAGAATCCTGCAACAAAGACCATTGACATTCTAATTTACTCTACATTTATTCTTTTGATGCAACTAGGCATTATTCCATTTAAAAAATTGTGTGTTTGTTCAAAAATTGAAGTTCCTCAGTATTATTAAAATCTGTTTATCAGCTAAATATACGAATCCCTGGCTACCAATCAATGCTGTGAAAACTGCACATAAATAGTACTTTGCATTTCCGAAATATTTGCGGTGCAAGTTTTAGGTGATTCACCATGTATATATAATACTCTGTATAAAATTTTACTATGCTATTTTCCCTTACATTTTTTATTTCTCTTCTGAATTCATATAAATTTGCAAGAGTTTGTTTTCTTTGTATTTGGTTTTAGTTTACCTTTGAGTATTTTGGTCGACGTATTGATTCTAATTTTGTCAAGTTCATCGAACTTCACTTTCACTGTTTTCTGCTTAAGCCTAATTTTTACAGTTTTGCACTTATTACCCAATTTACCAATTATTAAAAAAAATTAAATTGAGTTTTATTTATGGACGCTCTGTAACTGCTATGGTCCTTAGCGTCCCATTCTATACTGGGCGTGAAAGATCGGTAATTTTGCTCAGAGGTCTCTTTATCGGGCTTGAGGTTCTTTTACGTGCCGTAAATCTACGACACGGAACCACCGGCTTTACTTCCCTTCCGAAAAAATACATGCTAAGGATTTTTACGCCCAAAAAAATTCATCCCCTCCACCGGGTTTGAACCCGCGACCTTGGGAACTAGAGGCTAGCGCGATACCACTAGTCCACGGAGGACGACGTTTTCTTTCTTTCCTTTTGAATCTGCGTTTTTGTGCCTGCCTTAACTCCCTTAAATGCCACTTTGGCCCATCTTCCTCACTTACGTGAGCTTTATCACGGTTTCTATTTCTAGAGACGGTGTCCCTTGCCCGAAAAAATGTAAGCTTTCTTCAAAGCTTCTACCCTGCCTCCTACTTTTCCGTTCTGCTTTTTCATGTTTTCTACTACTTTCTTGTAATCTACTTCCCTATTCTGTATCATTTCCTTGTTTCCGGTTCCCCTAGTCTGCTGCATTTCTTTGTTTGCTATCTCCCTTTCTGTTTAAAATTTCTTTGGTATTTCTTCCTTTAATTTCGAAATTTCTATCTCTGGTTTATCACTAACATGTTTGAAAATTTATTATCAGATATTCCTAATTCTTGGTTAATTTATTTTCTAAAAGTTTGTATTTCTTTCTTAACTGTTCTGTGTTTTCTTTGATTTCAGTTCTAACATTCCTTGTTTCCCCTTTTATTTCTTCCTTGAATAATTATTATACTTGCTGTTTATTTTCTAGGTTCTTTCCTAGTTCTTTTTTACCTTTTACTAGCTTCTGTTGCCTATTTTCTAACCTGCGTTGAGTATTTTATAATTTTTTTCTAGCTCTTCCGCTAATTTCTTTACTAGTTCTTCTTGACTATTTTATAACTCCTTTTCTACTTTAGGTTACTCCTTTTTAACTTCTGTTGGCTATTTTATATGTCCTCTGCTAGATAATTTCTTATTATGAGCGTAACTCGCCGTGAGTCCACTAATGTTGACCGGCAAGATCCTTCACGCTAGCCGCTACTCTCACAAACGCCTCACTAGGCGCTTAAAATCATACATGTAAGTAATGCTGCCGGTAACAGCGAAAGAAGGTCGATCCGTGTCATTGATGTGCCAGAGCAGACAGTAGCCCTCTTGATTATGATACACTCCTATTTATTAATTTTAGCTCCGCCTACATATTATTCCCCCACCAATATTGTTTTTCATGCGCAGCCAATTTTCAATTCTTACGTCTCTGACTTTGTTACTAACTGAGGTGACTAAATTCTTAGAATGTAAGAGCCTTTCTTTTCCAGAATTCCTGCCTACTTGAATGCGTAAGCGTACTGAACCTATAACCTAATTAGTTCCCATACATTCTTAAGCTAATGTTTTCGCTCCTTCTCGGCTCACTAATGACTCCGGTAAACCCGATTGCCTTATTACCTTTATTTCCGGACAAGCTTTTCAATTCAAACTTATTACATTTTACACTAATTTAATGTACGGAAGTTATTTATTGTAATTATTTATCTATCTTACTGTTATTTCTTTATTAGTTATTTATATCTGCCCTCAATAATTACGGTATCAATATTAATAATACTCTTTCAGGGTCACAAGCTAATTGCTGATTTTTCTCAAGACAGCTGATGGTAGACAGTGGGTTCAACCTTATAATATTTAAGTCGGTTTTGCAAGTGCACTGCAGATGTTTAGGAGAGTAGAATTTTGTTATTAGAGATTAGTGGGGAAGAATAAATGCAGTAATGTTTTATTAGCTGTATTCTTTTTAATAACGCAAGATATGAAATTCTAATTCGAATAAAATTTATGTATTATACTCTTAATAGCAACTACATTTTCCCTTTTACTATATCACATTTGCAAATTGACACCTAGCGAATCCGAAATAATTTTCTTTTAAAACATTTTCATGGTACTTTTTACTCCCTTGCTTTATTTATTTATTTTTTCTTTTTAATGAAATTTGTTTTTCCTGCAAATGTGGACAGTAGATAGCTTTAAACCTCAATAGAATCTGAGTCCAATTTTGGCATCATTTCTGTCATTCAATCATTGTGCAATGCCTCTCTCTTCCAACCTGCATGGGAACTTTTTCCATTTAACCTTAATTGGCTGCAATTTACGTTAAGCACATACTTATCGAGCACATGAATATACTCTGATGTTTATGAAATTCCGTGTTTAAATTAGTGTATTCGTGTAAACAATAACCTATGCATTTTCATATGGGAAAAGTAATTGGAGTATTTTACCTTTGAACAGGAGTTATTTCTCTTCATTTACTTTATACTACACAGACACACATACATACACACACACACACACAAACACAAATGGCCGCTAGATAGGTCCATGATTAATTTTAACATACTATCTGCAGACTGACCTCAATTAAATCCGTTTTACAGTTGCTAAGGTTGCTAAGAAGACTTCGTCAAATGCATTTAAGTTGAACAGATCCCGTTTTAAAACAGCAATCTCAGGATGAGTACAAAGGCATTTTTTGACGTAAATGACTTTTTGTTTTGTGATACTACTCACATCAATTTATATTTTGTTTATTTTGACAATGTGTATTCACACAGTGTTATATAATGAACTTATGTGCTTGAGTGAATTTTAGATTAAGGCAAATTCTGATGAACAATATTTTAAATAAAAAATGAGAGCACACCTGTGGAGCATTTTAAGACAATTATGCTACTTACAGCAAAAAAAAAAAAAAAAAAAAATACGTTTATAAAAATTGAAATATCCATTCCAATGAAATAAGTGAGCCTACTGTAATCTCTCTGTATAGGATAGGTAAGTGTATTATTTAAATTTATACACCTATTGCGGCTATTATCTATGTAGCAATAATTCGTATGAGGAAATCATTAGTTTCTACCTAAAGCATTGTTCTTGCTAAAACAGGTAGGTTGTATACTCCCTACTATACCTATAAATGTTGGTTAAATATAATTTGCCCTGGCAAAAAAAAAAAAAAAAAAAAAAAAAAAAAAAAAAAAAAAAAAAGACGCAGTGTCCTTACAAGTGGGAGTGAAAGTTTTCCTTTAATGAACAGTATATACTCTGCCTATAACATATAGGTATAGGTAGGCACAGGTCATACACCGGGGGCAATACCCCGCGCACTGCGAGCTACATAAATCTATTGCGACTACACCGGGGGGATGGATGAAGTGAAGAAACCACGGCAAGCTACTGGCCACAGGTAAAAGACCACAGAGACACGCAGAAGTCCCTAACATTTCCTAGGTTGAAGACCAGACCCACTCTTAGAGCTGCCTAGAGAGACAGAGCGATGGGCAACCCTTACAACCAGTCCTTTGGTGACCACGGGAAATACTCTTTTCTTGGAGCAAGAATTCTCGCCATCTGTCCGGCACCGCCTCACGCCGCGAAACCTGAGAGTACATTTGAAACATGAGAAATAAATGGAATGAGGGAAAGGGAATCGTGGTAGAAGAGAAATCCCTAAGCACTCACCTACCGATCAGGGAAAATCACGAAAGCCCAAGGCAGGCGTGGGTGGAGGACGGGAATTGAACCCGGACTTTCCAAATGCAAGCCCCACGCGTTCCAGGAGCCAACTCACTCGGTGTCTATAAGATATAAAATTCAATTTCCCTATATAATAATCGTATGCACATAGTAAACACTGATCATCCTAATGGGACAGTGCTCATTTACCATTAAAATATTTGTATTTTTAATTTTAAAGACAATACGCTTACTCAAGCTTATGCTTCAGGTTAGTCATTTATAAAAATATTAGGAAATCAAGGTAGCTCATCCTATTTTTAAAATTACTGATACATAGTTCTACAAAACATACTGAAATACAGCCACTTATTTCATATCAGGTGCTGCTACTAGGGGCACTATAGGAAACATTACTAGCCAAAATGTGAGGAGATTTCGTTCCAGACCTTACATATGCAAGCGTTCAACTTCTAATGGTAAAGTGCATTATATGACCACTAAGTTACATTCTTTCGGACCTTGAAACGTTTGACGTGAAAGGGAGGGACGTGATACCATTGCCAAATTAAATTCTTTCTCTCAACATATTAATACAGAAGCTGCACATTACGGGGATAAAAATTAAGCATAAAAGAACACTGAATATCAAAACTTCCTAAAAAGTGTTTCAGGATGTATCCAAAGTTTAAGCTTTTAAAACAGTAAAGGTGTGTAGCGTAAGCAACATTCGTAACGATAAACAAATGTTATTTCCATCTATATATAAATTGCAATGGAGAAAGTCAAATAAACTTATTTTCAGAACAAGAATCATGGAGTTACACACGGACCGGAAAGTTCAAATTAAGTTACGGAATAAGATCACGGAAAACAGGAATTAAGTCTACATCGTGAAATGGAATCAGAGACAGACAAAAAGAAGGAACAAAGCAAAAATTAACCAGACGTACTGGAAGAAAAGCTTTTGAGCTTTTTAAATGATGTTCCGATTGATAATTATTCCTCCACACCAGCCGTGTGTGTGTGCTAAAGTTGGAAAAGCTTAAAGTCCAGATTTGAAGCACGAATCTTCGACCTTCCGTGCTGTTGCTCTAACCAATTAAGCTAACTTGAAAACACGCTGTTACGACATTAGATTCATCAGTTTGTTTATATAATAACGGTTAACTATGTGACCCGAAAATTACGATACTGTAAGTCGCCATTGGAGTATGTTATCTCGAAATGAACTTGAGAACGTTTTGTGATTTACCGATAAAATATGCCAGTCAGTTCCTTCTAAGGGCTCATCTCGCCAAGTTTGAAAACCTGAAAGCAGTTATCCACTAGTAACTACGACCATTCTGAAAACATCTGATGTGTTACATTCACATTACTTATTCTACCCTCTATCATTTATCAGTGGGTAAACTAATTATTCTTCCGAACGTTTATTTTTCTAATCTACTTCATTTTAAGTTATATAAATCTTTGCAGAAGGTCAACCGTTGTTACATTACACATTTCGTTAGGATAGAAAGGGAGCAACGACAGTCAAATGTTTAAGAACAGGATAATATATGTCCTTAAATTTCAAGGTTACATGCAGAAGCGAGAAACAACAGAAAATCGACAGGAGTTTAAAAGGATTAAAAAAATATTGCACAACTCGAACCATTAACAACGGATATCTGTAAATAGCTTATGTCAGAAATGTTACATATAATAAATTGTGTGTTACAAAGAGGTCTACTTTTTTGTGCTGCACGTTTTTTTTTCTATCGCTTAACGTTTACCAATTATACAAGATTGTACAAAATTTCTACCGAACTAAAAGGATTTAACAGGCTATTCCCAGAAAATTCAAGATAAATATTTTATTTGTCATGTAAATATCTTAACTAACTGGTATTTCAATAAAAATCGTTAGAACCACTTTTTAGAAAATAAATTTCGTAGACTATTCCATGTGAAAGGTTACTTTGCGGTGAGGGGATTTTCTTG
Source organism: Deroplatys truncata (assembly GCA_030765065.1). Lineage (NCBI taxonomy): Eukaryota > Metazoa > Arthropoda > Insecta > Mantodea > Mantidae > Deroplatys > Deroplatys truncata. The sequence goes on from CM060981.1 coordinate 174,087,635, forward strand.
AAAATCTTCGTGTTGGATCTTTGGAAGGTATTGACCTTAAATACTAAGTTTACTATTTATTCGACTTTTCGTTTTTGAGTTATGCTGTTCACGGACAAACAAACGCACACACACATTTTCTAGAAATATATTTTTTGTACAAGGGGCCCCAAAACATATTTCCGGTGAAATCTCAACATTGAATTTTTGGGTGAAATGCAATAGGTGCTTCCCCTAGCTACTATACGTAGTAGAGAAAGTAAAACAAGTTTTAGGGTGTCTGGAGAGGCTGCAACACACATAGGCGCATATAACTCAAAGGTGCTATTTTGAGAGGATAGAAATTTCTGCAAGGTTACATAGTGTAAGCATGATGTCTCTATACAGCGGAAAAAATGTAAAATTAAGCTCCTTACATTTCTAATTTTCAAATAGAAGGAAAATTAATAAACCTTCCGTTACATTTAGCAGCAATTATTCACAGTAGCTTATTTTTCTACTTCCATCTACTAAATATCAATCGTACAGTAAAGTAAGAACTTGTAGATACGTAGCTCCCTTCTGTAGATGCTAATGCACTTTCTTATGAACATAAATCTTACGTGTCAGCCATTGCTAGTATGTCATCGCGTGGTAAAATAAAACGTTTGAGCAGCTGAGAAGATCGTAGTAATGGGTTATAAACTCGGCCCTTTATAGGACCTAATAGTAAGCGTAGATCTGTGGAAATGTGAGAGTTTGTGATGGGTCTTCAAATAATCTGTAGGGCGTAGTTAAATAATTCAGCGGAGGTGAAGTGAAATCGTCAAAGGCTGTCGACCGTACCAGCTGTCACATTCTCAGCAATCAAAACAGCAGTAGATATATCCGCCTCCTCAACCTACTTTATAGCTCAGAGCTGTGGTCAACCTTCACATCCGTGAGAATGGAGGAGTTTGAATCATTGCTATCTAACAGGCAATGGAACAGTCGGCCTATTGAATATGGAGTGATATTATGAAATATATTTGCAGATAGACTTGCTCTCAGGAAGATGGAGGCATAACCTGAATGTGAGATCAGTCCTTACTGTACTTTGAAGTTTCCCTACCCTTTAGTACATTTCAAAGCTCAACTTTAGCATCTACACAGTGGTGGCCCCTGCACAAGACGACAAGAATATGTCAATACCCTAACTTGTGACACCCTGCGGATTTATTGTTTTTTTTCTTTCCTTCTTTGAGTGCTATTAAACGTAACGTCCTATACACGGTGATTTCAAATCTACGACGTTTAAATCTACGCGCAAATTCTCTAAACTCGATGAGACGTGGCAGCAAGATCACTAGCACATCTTGACTTATGCACGTTTTTAGGAACTTTCGAGCATGCGGAACTGGTGTGACATAATTTCCTTATGTGGCCAAATACATACGCTGTCATGCACACCTGAAGAAGTGCACTAGTGCGCGAAGCTGTTCTCTTACTCTGCATACTATCACTCAATTCTACGTCAATGCCACTAGGTAGTAGTACACTACGGCAGAAGTTAGTCACTGTAGCAGAAAATTGTCCCAGTTTCTCCATACCATCCGTAATCTCAACTACAATTTAATTCACACATTACTTCGTTCTTGCCCTAACACGGTGTACTTAATTATGCACGCAACAAGCAGCATAAAAACACTTTCTTTCATTGAACAAGTTTTGCATTCTTCTTATTATTATTACTATTGTTATTCTTATTATTGCTGTTAGGCAGTTATATGCATTTGTTTATACCCATATCCATTATGCAGCAGATGCTATTTCACATTTTCAGAGCTGACTAAATCACCCAACACCCAAAATGTATACTCACGAGCATCTATTGCAACTATATTAAAATTAAACTGAAGTTAAGGTGAATAAGTTTATAATTACCTAGGTTCATTGTTCTTTACACGGCCTTCTCTTCAATTTCTCCAACAAATTAACATATTTTGCATCCTGCAACATTTCCAGCAAATCGCGTTTGTTCAGCACTACTGATTTTAAAACTCCAACCATGGGTAGTCGTTTATTTTTTTGTATCTATATTTTGATGCAGTAATTTGTATCACAAATTACTTAAATGTAAATAATGATTGTAATATGAATATGCATTTTTATGTGACATTGATTTAAGATGTTTATTGATTGTAATTATTGTTGATAAGTAAGTTTATACGACCTTACTGAAACTGTCAATAATAGCGCGCAATAATGCAGCGAGGGGGGGGTGAGCTGTTTATCATTATTGGAAACGAGGAAGTTGCGTAATGTTGGCGCGTTTTTCCGTTGAGAATCTTCTGGAACGTTTCCCTAGAGCATATGTATTCATAACTTTCATTGGATATTAAAATAGACGCTAATGTTGGCGCGTTTTATTAGCCAATAGTAACTCAGTTATAATCTTTAGGCATATCGGTGTGTATGGGTATAAAAGCAGTAGGTTAGAGGTAAAGTCTGCCAGTTCATCAAAAAATCTGTGTACACTACACGTCGTCTTCAGTCAGTCAGTTCGTCGAAAGTATTTGTACGGCAAACGTCGGGTATCGATTCACAAGTTACGCGCAGCAGAATTATGAATAATGTAAAGTGTTGTAAGGTTAATTATACAAAAAGTTGAAGTACGTGGATTAAAAGTGATCAGTAAGAAGTTATTATAACAGTTTCAGTTTGGCGAGTGTTAAGATCAATGTATAAATGTGATAGTTAACGTGTTCGACAATAAATGTGTAAAACAAATTTCTGCATCAGTGTTATATTTGGATAAAAGATTCCTTTCCGTTTACACACCCTGATCAAGAGACATGTTCGACCGAGAAATAATAGCTAGCCGGAGGACAGTAAACAAAAATTAAATCAAATAATAGTCGCATTCTTTCGAACACTAACACTGCTGCAAATTGCTAACACCAGATGGAGCTACAAACCGAACAAATGAATGACGTCACAAGATGGCTTCACATAAACACACATAAACAAACAAACATTATAAGTAATACACTCGCAAATTGGCTACCACAACGTGGGGCTACACAATAATGTTAAATATAAATAACATAATACCGTTACAATTTAATCCTGTGAATTCGCTGTTTACATGTACAAGGTTAACAGATCAGATAGTGTCCGTATTTTGGATCTTATTAACGAAGAAACTGTATTCTTAATATCAAGCAATTGAAGCACGATATGGATAGCACAGCCAAACCAAAACTATGTTTTCCATTTGCTTTTCGGTTGCCTCACAAGGCTTTTCCACCCATTTATGCTTGTCTAGAACCCTAACGTATGCCTATATTTTGAAGGGAAACAAACAGAATAGCGATCAGATGGGTGTCTTGAGAGCAAACACACATTGGGATTCTTTAAATGCATTTTTTACAGCCAGTAGTAATTGTTTAGAAGTTTGAAATGATGGCCTCAACGATGTCTTGCTGAGTTATAAAACGCAAAGAAATTGAATTTTACTAACTTTTGAGCTACAGCAAAGACGAAATCTAAACTGAAAAAATCAAGCTATAAGTCACATTTTACTTTCTCTCCTATAGTCTCTTAGTAAGTAGGGAAATTATTGTATTCCACACAAAAATTCGATGTGCAGATTTCACTGGAAATACGGTTTTGAGATTTGCTGAATAATAAAATACATTTTTACTTTCCCGAAATCGAAATTTCACCGAAAATACACATTTCGAGACCCCGAAAAAGCAAAGAGGATCCACGTGTATGAGAGGTATGTATCTGTGCACAGTATAACTCAAAAACAAAAAAGTCGGATTAATACTAAACTTGGTGTTTAAGTTCAGTATTTTCCAGCGATGCAACACAAATATTTTAAAAGAAATTCCCTTACCCCAAACTAACCTTTACGTAGAACATTTTTCTATACTTTTTATTTTCTCAAAAATGGCTCTAGTGATTTTAATTAAATCAACTTATGTTGCCATGTTTAACATGGCATATTAGATGTATAGCTTCAGTTTTATGCGAAGACCCGTGAAGTTCCTTTATTGCGAAGGGATTTTGTAGGATTCGTATATTGTTTAAACCACAGAATATGGACGGAGGTTTACCATAGATTAAGGTAGATCTCTTTAAAATACACAATTTATTTGAAATAACTTTCATAGTCATTTAGGAGATCGTTTAGCATTGCTTAAAAATCTTCAGTACTTTTGTCATTTTTAAAGTTTGTGGCTATTCAGTTGTTGGAAAGAGTACAGAATTTTAAGGCTAGCATTTATAGATTTCACTACCACTTCGGATACCTCTATCCTTCTAGTACCAACAACGAGTTTGGAATGAAGCTAATTCTGCAAAGATTTATCAGGATTTACAGGAAGTGGATAGCAAATTAAACTTTCGTAAGAGTAGTTTTTTGTAGAAGCTATATAAAATAAACAATGATGGGAAGAGAGAAAGTCACCTGAATGTAACACCAGAACTTTATAATAAGGTCCCATATTTGTATGTGAAGGCATAACCGAAAATTGAAATCTCGGTTAAGCACCAAACTAGGTATTTAGCTCAGCATCTTCCAAGGATGCGACACGAGAATTTTTAAGAAAATTCCCCACCGAAACTACACTTTACATGGCTCTAACTATTTTTATCATAACATCATATATTTAAGATATAGTCATGAAAATGTATATCTTCAATTTTCTGCGAATAACCTGTGAAGTCATCTTCATTCTGAGCGAGTTTTGCAAAAATTGTAAAGCATAGGAGATTAACGAAAGTTTACTATTCAAAAAATGCTGATTTGATTAAAACACAACATTTAAGTCATAATTGCTTGTAAAATTTGCTCTTTCTGAAATATTTTTGTTTGTAATTTAAAACACTTTATACCTTTTTCAAGTACTAGTCGCTATTCACCTTTTTTTCATGCAAACAGCACCGAATTTAAGTTATTACATAGCGAGGGGCCTTCGGCCAACTATATTCCACTTGTACCTATAAAAATATGTAATAAGTGTTTCACATAACGTAAGTTTAACACAAAGTGGATAGAAGAATATGTTTCTGCAAGAATTGTTTCTAGAAGGGTAGGTAGTGAAGGTACTGTGAATGTTACGCACTAAACGTTTTCCCTGTGACACTGCCATTTGCATTCAGTTGCATAAAGTGTTCAAGCTTTCTCATGTTACCCAAAGTAATAACACTGCTAACAAACTTTTTATGCAGTGTTCTAAAAGTCAAGTTCTGAAAAATGAATGCGAATTAGTTTATATTGGTTTATCGTATTTTAGAACAAAATCTATCTGTAAGATAGACAGAGATTTAATCCGAGAAAGGATGAACACTAAAGAAAACGCTTGACTCCACCTGTAGTCTAGTGATTCCTGTCTGGGGTGAGGAAATAGTCTGTAAAGTAAGGCTGTGGGCGTGGCTGGAAATTACAGAAAGAGAATTTTATAGCCATTATTTCTACGCTCTTAATCGTCGAATTCTCTGCGAGTTTTCCTTTTTTTGGCGGGAGTGGGGGGGCTTCCGTCGCCTCCAGTAAGATGAGATCAACTTTGTTGTGTCTTTTACGCCCGCCTCCTGAACATTGGGAAACCTCCGATAAAGCTTTCATATTTAGGAGTTATGGGAGTAATCAAACGGATGGATTATATTAACTGGAGCACAGCACCATATGTAGGTCATGGTAGGCCTTCCAACGTGACCCCTAGGAGGAAAGGATGAACGGGAGACCCGAAGGCTGAGTAGATCCGGTCGCCATTGTGCACCAGCAGGGACGGGGTCCCTAACAATTCCAAATTAACACCAATTCTGAGGCACTCTGAGGGTTCCAGGAATAGACCAGCCACTTCCAGGAGGAAAGTGGCCCCAGCAGTCCCGTCAACCGCCAGAGAGAAGTCTTTTTCACCGTCCTGCTGCAATACACGTACCGTCTTCGCCTGGTCCTGCGACCCTGAAACAGATGAAAGCAAAAGTGGGGACACGAAATGGACAGAAAATTCGTGGCAGCGGCGGAATCACTCCAAGATTCGCCTACCAACCTGGTGAAATCACGAAAAAGCCCAAGACCAGAGCGGCCTCTTCGTCGGACCTCCCGAATGTAAGCCTCACACGTTATCGCGGAGCTATTTTGTTCAGGAAAAGGTTGTTATAGTCTGCCGTCATTCCTTTATGAATATTTCTAGGCTTTCCAGAAGCATAAAGTAAATTAAAATATGAGCAATTCATGATGCAACATAATAACATAACAGTATAGTTTTCAGACTAACTAAGGGGCATCAATACACTTCGAATGAAACTACATTGTCCAGGAACTGAACTCAAAGAACGATAAAGCTAATAAAATGTTCCTAGCAAACCGCTCGATTCAACAGACTGGCGATCTTGCAGCTTTTTACGTCCAACCATCAGCACTGATCATTGTGTTTCTAATGCATCGATGCCGTCTCTAACATCGATCTGAAAAGGCTGCGAAGAAGTTGACTAACATTAAGGGACAGTGATTATGTAGCTAAAGCGAATCCCAACATAAACAGCTGAACAACTTCAAGCAGTTATTTCTGAAATAAAGAAATGGTTAAAGATCATCATCACACATCTTTAGAATTATACCAAATGCCTTTTGTTCTCCAGAAATATTACAGTGATTATTTTTACAGTATCTGTTTCTTTTTCTAGCCCGCCCTGGCTATCCTTTTCCCGTATGTGGATAGTTAAAGATTTTCAGGTGTATTCGGATAGAAGATGCTCGTACCATTGTTGCCGATATACATCAGTACTATATAATACGCGTTTTAAGTTTGGAGTCGAATATTTTCGTTACTTTTGTGATGTTGTAATGTATATCCTGCCAATTGACTCAGCAGTTTCATTTCTGCTTTTCAATCCTCATTCTCTGGTTGGTTAGAATGCAGTCTTTACAACAAGGCTGGAATAGCCATTATTTTGTAGAATGTAAGTATTGTTTCTTTCCTGGCTTTTCCAAATAGTGTCCGTTTTATAGTCGTAGTTGTAGGAAGTTAGTTTGAATGCTTGATCACTTCTTCTTTTATATGCAATTTGGCAAAATTAAAATTGGATACCTGTTCTAAGTTAGTCTTGTAATATGCTTCTAGGCTGATATAAATGAAATAACACAAAAGTATTTGTTCCACAGTGTAAACGTGTGGCAGTAATTTGTATCACAATAATGTAAATGCCAGAGTGATTGTAGTGTAAATAAGTATTATTGTATGACATTGATTTGAGATGTTTGTTAATTATAAGCATTGTTAGGAAATAAGTTTACACGGCCTCACTAAAACTGACAATAGGAGCGGATAACAATGTGCGAGGGGGTGAGTTGAATATTAATTAGAAGAGACAAACAAATGACGTCAGATTGGCGCGCTTTTCTTAGAAATAGCGGGAATATTTTCCCTAGAGCATATGTTTTCGTAATTTTTGATTGGATATAAAAATAGACGCTAATGTTGGCACGTTTTATTAACCAATAACAGCTCGGTTATAATCTTTAGGCATATCGGGGTGTGGGAGTATAAAAAGCTAAACTCAGAGGCAGATTTCGTCAGTCCAACAGAAACATTTGTGCATTACACGTTGCTGAGTCCAACAGAATCATCCAGAAGTTAAACGTCGCTTAGTTCATCAGAATCGTTCGCGTGTTATACGTCGCGTAGTTCAACGGAAGCATACATAAAGTACACGTCGCAATTCTACAGAATCTCTCGCGTCTTAAAGTTTGTTATAAATGTGAAACACGCAAATTAATAATGTGCAGTAAATAAGTGATTATAGTGATATTAGAAAACATAACAGTTTCAGTTTGGCGTGTATCACGAATCAATATGTGAACTTAATTGTGACGGTAATAAAAGTGTAAAAACAAATTCTTTTATCAGTGTTATCTTTAAATAACAAAATCCTTTCCGTTTACACACCCTGTTTAAGAGATTTGCTCGACTGAATAATAATAATAGCTAGCCGGAGCACAATGAACCCAAAATGCAAAATAATAAAACAATAACAGGCGCCCAGCAATAAGATAACACGAAGTGACTGCGACAAATTGGCTTCCATACATGGGGCATATAAACATGAAGCATCTTCCAACTACACTATCAACAGATATACCAGATCAAATTGGCGCCCAACGTGGGGCTAACAAACAAACCATACAACTTCAAACGCTACCGATAAACGAAATTTATAAAAAAAATACCTTGTATTTTACCCCTACAGTTTGAAATGAGGTGCATTACTGATTTAATTATTGTTAATGCAATCTTTTTATCACTTTCAGAAAGAATATCCACTAATGGTTGCGCTATGAGAATATTAGTACGGATTCGGCACTATTAAAAATATAGTAATAAGAAAAGAATAAGGACAGCGGAGGCAGTTGAAATAAGTAAAAAAAAACACGCTAAATTTTTCTTTTTATAGCAGCCACTGATATTTTATTTGGCGCTAAGTTAGTAGTGTCATTATGAACATTAGAAAGGAGAATTACAATTTGTAGGATTTGTATATCAGAGGGAGATATCTTGCCATTGCGACTAGCTTCAGCTACTGTGGCTACACTTCTCGGAAGGCAGGGATGAGGTGCAGGAGCCGTAGGAGGTCTACGATTCGCAGGCAGACAGGCTCGAGGAAGTTCCTAATACTTCCAGTTTGAACACCCGCGCACCAGTAGGGGCGAAGAACTCCGAGAGAGAGCGGCAGCTACCCTAATGGGCCCGACAACGCACCCTAGCATTTACGGGATAAATCTTCACAATGCACAAGCAACTACGTCATCTGCCCCACACCGCCAGCAACGCAGGACCCGAGGACCACCTGCAACGTGAAAGCTAGAGATGAAATAAGAGGAAATTGTGGTAGAGTAGACCGCCCCGGCATTCGCCTTCCACGAAAAACCCCATGGTCAAAGGGGCGGTTATCGATCCCGGTACCTCCCGATTGCGGGCCACAGACGTTGCCGCCTGAGCCATCCGACTCGGTGCATACCTTTAGTTATATCTACTAGAGCTATTAGGAAGTAAATGATAGATACAAGAACTTATTGCATAAATAAAGTAATGAATACGAAACACAAATCTTTGAAGGAAATAAAGGTATTAGCTGGTCTTGGATAATAACCTAAATAGGTTGAAATGAAGAAAAACCTAACGGAATTTAATTAAATATGTATGCCTTAAAATAGTATTTGATGTCATTATGTTCGATAATACTTTGACTTTATCACACGTAGGATAGTGTTTTAAGATATAAATGTTTGAACTTTGCATTGTGTCATGCTTCTTACCTACGAGTGGTTTCTCTAGTCCTAATAAATAATTTATTACTGTTATTATTATAACATGTAGAGTGGACACCATTATAGAAGGGTCAGGTGGATTCTAGGAGGCAGTATTGATATACTGTAAACACAAGGCAAGCCTGCCGTTCGAATTTGTGCAAACATGTTTCGTTGGCTTATGCATGTCGCGACAAATAAAAAACACCGGTTAACTCGTATCAAAATTTATTTAATGCGCGAAATGCGTTACTAGGCTCGCTTTGCTGCTCTAACTCGGAATTATCTCTTAACTCATTCACATTTTCTGCCGTCTTTTTGTCGTCCCCTGGTGCTAGGTAGACACATAATGCAATGCTCAGGATTTAGCAGTATGCAGTTTGCGAATTTTCTCGAAGAGTAGCCATTCAAAGTCTCTTACAAAGCTTGGCCATCTGTAACATATGAGTTTGCTATCTTGAATTTCCTGCGCTCAAAGCCTTCATCGGTGGCTTGGCCGACTGTATCATGCAGACTTGACAATAATATATTATTATTATTAGACCTTGTTCCTGGTATGATTTAAATTCTAGTTTACATTGAAGTGGATTACAGAACACTTGTTAAAAAAATCTAAAGATATCTGAAGTCGCGAATGTAAATAAAATTAAAAAATAACCCCAGCTTCCACTTCCAATATTTGGGTTATGTCTATTCCTAACGTTCAGTTTTAAAGAAGATTTTTCTATTTCAGAATTCTTGCTATTTGCTGTAGAGTTCTGAAATGTTGCATACAAATATTTACGTCTTTAGGTCACTCTGTGTTAATTTTCATATTTAGAAATATTCTCTTGCAATAATTGAAGGTTTAAAATATTATTTATTTCATTTTAAGAGAATTAAGTTTTGTTTATATAAGGTAAATGTAAGAGCTAGAAACTTCTAAATCATTTTTAATGTGTTGAAATAAATATGGTATTTCTTAAGTTGCTTAAATTAGCAGTTTTTAATGACTGACCATTAGACATTGTATTGAGTCAAATCCTTCGTATTATATCCATGGTGGTTATAACAATGTCGTTTATTGTATTAGTTTGATTTTGTATGTACCTAAGCAGTACATTCCATGAAATTTGTTTTCTTAAAGCTAAAGAATAGAGAATAATGGTGCAAATAAGGCCGTCAAAATATGCATATACCTATATATGTATTACCTCTATTATAGCAAAAACATTTTGACATTAAAAAGAATCGAGCAAAAGGCAGTAGATATATTGACTTCAAAAACAATTATTTTTAAACATATGTATATTATCTTTAGTGTTCATGATAATTTTACACTTAGTCTTATTTTGAGATTATTGACTTAATTAGCCGCTGTTGTGTCATTAGTGTAGTGACCTGAAAAATCTGGAACTCTTTGGAAGCCAGTGTATAAGCTGGTTCATTAATCTCAGTTTTATATTAAGTGAGTTTTTACTTCATAGAAACATTAATTTAAATTCTACTGCTGCTTTATATTCTAGCTGAATTTAGTGAATTGTAAGGCTATTATTCCTCCATTTAGCCTTGCCCCTTGTTGCTCAATATCAGACCGCTCCTCTGATGTATGCATATTTATCCACTGCAAATGAGTATTGTCCGGTGGCGGCAGAGTTAAATATACAAAATAATATGGCGAAAGTAAGTGGAAAAACAATAAATAATAATGTGAATGACTTTCTATCAACAATCATATTATTGTAGCAACCAGTATAAAATAACAGCTAAAAGTTTAGAAATCATTAATTACTTTAGTATTTATATTCGCTACTTACCTATCAGTAGGGATAGCCAGTAAATTTACCATCAGTGTGCACAACAAGTTTATAAAATTTCAAATATACATCTAAGTAACGTTTATAGTTAATTATCCAACATTTATTCTATTCAGATTTTTCCTAATGCAGGATAGCCCTGAAAGACTGCTAAAGACAATACGTTCCATTCTTCAATGGTTCTACTAACAAAGGAAAACTTTCCTACGTCCCTTGTGTACTTTATTCCCTTAATTCTAAACAAATGATAGTTTCTTCTGTAATATGTCGGGTTCTCCAATCATTCACTAACGCCAACCCGTGCATTTAAACCAGCATAAGCTTTAAATGATGTGTTTAACCGATGGCTCTTACGCCGAGCTTTTAAAACCTCCTATTTAGTCTTTTCCCCCTTTGTAGGCCCAAAATATTTACCTCTTTTTAAGAAAACCTCTTTATTATCCCCGTATCTTTTCTAACGAATCAATTTGATTAATTCTATACGGGTCACAAAATGCTGCTCCATATTCTATAAAGACTCATAGGCAATATCCGTGGACTTTGCGCTCCCCTTTTTCAGCATCCTCATTAGGAAATGTAATGCTTTTTCACTCTCTCCTAGATGCAGAATTTGCCTGGTCGTCCTATCCAGCGTTACTCGCAAGCATACCCCAAATATTTGTAGCTATCCACCTGCGGATTGTTTCCCCGTCCATGTGGTAGTTATGTAGGATTTGCCCCTTAGATCTGCTAAATGCAATGAACTTAATTTTTTTAGCATTGTCATTTTATTTTAAACAGCCCAATTACTTAATTCTTTTAAATCACCCTGCAGCGCATTCATCTACAACATTCCGAATTTTATTGCAATCATCCCAAACATCCTTACATGGTCTTTGATGTTTATAGTTATATCATTACCACAAAGAAGAAAAATTAGCGGACCCAGTACCGAGCCTTGGGGTACACCCGAGCACACGGTGTCTCTTTCGGATAGTTCTTTACCTTCTTTTACCCTTTGTGTTCTTCCCTCCAAAACATTTTTAACCCATAAAACTATGCGTTTATTAATTCCTGTATTAGCTAGCTTGCGGATAAGTAAATTAAGCGGCACTATATCAAAAGCTTTATAAAAATCCATCACCACTGCAGTAGTTCTTCCTCTTGCATACACCTCATGTGCTAAGTCTTGAAATAATGAAGTAATTTGGCTTTCGCACGAGTACCCAGGTATAAACCCATGTTGCGCTTCTTGGAACCACCTTTTGTTTTCTAACTCCTCCGTGTATATTCTGCAATGATAGGCTCCACCAATGTACACATTACTGAAGTTAGACTAACTGTTCCACAATTATTTATTTCTGTTTTATTGCTCCCTTTATAAATTGGCAAAATGTGAATTTGATATATTCACTTTGTCCGTATCATTTAATACTGTAACCCATTAAGTTCTGGTATGCCCCTTTTGTTATCCGTGCGTCTACTTACATAATTGAAGAAAGATCTGAAACAATTATTTTTCCCGCTAAGAATTTCTTTTAAGAACCTTTCTTGAGCTTGCAACTTTTCATCTTGTAATTGTAAGGCTAATTCTTTAAATGTATTAAAATGCTCTTCTGATTTATTATTTTTATGAAATGCGCGCCTAGTCTTTCTTTTAAGAATCCTAATAGGTTTTTTTATGCAGTTCCTGATCAGCGATACATTTGATAACTTTGTATGGAACATGTTCCTTAATTGTCTCCGAAATTCGGGCTTTGAAACTAACTCTCGCCGCATTTACACCTGCGGCAGATTGAACAAACAGCCTATATTGTTCGCGGAGAAATGTTTGAATAGCATTCATGTCAGCCCCGCGGAAATGCCAACTAATTGCTTCTTCCCTTTCAGACCGGTTTTTTCGCCCCTTCCAGTTTACATCTAATTGCACGCAGCTGTGGTCACTTACACCTGGTAAAACTCAGTATTCGAAAAACAATGACTAAGGCCTGTATAAAAATAATGTACAGGACCTGTTGCCTTAATATCTCTTACGTTCCGCGGGACCCACTTTGTAGAATTTTGTATCCTTTTTTTTTTTTAGTCTCCTCAGTTCCATTTTAGTTTTCTTACATTTTGGACAATATCAACCGTATTTTCCAGATTCCACTATTCTGAACCTTGTTTCTAACGGATAATGCTTATATTACCCGCTGGATCTTCCTTGACAGACTTGAACTTGTTCCTTTCGGTTTAGCTTTCAGGATTGGTGTCCGCAAAATAAGGTCATGGCGTGGAATTTAATTTAGCGGATTAGGTTTAGTATGATAAATCATTGAGACCTGAAAGTTTTCTTAGGACTAGCATTTTTATTTCAATATCTTTGTCTATGGTATTGTGGAAGTAAAATTATTGTCCCGGATGGACTTGTTGTATAACATACTATAATTGTACAGAAATTACTCCGACTGGCGATAATTGTCTGTCATGAACTGTGCCTTGCTTAGGTTCAGCGAGCCGAATTTATCTGGTTGCTAAGGTCTCTTGATTGTGCAATTATTATGTAAATTGCAAACTTTAACTTGTGATTACTGTTATCAGATATTTTAAAGCCGTACTTATCCCTGGAGTTAGGTTTACTAAACATACCTATCAGTATGTTTGTGAACATTTTTGAAGAAATTGGAATGACATGTCATACGCTCCTTTCAAGTTTAAAAACGTGTACTTTTTTATGTGACTACTTTGGCATACCATTCGCGAAAGTTTGCTTAAAACTCTGACTCAACCCCCTGCCTTTGCAATCTGAAATATACTTGAGGGTTCTACCGCCTAAAAGGCTTTCGTCTAATCCACAATTTTTTTTTCATCTTTTTTTTTAAAGTTCCCTTGTTGTACCCAGTTTTTTCTACTGTGTTTTACTGCTTTATACCGCTTATTTCCGCAACACACAAACACCCAGGCCCGTGGCGGGACTCGAACCCGCGACCACTCCAGCGACCACGGCTACGAGAGCCGGCCAAATATAAAATTAGACGGAACTCTTCTCCTTTCTTGGTGATTATTGTTTACATTATGTGCTTGATAATCTGAGAGAAAATACTTGGGTAATGATGTAAATGGTTCTCCAGTATCTCATAAGTTATTCCTGAAATTATTATGGAAAAGACTTTGAATAAGTTAGACAATAAGCTAATTCCTCTATAATACTTGATTCCCATTTCTCACCTTTCTTGTGAAAAAAGGACACTGGGGATCCACTTATTTGATAAGTATAAAAGTTTATTTAGACTGTAGCTGACAGGAGTTCTTAGCCCAACTACAGATATTCGTTGCAGATAAAGATTACACACGGAGTCTTCCGGGTTTTAATTCTACTATGGCCGCTTTAAGCTGACTTTGAGTTACTGATACTTCAACTGCTGTGGTGTTGAGCGGTTGGATATATAGCCAGCGTTTTGGAGTATAGTAACAGTTTTGGTGTTACAACTCTGTCGTGTTGTCACCTTCTTTGTTACCAAATTATTAATGTCTGCATTATTGTGTCGTGTTATGAATTCTAACATCGAATCGCAATTGTAATATGGAGTGTAAGAAAATAGACTGTAATTTATGGACGCTCTTTAACTGATATGGTTCTTAGCGTCTCATGCCACATTGAACGTGAAAGATCGGAAATTGTGCTCTGGGATTCTTTTACGTGTCGTAAATTTACATGGAACCATCGTATTCACTTCCCTTCTGAAGGAAAACTTGCTGAGGATTTCTACAAAAAATCCATCGCCCTCTTCCGGGTTTGAACCAGCTACCTCCGGAACTAGAGGATAGCACGACACTCCTAGATTACGAAGCACGACAATATGGATTGTGGTGAAGTAATCTTCAACTTACTTTTAAATTGTAAAAAGGATTCGACGTTGACTGCAATGTCAATTATGATTGCGTGCTGAACCCATTTGATTTTAGATATGTGAAGGAATAAGCACTCTTCTAAAAATGATAAAATAGTAGTGGCTGACTCATATGAAAGGTAAGAAACAATATAAGCAAAGGTTTAGAAACACCTTAAAAAAACAAAACTTGACATTCTTGCAGCTGTATGATATGAATATATTCTGTTAAGCTTTAACAAAATTAAAGAAACTTTACAGTTTAAATTATACTCCATATACATTGTTTTTGTTGCTCAAGTAATTACTCAAGTTTAATTTCACATATTTCTTTAAGTTGCAAAAACACTCTTGTCCACGAAATGTACGCTACGCCACACGAAATAAAATAATGAAATTTAAACATTCTACTTATAAAGGAATCTAGTTAAACAATTTTAAATAATCCGAAGGACGTGTGGGCGTGGCTACTTCCCAAATCCGCAAGCTAAAGGTTCCTTCTTGACGATCGCAAAATCCCAAGTAGTTTCTTCTCCTCGTGCTAAATGCAGTTCGGCTTGGTCCTACGGAGATGATCGCGTGGTACGGCGTCCTTCGGCACCATCGCCATCCTGCATGCGACCAGCCCGCCATTTGTTGTGCATACTTGAGAGCTCCTTCCAACTGGTAAGGCAGGAGAGATATGCTAGGTTGCATCTTCTCTTAGCCAGACGAAAATAAGTCTTCTTTGGTCGCTAAGGCAGGTGAAATATTATGTTTGTTCACCGCTCAAAATGGAGAAGCCAATGCCGCTGCAAAGGAAGCGCCATCCATGGCTCAGCATACACACTTGTAAAAGCCAGTTCCCACATTCCCACAGTCCTTAGACCCCCGCTATCTGATGTTGATTGCCTAACTCATAGGACATTTAAGCTGTTTCAAAATAACCGATATAGGGTGATGATAAACTTGATTTTGAGATCTGAACTGATTAAACGCGTCAGCATAGTTTGTCTTTGCATTCTTCAAGTCGTATTCGTAGTTGTAACTGTGATCGTCTAATTCAGTGGATCTTAAAGGATTGCGACAATAAAATTGAGTATTTAATGCTATTGTTAGCCACTGTCACCATTATGTCCATAAGGGGACCTAATAACCCCTATCGGACGCGTCCCTACGGTGTTGTAAGAGGGATCCCACAACATGTGGTGGGCTGATCTGAATAGCTATTGCAAAGAACAACAAAGAACGCAGTTCCTGGGGCTTTAAAACTCTGGGGCACCCTTTCTGTTGGGAATGTATAGTAGTGCGGGGCAAAAGTACGCGGCGGGTAAGAGCACGCACAAGGGATATTTATATGAAGATGGCCGTGCAATTGGCAGCACTGTATGCTGTTGGAAGAATTACTTGGCCGATAGTTTCTCTACATAGTTTCGTTGTGCTGGTGTATTTCGTCTTTAAACTATGAGGTAAGATTGAAAACCATTCATCTTGATGCTATTTTTCGTGGTTTTGGAAACGTGATTGAGCTATTAGAAATGTGAGACAGGTATTTTAGCATTATGTCATTTCTCAGACAAATTGCTGTAATAACTTGTGGTGGCTTGGCCATTGTGTGAAACTGGCCACAGATGGCAGTACGGTCTGGGAAATGTTAAAGACGACAACGGGGCAAGAGTACAAACGCGTACTTTTGCCCCACTGTTTTATTTGTACAATAAATTTAATTTAAACGCTGTACATGTATTTATAATGTTCCTAATGAATATTTATTTGATAATTCTTTACTTAATTTGTATTTCAGGGTATATAAAAGAAAAACTGACGGAAAACCATATGACAAAGCAGAAGCTAGGACAAGGCTTTTCGAAACGAAATGTTGCACAGCATCTTGGTATATCCGAAGGAACACTAAGAAAACGACTTAAACTGGTATATGGTCGCTTTTACTTTGTTGTATATAATTTATACTACAGACAAATATTTTAAAATTGTCTAATATAGTAGATAAAATATTAAAATGCAAATCAAAGCAATTCTAGTTCATTTTCCAAGTTAAAAATACAATTAAAATATGTATATTATACCTATGTGTATTTCTATTCTTGCAGGCTTTCGGTGTGTCAAAGTTGGGACGTTTTGCTGCAGTGTTTACTGAACAGCACGAGAAGGAATTGGCAGAGCTTTGCAGACTCCTTGACTCTCACTTTTATAGTTTAACATTGAAGGATTTGCGTAGAACTGGCATTTCAGTTAGCTGGCATTAACAAGGTAATCCATCCATTTAACAAGGACAGCAAATTAGCTGGTAGAGTTTCTTCGTTTTTTGATAATCTTGAACAAATGATGGATCAATACAAGTTCTTTCTATTAAGAATGTATAATATGGATGAATCAGAATAAGCACTGTCCCTAGTAAGATTCCTAAGGTTGTATCACCTACTGGTAAGAAAGCAGTTGGAACAATTGTTTCTACAGAAAGAGGAAATTTAACAACTGTTGTTTGGCAGTCAGCGCAGTGGAAATTATGTTCCCCCAGCCATAATATTTGCAAGAAAAAGAGCTAAACAAGAACTCATGCACGGAACTCCACCAGGTTCAATCATGATGTGCTCAGACAGTGAATACATCAACAGTGAGCTATTTTCTGAGTGGCTGAAGAATTTTCAGAAGCATGTAAGAGGAAGCATGGAGAATCCAATACTTCTGGTGCTAGATAACCACATATCCCATATAAACTTGGAAGCAATTGTCTACTGCAGACACAATGGTATTCATCTATTATCGATTCCTCCCAATACTTCACATAGATTGCAGCCCCTTAACAGACCAGTTTTCAAGCCATTAAAAGATCTATATTCTGCAATGTGTGACAAATGGTTACTAAATAACCCAGGACGTATAATAACACAATTTCAATTGCAGAGGAAAGACGAACAACAGAGAACTAAGAGAAGTAAAAAATCGGAAGTACTGACTAGCTCGCCCTTTAAAAGAAGATTGGAAATGAATCAAGCCTTAAATCATCCAGTGCTTCAAAACACGTCAAGCGTGATGTATCAAAATATGCACAAAACGATATGAGGCCCCTAAGGACCAAATGCCGTTCAGTCCTAAACAAAGCGTCAACTTCAACTTCAAATGAGAAAATCCACTGTCCAGGATGCGACGGGGAGTATGTTGAATCACCGGAAGTATTCAGTGCCAAAAGTGTGCAGAATGGTGGCATGTAGCTTGTTCCAACCATGAGGGAGGCAGCAAATTTATCTGCGACTATTGTAAAAAATGACAGACAATGAGAATATTTCAATCTTTTCTTTATTCAAATATTTTTATATTTAGGTTATCATCTTATTCTTAGATAAATGATGTTCGATATTAGTCAGATTAAGGTCCTTGATGTATTCATATAATGTAATTAAAGTTACAGCACCCAGCATTAAAATTAAACATTTGTGTTTTCTGCGTACTTTTACCCCATCTTATGCGTACTCTTACCCCCATCTATGGGGCAAAAGTTCGCATGGGTCACATTTTAATTAAACATTTATAAAACTATTTTTGACATGTAAAAACAGGTTTTAACCACTGTTTGTGATAAACGATAGAATAAAGATTGCATAATAAAAATTTCACATATACCGGTTAAATAGATACCGTTGCAGAGGTCTTAAAAGTTTAAGTGCGTACACTTGCCCCACACTACTCTAAATATGGTGAAACAGAAGTTAAAAATTGAACGAGAAGTTTCAATAGCCCAACAAAATTGTCGTAGCTTCTCTAGGGGAAGAAATATCAACTAAAATCCCTGCAAGTTTAGAGACAGCAAAGTGGCGGCCTCGCTACCAGACTGTGCCTGGATGGAGCTTTGTAACTCTATAAAATAAGATTTTCTTGTTAAAAGCTTTAGGATGAGCTAAACTGCAATAACTACGAAGGTAATGCTAGAAAAAGGATAAAAGCTTTGGTAATTTGGATAAACTATTCTATACATAGAAACAGGATTAGTCTGTAAGGAAACGTAACGCGTTAAAGAACTAGAGGAAAGAGCAACTAATACTGTGTTCTAAAAAAGGGCTTAAGTGAATTCTACATTGGAGGCTACACTTCATAGACGATAGAGTTACGCACCGACAAGGCGGAACTGCACTAATACGATCGATTCTTTCGCTTATATAAATGACAGAATATTGTGTCAGCCTTTCTGAGAAGAACCCACGAATTGATAGGAGTGAAATCTGGGTTATCTTTTATTACCGACGGTAGAACTATCGGTATTCCTTGAACAGGATTTAACCATGATACCCCAAACTATTTTGTATTATGCCATTCTTTTGCCCATCATTTTTATATTTAGATTGTTTATGTGTGTAATTTAGATCATGTTAGTTTCAATATAGCATAATATTTAGCATGCAGATAATGTTTCTGGTCCACTAGTTGGTAGATGCATTAAATTTTACAGTTTTGTGGAAAGAATCCTGTCTACGGGCGCTGGAAAGTGGGAACCCTCTTTCTGTTAGTGGGTTCAAGGGTTAAGTGTTTCTGCAAGGGTCTTCTATGCAGAACGCGTGGGGAAGCAGATTTTGACTTGTAACGGGGAAGTCACGTGTGACGCGAGGAAAAAGTCACATGATGAACAAGTAGCGAATGAGATGTTAGATAAATGTAATGTTAGACCGAGGCTTTTTATCCCGCGAAGAATGCTCTAATAATATAGCAGAAACTTGAAGTATTGAGTGGGGATATGAGTGTATAAATATCCCATGTCCATCCCACAAATGGGCAGTCGATATGTAAACCGGCACGGACTCCACGTTACTTGAGAGCATAAGTTGGCGCGCAAATAGGGGCCCGTGGAAAGCATAGCAGTTTCATCAAAGTACCGAAGTACATTCCGAATTGAAGGTACGCATCGCCGCGTGTAATTGTAGTGCTGTGTTGAAGAATAAGTGATGCCCACGCGAAGCGAGATGACAAAGGGCAGTGAGACGCGCGAAAAATTTGACAGCTCCCGGTGACAAGGAACTCTATCTAGTGTCTTTATTAGTGGTAATAAAATTGAGTCAGGTGAACTTCGTGGTGCGTCTTCACTTTCCCCTGAAATTTCCTTTATCCCTCAACCTGGATAACAGCAGCTTATCCTTTCCTGATAGGTAGAGTCCATGCACATATCTCCACTGAGAATCAGCCTAGCCAAGGCAAACAATAAAATTATTATAAGCACATCATCTGTCGACGGAGGTGACAGCAGAAGAAGACATGACAAGACTTAAAATAGGTACGGTAACCTCGCAACTGTAGCATTACCTCTACCGTGCATTCAGGTAGCTACGACCTGCGGTGTCCCACGTGAGGTACGAACCACAGACCACGGTGTGCAGAACCAGCCGGGTCCCTCTCAGACATAGGCTTCTGTGAGGCGTCAGAGAACCAAACTCATCCTGAAAGGAAAAGTCAGTCAATTAACATAAAATTAGTATACTTTATAATCAGTTTTGTATTATATTGCCTGGTTATTAACTCCAAATAAGCATGGTGCCAATCAATTCCTATTACGTTTTTCCGTCGAAACCAGCACGAAGTGTACTACATTCTTACTGTCTACTTTAAGTTGCCTAAATGTTCTTCTGGCCCTGGCGTGAGCATGCCTTCGCTGCGAGTGGCTGTTACCAGCCTTGGTTTCGTCTCAGCAGGATCATGCCACGTCCTTAAATGTCACACGGAATAGCAATGTGACTACCGTCAGAAACTGAACTCCTATCTTAGAAAAATTCTCAATTTCATACCCAGTTTATATTTTATAGCCACGTGGGTTTTCATTGCTTCACATGACAGATTTTAACTTATTTATATTAGCTTCTGTTTTGTTAGGAAGTTGCAGGCGTATACAATCTGCAGTTATATTATTTCGCTTGATTTCATTTTCTATTCGTTTAATTGATTTCAGATCACTAATATTTCCACGGCATTGTCTAATTTTACATCCCTTCGTATTCTGCTCGTTCTGACTTCTTTTGCTATATATAATCTGAGGGCACTTGCACTTCACAAAACCTCTTGATCATAGTCCTATTTTGTTTGCTGCTACACATGGTATCTTTTCTCAATACGTATAATACATAATGTTTACTCTCCTTTAACAGTTCCGCTTTAATATTATTGTCATTATTTCGCTGTTTTTATTTCTTTATCTTCTTTCTCTTTATTTAACATTTACGAGATCCCTCTGTTTTTATGCTATTAATTTCTTTCTCTTTATTTTATTTCCCTTTTCACGCGCTTAGCTGTTTTTTCGGCGTTTTCCATGTTTCCTTTCGGATGAATGCTTTTGTCTAACTACTCAGTAAGTGCAATTACTTTAAACAAAATCCTACCGATATTCGTTTAACATAAAGAAAAGATTTTAGAAAGGGAGAATCCTGTAAAGACGCTATATTTGCACTCGTGGAGATAATAGCGCCAAGCAGATATTTTAGTTTCAAAATCCTAAGAAAAAATAAAAAAAGAAATTATATATATTAAGGGAAATGGACGTAAATATTTGGAATGGATAGTGTACTAAACAGTAATTATACGTAAATGAAGATCTGACACAACGTTGTAATTTATCCTTTACTCTTTTTTAATTGATATGGATGTAAGTAAAGCTGCAGAAATACTGAAAAGAGAAGTATATTATTTGCTCCAACCATGTTGGAAATATAATTTCAGATTTTGACAAATAAAACTAAATCAGTGGAATTCCAAGGAAAATACAATGAATCAAAACTGAATTAAATGATACTCCTTAAGAGGAGGTAGCAAATTTTAAATATCTGAGCTGCAAATATGAAATGGATTTTAACGGTATACCCGTTTTCGGCATATACCTATAAATATTAATCTGAAAACTATAGTGAGAGAAGAAACTCAAATGAGGTTTAATAAAGTAATGAACGTACTCCTCATAAGCCTGAAAATCGGGCACCTTTGCTAACAAAAACAAGACACAGGTTGCCGAAATGAGGTTTTCAAGATCAGTGAAAGGATGCAGTTCTTTTGGGGCAAACCCTAAATGATGAGTAGATTTAAAGATAAGTTCTTTGGAAGAAAATAATCACTAAATACAGAAATGATTGGAGAAAAACGTATTGATATACCGTCGCCAGGTAGGATTCCAAGAAATTCTAGTTTATGAAACACAGAAGGAAACGGATATAACCATGAGACTGTCGTTTTAATTATTTTTGTTGTTATTATATAAATTAATTATACTTTTAATAGGCCTTAGCCTGATCTAGGGCAAGCCACAGCCGCGATTTGAACACGGTTCTCTCGCTCTCCGTGCGGTTGCTTTAACCATTGAGCTACTGTGACAACATGCCGGTGGGGCATTGAATTCCCCAATTGACTCAAGTTGTTTCCCAGACATACCTCGAGATGACAAACTTAGCGGCGACCTGCTTATTGCAAGTACTTCAGTGCTGGATGCATATATTATTATTAAGGGTTTTAATTATTTTTGTTGTTATTATATAAATTAATTATACTTTTAATAGACCTAGGGCAAGTTTTTAATATAGAGCCAACTGAAAAATTCAACGCCACAACCAGGAACAAGGTTCTCCCGCTCTCCGTGCGGTTGCTCTAACCATTGAGCTACTGTGACAACATGCCGACGGAGTATTGAATTTCCCAATTGACTGTCGCTCTCCATAAACATTCTCAAGGGCTTCTATAAGCTTATAATTATTTTAAGGCATCTGTTCCTCAAAGCCCTCTGCACTGACTCTCCATTTAAGGCACATTGTATCTCTACAAAAATGATTAGCACAATACGAAATTATATCCTTATTATAAACTAATGAGACATTAGTAAACTCATATCGAGATATTCAAAATACTTATCGGACCATTTTAAAATAAGCGTTCACAAATTCATTACGGGATCATGAAATGGTCATAGTACGTAACGTTTTATAAACCTTGGTTGACAGCACTGTCAGTGAGTGATACTGAACAGACAATTCTTTTGCAGTATTGAACTGCAACTAAAAGTCACCACAATAGTTGTCGAAGGGGAAAAAATTCTTTTCTCTGAATCTCCCCGCCTGAGCTCGAATCCCGATTGATTGAGGCATTTATTTGGAAATTTCTCTCAAGCAGGTAGACTTTGGGTTTTAAGACATCCATTCTATTAATCTATTCATTTTGACATTACTGGACTATTTTAAATTGAGTAGAACTTAGGTGTATCGATCTTTGGATTATGTTTTGGTTCTAATTTAATTGCGAGCCTTGTAAAAACCTAACCATATATAACCTATATATATATATATATATATATGTGTGTGTGTGTGTGTGTGTGTGTGTGCATGTACCGCTGTGAGATTAAGCCTACTATATTTCCTCCTTCATTCCACCAGAAATTAACAAAATCATATATGTATGTGTTATGTAAAGTACACTAAAGTATTCAAGTTATAAGTGGCAAACTAAGGATGACAAAAGCAGAAAAAGCAAAGAGAACAAGAGAAAACTTTAAAGTAAACTAGGAATAATTAATTAGTCAGAAGTTTTAAAAAACACATAAAGAATTTAAGTTTTATAATACCAATTAGAATCAAATACGTTATATTTATTTAAAAAACCGCATTATCAGAGTGCCAAGAAATTAATTTTTTAAGGCATGCGCTTGTAGTTTATTTCTAAATTGTGTAAGTGTCGGCCAATCTCTTAACAAAAAATTACTATCTATGATAATATGTACCTTGAAATTATTACTTAAAAGTACACGTGACGAAAATTAATTGCGTCGGTTCTATCTAAATTGCTGGGTGATTGTCTCCCTGCAGTTAATGAACCTAATAATGGGTGGCGTTTGTTAATTATAACAGCAATTGGTGTGTTATTTTATCATTACCAGAATGTACATAATTTGTATTTCAAAAAGGTTGTTGTAATAACAATAAAGTAATAATGGCCATAATATTAACAGTAAAAGTACCTAAAGTATGTAGAGGTGCATTTGAAGTAAAATTCAGGTAATGTTCTCTACATTTTCGTCTACAGGAAATGTTCTAATAGTGAAACATTTCCTATAAAGATCTTTAATGAAAATGCCTTAATTCCAGAACTGAGGATGGAAGGTTTATTGTGTAACAAAATTACTCTTATTTAGGAGAAAAAGTTTGATAACAATGAACATTTTAGTAAGGACGATGGTAATAATATTAATAAATAACTAGTATAACATCAGTATTAGTTTTTTTTCCCTAAGTGAGGAAAATTTAATAGTGCATATTAAAACAATATTGAAACATTGCGTGGTTTCCTTATGTCAGTGAGGCTACTGGTTTTCCACATTTTGAACAAAAATATAAGAGACCGAGTTAACAATCTCTGCCTTGAGGATTGTTAACATAATCGAATACATCAGTGAAGGTACACAGTGAACTCCGCATTTCTCTCGCGATAGCCGTTTTCCTATTCTTTTTTTTGGTTTCTTAGTTACATGCACAAAAATAGTGTGAATGAAAATCTCAACGAAAATTTCCAGAAAATTCAATGATCATATTTTATGGTGTTATATAGATATCTATCTCTAAATACATTAGTGAAATCTTAAGTGCAACTTCATAAAACAAGTGATTTTTATTTAAACGGTTATTTGATTTGGTAATATTTTACTGAAAAATTTGGCATTCTATTCTCAAACAGTACCTGACCTAAGTATGTTTTTTATTTGTGCTATTTCGAATCATAAATACACAAACACAATAATATGCGAAAAACCTGGATTCTTTTCTCTCTTTCTTTCCTCCTTTGACTCAAGGACTCCAATACATGTTATTTCCGTGAAATATGAATACTAATTTTAATGGAATGCAGTTCTTCTTCGACCTTAGTTTAGCTGTACGATACGTAAAAGTTCTCTTATATGCAGTTTTCATATAGCTGTTCGAGCGGTAACTGAAGCCGTTCTGCTAATGTACAGGGTGCTCCAAATATGGAAAACTCGGTTGTTTGCCTAACATAAGGGGTGATTTGGATGATCACATTTGTTATCCAAACTTCTGTTATCCGGCAAAATCCCCACTTCAATATATAGCAGGACAATTTACATACTATTCTACAGGATACTGCCTTATACGAATACTATGCCATACTACAAAATACCTCTTGTTAGCTTTATAGTAAATTAGATCGTCATTCTACAGAGTTATAGCAGATAAACTGGTGGCATATAAAGGTTTAAGCTAAAATTCAAATTTTTCAAAACACGTATTACCTACTTTAAGTAATACTGCTAACTGAGCTGTAAGTATCTGAAGCACATTGCACACTGAAAATATTAATTGCGCATAAAGTAAACAAGGAGACCTTCTTTTATATCTCTTTGCTCGATTTTGGTTTTTAGCAATAGTACTGACAATGGGTAAACAGACTGAAAGAGGAAGAGAGAGAATGCTATAGATGTCAGGTGAGTTTCTCAAAGTTAGCAAATAGAGCTATCCCTTCAAGTACAGACATAAACTTAAGCACTAAAGGATTCATTTATTTGTTCCTTCATACTTGTCTCCGTCTGCGCAACACTCTGCTTTAGCAAATGTAGCGTACGATTTTTTGTGGTTTTGCTTAATTATATAATAGATTATCATTGCTTGTAAACGGCAAGAAAGCTCCAATGCAATAAATACTACTACACTACACTTAACCTATGCTAATGCTTAATTACCTTAACATGCAACATATGAAATTGATTAATATTATGCATACATTTCCGGTTTTACAATGCATATACTTTTTTGACACCAAGACTACAGTTTTTAACGTCTTTTTATTCCTTTTCTCCATTCTTGCCTGTTGGACCATAAATCTTCCCCAATTTCCCAATTCATCATTGCCCCTCTAATTTATTGAATGTACTTGCTATGCGGCTTTCCATTTCTCCTCCTTTCTGGCCTTAACTCCATTATTCCTTTGGGTAATCTTTCCTCTTCCATTCTTCTAGCATACCCATGCCATTGTAATTGTTTTGTTAAATAAAATCTAAAACTGAGTTTTGAACATTAATATTTTCTTTTATAATCCCATTTCCAATGTTTTCTCTTTTAATTATTCTAACAGATCTCCTCCAATAATCCATTTCTGTGGCCAATAATTTTATTTTTAACTGATAGTTCAGAATCTACACGTCGGAGTCATACGTTACAATATTTTAACTGTTGCTTTACAAATCGTACTTTAATTTTTTTCAAATCTGTTTATCCTATAATATACCATTCAAAGTAGATAATAGTATACTTTCCTGGGTTTATCCTAAGGGTGGAGAGTATGTGACACTTAAGGTGTTTTGCTCGTAAAATTGCAATTTTACATAAGAGTAACCTGAAACCACTACCAACTATACGTTATAAGCACCCTGAGCTATCAGCACATTGTTAAATTTGTATAACCATTGTAAAGATTATTTAAGTATAGTACCATTGTATGAAAGTTTGTTAGTATTCTGACTTTTGTCGGGTAGTATGGGACAAGGTAGTTAATTTAAAACAAACTAGAAAATTGTTTATATACTTTTATTTAAACATCACGAATTACAAATAGAGACCCTACACAAACGTTGGTACATTTCCAAGTTAAGCCCTTTCATTAGTCTTAGTTTTTACTGAAATTGCAGTGGTCACAAAAATAATAAAAATCACCTTCAACATGTGCACACTCTTCATTTGCCCATCCTTCACATTTGTGGCACTGAATCCAATTTTCGTTGAACTTTTCCCGCAGATGATGCAGTCTGTTTTTTCACTGTCTTTATTCACTTTATACTTTGGCGTGCGTTTTGAGGTGTTAGGATTAGGGTTTTGAAATTGGAACTTTGTTTTTGTTTATTAGGCCTACATTGTCCTTGCTTCACAAGCAACTATTCTTGTAGGGACTTGAAGTTAAAACTTCACTCCGTTGGGCTTGTCTTTTTCGTAAATTCAGTCATCTTTCACTGCAGGCTGGGACTGGAGGGCTTCATAAATGTCCTATCCAGAGGCTGGAGCTTATGTGACGGGTGTGGTGGGATACTTATCATATGGACATTGTTCTTTCGTGCAACTTCAATCACTTGGAGTTCCTTGTGACTGCTGTGGCCATCCAGGATCAACAATGCTGGATATGATGCAGTTAGATGAGTGTGTTGGATGAAGTGTTGAAGCCAGGAAAGCCAGGGTTGGGAATTGCAATGCTGTCACTTGGTTCCGCAATCATCAGTCATTCATCGTTTTGCGCGGAAAGATGAACATAGGTGGAATGAACTGACCAGCGGCACTCATTTAAAACATCAAGGTGTCATTTTTCCCTCTCTCGCCTGAAGTCAGCTTCCCTACTTGATGTTCACATGACCTTCTCGTTCACATATACGCACGATACACCAGTTTCATCTGCATTGAAAATCTTAGTCGGACGAAATGAATGAGTTTCCATCAAGGTAGACAGATTGGAAAAAATGTATCCACTTTGGGCTTATTGAAGGCCACTGCCCTCATTAAACTCGTGGACTGTGGTTGTCTGGATGCCTGTTGATAAAACAATAATAAAAATCTTTCCCATCTAGCTTTTTCTCTTTGTTGATCTGTGATCAATCTTCATTTCACTTGCAAGGTCATATGCAAGTTTCAAAAATTCCTTGCGAGTAAAGGGCATTAATCTGGCATCCATATGTTTAATATGCTTCACTAATTCATCCTCGAATTTGGATTCAAATGTAGGTTTGAATCTACCCAGCTCAGCCTGCATTTTTACTTCCACTCCTGATTTCAGTTTAGAAATTTTCCTGTGAAGTGTACTTTTTGGCACCTTATAATTTCGCGCAGCTTCCCTTATGGTCATTTTTTATCGACAACGTTCCTTGCGGCATCCGCCATATTAACTTCATCCCATTCTCCTCTTCCGGAACCCTCAGGCATTATCTTAAACTTCGGCATTGTGATCTGAAACGAAATATTACTCTGTATATTTGTCCCATACTACCCAACGAGTCTACTGCCCCATACTAGTTGAAACGTATTAGCAAAAGGAATTAATCAGCATAACGAAACTACTGTATTCTGATGTGTTTATAGCACATAAAAATAAAGTTGCTTACACAGGGGTGTAATCACCACAAAAGAACATTCAAGTCTCTTACCTGCAATAACACAATAGAGCTTTGAAGTTAAGACGCAGCAGGAACTTGTAACACAAAGTACAGAATGGAATAGCTCACAACCACACTTGCCAACGTAATACCTCGAACTAACTGATTATGAGAAGGCATCATTAACGCTTCATACTGAGTACTGTAGTTATCTGCCATCTACTGTACAACCTTGGAAACACGAACCGTCCCATGCTACCCGATGTCCCATCCTACCCGACCTTACCAATTTCCTTTTCTTGTTTCCCATCTTGTGTAATCTTTACTCCCAGGTATTTGTATTCCCCTGTGTGTTTATCGCCATTTCGTCTTCCAGCACCAAATATTGATGAACATCTCCAACGGCAATCTCCATATTTACTTATAGGCCCCATTTGTTGTATTCTTGAATCAATTTCCTTATAAGATATTCTACATCCTCGTATTCTTGAGACAGAATTAACTGATCATCCGCAAATTGCAGAGAGTATATTGTTGAGTCATCATCTATTGGAATTCCCATAATTTTACACTTATTTTTACAACTATCTATAGCGTTTTTGTGTAAATTTCAATAATGTAGGAGATACACAGCATCCCTTCGTAATCCTTTATTAATATGAAATCCACTTGACAAATATCTTCCCTTTTCGTTTTACATATGAATTTTTGTATAAATTTGGAATTTTTGTTATCAAAACAGGCCTAATCTTCGTCAATTTTAAAGTTAACTGTAATTGTGATGATGGTAAATTATCACAGGCTTTTGGTATATCAATGAACAACAAATGAAGAGGTTGTATTCTAGCTGCTTTATTCTCTATTATCTGTTGTAAACAAAATATATGATCAACAGTTGATTTGCCTGCTCTAAAGCCTGTCTGTTCTGCTTCCAGAACTTTGTATTGTACCACACAGAAATGCTTAATTATTTACCATATTGTGGCACAATAATTCCATTGTCATTACCAGACGCACTGTTGTGCTGTATTGTTGCTACCAGATGTAGCATTATTGTGTCTCCTTAGTTATACTTCCGCTTAACGGTCTCTCCTTTCGGTGCGGATCACGCCAAAGGGAGAAATCTGTTTGCAGTTATCTGGTGTGCCGTCAGCCCTCGTATGCTATTGTGGTTAAAACTGCTATACAAAGAACCCATTATTCAAGAACTACGTACATGAGCGAATACCTGTGTAAACACGTATAGCAATACAAGGGATGAGGCGCTTAATCACCTGCTTTGTTTATTAAAATTCAGTATATAATTGATCTAAGAGGTCCGTGGCGCCTCCGTAGAATAGGGTATCTTCAGGCACTGATCTGCACTGTGTTAATTAGTCTTGAGGTGTTAACATCGCGTACTCTCCAAGAATAATCAGCTTTCGAAAGTGTTATCAAGGTTAAGAGGTCTACACTTCCTTGAAGAAGGATTAATACGTTATTTCATTAGGAGTAAGGATGAATAACTCTGAATATAAGGATATCATTCCAAGCGTTATTGATACGCTTGTAGCAAATGCGGGAAGAAATTCCTGCAAGATTATAACAACAGAAGGTATGAGATGGGCTGCAAACGGCTCTTCAAATGTAAACATTGTAATTCATCTTTTAGTGATCGTTATAAGGGACAGCGGCATTTTCCTCCTTGAATGATCTCCCAACCTAGAATCTACCCTCGTTTTCCCTATCTCTCCCATATGAATGCAAAAGTGGCCTCGCTCTCTCTTCAGTATGCTACTCCTGTAAAGCAAAATTAAAATGTAGGTTGAGGCATTTTCCTTAACCACGAAAGGAATACAAGCGTAGAACATTCAGCCTTTTGGACCTCTAGGCTCACTAACTGTTTTGAGTTTATCATTTCTTTGAATCCAAGACATAAGTGACGTTAAAGTTTCTCTCTGTAAAAAAAAATTCTACAAAATATACTTAATGCTACAATTAAGAACTAAATAGTGAGCAATTTAAAGAAGCTATTCCATCGTATGCTAAATCTTCATGGCAAAACCTGAAGTTATTTCGTGTCAAATAATAATAATAATAATAATAATAATAATACATATATCACATTTCAAAATATTTTTCTCGATTATATAGAAACATTTGATGGGTACGGTCACATAACTTTCCCTACCCATTACAAATTGCATACATATATCTACGTATAGTACTCCCCAAAATGTGATTCTCTATCAGTCTTATGTTATTCCGATAAATTTTGCCAGGAAATCATTTCGAATTAAACTGTAAGTGCTTAGTTATACGCAACAGACAGAAACAATATTCAAATGCTTAACCAGAAGAGTACAACTTCTAAATTCACAATGAAGATCCTTGGGAACGAAAAACGACAAGAAGAATTGCAATGTTTCAAGCATCTTCCATCCGATGATGCACTTATACGAGTATTTTTAAGTTGCTGTATGGAGTATTTCGAAAACGCCTAACTCTACAAAAACCTATTTGATGTGAATTATATATGTAAATGAGCCTTAAACGTTTGGTGTAGTAACTCTCTGTTTATACCTTATGATTTAAAATTTATATAAAATTATGCAGCATTCATTCAGAATGACTAGGTTTTCACAACCTATTCAGAGAAAGTTCAAAATATACGTTTTTTTAGATATCCAAATATATTAAACATGTGGTGTTTTAATCTGAAACTTGACGACATTTTTATTCTGAAAGGGGTAGTTAGGGTTGGCGGAATTTCGTGAAAGTCTTCCTGTCGCATTCTTGGAATTTAATGGACTGAAATACCAAGTGTAGCATTTATCCGACTTTTCAGGCTTGACTTATTGTGTTCACACACACACACACACACACACACAAACACATGATGGAACTTTTTCCAAAAATACTTTTGGGTCCAGCGATCTTACAAGTGTTTATTTCCAAAGAATTCTCGTTATGACATTTTTGGGCGGAATCTGCTTGCTATAAGTAGGTGATAAGGTCAAAAGAGAAGGAAATAAAAGGCATGCAAAAGAATACTGAAAGAATTATCCGTCTTTCCTCTCGCCTTCTTTGTGCTCAAACTTGTTCTATAGGTTTATTACTAAGCCTCGGAACTTGGGACCCGGTGTGCCCTGCAGTAAACTTTGGTTACAGGATTAATGCATACAAAGCTAATGCACTCAGTGACAATACCTCTGTGTTGGTAGGAGGTGTTTGATGACATTAAATACCGGTTGCTTAGGCACACAATGTCCCAAATTCCGAGCCTTGCTTATTACTGTCTTCCTTGCACACAACCGAGTTAAATACGCATGTCTTAATCTCAGAATTAGTGTGACTGTAACACCACTGAAATCAGCGGCTTTGAGCTTGAATTTAAACTTTCATTTACATTTGGTAAACATCTTAGCTATAAGATGAAGCAGAATTAAGAAATGGACCGGTTTACCAAGAACAATTATGGAGAATCTGATGAGTGTAACACTAAGAAAGAGCACGAAGGAAATTATTTAGGTAAAGTAAAAACTGAGTGACTTAGAAACATTTATAAGCACAGAAAAAACATAAAATTTATGAGGATTACTCGACATGAACTTTAAGAATAAGCAGGGCTCAATAGCCCGAAAACCACTATGCTTGATTGTGTTCTGTCCATGGAACTCAGGAACTAGTTAGTGGTTCATAAGTAAATTGAACCAATAGATTATTATATAATTAATGTATAGGAGGAGTAGGAGTAGACAGACGAAGAGGTCTCCAGTAACTAGAGCACAGAACTGCAAGCAGTGTGCCCTTTCTGCTTCCAACGTGACCCCTGGGAGGAAGGGATAAAGGGAAGCCCCGAAAGCGACCAATCTGGTCGATTTGCGCTAGCAAGGATGGAGTTCTTAAAGATTCCAACATGGTACCAATCCCAACACACTAGCTCTACCTTACCATTCGCAACCCGGGGGACTCGTGGCAGATGAAATTGCTTCCAGGAAGGGGGATCCATTAGACCCGTCAAATGCTAGGGAGAAATCTTTCCAGAGCACAAATTCCATCGTCCTGCCGCAACACACCACCCAGCGTCGTCTGATCGTCTAAATTAGATGAGGGGAAACAGATGTAGGGAAATGTTGGGGACAGCAAATTCGTGGGAAACAACCCAGCATTCGCTCAATGACCCGGGGAAACCACGAGAAAACCCATGGTCAGAGTGGCCGGGACCTGCCACTACCACGGTGGTACATTACGGTCAATTAATGTAGGTAGGTACTCTTGTCTGTATTACTGTAAATACTAATTAATTAATGTAACGTATAAATATTATTAGTAAAATAAATATTTATTTATTCATTCATTGCTATACGGTGTGGCGTGTGGCTTCGGTTCGAAATTAAAATATTGAAAGGTTTATAAATAAACAGATATTTATTGCATCTGTGTACCCATGATACAGTGAACTTTCGTACAATCGTAGCATGTACGCTGAAGTGAAGTACTGGCAGTAAAGTATATAGTGTCTTCTGCTTCCTTTCTTACTAACTACTTATAACAGAGGGAACAAGTATTTTATTCCATCCAAACAGTTGATAGCGGATTTCAGCTGAAATGCATGTTTTGAGATCTCTGTGTGTATGAATGTGTGTGTGTCTATATTTCAACAACATATATTAGAAGTAAAGTACTAAACTTTCTATAAGGATACGTTACCAAGATTATTAAGAAAATTCAGCTACCCAAGCTGCCCGTTACATAGCCAATACTTCCTTTTATTCAGAAACGCTTTTAACTAAATTATCATATATTGACATAGTTACACAATATCTAAATCAAATATATCTTGAATTTACTGTGAATATCGCGTGAAGTCCTCTTCATACTAACTGATTTTTTTTATAATTGTGTGTAACTAGGAAACCAAAATGTAAGACCAAAACTTGCTGTAGGAAAAACGTAGGGATCACTTAAAGTGTAATCATCCCATATTGCCTTTTAGATTATCCAAGTATGTCACCTGACGGATATGCTAGATAGTTGACGATTGTCGTTTTGCTTTCCGTTGTAAGCGCCGTCCCGTTGATACGCATAGAAAAGTAGTTTTTGAATGAACATTCTATAATATATAAGTGATTGTTTGATGCTCTAATGAGTAAAGAATGTCATGTGAATGAAAAGTTAACTCATTTGTATGAACAACTGTTAATTTATACTCTATCATTTCTATTTAGGCATGATTTATACCGTGTATATTCCGGTTTAAACAAAAGGAGTAATTTATTTTCCTTCAGTCTCAGGTTCTCCATTTATATTTCGTACCTGACTATATTTGTGCTGTAATTAATCCCTTCTGGTTTTAGTAAAACCATTGTTTATATAAAACTCCACAATCTCATCATATGATTATATTAATTATGACTCCATAACTAGAACAGAAAATTGCTGGAATGTGATCTCCAACGATAAACGATTTGTTTACCTTTTATTTTTATTTATACAAGGGAGCAAAACTGATGGACGTTGAGCTCTTTGCCATTTTTAGTTATAATTTCTGACACGTAAATATTTCTCTCTCATAAATCACTAAGTTGTTTGCAGAAATGAAATTAAAGCCGGTCGTTAAAAATAGCCATGTTTTCCGTCCATTATTATTTAATTAATTTAAGTGCTTGTGTTCACAACAACATTTGTAGCGTGTTTAATGGTGGATATCTATCTGATGTCGTTACGTTGGTTTGGAATAAAACAAAAGGTATGGAAATGTGCATATTTTCCTTTGCTGTCAGTTCTTTGCACAATGTGTGTTACGCATATTTGTATATACAACATAAAAGTATTTCCGGAATACCGAGGGAGGTGACCAAGGTGGTAGGACCTGTTCGTATTCGAGAGATTCATTCATTCATTATCTGTTTACCCTCCTCTTATGTAGGACTTACACCCCCCAGGACTTACAAGCGGGTGCCTGGGGTCAGAGGCCCGTCGAGGAGCAGGCACTCATGGATCAGACAGAGCATCCAGGATGGGTGATCAGCCCGATGCCTGGTATGGGATGAAGGAAGTAGATGAAACGAAATGTTGGTGAAAGGGATGAAAGGAAAGGTGATGATGGAGAAATTGGTGGAATGAATGGCGGAGGAAACCGGAGAACCCGGAGAAAACCCGCCCAGACGCCGCTTTGTCCACCACAAATCCCACATGCAGGTCCATGGGATTGAACCCGGGCCGCCTCGGTGGAAGGCGAGCGGTCTAACCACTCGACCACGGCGCCGCCGTATTCGAGAGATTCTGGGTTAAAATTCTGTGCACCGCTTAATTTGACTGAATTTCTTTATCTTTTAATCGTGATTTCCTCAGTTGCTGCGTAATCATCTGAAAGGAAAATGAATGAGACTTGAAGAATACAATGTCACGGCCGGGATTTCCACCACGGATCTTCGGCTGTCCGTACTGACGCTCTTACCGCTTCAGCTACCATGGCAAGATACCCCCCCCTGTACGCGCATTGAACCTTCTCATCTGATGCAAGTTTCTTGAAAAACCTTCTAGGTAATCTAGTATATTCGCCCACTGAAATGATAACAACCTAAAGGTATAAAGTAAATGATATAGGAATGTGAATATGCAATTGGAGCACAGACTAGACACTTAAGCAGATGACCACCTGTTCGGCATTTTACTATATGTATACCCAAAGAGCAACTAAAAGTTCCACATTCCCATGATACACCTTTCGATTAAAAAAATAGCGACGATGGCATATATTGCAATCTATAGACACATTGGCGAAACCTTCTCAAGGTTAAAACGACGTTAAAAATTAAATAATAAATCTGATATGTCAAACTCACACTACCTTCTCTAATCAAAACAGCTTCACATAATCCTATGTGTTATGCTCACATATAAGAAGTGAATCCTCTACTCACACTATGCTACAATGAATCGTTGACTATAATTAATCTTAAATTAAGCATACTTTGTGACATGCACAATGCAGAAAACAAAGCAAACAACTAAAAAAGGTTTACACAAATGCATTTGAGCGGGTAAAGAAAAAGCACGCCAAGATGCTTTACAACATAAGTTGAGAAACCTTAAATGTACAGCTATTGAAAACCGTCAATGCAGCAACACACACACACACACACACACACACGCGCGCGCGCGCGGGTGCACATATACACACATGCATATACATATATTACTTATATTAATCATGTATTCCAATTAGTTCTATTTTTTGTGCACCTCTTATGTTTTACCAGTTACTAAAATTATATAAAGTTCATTCCGAATGAAATTGTTTATAGAAAGTTCAAGTTGTGCGCGCGCACAAACACAAACACACACACACACACACACACACACACACACACACACACACACACACACACACACAGGATGGACCATTTAAGTTGAGACTGTGATGCATGCCCAAAACTAATCGTTGTATATGGAAATGTTTTTAATAAAATTTGCTTACTTTATATTAGGGCCGAAAGTAAATGCTATTAGTTGCGTTTTGTTTGGAGGACGTTATGATAGTCATTTTAGGAGCAACTTAATTTTTTTTAAATGGCAACCAACAATTAGGGTAAAATTAATTTGACCCTAAAATGACCATCACAACGTCCTCCAAATAAAACATGACTAATAGCAGTTACTTTCCCCCATAATATCAAGCTACTTTCATTCAAGACATTTCTTTCTACTACATTTAGTTTTGCAGATACGGTACATTTTCAACTTATTTATAAGCTTTAACTCTGGGCAGGAGTGACAACGTTATAGTATGGTGTACTCTCCAAAATAAAAACAATTTTCTCTCGCTTTAATGTGTTATACCTACAACATAGTACTTACTCATGAACCAATGACCTATGCGGAATACAAAAAATCACAAATTTCAACCTTCAGGATATGCAGCTGTCTTTAGATCCTTAATAGGTCCTTTATCAATTTTGTGTTATCACCTTCACTTTATCACAACTACGTGTAATATTTTATAACAGCTCATCAGAATAGGTACTGAAGCATCTTTATAGCTTCTTTATATATTTAATCACTACTAGTGTTGTAGACTATCATATGTCAGTTGTCTTCAATATACAGTTGTTACCAAGAAGTTTAAATAGAGATATAAATTAGTATATTTTCGTGCTGAAAGTCTTCTTGTGTGACAGAATTAAGCTTTTCTTCCGTTGGTTTTTAGCCTACTGTTCTCACATAACTCAGGGCGTAATTTAACAGTTTGTTATATAAGCGTATTAAACAGTGAATTCGTTGCTCCTATATGTGCCATATTTATGCATAATTTAATGCACAGTTATTCTGGCTTAGGGTTACTGTTTTGTATGAGTCTCCATTTATTCAAACCATATTATATACTCAAATTAAAGACAAGTCAGTGCGTATGTTCTTCTGTTACAAGGTAAATTATTCGTAAGATCGGCCATTCTTGCTTTGAGAGTCCAGAATTAGTACCAGATAGACGAATCCGCAATATGTTTTAATACAGAATATACTTTTTAAAAGTAACCTTATGTCATAATGTATAAAATATATTTTGGAGAGCAAAGGAGAAAAAACATTTTATTTTAAGGCTATACGTGCGTTTCTTCATAATAATAACTGTATTCGTGTTAAAATTAAGGTTTGCTAACATAAAACACTGAAAAAGTCGGAAAATACAAAATGACCGAGAAAAAAGGGCAATCCGAATTGGTATCCATATAATCTCAATTGTAAAATTGCATGTTAAAACTGAATTTTGTTTTTAAATAACACATTTTTACAAAGCAAAAATTTGACACAGGGATTTGAGCTATGCTCCTTAGAAAAAATGGCAACATCAGGTACAGGAGTGGTATAAAGCAAGGATTTCAAATTTCTCCAGACGAATAAATCCATTGGATTCAAATCAGGCGATAGAGCAGGCCATGCAATGGGTCCCACTCGACCAATCAATCTTTGTGGAAATCGATCCTTCAAAAACTTACGAACTATCATACGGAAATTAGCTGGAGCACCATCGTGTAAAAATCACATTCGTTGGATGATGTCCAGAGGCACATTATCAGTTAAGTGATGCAACTCATCAACTGGAGATAGGTTTGTCCATTCAGACGCGGAGGGAAGAAGTAGGGACCAATAAGGTGATCATGAATGATTCCACCCCAAATGTTGAGAGAGAACTTCTGTTGATGGTTGTCCTGTCGTACTTCATTAGGATTTTCAAATGCCCAGTTATGAGTGTTATGAAAATTGAAGATGCCGTGGCGAGTAAAACCAGCCTCATCCGTGAATAAAATACAGACTAGGAAATTGATGAACACAGGCACTGCTATAACATGCGTTGACAGAATCGTCTTCTTGGCTTACAGTCCGCCTCATTTAATCCTTGCACACGTTGAAGATGATACGGGTACAGAAGATTTTCATGTAGAATTCTCCAGAAAGTCATATGACTAACTCTTTCCCTTACAGCCTACGTCTTGTGCTTTGTGGTGGGTCTACAACCACAGCACGAAGAACTCCTTTAAGCTCAAGGTCTCGTACCGCTCTTGGTCTCCCAACATCCCTAGTACTCCTTTCAAATGCGCCATTCTCTCTCAAGCGTTGGTGAATTCGTGCGATTATTCTTGCACACGGTAATAGCCTGTCAGGGTACCTTTCTGCATTAAGTTCACGTGCTCGTGCTGCATTGCCGTCTGCACGCCCATACGTGTAGTGCATATCCGTCTGTTCACTCATGGAATACATCTTCTTTGACCTATAACAACGAAACGGTTATTTTCAGACCCATGTAAATATGCACTTTTTTACTGTTTTGATGTTAGGAACAGTCCCCCAAATATATGACACCAATAAAGATAGATCCTGTATACAGTATGCCTTATGAAAAACAACACTAATGGCACAGAAAGTAACCACGGAAAATAATGTCTTTAGGATTCCTCATAAAATAAGTTATACAGCGACATTGGAGTAGAAAATAAAAGTATGTGCCACCCAGAAAATAGTCTGTTTCTGCTCTTTAT
This sequence comes from Deroplatys truncata, assembly GCA_030765065.1. NCBI lineage: Eukaryota > Metazoa > Arthropoda > Insecta > Mantodea > Mantidae > Deroplatys > Deroplatys truncata. Next base: position 174,125,647 of record CM060981.1, read on the forward strand.
AGAGCAATGACCTTTGACTGTTTTGTGTCTTTTTGTATTTTTGTGTTTTTTTAAGTTTTACACATCAGAATTCCTTGCATGAACCTAAAATCGGTGTGCAGGAGATGTATACAGATAGGACTTATATTTTTGTAACAATAAATAAATGCAGAGAGTTACTTAAATCACTTAAACATACCATTTTTTAAACAGTTAACCGACGTTGATTGTCAGTCAGTATTTTTTCAACGAGACTTTGTTACCGTGCGCGCAGCTGATGAGTCATTGAATTTAATTCAGGAAATTTTTGAAGATTACTAAAGAGTAATGGCCCTCACGATTTCCTGATATAACTGTATGTGAATTTTACCTATGGGAGAAGATGGAAAATAAGACATGTGCAACAAACTCCATACATTGGAAGAACTAAAAGAAAAATTCAGGCGAGAAATCACTCGATTTCGGATCCTGAACTCTGGAGCGGGAATGAAAATTTCCTGAGAGGATGCCAGATGTGTGTGGGTAGAAAACCAAAACATTTCCAACATCTCTCATGATAAGATATGTGTTTATCATCATTGTAATTGTAACTGTAATTATGAGAACCATGGGGTAGCGGGAATATTAGAACTGTGTCGGCGGGAGTCCGAGCAACTGTGGCCGGCGCGTTAGCAGTCGTGCGGTGGTTAGTGTTAAGGAAAAGCATTGTAAAGGCTACGCTATTTTATCATAATACAGAAATAATTTGTGTAAGCTTCTTGAAATTACTTTAAGGCATTTTTCCTATTTTGCTTGCAATTGCAGTGCAGCAACAACCACTGTTATATACTCCATGGCATTCTCAACGTCAACGAAAAGTCAAAGCGTTCCTCAAAAGCATGTTCTTTTATCACTCCAATGTGTTCGCATTCTAGTATAGCTTTGTAAATCCTTCGTAATACTTCAATAAGTTAGGAATTGATATTATAAGGTACCTTAGCCTATCTGCGTCTTAAAAAACGGGACTCTTTAGTGGTATAAGCATTACCAAAATTAGTTTATGGTTTCCAAAATTACCTTATATATACTCATATAATTTCTCTGTTTATTTTATATATATTGGTTTTTTTTGTTTTTTTAAATAACTGAGTTAATAAAATTGCAACAAACTTCACGAAAAATTATTTTTTGTTTCTTCTGAAATAATTAATAAAATGTAATAAATGTATAGCGAGAATTGTAAAAAAACAAATATTAACATAAAAGGATGCTCAAATTATTTAAATATAGATAAATAAAGTAAATGTTGAATCTGAAGCTAAAATAATACGGTGGATTATCTACTACAAACAGTTTGCTTTTTTCACGCATTACTCATTTGCATGCGAATTCCATGCCTAATTATCTTGATGCTGTGAGTGCTACACACTGCACTTGAAGTACTTATTTCTTGCCCTGCTGTTGTACAATTCCTAAAAGGAAAGCACACTTGTAACTTACTTGAAGTAATTCGACAAGGGCAGTTAAATTACGTCGAACTAAGAATCAAGCTGCAGATATGTTTCCGTTTCTGTATTGGTATAAAGGGAATACTGGATGATGTGGCTTATGGAAACAATACCAGTTAGGTAATACAGTTACGGTGTAAGCACTAATTCACCCTGGCAAAGTCGCAGTTAAAAGCTTATATATTATAAAGAATTTTTTAGGTTGTTTTAAAATACAAACCTTCTTCCATTTGAAAATTAAATCAAAATTATAACAATATTATGTACATTTGCGCCCCAATCACTGAAATGTAACAAACTAAATGTATATAGTAACACAGCAAGAAATGTAGATGTGGCACGTACTTTTGTAAAATCAGACCTTCGGAACATGTTGTCAAGAAGCCCAAATAAAACGGTGTTGCTGTCGATGCCTCTCAGCAAATCTGGAGCACAAAAAATGACTGTTCCGGGGTGTAACCCCTGATAAGAGAAGCAGTAAATACATTGCTCCCCTTTTTCTTGTGACTTCACTTATCAGCAACACGTTCTCTGGCTACATGTGTTCCTCTCTTTCGTTCTTCTCCCTCCTTAAAGTTTTCTACCGCTGCCTGCCTGTGTCGATGATAAACCCAGCAAAAGTCTTCAAGGTTTAGAAGCACTGGAATTTAATGTGGATATCTTAACAAAAAATATTTTATTTTTACGTATCGCTGACTCGAGTCAATGCTTTGATGTAGAGGAAGTGTTTATTCCAATAAGAACTCCATATTAAGATTTCACCACATATGCTCGTTTTGTGGTTCACTGACTGTGTGTGTGTCTGCGAACGAGATAACTCAAAAAACAAAAATTTAAATAAATACCCAAATTCACCATCTTCTAAATATGCGACAGTAAGTGTTTGAAAAAGAATCCTATCTGAAAAAAGTTCATTAATTTTTATTTTCTCAAAACGACTCTATGAATTTTATTAAAGCAAAATTTGTTACTAATTACACGCCTAATAACATATCCTGAATTTTCTGTGAACAGCCTGTTTGTTCGGACGGACAGAATTTTGTATAATTTTGTATAACTAGAAAATCTTAAGAGATATACAAACTTTACTAAAAGTAAAATTTACAGCTCAAATATAGTCTTTTTCATAGCATTGACATTTTTTTAATATATTCCTTGCCGCAGGTTTAGTTTTCCAGATCTCATCTGACAGACGTGCTTCAAAGGATGTTATTCTTTTTATTTCATTCGCAACAGCCATCGTTAATTATATGAAAGCTTTTCGACTTTTTGATGTAACTATTGCTTAATTTGAAATTATTAATAGGCAGAAACGTATAATGAATAACGTAATGTGAAAATAATCACGTTTTGTATTAATCTATAGAATGTACATAATACGAGTATGGGACTGAAACGTCGTCTTACTTGGCTGAGGTTTTCTCCAGGTTTTCCTCATAACAGGCAAATGCTGGGGAGCTACCCTAAGCTAAGGTCTGGAACGTTTCCTTCCCAAATTTCGTTTTCATATTATCAGTTCATTTCATGTAAGTTAGTGTCCACAGCATGTGGTGCCTTGTGCAGTATGAACGGGTGTTAAACAATATAATATACACAAATGCCATTACATAGCGAACCGCTTTTTAAAAATCTGACTATCGCTTAAGCCTTCTGTATCCTTCTTATACGTGTAACGAGTGTGTAAATGCGATGAAAGTTTATCTCGATTAAGAAGAAATAGATAGAAGAATGAGCTATTGTATCAATAGTTTGTAGAAGAGAAGAGGAAGTCATGGAAATACAGAAACCAGATATTTGGGGGGGGGCAAAGTGTCTTAAAAGTTCTATAGATTTAGTGTTCCAAATTTTTATAAAATATCTGAAATACTGGAAAGTAATTATCATATTATATGAAATTTATGAAAATGAACAACTACTTTTATTAGAAAAATATGTAAAAAGTTTCAACAAAATAAGTTCAAAATTATACAAACTTGTAAACTTCGTTACAAGGTCCCTTAAGCTGGTGTTAAATGGCAATGATCATAAAGTAAGCTCTAAGGAGGCTTGCTAAAGAATAGGACTGACTGCAACTCCGCAGAAATAACCATGTCATTCTATGAAGGTAGAGATTGATTTAGGAATGGATGGATTAATTTTGCTGGTATGATTAATTGTTGGACTTTTAGGATAAATCCTGAGGAAAGTATTTGAGCTTCTCAATACGAAGAAATCAAATACTGAAAAATTTCTAAAGCCTCCTTATTGAAGTCGCTGTACCTTTATGGAGGAAGCACAGCAACTTGTTTTTATGGTGGGCAAAAAACTTAAATACAGGTTGCGCAGGAAATTAATTGTCTTTTTCTCTTCTTTTTGATGAAATAATCCATTGTTCTTCGAATTTCCACAGAACTTGGCAACAAATAAATGTAAAAACTCCAGAAACTGAAGCACGTTAGAAAGTCAAACAATGCTGTGTAGCATATTTTCCATCTCCGTGATAAGGTATATTTTTCAAGTACAAGCAACTGCACTACTACCTACTACCACCACCACTAATAGTTCTACTTCTACTACTACCACCTCCAATTATCTTCACATCCCTTTCCAAGTCATCAAGAATGCAACACCTGCTACACCATTCAGCAGAATGTAGAAAAGAAATTCAACAGTCAGTCAAAAGAGGCGCCTGAGAATCCAAATTATGGGGAAATTCCGTTTCGCCTTCTCTGCACTAGGATGACTAAAAAATTTAATAGTAATTGTCTTTATTTTATCACTTACTTAAGACACTGAATTAGTGCATTCGGGCCAAAAGTTGGATATGAAAATTTTATTGGAAATTACCCTCTGTGGCACCCTGAAAAGGAGATTTAGAAAACAACACATACGTTTTTGTCAACCTAAATATAAACAGCTAATTCAAAAACATTCAAATGGAATAAATATTAGGTTTGATACTCAGGGAGTCATTTGAAATCACTTCCCTGCGATTGATAGAAGACAAGACTGCACTAAACCGGCAAAATAGAGTAACAATTGATTTTAACGCAAATAGCAATCATGGAAGTTGTATTTAGTTTATTTAGTCCCATTCCCTATATCAAGTGTTTTCAATAAACAAAATCTAAATTAGTCATTATTTGCGTTAGCCAACTTTTACTGCTGTTTTTAATGAACCTAGTTTCCGCTAGGAACTCCTATGGTACGCTCTCTAGATGCTTTTCTACCTCCGGGACCAAAATGATTAAAAAAGTCGTTTGTACTGCGCTTCCATGCCACCTCTAACTCTGGCGTAAAATGGGGACGAAGTTGATGACGTTATTTGGCACTACTTAAATCCTTATTTTCGGGTATTGTGTAGGTATTATAATTTTTAAATCGAAGATAGTTATTATTTAATTAACACACTTAAGGGTTTTAACTAGTTTTATAGGTTCTACATTCCTTAAATAACTTAAGCACGGAATAATACAGATTTCAGTTATTTATGAAATCGGAATATATAACAAGACTTGGTTCGTTTTAGCACTAATTTATGGGACTTGTTCAATAATACATGAAAAATATTATATATTGCATTCACTCTTCTACAAATTATTCTTAATAAAACATTTTCTTCTATTTCTTTATAATGGATATAACATTTCACTACACATTTACTAATTTCATTCTATATATATAGTGATATATATATAAGGAGAATACAGTAGGCTAAGCCAATAGACGGATTTTTAGAAAGCAGATGTGACGACTGAAATTACATACTCTTTGCATGACCACGTAAAAAAATCAAACAAATAACTTACCACTTCAAGAAAACGTAAGTATTTGATAATTCAAAAAACCAAGATTATCTCGGAAAAGTTTGTCACAAAATATGTATTTGACAGAAGCTTTATGCATTAACGAGATCTTTTTATTATTTTCGTAGTAGAACTTTGTCTATCTCTTACGGTCTACCAGTTAAACAAACCTCATTCATAATGAATAAGACTTCGCAGGCTATTCTCAGAAAATTCAAGATATGCTTTTTGTTTGTTATGCAATGTCTTAAACATGTGGTATTTTATATCAAAGCCTAGAACAATTTTTGAGAAAATAAAAAATAAGGAAAATTTTTTCATGTAAAGGATAGTGTGTGGTGGGAATTTTCTTGGAAATTATCCTGTCGTATACTTTAAGACGCTCAACTTAATTATCAAATTTGGTAATCAACCGAATTTTTGTGTTTGATTTATGCTGTTCACTGACAGCGACAGACACACACCTGCGCACATACACAAACACAGAACTTTTTCTAAAAATGCCTTTTTTTGAATTCAGGGAGTCTCAGAACGTGTATTTCCGGTGAAATATCGTATCGAACTTTTAGGTGGAATGCAATATTTCCTTTATTTACTATAAGGAAGTGTTCGAGAAAGGAAAAAAGTAACTTAACGCAAAAAACGATTTACCCATTCCATTCAACAAAGCAAAAAACAAATACCTTATTTCACATTCTTATGCTCCATAGCTGTTTCTATTGGACATGTAATATTGGTTTCTTAGTGATATTTGTTTAGTTATTCATCTGATTCAGGATCATACTAAACCTATTATACATTAGCATTCTATAGGTTTATAGCTGTAGTATAATTTTGAATTATAGTTTACCTAAAATCAAATGTATAACCTATACGATAAAATTATTCATAAAACAATCGCAATATCAATACTAGAACTAATTTTCATTTAGAGAGACATTAGCCGAGTTATGTAGCCTTGCTATATACAAGAGAGTTGAATTTTTAATCCGCTAGGTGCTACGCCTGTAATTGCTTTTCATTGTGATAATTACGTAAATATGACAGAAATACTGCGATCGATATTAATGGTAATTTTGCTGCACACACATGGCGTCTATTTCATGTCATTTGATGTACCCTTCGTCATTTATTGATAGGTTTGTGTGACAGCCTAAATTGGAGTAAAGTTGTTTTCAACCAAACTGGCACTACTGTCGGGTTTATAGGAGAGACTTTCAAATAAAAGCAGTTCAGATGCCAAAAAGTGTTACTAAATATTTGTAACCTGAAAACTAATCTCCGTAACTGTTAAAACATATCGCGCTGAGAGGTAACTCCATAAGTCTATCCTTGTGGAACCTTTTATTCTTCTAAAATATTCAGTGTTTTTCAATCTCAATTTCCTCCAAATGAAACTAATTTCTTAACTACATCTGTTCATAAGAAAATTACAGATCTCTGGGCTTTACTAAACATGTTGATGTGTTTGCTTCCAAATTCCTAATTGACTGTCGCTTAAGATTGGACTGACAATACTTTTGGGCATTGTAGTTGAAGAAGAATATCATCCAGATTGTATGATTTTGGACTTTATTTTCTCTGGAGAGACGATTTTTTCGGTTCCATTAGTAGCTTTGCTTTTGCAAATTTTTAGAAATTTAGTGATGAAAAAAAAACATTTGAAAGTAACGTTTGATACGGATTGGGCGAGCTTAATTTACATTAGGTAACATTATTACGACCTAAAATCTAGTTACAATACGAAAACTAATCAATTTACATATGTGCCAGTGATATAAATTGTAAGCGGCATTTTGGTGTCTGATCCATTTTTAATATGATTGACAGTCATATTTTTCATATCTTTGAATACTGACTTGCTATTTTTTAATTTATACTAGAGAGGTTATAGCTTGCTGGGCCAATAAAATTACACAGATGCGCGTGTACTCTCGTATAGTTTGAGGTTGAGTATGCAAACATCGTTTCGGAATTGTAATCCTATTTAGGGATCCAGAAACTGCACTTGTAACTTCCTCCATGCGCTCCTTTATGGAATAACATAGTAGCCTTAGTAAAAATTTGCTAAATGTTCAATTGTGTAATTCATTTTAGGCTGAAAGAAATGGGGTAAACGTTTATTTGACACGGAACTTGAGGAATAAACGAATATTTTTTGCCGACAATGGGCTTGGGGCATTTTCCTTAAGATTGACACTGAAATCCATCTCTTGAAGAGAGATTCAATGTCATCGCTTGCATCCGCAAGCCTTGGTTTAGATGCATATCCCGAAAGTAAAACTTTTATTATTAAGCTGTTGTTATGTTAAATTAACTAGCACGTAATAAGTTAACAGGTGCAATGAAATAAGTATTTCTCACGAGCTACATTATCATCAGATATTCCCTACCCTATTCATTTCCTTTTAGTCAGGTGTTTTATTGGGGGATAATATATCTTCTGAAATGCATTACGACGGCCTAAGATATGAAAATGTCACTAATTTATTAATGAAAAGCTATCTTTATAGTGAAATCTCAAGGTATCTGGGCAACGTGCTTCAGTGTACAGAGTTTTCAATGATTATACTACATAAAGAACTTATACACTAATTAACTAGGTGAAGGAAACACTTAATTCTAGCCAAAAGTTTGAATTCGATGTTCCCACAAAAAGTACACGTTTTGAAGTTCCCGAGCAAAATTAATTTAGAAAAAAGGTACGCGCGCGCGCGTGTGTGTGTGTGTGAGAGAGAGAGAGAGATATGTGATGAAAATTTGGATAAACGCTAACCTTATGTTTAAGTCCAGTAATTTTCAAGGATACAGTATGCAGATTTTTATGAAATTATTACTTCCACTTCAAGCTATTTCCAACCTAAAGCGGCGGCAGCAGCAGCAGGAGGGCGCACCCAAACATGAATATATATATATATATATATATATATATATATATATATATATATATGAAATTTACGGTGATTAAATATTTATGGATAAAGATCTATAAAGTTATATGAAATAACTGAAAAAGTGGAAATGAAAATGAAAGAAGATCCTTTATTTATTTTTTCTTTCCAATAATTGATTAAACTCTTCATGAAGCTTATTAATAACTAGGTTTCATAAAGTTTATGTGATAGAGGATAGATAACAGGGATAGTACTATTGTTTTATTATTTACTAATAAATTATTAAAAGGCGACCAGCAACCATCTACTTGCATATTAGAATAAAATAATTAATCTTGCGCAGATTTCTGAACATGGTCCATAAAATAGCCGTCTAAAGTCCCTTTTATTCTGATTGAATTTTGAATACAATTACATAACTGCGAAATATAGGAAATGTAGAACAGTATTGCGTGCGAACTACGCATTTTAATAGGCTCTAAGTTTTTCATGTGTTACAAAAGGCTTTTGCTGCAGCTACTTTAGTATTTTATCTCGTAGTTTCAACGAGCTTTTTAACCTGTTTATTTGTTTTGTTGCACATAGAATCATTTTCTTCAATACAATATTACTCATACACAGAGACTTACTTTTTCTCAGGATGACCCTTGTTGAAAACCTAACGGGCGAGCAAAGGTTTTAAACTCCAAAATTAAACGTTATCTGTGTTATTTCCTGAAGTGAATGTGTCATTTTAAAACATTATAACACCTAAATATAGATATATAATCAACAGTGTCGCTAAGATGACAGAAACCAAGCGGGATGGCTCAGGTGGTAACGCCTTTGGCACGCATTCGAGAGGTCTGGGGTTCGATCCCCGGCGACCACCCACTCAGATCCATGATTTTTGTCTGGGGGGGTCCCCGGCTCATCAGGCGAATGCTGGAGTGGTTTCTTTCATACCCCCAATTTCTGTTCTTCCATTTCGTTCCATTAATCATTTCACTCATCCTTCAGCTGGTTTGCTTTGTTTCAGGGTTGGAAGTTTCGGCGATGGTGTTTCGGTGCAACCTAGCAGGGAAAATGACACTCACTGTAAACTTTCTCCGTCCTTCGGCCTTTGGCTGTTTGCCGGGATATAAAGACCGCCTCCTTGGGGACTTTGTCCTTGATAGCGGCCTTTTCCCACAGCGGTGGAAAAAGGCCAAAATACTACACTTTCCCAAAAAGAACAAAGACCACACAAACCCCAGCAACTATCGCCCCATAAGTCTACTAAACTCCTTAAGTAAGCTGCTTGAAAAGATCATACTCAAACGCTTAAATTCACACCTCATAAAACATAACATACTCATACCGGAACAATTCGGCTTTCGAGCTAAGCACTCGACTACCTTCCTTACAGCTCCTGCGAATCACAGAATATATCACGCGCGGCTTCAATACGAACAAATCCACCGGGGTACTTTTCCTGGACATTGAACGGGCCTTTGACCGGGTCTGGCATCCTGGACTCCTTCGTAAACTCAACACGCTCAATGTACCTGACTCTATGCTCAAACTTATTGCCAACTACCTGCGAGACAGGAAATTTGTCTCAGCCGTGAACAACACGCTTTCCACAACACGTCCCATCGAGGCGGGCGTCCCCCAGGGCAGTCTCCTCGGACCCACCCTGTTCAACATTTACATAAATGACATACCTAAGACCCAAAAAACTAACCTCTACCTCTACGCTGACGATGCAGCAGTTGCTACTCAATCGGGCAAGCCACTCTTTTTACGTAACAGACTACAAACCTTCCTCACCGGCTTGGAAGACTGGCTCACCAAATGGCGCATCAAGGCCAATCAATCTAAGTGTCAAGCAGTAGTTTTCACGAAGCGCACAACCCACAGACAAGCAACCCGTGCTCTGCCCCCACTTCAACTACTGGGCAAAAACATCGTCTGGACCAACAAAGTCACGTACCTCGGCGATCTCACCTGGAACGAACACATAAAGCAATCCCGACACAAAGCACAAGCTCAACTGCGAAAAATTTATCCACACCTCCGAACTGGTTAACATCTTTCACCTAGACTTGGACTTACATTGTACAAGACGCTAATACGACCTATACTTACCTACGCCGCCCCAGTCTGGAGCTACGCAGCCGCAACCTATATTAAGCAGTTAAATAGCTTCCAAAACAAGGTATTACGAATCATCACCGGAGTACCCGCAATAGCACCTGCATACAAACTACACGAAGAACTACACATGCACACTGTTGAAGAATTCATCAAAAAGCTAGCCTCCGACCTTTACACCAAGACCTCTCGAAACTCAAACGCACTTATCTCAAACTTAGGCAATTATGACCCGGACTTACAGAGGCACAAAACCCCGCTCCACCTATTTGAGCGATCCTTCAACAATGACAACTCGATCATAGATGCTAAAGTTCACTTGTTGAGACTCATGAACCATGACTAACGCAATAAGCCTTCCTGCTTTCAGGCAACTCATCATAGCACACCGTACAGAACACCACCGAAATCAGGTCCACGAAGGAACAACAGCAACAACAAGCTCAGCAGAACTCTACACTACAGGTATTTCACAACGCTCAGACTCCTGCCCCCACCATCCTACCCACATAGCGCCACATGTAGACGATCCTAATTTACTCTAACATCATACCTTAATAACTTTCTACCCCCCTTTATAACCAAACTACTAAACCACTAACCTACTAACACCATCTATTCCCCCTGGGTGCTGCACAGACTAAGGTATGTGCTGTCTCCCAGGACTCAATTCACGCGCTTGCATGCACGGCATGCCAGCTAGAAACTAACATTTACTAACCGGGGTGCTAACGCGGAACCCGACCACTAACTGCATGAAATCCCTCTACTAACATAGCACCCTGTCTCCCTAGACACGCATGATTAGTTTACTAACAGCATGTGCATGGGGAGACGATGTAGCCTCTGAGGATGATCGTCACCGGGGGCGGCGGGTGTGGGGCCGCCCCTATAAAGAATAAAAAAAAAGGCGTCGGACCCTATGTGTGGCGGGGTTCCCGGTCTACCTGTCCGACTGTCCGGGCGTCTGTATCTTGAAACTATAGAGATCCTATCATTCCTGTGCTGTCACTCATGTCTGCCCGGTGCCTCCCTTCACCTCATCACTTCCTCCCGGAGCGGTCCCTCCTGGGACGCGGAACAATATCCTCATTCCTGGCGGTGCCGAATTCCCTCGGCTACACAATCCACAATCTAATCCAAGATTACAGAAACCAACAAGCATGATAAAACATTAATTATGTGTATAACAAGTTGATACTCTTTAAAAAAAATAATGTACGTGTCTTACTTGAAATTTCAAAGTGAAGGTGACTATGGCTAAGGTTGAAACCCAAATTGCAATAAAATTAACTCCGTTTCTAAACCTCCTTGTTTGTATCTAAATAGATGTTTTTATTTAAACTAAATTTAAATTACTTATTGATCTCTTTAGGTGAGAAAATTTTAAAATCAAATGCAAATGTAGAGTTAGTGCGTAGACAACATTGCTATGATAGTGCAAATACTTTCAAGAAAACAAAATTGAATATGTTGCGATTTCCTACGGCTTTTAGACAAATCTGGTCAACTGTGACTACGACCTTAACATCATGCCGAATTAAGTCAACACAAGCTAAATATGCATAAAATACTGAAAGCGCTTATAAATTGAAACTTTCTTGTAAAAGAATATTCCTTCCTTTCTTTATTGGTAACACAAAACAACAGAAGGAATGCGACCCCACCTGGCATTGACCATCGTCTTCTCGAATGTCACGCTGTGTCACGCTTGGACCATCCTTGCCTGACTCTTCCTTAACATGCGTTATGCATTACTGTAAACTAACTAGTACGAAATTTAAAAGTAATGGCATCCAACGTATGGAAACGTAATTTAAGGGTAACTTTTGGGTAAAACTGCTCTATAATTCATTTAATAATAGCTGAATCAAAGAAAACAATATATGAGGTTGCAGTAACAGAAGCTGCAGCACAGCTTTGTTATTGGTTTCTTATTTAAAGTATGACCAAATAGAGCTGCGAAATATATGAGGGTTGAACGAGAAAAATTGTCTTCTTGTTTTTCGTTCACCTTCTCAAGGATTGTATTTACATTTTTTATTCTAAGATATGCGCTGCTAGGATTCTGACACTTTCAAATCTTCATAATATATATACCGCGTGAGACTTCTCCTCCTGCGGATTGGTAACTAGGCAACCCTGCATTTCATAGACAATGAGAAATGCAGGTGCTGACGCTGCATTCACAGGTCGCTGATTAGGGCTACGGTGCTGATCGTTAACGTGCTCTAGGAGCGCAATGTTTAACATGAGAAAAATTCATGGTGAACGTCGGAAGTTCAAATTGCATCTACAAATAAATGAGTTTTTTAATTCAATTCTTGCATTTATTTATGATGGTCATTAAAGCATATTCTAACAATAACAATTTGTGTTTAATGAAATTCACATAGGTAGTTAAAGTTATTAAGTGAAACGACATTTCCATGCCAAACTACCAGTACTCATTAAATTTACTAAGCATAAAAATGTAATTTGTTCAAGTACTGCCACCTTCAATTGGCAGTATTTGAACCTGGAAACTTCACATGAAGGCCAACACACACACTGTTGCTCTAAAAGTACAAGTCACTGCACGGACAGCGGTGCGAGGCAGTCATTTCGGCCGAAATTGATACGACGCAATGTTGTAGACAGTGTTTACGGCAAGGCCTGTTAAACGCCGGGACTGCATAACTTCTCAATCCGCTGGCTGAGAAGACTCATTCGGTATATACACACAGGTAACTAAACCAGAGGCTCAGACAAATTTGTGGACTGTCAGTTTTATATAACCTGAGTATTGTAATATGACTTGAGAGCGTTTATTAGTGATAAGGGAGCGCTATAGAATGAAGTATATTCAAACAATTCTATTATTCACTCTAAGGCGTTTTCATGGTCAACGAATAATAGGATAGGATGGAACTAGAAGCGGAGGGGGACTTAACACCTCGACCTACGCGAATATTTTGTACCTAGATCCTTGACGGTGCGCCCCCGGGAGGGAGGGAGGGACGAGGTGAGAAGGGATCAGAAGACACGACAGGCAGAGGGCAGGGTTCCTATCATTTGCAGATTTGAACTCCCCGGTTGGTGGCTGGAGCAGCAAACTCCCCTTCCCCTGTGGCTTACACATCTCCTGGAGGGTCCCGGGACCCGGAGACCGTTCGTAGTCCGGGGATGAAACTTTTCAGAGCATCCTTTTCCCCTGTCATGCACACGCGGTCCTGCGACACTTGCAACCCTGAAAGAAACCAAGCAGATTAAAAGTGAAGCTAAATGAGAATGGGGATGAAAATGTGGAACAGAAAATTCTGGGCATGTAATGATCTTAGCATTCGCCTGGCGACTCGGCGAAACCCACGAAAAAAACCCATAGGCCAGGAAGGACAGTCATGGAAATCGAACCCACCACCTCACGAACGTTACCGCCTGAGCCATCCCGTTCGGTAACAAATAATAAATACAAATAAAATTAAACTCTCGCATTTTTTCGATTTTCAAAAATTTTGGGTCTATGACATATCTGCCTTTGCGGGAGCCATAATGCTCTTGTCTTAGAATTATGCTAGCGCTGTAATTTAGATTTTATTTTCGATGCATGCGTTTGTAAGCACCATTTAATAATAAAATTTCTCAGTAGTTGTCTAGTTCCATATTTTGTCTTCAATGTTATACTTGCTATTAATGTGGCTACCCTAAATTCTTTTGAGATTTTATCTGCATCACAGTTGCAAGAAATGTTTTACTTTCCCTACTACGTACATAGTAGGTAGAGAAGGATTGTATTCCACTCAAAATTTGGATACCGAGATTTAACCGGAAATACATGTTTTGAGACCCCTGAATCCAAAATCATTTTTAGAAAAAGGTCTCTATGTGCGTCTGCCTGTGTATCTGTCTGGCTGTGTGTCAGTGTCTGTGAACACGATAACACAAAAACAAAAAGTTTGATAAATGCCCAACTTGGTATTTAATATTTGGTATCTTCCAAGGATGCGACACGAAGATTTTCAAGAAAATTCCCCAGCTCCAACTACGCTTTACATGGAATATTTTTCGAATATTTTAATTTTCTAAAAAAATACTGTAACGGTTTTAATTAAACTACCGTATATTAAAAGTATCTACATGAAAAATTAAATGTATAGCTTGAATGCTTTTGAAATAGCCTTAGAAATCCTCTCCATTCGGAAGGAATTCTGTATAATCTTGTGTAACTGGTAAACGTTAAGCGATAAACGAAAACGTACCTCATAAAAAATGTAGACTCCTTAAAACACACAATTTATTTCAAATAAGATTTCTTATGGCATAAGCTATTTCTGAGATATCCGTTATTAATGGTCCTTTCAACATTCAGTTGTTTCTCGCGATTGCATGAAAACAGTATGAAATTTTAAGGGTAGCATATAGCGTCCAGTTTTTAAACATTTGACTATCGCATTTTTGCTTTGTATCTAGAACGAAATGTGTAATGTAGCTATTTCTGCAGGATTTATTTGAATTATTCGCAGATACAAAAATAAGCTTTAGTAAGAATAGCTTGTATACTGACTAATAAATGATAGAGGGTATAGAAAGTCATGGGAATTATTAGATTTTTCTACTTGCTACCTGTAAGCTTAATAATTTTCATATATTTTTTAACCTATTCCGAATATTTTCCTCTTTTTGGATCCATTAAAGGCTTTTTCTATATCTCTTTTTGAGTAAGCGAACTAGTAGAGATAAACGAAATACACTGCATCGTTGGAATCGTTTCTCTTCCAGGGCTATGATACTTTATTTATTGTCCTGTACTTCCGGTGTTTTATCATCTTTGTTTTGACAGCAATGCTTTGTGTTCTCCTAACTATGACTCTACACACACAGATTAGAGTTTATGATACTCCATATGACTTAAACATCATATAAACATTCCTGAGCTGAGATTTAAATATGATTTCAACTCACCCTGTGGTTCTGCACGATTACAAATATTTTTGTATTATTTTATTTTCTTTACTACCTGCCTATAGTACCTACAGTACTTAGATCCCACCCAAAAATCCATACCAGGAGTTCACCAAAAATACGCATTTTGAGTCCTTACTTAAAAAAAACATTTTTAGAAAAAACAATCGTCTGTGGCTCTAACAATTTTGTTCAAAATATCATATGTTTAAGATATTTACATTCCAGATAAAAAGTATATCTTTAATTATTTTCGAATATCCTGTAAGTCCTCTTCATTCCGAATGCATTTTGTATAGTTTTTTTAACAGGTAAGCCAAAATAAATAGATTGAAGCTATAAACGAAAAATCCAGTTCTCCTTAAAATACATTATTTTTGTCAAATATTGTTTTTCTACTGTATTAATAATTTCGGAGATATTCGTTATTCCTGGTTTAAATTGTTTAATACTTAATACTTTTAGTGCATAGCCATCCTTATTTTGTAATCATGCAATGTGTGAGATTTTAAACTCAGCATATGTACCCTGTAATGTACACTGCAAACCCTGTAATGATACCGTTTCTGCAACTTTTATTCCGACTAACACGAAGTATATATAAAAATAAGATTCTGTAAGAATAATTTATGGAATATGGGGTAAAGAAAGTCATGTGAACGTAACACAAGGTATTTTAGCGATTAGTTACTTTTGCTTCTACTGTATTGAATTTATGATACTGCTTTGAAATTGCTAAGCTTAAAGAAGATAAAGAAAGTTCCACTGCAAATATTTATTATGAGATTTTTCAAAGTATCTTATTTTACTGGATGTTTTAATTTGCATTTACCGGTTTCTTGACATAATGTTTAGCCCTGAAATTCACAAACCTTTCTTAGGCTTCCTCATACGTAATTTTTAACTCTACTTCCTCGCTCCATAATGCTATAGATTTTGTTGGACTTTGAAATTACATATTACCTTCTCCAAGGAACTTCGCTACGTTCATTATCTTCTTTTTCTTGTCTTTTGAAATGACAGAAATCTGTAAGGGATTATTTTTGTTCTAAGTCTTTATTTTCCTAAATAATGGCGGAAACTAAATGGAAAAGTGCTTCTCCAACTTTTATTTATATTCTCATTCAGTAGGAATCCATGATATATGATAAACTTGTATATGAGTCATCGTCAAATTATGTTATTTAAATGATATGCAGTGAGATGGCGACGTGGCCGAGTGGTTAGACCATCCGGCTCTCACCAAGGCGGCCCGCGCTCGATCCCAGGAACCCACATGTGGGCTTTGTGAGGAAAAAGCGGCGTATGGGCGGGTTTTCTCCAGGTTCTCCGGTTTCCCCCACCATTCATTCCACAACTGCTCCATCATCATCTGTCTTTTCATCCATTTCACCATCATTTCATATCATCTACTTCCTCGCTCTCATACCAGGCATCGAGCTTATCACCCATCCTGGATACTCTGATCGAAATTATTGACAGGCCTCTGACCCCAGGCACCCGCTTGTAAACCCTTCATACGAGGAGCGTAAACAGAGAAAGAAGTTATATGCAGTAAAAGACGGAAAGCTAGTCGCTCAAGGAGTATAATTCGTACCCAAAATTTAGGTACTGCCCCTCTTTGTGATAGGTTTTCTGGCATGATATCCTGCCAACTGCTGCTTATGCACTGTGCCGTTTTCCCCTCCCCCTTGGTCACGGCTTATGCAAACAGCATAAAGTACGTCACAATGCTTCGGAAAGGATGACGTGGGTCATCGAGAGAAACAGTTAATATACGAAGCTTCTAGAAAGATGTCATGCGTGACGTAATTCATCATTCCACAACTTAAAGCGTCGAGCAGAGTTACCATTTGAGGCAGTATTTTTAACACTTAATTGATTTCAGTGTAATTGTATAAAATAAAATATAATAACAGTCCGCCTTAAAGCAATATGTGTATAAATAATATATAAAATGTATATAACAGTCATTGTATTATGATTATATTATTATGTACATGTTTAATCATGTTATGTGAATGCATTAGGTAATTTAACAATATAGGAGCTGTGATAATAGAGGGCGAAAGTTGCTAACAATGAGGTAACAATGAGGTAACCTTGAGGCAATAATGAATTAGAAAGTTTAATAATGCTACTAGTAATTCTTGGAAACAATAATGTGATATTTTTAAACAGTTATTAAAATAGCCAATCAACAACCAGAAAAAGCTTAAGTTAAATAAAAGTATTCTATTGGAGTAGGATTAACCAATCATAAATTGAAATAGAGCAAATTGTAGAAATTCAGAAGTCAGTTGCTTGTAGACAGTGTTCCTTACTGGACGCGAGACGCGTCCTCGAGAAGTTTAATACGTATCCAGTGTGAGACAAAAATTCATTACGGCGAGGATATTATAAAGTTTACGTGTTTAAAAAGTGCAAGTAATTAATAAATAGCCTCAAAGCTCTCTATATCAGTGAAGTGTTATTTAATCGTGTCAAGGTTTAATAAAAGGAGTGAAGTAAAAATTATAATCTGTGTAAGCCTACATGCTTTAGCCGTATTCACACCCTGTTAAGAGAAACAAGTTTCTACAAATTAATACTGACGCAGTCGAGGCAAACATATGTATATATAATATTTAAAGAAACATTAAAATACAAATTTGTGCAATACGTGGTTGCAACTACTACTTCAAATTTGTACCATACGTGGGGCAGTTACTACATCAAGTTTTTGGCCCCCCAACAGTGGAACTACAAAACACCTTCCACACTGGTTTGCTTCACGCCACTAACGCCAGCGCCATCACGCTCGTGGACAACTCCAGTAACTCCTGGGCAGGCAGCAGAGGCAGTCTTCGGGACCGAGTGGCTAACATCCGGACTTGTGTTCTGGTTCTGACGACGAGATGTGGTGTAAACCACCAAGAGTAACATTTTTGGCTTTTTCTAAATTATTTTCAACTGTTTGATAAGCTACAAAATTTAACCTTTTTACTCTTGGTGTTTCTAAATTCACATTTACGGGGGAAGCATTTATATTTTTCACTTCGTGTAACATTGATTGTATTAGTCGCTGTTTCAGAAATATTCTCAATATTGTCGTAGCCTCTCTTTAAATTACTTCACAAGAACAGATGGGAGCTACTCGCTTGCAAGAGGTGCGGGCAAATTAAACATGAACTTCACATGGCGAGGCTACGACGAGGGACGCAGCTAAAGAAAGTACAGAAAATAATGGCTATTCCAACATAATACCTGGCTTTAAAGGAGAGGAAGGACACTACACTACCATAATTAAGACTCCAAAAGAGTGGATGGCTAAGGGTTTAATGAGATAAAAACTGGTTACATTACTTACATTCTTTTCCCATTGTCTGTTGACGAGGACATCGTGCTTTAGCAGTCGCACGTCTTTCCTGCACGAATCTTACTTACTGACTGTTAAAAACCAACGCTAACTTTCAGGCGTCACTGACGCTATCCCCTCCCTAACACTTAGTTCCCCTAACACCTAGTTCCCCTACTCCCAGGCAGACTGCTGTCACGGATCTCGGTGCCCAGAGAGTCGTGTATCTTATCATCTTAGGCATACGCCACAATATATATGGCAACTTAAATTGCAAAAAGGTGAAAGAGTGCATTACATTGTCATCTTACATATTATTTGTAAATTACATAAGTTTTAAAGTGTTAAAGCCAGCTGATGATGGAATTGTTAACAAATGCAACACTTTATAATAAATATTGTTAACATATGTGCCAATGATTCTTTTCAACTCCTAGCTCTTACGCAATAGTCCGTTCCACAATACTTAACACCTCTGGTTATGGGAAAAGCTCAGTGGTGCAACGCCTATACAGGTGAAATAAAACTTGTACATCCGTGGAAAAAAAATGAGTCATGTCTTGAAAGCCAATATTTTTCTAAGTCTTACACGGCACAGCACCTCGTTTACAAAATACGCAACACAGCTGTGTAGCCGCTGCAGTAATTTGTACAGCATTATTAAACACACTACTTTCCACTTCTCTCTGTAGTGCTGTGGCAAAGCATAGGGCACTTCTGTGGTTAAGACCGCAGATTCGCTTCACGAATGTAGCCAGCCCTTTTTTTTCTTCTTCTGTTAATAATGTTTAATCAACACACAGTGACTACTTACTTTCATATACTGCATTTCATACAAGGCATTTGGTAACATTCATAATAAAATAGTTATTACGATGCAAAATATGTGGCTTCACAATTTCATTATTGTCACATATCTGTTTCTTTTTGGATATCAAGGGATGGTCTAGGTGTGTGTGGCAACTTGGGAATACACTGAACAATGCGCAATACACGATAATACTTGAGAACATTTTCATTCTCTCTGATGATGAGATATCATGATAGAATTGTTGAATTAGTACAGGATAATCATCCAGCCCAATTATATAGAAATATTTCAAATCGGCTCTCAGAGAGGCAGGATACCACAGTGATAGACTGTCTTCCCTGTTCACTAGATTTCAACCCTGTTAAAAACTGTGGGCTGCGGTGAAAAGGGAGCTGCGTTCGAATTTCCCTGCAGATGCGCGAAGGACAACGGATGGCTTCTGAGCACAAATTCAAGAAAAATAATGTAGCTTCTCGCCCAATTTACTGCAGGGACTTAATTTAACCCGAAAATTGTTATACCTGCTCGGAGTTCAAACACCGCATATTAATGTTGTTTATATTGTGTGTCTTAGTTTTAGACGATAATAGCTTATTTACATTTATTTTTTTAGTGATTAAAAACGAGTGTTTTAGTAAAATTATGCTTTTGTGTGCATAGGTAAGCCTAAAAGTAAAATGCTAAAGTTATATTAATACAACATTATGTTCTTCAATCCAGTCATGAAATTAACAACATAAACATTAACAGTAATTAATGCCAGATCCGAACCAAGGAACTTATGAGTGCAAGCAGTGCCTTTTTAACTTCTCGCCGTTAAGTGCCTCCGTAACCTCTTAACGTAACGTTATTTCGTGCTTTGTTTTCAGTAGTTTATAAGCGCCACCACTGAGAAGCACTGTTATACGGTGACCACAGACCATTCTGCAGTTCCTGCACATGCGTTGCGAACACAGCTGTTACGAAGATACGGAAGACCTCCGATCGTCATATGAAATCAAGGGATGAGTATTTTTTTGTCCACGGGTGTATATAACCTAAGCAAAATTGGCTTACATAACCTGAACACAACTGGCCACAAACTGGAATATTAGGAAAAGTTGAGCATAATGAAATGGGTCTTAATTGGAGAAGATCAAATTTATAATGTTATTGGCACTGCACACGCTTTCATTATAATTTTCTTTATAGTTATGCCAATTATGATTGGTGCATTTAGTAATTGATTAGTACCCTTAATACTTGGAGCCCCAAATGGCGTAGATATCTACGTTTTCACCCCGAAATTCTAATAAAATTTTATTTATCTATCAGGATTTCACTGAAAATAAAAAAATTGTTGTTTTATATTTGATAATATTGATGCACTGTCGATACTTAGTTATGAATAAACTAATTAAAATGTCTAAACAAAGCGTATGATGTGAGAAAAGGAAATTAAATTGTATATTGAACCGCCTTATAGGGAAACAATAAAGATTACATTATTATGAAGTATTTGTTAGATGTTAAAATGTACTTGTTTTCAAGCATGCACATTTTTATTTGTCTACACAAGATGGTTGCGATCACTGAAGATGCAAGCTTTATGCCACGAATCCAATGTATGATGCAATATACATTAACAAATGATATCTGCAGATGAAATCTTTATTCATGAGATGATGCACACGTTTATAGCGCCAAATAATTGTTTTTTCGTATCAGAATTGTTGTTTGTTCGTCTTTTTAAATAAACATTATTCCTTTCCAAATTTTAAAATCGTTATGTATCAGGAATACCTGCTAAGACTTTAACGTCCTCTTTAATGGATTAATGTTGTCAACTAACCAAAAGTCACGTTACTGCATTGATCACTTGAGAATCCGATGATTAGGAGATCTTCCGCTAAAACATGTAGGTTAAGTTCTCGCTGCATTTCTAGCTGCTTCCATTTATGCCGTCTCCGAAGCTTTGGAAGGCATTCTATTGACCTTTACAGATGAGGATTATAGCAAGCAGAAGGTGCGTGTTTCTGTTTACGTCTTCACGCATGCAGTGGCGTCCTGTTTTACGCGCACTGTTCTAGATTATTCACATATGAATATATAAAAATTTGAGAGCAATAGCTCTCACTTCATCACTTATAATGACTATGCTAAAGTAATATAAAATGTTTTGCACAATATCTCCACCAACAATATTTTAATGGCAACATAATGTAAGACTGAAATACATTATACTTTTACTCTCACAGGGGACACATTTACTAGATATTATTCGAATCGTGTCTTATCTAAATATACAACTAAATAAAACACTGCTTTGCACAGATTTTCCATGAAAAAGTATTTTAATGACAATATAATGTAAAAGTGAAGTAAATTATACTTGTCTTCTCAAAGAGGACACATTATTTTAATAATCTGTCCAATCTCGATTCTTGTCCAATACGTGATTTAGCCGCCTAGGCACCTAATCGCTTAGGTACTGGAAGAAGCAAAAATTAAATTCAATTTTATTTATGGGTGGTCATTAACTAATATAATTTTAGCGTCCCATTCTATATTGGGTGTGAAAGACCGGAGATTTTACTCAGAAGCCTCTTTATCAGGCTTGAGGTTCTTTTACTTGGTAATAAATCTACGACACGGATGCTGGAAGAACTCTGCCTCTAAACGCATACAGAATGTTTCAAAAATAGAGAGCATAAATTCAGGTGTGCATTCCCCATGTGTAGACAACAAAAAGGGTTATTGCAGCATGTGTCCGGAAATGCTCGGTTTCTGAGTTGAACGTAGTTGCCGAGACAGAAGATATTGTGACATATTGTCACAACATAACAGGACGCTCTGTCAGTTCATTCCGAGACGAAGGGTACACTGAGTTTGTGTTTGGCATTCGACTAGGCTACATGTACTCAAACCAGGAGCTAGCAGAAATGCAGTTCACGTACGGTAAGATGGACGGCAATGCTGCGCTGGCTCGTCGTTTGTACCAAGACAGTACCCACAGCGAAGATGTCCAAATCGGAAGACTATTGAACGCCTCCATCGCCGTCTGTGCACTCATGGGAAGTTTATATCTCCTCGTTTCGGGAGGGGGCGACCGAGATCTAAAACTCCAGATGTAGAGGAGGAGATTTGGATTCTGTGCGCACGACTCCTTCCATCAGTACACGAAGGTTAACGTTGCAAGTGAATGTTCCTCATATGACTATCTGGAGACTGTTGCGAGAGCAACATTTGTGTCCTTATCATTTTCAACCTGTACAGGCCCTGTCAGTAGCAGGCTGCTTGATTGATGTTCTGACAGTGGTTCGTGCAGCAATGTGCTACAAATCCGAACTTTCCTGCCTTAGTATTATTTACAAATGAAGCACAGTTCACACAAGATGGTATTACAAATTTCTACAATCAGCATGTATGGGCATATGAAAATCCACATGCAGTTGTTCCATCTCATCACCAAGTGTCGTTCACTCTGAACATGTGGGCCGGTAACATTTGTGATCGGTTAGTTGGACCCCATGTAGTAATAAACAGACTTTACGGGGCATACGTTCACAAACTTCCTGGAAAACACCATATCTCATGTGTACGAGGACACTCCACTGAACATTTGTCAACAAGCTCACTTCTTGTGTGATGGCGCTCCTGCAAACCTCAGTCGTACTGTTAGCCGGTACTTGGTTCGAAGGTTTCCTGATAGATGGATAGGTAGAGGTGGCCCAATTGCTTTGCCACCTTCTCACCTGATTTGAATCCTGTCGATTTCTACTTGTGGGGCAATTTAAAAGCGTTGGTGTATTCGTCTACGGTGGCTGACATGAATCCCTTCAGAATCGAATTGTGGAGGTTGTGAGGAAATACACAATACTCCTGGAATTTGGGGTTGTGTTCGCACAGCCATGAGGCGTCGATGTGAGGCCCGTATTCATGCAGGAGGTGGACACTTTTCACATCTTCTGTAAATAAAACTACTTGCGGTAAGAAATACGTTCCGTTGAATATCAGTGTTTTGAAGACCATAACTCAGAAATCAAGCATCTCCGGACACATGTTGTAATAGACACTTTTTATTGTTTACATATGGGGATGCATACTTGAAATAATGCCCTCTATTTTTGAAACATCCTGTATATTCCCACATTTCATGAGTACTCCCAGACGGCGATAAGTGATTCAGTGCTAGGCGGCTAAAACAAGTATTGGACAGGAATAGAGATTAGAGAGAATGGATGTACTATTAAAATAATCTTCAGTAAATGTGTCCTATTTGATAGTAAAGAGTATAATGTATTTCAGTTTTTTCATGGAGAAATTGTGAAAAATAGGGTTTTATTTAGTTATATATTTAAACATGGTTATTATATGTAAATAATGGACAGTAAAGCTATTGCTCAAAATGATGTATTCATATGTGAATAATCTAGTAATGTGCACATAAAACAAGACATGCGCGAAACGGTAAACAGATACGTACACCTCCTCCTTGTTATACATAGGCACCTGTGAAGGCCAGTAGAATGCCTCTCAAAGCTGCGGGGACGGCATAAATGGAAGCGATGTACCATATATCCCTATTGAGACATTCAGAGTAGCCACAACGGCCATCTTCCGTTATTTTCTTCTCTGTTTCTAATGTACGCCTAGATCTGAATAGTACTGTACTACTGATCAAATAAAAAGATTTAGTACGCCAATACAATTACGAATTCGTGGAAATACAATAGCGAATTGAGCACAGCGTTCTGGTTTTACGAAAAATATTACAGAGAAAATCAATTGAGTTTGTATTAAACTACTGATAGCCTAAGAGAGCTCTGATTTCGCAGGATATAGCAATATATCGATAAATGTCGCCTACAAACAATTTATATGACATATCTACTACTTGTAGGATATTAGATGTCCTGGAGATTAGATTTTTTGATCACCCCAAAATCATTGCGAAGATATGACTGGTTATCTCTAAAATGCATTAACTTCACTCAGAATAAAAAACTAGCTAGAGATGTCAACTTTTTTTTTAAAAAATGCCTTCAAGAGCCGTATATTCTACAAAAAGGGAGAGAATAATTTGAAATTTTGCCGAATTCCCAAAATAAATCCATACTATAATAACTGCATAATACCAAAATATTATGGAGTTTTGTAAACTATGCAAATCCTTGGAAACGAGTCACAACGTTTAGACAAGTATGTAACAGTAATATTAAATACCTTTCATACATAAGGAATATTTCTAATATATTTTTTTCATTTCTTGAAATTTGTGTTAGAGGGGATTAACGAGCTATAAAAATGGAAAACTCTGGTATAAAAAATTAAAATTTAGGCAAAACATTAAGTAATTATAAATATAAAACACAAAAACAAAATCAAATGCAAGGAATGAACAACTAGGCTAGGTGTAAAAATGGAAAACTCGGGCAAAAAAATAAAAATTTAAGCAAAACATTAAGTAATTATAAATATAAAACACAAAAACAAAATCAAATGCAAGGAATGAACAACTAGGCTATGTATAAAAATGGAAAACTCGGGTATAAAATAAAAATTTAAGCAAAACATTAAGTAATTATAAATATAAAAACACAAAAAAAATCAAATGTATGGAATGAACAACTAGGCTATGTATAAAAATGTAAAACTCGGGTAAAAAATAAAAAAATTAGACAAAACATTAAGTAATTATAAATATAAAAACACACAAAAAAATCAAATGCAAGGAATGAACAACTAGGCTATAAAACCTTTAAGGAGTAAATTCAATTTTAGATAGCTTTTACTTTGTACACGACCTCTTTGCAGTAGGTAAGAGAAAGTTCGAGTTCTATCCAAAAATTCAATATCGTCATTTCACCAGAAACCTATGAATAAAATAAATTATTAACATTTTTAAAAAAAGGTCCGTGTGTGTGCGTCGGTATGTTTATCTGTGTGTCTGTGAACAGCGTGCTAACTGAAATGTTCTGTTCTTGCTTTGAGTTTTTCAATAACTTTTCGTTTCTTAAGGTGCTGTTGCTATTCAGTGTTTCTTGTTTATGGAATAAACACCAGCATATAGCGATTGCAAGCATCTGAGTGTTGATTCGGTTTCCTCTATCCCCCTTATACCTAAAACGAAATGTATAATGAAGCTCTTTCACGAACGCTTAACTCAATTAACATGAAGTAGATAGAGAAATAAACTTTCATAGAAAGTATTGTAGCAGGATCTTTGAGATGCCACGGTGGTGCGACAGTTTGTAGCAGTAATGATGGTCGGCAGTTTAAAACCGTTTACTTTACCTGCTTCTAATATTGTCGTTGACTCTGCTGCTGAGAACTCGTAGCTCGTTCTGTTGTCTTGTGCACCAGCTGCTCCAGTGGTAAGTTATGAGACCTTTCTCTCAGGGTGTGCGTTGACGTATTGAAGGACAACACCAGTTTAAATTGACAGAGAAATTTATTGTGAACCAATACTACTGAAGCGAGTACCCGATCGTTTGACGATAGAGAAAGAAACTGATTATGAGTAGCACTCGAAATTGTAACAACTGAGTTATACCTGTTAACTTCTGCAGTATCAAATTTACGGCTGGAAAAAAACTGTTTCGTAATAAAAGAAATTAGAAGTATAACTTGCCATGAGTCGCTAAAATGCTTATCGGCGAGACCACTCGCAATAGCCGAAAAATCTTACCCACATAAGCACATCACTGAGCGCTTAAAATATCACACGAGCAGTACGTACCGAAGACGGTGCCAGAGTTAGAGTATCTCTGATTTAAAATTGCACGCACTTATTACTTTTAGCTCCGCCTACATAATATTCCCCTTCCAGCAACCAATACTTAAAATCGTAAGTGTGCCTCTTAGCTATTTACCATGTGGCTTGACTAAAATCTCGGAAATGCCTTTCTCTTATCTTTTTTTCGAATTCTGGTTTACATGCCTCTGCAAACGTACTGAATTTAACTAAAAACTGGATTCCCAGAACGCTTTAAGCTAATGCGTTCGTTAATTCGGCTGTCGTTAATGACTTAAGTTAACATAATATATTAATAAGGCTGTTTCTCGGACAATTTTTCAACTTAAGCTTATTAAATTATACATTGATATGAGATATGGAAACTAATGCTAATGTTATTTCTTTATTTAATTATTTATATCTGCCCGTTAATAAATAGAGCATTACTGTATAAAAATAAACGATAATGGTAGAGAACTGATGATGTGAGTGCAATACATCAAAATATTAGAACTTGTTCTACAACTTCCAAACCAACAGTTTCTGACAATTTTATATTTTACAAGAAATCCTGTTTTTAAGCATAAATTACTATAGGAGTTGCTTCAATTCCAATTTTCATTGTGCAATTGATCACAAATACTCCACAATTCATGACTAGATATTCGTTCCAATTATGCGCGCTGTTTAAGCCTTACTTTAAAAGTATTCAGATACAAATTCTGACCAGAGTGTGAAATTCTGGCATATCAAATAATATCGGTAGAATATGGGTGGTATACATATATATTTTCTGACAAAACTGCAGAGCATGTATTGGAAACAATAAATAACTCTGTCAATATTCTAATATTTTCTTCGTGCGAATATAAGTAACTTTGCAGTTTATAAATCGCTGCCGTCGGCAGGTTCAAAGTCCAAACTGTTTGCGGAGCCGGGTGAGGTTACCGAATAAAGCTTATAATTCTAGCAGGTTGATGCAATCGGGTTCTGAGAGTTGTATTTTTCGGTGGTAATAAACTACCAATGCATTTTTTCAGAGTTAGTGAAAAATGAGAATCTCTTGGAAGTAATTCTGGGTTATATGAGTGCACTATTATTAGTTTGTTTCCTAGCATTGGATATTGATTTTGAAGTTTAGCGAAATTGTTTTTAAGAGTTGTCAGAAAGCACAAGAAATAATATAGGTTTATGACTTTTGTAGCCCAAGATGATTTGATCGTATGAAAGCGAAATGTATACATTAGCAGTTACCAGAAACATTTAATGAGTGCAAAAGCTCTGTCAAAAGGTAATAATGTAAGTAATACGTACAAATAGTAAACTTATAGTCCTATTACCACATTTTATACAAAACGTTGAATGCTTTGAATATGAAGCAAAATAAAGCTTTGGTTTTGAACAATAGTAAATATCAAACTGCTTGGTAATAAAATCATAGTAGGTTAAATGCAAATGTGTCTATAGCTACACAGAGAGTTAGTAGAAATGCTATCTCTGGCTTGCAAAATACGCCGAATGGGAACCAAATAGTTAAAAAAAAAAGATAAAAAAGAACGAGCGGAAACGCGCAACAATAAAAATAAAATGTGGAGGAGGCTCTCTGCGGTCCAATATTGTGAAGTCAATGAAGGGTTGCCCCGGGGCTAGCGATGATCCACGAGGATTCGGGAACGGATAGAGCCATACCGGGTCATGGGTTAACTAGCGACATCTGTTGGAGCCGGTATGACGTTTGGGACAAGAGCGAACCTTACGGCAATATCCTGCTATCTCACGTAATGTGGTTACTCCAGCAAGGGAAAGCACCTGTTTGTAGATTTACATTCAAAGGGTGTTCATTCTTGTTTCAGAGAGTAGAGTTAGAGTTATATGCACTGAAAACTTATGCAAATATAGTACTCTGCAAGGCAAAACATAACTTGCGCTTGGTTAATTTTGAATTACGTTGTTTGGAAAGATAAGTAATTGAAACTAACAGTTGTATGCTGAGATTCTATGTTTTAAAAGCATACATATCGAATGAATTAGCTAAAGCTATCACATCGAATACCTGAAACGAAAGATGCTTCTGATGTACTGTTCTTGCCGACCTTACGTTCAGACACGAGTTCCTACTTTAAATTCATACGATAATCCAACAATGGCCATAAAGTGTGTATATGACACAAAAGTGTATTTTTATAATGTAAAAATGACGGAGTACTTCGTAACCTCTATTCGGAGCCTACCCTGGGTGGCGGATAGGGGAATCTCACCAAGTAGTAAGGTGGTCCTGAATAGCTATATCATCAAGTACCAGCAGGAAACCCAATGCCTGGGAGCTTTATAATAAATAACTTGACCAGCCTCTCTCCAGAGGTCATAAATAAAGAGATCCCTATGCTCAGGTTATAGAGTGAAGACCTCAATGATGCTCTGACAACGGAGGAGGCAACCCAGCTTAGGGGGTTAAACACAGAGCGGTCGTTTTATGGGCTGGCCGCATACTGTGTGTATGCGTGCTCCCTGCACTGTGTACTATACCGAGGGTTTTTCATTCCAAAACTTCTACATTACTTACTAATGAGTAATAGTAACATGTACTATAACGAGTACTAACCTTGGTATGAGTGATGTTGCAAGTGGTGTCCATCCGCAAAGAGACATTCCTGGCATCTTCGGATGACATTTAAGTCATACACATAAGTTCTTCGTGATAATATTCCTTACTTCTGTTCTGATATTGTCTTTTAGTTCGCCTACTTGGAGGTAGAGGTTATATATTGGTAATAGACTACATAATTTGTAACGAGTAGGCAGTCATATGTATAATGCACACAAGAGTATACAGATGATGTGATCCACACACCGACCATTTTTAGCGATGCTTAGGGATTCGGGTTTTGATAATAGAAAGGTGAAACTATTAAATATATTAAAACAGGAAATCAAAGAGAAGAAATGTAGAAAGATATAAAATAAAATGTTTGCAACAAAATAAATAAAATATTTGTATCAACAAATATTAATCAGCTAATAACAACGTAGAAGACGGTGTGAGCAGAGAATGGGAAATAACAAAGGAACATATTAAAGAGCAGCATATCGAACTTTAAGAAATCAATCTAAATACGTAAGAAGGAAGGGGATGAGAATTTGGAATGAAGATATTGAAGAAGCAATTAAAGTTCAAAAAGATTTATAAGCTATGCCTACAAACACCAACATCACATATAAAAGAAACGTATAAGAGAATAAGAAATAAAGCAAAGACATTAACGAGAAAGGCACTCAGATATAGTTGGGATACTTTTCGAGGTAATAGCATTATGTTTATATCAGACAGAATTTTTCTTTTAAAATATTAGACATCTAAATAAAAAAGAAAAATATAGGGCTAAAATTAATGTAATATCAGATCAGACATGGATAAAATATTATTAAAAACCTTTGATACCACAATGAAATATTAGAACTTGCGATGATAAATGTAAAACGGTAGACCTGATCACATAAGAAGAGCTAGAAAAATGTAATAAAAAACAAAATAGTAAAACATCACCGTTATCAGAAGGAATAAATATGACATTCCATAAAAAAGGGAAACAAAGTTAGAGCAGTGCCTCCTACATCCTAAAAGTGGCGCTGTTTGAAATCTGACAACATAGAATGTTGACCGTTTGGGGATATTAGACGATTTTTTACTTATTGTATACAACTGGGTTTTTATTCGTTCTGTATACGCCATAAATAAATAGGCAGCGCGATTTACCTGCATTTTTTGTAGTAATTAAAATATATTTTAGCTCACAGATTCGGTAATTTTAACCTCGGTGTAGATTTTCACACTACAGATGCCGAGAAAGTGCTGTGCCCTCGGCTGTAAGTCAAATTACTACAGCACATCAATAGGAGGTACTACTATTTCGATATTTAGACTAGGGACGAAGGAAGAAGAATATTGTGGGTACAAATAATTCATCCTTTAGGCTGAACATCTTCACACAATGCTCCTGTGTGCATAAAAAGTTTTGCAGAGCAGAGTGTAATTAGGTACCAGAAATACATCAAAAACCCAGTTGGTGTTGTTCAGGAGCTCCTCCTAACGTATCCGAAGTTGCTGGATGTAACTCTCGAATAGTTAAGAATGTAATATCATATCTATTGTAGTGCATTAGTGCTATAAACAAGAAAAGAACCAGAAGAAAGACATCCAGAACAGCAACAAAAGGAAGAGGATCACAGATCATTTAACGTGGAAGTCGAAGCTAGCGAACTGTCGTTTGTATTTATACATTTTACATGTTGGTTGTGGCGATCTTGTGATCTCCTTAAGATGACTGAAGCCCCAGCCAATGATTTAAACTGGGTTACCCGGCTAATCTAAAAATATTAAAGTGGCACAAATTAAAGAATTAGGTACAAATCCATGGTATTTAAAGTACACCCTGTAGAATTTTGTGTCTTTTCTTGGATTATTCTGTTTCTGTGAAAGCACACGAGTAGCTCAGGGAGTATTTGATTTTGCCTCACAAACGATACCTGAAGAATCTTACATTATCACTAAATGTATGCCCAGAAGCTAGAATAACAGGTATCTCTCATTACTTTCATATGCTCAAGATATTAGATAATAGGAAAAAATTGTTTTTTTTTTCAAATTGAGGAAGCATACATTAGCAGAAACTTCAGCTTTAAAGCGCAATTCACAGAATGTGCATTGGGGTTGCTAAAACACTTCTCACTTTTATGGTTACGGTTGCTTTTGGGGATTTCAAGAAAGTAATAAAGCTAGTTACAGTGAATAGCTACTAAGGGACACAATTGTAATATATTTCTCTCAAGATTAATTACATTTTTATAGAGCTTCAGAGTGTTGTGTATAACAACAGACAAAATAAAGTTACTCAGAAAAGTAGAAACCTCGTTCAACTAATGCAAATGCCCAATCCAGATCTTAACTTGGAAATATTCCTTGCTTATGATTTTGTACATATTTATTTAAAATATACAAAAATTAGCTAAACGTCAGTCAAAGTGTGTTATTAAATACAGTAGGTGATATGACATTCAAATACTTGCACATACCACGTATTCAATTTTACATATTCTTTGAATCAGCTCAGGAGAAGCAAAACAACGGCCACGTAACGTTAAAAAAGC
This sequence comes from Deroplatys truncata, assembly GCA_030765065.1. Classification (NCBI taxonomy): domain Eukaryota; kingdom Metazoa; phylum Arthropoda; class Insecta; order Mantodea; family Mantidae; genus Deroplatys; species Deroplatys truncata. Next base: position 174,156,859 of record CM060981.1, read on the forward strand.
ACTGCCTAAAATGCTGCAATATTCAAATGAAGAACACGGAATGCTGGTAAATCGCTGATACTACAATATTTTATTGCACATAAATTGCATATTTTAAGGAAATCTGTATTTTTTCTGTTATAAATTTATCTCAGTTACATAAAATTCAATAATAATGAACAGATCTTCACAGAAAATGGTGAATATGCATTTTTTTAATTTCAGTATCTCATGCAAATGCTCTTCAATCAAAGTGGAAACAGACATTATTTAGAAAATAGAAAACAAATGTATACATGTTAAGGACGGTTTTGACTGAGGGAATTTTCTTAAAAATATTTGCCAGATAATGCCTGACTTAAGCATAAAATTTGATTTTAGTGAAAATAGCGAATTTAGTGAAAATGCACACAAATACATGCACGGGCATTTCTCTATTTGAGGGGGGGTGGTCAGTATACCAAACACGTGTTTCTACTGAAATGTTGTAAATTATTTTTACTTCTAATGAGCATTACACTTCTTCTACCTTAGGTGTCTGAGCGATGGAGAAAAAAATACATATAATTATACACAGAAATTCAAAATATGAAAATTATGGGACTGTTAAAATTTTTCAATTATTTAACAGAGCTATAAAACACAAGTTCGTGTTGAAAACTTAGAAATCAATTAAAGCATGTTGGCATACGAGGCGAAATACGAGCCCTAATAAGCAACCCAAAAACAAAGGATTATTACGTAGAGAGGATATCATTTGATAACAATATATGTGGTGCTTATCACTAGATTTATTTTTTTAAAATACATGACATGTAATTAATAATCACACTGCTGCTGCTGTTGCTGCTGATGATGATAATGATGTGTATCATCAGCATGTATCAGCACAACTGAATTTTTAATCATATTGAAATTAACATCAGTTACTGTTCACTTTTAAACATACACATCTAGACACTCATGTTAGATAAACACTTAATGGTACTCAGCACTTAAATAGCTAATTTCTACCAAGTTGAAACAGTTTGGTATAAAACTTTATTACAGATTTTTTTACTTTCTCTACTACGTATAGTAAGTAGGGGAAGTATTGTATTCCACCCAAAAACTCGATACCGATATTTCACCGAAAATATGATTTGAGACCCCCTGAATCCAAAAAAAGCATTTTTGGAAACATGACCATGTGTGTGTCTGTGTGTGTGTGTGTCTCTGTGAACAGCATAACTCAGAAACGAATAGTCGGATAAACACCAAACTTGGTATTTAGGTTCAGTATCTTCCAAGAATGCAACACGAAGGTTTTCAAGAAAATCACCCCACCCCAGATTACCCTTTACATGGAAGATTTTTCGAAAATTTTAACTTTTTCAAAAATGACTATAACGATTTTGATTAAAATATCATATGTTTAGGATGTTTTTATGACAAATAAATTGTATATCTTGAATTTCCTGGGAATGTCTCCAAAAGTATTCTTCATTGTGAACGACTTTTACATAACTGGTAAACCATAAGAGATAGACAAAGGTCTACTACCCCAAAAATGTAGATCGCGTTAAAATACACAATTTATGTCATATACATTTGTTTTGTTGAGTGAACCATTTTCGAGATATTGCTTGTTATTCCCTTAAATTTTTCAATACTTATTTTCTCAAATGGGAATTCCTTATTTATTTTTTGTCTTGGATATGCAAAGAGTATTAATCTGTGGGAAAGGGAATGGTGCTGCACCTAGCAACCAGCTATTAAGAGATATGTATGTGCTTAAACGCTACTTTGTTTCCAAATTGCACTTGTAAATATATATTCCCCTTACATCTACAAGAAAATTAGCAATAAGATAGACTATGCAAATGTTTATCTGGATTAACATGAAGTAGATGGAGAATGAGCGTTTGTATAAATAGTTTGTACAAGAGTAGAGAAAGGCATGTGAGTGTAACACATCAGATTTTTCGTCTATTTATTTTTTCTCGCTTTAACTTACATAGTCATATCGCAACGAACAATTAGCCCTCTAGGCTCATCCCTGTGCCATACCATCTTGCTTCATCACGTGCACACAGAGACCTTAGTGCCAGGCAACTGTAGCTCTCTTTCTATACGTGTCGGCCAGGTGGCAGCTTCGACACGTGTCCACATAGACCGTGGTGTCAGGCAATTGTACCTCCGCTTCTACACGTACCCTGATGACATTAGCATGCGGTCCAGTATACATGCTTTCATTGTCTGTGTATAGATTGCAGAGCACTCGCTATTATCATCTATTTTAATGTTTACTATTGTTTCAGAGTTAAGGTGGTACTTTGGTTGTGATATGTATTATTTACCTTCTAGGACTTAGGGAAATCGCGAAAAACCCGAGGCAGATTGGTCGTCCCATGGAATTTGAACCCGGGAACTCACGAATGCGTAACGCAGACCTTATAATCCGAGCCATCCCGCTCGGTATTACAGATTTGAACAAATTATAACGGAATTTTAATTTTCGTTGCCCTATTTGTCTAATTTTATTGGAAAATAATTTCCAAGAAAACGTCTGAATTTTGCATCTTATTTCTCGAATGTAGTTATTTAAAAGCAATAATTTACAATAATGTTAGAATTTTTTGCAACGTTAAAACTTTACCTAGAAAGAAGTAATAAAGTAAGTAATACTTTTAATTTTCTAAACATTAATCACGTAGGTATTAAATTATAAGCCCCTAAATCCAAACATATACATGATATCAAGAAAGGATTTTCTAGTTCTTTTCATCCTTCTTCAAAAGATGTTTACTGAAAGCTTGTAAGGAACAGAACTCAAATTGCATACTGAGATGTATGCATGATATCAAGAAAGGGCTTTCTAGTTCTTTTTTCTATCTTCAAAGGATGCTTACTGAAATTTTGTAAGGAATAGAGCTCACATTACATATTGGTAATCATTTTAAGTAGCAGAGAAAGTTAAATTTCCACACGCTATTTGTACACACTGCACTCTACATTTAAACATTGTCATTTAAATCACCAGAAGAGCAAAAGTACATTTGATGTTGATTGTAAAAGTTTGAGAATTCTTTCTATGTGCATTTTAAAATAGCTATTTTTTTTCCTAAATGTTGTCAAAATGCAGTATCCATCATCCTTAATTTTTTTAAATAAGAATACTTGACTCTAGAGGACATATTCTTCTAAATCAAGTTCAATTTTTAAGCCAAACTCATTGTGTGTACAGTATACAGCCAATTATCCAAAGGATAAATGTAAGGATCGATAATTCTAATATAAGAATACATTTTTGTACATCTATAACCTCAACCTATCAACCTCAAAGCAAATTAACGCTCTGGTTATGTTTAAATATAAGTATATATTATACAATGTTCACGTATATAGACATTTTTGCTTAGTAGTTTTAACGCTTCGCTCTATGCTATATATAAGAGCACCTTAGACTTAAAACAGTTATCACAGCAATGCAGTCTGTAGCTTTCTGTGCATTAATACCTTTCTGGTTTCTATTTTTATTCAGTTATCGTAGATTCTACAAAACCAATAATCCGGAGAACGCCAATCCATACTAATAGCTTTTAATTGGAAATCTACTGTATACATATATAGGTTGGTTAAATTATATTCGAACCCACTCGCGGGCTCTCTCTACTGCGCGAGACATCCGGCAATTGCCGGGGAAATTATGCCGGCAGAGGCGGACTAAAATCCTTACGTTATAATGTATGCTGGAAATGTTGATCTTCTGCTCTCAAACAGGCAGCATATCTCGTGTAAATATTCTCGCTCACTCTCCGAAGCTAAGCAGCAGGAATTCTTCTGTTGAAACGCCTCATTATGATCAGAAAATTGGAGTGTGGTGTGCGACAAGTGCTAGAAGAATAATAGGGTCTATATTCTTTGACGAAAGAATAAATGCAGAGCAATATCAGATGTTAATTCTGAGGCCATTTTGCAATCGCTTTACGGAAGAAGAGAAATCGTATAGTTGGTTCTAGCAAGATTCTGCAACAGCACATATGGCTGCCGAATCATTACATGCAATAAGAGAGGTGTTTAATGACAGAATAATTAGTGTTGATTTGTGGCCCCTCGTTATCCTGACCTAGCGAGTTGTGATTTTTATTTATGGGGTTCTTTAAAAGACAAAGTGTATCGTTCCAATCCTCGCACACTACAGGAACTTCGAGAAAACATTGTGCAAGAAATCACAAGATTCCTGGTGCTGAGCTTCGGAGAATGAGCGAGAATATTTACACGAGATATGCTGCCTGTTTAAGAGCAGAAGGTCAAAATTTCCAGCATCTAATTATAAGGTAAGGGTTTTAGTCCGCCTCTGCCGGCTGTCTTGCGCAGTAGAGGCCGCGAGTGGGTTCGAATATAATATAACTACCATTTATATATATGCTTTATTAACGTATAAATTTTAATAATAATTTACGTAAAGCCAAACATGGTTTTTAAACAATGTCTTGTAAACGAAGGTGAATAATTAAAAACAAAACTTTAAAAATCTTCAGGAAGATTCACTCTCAAACTCAGTGTTATGCTGACTGAAAATAAAGAGACAAAATTAGGGTATTTGAAAGTATTACTCTAACATTTTTTTTTTAGTATTAGTCACTGGTTAATAACAACAGTGATAATGATTACAAAGTAAACACCAAAGAAAAAGATACAGATGTAAAATATCACCTCTAGATCATTTGTTTTGATTTTATGAACTTACCTTAGTGTGTGTGAAAAGACACTTTAAGGCTTGGTACATCGGCATACATTTTCCTTCGCCACCTAGGAAAATAATTAAACAGACATAAATATGCTTCAGTTCAATGTAGTAAACCAATTTTACCAAATAAACATAACCGTTAATTTTTCAGTAGCATAAACTATACAAGTTTGTTCAAGAGTTCATTTGCTCTAGTTCTCCAGACGTTTTATTGTTTAGAACTTTAGATAAATGGGAAGAAGACACTTTAAATAAATTTTATTTTAAAGCAAAGTAATGCATCCGCAAAAGCATGTATTGCACATGTATTGCAAATAGAGGCATTAATGCTTAATAAGAAGGTTAAATTCAAACTTTTATGACACCTTTAGGATGTTCAAATGATAATTTTTGATACACCACGCACAATCACTTAGTCGTCTAGTTTGGTCTCCAAACATCGTATTAACAGCAATGCGTTGTCGAGAACTCATATACCAGGTGAGTCACCTGCCTCTATTTATTTTTGAATCTATGCAATGTGCTAAGCAACATATGTGACTTACGACTTTCTTGAATTCCTTCTAAAGGCTGATTTGCATAACACTTTATAGAGGGGGGATAGATAACTCAGTGCATAAGTGTTTTACGGGCATCGACATACATGCTATCGTCATGTATGTCGATGCCAAAAACATCCCACCCTGATACTGAGGGCTTCAGTGGGACTTTAAGCTGATTTTACAAACTTTTATTCTTTAGCATACATTGATACACACCATTGAAAACGCCCCTGAAGAAACAACTTATCACATGCATCGGTTGACAAAGCTATTTAAAAACAAAATGGCAATTCTACGCAGTGCGACCAATTGGATTTAAGCCGTCAGCCAACAAAGGTTCGTTGTACAGCCTTGTCAAAAAAAGCTAAGCATTAGGTAGATAATGTATCTTCTGTCGCGAACTATGGCATATTTCAGTTCATACAGTAATTGAAATGGCTGATGCAGTTTGTTTACTTGAGTTAAAGTTACCAAAATGACTTCCATACGTTGTATGAAGTTGCAAAAAGCATGTAAAGATTTGAGGTGGGGTTGAGTTTTGCTATTATTAATTCGTGTAGGAACCCCAAATTGCACGTAGCATTGGCCGAATGGTATTATCATAGTTGCTTTACCAGTATGCCGCTTTAGTGCAGATTTAAATCCGTCGTGTTAAATTCAAAAAATTTATTAACTTTTGTTTTATCTCCTTTGGCCTATAATTTGACATTATGATACAAAGAACATTTTTGATAACATTATAAGTGTGTACAAAATAGAATAATCACCATGTCTTTTCTACTGTAAAGAGGAAGAACCGCAAAGTCCAAATCATTTCCGGGCACTCATACGTGAAGAATGCAGGTAGATTACACTGGGCATGTTACAACATGCAAGAAGGTCTTTCCGGTAACGTACAATAATGTGCATTGATGAAGGGGGTAGTCATTTTGAACATTTATTTCGTTGATGAAATCCACGCTCTTTAATAATTTATTATTCTGTTTACCATGAACTTAGTACATTTTCAAATCCTTTGTCAGTAGAGGAAGTGAAACATAAGGTTTAAACATGAAACAAAAGCTGTTAGATTTAATATCGTCGATATGTGCCCAAAAGAATAAAAGCTAACTACGTGACACGGTTTACAGCACCAGATAGGTACCGATTATTATCGTAAGCATGATACACAATTATCTGATTGTAATTATTGTGTCTCTGGCTCACAGGAAAGCCAATAACAAAAATAAATAGATTAGTATACTAAAATACAGAAAATAAACGTAAGGAGAAAGAAAAAAAATAACCAAAATAATTTGATGTTTGTATTAGATTCGGATATCGAATAGAAGAACAGAGCTGCAATAACAGTTTGTTTGATAAAAGAGTCAATGTTTTCGCATTAGTCTTTAAAATGCGGGTTGCGCAGATACGAATACCTAGGGGCAGCTGACTCACCTGGTACTTGTAACTTTGAGGCAATTCGTATCAAGTCGTTCTTGTAATATTCTCCATTACAGCAGCGTGATCGTTATAGTAGTGTTAGAGCTAAGATAAAATAATGTGACTATTATTGGAACGATTTTGAGAAAGGAACCGTTCCAAAAAATAACCCTACGCCATTTATGTAGTTTCAAAGCCCTACAGCTTTACACTAGAGCAATAATTAAGGTCATTTTATAACCGATTCCAAAAGTAACGCTATGGTCTCAGAGTGCCTTCCGTTATAGGAACACAGTTACAGGCATGTATACGATGTTAGAACCTTGGAAAACAGTCCCTGCTTACTGCTATAAGCATCATATTTGACGGTTACTACAATGATGATGGGTGTGAATTCCTTTAACGGAGTTACGGGAGGTTATGAGTAAAATTTATATTGTGCACCTTTTTAACCTTCAGTTTTTGTGTACCTTTTGTTTAATAGTTTTTGAATGATGGAGTTTTTTAAAGAAAGAGTTTATTTTTTTCAAAATATATTTACTCTTACAAATATAAGCTATAAGCTTCAAGAAAGGTGTTCATGGAATTTGATATATGCTTGTTTTATTAGCAGCTGTATCATAATTTGAATATTAAATGCATGAAATTCTGAAACAATATTTTATGCATTTCCTTTCAACGGTATCAATATTTAGCATCTAGAAGGCATATTTAGCGGTTTTATTCTGAAAACTTGAGATTATCTTAAATATACTTCTGTTTTTTTCACCATAGCTTTTAAATAATGCAGTAAGTATAAGCTTCCTATTATGGAAACTTCAACGATCTATAGCAGGGGCTACAAACTTTTCATAACGGGGGCCAGTTAACCATTAGATAATGAATTGGGGACGTGGCCTCGTAAGTTTAAGATAGGAACCATAATTTCACAGGTCAGAGGACCACAGTCACATTAGTTTTTTATTGAACTAAAATTTGCACTTACATATTAATAACTGTTGTAATTAAATACTTAACAAGTTATCAGTCTTTCATTCATATCTCATGATATATATGCATACCTCTGTTATGAAGTGATTTTACCTTATAGCAGTTCACATTTAATTAGAAGAATGAAACTGACTTTTCTGTGCTATAATTGCCGACAATCGTGATTCTAATTTTGTGCTACCCACCATCAAAATGGACTTTAAATGTTCATAGGTCATAGTAGATCTACATTCTATTTGTCGTATTTCATGCTTGAGAATGTCTTTTCACAGATGTCTTTTTCTTTTGATGCGAACTCAGATAACAGTCCTTGTGTAAAGTCTTTCAAACCAGGAAAAGTTCATTTGGCAGAGAATTATAAAAATCAATCAAATAACTTCCTTGTATTTGTCCTTTACTAGGACATTAGATTTTATATCAATAAAAAATCTGAGTGCTTAATTTTATTTAATCGTTCGAAATAGTGAATAAATTAATCCAATGCAGGCGATGCGTTTGTTTTTATTTATATCTTTTGAATTTTATAGGCGAGCCAAGCAAAAGCAGCTCGTGGGCTGGGTTCGGCCCACGTGCCGTAGTATGGCAAATCCCGATCTATAGTACTTGAGTAGTAAATATAGTAATGTCAAAGTTTATGAAATGAATTTAACATGATTTTAAGAGCTGCTTATTGAGTGCAGGCATTTTAATGTGAGGTATTCTTCCAAGCTTGGTAGGGTTCATTGGCCACATATACATAAGGATTCGCAAATTAATATTCTATAAGTAAAACTGAAAGGGTACTACAGAAAAATTTCCAGAACTTCATCCATGATCTCGCTTTAAGTGAGGAGTAATAACAATAAATGCAGAGATATATTGTTAACTATGCGTTACCAATACGCATGCATGGTGGAAAGGAGAGAAGAAGGGAGGGAAGCATCATCTTTCAATTCTATTTGTGAACGAAACGAAGAATCGTGGCTTGATACGAAAGAAGCTAGCCAGCAGTGGCGCCTGCTGTTTAAGAGCACAAGAACACCTGAACATCCTAACTTTTGGCATCTTGCGGGTTTATTGGTTATTTTTTATTTTAGTGCTATTAAACGTAAGGTTTATGCGCAAATTTAAATTTTGTGGTGTTTATATCTACCACGTTAGTCTTCTAAACTCGATGATACATAGCAAGAGGATCCCTTGCGCATCTTGACTTGTGCACTATTTAAGGTGTTTCTACGCATGAGTAACTGATATGATGTAATAACTTTATAGGTCCAAATACATACAGGTCGGGCACATCTGAAGAAGTGTATTAACGCGCGAAGCTTTGTCCGTACTCTTTTTCCATAGTATCTCTACAATTTTACTTCAATACTACTATGTGGAGCACACTATGATAAAAGTTAAGTCAGTCATTGTAACAGTAGTAGGCCACGTCCACAAGAACGGAAACGTCTCCGGTTTCTCCATACCGTCCATAATCTCAACTACTTATACTAGTTCATTATAATGGTTTAAAACTGCCAGTATGTTAAATAACCTCATTGTTTTATTGTTAAATATTTATTTTATAAGAAGTTTAATGTTTCGATATGACTAATATGTTAAAGTCACTATAAACTTTCAAAATAATAATAAAAAAATAATTGCACATTACTCCGTTCTTACCCTAGCATAATGTACACAGCAACAAAAAAGAACTTTCTTCATCAGACAAGTTATGCATTATTATTATCATTGTTATTAATCACAACTATTAGGCATAACTATTATGTAGCAGATGCTGTTTCACATTTTGGGGCTGTCTTACTAAAATTTTTTAAACACCAAAAATGTGTAATCACGAGTCGTTAGACAGGCAGATAAAATCGGACCAAGAATATCTTGCTGTTACGGTTATAATCGTGGACGTACTTGACTATTATTTTGGGAAAGTTATTTTGGGACAGTTATTTTGTACCCAATATTTGCTGAAACTGTTGGAACTAATACTGAAAATAACCATTTTCCCATTTCTTGGTACCTACAGTTCTGCATACCAGTGAAACAAACCCTTAACTTCCCGAAATATGAAGTTACCACCATCTACTTTAATTAGAAATCGACATTAAAACTGGTAAACACTTCCAATCTTCTGAGCCTAAATGACTTCCACTAAAGAAATTGTGCACTACATGTGTGTATGTGGTTTTTTTTTTGTTTTCGAAAGTTGAACTGAGGCGGCGCCGTGGCCGAGCGGTTAGACCGCTCGCCTCCCATCTAGGCGACCCGGGTTCAATCCCAGGGACCTGCATGTGGGATTTGTGGTGGACGAAGCGGCGTCTGGGCGGGTTTTCTCCGGGTTCTCCGGTTTCCCCCGCCATTCATTCCACCAACTGCTCCATCATCACCTTTCCTTTCATCCATTTCACCAACATTTCGTTTCATCTACTTCCTTCATCCCATACCAGGCATCGGGCTGATCACCCATCCTGGATGCTCTGTCTGATCCATGAGTGTCTGCTCCTCGACGGGCCTCTGACCCCAGGCACCCGCTTGTAAGTCCTGGGGGGTGTAAGTCCTACATAAGAGGAGGGTAAACAGATAATGAATGAATGAATGAATGAAAGTTGAACTGAATATGTGAAATAAAAATTAGTAACTACATCTTTGTAAGTAATAGAAGTAACAACGGGTATAATCAGTAGTTCTTAAGTTGTTCCACATTAAACTTCGGTTAATCATTTACAATAACCTTGTATTACTCAGATGTCACAGAGTAAAAGCTGAGAATTTATTTTATATGATACCTATCAATGCGCATGCTGATATGATATCTCGAGCAGCTTGTGGATCCCAGTCATCCACCCATTCTCTTCTCATTTCAGCCTCAACTTCTTGAAACACACTCTGTTGGTTCAGCTGTCCGTCTTCAGTAACCTGAAAGTATACAAAATGTTCCAGAAAACTATATCCAGCAATATTTTCTCCCCATGAGATATATTTTTCTTATTGTATTTTGGAGTTGTGTTCAAAATCTTTGGATAATAATAGTTAAAAAATATCAGTAGTGTACTTACAAGTTTCGAGCCTTCCATGAGACACTGAACAAAGCACTGTAAAATACAAATAAAAGAATGTCAAATTTCAGAGGTTTTAAATACAGTGAAATTTGATAATTAGAGGCCTTCAAGATGGTTATGATGATTATTTAGTGAAATCAATGGGGTTTTGTAATGGATTAGATATACAGGCTGTTACAGAATTAACTTTTAGGGATTACAGGTGAATGTTAGGTGAGCTATTTGATATAGGAAATGCACGATCTTTGAGTTCATGATTTTTGCAACAGATCAAAATCAATAATGAGCTGGTACGCAGCTGATAAATCTTCCTCTAGTTGCTGCTATTTGCAGATAATCGTAACCGTACTATGTTAAAACACTCCACGTAAATACCTACGCAGCATGTACTTAAACCCTTTAAAAAAGGCGAGAAATTAAAACTGGATTCACTCCACGTACGTCATTCATCTATGTGCTTGTACACGATTTGAACCCTCACCGCCAAATTAACAGCTAAGCACTCTAATGGCTACGTTATTATTACAGCTGACTGCATTTTGTAACTCTTATACATATCATTCTTCGTGTGATCATAGAGGTATCGGTGGTCCACTTGCCCTTAATGACGGATTATATTTTAGAGAAAGCAAAGCTCATAGCTTTGAAAATACTACAGTTATAACTGTTTTAGCATTTGTAGAAGAGCTATTAACTGTACCGATACCGCATTCGTATTAAGTCCTTATTTATTTGTATTTATCACTACGAATGCGCAAATGAAAAATAATTACATAACTTCAAGAACATTGAAAGAAAATGCTAAGGAATAAAAAAGAAAGACTTTACTTAACCGTTCGCGTACATTAGCAGGTATGGTAAATATAGGTACACTTCTGATGTACCAGAAGGTTTTGGTTCACGATAGATCAATCGGCCATGTGACGACACACTCGCAAGCCCACAATTAAAAAGAGATGGTACTTGATTGAAGGAAAATTTTTCCAAGACACTAATTGTTACCAGGTAGCTAATTATTAGACGATGTAACCCAAACTGCCAAAGTAAATTTCCGTGTTTTAAAACTGAAATTCTCGTTCCTTTCATTATATTCATATTATAATTTGTATTGTTTGGGTACTAAAAAGAAGGAATTAGCACTTCTTAGCTACCATATGCTATTTCGATAGCTTTTTTTTCTATTTTGATCTTTGAGGAGCACGCAATTCGTCGTCTCACAATTTGTGGTCAGTGAGCGTGCACGGGGAGGCTAGGAGGTTACAACAGGTTCTTTGGTTTCAAGGGTTCTCTGGGTTTGCCTGAGGTTTCTTCTTAATTGTTCTCAGGTGTGGGTGTCCCCTGGCTATTGTGCTGGCTGCTCAGTTACATGAATGCGCTAGTAATTCCTGTGTATCAGAATGGATTTATTCTTTATCTGTCGTAACACTCGCCACCGCGTGAAGTAATGAAGATGGTTTGGTTATTGTAATGAGATGTTCGCTCGTCGTGAACCTTGACCGTCCTTGAAGGCTACCTCACCACCGCCGGACGCTCATCCGGCATCTGCCTTGAAGGCTGCCAGGTTGCGACACCACCGTCGGTGGTCGGGTCTTCCTTCGCTTCGGTCACCGCCACAGCAACGACAAGGAGAACCAGCACCTCTGATGACAACATCGCCACCAGCTTACACACCGCCGGCAACACAACCACCTCTAAGATTCAGCACGACACAGCTCTTCCAGCCGCAGCCAGCACAAGTGACATCGACTGCACCACCACCTTTGCACCCAGCGTACCCACACAGATCCAGTGTTGTGGTCCACGGAGTTCCCCGGGACCTGCCAACAAGGTTCATTCTCGCCGCCACTCGGCACCACTGGCCTTCAGCCTTGAAGGCCAGTCGCATCACTTCGTCCCGGGGCCCAACATCACTCGTCCGCCTGGCAATGGCTGACACGGAGGACTGCGAAGCAGCCTTGAGCTCGGGCCTGCCCTTATTAGGGCGGGTTCTCCAACTTGAGGTTAGTCGAGCAGAAAGCCATCAGCCCTGCCGCCGCTGCTGCTCCTACGGCCATGCGGCTCACCTCTGCACCGCCACACCGCGTTGCCACTACTGCGGCTCTCCTAGTCTCACCGCCGAATGCAGAGGTCACGACCTACGAGGACGACGCCGGTACTGTGCCACCTGCAATGGCTTTGGCCACTACACAGGTCAGGCACAGTGCCCAAGATATCCTCGTTCGCCGAGGACCACACAGCCAGCCACCGCAGCGCCACCAGCACCACCACCGGCAGTCCACAACCTCGGTCTCACCCGGCTACAACAGCACCTGAACAGCCTGCACTGACTCCGGGAGGCCGTCCAGAAGCTGCACTCCGAGGTCCTGACGTTAGGCTGCCGACTCGGAGACGTCGCCGAAGAAGTCCACACCATCGCAGAAGACAACGCAGAAACCCGTCTGCGACGCCTTGACAACATCGACGCCTCCATCCAGGGTTTACGTGACCAGATGGCAGCATTCACTACTGAGTTCAACCAGCTGCACATGCTCCTCCAATCACTGCAAGAGGGTGTCCATCAACTACACGAGCTACTAGACCATCAGGACAACTTCACAGAGTCTACATCAACACAGTCTTCACCTACAGCACCAGCCGAATCCCCGCAGCTCTCTCCACGGAGTGCTCGCGCCCCTACAAAACCTACGTTTCTTAGAAACTACATAAGTCACAACCCTGATGAATACTAATCCGCAACAGAAACAGCAGCAATCACCGTTAACACAATGAAGGAAAGCACGCCTTAATCCCTTCCTACTCATTTCCACGAACCTCTCCGTGTGTGGCGACCAGGGCCTCGGTCATGGTCATCACACAGATTTTCCTTTACTCCACTGCCAGCGCAATAACCTGGCAGCTATCCTACCACGCACTAACGGGTGTGCAATAGCGGAACCCCAATACCCCTCCTAACTTCTCCTTTCTAACGCACGCCTAATCTATCCTACTTCCAAACCCCCCCCCCAAAACAATTCTCAGCACGTAGGGATACATTAAAAGGAACAATGTCCGGCTAGTCGGTATCTTTTTAATAATGGGGCAGGATACCTGCTTGTTTTGTTCGCGAGGACTGACCAGATGTTTTCTAGCGACCGTGTGTTATAGTTTTACAGTACAGGCAGAATTTATATTCTGTGTTGTTAGTTTACTTTATTAGTTCTTGGAGTTTTTATTGCTGCTAATATTATTTAATATGTTGTGATATGCTTATATGTTATCTTAATTCCATTTCTTCTAGTTATATTATTTTAATATGTTTGATAATGTGTCAAGCTTTCATGGACAGAATGTACGGCCTCATCATGTAAGCACACTGAAAAAAAAGCAGGAGTTCTTAAATTTCACATTATTGTGGCGCATGGCGCACTACTGAAGGAAATAAAAAGCTTCCTTTTTTTCTCGAGCATGGGCTTAGTTGGTGGACTGGGTCTAATACAAAGATTATAGTAAACGAACTTGCTAGTCCCGTATATCTGTTAACACAATTTGGTCGCACAAGTTCTCGCTCTCTCTTCCTCCCTCTCACTCTCCCTGTGGTGTGTTCCTCACACACCAAGTCTACAGTTTTATGAAGGACTCATAATATATTATACATGTCCAAAGAATACAAAAGCATACATTTGACTTTAATTGTAGAAAGCTCATTTTACAATAACTGTCACAATAATGCAACATTATGGCAATCTAGTTTGAAAAAACCTATACAAACATTAGCGGTTTCCTTGCAGCTCAAAAGTAAGCATGAACATACGAGTATTATAGTTTTCAATGATCACATAATAATTAACTCAATATATAACACAGATTAGTTAAATAATAAAATAATACAAGCTGGAAGCCTTGTGTTTCTAAAGGCTTATGAGTAGGCACAGGAATTTCCAAGCATTAAAACCAGGACGAAAGGAAATTAGCTTGAACTGTTCAAGGCTCTAAGCAGTGTCGTCGCAGATAACAAAACAACCCCGTCCCTTGTGCAGTCTGTTGGCGTTTGCATACAGCACTCATCAACTCACCAGACTGTAATTTACCTGTTGTCAGTTCACCCTAGGCTGCTGCTGTTTACGTTCTTTGTATTGATAATGGTTTGATTTAGCTAACTTAAAGCCAACTACTTAAGAATTCCTATGCCTATGAGAGTACTGATAAGTGGCAGGATTGTGTGTTGTATTTGACTGTTGAACCATAAGGAGTTAGACAGGTGAAGTGCCAAATTTTTATATTCGTTATAGCGTTTGTACTTTGAACACACTCAACCTGTCTGTAGCTTCACTCGCCGTTTGTTATTTTGCTATCTCTTGTTTGATCTTGCCGGACTCTAAAACGGGATTTATCTTGAATAACGCGAATGGCGTCCGCCGTGTTTACCTCGTAGCAGATATCTGGTTGAATGACCTTGCTCTGTGAAAGCCTAGCTCCAGCGTCTATGGAGAATAGCGCTATTTTTGCTCAGTCTAATTTTGTTTGGCATTGTGTAGTATGACAGCGTTATGTGAATCTGTCTGATGATTATGTTCACTGTATAGTTAGCATACTACAAAATAGTGTGTACTTATTATGTTAAGTTTTGCACGAACGGAATCATGATACGTGGACTGTCAGCTTGAAGTTGTACAGAAATTCTCAGCTGCTTTCTGACTAACAAATCCACAATTTGTAGGTTGTTAGAAAAAGATAAAAGGCTAGATCCGTATTTAGAAAATACAGACCTAGACAGCCAACCGTTCTGACGGAGGAAACATTGTATGAGATAGAGGCTGTCGTAGAAAAAGGTGCAAGAAAATCATTGTCTTACATCGTGCATTTTTGTTTTTTTTTTAATGACGGAATAACTACTGCCCTGCTCATTCTTCAGATCTAAATGTATGCGATTGTTATCTTTGTGTATACTTAAAGATAAAGTTTATGCAAAAAATCCCCCATATGCTCAATGAATTAGAAGATATTATGTATCTGGTGTGCATTTTCAAATATTTTGGCTGCAGATACTCAAGTTTTCAATAATATGTTCAAGAAGTGGCAGGTAGTAAAGAGAGGCATATTTTTGAACACTTTTTATAAAGGAAAGCAAGCGTAACCTTCATATTCTCTCGCATCGCTAGCATTATTTAGGAGAAAAACGGTAGACCGTAGCACCACTACTGACCAACCGATTCCTATATCAGTGCCATGAGAGCAGCGGACTGCCTGTTGCTCCATTAAAGAGAAATACGGTATAAACAATTTATGAAAAACTCAGGATTGGGAGAATTTATACAGTATCTAAAGCTCCTCAGTGTAAGCTGATAAAGAGATGCAAGCGTAAAGCTTACATAATGAGACATCAGATAGAACAAGATCGGTGGAGACTAAATTTCCCTAGGGTTCATTTCTAACGATCGCAAACAAAGTTGTACATTCGTTTAAACTATTCTAAAAATTACGCTTCATTTGCAATAGCTTCATCAACTAAAGCCTAGTACTATTAAGTTTCAGCATTTGTTACAACGGTGTTAAAAGACTGTCGTGTTGATATATCAAACTAATATATCAAATATATTAATCCAGCATTGCAGGAAAATCTCGCCTACATCTTGGATGTAACAAGGGAAGTTAAGCTACAAAGTTGTATTACTATAAAACAGTGATTTGTTTAAACTCTAAGAATATATCGAACAATTCCTTAGCAATACATTTAAATTACGAATAATGGCAGCAGGTATGAAAAAAAATTCAACTACAAATTTGGTACACATCAATCTCGAAGTATACTTCATACAACATTGTTGTATTTCATTTTCTTGCTGCGAGATTTAAGAATCTCCTACTAGTGAAATAAGTTCGTTGGATTCAGTATGCTGCAAGGACAGTGGTTTGTTTCTAAAACAGAAGTCGTGCTGGTATTATATACTTTGTCTAGTTTTCCAGCTGTCACTTTTTACAGTCCTCACTGTCACTATTTCGTTTTTATGTAATTCACCTTCACTGGCGGTTCACTTCGTTCACACTGTCACTTTACTAAGATGAACGAGTTCAGTTCTCCATTTCTTCGCTTACTTCGTGATGTAGTCTCTTCGTGCTGGACGATTAACTTCATTCGGGAGTGAAAACAAGATCTCCACAACCTGTCTCTCCGCAGTACCACTCGCTGCACATCACAAAAGCCGTTACCAACTTGCTCGGAGAATCGCTCTTGATTTCACATGGAAAAGTCACCCGACAACTCGCTCCCTCACTGACTGACCGACCGACGAAACTCAACTCACTTTTGACTTGAACTGACTGACTGACTCGCGCGAGAGCGCTCGCTTATATAGTCAGTGGAATCTTTCCATAAGGTTCCCGAACGTTCTAGAACTATTTCGATATACTTTTTGAAGGAGGGGGAGAAGCTTCCAGAAGGTTCTAATTATCTGCCGATAGCGCCCTGGTGTCCACGCTAGCGAGTGGCAGGTATTGTTGTTTAACCCAACCGTCCGGCGCTAACCTCCCCATAACCTACATCACAGTATTCTATTAGTGCAATATTATGAACATATTTGTTCTGTTTTTTATTTTAATAAAACACAATAAGCGCAAAATCTATTTAATTTCCTTAGACAAAGTGCCCAGTATAGAATATTTAGTCCCATTTTACTTTATCTAATGCTAAATAGAGGATGTATTGCATTTCACCCAAAAATTTGATATTGAGATTTCACCATAAATACAGGTTTAGAAACTCCCTGTTCCAAAAAGGCATTTTTTGAAACATGTCAAAATTTAATTATATATTCTAATTAAGAAAATGTGTTGATCGAAAATAAAAGCTAATAACTTGGTTTACACGTAATTATTGCAACTACACTTCTAATTACCTGTTTAGCTCCAATATTATTTATGCATTTTGGTGTGTGGCGTACGCTTACATGTCTCTGAATGCCAAAACTGAAAATCTACATTTCCAATGCCTAGGAACTGATTAATGTTAAAAAATGTGTTTGACATCGACTTTGTGTTTTTACCGGATTTATCTTTTCACCTTCCCTACTGCTTACCTGTAGTTAGTACAGAAAGCATTGCATTTCGCCCAAATTTTGATTTAAACATTTCACCAAACATACATGTTTTGAGGTCCACTGAATCCGAGAGAAACATTTTTAGAAAATGTCTGCGTGTGAGAGAAAAAGGAAAAAAAGTGTGGGATAAATATCAAACTTGGTATTAAGTTCATCTTCAAGCAATGTGACATGAAGATTTCTAAGCAAATCCTGCGTCCCAAACTACCGTCACATGGAAAACTACTTTTATTGCTGTTTATTTATCAAAAAATGACCACAACAGTTTTGACAAAAACGCCTTTTGTTTAAGATATTTGCATAATAAATTAAATGCAAACTTTGAATCTCTGCGAAAAGCTTATGAAATCCTCTTTGTTCTGAATGGATTTTGTATAACTTCATATAACTGGTAAACCATAAGAGATAAACGAGAAATGACTACACAAAAATTGTAGAGTTGATTATAGTTGTGTTCTGGGTCCGTGAGCCCCGCGGGATGAGGTGTGGGGAAGGGGAAAATGCAGTCTGAATTACGCAGCGTGCAACTATGCAAAACAATAGGGTCTTAGTCAGTATTCACCTAGCATTAACATAGCCTAATTTGCTCAGTGTATCCAAGCAGTTCACTTATGTAAGAATCGCATATGAATTACCACGACCACTGGTATAAGGTAGGCTGAATGTCTATCCTACTTGTGTGTATAAGTACGCATTCCTTCGTGGGTTCATGCGCTCGGAAAACCATTATAAAACACAATTTATGTGAAATAAAATCTTTATGGCATTTCCGAATAGTTATTTGTGATTTATTTGAATTTTTAAATACTTTTTAGCTTATTGAAGGGGCCAGTAGCCATTGAATAATTTCTTGTGGTCACGCATAAAGAGGAATTTCGAAGCCACCACATAGTCACTCGCTTTTTTAAAGATTTGACTATCGCTTAACCTTTCTGTATCGCTCTTATACCTGCAACGAAATGTGCATTAAAAGCATTTCAGCAAGCGTTTAACATGAACTAAATTGAAGAATAGTTTAATAGGTGTAGGCAGAACAGTCATGTGAAAATAACCTTTTTCTTAGTAAGCTCAGTTCCTCTATTACGGTTTATAAGTGATGAAAATGTATACAAAATTCAGTCCCAAAGATGAGGGCTTCACAAGCTCCCGCCACCAAGTTTAAGATATAGTTTTATTTGTTATGTATATATCTTGAATATATGGTACTTTAGTCAAAAACTTCAAAACCATTTTAAAAAAATATGAATCAGAAATAAAATAAACGTTTAAGGGTAAAGGTAAGTAAAGGCAGTTTAGTATTGAAAATGTATTACAATATGAATTAACACTTTTTCACTGCTCCTTTCAAATATTTTTTTTCCGTTTGTGTAAACACAGTAACCCACAGATCCGAAACATCCATCCCACATTTTCCTCTGTTTGTTTATTTGTTTGCTTAAACGTGCATCCGAGGGTGGTGCATCAAAACCAAAACAGAAGGTAAACAGAGCCACAATTTCTATTCATCATAAAGATAAAAACGTTTGCTTTTTAAAACAATGATTGAAATCTGCGGAACACTTCATGTCACTGATTCGATATTTACCAATTAATTACCGCTGTTTAAATACCTGAAATTATTTGACATTTGCATGTCCATCACACAAAACGACCTAGATTTGTTGTTATTTGTTTTGCTGTTGATGGGTTGACAAGTTTGAATGGGAGTTTGTATATGTGGGATATTGAACTCACCCGGTGTTCCTCATTTGTTTCGTCCTTAAGCGTTATGTCAAACTCCTCACTGTCCTCTGTGCCTTCTGCTGCATAAACGAATATGTCTGAAACATAAGAATTTACTGTAACAGTTCAACTGACTTCTGTATTAAGCACGACATTCTCATTTAATTTAAATGTACTAGTATACTTAGACATGTTCTGACTGTTAATTAAGGTTTTGGGCGCTTGCTCCTTGATTCCTACCGATTTTCAAGCAATTACTGTAATATGGAAACGTTTCGCTCTAATGTAATAAAATATATTTCTGGTTTGTCATTGCTTAGCAAGTTTATACATTACTTCCAATCAATTTGTCCATATCTGCTTCAATATTTCTGATTTTTACAAAATTAAAGTCCGTTCTAAACTCCAGAACTATATGTTTCCCTCGAGGTGGAGTTTGAATTATTTGGGTTTTCCAATGTTAGCTGTCATTCGACTTGTCAGAACGAGCCATTTTCAAGTTTGGATTTCAGAGCGGGTACCGGAAAACCTACGATTAAAATACCATTGTCACCCCATTAGTTCTCGCAGTGTTTGTCATTAAGAAACAATATCATGAAAAGATCCCATGCTTATTTGTTTAAAGGGTGGGGCTCAATTTCAAGAATACTGCAAAGGAGAAAGCGGAGCAAATAAGCACACATTTTACATTTTATTTTTATTTCTGTTACTTATCTACAATAAACAAAAAATGATGTACTCTACACAAAAACTCGATTTCGAGATTTCACCTAAAATGCGTATTTTCAGGCCCTCTGAATACATTTCTTTAGAAAAGTCAGTATATGTGTGCGTGTGTATACTTCCACTACATTCCATAGATAAGTAGTAGAGAATAAGAATAGCCGCCAAAAAAAACCCGCCAAATCCTGTTTCAAGCCTCGTTGTGAAGGGCTAGGAGTAACGCCTCGTTAAAAAATCTTGGTTTAGGTGGCTTGGGCTGATAATACATTATAAGTGTCCCTTGCCACGGTTAGGTAAAGAGCTCAAAAGTATATTCAGTGGAGAATTTCTTCAGTATTGTGAATATGGCGATAAAGGAAATATGTTTGTTAACGACGCTGGCACTTACTAGGATCATATTAATGCTGCTGGTGCGGCGGCATTTCATCTCACAGTTCTTTTACATGCATGGCACCCATGGGGCTGTCGCTTTTAAGCTCACTTAAAAAACATGGTCTGAGCCGCTTCTAACCCCCGACCTTTGGAGTAGAAGGCCAGCGCCTAACCAACTGAGCCACCCAAATCAACATATGGCGGAAGGGTTATTCACTTCAGGAGAAGGAAGTCCGTAATAAACCCGGGAAAAGAAAACCCATGAGGTGGGAGAAAGCAATTCTCTAAGTGTAGAAGACTCTAAAAGAAATCCCCTGGTCCTTCAGGTTGGGGGTTGCGCGTCTGGACTAGTGTCCTGTCCACGTAAAAAGAAATTCACTCATAAGCCTTAAAGTATAAGAGCATTATTAAAACGCACACGATTAGATAATATAAGAACCAAGAAATACGGGAAAAGTTAAATATATTTGCAATACAGGATAAAATGTTAGATTACAGGGGATATTGGGCAGAACATCTACAGAGAATAGATAGCTCAAGGATTCCAAAATGGATGCTATACTACACACTTACAGACCTAGGCTAAGATGGATAGAGGCAGGAATAGGCCAACCCCTGTTAGGCAGAAGAAGAAGAAGAATATTTTGTATAAAAGTGAATAAAGGCAGCTATGTGAATGCAATACTTAAGAATTCTTTAAAATTTAATGTTCGTATTGATTCCAATTTATAATACCGGATGGATTCATCTTGTAAGTACATTTTGTTACACATAACAAGAAATACCATTAAACAGAAATTATATTTTATGTATAATTTTAAGATCAAGAGCGAGCCAACATATCCACCGTAAAAACACGTTAAAACATGTGGCACAGGTTGGCTCACTATATGGGGTAGGTTGGCTTTGTGCTAAGTAAATTTGAAGTATGGCCAACCTGAAATTAAACATGTATTTTATTCCTTTCGGAAGGAATATTTTACAACAATGAAGTGAATGTTGTTCCAGATATATTCATCAGCCAACGCAAAAGTCTTTGTGAATATTTGACAGCAACGTTAAACATATAAAAGTTGTTTTTTTAAATTTATGGATGTTCTTTTAGTTGTTGTGGTCCTTAGTGCCCCATTCTATATTGGGCGTGAAATACCAGCAATTTTACTTAGAGGCTTCTTCATCAGGCTTGAGGTTCTTTAACGTACCGTAAATCTATAAGGACCTCTATCTTTGCTTCCCTTCCGAAGGAAGTCCAAAAATGTCTTAGAATGGCTTCCTTTGGAAGGGAAGTAAAGTAAAGCCAGTGGTCCCTGTCGTAGATTTGTGGCACGTTTAAGAACATCAAGCCTGATAAAGAAGCCTCTGAGCAAACATTTTTCGTCTTTCACGCACGATATAGAATAGGACGCTAAGGATCACAGCAGTTAAAGAGCGTCCCTAAATAAAAAATAAAAAATAAAAATCCTTTATGTTTTGTAATAAGAGCTGAAAAATATGAACAAATAAATCTTGCATTTGTAATCTTGCATGAGCTTACATTTTGTATCGTAAGTTAGAAATTATGTTTTTCAGTTCTGGTTGCCTAATGCCTGCAACTTTGTGGGAGGGACAAAATATAGTGTGTTGTTTTTGAAGTAATTGGCCTTATTAAAAATGAGAACACGCATTATATAAAGTAAAAACAAACACTAATTCATTACTATGAAGCAACGGGCAGTTTGACACATCCAAATTATCCTTCTTGTTAGTGCCAATTTATCCCATATTGATTCCTAAGTTGAACATAAGACTACTTCACCTAACTCCGTTCATAGTGAGCTTAATATTCCCCAATATTTCAACCCGGCTTTGGTTTCTGCGAGTGTTGCATGGTTCAACGTAGACACACACTATTCCTCGAATGCCTTGAGGATTCCATTTAAGCACTGTCCTGGCAATATCTTTTGCAGGTCAGTAAATAATGTTCACAGACATCCTTACTTTCTTCCGAAAGTCTGTCCTTTACATTTCTTTGTTTAGGTTTTAACCATAGAATTTTTCTTGCTTTTTAAAAATATTTGTGGTCCTAAAATGCATCATTTGACGGACATTTTTTAATGTTGCTCCATTTATACCCCCATCTTTAACTTTAATGGTTATACCGGCGGCCTTTTTCCTTTGAAACATATTGCCTATAGCAATGGCGTTAGCTCTAAACAGTTGACTATGGATTTATGATTTTTCTTTGGGTTTTATACATTAAGTCTCACATACATTAATTGATACTTCTAGACTCTGGAAAGGATAAGGAATAATCTTGGTTAAAGAAAAACCACCCCGGCAAGAATCGAACCCGGACACACAGTAGACAGGTGCTCTACCGAGTGAGCTACGGGGCCTACCTGACAAATGTTTCTTTTGAATGATGGGTAATAAAGCACAACTGTTCCTTCGGAAGTTGCAATGGTAGCTAATATCTTTCCTTCACAGACCATCGTTTGAGACTATCTTAGTTTAAGTTGTTATTCTTGTAAGATTTTAAACACTATAGTCGTAAAATTACGAAGCTCCATCAAGAACAGTGGGCGCATTAACGGAAAACTGCGGTTTTGTAGAACGCTTGGTTTCACACATTCAACAAGGTTGCCCATCCGAATCTCCCACCATACAGGATGTTTGTACGGCCTTCATTTAACTGACCTCTCCTTCATTTGTACTTGACCCACAATCAGTTGATCAATTTCGACAGCGTTAAGATATTCATTTTGAAAGAAATAATATACTTGGATTATTTTTTCTCGCAGTCATAATAAAGTGCTGGCTAAAATGAGCAACAATAGATTCCTAAAGCTGCAATGGTATGAATACCACCCTAGAAATATTTGAAGCTTATTTCGTAAGCCCAAATAATGTATACAATGTCGTGAATAATTTTGAGATGCACCACTGTTGCTCAAATGCTAAGAGCATCGGCACGGAGAGCCGAGGATCCGTGATTCTAGTCCCAGCCATAGCATTTCATTTCTTTAAGTCTGATTCAAACTTCCAACTTAGTGCCAATACACGACTAGAGTGAAAGTAGGATCTTCAAAAACAAATTTTGTTACTCTTTATGATTCACAATATAATTGTTTAGTTTACTAGCTCTTGGAAAATTGCAATTTTTCAAGAAAATATTTTAATCTAATATACCTCTCTGTTTTACCATTGCCCCCTTTATAAGTTTTAGAATTTCAGGCATGTTTCAACAACATATTTGGGAATAAGTTTTATTATAAATATAGGTTCTAGCCGAGCAAGAAGTAACAGAGGTTCAGCTTGAACTTGAATCTCCATTGAAATTGTTTCGAAACTATATTTGTAGCTACAAGCAGTTTCCAAGTATGGTATTGTTTGATAGAATGCTGTGCCAATCCTATGACTTATCACTTTGTCACTATCCTCCACAGATCTCCTCAATGTACTTGTCCATTCCCATTTACTTTTGGCGATGAAATGGAGACTACTCTGGCTCATTTCCAAAGGCACTATAGAGCTGATTGATGGCCGTAGTAGCAATCACTCCCTCATTTTGTGCTACGCTTGAATCTTGCAAACCACTGTCAGAAACACTCCAATTGCAAGTGCTGCACTAAAAGTGCTTAATTAACCACGTTCTGTCCTTTTATACAGGAGCCCAATTCTGACGTCAGAGACTTCTGGCGCAAAATATTCAGGATGAAGCTTCTGCTGCAGAATATGCCGTAGCCACTGACATCAGTCTCTTGTAAACGTTGACGCCATTCTTTATAGCAAGGATGCCGATGTTGTTCTTTGGGCTACTTCGTCATGCTACCGTACCCATAATGGGTTTGACAATGTGTACACTGCCTCAAGTTAACATACAGTTATCAATGCTATGGATTTTAAACTTCGCATTTTTATAAAACGAAAAGCCCGTTAAATACAATGAACCGGAAAATAAGGTTAATAACTTCGTTTTTATGTTTCAGTAGCCTGAAGTAGAATGTCATGAAATAGAAATTTAAACTATTTAATTTCGTGGTTTCTGAGAAAATAATTGGTACATACTCATTACATTTTCTCCCTAATTTACTTTCGTTTCTTTTTCCTACTGTCATACAATTTTATGGAGAAATGAATCGAAAATATTATGACGTAGTAACCTTTGTACTGCTCCTGGACTCTGCTCAAGTGGAGCTCTGTGAAAAAAATAGCTAAAATTTGAAGTAACTCGAGATAAATGTACTTAAGATAACTGCACATAAATAGATTTGAAGATGGAATGAGCTTGAAAGATAGCGATCATTACAGAAAATAATGCACATTTGTTATGCTTCTCTAGAATTTGCTCTCTTCTGAGAAAATCAACATTAATCAGATAATTTTTGACGGGAGATGTGCAGTGAAATTGCTCCGTTATTCTTTATAGATATCGAAAGTTTGTGTTAAAGCAAACACAGGTTTTCCATAAAAGTTAATGTTCTTGGTTTCAGATTTTCAATTTACATCACAGATTTGAAATAATGTAATAGCAAACAGCGTAACTAAGGATTTCAATTGCAATCGATATATTAAAACACCAAAACAACCTAAGATTCAATAGTATTTCGAGCCAATTCTTTATGAGTAAGAGAGAAACAAACGTCCAATATGCACTTCGACTATAGGATCATAGCTACATTAAAGCACTATGCAACATAGATACACTGTCTACATTCTGTTATTATCAGTCCTTAGCATCATAAATTTGATTAGTTTTTTTGAGCACATTTAAACAATATTCACAAAAAATTCAAGAAAATGTTTGAATGTGTTTTAAGAACTTAATTTATATATTAAGATACAAAGTTCCTCTAAAGTTCATATGTGCAGATATAACTAAACTTACCATCTGTGACTCCAAATTTTTCTTTACACTCTCTTTCAATTTGGTTTCCATCTTTGATGACCTCAACATTCTCCGTAGGTTCCTGCAAATATTGATATCATACTGTTTATCTCATTGACTTTAAAATGAGTTGGTTTTATCAATTGGTGATTTGCAATAATAAGGGTAGTCACGATGATAAGAAGTTGCAAACTACCAACAATGCTGCTAGGTGTAGAAATTTTCGTACACCTTAAGTATTACATGTGACTTCTATAGCTGTATAATCTGCGACAGAATATCAGAAATCTTTGCCCGGGAAGAACAAACTTTGACGCTGATGAATAAATAATAACAATAATAATGATAATAATAATAGTAATAATAAAAGCATGCTTGCCTAACATATGCTATAACTTTTAGAGTCAATATGTATTTCTAAAAGAAAGCTGTGTATAGCAAACGCAGTATTTTTCTCTTTTAGATGTAATCAGTTTTCATAATTGCCCTATAAACTGTTTTATAAAAACCATTCTTTCATCCTTAAGATGTGTAGGATGTGTTTATCGGAGGAGTACACCCCACCATTGCGACTAACTTGATCTATCGTGACTACATCCCGGGTGATAGGGATGGGGTGAAGGAGGCGTAGGACGTCGCAGTTCAGCAGGAGACAAGCCCACAGAGATGCGCAGAAGTCTCTAATATTTCCAGTTTGAACACCCGCATACCAGTAGAGGCAAAGAATCCCGAGAGAGGGCAACGAAGCGACCTTAACGGACGGGACGACGCAACCTAACGTTCACGGGGAGAAATCTTTCAATGTGCAAGCTCTACGCCAGCTCTGTGCAATGCAGCGCCCCCGGGTGCCATGGCGCCCTTCATAAGTAAATTTTTATTCCCACGATTTCAAATATTAAATTGAATTTCAGGAGAAAAACTATTTTCTTTAAAACATATTCCCAGTTCACACCCATGAGCTTCTTTTTGTGACTCAAAGCTGTACTCATTATTTCCCTGAAGAAATAAATGATCTCAATTATTGGGAACTGGAGACAGAGTCATTTTAATTCTCAACAAGGTTTTGCTGCAAACAATAAGTTCGCTCTTTTGAATATTGTTTGTACCGACAATGAGCGAAGGAGTCGGTTTTTGAACTAAACATTCAGTATAACTTGAGAGCTTTGGAGTTCAGTTACGTGTCTTGTGTTGTGATCGATTGTTCTTAATACGATATGGCTAAAACACAAACAGCTTATAGTTTTAAGAGTGACTGAAAGAGTAGTATTGTTTTATGGAATTCAGAGGAAAACCATTGTGTTTTCAGACACAGTAGTGTGTCTGTTCCAAGAAAAGTAACGTAGAACATAATTCTTGGACATATCACACAAACTTTAATAGTGAATTTCCTGTTGATTCTGAATTACGGAAACAAAAAGTTAGAGACTAAAAATCTAAATTAATGTTACAGCAAAGTGTGTTTACAAAATCTGTTCATCAAAATAATAACGTGAGAATAGCTTCTTACAAAGTCTGTTATGTTTTAGCGAAAAGACAAAAACCTTTCAGTGCGGGGAAATAATTAAAGAAGCAATTATCAGTGCCGCGGAATCTGTTCGATGGTCACAAAGATAAATGAATAAAATAAACCGGTGAAATCTATTTCAATATGAGATTAGGTTTGAATACAGCACATTTTTCTAGTATAACTAGCCAGTTGAGAGTACAGAGAGGAGGAAGGAGTTGTAACTTTAAAAACTTTTAACAGCTCTGGGAGAAATTTAATAACAGGTACGTGTGAATAAAATAAATCGAATGTAATGTTATGCACTTCAAACATGATACTAGCCAAACAGCTACATTAAATACATTTAATGCTTGTAAAAATTCCTTGTAAGAAATAAAGATTTCAAAACACACGAACACACACACACTCTATCATAAAGAGTGAAAAAAGCAAACCACTGCTAAGAGAAATTCCTAGGAAAAGTAATGGTGTTTACGTGGAATTTCTCCCAAAGCTTGACGTTGCGTTGGCACGTAGCATGGTGGAATTTCCACTTTATCACCAGAAACCTGGAAATTCCAGAGACTGGTGTCTGTTTTCTCGACGAGAACATTTATTTTAAAACTTCATATATATATAATTTCCTTCTGAAATAGAAAATACATTTGATTTTATCAATTAGCATTACTCGAAACAAAACAGGAGATAAAACAGATTCAAACAACTCGTGTACCACACAATGGAAGAAGACACCCTAAGCTCAGTTTGCTAGGACAGGAAGTGAGATGGAAATATAGGCATATCACTATGCTCTTTCTCCCCACAATTCATAGTTTAATTGTGATGTGTTAGTTTAATCATTACAACAGAAAAAGTTGCATGGTTATTTTATTTTGATTTATTTTTTCTTTGGATCCATTTGAAGTTTAACGCCTATATGCCCATTTGTTACAGAAAAAGACGGTAGAACAAAGTACAGCTTACCAAGGGTCTAAACCTACACTTTCCAGAATTTTCGAGAATGCTTACTATAGTATTTCTTCTAGAGGAGTGAGTATGGATTTAAGATATATCGAGAGCGTTTGTATTAATTGCTGCTTAACTCAAGTAATGACTAACTTGGCCACTCCTAGCTTGGTATCATCTATTCAACTAGTATTTTGAAATCAGAAAGGATAGATGCTATGGCGATACCGTGTTTGGATGGAGGACTTCACCTGATGGAAACAGAGATTTCTACTATTATTTACTCTAACATTTCCTCAGAGGAATATTATGTTCTACCAAAGTATTCCGAGTCGAGATTTCTGAAATATACGTTTTGAGAATCTTCAAATTACAGTTTAGCAGTTTCATAAAATGGTACATACGCTTCTTTGAGTCTTGTCTCTCCGTTTGTATGAATATCAGACTTCATATTCAGAGATGTCAGGTGAAGATGTTCACAAAATGTCTTCTGCAGATAATCCTTTAAAAGGAAAGGTATTCTCATTTTAATTTTTTTCAAAATTAGCTCTAACGATTTTTATTTAAATTTTGACAAGACAAACAAAACATATACCTTGAGTTTTCTGTAAATCGGCTGTAAAGTCCTCTATATTGTTTACATAAATTCTAAGCCATAAGATGCACAGAAAGTTACTGTAACAAAACGTAGAACTCATTAAAACAACCAATTTGTGTACAATAATTGGTGTTTATATATTTCGGTGTTTTCGAGATGTTTTCTTTTGCTCATTTGTATTTTATAATAATTTAAGCACTCTACTTTTGAAATGTATCCTTTCTTTGATTTCCCATAAGTCTATACAAAGAATACCCAATATGAAGTCTTACAGAGTTAGTTGCTCTTTAACAATAGACTGGTGTTTCGGACTCCTCTAATTGCTGCATATACTGTATACTTAATGTTTCTGTTGAAAATTTATCATGATTGGAATTAATTGTTCTGATTCTACCTTTCCATTTATCATGATTAATAGATATCCTATAGGAAATAAGCCTTTGTTTGAAATATATGTGGAAAATATATGGAAATAAGTAATGAATGGTGAAGAAAGCCTGTGAGTGCTACTCATCAAAACCTCTTCTTGTTAGTTTAGCTTTTTAAGAAATAAGCCAATAGGGTAAAAGAGTTTTATTGTAGTTGTGATCTTGGCTCTACCCTTCGTAACTATTTCCCCAATATCCGCAATGGGGACTAAAACGAGTAAAATGGAATTTGGGCAGTTTATACAGGGAGAGTATTACATGTAATGTGTAGTTGACAAAATATTTTCGTAGTTCAATATCTAAATTTTTAGATTCACCATGCCTTGTCATCTAGTAATATAGATCTACCTGTTCTATTATAAAATATGTTTTCAATAATAATGACAGTTCCTTTAACGTGACTCCATTGAGAAACTCGAGAAATATCACAATAACTTATATTTCTTAAGTAGCTAATTATCGGCGTACCATTTTCTCAGTACTATGGATTTTTATCAGAAAAAAAAGGTTTGCAGAGTCTCATACAATTTTCCGGCTTAATAGCAAGCTTACGTTTTATATTAAATGGTAATGAGATAGTGTCCCTTGTCTATTCATTAAATCATAGTTGTTAAGCACTTTGATGTTTGACGTTATATAAAAATTAAAATTTGTATGCATAAAATTCCGATAGTATGTAGTTTTACATGTACACAATACTTGAACATAATTCTCAAAGAACGGAGGAATGCAGTCTAACTCTACATGTAAGCTGAAAGTAATTATATACCTACACATACATGTGATATCCACCTAGCAAATATTCTCGTCCTACGGATTGGAAACTCCGGGTTTACAGATATTTTACGTATTTGTTTATACCTAAATTTAGTTACATAATATTTAAATAAATTAACTATTAGAATCAGTTTTATTTAAAATAATAAATACGTATAATATTACACAAATGTAAAATTTCAAACACAGGTTGCTGAATATGTATTTGGTTTTACTCCTGGGAAAGAGTCATAAATGGCCTGAAATATCGTTTAGAATATGCCTTACAACATATGTGTTTACTGATGTCTAACAGTACCCTCTGGTTCACTGAAGCTGCAATGAGCTTGACTCACACGACTGTCATTGAAGTATATTATATCTCTGTTTCAAGAATTTATTCAAAATGCCTTTTCATTGTCATATTTGTGCAAAAGCCAACTACTAAATAAGCAGAGCAGGTACGAAAATTATTCTACGCCTTTGAAAAGGAAACAACCGACAAACTAAATA
Source organism: Deroplatys truncata (assembly GCA_030765065.1). Lineage (NCBI taxonomy): Eukaryota > Metazoa > Arthropoda > Insecta > Mantodea > Mantidae > Deroplatys > Deroplatys truncata. The sequence continues at coordinate 174,187,069 of CM060981.1, forward strand.
AATGTGCACTAAAATAACAAGGCTGGCAGTCACACAAAATAAGAACTAAAAAAAAAAAACAAACACACAAGCAGCATATGATACTATGTAAGTATGCAGAGGTACGGTGTAAAAAGTTCTTTTGGCAACGCGAAACTGTAAAACAAGCTATTCGTCTACGGATACCTTATTTAGTTTCGCCTTTGTTCTCTTGTTAACAAAGTTTAATCAGGAATACTGGAGAGAAGCATAAATCAGAAAGTAGACAAGCTTTATACAGCAGGGCGCATTTTGGTCTTATTTAAAGGGAATTCAATTTGTTACTTAAAAACAGATTCATTTATGCGCGCACTCATCAACTGGAATATCTCACTACACCATGAAGTTTGACAATGTAAGTAATAATATCGAAAAATATTAGTTATACATGGATTATAATATAATCATTTGTGGTCATCTTACGATATACGGGAACATTTGCTTAATGCATTATAAGGCAAATTCCGAAGTTACTACCAAAACCGATTTTGAAAAAGAAGCAAGCTTTTATAAGAAGTATAACTTAACATGTTTTGATAATTCAACCGTTTTTTGCGTATAAGCAAACCATAGAACGTCACCGAAATAATCTGCCTATAAACTCTGCAAATGTGAAAGTATTGCATTAAACACTAAAATTTGATATCGAAATACATATTTTGAGGTACCAGAACACCCCCCCTAAAGCGTTTTTAGAAAATTTTTCGTGTGTGTATGTCTGTGAGCAATATAACTCAAAGGCAGAGAGTCAAATAAATACCAAATTTGAGATTTAAGTCCAGCATTTTCAAGGATAGGATACGAATATTTTCAAGAAAGCTTCTCTCCACCGTGCGCTTTTCCTGGAAAATGTTTAGTTTTTTATGTCTTTGAAATATGGCTCCAAAGATTTTAATTAAGTACTATATCTAGAGTTTTCTTTTGCAAAGAGAGCAAAACCAGAACAACCAAAACCATAACTTCTGTCAGATGAGTGATGACATACGCAGCGGGAACAAAAGCCGACACAAAGAAAACAGAACAACAACTTGTTAGAAAAAATGAAATGAAAATATTAAGATCCATAACAAGGTATACATTTTATGGTAAAAGTATATGTGATACATTCACATGACTTTCTTTATCCTCTAACCTTTATTTGTGGATATGCAAACTATCCTTATTAAAGCTTATTCTTCTATCTACTGCATTTTAACCAAATAAACTTCGCAGAACTGGCTACATTACACATTTCGTTGTAGATACATGAAGAACGGCAACAGTCCAATTTTTAAGAACTTAACGATATACATTTGCCATGTAAATCTGAAATATATGGTATTTTAATCAAAATCGTGTTGAAATTTTGGAATGTACTGAGCCTAAACACTAATTTTGCTATTTAACTGACTTTTCGTTCTTTAATTATGCTCTCCACATACGCAGATACACACACTCGGACCTTCTTTATAAAAATACTATTTTTGGATTCAGGGGATCTCGAAAAATGTATTTTCGGTTACATTTCGATATCTAATTTTTTGATGAAGTGCAACAGGTACCTTCTCTACCTACTATGTACCTGGTAGAGAAATTAAAAAGCTACTGAAGAAATATGGAAATTATGTGGGATTACAGACATTAAGAATCGGATTAAACCAAGAAGAAAAGAATGAAAAGATCATGTTAATAGAACGGATGAACATAAGCTCCCGAAACTTGCGATGAATAAATCCGACACACCACGAACATTGGGAAGACCGCAAAGATGTTGGAAACAGATTTTATTACCAATAGTGTAAGGCAGTTGAAACAAACAAGACACTGTCCTAAATTAAAAAGAAAAATAATTTTCCGCTAATAGCCTGTAAATTTATTTTCATTCTAAAGGCATTTTTTAATTTTGTACAACCTATAACTGGTAAACAACAAGAAATGGATTTAAACTTACAATATGAAAAATGTAGATGTTAAAGCAGTTTGTTTGAAATTGTATTACTTTCTCTAGCATCTAGGTAGAGGAAGTAGATAAGATGTTCCAACTAAAAATTCGAGATAGGGATTTCACTAGAAGTACATCCTTTGAGGCCCTCTTATTCCAAAAAAGTAAGGAAAGATCCCTGTGTATGTATATCGTAAACGCATACATAAAAATTCTGATGTGTTATATCACACGACTTTAAGTACCGATTTACTTTGATATATATTTTGAAAATGGTTCATAAAAGTTTAATTTTTAAATATTTTAATTTTGCGGTGACACATACTTGTACTATTGTGGATTAACTCTCATACAATTATATGATTTGGCAAGGTGCTCAGTATTTTGTACAGCGGCAACACTGAAATGATGTTAATGGGTGAATTTGTTATTAAATAAACGATATAACAAGCGCAAGCATACTCACATTCACGCATCAGACTCTGAGCATACCTACAAACTCTTATTAATCTATGATAATTTCTTTTCCAAAATATTTTCAAAATACGTTTTATTCTAACTACATAAAAGAACACAGAACGGTAGTGGGAGTCAAATGTTTAAAAAGAAGTCTGCTACGTATACATTGATCTTGGTGTTTTGAATACAACTCTTTTAATGACCTCAGGAGGAACAGTGAACGGGCATAGCATTTCAGGTGTGTAGAGTAAAACAATTGAAAATCCCGAAAAGTAATACGAAATATCTGAAATACGGCAAAAGTCAGAAAAAGGGGATTTAAGCAATTGTATATTTTAACACTATTTAAATGTTTCGTAATTAGATGTTTTTCTTGTCTTCTGTAGTTTTACAATAATAAAACATGAAGGGGCTTTCAAAAAAGTAATTTAACACAAAGGCATGTTGTAATACGCCCTACATTTTTCCTAAGTAAGTTTTTGTCTATCTTTTATGATTTCATAGTTATATATATAATAAAATTCAATCAGAATGGAGGTCCTTATAGTCTATCCTCAGCACATTCAGGGTGTACTCTTTATTCCTCATATCAATATGTTGAATGCGTTAATATTTTAATCAAAGCCCTTAACGCCAGTTTTGTGAAAATAAAAAGTTACGAACTACTTTCCATGTAAACGGTAGTTTGGATTCAGGGATCTTCTAGAAGGTCTTTATGCACATTCTTGGAAGGTGCTAAATTAAATGCCAACTTTTTCTATTTAATTATGGTGTTCACACACAGGAAAATTGTTTCCTAAAAAATTAATTTTGTTCAGGGATCTCAAATCGTGTATTTTCGATGAAATCTATATAGAGAATTTTCTGTCGGAATACAATACTTCCTCTGTCTACCATAGTTAGAAAAAATAAAAAATGTAGTCTATTTGCAAAAACTTCTGGAATGATTAGTTTTAATTTTAAAAGCTACCTTTTAAGCTAAAAAGTATCTAATTATAGATACGTAGAAATTTATAAAATACCCTAGGGCTGTTATATGAAATTTTTAACAATAAATATTTCTCAGCATGATTAATTATAAATTATGTAAGTACTAAATGGATTCTGTTTCAGTTACTCATTTTATTAAAAGACTTTGTAAGTGCTATGTATTCACATTGGCATCAATAAGATAATAAGATGTACTGTTATACAAATTATATTTAAATTTTACAATTTTTAGAGAAATTAGACAGACCAAATACCTGCTTTAGAGTTTCTGTACTTTTATTTAAAGAAAACAATCCGGGAATTAAAAGTAGAGAAACTTAAGAAGTATATAATTACATATAAATATAAAGTTGGGGCCACGGGTAAGTGTTCATTTCTCAAAGTCATTTAAAATAATCGCCCATTTCATTTAATATGAGCGACAAAGCGCATTAAAATAAAATATTAGTATGTACTACGGATGCTGTTGGTTCATATATAGCTTTAAAGTGGTTTCACGAATCGTGCTAGCATCTGTGCAGCTGAAGTGGCCCACCCGCTCTGGGGTCCACGTCCCTAGTTAGGTTGGAGCTCGCCAGCCAAGGGAACCTCGAGGCGGCCTTGTCGCTCAGACTGCCCTTACTAGGGCGGCTGTTACATTTTGAAGCCAATCTTCAGCAACGTCACGCTCCACTTTGCCGATGTTGTGCCTTCGGGCACAAGGAAACGGACTGCGCCGCACCACCCCGGTGCCACTACTGTGGTGCCACATCTTTGACTACCGGCTGCACCCGGCCCGACTTCAGAAACCGTCGCCGCTGCTGCGCCTTCTGTGAGCAACAGCTACTACACCAGTCAAGCGCAGTGCCCCTCGTACCCGCGTCAATAACAGACTCTGCAGCCACCGCAGACGGAGAGTACATCGCCGATCACGACCACTGCTTACCAGAACACTACTGCCAGCACCAGATGGCGCGGTGCTTGGAGGATCTGCTTCACGAACAACGCCCAGAGACACCACAGCCGACTGACCAACATCAACACCAAACAATAGTCGAAGAAATTAAGGACATCCAGACCGTAGCATCATCATCCACAGAACAGCTCCACCATTGTCAACCTCATGTCAGTAACAGCTGGATATGATAGACGCCACGCTCCATGTCGCGGACGAAAGCACGCATCACATCCAGAAACACATCGACAAAATCACCAAACCAACACACATATTCATCTTTGCACATGCTGCAGAGGCACGCAGCAGAGTAACCAGATCAACGACGCCTCACAACTGATAAATAAAATATATCCACCCTTAATCCTTTCCCGATTCCACGCCAATTCCTTGGTGCGGCAGCCAAACCACGGTCATGGCTGCAACCAGCACTCATACTTCCTCTCCTACTCACCCGCTCCCAACATCACGTCACTAATGCAGGTACTAATGCGGGACTGCACAAAACCTTACCTTTTACTTCCTACCCACACAACGTAAACCTTTCTTACCCACAACTTTCTTTCTCCTCTCCCGACTTAAGCCTACTCTTTCTCCCGTCCATTTGTACTAATGTCTCCGCTTTCTATAAAAAAAGTAGGGGAGATGAGTCTCTAAGTGATACGAATTTAGCTCCATAGATATTAGTATGAATATGGAGAATTTCTAATTTACATCATTCAGCTACCTTGAAGATGAAAATAATGTACGCTCCCGATTTACACCTATTTGGAAGCGCGAGAAAGTCAAGAATAAATAATAATAATAATAATAATAATAATAATAATTAATAATAATCACAGCACACAGATAAATGCAACTGATGTTGCTTTTGATTCAAATATTTAGGATTTCCATAGTTGTTTTACATGTCTCTGCTTATTATATTCTACCTTGAAAAATCAATTTATTTTTTAACGCACACCTCTAACCTAAATCCCTTTTATTTGCGTTTACGTAAGAAAACACTAATATTCTAACTTAGAGAATAAATCTCTTTTTAACATACACTGTAACCTAAATTCCGAGTCCTTTATCTGCGTTTTCATAAGAAATCTTTAATTCATAAAGCGTAATTTTTCTTGGAATGGAATAATATGTCATTCATATAATTAAAATGGCGATTATAGAGAACATATTACTGTTTGTGCGCATATGTTCCCAAGCTTTATTTTACAGAACTATCTACTTTTTGTGAAGGAAATGCATTCGTCGTAAACGGGGCTCGAACTAAGAATGGCCAAATCGATGCAAAACATGAAAGAAAGAATTCAAATCGATATTATGCTTATACTATGTGTTCAAGGCAAATGAAATTTAAATGCGGTTTATTTAAGAATGTAAAAGCAAAGAACAAAGGTAAGACGGGTAATTGTCAATATTTGTATCAAGTCACAACAAGAAATTCAGGAAAAGAATGTGAACAATAGGAATTTATGCAATAAGTGAATAAGCTTGATTATGAAACGAGTGAATGTTGCATGATCAATATTAAGTGTGAAGCAACAAGACAACATACAAACCAAACATTACATAAAAACAAACTTAAAAATAAAAATCAAACTCCTGATTTAGTCTTCTCCAAGTATCTCTCATTTTGTCAAAGTGTAAATTATGAGTGACTTTTACGTATCCTTCGTGCTACTTGAATCGTAGTATTGCAACCATAATTCTAAAAACTGCCACAACGAGTGCAAACATTTTCACGAGTGTCATACTAAGATTATCCACGTGTTGGATATAACCTTTTATGTAATCTTAGCATTATAAATTATAGGAAATAAATAATGAAAATAATTCGGCTTCTATAGCTTACAAAAGTGAGAACGTCTTCGCATTATGTTCTGAGAAGTTAGCTTTTCTCCTTCCATATCATATGTTATTACCTGGTTTGTTGAAGCGATAAATAAGATAGCCACTTTACTTGCATTCCCTTCCTAGGAGATAAGTAGTCAGCTGTTACGGACTGTGATGCAGCATATATGATACGTAATTATAAATTCAGGTATTAATTATTCTATGTGTATAGCGTGCAGAGGTTTTTGCATCTGCGTTGCTCAGAGAAAAGAATATAACCAGCTGGTTTCATCTTCTCTCTATAAGCCTGGGGAACTTGGAATCCGGTGTTACGTCATTGCTATAGGAAATACCTATTACCTTTATTGGCTCACTTGTCATAATGAGCCATTTATGTACGTTACGAATACAGCAACGACCTTTTTGTAATGGTAGGATTGCATAAATTATTTTTGTAATCATCCAGATGTATAATGTGGAAAAAGGCACACGTGACTTGTAACAGAGCAAAGAACATGTTAAATAAGTAATGATTTAAAACAGAATCATTGGTAAGATTGCTTATATAGTGAATATACGGAAAGTGGTATAGCGTAAGGGATACAGTAGAAAGACGATGTAATTAGAGGTTGCTATATGAAAAATCTAATATGCTACATTCATATGATTTTCTCTACCCACTCTTCAACAAACGTTTCTTAAAACAGCTTACGCTTCTATATAATTCATGTTAATCGAGATAAAGGTTTGTACAAATTGCATATTTCGTTGTAGAATAGGGGGATTAGGGGACTAAAGTAAGCTTTAAGCGATAGTCAAATCTAAAAAGAGTGGGTGATTGATGGCTTTGGAATTCCCTTCTGTGTGTATGGACAACAGAGGAAAAAACAAACGAATAGCAATTTTCCTCCTAAGAAAAGTACCTATAAGTATTTCAAAATTCAAACCAAAAGCAAGGAATACCTTGAAAAGGGTTAACGCTACAAAAATTTTTATTGAACATAAATTACGTCTCTTAACGAGATCAATATTTGTATATGGTAAGATTTTGTCTATATCAAACGTCTATCATTTATACAAAAGTCATTCAGAATGAAGAGGACTTCAGAGGCTATCCCCAGAAAGTTCAAGATTTACATTTTATTTCCTCATGAAAATATCTTGGTATTTTAATCCACATCGTTACGCCATTTTAATAAAATCAAAATTTTCGAAAGTTAGAGGGGTAATTTTGTGCCACATCCTTGAACAATACTGAACTTTACTACTACTGTAAGTATTTAACCCACTTTTCGTTTTTATTAATGCTGTTAATAGACACGCGCGCGCGCGCGGACCATTTCTAAAAAGGCTCATTTAGATTCTGCGTACTTAAAAACATATATTTCCGGTGAAATACCGGTATTACATTTTTGAGTAGAATGCAATTGTTTTCCTAATTGCTGAAATACGTAGTAAAGAAAGTAAAAATCAAGAGAAAGTAAAAAGAACATAGACGCGACGCCAAAAGAGCACATTAGGGAAAGAACATTGGTAGGGCATCCCAGAAATAAAAGAAGTTTTAATTTAATAAATAATGAAGTATAAAATCAAAATACCGGTCAGATAGATCAATAAAGTGGGGTCAGTGGCGAAGTGACATATATAAATACTACAACCGTAATTAAAAACGGGTTGGTAGGAACAATTGAACTCCCCATATAGAGGCGTGAAGAGAAATTGTTAACTTCATGGAAGGGGTACCTGTAATGACTATATTGCGAAGAAATATATTAATTCTAAATTCCACTAAACAATTTAAGCGTGAGATATTAATACAGATAACATATATGCGTCAGAAGCAACAAAGAAAACATATACGTATCCGATATAGTAAAGCTAACATAGTCGTATCAGAAATAATAACGAATGCATTCAAGTATCGGAAATAATAAAGACAGCAGAATACTTAAGAACGAGTAATTCATGGAATGTACATGCAGTATATTTTGTAAAAGGTTGGTATGTTTTAAAATTCTAGAACATGTTACTCACATGTTCTAGAATTCTAAAAAGTATACACATACCAAGTATTCTATCAGACCAATGAAACGGCTATCATTTATCTATCAAAAATGAGTACAATTTGATATATTTTATTATCCAACATATTTATTTTCGCTTCAATTGTAAACGCTCCCTTCAACTATTAAAATATGAACTGTTAAAGAAAAACTATTAATATTCATTTGTAATACTTATAGTGAGCTTTCAACACAGGCCTTATTTGTTATATTTTTGCACGATGCAGTAATTCCGGGATTGACCTTAAAGTACTTCAGTTTTTAACATAACTTTTGTGATAACATTGCTAATGTTATATGTTCTTCAGTGCTAGTTTGTAAATTTGTTAGTTATATTAGTAATTTGCTCTTTTATCTGGTTCCCGCGGGACAGTTCCCAAATTTTTCTTAATTGGATTTCAAAATTAGCAATAAAGTTAATTAACATTGACAATAAAGTTTAAGATGACTAATATTTAACATTATTCAATACCATGACCATATTCAAGAGTCACATGTATGTACATCAAATGATTCTTGATTATTACAGTTATCATTATGTTCTTGTTTTCTATTATTAGAATTATGTTTTATTGAACTTATATATTAAGAGTTAGAAAAGTGGTGATCATAGAAAAATGTTTTATGCTGTAGTTTGCTGTAAATCCATTGTTCATATCAGCAAGTCACTTTTAGAGTAGGTTCAGTCAGCAGGCATTCGCTATAAATAAATTTATATTTTGTATAACACGGCAATAACTAGGGACTAAATTATTTGGCGTGGCAGGAATCCGGTTACTATTTTGTCCTTTCTGTACAACAGCACGTTTTTTTCTGTTTTTTTTTTAATTCATATAATGTCAGTGATAATTAAACTCTAAATCTTTCTCTGTCTGATGACATGCATAATGTGTTTCTATCCTTCACAGTTTGTTTGATATAAAAAATTGAAATCTACTCTTTACTTATAAATCAATATATTTTAATTTATAGTTTACTATGAAACAAGCAGTAGAATATAGGACCAGAAAGGGATAACCTCACCATGCGCTTTTGCGATGACAGAGGACTGTTGATTTCTGTGCATCATCAATATCTATTTTACAGAGTATAATGTGTATTGAGAATACCCAGCGAATGTTTGTCAGCGATGTAAACAAATGCAAGGTTACCATCCTATTGTAGGCAGTGAGGCTTACTTAAAACAATGCATTTACTTCCTCGTTAAGGATGGACAAATTAAATTCAGTTTGCAAATACCTGAATGAAGCGCTGAAGCAGTTGTACTCGAAATTTGTTAATGTGCTTCAATTACTTTAACGTATTGTATATTTTTGAGTAAAGTAATATTTTATAATTATGATGTATCAATAGTAATGAAAGTTTTACTTTCGTTTCCATTGGTGTATATATATATATATATATATATTGGTGTATATATTGCTCGGAATTTAATTATATAATTTAAAAGTCTCAAACACATTAAAAGGAAATTTAAACGTAGTCTTTCTACAGCTTGTAACTGTTTCAGTTGTGACGTGTCTTAAGGAAATGTATAGGTAAAAAGAGGAAAACCTCGCACACTGGGACATACGTGGATCTATTGTGGCTATCGCCGTCCAGGAGGAAGGAATGAGGTGAAGGAACCACAAGAGGCTACAGGCCGCAGGTAGACAGGCCACAGAGATGCGCGGAAGTACCCAACAATTCCAGGCTCTAAGACGGATCCCACTACGGAGCTGCCTACAGAGGGCAATGAACGACTAGTTGACCAAGCAGACCCCTATTGACCACGGGGAGTACTCTTTCCTTTGAGCAAGCATCCGTGTCATCTATCTGGCACCGCCATACGCCACAAAACCTAGAAGCACACCTGAAAGATGAGAAGGAAGTGAAATGAAAACGAAATGATGGACAGGAAATCGTTGTAGATGAGAAACCATCCAAGCATTAGCCTACCGACCAGAGAAAACACGAAAAACCCAAGGTTAGAGAGGCAGTCGACAGGGATCGAAACCAGGACATTGCGAATGCAAGCTTCGCGCGTCGCCGTGGAGCCATCTCGCTGGGCAAGGAAATGCACACATCTATATACATTTGTAAAGAAGCCTAGTAGGTATTAAAGAGACTGACTCATAACTGTATGTGGTTTAATACAAGGTTACATAGTTAATATATTGTTGTTTGAGTGTTTAGGTTCCTAAAACATCATAACAATTAAATTGAGTTTTAATTGTGGACGCTCTTTAACTACTGTGGTCCTTAGCGTCACATTCTATATTGGGCGTGAAAGACCGGACATTTTGCTCAGAGGCCTCTTTATCAGGCTTGAACTTCTTTTATGTGCTGTAAATCTACGACATGTCACCAAGGGCTTTACTTCCCTTCCAAGGAAGCCATGCTAAGGATTTTTACGCCCGAAAAAATCCATCGCCCTCCGCCGGGTTTTACCCCGCGACCTCGGCAACTAGAGACTACCATGGTAATCACTACGCCACGGAGGACGACACTAAAACATCATACTTTTATACAACATGCGTATTCAAAGATGTAGCTGATCCTACGAAACTTATTTGATTTATTTTCTGCATTGTTTTAATCGTACCGTACGTATCGCATCATTTGCAATATACTGTCTCGAAATTGCTAGTGCACCACTGCGCTTGATGTATCAATATAATAACCTATACACTGAAAACGACAAGATATCTCTTCTTTAGTGCTATTCGTCCAAAGTTGAACATATGCATTTTATTATTCATGCAAATACCAGAAACATGATATTTTAATTAAAATCATTAAGGGCATTTTAGAGAAAATAAAGTTACAGAATATTTTTCATGTAAAGGGTAGTTTGGGACAAGATACTTTTCTTCGAAAACTTATCTTAGGAATATGCTGATTTTAAATAAGAGGTTTTGGTGTTTATGTATGTTCATATAGCGAGATTTACTTGTGAAACAACTGATGGTGTTATAACTGTTAAAACAGTACCTTTTTTAGCATTGAAATTTATTAACTTTTATCATCAAACACATTCCCATTCATGCCATATGTCTACTTCCAGATACTACGGAGAATAAGGAATGATGATAATTAAGAAAACTTCTCTCGTTCCATGGAAATCGAATCCGAAACCTATGACTTGAAAAAGAAAACGCTGACCAGCACAGATGCAGTCAGAGAAGAATAACAAAAAAATTACCTTCATATGAAAACTAGGTTTTATTTTTATTATGCTTCTAACATCTATTATTACAAAAGCTTATTATTCTATTTATTTCTGGAAATCGAGATAAACGTTTGCAAAAATGGTTTTATTGCACATTTCGTTGTAGGTATAAAGGAAAAAGAAGGCTAAAGTCAGCTCATTACACGCCGATTTTGAAATTCCATATTGTTTCCATGTCATTGCAAGAAACAACTGCATGGTGACAGCACGAAAACAATAATAAAAGTGTTAAACATTTCAAACAAATAGCAACGAATGTCTCGTAAATACTTATTCCAGAAAAATAAGCTTGAAATAAATTGCGTGTTATAAAGACATCTAGCTTTTTGTATAGTAAGCTTTTGTTTATCTTATGGTTTTCCAGGTATGCAGAATGAAACAAAATTTATTCCGAAAGAAGAGGACTTAATCGGCTATTCTCAGAAAACTGTAGATATGCACTTTATGAGCTATGTAAATATCTGAAGCATATGACGTTTAAATCAAAACCGTTAAAGAGACCCTTTTTGAGAAAGTAAAAATCAATGAAAATTTCATGTAAAGAGAATTTGGGGTGGGGAATTTTCTTGAAATTCTTCACGTTCTATCATTAGAAGACGCTGACTTAGATACAAAGTTTAGTATCCATCCAACTTTTGGTTTTCGATTGAGAAATTCAAAGACAGACAGAGAGAGAGAGAGAGAGAGAGAGACAGAGAGAAGAGATAAAGTAACTTTTTCTAAAAATGCTTTTTTCATTTTGGCTTTCAGGACATTTCAAAACATCTAATTCGGGTAAAATTTCTATCGAATTTTTGGGTGGTAGAGAAACAAGAATACGCGGGTTAACTGCCGACAGAAGACGTCAAAATATCATGACCTAACTAATATAACAATCATCACCATCATCATCATCATCATCAATGATCACATAAAATTCTGTTACATTTGTCTTATGGGTTATAACATGGAAAATAAAAATACAAACAGAAAAGGGGGAGACAAAAACGCGAATATACAAGTAACAGGCAAAATGCCTAATACGGATAGTAACTAATCAATAATAATAATAATAATAATAATACGTACCGATGGTGCTGCAGATGCTGTTTCCGCGGCAACAAACAACAGGCAGAAGAGAGGACGCAGCGTGCCGTGTGACAACATGGCGGTGAACTCAGTGCAGCGGTTGTAGCAGCAGTATTAACCCACATGCATGTCAAGGTTCGATGGCTACGTTCCCAAGTTATATAAACTGTCATACTACCCGCACCTCTCTCGGTGAAAACGCTGTTTCCTCAACTTTCCCGAAAACGTAGCAGATAACCGGGTTCCAACTCTAAACCTGTTCGTTATTGCGTCAGCTCTTTTTGTTCCGAACCAATAATTTGTTTATTATCACTTCTTCGTCGTTTCTCTTTGTCCAGATGCACTATTTGCTTTGTGTTACAAGCCTGTATGTGGTATCGATACCCCTCACTTTCCTACCATACAAATATAGCATTGATGGTACTTTAAAGAATGTACCATCTGGAAACCCAAGTGAGTTGGGTCCGTGATAACATGTGAGGCTCGTGTGAGGTTAACTGCCCACTCTGATCTTGGATTATCCCTGGTAAGTAAGAAAATGCCTACCATGATTCACTTTCTTTTTCGCTTTCATTCCGTTTACTTCTTATCTTTAAGGTGTGCTTCTAGGTTTCGTGGCGTGAGGCGGTGTCGGAAACATGGCAAGCATGCTCGCTCCAAGGAAATAGAATTCATAATGAAGACTAGAGGGATGCCTAGTTTGACGGGTCGTTCATCGTCCTCACTGGGTAGCTCCAGTAGTAGGGCGGGTCTTCGAGAGGAACTATTAGTGCCCTTCGCGCTTCTCTGAGGCCGGTTTATAGCCTCTTGTGGTTCGTTCCCTTCATCTCTTCCCCTTGAGCGTTACACATGGAATAGATTTCCCGTAGATCACAGTGCGCGAGGTTTCCCCTCCGTTGTATAGCCTATACCTTCTTGGAAACGTCGAACGGAGCCAATGTGAACAGAATTGACGACCAGAAGTTGTATTATAGTCTTCCCTAGGAAGAGGCTGGGGGTCTTAATTTCATAGTACCTGAACCCTTTTGTGGCAGTTTCCTAGAAGTATCAAGTATGAGAGCTCAACTAGAAAGTAGGGAACATCTGGAATAATAAAGTCCATGAATTAATTTCGGATCCAAGCGGTAAGCATTTTAGGAATCTTTTGAATTGAAATTTATTTAACTAGATCTTGCATAGATCCAGTTACCTGAATTTAAATTAGAGGTATTTCTGGCTATCTTACAGGCCACAACATACTGTGTAGACATTTGCACACAATGGGAGAATTACCCTTTAGCAGAAATTAATGTGGAAGGAAAAATGAAACCTCCCAATATGCATATGCGAGTGCGAAGGTTTTTGCCATGCCATGCCATGCCACATGCATCCTCAGGCTCCTTTTTCTTAGAAACTGAAGGTCTAAGAAAGACAAACAAGGACGTGGTCCGTTTTACTGGAACCATAGGCTTCGATTGGAAGCCCAGATTAACAGTCACAAAAAGCTTATGTGTCTACAAGCCTTCCTAAAAAGTTCGTGTTACAACTTTTTTTAAGTTCCCTTGTTTTACCCAGTTTATGATACTGTGTATTTTTTTTTTTGCTGTTTTCGTTACCACTTATTACCACAACACACATACACACACAAACACCCATGCCGATGGCGGGACTCGAAACCGCGGCTCTCAGCGGAGCGCCGGAGCTATACACTCCAGCGACCACGGGTACGAGGCCCGGATAACGTGTAAAGATGCTGAAGTGACTAAGTTTGGTATTTAGCCGATTTTTGTTCTTCAGTTTATTACTTAAACACTCATACACAGGACATTTTTCTAAAAATCTTTTGTGTTGAATTCACATGACCTTCTCTGCAAACTATTCTACAAACTACTATTAGAGAAGTTTATTTTATATTCACTTCTTGTTAATCAAGATAAACTTTCATTAAACATTTACAGATTCGTTGCAGGAGCAAAAAGAATACAGTAGGATAAAGTGAAATTACGTGTCTTTGCATGACCATGAGAAGAAAAAAAAGTAGTGACCTGAAAAAAAGTATAAGCATTTTAAAATCCAAACCAATAACAAAGAAATTCGCGGAAGTGTAAACGCTACAAAAGTGTATTTTATATAAGTTGTGCGCTTTAATGAGATTTATATTTTTTGTGTGTAAATTATTGTTTATCTCTTACGCTATATGAAAGTAATTCAGTATGAAGAGGTCTTCTTGGGTTATTCACAGAGAATATAGGCGCGGAGTTATAATATCACTCCATAATAATGTCATCCTCTGTGGCCCAAGCATACCATATTAACCTCAGTTCCATAAGTCACGGGTTCAAACCCGGGGGAGGGCGATGGATTTTTTCGGACGTAAAAATCCTTAGCATGGCTTTCTTCGGAAGGAAAGTAATCCCCGTGCTCCTGTGTCGTAGATTTAAAACTTTAACGGCACGTAAAAGAACCTCAAGTCTAATAAAGAGATCTCTAAGCAAAAATTTCCGGTCTTTCACGCTCAATATAGAATGGGATGCTAAGGACTATGGTGATTAAAGAGCGTCAGAGCGTCCATAAATAAAAGTCAGTTTTACTTCATAATAACGTTGCTTCTACCCCCCAGGCAATATTATTGTAGTGCTGAAGGAAGGAAATATTAAGAAGTTTCGTGATTGTATATTTTTGGTCGAATCGCGTGTAATGTAGTCAAACATAAAGGCCGGTTCAGAAGTCCTTCAGTAAATCAGGGTACTTGTTTTTTTCATTTAAATATGCAGAAATCTATTTTAAAAATAGTATAGATCAAAAGAAAGGAATGGCGTAAGAGCAGGGAGCAGCAGAAACAAAATGATCAAGTATAACATTCAAAAAAAAGAAAGAAAGAAAGAAACATTCAGAAAATCAAAGGCAATCAGAATCTGCGAACTGTTGAACACTTATCGCATACATTTCGCTTAGTTCAACAATCTCAGCATGCAGGCTGTTACAAAAATTCATTAAACATTTTGCATTAAATCACTTACCCTAAACTACTACTAACCTTCGCAGTAATTTAATTTGTCACGGTCTTGGGTTTTATTACGGCACAAAGTTCATAAAAAAGTAATATCGCCCATAATCCTCTCAAAACACACCTTAACTTTGGTTTACAGTTTAGGAATATACCTACCTATCTTCATCTCACTAACATATTATCTTTTCCACTATTAGTGTGCTCATGCACTTGCAGCAACCAACTAACACCTTTATGTCAGCTCCGCATGGTGTAAGGTCTAGCGTTGTGATGTCAGTACCATTGAGTAGAACAGAAAAACTGTAACGGTAACTGGTATTGTAGTTTAAAAGAAATTGAAAAATTGCATTCTTTAGTACCATGCATGAGTCACGAACTTTTCTCTTTTGTAAGGGAACATATTCGATAGCAAATAAGTATGGGGAAATTATGGTATATAAATATTGTAAACAATAGGTATAAGAATCAATGTTAAAATATTGAGAATAACTTGAATGTAAAATAAACTTATAACACAGTTGTAATTAGTGAACAGGCGAGCTACCAAATAGGGATAAAAGCTCACAGGTGCATACACACTAATGCGCACAGGGTTCAAGCTAATCCTCAGAACATAGAAAGAGACGGATGAGAATAGAAAGGGATGGAAATAGTGGTCCAATTCCTGAAACTCGGGGGAGTTGGTAAAATAGAAGGAGAAACATTGTTTTAGAGTAAGATGAAGATAGTTTTACCAAACAAGTCATCAGGACGCGTGACTTCCTAAACTTGGCACATTTTGTTTTCATAGCATTCTAGGTAACGCTACTAAGAACCAATAGAAATAATTGTAACAAAATAAAGGTGCGAATTCTGGCGTCATAGGAAAACAGATAAAGGGAAGGGAGACCCCGAGTTTCGTCACTCTTTATTCTTTCTCCGATCTGCTTATATACTGTTACATTTGCTGCCAACGTCGCAGTCGTATTCAGGAGTGATATGATTAAGTTATGCAGTCAGGCGAGAGATTCTGCGTGTGTGTGTGGGTGGGAATACTGTATGACGCATTAGATAGGTCCCCAGAATAATTTCATAGTAGATGTAAAAATTATCACATTCACAGGGAAAATTGCTAGCCGCCTGATTATGCATCATTCTGTTAATAAATCAATGTTTACGTTTATTTGCCTTCACCTACAAAATCCTTGACGTCACATTATCAAACTAGCTAGGATAGGAAATCTTCCTGAGCTCTCCGACTGGCAGCCGACGCAGAACATCTACTACGGATATCTAGACTGCAACCAAGGATACGTGTACACCCGCTTCAATTTGATTTAAAGAGAAAAATATTCCATTAAACAAGGTATAACGCAAAAATAAGTGATTCCATAGGTCATCATTAACTTCATCAGACATATGGTATCAAGTTAGGAGAGAGACTGTATTAGGTCAAAGCTCTGTTCTTAAGACAATTACGACAGCTCAACAATTCAAATTAGGTCCATATAGGAGCTCACGGGAATAGCGTATACTGAAGTTCGAAGTAGCTTCACAGAAGAAAATCTTCTATAACTGATTAACCTCCTCTTTGTAGGACTTGCACCCCCAAGAACTTACAATCAATGGCTTGTGTCAGTAGCCTGTCGAGGAGCAAGCAAACTCTGGATCATAGCATATTCTGAATGGGTGATCAGTCCGATGCCTGGTATGGCGGTGAAGAAGAAGGAAATGAAACGCAGCGATGGAAGAATGATAGGAAAAGTGGCGGATCAAATTATCGAACCCAGTATTCATCTATCGACCGAGGAAACCTGCGAAAAAGTCTTTTCAGTTCGGACGGCCACGAGATTTGACCCCGGGAATTCCCGAATGTTCGAAACGTTACCGTTACCGCCTGAGCCGACCCGCTCAATGAGAAGAAAATCTAAATGAGTAAAATTAGGAAGCTTTCAGGACTTGCATACATCCTATCTGACCAATCCAACGAATGTCGAGAATGTCGGTAAAACAACTTCCGGTGGCCTTTGCCCCCGCGTTTAAAATTCAACTTTGTATTTTACTGCCTCGGCTGCGTCAGTAGTAATTTGCAGAAACACGTATCCCTTAGCAGGGGTGGTGTGGCTAAAGAACGAAAGCTTACACAAATTATTAGTTTTACTTCACTCCTTTTTTATTAATCTTTCACACGATTAAATAACACTTCACTGATTTATCATACTGTAAAGCTGTGAGATTGTTAATTACTTTTTAACACGTAAACTTTATATTATTCTCGCCGTAATGAATTTTTTATGTCTCACACGTTGAACACGTCCGTACCGATCCGGTACGCAATCTAATAGCGTCCGGCTGGGAACGCTGTCTAGTAGCGTCTGGTTTCTACCGCTTAAATTTGTATATTTCCACTATTTGAATTTCTGATTGGCTAGTCCTACTCGAATAGAATACTTTTATTTAACTTTCAGCTTTCTAGTTTTTGATTGGCTATTTATAAACTATTTTAAATATTACATTATTGTTCCAGGAATTATTAGTAGTATTATTAAACCTTCTAATTTATTGTTGTCTCTAGGTTACCTCATTGTTACCGCATTGTTAGTAACTTTCAGCTTCTATTCTCACAGCTCCTACATTGTTAACCTTACGTAATACATTCACATAACATTATTAAACATGTACATAATAATATAAACATAATACAATGACTGTTACATATATTTTACATATTATTACATACACATATTGCTTTAAGGTGGGCTGTTATTATATTTTATGTGATATAATTAGACTGATATTATTTAAATGATAAAAATATTGCCTCAAGGATTCAAAATTGATTTCTGCACCATTCGTTTATATGCTGATCATCCTTGTGTCTGCGCAAGTTTCGTTGACTATGTTACGTCTGGTGGAAAGTATGTATTCATCTTTGCAGCTAGGTAAACCAATGAGAAACTAGTCATTATTTTAATCTAGAAAAAAATAACAAATTTGTCTAAACGACAATTTTTACCTAGCCGTATGAGATATTAACCGTTTATCCCGTAGAATATAAAAATAAACAAACAAGAATTTTATTTTTCCTAATTATAATTAGGAATAAACATAATTAGGATTAGGCTTATAATTAGGATAATTATAATTAGTAATTGTTGATTTGTAGTGCACTATAGAACTACGTCTTTTCTTATTGTTATCTTTATCATTATTTATATCATAATCGAAGTACTCAATAAGATAAGGCTGTCAACATCCTGGCATGTTAGTATCTTGGGATCATGTTACCTGAGTTTGGGTGGATTTTGTTTCTGTTTGTGCTTGTCTTTATCTTGTTATTTTAACTTTTATTTATCTCGTTTTTATTTTTCTCTAAATAATAACCACAAACTGTAGCAGTCTGCATCAGCTAAACAGTTTTTTTAGTGCTTATAATCAAGAAAATAAGATAATATTGGACAATTCTGCGATGTGCTAAATTTTCTTCAAAGAAATGAAAGATTTTTACACAAAATGTTGCACCGCTTAAACAAATAAACTCGCAGGTACATAAAACAAAGGAGTTGTGTAGCTGCAGTAATTCCTTTACTTTTTAATTCCTTTATTGCATATCTTTATACTAACGGTAAAAAATAAATTTATAAGAAACCAAGCGTTCTATATAAGAAACACTTTCATAAAAGCCATTGGTGCTTTGTATCAACCAATGGTTCCTGTACGTCTGGCAAAAGCCGACTCTCTGGCGCATGCAGAGATGATTAACAAGAGTTAATGCTGTTTACCCTTCATGAACCGAGGTCCAAAAGGATATAAACCCCTCTCTTCTCATACACCCACATACACTAATGAGCAAAATGCCTTGTACACGGCCCCTGTCCAGCAAAACACCATACACACTTCCGCTGCACGAAATGTCAGTAAATTTCTGCCAGTCAGCTAACTACTAGGTGACGTATATGACGCATTATGAAGTGTACTGAAGTGAAACAGTTATAGTTTATTAGTGTTTACAAATGTCAAGACTTTTTCCTCGTGCTTTTGAATATGTGTTTTGTGCAAATAGTCTGGGCAACAGATCTGCGCTAAAGAGGGTGAAGAACAGCAAGGTTAAAATGGTTTGCAGAAGTCCCCTAATTCGTGATTAATACCGCCACCTTTCCATATATGTTAAAACGTAATCTTGATTGTCTCCATTTTTAATGGGAGGATTGTGAATTGTTCCTTTCGTTGGATATTTTGTATTGTCTTGTTTCAGCTACACAACTTTCATTACCGACAGTACTCTTGATCTAACGCTCAGAACCGTACCAAAACATCCTTAGAATATAAAAAATTCACACTAAAGCCAATGATCAAAGTATTTTGCATGCAAAAGTTGGCTTCTTACCAAAATAATTGTTCTAAGAGAGGAACTTTGGTAACGCACAGAAGCAAAATATATACTAAAACAATAAAGCTGATATTTAAATAACATTATAATAAGGTAAAATTTTCAATCCACAGCGTCACAAAAGGAAATTAGGATACGTGAAAAACAACCCTTCTTTTCTTGTGGTCTTTCGGTGATGTTATTTAATCTTCAACGAACAGGTGTGGTGTATTAGTGAACTGGTCAAAGTAAAATAAAGTAAAACAGTATGCACATCTCGCTAAAGCCACTTACAATCAGTATCCCTTTCTCTTTCAGCTACTTCAATATCAAAAGTTAATCTTTTAAGCGATTATATGACTATATTAGGGTTATTACCTAGTTCTTGCAACGCGTATTATAACAGGGTTTATATATATATATATATATATATATATATATATATATATTACTAGAACGTGTGAGGCTGTTTTGACCAATTTATTTAAACCTCGCACCTACTTGTATTGTTCAGGTATTGTAATTACTTTAGGCAATATTGCTGTGATACTGCTTATGGAAAATGTTAAACTTAATCACGACATTGAAATATTGTCTTTTTGGTCCTATTATACTGACGTTTTATTTTTTTGTGTCACCAAAGTTACCCTCTTAGCCCTTGAAGAGATACTTTCTCAAATGTTTCTTAGAATTACATGCCAAGTTTTGTTTGGAAAAGACTGTGATCATTGTTTTTGTTATGCACGGTTTATATTCTAAAAAAATCTGATGTGTTACACTCACATGACTTTCTCTACTCTTGTACAAACTATTTTTACAAACGCTTATTCTCCATATGCTTCATGTTAATGGAGATATCGAGATGTCAATCTTATTGATAATTTTCTTGTAGATGCAAGGGGAATGTGGTAGGTTTTAAGCGATAGTCAAATATTTTAACGCTGGTTGCTATGTGGCGCATTCCAATCTCTTTGCATGTCCAGGACAAAAAAAATGAATAACAAATTTCAGAAAAAGTAAGTATTGGAAAATTTAAGGGAATAACAAGCAATATCTCGCAAACGGTTCACTCAACAAAAGAAATGTATATGACATAAATTTTGTATTTTAACGCGATCTACATTTTTCGTGTAGTAAACTTTTGTCTATCTCTTATGGTTTACCAGTTATGAAAAAGTCGTTCATAATGAAGAATACTTTTGGAGACATTCCCAGAAAATTCGAGATATACATTTTATTTGTCATGAAAATATCTTAAACATATGATATTTTAATCAAAATCGTTAGAGCCGTTTTTGAGAAAATTAAAATTTTCGAAAAATGTTCCATGTAAAGGGTAGTCTGGGGTGGGGGGATTTTCTTGAAAACCTTCGTGTCGCATCTCTGAAAGATACTGAACCTAAATACCAAGTTTGGTGTTCATCCGACTCTTCGTTTTTGAGTTATGCTGTTCACAGACACACAGACACACAGACAGACACACACACGGACATGTTTCCAAAAATGCTTTTTTTGGATTCAGTGAGTCTCAAAACATGTATTTCCGGTGAAATCTCGGTATCGAAATTTTGGGTGGAATACAATACTTCCCCTACTTACTATACGTAGTAGAGAAAGTAAAAAGTTCTCGTGATACTCTTAAGTGTTCGAGATCAAGTGTTACCCTTGTGAGACTCGAATACAGGAGAACATTTAGGTAATGTAAGAGAATTAAATAAACTAACCAATGCTCCTATGTTGTATATATGTATATATCAATAGCTTTTATAGTTATTATATTTTATTTCCTGTTAGTTTATTCACATTTTCTAAAATAACTAGGTTATGCATTTTAGTAATGTAGGCAGGAACAATTTCTTTTAACATTTAGGGAATTCTCCAATGAAAATGTTAAATTCTACAAACTTTAATGACTTTAATTGAAATCCAAGCCTTGCCTAATGCACATGCAAATTGTTTAAATTTCACTTCAGCAATTACTAAGTTCTTTGAGGTATTAATTAAAAATATGTAATCTTTTGTAACAACTTTCAAGTTGTTTCAAGAACGAAGAAAAATAACGAATAACCTGAGGTTAAATATAAATATGGATTTTAAAGCACTCTTTTTCAAAATTATGCATTACTTCTATGAATTCATTATATATTTCAGAAAAAAGTATTCAATTTCGCTTTGAAATAGAAAGTACAGCTACTTTAGAAAATCTCTTTACTTACTTAAGCGGCTTAGCCCCGTCGTATATAGGGCTTACTCCCCCTAGAACTTCATCGCGTCTAGGGTCAGAGGCCTGTAGAGGACATTGAATCAGGGAATAAAGAACCCGGAACGGCGGATTGCCCGTAGCTAGGTATGAGAGTGAAGGAAGAAGATGATATGAAAAGAAGGCGAAATGAATGGTGATGATGGAGCAATTGGTAGAATGAACTGCGGGGTAAACCGAGAACCCAAGAAAATACACCTAGGCGCCACTACGTCCACTAGAAGTCCTACATGTGGGTCCTTGGGATCGAATCTTGGCCGCGTTGGTGGGAGGCGAGTGGTCTAACCACTCGGCCACGGTGTCGCCCACATTCGTAAACATAAATCCATAATCATGGAAATACTTCAATATGAAAAAAACCTCAATGTATATCTTTGTTGATCTTTCAAGAAACCTGTGTGAAAGTTTTAAATAATTGGGTGAGTTCATATTTTGGGGGATTTGAAATAATGAGAAGTGCCAAAAAGTATTGGAAGGAAAAGCAAAATTTTCTATGTTGTAATTTTCCTATTAACTTACAAGGATATGGGATTTTATAATGCTAAGTTTAAAATAAAATGCTAATTTTGGAAATTAATGATTAGAATTTCTTTCCTTTAAGCTTTAAGGCTAAAAAAATTGATTATGAATCTACAAGATTTGGAGAGCTTTTCAATTAAAAAGAAAACAACTTAATTTGTAATTTCTCTAGGGTCTATGTATAAGTAGGTGGAGAAATATTGTATGATATTGTGTTTCATCCAAAATTGTATAGCGAGATTTCACACGGAAAAAACATGTTTTCAGATACCTTGAATAAAAGAGAGAAAAAGTTATTCACACGCACGCTTGTGTCTGTGAACAGCGTAATAAAATTTAAAAACGAAAAGTCGGATAAACTCTAAACTGGGTACTGAAGATTTCGGTATCTCCCGAGAAAACGACACGAAGGATTTCTATAAAATACCCTAACTCAACTCAAATTTACTGGAAAATGTTTCGTAATTTGTTTTCTCAAAGATGACTAACGATTTTTATTAAAATACCATATTTTTAAGTATTTACATGACCAATAGCAATTTCGAGATAGTTGTTCTTATAGATTCGAATTTTTCAATACTTCATCATTTTTAAGGTCTTGTCAGCATTCAGTTGTTTCTAGCAATGTTGTGGAAAGAGTATGGAATTTTAGAATCATAATATAGCAATTGGGTTTTTATTTATTTGTTTCTTTGTTTTCGGATTTGACCATCCCTACAATCTCCTATATTTTCCTTGCATCTGCAACGAAGCTATAATTTGTGAGTGTTTTAGTTGTGTTAATTTAACATTATTGTAGCTTCACGTTGTGGTAGCCAATTTGCAATAACATAATGATTACGTAATATGTTTTTACGTGAATTATTAGAACTTGAAGATCTTATATTGTGCTGCTTTTGTTTTGTTTGGTTACATAATTTTAACTGCCCCACGTATGGGAGCCAATATGCGAGTGTATTACTTACAAATGTTTGTGTATTTATGTTTACTTCATGTGAAGCCATCTTGTGACGTCATTCATTTGTTCGGTTTGTAGCTCCATCTGGTGTTAGCAATTTGCAGCAGTGTTAGTATTCGAAAGAATGCGACTGTTATTTGATTTAAATTTTGTTTACTGTCCTCCGGCTAGCTATTATTTCTCGGTCGAACATGTGTCTTGATCAGGGTTGTGTAAACGAAAGGAATCTTTTATCCAAATATAACACTGATGAAGAAATTTGTTTTACACATTTATTGTCGAACACGTTAACTATAACATTTATACATTGATCTTAACACTCGCCAAACTGAAACTGTTATAACAACTTCTTACTGATAATTCTTTTAGTCCACGTACTTCAATCTTTTGTATAATTAACTTTACCATACTTTAGATCTTTCATAATTCTGCTGCGCGTAACTTGTGAACCTATATCCGATGTATGACGAACTGACTGACTGAAGACGACGTGTAGTGTACACAGATTTTTGATGAACTGACATGGCTTTACCTCAAACCTACTGCTTTTATAAACCCACTCCCCGATATGCCTAAAGATTATAACTGAGTTACTATTGGCTAATAAAACGCGCCAACATTAGCGTCTATTTTAATATCCAATGAAAATTATGAATACATATGCTTTAGGGAGAAAACATTCCAGAAGTTTCTACCGAAAACGCGCCAACATTACGTAACTTCCTCGTTTCCAATAATGATAAACACCTCACCCCCTCGCTGCATTATTGCACGCTATTATTGACAGTTTCAGTAAGGCCGTATAAACTTATTTCCAAATAATAATTACAATTAATAAACATCTGAAATCAATGTCACATAAAAATGCATATTCATATTACAATCATTATTTACATTTAAGTAATTTGTGATACAAATTACTGCATCAAATTAAATAGTTCTGTAAAGCTTTATCTCCATTAATATGAGGTACATAGAAAAGTAAGCTTTTGTAAGAAGAGTTTGTAGAAGATTTTTATATATATACACTGCCGTTTGTGAAAATTGCAACAACAAGAAAGAATTTCCCAAATAACTTCAAACTTGGTGGAAATGTAGTAGAGTGTGCAAGCAATAAGTGATTAGGTTTGCAAAGAGATGGGGTACACGTAGGCCGAACAGAGCCCTCTCATGTCGGTCCAATAAGGTCAGTGTTGCGCCCAGTGTAGTCAGTGCAGTGTCAAACAAGTGGAAACAATAAAATGTCAGTATGCCTCGTCGACAACAAAGTGAGCGACTTCGAACGCGGCAGATTGACGGTCTCCGGGAAGCAAGTTTGTCATACCGTGACATTTCGGCTCATACAGGGGATGCTGCACGGAGTGTGTGGAAGCAGTGGATAGATGAAGGTCTTACGCACCGAAGAGCGGGTACTGGACCAGGAACATGACCACAGCATGGGATGACCATCATCTTATCCGAATGGCCATATCGGACCGTACAGCTTCATCCAAAGTGTTGGATCGATGCTGGAGCATTGCAACCAATCTGAAAACCCTTTTGATGTATGCACGGCCTGAGTCAGCATTAGCTACCTGAGGTTCGTGATATATTTTGATGGAGGCACCATGTTCCCATGATATTTTGGTGTCTTTTCGTAATTATCAACAATTTTGGTTTTTTTGGTTCCTGCTCGCGACGAAAATTTGAAAATGATTGCTATGTGTACTGTATTTCTGTGGGAAGAAATTGTAATTATACGTATTGTGGCCAAACTAAAATGGTTTATTGATGCCACATAAAGCGTGTATATATATATATATATATTTAATTATTCTTTTATGGGGAAATTAGAACTTCCTACAAATTAGATTCTTGAAACTCACCAAATCTAGTCATTCTTTCAAAATTAATATTTAATTAAAAATATTATACATAAAGAATTTGTTAAATAAGGAGTGAGTGTCTGTATCCATATTTCCTTTTCTTTGACATCATCTAAAATTTTCTCTTCCATTGCATAACTGTTGCATTAGATATTCATCATAAACTGTCACATAATCTTTCGCATGCTTACTTCATTTTAAGATATTGTCAATAAGTAAGTTATTCATTTTCAATAAGTAACTTGGGTCGCTCCTAGCGCTGATACCCGTCATTGCTTTGTGATACCAGTATCTCTGCTTCAAATGCTACATTAGGTAGCTATTCTGTTTAACTATGTGCGTCATGATTTGATATCCAAGTATATATTTTGAATACTCCTATTCATCAAGTAGTATATATATATATATATATATATATATATATATATTAGTACTAGCATCATTGTTAGAAGCTGAGCTGAAAGAAGGCATTCTGTCACATTATCCGAAGACTGCTGTGTACTGTTATGTGAATAAGGTACGATAAACTAATCCAATTCATTACTCGCATACTGAACCAAGTATTAGGGAGTACTGTACTACGCTAATACAGCATCAGAGGATAAATTATAGTTTACAGTATTATGACATAAATCGCCCACTAAACTGAATTGAATCACATTGATTAATTAGCAAACGGCTATATCTTAATAATGAGAGTGACGGGCAATGTGTACATATTATAGAGCTATTAATCATTTTAACAAACTTTATAAAATTACAATTATATCCAACTTCAAATTACTATAAAATAACTATTCATAATTATAATTAATTGTAGTCCATTATTAAAATTATATACTTTACATATTATAATGCACTACATATACAATGTATATGATCAGATAAATCCTTGCATGTCCGAGGGTCCGAGGTCGCGAGTTCAAACCCGGCGGAGGGCAATGGATTTTTTCGGGCGTAAAAATCCTTAGCATGGCTTCGTTCGGAAGGGTAGTAAAGCCGGTGAGTAGGGGGGAAATGGGCATTCTGTATCACTTAATATGCAGGAATGTGCAATTAATATGCTAATTAGCCCCGCCCCTCCCCTCCCCCACCCCACCCCCCGCTGTGCCTTGGTAGTTTTAGTTGCAGCTGCGGTCGTAAATCATGTTGAGTACAATGGAGGCTTGACAGTTAAGCAATTAAGGCTGTCAATCAACTGTCAAAACGAACAATGGGGTCATAAATTTAATGTTCTGTAACAAAGGCGAGATGTTTTTCCTACCCATTCCACATCCGGCCACTTCTGCACCTGGTCAGTTACCCACTCCACTCCTATTGCTCTCGAACACGTGGCAACCCAATAACAAAGCCGGTCCCTTTCCATTGTGTAAGAGATTCTATTGTGTGTGCCTTTCTATTGTCCTTGGCAAGCATTCTTTAGAAAGACCACCTGCAGCGTTCCCATCCCAATAACAAAGCCTGGCCCTTTTCATTGTGTAAGAGATTCTATTTTCCTTGGCAAGCATTCTTTAGAAAGACCACCTGCAGCGTTCCCATCCCAATAACAAAGCCTGGCCCTTTCCATTGTGTAAGAGATTCTATTGTCCTTGGCAAGGCTAGTTTAGAAAGACACCTGCAGCGTTCCCATTGTTTGGCCACCTGCTAGTTTAACAAAAGAATTCGAGGGTTGCTTTATACTCGACTTGTCTTTGTCTGACTGTGGGAAAAGAGAGAGCCATGAGTTCCCACGCGTCCTGTCCTTGTTTGTGTGAAAGAGAGAGAAACTTGTTTACCAACTCTGCGTGACGTCATACTTTAGAAAGACACCTGCTCCATAACAAAGCCTGACCCTTTCCATTGTGTAAGAGATTCTATTGTGTGTGCCTTTCTATTGTTCTTGGCAAGGCTAGTTTAGAAAGACACCTGCAGCGTTCCCATTGTTTGGCCACCTGCTAGTTTAACAAAAGAATTCGAGGGTTGCTTTATACTCGTCCTGTCCTTGTTTGTGTGAAAGAGAGAGAAACTTGTTTACCAACTCTGTGTGACGTCATTGTCGGCCATCATGATTTTGCCTGAGGGAGTTCTCTCCGATGTTTTACGACCTCCTACGAATATACCCGAGCATAGTTAACAAGCATTCTGTTTCAGCCAACGACTCCGAAAAAAGCGCCTAATATACATTTCATTACGTGCATTAAACCTCTGAGTGATATCCATAGATCGGTGTTCGATTCTTACTGTAATCAAGAGTTTATTGCTAATGAGAAATTAATGATTGATATTATTATATCATTACCCTAATTAATAAAAGTGCGTTCAGAGAATTCTAGCTCGAGTCTTACCAAGTGAAACTCTAATGCGTAATAACTATTAAACTATGCACCAACAGATTAAAAAATGTATTTATCAATTATAATTTAATTTTTATACATTATTACCCTAATTAATGAAAGACCGTTCAGAGGGTTCTAGCTTGAATCTTACCCAACGAAACTCTAATGCTTAATAAATATTAAACTATGCAAGGTCAGATTAAAATGCATTTAACAAATATAATTTTTATATATCATTACAATAATTAATAAAAAGGGTGTTCAGAGGGTTCTAGATCGAATCTTACCCAGCGAATCTCTAATGCTTAATAAATATTAAACTATGTGAGTATTGCGCGGCCAGATTAAAACGTGTTTAACGAATATAATTTAATTTTTATATATCATTACAATAATTAATAAAAGGTTGTTCAGGGGGTCCTAGATCGAATCTGCGAAACTCTAATGCTTAATAAATATTAAACTATGCACGACCAGATTAAAATGTGTTTAACAAATATAATTTAATATACACGACATTACAATGTTTAACGATCTGTATTCTTAGCAACCAGAGGTCCATAGTTCGAATCCAACCCTGTGAAACGCTATAATAACTATTAAGTTATTGAAGCAGCGGGCGGTCGGATTAAAATTGCATTTAACAACTATAATTATTTATATTAAACCCTGATGCATACTTAGATATCCCGAAGCCTAGACAACATTCTTTCTTCTTCTCCTCTCTTTTTCTTTCTATCTACCTCTTTCTTTCTCCACGACTTGTACACATTCAGGCGTTCACATATACACGAGCACTTGTACACACATCAGCAAACACACTGGTGCACGCATGCAAGCACTTGTACACACATCAGCAAACATACACTGGTGCACGCATGCAAGCACACACACACACACACGCACATACATACAACAGTACACACACACACATACACCAGCACACACACGCATTCACGCACCTCATGCGTATACATACATACACCAGTGCTCTTACACTCGCGCATACATATACATGGACACACACACACACGTGCAAGCACATATGCCTGTTCACTTACATCCAACAGCAGCAACCCACACACGCACACACCAACTCACGCGCATGTCCTGAATGAAAAGAGACAAAATGATGCAATAAAAACTAATTATAGCTCGGGATGCAAGGCTCCATTTACGATTGCTCGAAACCGGTCTTCTAATAACTCCAAAACTAATTAAAATAAAGACAGTAAATAAACTTTATTACTTTTATGCCATTAGCTCGTTTCTTGTGCATGTATATTAGAGTCCGGGTGTCATGGGTTCGATCCTTAACTTTAAAATCTCAATTATCTCAGAAACTAGCAGGGATTAAGGTGCGGACCAAAGCACGATTTTTAGTTCCTACGATGAACAATTAATGCTTTATATAATTTCCAATCAGTGTCCCTAGCTCGAATCCCGATCTTTCAGTGACTTCCTTAATTTTCCACTGCGTTCTAGAATATATCACTTAGATCAATGTTGCAACTGCATACAGGTCTTTTAAACACAAGCTAATATTATAAATAATTTTGTTTCTGGCGTTCTGAGTTCGAATACCGATTCAATGAAGTTTACTTATAAATTTAATAACAGTAAATAATTAAGACAAAGGTACCAAATAAACCTATTACGTTTATGTCATCAGATAATATCTTGCGGGTGTATATTAGGGTACCTGACGTCCAGGGTTCGATCCTTAAGTTTAAATCTCAATTATCGCAGAAACTAGCAGAGATAGAGCTGTAGACGAAAGCATGTTTGATAGCTCATACAATGAACAATTAATGCTGTATATAATTTTCAATCAGTTGCCCCTAGTTCGAACCCCAATCTTTCAATGACTTCACTGATTTTCCTCTGTACTCTGGAATACATCGCTTAGATTGATGCTTTAACTGCATGCAGCTTTGTGTAACGACATTATGGATGTACTCTGTGTGAGAGAGAGCGAGAGAGGGAGAGAGAGAGAGAAAGGGAGAGGAAGTGAAACAAGCAGGGATAGAAGTGCTGAGGGCCTCTGCGCATGCGTAGCAAGAGATGATGCCATTGGCTGCAATAATCACGTGACGTGTAAGCATCACAGCCATGATGACGTGCAGGCATCGCCTGGAGGGGGTTTAGATCCCTATATAAACAGACATCTGTCCCATGTTAGAACTGTTGTGTACTTATTAACTTTACATTCAAGCTTTAAAGAGCTTTAAAAGCAACGTGAGCTGCAGGCCGTCTACACATTCAGCACATATCAAAACGGGGCAATGCAAGGTGAGTTTTAAATAACTATACAAAATCACTGTTGGCTTTTACAATACATTTAATTTTATTTAAACGTTACAGTACATGAAAGACGATTCGTTACAAAGAGCATCATATTTTCTAATCTGTGCTTTACATTCACATGATATTCTCAGCACACATTCTTCTGTAACATTTATATGATTTTCTCTACATCTTCTTTGTAAACATTCATACGATTTTCCCCTCATTCTTTGTTTCCCTATACCCTGACATGATTTCCTCTACTCATTCTTTGTTCCACCTACAGGTTCATGCTCTGTTAACATTCACATGACTATCTCTTCACATTCTTTGCTTCCATTAACATTCACATGATTTTCGCCACACCTTCTTCTTACATAAACATTCATACGACTTTACCCTCATTCTTTGTTTCACTATACACTCACATGATTTCCTCTACTCATTCTTTGTTCCCCTGCAGGTTCATGCTTTGTTAACATTCACACGACGTTCTCAGCTCATTTCTCTATTGACATTCACATGATCTTCTCCTCGCATTCTTACTTAAACATTCATACGATTTTCCCCCTCATTCTTTGTTTCACTATACATTCGCACACGATTTCCTCTACTCATTCTTTGGTTCTCTGCTGACTCATCTTCAATGAACATTCACATGATTTTCTGTACTTATTCTTTATTTCTCTACACCTTCATAGGCTTACTTACAAAACATGCACACCCTAGTTCTAATATAAAGAAGTGTATAACTCGTTCTTCAACTTGAATAATGTAGTGAAAATAATAATTCAGGGCAATGTCTGTTACAGATTGTTTAGCTGATAGACTTAACAAGATGGTGGAAGAGCGTAGTTTCCTACCGACTCGCCGAGTTCAAGATCTCGAAATAGGTCTTAACTATGAGATAAAGTCCTTAAAGAGAGTTCAAACAAGATATGGTACCAGGATCGTATCTTCGCTGGAGGATTGTCAAGTGTTCTTGCCAGAGCGCTATAATTCGTTAACCGATCAAGAGATTGCAGAAATACCTGGGAGCGTATACCTACAGTATAATGGCATGGCAGAGAAGGGGAAATTTAAGACATGTAAATTGTCTTTTTTACATGCAAAGAAGGTGCGTAGAAGTGTCAAACTTAAGTATTGAATGTTCTCCCATTTCACAATGAAAAATTCATAAATAAAACAACTGACTCATTGATATTACATATAAAGATACAAAAGATGCATATTATAGAATTTTATAAAAAATTAACGAAATTACAATATCACATGCTTGAGTTTAATTATATCTAGCGCATTGAAATAACTCTAAATATCCGAATGTTTATACAAATCTTTGTGCTTCTTTTTACATGTGCCATATGCTTCATTTTACATGTATCATAACAAAAAATGTAATTCTTTACAGGTTGCCTTTACTTGACCAAGATAGTTTTCTAAGACTTTCATTGTGCAATGTTTCAGGGTGTGCAATAAGAGGAAGAAGAAGAAGAGGAATAGCCTGCTGGCATGCAAAGGATGCTGACGCTATGGGAGGGTAGAATACCTACAAGAAACATTTCGGCAAGAAACGGGTGCTGAGACATCTACATCACCGAAACACATTAAGACAGGATCCTTATATAACATTACAGGGTATACAATGAAAAACTACGGTCAATTTTGTATACACTTCAATGCATTGCTGAGAGTTAGCTCGAACTAGTCTCCCTATATTCACTGAAATTAAGCATTGTGAGCAATAATTTAAGTGACTGTGAAAATACTTTAAGTAATTTGTATCCTAAAAGACTTGAGCCCTGTATACATTAACAGCATTAAGGCTGTTTGCCACGCTGGAATACAAATTATGAAAATAAAAAGACTTTCATTTAAATAATAAGGAAATTTGCATAACCTGCTGTTACAAGTGTAATGACATATACAGAAACAATGAGTCGGACGAGAAAGTGATGGAAATGTAAGATAAATAATAACAATAAAAGAATTAAGGTATGCTTTTACATAGTGTTTTTATTCATTAAAAATCCTTGTATTCCTAATGAAAAATAAATCATTACAATGATTAGTTTAAGTTATATCACAATGATCAAAAAGAGAACCGTCTTTAGATGCATTACTCGATCTTAAGTCAGAGCACCAAAAAATGACAAATCACGGCTTCTCCATTTTAGATGTGGTGTCACTATTCAGGTAAATTCATGTAACACAAGAGGTTGAGTATGCAGATCTGTGGTCCTAAATGGGTGAAACAGAGTCTTATCCAGCTTAACAGTCTTGAGATCTCACCATCAGAAAGTCGAATCACAAACCTTCTCCACTCGCTGAGCACAGGTTTAACAACAGCATTCTCTTCACCCTGAGACGATGTAAAGTATATAAATGTTCAACTTGACAAGGGATTCTAAACTGGTTGTTAGAGTCCAGAACTGATGTATTATATGGTGAAAACACATGTTCCTCTTCTTAGCGATCTTGTCGTCGAATCTCGGTGTCGATAACATTGAAGATGCCCATGATTATAGGATTCTGAAGCCCAAAAACTGTAGGAACTGCTGATTGCGTGATGTTAACCTGATGGGCGTCAAGGGCAGAGCATGATGTGTGCGTCGAATCATTCCATTATTATATCCTCGACGTCGTTGACTTCTTCTAAAAACTATATGCATTATGCTTATATCCTTGTTTCTAAAGGCAATGATATTGCTGTTAGGCTCCCCTGTTTGCTCTATGAAGCGGATGTTTATGAACAACAGGTAAAATTTGATTTGATGGTTCCTGTGAAATACGTTATCCAGCCGTAACAGATGGGAAAACTGGTAGATGGAGTGTCCACTTTTACTATAGAGGAAGGAGACTGATGCAATACTGCGCTAAATTCGTATGATGCTCAACTTAAATATATTCACTAGGAAATCAGATTCAGACAGCTGATTAGATGGAATAACTTTGTCACTGAAGGGTCGCAGAACGTTCCTATAGAACAATCACTGGAAAAAATCAAGAGTGAAAGGACATTTTAATGACATTTTTATTATTATTATTATTATTATTATTATTATTATTATTATTATTATTCACTGATCTAATAAAGAAGACATTCGCATCCTAATATGAGGAATCTTTCTAACTCTTTCATGGTTTTGCAAATGCTAATCACGCTATAAAACCACCCAGCTTTAAATCCTGAATAATGTCGTTAATCGCATCGGAAAAGTCATTTTTATCTGGTGTATGAAGCATCATGAGTACCCTTAGCATGTTTACCAAATCATTAGGATCGGTGTGGCGATATAGCATCTCCTCTGTATTCGCTTTGGATATATCTTCTAATCTAGGTGATTTGACACTAGTATGCTTGCTTTCATTGGTGTGTTTATTCAGAGCTTGCTCATTCAAAGAAACTGCTGTCATTGCTTCATCAGTGGTAGCTCTTGACGATATTACAGGTCGCTTGAACTGGTTCCAAGTACGGTACATCTTGAATCCGGCTCTTCGGGACTTGAGAAGATTTCAGGATCTCGTTTGGGTGTTGTAGTCAATGCACAGCTGGTCATTGCTTTACAGCATCTTCTCCTATGTTGTTTAAGCCTTGAAATTGGCCTGTTCTTTAAAGTTCTATTACATATGCAGCACTTAACAAAGCGATTACTCCCCCCTTGGGAAACATACGAAAAATCAAGATTCTCGTAAATTGACTGTAATTGACCGTCTTTGTGAGTGTTCATGCTCAAGCAGTATATATAAACTAGTCATTGTATACTG
This sequence comes from Deroplatys truncata, assembly GCA_030765065.1. Classification (NCBI taxonomy): domain Eukaryota; kingdom Metazoa; phylum Arthropoda; class Insecta; order Mantodea; family Mantidae; genus Deroplatys; species Deroplatys truncata. Next base: position 174,220,877 of record CM060981.1, read on the forward strand.
TAGATGTTGAATTCGTATACGATAACACGAGACTGGGCTATTTTTTAACATTTATGTATTTATATATGTACTCAGGTTTTGATGCATATAAACAGACATGCCCGAATTAGACTAAGCAAAATATTGTAGCATTCGCACATAATAGTTGTAATTTCGTTAATTATAACTATCTCATTAAGCACAAGCAGATTCAAGTAGCTAGAAATGGATTCATAGAGGTAAGAGTACAAGTTTTCTTGATAGTTAGCACAGAGAATGCGAGAGTTGAGGGAGATACTGGTCATTTTCCCTTTGCATGTCACCTTTTTTCCCTTTGCTGGCCACCTTTTTCCCCTTGCTGGTCACATTTTCCCCTTTGCTGGTCACCTTTTTCCCTTTGCAGGTCACGTTTTTCCCTCTACTGGTCCCATTTTTCCCTTTACTGATCACCTTTTTCCCTTTGCTGGTCACATTTTTCCCTTTGCTGGTCACATTTTTCCCTTTGCTGGTAACATTTTTTCCCTTTGCTGGTCACTTTTTCCCTTTGCAGGTCGCATTTTTCCCTTTGCTGGTCACATTTTTCCCTTTGCTGGTCACGTTTTTCCCTTTGCTGGTCACGTTTTTCCCATTGCTGGTCACCTTTTTTCCCTTTGCTGGTCACCTTTTTCCCTTTGCTGATCACATTTTTCCCTTTCCTGGTCACCTTTTTCCCTTTCCTGGTCACCTTTTTCCCTTTCCTGGTCACCTTTTTCCCTTTGCTGGTCACCTTTTTCCCTTTGCTGGTCACCTTTTTCCCTTTGCTGGTAACCTTTTTCTCTTGGCTGGTCACGTTTTTCCCTTTGCTGGTCACCTTTTTCCCTTTGCTGGTCACCTTTTTCCCTTTGCTGGTCACCTTTTTCCCTTTGCTGGTCACCTTTTTCCCTTTCCTGGTCACCTTTTTCCCTTTGCTGGTCACCTTTTTCCCTTTGCTGGTCACCTTTTTCCCTTTCCTGGTCACCTTTTTCCCTTTGCTGGTCACGTTTTTTCCTTTGCTGGTCACCTTTTTCCCTTTGCTGGTCACCTTTTTCCCTTTGCTGGTCACCTTTTTCCCTTTGCTGGTCACCTTTTTCCCTTTCCTGGTCACCTTTTTCCCTTTGCTGGTCATGTTTTTCCCTTTGCTGGTCACCTTTTTCCCTTTGCTGGTCACCTTTTTCCCTTTGCTGGTCACCTTTTTCCCTTTGCTGGTAACGTTTTTAACGTTGCTGGTCACGTTTTTCCCTTTGCTGGTCACCTTTTTCCCTTTCCTGGTCACCTTTTTCCCTTTGCTGGTCACCTTTTTCCCTTTGCTGGTCACCTTTTTCCCTTTGCTGGTCACCTTTTTCCCTTTGCTGGTCACCTTTTTCCCTTTGCTGGTCACTTTTTTCCCTTTGCTGGTCACCTTTTTCCCTTTCCTGGTCACCTTTTTCCCTTTGCTGGTCACCTTTGTCCCTTTCCTGGTCACCTTTTTCCCTTTGCTGGTCACCTTTGTCCCTTTGCTGGTCACCTTTTTACCTTTGCTGGTCACTTTCTTCCCTTTGCTAGTCACCTTCTTCCCTTTGCTGGTCACCTTTTTCCCTTTGCTGGTCACCTTTTTCCCTTTGCTGGTCACCTATTTCCCTTTGCTGGTCACCTTTTTCCCTTTGCTGGTCACCTTTTTCCCTTTGCTGGTCACCTTTTTCCCTTTGCTGGTCACCTTTTTCCCTTTCCTGGTCACCTTTTTCCCTTTCCTGGTTACCTTTTTCCCTTTGCTGGTCACCTTTTTCCCTTTGCTGGTCACCTTTTTCCCTTTGCTGGCCACCTTTTCCCTGAATGGGTTACATGATGGGAACGTATATAACGTTGACATGAAACAGTTTTCCACTAAGTCACATCTAAAGTCGCTTTCAAAGTCTAACATATGAATAGGCTGTGAGCATTCTTGTTTCATCCTCTCTAGCTTGACAGCTAAAGTAAAATAAATCGCTCTTAATGTATATACGCTAATGAGAAAGTACAAAAGAACTATCCTGAATAAAAATCGATTAGTATAACGTGAGAGCTAAGATGGTTAAGCTCGCAAGAGGTTTCGGTTTAATTAACTCTCTCACTAGCCTGCAACCATTAAAGTACATTTACCTGGTTACATAGGCGAAGGAACTGTGGTAAAGCTAGAGAAAAAATTAAAGATAGGAGACCCTGGAAACATTCCGTTAGACGATTCGTGTAATCTTAGTGGCATTGCCAACGCTCAGCATAAGGTCTCTGCTTCGAGAAACATTGCTGCCAAGATCTGACTGAAACGACTTGGAAAAGCGTGCAATCTGATGTTACATTAGGTGAAGAAGTTGGCGGCGTGACTAGTAACAGCAATTATGAAGGGAAAGGTAGCTCCAGGTACAGTCACCACGAAGAAGAAACGAGGAGGATTTCTACCTCTCATACCAATTATTGCAGCTCTAGGCGCTGCTGCTGGAGGTGCAGCCCAAATTGCCTTAGCAGTAAATAAGAAAAGGCAGCAGATAAACAACTTGCCGAAATGATGAGGCATAAGAGAGAAATTGAGAGAAAGGTATCTGTTGGCGGAGGGTCCAAAAAGAAGAAACGAGGAGGATTTCTACAGCTCATACCAATTATTGCAGCACTAGGAGCCGTCGCTGGAGGAGCATCACAAATTGCTACAGCTGTAAATACGAAAAAAGCTGCGGATAAACAACTTGCTGAAATGATGAGACGTAACAGAGAAATTGAAGCAAGAGGGAGAGGTTTTCGAGTGAAGAAGAATAAGGGAAGAAACACATAAACGAAGAGGAGACAGAGCCTGAAAGGGAATTCAAAAAACTCTGGCAGGGGGCTATACTTGTCCCGGAAAAAACATTGAGTAACATAGACCTTGACTTGTACGCCCGACGTTTAAAGATTCCTCATATTAGGATGCGAATGTCTTCTTTATTAGATCAGTGAATAATAATAATAATAATAAAAATGTCATTAAAATGTCCTTTCACTCTTGATTTTTTCCAGTGATTGTTCTATAGGAACGTTCTGCGACCCTTCAGTGACAAAGTTATTCCATCTAATCAGCTGTCTGAATCTGATTTCCTAGTGAATATATTTAAGTTGAGCATCATACGAATTTAGCGCAGTATTGCATCAGTCTCCTTCCTCTATAGTAAAAGTGGACACTCCATCTACCAGTTTTCCCATCTGTTACGGCTGGATAACGTATTTCACAGGAACCATCAAATCAAATTTTACCTGTTGTTCATAAACATCCGCTTCATAGAGCAAACAGGGGAGCCTAACAGCAATATCATTGCCTTTAGAAACAAGGATATAAGCATAATGCATATAGTTTTTAGAAGAAGTCAACGACGTCGAGGATATAATAATGGAATGATTCGACGCACACATCATGCTCTGCCCTTGACGCCCATCAGGTTAACATCACGCAATCAGCAGTTCCTACAGTTTTTGGGCTTCAGAATCCTATAATCATGGGCATCTTCAATGCTATCGACACCGAGATTCGACGACAAGATCGCTAAGAAGAGGAACATGTGTTTTCACCATATAATACATCAGTTCTGGACTCTAACAACCAGTTTAGAATCCCTTGTCAAGTTGAACATTTATATACTTTACATCGTCTCAGGGTGAAGAGAATGCTGTTGTTAAACCTGTGCTCAGCGAGTGGAGAAGGTTTGTGATTCGACTTTCTGATGGTGAGATCTCAAGACTGTTAAGCTGGATAAGACTCTGTTTCACCCATTTAGGACCACAGATCTGCATACTCAACCTCTTGTGTTACATGAATTTACCTGAATAGTGACACCACATCTAAAATGGAGAAGCCGTGATTTGTCATTTTTTGGTGCTCTGACTTAAGATCGAGTAATGCATCTAAAGACGGTTCTCTTTTTGATCATTGTGATATAACTTAAACTAATCATTGTAATGATTTATTTTTCATTAGGAATACAAGGATTTTTAATGAATAAAAACACTATGTAAAAGCATACCTTAATTCTTTTATTGTTATTATTTATCTTACATTTCCATCACTTTCTCGTCCGACTCATTGTTTCTGTATATGTCATTACACTTGTAACAGCAGGTTATGCAAATTTCCTTATTATTTAAATGAAAGTCTTTTTATTTTCATAATTTGTATTCCAGCGTGGCAAACAGCCTTAATGCTGTTAATGTATACAGGGCTCAAGTCTTTTAGGATACAAATTACTTAAAGTATTTTCACAGTCACTTAAATTATTGCTCACAATGCTTAATTTCAGTGAATATAGGGAGACTAGTTCGAGCTAACTCTCAGCAATGCATTGAATTGTATACAAAATTGACCGTAGTTTTTCATTGTATACCCTGTAATGTTATATAAGGATCCTGTCTTAATGTGTTTCGGTGATGTAGATGTCTCAGCACCCGTTTCTTGCCGAAATGTTTCTTGTAGGTATTCTACCCTCCCATAGCGTCAGCATCCTTTGCATGCCAGCAGGCTATTCCTCTTCTTCTTCTTCCTCTTATTGCACACCCTGAAACATTGCACAATGAAAGTCTTAGAAAACTATCTTGGTCAAGTAAAGGCAACCTGTAAAGAATTACATTTTTTGTTATGATACATGTAAAATGAAGCATATGGCACATGTAAAAAGAAGCACAAAGATTTGTATAAACATTCGGATATTTAGAGTTATTTCAATGCGCTAGATATAATTAAACTCAAGCATGTGATATTGTAATTTCGTTAATTTTTTATAAAATTCTATAATATGCATCTTTTGTATCTTTATATGTAATATCAATGAGTCAGTTGTTTTATTTATGAATTTTTCATTGTGAAATGGGAGAACATTCAATACTTAAGTTTGACACTTCTACGCACCTTCTTTGCATGTAAAAAAGACAATTTACATGTCTTAAATTTCCCCTTCTCTGCCATGCCATTATACTGTAGGTATACGCTCCCAGGTATTTCTGCAATCTCTTGATCGGTTAACGAATTATAGCGCTCTGGCAAGAACACTTGACAATCCTCCAGCGAAGATACGATCCTGGTACCATATCTTGTTTGAACTCTCTTTAAGGACTTTATCTCATAGTTAAGACCTATTTCGAGATCTTGAACTCGGCGAGTCGGTAGGAAACTACGCTCTTCCACCATCTTGTTAAGTCTATCAGCTAAACAATCTGTAACAGACATTGCCCTGAATTATTATTTTCACTACATTATTCAAGTTGAAGAACGAGTTATACACTTCTTTATATTAGAACTAGGGTGTGCATGTTTTGTAAGTAAGCCTATGAAGGTGTAGAGAAATAAAGAATAAGTACAGAAAATCATGTGAATGTTCATTGAAGATGAGCCAGCAGAGAACCAAAGAATGAGTAGAGGAAATCGTGTGCGAATGTATAGTGAAACAAAGAATGAGGGGGAAAATCGTATGAATGTTTAAGTAAGAATGCGAGGAGAAGATCATGTGAATGTCAATAGCGAAATGAGCTGAGAACGTCGTGTGAATGTTAACAAAGCATGAACCTGCAGGGGAACAAAGAATGAGTAGAGGAAATCATGTGAGTGTATAGTGAAACAAAGAATGAGGGTAAAGTCGTATGAATGTTTATGTAAGAAGAAGGTGTGGCGAAAATCATGTGAATGTTAATGGAAGCAAAGAATGTGAAGAGAAAGTCATGTGAATGTTAACAGAGCATGAACCTGTAGGTGGAACAAAGAATGAGTAGAGGAAATCATGTGAGTGTATAGTGAAACAAAGAATGAGGGGAAAATCGTATGAATGTTTACAAAGAAGATGTAGAGAAAATCATATAAATGTTACAGAAGAATGTGTGCTGAGAATATCATGTGAATGTAAAGCACAGATTAGAAAATATGATGCTCTTTGTAACGAATCGTCTTTCATGTACTGTAACGTTTAAATAAAATTAAATGTATTGTAAAAGCCAACAGTGATTTTGTATAGTTATTTAAAACTCACCTTGCATTGCCCCGTTTTGATATGTGCTGAATGTGTAGACGGCCTGCAGCTCACGTTGCTTTTAAAGCTCTTTAAAACTTGAATGTAAAGTTAATAAGTACACAACAGTTCTAACATGGGACAGATGTCTGTTTATATAGGGATCTAAACCCCCTCCAGGCGATGCCTGCACGTCATTATGGCTGTGATGCTTACACGTCACGTGATTATTGCAGCCAATGGCATCATCTCTTGCTACGCATGCGCAGAGGCCCTCAGCACTTCTATCCCTGCTTGTTTCACTTCCTCTCCCTTTCTCTCTCTCTCTCCCTCTCTCGCTCTCTCTCACACAGAGTACATCCATAATGTCGTTACACAAAGCTGCATGCAGTTAAAGCATCAATCTAAGTGATGTATTCCAGAGTACAGAGGAAAATCAGTGAAGTCATTGAAAGATCGGGGTTCGAACTAGGGGCAACTGATTGAAAATTATATACAGCATTAGTTGTTCATTGTATGAGCTATCAAACATGCTTTCGTCTACAGCTCTATCTCTGCTAGTTTCTGCGATAATTGAGATTTAAACTTAAGGATCGAACCCTGGACGTCAGGTACCCTAATATACACCCGCAAGATATTATCTGATGACATAAACGTAATAGGTTTATTTGGTACCTTTGTCTTAATTATTTACTGTTATTAAATTTATAAGTAAACTTCATTGAATCGGTATTCGAACTCAGAACGCCAGAAACAAAATTATTTATAATATTAGCTTGTGTTTAAAAGACCTGTATGCAGTTGCAACATTGATCTAAGTGATATATTCTAGAACGCAGTGGAAAATTAAGGAAGTCACTGAAAGATCGGGATTCGAGCTAGGGACACTGATTGGAAATTATATAAAGCATTAATTGTTCATCGTAGGAACTAAAAATCGTGCTTTGGTCCGCACCTTAATCCCTGCTAGTTTCTGAGATAATTGAGATTTTAAAGTTAAGGATCGAACCCATGACACCCGGACTCTAATATACATGCACAAGAAACGAGCTAATGGCATAAAAGTAATAAAGTTTATTTACTGTCTTTATTTTAATTAGTTTTGGAGTTATTAGAAGACCGGTTTCGAGCAATCGTAAATGGAGCCTTGCATCCCGAGCTATAATTAGTTTTTATTGTATCATTTTGTCTCTTTTCATTCAGGACATGCGCGTGAGTTGGTGTGTGCGTGTGTGGGTTGCTGCTGTTGGGTGTAAGTGAACAGGCATATGTGCTTGCACGTGTGTGTGTGTCCATGTATATGTATGCGCGAGTGTAAGAGCACTGGTGTATGTATGTATACGCATGAGGTGCGTGAATGTGTGAGTGTAAGAGCACTGGTGTATGTATGTATACGCATGAGGTGCGTGAATGCGTGTGTGTGCTGGTGTATGTGTGTGTGTGTGTACTGTTGTATGTATGTGCGTGTGTGTGTGTGTGTGCTTGCATGCGTGCACCAGTGTATGTTTGCTGATGTGTGTACAAGTGCTTGCATGCGTGCACCAGTGTGTTTGCTGATGTGTGTACAAGTGCTCGTGTATATGTGAACGCCTGAATGTGTACAAGTCGTGGAGAAAGAAAGAGATAGATAGAAAGAAAAAGAGAGGAGAAGAAGAAAGAATGTTGTCTAGGCTTCGGGATATCTAAGTATGCATCAGGGTTTAATATAAATAATTATAGTTGTTAAATGCAATTTTAATCCGACCGCCCGCTGCTTCAATAACTTAATAGTTATTATAGCGTTTCACAGGGTTGGATTCGAACTATGGACCTCTGGTTGCTAAGAATACAGATCGTTAAACATTGTAATGTCGTGTATATTAAATTATATTTGTTAAACACATTTTAATCTGGTCGTGCATAGTTTAATATTTATTAAGCATTAGAGTTTCGCAGATTCGATCTAGGACCCCCTGAACAACCTTTTATTAATTATTGTAATGATATATAAAAATTAAATTATATTCGTTAAACACGTTTTAATCTGGCCGCGCAATACTCACATAGTTTAATATTTATTAAGCATTAGAGATTCGCTGGGCAAGATTCGATCTAGAACCCTCTGAACACCCTTTTTATTAATTATTGTAATGATATATAAAAATTATATTTGTTAAATGCATTTTAATCTGACCTTGCATAGTTTAATATTTATTAAGCATTAGAGTTTCGTTGGGTAAGATTCAAGCTAGAACCCTCTGAACGGTCTTTCATTAATTAGGGTAATAATGTATAAAAAATTAAATTATAATTGATAAATACATTTTTTAATCTGTTGGTGCATAGTTTAATAGTTATTACGCATTAGAGTTTCACTTGGTAAGACTCGAGCTAGAATTCTCTGAACGCACTTTTATTAATTAGGGTAATGATATAATAATATCAATCATTAATTTCTCATTAGCAATAAACTCTTGATTACAGTAAGAATCGAACACCGATCTATGGATATCACTCAGAGGTTTAATGCACGTAATGAAATGTATATTAGGCGCTTTTTTCGGAGTCGTTGGCTGAAACAGAATGCTTGTTAACTATGCTCGGGTATATTCGTAGGAGGTCGTAAAACATCGGAGAGAACTCCCTCAGGCAAAATCATGATGGCCGACAATGACGTCACATAGAGTTGGTAAACAAGTTTCTCTCTCTTTCACACAAACAAGGACAGGACGAGTATAAAGCAACCCTCGAATTCTTTTGTTAAACTAGCAGGTGGCCAAACAATGGGAACGCTGCAGGTGTCTTTCTAAACTAGCCTTGCCAAGAACAATAGAAAGGCACACACAATAGAATCTCTTACACAATGGAAAGGGTCAGGCTTTGTTATGGAGCAGGTGTCTTTCTAAAGTATGACGTCACGCAGAGTTGGTAAACAAGTTTCTCTCTCTTTCACACAAACAAGGACAGGACGCGTGGGAACTCATGGCTCTCTCTTTTCCCACAGTCAGACAAAGACAAGTCGAGTATAAAGCAACCCTCGAATTCTTTTGTTAAACTAGCAGGTGGCCAAACAATGGGAACGCTGCAGGTGTCTTTCTAAACTAGCCTTGCCAAGGACAATAGAATCTCTTACACAATGGAAAGGGTCAGGCTTTGTTATTGGGATGGGAACGCTGCAGGTGGTCTTTCTAAAGAATGCTTGCCAAGGACAATAGAAAGGCACACACAATGGAATCTCTTACACAATGGAAAGGGACCGGCTTTGTTATTGGGTTGCCACGTGTTCGAGAACAATAGGAGTGGATTGGTTAACTGACCAGGTGCAGAAGTGGCCGGATGTGGAATGGGTAGGAAAAACATCTCGCCTTTGTTACAGAACATTAAATTTATGACCCCATTGTTCGTTTTGACAGTTGATTGACAGCCTTAATTGCTTAACTGTCAAGCCTCCATTGTACTCAACATGATTTACGACCGCAGCTGCAACTAAAGCTACCAAGGCACAGCGGGGGGTGGGGTGGGGGAGGGGAGGGGCGGGGCTAATTAGCATATTAATTGCACATTCCTGCATATTAAGTGATACAGAATGCCCATTTCCCCCTACTCCGTTGGTTCCGTGTCGTAGATTTACGGCACGTAAAAGAACCTCAAGCCTGATAAAGAGGCCTCTGAGCAAAATTTCCGGTCTTTCACGCCCAATATAGAATTAGACGCTAAGGACGCAGTTAAAGAGCGTCCATAAATAAAACTCAATAAAACTCAATTCTGTCCGAGAATAAACAAATTATAAATATTATGATATGTTTGAAATCACAGTACATTCATTCTTCATTACCAATGAACTCACCTACTGTTATGCTCTTCTTGAAATGATTAAAAATGTCGATGAAGCTAATTTTTATTCGCATCCGCAAAATCAAATATCCACATCTATGAATGCTATGAATTTTGTTGGTAATGCTTTGTCTTCTGGAAATCACGTTAATCCTCGCTTCCATCTACTAGTTCACCGGATACTATAGCGTGCTTTCAGAGCACGTCGCACAATGAAGTTCGAAACTGATTAATATAAGTTCACTTCTCAGCTCCAAGTAACCAGTTTACACCGAAACCTTAGTCGCAAATACATGCCAGCACCCGTCTTTCAACCAATCTAGACAGCATGTTCCTAGCAACAACCTTAAATGGCAGCAACCGCCCATAAGAGATATCAATACCCACTAAGACAAATATATACCAATCACCTGCTTTGTATGTAACAATATCGGACATATGGCAATGGATTGCTGATCGTATTCGTAAAAAAAAGGAGTAAACCATGTCTCACATCAAACAAGGTAACATTAACCATGTTGTTCCAGTAGTCTATGCTTCTTTTGTTTCAGGGTTCATTTTACATGTAATATTCTCTATTGATAGTGTTGTGATGCCCGTCTTGCTGGATCTTGGCAGTAGATGCAGTATTTGAATTATGCTCATGTTAAGGCTTTTAATTTGCAGCCAGTCGACACCGTATTAAGGAGTTCTGGGATTAAACTGTTGGATGCTTCATTTCAGACAACCTTGAAATTGACAATCTTTCTTTTCAGGAAAATGTGTTGTTAGTGAGAAATTTAACTCATAATTTGATTTTGGGAAATGATTTTTTGAAAGTACACAATGTAGTCCTTGATTTTTATTAAAAAAATCTAATTTTATTGATATCTACGGATGAAGTAACTGATAACTATGTCGGGGTTTAGCAAGTATTTAGAAAATATTGTGTTAACCTTGTTTTTATTATATAAGGCAGGATGGAATTAGGTTTCTGTAATTTCTGATATCAAGATTCCTCCGCATCTTCGTGCGTAGCGAAAGTAGAGCCTTGAGGTTATATCAATCACCAAGTAATGTTCAAGCCATCACAAAGTATTTTGCAAAAAAATCTCACTTCCGCATGCGGTTTACCAAGATGGTGCTGATTATGTTATACCTGGACATAATTTTGCTGTTCCCCAAACACTCTGCTAATACAATATTGGCTAAATTATGTGAAAATGCTTTAATCCAAGGAAATTCTTTTCCCTCTCAAGATACACGACACTAACTACAAATAAATTTGATTTCAACATTAATTCAGGAATATATGAACAGAAATCTCAAGTACAGGAGTTACTTATTAAATATGAACAAAAATCTCAAATACAGGAGTTGCCTATTAAATATGAGAATATTCCTGCTAATTATTTAAAAGATCTCGACGCAACTATGGTTGCTTAATTCAAAGTTGAAGTATCAAATCCTACAACTATTAAGCAAAGACATTAAAGGTAGCATACGAACAAGAGAAGTAATTTAAAATCAAGTGAATTAGAAGCTAGCTTCTCAGATTATTAGAGAATCACAGTATATTTATGCTATTCCGGCAGCTTTGCTGAAAAAACAGGATGGTTTTTTGCAATTCTATTGTGATTTTCGTCCTTTAAAGCAAGGATAAAAATATCCTTTCCTTTACCCATAATTGACAATTTTCTTAGCAATTTGCACAAAGCTATATGGTTTGCATCATTGGACTTAATTTCACCTTACTTTAAGATCCAAAGGGCTGCAAAAATGCGCTTCTTTTATAGCATACGTAGATCAATATGAATTCGAACGTTTATTCGTTGGTCTTGCTAATGCCCTAAGATTTTCCTGCAGATTTGAGAATTTAAAAAAAGCCATTGTGCAAATTGCTAAATGAGATTGTTGTGTTTCCAAAACATTTTAAGAACTACTATCAACTTTGGAATGTATGTTTAAACGTTTAATTGAAATGAATTTTAAGCTCAACCCAACTAAACGTTTCTTTATAATGTAGAAAATAAAATTTCTAGGTTTTGAAGCAACCAATAGTCATATCTTGTGAGAGTGGCAAAGTTAAACTCACTATGCAGCTACCTATTCCACACAATGTCAGAGAGGTTTGCAACATACTGCGCCTTTTCAATTTCTATAAGAAATTTATTTGCGGTATTCTAAAGTAGCACAACCTTTAATTCATTTAACAAGAAAGGATGTAAAGTTTCACTGGGGTGATTGTCAATAATCAGCATTTGAATCCCTTAAAGAAGCCCTTTCTTCAGCTCCTATATTAACTCAATTCACTCCTGGGGCTTACATCAAAGTACATACAGATGCCAATGGCTTTGCCATTGGCTGTGTATTATTACAAGGGATTAATGTTGCTCTTCGATGTATAGCTTATGCTTTAAAACCTCGTTTCAGAATCTGAAAGCAATTATAGTCTACCTGAATTGGAATTACTTGATATCGTTTCCTCTGATCATAATTTGTTATGCTATCCAACAATTTAAAGTATATAACAGGAGTTTGGCCAGATGGAGTCTTAAACTGCAAGAGTTTGACTATATATTTGCTATAAAATCTGCCAAGAAGCATAACGACGCTGACAAATTGTCTTAAGTTTCCTGTTCTAGAAACTAACGAGGCTGAAATGCATCAGTCGGATGAATTAACTTCTTGTTTACTTACACCAGTTGATGCTGCTACTAATCACGGGGGGATCAAATAATATCAACATAATGGTGTGTTGATATTCCTGGATAACCCGCATGCTCGAATGCTAATCTAAATACATTATTGTTGCATATTAAATATGCATCTTATTCGGTGGAAGCAGCTCCTTTGTTACCTGCCACAATTATTCAGGTTGCGAAATTTATGCCACACATCATTTGCATCATTATGGCTACTATTTTGTCCACAGGGGTTCAGCCATCTTAAGTAACGGCACTCAGAAGTTACTAAACTCTTTGTAACTGTATCCTAATTTTACAAGTTCACATCGTCTCACTTGCATATGTTGGATTTAACTAAACCCTTGAAAATATCCTGAGCCATTTTGTGGACAATAACCAGTGAAATTCGAATAAAGTTTTAGTGTATGGTCCTCTTTTCCTATAATTCTAGTGTACAAAAAACACTAAAATCTGTCCATTCTTTCTCATGTATGGCAGAGACTTGCATTGCCAAATGTGGTTCAAGTATAAGCTACATCAACTGCAGCAAACACTACAGGACGTTCAGAAATCTAGAGCAGTGTTCATTAATTACATCAATCAGCAGCGAATAAGCAAAAGTTTGACTCTAAGCACTTAGCAGTTACGTGTAAGCCTGAACAGTCTTTGCGCCGATACGCAAGAAAAGAAAATGCACTAAGTGTTATTACACCAATACTTTGGGCCTTGTGAGGTATTGTAAAAATTCATTCCAATTACATCGTGGCAGATCTGAAGCTCCACGAAACAAGAATTGTGTTTCATGTGTCGAGATTTTTTCCTTACTTTTATCCTTATGGATAGTGTATGAAGTATGAAGAAAGTTGTGTATTTTAGTCTTTCGATTGGAGCGCAAGTTTTGTCTCGATTACTAGAATTCATTTTCCAAGGTCAGATTTAAATTCTTATACCATTACCTTGATGATTTGGTCGTTTATTCCCCACACTTCGAATCTCCGTCAAATATTTGGCCGTCTTCGGAACGCGAACTTGACTGGTAAACCAACCAAGGTGAATTTTTCCATTTTTTAGATTTCGTTTTGGGCCATTTGGTATCGACGGCCGTATTGCTCTAAATCCAGAGAGAACTCTAACTGTTAGAGAATATCCTGCATCAAGGAATTTGCGTGTTCCCGCTCGTTTTGTCGGCAAGACTAATCTTTTTGCCAAGTACATTACTAATTTTGCGACTAGAGCGGAAACTTTAAATCCGTTACGTAGGAAGGGATTTCATTTGTACGGTCCGCTGACAAAAATCGGCTTTTGAGGATCTCAAGGCTCCTATTAACAATGCTTTCCCGATTCTCAACGGAGATTTGTTCTCCAGACTGATGCCAGTAAGGGTTCTCTGGCCGCTATACTTCCGGGATTTCCGTGGTGGCCGTCGGTCGATTTATTATTGTTTTAGGATGCCATCTTCTGCTGAGTGAAGTTTTCTGTGTATGACCTGGGGCCTTTAGCAGCTGTATTTGTACTGGCAAAGTATAAGCAATGTTTCAACATGTTCAGGTTCACCTTGGAATGCCATAGTCAGGCACTGACCTGGGCGTCAGTGACTCCACGATCTGCAGGAAAATTAGTCCGGTGAGGTGTTCGTATTGCCGCATTTCACTTTACTCTGGTGCATATTGGCAAGTCGGAGAATGTTGTAGCTGACGCGTTACGTACGTATTTACTGAGAGTCCTGAGGACCAGCCATCTTCTTCGGGTCCTGTTTATAATGTTAGTGATGTATTTCCGTAAATGTTTGCCAGCACGCAGAGCATCAGCGTTGTGGATCGGATTTAGCATGCTTATCGCACAACTAGAAGGTGGTATATGTGTTCCACCGTATCGTATGTGTAACCGGGTTTTAACAATTTGTGTTCATTTGGACGGAAAATTTAAGATGGTTGTGCCACGCGCACCTGTTCCTATGTTATTTAAATGGTATTATACGTCACCTTCTGGCGGTCATCTGGAATTGCAAAGACGCTTTACACGATCCGTCAGCAGATCTTCTGGCGTGGCATAGATAAAGATATTGCAAATAGTATCAAGTCGTGTGAAGCATGTGCTTTGGTAAAATCTGCTCAACGCATGCCTTGGGGTAGCCTTGCTTCACAGGCCCCTCGAGAATTTTTTTATGGAGTTTATAAGCCCTTTCCAAAATTTGCCCAAGGTAACACTTATGTTCTGTTGTCAATGACGGTTTTTGAAGTTTGTATGGTTGTCGGCGGACTCTAACGTTACTGCCCGTTTGGCTACAAAAGGCGTTGGCAAATACTTTCGCGTTTTTTTGGCGCACCACGGTATTCAATTTCTGGTGATGCATCACAGTTCCCTTCGAGTTAGTTTAGTGCTTTCTGTTTGATTGGGTGTCACATATCACCACAACGACGTATTATCCTAATTTGTTCATACAGAAAGGGTTAATTTATAATCGGCTTTTATAGACTAGCATCATGACGAACACAACAGGTGGGATGCGAATTTAGGAAGGTGTCAGTTTACATTTACTTCTGCCCGCCATCAAGTCTATCAGTCTTTTCGTTTATTTTAGTGATTGCGTACTCACCTATTCACCTTTGGTAAGATCTTTTGCCAGAACAATTTTCTTACGAATAATATCAGGGATAATTGGAACGGAGTTTCACCTATCTTAAAGTATTATCTTGAAAAACTTAGGATCATTAAGAAACAGTGAGTGTAGGAAAATGTCTCTGTTTGTGGTTGGTCGGAGTATTAGGTGCCGTAATTATCCTATAATTTCCAAGAAATATGCTTTTGCGGCAATGTTAGCGCCAAAATATCTATATCGGTATAAAATAATTATCATGTATGGCGGTCAAGCTGCAGGATCCGACACGCGGCAGTTAAGACATGCTCATGTGGCACAGTTAAAACCGTGTTTTGAAAGGCTTATTTACATTTGTGCTATTGTTTATGTTTACACTCTGTGTTTTTTTTATTTGCAAACTGTCTTTTCATTCTGTGTCAGCTAGCGGGCGGTTTATGTGTTTATTGCGTTGAATCTATCTGTCGCGAAGTGTAGTTTGTGAGGACAGCTCCATGTTTGGTATTGTATGCTGCCTACGTTTTGGTTTTGTTTTCTACGAGCAGTCGTCCTTTCCTCCTCTTCCTTATGTGTTATTTTTATCTTTGTGTTTGTTTTATGAGGCCTCTTAGTTGTAAATATTGTATCAGTAATTCCTAGTATGAGTGTGACGCGTATGGGTCGTAATGTAAATATGTGATTTGTTCGCCTAGTAGTATCTGATTTATTGCTTCAGCTCACTTCTCTATTGTGTTTCATTGTTATTTCTTTAAGTTTAAGCCATGTTCTTAACCTTTTAGAGCTTATTCTCCATTATCCTACAAGCATTTATGCTTTGGTTGATGTTTATAGGTTTTTTTTTTAAAAAACGTCCGGCTTCCTTTTTGTTGTTTCCATGAGTGGGATAGTGCTGCAATGATTTTTGTTTCAGTCCTGTCCAAGTTTGTCCTGTCCCTACGCCACCATCAGTTAGCAAGAAGACGCCTGTTGGAGGTGCGAAACTTCTGGACTTGCTTTACCGACATGTTGGTATCTGGTATTTTGGTAACCTGTATGGGGCAGGAGCTCCAGTTTCAGTTGTCACCCTTCGGCCGTCTCTTGGCTCACAATTTGTTGACATCTCCAACATATTACTCTGGCTGTGGACAAGCATCTTCTTTCGTCCGGGGTTGGGTGATGTATATTTAATCTGAATTTCCAATTTCCTGGCGAAGTGAAAGTATTAACAGCACCAGTGATCGTTACCTTCCTCTTTACAGTGTCATGTACTTATTTCCCACACCACAGGTGGCTAATGGGTGTGTAATGATGAGTCTCCTTTAATTCTTTGTTTCGCTACCGTGAATTGCGCATTTTTGGCCTATTAATGGAGGGAGTGTACGTGCTGGTTTTTCTTAATCCGCTACGTTTTTCGGTACTCTTCCTTATATTTTTATTGTTAATTTGCAGTCCGCCGCTGCGTGTCGGTCGTGCCGTCCATGCCTATCGTTTGTTCGTAGTTGAGGAGGGCACCAACGACGCTCTAGGGGGTCGCTTTCTCCGGCTTACCATGCTTCAAGTGTGCTCTTGTTCTTTGCCTGTTGCAGTGAGCTATCTGTTAAGTTCCTCCACACCCTTTCATTTTGTTCGCATAATGTAACTTGATCAGGCCTCCAGTTTTTTGGCCCTATCTTACTTTCTGCTCGGTTTGTGTAACAGCATTCTTGTAATTAAAAATACCTAGCCGGAAGATTTGAAATACAGATGTATCACTTCAAATATGTTTATGGCTTTTAGGTTTTATCCGGAGAGGCTTCATATAATGAAGGGTTCTTATTGTAAACGTTTCTTAGAAAGAAAGAATGAGTTTCTTAGCCCAGTTATGTAATGTAAATTCCTTGCCTTTGTGGTGTCAAAGATGCTAAGGATTTCAAACAACATAAATGTTCAGCAAGTTGCCTCAAGAACAACTTGCAAGTTTTATAATTGCATTTGTGTTACCTTTATATGCATTTGTTATGAGACTGAAATACATTTCCTAAACTATATTTTCTGGGTTTTTGTGACGGCTTCTGGATCCATAATTCCATTCATAAAGATGTTGTATTGGGCACGGGGCGGTGCAGTTGGTAGAGATCGCATCGACAATAGCAAAAGTACTGAACAATTTTAGTCTACCTCCAAGCATTTGTGTAGTAGTAAGTCATTTTTACATTATTTGACAACAATGCACCAGAGAGACCAGCTAGTGAAGTTACGGCAGGGTCCTTGTTGTAGTTTACGAAGTAAACAGTTTGTGAAAGTGGACATTGAATGAATAGCCCCTGAAGGGCTAAGGCCCTCTCTTGCGAGGGGTAGCTCGATATGACTTGCGGTGAGTTACACCGCATAAATGGTGTTTTTCGTTGCGTTCTTTCTTCCGTAATTCGCACTATTGTCCACTCATTTCTTTACGATCGGCGCTGCATGATCTTGTTTGGGGTTCCTCACATAACACAGTTCTTCCCTACTGCTCTAAAACCAAGGAAAGTATCGGCATATCCCTTTAAACGACTGTTACATAAGAACGTATCGAAAACATACGTAACATTAACATTGTTTATTATTGTCATACTTCCAAGAGTGAATGATAAGGTACTATAACAAAGGAGCCCCGAACCGGGACAGAGCAGCGCATGCAACGTGACCCTGGGAGAGAAAGACGAAGGAAAGGGCCCGAAGGGTGACCAGATCCGGATGCTGACTGGTGCAAGCAAGAACGGGTTCCTTAAAGTTTCCAGATAGAACGCATCCGACGCCACACTGTCTCTGACCACAAGCCACCAACCTCCAGGGTCCCCCGGAACGGAGGCCCACGCTGAGGAGAGACCCAATTGAGTGGTACCGCAGCGACGCCAGGGAAGAAACCTTTTACAGAGCGCATGCCGCAACCCGCCGAAAACTGTCGCCTGGTCCTGCAACGCTGAAAGAGATGACAAGGAAGATGATGGATACAGGAAATGAGGAAGAAGAGTCGTGTTAGAAGGTGAACCAATCAAGCATTCGCCTGGTGACCCAGGGAAACCACAAAAAACCTATGGACTAGAGTGAGCGATCGCCGGGGATCGATCCCGGCACATCCCGAATGCGGGTCACAACCATAACCGCCTGAGTCATCCCGCTCGGTTACAACAAGAGTAGGAATAACAAGTATTACAATTGAATGTATATTTTTTAAAAGTATGCGTTCAGTACATGAACACCTTTGGCATGTGGGGGACCATGCTGCAATACTCTCAGGTAATTTATTGTCTTAAAAGGGAATCAGTGAAGCAGAAGATAGTGTAAGGGCATTCTGATTCTAATATTTTTTCCTTCGGCGTTAGTTTTATTATCCACTTCCCGTTTATTCCTGTGGTGGAAGGTCGAATTTCCATTGTTCATTGCTGGTAACCTAACTTATTTTCGTTTTCTGTCTACTTTACTGCACGAACGTGCAGAACCACATTAAATCATTTTTTATACTTACAACTTATTCTTAGCGATAATTGCAGTAGTTAAAATTATTAATATTTACAAAGAGGTTTAAATCCATTTACATCATTATTTTAACTTTTAAACTAGTTTAAAATATAACAGGGATATATTTATTAATTCGATTTAGTAAAGCCTTTCAAAATTGATTATTAAGCGTTTATTAGTAATTTCTGTTTTAACAATAGTTATTCCAGAATGGAATATGATCATATTTGAAAGCTAATTTATACCATATAAATCTTACTTGAGTCTTTGATTAATTTTTATTTCTTAATATTTACTTACGATTTAATTCGTGTAAGAGCGAAATATGAGCTGCAAGTTATTGATTTAGTTAAGCACAACTGGATAATGGATCGCTAGTTTGCAACAAGGTGACCTTGCTACTCGAACCAATTTTATTACAATATAATTGACCAATGTAATTACTTTTGTTTTCTCATGAAGTACTGTTTCTATTATTCACGATCACTGAAAAAACAACATGCAATACGTATGCGTTAAGTGCGTTGGAGAATCTTGGGTATAGTCTTCGACTTCGTCTCGTAATTTCAAATTCTTTCTCATTCTACAATGATCCACTTACCACACATGTATCGCGATAAAGTATTTCTATACATGATTTCAGCACTTTGAAACATGTCTGTTGCTGAGTTGTTACCAGAGACTTCAGCATTCTTTTTAAGATGTTTGCTCCTTGCTGTTATGAAACACGCAGCTCTTATTAAGTGAGGGAAAAAGACAAATAAGCACTATCGTTTACTAACCTTGTTTGTCGGTTTAGGTCAGCTTATAGTACGAGGAGCAGCCAGTAAAGGGTTAACTTCTGAGCAGTAGAACAGAATTAGAAGGTTGGGTTTCTTCTGGTGTTTACATACTAATAAAAAGCCAATAAGTATACTCCAGACAAAAGATTCAGGTTGGAATACATTTTATTAAGTTATAGAGATTGAAAGTAAGAAGTTAAAAAAATATTATGAAACAAAAAATTGTGGCGTTTATTAACAAACTGTCTATCAAGCGGTACAGGGGTACTAAGATACGATAACAGCCAGTGCAGCGCAAGCACAGAAAATGCAAGATCCCACTAAACCGAAACATTCGACAAAGACAAAGTTAAATAGAAAGAAGCTCTAAATGTGCTTATGATGCTTGTTTTCAATAGCCGTTTCTAAGCAGGGCTTCCTTAAATAAAACATCGGGAAATAAATGACGTAACATTTGTCCAGCAGCTGTTTCAAAAGCAGCAAATGACATGGCAGACAAATGAAAAATACAATACATAATTAGAAAATGTTGCACCGTCGCTACAAGCATGTGTTCAGAAGGCTACAAGAATGTTTACTATATTGCATATTCTGCGTAGTATATAGATGAACTATGGATTATATGCAATGTGTTGCTTTTGTCCCCATTCCTAAAATTGGAGATGATATTTCAATACTATTCAAAGTGACACTGAAGAGCACTTGGTTGAAGTTGGCGTTCTGTAGTTATTATCCGCGGTAGCAACCTAATCAAGGCACTTAAACGCAACCAACGTTTGGGTTTTTCAGCACATATCTCTTTTTGGGAGCAATACACTTGATATATGAGCATTACAAACGGATACCGTTAATTCAGTAAGTCATAGATGTTACTAAAGTTATAATTGTTTTAACGGAATGTTATTTCTCTCGAGGAGTGTTCCCAATTCTGGAACGCTATAGTATGCCTCCGATTTAAGGCTTGAGTAAGCTTAATTTTTGGCATGAATTCTGGTTTTCTTTTTTTATATAAACAAGTATAAATCCAAACAGAAACGTAAAGGATAAACACAGAGAAACGCATTTATGTATAGAAATATTAGTATTTTTTAATTGCGGTTGTGTGAAAATAATACTAATGATCGGAATATCAAGTGTTAGATGATTATTATTAATTGCGAAGATAAGTACACAACTAAGCCAACCATTTAATCACGTGTAAGAGTAATTACTTTGATTAAATATATTTCATTTGCTGTCTGTTAATTAACAATAATGACTGCTATGAATGTTTCAGACGAAAGTAATTATTTTGTTTAAAAGTAAATTAGGACTTTTTGATTTGTGATTGATAATAATGATTAATATTCTTAAGGGCACACTCACTTACGTATGAAAGGTATATCAGTATTTTAACGTGAATCGCACCTGAATAATCAAAACTATAGCCATTCTTTTTTTCATTGCACATTTTACACTACTTGAGGCATAAAATATGTTAAAATGAAGGTAGCGAGTGCAAATAGATGCATGTTACAACCATGCATGCTAATACATAGATATATAAATTTTAAGCAGCCGAAGTTCATTTAGGTACCATTGTTAAAGGAACCAACCACTCTAATGTGTCTAAAGTTATGTTGAACCCAGTAAATGGTATTCATAACAAAATGAGTGGATTAGTTTTTCAATATCCTAATTTTTGGTAAAAATCACAGCTAATATATAAATTAAGAATTTTAACTCAATTTTTTTCAATGTATAAAATTATTGTTTCAAAATTATTTGAGAATTGTGGTAAAACTGCTTCACTGATTTTAAATCCCATATGATGTTCTAGATTCTCAGAAGATTTAAGCTTCTGGCTGCAATGGTTTTCAAGATAACGCTCTAAATGTAGAAAATTTTAAGTTACGGAAAAATGCAAAAAAAAAAAAAAAACAAACAAACTACAGCCAATAGGTATTTAGAATTTGAATATGACCTGTATTTTATTGAAAATTTGGCTATTATAAAATGAGTAACAACTCATAAATTGTATATAGATTCAGAAAGTAATGGTTATTTCAATAGTGAAAAGAAAGAGAAATCAATTTTTTGAACTGATTGATTACAAGGACCCTTAAAACGTATAGAATCGCATTCAAATTAACGTTCTACATTTTCTAGACACATAGAACTGGATATACATGTCAGATTGTAATGAGTAAAACTGATTTCGTTATTCACATGACTTGCACATTTAATACAACACAGATATGAAATACGTGAAAACGCTACATTCTTACAGCAGAACAAGATTTTATTTTATAGCAATACCTAGTAGTAGTAATAAGACCAACCGGTTACGTCTGTGGCCCGCATTTGGGAGGTCCCGGAATCGATCTTCGGCGACCGCCCACTCCGGCCCAGGGGTTTTTCGTGTTTTCCCCGGGTCGCAAGCGAAAGCTTGTGTAGTTCATCTTCTACAACGACACTCCCCCATCATTTCCTGTATCCATCTTCCTTGTCATCTGTTTCAGGGTTATAGGATCAGGCTATGATGTTCGGCGGGTTGCGGCTGGGCGGTGGCTTGCGCTCTGTAAAGGTTTCTTTCTTAGCGTTGCTGCGGTACCGCTGGTTAGGTCTCTTCTCAGCGTGGGGCTCCGCTCCGGGGGCCTCTGGATGTCGGTGGCTTGTTGACAGGCAACCTGCGCCGTCGAATGCGTTATATCTAGAAACATTATGGACTCCAACCTTGCTTGCGCCCGTCGGCATCCGGATCTGGTCGCCCTTCGGCTTTCTCCCCTCATCCCTCCCATCCAGGTGTCACGTTGGAAACACAATGGGCCTACTGGTCTGAGTGCAGTGCCCTGCCCCATTTCCGGGGGCTCCTCCGTGATACTTACCTTTACATTTTACTAACAAGATCAACAGGATATTTAAACAAGACGAGAAGCAAATTTGTTGGAATCTCGTTTTGTTCCCCATACAATTAAAACGGTATCAGCAAATAGGTCAAATCACTGACACTGATGGTGTCAGAACACAAATTTCTGCTTAATACTGTAGTTCAAAAAGTGGTATGAAAAGATGTAAGTTGCTAGGGAAGGATTTGTTAACTTTCGCGTATTGCAGCGGAGAATGCTGAGCACTAGAAGTCCCCAGGGAGCATTAAAAGTTTGACTGAAATGCCTGAGGAATGCTCTCATTAAAACAATATACTGCTCTCGCCCCCGAGCTAACTGTGGTAGACTGTTAAGAGTATTTTCATGTGCGATAGGCTGTGGCTGTGGTGGAATAAAGTTGCTTGCTTGTTGAGCTCGAAGCTGGGTATATTCGTCAACCAGAAGGCAAGATATGATACAGCTACTTGAGTCTAACAAGAGTCAATAATCGGCCACAAAAAGCAGATAATACGATTATTGTCCAGCCTGTTAGACTACGAGTAGTCATGTGTGATTGAGCACACATTTCATGACAAAAATATCTCACTGTGTAATTAAAGTTATTTTGCTTATCTCGCTCCTTTCGCGAAAAAAGGATTATAGGACAATATAGGATGAATCACCTAAAACGTGCCGTAAATATTTCGGAAACGGAAAGTGCTATTGATGTGCAGTTTTCACAGCATTGATTGGTAGTCAGGGGCTCGTACATTTAGCCTATAAACAGGTTTTAATAATACTGAGAAAGTGTATTTTTTTGAGCAAACATACAATTTTTTAAATGGAACAATGCCTAGTTACACCAACAGAATAAAGGTAGGGTAAACTAGAATGTCAATGGTGTTTATTGCAGGATTCTAGTGCAAGTGGTTTACGAGAAACCGTATTTTGAAAAGTCTCCACCGCGACAATTGTTTGTCCCATTGAACCTGCTTAGTTGCTAGGTACGATGTTGTCGTTTGTTTGCATTGTGTTTTCTGTTCACTGATTGCATTGCGACTTTCTGGTCAGTTAGTTTGTGACAGTTCAAGCAGTAAGTCGTGAGGGGAAGATGGGGTTTACTAATGCAGAAAAAGCCGACATGTTCATGGTGTATGGAGAATGTAGGGAGAATGCAGTTCTTTCCTGTGCGGTGTATGCAGAAACGTATCCAATAGACGTCAACTATCTCGGCAATTATTTATGAACCTCTTCAACCAATTATGTGAAAGTGGTACTGTAACACAGAAAACGTAACAGAAACTAACAAGTGACTGAAGAAGCGGCAGAGATTAATGTTTTGACTGCCGTTGTAGTAGATCCACAAATTAATTCCTGCACAGTGGCATAAGTCAGACAAGTGTACTGCGCATTCTCCACCGACATAGGTTCCATCCCTATCACATCTCTCTCCATCAAGAGCTGCATGGAAACGATTTTTAGAATCGTGTTAACTTTTGTACATGGGCATTAAGACATGATACTCCAGATTCATCATGCATCTTGTTTAGTGGTGAGGCAACATTTACTAATCATGGCCAGGTAAACCGCAGAAACTGTTGACAATCCCCTTGGCTTCGCCAGGTGGAACTTCAGGGTCCATGGAGTTTAAACGTGTGGTGTGGGATAGTGAACCATTAGATCATAGGCCCCTTGTTCATAAAAGGAACAATGAAAGGAACAGATTATTTGCCACAGATGCTAGAAGATGTTCCTTTGCTGACTAGGAGGAACCTGTGGTACCAACATGATGGATGTCCAGCCCATAATGCTCGAAGTGCTTGTATTAACGGATTGTTTCCAAATCGTTGTATTGGACGAAGAGGACCTGTACCTTGGCCGGCCCGTTCATCGGATCTAACCCGTTTAGACTTTTTTCTGTGGGGAAAGGCTGAAGACACTGTCTACCAGGATGTACCAACTACACCAGACGATACGAAACGACTGCTCTGAAATTTCCGCTTAAATGCTAGAACGTGTGCAGCAGTCTTTTCATAGCAGACTGGAAGCGTGTATTGAAGCTGTCGGTGCTCATATTGAACACAACCTTTGAAGGGCTATGTTCTCTTTACTTGTAAGAATCCACAGAAGTATGGTAATTCCCATTTGTTTTTCTTTAGTTTGTGCTACCAGAGGTTGTACAAGTGTCAGTGTGTAAGAGCTTCAAAATAAGATTTCTCGTAAACCTCTCGCACTAGAATCTTGCAACAAACGCTACTGACATTCTAATTTACCGTACCTTTATTCTGTTGATGTAACTAGGCATTGTTCCATTTAACAAACTGCATGTTTGCTCAAAAAATAAAGTTTCTCAGTATTATTAAAATCCGTTTATACGCTAAATGTACGAGGCTCTGACTACCAATCGATGCTGTCAAAACAAATTAATAACACTTTGCATTTCCGAAATATTTGCGGTGCAAATTTTAGGTGTTTCACCTTGTACAGAAAATTTATTTTTCCATTTGTTGAGTTTATATTCTCATATAATTATTTTTTACAACTAATATACTCCATTTGTTTGGATTAGCGTGTGTTTGTTTGTTTTTTGTTTTTGTTACTAGTACGGTCATTCATGGTGAGGTTACGTATCGCGCGTATGCGTGCTCCGCAAACTGTCTATTAAACTGGGGCTTTTTCATTCCGTAACTCTCGCATTACTTACTCACGAGTGATAGTAACATGCACTATAATGAATACTAACTTTGTTATAAGTGGTGTATATAACGCATACAGCCGGTTTAAGGCCTTACTTTTAAACGACCGCACTGTTTTTGATAGCTGCATATTTGTTTTCTGTATAATTTAAGTATTTTTATGAGTTAAGTACTTTTTAAGTTATATAATGAAACTGCAACAGGAAATTGTGTTAAAATGTTTTAATTATTGAAAAATAACCTACATTTACGCGTATAATGTACTATTCTTTAGTCTCACTCAGACAATAATCTATGTGGTATTTTAGTTAGTTCTTCAAATGAGGAATTCTAATGAGCATGAAATAACAAACAACTAAAATCGGTATTATTATTACTGAGCTTACTTCGAAAATGTTTCATAACGAAGAATATAACTATAATAGATCCCACAAACTTTTTTACTTAGTCTCGATAAGATGAATAATTAAGAATGTACATCAATACTTCATTACGATTACTGCTGTGCGTAAATCAGTTACCATGAGATGTCGTAAGAAGCACAAGGAAAAGACTCAGTTTTGGGTACAATTAAAACATACTGCTTACGTTTTAATTTCTGTTGATACCCCACAATACAGGTGATATCATCGGTTTTCAAAACACGGTATATAGAGAAGGAACAGAGCAATAGATTGGAAGAATACGGGTACCGAGAAGAAGATGTAGTGAAAGTGGGAGAGAAAGGATAGGAATTGAGAGAGAGAGAGAAAGACAGAGAGAGAGGAGCAACTCCGCATTAAGGCATTAAAGGGAGGGACAGGGAGATGAGGTGTAAAGAGAAGTATTTCCACTAGAAGTAATTATTTGTGCTCCATCAAGTACATTTTAGTTGGTTTCTTTGACGCCTCCATAGAAACATCCTATAAAAGTCTGAATTTGAATTATCTCCAGTGAAAGAATGAGTTAGCAATTAAAGGCACATTAGAAAGGAAGTAACTTAGTGGACATCTAAAGCATAGAGCCTCTTTAATTATTTCAACTTAGACACAATAGGAATTGTTTGGAAACTGTCGTAATATCAAGTTAGGAAGGAATCTAAAAGAAACGTTTTAGTCAAAAGCACATTGTTAGTTAAAACATCCAAAATATCCTTACTGTAGGTACTATATATATTCCATTGGTGCTTGAAATTCACTATCAGGTGCAATAATTTTGTTTAATATTCTTATTTCCGTTTGTTTGCGAACGGCTGATGCTGAAGGAGGAACCTGAGAGCACATCAAACAATTCCATTTTTCAAAAGCCCATTAATACAATCGGGCCCTCTAATCACGCTTGGTAATCCGTTTCACTTTAGTATTCCATAGGGTAATACCTAATAGAATCTTCAGAGATTAAGAAAAAGTATAAAAAATTTATGCTGGACTATGGAAAATTTTGTTACATTTAATGGTTTATGATAAGTAATGGAGGCTATAGAGGATTACCACTTGAAGTTTCACCCTAGTCATGTATGTTTAAATATTAGTACACAGATCTACATGATAGTGTTTTGTTTAAGGAAAACAATTAATTATTTAAACATGTATTGCAGCTATGAAGTATAATGGAGTCCAATGTCGTAAAAACAGAAAATAGTTTTGTGTCTAAACAGAAAGCTGTGTCTGGAAGTACTAGTTCAAAGGATTATTTTGTTTTTCACTATGAGCTCTACTCTGTGGCGAAGTCTGCTTTTATTTAGAGATATGCTGAATGGAGACAACGTTTACATTAACTTATTCCCCATGGACTGGTGTACCATGTACTTTTGCAGAGAGTAGTTAAATTGAACAAGCATGGGCGGATGGTTTTACTATAAATACAATATTATATTACTATATAATAATAGCGAAAGTACATTTTTACGTTACTAAACCTCTCTAATGCTTGCATAGAGAAAATCAAAGCTTTTAAATCAACACTTTCTTCTCAAAATAGGTGCAGCTTTCCAGGGATTTTTCTTCAAATCTGAGTTTTGGTAGGCTGAAAACAAAAGAGAAATGATACAAATTAGCACAGCTACAATAAATTTGGAACAAAGAAAATTATAAAAGAAATATACACCAAGTGAGCAGCAAAAAGGAACTATATTTGGTACCTAAGCAACAAGAAGTGCAACTTTATGAGCAAATAATGATGATAATAATAAAAGTAATAACAGTAACATATGATATAATTTTTAAGAATCTAAAATCAAATGCTGTGTGCTTTATTTGGGTTATTTACAATAGCTGAGGAGTGAGCAATATTTATGCTATGGAACAGTTAACCACTACAATTCTTTTGGACATACAACCCCCTATGAATACAGTTCGTAGGATTTATAACTTGTACCATTAAAGCGGAGTATAAATATTTGAAGCCGTTTAACAATCAAACTAATATGAAACGGATCTCAAAATAGGTCGTGATGAAGAGACGAACAGTGGTTGCTTCTCAAGAGCAAATTTAACGCAAATGTTTGGCTATTTTATTATAGCTCCCATCCTTTGATGATAGTTGTAAACAGGGCGTACATTTGAATCTCTATATTCGGGTAACCATTTTTTTACGCACTCGCAACTTTACCTAAAAATGCAGACTGGCAAATAGGGTCTCCTCTCATGAACAATAACGTATTATTTTTAGAATAGTCGAGCAAACTGCATGATTTATATATTCCACTGGGATATGTTGAGTCTATTAACGCGTTAGAAGCGATTTTATTACAATACGTTCTCAGACACAAGGCAGTTAACAGAAAATTTGCTTCTGAGTGCTGAACGGCGCTTGCGGACAACTGGTTCATTGGGAAAAACGTTATCTGTTAGTGAAACCTCTCTGAAGTCTGAGGCCAATGCAGAGATTATTTAGGGCCCGCAGTGGATTATCCTCATTAGCTTGCTGACGCTTGAACGACAGACCAGTATATCGGTCATGTGAAATGCGAATATTGCACAACAATAACCATCACCCTTACCATACGAAATTAAACCAGGAGATGCTTAGCCTTAGCTTGATCTTGAAACTGCAATAGGTTTTCGTCAGAGGCTATGAACAACGTAGTCAAGGATGTAATTTTTCTATCGATCGAGTGAGATGGCCCGAAGGTAACCTGAGAGGCCTGGGTTTGATTCCCGTCGGGTCGGTCACTCTGTCCGTGGATTTCTTCATAATTTCCCAAGACCGGTAGGCGTATGCTGTGGCGGCTCCCCTTCTACCCGAATTTCCTATCCATCATTTCCGTCATTTCACCTACTTCAGTCGACTGTTTTAGGGTTATAGGATCAAGCGACGGCGGTTGGTGTGTTATGGTAGGACGGTGGACTTTGCCCTATAGAAATATAGAAATTGAGCTTGGCGAGATTTCTGGAGTTTCCTTTCTTCCTGCGAGTGTCTTGTCTATTCCCGGGAACCCCGGGTTGACCGAGGCTGAAGCAGGGTCTTCCAGGATTGGTATCATGTTAGAATCGTTAGTGACCCCGTCGTTTCTAGCACATATTGCCGTTCTGATCTGGTTGCCCTTCGAGTCTCCGCTTTATCCCTTCCCGCCAGGGATCACGTTGGAAGCATAAAGGACCCACTATGGCCTACGCGTGGTGCTGTATTCCAGTTACTGGAGGCCCCACTGTCTGCCTACTTCTAACTCCTTCTGTTTCTATATAAAGTCTTATTTTTAGATTACTAAGGAAACATAAATCGTGACAACAGGCATTATTGGAATATTGACAATCCCTATTGACTAAGGCAGGACCTCTTTCAATTATAGTGGGGTGTAAACGTGTAGTGCGTAATCATTTCATGGGATCATAATAATCCAATAAGAACATAATGTTTCCATTGTTTCCAAATGCAATGATTCCGCTGTTTGACTGAGTTAGGGAACCCCGGCCAAACGAAAAGGGAAGCCCTAACGAGTGCCGTAGGGGAAAACAAAAGGAAACCAGAACTCTCAAAAATATACTACTATTGATAAGTTTGTTTTTGGGTACTTTAATGATAATAATAAACAAACATTAATAACCAGAACCGTAAAGCAACCATAAAAGAATAACTGTAAAACAAAAATGGCTTAAAGAGTAAAGCAACCAAAACCAATTGAGCAGAGCAGTAAAGGCAAGTTTTAAATACAGCAAAATTAAGTAAATCCAAAAATTCAACAAACCAAATCAATTTAGAAAGTTTATAAAACAAGGCCACTATAAACATCAGACCAAAAAATTTAATTATGTTTAGCTAGTCAAAGACTAGCTAAGAATGTTGAACAAGACCGAAACAGACTTTAATGAAATTCAGGAAACCGAGAGCTTCAAAGTCCAGCTAAGCTAGATGTAGATAGCTTTACAACCCAACCGTTTTCAGTTACAAAGTTCAGCATAAATGGGTTCAGCATAACTGGGTTTTAACTGCAATTACTGCTCTCATAATTTACACAACAGAATATCTGTAATTTTGAATTAACTATGCATTTTCAAAGTGCCCAAAATATGTAAAGCTCTACTCACAAATTTCTACTTATATTGCTTCTTGCCCTCCTTTTATCAAACTATGCAATTTCAGACGACAAATGCCAAAAGCTTTTCTCACAAATTTCACACTACTGATGCTTTTTACCTTCATGAATCAAAATATGCATTTTCAAATTGCACAACTGTGTAAAGCTCTTATCACAAATTTTAAACTAACTATACACTGAAAATCACGTACTGAAAATATAACTCAACTGGAAAAGAAACAAAACACACTAAACCTATGAACAACTCCAAGAGCCAGTCACTTTACGAACTCTTATTTTCAAACACACATAACGTTTTCCGCCCCAAAATTCACTCACCATTACCAGGACATAAAACTGATAATAAAGCCTACCTTTACATAAGGTCGATCCACCGAAAATCACAAAGACGTTCCTTAAAAATTCATTACAAAAACTTCCACAATCCGCATCAGTAGTTACCGGGCAGAGAGCTATGCCTGCAATGCGGACAGAAATCCACCACTCAGCGCGTACGGCCAAAGCACATGCCACGTCAGCAACCCACAGAGGAAAAAAAAGAGAGCACCAAAGAGAGCGTTAAGCAAAGGGGACAAGCAACGTAAAGTGACTGGCTGGATGTATAATACAGATACAAAACATAAAAAGAACACATAACAGCACAATAGCCCCCCCCCAATCTGCGAGCTTGCGAGAAGAAAAAAAATAACCATTTATAGGAACTCGCGGAAAGGGAACAATAAGTAGCCAAAAGGGGAAACAACTAGGAAAACAGAAGGAACATGCTACACTGTAAGTAGACGAAGAAGGTAACTCCACACATACAGTCCGCAAACTTCAGTAGCTGACACTGAACACACAAGGAGAAGACCATAATTGAGGCAAGCAAACCCCAACAGTATATATCCCACGACGTAGCAACCGGGCAGCCATCCAAGGTGATGAAAAACTTAAGTATATAACTCCCAGGAACAGTCACAGGCGAAAATTTGCATCATAATTTTGGCAGCAATATTAAGCGGACAAGCCGCTAACCAGGAGTATAGATTTTTCTTTACTAATAACGTCGACACTGCAGACGGATGACGCTAAGGCAGAAACTGAAGCGGGCCAAAACATGTATAAAGTTGACAGGATCCGGAAGAGGAGGCACAGGCTTCAGTATTTTAAACCACCAAATAGCGTCCGACGGTGAAATTCCCACGTAGGACCACCCGGCTGCACACACCACGAGAGCAGAAGAAACTTGCACAGCAGTCAGCACATCGCAACTCAGAAGGTCCAGAACATGTCCCCACAGAGTAGCACGAGGAAGGAAAAAGGGATGGTAGCCGAGAAGGATAAGAATCTGAAACATAATAAAACAAAGCAGCAGAGGGGGCTCACAAAGCAAAATATAAACTTACATATACAAACTAAATCATCGTCAATCAATTATAATTTTATAGACATATAAATATTGAATTTCACAATAAACCATGTGCATTTTTAAATTAGACAAGTATAGCATTACAATTATAGAACAAGAATTAAACATGGTATGCAATGAAACAGCTATGAGACATAATGCACTATATAACAACTATGTACAACAAAATAATAATTCACTTGCCCCGACCCCACACAAACTATAACTGGGGAGAGGCAGGTGAACAGGGCATACCGGCAAGGCATCACCGGTGTGGAAGCATGAAAATTTTCCCAATAAGAACAATTTAATTAAGCTGACACCCACTGAAATTAAGTGACCTTATAAATATATATATATATATATATATATATATATATAATTTAAAATATTACCCCCAAAAATTAAATAAAAAACAAAGGATATTAAATTCGAGCCAAATTTATAGAAACACAAAAGGTCACTCAAAATAACAGGATCAACAGCAAAGGTAGGCTCTGCGCAACAGCTAAATACCCCAGCAAGGGCGAATGGAAATGAGGCAAAACTTTCAGAATTAGATAACCATACATGTTACCATATTTATCTTGCACACTGACTTGAAAAGGAAATCATAAATTCCTCCAAAATATTCAGGAACTCGCAAGTGACTGACTCTTGAATAGCCCTAGCACACGGACATAACCATACATTTTACGGGCAAACAGTAAAAGTTGGCAAGTATGCAATAGTGATATTCTCATGTGTCAAAGATCTGAAGACAAATCACTGGAGTTCTATATGCTAACATCCGAAAAGATACCATTACTGTAGGAGGAAAGGAAAGTATAATTGGGAGCTTTCATGAATATGGAAGGGGTAAGAAAGGATGATTGGGAGAAGAATGGGACAGGATTTATCCCGGTTAAGGGAATGGGACAAATCAAGAGCTCGCATGGGGCAGGATCGCTAATTCCTGAAAGTGAGTCACCCATCATCAGGACAAAGCCAAGTGACTCACTTGCTACCCCGAGTTATACAATTTAAGCTGAGACAGGTGAGCGCGGCGCCTGCAGGAAGAAGACAATTCTTGCAAAAGAACAGACACCCCCTTATAAATTCTGAGAATCTTAAACGGGCCAAGATAGCGAGGAGCTAACTTCGCGGCAAACGCATCTGCTTTCGAGGACTGAGGATAGTTACGGCACATAACAACATCTCCCACTTTGAATGGGGAGGGACGACGGGACGCATCGTATCGCTGCTTTCTCATAGAGTGGCCTCTACGCAGATTATTCAAGGCAGCCTTCCAATTAGTACGAATGGTATGCGGAGAATTGTCAGCCGGTAATAAATCATTTAACGCCCACAAATTAGCCAAAGGAGACGAAGGTTGGTAGGCAAATAACAATGAAAATGGCGTCGTCTTATGAACCTCATGTCTCGCAGAATTGAAAGCAAACTGAAGTTGCTTCAAGTATTTATCCCAGCAATTGTGCTGCTGGTGATGATAAGCAATTAAAGCGGACTTAAGGTTACGGTTGACCCGTTCCGCTAATGAGGGGTTAGGGTAATAAGGGGTAGTAGTAAAATGCTTAATACCCCAATCAAAACAAAAGGAACGAAAGAGACGCGACTTAAATTGCGAACCGTTGTCAGAGACCAGATATTGAGGAGCACCAAAAGATCCAAATATTGTTCCAAGTTCCCGAATAGCGAGGCGAGCAGTAGCCGCACTCAGAGGTGAAATCCATACGAACTTTGAGAAAGCATCAGTGAGCACCAATGCAAAAATATTTCCCTGAATAGAACGAGGGAGCGGTCCGATAAAATCTACAAATAGTTTTTCCATGGGCGCGGAGGGAACCTCCGAAGCCAAATATCCCCAATTTGTAGCCTGCGCGGGTTTGGACAATGCGCAAATGCGGCAAGACTTAACATGCTTTCTTACATCGAAATCCATGCCCCGCCACATAAACTGTTCACGAATTCGATTTCTGGTTTTGGCAATGCCTAAATGACCCCCGAAAGGAGAATCGTGAAAATAACTGAGAATCATGGGAATAGCTGCCTTCGGAACTATGACTTTATAACGCCGATCAAAACTAGCTCTTCCCATCAAAACACCCTCATGAATCTTATAATCCTGCAGTGAAACTCCCGATTTAATTTGCTCAATAATTGAAGCCAACCCAGAATCGGTAAGTTGAAGTTCAGGTATACTGACAAACATTTCAGGAAATGCCGAAAATGAGAAACTCTCAATCTGAGTATCCGCAGGAGCATCCAAAGTCTCGAAATAAACACACTCCTCAGTAGGTTCGGAAAATACCCGGGTAAGAGCATCCGCAATACAATTTTCTGAACCTCTGATAAAGGAAGGTGTAAACTTAAAGGCACCTATCCGGACACCCCAACGCGCAAGACGACCTGTCTTCCTTGGGACAGCTAACGCCCACGTTAAAGCCTGGTTATCGCACTCTAAAAAGAAATGCACATGTTCTAAGTACACCCTATACTTCTCCAATCCAAAACGCACCGCTAAGGTTTCTAATTCATATGTAGAAAATTTACGTTCTTCAGGAGATAAAGTACGCGAACTATAATAAATGGGACGACGACCCTCAGGAAATTCCTGCAACAAAACAGCCGCTAGCGCGCTAGCACTAGCATCCGTCTGTAAAATAAAGGGCATAGCAAAATCTGGAAAAGCCAAGACAGGAGGGTTTGAAATAGCCTCTTTTAGATCAACAAATGCCGCTTCCTGCTCCTCGGCCCACGCAAAAGTAACCCCTTTCCTACGTAAGCAATTAAGAGGTTCCGCCCGAGTAGAAAAATTTGAAATAAATTTAGAGAAGAAGTTAACCATTCCCAAAAATCGAGCCACCTCACGCTTATTCTTGGGTGCCGGAAAATTTCTAATAGCCTTAGTGCGATCTGGGTCTATGGTAATACCAGAAGGGGAAACCATATGGCCCAAAAATGATATTTGAGAGGTAGCAAAATGAACTTTAGACTGCTTAACTGATAACCCGGCGCTCTGTAGGCGACGAAAGACCTCACGTAAATGAACAAGATGTGAGTCAAAATCCTCGGAATATACTACAAGATCATCTAAGTAATGGTACAAATATTGAAATTTTATGTCCGAAAACAAATTATCCAGGAAACGAGTGAGGACTTGCGCGCCCGTAGCCAAACCAAATGGGACCCTATTGAATTCATAAAGGCGCCAGGGGGTAGCGAAAGCTGTTAGATGCTTGGAATGTTCAGCCAAAGGAATCTGATGATAAGCATTGTTCAAATCCAGGGTCGTAAAAACGCGAGCCTTCGAAAAATGATGAGCAGCTGTATGCAAATCGGGCAAAGGGGTACTTTCAATAAGTATTCTTTTGTTCAAGAGACGATAATCTATGACCGGTCTAAAATTCTGATCTCCCTTCGGTACTAGAAATATGGGGCTGCTGTAATTTGAAGTAGATGGTCTAATAACCCCTTGGTCAAGCATCTTCTGTATTTACTCTTTTAATATAGCCATCTTCGGTGGTGTGAGCTTATATGGAGATAACTTGACCGGAGTAGAATCAGTTAACTGAATTTCATATTGAGTCAAATGAGTGACCCCTAAAACATCTGTAAACAACGAATCAAATTCCCCAACTAAATGCCCTATTTGCTTTGCCTGTGCAGGGGACAAATGAGACAGAGAAGAAGTAGCGCAATTTTGGGTTACCAAATTAATATCTCCCAAGGTTAGAGGGGGCCCAGGTGGTTTAAAATCCCTCACAAAGTCCAACTTTATCCGGGGAGCAAAATGAAAAGCGATGTGCCTAGTGGAAAAATCAATAGCCATCCCAGTCCTTGACATAAAATCGGCACCTAGGACACATGCATAAGGAAGCTTGGGAACGACAAAAAAACTATGTTTCCACGTAAAACGTGGGAAACGTATAGTACATGATACTTTTTGAGTAACTTGAAAGGCCTGACCATTGACCATCAAACAAACCAACTGACACGTGGTTGCACGCGACATAATACATGGTAAATTTAACCTAAGCCAATCAAGCTGAATCAAAGAGACAGAACTTCCGGAATCTAATAACGCCAATAAAGGCAACTTCTCAAGAGAAACTTGAACTAAGGGTTTACCCGAAAACGGATAACCACAAATACGCCGAGACAAACAAATGGTCGACTTAACCTTCTGGCGTCATAAAGGTCGAAACTGTCGCCCCTGATTAGAAACACGAAGAAAACCCCGATTCACGGTCCTCCTATTGGGACAATTTCGTCGAACATGGCCTTCCTGACCACACTGAAAGCATTTAATAGTGGCCAGACGACGCGAATCCGGAACAATGGCCGAAGAAGGAGCTGATACAGTGGTATTAGGAGTTGCTAATGAGCCCGGAGGCTCTGACAGACGCAGCCTATCAACAAGCATAACTTCATTGAGTTTAGGTACCAATGCTTCCAACTGCTGCAAATTTGACGGCCGAGGTCCTAAAACCAAAGCCGACCTGACAACTGGATTGAGTCCTGATAAAATGACACCACAAATTTCCGCTTCCGTATCAGGGAGCACCAACACTAAAGCAATTTCCTTAACCCGAACCATATATTCTGTAAACGGTTCCGTTAGACCCTGAGGACGAAAATATACGTCTTGCATTATCCTCGTGCATTCCCTACGTGGAATGAACATGTCTAATAGGGCCAAATGAAAGCGAGTCACAGGGTCGGCCAAACCAGCACACCGCATTAACAGGTCCGAAACTATCCCAGACACCTTGACAGAAAATAATTCTATCACTTGAGCCGTGGGTACCAAATAACGCTTAGCCATTAGCGTCAATCGAACAAGAAAATAGAGAAACTGTAAAGCTGATGGTACATCAACAATGTCGTTTAAGTGAACGCCCTCCACGAATTGCTGGAGGGGATGAGCGAGTCTAAGTGGCCGAAACGCAGACACCGCAATCGAAGGCTGAACCACATCTGACAATCCTTGATTATACAAGGGGGACGACCCAGTATCCTCCTGTGAAGTCCCAAAATCTTCCTCCACTTTACGGGCTAATTCCTTAAACTGATCCTTTAACTTTTGCAACGCTATACATGACTGAAAAGTAGGGTATCTCTGTAAGACATAATCTAAATAGAACAAGTAATGTCGAATTCTAACTTGCCACCGGAGCAACTGTGCCTTAGAGGGAGAATCCTCGCGCCCAAAATCCATTAAATTATCCTGAATCTCTGCTAAGGCCAACGAGCAAGTGGACTCACACTTAGTCACTACCACGTGATCAATAGAAACAGTAATTAATGGAGCATCCTTAACTTGTCGAAAAACTTCCAACATAATAGCCACTTCAGTTGTCATAGAACATTGACCTCCACGTACAACCAACTCTACCCACAATTCACCTTTCCGTAATCTGTCCACATTAGTAACCGATACCGCCATCTTGTAACTACGGATATGGTACAAGTAAGAAAATGAAATCCGGAGAATACAGAGCAAACAACAAACCCAACAATATTCCCTAACCAACACAGACAAATCAATTAACCACGCTCTGCTACCAGTAATTTGCAATGATTCCGCTGTTTGACTGAGTTAGGGAACCCCGGCCAAACGAAAAGGGAAGCCCTAACGAGTGCCGTAGGGGAAAACAAAAGGAAACCAGAACTCTCAAAAATATACTACTATTGATAAGTTTGTTTTTGGGTACTTTAATGATAATAATAAACAAACATTAATAACCAGAACCGTAAAGCAACCATAAAAGAATAACTGTAAAACAAAAATGGCTTAAAGAGTAAAGCAACCAAAACCAATTGAGCAGAGCAGTAAAGGCAAGTTTTAAATACAGCAAAATTAAGTAAATCCAAAAATTCAACAAACCAAATCAATTTAGAAAGTTTATAAAACAAGGCCACTATAAACATCAGACCAAAAAATTTAATTATGTTTAGCTAGTCAAAGACTAGCTAAGAATGTTGAACAAGACCGAAACAGACTTTAATGAAATTCAGGAAACCGAGAGCTTCAAAGTCCAGCTAAGCTAGATGTAGATAGCTTTACAACCCAACCGTTTTCAGTTACAAAGTTCAGCATAAATGGGTTCAGCATAACTGGGTTTTAACTGCAATTACTGCTCTCATAATTTACACAACAGAATATCTGTAATTTTGAATTAACTATGCATTTTCAAAGTGCCCAAAATATGTAAAGCTCTACTCACAAATTTCTACTTATATTGCTTCTTGCCCTCCTTTTATCAAACTATGCAATTTCAGACGACAAATGCCAAAAGCTTTTCTCACAAATTTCACACTACTGATGCTTTTTACCTTCATGAATCAAAATATGCATTTTCAAATTGCACAACTGTGTAAAGCTCTTATCACAAATTTTAAACTAACTATACACTGAAAATCACGTACTGAAAATATAACTCAACTGGAAAAGAAACAAAACACACTAAACCTATGAACAACTCCAAGAGCCAGTCACTTTACGAACTCTTATTTTCAAACACACATAACGTTTTCCGCCCCAAAATTCACTCACCATTACCAGGACATAAAACTGATAATAAAGCCTACCTTTACATAAGGTCGATCCACCGAAAATCACAAAGACGTTCCTTAAAAATTCATTACAAAAACTTCCACAATCCGCATCAGTAGTTACCGGGCAGAGAGCTATCCCTGCAATGCGGACAGAAATCCACCACTCAGCGCGTACGGCCAAAGCACATGCCACGTCAGCAACCCACAGAGGAAAAAAAAAGAGAGCACCAAAGAGAGCGTTAAGCAAAGGGGACAAGCAACGTAAAGTGACTGGCTGGATGTATAATACAGATACAAAACATAAAAGAACACATAACAGCACACAAATGACATTTGGAAAATGTGCCACTGCTTAGGCGACTAAGGATTGGTTTAAAACAACGGGGTTCAAGCCTATAATTGGCGATCTCTAGAACACTCTGAGTAATATACGTTTTGATAAAGGGATAAGAAAGGGAGGGTCTGACCGTTGCCTGATCACTCGATCTGTTGCATAGGACTCCACTTTGTGGGACCATTTGATATAAACAGAGTTTTCACACGAGCCACAAAATCACTGATGCCTGTAGTTAAGAGCATCATTTCCAGCACTTGCATTCGTTAAATAAGCAAAACAAGCGAGCAAAGAGGCATAAAAGAGTAA
Organism: Deroplatys truncata; assembly: GCA_030765065.1. Classification (NCBI taxonomy): domain Eukaryota; kingdom Metazoa; phylum Arthropoda; class Insecta; order Mantodea; family Mantidae; genus Deroplatys; species Deroplatys truncata. The sequence continues at coordinate 174,258,805 of CM060981.1, forward strand.
ATGATTTAACTTCAGAAAATGTAAGAATGAAAGAGAACATAGACCGCCAAGAAAAAAACCTAATGATATGTTACGGATTTGAACCTATGTATTTTCAAGAGCTACTTTTCCGGCCCTACTGCTGTATGTATTTTTCAAGCCGCTACTACACAAAATTAACAACTGACGCTAAAAATGCAGAGGTGCATTATAATGTTTATGTAAAGTAGTTGATGTATTTCACATGTGTAATCGTTTTAGGATTCAATTAAAGATTATAACGCTGAATTAAGTTAGGATAACAATTCCTTCTCCAAACTAAAAAATCAATTATTATATTTATCCCGTGTAGAAAAATGGACAATGTTTTAAACCACGTGTTGGGTAAAACTCTAGTGGACCATTCTGCTATGCGTGTGTGTGGGATGTAAAAGCACGAATTCACAAAAAAACAAAGCAAACAAAACAAAACAAAGAAAAAAAAGAAAGGAAAGGAAAAAAAGAGAAAGTCACTCAAGGCTTACAGAAGCAGCAAATCGAATAATTAGTCAATATAAAATTCCATACATATGTTTTCCATTTCGTTTTGGTTTGTCCGTTTAAATGGCAGGAGGCGATGAGCAATCAATTCTCTTAAAAGCGTAAATAGTAAATGTTGCTATGGCGTAGTAAAACGAAATATTTGCTTTCTAAAATGAGACTTTTTTCATTTCCATTTGGTTTAATTCGCGTTTAGGAGAACATAATAGAAGATAATAATACTAAATTATTAATAAAAAGAGAAGTAATAGAATCAGCCCCAGAATTTAAATACTTAGGCTAAAATTGAGCTCAACAGGAAAACTGAATATTGTTATAATTCACATTTTGTTATGCGATATAGTAGGTAAAGGAATAAACATATTTTTAAAAAGCGGATCACAATGAAATGGCTTTTAAATTCCATTGGACAAAAGGGTTAGTATTTGAAAATTCAAAACAATAGTTAAGGAATACCTCGGAAATGGTTAAGTTCACAAAAATATTACTGGACATAAATTGAAGGTATTTTTTGTATGCTAAGATTTGTTTATCTATTACAGTTTACCAATCACACAAAAATCCACAAGCTACTTCCAGGAAATTCACAATAAACCTTTCACTTTGTATGCAAATAACACAAATATGTGGTATTTTAATCAAACTAGTTAGAACCATTTTTGAAAAAATAAAAGATAGCGAAAAAGTGTCATATAAAGGGCAGTATAGGGTGGCATTAACTTTCTTGAAAATATTCCTGTTTCATCCTTAGAAAATGCTTAACTTGAATACCGAGGTTGGTATTTAACCAAAATTTCGCTTTTGAGTTATGCTCTTATAGAAGTTACAGTCAACGAGTGGTTTCTCTAGCCAAAAATGCCGGATGTGGCAATAAAAATTAGAGCGGGGTATACAAATAAAACAATAAAAAATTCATTACTAATTCTATTAACGAAACGGTATTAGTTTTATGGACTTAAGCGCTTAAGATTTTATACCGGTCATCGTGAAATATTAAATGTGTAGTTAATATAACTACCTATAAATCATAAGGAACTTAATATTCCAATGCAGCAAAAGCTTCGTGGGCACACTATTGCACAATGTGAAATTAAATTACATAAAAATTATTTAAATACAAAGACTGAACTACTGTGATAAGCAGGGATGCCAAATAATTAAGAAATCAAATTTAAAAAATGAACCCCATAATGTGAGGAGTTATCCGAAACATGATCAGTCCTCTTGTAGTGACATACAAACAGGATTTAATTAGAATAGCTATTGTAACTTTGTTTATTTTTCACTATCACTCCACGTATGTGATTTAGTACAATTCGCTCTGTCACTTCACTAATGTGATTTAGTTCAGTTTTCACTGTCACTTCATTTTTCCTCGCGCGTAGTGGTGCAATGAATTAGGCACGAGTCAGCCTCTTTTTGCTTTCGTTTTGCTCACTGGGATGTCGAACACAAGTCCTCTCTAATCACTCGTAGTAGCAGCACTCACTATAGGTCGCAACTGTCCACACAAACACACTGAGTAACCAGCACTTTATATTGCATAAAAAATAACTCACTCTCTGACTGCCGCAAGCACGCCCACCAATATAAGGCCCTGGAATTTCGACAGAGTCTCGGGAGGTGAAACGAGAAGCTTCCAGAAAAATATCTTTTATCTCTCGATAGCGCTTCTGGAGAGTGCGGTCCTCTGTCTCTATATCTCTACAACCGGCCAGTCGGTTGGTTGTCTTCCACGCAATAAGTTCGGGCCATGTATACGTCACACTAATACCTACAATCCTTATAAATAACGTATTATTATTATTTGTCTATAGAATTATTGTTACGAATGTTTAATTTTAAATACACATATCGGATTTAATCATTCATATGACTGCATATGTAAAATTGTTTTAATGTATGCATTAGGAACAAAATTTCTAGAATATTGGAGAAATGTGTAATTTCTTGGAACAGGCCATCTTACTTAACTTATGAGTTCTTATAGGTGAGGAAAATGGAATATAATATATTATATGAGTTGGTTCTTTGGAAGTGAGGTAAGAAAATTACAGAATACTATTCTACAGTACTATAAAATAATTACCTACCAGGCCAGCTTGTAGAACTTTTAGAAAGCAGAGCCAAGTGTTGTAGCTCTTCAAGCATGGTTCGCGTTCATCTGCAAGGATAGGAACATACTTACAATCCTAAAAGTTACTAAATGTACGTACATTGAAACCATAAGCTATTGCACTTTGGCTTTTCAAATGTTACTTGAAATATTACATATGTTTCACTTTCATCCAGTGATTTTTAAGCAATTCCTCATTCGTCTTCATTTGCTCTGAAAATGAATTTAAATATGCATTTGAATCAAAATTGTGTCTAAGACTTCTAATTTAGGTCGGTGATTGCAAATATATTACACAAGCAATATAACTTTCATACGTTCTGGGGAGTGTGAGTCCCCGCTCTGAGTTGGCGTTAAGGAGGGAGGGCTCTGGCCCAGTTGTTAGTTTAGTTAGTTAACTATACCTTTGCTCTTGAAAAGTATTCCAAAATTAGGGAGAGGCAGAGGGACGAAAACAAACGGCTGATAAATAAAACTGATATTTTGGTCGCTAATTGCTTTACGAATCAATACATTTGGCTTAGGTTGTTCTGTTTGATTACTATTAGGAGCAATGATTTTGACAATTGCCGCAATCTACTAAGACCCACTCAGATGTTCCTTATACCGGATGTAAATACATAGCACCGCACGAATTTTACTGATAATAGAGGGTTCATAAACAATCAATTTGGCATTCCTTAACAATTTATGAGTTTTTTTTGTAAACTAAGTTACTATGTCTCATCCAGAAATTTTTAAAATATGGTTCAGATATGTGGATGATGTATTTGACACTATCCTACATCATGCCACAAATACTGCTCTGAACATTTTCACTCCGCAAGACGGTAACATTAAAGTAACTATGAAAATAGAAAATGATTAAAATGATGGATTTAAAAATAATAAGAAAAGTAATATTTAGAAATTGGAATTTATACAAAACCCACTCATGCGGTTAATTACATAGAAAATAATAATTGCAATGAAGTATCCCATCAGCATGCAGCTTTTGCAGTTTGATTCACAGAATATTGAATGTACCTCTCACAAGAGAAGAATTTAAAAACAAATTATAATATGTAATTAACATAGCTATTGAAAATGCATTTGATGCACAACTTTTAAAAAGTTTACTCAAGAAATATAAGAATAAAGAATACGAACTTTTAGCACTTTACAGAATTTAAACACAACAGATAATAACATGGTGTATAAAAATTTACTTAACATCCAACATTTACTTAACAAGTTTTGAAAAGATTTGAAGCGGACAAGTTCTGTGGGTTATTTTCTCTGGCGATGTGTATGTGTGCATGGGCTATTAGCTGCCAAGATGTAGTCTTGTTGCCCTCGGCTATATGCTCTTATCTCAGGTGTGGTCGTGCAGGTGAATGAATGGACATTGATTACTAACACTTGGCTTTATTAAATGACTCTTGACTTTATTAGCTATTTGAACTTGGCTTCACTAATCTTTTTACACTGCTTTACTAACGGTTAACACTTTACTTATTACAAACGTGACATCATTGCCACTCGCCAACCCCTTAGCACGCCTCATTCGTTTCTATACACATTTTGTTATAAGCGGGCGAGTTACACGAAGCAAATAGAATGCTAATCTTGAAGATGCGCCCGGGTTTCATCCTCGCACTCCCTTTTATACAAAACTAGCCATAACGCTTACAGACGCTATTTTTCTCGGGTGGTTAGATACATTAAATCTCATTCGCTCATTTGCATATTTTAAATATGTTTCATCTATGCTTATTGGCTCACGTCAGCACACATCTTTGGAAACCCCTGGAGTCTCGCACCCCCGTCAACGAATTTTCGAGTCATCTAGAAAGTGTCTTGTTTCTCACCCCACTTGTTTCGTCCACCCTTGTGTCCTTTTGAAGGAGGCGTGTCCAGGAAGTCAGACTAATGGCACCACTAGGTTCCGGCTTTAGACTTACATTCAGTTTCTTATAACTAAAATATCTAAAAAAAATTATAACTAAAACATTTACATATGTAAATCACTGTCTACAATATGCATATAATATGTATGCAATATGTATATATGTTCCGTCACAGATTTCCAGAAATTATAACTTTCGACTTGCTCCTCAAAACATATTCAATTTAAGAAACTTACCGAATAAACCATTAAATATGACAGTAGATAATTTTTTAAAAAATCAGGAATTTATCAGATGGATTTCAAATATTGTGATGGTATTTACATTGGTAGAATAAAGAGAAATTTGAAAGCTCGTATGAGTGAACATCAAAGGAACATTCAATTAAAACAACTCGATAGATATGCTATTGCCCAATATTTTTAATTATAAACTACGAGATAGGTAACGAAATAAAATTAATGAAGTTAATTCAAACCCCATCACAACTTGATATTTGAAAAAAAATATCATTTATATACAGTGGCATGAAGAATATTTCGAATTTTGCAATTCCATTACCTGACGTCATTTCCCATTTATCCAATCAGCTTGTAGGAGGCAAGCTAGGAACAGGAGGGTTCTCCATCTACTCTTCAGAGGGATGTGTACATTGCTTCATAGAAAAACAGAAGAAGCTGATTTAAATAGTAACTGGTCACGCCAGATGGAGCAAAAAGCACGTTCCACTTCTGATACAAGAGATGTGAGAAATGAGCCCAGCAGTCGAACTTCAACTGAAGATGAGCTAAATTATGCCTTGAAAACGTTTCAACACCACACCATCTTCAAAACCAAGTGAAGAAGCGTTAAGATGTCGACCTAGCACAGCTTTAACTACAGAATATAATTAGCGTCACTGTAGATATTCCTTTTTACCATTACGTACACTAGTGCTAAATGAACTAGTAAAATTTCCCACAAGTAATGAATAACAAAAATATGTATTTATATGTACGGGGTTATAACAAAAATAAACCGCCTCGGTATTAACGTTACAATATAGTAGATGGGTGCAACAAGAATAAAGGTAAACCATCAAATGAAACATATTAGAAGTCGACATCGAGTATCCTGCAGAATTTCACGATCTACACAACGATCTACCTTTCCTGCCTGAATGTATGAAACCTCAGGAATCATCTACATAGAAGTATATCGTATATTACATGACTTTGAAACAAGCTCTTAATCATCGGTTACGGCTAACAATAATCCATCGTGTGCTACAATCCAGCAGTCTCAGTGGTTAAAACCTTATGTGGAATTTAACAACAGGCTACGACAACAAGCGGCAAATGATTTCAAAAGGGATCTCTACATGATCTTTAACAACGCAATGCTTGGAAAAACTATGGATAAACTACGTATGGTAGTTGGCTACGGATATACGGCTGGTGACACATAACATGACTCTGGAGAAGTTGATCGCCAAGCCTACGTTTATTGTTAGGACGATATATGCTGATAATCTAGCTGTTGTGCAAATGGCCTCTCGTCAGATCATATTCAACAAGCCTATATACATTGGTATGAGCGTGTTAGACATCTCCAAGACATTAATGTATCACTATCATTACGACGTGTTGTTGCCATATTACGGAGCTGAAAACCTGAAGGTTATGTATATGGACACTGATTCATTCATCTTGTAACCACTTGGGATGTGTACCAGGACAAAGTACGTTTTCTTGAGCATCTGGATACAGCTGATTACCCTGTTAACCATATATGTCACTCTACTCAGAACAAAATGTGCTGGAAAGTTTAAGAATGAGGCTAATGGTAAACTCATCCACCGCTTTGTCGGATTACGATCAAAGATATTCACGTTTCAAGATAAAAAAGATTAAATGCATACAACGTAGTAGTATTAAGTAGTAAATCACATTTGACAGCTAAACAGGCCGTCTTAAAACCTGTGAAATCATAAGAACGTCCATGAATCTGATCCTGTCACGAGAGCATGCTGTTTTCACCGTGCAAGTGAATAAAATTACATTGACTCCACACGATGATAAAGTAGTTATTGTCGAGGATGGAATAACGAGATATACGTATGTACATTACAGTACTACAAACAGTGCTTAAAACAATGTAATCTGGATCTCAAAATGAATATTTTCTCAACGAGTCTACAATCTTAAAAAAATGAAGTTTACTCATGTGCTGTGTATACATCTAGCATAAACCTTGGTGAAGAAAGAATAAGAAAATGGAAGGGGAGGCATTAACCCTGCCATTAGGAGCAAATCCTAGTGCATGTCTCAAGCCTAGATAAAGGGGGAGAAGAAGAAATGAAGAAATTATTAAACTGATAAAGCTGCTACATTGGGATAAAACTGTAGCCCTAAAAACAATAAATCTGTCTAAAACATTATAATATCTACTCAGCCATGCAGAATGTGCTAGTTTATACTACTTCTATATATCCTCACTGTAAGCCTATAGGCTGTTTAACCCTCTCCTTATCACACGCTAACTTTTTACATATAAAAGTTTGTACGGTTTTAGAATAAAGTATATAAAAATGTTGTAACATTGGATAAGAAATGTTTATAATCTCATTACTCTCTATATTACCATGAATACCTGTGATGCTATCTGAATTACCTGTTAAAATGATTCCAATAACTTTAATACAACCTGAATCACCTGAAAATAATTAAATAGCTGTGATACAAATCGCTGATCTAAATTATCGCCAACACCTGTGGAACTATTCAGATTACGCTAAATATTAACGATACTAGCTGAATTACCTGCGAAATCAAACGGAACTATGCCGCACCCTTCCCTTGAAATCTGTCTATGATACTATCCGAGTTAGTCTAAATACCTACGATATTGCCTAAACTAACTGTGAAAGTCGAAACTATGCTACAGCCAACCCTGGAATCTATCCCCCTTGTGACACTGCCTGAATTAACCTAAATACCGCTGATAATGTCTGAACTAGCTGTGAAATTATGTAGTTAAGATACGCCCCACCCCTGTAATCTCGCCTCCTGTAATACTAGCAGATTTACTTTAAGCCCCTATGATACTTGAATTATCCTAAACACCTATGATACCATCTAAATTACCTGCGAAATCATACGGAACTACACTATACCCGCTACCCGGAATCCGTCCCATCCTGTGATACTACCTGAATTAGCCTAAACATCTGTGATACTACCTGAATTATCTATGAATTCATACGAAGCTATACACAACTAAATCCTGGAATCTTTACTACTGTAATACTCTCCAAATTACCCTAAACTCTTTAGATACTAGCCAAATTATCTGTGAAATCATGTACAACTGTGTTACGCCTAAACCGTGAAATATGCTTGCCTGCTGAATGTTGGATGGTGCTCTCCTGTAGAAGACTGAATATTACAAATGCATCAACACTAACCTCCCTAACACCTATCATTGCTTTCTCTACCTCTCAAATATAAACGCATTTCCCCCTCCTTCAACTTTCTCCTAGCATAAGATGTCTACCCGTTTTCCCCGTCTCTCTCATGTAAACGCATACTCTACCATTCATCCCCTCCTAGACTAATACCTCTCCTTGGTTTGCTATTTCTCTCATATAAAACACATTCTACCTTTAACTCTATCTAGCCTAGGATCTCTCTATGATTTCCCGATCTCTCCCATATAAAAGACTAACTCTACCCTTCAACTCTGTCTAGCCTAGCATCTATCCACGGTTTCCTATCTCTTCCATGTAAATGCATACTCTACTCCTCAACCTCTGTCTAGCCTAGCACTTATCCACGTATTCCTTACCTCTCGTATAAAGCGCATTCCCCCTCCCTCAACCCCTGTCTAGCTGAGTATCAATCCTTGGTTTCCTATCTAACCCATATAAAACACATTCTACCTTTAACACCTGTCTATCCTAGCATCTCTCCACGTTTTCCCTATCTCACCCGTATGAAAGACATACTCTACCCTTCAAATCTATCTAGCCTAACACCTCTCCTCGCATTCCCTGTGTCTCTCGCATAAAGCGCATCCCCTCCTTCAGACTCTGTCTAGCCTAACATCTCTCCTTGGTTTCCTATCTAACCCATATAAAACACATTCTACCTTTAACACCTGTCTATCCTAGCATCTCTCCACGTTTTCCCTATCTCACCCATATAAAAGACATACTCTACCCTTCAACTCTGTCTAGCTTAGCACCTCTAGTTGCATTCCCTACCTCTCTTGTATAAAGCACATTCCCCTCCTTCAGACTCTGTCTGGCCTAACATCTCCCCCGGTTTTCCCTATCTTTCCATATAAAGCATACTCTACTCCTCAACCCTGTCTATCTTGCACCTCTCTGAGTATCCCCTACCTCTTTCATATAAAGCACATTTCCCTCCTTCAACCCGTCTAGGCTAGGATCAGCGCTCGTATTCCCTATCTCTTCCATATAAACGCATACTCTACTTCTCAATCTCTGTCTAGCCTAACACTTCTCCTCGTATTCCTTACCTCTCTCATATAAAGCGCACTCCCACTCCTATCCCTGTCTTGTCAATCATCAACCCTCGTATTCCCTATCTCTCTCAAATAAATACATTTTCCTCCTTGAAGGCTCTCTCACCTTAGCTTCTACTCTCGTTTTCCCTATCCTTTCCCATACAAACGCAAAAAACTGCGCTCGCTGCCCCTTATATAAACTACTGACGTTACTGCGTTGGAGAACACAGCGGCTATTATCACTTGAGTAAGAAACAACCATACCGTTGGTGATGTTTAGTGTCCTGTCAGGGTTATCGAGGACGTCTATTGATGGCAGCGCTCGGTATACGTCATGCTACCACGTTATCGGTGAGCCTTTTGGGGAGACATAGAACTTTGTGCTATTTCTTGGTTCAAAGATGAGTGGATTGTTCCAGCTGGTTATTAACTGTTAGATTCAAATTTTCCCTATTAACCTTACGCGCAAATATGGCCAACTGAAAACTTCAAGTCAGTATCGGTTTACAGTCCTCAGCCTTAGATATAAGAAGATGCAGTAAGTGATATTTTGTGCATTTCACATGATGATAGTATTTTGCCTGTTTAAGGGATAAGCCTAACATTTTTCCCACGATGTGAAAATGAAGAATAAATGTTTGCCCATTCCCAATTTGAAATTAAAAATCACCTGCTTATTCTAGGTCACAGCCGATTTGCCTAACCGTTCGGCTATAGTGCAGCTATCGAAATCCTACGCTTGTTTAACCATTCCTCGAAACCTGTTTTTCATTGCAGTGACGTTCAGCAATATGTGAGATCCACACATTCAGCGATTTCTGTAAGGAAAGGTTTAGAAATTCGTATTCAGAAAGTTGAAACACAGGTTTAACTAAGTCTCTAACGAGCTGCCGTTCCTTTCTAATATTTACATATTTTAGTTCTGATTTTTCATATATTGATCCCAGTCTCTAATTACTTTGAATAGACATAATTCCGTAATTTTACTTCATAGGCCATTGGTTTCTTATCTCAAATTGATTGACTAGGAATATCTAATACCAATAAAATCCATGTGGTGTTATTTATTCACTCTCTGTATATGAATGATCATATTTTTGGGTATGCAATAGATAGTAACATGGGATAAGACGGCTATAAGTGGGTAGGTTAACAAAAATATCTTTCGGCGAAGAAGGATATTGGATAGTCAACATTTTAGGAAGGAGAAGAAAAAATAGTGAATTTTATGGTATTATTTTTGTTGTGTTCCTTTTCCTGTGAGCAACACGCACTAAAAACATCTTATCCCCAACATTTGCATATACACTTGCTACATGGCTATTACAATGCATCTAAACTGCAGGTTTATTATGTCCTAATTTCTCCCTAACATCCCAGGTAATTTCCGAATTTAAATAATATCATGAATAGGAGTCTTTGTCAGTCTCTTTGACTCTCTCTCCACACACACACACACACACACACACACACACACACACACACACACACACACACACACACACACACTAGAAAACAGCTACTACTTAAAGCACTTCCAACAAGTGAGTGATCTAACCTTACAAATAATTACTTAATTCCTGCCTACTAGGATGCATACTTAAGGGAGGTGGTTAACCTAACGGATTACTCACTCTTTTGGATCTGGAGATAACAAACTTACTCAGGACTAAACCTAAAGAGTTGCCACTGAATATCGCAGCTTAAGGGAGAGATATGTTAGGGCAAATAGAGGTTATATCCTGAAATATACTCTCCCGTGCCCAACATTCTCTAGTTTATTTAATCGTTTAACTGGCATAGGTTTGCTAAATAATACAAACCGAAACAGAACTTTAATAAAGTATAATCAATTACAAAGAGGAATTCGTATGCTGCTCAGGGATTTCTGGGTGTGCTATTCCCTGCGTGTCCTAAATTGTGTCACGAGATGGAGAGTTGAATAAGGATGAAAATGTCAATGCCATGGTAGGAAGCCCCACCGTAGATTTTCGGTTTTCCATGCCATTGAGCTAACACGCCGAAACTCTTCTCTTCAATTTACATCCAAGTGGACGTCATACCAGAAGTCACACCGTGCAAGCTGGTTCCACCGTAACATGCGAGGCTTTAATTCGGGAAGTCACGGGTTCGATTCCCGTCGACCGTCCACTCTGACCTTGGGTATCATGTGGTATTTCCTGGTCGGTAGTCAAATTCTGGGGTGGTTTCTCGTCTACCACAATTTATTTTCCCTTTCATTCCGTTTCTTTCTCATATTTCGTTATGTATTGGTGGTACCGTACAGGCCCTCCAAGGAGGAGTATTCCCGTGAACAGTAGAAGGCTGCCTGGTTGGAGGGTTGGTTATTGTCTGCTCTGAGCAAGTCTATAGTGGCACGAGTCTTCGAATTACGGAGTTCTGCGCGTCTCTGTGACCTGCCGCCTGTGATTCCCTCACTTCATACCTTCCTCCTGGGGGTGGTAGCCGCATTAGATTTTCTCTATATTGCAGTGTGTGAGGTGTCCCTCTCTGTTGTATACCTTATACGCATGCCATTCCTTTCAGTGTATATGTATCGCTTTCCTTAATACCCTATACATTTTACGTTTCCGCATCAGCGGATATTGGAAAAAATTAATGTGTAAATATGCGAAGTAAATTCTGGAAATCAAACTAGGACTTTCAGTTTTTATTGTCAACAAAGTGACAAAACTACTGTCTTATCCCCTTTTTCAAGTTAAATGAACAATTTTTCATTGTACATCATGGAAATATTAACGTTTGCTCAAGAAGAAATGATATACTGATAGTAACAGCATTCGAAGTCTTTGGTTACGCTTCAAATTTAAAGAATGCAATGTTTATTTCATGAATAGTTATTTTGTGTGCATAGAAAATCTGAATTGAAAATAAGTTTAAAAATTTGTATTACATTCAATTACTTTCTCTAGCCATTGTGGTTTATTGTATATAGCTCGTATAAACTATTCGTGAAAAGGCTTATTTTTCAATTTAGTTAATGTTAATCGAGATAAACGTTTGCAGAAGCTGTTACGTCACAAATTTCGTTGTAGGTGCAAAGGAATACAGGAAGCTGAAGCGGGGGGTTAAGTGTTTAAAAGGCGGGCCAATATATACTAAAAATGCTTACCCTTTCTATGGCGTCGTAAACAACTGATTGTTGATCACTTAAAAACATGTAAAGTGTTTAACAATAACAATTCAATAACAAGTATTTCCGAAAAGCTAAAAGTCCCTCCCCCCAAAAAGGATTTGATAAAATAGGTGTTCTGTCGAGATGTATATTTTTTGTGAGAAAGGTTTTGCCTATCTCTTGCGATTTAAAATTTATGTTTCAAAGACTGTTTGCAGAAAATTAAAATTGTATATTTTAGTGGTCATGTAAATAACTTCACCGTATGGTATTTTAATAAAAACGTGTTAGACCACTTTTAATGGAATAAAGAAAAACGAAACATTTTGCAAGTAAAGGGTATTTTACGGCGAGGAATTTTCTTAAAAAATCTTCTTGGAAAATTCTGAACTTAAATATGAAGTTTTGTAGTTGTACGACTTTGTTTTCATTTATGCTGTTCATAGATGAAACCACAGAAACGCGCGCGGGCGCACCCACACACACACACACACCCACACACCCACACACACACACACACACACACACACACAAGGGATCTTTTTCTAAAAGTATGTTTATATCTTTGTTGTTGATCTACATGTTTTGTTTGGTTTAAGGGGCCTCAAAATATTTATTTCCAGTGTAATCTCGATATCAGACATGCGTGGAAGGTAATGATTCCCCTGCTACCGTAGGTGGTTTTTACAGAAATTTAAAATGTCGACACCACAGCCCAGATTCGAACCACGGATTACGTGCAGGAGGGACTTAAACCGTAAAAACGTTCAACTCAGCCTTAATATTTGATTTTTCATATATAAATCCTCACCATATGCACAAATAGTGTGCAAAAGAATTATTTTCCAAATCACATTAAAGCTGTACAATTCGCTTTTATGAGATATAAACACATTAATTTACTCCGGCTATGAGAGTTTCTCTGGTCTCTAAAGATAAAAGATTTGTCTTTCTTAAAGACAGTAACTAGGAGCTTGAGATGCAGAGGATAAACTCGTCATACTTTTGGGAATTCGGAATTTCTAATAATCTCCAGCAAAATACGAGTATCTAGCAATTTTGACGCTATTTCAATCTTGTATATCTTGCAAGCACTGAACGGTTACATCCAAAGATAAAATTAAATATACTTTAAGGTAACTATATCATACAAAGGTTTAGGTTTTTGTAAAGAGCTGAGGTTTGAACTGGCGCCTTGGGCTAACAAGGCAGGCGCTCTCACGATTGTGGCAATGCAGTGGTACCGGCGGCGGAATCAATAGTGATTAATTGCAGGTTAAGAACTTGCCAGGGGAGCTGCAGACGTGGAACCTTCTGAGAAAATTAAGAACTGCTTTCATTACTCTCATGAATTCAGTCTATATTTTTTTTTATTTCTGTTTATGTGTGTGGAATTTTTTTCTGATTGAATAACCACGCCTCGAGAAAATTGACATCAATTGCGTTAGATTTTTGTAAAAACTGTAAATCTATTCAGAATTTTGGCATTCATAAGAAAATAACATTGGTATAAATATACGTCAATTGAGTATTTGTGTATCCAGTGCTTTAAAATAATTGCAAGATGTTTGCTTTTCCTAAAGTGCTGAAACATTATGTGTGAATATCAATAATACACAGCTGAGGTTAGCACCAAGAATATCAGGACATGAAGGCTTAAAACGCGGGGACAACTGAATAACTCGTAGATCTGTCGATACAAAAATTTTTATTTATAAAGAACTATTAATAATGCAGAAGACTATCTAGAAATTAATAATTAGGCCAAGCAAGTTTTAACAAACAACGTGAAGAAATATCAAACAGGAACCATGAGAATTAATCTTTATACTATAAACATAATTTATTAACTACACAGATAAAATTTGATATTTTAGAACTCTTGAGATAATTCAGGCATTAAAACAAGAACACTAGAAAATCGGAGAGCATCTACAAGAAAAACTTTGCGGAAACAAAAGCAGAGACTGTGGTAGAACATCAGTTTCAACGCAAGCGGTTTAAGCAGGCAGGCTTAATATGAATGCTAAATTATCATACCAATACGAATAGATAGTATAAACCGATTATATTATAAATACACATAGTATGAAATAAAGACATAAGCATAAAAAGGCTGGACTTTTCTGAAATAAGCTCTGAAGCCTGAAGCTCATTGGCAGACATTGCGGAAAGAAATTACAGTGCCTTAAGACTTTCGTCTTTCCTTTATGTATTGCTTGACTTGATGTTTCTGGGCGGTACCCTCATACCAGCGAAAGAAAAAACGAAATTTCCTGAACATAGAACTCAGGAATTTAATCAGACAAATAAACAATAGAAGGAACCTGAAAGATGTAGCTTCGTGTTATGAAATTCAGATTGTAGATGGAGAGGGCATACGACTGGGATACATCATGTCAGAAGGGCCTTTGTCTCAAATATTTGGTGCTCCAGAATAAGACAGAAAAGCAGAGAATAACGGATATCTGCATGTCTGCCTATGTTGATGATCAGGATAGCGTCAGCGATAATCGGGGAAACGGTAACAAGATTGAAGAATCTCATTGCGCCATTGCGTGATTCGCAGCTACTGCATGTAACCAAACACTTGCAAGAATACAATTTGCAGGAAATATATGGAAAAGCAAATAATGAATTTTACTTAAGTCAGTTTTAATAATTTTAATTATAAGTTATAACCGGGACAGTAAATGTAGAACTGAATGTATTTCCGAGATTGCAGTTTAGAGTCAGCTTCTTTGAATAGCAGGGGGAGAGAATGGTAAGTAAAACTATGATAAACGTATTTTTCTTTCCAACAAATTACACTTATTGACGAATACAATGATCTCTATGCCATACACTTTTCTTTTCGGACATAAAATAAGCAAATTAAAAGGACAGCCTGTTTTAAATATTCTTTCTAAAACTTCAAAACGTGATTATAATTGTTGATGCTGCTGAAATTCAGAAAAATCTTGAATGTAAATCACATGATCTATAAACATGTCATTATGATTTCAAAGATTGTGATAATTACCAAACGGATTCACCACTCCAGTATTCAGGGATATGCGCGCCATCCTTTCAAACTTAAATCAATTATTGTGTTATACTTTGCATTGCAAATGGATTACAAAAATGGTCAATGTATAAATGTTCTCTCATACAACCAAACCTTCACTACCACTAAAAGATGAGTTGGCAAACAAATTACAAAACTATGTATAGAAATACCTGGAACATTGGAACAGTATTCCAAGCTATTCCGGAAAGATTCATCGTCCAGTTCCACTCCAATTTGGAGACTATTCCTGAGAACCATTTCGATAACTTGGTCTCGGTCTAGCTCTTCCTCTGAGGTCATCTGTAAGCATCAAAATATGTTTAAATATTAGTGATTTGTTTTATTGGGATCGACTAGAAAATTTGTATCGTATCCATGTTTTTAATGGCTTATTAGAATTTTCCTATTTTTACAAATATTACGTTTATGTTTTCCGACGAGGGCGAGAGTTAAGTCACAGTTACTTAGGTACCTTGCACCCAGTTCATTCGGTACCTTCCCATTCCCTCTGAGTTTGGAGATTAACTCAGGCTTCAACATTGAAGAAAGGGAAAGAAATGAAACTGTTCTTAAGATTTTGGTTAACATAAATTTTCGTTATGTTGTTCAACTCAAGTGATCATAATATAAAATATCATTATCTACACGGCTTAGTCCATCAACTGCTCACGACCAACGAAGAAAATCCTGATCTCTCCATCTAGATATAGAGGTCCTGCTCTTCTATTCCGTCATGGTTTGTACTCTAAAAGCCTTCTTGGTACTCTGGAATGTTCTATGTATTGCAAATGTTATTTCTAGTTGTTTCTATTTTCAATAATTTTTGTCCTTTAATCTAAAGATGTTGAACTGAACTCTAATTTCTGTGATTATCGTTTCATCCATTCTACCATATCTCCCGATAACTTTTAGGAAAATGAAACATATTATGTCGCAAATTCTCTAAGCTATAACAACGCTTTCCAAAGGATAACATCAGTCTTCACGTGACAATAAATCGGCCAGAGGGGAGGATGTATGGTTCCTCGAACTCATGTAAAAAGCAGAGTGAATGAGTGTTTATAGTTAACTGAAACATGACTTTCTAAAAGAACAAGTTCAATAAAAAGTTAATAGCTAATACTTTTGACCCTGGTAGTAACACTCGCCTGGACAGTGGCAGACAATTTTTCAGCACGTTAGCAGTCGCTATAGTTACCCATGTACTCCAAATTCTGCAAAATGTAATCTTACCAGTTTATGTTAAAACCGATTTCTGCGACAATTTAATGATTTTATAACCCATTTATATACTATAATAATGCAAGGAGATATATGACGTCACCCTTGCTCATGCTTTGAATGAAAACATGAGAGACTTGTAGAGGTAGACTATATTACTGTAGTTTTAACATTAGCTCTTTATAATATGAGAATGTAGGTAATTGCTTTTCAAGAATATCAAAATATAGCTATTAGCAGTTGCAATATTTAGAAACACACTTAAAAGGTCAAGTAAATTCAACTTTCCAACTTACTCCTTAAACACAGCTAATGCGGAAGAACAGTATCAAAATACAACTGCAATCCTTTGTAAATCACTTAACAATGTGGAGCATATAATTTTTATCCATATGAATCTAAAACACACTAAATTTTCAGTAATGCTTTTAGGAAGCTTACTACAAAAGGCTGAGTTATTGCTATAACTGAACTGCGGAGAAGCTGAAAAAAGAGAAAAACACTAAAAGTTAATCGCAGAATAGACTAAACGATGAAGATGTGTAAAAATATGCATCTTTTTTATCTGAAACAACTAATATATGCTTAGTTAAGTACACCGAGTCAGCAAATAAAGTGGACCCTCAGTTACTTTCTTTAAAACAAAATACTTGTCAGTAGCAAATATTTTGAAAAACGGGACCATAAAACTATTTTGGGACCTAAACCCTTCTCAGCTACACTCGCTTTTGTAAGCTTTGAAATTTCCACGAACCTCAGCAGTTAGTACAATTATTTTCCTAAAAAACTTATATTTCAAAGTCTTCAATAATTGAGAGAAGTATTGTGCTGCCACTTAATTAAAAATTATGAAAAAAGAATATAAATCCAAGTTTATAAATTAATTAATTTTATGTAAACAATATAAACCTGCTGCTTTAATTCCAAAATGTCAGCCTGAAGAGGATTTTAAATAAACATTAATTAATTCAACTTATGCTAATTTGAAAGAAAAACTTAGTATTAGCAGTCATTAGATTTTTATCATACTCTCTTATAAAAATTCAATAAGCCTTTAACACAAAGAGAAGTTCATAGGGCTCACTATTTTATTGAGGCGTATTTGTTTAGAATATCAACAGGTGTAGAAGCAAAGCAAGGCAACATTTTGGGAGAGAAATAAAAGAAAATATATCAAGTTTTCTTACATATGTATTGAAAAATTTATGATTAGAAGAAATTATGTATTTATAATGTGATTTAAAGTGACATATTCATAATATCAGGAAAATATATCAATATATTATCAATTTCTGTATATTATAAAGTTCGTGTTTCATTTTCATTTTGAGTAAGTTGTTTGAGCTCTCTCTGAATTTCCTCCTTCTTTTCCTTTGAGCAAACATTTGCGCCACCTTGCACAACGAAACCTGCAAGCACTACTGAAATACGAGAAGGAAACGGGATGAAAGGGAACTGTGGAAGGGAAATCATGATAAATGAGAAATCACCATAGCATTCATCTCCGACCAGGAAAAAGCATGAAAACTCAATGTCAGAGGTGGGCGGTCGACGGTAATCGAATGCGAGACCTCCCGATTATGAGCTTCCCACATTACCGCGAGGCCATTTCACTCGTTGCTCTGAGGGTTATTAGCAGACTTAACGATGTTCCGTGTGGCCGTGAGATACATAAAAGAACGAAGTGAATATTCTCCGGGTAATTGCAAAGTAGCTTAAACTATGGAGTCGAGAATTGGAACATTACAGATGAGCTAAATCTCAATGCACTGTAAAAGAATGAAAAGAGGAGGGCGTCGAGAGAAGAAAAGTTGAAAGGTAGAATTTGGGGATACAATGCAGTCTAAGGCTTGATTTTAGACAATTAGAAGTTAGAATGGTTCGATGATATGACCATATTAATAGAAAGATTAAAGGTCCAAAATATTCTTAGATAGAAAACAAACGGTCACCCTCTTTTATTTTCTCATAGAGAAGTTCTAAAGCGACTCAAATCCGTAATTTTAAGAAGAGGAATTGGGAAGGCAAAGATCGTTGGCGATCAGGAGTCAAAGGGAACCGTTGAATAGTGGAGGCGTCAGAAAGAAAACAGCTGTTAGCGAAAAAGGTTTGAAAATGCATTCAACAGAGCTAAATATTGTTAATTTCGTCAATAAAGAAAACAAAAGATATTAAAAAATATGAGAATAAGGCAATTAGATATAGGTTATAAAATATGTCTTAATACATTACTGCTATAGATTTAAGGTAATGCAGAGTATGCATACATAGTTACAGGGAGTTATAATGCTAGCTTAACTATTTTTGGAAAAGACATATAGATGCATGAAAGCCACGCATTTAAAAATACCTGTGTAGATAATTGTCTTGAATATCCGAATGAGATTTCTAGTATGTTCTTTCTCTGACATTCTATTTCATCTGTACATCTATGTTAATTATAAATTGATAGTTTATGTCATGTATAAAAGATATTCTATCACCATAAGAAGATACGCCCTGTTTCTTAGAGACACGCACAAACACTAAAGGTGTCCTCAGAAAAGGTTTGAACATATAAAGGGAGAGAATGATAAATACCGAAGTAAGTAGTTTGAGAGGAGACAGTAAATCTATGTATAGTCTACAAATGTCGTGAACCTCTTATTTTCTTAGAGTACGCATTTATTATACACAAATGTTTCATGTAATTGAATAGAACTATAATTATAGCTCTTACATGACAAAGAAACAAATAATAATGGTAACTAATAATAATAATAACAATAACAATCCTAAATTAATACCATAATGGAGAATGCTTACTTATTGCTATTAGCCGCACATAACTGAAGAGTTAGCTTTCCACACATGCATGTTGAGCTAATTAATGTCTTGCAAAATCTAACGAAGTATCTCGAAGTGCAGTCTTCTGGGCTTATGGATTATGAAATATTCAATCTATAATTTTTTAAGAAAATGGCATTTCAGCTTAGAATACCTCATTGATTCCAGAAATTTCAGTTGTTGACATGGTTCAATGTCGCTTAACGAACAGAGGTAAAACAGGGCAAACGCTGTTAGACTGCATACTGGAACAGTGAAGACAAAAACCTCGCGATTATCTCATACGTGAAGAATCTAAAACGTCATATCTTTCAGATTAGATTATAAGCCCAATATCCAATTCCATACCATATACGTACAAATCTACAAGTAGCATGTTATGTACTATGCTTAAACCATGAAGATGCTATGTTGCATTTTATGAAGTTAGAAAATCCTCGAATTGTTACCATATTATAAAATGACCCACAAGTATACTTCATGTCTTTGCTGCTCTAACATACTTGCTTACAATAGTAAAATATAAGCTTACTGTATAGAATACGCTCTCGTACTAAAGCTACTTACAATTCCCTCTGATTTCAGCATACACTGCATAAAGCACTGAAAAAGAAGACATTTATGAAACTGGCTAGACAAAATAGTTTTGTATGAAAAAAAATCCATAATATGTATTAAGAGCAAATATGAATGTCTTTTCTTAACATTTCATGTCTTCGAAAGCTAAGGATCTATTTTAATTACAAAATATAATTGCATTAGTTTGAGACATACTCTTTGGTTATGATCCATAGGGTCTTGGACTTTCATTGTCTTCTGTACGCCCATATATGTATCTGGAGAAATAAAAAAGCACATGAGGAAGATATTAGTAACATGTTCAATATTTTGTAGAGGGCATGCTTAATAGCTATAAATAAAGGGCAATATATTTAATCTCAGATGCTTATATGTATAAAAACACTTGAATCACCATGGAATGCCTAAGGCATGCTGGTGCGACACAATAAGATTAAACTAATATGGGTGCCGGAACATGCTGATATATTCTATGGACCAATGACCAGGACAATGAACTGGTGAAGAAGAGTTCTGAAAAATTATTCGTGGATAAATAAGCCATGTTTTGGCATTTTCTATGTTTCTGTAAGGAGCACAGTCAAAACCTGGAATCCAGAAAACTTGAGGGATGCTGGAGAGCTATGGAAGTATGATACACTGAAGAGTATCTTGGAGGATACCAACAAAAGAGAACTAAGACTTAACTGTTACTCAGTAAGGAATGTCATAAATTGGAAATAAGTGATGCACTCAAGACTCTCTAGGAGGGTTTTTCCAAATCGGAACTAAGAGCTCTATAATATATCTTAGCAAGGAAGGCAGTCATAACTGTATTCCAGAAAATACAAGGAACGTTGAAGAACCTGAAATAGATGAGACATTCAAAAGTACGATATCCTGCAGGGTTCTAGCAAAACAGAGCTAAGATTTACTGCAACTCAGTAAGGAAAGCAGCAATAAATTGGAATGCTAAAAACCCAATGTAAGGTGGAGAATCGCATTGACCACTATCTAGGATGCTCCAATAAAGCGAAACTAAGAGTTTTATGTCTCAGAATTGGAATCCAGAAAACATCAAGAACGCTGCAGAACCGTCGACTGATGATATAGGTATATTGAATAGTAACTTTGAGGCTCCCAGTAAAACAGAGAAAATACTTCACTATTACTACTGAGAAGGAATTTATTGATACGTTTGATTTTAGTAAACACAAGAAATGTAGGAGAACCGTCGACGAGTGATACATTCAATACTATATAAGAGGAATCAAGGAAAAGCACAGATAAGCATTTGGGCTAGGAAAAGAGGATTATTAACAACGAACTATCAACTGAAATGACGTCTCCAAAAGATGGAAACTGTTACTAAGTCTATATGCTCCAAGGTGAAGTAATTACGACATTTATTTTATGTGACTGTAAAAGTTTGCAAAATTTACAGATATTTCATTTGATTATGCCTTCTGCATTGAATGACATCGCTGACCTTACTGATGTACCTTGAAACCTATCATTAAGGATTAGGGCCAGCAGAAGGTTAAATTTATGGTAATCATAGAGATATCCAGAGGCCTCCTCCTCCGACCAAAAGAAATAAATTGAATTATTTTAGGGATCCTCTTCTCAGCTGATAGTGGTTTAATGTTATTTATATTTAACATTATTGTAGCCCCACGTTGTGGTAGCCAATTTGAAGTGTTTTATGGTTTGTTTATTAGCCCCACGTTTGGGAGCCAATTTGCGATGGTAAATTTATAATGTTTGTGTATGTGTGTTTACTTCACGCGGTGAAGCCATCTTGTGACGTGATTCATTTGTTAGGCTTGTTAGCTCCATCTGGTGTTAGCAATTTGCGGCAGTATTAATGTTCGTTTGAAAGAATGCTACTGTTATTTTATTTAATTTTGGTTCTCTGTCCTCCGGCTAGCTACGATCTTTTTGGTCAAGCACTTCTCTTTATACAGGTTGTGTAAACGGAAAGGAATCTTTTATCCAAAGATAACACTGATGAAGAAATTTGTTTTACACTTTTATTGTCGAACACATTAACTATCACATTTACACATTGATCTTGACACTCGCCAAACTGAAACTGTTATAATAACTTCATTACTGATAATTCTTAATTCGCGTACTTCAACTTTTTGTATAATTAACTTTATAATACTTGAGATTTTTCATAACTCTGTTACGCGTAACCTGCAAATTGATATCCGACGTGTGCCGTACAAATACTTTCGACGAACTGACTGACTGAAGACGACGTGTACTTTACAAATATTTTCGATGAACTGACGGGGTCTTTACCTCTGACCTACCTTTTATACACCTACACACCGATATGCCTAAAGATTATAACTGAGCTGCAATTGGCTAATAAAACGCGCCAACATTAGCGTCTATTTTTATATCCAATGAAAATTATGAATACATATGCTCTAGGGAAATGTTCCAGAAGATTCTAAAAGAAAATCGCGCCAATATTACGTAACTTCCTCGTTTCCAATAATGATAAACAGCTCACCCCCTCGCTGCATTATTGCACGCTATTATTGTCAGTTTCAGTAAGGCAGTATAAACTTACTTCTCAACAATAATTACAATCAATAAACATCTCAAATCAATGTCACATAAAAATGCATATTCATATTACAATCATTATTTACATTTAAGTAATTTGTGATACAAATTACTGCATCACAGCAAAATGGGCAACTTATGTAGGCAACTATAAATAGCATTTACGCAGTCTCCGCTGTAATCTGCCTTACGTACTGAATACTTACAATTTGCTGTTAATTTTGCTGACTTAAAAAAATATCGGATTGGAAACAGAACTATGCCCGAAAATTTTGCTGAACGTGAAGTTAGGCCCATAAGCTCCTTTTTATAATTCCACATGCAAACCTGCTTAAAGACTGAAATATGTGCTATGTAGTAGGAACTAAAGCACTATACATTCATTAAAAGGCACGAAATTGCAATGTGATTATGTACCAAGTCTAAGGCAGGTTTACCAAGTACTGTGAACTGTCAGGTTTATTTTAGTGTACTTTCCAAAATTGGTCATCAATGCCAATGATAAAGCCTATAATTTATTTTATTTACAACACAGACCTGGGGAGTCCTATAAATTGCTAGAAACCTAACAGAGCGCAAATATGACTGCAAAGATCATTAGTTATATGCATATGGATTATTTAGCCCTGTTATTAGTAAAGCGAATTTTCCTTTAAGTGTCTATTACATTTTAAAATTTCAAAAATTATCATGCTAACAGTCAGCGAAACGAAAGCATCAAGCATTAAGAGTGGCCTCGCCAATGTATTATGTATGTGTATTCAGTCTTGCCTCACGTATGACCAGGAGGGGAGGGGAACTTAACACCTCGACCTTCAGGGGAACTTCTGTGTGCCTAGGCTCCTAACGGGGCGCCCCCGGGGGTGAGGGATGATGTAAGAGAAGATAGAGGGCGACCGGATTAGGAGGCACGGCAGAGCGGAGGGTAGGGTCCCTACGCTTTCCAAGTTAAAACTCCCCGGCGACAACTGGTGCAATCGGTTCCCCTCCCGCTGCAGGCTTGCACATCCGCTGGGAGGCTCGAGACTCAGAGATTGCCCCCATTCCGGGGACGAAATTTTATAAAGAATATCCTTTTTCCCTGCCATGCAACGCCGACACACCTTGAAGCAACTAAGCAGATGAAAGGGAAAGCGAAATGAGAAACGGGGTAAAATGGAGGGAAAGAAAATTCGGGAGATGTAATTTACCTCACCAGCATTCATCTAGCGACCCGGGAAAACCTCCAAAAAACCCATGGGTCAGGAAAGAAGGCCACGGAAATCAAAACCACGATCTCCAGAATGCGAGTGCAACGCGCTAACGCCTGCGCTACTTCGCTCGGTTTGCCCTGACTTACCATGCTGCAGAGCGACTTTTGTGGAGAATCCTGGAAACGCCGCGCGATCTGTCGGAAATTGAACTAGGCTTACTCGGACATGATATTTGTATGATTGTAACGTTGGCTAGACTGAGACTAAGAGAGAGAGAGAGAGAGAGAGAGAGAGAGAGAGAGAGAGATTGAGTGATGTTAGCAGCGAATATGTATGCAATACATTAATGTCAATAAATGTGTAAGAGTTAAAGCTATTTACGGTGTACTTCATTTGCTCTATCACCAGACAGAAGATCCTTTCCTAGACGTCAGCAAACTGTTCCCCCACATGTTTTGGTGCCGAAACCCGGAATCGAATAAGTAAGTGACTACAGCTAACTGAAATCAGCATTGTTCAAGGAAGACGGAAAGGATTAAATCACGAACACGGCAAGCGCAATTACAAAAATACAACAGACAAGTGGAAAACTTCAGATTTATGTATATTTCACTAATTTTCACTTGTATAGAGACATGTAAATTCTACATGCATTGCAACACACGTGCATATTGTTCATCGCCATATTGTCCATTTCGTTTACGTGTTGGCTACTTCGCGACTGCTGCACTCTATTGTTACTAAACAAAACACTTCTTGCACGCTCAGTCAATAATACAGGTTGCAACTTAAACTAAAGGAAACTGCAAACAATTACGGAAGACAATCGGTTGGTAAAAGTGAGTATTTGCACAGATTCTGCTACTTTCGTCTTTAATTACTAACACCATGAATGCAGACGACGCACTACACAAGTTGCGAATAAAGCGCACACGTGATAGGAATAGCATTGCGAATATTCCAACACAATTAAATCTTTTACAGATAGCGCATTACTTGCGGATTACGAGCACTATAAAGAACGATTGTCAGAAACTTTGGAGCACCTACTGAAACTAGATGAAGAGATACACGACTACCTCACTGACGAAGACTATCATGCTGATGTGTCAACTTACGATGGCAAAACGGGCAATCCAGAGGCCATCACTGAGAATACGAGATAAGGCATGCACGGTTACTCAAGAGTCGCAGGTTCAAGCTTCGACTCACACTGTGGCGTCCTTTCCGGTTACACCAGTCATTCACTCGGTCAAGTTGCCAACGATTAATTGGAACCGTTTGCCGGAGACCTAGAATGCTGGACGCGTTTTTCGGAGCAGTTCTCGTCCTCAGTAAACAGCTATCGGCAGTGAATAAACTCGTATTTCTACGAGGATATTTGGAAGGCGAGCCGAAATACCTCGTGGATGGAATTGCAGTCAATGGAGACACCTATGAGCAGACGAAACGCATACTGCAAACTAAATATGGCGACAAGAGCCGCATAGTCCGGGCACATTTGGATTTTTTAGACGTCCTGAAGCCAAGTCAAGACGAAAGTGCTGAGGCGCTTAACGCCACTTATGTGGAATGTAATCGGCGAATCCAAGCACTCATAGCTTTGGGGAAAGATGTTGATGCTTATGGACAAATGTTAGCGCCAAAACTTCTACGGGAGGTTCCAAATGCACTCTGGATTACACACTTCAAGAGAACTAACATGCATGAGAATAGCATTTACAAATTAATGGAGGTTTTAGACAATGAAGTTGAGGAAGCTCTAACAATTTCAAAGATTCGAGGGGAGACTTCTTTTGGCTACACCGCAGCGAAATTTCTTGTCCGTTCAAAGAACAAGAAGGCCACACGCAAAACTACAATTCAATCCTTCTGTGTCTTCTGTGAACGCAACGGATACTGGGCACAGGATTGCAGGACTGTGATCGATATAGGCGAGCGCATCGGGAAGCTGAAAGCAACTAATCGGTGTTTCCTTTGCTTGAATCGTGGTTACAACTCTCGAACATGCACCAAAAGGGGTCTAGCTTCATGCTGTAATTGTAAAGTAAGCCATCATAGATCAATTTTTGAAGCTAAGATGACTTGACATCCAACGCAACTCAAACCTCTTCTACTTTGGTTGGCAAGATTGACATAATGCCACATGGTTTTACGTATCTACAGACAGCGCGAATACGAATAGTTGGCCCAGAGGGAACAAGTAGGTCCACTAGATACATTCTTGATCCGGGCTGCCAGTCTTCCTTTGTGTCTAACTCTCTTGTAGATGACTTCCAACTGACGAGAATAGATGTCTATATGCAGGTTCCTTGGAATCTTTACTTCCTCAGTCCAGTACATGACGGCTAGTCCGTTTTATGCTAAGAGATATATGTACTAACTTTACAACATCCATCGATGCTCTTGAGAGCAATCACTCTTTCTTTTCACATTCTAGCATTTCTTGTGATATTCAAACATTAGGGAAAATGCACAAACTGCAAATGGCCGATCCTAAAGACACCTCTGAAGACATACCCATAGAAATTCCTATAGGTGCTGACTATTACTGGAATTTTGTTAAAGACTCTGCACTCACCGAATTTCGCCATCTCTAGTACTGCTACCTACACGGCTGGGTTGGACACTTAGCGGTAATCGATCTGGTATCACTGTAAAGTCTGTAGCTGTGAACTACATAGACTCCAATCAGATAGTATCTCTTCAAGACGATAGTTTACGACGCTTCTGGGATCTGGAAACTTTAGGAATATCTCCAGAATAACCACGATCCTTACGTGCTAAGGAATCATCCATACTACGGACGTTTCATGAGATTTATCGTATATAAGGGGGACGAAGAGTGGTCAGTCTTCTCAGGAAAGAAGAAATTACTCTATCAGGCAACCGCCAAAACACACAGAAGCGATTTCGTTCTCTAGAAAAGAGGCTGTAGAAGAATGGACCTCTTAGAGACATTTACTACCAGCAGATATTGAGTTACATCCGCAACGAACATGTTGAAGCTGAGCCCTTTGAAGAAACATCTCAAGAAATTTATTATTTTCCTCACCATATAGTTAGAAAAGAAAAGCGTGGTCACTGGAAATGTCGCATTGAATGTGACGGATCTTCATGCAAAAGTAATTCACTAACACTTAATGATACTCTGAAAAGTTGACCCTACTTACTCCATGGTGTAAAGTAAGTACTACTGAGATTTCGCTTGCACCCCATGGCGATCTTCGGAGATATCCACCAAGCCTTTCTGCAACTGCTGTTACATAAGAAGGACAGAGATCTGACACGCTTCTTGTGGTATCGCATGACAGAAACAAACTAAGGAAAATACTCTACAACATCAGAGGTTGTTACTTATCGATTCAGAACATTGCCGTTTGGTCTCACTTGCAGCCCATTCC
This sequence comes from Deroplatys truncata, assembly GCA_030765065.1. Lineage (NCBI taxonomy): Eukaryota > Metazoa > Arthropoda > Insecta > Mantodea > Mantidae > Deroplatys > Deroplatys truncata. The sequence continues at coordinate 174,285,808 of CM060981.1, forward strand.
TTCTATGTGTAACTCTGCGGGAGCTAGCAAAGATGTACAGAGAAGCACTTCCTCAAGCTGCTGCTCTCTTGGGCAAAAACATGCAATGGATGACTTTGCAGCAGGAGCAAAAACGGAATCAGATGTATTTAGCCTTTACTTCCAAACATTATCACTGATGAACAGCATACGCATGCCCATGACCAAATGGGTCACCAATGCACCTCAACTGAAAGGCACTTGGCAGAACGAGGGCCAGAAAATTCGACAAGAAGTGCTTGGCATCGACTGGAACACGGAGACAGATAGTTTCTACTTTGATCAGCGGGATATTGCTGATAAGATATCAGATAGGCCGGCTACGAAGAGAGTAATACTGCAAGGTATTGCTACCTTTTACGATCCTCTTGGTTTACTTTCTCTGACCTTTATGCTTGCAAAAATGATGTTCCAAGGTACTTTGTGCCGAGGTATTGGATGGAATAAACTCCTTCCAAACGATCTAACATTGCAGTGACATCAATGGCAGTCTACTCTTCCATATTTGTCCTAAGTCCATATTGCTCGTCACATTGACATTTTACACGAATATTGCCAAAATCACGTCTTTTGCAACGCCTCTGAAGGGGCGTATGGAGCTGTCCTTTACGCCAGAATCACCGTATACGGTACCGTTAAAATTCATTTGATTTGTAACAAGAGCCGACTTGCCCCACTTAAGAGGGTAACGCTTCCGCGATTGGAACTGCTTGCTGTTTAATCCGACAGTGGTGGAAACTTTAAAGTGGGAAGTAAAGAACTATGTGTTCTTAATTCAATGTTAATAGACCCAAAGACAAACCAGTATTTTTCCCATCACAACATAACTTGGAACTTCATTCCCCCAAGAGCGGCTTGGTGGGGAGGATGAATGGTGAGAGGGGTAAACTCAAAAATACTTGAATGCAGGAAATAATGACAGGGATAAAAGAAAAAGGAGTGGGGAGGAGGAAGTAATGATAAGGATGAGTACAGAAGAAACCTTAAGCTTTAGGTACACAAAGATGTGTTAACAATGTAATAGTATAATGTAATAACATGTACATCGTCAAACCTCTTGTAACCATCAAAAGATTTACCAAAATTAGGTTATGGTGTTGCACTTGTGCGAGAAAACCCTTACAAAAGGGTTAGAAAGGGCAACACTTTATTTATTCATTTACTTCTTTCTATCATTTTATAAGGTAACAGTGGTTGGTAAGAACCAATGTGGAATACAGCATAAAGATTTTCCGGTTGGCTTATTTTATCCATCGCGAGAAACACTTTGCTCACATAGGTACAATGAACACACAAGCCATTAATTGATGCATAACTAGATTTTTTTGTATCAGCATCGAACGGGTTGACAAATGGACAAAAATGTTCGTTAGAGAGCGTTTCAAGCATCAGTGACAAAGCAGGGACTTTATCGAGCGTTTTAACTCAGCCAGTTCAATATCAAACGCTCTCTGAGGAAATTGGAAAGATTAAAGGATAGATCTGTGATCGGCAATTGAAAAAAGAAAGGAAAAAGATGAAGCTCGTGTAACATCGAGCCTGGAAATGAACATGCCTCACCCCGCCCTAAGATAAAACGGAAAATCAACTAGTGAAACTTTTAAAAGAAGACGAAAAGTTAGATCATGACTTATTTCTGTACTCTATAAAGGAAAACTAAGAGACAACGATATGGAAGCTAGGCAATGCTCAGGAATAAAGAACCGTTTTAGATAAGGATGAAACAAGAATGAAAAACATAAATGCATGGAAGAATGAACAGTTATAAAACTGGTGCTGTGAAACTCATATATAAGAATACACTCTACAAGATGTTCAGAAATTTGCACTATTAATTTACAAGAATCCCAGGACCATTTGCATTACGATCTGAATACCACCCGTTTAATGCCAGATTCCAATTCACACCAGGGTTTAAACCGAACGTGTACTGTGCAAAAAAGAACGAAAGCATTTGTTCTATAACCCGGTAACAGTGCCCATTATTAAAGAAACAAATACAAAAACCTTTTCGTTTGTCAGATTGAATTGTTCCCAGTTAGTTCAGCTAACTGTTGTTCTCTTCTTTAAATTTGCTTCATTACATCTGGTGTCAGCTGACTTGTGTATCAAGTGGCCCAAACAAGCTTTCCTTTGCAGTTTTATATTTCCCACATAAATAGGTGCGAAAGAAGTTGTCACATCATTGCTGTTTAAAGGGGAAGTGCAAGTACAAAGGGAAAGGTCACTGAGGTGGTGCTGCTATCTGCAGGTGTTTACGGTAGTTTCATACTGATAAGCATTGCGTGGTCATCTGCATACAGTTATAGCCAGGTCATTCAGACAAAAAAGCTAACGTTCACCAATAACGAGCACACGGATATGTTTAAGATGCGTGCGGAGACATACCAAAATGTAGCTGAGGCTCGAAGGCTGTGTTCTGAACATTTTCAGACGCGGAATCTTGCGTTCTGCACACTTTTTTTGACGTACAGAAATGATATTAAGAAATTATGGATCATTCCAGGTAGAAAGTGGACCTGAGAAAGCCTTACATCAATTCGTTCACCAAGACAGGCATGTTTGTGCACATACTTATTATTAATAATACATTAATGTAAAATAGTGTCATTCTAACGCACATTTAAGGGTGCATGAATATAATAAAAATAGTAGTTTGTTTAATCGTGTTAACTTTGCGGCACCAAGTGGAAATCCTGAATCATTATTAATGAGCGAATTGCTTATTAAATAACCGATAACACACCTCCCACACACACATGTACTCCCACATTCAAACCCAGACACTGTTCTTTACCGAATGAGCTCTTGCCGTGAAACGTCTTTGTTTAAGGACAACTTTCTGGAGCCCAGTCGGAAATCGAATCTGGAACACCTCATATAGCAGGCAGTTTCGTTACCGAATGAGCTCTGAGACCAGTAATAAGAGTTAGTGTTCGTTTTCAAACCTTGATATTTCATTTAGCAGTCTCCTCACTGTCGGTATGGAGTTTCCTTTGCAGTATTGCCTAGATAAACCTTTTGGCATCCGCGCTATCCGGTATAAACTAACTTCTACTAAGGACGGCATGTGTAGGCTATGTGCATATAGCCTCAATGGAAGAAGGCGAGTATTGATAAATGCAGTGGCTGTGGAGGCCTCAAAATTGAAAGAAGGAAGTTAAATTGACTTTTACAGTTAATGTTGCGAAAAAGTAAGCCTAAAGAGATTAAATCCCTATCCAAAGCATATGGTGATCCATTATCTCAAAAACTATTAATACGACATACTGAATGTTTTGCAGAATATAGGTGCATGTCTTTTAAGCTCAATAAATTTAATTTATTCGTTGGTTTGTTGAGAAAGATTGTTTTCTAACCATACTAACTTTTGATTAAAATTTAAAAGTAATTACTGTTTTTAAGAAATAACCAAGTGTATTATTAACATCAAAGTAGTAGTACAATAGAACACAGGCATTTCATCACCATAACATTTAATTTAACTAGCTTCGATAATTTACGAGAAAACGGATCATTTATACGAGAAAATGTTATTAATAGAAGCAAAATTGGAGAAAAGAAGCCCACATAAATTTGAAAATAAGGAAACCACATGACTTGAGCAAACAGAAATACCAATTAGTAGAGAAAATCTTCTCCTAAAACATGGGTAATAGCTTACCACTTTGTTCCAAAGTATGTAGGAGTTGGGATTCTTTTCTTTAAAGTGGTGTAAAATTCAGAGTAGGCAAAAGAGCAGATGCAATAGCATTATTAAAAATATACTTCGAATATAACTGTTTTGCCTAAAGCGATAATATATATATATATTATATATATATCATATTGAAGAAGAAATTCAATTTATAAGACTGCGTAAAAAACCAAACATGTCAATTTTTGGCAGGTGACACAGTTTAGTCTCCCCTAAATCCAATTTGGATTTAAGGTTAATCTTAAATAAATGATATCAGTGTGCAACCTAAGACAAATAAGTGACCAGCAGCCAGAGAGGGAGTTCGATTCGGAAAACATCGTAAGCATTCGCGTTCACTTCACACCTATGCGTTAAGTAGCAGGATGCCTGTTAATTTAGTTGTCTGCTGGTAGCCGAACAGTGAAACGCATATATCTTGTAGTAGAAACAACTCTTGTTCGAATCCTTGCTGTATATCAATTTTTATTATTATTTACATTTTAATTGGTTAAATATACGGCAATGCCATATATTTTGCTTGCATAGGATAATTATTAATTTTAAGATATTCATGCATATAAACGCAAACAAATTACTCCTTTGGTTTTCAAAACAAATGCCATATTAGTAAGAACTCTTAAAGTGAAACACTAAACCAAACATTTAATTGACTTAATATTGGATGTTCAAACTCACTATATCATTCTTAAGTTATCATGCGTGATCATGCGCAAGCACCTCATAAAACTTGGAGTTCTGCATGATATGTTAGCAATCATACTAACTTTCGCTATGGCTGAGCGCACACATAAAGACGAAGCTACAAGATTCTCCTTACGTTAGTGAACGTTGCTGGATACTCCGTGTCTCAGGCTGCAAGAACATCTGAAGTTCCTATATCTACGGCTACGAGGTAGGTGCGGTTATTCAGGGAAGGGACTGTTTCTCGTGATCCTGGTTCGAGTCGAACACGTTTGTCCACTCTTAGCAGGACACTACACTTCTAGAAAAGGGAAACAGCAATTCCTTCCAACATGTATCTACACTTAGAAATAATTATAATTTCTCATGATCGAACTGCACAACCTTGCGTCGTTCACTACAGTATGGCTCTTTTCTCTATCGGCAGTTATGAGGCGGCGTCCTGCAGACAACTACAGATTATAACGCCTCGCAGTTGCAGAATAAAATGTCAACCATAACTGAAATGGGGTTGTATTCACAGACGAGGTGTCATTTTGGGTGGGGGAAGTAGTTGGCTACCGCCCAGAGGAAAACGTTACGACGTAAAATACGTGACACAAATGGATCGCCAAGGTCGCTAACCTGTGTCATGTTGGGATTGGATGCCACGAAATAGACTATGTATGTTGTGGCGCTTGATGGCAGATTAAATAGCCAGTATAAAGACATCCTCGAAAACATCATGATTCCTTCTGTAAGGACTGGATATACCAATGGAATGACTGAATTCCAGCAGGATAACCGCCCTGTTCACACAAGATGGCAGGTTTCAAACTGGTTCTCCCAAAGGCAAGATATCACAGTGATTGATTGGCTACCTTGCTCACCAGATTTTAATTCTATTGAAAATGTGTGGGCAGGGATGAGTAAAACTTTAGAGTTAAATTGGCGTGCAAGACAGAGCAAGACAAAAGAGGTTTTTGTGGGATCAAATACAGAATGTTTGGCAGAAAGTATCCTATCGTGAAGATTTGACTAGGCATTTGATATCATTCATGCCCCCTAGAATGAGGGCAATAACAGAAACCATAGGTTTACAAACGGTGTTAGGTTTATTTCTATTTTTCTAATAAATGTTTACTTATTTCATATTTAGTTTGAAAAGCGGGAGGGAAGGGAAAGAACAGTGTTTCAGTTTTTATGTATGAGAAAAGTATGCAAAAATTCACGAAAACTGATTGAAAGTGTTCAACAACAATTCACGCTTCGACTTGGCCTCTGAAATGCTTTGAAATCAAATAAACCTTAGCAATTGAAAATTATAATATGCGTAATAAACATTGTGTTTTTCTGCCCCCCCCCCAAAAGAAAGAAAGAAAGAAACACCATTATGCTCGGAATGTGGTCCTCGGTAGGTCTCAATGCTACCCTACCTACCTGCTTGTAACCGCTCGACCATCAGCGCATACTCAGTAGCTGGGACTCAATATAAAAGATGACAATAGTGTGACGTATGCAGAGATTGTCGCACATACGTCTCTCTGGTCACCTAGATTCGAAATGGCGGTTAAAGCTTGGGCGGGGGAATTAGCAGTTTTAGGTGGGGATAGTTTGATTAGCGTCCCCGACGCTTTAGGAAGCGTGGCTTGGGACAGAGAGTCAGTGAGTTGTAGTCAACTAGTACAGGCGTGTAGTCGCCCTCTCCGTGCAGGAATGCATGGTGGCCTCGCCCGACAGGCTTGGACCTAAGAATGTGGAGTAAAGTATCTTGTTTTATCTAATAAACCCTCTGTCATCTATATCTTCATTGACTTATTTAGGATAGTGTAAAGTTCCTTCTTCCTATTTTGAGCCATGTAAGTGTCCTTTTGCCATTATTTAATAATATTTCTGTACTTTCACTTTAGCTGCGTCCCTAGTCGTACCCTCGCCATGTTACAATTTTGTTAATTTTCTGGTACCTCTCAAGCGAGTCGCCCACCTCCCAATGAGCATTAGTTAAGAGGCTACGACAGTTGGTGGAGGGCCGGGCATAATTTAATTTTTTTCTGAGGTTTTTAAGTGCAAAATTTTTTTTCTCCTGCAAAATGTAACGGTTTTGGTCCTCCACGTGGTTGCTAAAAATGCAAATCTGTTTCTTGGCTTAAGGGTAAGGGTTTCGGTGGTATAATTTGTGGTTTCTGTATTCTAAATTCCTGTTGCTTTGCTTCTTGAAAGTCCCGAGTCTGAATTTCATTTTTAAGTTCATTTTTATTTTTTTCTATTGTCTGTCGGCGTGACGCTAAAACTCCTGGCTCCATTTTCCCCTTACTTTGGCTTCATTTCTACTAAATTCTGTTACTGTGGTAAATCATTCGTGCTGGTCATTTTAAAGTATATATTTTTGTGAATTGTGAAAAACAAATTCGGCGATATTTGTAACTCTGATAATATAGTTGCGTGTGTTAGCTGATCTACGTAACATTGCATTCTTGGTTGCGTCATATTGTAAGTGTTAACGACTCGAAAGTGCAGCAAATATTTCAAAATTCGTGTGTTGTGTGTTTAAAACCTGCGTGTGTATAAAAAGTGTGGTGCATCAGTTTGGAATAATAAAGTAATAAAACGAAACAGGTCAAGAGTGTATATATTGAAAATTTATTTTTTGTGCATTGTACACTCGCGGTAAGAATAGTGGTAAAGATAATGATGATAATTTTACTTCACCGTTGCCAAGTTTGGTTTATCTAGTTATGCAATGCATATTTTGGGGGGAAAATGTTTCAAAATTACTCATTTAAGTAAAAGTTTCAGGAGCTACTACCAACCTTGCCAGTATCTTCACCTAATTAGGTTTAATGTGACTCCAATATGGACCAGTACGACGTGGATGTTGAGGGATCAGCTATATGTGTGTTACCAGATTTTGGAAAATTGCACTGGAATTTTGTGGTAAAAAGAAAAACATAACCTGTAAGTATGTGTACATTGTGTGTGCTAAAGTTTGGATGAATGAAACAGTTTCACAACTCACACAGGTATGCTAAATTTTTTATTGTTTCACTGACTGATACTTAATTAAGCTTTGCTTTTCAGGAATAATGTGTGCTATGAATGTCTCTGCTAAATTAAAAGTGTATTATTATTTTGTGTAACTTAAATTTTGAATTATGTTTTGGGCATTGCAAATCGTTTGTTTTGTTGTGTTATGCTGCAGGAATGTGTTTGATGTGTACTATGTGCTTAATTAAGCTTTGATTTTCAGGAATGTTCTGTGACAGTATTGTTTTTGAGTAATGATGTGATTTTGTTCTGTTGCATTTGATTTTATTTTATTTTGGGTTTCATTATGATGATGGGTTTCATTTATTTGCAGAAAATTGTTGCATGAATAGTGTGTGTATGTATGTGTATATTTGAGGTTATGTGATAGTATATGTGAGAATATCCTCGGTGGAAGTGCGTAAGAGTAACCCCGACGGTGGTAAAGAGATGAGATGAGATGAGATGTCAGCTTCGGTGGAAGTGCCAAAATGTAACCCCGATAGTTGAAGTGTAAATGTGTTGATTTTTCAGGAGGGCTACATGTACCTGGAAATTCGATTTGATGTGATGATTTGAGAGATTTTGCTTATTGGTGTTGCTGTAACAGGCCCAGTATAGCGTGTGTGATGTGTTCACACGAGAGTAAATGTATTGAAGTGAATGCAATGAGAATAATTTTTTTTGTGTTTATGCAACAAGTTCAGTACCATCTTATATAGCAAGTTTTAATACCATCTGTTTTCCAGCTTAATTTTGATTCGGAGGATGTGGATGCAACAGTATAATGTCATGTTATTTGTGTCATTCCTGAGATGTTAATGTGATTTCTTTAAGTTTATGCGTATGTTAGGTAGTTTTGACTTTGCAGCATGTTGAATGCGACACGTCAGAGAAGATGTTTTATTTTCTCAGTAATTACTGTCTACGAGAAAGTTGAGAGCTAAGATAAAGATTATGATGATGATTGAGATGATGAGGATAATAATAAGATGGAGAAGATAGTAATGTAGAGGAGAATTTGTGTTAGTGACAGTAGAGTATGATTATTGTAGTTGAAAGAATGTAACGTGGTGTAGTTTGAATTTGTACTGTGGATTTATTTTTGAAGTCTGTAGTAATGCATACAGTAGTTTTGAGTAGTTAGTTAATGAGTGTTGTGTATAATTTGGGCCATGGTCAGTATGAATGATTCCATTTCATTGTCATGTATGAATGTATTGTAAGTGCACTTATTTTCTTTTCATTAATCGTACAAGCTGGTTAAGAAATAATATTGGGATCCCAAATAAGTTTCTATTTTTCTGTCATGTTATTGTATGGAAACAATGAATGTCACTGATATAATGTTTATGTATTCTGGTCCTTTTCTGATTTTGTATTTGGATTTTAAAGTATTGTGTATTAAATTTTGGATGGTAACCCCCTGTAAAATTTAGTTTTTATGTCAACATGTAGTCATTTTTTCTCTCTCTTTGCCCCATATTAAAAGAATTTATTGAGTGTAAACCTTTTGGACATTTTAAATATTTTATTGTAAATGACATACTATTTCTTTTATGTGTGATGATCTGTTGGAGCACCGTTTCTACCGTTCTATGGTTTCTGTTGTAGTCATTTTGCTGATGGCGGAGCTCGAGTGGATAAGACGAGTACTCCCCGCTTATCACGCCAGAGGTTCCAGAGACACCACAGGAGAGCTGTCGTGCAGCCACTACACTGCAGTGGCATAAGGAGCCACTATTTTGGGGGCAGTCCAAGCCAGCGATTGCCCACCCTTTCCTCATCTTCAACGACCTGCAGCATCCAAAAAATTACAGCTAGGATATAATTCGTCGTTGTGGGTGATCTGCAAATCCCACCCACAAACAGTTACGTCGGAACATCAATCCAGGTGCAGTGTAGTGTGCATATGACAGTGGCAGGATGGTGTGTGTGCGTGTGCGGGGTGCTCGAGCATAAGTGCTCTGAAGAAACATAATCCGTTAACACTCGAGACTCATAAATACGCCAGTCAATATTGTTTTTCCTGTCTTCGTTTGGGTGTTCCATATATGGCCATAAATACTACTTCTTTAATTATCTCATTTTTTGTGTATGTCATGTTTTACTCTTTCTTGTAATTTTTTTTGTACAACATTTGCCTTGTGTCGACGAGGGCGTCGATCTCGGTGGCCAGAGGGGAGATGTGACGTATGCAGAGATTGTCGCGCATACGTCTCTCTGGTCACCTGGATTCGAGATGGCAGTTAAAGCTTGGGTGGGGGAATTAGCAGTTTTAGGTGGGGATAGTTTGGTTAGCGTCCCCGACGCTTTAGGAAGCGTGGCTTGGGACAGAGAGTCAGTGAATTGTAGTCAACCAGTACAGGCGTGTAGTCGCCCTCTCCGTGCAGGAATGCATGGTGGCCTCGCCCGACAGGCTTGGACCTAAGAATGTGGAGTAAAGTATCTTGTTTTATCTAATAAACCCTCTGTCATCTATATCTTCATTGACTTATTTAGGATAGTGTAAAGTTCCTTCTTCCTATTTTGAGCCATGTAAGTGTCCTTTTGCCATTATTTAATAATATTTCTGTACTTTCACTTTAGCTGCGTCCCTAGTCGTAGCCTCGCCATGTTACAATTTTGTTAATTTTCTGGTACCTCTCAAGCGAGTCGCCCACCTCCCAATGAGCATTAGTTAAGAGGCTACGACAATAGAACAAAGCTAAAGGCACGCGTCCCGAGATACTATTGTGAAGCGACTGTGGAAACAATTTGGACTTCGACAAATATACGCTTCGAGAGTACTCTTTTTCTTTCATTCTTCTTTCTTTCCTTCTTTCTCTCCTTAGGTGTCCAAGACTGCTGACATATTGCCTTATATATCTTCACACAAATGGTGAAGATCAGCGATCATTAACCTTTTGCTCCGTGGTGCACAGCCAAGGCGTTCGCTTACGCAAACTGTGTGTGAAATATCATATGAGCAGAAGGCAAGGGCAGAAGGACGTAACAGTGGGGTTGCGCTGGACATCCAAATGAGTCAGTGTTGTAGTCCTTACAATCTCTATTTATTTCAATGGATCGAATGCCAGAGTGTTTTTCAGGTTGAAAATTGAACCATAATATTCATAGCAGTGCGCTTTCTTTCCTATTAAGTATATTCGAAAAGCTAATCTTTTCAAGTAGTTGTGAATGTAAAAAATCCTTTCTATGACATAACTAAACAAAGGGGAGGAATACAATAATTTCGTATTTATTTTAGAAGTATCTTATGCATAATTGAACAAAAATATTTTCATTTTTTTAAACGTTGCTTTAACCTCTTCCTGGTCGTATCATGACTGTTACTGTAGGTTCCTTGGTTCATCTGAGTCAGTGTATACCAGACAGATTGCCTAAGTTATGTAGTTGCCTTATTGCACCACATACTCAAAGAACTTACTGATATACGGCCTTAGTTGTGTAATCTTCTTCCTGTACCACTTATTTTTGTTGTTGAATTTTGGCGGAATGTGACTTTGGCATCATGGAATTGTTGGTCGTTCTTTGAGTATGCATGTAGTCAATGTGATGCTGGACAAATACCTGAGTTGCCTAGTCGCCTTCCGATAACATCCACTTCTATTTATATTTCTTTTACTCTTCGGTGGAATTTTGGGTCGTGGCACTGACCGAGGTGCGACACTGATGCTGTAGGGTCCGGTATTTTCTTGGAAACTGAGACAGAATGTGCCCGAATTAATTTTATAATCCGTTAATTTATTTAGTGTTTAATTTGATATTTGAATGATATGTGTGTATAATGTTAACGCCATGTAAATAGCCATTTTTGTATTATGTAATATTTTTCTTATATATATGATGTTCCTGTGTCACTAATTTAGAATGCCTTAAACTCTGCCGTTTGTAGAAAATATGCTATTTGCATGTGCAGAGGAAACCGGGATCTTTTGTGTTAGTCTAGGGTAAGGTTTTATGACTTTATTTGTCTCCGCTCCGGACGTATGGAGTGAGGAAAAAATTACACAGAACGGTGAATTACCAAGAGAAGCCCAGGAAAAAGTCACGTGATATATACAAACTAGCCAATAAGAATGTATATAAATTAAATAATATTTAGACACGATGAGAGAACCGCGGAAACTCCTCCAATGAGAAATCAGAACATAAAATTTTAAGCAGGAGATCGTGGTCTTTAAATAGTCGAGATTTACCACAAAATTGAGGAGTTGACTTGTAGATACAGACGAGGAATCCACGCTACTCCGTATGAGAAAGTTGGCATGCAAATGGTGTTCTTTAGTGCGGACGTGTAAGTGTGACCAATCACATATTAATTAACAATGTATCGGTGATTCCCGAGTTCTGTATAGTAATAAGTGAACAGGAACATTATTCAGTGTTTTAAAGTGAGAAGTGACAATAAATTGCAGTTACCTAAACATTATGATGAATAGTGAATTCACCTCTGAACTCTTTTATACCACTACCGAGATCAACGAGCTTATTAGAAATCCTGATAGGCAAAGTCCATGCAGACATCTCCGCTGAGAACCAACTAGCCAGGGCAACGGCGAGAATTACCGTACAATTTAATCAACCAGCCAGGGCAATACGATGATGCCACATCGGATGGAGAACATAAAGCAGGTGCAGTGAATTTTACCATTACTTCTCCTGTATCTACCACTTCACCGCGTTCGTCTCCAACCCGCGCGGGCATCGAACCCGGGACTGCAACCAACGGCGCAGTCTTCGAAGAGAGGCGGCGACTGACGCAAAACTGAGGGAAACCGCGGGAAAACCTCAATTTGATTATACGGGACATGGAAAGCGAGCCGCTTACGTTATCGCCTGAGCCATTCCTCCCAATGAAACTATTTTTTATGTTTGTTATACGAAAGAAAAAGTCCGCGGCTATTTTTTCCGCGTCTTGAATTATTTCTAGATATATAAAAAAGACAACTATTCTTAATTTCAGAAACAATATATTAAAATATTTTAGGTATATATGGAAAATATTGCTATACTATGACAAAAAACTGCAATTAATAATGATTTTTGCTTGAGTAACGAAGTTTTATTCTGTTTTATTAGGTTATTAAAATATTTCTCCAACCAAGTTAGAATAAACACAAACGTATTTTGAATTCGTAAATAATAATAAATAATAATAAGTAATAAGTAAGTAATAATAATAATGAGTAATAATAATAATAATGAGTAGTAATAGCTAGCCGGAGGACAAAGAACCCAAATTTTGCGACGGAATGTGCTTACGTAATTGGAACTTGAAGATCTTATATTCTGCTGCTTTTGTTTTGTTTGGTTACATAATTTTATCTGCCCCACGTATGGGAACCAATTTGTAACGGTATTACTTATAAATGTTTGTTTACATCAGTGTTGAAGCCATCTTGTGACGTCATTCATTTGTTTGATTTGTAGCTCCATCTGGCGTTAGCAATTTGCGGTTCCTAGTATCAGTTTTTGAAATAATTCATTTCAAATGTCCTCCGGCTAGCTATTATCTTATCTTGGGTCGAACATGTGTCTCAACACAGGTCGTGAAACGGAAAGGAATCTTTTATCCAAAAATTACACTGATGAAGAAAATTTGTTTTATAATTTTTATTGTCGAACACGTTCACTATCACTTTTACATATTGATCTGGATACTCGCCAAACTGAAACTGTTATAATAACTTCTTACTGATAATTCTTTCAATCCACGTACTTCAACTTTGTGTATAATTAACCTTACAATACTTTAGATCTTTCATACTTCTGCTGCGCGTAACTTATGAATCTATATCCGATGTATGTCGTACTAATACTTTCGACGAACTGACTGACTGAAGACGACGTGTAGTGTACACAGATTTTTGATGAAATGCAAACAAGCTACCTCGAACCTACCCTATTCATACGACTTCATCAAGATACGCCTAAAGATTATACCTGAGCTGCTATTGGCTAAGAAAACGCGCCAACACTAGCGTCTATTTTAATATCCAATGAAAACCACGAATACATATTGCTTTTAGGGAGAAAATATTCCAGAAGTTTCTACCGAAAACGCGTCAACATTACGTAACTTCCTTGTTTCCAATAATGATAAACAGCTCACCCCCCTCGCTGCATTATTGCGCTATTATTGACAGTTTCAGTAAAGCCGTATAAACTTATTTCCCAATAATAATTACAATTAATAAACATCTGAAATCAATGTCACATAAAAATGCATATTCATATTACAATCATTATTTACATTTAAGTAATTTGTGATACAAATTACTGCATCATATGCCCCACTAGAAACATAATTATAAATATTTACAACTTGTTTGGAAATTTTATAATTGGGATTTTAGTCTCCTAAATCTTGGAACACACGCTATCACTTTCACTTAACACTTCACACGCATTTAACACACGACATATTTTTTTTTTTTTATCTCGCCACTACTTACTGGCTCTGGTTTAATTAATTTAGGTATTAATCTGACATCACAAAAATGTTTTTTTATAGCAAATACTGTACCCTAAATTATTTATTTACTATTACAAAATTGCTTACTTTCTTAAGTTGTTAACAAAAATTTATACATTTAAGATTTTTGTAATTGTTTAACATTTTTACCAAAATATTCACCCTCTACACAAATATTTACATCCCTTAAATCTAGGCACTGTTTCACATGTTCTATTTGCTACATAATTATTTGTTTTTAATTATATTTACCCATTTTTATTATTTTGTACTTTATTTTAACAATACTCTTGGAATTGTATTTACGTACTTTTAATTTAATATCATATTAAGTTTGAATCTTTGCATTCTTAATTTTCAAATGTTGTTACAGTTACTAAAATTTTAATTTTTTTTTAAAACATTTCTTTTCTTTCTTTTTTTTATATTTATTTCTCTTTTCAAATGACATATAAATAGTTAACCCTCTTACGTTCCAATACATTGCTCTGCATTTCGTCTTTAACTATCCAGCATTTACTATTTATCATCTTTGTCTTTTGTTTCACCTTGATCTTCATGGTTGTATGGTTTCAGCATCTCAATATGGAACTTTCCTATGCTTTTTCGAGTTGTTGGATTACATAACTCATATGTATTAGTTGCATATACTTCAACAACTTCATATGGTCCATGGTATTTGAGAAACATTCGCCAATAAAGTTTATTTGCTTTATCCGACAATTTCTTGGTTTTGACCAAAACTAAATCTCCTATTTTGATCCTCCATTCCTTTCTCTTCTTTTCTTCATGTTTAATTTTTCTTTTTATGGCCTTTTTCTTCATCCTATCGAATGCTTTTCGGAACATCTCTTCTTCTGTTTGTGGTATCGAATGCGCATCTGGAATGGCTTCTGGAATTTTTTTATACATTGTATTGATCTTCTTTCCTAACTTAAGTTCACATGGTTTGTATCCTGTCACATTGTTTAGGTTTCATTTAGTAGATTCTGAACGAAGTTCACGTATCCATACCATTGGGTGTGTTTTCGATGACATAACACCCTTAAATAATTTGAAATTTCCTTAATTTCCCTCTCCACTGGGTTGGAGTTCGGTCTGTATCTTGACGAAAAATATTGTTTAATGCCATTTTCTTTCAGTCCATCCAGAAATTTTTTTCCTGTGAATTACGAAGCATTATTGCTCAATACAGATTGAATAGGTCCTTCTTCTATCACATATGACTTGAGTAGTCTATTCAAACATGCTAAACCTGTAGGTTTTCTCAAAGGGTAAATTCTTACATATTTGCTGAATATATCATAACAGACAAATATAAAAATTGACTTGGAGGCATATATCAATACTAATTACACATCTCGGCTTATCCCTTATAACCGAATTAGTTTCAAATGCATATGCTGCATTTATTTGCTTTGCCTTCTGACACAGGTTGCAGCACGATATAAATTTTCGAACTTTCTGACGCAATTTAGATATGTATAAATTCTCTAATATCACAGAAGTTGTCCGGTCTGTCCCTGAGTGTGCTAACGTTTCGTGAAAATTCTTAATTAGTTCCTTTTCCATGCTTTTCGGAACCATTACCTTCCAACTAGGCATTTCTTTTCCATGCTTCTTGTATAATGTCCCATCTCGAATTGCTATAATTTCTTTCTTTGCCTCCTCAATTAATGGTGCATTTTCTTTAAGTTCAAATAATTTTGCGTCCTCAATTTGAATTTCCCCCATATTTTTCAATTTTCTCATCATTTCTTTGCTTAAAGGAATTTCAATTGTCAATATTTTGACTTCATTTCTAGGCCTTTCAATATTTTCGGGAATTTGTGGGTTGTAGTTCAATCTTGATAGCAAATCACTGAAGGTATTATTTTTGCCAGGAATGTGTATAATCTCAATATCGAATGCAGATATTGCATGAATGTATCTAGCAAGTTTTCCACTGCATAATCTACACCGTTGTATGAAAGTTAAGCTGATGTGGTCTGAATATACTTTCACCTTTTGCTGATAAATATAGGTTTTAAAACGAATTAATGAGAAATATAGTGCTCCAATTTCTAACTGAGTTACTGAAGAATTCCGTTCAATATTTGTAAGTCCTCTAGAAGCTGTACTAATGACGTGAAAGTCATTGTTGATGTCTCGCTGTCCTAAAATTCCGGCGTATCCTTGCATTGATGCGTCGACATAAATCTCATATTCCAAATCTTCTCTAGGCCTCTCGAGTAATATGGACTTAGCAAAGAGTTCTTTTACTCTCTCAAAACATTTCTGATGATCCTCTGTCCATTTCCATTTATTGTTCTTTCGGAGAAGCTGCCGCTGTGGTTCTATTTCAGCCGAATATCTTGGTATGAACTTACTCTGAAAGTTCAGTACCCCTAAGAGACGTCTTATTTGTTTTGCGTTCCTTGGTGGTGGAATTTTCATTATTGCTTCTATTCTTTTCTGATCAGGTCTTATACCTCGTTCATCTACTACATAACCCAGAAAATTTATTTCCTTGACACAAAATTTTGATTTTAGTATGTTCACAGTCATACCATGTTGTTGTAGTTTATTTAACACATAATGGACATTATTCATGTGTTCTTCAAATGTTTGACTAATGATTAGGAAGTCGTCAATATACTTTATTAAAAAGTCATCTGCAGAATTTCCAAAGATACTGTGAATGGCTCTCAAAAATCCACTTCCTGAGTTTTTTAAACCAAAAGGATTTACACAAAAACGATACTGGATCCCTGAGTACTGAAATGAAGTGTAATCACGCACTTGTGGATCTAATTCCACTTGCCAATATGATGCAGTGAGGTCAATGGATGTCAAAAATCTCCCTCTTGAAAGTTTCGTAATTAGTTGTTCAATTCCCTCGCTTTGAAAATGATCTGGTTTCATATACTTGTTGACATATCTACCGTCTAATGTTAATCTCAAACTACCATCTCGTTTAATACTCCAGCAGATTGAATTTATATACTGAGAATTACTTTGCTCAATAATTCCATGTTCTAACATGCTATTTATTAGTTGTCTAGCTTCGTCCCGAAAACTTATAGGTAAATTGTCATACTTGTGCCTATATGGTGGTACGTCTTCTACTTGAAATGTATGCTGATATACATTACATCTGCCTGGGATATTACTAAATACTGAACTATTGTTCATCAAAACATCATGAAGGATTTGTTTTTGCATTACCGTAATATTATAAGCTTCTTCACACTTGTGTATTATTTCCTCATTTCTCTTCTCTTCCCAGCTGTTGTCTGTCTCGATCACATGGTCGTCTTTTGTTTGGATTGCAAATTTCTCTACTTCTTCTGGCATTTCTGTTGAAACTATGGCGTGGTATTCCCTTCATATTCTGTGACTACCTGCTTTATCTGACTATTTCTATCAGTTTCTGTTATTTGCACAAAAAACTCTTGGTCACAAAGATTCTTCTCATCCTTTGTCATCTCGATTACAGAAACTTTCTCTTTTATAAATGGTACCCTTATTTCTCTATCATCTTTTGTCATTCTTAACTCTTCATGTTTAAAATCTATACTTGCTTCATATTCATGTAGGAAGTCACATCCTATAATTATGTTACAAATCAGATGGTTTACAATTAGAAACATAACCTCAAAATTCTCTCCGCCGATAAGTATGTTAAGTAGAGCTTGTGTTCTTATGACCTGTGTCGTTCTTCCGATTGCAACACGACAAACTAAATTACTAGTGGGAAGAGCCATAATTTTCTTACCTTCATTAATCAAATTTATGTAAAATTTCTGTGAGCAAATTGAAGCTGACGAACCAGAATCTATAGTTGCAATAATCTCTTTCTTCGCAATTTCCATCCTAACATGAGGTGACTCAAAATTTTCTCCCTTATCTTTTGTTGCTGTAATCTTATTACAGGGTGTATGTGTAGGCATATTATTTGTATTGGTAATGGATACTGAATTATTAAAGACGTCCTGAGAACCTACTACACAGGAGTCTATTAACAGTTTTCCTGGTTATTTCCATGTTCACGTACGGGACTGCCATTCCTAACAGGCGCTAAATCTATCTCATTGTCGCTACCATTGTTTTGAGTTCCCCTTCCTCGAGTTCGAAATCCTCGATTTCTGACATTATGTCCCCTTGGCACGTAATTTTCTTGCCGTTCCTCAGATCTTTCCCGGTTATTATTTTCCCTCCAGTGAGTGAAATTTCCCCTTTGTCTAATGTACCGCCTTCCATAATTTTGCCCTCTTTCAGGCAATCTTTCTGTCCTGACATAATTTATTTGTTCCTGTCGACCTGGTCTCCTATCTATCCTTGTTCTTTCAAATTGTGGAACGTATGATTGATACCGTTGTCTGGTATTATTTTCATGACGCCTGTCTTGTCCTCTACTTTGCTGATAACTACCTTGGTAATTTCTTCTATCTCGCACATCTAAAAATCTATGCTCCCACTCCCGAGATATATCTTCTTCCTGTTGTTCCAAAGCTGTTATTAATTCTGTCATCTCATAGATGTTCCGTGGTTTTGCAATTAATAAGTAATTTCGTATCCTTATAGGATAATGCCTTGCGAGCAAACTCACAAAATCTTCCTCATTGATTGGAGGTGACAAGTTTCTAACCTGACTTGCATGTTTCAGTAAGTAATCAGTCATTTATATTCCCTCTCGTGGATTAAATTGACCATGACTAAGCATTGCTCGAATTCTATGCTGTACCGTAACATTCCAAAATCTGTTCATGAATAATCTCTTAAAGGATTCATATGAAATTTCACCCCCTGATACCATTTGTAACCACTCTAAAGTTTTCTGGTCCAAACATCTTTTGACAACTATCATTTTCAATGCTTCAGGTATCTTTTTAATTTGAAAATACTCTGATAATTCTGCAATGAACTGTACTGGACTGGAGTTTTCATTAAATTTTGGAAGTGGAAAATCACTTAAGATATGATGTTAATTTTGCAAATTCCCTACTCCCATATTTAAATTCTCTAGTGTTACTTGTGCACTCTGAGTTTCAGCATTAGCTATAGATGAAGCTGCCGCATCACTCACATTATTTGTCATACCTGAGGAACTACCTCTATCATTATTTTGTACATCTGAGACATTCACATCACATATATTTGCCCTTGAATTCAATTCTAGTCTATTTACAGTACCTTGCAGATTTTCTATTGTCTGTTCCAATTTTTTATTATTCTCATTTTGAACAGTTTGGTGTTTGTTAATTTCAGAAGTTAGCTTTTGATTCAAATCTTTAGAGAAATCTTTAACTTCATCAGACAATTTATTTCTCTGTGTTTCTGACTCCTTCTGAATTTCAGATATTTCCCCTCTGAAATTAACTTGCACCTGTATTAAATTTGCATTTGTAGCCTCCATCATTTCTCTTAACTCACTTGAAATGCTACTCATTCGGCTACCTAACTCTGTATAGTTTACATTAACATTTTCAAACTTAGTATTTACCTCATTATTTTGGTTATATATTTTCCTGCTCATGTCCAACATTTTCTTTGAAACTTCACCTATTTCATTTGCTATCATTTCTTGATTTTCATTTTTCATTCTAATCATGCTACTATCTAGTTCCATGAATTTCTTTTCAATTTCTTCCCTATTTTGATCTAATTTATGCTCTAATTTCTCATTACTCTTACCAATTTCTTCCCTTAATTGATCTGTAATACTCTTATCAATATCTTCCCTCAATTTTTCATTATTCTGAGTTAGTTTTTGTTCTAAACTCCTATCAATATCTTCCCTCAATTTCTCATTATTCTTACAAATTTCTTCCCTTATACTCTGAGTTAATTTTTGTTCTAATTTCTCAATATTCTTACTACTATCTTCCCTGTTTTGATCTATTTTCTTACTAAGAGCTTCCCTCATTTCCCTATTATTCTCATTAGTCTTTTTCATATTCTCATTCAAATTTTTCAGCATTTCCATAATCATACTAGTATCAAGATTAACATTTCCTGCTATTCTATTCTGACTTTCTGCACTAACATTTCCATCTTCAAATCCTAAAAAGTCTGGGCTATTTTCTGTAACCTGTATTGAATTACAGCTAACTGTTACATTATCTCCCTCCATAATTATTTCTTCTGTATTATTAGTAGCCATTGTTTTCTTTATCCTACCACTCCTAAGGTACATTTAAATTTGTTTACCCTTTTTTTTTAGAATTAAAATAACATTTTTCTAACCCTTCTGATGCTATCTGCTGATGTAGCTTTGATGTCCAGCTTTCTGCCCCTTTCTCCTAGGTTTGTATGTCGCTTCTGCGTTGTATTATGATGAATCTACGTTGTCTCGATGTTTTTGTGTCCACTTATCCGCGTCGTTTGTCGCTCCTCTAGTTGTTTCTTGAATCTGCGTCTTGTAGATCATTTCACTGCTGCATTCGCCCCTTCCTGGTCATCTCACTTAATCCTGGTTAATTCTGCCCCTTCCTGGTTATTCTTATCCTTGCCTGGTCATCGTGTTCCTTTCCTGGTCACTATGCTTCTTTCCTGGTCATCGTGTTCCTTTCCTGGTTATCGTGCCCCACGTTGGGCGCCAATTTGCGACGGAATGTGCTTACGTAATTGGAATTTGAAGATCTTATATTCTGCTGCTTTTGTTTTGTTTGGTTACATAATTTTATCTGCCCCACGTATGGGAACCAATTTGTAACGGTATTACTTATAAATGTTTGTTTACATCAGTGTTGAAGCCATCTTGTGACGTCATTCATTTGTTTGGTTTGTAGCTCCATCTGGCGTTAGCAATTTGCGGTTCCTAGTATCAGTTTTTGAAATAATTCATTTCAAATGTCCTCCGGCTGGCTATTGTCTTATCTTGGGTCGAACACGTGTCTCAATACAGGTCGTGAAACGGAAAGGAATCTTTTATCCAAAAATTACACTGATGAAGAAAATTTGTTTTATAATTTTTATTTTCGAACACGTTCACTATCATGTAAGAACGTAGGTTTTCACGGCCGGAGTCACAATTATAACTAATGTGATTTTCTGGGCTGTTATGCCGTGGTCTGCTGAAGAAAGATTTCCCAGACGTTTCGTCCACAACTGCGGTGGACATCTTCAGTGGCGCGGACGAAATCTTCTCGGTGAAAGTATCGCAGCGTCTGATGCGTTGGCCGTTAGTGCCGCTCTCTTTATAGTGTGGGCGCTCTCTGCTGATTGGCCCGCTGGTATGAGGGGGCTGGCGCCGGCTGTGTTGTTGCTCTCTTCTGATTGGCTCGCAGTGTTTTTCGGTTTTGTATGACCTTTCTTGTTTTTGATGACTAGATGCCAGTTACTGTTGAGTTTCAATGCTTCTTCTTTCCTATTGAAATTATTGGGATGTTTATAAATCTCTATTGCTTCGCGTTGTAGCCGGGTATGGTAATGCTTTATGGAGGAAAGAATGTTGGTGTCCTGAAATCTAATAATGTGTTCGCCCTCGGCTTCAATGGCATGTTCGGCGACTGCCGATTTTTCTGTATGGCCCAGGCGGCAGTTTCTTTTGTGTTCGCTAAGTCTGGTGTTAGCGCTCCGCTGTGTGGTACCAATGTACACTGAACCACAGGAACAAGGAATACGGTAAACACCGGCCGATGACAGGGGATCTCGGGGGTCTTTGGCAGAGCGCAGTAGGCTGTTTAATTGTCTTGTAGGTTTGAATACTGTTTTGACGTTATGACGTTGAAGTATATGTTCAATACGGTCAGTGACATTTCTGAAATATGGCAGAAAGACAATGGACTTGCTTTTTGGTTGGTCCTGAGTAACCGGTCGGGGCTTGGCCGGACGGCAGGCTCTTCTCTCCTCTTGGACTGAATAACCATTTGATTGTAGAGCTGTTTCCAGGTGTCGGATTTCTTGTGGAAGTAAGTGTGGTTCACAAATAGGGAAGCACGGTTTGCGAGTGTCTTAATCATAGCACGTTTTTGTCTAGGATGGTGGTTGGAGTTCTTGTTAAGGTAACGGTCTGTGTGTGTGGGTTTGCGGTAGACAGTTTGACCCAGCGTGCCGTCAGCCTTCCTGCTAACGAGTACATCTAGAAAGGCTAGTTGGCCATCCTTTTCTTGTTCCATTGTGAACTGTATACGCTGATTGATGCTATTTAGATGTAACAAAAAATCTTGAAGAGCTTGTTCACCATGGGGCCAGATGACGAAGGTGTCATCCACATAGCGGAACCAGGCTGTAGGTTTGAGTGGAGCTGAGTTTAGTGCCGTTGACTCAAATGCCTCCATGAAGAAATTGGCCACAACAGGGCTAAGAGGGCTGCCCATGGCAACACCGTCTGTTTGCTCGTAGAATGACCGGTTCCACTGGAAATAAGTGGTAGTCAGGACATGGTAAAAAAGTGTAATGATATCATCAGAGAAGATGGGTTGTAACAACTTCAGAGTTTCTTGTACTGGAACCATGGTAAATAGAGACACAACGTCAAAACTAATTAGTAAATCCTTAGGTAGCAATTTGAGGTTGCGGAGAATTTGAATGAAATGAGTAGAGTCTTTGATGAAAGAGTCGGACAAGCCGACATGGGGTTGTAGAAGATCGGTTAGGTATTTAGCTATGTCGTATGTGGGAGAACCAATACCACTAACAATGGGCCTGAGCGGAACATCTGGTTTATGGATCTTGGGTAGCCCGTAAAGTCTAGGCGGCTGAGCTTCGGACTTGATAAGGCGGCGTTTGTCTTCCTTCGAAAGCGAGGAGTTCTTGATCAAAAGATTAGTTTTCCGTAGAATACGGGCTGTCGGATCACGTTTAATCTTATGGTAGGTTGCTGGTTGCAGGAGTTCAGAGATTTTCTGTTGATAGTCTTGCTGGTTAAGAATAACTGTGGCATTACCCTTGTCCGCTGAGCAAACAATGATGTCTCGGTTGGAGTTCAGCTTATTTAATGCAGTTTTCTCTTGATTGGTTAAATTACTGGTAGGAGGTTTGGCCTTCTCGAGAACCCTGGCAGATTCCCGGCGAATTTCATCAGCTGCAAGCCTTGGCAGAAACCGTATTCCTGCTTCAATGTGAGAAATGATGTCTTCAACTGGCAACGTTGGAGTGACAACAGCGTAGTTACCTCCTTTAGCAAGGAGTGACGTTTCAGCAGGTGACAGCTGGTGATCAGATAAGTTCACTACCGTGCGGCAGTGGTTGAGAGTAGTCGGCGGTTTGATGGAGGCAGTAAGGCCATCAAACTTCTTCTTGTGACGAGTGGTCATGCTGTTGTGATTGTATGTCATAGAGCCGTAGGTGATTCTGTCAGTGTTGTCCCAATCAAAACTGTGTAGTGAGTTACTTACCTGAAGATGTAAGATGAGTAGTTGACTATTGTTGGCAGAGAGTTGTCGTCTGGTCTGATGGATGCGTTCTCGGAGCAAGGCCCGTTCAGAGCGATTGTAAATGCGGTTGGCGGCAGCGGTGGTGAAATGTCGTTTCTGTCGTAGGAATTTAGGAATAATTCCCGAGTCTCGGCAGCGTAGAAGAAAGGCAAGGAACACAGCAAAGAAGATTTTTGTTTGCGTAGCACTTCTAGTCGACGGATCAGACGGTATGCCTCCTCCCCGTAGAGGCGAGTCATGTAAGAACGTAGGTTTTCACGGCCGGAGTCACAATTATAACTAATATGATTTTCCGGGCTGTTATGCCGTGGTCTGCTGAAGAAAGATTTCCCAAACGTTCACTATCACTTTTACATATTGATCTGGATACTCGCCAAACTGAAACTGTTATAATAACTTCTTACTGATAATTCTTTCAATCCACGTACTTCAACTTTGTGTATAATTAACCTTACAATACTTTAGATCTTTCATACTTCTGCTGCGCGTAACTTATGAATCTATATCCGATGTATGTCGTACTAATACTTTCGACGAACTGACTGACTGAAGACGACGTGTAGTGTACACAGATTTTTGATGAAATGCAAACAAGCTACCTCGAACCTACCCTATTTATACGCCTTCATCAAGATAAACCTAAAGATTATAACTGAGCTGCTATTGGCTAAGAAAACGCGACAACATTAGCGTCTATTTTAATATCCAATGAAAACCACGAATACATATTGCTTTTAGGGAGAAAATATTCCAGAAGTTTCTACAGAAAACGCGTCAACATTACTTAACTTCCTTGTTTCCAATAATGATAAACAGCTCACCCCCCTCGCTGCATTATTGCGCTATTATTGACAGTTTCAGTAAAGCCGTATAAACTTATTTCCCAATAATAATTACAATTAATAAACATCTGAAATCAATGTCACATAAAAATGCATATTCATATTACAATCATGATTTACATTTAAGTAATTTGTGATACAAATTACTGCATCAATTTTAAAAAAATAATAAAACAATAACAGGCGCCCAGTATATAAGATAACACGAACATATTACTGCGAAAACTTATATTACGTTTATTTCTTTTATTTAATATAGCTTAGAGAGTTTTCACTAACAACTATTGTATGCACCACGTACGCAGAGCTTTAGCGGACTCGTCCAGATTTCGTCTGCTAAGTCTCATTTTGCGTACCTGATACATAAACAGCTATTAACGGTTGCCAACTTGTTGGTGCAGCACAACACTTACGTAACGGGTATTAAGCACAACAAAATTACCGCTGGTAATTCTAAACTGATTGAAGCACCCGACTCGTACCATACACTGGTGTGCAAAACGTAAGGACGAGATGGATAAAGTAACATAACACATAAACTACTCGGTGGAAGTAGATGAAAGTGCGGAAGCATGTTGCCAGAGGTCTCTCACACGTACACAGAAAGCTGAACTTACATGGCGTGAGTGTACGAGCCTATAGTGCCAAATCGGTCTGGTCCCGCAGCACGTGGCAGTTCACGAAACAGGACAAGACGGTGTATGGCAATTAGCGATCTGTTACGGTGCACTGTAGTGGTATTCTTCATTGCAACATGGCCCGTAGACACCATTTGATGACTTCACACGGGGAAGGAAAACTGGAAGAAGGACGAAGTGTGACGAATGTTGCTCAGGAGTTTGGAATTGATAACAGCATTGTTTCACGTGCATGGGGAACCTTCCAAACCACAGGCACTGCTGTCCCAAGGAGAGATGGTGGTCAACCACGTTCAACTACAGCAGCAGATGAGCGTTACATTGTGCAACAGGTAAGAAGGAATCCACGCCAAACAGTGGGTGTAATTGCATTTAACAGGACAGCTAGACATGCAATTTCACGATACACAGTGGCACGGCGACTACACAGAGATGTCTCTTTTCCTGACGGCCAGGACGTTGTATTTCACTGACATCCGCAATCGGCGTCAACGTTTACGATGGTCCCAAGAGCATCAAAATTGGACCAGCAAAGAATGGGGTCCCAAGCTCTTCTCGGATGAGAGTAGATTGAGTCTAAGTAGTGATTCTCGACGTATCCTCATCTGGCGAGAGGTGGGAACACGTAATGAAGTCAGGAACATCCTTGAACATAATCGCCTTGGTGGTCCGGGTGTTATGGTTTGGGGAGGCATAATGTTGCATGGGCGCACCGATCTCCAAATCTTTGAACACAGTACGCTCACTGGTCAACGTTATTGTGATACTGACTCCTTCTCATGTGCGTCTTTTCAGGGGTGCAGTGGGCCCTGACTTCATTTTTATGGATGACAATACGCGACCGCATCGAACAGCGCAGGTGGAGGATCTCTTGGAACGAGAGGATATTCGTCGAATGGACTGATCTGCCCGTTTCCCCGATTTAAATCCCCTCGAACACGTGGAGGGTGCTTTGGGAAGACGCATTGCAGCACATCCACATGCACCAACGACCATCCAACAGGTGGAGGAATGGAACGCCCTCCCACAAAAACTGTTTGCCAACCTTGTGGCCAGTATAGGAGCAGATGCATAGCATACATTGCTGTCCGAGGTGATCGTACACCCTTTTAAGCACCATGTATCTGTTTCTGTAAAAATCTAGAGAGCCATCACATGTTGTATTGACTTAAGTGTAGTTTATGGTCTCTCAGTAAAAGTGGCATTCCTGTTCGTCTCATTGCATATTTCGTTTAGTTGCCTACTGTAGCATACCGTAGCGGTTCCCTCTATATATGATTCAAGTATCATCGATATATCTTACTTGGCAGTGTCAGGGCATGCGAAGATTACTTTCGTCCTTATGTTTTCCACACCGGTGTATTTGTTTAAAGCATCACTCTACAATATTATTCTTATTTTACATTCCGCAATATGTAAATAGTACATTAGGATACAAGTGCGGTAAGTGCATCATTGGAGAACGAGGAAGACTGAGAATAAGAGACGAAGTCGAGTTCTTTCTACTTCCGAGGTTCTCCAATGTATTAACACATGTGTATTGCATACTATTTTTTCGACTATAGAGAATAACGAAATAGTACTTACAAGAAAATAAAATTAATTACTACCAGCTCTAGAATATTGGTTTCAGTAGAAAAGTCACCAACATTAATCTTTATGGCGAATTGGCGATCCATTGTCCACGTCTTGTTGATGATTTTAAAAAAGTCAATAACTTGCAGCTCATACTTATCTGCTACATTAGCAAATCGTAAGTAAATATTGACAAATAAAAAGGCAGTGAAGACCCAGTTAAGTATTAAATGGTAAAATCCAACAACAATACAGTTATATTCCATATCCTTAATATACATGCATGAAGTTTAGAGGATTTAATATAGTCCATTGGCACATATGTGCAGTAAAATAGACAAAATACGCAGTAGGTTAGGCTACCAGACTGAGTGCAGGAAATTCAACTTCCCGCCATGACAACATGAATGGGAAATGGATCAAAACATACCTATCCTCGAAAAACAATATTGCATTACAAAGTTATTTTAAGTGTTGAACTAAGGAACAAAGTCAGATCTAGTGATTTTTCATTACGCCCAAATCACTCATCAGGATTTCCCACTTTCAGAAACTTCTCCCCCTTCCCTTAGTATTTCAATTCGTAGGAGAGTATCATTACTTTTCCCGGAAAGTGCACTTCGTTATAAAGGATTCCGCTTCCCTTTCTCCTGGTATGTATGGATGTACGTTTCCTGGAATTAGATTTTTTAGGAGCATAATGTAAGAATGATCCGTTACTTTAAAGTAATAGGGTCGATGTTCATAGATCTTCGAATTACACAAGTGATTCGAAATACTCTACGCTAAATACATGAGGTCTTTCAGAAGTTCAAAGATTCGAAATACCGAAAGGAACATTAAATTTCATGTAAATCTAACTAAGAATCTATAAAAATGATAGGTCACTGAGGCCTAGATTAGTAATTACTTAAATAGTAAGTTAAATATATACAATTTAAGTGAAAAGATGTACGAAAATAAAAATAACTGTTACCTGTGTATATATTAAGGATCAAGGAGGAACGAATACCAACGGTTTTATTAAATTACATACCTGGAGTATAGCGCCAAGTAGGAAGACAAAGGTCAAGATGGAAGGATATGTTTAATTAAGGTCATCACAGGTGGACAGGCCTATATTTTGCAGAAGATAAAGAAGAATAGTGTGTTAAGGCATACAATTTCCAGCTGCATTTTACATAGTTCATTCTTACTATTAGTTTCTAGCCTCAAAATTAAAAGTAATTACCAAATAAATCCAGTTAATGCAATGATAGGCGGTTCATAATAGATGTCTCAAATCAAGAATCGAACAACTACTTTTATCAAGTCATTCTTTGAATTTTAATGTATTTTGTATAATGTCTATGGCTTCAAAATGGTAACTACCAAAGCTATAGGGGAAAACAGCCACAAGAGAAATCTTTTTTAAGACTTTTCAGCTATTGTTGTTAGGAGAATACTATTTTCGCTCAAAACTGGATAAAACGTACTTGGGGAGTTCTTGACCTGAACGATTCCGTTGCATTGGAAAGTTGATCACGGCCGGGACTTGAATAACATTCTCCGTGCCAGTAATGCATGCTGCATTACTTTTAATTCTCCACTATTAGGGTTAACTCATTGTTCTTTCACACTATCTATGTGTATATTAGTCTAATTTTCAAGGCTGATTCAACATGAATTTTTTTCAACTTAATTATGTAGGACAATATAAACCTTTAAGTATCAAAGATTTACTCTCGCTTTAATAGTGGTGTGTTCTTTTTATCAACGGTTGAAGGGTAACCCAAATCGCCATAGCATTTTGTTCCCCGTGTGCCTCTGAAGACTTGAATATCGTGAGCCTTTAATATATTCAGCTTAGGTGAAAAGAGGTGTCACATAATATGTGATACAATAGGAACCAAAGATGTAAAACCTCTGACTTCCACGCTATAGGAATTTAAATTAAATTTTTGTCATGTTATATACCTCATTAAATTTACTTAAAAAGTAAGTAATGCATACATTAATAAGAACGGACTGATTCAATCCTAAATTAGGGTTCGAAGTTATAAAGTTAGTAATGCAATATAAACTGCAATACACTTTGTATACGTGTACATCATTTTGGCAAGAATAGCATTAGCTGATGTTCCTGCATTTTAAGATGAGCCGAATTATTATTAGTCACTAACATACGAACGGTATTAATCTTTCCAGGTTCCTATACCCGTGTTATGTGAAAGAAACATTAATGTTATAACAATGCCTAAAAGAAAGAAAGAAAGAAAAAAAAAAAAGGAATATGCAACAGTTGTTGCTTCATATGTCTATTACATTCTCTAAGTTTAAATACTGTTATTTTTTTATTATTTTTTTCTTTGTATATTATGCATTCGATCCTTAAAGTATCATTAACTGTAGCTTTAGTGAGTATTTAAATTTAAGCATTTATAGGCAAGCACTCAAATATTTTGCAAAGGTTTTTCGATTGTAAATGTTCAGCATAATAGTTATATCAACAAACATTAAACATGATGACACTAACAAATACAGCAACAATAATAATAACACATTTATAAGTATACTAATTTTATTAAGTGCTACCAGTTAGTTAAAATGGTGTCATATTTTATGCAATTTTTCAAAACTCGCTATAATCGCTAATAAGTGAATATTTGAAGCTTTGAATGCTTATTTGGAATTATTTTATATCTTAATGTATAGCAGAGTGTTTAAAGGAACTTTACATTCAATTTACTATCATTTTTGAAGAGTAATGCAATTTTAGTGGTAACTATTTCAATTATTTTGTTTCTGTTATTACAAACTATTTTTCATACGTTACGGATTTTAAGCAAGAGCGAAGCTAATAAACAACACTATTATTGATTATATTTCTAAAACACATGCAAATGTATCTTTAGAATTACAATTGCTAATGGACGAAAATGTAGAAAGACATGATTTATTTCCTTTATAATGTTATTTCTTTCTTCCTTCCTTTTTGAAAATCTGTTTCAGTACATTAGAACTAAGTTTGTCTCTGAGCAGAAGAGAAAAAGGTCGTGCTCTAATGAAATATAGTCCATATTATTTTCTGCTAAGCGTTCTGGTTATCAAAATCCCTTTATTTATTTAAAAGAACTGAAACTAATAATACTTAGATTTAGAGTAATACTGTAAAATTTTGCAAACTAATTTTTCACAACCAAAGTTAATATTATGATGGTAAAACTAGAACATATGAAAACTGCCAATATTCCTAAATTCGGAAGCGCATTTCGATTATAAAAAGCTACATCGACTTGATGTAACAACATCCTTGACTTCAAAAGTCTGAGATAATATTCCAAATAATACATGTACTTACTATACATCACTAGAATAACCTTCTGCACAAGTTCCCAAAACGAACAATAACGCGTTATCAAATTACATATTTTGCTGGAATAAATAGCTGGGAGTATAACTAGCAATATCCATGCCACACACACTGTTGGAAAGAAGAAAATTACACCAGCTCTCATGGAAGCTATATTTATGTCAGAATCAGTAATTTATTATAAACCACCAGCTTTGTTAAAGGTCAGAGCTTCTGAGAACTGTAATGGAAGCTTAATATACCTTCAGAAACGTTGAATATTTCCTGGCATTGCTTAGCAGTCTTTCGCCAATCTTCTAAGCTCTGTAAATAGAAGAAGGCATTCATATTTTAGTCCTGTTCTTACACCTGGTTAGATTTCTTCTTCTTTATATTAATTTACATCTCTGAAACAATCACTTTTTACATTCTCTACCAGGTACTAGTAAATAGAGAAGATATTGCATTCTACACAAAAATTCGATACCCAGATTTCACCGGAAATCATGTTTTGGGCCATCTGAATACAAAAAAAGAGCATGTTTTAGAAAAAGGATGCTGAGTGTGTGTCCGTGTATGTGAACAGCATAACTCAAAAACAAAAAGTTGGATGAGTACTAAACCAAGTATTTAAGTTTAGTATCCTCCAAGGATGTGACACGAAACTTTTCAAAAAATCCCCAACCCTCAACTGACCTTTACATGGGACACTTGATTTTATAAAAATGACTAATTATTTTGATTAAAGGCATTTACATGATAAATAAGATGTTTATCTTGAATTTTTTGGGATAGCCTCTTTCGTTCGGAAGGAATTTTGTATAATCTTGTACAACTGATGCTAAACCGTACCACACAGAAAATGTAGCTCTCTTTAAAAAACACAGTTTATTTCAAATAAGCTTTTTGCTGAGATTTACGTTATTAATTGTTCGAATTTTTCACAAGTTCTTTTCTCACAAGTTCTCCAAAGTTCTGTAAACATTCATTTCTTTCTCGCGATTTCATGGAAATAGTACGGAATTTTAAGGCCAGCATATTGCGTCCAGTTCTTAAGCATTAAGACAGTCACTTTTCCCTTTGTATCTATAATGAAATGTGTAACGCAGCTACTTCTGCAAAAGTTTATTTGGATTAAAATGAAATAAATATAAAAATAAGTTTTAGTAAGACTAGTTCGTATACCCACTAATAAACGACAGAGGGTAGAGAAAGATAGGTGAAATTATCAGATCAGATGTTTTGCGTTCCAACTTGTTTTACACGAACGGAATTCAAGACATAAAAATTAGAGCAGCTAAATATTTATTGCTAAAAAGTATTAATGGGATAAACCTTTTGGAACATTCTGAAATTGCAAGAGTAATCCACATAATATACAAAAATAAGGACTTAGAAATTACAACTATGAATTGCATTTCGAGAGCGGGTCAGGGAACTCGAAGGAATACGAGAAGAAATCGGCAGAAGCTGATCGACAGGCAAAAAGCAATTGAGCAAAGCATGGAAAACATTACACAGGAGCCAAATCTATTGATGATTTATTTAGTACGCGACAATTGATAATTGTTGCCGATCAAAATGGTTCAAGATTCCATTGAAACTCTGATAAAAAATCCTATTGAAAATGTCCCAAAATGACAAAATATCCGGGAGTTTTTTTTCTAAGATTTTTCTTCAGAAATGCTTGACTCATTCCTAAAACAGTAGGAACAGAACCTAGCGCCCTTGCGGGCTTAAAAAGCCAGTTACTGATATGATTCCATAACACCTTACTATTATAATTCCATACCATTATTATGATTATTCGTACCGGTACTTATTTCCGTTTCAGTTATTTTATTTAAAAACGTTCCGGTGTTATTATCATTGTCACCGCGTACGAGGCAAATGCACTTGGTGAACTAACATATTTTAGGTTTGATTGTTACATTGATCTAACCGACATACTGTTTGTGTATTATAAATGTATACTTCGTATAATGTTATAATGTTTATAATATGAATGCTAATTAGTATTCCTTAATATCGTGTAATAATAATAATAATAATAATAATAATAATAATAAATATAATAATAATACATTCCTTCCTATATGATTTAGAGATCTGAATGTTACCTATTAGATATCTGGTTTGAACTACATGCCCGCAGCTTTTCTTTGTGTACGAGTGATTAGGGCGGCGGATTTCCAACGAAGAGGTTTCGAGTTTGAATTCCGCTCGCGTCTGCAGTGTTTTATATCTGCAGTACATACTGTACTATCGCATATATGTATGCAAAGAGTCACAACTGATAACAGATTAAAAAGTGTACTATCCCTGAAACCTCTACAACATACAACCAGCATTACCGGCGCGCCGTGCACAATTACGAGATAAAAATTCAAGAAGTGGACAGGAATTCGGGAACATTGTGTAGGGTAATTTGGTCAAAAGTTCTCCATATAAAAATTAGTATGTTATGTTGGCATTTTCTTGAAAACCTTAGCGTTTCCTTGAAATATGAGTTTAAATAGCAAGCTTGGTATTTAGCTGACTTTTCTGTTTTTAGTTATGCTGCATATAGGCACACGGGCGAACAAACACACACGGATATTTTTATATTAATTCCTTTTTGGGATTCAAAAGATCTTAAAACGGAATTTTCAATAAAATCTCCATAACGAGTTTTTGGGTGGAATAGAATACAAGTAAGTAGTAGAGAAAGTAAATATATAGAGTATGTCAAAATTGAAACTATTTACAAGGGATATTAGAAAATGATCGATGCCACGAAAATTTTATTACACAAAATTGTGTTTTATACATTAATTTTTGCATGGTAAGTTCTCTATCCCTTGCGGTTTACCAGTTATACAAAAGTATACCAAATTTATGCAAATTCAGAGGACTTTACTGGCTATTCACAGAAAACTCAAGATGTGCATTTTATCTTCTATATAAATATTTCAATATATGGTGATTTAATAAAAATCATTAGAACCATTTTTGAGAAAATAATGCAACAAACAAAACACGTTCCATGTAAAGCATAGTTTGTGGCGATGGGATTTTCTTGTAAATATTCGTGTCGCATCCTTAGATTTTGAGTTATACTTCTTACAGACAGATGAAATGATAGACACATACAAATATACACAAAGATAATGTTTTAAAAAATATATCTTTTTTATTCAGGGGACCTCAAAAATTATATTTTCGTTTTAACCTGAGTATTGAAATTTTGGGTGGAATGCAAAGCTTCCATCCAAAGTAATAGAGAAAGTAAATGCATGGATAATAATTAACACTAGACAGTTCAATATGTGATAGTCATTTTGTTTTAAATCTAAATCGGTGACCATAACATTATCAAAACAAAGTTTAAAAAGCTTTATTGCGCTTTAAAGCTTTATAATAATTTATAAAAGAATATATGAACAGATACAAAATTTAGAAACTCTAGCATTCCATTCCATAAATGTAAGCATGCCTTAAAGAAAGAAAACTCGCATATGTAACATTCGCACAGACTTCATTAACTGATACTGTTTCAAAGAATTTCATATATTACGAATACACCATCAAAATGAAAAGTTAACTTTAGCTTGGCTTAAACAAGATAGAAGTATTTGCATAGTAGTGATTTAAAATTATGCAGCATGTTCCCTATTCTTACGAGATTCGAAACAACAATTAGTTTTATATTCAAGTCATTCTTCTTCCTTTTTTAGTTTTAATGAGCTCATGCGAAATTATTCAACATGACAAATCCTAGCCATCAACGGAGAATATTTTAGGAACGGCTAATGCTGTGAAAGAGTGCATAAATTGTATGTTTTAATGATGTATACCTGTTTTCTGTAGTACTTTTAAGTCCGTCTCATATGATTCATCAGCTGCATAAAGTTCAATAAGAATTGGTAGAGCTTACATGCTATTCAGAGATAATTCAAGAAACGTGTTTAATATGGTATGGCGTATTTCAGAAGGATGCGATTTTAAACTTAAGCCTTAGAGACATTTGTGCCCTGCATCCTTCAAATGAATCAACTTAGGTATAAAATTTGGCGTTTATTTGATATTTGGTTTTTTATTTGAGCTGCAAACACACACACACATCACACACACACGCAGGTGGGAGCATTCCGGGAAGTTCCAAACTTCCATTTTTCGGAAATCTTAAATTCAAATTTAAGAACTGTAGGCAAGTGGTCAAAAAACCAAGACTATGTATGACATTGGTAATCTGTGTAAATAGGATATAACTACGTTTTCACATTAATGTAATTGGTACAATATTGGTATACAAATTATGGCATTAAATATAACATACCTTGCAAGAAACAATGCACATTACAGCGCTCACTATAAGGATCGTAGTGCTGATAAATCCCATGCTGTCTAGACACGGAATGGATGTTCGCTTCCGTTCCTCACATCCTCACAAAGCCATGAAATACGTCACGCATGTGACCAGCATTGTCTTTTCTTCTTTTCCCCACAAGATTCATTAGCTGTTAGAATTACTGTCATTCTGTGCTCCCTGCCATCAGAGATCGATGTGGGAGGCTTCTTAAAGGACAAAAATAAAGCTATTGTGCGCACAGTATATATCTTCTTTCAGTGTGATACGTGGGGTTTTGGACACTTTAATTGATATCCTTAAGAAACCAGCTTTTTCGTGAGAATGTTTTGCACAGAAAGCCTAGTAGCCTTTTGTAAAGCTCCAACCTATAGGGCCAGAGTTTGATTCAGGGTGTTTTTCTCATGGGTTTTCTGCCTTTGCACTGATCGAGTCTATCCTTTAATAATAATAATAATAATAATAATAATAATAATAATAATAATAATAAAAACGCTACGGACGAGACCAGGCCCAGATGATACTATTTGGACAAATGCCTGATACTCGTTACTAGCCATTGTTAGGATTTATCAGACGGAGGGGCCTGCAGTAACTGGATCTCAGCACCATCCGTAGGCCATAGTGGGCCCTTTGTTCTTCCAACGTGACCCCTTGCAGGAAGGGATGAAGGGCGACTACATATGAAAGACCATGTGCGCTAGCCAGGACGGGGTCCTTAGCGATTCCAAAACGACACCAATCCTGACGCCTGCTAGCCTGCCTTAATCATTCCGCAACCTGAAGGTCCTGGAATACATGAGAGAGTTCCCAGGAAGGCGGTCCCAGTAATCCCGCCAAACACCACGCAGAAATCTCTTCGGAGCGCAAATTGCACCGTCCTGCTGTAACACTAACCGCCTCCCCTTGTACTATAACCCTGAAACACATTAGGTGAAACAGATAAAATATTATAATGATGGACACAAAGCTCGTGGTATAACGGGAATAACCCCACCATTGCCCTACCGACAAGGGGAAACCGCGACAAAACTCATGGACAATGTAGCCGATCCGACGAGAATCGAACCCGGGACCTCCCGAATGCAAGACTCACACCTTACTGCGAAATAATTTCTCTCGGTCACTAGCCAGTGTTTGCAAATGCGTCGGTGAAATAATATTCCTTCTCTTTTTATTTAAAAATATTCAATAAAATATAGCACATTAATACTTTTAAAAATATATAAAATGGCATCCCTTCATCATTCAGACATTCAGTATGAGGTAACAAAAAGTCGTAATGGTCGATGTGAATTGAAGTGTAAAACTAAGTTTACATTATTTTAATTAAATAAATATATAATTGTGCTCGACTTGACAATTAGCCATGAGTTCTTATATCCGGGCGCAGTAACCCCGAGAAAGATTGTTATATATAATATTTTATATATTTCCAATATGTAAAATTTATATTTCAATCAATCTGAACAATCATTCTCGTGTATTACCTTCGCAAATATGTTGTCTTATACTTATTATAAAACTTATGAAGGATGGATGGCATGTATCAATATGTCCTTATCGCTATGATACTTGTACGCAAAGTACTCATAAATAATTCATTTTTTACTTTAGTCTTTTTTATCCACTTTCGGTTCATGCTGTCATTGCGGAAAATTGAATTTACTGCATTCAGTGCTGGTAATCTAAGCTACTGAACTACTGTATACTTTACTACACATATGTGCAGGAACTATATGGAATCCTCTAAATGTTGTAATAAGTATTGTTACAGACATGGAGTATAATTGTTATTGATAGGTGAATTTTATCGTATTAATCTTACTTGGGAGTTATTACTTCATTTTTATTTGTTGAAGTTTACTTACGATTTAATTAATGCGGAAGCTAGATATGACCTGAAAGTTATTACTTCTTTATGGAAATACAACCAGATATTAATAATGACCATCAGTTCGCCAGTTCGCCATCAAGGTTACTGAAACCACCATGTGTAACAGCTGATAGCAATTAATTTTATTTTCTGGTAAGTAATATTTCATTATGCACTATTGTCTAAAAATAATATTCAAAACACATGCTTAAGTGCATTAGAGCATTTTGGAAATATAAAATACTCGACCTTTTCTATTTTCAAACTCTTCCTCCAATGATGCACTTGCTTAATCCTTTCATCTTGGTTATTTGCTTAACTTTGTATATATCAATAAGTTGTTTATTGTGGCCAAATACGTACAAATCAAATTTAAAGCGTTCGTTATAGTATCAGTTTAGTTTCGTTTTAGTTTTATGTATATATTGCCAATAGAGTGTAATGTTAAATTAAGCATAATTTAGGTTAAATACGAGTTATGTTAAATACGTCAACACACATGAGGTATTCAAATTGATCAACTAACAAAGCTAGAAGGCGATATGAAAATTGCCATGTTTCTAAAAACGAATGAAAGTTGTTTATATTTAAGAGCTACCTTCTAGTGTTTTGCGAGTTAATTAAGGTGTGGTTTGTTCGATTTCTCTTATAATTTTTTAGTTATCATTTAAAGATTTTGTGTTCACCCAAAAATGAACTTGACCAGAGAACATTTCCGGGCTTTTTAAATCGTCATTAACGCCTAAACAATATGAAGATCCACTTAGAAATGCATTTGGCGAAGAAGCCCCATCTAAGGCAATTTATAATTGGTATAGCGAATTCGAAAGAGATGGATTTTTTCTTAGTGATGAATTTCGTGAAGGACGCCCAAGAACGGCTGTTATTGATGCAAATATTGCCGCTTGAACAATGCTTGAAGAAGATCGACGGACATCTTATAAATTTATTTGTGCAACATTGGGCATTGATATGAGTCAAATACAAAATATTTTACATCAACAGCTAGATGTGAGAAAACTTTGTTGTCGATGGATTCCACATAAATGACTCCCGAGCATAAACAACAACGCAATGATTGGTCAGAAAGGCTCTGACAAAATTCCAAGGTGGCACTAAAATTTGGTTTGGAGTATCGCTACTGGTGATGAATTTTGGATTTATTGTTATGATCCTAAAAAGAAAACCCAGTTCGCTCAATGGATCTTTCGAATAGAACCTAAGCCTACAAAAGTCCGACGAATTCGCAGTGCTGTAAGAAGATGTTGCAAGTTTTTTTTAGAACGGGCTATATTGCTACTATAGCATTAGAAGGTAAATGCACCGTTACTGTGATTAGTACACAAGTGTCTAGTTACCGCAAATTTTTTAAAAAGTTCGTGGAAAGAGTCCAAAAGGAAAAATAATGTTACATAATGACAACCTATTGTCGTATACAGCAAAACTAACAACTGAGTATCTGGAGGCGCTAAAGTTCAGAACCATGGACCCTCCACCATACAACTCTGATCTAGTACCTTTTGCTTTCTGTTTGTTTCCAAATAATTAAAGATAAAATGCATGGAATCACTTTTTCATAGATGAAGCAGTGCAACCTTATAAAAACGTGGTTTCTGAAGTGCCTCAGGATCAGTGGCATCATTGCTTTAAGAACTGGTTTCCTTGAATGCAAAAATGTATTGATGTTAAAGGAAAATGTTTTTAAAAACAATAAAATAACTTAATTTTTTAAAACTAATCCAAATTTAATTTTATAATAAAGTTCAGAGTCGAAAATGCTCAGTATGAATATGAAGTTTAAAGCAGTACGTTTTGAGTAGCTAAATAAAGTTATAACCATAGTGAAAATAAATATTAATCAGTAGGAATAGTATTTAAAAACACTGGGAGGTGAATGTTACTGTAAATGAGAATGAGGGTTGAGTAGACAGTGCCATCAGCGGCCGGAAACGGGTGGTTTTTCCCTCTAATGTTAAGTGTCCCGTTAGGTTGCTGGAAAGCAGATGTGTAGGAAAGGGTCAATGTTCGCAAAACCCGGATAGCTTTAGGCATCCAATGAAAGAAGGTAGAAATCAGGTGATAGTGGAATGGGGAGATGGAAAATTTGAAATAGAGAAACGGGAGAGTTTAGAAGACACACTTCGTCGTGCTAGTTCCTTGGAGGTGGTTCTTAGAAAATGTATCGGCGTATAGGTGCGATGATATGAATCAGCAGGAATCAGATTTTAAAACGGTGACGGGAAATAAACGAGCAGGAAAATAATGCAGTCGTATTCACCGCTAACCCGAGATCCAAGATCCATGCAAAATCCCTGAGCTAGCACCGAACCCGGGACCATTCATGGAAATCCGGTGCCGCCAAATAGCCACGTATCCCCGGAAATTGGCGATACCGCCGCAAGTTGGACTAGGTATCTTTATTGGTGTCAAATTATTGAAGTTGTTACACAAAAGCTACTGCATTGACTGTGCAGGGATATTTAAGAATATTGAAGATAAATATTTAAGATCACTTTTCATAGGAGACAAAAACAAAGAAAGCATAATAAAATAAAAAAGGATAAATAAAAAGCAGAGATAAATTTTACTGTCTCTAATTAACCCAAAAACGTTGACCTGACTTCGCGCGCTTTAGCCAGGAAATTTCCCATGTTTCGCCGGTTGCTTTGGTATACTAATGGATCCAGATATAGTGATCTTCTTCCAGGCGGATTTGTAAATTTTTGTGTGAATTTAATTTTTTTCTGGTTCTCCCACTGTGCAAATTCAGCCAAAATATATATCCACACCATAGAATGGACAGATTCTTCTACCAGAAATGTGTCATTTTGTGTGTCCTCCAGCCACCCAGTGTAAACCATGCCTTTTTTGAATTTTCCTTTTATCCAAGTGTTTATGATTCTTTAAACCAATTCAGTTTTATTTAATTTGCTACGCTTAGAGAAGGTTTAGTCTTATAATCTGTTGAATGATGTCTATTGGACTTTTTTGACACATTTTCATATGTTTTTGTGGTTTATTTCACCTCTTTGCCATACTGATATTATGGTTATTCTCCTCAAACTACTTTCCAAGTCACCTGGCCAACACTAAAAAGACAGATTTTCTCGCAGGTATATGTAACATTTCGAGGGTAGTGGGAAATGATATTCCTGCATCAGTGCTCACTGCTCTTACTTTATAGTGTACTATGTCGTCATAACATCCCAAATCCCTCATTATCCCAGCATTTGACGTGCGTTGTGAAACTCCAACAACTCTTTTCCAAAATATCTGCGTTTTATTTACATCCTCTTTCCCATCTCCAAACTCTACTTCTCTATATACGTGCATGTATAATCCTGTTTCAAGTATATACTCCATAATTCATACGTTTGTCAGCTTTATTAATATATTAATAATAATCATACAGTTTATTTTTAAATCTCATGTTCTTTTATCCAAAATTATTGACAATTGGAGTTTTAATACTAACGTGAAATGGTTACTTTCTCCACCTATAGGACTATTATTGGTAATAAGCAAGCTTAGTGTACCATATCAAAATTGAAAAAGGACTTGTCTTGACAGTGAAGAGGTCAATTGATAAAATAAATGAGTCGAATGCTCGTATTAAAAGCCTTCACTTAGTATAATTCGACTCATTTATTTTATTAGTGTACCATGTTTGTTTTCCGAAACTTTTTGGTAGTGTAAAAGTGTCCGGAATTCTTAAACATAAAATATGATCACCTCATCCATATCCTTAATCGCATTTTGATTTTTAAAGGAATCCTAGTATAAAGTCGAGATGTATTTCGGACGCAAACCAATTTTACGGTATATCCAGTGCCCAAAGAGAAAAATATTAGTATAGTATTTCATTTAGTATAAAGTGTAGAATCACTCCTTAAGCAACGGATATCTATATCCCTTCCGTCCTGTATTGCAGCGCATTTCATTCTTAGTGCAATTGTGGAAACTATTTCTTCACTAATAAGGTTTGTGCTGTTCCGTCTTAACACCAGTCATCTCTTCTCACATCGCATACTTCTCGTCTACCTTATGGGTTGTATTTTATTATTTGTTTCGCTACTATTTTTTTCAATTCCCATGTTGTTTGTTTGTTTTCTTTATGAAAAATATGTTTAATTCTACTCTTACTTCTGCGTTTCTTATTTGATACAATATTATACGTTTTACTTTTCTTAATTTCTGCAATCTGTATATTTTGTCGCTCTTTTTCTTGTTGTTGTCCATGATTCACTTTTATATGTTAAAACTGGTGGTATGGCCGTTTGGAAACTTACCATGGAAAAATACAAATCCTGGGTTGAAATTTCATCCATGGAGGATTAATGTATGTGGTTGCTGCTTAGGTGTTATACAAATGTTAAAATTGCAGAATAAGCCATAATTTGGAAACGGATAATTATTATTGGTAAATGATACGATGTAATTTTGTAAAAACTGATTTCCCGTTGACTTGGTGATTAGAGTTCGTGAATAATCTGTCATTCCCTTTTCATGCAGTACATGCTTGGCAGTCGTATGGGTATACAGTTCTCCTATATGATATCTACTTCAATACAATAATTTAAGAGCCAGTTTCATATTTCTCTTTAGAGTATAGTTTTTGGACGTGTTGAAGCAGTTTAAATGTATTCAGCACGTGTCATGTAGCCTAGTGTGTTACATAGTTAACATGTGTGAAATATTAATTTTGTTAAGCAATACTGATTAGCAGTTAAGTTGATCCAAGTCTCAATGAAACTTTATGAATGGTAGAATGTTACTTCCCCTTTAATATGAAGTCATTAGGATGCACAAAACTTCTCAATTTATTTCCCCAAATTAATTATGATTATACACATTCATTCTGTTTTGCATTAACTCAAGACTGACTTCTTTTGTACGCTCAGAATGCCTTCTTCCAGAGTGCTCTAAAATGAATTTCAGAAACATTGTACAGAAAATGGGATTCTAATCTTAAAAGGACGTGAATCAAAGCGGACTGTAAAACTTATCTCTGGCAATAAAAGACGAACGAGCCATCGGATAAAAGAATCTTTTGCAGCGTTTGTATATCTAGGAACAAAATAAAAGTAAGGAAGAGTAATTCTTCTTTTGCACGTTTTGTCCGTTTACTTTGCTTTAATGGCCCATACAATACTGTCATGGCAAATATTTCCGTAGCCATAAAATCCGATAAATCAGGAGAAGAGCTACAATTTCACCTTAGCATTTTAACACGAATTTATTGGAGATTTTCCACAATCAGCTGATTTTTCGTTTTATTGTGCAGTAGTATTTTTCTTTCAAGAAAACAAATTGCACCTGTACTAAAGAATCAAGACTATGTGTTATTTTCTTGTAAACATGCATTCATAACTTTTCTGGATTAGCTGCTTGGATAAGTTTATTTGCGAGTTTAGCCTTACCCTCAAGTAACCGTAGATCAGATGTATGAATTCGGTTTTTGCATTTTGCCTATTATGCAGATATTTACATTTATCATATATAAACGCATCAGATTCGTAGAGCCGAATATATTCCCGAAATCGAAATAGTTGTAAGCTTCGACCAGCACGTAAAAGAGGGAGAAATAGAACACAACAAGAAGGGACTAGGATTAAGACTATGAGCGGAGGACCACCTTAACCTAAGGAGATCTTTTATGCCTAAGCTCATAATCAGGTGCCCCTGGGAGGGATGGGTTAGGTGAGAAAAGAGAGAGAGCGGCCGGATCAGGAGGCACGACAGAGAAGACGGCGGAGTCCCTACATTTTCCAATACAACTAAAGTCAACCACTGCTTCCAAAACCTCATCATCTGAAACAAATTTAACTTTCATGACAGCAAACCCATAAGTGATGTTAAGTTTCAGCTGCGACTATTTGGTTGCTGAAATAATAGTTCAGTAATATAGGTAATATTTATTATTGTATTTATTTATAGAAGTAACTCTTAAAGCCATAACCATGTGCAAATTTCAAAAAAAATTTTGTATATATATCAAATTTGTTCTTAAAACTCAAAAATGATAAACTTCAACTCTGTTCATTAGTGGTTTCACACACAGAAACAAAAACATGGAAGGGCACATGGACAACCCAACGCTACCATGCTAGCCTCTAGTTCGCGGGTTCAAACCCGGCGTAGGGCGATGGATTTTTTTCGGGCGTATATTCCTTCGAAAGGGAGGTAAACCTCGTAGTCCCTACCGTAGATTTACGGCACGTAAAAGAAGGTGAATCGTGACAGAGCCCTCTGAGCAAGCTTTCCGATCTTTCAAGCCCAATATAGAAAGTGACGCTAAGTGTCATAATAAATAAAAGTCAGCCATAAAAAAATAACGCTAATAGGTACTGTGCGCAAGAGTGCGCACCTAAAGAGAAAATCAAACTGTGTATTCATGACACTACCAGATTTCATGTATACTTCATTTACATTCATTAATTTTTTTTTCGTATGATTTACATTGAGCTTAAGTATCCATAGTGATAGCCTATAAAAATGGGGAGCTATCTAATAAAATAACAGGCTAAACAAACTTGTTTCCTTCAGGTTTTAATTTGTAGACTCCCGGCTAAGAATATAACGAAATAATTTTAAATGTGATTTCACAAAAATGCTGTTAACATTGCATTGTAACCGCCTATTCCTCATGCAGAAAAGAAAACGAGAGACAGTTGCTGATACAGAAATGAGACAATCTTGATCATACTGAACTGTTAGATGGTTCCTTCCCACA
Organism: Deroplatys truncata; assembly: GCA_030765065.1. NCBI lineage: Eukaryota > Metazoa > Arthropoda > Insecta > Mantodea > Mantidae > Deroplatys > Deroplatys truncata. The sequence continues at coordinate 174,328,393 of CM060981.1, forward strand.
TGAATCTTCTTCGCTTTTTGTATATCTGGAAAAGTAAGTTCGAGAAGAGGGATGAGGAAATTGGGAAATGATTCAGGTTTCTTAAATGTAACGTCACAAATTTCAATACAGTGGAGTAAGCCTTACGGGTAATAGCTCCGTGCCATCAAGCACCTGGCAGAAATAAAATAAGTACGATACTAATGTATATAAGATAAACAGTTTCATTCCTATTCTAACCAGTTTCAAATGTCTTAACAACAACCTACTACAATGCTTGTTAGTGTATGTTAGACTCAAGAGAGACTCCAACATTTTCCGCTACCAGCGCGTTCTTATATTATATGTAAAATACATTTGTTCATTATCTAAATCATATTGAGTGAAATCCCACATAACCTATTACTCCAAAATGCTCTAACTTATTTTTCAACTACACTACACATATAAATAGCCTATTTTAAGGTTTTACTATAAAATATGGAATATAAGAAAATCGGGCAGCCTGTATATGAGACTAAAGAGAGGAGAGGGAGAAAGTTTTCTGTTAGGTCACAGCTGGTCTCAGAATTGCAGCTACTAAATATGCTCCAAATGAGAAAGACACTTCTCCCTTAACGTTTAATCACTGAAGCACAGCTGTCCCCTGATGATATGCAACCCTCAACGTCTCGCGACAACCCCTCTCCCCATCTATTAACGCATGCGCATTGGTAGTTGTTGTTTCGTCAATCTCCAACCTTGCTTTTCCTTAACACTCGTTTTAGACTTGGCAAACGTCAAGTCAGTGAAATGCGATCCTACAATTTCAATTACGTGGTCTTTTGCCCACGAAGGAACAACTTTAACTGTTTATTTTCAAGTTTCACAAATGTTTGATTTGGCTTTTTGGAATGCCCTTTTTCCTAAGCGGAAGTATTATTTGCTAACAAACACATTTTCATACTTCTACAGTCCGACCAGCCGTTTTCCGGTCTGACATGTCTCGAGAGTCAGAAACGCGTGAATTTCAAGTAGAGGAACATGCTTATTTTAAGCGTTTGCATCGCTGCTTCGTAAATGTACGTGGACATTATGTATATACATGATCACAGAATAGTATATTATGTAGACAATTGTTATACCTTTTGGAAGCATTAAAAAATCGTAGAAACAGCGAGAGAGAGAGAGAGAAAGAAAGAGTATGAGTGGGATTGAGAGTGGGGGTGAGATTGAGAGTGAGAGTGAGAGAGAGAGTGAGTGTGTGTGTGCTCGAGCGTGTATGTTTCAGGGGAGATATGTGAGAGGGGAATTCCGACATCAATTAGGATAAAGCAAACGGAGCCGCGGATTCTTATAATTCAACCTAAACACGTGAACATTAATTAAAATAAACCAGCAAATAACTTACAGGTGTTATTGTCCTCGGAAATTAACTTAGAATTTAGGGAAGATTATTATATTTAAAAACGCCTGATTCGTTTAGTATCCTTTTTTATATTTAATGCATTCCACATTTTTCTTTTATTTGTAGTAAAGGTATGTAGACATAATTCAAAGGGTATTGTGAATATAAAGTACAAAACAAAAAAGGGTAAGGATAATTAAAGCCAAGCATTTATGTAGCACACAGATAATCGATATTTTGAGTGAAATTATGTCCAAAAATTAACAGATGTAAATATGATTGTGTAGAGGATGAATTTTTTGTTAAATATGGCCAATAATTACAAAATGAACCAGGGTAGAAAGCTTGAGTGCATAAAGTTTTATGTCAATAACCTAAGAGGGTATAACCACTTTGTAATAGTGACCCAAATAGTTCAAGGTACAGTATTTGCTGTATGAAAGAAAACTTGTAAGGTCAGATGCAGGTATATAAATATAAACACATTAGACCCGAGCCAGTGAATAGTGGCGAGAAAAAGGCAAGAAGTATAACGAGTGTAAAATGCGTGTGCAGTGTTTCGTGCAAGTGATAGATACCGCATGTTACAATATTCAGGAGACTAAAAACCAATTATAAAATTTCAAAAAAAAAGGTTGTAAATATTTATAATTATGTTTCTAGTGGGACATATGAGGCAATATTTTATATCATAACATGCTGTGAATGCCAGTAATATAAATTAATATTATTGTATGTACAGGATTTTAGATGTTTGTTAGCCATAAGTATTGTTAGGAAATAAGTTTATACGGCCTAACAGAAACTGAAAATAGAAGTGGGTAACAATAAACCGAGGGGGTGAGTCGTTTATCACTAAGAAGACATAAACAAATGACGTCAGACTAGCGTGCCTTTTTTAGAAATGGAGGTAATATCTTCCCTAGAGCATATATGTTAGTAGTAGTGATTGGCTGACCAAAACAGACGCAATTTGGTAATCAATAGGAGCTATATTATAATGTCTAGGCAATTCGAGGTGGAGTACATATTCTCGAGCCATAAGGAAGTGTTGCACAGTTCTGAAGAATCTCTCACGAGGTGCACGTCACACAGTTCGGAAGAATCTCTCATGAGGTGCACGTCACATAGTTCTGAAGAATCTCTCACGAAGTGCACGTCGCAGACGTACGCGAAGTAATTAGTGCGCGGCAACTAAAACGACTGTAGTTACATTCGGAAATATCACAGTTTCAGTCAAGCGTGTATAAAGATTAAATATGTCAATTATTAATTAAGTGTGAAGGCAATAAAAGTCTAGATTCAATTTTTTTTTATCAGTGTTATCTTTTAGCAACAACTCCTTTCCGTTTACACGCCCTGCTTAGAGACACGTGCTCGACTGAGTTATAATTGCTAGCCGGAGGACAAAGTATTCAAATTAAAACATAATTAAACAATAAGTGCCCAACAAACAAGATAACACAAGCCAATGAGAATTGCGACATATTTTTCATTTAAGCATATTTTATTCAGCCTTAAGGAGAAAAACAATATTTACACTGGAGTACATGGAATCGTGCCGATATAAGGTGCTGTGGTTTTGTATTGCTATGGAAATACTATTTATAACTGCCTCTGCCAATCTCAACCCATTCTTTACCTGGTTTTAGCACTCCACTTAATTTGTTTTACTACCCCTTTTCCTTTGCTCCTGAGCCTGAAGCCGAACTGTGCTTATATGTGAATGTTTGAGTGCCATATGTTTTACGTCAAACAAGATGGACTCATCTCAGGGGCTGCTGTGGACATTCGTTGCACAGAATGCCTTCAGTGACGATACTCCTCCCCTTTCGCCCCTCTTCTTGGCCTGCCCTTCGTTCATAGGCTTATGCGTGTGTGTATGTGACTCAAACGTGTAAGAGATTGGATCATCCAGGGGTGATGTGGAACAGAGAAGATATTGAGTTTCTGCCAGCATTAAATAAAAAAACACTATAAGAAAGTATTGTCTCGTTTCCGTGCACTCGACTGTGCTTCCTCGGAAATTTTCTGTTTCAAGTTCAAAACAGTGTTATTTTCTGTGCTTATTTCTAAGCTGCTATAATCCGTAGTTATTATTCCCCTCAAAGTTGTATATGCCATAAGGTTACCGTGTGGGATGACACAGGCAATAACGTCTGTGACCCGCATTCGGGAAGTATCGGAGCCGACCAATCTGATCGAAGGTTCTTAGGTAGTTTTCCTGGTCGCTAGGAGAATGTTGGGTTGGATAATTTGATCTGCGAATTTTTCTATCATCCCATTCTTCTCTACATTTTTTTCTTCTTCACCGCCATACCAGGCATTGGGCCTATCACCCATCCTGGTTCTGCTACGATCCAAGGTTTACTTGCCCCTCGACAGACTACTACTGACCCAAGGCATTGACTTGTAAGTCCTTGCAGGTGTAAGTCCTACAAAGAGGAGGGTAATCTGAAGGAGAAGAAGTACCATGATTATTATTAATACTTTCACACCTTCTACTGTATGTTTGGGATCTACCTTCTTTTATATCCAGGTATTCTGCCTTCCAGTGTATAAGACATTTCAGGAGTTCGAGTGTGAGATGGTAACGATTAATATCCCCTTTTCTTTCTACATTGAGGCTTCTTCCCTCTGCTGTCCAGGGCTTTGTGGGCTACACCAACGATTAATTTTCCGAAGCAAGAAGTGGTTACCATTATTTTCTTTCGGGCGCTAGTAATCACATTGTTAACTGACAATGGTTACTTGGATACTCTTTTTATTCTTTTACTGTATTAATCTCAAGTACTTCCTTTTAAATTTACTAATCTACTTAAGTATCATGCTCACCTTAAATATTTGTGTTAAGCAAACCCAGGTTAGAATACTGTAGTTTTTGAACATTGATGATGCGCAGAATGAAGTATTTCAGTGTTGCATTTAAATGCTCAGAACTCGAAGGTATAAGTAACCGATTGGGTTGACTCCAGGATAACGTATGAGGCTCGCATTCTGATGGTTGGAGTTCAATTCCATACGACTACCTTGCGTTTTTCCTACATTCTTTTCGTGGTTTATACATTAATTTATTTGTCGTAAGGGTCCTTTATAGATATTAATAATTTTAACAACTGAAATTAAAGTAAAAAATCTGATGTGTTACACTCACATGATTTTCTCTACTCTTGTACAAACTATTTTTACAAACTCTTATTCTCCATCTACTTCATGTTAATCGAGATAAATATTTGCAGACTCTATCTTATTGCTAATTTTCTTGTAGATGTAAGGGGAATATATATTTACAAGGGCAATATAGAAATACAGTAGCCTTTAAGCACATACATATCTCTTAATAGCTGGTTGCTAGGTACAGCACTATTCCCTTTGACACAGATTAATACTCTTTGCATATCCAAGACAAAAAATGAATAACGAATTCCCATTTGAGAAAATAAGTATTGAAAAATTTAAGAGAATAACAAGCAATATCTTGAAAATGGTTCACTCAACAACAAAAATGTATATGACATAAATTGTGTGTTTTAATGCGATCTACATTTTTTGTGCAGTAAACGTTTGTCTATCTCTTATGGTTTACCAGTTATGCAAAAGTCGTTCACAATGAAGAATACTTTTGGAGACATTCCCAGAGAATTCAAGATATACATTTTATTTGTCATAAAAATATCTTTAGCATATGATATTTTAATCAAAACCGTTAGAGCCATTTTTGAGAAAATTAAAATTTTCGAAAAATGTTCCATGTAAAGGGTAATCTGGGGTGCGGGGATTTTGTTGAAAACCTTCGTGTTGCATCTCTGAAAGATACTGAACCTAAATACCAAGTTTGGTGTTTATCCGACTGTTCGTTTCTGAGTTATGCTGTTCACAGACAGACAGACACAGACACACACACACACACACACACACACACGGACATGTTTCCAAAAAGGGGGTCTCAAAACACGTATTTCCGGTGAAATCTCGGTATCGAACTTTTGGGTGGAATACAATACTTCCCTTACTTACTATACGTAGTAGAGAAAGTAAAAATAAATAGGAAGCAATTAAAATTGTAATAATATTAGTGGGATAATTATATATTTTCAATAAAAAGTTATTTGATATAAGAGTCGGTACGTGAATTCTGGAGTGGTTTTTCATCTATCACGACTTCCGGTCATTTATCTTATTCCGTTTCCTTCCAATCTTTCAGGTGTGCCTCTAGGTTTCGTGGTGTGTGCCAATGCCGGACAGAAGGCGCGCATGCATGCTCAAGAAAAGAGTATTCCTCGTGGACACTAGCGTTGCTTGGTAACGGGTCTTTCATCACCCTCTCTGGGCAGCTACAGTAGTGGGACGGGTGTTCGAGTCAGGAAGTGTTAGGGAACTCCGCGCGCCTCTGTGGCCTGTAGTCTTCTGTGGATCCTTCACTTCATCTCTTCCTCCTGCGCGGTGATAGCCGCAATAGATATCCCATAGTTTGCAGTGCTGGAGGTGTCCCTCCCCGTTGTATTCGTTATATCTATATTCTATATAGGTACATAAGTAAGGTTGTATGCAAGATATGTATTAAGTAAGTATTCTGGCGATCAATGGGACACAAGTTTAATTTTAGAATACAAGTATAATGTAAAGGTAATTTAAATCCATTGTGTATTATTGTATATATTGTTAAATGTTGTATTTTTAAAAATTGTTTTATACATTTGTCCTATGATATTAACATATTCACGCTAAATAGCACATATTAGCACCCTCAAAGCACCGCATTAATCCTCTGAGGATTTTTCCTGTATAGTTTTCTTTGATAATCAGTGGGTTTCGGAAAGAAAGGTCGTTAATAAATACCAGCAAAAGGTTACTCTACACAGGACTGTAGTCGGCCTCTGTTGGTTAAGATTTTGGCATAAAGCACAACTACAATTTTGAAGCTTGCGTTGTAACTACGCTTAATACCTTGGGCGGATGATGCTTTTCGCAGTCACTCACTCCAGCAAAAAAAAGTTTTCTCATCAGTGTGAAAACCCTCTCTAAAACTAAATTGAATTATGTACAAGCTAACGAAACAATATACACAATGTTAACCGCGAAAACGCTGGTAAATCTTTGCATTGTTGCGTAATAAAATGTCACCAGTTTCGGGCAAGATAGCGAATATAAGCCTCAACCCAAATTTTTGCCCTTGAAATTTAGACTGAAGGTGCTCCTTATTTTCGGGCCAATTCGGTATATACAGAGTAGACTATTTAAGTTGAGACTGTACAATATCTTCAAAACTAAGCCTTGTAGAAAGAAGTGTCTTGAATAAAAGTTGCTTGATATTATGGGGGAAAGTAAATGCTATTGGTCGTGTTTTATTTGGAGGCCGTTGTGATGGTCATTTTAAAGTCAATGTAAATTGACTGTAATTGTAGGTTTCCATTAAAAAACTTAAATTGGTCCTAAAATGACCATCATAATGTCTTCTAAACAAAACACGATTAATGGTATTTACTTTCTCCCATAATATCAAGCAACTTTTATTAAAGACACCTCTTTCTACAACGCTTAGTTTTGGAGATATTGTACAGTCTCAACTTAAATGGTCCACCCTTATATGTACAGCTATGTGGCTATTCCCCCTTCTCCTGCCGAGCCGAATGCTTGCTGAGGATGAAACTACGACGTCACATTTTGCTTCGAATCAACCTACCTTAGACAACACCGATAGCGAACGGTGAGACTAGGTCATGCATGCGTTATTTCTGCAAAGGTTTTGCTAATGTACATTTACTCAAGAAATGATTCGTCTGCACTTCGAAAAATTCTAGCAGGCAAACTAATGGAGGGAAAAATGCAATTTTTTTGTACATAAAGATCAAATGGTAATACAGTTTACGTGTTTTGGCAGTTTTTCAGATCATTCATTTTATTAGTTTTGCACATTTTTGAAAAATATGCCAAATTTGCATTTTCAAAAATGTCCTACATGCATAGATAAGAACAATATATTCTATATGACTTCACTTTGGGTGAAAATAGGGTTTTATTTCGCGGAGGAATAAAATGTCAAAGATAAGGAATTTTCAACGCTTTTGCCTTAATTCCTCCTTTTCGGCTCACTTTTTTACTACTTGACGAATTTATTTCTCCACCAGTTTCGCATGTTGATGAAAGTGAGTGAATGTATGCACAAAAATGTTCTACCTAATGCACGAAAGATCATTTTGAAAACACCACGTACAAAAAAAATTCAATTTTGGCATATTCTTAAAAAATGTATATAATCGAAAAAATGCACGATCTCAAAAGCTGCCAAAACACATAAACTGTATTCCATTCGATCTTTATGTCCAAAAAACGTTAGGTTTTCCCTACATTAATTTGGCTGCTGGTTTGAATACTTTCTTGAGTAACTGTATTTGGCTTTACTCTACGCCTTCAGCTAATGTTCCTTGTATTAATGACACCTACTAGTAGTCACTAGTACACGGAACATAATTAAAGTATCTCTCTTTGGGATATTGAGTTTCCTGTTGTGAAAGCTTCAGAATTCCAAATTATGCAAATAGTGATGCAGTGACTCCCGTGACACTTCTTGAATTGTTTGCAGAAATACTTGAGGCAAAAGGCGGCAATTTTTAGCCTCATATAGAAGGCTTACAACTTTTAATCTTAAATTAATACGAGTTATTAAATTGTTTATTAAAACAATTAAAGAACAGTGAATACAAAGTGAATGCATATGTTGTGCCCATTTTAAGTTGTATTGTCGGCTTCTAGCATGTTCAAATTAAAGTGATGCCTGGCATATTTACAAATATTGCAGATTGACAACTTCGAAACAACTTATATATGCTTGTAAATTAATTTCCTAAACAACATATCTTATTTTAATAATTTTATCATTTGTTTACATTATATATCCTGGTAGTACTTTTACTAGTTTCAATAAATAATTCTAGTTATATTTAAACACTATCTCTCTCACGCATTTCTCCCCCTTCGATTCTGAAATGAGAAGGTCATGTAGCACCTTCCAGCTTTTAGAAACTATTGTGACCTATTGGTGCAATGGAAAAGATATTTAATGTTCAAAGGAGTATGTCACTTTAGAATTATTAGGTTGCATCTATCTGGGACTGGCGCAGTACTAGAATTGAACGGTAGCATGTGATTGTAACGATTGCACTGTGGTACCGTGGAGCTTAGTTCCCGGCCAGGTTCTATCCCACCCATGGGGATGCGGATTTTACGTCGGTGTAGGACCGGTGCTCATTCAGCATCGTGAGGTAAGTGAGGAGCTGCGATAGGCAGCTATTTTGGCCACGAAGGCGAACATTTTGGGTGGGAGATGCGTGATGCTGACCACATCACCACCCCATATCGGTAGGATGATCGCCCATCGTACTAGGCGTGAGGCCGGCAGTCGAATAGACAGGTGAAGGCCTTTTATGGACTGTAGCACCACGGAATGATGATGATGATGATTATTATGTTATATTAAAGCACAGTAATGAAGTAGCATGCAGTCTTAAAAACAAAGCTGCCGTCACTGTTAACACAGTGGCGAAGCAGCCTGTCAGAAGAAAAAACCTTTCAGAACCTGATTAGTAAGCCATACAACCCATAATAATTTTCGTAGTGGGATATAATTGGTTTTCATACAGTTTAACACCAAAAACGTTTAGTCATTCTTGAGTGATAAGGAATAAATTTGGACATACATACACAAAAAGCTTAACAAGTTTATATCTATTTGTCTTCGTGTTGGCTCATTATGCATAAAACAAAAGGAATCATTATCAAAACCTTTATTAATTTATTATGCAAATGAGTTTATTTTCGAAGTATTTCGGTAATAGAAAACTTTAAGCATTAAGTCATCTAAAAATGCATAATATGACGCTATTCATAGAAAAATGCTTACCCTCTGTTTTATGCCAAATCACAGGTTACAGACAGACGAGCTATATCGTAACAAATAGCAAAATGGGAGATGACATAGGGAACATTAAAATCAAAAAAATTGTTAGATATAAATAACCATACTATGCACAAATTAATCCATTCTCCGGTGTTAAATTTACTTGGCATTACATTATTTTCTAAATTAAGTTGGACAGATTATTTGTATTTGTAGTAGACTATCTCTTGTGCAATACCTATTAGCTCGGTTGTAAACCTTAGTTTAAAGCATTACCTATGTTTTTACAGCGTTATTACATTTTTTTTTCTTTTTCATAGTATACTGACCTTCGAAGTAGGACATATAATATGGAACAGTAGTATCCACATTGAAAAAAATTCCATTCTTCAGAAATAAACAATAGGAATTACTACAGGCTCTGTTTACAATGCTTATTTCTACCATTTCTTTTACAATTTAGATACTATTATACCCATTTACTAATCAGTATATTTTTAGTTGTTTAGTAATTATCAAACGCCAATTTCCGTAATCTTCAAAATCACAACTAGCACCATATTTATACGTCTAGTTATATCTAATAAAAGACTGGCTGAACATAAACTATGCTTTCTTTTGTTTATTTATCTTTTTACCCGGCTTATGATTACCGTGTTTTCTTTTGTTTCTTATGTTTTCCGCTTATTACCGCAACTACTGTACGCATATAACACACAGACACACACTCACACACATGCCCATGGCGGGACACGGACCCGCGACACCCAGCTTGGCAGAGCGCCGAAGCCATACGCTTCAGCGACCACGGCTACGAGGGCCGGCATGCTCTTTTCTACCATTGCCTTAAATACGTATGTTCAGTGGATCACCAAGAGAAATCCTTTCCGTAAATCCAAATATATTTATACTTTTTTAAAGCGCTTACTTGTTGAAATCCTATTTTCAGTTTCAAGGAGTATTTTCATTGTAACATGAAGCATTGTTCTCTAATGTGTATGTTATAATCTAATTTTACTGACACTTTAATTATTCCATGACTTTATTATGACATCTCTTTGACAATTATAGGATAAGGCCAAAAAGTAATTTTGTTTTAATATAATAATTTTATTTCAGCTACAATCAAATGTTATTCTTATGCTGATTATTTGTCGTGGTGTTATGCTACGAGTATCTGTTTTACTCCTTTTATTTCCTTCATGTTTTTATCGTTACGCTGTTATTTTACATGTGTTTTTACAAGTGCCTATAAATTAACTAATATACAGTTTCTACAACACAAACTTTTAAAATTAAAAATATACTACTACTACTACTACTACTACTACTACTACTACTACTACTACTACTACTAATAATAATAATAATAATAATAATAATAATAATAATACGTACTTATACGCAATCCTAGATGTGTACTACTAGGCGCACATTTCATTGTATCACCAGTTTCTGCCGCCTGTGCTGTCGTATGTACATAGTAAGAATAGACGTTATACACTACCCCCCTAAAAAGAAAGGATGTGTACCAAACCAATTATAAAGAATACCGCAACTGCAGTCTCATACGTATCGTTGGTTAAAACGAAATACGCTTTGCCTACATTACCTGTGTATTCAAGAAATGTCAAACGTGATTTTGCTAAATCTTTTTCTAATGTATAACTCGATAAATAGGTTATTCAAAGAGTGGATTCTCTGCGAAGTCCATCCAAAATATTAATTCGGTTTACCTTGGTTTTCATAAGAAACCTTCTTTGACGCAGTACGCAATTCAATTATCTATCTCTCCCTTATGCACTGACTGTATGCTCTGGATGTCTGACAAGTGTTTTACGAAGGAGGAAGAAATTTTAACATATCTGCACCCATATTACCGAGCAAGATAGCGCCAAAGTAACGTGTGCGACTCGCATTCGAGGGGTCCCGGCGACCACTCACTACGATCCATGGGTTTTTTCGTGGTTTCCTCGGGTCGGCAGACGAATTCTGGAGCGGTTCATCTTCTATCACCACTCTCCTTCCCCCCATTTCCTGTACCCATCAACTTCCTTGCTTACGAAATAAAATTGTAGGCTTTCACGGCCGTTGCCCATAATAACTTGGCTGTCTTCCGTTGAAGGCCGCGTCACGTTTAATAAAATAGCCGACGTTTCGCCCTTCGTGTTGACAGCTTCTTCAGGGCACTGCCAACGGACCGTTGCTTGCGCTCATATTTATACTGCCAGAATGCAGTCCCTCCTACTCCTGATTGGCTGGTAGCTTGACACTAATTTGGTGTTTTATGAACAGTGTTTTCCATGCCGTATTAAGAGGTTTTCCACCATCTCTATTCAATAAACTTTTATGTTTAAACATTTCTACGCTTTCTCGTACTATTCTGTGTGAGAAGCAGTCACATACAGCTAAGATCTCAATATATTGTCAAAATCAAGATGGTGGCCTGTTTTATAAACATGTTCAGCCAAAGCTGATTTTTCGAGCTGTCCGTGTTTTAAGAATCTGATATGCTCGTTGCGTCTAGGTAACATTGACCTTCCTGTGTGGCCTACGTATGACTCGCCACAATCACATGTGGTTTTATATACACCTGAGTTTAGGAGTGGCGAGATTTTATCTTTAGCTGGATGTATAAAGATTCTTAGTTTTTTAACTGACATATATACTTTTGTTATTTTGTCACTATGTAGCAATTTTGAAATTCTATTCGCCACTCCATCTACGTAGAGAATAAAGGTCGAAATTTCATTTCTTTTTTGTGCGTCGCCATTTCCTTTTTCCTCACTTTTATTCTTGTTATTTTTAATTTGGAATGTTTTGATTAATTGATTGGAATAGGTATTGGCCTGAAGAAACCTGTTTATGTGTTTTATTTCTTTGTTTAGTAATTCTGTGTTGCATATTCGGTAAGCTCGCTGGTACAATGTGTTGGCCATTGCCCATTTAACTGACGGTGGCTGATGTGATGTGGCTGTATATATCTCTCAGTATGGGTCGGCTTCGATAAACGGAACAACTTAAGTTGTTCTTAATTTCCTTGCTTAGTGTTTCAGGTTTGTGGAACCAAGCGACGGTGTTCGGCGGGTTGCGCTAGACGGCAGCTTGTCCTCTGGAAATTTCATTCTGATATCATCCTGGGACTGCTAGGCTGGAACAGCCTGTGGATGCTTTAGAGCGGGAGCACCTTCGAGAACTCAATAGACTAGGCTCGTGCGGCGTTTGAGGCGTTCAACCTGGAAACAGTAGGAACCCCATTTGTGCTTTCGCCCGTCATCTGGATACGGTCGCTCTTCGGGTCTCTCCGCCATTCCTCCCTCCCTCGGGGGCCCCTTAGTTCGCCAGTACCTTTACGTTTTACCCCAAAGTTCTGTAGAATTACAATATTAGGTCCAACAGAATGAAAGTCTCGTTTATATCAATATCTCTGACCAATTGTGTACCATTGGTTATAACTAGAGACCGGGCTTCTATGCTGTTAGAAAGTGAATGAGGTAATTCCTAAATTTCCAGCAATTTAAACAATATTTTACGTTGCATATAATACATAATACTTTGCCTGTTTTGCTAACAAACATAATATTTCAACAGTTTGCAAATTATGTTGCATATTTGTTTGTTTTACAGTACATTTTATAAATATATTTTTATTTTATAACTTTTATTCACATATTTGATTTACATATACATTTCCGAATAATGTATACCATCGAGTCAGTTTATAAACTTGGAAATACTGATGGTAGCACACACGCAACGCAATTAACGGAGTACATTACATCGGTGAATCCTCGACTTATCTGTAGCCGTTTCCTTATGGTATGAAGATGGCTGCCAAGGAGTTCTCGGAATTGAGTTTAAGTGTGGTGGTTATATTATACGTAATAATAACTTTAGCTTAAATTCTATTATTTAGTGTTTCTTAAGATTTATAAAAAATATTATCTATTAGATTCACAAACAAAAGCATTTAAAATATTCAACTGCTAATAGTTTTAGAAATTCATATCCGAAAATATTCCCGTAGATTTGCATTTGTCCTCCAGCTGAAACTTCGGGTAATGCAATTCATTGGCGTAGTGCATGTTTGTAGTGAAGCCCTTATTTTCGTGTAATCAAGCCAAAAGAAAAACTAAGCGACAAAGCTGGTTACAGGGTTATCAATGTCGTTAATGTACTTGGATTCGGTATCTGGAAGTGTTGGCAATGGTGTAAATGAAATGGTACATAGTATATAGAAAAGCAGAATATTATGAAATGTATAAGTGTGAAGAAGGGTTCCGAATTACATAGCGACGTACTTCACAAAAATGTAGATATATTTAAAACACATAATTTATTTGAAATAATCTTTTATGGTATGTCATTTCTATTTATCCGTTATTATGTTTCGAACTGTTCCATTGCTTTGTATTTCTTTTGAAGTCCTGCTGGTTTTCAGTTATTTCTTGCGATTGCATCGAAAGAGTAAGGAATTTTAAGGTCAGGATATAGCATCCAGTTTTGAAGATCGCTGTTCCCTTTACATCTATAGCGAAACGTGTAATGTAGCTATTTCTGCAAAGAATATCTGGATTAAAATGAACATATTCAATATGACGTCTGGACATACAAGATTATTCAAAAAGAAGGAGCAGACTTTAAATATTTATTTCTAATGAACGACAATAGATGGCGACACATGCGATACACCACTGAATAGAAGAAAGTTTAAAATTTTATTCTATGTGTTCAAAATGAGCACCAAGTTTTGTCATGCGAGGACGACCAGTGCTTTTCCGTTTGCATACGCAACCATCTTCTACGAATTTATTGTATCAATTGTAAATTTTTATGACGAGGTGACTCGCTGTTGAACTTACAACGAAATACACCCTGCAATGAAACAATGGATTCACTCTTTGCATACTGCAGCACACAAAAAGGACTTTTCTGTGGCGTCGCCATTTTCCCGTAAGCAAACCCAGCGCCCCCCGTAGGCAGTGAATGGAACTAATAGGTGGGACTTAAAAATTTGAAGTTTCCTTTATTCAATGATGTGTCGTATGCATCGCTATCTATTGTCGTTCATTAAAAATGAATATTTGAAGTCTGTTCCTTCTTTTTGAATAACCCTGTATTTTTATGAATATTATGGAAATTTTCAGTGCATAAACGCATAAAAAACAAGGGGATTATAATTATTAGAGCATAAAATTCCCGTCGCTGGTGATTTACACACATTTAAAAATATTGGCTCGGGACCATCTTACGGACTTCCATATTGGTTATCCAACAGTAGTGATAACCGTTCTGTTTACTTCTTTCTATACAGTATAAGTCTGTGGTACCTATAATAAGCAACATAGTACGCCGCTAGAATTCTTTTAATTAATAGAATCAGAGCTCATCCAAATGATGCCTATATTACTTACCTCAGGGCCAGCGTAGATTTTACGATAGTTGGCTTCAATAATTACACAGCAAAAGTTTTGTCATTATAATAGAAAGGATAAAAGGTATCACAAAAATCCGCATTTATTAATATTTTGTGTTTAATGATTTAATTTTGCTAACACAGAGATGGAAAGACTTTGATGCCGATTTGTTTAGGTTATGTCTGAAGTCTATCTCTTTTAACTTTCCATAGTCTGAAACAAATAAACATAAGAGTAAGTAAACTCAACATTTCAATTATTTTGTATATAATATATACATATATATAATTTATTTATGTATTTCAAGTTTTATAAACCTTGCAGCTTTTGCAGTGTTTAGTTATACCCGGTGGAAGGAATATGGCTGTCGTTCTTTAAACCATAGTTACATTTGAAAGATTGCGTGTGAAAATTGCATGCACACTTTTGGTTTATTTATGCATTTGTAGAAAAACACAATAAAACTGAGAAACGCTTGGCAACAGCGGATTTTCCCTTGCAAGTGGGTGTGAGAACAACACTTGACGAGCAAGGTTAGGTCCGCTGTGTGGTAGAATGCACCATGTTTTTTTGATACCACTGGGAAGTTGTTACTGCATTATACGGACGTAATTAACTTTGTTAGTTTTGTTTAATTCAAAAGGGAGCTCTTTCATGTGTTTTCAGCGAAATATTCAGCATTTAATGAGAGCAACTAAAACCAAAACGCACTTGTTTAAGTTTCAATAAAACAATGAAATGAAACGAATGCTTTAACACATACTTTCGTTATTTATTATGCACTTGTAAAAATTAAATAGGTAAAGTATTTTGTAACCATCTGATACAAAAACGTTTAGGTACTTGTCGAAGCTTTTATCGAGAATGAATAAAGTAACATGGTTGTTCTACTCAATAGTTTAAGTAAATGCTTTAATTAAACGTTTAATAAATAATACACATAAGTAAATTATCTTATTTTTCGAAAGGTACAATCAGACTGAAAAATTCAATACCATAGCCGAAAGCCATGTCAGCACGTTGCTATGGTAGCTCAATTGGTTAGAGCAATCACACGGAAAGTGGAAGATCCTGGTTCAAATCCGGAATATGGCAATGCATTTTTCAGTCTACTCTACCTTTCCAACCTTGTCCTGCACAAGGTTCGTGTGAAAGCACAATTAATTACCATTTATTGACCCAATATTTGGTGAAACTGTGATGCAGGGATTTAAAGTACTTAGGAGATAGTAAATCACCATTGGAGTATGTCATCTTAAAATGAATGTGAGATAAAAAACGCGAGAAAAACACGAGCCAGTTGGGGAATTTAATATCGTGCATGGTAGCTCAGTTGGTTAGAGCAAACGTAGTACCAAGTACAGCATAGTACGGTTCACTGTATGAGATACATATGCGTTCCTAATAACATTTTATTAAACTCCTGAATCAAGTGTGAAAGAATGACAGTTAAACAAACAAAAAGAATCTTTTACCATTCAGAAAAGGCAAAGCACCTACAATCAGCGCTGCATATTATATTAAGTTAAATAATTATTTCACCGAAGTTATTAACTGCGATAATATCCTCGGGTAATGGGAGGAACAGTGGATTTAATTAAATAAACTAGTTGTTAAGTACAAGATTTCAATCAGTCAGTCGACCACAAAGTTCCTACAGTAATAAGTCTTTATTTCTATATCATCCCGCATTTATACCTATGTATCACACTATATTAGCCTTAATCAGAGTCTTTTCACTTCTGAAAAATTCAGTGATTAATACAACAAAAAAGTTCACAATCATACCAATGCTAGGAAACATCTAATCTTCTGGTTCGGTTCAACTACTGGTAGAGTTTGTTCACAGAAAATGAAGCTCATGTACGAGGCATGTTTTTGAAGTAAATAGCCGATAATTTTTTAAAAATAACAGAACATTATATTCCAAATACTGCATTATCATTCATTACCTTATACATTAACTATTTCTCCTCATAGTCACCGCCGTTATTCAGGCACTTTTCGTTACGGGAAATCAATTTCTGCATGCCTTTGTCAAAGAATGATGCCACCGGTGATGAAAGCCAAGTCTGCAATTCTTGTTTCGCATCATCGTCGTTGAAATGTTTTCCACCAAGGAATTTCTTCAGATGAAGAAACAGATGAAACTCACTTGATGCCAAATCAGGACTATAGGGAGAGTGATCAAATTGTTCCCAACCAAATGATGCGATCAGATCGTAACTTTTTTTCCTATGTGTGACCGGGCATTGTCACTCCTCATTGTTTCTCCATAAACTTCACACAATTGGCGATGAATGTTTGCTGGCGTAAAAGTTTTCGCCTTCGAAAACGAATCACTAATTTAACCTCACAGTCAGCGGGTCGTTCGATTGTTTTGAATATTTCTAAACGCTCTAACAACAGAAAACACAAAGGACGATCGCTCACAGCTGTGTCTGGCGTCCCAATGAATAGAGAAAGTGATCGCGACTGCAGCGGCAAATTATTAAAACGGTACTTTAAAAATACGTCTTGTACATTTGGATAGGGGAAACTACGGCTTTATAGCTTTAAATCCCCATAGAAAGTAGTGAAGTGGCGTAAGATCGGGAGATCTCGCGGGCCACGAGACAGTCCTCCCCTTCTCATCCAACTTCCAGGATGTGTACCGTGAGGATAGTTTGGACGATCAGGATCGGTGCGGTGGAGCAGCATCATGCTGAAACTACATTCCACAATCTTTCATTTAACGGCACATGCTCCAGAACGAAACGAGATCGTTTTGAAGGAAGCGTGCTCGCGTAAAGTGACCTTCGAATAACGTGGCCCGGTAAAGTATTCACCCAAAATGCCGCATCATGCATTATAATTGGCGCAACAGTTCTAGACATGCGAAAATCTTAATGACAGCTATGAAGCGAGTTACTTACCAGATCAGGGGGTGACAGGTGCATGCTGCAGGAGTGCGTGGGACAGTCATTGTCAAATATCCGCACACCGGTTATGCACTACACTGCGCTGAACTGATAAACTTATAGTTATATACAGTGTATTTAAATCCACCGCTGTAAAAAGCGCTTAATACAAAGACCTGTCAATCATCTGGTAGGTAGGTGGTTTGTCAATTTCAGTGTTAATGGTAAGAAAGATTGCGATATCCAGAACGGACCCAGCAGGCTTATTAGGTATCTACATGGTGTTGCGTCACTTTTAATTTTCTGTATGCATTTCTTGATGGAAATCTCCTGTTTTTTTGTTGTGACTTGTAAATAGGCGCATTTGGAACGAAGCCGATCTTTCCAACAGCATGAACGATAATAAGCCTTTGCCCTTTGGCAACAGGTGCCTGCAAACCTAATTCGCTATCTTCACTCCAACCTTTAGATGTTGTATGACTGCTGTGTAGGTATCACTCATCTTCATACACTATAGTGTGACCCTCTAATTTGTACCTCTGAGTAATGTACTCTACCAGCTGAGATCGTATGTCGTGCTTTTCTATTAGAACTCTTCAATTTGATTTCGTTTCCTTCCACTTGAACCTTAAATCTTTTATAATTTTTCTGAGATTTGTAGTACCACCTTGAAAATTTATGCTGTCTTTCAGCTTGATGAGCAGTATGCTTATTGTTGGCACAGTTTTTTCTTCCACGTAGAAGTTGTTAATCTATTTCTGTAATACGTTTAGGTGTGTAAAATGGTACTCCTTCATCCATGTGTTGTTTGTCATCTTTGAGAACTCTGGTTACGCAACTCAGTAAAACACCAGTTGCTTTGGCAACTCGTTTTTTCACTCTCCTAAGGCTTTTGTGGAACTCGGGTGAACATATATTTTCTTCCTTCATCTCTGCTTCTTGCTTCATGAAGTCGAAGACATTTGCAATTATTTCCCTGCTTTGACTGTGTAATATCTTACCACTTAACTTTGAAAACGTAGTAGCCATGGTTACAAATATAACAAATATAAAATAAGCATTATTTAGCTACTGCTCTCTTTGAAATTTGAGGCTGTCTGCTCAAATGCCCAATGAGTAGCTCTTATCTGCAGGGTGACTAGGTTTACCACTTTGGAATGAAGACTACGATTTGCGTTGATTCACAGTTTATTGACGATTCATTTTACAAACAAGAATGATCTCGGAGCAAGGCTAACTGAGAGCTTTACGGGAATAGTGGCGTAAACTTATTTTCCCGTTCACTAAATAAAAGCAAAACTCGCTTCCGATTATCACGGCGATATATAAAATACTTAAATGCTCCCGGAATATTAGTATCTTTAACTTACGCTTACATCTCGAGCACGTGCTCGTGGGAGCGTCGATGAATGTATGTCTACTCGCCGAAGTCAACAAAATACTAGAGAACGAGCTTCACGTTTCTCTCCAATTTATACAAATTTTTACCCACGCGCTACGGGGTTTACAGTTAGGCTCCAACCCAGCCAGTAGACGCTATACAGGGCTTGGCTCTCTTTTGTATAGGGGGTGATGACCTCGCCAAGGGTGTCCAAGGACTTGACTTACCCCTTCCGAATTCACGGAAATCTGCAGTTAGCCTCGCTCAGAATCTAAATTATATTATAAGCGATGAAATACTGCTTCAAATTACAACCAGATGCGGACTCTTTCTATGCAGACTAATTGTGTCACGCACTGTGAGCAAGCAAAGGTATTATATTGCTTTCGTTTAGTAAGCTAAACCTAAACCATTACTAGGCTCGGCAGCTGGGGTGGCAATCAAGGTCACGATTCCAAAAGTTTTGCGCCAGCTATAATTCCCCACTGGTCTTGAAAAGCTGGCTGTTTTACTCAATGAGCATTACAGCACTCCAGTAGTGCATGTTGTGGCGAATCACAGTTCCTTTGTTGTGAAACCGCGATTCATCTGTAAACAAAACGTTCAATAAAAGGACTATATCACGGTTCACACTCAGTAATACCCACCGGTAAGAAATTACTCGAGCTTCAAAGTTGCGACCATAGAGTTCCTGGTGCAGCTGCAAGCGCAAGGGCGAAATTTATTGTTATACAGTATTCGCATAACTGATGACCTACTGATGTTTGTCCTGTGCCATACCCGCGTGCTAATATGAGGATTATTTACGACAGCGTCTAAAATCATCTCTTCATTATAGGCAGAGTAACTACGCTTCTCTAACGGGACCTGTACTTTCAAGTACTCCTGTTATACGAAAACGACGTTCAACATTCCGAAAAGTGTTGGATGTCGGTTGTCGTCTTTCTGAAAATCGATTTGCATACAGAAACGTTTAGCTTCTCTGTAAACAAGTGGCATGTCAACATACTCATCATTGGAATACATCGCGACGGACTGATTCTATATGAGTAATGCGCTGTGAGGTTCATAGGAAATAAGCTTAGTTGGATACCTACAAGTGTATCTTCGTTTGTTTGGGCATATCTAGACTTAGTGACTTCCGAAAGTATTCGCTAACCATTTTGAGGGTTCTAGGGGCCAAAACGGCGTAGAAAGTTTTCATAAATAATGAAGGTGTACCTGCAAGAAACTACCGTTAACAACATGTTAGGGGTTCTGATATTTTGCAACTGTTTTTTTTTTTAAATTTTATACGTTTTGAAAATTGTTTAATTGTTCAAATTTTGGTGCAGTGTACTTTTCAAAATAATTACAATGAAACCTATGGATTAAAAACAGCAGAACTCTTAAATAAACTGTCGTTTGTTTTTCGTGTCTACACCTATTTGTTTTACTGTTACAGTTTTTGGAACGACAGACGAATACTCTAAAATCACTACTTGTACGTTGATGTATGAAAGGAACGAGCAAACCAGGTTTACACACATGCTTGGACTGGAACCTAGGAAACGTCAATTTAACCAACTGAGCTAGCGCTATGTTCGCTTTTTTCGTTAGAACATGTACAGGTTGCTATAAAGCTCTGTCTGTGCTTCTGATAGCTTTATAATCATTGTGTAATTCCTTTTTGTAGCGTAAGCCGTTCATTTAATCTTCTTTCATTATAATTTACGTTACAGAACGTATGATTGTCATCGTATTGCTATCGCGTGCATTGTAACAGCAGTTAATAACCGCATGTGTTTGGAATGGACATAGTTTTTGCTGCTAAGGTCTGTTTTCCAGAAGAGCAGGCTGGATTTACACGGCTACCAAATAGCCAGCAACCACAGCAATATCGAACATATTGATTTAAAAGCATTGCAGTGCTGCATATCTCCCTCAATACTAAGGGACAGGTACATATGTGAACAAAAATAATATTGAGGTTTTGTTTTCAAGACAACGATATAGAACCAAATGACGGCACAAGCCATCTCTAAATGAATTAGAAACAAATATTTTTGTCCCCTTATAATTGTATATATTCATATTTACAAACCTACACAGGCAAAATGCATTACATAATTAGTATTTTAATCATATTGCACTTATCGTTAGCTATTTCATAGTTCGAGATGCAATTTTGTAAGCGATTGCTTATCGATTTCATTAACTCATCCTAAGGATTTTGATCAACTTGTAAGACCTGGAAATTTCATATCATCAACATCACAACATACCTGGTTAAACTTAACATTGGAAAGTGTTCGCTATACAACAGCCCGTCCTTGTCCATTTCAAACATGCATGTGTTTGCAAAATACGAAAAAGAAAGAAAGGAAAAGAAAGTCCATGGAGTATATGTTTAGTTAGTCACAATAAAGTGAAACACAGGCAATTAAATGCTTTAAAGAATAGTATGTCACTTATGAAATACATAACATTGTTCAGAATATTATTAATGGATACTTTTAGTGATTTATGTGTGGAAAACTGAAGAAATAATGCAGCAGTAAAATAATGTTAATTATCTTGAATATGTTTAGCTGTTCCCCTACACAAAATTTGGTAACTAAACGTTTAACGTAAACTCTGAAGAACCCTAAGAATCTTTTAAGAATAAGTGTTTTGGCTATAGACAGTAGGAATACAAAGGTTACTGTCTTGGAACTAGAATTGAACATGATCACTTACCTTCTGCATCTTCTCACCGAAACATTCCCACATGATGTAGCTAGCCGCACACTTCCCTTTCACTCCTAACCCTAAAACACACGTGTGCGTTGTTCAGAGAATTATAGCCTATATACACGTGGAGATAATAACACTTATGTTGCAACTCGTATATATACGAAAGCAGCAATGAATATAATATCTTCAAACGTATGCAAATAATTTAACCGGACATTTTAAAATATATACCTCTTACAAACATATTGGGCGATTTTAACCCAACATCGATTCCTTTTCTTTCATAAATGAACATTGCTAAGTGATTTAAAAAATAAGGATTTAAGGTACTTTTTTTTTCTTGTAAGCGTCCATGTCGATGTGATTTTGCAGTTGCAATGGTATAAATGCGAATTTTTCCTAAAAATATCGTGTTTATTTTTTTCATTTTGGATTTTTAAACCCTCTTTTTCATACAGAGGGAAAGAAATTCATTACTTTTCAATCTCTTCTCGAATTGTTGGTCTTGATAACAGGCTATACACGGATCAGTTATTTGTACATTATATAAAAACAAGCTGTGTATTTGAAGACCATGATTTTTATGTTGTTAGTTTATTTTCTAATCTCCTTTAATTTTTTTGTTAAATGTGGAAGTCATAATTTTATGTTAACCAAAGAGTAAAAACGTCGTTTGTAAGTTCCTGTACTCCTATACTTACTGTAATGTCCTTTGATTGTGGCAAGGCTTTCGTTCTTTTTGAAAACAAATTTAATTAGTTTGTGTTTTAGAACCTTAAAGATTATGAATAACCATAGTATAAAACGTCTGAGAAGTTATGTGAACCGCTCGTCTACCTTCGAATCTCCACTAACGTCAGTTGGGGCAATTCCGCGTACACAGAGATTTACAAGAAAGAAAAGAAAAGGACAAAACGAAAAAAATACTTGGCACTTGCAAGTGCGAAAGTTAGAAATAAAAGATAATGCTATTTTGTTTTTAAAATTACTCTTAGAATTTAAATCATTTGTAAAACCTCATTTAATATAATATTTTATATTAGCATACATCATACATCATCATACAGGGTGAACCAGAACTCAACCGACAAACTTTCTGAGGTTATTCAGGGATACCTTATAAATATTTTCGTATAAGGGAACAATGGTCTCCGGCGGATTGTTTATAATAATAATAATAATAATAATAATGATAATAACAACAACAGTAATATTATTGCGATCAGGATTTATTCGGTTTCTTACCACAATAAGCCTTGTTTCTGTGAAAATACGTGCACAACAGTGAGGAATCCTGTATTATATGCAATAACCGAAACGTACAACACACAACAGAGGTTGCAAAATCCCGCACACGAAACACGTGTACTTCTATCACAGCGTGATCAATCTGATCTGTTAGTGTATAGTACATCACACAACAAATACAGAAGTGTTCCCTTACAGGTATTGTTCAAAATGTCGACCACCATGATCTGCTTTCGCGGCTGGGATAATCTTAGCAACCAGGTCCATTCGAGTATCGACCGGAGTCTCGTAAATTAGGCGTTTCACGTACCCCCATTAGAAGTCCATTGCTGTCATGTTTGGTAACCAAGCTGGTCATGGGACGGGACCACTGCGGCCAATCCATTGTCATCCAAACTGTACATAAATGTGGTTTCTAACATCGAGTGCAAAGCACGCTGGCTCCCCGTCATGTTCAAATCACTAACGCTGACGAATCCTCAACGGCAGGCTTCTAGGAACTGTGAGAAGACGTATTAAAGGAACGTTTTGTACACGTCTCCGTTCAGTGTATTAGGAAGTACGTAAGGTCCAATCACAAAATCGTTGACAATACCAGCCCATACATTCACAGCAAACTACTGTTGATAGGATCGGCACCCCAGTGTGTACGGTTTTCGTAATTTCGATAAATGACAACTCCTGATGTGGAACATGCCCTCTCTTGTAAACTTGTCCTCGTCTTTAACAACACAAAGCAGGAAGATGGTGGTTTTCTGCACATTGTTGTAGCAACCAATTTGCAAATTCCACTCGAAAAGGGAAGTCCCCTGGCAGGAATGACTACACCTTCTGTGGATGATGCGGTGGAATTGTACGATTCTCAAAACAGTTGATTGGCTTATGTTCAGAACTCGGCAACGCGCGACTACTAGCAGCAGGATTGTCACAAATCGCGTGTAACACATTCTCTTCCAGGTGGAAAAAATTAATTGAGTTTTATTTATGGACGCTCTTTAACTGTAGTCCTTAGCATCCCATTCTATGCTGGGCGTAACAGACCGGTGTTTTTGCTCAGAGGCCTCTTTATCAGGCTTGAGCTTCTTTTACGTGCCGTAAATCTACGACAAATGACCACCGGTTTGGCTTCCCTTCTAGAGAAAGCCATGCTAAGGATGTTTACGCCCGAAAAAAATCCATCGCCGTCCGCCGGATTTGAACTCGCGACCTCGGGAGCTGGAGGCTAGCATGATAACCACTACACCACAAAGGACGACTTCCAGGTAGGGTTCTGCCATACCTTGCACGGCCAGTATCTTCCATTCTAATACGGAAGAACCCAGCTTCTCGTAGGCGCCCATACAGATGGTTTAAATACTGTGATGTGGTTGTCATCCGTACGGCGTCGTTATGTCGCTCTTCCATTGCATTCAGTGAACCCATACACGAGGTGCATGCGGCCAACTCATCATCAGTAAACCTGTTCATACTCCTCTGTATCACTGTTAACGCACAACAAACACTACCAGAAAAATAAAACCCTAGACAGAACCCAGCAGTACTGAATGCAAACTTGAGGGCAATGAGTTAAAGAGGGATTACTGTTGCTAACAGCAGGTGACGTGAGCGAATGGAAACAATTTGTTTACAAACAAGACACACGATGTATATCGTCGACATTTGCTTTTTTGTGCAACATTTTCAGTGCAATACAGATACAAAGCTAACTGGGACAAGAAATCAAACGAAATGCAATTACTCCGTAAGGAACCGCTGGAAACCGTGGAGTCGTCCAGCATGGTTTAGAGGCAACATACTAGCCTCTAGAACCAGAGGTTGTATACTCAATCCGGTGGAGGGCGATGGATTTTTTAGGCGTAAAAATTCTTAGTATGCCTTCCTTTGGAAGGAAAGTAAAGCCGGTGGTCCCGTGCAGTAGATTTACGGCAAGTAAAAGAACCTCAAGTCTAATAAAGAGGCTTCTGAGCAAAATTTGCGGTCTTTCAGGTTCAGTATAGAATAGGAAGCTAAGAACAATAGCAGGTAAAGAGCGTCCATAAATAAAACTGAATTTAAGTTTTGGGACCGTGAGTCTCTTATACAAAATTATTCAGAAGGTATCCCTGAAACTTATTGAAAACTCGGAAAGTTTATAGGTGGAGTTTTGGCTAACCTGTGCATTGTTGTACATAATTTATTATTTATCATTATATTTATTTTTATTATATATAATTTATTTGTTATATATTTATATTGTATTATATTACAAACTTTATTACAAAATGGAAATTAATTGTATTCTTCCCCACAGAAGGTACTCAGCCTCTCACAAAGGTTGTTTTCAGGCAAACATAATGAATATGAGATTCAAGTATTCGTTATACTGCGTAATAGACTCTTCATATAATATAAAATCAACGTCAACTTCATATATTGTGTTTCTTGGAAGAAACTGGCTTGGGTGCTCGATGAGAGCTTGGAATTTATCTTTGGGTTGTAATTTCATTATCAATGAAAATTTATATTTTAGTTTTCCTATAGCATCAGTCTGAGAAGAGAGCACAGCTAAATGAGTGATGGTCTCCTGTTTCCAAAGCTGTGGTTTCGATTCAAGAGGACTACAGTTGCACTTAGGTGTGTTTAAACACAATAGCTCTTGTTGTGAACTGTGATGTGTCCATGGTTTCGTGTTGTCTACCAGAGGGTAAGGTCAGAGTTTTACTTCATCGAGCGGAAAAGGCACCACCTGCTCGCACCGAGCGCTTCCTAAGTGAGGTGGCTCAAAGTAATCGAGTCGGGTTCGTCATCCCCGTACGATCGAGCGTAAGTGGCCTGCTCGGCGGTCAAGGCTCCACTTGGCGTGTTTGAGGCACCCTCATAGGTACACCCAGGGAGCTCGAACACCGCCTGGAATCATCAAGCCACCAAAACGAGGTCCCTATGAAAAGTTTGGCCTCGGGGGATGGTTAGTCCGGGTAGGAATGTTGTTCTTTGATTAATGAGTAGATTATATCTTTTCAATAGCCCGCCACGGTTGTGCGGATCAGTTCTGACTGCCCACCCGAACTCTGGTCTAGTAGGCTCGTGGTGAGCCTAGGTGAATCTTTCTGTGTACCTACTCTTGGAAGAGCTTAACCTAGGGATGATGGATCTATTGTAGAGTGGCGGTTTGGTGTTATTGTTGTGGGTGTGATGGGAGGTAGACTGCCCACTCGCTGTGTCCTTGGGCCTATTCATTTCACATTCGTGACCATTAAGGCGTAGTTCCCTGCGCCAAATAACCATGGCACTATCTGGTTTATTGAGCTTGAATTACTTAACCCTTAGCGCTGCTGTGGATCTGTTTTGTTTCTGAGTAATCCGGGTACTCAGCTTCAATTGTCTTCCCAGGACACATAAATGACATATACATTTTATATTTGTAGCAACAACATTCATGGGAATTCATTAATGGAGTTCTGAAATGCTTGACGATATTTCATCATACCTCATTCTTTATAAGATCCATTAATCGCCATTAGGGCTCCTTTGCCGTGTAAAACAACTCTAGAGGCATATCAAAGTCTGTTTCCAGTTAAACAACATTCCTGAGTGAAATATCGTACTCTTCCCTTTTATCACTATATTCCACTATCTTTTTAATTTTTGACGTAGAAATTCCTCTAATTCTACCTATAACTATTATTCCTTTCCGATCAATCACAAATACTGTAAAGAATGGACTTTTTAATCAGTTTAGATTTAAAGTTATTCCAATAAATAAAGGATATCAATGAAAGAATCCAGCAATAATAGCAAAGACTGCTCCTATTGAAAGGACTTAATGGAAATGAATTGCTTTGCTAGTATAATCTGGATTAAGAGGCATCATTTAGCTTTTCTGTCATCTGATGATTCAGACATGTTTGATGAACATCACGCCTCTAAGGGAATCAACATTAAGGGAAAAAACTGCCATTGTAAGTGCTATTATGAAACCTTTTTTAAGAAAAAATAGGGAAGTATGTAAAAATCAAAATCTTTGATTCAGCACTGATAAAACCACAGATTTTAATTGGTAGAAAAGTAGCGAATATTTTCGGGCATTCAAAAAAGGACAAAATAGCAGTGAATAGTCATATTCAGTGAAGTGTACATATTCACCTCCAGGAAACCACATACAGAATGCTAGGTTATTCAATGAAACTAAGCATATGCTATGGTCAAATGCTGTAAAATTGGACAATGTATTACTCTCTTTTACAGATGGCTCAACGCATATGCAAAAATAAATGAAGCCTTTTTCATGATGTTTTCTAGAATGATCTATGTGACTTGTGTAGTTCATGCTGTTCATAGATTATGTGAATCTGTGATTCACAAATCCCAAAGTCGATAGGCTAATATGAAATGAGATAAAGGTTTTCCTTAAATCACCATTGAGGACTGATCTCTTCAGGAAAAAATATCCGATCTTCCTCTATCCCATACGGCAGTCGTACACAATGGTACAGTTTTGTGCTATGGAACGAATTTTGAACGTTATTCATCAGTTGTAAATGTGGGCAAATGTGGTGCGTCATCTAACAAAATACCTCAGGAATTGTTAAAGGTTTCCCATTAAAAAAAATTGGCATTCAAATCTGCAATGTAAGCTTTTTGTGTCACTCCATAATAAACGTAGAAACATTAACAAATCTGTTGAGTGAACCAGTTAAGGAGCTATAGTTCGTTGAAATGAAAATGAATTTGTTACCAGGGTTAAAGGTTCTAAAACATAAATTTAAAGATATATTACAGAGGACCAATGGTTTTCAAAAGCTGCATGGAGTGGTTCAAGTTATGGAAGGTATACAAGCAGTTGAATTAGAGTATGTGTGAGTGTTTATGATATTCTTTGTTTAAATAACCAGTGTGATATAGTGTGATGTGGAGGGAGTGATGGGTACCTGTTCCTAATCTTTTTTCTCATTGCTCTTAAATTAAACAAAACATTTCAACATTTTACCAAATATGTTATTCTTTTTACACACAAAATTATCATTTCAAATTTTATACCACATCTGCTCTCTAGACATGACTAAACAACGCCCATATTTTGGATTAGACGAACATCTGGTTAGTACTAAATTTAGATCCTCTAAATTTAAGGATCTGTCATTTTATTTTTGACTGATTTTGTTATTACAATAATAAATAATTATATAATTACCTAAATACATAATTTTATATATATACATGTACGCATAATACATATGATGGGTGATTCACTCATTAAGAGATTTTGGAGGTGGTAGGAATGCATGCTGTATAGTAAAAGTTAATGAAACCAAAGATAAAACTGGTGCAGCTGTCAATGGAATGAGTATGTCTCGAATATGAAAGAGACTTCAATAGAAAGTAATTTTTGTTTCTTAAACCACTTTTTTATGAATGTGGAAACTTGTATTTACCACTAGTGAATGGTGCAGAGAATATTTGTCACTTAGCAGGTTATACAAATGAAAAGAAAAACTTATTACCGGATTGCTTAATCATTTATTGTGGTTAATTTGTGTAAGTCTTTATATTATGTTATACGTAACCATTTAGTCAATTTAATTATAATGTAATTTATTATAACTCTATGTATAAAACTTAAACAATATTTTTAATAATGATAGGATAAAAATTAAAGCCTAAAATACACTTTATGATGAAATCAAAAAAAAAAAGGAAAATAAATGTCAAAATCTATAAAGGAGGTGATATAAGCAGCAGATTTTGTACTCTATTATAACCGTTTCCATATTGGAAACCTTATTTGGAGAACTATATAATAAATGAAGGGAGAACATAATAGATCATAGAAAGCGAGTTAATGAACTAGAATGTGAACATGAAGCTATAATAAATGAGGAGAAGAAAATAATATATGATAGAAAGCGAGTTAATGCACTAGAGTGTGAACATATAGTGATTACCTTTATTTCTACATTCCCCCATTGTCTTACGTATCGACTCTTCATTTATGTCTTTCCCCTTCTTCTTCATTTCTTCAATTACGTCCTTGCTATTTTTCATGACTCCGTCCATATCCATAACTCCATCATCGTTTATCTACAACCATATCAAACACAAATGTATTTCCTCAATGACATCCGTAAAATAGAGAAGCTATTTTCTACCATTAATGTTTAGTGAAAATTGTATATTGTGATACCATATCGAAGATAAGATAAGCGATAACTGAGTCACTTTTATTTTCAAGAAAGTGTGGAAGATTCAGATGCCTCGTTCCTAATAGGCATACTAATTATTACTTGTCCTGTTTCTCGCATTATTCAATTACTGTTAGCAATTAATTACCATAATATATGCAATCAACTTACTGCAAAATAATTCGGCAAAGCTCTGATGAAAATAATGCAAAAAAAAAAGTATGAGATATCACGACTTATGAAGGACATTTTATTGTATAAATCATACTTTACTTACCGAAATAGCTTTACACACACACGCACGCACGCACGCAACCGCGTGTGCTCAGGCACACACACATACACGAACACATGCACACACACACACACACACGCACACACGCACAAATAAAAACAACTTTCCTTATGTACTTAAGATAAAGGTGCAACGGTTAGTATATCTGACTGGTAAACCTATAGTTTTCTGCGGGATTCTCACTTATCTTGAAAGGGTAATCACCCTTCACATAACTCTTGTCTTCTTGGATCAGGGAGATTTTATAGCAATAAGTATTAACCCTCATCACATAATTCGTTAAATTTGTAGACTAGAGATGCTAGAAGGGAGGTCAACTGGGCTAAAGAAACATTTTTAATACAAATGTTTATTTGGTTTTGTTAATTTGTTTTTGTGAATTATGATGCACTTGTTTTTCATGCATACTTGCTTGCATATTTTGCTAGTGAATTCTGCATATAAATCAGTATTGTACCAATAACAATTTAAGTAAGCATCACTCCAAAATAATGAGGATTTATATAAAACTCATATGAAGTTGTTTACTTCTGTACACTAAACATTAATCTAACTTTTAATCATATAAGGAAATTAAATCTTACATCTTTTTATCCCTTGAACTTTCCAAAGCAAGTTAAATTGAAATATACTTACCAGCTTAAACTCTTTCATCATGCAATCAATGAAACACTGGAAAAGAAGAGTAAACATACTAAACTTATTGGAAACATTCTTCAGATATGGAAATTTAGAGTAATAGCTTAAGGTTAGTCTTAGTTAAACTCATACTACTCATACTAATACCATTAATAGTATTAAAGATATCTAAAATCACATGCAATCCGATCATTGGCAATCCGACATATTCTGTTTATAATTTTTTTCTATTTTGTGTTCGCTTCTTTTCGATTCTTTTCTTTTTTCTCATGTGTTAAGGCAGATCAAAATACCTTACCTTTAAATATAGCAAATTCATGAAACGCTGTATGAAAACACTGAACAATATGGTACCCTTATGGACACTATTGCAAAACTAGAACACTTAATTTAGGAATAGATAACCTTAAACTTTATCTCTGACTATTTATCTAAAACTGATTGTTTACACACATAAATACTCGTAGTTATAAGAATGTAATGCTTCAATGCATGGGATATTTGTATAAAGTTCCACATTCTAAATAATTAAAATTAGATAAATCAGCATTAAGTAAAAGCAGGCAGGCGCCTCAAAATAGAAAAATTAGGTTAGTTTTAAATGCACATTAAAATGAGCGGGAAAATCAATATATTCAGCTGATATCAAACCAAAAAACGTATTAAATCCAAGCACATAATCATTTAGACTACACGGGACTGTTACTAAACGTTCCAACCACTTACTCATTTAATTTATTTATATCAGTCTTTCTCTTCCTGCACCTGTAAAGGTTTACAGAAACAAACACTAATTTTGAGGTAAATTTTGTTTGTTGTAATCGAGAATCACATACCTTTCCGACCTCATCATTTGGATCTTTAACCATCATTTTCTGATTCTGGAGTTCTGCCAGTTTCTCTGTAAAGAAAAATAGACAAAATTTATGTAACTTCTAAATAACGCATTCTACTAACGTACTTGCTCATTTTGCTTTAATAATGTAAAAGTGTTAAGTAGCGTTAGCTAGTAATAATTTTATAATTATACCATTAAGGACATTTAAATAAATTTGTATGAGTACTTTTAAAGTTAATTTAATGAACACTAACGGGGATGATATATTTTTTTTAATGATAAATCTGGTAAGTGCATGTTCGATGAGCTTTTTAGTTTTACGAAACTTTTTTATTTACTATTTCCTGTGTATTAAATTAAAAACCTAAGGATACAACTAAGATCGTGAGGATTGATTAGTGTGCGGGTGAATTAGCTTGTATGAAATATAGGCGTATGTTATAAAATGAATTTTCTAAGTTATTTAATGATAACATAAAGGTTTAACTTATAAACTTAGGTCTGAATATAAATCTATTCATCAGTGAGGCTAAACTCACTGCTAGTATGTATTATATTCAGTAATCTAGTAATAAAATAAATCACTCTGGTCTTCAATCAAAAGTAAAACATCTCTCTCAGGATCTTGTGGCGAATATACTTCACCTAACCAGTATAACGTTTAGTTTACTGAGTTTACTGATGTAATTTACAACAGCATCCTAATTCCAATATGTCACACTACGTTTAAATAATTTCCCTAAATGTAATTCAAGTTTTGTGTAGGGAGAGATATCTTGCTTTGAAGTTTTTAACCGTGTAGCTAAAATGGAATTATCGAACGATATGTCTAGCGGTTTTCTGAAAAATGTAATCGAACTGATCTCATATCCCTTGATTGCTTGCTGTAAAAATTGCTTATTACATAAAAATGACTACGGTAGTTCCCATGTATAACCTACTTCATAATGCACTTGATGTTTTTTGAGATCTTGTTAAGTTCCTACTTAAATCTTGAGGACCATGAATCCGTACGCGCTTCTTTTTGTCAAATTTGAGCCTCAATTGCGTTTCAAATGACTTTTATTAACTAAGTTAACTTATTTAGGAATATACATTTCTAAACTAAAATTGCTTGTATCTTATATTAGCAGGTGCAAACAGTGTTTTTTTTAATGTTCATCTTTCTGACAATAATTATAATTAATTGTGGTATAGCTCAGGGATCAGTTCTGCGCCCTTTATTACATCTTATTGCAATTAATAATTTAGCGTCTAATACTATTTCCCCTATAATTATATACGCTGATGATACAACTTTTTGAACCAATATAATGATGTAGTGCAACTTGCATAAGTGAATGTAAAATACAGTTTGATGCAAACAAAATATATTTTAACAAAATGAAAATCAAATCTCTTACCTTTTCATTAAGCGTTTGTGTTGGATATAATTTTGTAAATGTGCTTCATACCACTGTGGATACAAATCTTAATTAGGAATCTCAAATTGATCATATATCTATGTGAAAATTGAGCTTTATGGTTAATAAATCTTACATTCCTGTAGCTTATAATGCTTATTTTGAAAGCGTTTTGCGATTTGGATTTTGTTATGGGATTTACTCATGTAAATACAGTTTTTATTTTACAAAAGAATTCAATTATAATTATAACTAACTCCGATTCTAATAAATACATCATACGATTGTTTATTAATGAACACATTAAGGCACTTACCGGTGTTTATATTTTTTAATTACTCTTGTATGCAAAAGACAATTATTATAGTGAAATAATTATGAATGACTGTGCAAATCCATAAAATGAGGAGTAGTAGCTTATCTAAAACTACTATGATATTGCATCAATCTCTTTTACAAATAAGATTTTTGTGTATTGATACATTTTAAGTAGAAATGTGTTGATTGATCAGTATGGTATTTAATGACATAGTTAATTTTTCAGGCATACTATAAAATAATTGGTTATTCTAAAGTGTACTTTATTACTCTTATTTGGCTGCCTATTACACGGTGTTCAATGACAATAACAATAAAAAACAAGCGTCTTCTATTTATTTCAGTGCCATAATATGAAATATGGAAGTTCAAAAACAGTAGTTTACTTCATGAATTGAAGTAGCGGTTGACGACATGGACTTACAGAGTAAAAACTTTAGAAACTATTTGACCTGACAGGTTTTCTTCCTCGTCGTTTAAACTTACAATCACAATATTATCGTCATGTAGAGCCAAATAGTTAGGGCACGGGTCTGTAAATGGAAAGTCCTCGTTTCGAGTTCAACTAGCACGTCATCCCTGACATTTTTCAGGCTTTCCCCAGTCTTCATAATTTGTAAATGCCAGGGAGCCAAATATTTGCAACAATTTTATTTCTTGTACAATCAAGTACCATCGTCTTCGATGACATATTAAAAGAAGGTTATATTTGTTGGAATAAAGCTCCCACAGTGGCGCGCGGTTCACAGCGACACGGGTTCCACTCACTGCATTTTTCGATGAGTTTAAGGACCGCGAAGTCACCGCCAATGTCCAATGCTACAAAGAACCGCTTGAATATCTGCACACTGCTCTAAAAACAGCGACCTGGCAAAATGTCTTCAGCAGTCATCATTGTACACGATAATGTACGGCCGCATATTTCCGATATTGTGGTTGATGCACCTTAAAAGAAAATGTGGGAGGTTTTTGAACATCCTGCAGAGATATCACCTTGAATTTCATCTGTTTGGATCATTGAAGAAATTCCTAAAGGGACAAAATATTCATTTGGACTCGGAAGTACAAGATGCAGTTATAAATTGGTTCAAGCAACAAACAAAATAGTTCTTCGCGGACGGAATTCGCCGCCTACCCAAGTAATGAGATGCCTGTTTGAACACCGTAGATGGCTTCCTGTAAACACACATAAGCAATGATATAAAATAAATACTATTCTTTCACTTGGCTTGCGTGTCCTCTATCCTTTCTTCCTATTCTAAGCCCGGGAACCTCCAACAAGTTTCTTTTCAACACGACCCGTATACCATTTGTGACTCAAAAGGTTAACTCCTAATTGCGATTTATATTACAATGCTACGTAGTTAATGCATTTTCATTTGAGATTCCTTAAACTTTATATTTTATGCAACATAATATATACAGAGGTGTGAAAATTATTAGACTCAAGTACATTGTATGGTAAGATGATTGCAATTTCTGAGTTTGAAAATGATTTACATCTAAAATCTAATCAGAATCTTAAGTGAAACCTATCAACTATTTGTCACTGTGTATGTGTATTTTTATCCAATAACAACATTGTATTAGTAATTTTTCTCGGAGAAAGATCAATTTTCGAACCCCAGGCCTCAAAAATCCACATATAAAAATGGTACACATCATAGATAAAATGCTTTATATATAATTTCTAGATATAATCTTCAAATTTAACAGATTAGTACTTAGGTGAAGAATGACTGAACTCGGTCGCCTAAAATCTATTTTAGGCAAACTTATTTCATTGAAGAAAAAACATTTCCTTTTCTCCAGTACTACAGGATAAAAAGTTGATTCTGTGGTTTTATTCTACTTTTTCATATAGACAGTCAATTAATTTCGATTTGTGGAAAATTATAAAAGCATTTTATCATACTATAGATTCAATATCTTGGAGAGAGAACCTTATGCATAAGTACCAAAGATTTGCTTTGAGTCTAATAATTTTCACGCCTTAGTACTTCCTTTTCCCGGTGTTTATGAGAGATGACAATGGAAGTTGTTTTAAATCCTGTGTAAATGTGGCAGTAATTTGTATCACAATAATGTAAATGTCAGAGTGATTGTAGTGTAAATAAGCATTATTGTATGACATTGATTTGAGATGTTTGTTAATTATAAGCATTGTTAGGAAATAGGTTTACACGGCCTCACTGAAACTGACAATAAGAGCGGATATCAATGTGCGAGGGGGTGAGTTGAATATTAATTAGAAGAGACAAACAAAATGACGTCAGATTGGCGCCCTTTTCTTAGAAATAGCGGGAATATTTTCCCTAGAGCATATGTTTTCGTAATTTTTGATTGGATATAAAAATAGACGCTAATGTTGGCGCGTTTTATTAACCAATAGCATCTCGGTTAAAATCTTTAGGCATATCGGGGTGTGGGAGTATAAAAAGCTAAAGTCAGAGGCAGATTTCGTCAGTCCAACAGAAACATTTGTGCGTTACACGTCGCTGAGTCCAACAGAATCATTCAGAAGTTAAACGTCGCTTAGTTCATCAGAATCGTTCGCGAGTTACACGTCGCAATTCTACATAATCTCTCGCGTCTTAAAGTTTGTTATAAATGTGAAACACGCGAATTAATAATGTGCAGTAAATAAGTGATTATAGTGATATTAGAAAATATAACAGTTTCAGTTTGGCGTGTATCACGAGTCAATATGTGAACTTAATTAATTGTGACGTTAATAAAAGTGTAAAAACAAATTCTTTTATCAGTGTTATCTTTGATTAACAAATCCTTTCCGTTTACGCACCTTGTTTAAGAGATGTGCTCGACTGAATAATAATAATAGCTAGCCGGAGGAAAATGAACCCAACATTCAAAGTAGTAATTCAATAACAGGCGCCCAGCAATAGATAATACGAAGTTACCGCAACAAATTGGCTTCCAAACGTTGTGCAGATAAACATGAAGCATCCACCAACTATCCAAACGTGGGGCTAACAAACCATCATACTTCAAATTGGCACCCAGAACGTGGGGCGAAATAACCAGGAAGGAGCGAATTAACCAGGAAGGAGCAAAATAACCAGGAAGGGACGAAGGAACCAGGACGTGGAGCGAATGGAGCAGTAAACTGAACAAGACGCAGATGCCAGAAACAACCTCCAGAAGGACCGTCGACGCGGATGAGTGGACATCGTAACTACGAGATTAAAAGGCAACAGGGGAATTCAACTACGATACCAAAACTGCGAGACGACGCAGATTCATCATAGTACGACGCAGAGGCGACATATACATCTAAGAGAGAGGGGCAGGAAGCTGGACATCAAAGCAACATCATCAGATAGCATCATAATGGTCAGAAAAGTGTAAATTTTGAGTATCCTAAAAAAAATTGTGAGAAATTAAATGTTGCCGAGAAGTGGTAGGATTAAGAAAACAATGTCTACTAATAATACTGAAGAAACAATTATGGAGGGAGATAATGTAACAGTTAGCTGTAATTCAATACAGGTTACAGAAAATAGCTCAAACAATGTAGGATTTGAGGGAGGAAATGTTAGTGAAGAAAGTCAGAATAGAATAGTAGCAGGAAATATTCATTTTGATGCTAGTATGATGATGGAAATGCTGAGAAATATTGGTGAAACATTAAATAAGAATAATAGGGATTTAAGGGAAAATAATAAGAAAATAGATCAAAACAGGGAAGATATGCAAAAGAATAATGGGAAATTAGAAAAACTAACTCAGAATAGGGAAAAGAACAATAGGGAATTGAGAGAAGATATGGAAAAGAATAATAGGGAATTAAGGGAAGATATAGGTAAGAGTATTACAGATCAATTAAGGGAAGAAATTGGTAAGAGTAATGAGAAATTAGAGCATAAATTAGATCAAAACAGGGAAGAAATTGAAAAGAAATTTATGAAGCTAGATAGTAGCATGATAAGAATGAGAAATGAAAATCAGGAAATGATAGCAAATGAGATAGGGGAAGTTTCAAAGAAAATGTCAGACATGAGCAGGGAAATATCTAACCAAAAAAGTGAGGTTGATACCAAGTTTGAACATGTTAGTGTAAAATGTACAGAGTTAGGAAGTAGAATGAGTAGCATTTCAAGTGAGCTAAGAGAGATGAATGCAGATTTCATTCAGGTGCAAGTTAATTTCAGAGGGGAGATATCTGAAATACAGAAGGAGTCAGAAACACAAAGAAATAAATTGTCTGAAGAAGTTAAAGTTTTGTCTATAGATTTGAATCAAAAACTAACTTCTGAAATTAACAAGCACCAAGCTATTCAAAATGAGAACAATAAAAAATTGGAACAGACAATAGAAAATCTGCAAGGTACTGTAAATAGGTTAGAATTGAATTCAAGGGTAAATATATGTGATGTTAATGTATCTGATGTACAGAATAATGATAGAGGTAGTTCCTCAGGTATGACTAATAATGTGAGTGATGCGGTGGCTTCATCTATAGTTCATGCTGAAACTCAGAGTGCACAAGTAACATTAGAGAATTTAAATATGGGAGTAGGGGATTTGCAAAACTATAATCATATCTTAAGTGATTTTCCACTTCCAAACTAATGAAAACCCCAGTCCAGTACAGTTTATTGCAGACTTGTCAGGATATTTTCAAATTAAAGATACCGGAAGCATTGAAAATGATAGTTGTCAAAAGATGTCTGGACCAGAAAACTTTAGATTGGTTACAAATGGTATCAGGGGGTGAAATTTCATCTGAATCCTTTAAGAGGCTATTCATGAACAGATTTTGGAATGTTACGGTACAGCACAGAATACGGGCAATGCTGAGTCTTGGCCAATTTGATCCACGAGAGGGAATATCAATGACTGATTACTTACTGAAACATGCAAGTCAGGTTAGGAACTTGTCACCTCCAATCAATGAGGAAGATTTTGTGAGTGTGCTCACAAGGCATTATCCTTTAAGGATACAAAATTATTTATTAATTGCAAAACCACGTAGTATCTATGAGATGACAGGATTTATGACAGCTTTGGAACAACAGGAAGAAGATATATCTCGAGAGTCGGAGCATAGATTTTTAGATGTGCGAGATAGACGGAAGTACCAAGGTAGTTATTATCACCAAAGTAGAGGACAAGATAGACGTCATGAGAATAATACCAGGCAACGGTACCAATCATACGTTCCAAATTTTGAAAGACCGAGGATAGATGGAAGACCAGGTCAACAGGAACAAATAAATTACGTCAGGAGAGAAAGATTGCCGGAAAGAGGGAAAAAACAAAGGAAGGCGTTACATTAGACAAAGGGGAAATTTCACTCACTGGAGGGAAAACACTAACCGGGAAAGATCCGAGGAACGGCAAGAAAATTACGTGTCAAGAGAACATAATTTCAGAAACCGAGGATTTCGAACTCGAGGAAGGGGAACTCAAAACAATGGTAGCGAAAATGAGATAGATTTAGCGCCGGTTAGAAATGGCAGTCCCGTACATGAACATGGAAGTAACCAGGAAACTGTCAACAGACTCCTGTTCAGTAGGTTCTCAGGACGTCTTTAATAATTCAGTATCCATTACCAATACAAACAATAGGCCTACACACACACTCTGTAAGAAGATTGCAGCAATGAAAGATAAGGAGGAAAACTTCGAGTCACCTCATGTTATGATAGAAATCGCAAAGAAGGAGATCATTGCAACTATAGATTCCGGTTCATCAGCTTCAATTTGTTCACAGAAATTTTATATAAATTTGATAAATGAAGGTAACAAAATTATGGCTCTTCCCACTAGTAATTTAGTTTGTCGTGTTGCAATTGGAAGCACGACACAGGTCATAAAAACACAAGGTCTACTTAATATACTTATCGGCGGAGAAAATTTCGAGGTTATGTTTCTAATTGTAAACCATCTGATTTGTGACATAATTATAGGATATGACTTCTTACATGAATATTAAGCACGTATAGATTTTAAACATGAAGGGTTAAAAATGACAAAAGATAATAGAGAAATAAAGATACCATTTATAAAAGAGAAAGTTTCTGTGATTGAGATGACAAAGGATGAGAAAAATCTTTGTGACCAAGAGTTTTTTTTTTGCAAATAACAGAAACCGATAGAAATAGTCAGATAAAGCAGGTAGTCACAAAATATGAAGGAAATACCACGCCATATTTTCAACAGCTAGTAGAAATGCCAGAGAAAGTAGAGAAATTTAAAACTCGAAGAGAAGATGACCGTGCGAGCGAGACAGACAACAACTGGGAAGAGAAGAGAAATGAGGAAATACTACACAAGTGTGAAGAAGCTCATAACATTACGAAAACACAAAAACAAATCCTTCATGATGTTTTGATGAACAATAGTTCAGTATTTAGTAATATCCCAGGCAGATTTAAGGTATATCAGCATACATTTCAAATAGAGGATGTGCCACCATATAGGCATAAGTATGACAATTTACCTATAAGTCTTAGGGACAAAGCTAGAAAACTGATAGATAGCATGTTAGTAAATGGGATTATTGAGCAAAGTAATTCTCAATATATAAATTCAATTTGTTGGAGTATAAAACGAGGTGGTAGTTTAAGACTAACATTGGATGGTAGATATGTCAACCAATATATGAAGCCAGATCATTTTCAAAGTGAAGGAATCGAACAACTAATCACGAAACTTTCAAGAGGGAGATTTTTGACATCCATTGACCTCACTGCGTCATATTGGCCAGTAGAATTAGATCCACAAGTGTGTGATTACACTTCATTTCAATACTCGGGGCTCCAGTATCGTTTTTGTGTAAATCCTTTTGGTTTAAAAAACTCAGGAAGTGGATTTTTGAGAGCAATTCACAGTATTTTTGGAAATTCTGCAGATGATTTTTTAATAAATTATATTGACGACTTGCTCATCATTAGTCAAACATATGAAGAACATATGAATAATGTACATTACGTGTTAAATAAACTGCAACAATATGGTATGACTGTGAACATACTAAAATCAAAATTTTGTGTCAAGGAAATAAATTTTCTGGGTTATGTAGTGGATGAACGAGGTATAAGACCCGACCAGAAGAGAATTGAAGCAATAATGAAAATTCCACCACCAAAGAACTTAAAGCAAATTAGACGTCTCTTAGGGGTATTGAACTTTCAGAGTAAGTTCGTACCAAGGTATTCGGCTGAAATAGAACCACTGCGGCAGCTACTCCGAAAGAATATTAAATGGAGATGGACAGAGGATCATCAGAAATGTTTTGAGAGAGTAAAAGAACTCTTTACTAAGTCCATATTGCTCGAGAGGCCCAGAGAAGATTTGAAATACGAGATTTATGTCGACGCATCAATGCAAAGATTCGCCGGAATTTTAGGACAGCGAGACATCAACAATGACTTTCACGTCATTAGTACAGTTTCTAGAGGACTTACAAACATTGAGTGGAATTCTTCGGTGACTCAGTTAGAAATTGGAGCACTCTGTTTTT
Organism: Deroplatys truncata; assembly: GCA_030765065.1. Taxonomy (NCBI): domain Eukaryota; kingdom Metazoa; phylum Arthropoda; class Insecta; order Mantodea; family Mantidae; genus Deroplatys; species Deroplatys truncata. The sequence continues at coordinate 174,368,457 of CM060981.1, forward strand.
CATTAATTCGATTTAAGACCTATATTTATCAGCAAAAGGTGAAAGTATATTCAGATCACATCAGCCCAAGTTTCATCCAACGGTGTAGATTATGTAGTGGAAAACTCGCTAGATACATTCACGGAATATCTGCATTTGATATTGAAATTATACACATTCCTGGCAAGAATAATACCTTCAGTGATTTGCTATCAAGATTAAACTACAACCCACAAATTCCCGAGAATATTGAAAGATCCAGAAATGAAGTCAAAATATTGACAATTGAAATTCCTTTAAGTAAAGAAATGATAAGAAAATTGAAAAATATGGGGGAAATTCAAAATGAAGACTCAAAATTATTTGAACTTAAAGGAAAAGTACCATTAATTGAAGAGGCAAAGAAAGAAAATGTAGCAATTCGGAATGGAATACTATACAAGAAACATGGAAAAGAAATACCTAGTTGGAAGGTAATGGTTCCGAAAAGCATGGAAAAGGAACTAGTTAAGAATTTTCACGAAGGGTTAGCACACTCAGGGATGGACCGGACAACTTCTATGATTTTAGAAAATTTATACATATCCAAATTGCGTCAGAAAGTTCGGAAATTTATATCGTGCTGCAACCTATGTCAGAAAGCAAAGCAAATAAATGCAGCATATGCATTTGAGACTAATTCGATTATAAGGAATAAGCCGAGGTGCGTGATTAGTATTGATATTCATGCTCCTATGCCTCCAAGTCAATTTGGAAACAAATATATATTTGTCTGTTATGATATATTCAGCAAATATGTAAGAATTTACCCTTTGAGAAAACCTACAAGTTTAGCATGTTTGAATAGACTACTCAAAACATATGTGATAGAAGAAGGACCAATCCAAACTGTACTGAGCGATAATGCTTCGTCCTTCACAGGAAAAAAAATTATGGAGGGACTGAAAGAAAATGGCATTAAACAATATTTTTCGTCAAGATACAGACCGAACTCCAACCCAGTGGAGAGGGAAATTTAGGAAATTTCGAATTACTTAAGAGTGCTGTGTCATCGAAAACAAACCCAATGGTATGGATACGTGAATTTCGTTCAGAATCTACTAAATGAAACAGTAAACAATGTGACAGGATACAAACCATGTGAACTTAAGTTAGGAAAGAAGATAAATACAATATGTGAGAAAATTCCAGAAGCCATTCCAGATGAGCACTCGATACCACAAACGGAAGAAGAGATGTTCCGACAAGCTTTCGAGAGGATGAAGAAAAAAGCCATAAAAAGAAAAAGGAAACATGAAGAAAAGAAAAGAAAGGAATGTAGGATCAAAATAGGAGATTTAGTTTTGGTTAAAACCAAGAAATTGTCTGATAAAGCAAATAAACTTTATTGGCGAATGTTTCTAAAATATCATGGACCATATGAAGTTGTTGAAGTATATGGAACAAATACATATGAATTATGTAACCCAACAACTCGAAAAGCCATTGGAAAGTTCCATATTGAGATGCTAAAACCATACAACAATGAGGATAAAGATGAAACAGAAGACCAAGATGATAAAAAGTAGATTCTGGATAGTTAAAGCTGAACTGTAGAACAAAAGTATTGGAATGTAAGAGGGTTAACTATGTATATGTGTCATATGAAAGGAGAAATAAATTCAGGACAAAAATAAATGTTTAAAGGGGTAAACATAATTAAAGCAAAACACTTATATAGCACAAAGATAATGTGAAATTATTTGTAGAATTAGGAGATGTAAATATATTTGTGTAGAGGATGAATATTTTTGGTAAATAGTTCAATAATTATAAGATGAACCAGGTTAAAAATCTTGAGTGTATAAATTCCTATGTCAATCTAAGAAAGTATAAATATTTTCTAACTAAATAATTCAGGGTAATGTATTTGCTATAAAAAAATTTGTAATGTCATATGTATGTATATAAATACGTTAAACCAGAGCCAGTAAATAGTGGCGAAAAAAAGGCAAAATATATGTCGTGTGTTAAATGCGTGTGCAGTGTTAAGTGCAAGTGATAAATACCGTGTGTTCCAAGATTCAGGAGACTAAAAACCCAATTATAAAATTTTCAAACAAGTTGTAAATATTTATAATTATGTTTCTAGTTGGGCATATGTGGCAGTAATTTGTATCACAATAACGTAAATGCCAGAGTGATTGTAATGTAAATAAGCATTATTGTATGACATTGATTTGAGATGTTTGTTAACTATAAGCATTGTTAGGAAATAGGTTTACACGGCCTCACTGAAACTGACAATAGGAGCGGATAACAATGTGCGAGGGGGTGAGTTGAATATTAATTAGAAGAGACAAACAAATGACGTCAGATTGGCGCCCTTTTCTTAGAAATAGCGGGAATATTTTCCCTAGAGCATATGTTTTCGTAATTTATGATTGGATATAAAAATAGACGCTAATGTTGGCGCGTTTTATTAACCAATAGCAGCTCGGTTAAAATCTTTAGGCATATCGGGGTGTGGGAGTATAAAAAGCTAAAGTCAGAGGCAGATTTCGTCAGTCCAACAGAAACATTTGTGCGTTACACGTCGCTGAGCCCAACAGAATCATTCAGAAGTTAAACGTCGCTTAGTTCATCAGAATCGTTCGCGAGTTACACGTCGCAATTCTACATAATCTCTCGCGTCTTAAAGTTTGTTATAAATGTGAAACACGCGAATTAATAATGTGCAGTAAATAAGTGATTATAGTGATATTAGAAAATATAACAGTTTCAGTTTGGCGTGTATCACGAGTCAATATGTAAACTTAATTAATTATGACGGTAATAAAGGTGTAAAAACAAATTCTTTTATCAGTGTTATCTTTGAGTAACAAATCCTTTCCGTTTACACACCTTGTTTAAGAGATGTGCTCGACTGAATAATAATAATAGCTAGCCGGAGGAAAATGAACCCAACATTCAAAGTAGTAATTCAATAACAGGCGCCCAGCAATAGATAATACGAAGTTACCGCAACAAATTGGCTTCCAAACGTTGTGCAGATAAACATGAAGCATCCACCAACTACCCAAACGTGGGGCTAACAAACCATCATACTTCAAAAAGTCACCGAATCCTACAAAAAAGACTTCAATTTCTAATCTATCCTGAGCTGTTTCAACAATATAGGTGTACCATTCTTTAAATAATATGTTCCACTTAATAATACATGCTTATATACTACATATACACCACTACGCTTGAAACATCAACATGAGGTCCATTCAAATCTCTGTTTATCCTTTAAACCTAGACCTTGAAAAGGATAAGACGTTCTCTTATTTTATCATATTTCGATTGTTCTTCCAGCTATCCGCATTCTCGGAATTTCTTTCGGAAACATTGTTTACAAGTGTTTCTTAAAGGTAAAATCTGAGGATGGATATATAAATAACTATGGAAAATTGCTTCTCACTGCGGATAGAGGCTACATCAGTTAAATTCTCTGACACTGAAGAAAACGGCTGCGCACTACAAAAAACAATGCATGAAATTCTCTTACGTTAGAAGTGAAACTCCTTAGGTTCCAGTGTTTGTTGACGATTTTGTTATTTCAGCAGTAGGAAATGTTTAGGTGGAGTTTTATTGATGAAAATTTCTCTTAATTAAATGAAATATTTCTTTTATTAGTACATTTATATTGATTCATACGATAAGAAAGAAATTAAGAATTTATGATAGCTAAGGTATAGTACAAATAATTTATGCTGTAAATTTTCTAAATAACGAGAGATTACTGCATCGATGGTGGTGGATGCATCTGGTTGTGGACTGAGCTTTATCAGTGTTCAATATAACGTGAATGTTTTCATCCAAAAATCGTATCAGTGGTTGAGCTTCGTTTGAGATGAAGTTAAAATCACAGCTCATAATCATTGGCACTTTGTCCAGATGTTTTTCCCAAAATGCTACATCTTCAATATTGTAGGCCAATAAAACTTTATGAATGATATCATTAGCTCTTGCATTGTTTGATATGTAGATGGTCATCACTGTAATCATATCCCCACCTTCCATTTGGCATTTGGCTGTACAAATGTCACGAATTCCCGTTCTTAATAAGCCCGGTACATCAGCTTGATGTACATTTATACCTATTTTAGGAGTCACGATATTCGTCCTATCATTGGCGTTTCTGTACATACCTGCTCCTCCAGTTCTCACATTTGTACGTTTAAATTGTACAACAAAATTTAAGTTAGGGATGTCCAGTCTCTCATCATTATGTATTCAGGTTCCTGTTAGCAGTAAGAAGTTGGAACGTTTTATGAGTGCATCACCATGTCCAGAAAATGAGCTTGCAGACCTTTTATTATTAATATAAATAGGAACAATAGTCTAAAGGACACCAACATACGATCATTAAAACTTTGCTTTATTTAAAACAGAAGATCGCTAATAAAATAATATTACGTGTTCAGCTAATGTACAGTATAATACACAAGCGTCTACTGGTTCCCTATGCTACGTATTAACACAGTATATGCAGCGCATGCGCGTAGACTATCTATGATGTATGTTACGGAGAGAGTAGATTCTCCCTCTCTTCTCAATTTCCGTTGGAGTCTCCCGGTCGGTCAACTCACGCGTTTCACGTTTCTTCTGATCCAGGCCAATTTGCCCTACCGCGCCTAAAGAAGTTTCACTTCAAACACACTGCGACGTTACAGTACGTCATAAACACGTAAGTTCCTAGACTTTCAGTGGTAGTACGCTTCAGTGTATGCTTAACAGTATATGTTTTAAAGTGAAAATTGATAATTTCGAGTTATAGATTTACAATACTAGAGAGACCCTTATACCTTAACGGATCTTTAGGTAGAGACATACGTGGTTTACTCATTTAAAACAAAGCAACAGGCAGCTTTTCATATCAGCTAATTTTTCATGTCTCTCTCATTATTTTCAGAATAATCTGCAGTGAGCATAAGAATGAATTATTCTTTCTGTTATATAATAAAACAAAATTATATAAGTATTCTTTCCAATAATACAATCTTAATAATACACTTAAATTGTTATGTGTTTAGCAAAACATGGTTATTCAGAAAGCAAAAGTGTACTTCTATCTGCGAAGGAAACCTTTTCAACTTCTTTTCACAAACGAATACAACAGATAATTTTGGAAAACATCAGAATGAATTATATTGTAGGAGTGATGATGCAATAATTTAAACAAATGAGTAAAATATAAGCGCTGTACGAATTTACCTCTTTTGGAAATCTTTCTTCCTGCTTATGCTATAGGGTAAGAAGAAGAACAGGAAGGAGGAGGGCAGAACCAATGAAGTAAAAAAAGAAACAGCTCCAGATATTTTTACCTTCTCTCCTATATAAAGTAAGTAGTATTCCACCCAGAAATTCGATACCTAGATTTCATTGCAAATACACGTTTTGAGGCCCCTGAACAAAAAGCACTTTTATAAAATGGTCCGTGTGTGTGTGTTTGTTTGTGTGTGTGTGTGTGTGTGTGTGAACAGTATAACTCGAAAACGAAGAGTCGTATAAATACCAAACTAGGTTCAGTACCTTCCAAGGATGCGGTGCAAAGATTTTCAAAAAAATGCCCCCTCCAAAGTATCCTTTTAATGGAACGATTTTCGAAAATGTTTATTCTCTAAACTGACTAACGATTTTTATTAAAATACAATATATAAAACAGCAATGATAAATAAAATGCATATCTTGAATTTTCTGGGAATAGCCTGTTAAGTCCACTTCAGTTGGCAGGAATTTTGTATAATCTTGTACAACTGCTAAACGTTAAGCGATAGACGAAAATATACTGCACATAAACTTTAGATATCTTTAAAACATGCAATTTACTTAAAATAAGTTTTTTGTAGCCTAAGCCATTTCTAAGATATCTGTTATTAAAGATTCCAAATGTTCATTACTTCTTTAAAGTCTTTTCAGCAGTCAGTTGTTTCTCCCGATTGCATAGAAACAGCATGGAATGTTAAGGCCAGCATATAGCGCCCAGTTTTTAAACAGTTTACTATCGCCGTTCCTTTGAATTTGTAACGAAATGTGTCATGTAGCTATTTCTGCAAAGGTTTATTTGGATTAAAATGAAGTAGATAGGAAACACACTTTCGTAATAATAATTTGTGTACCCACTAGTAAGTTATAGAGGATAAAGAAAGTCATGTGAATGTATCCCATCAGATTTTTTCGTGGCATCTATGGCTGTCATGTAGCATAACGAAGTTGCCCTATGTGTAACCGAGTGGGGTGGCTTAGGCGGTGACGTCTATGATCGGCATTCGGGACATTATGGGTTCGATAACCGCGGCTGACCTTCCTGATTCATGGGTTTTTTCGGGGTTTCTCCGGGTCGCTAGGCGAATGCTGGGGAGGTTCATTACATCCCCTGAATTTCCTGTCCCTCCACTTCACCTCCATCTGATTTCACTTCACCTTTCATCTGCTTGGTGGTTTCAGGTTGAAAGTATCGGCGAGAATCTCAGCTTTGCATGACAAGGGAAAAGGATGCTCTATGTAAACCTTCGCCCCCCAGAATGGGGGCGTTTTCGTTTCGGGCCCCCTTGCAGGGGGAGGGGAGCCATTTGCACCCCTGCCATCCAGGGAGTTACAGTCTGAAAAAGGTAGGGACCCTGACCATTATCCTACATTGCCTTCCGGTCGACCGCCCTCTGTTTGCTCTCACCATCCCTCCCTCCCAGGGCACCCCGTCAGGGGCTTAGGCACAAAGATCTTGTAGGTTTGGGTGCTAAGTCCCCCTCCTACTCCTACCCTATGCGTCTTTGAGGTATGCGTTATGCATATACGCTTTATTGAAGTCATTAAACTATCATAAAGCTCTTAAACGTTTAGTAATATTAAAAAGGAGTATTAGAGCAAATTGGGAAGAGATCTCTCTCTAGTGATCTCTCTATGAAGCAACTAATCAGTAGGCAAAGATGCACTTTTCATCACCTTACTCAATATCTACTTAAAGAAGTTTTTGAAAAGTTGACTCCAGCACCAAGGAGAAGTGGCATTTGGAGAATAGGAATAAAATGATTTTCCAATCACATGAGCCCTCTAACAGAAGAGAAAAATGTCATAATGGAGATGCTAATGGCAACAATGATAACAAGGATGGTGAGCAGGTATAATATCTAAGCATTAAAGCCAAGCTGGAGGGAAATAAAGTTGAACTGTTACTAGTCCAAAGGTAGGGATGTCGCAGGTAACCCTCATACCCCCATCCCTCGTGCAGTCTTTTGGTGTTTGCACACATCATCACTCTTACCTGTGTTTATCTGCCTATAAGACCCTTGACTGCTGTTGTGCGGACTTTTTCTAGTCCTAATGGTTTGAGTGTTGATAACCTGAAGGCAAATGCTTGACAATTTTTCTGCCCAATGGTGAGTATATGATCAGGATAAATGAAAGAGAGATAAGACCCTTGTTATTGGAGGAAAAGGAAAGAAGATACTCTTGTGAATTTCAATTGAGGTACTGACGGAAGTAGATCCCTTCAGATGTCAGTAGTACTTAGTAGTAGTGTTTAACACTCGTTCTTACTACAAAAGGCACCACAGGCGATGGATAGTGATAATAATACATGAAATGAAACAGATAATTTAGAAGAAAACCTTCCAGGCTGGAGTTTAAGGTACCTCCTAGACATTTGCCAATTATCAGGACTGAGGAAATCCTGGTAAAATATCTCAGTCAGGGAGGACAACGCTGGCGAGATTTGGACCATAGACCTCTCATTTACGAGTCCGTGCCTTAACGACTCTGGCTACCCGTGTCGGTTTCAGATGTTCTGCTGTAGTAGAAGAAAGCTTAACCTCTTTTCAATAAGTCAGACAGACATTAGCAATGTCAAGCGAAATTTTTAATAGAAACAGAAACTTCTATAAATACATGAAGAAAACTAAGGAATATCAGAATCGGTGTCAAGTCTTTTATTCTAAATTGCGGAAACTTGACCTTGGAACGGAGTGCTGAAACCGATCACACACACACATACACACATAAACATATATATATATATATATATATATATAAAGAAACTGTCAGAGACAATATAGCAAATCAGCTTGCTAAGAGATGCATGTGAAGATATCATGAATGGGGAAACGTTCGGGACGGAAAAAGACAACGAGATGTTAAACTGCATTAAGATAAACTGGTCATCGTGAGAATAGAGGAAGTTAGGAAAAAGGGTAAACTGTGTTTCTGTGAGGAACCTGTATTTGATTACTTATGAAGGGTTGTGAGCAACTGCACTAAGAGTCTAGTCTTTTACTGGTTTATGCCTAGCAAGATTTGTGTTCCTTGCGCATGTTCTCATAAATATTAGAATTTACTTAAATTCTATAACCTGCGGATAACGAAAACCGAACTTTCAAAACATCCACGCATCAAAACTTTAAAGGCTATCGTTCAAAATATATCGTGCAAATCTTCTCATCCAGCGGAATGGTAACTAGGCAACCCTACATTATACAGACGATGCAAAATGCAGGTGCTGACGCCGCATTCACCATACCACTGAGTAGGCTACAGTGGAGCTCGTAGCGCAATGGTTAACATGCTGGGAAGTTATGGTGAAGGTTGGATGTTCAAATCACAGCTGCAAATAAATGAGCTGTTTGTTCATGTTTCGAGAACGTTCTAACAAATCATGATTTCTTTCCGAATGCACTAGAAAGTGGCTTTACATATTCTAACAAGTAATAATTTGTGTTTTAATGAAATTTACATAATTAAACTAATTGCGTGAAACGACACATCCATGCCAAACTATCAGTTCTCGTTAAATTTAGTAAACATGAAAAGTACTTTCAGTGGCAATGTTTGAAGCGGCACCTTCACCACTGAAGGCCAAAAGCGCACACTGTTGCGTTACGAGTGCAAGTCACTGTAGGCATAGCGGTGCAAAGCTGAGTCATTTCGTCCGAAATTGATACGACGCGATGCAGTGGATAGTGCTTACGACATAATCTATACAGCGACGGGACTACATAACTTCTCAATCCGCAGCCGGAGAAGACTCACCCGGTATATAAGCTACTTTTACAATACGTGTAGAAGAAATATCTCACAAGTAATGTCACGTAAGTAGTCTGTGATAGATTTCTTCGATAACTGAAGTAATTTTAATTTGCGATCAGGCATCCATGCTGAAGGTAAACAGTCTTAACAATGGTTATAAAGCTGACGTTAATAATAAAAGAATAGTTAATTCAAAATTTGAGGTTAAAGTTTTCGAAAAATGTCATCCTAATCACATGATTGAACACCGCCGCATTTGTGTTGTAATAGGTATTCTTATTCGATATGTTTGTTCCTTTATAGATATTCTTCATTGCCACTCTTATCATTATGAAGCTATAAGCTCCTACAGAACCTCTGAGATCTTTGATACTGGGTTATTTACTCGTATTTAACATTACTTATACTCTTCTCGTAAACTATCGTGACTTAAAACCGTACAGTATTTTGTACAGGACAATTTGTGGATGCCCTTTGATTTATATTCTCATATACATTTTACTGTTCGAATGTTTGCATTTTTTTATTTGTTTAAGGTCGCTTTAAGCGTTTTGGTCTAATCGCGACCGATTTAGGTTCAGTAGAACGATAGTTTGAGTTTTATTAATGGTGTAAATACATAATTAAAACAGCCACTCCTGTATCAACAAACATTTCAGGGTATAAGGTACTCAACGGAGGAGTACCCTCGTGCACTGCAATCTACGGAAGTTCTATTGCGGCTACCACCCTCCAGGAGGAAGTGATGAAAGGAAGGAACCATAGGAGACCACAGGCCGCAGGCATATAGTCTACAGAGACGCACGGAAGTACCTAACAGTTCCTGGCCAGAAGACCCATTCCACTACTGGAGCTGTCCAGAGAGATGATTTAACTATCCGTCTAATGAAGCAGCCCTCTAGTGTCCTCGGGGAATACTCTTTTCTTGGAGCAAGCGTCCGTGCCATCTGACCGGCACCTCCACACACTACGAAACTAATAATTACATCTGACAGATGAGAAGGAAACGGAATGACAGGGAAACGAGGGAAAGGAAATCGTGATGGGTGAGAAACCATTCCAGCATTGCCCTATCGAACAGGGAAAACCATGAAAAACCCTAGGACAGAGCGGTCGGGCGACGGGAATCGAACCTGGGACCTCCCTAATGCAAACCTCGCATGTTACCGCGGAGCCAAATCACTCGGTCCTGAAGTATTTTAGTATGCTGTTCAGAATTGTATACTTACGTGCATAAACGTCAAGATAAAATATTACAGAGCTTTCGATCTAAGCATTTATGGTGCCCTTTGTGTGCTTTGTGACAAACAATATCATGCTGCGGTATTAAAAAAAGAAAGAAAAAGAAACACAATCAAGCTTTTCGGGTCCTAAACTCCTACTAGTTACTGCAACATTAATTGATCAGCTAAATTCTTAATTTCTACTGTGCTACGATGGCTATATATTCTAATATTGTTTTTATAGTATTTTATGTTATACAGAAGTCAAATCCTCTTGTCTTGCTCAGCATTATTCAGGGCATAAAGTTATATTCAAGATACGTCTATCCTGACTTGTCTTTTGAGGGATTGCCCCTAGTGAATAAACTTAACTGATATTCATCTTATTCTTGTTTATAGCTTCGATAAAGACCAGCCTAAGTAACAATGTTCCTTTCATACGCAGTTTGTAATGTTTCGGAGGGCAATCTAAAGATCCTCAATAACTATGCACATGTGAATTTGGTTACAGCGTTTGCAGAAAGTCTCAACTGTTTGCTCTTTTCAATCGATGTACGCTACACTCGTAATATATTCACAGCAGTTCTTGTTTATCATAATATAAAAGTCTTTTCTCCCTGCCGTCGCACTCATTTACAGTTTCATGCAATAAGATTCTCCTTCAGGTATAAAACAAGCAGGAATAAAATTTAGACTTAAATTTATGGAGCACGTAAAATATTTTCTTTATAATATGAGTAGATATTTGTTTCCAGCCCCTTGAACAGTAAAGAACAAAACACGGATTTTACAGTTAAGACTCAGGCTTATATTGGGAATTTTGCTTTACTTGGAAAAGTTGGCAAACTGATCAAGATAAATGCCTCAAATATACTTCTTATATACAATGTCAGATAAGGAGGAAAACTATTAGTTTAATTTCTACTACGTACATATACTACGAAGGGAATTCGTGAAATGAGCGGAAATCATTGGTACTGATATTTTACATCCCAAAAGAGTATTTTATCTCAAGGTGTACTGTATTTATAGCTTCTTACATTACAATATCGCTTATCAATTTGACGAAGATATTGTATGGGCTGTACCAATACGTTCAAATAAAACATTCTGCAACAAGTAGATCACGGTTGAAAGTTATTCTTCACACAGTTGGTTATCGGTTAGAGAAAAATCAGTAATTTCTGGTAAATAACTAATATATGCGCGTTTTTTGGGGGGAAATAAATGGATTTTAATCACTAAAAGAAAACAGATGAAGGACTGAAATCCTAATAGAATGTTCTTTTTATAATCTAGATGTAGTAATAAAAATATTAGAATGTTACAGTTATACTATGAACAGCTCACCAGTACAACACAATTAAAATTCTAGGCCGGTTATGTTGGCAGTCTAAATGCAAGACAGTCTGCTACCTTGTGCTGAAAGCAAGGATGAACACGCCATGAAGAAGCATGTCCCTAAAATCAATAAAACAATAAAGAACAATGAAAGACAAAACCTAAAAGAAAGGCAAAACATACCATCAGACATTTTAAGTTTTTCTTTGCACTTCATCACTGCTTCCTTAGCAGCTGCTTCGCGAGGATCATCAGCCTGAAAAGAAACATGAAAATGTTAATGTGTAGGAGCTTATATAAGTATAACACACTTTTAGATAACCTAAGTTTGTTCTTAAGATACCAAAAACATAAAGAATGACTGAATGGGGTGTGACAAAAAAGAATAAGCTAGCTGTATTCCTCAATTAATGAATTTTGCAGACAAAATTCAGAATTTACTTAAATTGTCAAGGTTGCTAAACTTGCTACGAGTGCCACATACAGAGTTAGAAGGCCAATGTTACGAGTACTATCAACTTAGCCAAGCGAGAAGACTCTGCGGTAACCTGAGGTTCGCATTCGGGAGGTCCAGGGTTCGATTCCCGCCGACCGTCAAAGCTCACCATGGGTTTTTCAAGGTTTCTCCGAGTCGAATGCTGGAGTGGTTTATTATCTACTATGATCTCCTCAAAGGAAACAGCATTCCTCGTGTACATCAGAAGGCTACTTGGTCGACAGGTAGTTGATCGCCCTCTTTAGACAGCTTCGTGCCTGGAATTGTTAAGGACTTCCGCGAGTCCTTGTGGCCTGCATGCCTGCGGCCCGTAACCTCCTCTGGTCCCCTCGCTTCATCCCTTTCTCTTGGGGTAGTGAAGAAGATCTAGGTGGCGAGATTTCCCCCCTCCGTTACATAACTCTACACACTAACCATACTATCAACTTTACTCGCCAATTGTAAACTTGGAGTTGCGATGAGCTTAACGTAATTTCACGTAACCTGGTGCAAAATAACGTCAAATTAAGAAATAATGCTAACCTAAAGTTCTGTTTATAATGTGGTTACTTTAACTAAATCAATGGTATATAATGGTAACTGCTCTAATGATCGCCAAACATGACTGATATATAAAGTTCTATCTCCTCTAATCCTGTAATCTTGGACTGATTACGATTACGATACTATGATCCTTCCCCATTACCCTGCTTCACATAGGATAGGTCTGAGTAACTGAGTTAGTTTCCTTCACACCAGGGGGCAATTGCTTAAAGAGGACTGAATGGCGAAGATTTTCATAAATAAAAAATAAAACTGAAACATCTAACTTTTTTGTGCAGTGATATTAATTGGAGTTTCCTCTTTTTTTGATATACATATTAAAATTTAGGCATAATACCTATATATAAATATATTTTTAAAATGGTACTGCATCAACCACATTGTACTGTGAATTCTGCACTCTTTATAGAAAAATCATAACTCCTACCCACTTTGGAGCAGAGTGGTAAAGTTTATCCCATCTTTTATAAGCTTTGCTCTACAAATTGGTACTTCTGTTAAATATAGCAGTTGCTGTGTACTCAGGCCAAGTGGTTTATTGCTTTTGTAAAGCATGCGAATTGAAATCTCGAGTTTTGCTTTGAACGGCTTTTTCTGATATAAATGACACTTTTTTCTCAGAAACTATTGAAGATAGCTACATTAAATTTTAGGATGATAAAAATAACTTCTGTTTCTGCCTTTGTGGATATATGTTGATGTTAATATCATGGCTGGTTATTTTAAAAGAGAATTGAGATCTTCTTTAATAAAAAAATGGTATAATTAAGAAAATGATGCCATCTTACTTAATGAACAAACTTATGAGGTAAAAGTAGATCAGTGCACTTATAGGTTGTAAGCATGCATCTACATGCTATGAAAATTTAGTCAGATATCTTAAATAGTTTCCGAGAATGGAGATTTAACATTGGCAAGATAGGGCTTTCAATGTCACCTAAAAGGCCCAAGCTAAAAGCGCTCAACCAGTTCCTTTTGTATCACATGACCTCAGCTTAAATGTTCCTGTCGTAATTTATAGTGACACTGCAGTTTTCTATAACAGTAATTTATAACGTCCTATACTGTAGAAAGCAATTAGTTTAGTTAGATAATTATTATATAACGTATCTTATTGATATTATTGTATATTAGTTTCTGTATCGCATACATAGTGGGTAGAGAAGGTATTGTTCCACTCCAAAATTCGTAATCGGAACTTCTTCGTAAATACATTTTTTGAGGCGCCCTGAATCCAGAAAATGCATTTTCAGAAAAGGGTCCATGTATGTGTCTGTGTGATAGCATAATTCAAAAACGGAAAGTAGAATAGGTACCAAACTTGGTATTTAAGTTCAGTATCTTCCCAGGATACGACATGAAGATTTGTAATAAAATCCGTTGCATGGAACATTTTTCAACATTTAGTTTTCTAAAAAAATGGCTGTAACGATTTTGATTAAAATAGCATATATTGAAGATATTTACATAACAAATAAAGTGTATATCTTGAATTTTCTGTGAATAGCTTGAAAAGTCCTCTTCATTCGTAAGAAATTTTGTACAATCTTGTATAACAGGTAAACACTAAGTGATATAGAAAACTCACTACGTGAAAAATGTAGTTCTCTTTAAAACACACAATTTGTTTCAAATACATTTTTCTGGCATAATACGTTTCCGAGATATCATTATTACGGTTCAAAATGTTCTGTACTTGGCCATTCTCTTAAAGTCCTGTCAATAGTCATTTGTTTCTTTCGATTACATGGAAACAGTATGGAATTTTAAAGCCAACGTATAGTGACCAGTTCTTAAACATCTCTCATGATCGCTGTTCTCTTTGCATCTATATTGAAATGGTAATGTAGCTCTTCTACAAAAGTTTATTTGAATTAAGATGCAGTGGACAGAAAAATAATTAGTAAGAATAGTTTGTATACTCACTAATATAGATAGAGGGCATAAAAAGTGATGTGATGTATCACATAAGATTTTTTTCACCTTCAACAGAGTGTATGAGTAACATCGTTCTTAATAGATGCTTTACAGATGCTTACAGAAATAACGGTACAGGAATGTTTCTCCTTAAAATCAAATTTGAATCTTTTCCAAAATATTTAATTTCCAAAATTAAATTGAGTTTTGTTTATGCACGCTCTTTAACTACTATGGTTCTTAGCGTCCCATTCTATATTGGGCGTGAAAGGCCTCTTTATCAGGTTTGAGGTTCTTTTATGTGCCGTTAATTCTACAACACGGGACCACCCCTTCCGAAGGAAGCCGAGCTAAGGATTTTTACGCCCGAAAAAATTTAATTTCCAGGATTCTCATCTTTCCAAAATCCTTAATTTCCAGGATTCTCATCTTTCCAAATAAAAAGGTTTGTAGGCTATATTATAAAAACTTAACAAAATTAGGGAATATATCATCTCACTCCTTCGGGCATCACTTCGTTGACCCCGCTGGTTCTCACATTGCATGACGGTGACACGTTAAACAAATACAGTCGAAGGTAAAAGATGCGTTTTTAACGGTAGATAATATTGATTAAAATGAGAAAATTATGCCAATGAGTGGTATAAAGTTCTAACACTCCAGGGTTAGCTACTTTTATTTCCTGTTAGATGTTTAGATCATTATCGTTATTATTATTATTGTTATTATTATTATTGATAAAATGCCGGAAAATCTGAATGCAAAATTATAGAATATGAAGCACCAGCCAAAATATTTACTGTTTCTAGGGTATTTCATGAGTTATGACTTTATTTTATTAGCTGGTAGTGTCACCATGTAGGTGCTATTACGCCTAGTGCTGTGTTTCGGACCAATAAGCATACCTATGGTAGTTCTGTCAACTCATTGGTAAATTATGATTTGGTATAGGTGAGGAATGGCGATCTGCCTCAAGTAGGAAAGAGAAGGAGAGGTAACTTGTGCCTCATTCTAATATGGTGGAGACTGACTTTGTCGATCTCTCGCAAGATTAATTGCGAATACATAGCAAATGTATTTTTGGAAATGCTCTTGAATATATGTTCCAATTCTCGGGATGTTAGCATTTTAGTCCTCAAACGTTCGTTATAGGTCCTCAAATAAATTAACGTTTCCTAGCTAGTTCTTAAAAAGGCAACATATACGACCCGCTTCCTCCTTCCTCGCACTAAGGATGAATGAAGGAGGCGCCAGCGTATAAATTAATATATATCCTAAGACACGCCCTATTAACGCCCTTACAAACGATCAGAAATCCGATGTAGATTACTTCCTGTGATATGTGTACAACCTGTTCTTACTAAAGTTTATTTTTCTATCTGCTAGATTTGAATCCATATGAACCTTTACAGAAATAGCTACATTACACTTTTCGTATTAGATACTAGGAGAACAGCAATAGGCCAATGTTTAAAAAGTGGACGCTATACGCTGGCCTTAAAATTCCAAACTATTTCCATGCAATCGCGAGAAACAACAGAATGTTGACAGGACTAAGAGAATGACCAAGTAATGAGCAATTTGAACTATAATAACGAATATCTCAGAAATGGCTTATGCCACAAAAAACATATTTGAAGTAAAGTGTGTGTTTTAAAGAGATCTACGCTTTTTGTGTAGTACGTTTTCGTCTGTCATTTAACTTTACCAGTTATGCAAGATCATACAAAATTCCTTCCGAATGAACGGGCTTTATAGGCTCTTCTTAGAAAATTCAAGATATAGATTTTATTTGTCCTGAAAACATCTTTAATATAAGTCATTTTAAATAAAATCGGCAGGGCCGTTTTTTTTTTTAGAAAATAAACGTTTTCGAAAAATCTTCCATGTAAATGTAGTTTGAGGAAGGAGAGAAATTTTTTAAAATCTTTGTGTTGCATCCTTGAAAGATACCGAACTTAAATATCAAGCTTGGTACTGATCCAACTTTTCGTTTTAGAGTTAAGCTGTTCACAGTCACTCAGACACACAAACGGACATTTTTCTAAAAATACTTTTTTGGATTCAGAGGCCTCTAAACATGTATTTCCGGTAAACTCTCGGTATAGAATTTTTGGGTGGAATGTAATATCCTCTCTACCTACTATTTACATGCTAGAGAAAGCAACAGGTAAAAATAATCTAATACACATTCTATAATTTATCTATAAATATTCAAGACTGTCTAAAAATAGTGTATGACATGCATGTTTAAAGCAATTTTATTCTGCTCGCAGGATAAACTCTCTTTTTAGGTCTTGGATCGTAAATAACTATTATTTAAACTAGAGCACTCCCGCAAGCCCGAAGGCGATGTTTTATTCAATTAATATCGGCATTGAAAGCTTAGGTATGTATACTTTCTTGATTTAAGTTATTTTCATTGAATTTTGAAGCATTGTAATGACAATACGAATGCGTTATCTTCACGACTTTGTTTACTGATTCTTTTACAAATCATGCTTACAAAAGACTATTTTTCTATCCACTTCATGTTAACCAGGATAAACTTTTCAGAAATGGATTTCTTATACATATCATTGTAGGTAAAAGAGAGATACAGGACTATGAAGTGATAGTCAACTCTTTAAAAACTGCGTGGCTATATGTTAGCTTTCAAATTCCATTGTTTGCATGACCACGAGAAACAAACGAATGATGACTTTAGCACTTTTAAAAACTATAAACTAATTGAAAATGCACATCAATAACAACGAATATCTCAGAAATGGTTAATGCCAACATATTTTGATTAGACATTTATTGTGTGATTTTGTCGATATCTGCATTTTTTGTGTGGTAAGCTTTTATTTGTCCCTTGTGGTTTATAAATTGTAATAAGATGGTATTACACGTCCCTAGCATTTAATTAAGAGGAATGTTGGCTAAAAAGGATCCTAAAATAGATTCCAATAAAACGAAGAAGGGGAAGCCAAGAAGAACTTGGCTGGGCCAGTATCAGTTATGGCAAATACGCAACTTTCAAGAGGAAGATTGGTGAGACCGTAAATGTTGAAAATTGGGATGTGACAAACGACCTTGGTGTTATGTAAATTTGCATATTACATGCACACAAATTATATTTAGCTTGTGACAGATCAGACACTTTTTATTTTATTACTAATTTATTACCTGTGTTATATGTTTACTCCCTCTACCACGTTGTCAGTTTTTAAACACTTGACTTCCGCTGTTCCCTTTGTATGCATAACGAATTTGTATCGTAGCTATTTCTGAAAATATTTATTTGGGTTAAAATGAAGTAGAAAAATAAGCTTAGTAGGATTAGTTTGTATACCCACTAATATGCGATAGAGGGTAGAGAAAGTCATGTGAATGTAACTTATCAGATTTTTCTTACCGTTTAATTTGTATAGCTGTCTAATCGAAGGGGGCTTTGACTTGAAACACTACTGATGGTTTTATTACTCATTGAACTGTAGATTTTTATTGTTAGTATTTGTTTCAGTAATTTTTACTATAAAACATACTCATATTCATCGTCACTGTATACTTCAGATTTTCAGTTAAAAAGTTGTATGTTACTGTTATTAAGATGTTTAAAGTTATGTATTCTGTGAGGTAAAATATTTCAGAAGTATTAGTTTAGTGCTTTAAAAGAAAATTGAAGTTGAATTCGATTCCCACTCCAACCTGGAATCGAACCCGGGATCTCTGAGTTAATTTATTAGCTATAATCATTTTAGTTGAATTTATTATGTTTAAGATTATATTAAACATCGAAGACATTCATTTCTAGACTTAGTTATTTCGATTATTTCATCATTTTTTGTGAACTTGCAATTACCTACATTAGTTGTAGCGTTTTCCAGGTTGCATTTATTTCTTCCTGTAAATGAAAATTAAACACATGCAGAGCACACTTTATACCAATTCACTGAGATATCTTACCGTAATGGCATAGAAGCAGTAGCACAGAGCTATTATCACAGAGACGAACTTGACCATCATCTTCTCTCGCATACTGCCCAACATGGGCGTTGCAGTTGTTTATATACACATGAACACGGTTGACCGCCTCTCCCTACATTTTAGTCATTATTTCATGTGGGAACATTAATCATCAGCACTCAGAGGAAGAGCCAGTCACCTGACGGAAGCTGACCAGTAATAATGTAATTAAGTTTTACCCAAACATCTGACGTCACCGTAAAAATCAACTTTCTGAAGGTCAAACTTTAAGCCAGAAATAATTAACTTTTGACACTGAAAGCAACAGGCCATGTCACCATCACTACTGTCAGCTTACATCACAGTAAGGTTTCTAGAGGTGGGAATAAGGGATGGAGAGAGATGCAGAAAATACAAAAAAACAGGCAACAAAGTAACAGGTATTACGCCTCGGGTAACATGTGTCCTTGGAAGAAACAAACATAATTTGCCTAGATGCATCTGCAAACAACGTTCACCACGTTGAGAACCTATCCAATGCATGCGCATATAGATTTGAAGTGTTTAGAAAAACTCTGACGCATTGCATTCACATGACCTTCTCTACTCACTCCTCGACAGACTATTCTTACAACGATTTATTTTTCTATCTACTGCTTGTTAATTCAAATAAACTTCCAAGTTACATTTTTCACATTTCGGTGCAGGATACAGTAGGTAACGCAATAGTCAGATTTTTAAAGAGCTGTCGCTATGCGACTTGAAATTCCATGCTCATTGCATGACCACGGGAATGAAAACAAATAGCGACTTGCTACTTAAAAAAAAAATATCTGATGTGTTCCATTCAAATGACTTTCTCTACCCTCTATACCTTCCAGTGGGTATACAAATTATTCTTACTAACGATTGTTTCCTATCTACTTCATTTTAATCCAAATAAACCTTTGCAGAAATAGCTACATTATACATTTCGTTATACATACAAAGGGAATAACGACAGTGAAATGTTTAAGAAGTGACTTTAAAATGCCATACTCTTTCAATGTGATGCAGTAATTTGTATCACAAATTATTTAAATGTAAAGAGTGATTATAGTATGAATATGCATTATTATGTGACATTGATTTGAGATGTTTGTTGATTGTAATTATTGTTGGGAAGTAAGTTATACTGCCTTACTGAAACTGACAATAATAGCGTGCAATAATGCAGCGAGGGGGTGAGCTGTTTATCATTATTGGAAACGAGGAAGTTACGTAATGTTGGCGCGTTTTCCTTTAGAATCTTCTGGAACATTTCCCTAGAGCATATGTATTCATAATTTTCATTGGATATAAAAATAGACGCTAATGTTGGCGCGTTTTATTAGCCAATTGCAGTTCAGTTATAATCTTTAGGCATATCTGGGTGAAGGAGTATAAAAGGTAGGTTAGAGGTAAAGGCCCCGTCAGTTCGTCGAAAATATTTTGTATGATACACGTCGCCTTCAGTCCAGCAGAAATATTACACGTCGGCTATCGATTCGCAAGTTACGCGTATAAGAGTTATGAAAAATCTCAAGTATGGTAAAGTTAATTATACAAAGGGTTGAAGTACGTGGATTAAAAGTGATCAGTAAGAAGTTGTTATAACAGTTTCAGTTTGGCGAGTGTCTAGATCAATGTGTAAATGTGATAGTAAATGTGTTCGACAATAAAAGTGTAAAACAAATTCCTTCATCAGTGTTATCTTTGGATAAAAGATTCCTTTCCGTTTACACAACCTGTATAAAGAGAAGTGCTTGACCAAAAGATCATAGCTAGCCGGAGGACAGTGAACAAAAATTAAATAAAATAACAGTAGCATTCTTTCAAACGAACACTAATACTACCGCAAATTGCTAACACCAGATGGAGCTACAAACCTAACAAAGAATCACGTCACAAAATGGCTTCACCACATGAAGTAAACACACATATACAAATGCATTAATAATACACAAATAACATCACAAAAGTTACTTCAAATGACATTGCGAGAAACAACTGAATGTTGACAGGACTTTAAAAGAATAACAAATATTGAACAACGAACCATTAATAACGGAAATCTCGGAAATGGCCAATTTCACAAAAACGTTATTTCAAATAAATTGTGTGTTATAATAGTCTACGATTTTTAAGTACGTTTTCGTCTATCAGTTAACGTTTATCAATTGTACAAGATCATACAAAATTTCTCACGAATGAAGGGAACTTCGCTGGCTATTCCAGAAAAAACAGGGTATACATTTTATTTATCATGTAAATATGTTTAACATTTGGTATTTTAATCAAAATCGTTACAAAATCGTTTTAGAAAATACTTTCATTTAAAGGGTAGTTTGGGGTGGGGGCTTTTCCTGAAGATCTTTGTGTCGCATCTTTGGAAGGTTCTGAAGCTAAATACCAACTTTGGTCTTATTCGAATTTCCGTTTTTGAGTTCTGCTGTTCGCAGACACACAGACAGACACACACACACACACACACACACACACACACACACACACACACACACACACACACATAGGCAGGCACATGAACAGACCATTTTCGATTTTTTTTTTTTTGGATTCAGGTAGCCTCAAAAAATGCATTTCTGGTGAAATCTTGTTATCGAAGTTTTGGGTGGAAGCAATACCTTCTCTACCTACGTGGTAGAGAAAGTAAAAAGTATAGATATTTTAAAATCCAAGATAATAAATAAGAATATCTGGAAAATGGTCAAAGCAACAGGATGTGCCTTAATGAGTTCTACGTGTCCTTTTGTTTTCGTAATAAGGTTTTGTCTTCATCTCTTACGGTTTACCAGTTATACAAAGGTGATTTAGATTGAAAGTACTTCAGGGGCTATTTCCAAAATGTAAGATATACTTTTGTTTATTGTAAAAATATCTTAAATATATGGTACTTGAATCAAAATCGTTTCAACCATCTTTGAAAAAATAAACTTTTTCAAAATTTTGCCATGTAACGGGTAGTTTGGGGTGAGGATTTTCTTCAATATCTTCGTGTCGCATCCTTGGAAAATGCTGAAATTAAAAGGCTAAGTTTGGTATTCAATCGACTTTTAGTTTTTGAATTATGCTGTTCACAAACAATCAAGAGGACTCAAAACGTGTATTTCCAATGAAATTTCGGCATGGAATGTTTGGCTGGAATGTAACACCTTCTCTACTTTCTTCCTATAGGTAAGTCGTAGAGAAAGCAAAAATTATACCACTTAAAGAAGCTTTTCTTGTTATGTTGGGTGACACTAAACATTTCCATGCTGAAATGTCAACCTTTCTTTTAGAAAATCTTCACATAACTTTCTCTAACGATTACCGTTTACTTTTATATAGCTTCTATAAACTATTCTTACAAAAAGCTTTTATATATACCCTTTATGCTAATCAGAATAATCGTTTGTAGAAATGGTTTCATTAAACATTATATTGTAGGCAGAAGAGGGATGAATACAAGTGCTGAAACAGTAATCAAATCTAAAAAGCGACACGCTTATATGTTAGCTTTGAAATTCCATATTCTCTCCATGACATCGCGAGAAACAACTTAGTGGTATAATCACTTCAAAAAGTGAGAAACGTATTGAAAATTTCAAAACAATAGCAACATTAATATATTCTCAAATGATTGGTGGCAAAAAAATTTATTTGAGATAAATTGTGTTTTAAATTTATCTACATTTTTTGTGTAGCAGGTTCACTATCCCATATTGGATTGGATTGGCAAGCGAAAGGAATTCGGCACCGATCCAGGGAATCTGGATGTTGTACCGATGTCCCAGTAGGAGGCGCCCGTGGGAGGGAGGAATGAAGTGGACGGAGACAACGGCCGGTCGGAACCTGGAATGACGACACAGCAATGACAGGATCCCTACAGTTTCCAGACATAGACGCCCCGGCAGTCGGACAGGCAGACCGGGGTTCCAACCCCACGCAGGGCCCAACGCCCTTCCCAGGAGCCGGTCCTTATACCCCAGCAACCAGCCGAAGGCCGAGAAAGTGCACAGAGAATATCCTTTTTTCTGCCACGCTGCACCGAAACACCACGCCGACACTTTCAACCCTGAAAAAGACCAACCGGGTTGAAGAATGAATAAAATGAACAATAGAACGAAATGGAGGGACATGAAATTTGGGGGTTGAAAGAAATCGTTCCAGCATTAGCCTTACGACCCGGAAAAAAACAGAAAGGTCCATGGGTCAGCGTGGGTGGTCACCGGGGATCGAACCTCCCCTGACCTGGGATCTGGGACCTGCCGAGCCATCCCACTCGTTCTCTATAACTTATGGTTTACCAGTTGTTAAAGATTATACAGAATTATTTCCGAATGAAATAACTATTTAAATGTCAGATTTCACAGCTATTCACAGAAAATTCAGAATTTACAATTTATTAATGATATAAGTATCTTTAATCCAGTCACAGCCATTTTTAAGAAAATAAAGGATAACGAAATTTTTTCCATGTAAAGCGTAGTTTGGAAGGTTCTGGAAACGCTTCGTGTCACAAACTTTAGCTTAAATTCAAACTTGTATGTTTATCCGACTTTTAGCTTTTTAATTATCCTATTCAAAGGCACACAAACGCGCACGTGCGCATGACCCTTTTCTGGGAATATTATTCAGTGGACCTCAAAACATGATTTCCGGCGAAATCTTCAAATCTTCTTCACATGAGTGACAAGACAATTGACCAGTAGGAAGTCACCATTTAGGCGACAAAACGCATGCGACAAAGTTGAATTGTAGTTAACTTTCACCTCGCGCGGCATGACAGCGTCTACAAAATTGGTTCGCGTGTTTTTGTAAAGCTGGCATAAACCTAAGTTCGGATGCATATAAAATTACAACGAAAAGGTGTGAGATTTCACCGTTCTTCGCCAGGCAATGTTAAATCGTGTCGCCTTATTGTGAACACTGGATAGCGAGGAGCAATATCATGCCCAATGTCGCTCATGCTGCATCACCAGTGTCACTACATTGTCAATTGGGCTTATTACAGATAGCGTTATAACTAGATGTCAACTCCGGTAGAGAATTCCTGGTATACTGTAAGTTTCCTGGAAGACAGCCGATATACAACTGCGGTAGAATCCCTCGATGACGCGGTTGAAGACTTCTAAGTGTAGGTTCAGCCCAACCGCGTCATTGAGAATGTCTACAGCAGTTCTAGATTAAACATTTGAACGTGAAACTTCCAGCAGATCACAGCTAATCATCCCGGAATTAAATTTTAGTATAATTCTGACTCGGGATCCGAAAGTCTATGTTTCAGATAAAATTCTTTCATATCAATATTCTACAAGAGGAAACACTGAAGGGAATAATGTCTCGTAGTGTTATTAGAAGGAGACATTAATACGAACATGTTTTAAGCAACAGGATATTTATTAGCAGATAACTGAGCTTAGGTCGTCACAGATTACTCAAAAATACTTCAAAACATAAAATCGCAATATAGCTACACATGAAGAACCAACGGGAAAAATGATGGATGCCACTTTTTTGTCGAAAATGAACTAAGACATGTAGAATGAACATGCAGCGTTATACGGCAAGAATTACCCATGAACGGAAACAATGCTGGATGTCAGTTGTGGCGTAGGAAAAAATAATGACTGCCATTCCCGCATGTTTCTGAACCTTTTTCTTTTTATTCTGTACCCTTTGCAAACTCTGTTTGCAACCCTGCTTTTATTGTTTGTTCTCAGTCCCTTGTTTCCATAATTATTATTTTGTGGATGCAACTCATAAGTTATGAGTTCTTGCAATTGCAGTGGTATTTCTGTATTGTTTATTTGCAAGACGGTGATATGGAAAGTGTGGAAGGTGAAGTAGATGACATTCAAAATGTTTCTAGCACAGAGAAGTCTTCAAAGAAGAGAAAGAGCTATGGCAGAATGTTTAAAGTCATGCAGAAAGTGCGCTTTTCACCTGATGAGGTCGGCCCAGACTAAGAGTGTAAGAGATTACAGTGTTTTGAAAACGTGTCTGCTGAGCAAAGATCACAAATTCTTAAAGAATTTAATGAAATAGGAAGTTAGCATGTGCATAATTTCTAATTATTTTGATTGATGTCTATAAACACAATAAAACAACGTAGATCTGGATAAAATTTGGACATGTAAGATTCCATGACAATGCTTATTCTTATAAAGTGCGTGTCTCAGATGGTCAAAAGATGACCGTGATATCAGTCTGTGTTAAAGCATTTATTGCTATTCATGGTATCACATCGCGAAGAATAAAAGCTTTGCAAACATCAAGAAAGTCTCTAGGTGCAGTTCTGAAGGATATGCGTGGAAAGTACAACCATTTATATCATAATAAAATCCCGAGGTTTTTGAAGCAGTTAAAGAGCACGTTGTAGCTTTCAGATGTAGGCCAAGTCATTACAGCAGAAGTGTAAGGAAGAAATTCCATCTCCCTGCAGAGTTCAATGTTACAAAAAAGCATCAGATGTACAAACCAAAATATTGATAAGATATACAAGAAGATTGAATTCATTTAAATTAACGTTCCCCATTAGAGGTCACTCTTGTACGGAGTGCGACGTAATTATGACCTTCACTAACAATAGACACCTGCTGACATTTCTCTACATCAACCTAGCCGCTTTTCTGCAGAAAGAGTGAAAGCTTCTCCTTTTGATGTCATTGGAGTAGATAAGGCACTTCTGAGATCTTGGACCAGTTTTCTGTCACCACTGTACAAGAAGAAGTGTTCTTTTGCCATCTAGCCAGTGAAAGAGCTTCTGTTTCAACATGAGATGGGATCTCTTGTTCAATCCCGAAGTTCTTGCAACGGCACAAGTGAGAGTTCATAAATGAAGCAACATTTCCTTCGCCCATGTCCGTATAAAGTTGAGGATGCAGCTGCTGAGCTAAATTCTGGAGAAATTGCTCTTCCTGATTAACATCTTACCTTTGTACAAATACCTTCCTTTCACACTCCTAAAATAAAGCAAAATATCTGGCATCGTGCTTTCAATATTAATTTTTCATTACAGTGAATCAATTTTGGCAGTTATAAAGGAAGTAATATTCTTTACACTCTGTTGCAGAGCTCATTCCACTTTCACTTGAGAAAATTAGGGAGCTTTAACCTTGTTGAGTTTTTGTAGCCCAGAAGCAAAGGATTTCTACATTAAACTGCCACTTTGTGGGACAAAAACACAATGAGCAAGTAATAGGAAAAATCTAAGCGTTCAGTGAAACAGTGAGAACTAAAGAAATGGATGTACGAGGTGCGTTCCACATTGATTACGGTTTATTTTTTCCCGTCATTCATGGTGTGCCATTTGACTCATCATTACAGTTGCAAGTACGTAGTGCTTTGCTCTAACAGCAAGTGGCAGGGAAATCACTAGAAGCATTCTTACAGCCCATTATCCCATCTACTGTCATTACGTGAGCGGACAACGTGGAGTGTGGTCATCAAAGTCGGCGCTAGACGACGTGGTTTCTGTGGAAAGGGAGTGTGTTAAACACTGCGATATTCATAGGCGACTAGTAGTAGTATATTGCCAGTGTGCACCATCACGAAAAACCGTATAAAACTTGGTGAATGGCTGGAAAAGTGCCTCAAATCAATGGAGAAAGAACCAGTTCTGGTAGGAAAGTGACTGTGGTTACACCGGTCAACATTCAAGAATGAAAAAGCATATTTAGGAGAATAGGTGGATCATGTCCACGGATTGGAAGAGGTCACAGGACTGTCCAGAACTACTCTGCACCGCATAGTGCACGGAAGCTTTAAGCTTGGGAAGATATCCCACAGGTGGGTTCCCAAATTCCTGAATGCAGCGTAAACACACAGCGCAAGGACGTGTTGCAGAATGTTTCATATCCAAACTTGTGATTGGCGAGACATAGCTCCACTACCATGAGCCGGAGACCAAACCCAAATCAATGCACTGGAAGTATAAAGACAGCCCCCCCGCAGAAGTAGTTCCGTACATCGTCTTTAGTAGTAAATCACATGGTCACAATCTTTTGGGACATGTATGGAATCTTCCTCACTGGCTGGCTGGAATCAGAGACCACCATTAACAGCATGGCGTATGTGGAGACTCTTCGGAGGTTGTGCCGTGCAATCCAAAAGAACCGGCCAAAAATGGGCAGAGGGTATGCTCTAACAACACAACAACGTTCACCCCCATAAGAGTCGAAATACCACTGCTGCCATAACTTAAATGGTGTTCCAGATACTGCCACACCCATCAAATTCTCATGACTTAGCCCTTTCTGATCACCACCTATTCGGAACTAAGGAGAAACGCCTGCTCGGACATCATTTCATAGACTTTCAGAAACTGCAAGCAGCTGTCCTGCAGTGGGAGCAACAGACTGCAAAATAGTGGTTCGAGGAAGGTCTACAGAAGTTTACATCAGTAGCGCAAATGTGGGCAGCTTAATGAAGACTATGTTGAAAACGTGAATGTATCTGCCGAGGAATAGAGGGTTTAGTGAGTGTAAAACAATAAAGCGTAAGTCAATATGGAAGGCCCCTCATATTATTTCAGAGTAATCTATATCTGACATTCATTATTGTTTCCAATAATAGTGTGTATTAACAATTGACAAGTTGATACAATGACCATAATATTAAGATAAAGATTCTGAAATATATTAAAAATATGAGACAATAAATACCCCAAGTATTGGTGCACAGAGTTTCAGACTACATAGCCAAGTTTTAATCACAAAGCGTTTCAAACATTCAATTGCTTCTCCTGAAAAGCTAATTCCGAATGTTATCCATAATTTTTCCCATCATATAGTAGCAATTCTGTATCGTGGCCTATAAGGACCCACCAGCTAGAGTCGGGAGTGCACACGAGGGCGGGTGAAAGTCAGGCTGCACAGTAGCATTTCTGAGTCACGTGACCTGTCAGTGTACAACCAGCGAGAATGAAAGAAAGAGACAGTGTAATATGTTTGCTTCTATATTTCTCTTACGCAGTAGCTTCTTCCAAACTCCTTAGCAGAAGCAGTTCATCGTTAGGAGCTTCAAGCGGTAGGTTAGCAAAAACAGAGAAAACTGAATGCATAAACTTTATACTTGCCAAAAGTTCGTTGATAAAAAAATAAGTTCTTTTCAAACAAAGTGAATAAGCCGAGTGTTTTATCGCAGAGATGTTGGAAGTATTTAACAGAATATATCTCCAATTAAATTGCAAAGGACACCTTATATACTGTGGCAAAGGGAAAAGCTTCACATTTGGTCGTTATGATGATGATGTTTGTTTGTTTGGTTTTTTGGTTTGAGGATTTCTGTAATGTTCGCAATCAACGTGGCGGGAAAATAAATACAGATATTTTTTGCATCATTTCTATACTATTTGAGAATTATTATATATTCTTTATTATTCTTTAATCTCTGAAGGCAAGTTAATGAGCACAAAAATAAGATGTTTTTGGAAGTAATAACAAGATTTCTTATCTAGTTATCATTCCCTCTCTCGCCCTCAGTTCTTTGAGAAAACGGTTTTGAGGCAGACGTAGGCAGACATCCTTATAGCATTACTTCCTAGCCCATACTCAACAGTTTAGGTATTGTAATTTGTAATCGATCCAATTAGTAGTACCCAATAAAGCAGAAATTGGGAACGGAGTAACTTGAAATGACAAAATATTCACACTTATATGCATTCCTCTTGTATATTTTACCTATTTAAAACGTTTCGATGTATACATACGTTTTCCTTCATATATAGTGTATTCTGCCCTTATCATGCATTAAAAAGCACATTCCCGTGTGAGGGGTTCCGTTTTCGATTCTCGGCTGGGAGTAGGAATTTTTCTCTAGCCAAGATATTTACCTATCATCCCCAGAGTCTGGAAGTATGCGTTAGAGTGTTACTGTGTGTGTGATCTAATGTATAAAACCCGAAGTTTACCAGAAATCCAACGACAAACAAATGTGAGTTAACCTAATGTCTATAGCAAATAATATGTTCCAAAGGAAAGGCCGCCGATAAAATCATTGTAGTTAAAGGTGAGATAAAATGGAACTAAAAAAGGGGATGTATTAACTAATATAAATATTGATTATATAAGGTGTTAACCTATACCTGAGAAGAAAACCAAAGCAGGAGTTCTTTGAATAAAGTTTAACACCCATTCTTACTACTTACGACACCACAGGCGTTGGACACTGATAATAAATTAAATTAAATGATAATTAGGAAGGGATACAAGGAAGAAAATGTCCCAAGCCTTAGTTATAAAGTGCTATTTATGAGGACTAAGGAAAACTTGAAAAACCCTCGGTGAGGGAAGACTATCCTGGTGGGATTTGAATCGCGGATCTCTCATTCACAAGCATGTGCCTTAGCAGCCACCTCAGCAACCCCGACCACCTGTATCAGTATGAGTTCTCAGCAACGAAGAAAAGGAATAGTCGCAATATTCTGGTAAGATGCGCGATAATAACCCTTAAGCGATAACACAATATTTGTTCACGTTTCATCGATTACATGCAGCACGGTTGCCTTTGTGAGCAAAACTTTCTTTTTTCCTTCATTTTTTTATTCCTGATCGCTGTTGTACGTCATTAACACAACTGTTGCCATGGCAACGCGCTCACAGCTGCGTCATGCAATCGTCCAAAAAAAAAGTGAGCAATCAGCTGCTTCGTGACCATTAGAATTCTGACGTCTGTATATTTATATCTCAGTTGCACTTCATTGTTTGGATTGACCCAAACAAACCTTTTGGCAAATTGATAGCTTGAGCTGCTGCTAAGCACTTCTTTGAAAAATCTCCCACCTTTATTTTTTCTTTTGGAGCCGCAATATAGCTTTCTGACTGAACGGACATGAAAGGAACACAACAACTAAATTGCTGGAGCTAGCATTTATTGTCATCACCTTAGAATTTAGAGCACGTGGTAGATAAAAGAGAAACTAATGTTGTGCGTTTATTAGCCTCATTGATTGTTTGGATGTCATATATGTTCCTTTTTCTCTCTCATTTTTTTCGGTTTTCAGAATTTTAAAATGTTTTTCCGCAAAAGCAGTTTCAGGGCGAAAGAATTATCAAAATCAGTTAAGGCAAAATTAATACCCTTGTCCTGCCAATTTTAAATCTCCTACGTCTATGATTCATTACCTCGGAAACCATTTGGGGTATCAGACAGACGTTTTTACAGGATGTCACTGTAAGCCTCCTAACAATCACTACTTTCATTCAATAAATTTGTTTCTTAGGGAAATTAGGACATTTCTTAGTTATATCATACTTTGATAAAAATTTATCAACTATTATTGTTTTAAAAAGTAACCAATCATATCATTAACACTAAAACACATGGATCCACAACATTACTCAGACGTTGATGCAATCATCCTACGATTTAATTTATTTAGCTTCATTAGTTTCTATGAAAGCGAGTCATTTATGTAATAAAATACCATTCCAGAAAAGGCTGTTCAAAGCAAAAATGGAGAGATGTCGCATATGTTTCAAAGAAAGAAACGGCATGTCTTGAGCACACAGACGCTGCCATATTTAAAAGTAGTACCAACTTGTACAGCAAACATTTCCCTAAAGGAGGGCTTAAGTCTTTCTGTCTACATACTCGTCAGAAAGTGGTCACTACCCGTAAAGCATCCGCAAATGATGATATTCCTTTACTAAATGCAAATTACTCTTTTGTTATAATTCACTGGTCATGTTTAGAAACTAGAGATAAATGTGTATATGTATATGGTTTACTGAATATGACATACATGTTATGGCAATAAAATTCGGTTATATTTTGGCCTATAATCCTGTGTATTCCTATGATCAGGAATATGTTAATAATGGTATATTAACCAACTGTACTTTGAATCACAGGGAAAACATGCTGCTTTATGTATTTACTATGTAATTATGTTTATTTCTATTCAGCAACCAGCATTGATACCATTGTGAGAAAACACTTCTGTTTATTTTTGTTATAAATTATTGCTATGTATTTAATGAATATCATTCAAGCTTGAATTTGATATTCTTCTCACACTGCACATTCTACATTTCGCTAACCTGGGCGCTCATCAAGTTTTCCCCTTAGATTTTAATCCTTGCAAAGGCGTGTCCTGCAATATCCGATAAGGTATGGGCTACCAATCACGATAAGAGGTCTGTATGACAAACAATGCATTCACTCTACCTCTTTCTCTTTTAGCCAATACGATTAAGAGCGTAAACATATATTTCGTTTCTTCGGCATTTTGTAACCCTTTTTGTGGTTATTGGTGCAACTATTTAGCACCGACAACTATTTAGGACTGGCACATCCTTGCACCGTGTCCTAAAGCACCCAATGAAATGGCCATGGCTTCGCGAGGCCACGTACAACGATAAATAATATGACGTAGACGCGGTGCAGTGAGATTTTCTTTGGCGCTCTTTGTACGAGGGCTATTCTAACAGCTCTCGGTGGCTCATCTTTTACCACGACTTTCCTGCCCCTCATTTCCTGTACCCATCATTTGTATTAGGGTTGTAGGATCAGGTAAGGCTGATCGGCGGTGTTGCGGCTGGACAGTGGATGTTCGCTATTTAGAGTTATTTTTTTCCTGGCGTCGTTGCGGGACTGCTCAATTAGAACCCGCCTCCAAGTGGACCTCACGGGGACTTCTGGGTGGGCCCGGGGGTATCGGATGCGTTCGATTTGGAACGTTAGGGACCCCGTCCATACTTGCGCCCCACATCATCGGAATCTGGTCGCCCTTCGGGTCCCTCCCCTCATCCCCCCTCCCAGGGATCGCGATAGAGACACACAGGGCCGTTGCGGCCTACTTTCTGTTCTTTGCTCCAATTGTGGGGGCTGTCCGTACCTTTACATTTTACAACTATCTAGTGTTTAACAACTAAATACACTTGTAGGACGTATGTTGAAAAATAAATGGTAACAGCCGCATAACTTATCCAGCAGTTTCCCTTACTGTTGTAATATTTTCTTCCATGTTGAGAATTCCATATACATTGATTTTTCACGGAAAACCGAACTCGGGTTCTACAAGAGGACGACTACTGGTTAGTACTAGGATTGTGCTGCATTTACACTTAGAAAGAATAAACAATAATACCGGTAGTCGTTCCCAACATTCCAACTTTAACAATCAATCCGGAAAAGCCTTGCAAAATCGAATCAACAAATATACCACAAGATACGCCAATCGGGCAAATAATTAATTACCTCTTTTTGCACGTTATGGGTAATTGCGAAGATAGAGATAAAAAATCTCCATTTTCAGAAATACCGAGCTACAACATCTAAATAATCAAATGTATAAAAAAAACAATTATACAACAAAACATTTATGAATTTTGATGTGAAAATGAGAAATATTTACTAAACAGTGTTAGAAATTTAGTAAATGCATCTATTAAAGAAACGGCCATATCAATTAAAGAACATTGAGGCTTAAAGTATATAGTTAAAATTATTATACAATATAATATTGTTGGGTTAATGGGAATTGATTATGCTTAAATGTTAAATTAAATAAACAAGCTGAGAGTAGAAACCATAGCAATGAATAATTTAGCTGAAGAGACATAAAGTTAGAAATAAAAGGAATAAAGAATTAGTAACAATGACTAATATATAATTATTTATGAACAATTAAAATGAGAAAAAAATAGAGAATTAATGAAGTATCTAAAGCTGAATTAACAGTTTAAGTAAAATTATAAATTGCACAAATCTGTATAATTATGAAAGGAAACACATGATGTAATAAACATTAATTTTACTAATAAACAACGAATTTGGATATATATCCTGGATAAGGCAAACAGATGCTAGGTGTATGTATGACACACATATTTCATTTTATTTTATTGTCTCAACCTACATAACAGTATAGCAGTATCACATAATATCATTAATATCAATTTTCGTTTTCTATCCGCAGCTTCGCGATGTCCTAATCTACCTTTTTAAGAAATGTATAATGTAGGATAAATTATTTTTAAAACGAAGTGCTAGGAAAGCTGCATTAAATATGTACTTTAGTGATATAGAAGTATTATGCTGTATTACTTTTTGTCATAGTTCAATATATCCCCGCAATAGCAAACTCGCATCTCTGCTGGCTTTATTGTATAAACTCCGAGAGTTTTCTCTGTCTCTCTCTCCCCTCCATTACTTCACTGTTTTCCCTCTCCCTCTCTTTTCCTCACTATTTCTTCATTAGTTTCCATAGTTTCATGCATTTCGACTCCCTTTCACTCTGTCACACTCCTCTTTAATATCCTCATGGATACTCTTATCATATGTGTAATTTAGATTACGTGGTTTAGAAAACCAGTAATAAAGATACCTCTTCTGGAGTCCCAATAAAATGAAAACATAAGTAGGATGTTTAACAATACACAATGTGCCTTTTTCATATGCTTGGAATATGATTGCAACTACACAATGCTCTTGAATCACAGTCGACATTTTTCGAATAGGCAACCCAAATGATAACAGGGATGGTAAACATATTGTGACTTTTTGCAGTTTTTAATTGTCACTTCACTGTTTTGATGTGTCTCTTCGTTAATGTGATCTACTTCAAGTTTGCACTGCCACTTCATTTAGTTTTCACTATCACTTCACGTTTTTCATGGCGTACCCACATATTGAAATACGCACGATGTTGCCTCTTCTTTCGGACGGCTCAGTGGATGGAGAGTCGCACACAAGATTTCTCCAATATCTCGCGGAAGCAGATTCACTGCACGTCACAGCAGTCGTCGCAAACTCGCTTGGAGAACAGCACTTTTCGTCGCACAAGAAACGCACTCGCTAACTCGCTCACTGACTGACTCGCTTGCTAACACAACTCACCCGATCACGCGAGAACTCTCGCTTATATAGTAGTTGTTTACAGTTCCAGAACGGTCTAGAAGGGGAAACTTACGAAGATTGTGCTTATCTGACGATAGCGCTTCCGGTATTTGCGCTGGCGAGAGCGCTACTTACCTACTTTTATCTCCGACTGCCCAGCGCCGACCTCCCAATGACCTTGGGCCATAGACACTGTCACAACATCTCTACCTTTTTATGATTACATTGCATAAGACTACGTGCTTCTGTTTCACTTACTTTGTTTAAAAGCATTCTGGTGTTGCAAACTGTATCATCGCGCACGAGACAAATGCATTTGGTATTTAGTTTTAATTGTTTCATCCATCTAAGCGATATACTGCTTGTGTATTAGTTGTATACTTCGTATAAATTGATGCAGTAATTTGTATCACAAATTACTTAAATGTAAATAATGATTGTAATATGAATATGCATTTTTATGTGACATTGATTTGAGATGTTTATTGATTGTAATTATTGTTGAGAAGTAAGTTCATACGGCCTTACTGAAACTGACAATAATAGCGTACAATAATGCAGCGAGGGGGTGAGCTGTTTATCATTATTGGGAACGAGGAAGTTACGTAATGTTGGCGCGTTTTTTCCTTGAGAATCTTTTGGAACGTTTCCCTAGAGCATATGTATTCATAATTTTCATTGGATATAAAAATAGACGCTAATGTTGGCGCGTTTTATTAGCCAATTCCAGTTCAGTTATAATCTTTAGGCATATCGGAGTGTATGAGTATAAAAAGAGTAGGTTAGAGGTAGACCCCGTCAGTTCATCAAAATTCTTTGTACACTACACGTCGCATTCCCGTCAGTTCATCAAAATTCTTTGTACACTACACGTCGCATTCCCATCAGTTCGTCGAAAGTATTTGTACGGCACACTTCGGATATCAATTTGCAGGTTACGCGTAACAGAGTTATGAAAATTCTCAAGTATGGTAAAGTTAATTATACAAAAGGTTGAAGTACGTGGATTAAAAGTGATTAGTAAGAAGTTGTTATAACAGTTTCAGTTTGGCGAGTGTTAAGATCAATATGTAAATGAGATGGTTAACGTGTTCGACAATAAAAGTGTAAAACAAATTTCTTCATCAGTGTTATCTTTGGATAAAAAGATTCCTTTCCGTTTACACAACCTGTATAAAGAGAAGTGCTCGACCCAAGAAAAAGATAATAGCTAGCCGGAGGACAGAGAACCAAATTAAATAAAATAACAGTCGCATTCTTTCAAACACTAATATTGCCGCAAATTGCTAACACCAGATGGAGCTAACAAACCTAACAAATGAATGACGTCACAAGATGGCTTCAACGCGTGAAGTAAACACAAATACACAAACATTACAAGAATACACTCGCAAAATTTATAGTGCTTATACTAATGAAATAATTTAATGTAATGAGAAGCGGAGGGTATGCGGCACTGATCCAGGGACTCCGGACATTGTACCGTACGTCCCCACGAGGGTTCCGAGGTCGCGGGTTCAAACCCGGCGGATGGCGATGGATTTCTTCGGGCGTAAAAATCTTAGCACGACTTCCCTTGGAAGGGAAGTAAAGCCGGTGGTCCCATGTCGTAGATTTACGGCACGTAAAAGAAGCCTCAAGCCTGATAAAGAGTTCTCTGAGAAAAATTACCGATCTTTCACGCTGTCGCAGTATTCGGCTCGTGTTATCTTATTTGCTGGGCGCCAGTTATTGTTTCATTAATTTAAGATTTGGTTTTTTTGTCCTCCGGCTAGCTATTATTACTCAGTCGAGCAAATATCTCTAAACAGGGCGTGTAAACGGAAAGGAGTTGTTACTAAAAGATAACACTGATAAAATAATTTGTTTCTACACTTTTATTGCCGTCACACTTAATTAATAATTCACATATTTAATCTTTATATACGCCTGACTGAAACTGTTATATTTCCAAATGTAATTACTGTCGTATTAGTTGCCGCGTACTTCACATTTTATAACTAACTTTAGGACGTATACTTCACGAGAGATTCTTCCAAAGTGTATGACGTGCACCTCACGAGAGATTTCTTAGAACTGCGTGAAACATGCTTATGTCTCAAGAGTATATACTCCTCCCCGAAATGCCTAAGCATTATAATAGAGCTGCTATTGGTTACCAAATCGCGCCAACATTAGCGTCTGTTTTGTCAGCCAATCACTACTACTAACATATATGGTCTAGGGAAGATATTCCCTCCATTTCTAAAGAAAGGCACGCTACCCTGACGTCATTTGTTTGTCTCTTCTTAGTGATAAACAACTTATCCCCTGGATTTATTGTTACCCACTTCTATTGTCACTCGGTTTATTATTACCCACTTCTATTGTCAGTTTCAGTGAGGCCGTGTAAACTTATTTCCTAACAATGCTTATGGCTAACAAACAACTAAAATCCTGTACATACAACAATATTAATTTACACTACAATCACTTTGGCATTCACAGTGTTGTGATATAAAATATTGCCTCAACGCCAAATGCAGAATGGGACGCTAAGGACCACAGCAGTTAAAGATCGTCCATAAATAAAACACAATTCAAATTCTCACGAGGGGGGTTGCCTCCGAGAGAAAGAGATGAGGTGAAGGGAGACACCGGGCAACCGGAGCCAGGAGCGATGTCACAGCAATGACAGGGTCCCTAAAGTTTCCAGATATTAATGCCCCGGCAAACGGACAGGCAGACCGAACAACACGCCCCACATGGGTTCAGTGTCCCCGCCGGGGGCGGTCCTTATACTCCGGCAACTAGCCGAAGGCTGAGGTATGGAGAAGATTCACAGAGAGCATTCTTTTCCCTGCCACGCTGCACCGAAACTCCATCGCTGACACTTTCAACCTTAAAACATACCAAACGGGGTGAAGGATGAATGAAATGAACAATGGAATGAAGGGACAAGAAATTCGGAGGATGTAAGGAGCTTACCCAGTATTTCCCTGGCGACCGCGGAAGCTCCCAAAAAAACCCATGAAAGATCCGTCACGGGAGTCGAACCCACGACCTCCTGAATACGGGCCACAGAAGCAACCGCCTGAGCCATCCAGCTCGTTGATTCCGTAGTGCATTACAGTATAACAATAATAATAATAATAATAATAATAATAATAATAATAATAATAATAATAATAATACCTATATATCGTCCGTTATGAATCAAACATCTAGGTGTTACCTCTTAGGTAGCTGCTTTGAACTAATATCCCCATCTGCTGTTTGTATATGAGTAGTTAGGGCGGCGGGTTTCTGTGAACTTCCCAAGTTCGAAACCCGCTCCCGTCTGCATACACAGAGCCTAAACTTAAAGAACTACAACTCGTATTTGATTAAAATAACATGCACACCTCTGAAACTACTACAGCATTCAACCAACATTATCAGCGCGCTATATACAAATATAAGAACTATAACTTCAAAATGGACGGGGATTCGGGAACACGTGTATACTCTCTTGCTGTGTATTATGGAAGAAACGCCTGATGTGTTGCATACACATTAATTTCTCTATCCGTTATCATTATTGTAGCTCTTCTACTCTAATCCTAATAAACATATTATTATGTACTTCAGTGTATTCGAAATAAACATTTGCAGAAATTGGTTCATTATAGGTAAAAGGAGCTTAAGGAAGCTGGGTGAGTCGTTTCTTTGAAGTTCCACTTCTTGTATGGCATCATGTGAAGTAAAAGAATGTTTACTGGCAATTAAAACATGAACAAAATTCACACCAGCATCGACAAGTACGTTGAAAAATGGCTAATGCCATAGAAAAATGTATTTATATAAATTTTAGTTTCATCAAGATCTACGATTTTCGTACAGTAAGCATTTGTCTATCTCTTATCGTTTGCTAGCTCCTAATGAAGAGGACCTCACAGGCTATTCGTAGAGTGTTCAAGATATGCACTCATTCGTTGATAAATCTCTTTAACATACGCTAGTGCAATTGTTAGTTTAATTTTAATAAAATATAATATAATAATGTTACATGTAAAGAGTAGTTAGAGTATAGGAGATTTTTTAAAATTTCGTGTTGCATCGTTGGAACATATCTACCTTGAATACTAAATTTGTTGTTTATCCGACATTTCATGTTTGAGATACATACGCGCGCGCCCACCCACACACACACACGCACACACACACGCACATTTTTTCTGAAACCGCTTTATCTTTTTTATTTCAGGTGGCCTCATGATCTGCATTTCAGACAACTGTGCTAAGAAGCTGGGTAATAATAAATAATTAGGCGAATATGGATATCAATAATGACTGTACTGCATGCATATATACCGACTCTCAGTCTGCTGTTAATACTATTACAGATACTGTTACTATATAGTAAGATATAACTACACAGATGTTCATCCCATAGCCACAACTATCAGAATGATATAACAAATTATAATAATGTTATATTCATATCATGCCTTAAGGGCCATAAAGGATTACTAAGCAATGAAAAAGCAGATGAACTGCAAAGGCAGCTTCAAGCACTCACAGAGAATTCAGTTACTCAAATTATCCAGCATTTCCTGCGAAGATCGAATATTGGAAGCTGTTAACGTACACTTGTAAAGATACTGGATAAATAATACCAAAGGACACCTGATTAACATTTATTTTTTCTGCACGTAAATACTCGTTTTAAATGCTAAAGCTTCCATCCATGCTGATCGCCCCTCCCTACCCATCAACCAGAAGAGCATTTTGTAACACTATCTAAGGAAAAAATTCCTGTGTTCCACAATCACATGGCTTTCTCTATCCACGGTCACAGTTTTTTTGGCTTTCTTTTTGGCTTTTCTACGAACAATTGAAAAAAGAAACCTTGGTTTTCTGATCACTTTGTGTTAGTTATGATAAATGTCAGCGGAAGGGATTCAGTACACTTTTGTTGTAGATATGCAAGAACACATAATAAGCGTAGTATAATTAATCCACACCTTGATATTATTCTTTGCATGGCTCCAGAAGTAGGGCTTGAAATATTGTAAAATAAAAAAAGTGAATACTTCTTAAAAGGTTACTTCCATTAATCTTTATTTTTGATACATCTTAATTGCATTCTTCAACTTCATTAAGAATGAAGCGTGCTCCTGAGGTTGTTTACAGTAAATTCAAGATACATGAACAGCTTATTAGTCTTTACTTATTTAAACTACATATATAGTGTTTTAATTAAAATACTTAGAGTAAATTGTTTCTAATAAAGTGTTGTTTAGAGTGGAAGAATTTTCTCTATTCTGGCATACATTTCTAAGCAGTGCCATAACGGATATGGAATTTGGTATTTATCCAAATTTTTATTTTGAGCATACACTTTCCCTCACTTCTGTATATCTCTCTCTCTCACTCACACACATGTCCGTAGGCGAATGTTTCTACATAATCTAATCGCTTACCAACACACTACTTTCGCTATCGTCACTTTTACAAAGTCTTACAAAATAATTCCACCATAAACTATGTTTTTATTTGAAAATAAACATTGGTGGAAACAGTTTCACTACTTATTTTGTAACCCTTACACAAAGCATACAGGTGGAAGTCACGACAGCAAAAGCTTCATAAGCGCCTGTCATGGAGGTGTAAGACATTCCTCTATGTGTCTGTCTTATGTTTGATCAAGAGAAACTAAAAAACAGCGTTTGAATGTATTGCTTTAAACAATGGACAATTCAAAAGACCGACAAAAGTACTTCGTAAGTGGCTAATGCTATAAAAAGGATTATTTTGCGCATACTGCATATATTAACGGGCTCGACATTTTTGCTGGAGTAAGTTAATGCCCATATTTTACTGTTTCCTAGATATATAATGTCATTTACAATTCCTTAAGAACAAAGCAGACTTTACAGCTATTCAAGATATACAATATATACAGCTTTTATGTATTGCAAATTATAATGAAGATTACAGTTATTATGTTCGTTAGACACCAAATACCCAACTTAGAAAAGTACTTGGGAATATCAATCTTCACTACTGCAATTGGTCTTCAGCGAATTATTCGCAAGTACATTTTCTGGACCGATTAGGCAATTCCGGTGGTCATGACCTATTTACACATGAAGTGACCTCAAAATATGTGTCAAATCACCACAAATAAACATACTAACATAAATTTATACAGTACGTTCCCAAATTTTCACTCATGAGAATTAAAAATAGTATGCGCTTTTGTTATTTATGGGCGCTGACTAAAGGCATTAGCTCAGTTTTCACTAAAAATACACAACAGTAGGGTAGGTAGGACAGATCTGGCTCACTTTTGCGTTTATATGGGAAAGGATAGGGAAAACGATGGTATATGCGGTGGAAAATGCGTTTATATGGGGAAGATAGGGACTACGAGGATCGATGCTAGGCCAGATAG
Organism: Deroplatys truncata; assembly: GCA_030765065.1. Classification (NCBI taxonomy): domain Eukaryota; kingdom Metazoa; phylum Arthropoda; class Insecta; order Mantodea; family Mantidae; genus Deroplatys; species Deroplatys truncata. The sequence continues at coordinate 174,408,232 of CM060981.1, forward strand.
TGGTTGAAGGAATGGGGATGTGTTTTATATGAGAGATACGGGGAATACGAGAAGAAGTGCTATGCTAGACAGGGCTTGAAGGGTAGAATATGACTTTTATATGGGAGAGCTGCTAGACTATTCAGAGTTTGAAGGGTAGAGTATGGCTTTTTATATGAAGAGACGAGGAAAACGAGGGGAGTAGCTAGGTTGAAGGAGCGTTCAAGGAGGAAAATGCATTTATATGTGAGAGATAGGGAAAACGAGGAGAGTGAGATATGCTTTATACGACAGAGATGGGACATACGTGGGGGGAGGTGCTAGTGTAGACAGAGGTTAAGGAGTACGGTATACGTTTATATGAGGAATATATGGAAAACGGGGGCAGGAGGTATGATAGACAGAAGCTGGGCCACTTTTGCGTTTATATGGTAAAGGATAGGGAAAACGAGGGTAGATGCGACAGTTCAAGGAGGAAAATGCGTTTATAGGGGAGAGATAGGGAATACCAGGGCTCATGCTAGGCTAGACAGATGCTAAAGGAGGGAGGGATACGCTTTATACGAGAGAGATAGGGAATACAAGGAAAGATGTTATACTAAACAGGACTTGAAGGGTAGAATATGGCGTTTTATATGAGCGAGATAGTGAACCGCGGAGAGGTATTAGGCTAGGAGTTTTGAATGATAGAGTAGGCGTTTATATGCGAGAGATAGGGAATACGAGGGTCGATGCTAGGCTAGACAGGGTTGAAGTAGGGAATGCGTCTTATATGAGAGAGGTGGGGGAATATGAGGAGAAGTGTTAGGCTAGACAGGAAGGTCTGAATGACACAGTATGCGTTTATATGGGAAAAGATAGGGGAAACGAAGGTAGGTGCTAGGTTGAGAGAGTCTTCAAGGAGGAAAATGCATTTATATGAGAGCGGTAGGGCATACGAGGAGAGGTGCTAGTCTAGACATGGTTTGAGGAGTAGAGTATACGTTTATATGGGAGAAATATGGAAAACGGGAGAGATACAAGGATAGACAGAGGTTGAAGGAGGAGGAATGTAGGTTTATACGGCAATATAGAGAGTAATTCGATTATAAAACTTTTCTCATCCAACGTTACAACACTTTTATATACTTTTTCTAAACCTTACAAACTTTTTATATGTTAAACAGTAGCGCGCGAGACGGAGAGGGACAAACTGTATATCGGTTTACAGTGAAGTATACGTCCTAACCTATGCCCACCTTGTATGTTCTGCATCTTCTCATTGTCTATTCATTCCTAACATAATCACGTAACAAGACGTAACCAACAAACGTAACCACGTAACAAGACGTATCATAACAGCATGACAAGACGTCACACTAAGTAACATAAGCACGTATCCTCATAACATCACGTGACATCACGTAACCAGAAACGTCACACGACGTAACAACACGTAGCAACTATGTAACCAAGTAACAAAACGTAAGAACAACACGTAACCAGCCCATTGCTAAGGTAATCTAAGCTAATCCATCCTTCATAACTTAGACAATAAGTACGAGAACCTAGCCTAGATTAACCCGACCAATCCAAACGTTCCTCTCACATCTATTCTACTCAGTCATCGACTAACCTAATCCGACTAACCAAAGATAACCTCAATGTTTTATTCAGGTTTATTATTCGAGAGTTTTAATTGAAAAGTTTACGTCAACATACCTTTATTTTAGTTCGTTGTAGGCGTCTCTCCCCTTTTTATCTAGGCTTGAGACTAGCACTAGGATTGCTCCTAATGGCAGGGTTACCACCTTCCCTTCCATCTTCTTCTTTCTTCATCGGTCGTCAGCTAGCTGCATATACAGCACACGGTTAACCTTCATTTTTTTAAGATTGTAGACTCACGAGAAAATCTTCATATTCGACTTAAATTCTCTTATGCACTACTTGTAATGCTGTAATGTCCATAGGCGTATGTCGTTATACCGTCCTCAGCAATAATTCTTTTATCGTCGTATGGTGTCAATGTAATTTTATTCACTTGTACTGTGGCAAGAGCATGCTGTCGCGACAGGATCAGATTCATAGGCGTTCTGATAATTTCTCTGGTTTTAAGGCAGTCAGTATAGCTCTCGAACGTGACGTACTGCTTAATAGCACTAAGTTTTATGCCTTTAATCTTTTTTATCATTGAACCGTCGATATCTAGGGCATACATTTTAGGTCGTAGCCCTACAAAGCGTTGAATGATTTTACCATTAGCCTCATCTTTAAATTTCCCAAGTACCTTCTTGTTTAGAGGTGAATAGCATATATGGCTTGTAGGATAATCAGCAGTATCTAGGTGCTCAAGAAAACGTAGCTTATCCTGGTACACATCTTCAGTTGTAACACGATGAATGAACGAATCAGTGCCCATATACATAAGCTTCAGGTTTTCAGCTCCATAATGCGGTAGCAACACATCATAGTGATACCGGTACATTAATGTCTTGGAGATATCCAACACACTCACACCGATGTATATAGGCTTGTTGAACACGATCTGTCGGGAGGCCATATGTACAGCAGCTAGATTAGAAGCATATATAGTCCTGTCGATAAACGTTGGCTTTGCAATTAACTTTTCCAGAGTCTTCTCATTTGTCACCAGCCGTATATCCATACGATTACGCAGGTTCTCCATAGTTTTTCCGAACATAGCATTGTTGAACAATTTGTAGAAATCCTTCTCAAAATCATTTGAGGCCTGTTGTCGTAGTCTGTTGTTAAATTCCACATACGGTTTTAACCATCGAGACTGTTGGAATTGTAGCACACGATGGATTTTTGTTAACCGTAGTCCATGATCAAGAGCTTGCTTCAACGCCATGTAATGTAGTACATACTTATTTCGAGGTCCTAGATGAGGTATCAGTTTCTTTGTAGGAGAGTCCTTAGGCGTCATACACTCAGGCAGGAAAGGTAGATCGTTGTGTAGATCGTGAAGTTCTGCAGGATACTCGATGTCGACTTCTAATATGTAGCCGTAAGGATCATCTTCTTGTAGTCTTTCTAAGTCAATTTTTTCAGGCGATACCCACTCAAATCCACCATAAGGGAGAGCGTGACTCATTGCCCACCCATATTGGTTGTTGGCGTCTTCATAGGTAATAAATTGGGTTGGTCTCGACGGTTCATACTTCTCCATGTAGGTGTTATTAGCCTCTGCATAGCGGTGGGAAACTTGACATAAACCTCCTCTTATGCCAGATTCCACCATGAGTAATTGATCATAATCCTGTAACAATTCCAGCTGAATTCCAGTGTACAGTAACATGGCATCCCATGTAAGTCCTGGAGAGGTAAAATAATGTGCAGGGTCGACTTTGTGTGTTTTAAGTGTTTGCTCCCTAAATGTCTCAAAGACATCAGCTAGGAGAAGCACATCAGAGATTAAGTAGAGGTCGCTGTACTCGCCCAGGTTTCTGACATTAAACAGCTCCCATACAGTTTTAGCATGATCGTAGTCAGCATCACTAATTTCCTCTTCATTTAATTTATTGTAAAAGGAGTCCTTAGGAGGTAAGCAGGTTTCGTTCAAGACGTCCCATGAAGTGATGTAATCATAGGGAAATACACCCTTACGGGTCATCAACTTCAACTTGTCTTCTCCGAAGTACTTCAATGTTTCAGGGTACGATGTTAGATTTTTTACCAGCTTATCCAAGCTTGTACTCAGGAACCGAAAACTATCTACAAACCGGAGCTTTATATCTCCAACATACCTGGAGAATGATATATAGCTTTCTTCAGAGCTAGGAATTACTTCCACACGCTCATTTGTACATCCCAGCTCCTTAACAATGAAGTGTGAGTCATATCCACTGAGGTTGTGCATGAAGACAGGGATATATTTAGGTGTTTTGCAGGCTAAATTACATTCATTATGCAGACTCCCCCGATATTCACCACTGATGTGATCATGGTCGCGTACTTTATAGTTCTCTTCAGTAAAGGTTTTTCCACACAAGTAGCATACTGTAGAGGCGCTGAAATCCAACTGCTGTTGATCTGTAAGTTTCAGGGGCATGACAGATTTGTGTATATTATTAATCTCCTTTGCAAGGAATGACAGGTATTCCATAAACCTCTGAGCAGCATCAACACCACGATATACATAGGGATGCTTAGGAAGACCAGTTTCCAGATGTTCAACGTTGGTTGATGGTTTAACGTAAACACAGAAGCTCATTGCTGTATGCTCTTGATAAGGGGTTGTATAGGAAGTTTCAGGACTGGGAATACACGTATGACATGGAGTGAGAATACTCTCAAAATCCGCATAGATGACGTAAGGTAGTTTCAACATCCTTTCAAAATTTTTAAACTGTACAATTGATTTGTCCTTTGTAGGCATAACTACCCTTGCAACACCATGCTGATTACAGATGGATGCATGTTCTTGCAGTTTTTCCAGCCCACTTTGTCCATATCGATTGTCAAAATGTGTAAAGCACCGCTTACAGGTATATATCACTCTACCATGCTTAGTTTTTTGACGTCGAACGAGCTTTCAAAATTCTTCATATATACATAGTGATGTTTTCCACTACTGTCACTCAATAGCAGGAGGTCACAGTGGTCAGGTAGTTCAGTGTCAGCAACCTTTATCGGATACACTTCATGCTTCTCATCCAGACCGAAGACGTTGATAGACATCCTATTAAGTTTCTCAAATTTAGGTATTTGAGAAAGTGGAGTAGGATAGGAAACACAGCTGAAGTCGTACTTATCTTGGAATTGTGCGTATTTGCTCACCCGTTGCGCATCCTTCTCAACGAATTTGGCCAATACAGAGTACATGAAACATAGCTCATCAGTTAAATTCTGGATGTTAATGCAGGCTTTTCTTGCTTCAACAGATGGCGGTAGTGGTATGTAGCTACTTCCTCGTAACGGGTTGAACTTGTTGATACGAAGGTGCACCCCTTCCACAGCAAGCAGAGCCCAGTTGCTACCCTTTAGTTGTGATTCCTCCATTTCAGTAACCAATTTCTTCATTTTGGATTCCAGCATAGAGTCCAGATCCGTTTCTAGGAAAACAGCTTGATTTCTGGTTTTAAATGTCTTGTCACAGGTTTCTCCGATACTGTTAACAAATCTACACTCAGCTAACAGATTAATTTTCAAACTCTTGTGAATACCAAGCTCTTTATGCACAGCTTGAATTATCCACTGTTTTGCTTCATGCAGGTATATATTCAGATCCTTAGTTGATTCACATCGTATAAAATACAATTTCAAGCGTCCATGGAATGAAGTTTCATATTCTTTCATGTCACACTCCTCCATTGTAGATAACAACTCTTGCTTTGACGGTTCTAATCTACGTTTCTTCTCAGGTCTGTTTATTTCACACGCATCTTCGTGTCGACAACCCTTATAACTGTCTTTGAAGGCTACATTACAATATTTACACTTGAAGAGCTTTTTACAACGTAGCTCATGTCGTCTTTTATCATATCCACGGAGGAACTTCTTTCAGCATTTACCACAAGAATATCCTGAGACACTAGGAATGATATCCTTATACGAGGACTTATTCATTTTTCTTCTTGATATAATAAGGTATTTACCATTCTTCAAGGAAATGTTCGTCTCTTCACCTTGATATCACTTAGAAAGCTGATTATTTTCTGAGAGAACAGCGATGTTAACACCTCAGAGATGATCAACAGAATGAATTTCAATGCTAGAGGTTGCTCTATTTATAGAGGAAGCACGAACCTTTATGCATCAATTATATAACGTATTAACCCTTCTTCAAGGAAATGTACTCTTCTTCACATTGATAACACTTTAGATTATTTTCTGAGAGAACAGCAATGTTAACACCTCAGAGATGATCAACAGAATGAATTTCAATACTCAAGTTCGCTCTATTTATAGAGAAAGCACGAACCTTTTTTTAATCAATTATATCCTGATTATTAATACTAAAAACGGTGATGAAGCGTGTAAGCTCTTATATATTTCAATTCGTGTTACACCTATGTTCGAGCGTCTCCGTATAGCTTCGTATGCTTAGAGAGAAAGTGTAAAGTATTGTGAAGATGTTATGTATTGTTCGGCTATAATCGTACAGATTCGGAGAGCTTGACTGGTGAAGGTGATGAACGATCCGTCGACCGAGCAGGAGGCAAGCATTCCCTTCGCGCAACGAAACCTAGATGCAAAAGAAAGAAAATCGTGATAGATGAGAAACCACCCAACATTTGCCTGCAGACCATGGAAAACCATGAAAAAATATGTCAGATGAACTCGAACCAGGGACTCTAAAATCACACGTGAAAGATACAAATTATATAGAATGAAAGGAAATCGGTGACGATGAGAAACCACTCCAGCATTCGCCAGCAGACCAGGGAAAACCCTATAAAATATGATGTCAGAGTGATCAACCAACAGGAATCAAACAAAAGACCTTAGAAGCATATAGGTTAAGATGTAAATCAAATACAAATGCAATAAAATCGTGCTAGATGAGAAACCACCCAGACATTCGCCTACAGACCAGGCAAAACCATGAAAAATATGTCAGAGTAAACAACCAACGACAATCGAACGAGGGAAACCATCAGATTACTCTAGAAGCATAAAGTTGCAAATGAAAGAAAATCCTGATATATGAGAACCCACTCAGGCATTCGCCTGCAGACCAGGGGAAACCATGAAAAAAAATCAAAGGGCTGAGCGACTGACGGATAGAGTGTGCGACCGACAGGGAAATCAAACAAAAGGTCTCTAGAGACAAAAAAAGATGCAATTGAAAGGGAATCGTGATAGCAAGTACCACTACAGCATTCAACAGCAGACCAGTGAAAACCATGAAAAGATTCGCGATCAGAGTAAACAATTGATTGAAATCTAACCCCTGAACCCTAGAAACTCACGTGTAAAAATACAAAATAAATTAGATTGCAAGACATTATCTTTAACAAAGGAAGTCTTAAAAATGAAAATATAACAATCTTTATACTAAATACAAATAACGGTCATGGCAGCTTTAAAAATGTAGATACTTTAAGCTAAAAAAATACAATATATTTATTAAAACATTTCCTAATTCGATTCTACAAGCTACACATCTGAGTAAATCTGAAAAAAAAAATTATTGCTCGTAATTACGGGCAAATGCAGCGGTTTTAAAAATAAACGAACATTAAAACGTATAAAAATGCATATTGTACACTGATTTTTTGATGAATGATTGAGATGAGAGGAAGAAATTATTGAAAAAATCACTAAATAGTAGGGTATATACATGAATTTTAATTAAATAAGGGCTGAAAAACTTCTACGCTATTTCCAAAGTATTTCAACGATGAAATCTTAGATTATCTTTGCGAGCGTAGTGAGTACGTTGGTATGAAACTTCTGTATATGCTTCTCTTGTTTATGAGAAGGCTAAATGTGCGTGTCTCGACATGTCTGCGATAGTCAAACTGTCCCCGACTGTGACGTCATATGGTGAAAGTTAACGTGTTTAAGCATGTCGACTGCGAATGAGGTCTGTTTTTACTGTTTTGTTCAGTTAATAACGGCAGCACTTTGCATTCGAGAGGTTTCGGATTCGATTCCCGTAGGGACGAGCACTCTGACCTTACGTTTCTCGCGATTTTCGCTGGTATGCTGCCTAATGCTGTAGTGGTATTTGCTATCACGATTCCCTTTCAAACCATTTTATTTGTATTTTTCACGTGAATTTCTAGGGTTCAGGGGTTAGATTTCCATCGATTGTTTACTCTGATCACGGATCTTTTCATGGTTTTCGATGGTCTGCTGTCGAATGCTGTAGTGGTATTTGCTATCATGATTCCATTTCAATCCAATTTATTTTGTATTTTTACACGTGAGTTTCTAGGGTTCAGGGGTTAGATTTCAATCAATTGTTTACTCTGATCGCGAATCTTTTCATGGTTTTCACTGGTCTGCTGTTGAATGCTGTAGTGGTACTTGCTATCACGATTCCCTTTCAATTGCATCTTTTTTTGTCTCTAGAGACCTTTTGTTTGATTTCCCTGTCGGTCGCACACTCTATCCGTCAGTCGCTCAGCCCTTTGATTTTTTTTCATGGTTTCCCCTGGTCTGCAGGCGAATGCCTGAGTGGGTTCTCATATATCAGGATTTTCTTTCATTTGCAACTTTATGCTTCTAGAGTAATCTGATGGTTTCCCTCGTTCGATTGTCGTTGGTTGTTTACTCTGACATATTTTTCATGGTTTTGCCTGGTCTGTAGGCGAATGTCTGGGTGGTTTCTCATCTAGCACGATTTTATTGCATTTGTATTTGATTTACATCTTAACCTATATGCTTCTAAGGTCTTTTGTTTGATTCCTGTTGGTTGATCACTCTGACATCATACTTTATAGGGTTTTCCCTGGTCTGCTGGCGAATGCTGGAGTGGTTTCTCATCGTCACCGATTTCCTTTCATTCTATATAATTTGTATCTTTCACGTGTGATTTTAGAGTCCCTGGTTCGAGTTCATCTGACATATTTTTTCATGGTTTTCCATGGTCTGCAGGCAAATGTTGGGTGGTTTCTCATCTATCACGATTTTCTTTCTTTTGCATCTAGCTTTCGTTGCGCGAAGGGAATGCTTGCCTCCTGCTCGGTCGACGGATCGTTCATCACCTTCACCAGTCAAGCTCTCCGAATCTGTACGATTATAGCCGAACAATACATAACATCTTCACAATACTTTACACTTTCTCTCTAAGCATACGAAGCTATACGGAGACGCTCGAACATCAGTGTAACACGAATTGAAATATATAAGAGCTTACACGCTTCATCACCGTTTTTAGTATTAATAATCAGGATATAATTGATTAAAAAAAGGTTCGTGCTTTCTCTATAAATAGAGCGAACTTGAGTATTGAAATTCATTCTGTTGATCATCTCTGAGGTGTTAACATTGCTGTTCTCTCAGAAAATAATCTAAAGTGTTATCAATGTGAAGAAGAGTACATTACCTTGAAGAAGGGTTAATACGTTATATAATTGATGCATAAAGGTTCGTGCTTCCTCTATAAATAGAGCAACCTCTAGCATTGAAATTCATTCTGTTGATCATCTCTGAGGTGTTAACATCGCTGTTCTCTCAGAAAATAATCTAAAGTGTTATCAACGTGAAGAAGAGTACATTTCCTTGAAGAAGGGTTAATACGTTATATAATTGATGCATAAAGGTTCGTGCTTCCTCTATAAATAGCAGGATCTCTGACATTTGAGTTCATTCTGCTAGGTATCTCCGAGGTGTTAACATCGCTGTTCTCTCAGAAAATAATCAGCTTTCTAAGTGATATCAAGGTGAAGAGACGAACATTTCCTTGAAGAAAGGTAAATACCTTATTATATCAAGAAGAAAAATGAATAAGTCCTCGTATAAGGATATCATTCCTAGTGTCTCAGGATATTCTTGTGGTAAATGCTGTAAAAAGTTCCTCCGTGGATATGATAAAAGACGACATGAGCTACGTTGTAAAAAGCTCTTCAAGTGTAAATATTGTAATGTAGCCTTCAAAGACAGTTATAAGGGTTGTCGACACGAAGATGCGTGTGAAATAAACAGACCTGAGAAGAAACGTAGATTAGAACCGTCAAAGCAAGAGTTGTTATCTGCAATGGAGGAGTGTGACATGAAAGAATATGAAACTTCATTCCATGGACGCTTGTAATCGTATTTTATACGAGGTGAATCAACTAAGGATCTGAATATATTCCTGCATGAAGCAAAACAGCGGATAATCCAAGCTGTGCATAAAGAGCTAGGTATTCACAAGAGTTTGAAAATTAATCTGTTAGCTGAGTGTAGATTTTTAACAGTATCGGAGAAACCTGTGACAAGACATTTAAAACCAGAAATCAAGCTGTTTTCCTAGAAACGGATCTGGACTCTATGCTGGAAACCAAAATGAAGAAATTGGTTACTGAAATGGAGGAATCACAACTAAAGGGTAGCAACTGGGCTCTGCTTGCTGTGGAAGGGGTGCGCCTTCGAATTAACAAGTACAATCCGCTACGAGGAAGTAGCTACATACCCCTACCTCCATCTGTTGAAGCAAGAAAAGCCTGCATTAACATCCAGAATTTAACTGATGAGCTATGTTTCATGTACTCTATATTAGCCAAATTTGTCAGCGTCAAGCCTCAACTGGTAAGCAAATATAAGAAACTTCAAGATAAGTGCGACTTCAACTGTGTTTTCTATCCTACTCCGCTTTCTCAAATACCGCAATTTGAGAAGCTTAATAGGATGTCTATCAACGTTTTCGGTCTGGATGAGAAGCATGAAGTGCATCCGATAAAGGTTGTTGACACTGAACTACCTGACCACCGTGACCTCCTACTATTGAGTGACAGTAGTGGAAAACATCGCTATGTATATATCAAGAATTTTGAGAAGCTCGTTCGACGTCAGAAAACTAAGCATGATGGAGTGATATATACCTGTAAGCGGTGCTTTACACATTTTGACAATCGATATGGACGAATTGGACTGGAAAAACTGCAAGAACATGCATCCATCTGTAATCAGCATGGTGTTGCAAGGGTAGTTATGCCTACAAAGGACAAATCAATTGTACAGTTTAAAAATTTTGAAAGGATGTTGAAACTACCTTACGTCATCTATGCGGATTTTGAGAGTATTCTCACTCCATGTCATACGTGTATTCCCAGTCCTGAAACTTCCTATACAACCCCTTATCAAGAGCATACAGCAATGAGCTTCTGTGTTTACGTTAAACCATCAACCAACGTTGAACATCTGGAAACTGGTCTTCCTAAGCATCCCTATGTATATCGTGGTGTTGATGCTGCTCAGAGGTTTATGGAATACCTGTCATTCCTTGCAAAGGAGATTAATAATATATACAAATCTGTCATGCCCCTGAAACTTACAGATCAACAGCAGTTGGATTTCAGCGCCTCTACAGTATGCTACTTGTGTGGAAAAACCTTTACTGAAGAGAACTATAAAGTACGCGACCATGATCACATCAGTGGTGAATATCGGGGGAGTCTGCATAATGAATGTAATTTAGCCTGCAAAACACCTAAATATATCCCTGTCTTCATGCACAACCTCAGTGGATATGACTCACACTTCATTGTTAAGGAGCTGGGATGTACAAATGAGCGTGTGGAAGTAATTCCTAGCTCTGAAGAAAGCTATATATCATTCTCCAGGTATGTTGGAGATATAAAGCTCCGGTTTGTAGATAGTTTTCGGTTCCTGAGTACAAGCTTGGATAAGCTGGTAAAAAATCTAACATCGTACCCTGAAACATTGAAGTACTTCGGAGAAGACAAGTTGAAGTTGATGACCCGTAAGGGTGTATTTCCCTATGATTACATCACTTCATGGGACGTCTTGAACGAAACCTGCTTACCTCCTAAGGACTCCTTTTACAATAAATTAAATGAAGAGGAAATTAGTGATGCTGACTACGATCATGCTAAAACTGTATGGGAGCTGTTTAATGTCAGAAACCTGGGCGAGTACAGCGACCTCTACTTAATCTCTGATGTGCTTCTCCTAGCTGATGTCTTTGAGACATTTAGGGAGCAAACACTTAAAACACACAAAGTCGACCCTGCACATTATTTTACCTCTCCAGGACTTACATGGGATGCCATGTTACTGTACACTGGAATTCAGCTGGAATTGTTACAGGATTATGATCAATTACTCATGGTGGAATCTGGCATAAGAGGAGGTTTATGTCAAGTTTCCCACCGCTATGCAGAGGCTAATAACACCTACATGGAGAAGTATGAACCGTCGAGACCAACCCAATTTATTACCTATGAAGACGCCAACAACCAATATGGGTGGGCAATGAGTCACGCTCTCCCTTATGGTGGATTTGAGTGGGTATCGCCTGAAAAAATTGACTTAGAAAGACTACAAGAAGATGATCCTTACGGCTACATATTAGAAGTCGACATCGAGTATCCTGCAGAACTTCACGATCTACACAACGATCTACCTTTCCTGCCTGAGTGTATGACGCCTAAGGACTCTCCTACAAAGAAACTGATACCTCATCTAGGACCTCGAAATAAGTATGTACTACATTACATGGCGTTGAAGCAAGCTCTTGATCATGGACTACGGTTAACAAAAATCCATCGTGTGCTACAATTCCAACAGTCTCGATGGTTAAAACCGTATGTGGAATTTAACAACAGACTACGACAACAGGCCTCAAATGATTTTGAGAAGGATTTCTACAAATTGTTCAACAATGCTATGTTCGGAAAAACTATGGAGAACCTGCGTAATCGTATGGATATACGGCTGGTGACAAATGAGAAGACTCTGGAAAAGTTAATTGCAAAGCCAACGTTTATCGACAGGACTATATATGCTTCTAATCTAGCTGCTGTACATATGGCCTCCCGACAGATCGTGTTCAACAAGCCTATATACATCGGTGTGAGTGTGTTGGATATCTCCAAGACATTAATGTACCGGTATCACTATGATGTGTTGCTACCGCATTATGGAGCTGAAAACCTGAAGCTTATGTATATGGGCACTGATTCGTTCATTCATCGTGTTACAACTGAAGATGTGTACCAGGATAAGCTACGTTTTCTTGAGCACCTAGATACTGCTGATTATCCTACAAGCCATATATGCTATTCACCTCTAAACAAGAAGGTACTTGGGAAATTTAAAGATGAGGCTAATGGTAAAATCATTCAACGCTTTGTAGGGCTACGACCTAAAATGTATGCCCTAGATATCGACGGTTCAATGATAAAAAAGATTAAAGGCATAAAACTTAGTGCTATTAAGCAGTACGTCACGTTCGAGAGCTATACTGACTGCCTTAAAACCAGAGAAATTATCAGAACGCCTATGAATCTGATCCTGTCGCGACAGCATGCTCTTGCCACAGTACAAGTGAATAAAATTACATTGACACCATACGACGATAAAAGAATTATTGCTGAGGACGGTATAACGACATACGCCTATGGACATTACAGCATTACAAGTAGTGCATAAGAGAATTTAAGTCGAATATGAAGATTTTCTCGTGAGTCTACAATCTTAAAAAAATGAAGGTTAACCGTGTGCTGTATATGCAGCTAGCTGACGACCGATGAAGAAAGAAGAAGATGGAAGGGAAGGTGGTAACCCTGCCATTAGGAGCAATCCTAGTGCTAGTCTCAAGCCTAGATAAAAAGGGGAGAGACGCCTACAACGAACTAAAATAAAGGTATGTTGACGTAAACTTTTCAATTAAAACTCTCGAATAATAAACCTGAATAAAACATTGAGGTTATCTTTGGTTAGTCGGATTAGGTTAGTCGATGACTGAGCAGAATAGATGTGAGAGGAACGTTTGGATTGGTCGGGTTAATCTAGGCTAGGTTCTCGTACTTATTGTCTAAGTTATGAAGGATGGATTAGCTTAGATTACCTTAGCAATGGGCTGGTTACGTGTTGTTCTTACGTTTTGTTACTTGGTTACATAGTTGCTACGTGTTGTTACGTCGTGTGACGTTTCTGGTTACGTGATGTCACGTGATGTTATGAGGATACGTGCTTATGTTACTTAGTGTGACGTCTTGTCATGCTGTTATGATACGTCTTGTTACGTGGTTACGTTTGTTGGTTACGTCTTGTTACGTGATTATGTTAGGAATGAATAGACAATGAGAAGATGCAGAACATACAAGGTGGGCATAGGTTAGGACGTATACTTCACTGTAAACCGATATACAGTTTGTCCCTCTCCGTCTCGCGCGCTACTGTTTAACATATAAAAAGTTTGTAAGGTTTAGAAAAAGTATATAAAAGTGTTGTAACGTTGGATGAGAAAAGTTTTATAATCGAATTACTCTCTATATTGCCGTATAAACCTACATTCCTCCTCCTTCAACCTCTGTCTATCCTTGTATCTCTCCCGTTTTCCATATTTCTCCCATATAAACGTATACTCTACTCCTCAAACCATGTCTAGACTAGCACCTCTCCTCGTATGCCCTACCGCTCTCATATAAATGCATTTTCCTCCTTGAAGACTCTCTCAACCTAGCACCTACCTTCGTTTCCCCTATCTTTTCCCATATAAACGCATACTGTGTCATTCAGACCTTCCTGTCTAGCCTAACACTTCTCCTCATATTCCCCCACCTCTCTCATATAAGACGCATTCCCTACTTCAACCCTGTCTAGCCTAGCATCGACCCTCGTATTCCCTATCTCTCGCATATAAACGCCTACTCTATCATTCAAAACTCCTAGCCTAATACCTCTCCGCGGTTCACTATCTCGCTCATATAAAACGCCATATTCTACCCTTCAAGTCCTGTTTAGTATAACATCTTTCCTTGTATTCCCTATCTCTCTCGTATAAAGCGTATCCCTCCCTCCTTTAGCATCTGTCTAGCCTAGCATGAGCCCTGGTATTCCCTATCTCTCCCCTATAAACGCATTTTCCTCCTTGAACTGTCGCATCTACCCTCGTTTTCCCTATCCTTTACCATATAAACGCAAAAGTGGCCCAGCTTCTGTCTATCATACCTCCTGCCCCCGTTTTCCATATATTCCTCATATAAACGTATACCGCACTCCTTAACCTCTGTCTACACTAGCACCTCCCCTCGTATGTCCCATCTCTGTCGTATAAAGCATATCTCACTCTCCTCGTTTTCCCTATCTCTCACATATAAATGCATTTTCCTCCTTGAACGCTCCTTCAACCTAGCTACTCCCCTCGTTTTCCTCGTCTCTTCATATAAAAAGCCATACTCTACCCTTCAAACTCTGAATAGTCTAGCAGCTCTCCCATATAAAAGTCATATTCTACCCTTCAAGCCCTGTCTAGCATAGCACTTCTTCTCGTATTCCCCGTATCTCTCATATAAAACACATCCCCATTCCTTCAACCACTATCTGGCCTAGCATCGATCCTCGTAGTTCCTATCTTCCCCATATAAACGCATTTTCCACCGCATATACCATCGTTTTCCCTATCCTTTCCCATATAAACGCAAAAGTGAGCCAGGTCTGTCCTACCTACCCTACTCACAACAGTTTTCATTAATTTCTCTAGTATCAATTTATAATTTTTTTAGACATGACAAAGCATCATTTTTATTTTTTATAATTGAAATATTTATTTACTCTAATAATTATGATTGATAGGAGGTTTTGAAAATAAGCACTAACATTTTGTAGTCTCACTTAGTGTTACCTTTGTGCCAAGTACTGTTTCAAGTTTGAATTACACCGAAATATAGGTTCATAATATCAGTGGAATGATTATTTACAATGTTGTTTCAAATAACACATATTATTTTATATGCAGAATTAAAGCAGACTACAAATTCATGTTTATTCATGTACATTCTAGTTTATTAAACCTGCTTACACGTTCAAATGTTGTCATTGCTAAAGAATACTGATGGATTTGACCATAAGTTAAAGTTCCGTATTATAACGTCAGCTTAACAGTCAGTCCGGGTATAAAAGGCTGTCGAAATCTACTACCGTCGTCTCTGTATTGTCTTTTTGAAAGTCTTTTTGGATTCCTTTCTTTGGATCGTGCTTAGTAGCTATCTTTGGTCTCTCTCTTGTAACAACGGACATATGAAAGTCTGAAGCTGCGTATCGTGCTTGCCGCACAATTTGAAAGTAGGAATACACTTATTTCCAGCATTTTCAGAGATCCACAGGTCCAACAGTAAAAGAAGCAAAAAGTCATTGCGCGCCAAAAATCAACACCTTAGTTAAGTGTCTATGAAAATATATGTATATATGACGAAAAATGTTAAGAACATATCTTTAATGGTTAATGAGATAAATATATCTAAAAAAGTAAAATTGACGTCGTATAAAAAAGCAGCAAGTTAATAGTGGGTGTTTCATATGTTAAATCTTAGCTGTGTTATACCTGCTCGTTTTGGGGCATTAAATTTGGTAAAGAGTTTCAATATATTTGGGCTAGCTTCACAATGATTTGAGGGACCCATAGCTAATGGAAAAAAGCAGCTTTCAGATAATTTTGTACTTCCCAGGACCTTGAAACAACAAATTAATGTTAATGAAGAAAGAAGTACTGAGATAACATGTAGCATATAAGTGCAGACGGATGAGTATCATCACACCCATAGTTTTTAATCTGAAGAACAGAGGTACAGGTTCTTTAACATGACAGTTGGAAGATACATGTTTCCGCATATTGAAGTTAAGTATGCAGTACAAAAGTTAAACTATTTGTAAACTAAATCACATCACTATTAAATCATAGTTGTTATTCTTTTAATATTTAAACACACATACTACTTTGATCGATAGTGAATACGTTAGCATCAAATCCACAATACGTGTACATCCTGACTCCAGGGAATACCCTCAAGGTAAACGCTTGACGGATTCCACATACTACAACAATGCCCACCGGAAATGTCATCCGTCCATCTATTCTACGTGCAAAAACTGCTTAAAAACCCATCACATTAGCCTCTATGTGTCCCTACCTATTTATAAAATATGACGTACAACTGCAATCTCTTAGATGATCTCCTGAACTCCACCGATACTTGCTAAAGAATTTTTCACTTGCCCAAATTAAAGACCATAAATATAGGATGTCCTTTATGCTTTCTAACAGTAATGATGCTTAATTATTATCATTATATATCTGTACCATTTAAATAAGAGCTCACAATGTTGAGATAAGATTATCTGTTAACACTTAGGCTTAGGGTTAAGAAGTGGAGGAGTAGCGGCCGAGTTCAGCCTTATTACATCTACCCTACAGTCCTGAATTTGCACCGTGAGACTTCAGGCTGTTTGCTCGAGTGAAATCTTGTATTGCTGGAAAAGCTTTTAAACGAGTGCAGGACCATGCTCAGGCTCTAAGTTCATCTCCGTTGACAATACCTCAGTCTTAAGCATCGTAATGTTTTGACAAGTGGTTGCACGGTCTACAGCTGTGTTGGAGAGAGATGGAGACTACTTTGAAGGATTCTAAGGATAGGTTTTTGAATTCCATCCTTAGTTTGGAGTTTAATGTGGCAGTTGCAAAACTTTTTCAATGTCCCTTGTAACAGAAGCAAAAAGGTTCCAGTAAAAGCATGGGTCCGCAAACAAACCGTGTGCGAGATTTATTATTGTGAATGTGCGGCTCTGAGCCGCAACTGACTTATTAAGAAACATCGTTCTAATAAGTACAAATAAATTTGAAAAGTAGACTTTTCATTTATTTGCCAGTTTTAGTTGCATTACAATTCACTCATAGCTGAACCTAACAAGGAATAGAATTCTGGTTTAATATATTACATGCTATTAATACTTGCACACCTCCTGTAAAAGGAGGTGTTCAAAGTGTCGTCCTTCACCTGGTTTCAATACTGCAATCGTCTCTGCATTGAGTTTCGAATTCTTTCATGCACCCCCGGATAATCTCGGAATTTTTGACAGGCAAATATAATCCTTTGCTCCAGTACTTCAATGGTTCAACGGGAGTATTGTACACTAACATTTGAGGTGACCCCATACAGCAAAATCCAAGGGTTTGATATTAGGGAATCAGGGAGGCCAAGGTGCAGGCCCTCCTCATACTATCCAACTGGACCATATCTCCACGTTAGATCCCTTCTTACAGTAGCAGCAAAATATGCTGGTGCTCTATCATGCATGTACCACATACTCCGACGTTGCTCAAGGGGAAAATCCTCAAGCAATTCCGGAAAATTCCACCGCAGAAACCGAAGGTAACTCAGTCCATTGGGTTTCTTGGAACAATGTATGGCCCTATGAGACGGTCACTTAGTACCCCTAGCCATAAATTGAATGAGAAACGTTGTTGATGTGGTGACTGATGAACAGCATGTGGGTTTACTTCGCATCATACATGTGTATTATGGTAATTAAAAATACCATCGTGTATGAAGTCCGCTTCGTCGGTAAATAAAGTGTTATGTGTAAAACAAGGGTTGACCATAGCCTGTTGTTGCATCCACTGACAAAAGTTCACTCTAGGACCAAAGTCCCGATCACTGAGACATTAAATTCTTTGAAAGTGATAAAGGTACAGTGCATTGCGATTTAAAATTCTCCATACACTACTGTGGCTTAGTACATGCACTTGTGTGGCAAATTCTTCCTGTTGAAATTCCTGGAGAGATTTGTACCGCGTACAACACAAATTCCTCAACTGCGTGGTAATACGTGCAGACCTTCCTGTTCCCCTGCCATGTGCGAAACTATCCTGCTCTCTTAGGTACTGATTTACCCTTATAAATGCGCGACTTTCCAGGTGTCTTCGATCAGGGTATTTTTCACTGTACAAATATACAGTTTTTTTCAACTGCTTCGGTTTGCGCTATTAATATAATACACCCAGTATATCGATTTGTTAGTGTCCATGGGTGTAAGCATTTTCAACAAAATCTTTAGACTTATTCTCCTTTGACAAATAAATGAACAAAGTAGATATACAAAGGTCCCCTAACGGACCTACTAGTTTGGTTTACACATCCGTTTTATTATAAATTTACGATATTCTCTTATATGATATGGAGGTATTCCCATTTTTTCCCTTAACTCAAACCGCGAATTTCAATTTCATTTGTGGCTGAGTTGTTGATTCAAAAAGTTAAATTCGCACTGTTTTACGTCTAATATAACAATAAAGAACCCGTTATTGAAAGAAATCTGAAGTGTTACATTAACGTGACTTACTCTATTCTCTATCATTTATTAATCGGTATGCAAACTACTCTAACGAAAGCTTATTTTTCTGTTTACTTCCCTTTAATCGAGATGAACCTTTGTAAAAACAGATTCATTATACATTTCTTTAGAGATAAAATGGGAATAGCGATAACTAAATGTTTGAAAAGTGGGCGCTATACAACAGTGTATTATACTGGCCTTAAAATTATTCTATACTCTTTCCATGCAACCGCGAAAAAGAACTGAATATCGACAGTAATTTAAAAGAATGACCAAGTAATGAAAAATTCGAACCATTAATAACGAATATCTCGGGAATGGCTTACGCCACAAAAAGTGATTTGAACGAATATGTGTGTTTTAAGCAGATCTGCATATTTTTGCGTGGTACTTTTGCGTCTGTTGCTCAACGTTATAAGAGGTTATACAAAATTCCTTCCGAATGAAGAGGACTTCACGGGCTATTTCCAGAAAATGCCAGATATGAATTGTATTTGGCATGTGAATATTTAGCAGATGCTATTTTAATCGAAATCGTTTCAGCCCATTTCTTAGAAGAGAAAAAAAATCGAAAACAATTTCAATGTAAAGGGAATAAGGGTGTGGGGACATTCTTATAAACCTTCGTGTCGCATTTGTTGAAGAAACAGAACCTAAATACCACATTTACTAAAAACTCTTCTTTATTATTTATTCAGGAAGCCTTAAGAAATGTATTTCAAAACCCTCGATATCCAATTTTTGGGTGGAATATAGCACCTTCCCAAACTGCTATGCACGTGACAGAGAAAGTAAATATAGTGTGAACAGAGTCTCTTGAGACGGTGGAAGGGAGGGATAAGACGTCACGTGGCCGCACTGGCAGCTATCACAGAGTGGCGCCACACGTAACAGAACTACGCAAGAGCAACCTGTTTTCTACCTACCTCTTTTCACTGTCACAAAGGACTCTGACCAAAGCATATACCAATAAAATGTTATATATTACGCGCTTTAATGGAAAAACCAAGCTGAAAACAAAAGTGTTGCTAACGTGACACGAAGAGAGTAGCTAGAGCGTTACAGACCGTGACCAGAGAATTAAAAAAATTGTGACATAATAAATAAACCTTGTCATGTTGTTAATTTTGCAAACGTATACTTCAACGCATTTATCTTTTCCATTGAGCTGCCGGAGAAACCGAGAAAAAAAATTTCCAGGCAATCCCCCCTCCCCTGAAAATATACACTTTTTACGGCTTTCAGATTTCAACAATTACAGATAAGGCTTGCAGTATTTTATGTCACAACACTGTAAATGCCAAAGTGATTGTAGTGTAAACTAACATTATTGTATGATAATGATTTTAGATGTTTGTTAGCCATAAGCATTGTTAGGAAATAAGTTTACACGGCCTCACTGAAACTGACAATAGGAGTGGGTAACAATGAAGCGATGGGGTGAGTTCTTTGTCACTTAGAAGAGACAAACAAATGACGTCAGGATAGCGTGCCTTTCTTTAGAAATGGAGGGAATATCTTCCCTAGAGCATATGTTTTAGTAATTATGATTGACTTATAAAACAGACGCTAATGTTGGCGCGATTTAGTAAACAATAGCAGCTCTATTATAATGTTTAGGCATATCGGGGTGAGGGAGTATAAATTCTTGAGCCAAAAGCAAATATCACGCAGTTCAAAAGAGTCATTCGTGAGGTACACATCATGCAGTTCTCAGCAATCTCTCGCGAGGTACACATCAAGCAGTTCTACAGAATCATTCACGAGGTAAACGTCGTGCAGTTCTACAGAATCATTCACGAGATAAACGTCGCGCAATTTGCGGCGATCACCTCCTCATCCGTTGCTGTAGCTTACCTTGATGCTTCTCCCGTTGCTTCCAGAAGTTCTCAGCGTGTTGGTTCTTCAATTTATCCTCGGCTAGCTGCAGTAATTTTCCTTAAATTATATGGGAGCATGGACTTATCCTCGGTAAAGGAAAACGTAGATCTCGGGTGGTGATATAGGAAGACATAGACTTGCTTTGTTTATGAAAAGATGACACTGCCGTTTCTTTTTTATTTAATTTAACACTCGTAGTATACAAAACTGGTATTGCCGCTGTAAAATACTGTCCACCGCTGTTAGACTATGGCGTGGATATGTCACGAAATATAACTATTCTTATTGTCGCTTTCAGAGTAGCGGATCTTAGGTGTGTTGCTAAAACTATTTTGATTCCCTGTTTTGGCGCGATATCTCACACATCCTGCAGCATCTCTCCCTGACCACACATTACGAAAACTCTCGAATAAAATGCAATACTAAGCTGACATGACAAATTTGACTTGATTCCCTTTTTGGCGCGATATCTCACACATCCTGCAGCATCTCTCCCTGACCACACATGACATAAACTGCCGAATAAATTGCAATACTAAGCTGACATTACAAAGCTGACTTGATTCCCTTCTTGGCGCGATATCTCACGCCTCCTGCAGCATCTCTCCCTGACCACACATGACATAAACTGCCGAATAAAATGCAATACTAAGCTGACATTACAAAGCTGACTTGATTCCCTTCTTGGCGCGATATCTCACGCATCCTGCAGCATCTCTCCCTGACCACACATTACCAAAACTGTCCCGAATTTTCCCTAAACAGATTCATTTATAGTCTCAGGCTCCTGAGGCTGCTTCCTTTCCTATTGGTCCATTTTTAGCGCGACTCGACGCGTCTAACTATTTCGAATAAACTTTCAGGGATCTCATTGGTCCAATTTTAATATAAATCGCGGCTTTTCCTACATTTACCGTTAAGGTTGTCTTTCTCACTCACTTGGTCACGGCGAATTATCAAATAATGGGACAAAGGCTCTACACCCTCGCTGTAGGAATAATAGCACAGCGACCGGAGAGAGGTAATAAAACTAGGTTTTCTGCCTTCGAAAGCACTATTCCTGTAGCTAAAACTTTCCCTCGTGGACAGTATTTTAACATAGCGCTTAAATTATTTACATTAAACCATTTATAACTCTACTAATATTAATAACCTAGATAGATACATAATGTTAAATCACCCTTCTTAAAATATACAAGCAGTATGAGAAAAAGATATTTACATAATACGATTTAACATCACTAAAAGTTAATTAATAAGTTATCTGTAATTATAGTTCTTGGGCTCGGCCTAGAGTTGCCGTTTCAAATTGCCCTGTTCTGGAAAAGAATAAATTTTTCAGCACTTGATACAATTTTCTTTTCCAGAATAATTCCTCTGATTATGGCCTTTGTAGGTATGTTTTGTTGACAGAGACCCTTCGCTATAGCTGTTTCTTCACAAGGGTTCTGCCACACCAGTGGTGTTTATATTTGGGTCATTCACTCCACATTTGTTATGGTTGATCCCCTCTCACCATTTAAAAACAGGTTTCCGAGAGACATTCTTACACAATACATTTCGCGCACACGAATAACTTGTGGTGGAGAGAAATACGCTAATACCTAAATTAAGTTCTAAAATTAAATCTATTTACATACATATTGGTACATAATTATTATGCCTTTATTTATTTCTTTACATCCTTATTTATCGGGTGTATTACCTTTACTATTTGTTCACAGGGGTGTTACCTCATTTCGAGTAAAACTAACCTGATTCTTTTCATTATATTCTTCACCCTTCTCATTCTCTAAACATTTGTACGGTTTGAGCAACTGTTTATGGTATCTCCCTACGATTTTGGAATTCTTTATTTCTTGTAACTCAAATGTATCCGAGCCAACAATATTAATCACCCTGTATGGACCTTTAAATAAATTTTCCTTTCTTTGATACCTCTTTTTTTTTTTATAATTAACAAAACTAATTTATATGTTTAAAGAAAACTGTCAGTATATTGCTAGCATACCAACCAATTAATAATTTACAAATATTGCTAAATATAAAAAAAATAATAAATATTCTGACAATAAAAGCTGTTTCAACCTTAAGACAAACTTATTCAAACAGAAAGAAACTGAAACATATTAATGGCAAAGGTGTTTCTTGTTCTTCTTCACTTTCACTAATGAGCATTTAATACTCAAGTCTCTTTAGTAATGAAAAAAATTTTTCTGCACAACTGCTTAAGATAATTCATTCACTCACATGTGAAAGCTCTCCTTTCCAGGCACTGTACAGTCAGGATCAATGATATTATGTCTTTTTTGTTTTTTTTTTATACCAATACTAATTCTCTAAGTTCGATCAACCATTTCTTTCGCTTCTTTGTTTTAAATTCCTGCTTTCTTTTCTGCGCCCTCTTTGACATTCTTTCAAAAGCTTTCTTTAACGTCTCTTCTCCCGTTAGTGTTTTCGGATCTTTAGTTTCTAGTGTCTGTGGTAATTTCCCTTCAAGTGTTTCTATTAACTTCCCCTTCATCAGCTCAACTAATTTCCCCTCTACATTCTTATCTTGTCCACTTACGATTCTTTCTAAGCCCTTACTCTGCTTACTTACGATTCTTTCTACGTCCTTATTATGCCCATTTGATTCCCCTTCTAAATTCTTATCTAGTTGACTTCCGATTCTTTCTAAGTTCCTACTCTGCTCATTTGCGATTCTTTCTAAGTCCTTATTATGCTCATCTGCCAGTATGACGCAGTTAAATCAATGGTGGAGAAATACTTGCCTTTGGTTATTTTTGACAGCAATTTTTCTACACTTTCGCTCCGAAATCTGTCTGGTTGAGTGTGTTTATTTATCTTTCGACCATCTATCGTCATCCTAAGTTCGCCATTGCGTTTCGTCACCCAACATAATGGACTGCTATATGGAGAATTTGACTTTTGTATTATTTGGTCTCTCAACATTTTATCGATCACCTGTTTGGCTCTCTCCCTTAATGCAATCGGAATATCCCGATACTTGTGTGTGAAGGGTGCAATATCTTGTACCTTAAAACTGTGTTTGTATGCTTTGCACTTGCCTGGGACGTCCGAAAATACCGCTTTGTTTTCTTGTAACATTCGCCTTAATAGATGCCTTTGTGTCTCTGTGAGGTTCTCGGCAAGGGTCACTTTCTCCTCTACTGCTTCTACCTGGCTGCCGGTATCTTGGAATTCTTTATTTCGGGCGTAACCATAATCTTTCTCATTGTGCTCCGTATACCCGTTGTAAAACCTGTCAGCGAACGCATGCATCTCATCGGTTTCTTCCCCTTGTACTATAGCAATTAATTTCTCACTCCTACCTGTTTGTAATAATTGTACGAAAAATCTTTCTTCGGCTATATCTTCTTCTCCTTGGGTTTTGTTATAAGTATCCTGCTTCATACCCTCTACAAAAGGGATTTCTAATGTTTTTCTGTTCTTCTCTATTTTCAAAACTTTATCAGCAAAATCAACCCTAGCTCTTAATTCAAACAAAACGTCACACCCAATCAAAATGTCACAAATCAAATTATTGATTACCAGAAAAATAAACTCAAAATTTTCTTCTCCTATTTTCATGTTCAACATTACTTGCATTTTTATTCGGGTAACCTCTTTGTTAACTGCTACCCGGCATACCGTGTTCCTTATGGGTAATGTCATTAGCTTAATTCCTTTATTTACCAGGTTCTGATATAACCTCAGGCTGCATACACTCACATTGGCTCCAGAGTCTATTAAAGCGTTATATTCTTCATCCAATAATACTACTTTTATGCTAGGGGAATCTGTCAGATCCTTTTCCGAGTGATTTTGAATAGTAGTTATCAGTTCTCCCAGTATAAAGTCATTTTTGAGCCCTGTTTCACATTTTCTGTTTATTTGAGAATTTTGCGCGCTTAGAATCCGCTCCGAGCTCTTGATTGGATCCTGTCTTAGTTTTCCGGGTTATCGACACTATTTGGTGCTCCGCTAGTCTCTTCCACATTTCCCTCTCTCTGAATTTGCCTATAGTTTCCTCTGCTTCCTCTAAAATGTCCCCGGGAAGGTCTCTCTCTCCTTTCGTTTCTTTCTGGGTAATTTTCGTCATACCTCTCTCCTATATCGCTTTCCCCTCGGTCAGAAAAATAATGTTCCCTGGATCTGTTTTCATTGTTTCTGCCTCTCCTATAGTTAAAACGGCCCCTGTATCTTGGTCTGGTTTGTATAGCATTTATGTGATATTGGTTATCACCTTCCCTCCTGAAACGGTTATTTTGACAGTTCCTGTTCCCGGATTGAGGCACGTCGTTCCAGTATCTCTCTCTGGGGTTATAGTTCCCTCTCGCGTTTCCTCTCCAATTCGCATTCCTTGAATTATCCGGTAATGGTCGAACTGTATAGTTTTGTACGTGGTTCCTACTACTTGTCTCGAATGATGATACCAACTCAATCAATTCGGGAATAGAATTTGGCTTCGCAATGAGTAGGTAATGGTGTATACGTTCTGGATAATGTGGTACAATCATATTAATGAAATCCCTCTCACTTATGGGTGGCTCGATTAGTCTACTACTCTGTGCTTTAGTTAGCAAATAATCTACCATGCTTAGGTTTCCGCGTTCATCGTACTTGCCATTAACTAGGATAGATCTCACCTGGTTCTGAGTATTAGTACTCCAATACTTATTCAAAAATGCCCTTCTGAAATATTCAAAATTATTATTCTCTCCCAAAGTCAATCTTACCCATTGGAGAACCCTTTGACGTAAACCTTTACGAACGATTAACATCTTTAGCTCGTCCGGAATCTGCTTCAAACGGAAATACTCCTCAAGGTCATTTAGGTATTGTTTAGGATTATCAGCCGAATTTTCCTCGAAAGTAGGTACCCCTATCTCATTTAATAAATGGTAGTTTGCATTACTTGCATGGTTAGATGTACATTGGTGCCCTGAATTAAAATTATATGGGTCGGCAGCTGGACTTTGGCCTCCATTTACCTCCCTAAAAGTGGTGCTAGTTTCACTGGGTGAGCTATCATCACTCTGTCTCACACTTATCCCTAGTCTACCAATAGAGCGTTTTAACTCCTTTACACAATTTTCATGCTCTTCCACCCTCTTCACAATTTCATGATGATTTGAGAGCTGTTCAGTCATTTTTGACGAAAGTTCATTCATCTTTCCCTGATCCTTTTCTAACACTGTTCTAAATTCTCTGAACTCCCTTTGAATGTTAGATTCTAATGTACTTTGTTTTTTTTCTAAAGAAACATTTACAGCTCTTAAGTCATCATCCAATTGCTCCTTTATGGCTAAGCTGGTAACACTTAATTCTGTTTCTACATCCTTCCTTAGTTTTTCTACATCGTTTCTTAGACATAGTTGTCCTGCCTGAATTTCTTGCACTACCTTCCCTTGCTGACTGAATTTGGAGTCCAATTGACTTTGTAATCGGGTGACCTGTTCACCTAAATATTCCCTCATCTCCTGAGCTAATTCCCCTCTCATCTTCCTGTTTTCCTCTCTGACATATTCACCTATATGTATACTCTGCTCACCTAATTTCCCCTCTAAATTCTTACTTTGTTCACGTGAGTCCTTCCTCTGCTCATTTAAGTCCTTACCCATCTCGTCTATCTTTATGCTCAAATGTTGAAGCAATATTAGCAGCTGGTTTTGACCTGCGTCAATGACCTGCTCCATCGGTGATTGCCTTTCTAGCCTAACTTCTACTTCTGCTGCACCCATATTTTTTCCATCTGTTGTTATGCTGACAATAGCCTCCCCATTCAATTCTTTCAAATCTTCCCTTGACCTACTCATGGTTCCGTTAGCAAGTTCTACCTCCCTAGTAATGACTTTACCCCCTCTCAATAGCATGTGTTCACCAAAACTGAGTCACTACTCTGCATGCCTTTTTGTTTGTTTTTGAATAAATGTTCTAACCTGTATTTTTTTTTTATGTTAACTGATGCGTTCCGGGTTCGAATCCTGGTGAAGTTCTAGAAGCGATGCTCTCAGCTGTTTTGTTGTCCCACGTAGGTAGACTAGAAGTTCGCGTTGTAATTTTGTTCTGCTGTGCCCCTTTCCTCTGAAGATTCTTCGTCTGTTCGTTGTTTCCTAGTCCTCCGTTTGTGTCGTTCTTCCCTTCGAGCTCCACGTTATGGCGCCAGTTTGCGGCGATCACCTCCTCATCCGTTGCTGTAGCTTACCTTGATGCTTCTCCCGTTGCTTCCAGAAGTTCTCAGCGTGTTGGTTCTTCAATTTATCCTCGGCTAGCTGCAGTAATTTTCCTTAAATTATATGGGAGCATGGACTTATCCTCGGTAAAGGAAAACGTAGATCTCGGGTGGTGATATAGGAAGACATAGACTTGCTTTGTTTATGAAAAGATGACACTGCCGTTTCTTTTTTATTTAATTTAACACTCGTAGTATACAAAACTGGTATTGCCGCTGTAAAATACTGTCCACCGCTGTTAGACTATGGCGTGGATATGTCACGAAATATAACTATTCTTATTGTCGCTTTCAGAGTAGCGGATCTTAGGTGTGTTGCTAAAACTATTTTGATTCCCTGTTTTGGCGCGATATCTCACACATCCTGCAGCATCTCTCCCTGACCACACATTACGAAAACTCTCGAATAAAATGCAATACTAAGCTGACATGACAAATTTGACTTGATTCCCTTTTTGGCGCGATATCTCACACATCCTGCAGCATCTCTCCCTGACCACACATGACATAAACTGCCGAATAAATTGCAATACTAAGCTGACATTACAAAGCTGACTTGATTCCCTTCTTGGCGCGATATCTCACGCCTCCTGCAGCATCTCTCCCTGACCACACATGACATAAACTGCCGAATAAAATGCAATACTAAGCTGACATTACAAAGCTGACTTGATTCCCTTCTTGGCGCGATATCTCACGCATCCTGCAGCATCTCTCCCTGACCACACATTACCAAAACTGTCCCGAATTTTCCCTAAACAGATTCATTTATAGTCTCAGGCTCCTGAGGCTGCTTCCTTTCCTATTGGTCCATTTTTAGCGCGACTCGACGCGTCTAACTATTTCGAATAAACTTTCAGGGATCTCATTGGTCCAATTTTAATATAAATCGCGGCTTTTCCTACATTTACCGTTAAGGTTGTCTTTCTCACTCACTTGGTCACGGCGAATTATCAAATAATGGGACAAAGGCTCTACACCCTCGCTGTAGGAATAATAGCACAGCGACCGGAGAGAGGTAATAAAACTAGGTTTTCTGCCTTCGAAAGCACTATTCCTGTAGCTAAAACTTTCCCTCGTGGACAGTATTTTAACATAGCGCTTAAATTATTTACATTAAACCATTTATAACTCTACTAATATTAATAACCTAGATAGATACATAATGTTAAATCACCCTTCTTAAAATATACAAGCAGTATGAGAAAAAGATATTTACATAATACGATTTAACATCACTAAAAGTTAATTAATAAGTTATCTGTAATTATAGTTCTTGGGCTCGGCCTAGAGTTGCCGTTTCAAATTCTACAGAATCTCTCGCAAGGTACACATTACGCAATCTCTCGTGTCGTAAAGTTAGTTACAAAATCTGAAGCACGCGACAACTATTACGACAGTAATTACATTCGGAAATGTAACAGTTTCAGTCAGGCGTGTATAAAAATTACAGATGTGAACTATTAATTAAGTATGACGGCAATAAAAGTGTAAAAACAAATTCTTCCATCAGTATTATCTTTTAGTAACAACTCCTTTCCGTTTACACGCCCTGCTTAGAGATATTTGCTCGACTGAGTAATAATAGCTAGCCGGACGACAAAGAACCCACATTTTAAAAAATAATAAAACAATAACATGCGCTCAGCAAATAAGATAACACGAACAGATTACTGCGACAGGCTTTAATATGTATTTATACATTGTAACTTTATTGATTACACAAAGCAAATACCACATACATAAAATACAGTGTATTTACTTCCTAATAAAGGCGCAGACAGTCTGTTTTAGAAAAAAGAATGTAGCAAGACTTTCTTTTGGCATATTTGTAAAACTGTATTCTAAATGCAAATGTCTTGTTAGATAAAACGTAGCAGTCTGTCAAGAAAAGGAATAGCACTAAGAACTTGAGTTCCATTATATTGAAGTGAATATTCTAAAACCTCATATTTATGAATTGTTGAATTCACATTTAGACTAATTTTATATAAATAGTAAGTATACGTAGAGAATATGATTTCTTTTTGTTCTCTCGTATTGTACAACACTTGCTGTCTACTAATTCTATAACGAGTTAATACAGCTCTACTTGAGTGAAACTCTGTCGTGGTACATATTTCTCGTAACGTATTTTTGTATACATGATTCATAAAGACAGATTAGTATTAACATAGGTAGGAAGTGTTATCTGAAAGTTAGTAATGTCTGTTGTTTGGCAAGTCAGAATGTGTAGAAAGTTTGGGAGATTTCTCTACACGGGTTTCTTATAACCTTGTCCCACTAACAACTTTTCTTCTGCTCTCCCATTCCTTCTACTTTTCCCTGATTGGCTAATGTACACCTGTGAATGGTGATGGATGACAAACAAAATGCAAGATCGGGCGATTAAAGCAGTAAAACTACTCTGTCATGATAAATGCACATGCTCTCGACAACCTAAGCGGCAGATTTGAACCGAATGCTCCTCTTACCTATTTTTACTTTCTCTACTACGTATAGTAAGTAGGGGAAGTATTGCATTCCACCCAAAAATTCGATGCCGAGATTTCACAGAAAATACATGTTTTGAGGTGCACTGAATGCATATAAACCATTTTTGGAAACATGTCCGTGTGTGTGTCTGTCTGTCTGTGAACAGCATAACTCAGAAACGAACAGTTGGATAAACACCAAACTTGGTATTTAGGTTCAGTATCTTCCAGAGATGCGACACGAAGTTTTTCAAGAAAATATCCCCACCCCAAGTTACCCTTTACATGGAAAATTTTTCGACAATTTTAATTTTCTAAAATGGCTCTAACGATTTTGAATAAAATACCATATGTTTAAGACATTTTTATGGCAAATGAATTGTTTATCTCGAATTTTCTGGGAATGTCTCCGAAAGTATTCTTCATTGTGAACACTTTTTCATAACTGGTAAACCATAAACTACACAGAAAATGTAGATCGCGTTTAAATTCACAATTTATGTCATATACATTTTGTTTAGTGAACCATTTTCCAGATATTGCTTGTTATTCCCTTAAATTTTCCAATACTTATACTTTTTCTCAAATGGGAATTCGTTATTCATTTTTTTTGTCCTGGTAATGCAAAGAGAATGGAATACTCCACATAGCAACCAGCTCTTAAAATATTTGAGTGTCGCTTAAAGCCTACCAATTCCCCTTGCACCTACGAGAAAATTAGCAATAAGGTTAACATCTCGATATCTCGATTAACATGAAGCATATGGAGAATACGCGTTTGTAAAAGTAATTTGTACAAGAGTAGAGAAAGTCATGTGAGTGTAACATATCAGATTTTTTGATAGGAATTTACTTATATTCCAGATCTATTACCTCCGTTAGTAATATGTTTTATTCATACGGTTATCAAAATAAGAAATTTGACAATTCTCTTTTAATACATTAAGATATGTGATGATGTTAAATAAGGAACTAGTTTGTATCGAACAACAACGACAGTGGTTAATGCGAGGTGACTAGTGCACATGACAGTTAAGATATACGGGGAAATGTTATATGAAACAGGGTTACACATGCGAGGACCACCGGGGACTTTGGGTTCTAACCAACATAAGGTCAATCTGGAATGTTCTGCAGACTTTGACGGACATGTGTCAATTTTCCCTCTTAGTGGTGGCTGCGTATACGGGATGAGCATTATGTAAAGTAATTTAAACTGCCTTATTATTATGTGAACGCAGTCTTATAATTCTCCCGAGGCATTAACGCAATCCTTTCCTCCCAACCAGTAATGAGTTCAGGTGTGTGATGCAGTGCCAAGCGAGTGTAATCTATCCCTCGTTGCGTTCCTCTGGGGGAGGAAGTTAGCAGAAATAATGAAGTTTCTACAGGGGACGTTGCAGCATGTAATATACATGCGTGCAATGATAAAATAATTTACACTGAAGTTGTTTACAGTCCCTGTGTGTTTACGTTTTTAAACAAGATCGCAAATGTACGCATAGTGTTGCTTCCAGGTGCGTTCGCAACATTCTGTGCGTTCTGTAGCGGGACGATTCCAACATGACACACGTAAGTACCATGAGTAGTAATAGTCCCGGATGAGCCAATTGGATTAACGATAATCCTGCCGCTAGGGGCGCTCGTGTCGCTAGTGTCGCTGCGTGCGACGGCGGCGGCGATAAGTTTGAAAAGCGCCCTGAGCGGTAGGATTATCGTTATTGCAATTGGCTCATCCGGGACTGTTTTCTTTATTTATACTTTGAATACAGTACATTGGATAAAGATATGTATGCATAGTCTTGATTAACATGATGTATTATTTGCTTAACATATAAATACAATAAATGGACAATATAAGTAATATTAGGAGAAAAAAAAGCACATTAAAATTCATAGTTTTTGTTTGAGGCACTAGGACACACAGATTTCGCGCACAACAATGATTTTAAAGTACGTGGTGCACTTTTTTGAGTCCTCGTCATCGCTGCTGCTGCTATCGGCGGTAAATTGGTGGATAGGTTTGGTGATGCAGGTGACGAGCAGGTGAGAGATACTTTCGTTGACGAACTCGGTGAAGGTTGGTATATAGATGGGGATGGTAAATTCGTTGTAATGGCTGGTTGAGAAGCATCCTGTGGATGTGACTTTGTTGGTTAGAGCAGGAATGTTGCTGTTGCCGAGGTATATGACGCATAGTGCGTCTTGTTTATGCTGGTGTACTTTGGTAGGTACGCATTTGACGTGGACGGCGTGAGCCCCTTGGACGTCGAGTGTGATGGTGACAACTCTGCTGTTGCGGAAATAGGAGTTGGAGATGCAGAGGATACGGATAGGTGAAGCTGCGTTGAGAATGAGTTGTAGGTTAAGATTGTTCCCCACGGGGACGGGATAGGTTTCGTCGGACATTATTTAGGGTTATATGGGGAGAACGTGACGATGTGACGTTTGAAACCGCTGCGTAGTTTTTCCTCGCCTGCGTATATGATGCAGAATGAGTTAGAGTTGAGTTTGTTGACGAGTTCTGGAGAGGCTTTTGCAAATCTTGTTGGTAGGAAAACTTCTGTGTCGTTATCGAGTTTGGCGACGAGCTTTGTACCGTGAACGGTGTCGATTGTTTTGACGCCGACGACGCGATATGGTACGTGCTGTTGAAGCGTAGATACGCTGAGAGTTGTGGGCGCTGCTGGAAAGTTCTTCTAGCTCTTTAAGGACGTCCTGTGACATTCTGACGGCACAGATGGCAGTTTTTGATAAACGGGGGAGGACCGTCTATATGAGTGGTTTGATGAGGAAGGTTGTAGTGTTGTTTACACCTGCGATAAGGTGCGCAAACTACCTGTGCGTCTGCGGGAAGTTGGTTCCACACAAGGTCGACGTCGCTTGGGGGATAACGTTCGAAGATGTATATGCCGTTCTGCAGCAGCACTTGGCGTTCCCTGGGCAGTAGCAGGCGGATTCTTCGTCCGTTATCGAGATACCGAAAGAGCACGATGAAGCAGTTCATGTGGTGTTTCTAGCGGAGTACCTTCGAAGGAATTGCTGAATTTGCTTGTTGAGTTGATCGAGGTCTTCGTAGAAACCGTGTTGACACTGCGTGCACAGGAGGGTGAGACGGTGCTTAAGTTCGCAGCTGCACGTTTGGTAAAAGCAAAACGAGCAGTGGAAGTCTTTACACGACGGTCCTGGCATTCCCCACGGCTGGCTAGCACCGAATGAAGGGGTAAAGAATGCGCGTGCATAAATATAATCCAACTGCCGGAAGCAGGAAATCAATGGTGGGGGAAAAGTTCGTTGGAGATTTACCACATCAGGGGAAGCACTGGTGGGGGAAAAGTTCGTTGGAGAAACACCACATCAGGGGAAGCAGTGGTGGGGGAAACGCTCGTTGGAGGTTGGCTACATACGCCGGAAGCGCTTAGCGATTATTGCACAACATCCGCAGGAAAAACACTGTGTCCGTTGATTTAAAGGTTTTCGTCTTGGAGGAGAACTCTGTTTTGAACGGTGCTGAACATGCAAACGACCACATCAGGGGGAAGCACTGGTGGGGGAAAAGTTGGTTGGAGAATTACCACATCAGGGGAAGCACTGGTAGGGAAACGTTCGTTGGAGGTTCACTACATCCGCCGGAAGCGCTTAGCGATTATTGCACAACATCCGCAGGAAAAACACTGTGTCCGTTGATTTAACGGTTTTCGACTTGGAGGAGAACTCTGTTTTGAACGGTGCTGAACATGCAAACGCCGTGAATGTGATCGGGTATGATATAGGATGCTTCGCGACCCAAATGCGGGAGCGAAGGGCGCGAGATGTTTGGGTGAGGTGCGGTTGGAACGCTGGTAGAAATACATGCGCACTAAGGACTATTTTGTGAGATGCGCAGTGCGAAATGGGTGTTGAGGAAATGATGAATCTCTAAGAATGTTCTAAAATTGGCGCACCGTATGTACTTGGTGAACTGTGTGAAATTCATGTCATGTAAGGGAACGTTGGAGGCATGGTTGTGAAGCATGTACTTGTGGTATGCCATGATTTGATTTTGCACGTCCGTCTCTTCCTTCTTTTTGTGATAGATGATGTCGGTAATGATGCGCTGCAGGGTATGCAACACGTGCCATTCTTGTTGGTTGAGCGTAACGGATGCGCCTTGCGGTTCTTTGAAAACGAGCTTTAGCTTTCCGAACACAAACTTAAACACGATGGTGACGCTGTCGCTGAACTGAAATTGCTGTAGACGTCCCTGTGGGTCATTCAAGCGCTTGTGAATGATGGGGATGGCTTCGACGAGTTTGTGCCACTGCGAGGAACTCATGACGACTGCGTTGTGCTGTCCACATTTGGCAATGGTGACGACGAGATGGTGCGGCGGCCGGGGGGAGAATCCCACACTGACGAATTTAGTTTGTTGCGGGTTGAGGAAGTAGATATCCGCCAGAGGACCCACAACTGCACTGTGTTGGAACTGTGCTGGCGGAGCAGGGCTGTCGGGATGCTGTTGGAGGTCGAAGATGGGTAGTTTCCTTTTTTCCCCGGGTTTTGAGGTGGTCGGGGTTCGACATCCGGTTATACTGGAACACACAAAACAATAATAATAATAATGTGAGGGATAGAGAGATAAACGGGATAGAAAAAAAGCAAGCTAATACATAGGTGCGGACCTACCTGGTCGGAGTGCTGCATGGCAGCAGGACTGTATCCGCGCGCTGCATGGTACACTCTGAATGAGGCGAGCGGCACCGTGACGTTGCTTTTTATATGAGCAGGAGCGTCTTCTGAAAGCACGTGCAAGACGATGGATTAGCTTAGATGTGCTAAATAGTGACACACACACACACACACGTACTCACCTTCAAGGGTTGACAAGTTTGCCGAGCGTCAGAGCACTTTGCGCGGCATGCGTTTTTGAACGTTTTGCGAATGACGACATCATTATGCGCGTGATTGCTGACGCGAAATTTTGAGAAGAATGTATGCTTAGGTAAGCCGGAGCAGCGGTGGGTGAGGTAGGCGATGACGTAATGACCGCACGTGGTGCTGTCGAAACCTTGCAGCCTTCTGGCGTTGGTGGACCAACGCGTCCCGCAGACCGAATTTAAGAACCGGAGAAAATGGGGCGAAAGCGGTCCTATGCCGTAACTGTCAAAATATTCTGCACGCGAGTTTTTGTCCACAAAGATGCAAACCCAGTGTTGCCCGGATTTGGTGCTGGGGTCGGTGTTAGCCACTAGCGCCAAGGGAGGCGTTCGAATGCCGTGAAGTACGGGTAGTTTATCGCAGGGGTAGACGCCTAAAAAGTGAGAGCGCGTAGAGGGGCATGTCGATAGAAACCGTTGAATTTGAAAGGTGTTCATGATACCAAAATGGATCGGTTGGCGTCGATTTCGACCGTGCGATGTATTTCCGCTAGCAGCAGAAGTATGACCGGTTCTGTCAATTTATCGGCAAAACCGATGCTTATAGAGACGGTTCCGTGGCGCTGACCCGAGATGTGAGACTCGTTAGCGCTCATGTCTGCAGTGAGATCGAAAACCATTATCGTATACCCTTGCGGGTAGGTTTCTCTGGAGATGGAGTGTCCCTCGTCCTTGAAATGAATGCCTAGGCCGTCCTGCAGGTTTTGAAAGCATTGCAAATAGTGTCCCTTTGTAAAGTCGGGTTGTAGAGGTTGGGAGGGAACGGGTTGCCCGTTCACGTAGAGCTGAAAGAAGTTCATTTTAAAATGTTTCAAGTTGTACGGATTTGAGTTAAAATGGCCGGAATAGGCCTTGTCGGTGACCACGGCTACTACCACTTGGAACTTGCCCTACGCACACGTCGCTAAACGTCATTGCCCTGGACTCCTTGGGGATGCTGAGAGCGTGAAAGCTGACGTCTTTGAGATGGTACTTTGCGTTGCCCTTTGCGAGCACGGCCTGGTGCGCGAGCTTTATGGTCGGCGAGGGCCGCACCGATTTTAAGCGCAGCGTGGCAGACACGATGTCGGCGTACCCCTTAAAGGTATCTACGTCGGAAAATAGATAAAACTGGGGAGAGGCGGGAGTGAGCTTGACGGTCATGCTAACGTTGTTCAAAAGCAGCTTCTCCTGTCTAAAAAGAGCGTTGGACAGAGGACCGATGAGCTGTACGACGTTGCTCCCTTTGGTAAACCCCTGACGCCACTGAAAGCCCGCATTGGCGATAAAAGTGTCCATGATGCCTGCCGTGTCCTTTCTCCAGAGGGTAGATTCTAGTTTGGTGTTCATGGCATCTTCGGAGTAATTGAGAAGCGTCTCGAGGTAGGTTCTATAGGGGTAACCGGCTTGCGGCATGGAGACGATGACGTTATTGAGGGTTACCTCCATCTGTTGAAACAGGGAATTTAAGGCGTTGTTGACCAGAGTGGCGTTAGCGTCAGCGTTTAAGGCCTCTCCTTTGTCATCTACAACGCGCACCATGAGTTCGAGTACGACGTAGGTCAAGTCTAGGTAATCGTCCGCATTTCCGGAATAATGAAAGGTGATGGGGGCATTTTTCATTAAAGTGTTTTGAGGGTTTAGGTATAGGAACCGTGACTCCTCGATGCTCATCTGAACCGGCACCTCTGTAAAGAGGTCCAGTTCGGAACTCATGTGGACGGTCGCGTCTGCCATTACGAAAATACGTCTTGCACCTTGCGCCTACCGCGTTTCAGCTTGGACTGCTTGCTCTTTCTGGATTTGCTCGGTTTTATTCTCTTGAGACGCCTGGCGCCGGAACCGAGCATGGCATCGAGCTTTTCGTCGGCTTTTCGCTTTAAATTGTATCCGGACTCCTTGAGCCTCCGCTGGAGCGCTTGCTTCGGCGCTGCTCCCGCCACAGTCACATCGGACAGAACGTGGGCGCCCGCCTTTAAGGCCTCCTTTCCGACTGCTTTTGCTCCGCTCTTTAAAAACGGTAGCAACCTTCTGAAGAGTCCTCCGAGGGCTGAAAAGAGACCGCTGCCTCTTTGGTAGCGCTTGCCCCTGTAGAGAGCGAAATCGCGATGGTGGAACGCGCCGCCGGTCTGATTGAGGTAGTACGCGTTACGGCGTGCACGTCCATTACGCCTGTTTCGGACGAAAAGCGAGAACTACAGTAGAGGAAAATCCGTCGGCGAATGGCAAGAGATCGCCGTAACCTTAAATCTATGTTGACCGTCTTGAAGTCTTGCTGAATCAAGGGTACCCAATTTTGGGGAAAAAACGTCTTTTCGTCGCTCATGTAAGTGTTGTTGCTTCTTTCGTATTCCACGGCCGCGCTCTCTATGACTTGGGCGAAGGTGTCGCCCACGACTTGCGGGGACACTAGATTACAGTAGACGAACATTTCGTAAGGAAACCCCATATAAGGATCTACGGGGCGTTTAGCAGCTTTTTCGAGAATGACGTCGACGTAGGGATCGAAACCCAACATTTTTGCCATAGCGGGCGTTAAGAGCAAACTGTGGATGCGGTGTAGAGGTCCCGGAGGGTCCTCCGATTTTGAAACGTCTCGTTCGGGTCTGACGGAACGAGCCGCCGCGGGTTTCTGCTGCCCCGAAGCCCGGGGCTTCGGTTTCGGTTTCGGCTTGGGTCTCTGGCGGGGCGCATCGTTGAGAGCTTCGTATTCGCCGACCGCGTACGGTACGACCGTGCGCGCGACATTTTCCACAAACCCGTCGAACGGAATGTCGGGTAGTGGTTCGGGATGGGCGACGGCGGCATTCACGCCCACCGTCTGCTTGCGCTCGTCGAAGAGGAAGAAGTTTTCCACGTGCAAGTGTTCGAGTAGAGCGGCGTTGACAAGGTTCACCAAGTCTTTGGGATTGTGCACGATGCCTTGCGGCATTTGCAAACTGAATTTGGAATGCGTGGGGAGGAGCGTCATGGTGTACTTGGTGCCCGCCAGACGGGCATCGTCTGGCGAAAGGTTATAAAATTTCACCGGATACCTGACCTTTTGCAGGGCGACCTCCCATTCTCCCTGCAGAACGATTCTCTCGGGCAAGATGTTAGAAAATCTGGCCGTGGTGTTGTCGGTAAAGTGTTCCATGGAAGCGTTGCTCACGAGAGTGATAGAGAAGGGCTCGGTCTTAATCATGTCGAATCGACGGTCGAAGCCAGAACCCACGAGTTAAACTTTGACGGATACCCCTTCCACTTTACCAAGACCTGCTTGCGGCGCCCTCGGCCCTTGGTCTGTAAAACGCGCTCGATCTTAAACGTCCGAGGTAGCGCGACCTTTTGTAGCTCCTGGGTGTAAAATGCGCCGTCTATGGCTTCTCCGGCCAGATCCTTCAACTTATATAGCACCGGCCGACCGCGCACCACCTCGGCTATTCGAAATATTTCGTCCGTCCAATTCTGCTCGTAGCCCTTGTCGAATTTCATTTTTTCTTTAGAGATGCGCACGTGATCGCCGACGGAAAATGCGGGTCTCCCTGCGCGAGGTAGGGTCCTATTTCCGTAGAGATTGCGGTACACTCGTAAAATGTTAGAATCGTTCACGTCCTTCGGAGCCATTTTTATGGACCTGTGATGCGAGCTATTGTACGACTCGAGTAAGGCCGGAAGGACTTCCAGGTATCTGTAACTGTTTTTGTGCGTGAAATACCTCCACATCTTGGTTTTTAAGGTGCGGTTGAAGCGCTCCACGACGCTGGCTTTAACGTTATTTTTGGTTGTGTAATGTTTCACGTCGTGTTTCTTCAGAAAGTCGCGAAAAGTCTTGTTGGTGAACTCGGTTCCCTTGTCCGTCTGGAGGACCCTGGAGACGCGTCGGGAGAACATGGAGCGAAACGCTTGCGCGACCTCGGTACCCAGCTTCGATTTCAGGGGTACGGCCCAAGCATATTTGGAAAATACGTCGATAACGGTCAGAATGTACACGTAAGGTTTGTTATGTTCCCTCACGCTGTTCATGACGTTTAGATCGGCCTCCCAAAGAACGTCCATATTCGTCACGTGATAACATCTGGTGGGGAACCGCTTTCTGACCGGTTTGTGCAGAGTGTAACTGTCCCAGGTTCGAAGGAAGGACTCGATGTTCGCCTTAGACGCACCCGTGGCCTTTCGAAGGGGCTCGACAGCGCCCAAACCGGCATAGTTTTCCGTTCTGGCATAGTATCGCCTTAGCGCCTTCCATTCCTTCATGCTTTACTTGTACAGGTGTTGTCAGACGCGCTTGCGAAAATGGTACGACGCGGAAGGCGATTTCGATTTCTTTTTCGGAGTGGCAGGGTTCGCCCTCTTCTTTTTGCGAGGCGAGAGGAGGTTGACCTTTATGGTTCGGGGTTCGACCTCCTGCTTCACCGGCACGCGCTCGTGCACGTCTTCGTAATCGTCGTCGTCGTCGTCGTCGCCGAGGAAGGGCTTTCTGACTTGTGCCACGAGATCGAGGTAGTTGTCCAATTTATGTTTTACGAGCCGCCACTTTTCGTCGGCAGAGAGCTTTGCGCTCTGCAGGTTCCGAATTTCTTTAGCCAATCTGGATACGGTGCGGTCTACAGCGTGAAGCCTGTCGACGGTCTTCGGTTGCGGCGCAACGAGGATCTGCCTGCCGTACTTCATCCTGTTAATTTCGACACTAGCGCGCCGCCGAGCGAAGCCAAGACGGGTAGGAGGAATGCCGGCAAAAAACCTCCTTTTTGAACCAAGATGCTCTTCTTCTTCTTCTTCTTCTTCTTCTTCAGAGGAACCCGTTTATCCGTCAACTTCCTCCAAGAAGCCATTGGCTTCTTCAGGCGACCCAAGCACTTTGCGGGAAGTTGCACGTGACCTCTGCACACGTTGAGCATGCATTCGCTAATGGCCTTGATCAGATCGCCGTCGGCATTTTTAACAACTTTTTGCGCAGAGGGGCCTTCGCCTTGGCCAGAGCCGCCAAATTACCGTGCTGTCTCGCTATGCGAGGACTGGTCAGCGTCGCGAGCCTCGACCTACCTCTAGCCATGCTTGCGCGATAATGACGTTCGCTCCGAAAGCGGTACTTTTTATTTAGACTCGACGGCCTCGGTCGGGCGAGACCCTGCCGGGATAATATAGAACGAAAGGAAACCGAGTCCTCTCGGCGGTCTCAGTTGGGTACGAAATAAGAGAGGTTTTCCCCCGGCAGCACGCCGGTTCGATACCTGTATCGGGCGGGCGTGTACTGAGTGCAGTCCAGCACGAGATACCCGTGAGGGCGTTCGGTGGCCTTCTCGAAGGCCTCCAAGAGAAACCTAGAGTTCCTGGGTTCGATCTGCTGGCACAGTCTCTCGATCTGCATCTTGTCCCGGTTGTTCTTGAATACCACGACGTAGTTCGCATTCAGAGAGATGTTGCGATATTTCTGACCCTACGGAAACACGTTCTGCAGGATGTAGACGATGCCGAAGCGCTTGTGATGGGAGTCTCTGGTGAAAAAATTGGACACGTCCTTCCCGCCACCCTCCAGCATCAGATCGTCGAGGACGACGAGGTCGTTCTCGCCCACCGAAGCAAGTTCGGGTATGCCCGCGTGGGTCTCGCAGCGCAGAGCCGAGGGTTCGAGTCTCGGCGAATACTCCGGAGGGTGGCACCACAGCACCCTCCTGGGGCGCACGTCGAACATCCAGTGCGCGTGGCGCAACAGGTTTTTCACGAAGGTCGACTTGCCGCAGTGCGACGGCCCCGCCACGAGCATCGTGCTGGGAAACTCGAATCGCCCCAGGTCTCGGGGACCGGGCATCGTCTCCTCAGGGGCGCCCGGTTCGAAATGACTTTGGCGCGGCTGCGGACGTCTCATTTATGCGTTCCTCTTGAACCCGTAGGGATAGGAATCGTGATCGCCGGCGAGCTCGCGCTTGTTGACCACCATCCTAAACGTCTTCGAGCTGGGTTCGGTGACGACCGTCCAAGACGGTTTCCGCGAGATCTGCGTGCCCGCCAGGTTCACCGCGCGGTCGTTGTCCCTGAGCACCACGTCGCGAATCACCTCCGCGTTCACCAGCTCCAGGTTGCCCGAATTGAGCGTGATCCCCTTCACCTTGCACACCGAGAAGATCTTGCCTGTCTCGGGGCAAACGATCTCCATGCAGTAGCTCTTGGGCCCCATGGAGGCGAACCGGGCGATGTAAGAGCCCCGCCCGTACTTCTCCAGCTCGTCCGTCATGTCCCCCAGGAGGCGTCCGACGGTCGGCGTCCAGTCGCCCGGAGCGGCGGCGACGACGACGGAATCGGTGTCGAAGTAGCAGACCCGTTCTCCCAGCCTCTTGAGGTAGGAGTAGAGCACCAGGCGCGCGTGAGCCGTGGTGTAGGCCGCCAGGACGGCGTTGGCGGCGGTGTTGACCTTGCGGCACTGCTCGCGGTAGCTCCACACCGCGTACACGATCCGGTCGGTGACGGGCTTGTAGGTCTGCACTTCCACGCCCGGGTCGTTGAGCAGCTCCAGGAGGCGGTCGTACCGGACCACCAGCTCGCACGTGGGGAGGTTTTCCCTCTGCCCCAGTTTGCCCCAGAAGCTGTTGAGCATCAGCTTGGCCAGCTCCCGCCTGCCGGGGTTGGCGGTGACGGCCTGGGGATCCAGGGCCACGCCTTCGTGTTCGAAGAATTGCTCCACGTACTGCTGCTTTGCGGCAGGGTCGTCGCAATCCGAGGGCCAGCCGGAGGCTTCGGTCTTGATCTTCAGGAACTGATTCACGTAGTCCTCGAAGAGACCCTTGGCTCCGGTGGTCGTTTCGTGCCGCACCACGTCGTACTCCCAGATCTCGTGGACCCTGAGGAGGCGGTACCCCTCCTCCAGGGCGACCTTCATCTCGTCGACCACCCAGGTACCCGACAACGCCCTCTCGCGCTCTCCGTGGTGGCACTCGTCTTGGTTCTCCGCCTCCGCCCAAGCGCGGCATATTGGGAACATGAGCTTGCCGCCGATGCGCGCCGGTAGCACCGGGTGGTACAGGTGTTGCGGCGGTAGAACCGCGCACTTCACCAACCCGCCCCCCACGTCTTCCAAGCGCGGGAATCGATCCACGTGGATCTTGGGGTGGCCCGCGGGGTAGGGTTTCGTCTTGTTCACGTACGAGTACAGGCTGCACACGTCGTAGTAGTAGATCTTGCTATCCCCCTTCGCCTCGCAGTACGTCTTGGTGGATTTGGTGTGACCTCCGTAGAAGGCGTCTCTGGGGTTCAGGGGTTCGGGTACCGGAAAGTCCCTTGCGTGGCGCGCGAGGTCCTGGTCGGCCTTCATCGCGGCGTCGAACTCGCACTCCCACATTTCCACCACGGCGTAGCCGGCGGCCTTGATCTTGGCCGTGACCTTCTCGGTGCTCTCTAACCTGGAGGCCATGGTTTCGTGTCCCGAGTTGTATATCGCCGCATGGCGATTGTGAAAGCACCGCCTGCAGCCGTGGAAAAAGTACGCGGTTTTTTCGGCCTCTCTGTACCCGTCCACCTTGTGCCCCGCGATTTTGACTTCGCGTCCTCGCATGGCGTGCTGGATGACGATGCGGTTTTGCGTCTCTAGCCAGGTTAGCCATATGCACGCGGCGCGAGACTGACGGTCCGCTAGTCGATACCCGCCCGCTGGCAAGAGGGCAATTTCTTTAAGCGGCATGAAGCGCTTTCTATACACGCACATGCACGCCTGCGCGATGGTGACGCATTCTCTGAACGGGTCTATTCCGTTCTCGTCCAAGAATTCCCTTCTGAATTTGGAAACTCCCTGACTGAGTAGAAATACGTCCATCTTGCAATACGCCACCATTTCCGCCCTCATGTCGAAGACGTGCCCGGAGGACGCCTTTTCTTCGTGCCACTGCTCGAAGGCTTTCCGACCCTCCGCCGACATGCCCTCCGGACACTAATGCCTTTTGTCGGGAATCGAACCCACGTACCGCTCGTTTTCCTTCGTGTTAAACAGGTACGAAAAATAACCTTTGCATTCCTTCAATCCGAAGGTCTTGGAAAAGCGGGAGAGTGGCATGGGTATGAAGTTGAGCGAGTCTAGAAATGTGACGTCACCGTACCTCATCCTGTAGATCTTGCTCCCGTTCATGATGAGCTCCGGCGCCCAGTCTAAGTGCGCCACCATGTACTTTAATAGAAACTGCCCGTCGTAAGCCCTGAGGTTGTGCGCCACGACGTAGACGTCCCAGGCTTCGAACCTCGCCTGCGTGATGTGCTCGAAAAGCTGCTTCACGGGTTCGTCCGTGAACACCCATTCTTTGCAACCGCATTCGGTGCAGTATGCCGTCTTGCGGCGTTCGTCTATGCAGTGCGGGCAGGCTTGGTACAACACGCACAAGTTAGGTACATGCTCGTATGTGTCCTTTTTGCCGGTATATGGAATGTTTTGCGTGCATTCGAAGTCGATGAACATAAACACGTACCGGTTTCTTTTGTTCTTTGCGGCGTACGGCTGCATATAGCACATGTGGCTAGAATTCACGTGTGTCTTGCAATGATAGCAGTACTTTTCCCCGCACTCGTGCGCGGTTTTTCTGTACCTCGCATTCACGAGCTTGTTGCAAGACGTGCACACCTTTTCTACGTCGCACACCGACAGCGCCTTTGGGTAAAAAACGCCTTTCTTTGCGTGGTTTGCAAAGCATGCCGGTCCCTTAAAATCTCTGTTGCACCCGGCGCAGCGTATGTAGGCGTCGAATCGCGCATCGCACTGCTGATGGCATTTAGCGCACCTGGCGTCGCACCTGTGAAATTCTTTTTTGTGTGCCGAGGGATGATGACACCGGCGGCAATACCATTTGCATTTAAAGCACTTGTGAAGGTTCACGATGGCGTTAAAGTGCCCGGCGTGGAGCATGACGTCGATGTATTTATCGCATTTCTTATCCGACGCGTACAGCACGTGCTTCCCCGTATGATCGCCAAACACCGTCACAGCGTAGCCCTTTAACGCAGCGTCAAAGCGTCTGACGTCATCTATGGTGCAGCTGTCGTGGCCTTGACCGATGCTCGCGCACAAGGCTACGGCCTTCGATTTTTGCAGATAGTCGGAGCGCGTCATCGTTCTGTAGTTGACGTCGCGATCCACTTTGGCCTTGACTACAACGATGGCTCTTGCTAAACACAAGTTGTCTTTGTTGGCTATTTCGACAATGCCTTTATTGCCCCTGCAGGCGTCGCAAGGTTGGTGGCACGAACCCGAGACCTCCTTGGTCCACACAAACGTCACGTGAAGAGGCCCGCTTAGCAAGAATTGTTGGTTACTTTGCATTACTTTTTCGATGCTTCCAACAATGACATCTGCATTCAATTGGTCTACGCGCCTAACGCTCATGTTGAAGGCTTTGGACGTCTCCTTTTCGTCTGTTATGGATATGCCTAAATATCCGGGTTCGTTTTCTAACAGGTTCTCTTTCGCAAAGTTTAGAATATCGTTAAACAGATGCGATACCCATTGCTCGGGGTTGACATCTCTGGGGACCGGGTTTACGGTAATTTGAGATTCTGTAAAGCCGGAAAAAAGCTTTGGCAGCCTTCTCTGCTTGTGCCCTATAATTTCGAACGTAGGCTGCAAGGGGTCATCGCGACTTCCCCCGGATTGCAGCTCCATCTTATCGTCCGAATGCGCCGATCGCTCTTTTCCCCTGCAAAGTGCTGGTGCTATTTTGTTTTTTATTTTAAACTATTTTTCGTCAAATAGAACGCTTTTAAAACCCGCTATCGCACCCGTCTCTCTCACTACGGGCGTTTGCTCTTGGCACCGGGTTTTTATAAGCTCGCCTATCAAAACCGCTGTTTCATCATCATGTGCGTCGAGTTAAATGCCTCGTTTCGCCACAAAATTGTCACGTATGTAAAAAACGCGGTCATCCTGTCACGAACCACCACTGCGCGACCGCCACTGCAATAAGGCTGCATAAACGCTGACGA
Source organism: Deroplatys truncata (assembly GCA_030765065.1). NCBI lineage: Eukaryota > Metazoa > Arthropoda > Insecta > Mantodea > Mantidae > Deroplatys > Deroplatys truncata. The sequence continues at coordinate 174,452,367 of CM060981.1, forward strand.
ATATCCTTTTCTCACGCTCGTTTTACACACACACGTCGGCACACTTCCTTGTGCAGTGCTGTGCGTGGGAAATGTCAAGCGAGCAGCGTTTTAACGTTTATGTACACTCGCATCAGTACAATTTTTTAAAACTACCAGCGCCGTGTGTGGTGTTTTTTGTGTTGTGCAGTGCATACGTGTTATGTAAACTGCGAGAATTAAAAAGAAGCAGCAGATACTTCCTTTCTAAGGAGTAACACCAACTGTTGAATGAGAATTCTCAAGTGTTACGTTCGTATCACCTCTACCCTCTATCTCTTATAGGTGAGTACGAAAGTTTATTTTCATATCCACTTATTTTTAATCCGGATAAACTTTTCGGGAAATGGTTGCATCCGAAGGGACGCTATACACTGGCCTTAAAATTCTAAATTCTTTCCATCAACATGGCGGGGCAAGAACTGAAAAGCGACATGCTTTTAAAAAGAATGGCTAAGCATTGTACAATTCGAACCATTTATAACAAATATCTCGGAAATGGCTGACGTCACAAAAACGTTATTTCAAATAAATTGTGTGTGTTTTTAAAAGAGATCTAATTTTTTTGTATTGTATGTTTTTTCTCAAACCTTGGCAGTTATACAAGTTTGTAGAAAATTTCTTCCGAATCAAGAGGACTTCGCAGGCTATTTCCGCAAAATTCGAGATATACATTTTATTTTTTCATATAAATGTCTTTAATATATGGTGTTGTAATTAAAATCGTCAGAGGCAGTTTTAGAAAATAAAACATTTCGGAAAATAGTTCATGTAAAGGGTAGTTTTGGGTGGAGGGACTTTCTCGAAAATCTCTGTGTCGTAACTTTTTGGAAGGTACTCAACCTAAATACCAAGTTTTAGTATTTATCCGACTTTTCATTTTTGAGTTATGCTGCTCTGACACATACACACAGAATTTTCTAAAAATGTTTTTATTCAGGGGACCTCGAAACAAGTATTTAGTTTTCCGGTGAAATCTCGATATTGAATATTTGGATGCAATGCATACCTCCTCTACCTACTATTTTACGTGGTAGAGAAAGCCCCTAAATCAATATTATTACATGCAGTTGTGAAAAATATTACAGCTATGATTAATAAATTCTGGGATTACGAGAAATTTGTTAATATTAGTTTAAACGTATATAGTTTGCAAGAAACGTGAGTAAGCTAGCTCAAACTTAGCGTTGTTGTCACAAATAAACTATATAGAGAAAACTCTGTTTTTCATAAAAGTAAGATTAAAACTACTTGCTTAAGGTAAAATGCTTGTCTCATATTAAGAATATTCTCGGATATTCGGAGAATGGCGCGAAAGTTGAGTCTGACGCCTTGTTATTTTTTATTCCGTTTTTTCTTCAAGTGGGGTTTCTCTATTGTTACATCTGTATAAGCACTGTAACTATTTTTACTTTCTCTACCACGTACATAGCAGATACAGGAGAAATTGCATTGCACTCGAAAAAATTCCATACCGGGATTTCGCGAGAAATACATCTATAGATTTGCACATTTCAACTTATTACATAATTGGCTTATATTGTGCGCGATGTTTCATTTAAATACCCACAAACTGGGACTGTGATTATTACTTCTTTTTTTATGTGTTTCAGTGGGTGAATAATAATTAGTTTGTTGGTATCGTTATCACAGTACTGTTTCACTTGTGAAATTCCGTTCCCTTTGTTTGAAAATGAAAAAAGAAAAGTTAAAAGAATGACGAGTTTTAGTGAGAAAGGTCTAAAGCTTTTAAACATTAAAATCAACATGGAAACTTTGTAAATAGACAACGCCACAAAGTAATAATAATACACATAGATTGTGTGCTTTAACGTTCTTGTAAATAAGGCTTCGTTTCCTACGGTTTAACACTTTGTACAAAAGACATTCACAATGAGACTACTTCACAGCTATTCCCAGAAAATTGAAGTTATACATTTTATTTGTCATGCAGATATCTTAAACATACCGCACCGTAATCAAAAGGAGTTAGAGCCGTTTTTAAGACAATAAAAATAACGAACTTTCTCCCGCTAAACGGGTAGTTTGCGGTGTGGGAATTTTCTTGAAAATCTACGGTTTGTTAAATTTTTTTTAAACGCTACTATTTTAGTGTGTGTGTGTGTGTATGTGTGTGCGCGCGCGAGTACGTGCCTAGTATCCGTGCGCCACAAGCCAAAACGACGACGTTATAGAAAAACTTTATCATTTGCCTACCGGACAGGGACAACCGCGAAAAAAACCTGAAAAAAAGCTCTAAGGGTATTCTAACGCTTACCGATCTGGAAAACCCGTGAAAACAAGATAGTACACTTTTTTTAATTTTCTCAAAAATGGCTATAACGATTTTGATGAAAATATTATATGTTTAAGATAATGTCGTGAGAAATGAAATGTATATCTCAAATTTTCTGGGAATGTCTCCAAAAGTATTCTTCATTGTGAACGCCTTTTGCATAACTGGTAAACTATAAGAGATAGACAAAATTTTACTACACAAAAAATGTAGTTCGCGTTAAAATACACAACTTATGCCATATACATTTCTTTTGCTGAGTGAACCGCTTTCGAGATATTGCTTGTTATTTCCTTAAATTTTTCAATACTTATACTTTTTTTTTACTTTCTCTACTACGTATAGTAAGTAGGGGAAGTATTGCATTCCACCCAAAAATACGATACCGAGATTTCACCGGAAATACACGTTTTGAGACCTAACTTTATCATTTGCGTACCGGACAGGGACAACCGCGAAAAAACCTGAAAAAAGCTCTAAGAGTATTCTAACGCTTACCGATCTGGAAAACCCATGAAAACAAGATAGTACGCTTTTTTAATTTTCTCAAAAACGGCTATAACGATTTTGATGAAAATATCATGTTTAAGATAATGTCGTGAGAAATAAAATGTATATCTCAAATTTTCTGGGGATGTCTCCAAAAGTATTCTTCATTGTGAACGCCTTTTGCATAACTGGTAAACCATAAGAGATAGACAAAATTTTACTACACAAAAAATGTAGTTCGCGTTAAAATACACAACTTATGCCATATACATTCCTTTGTTGAGTGAACCGCTTTCGAGATATTGCTTGTTTCCTTAAATTTTCCAATACTTATACTTTTTCTTTCTCTACTACGGATAGTAAGTAGGGGAAGTATTGCATTCCACCCAAAAATTCGATACCGAGATTTCACCGGAAATACACGTTTTGAGCCCTCCTGAATCCAAAAAAAAGCTCTAAGAGTATTCTAACGCTTACCGATCTGGAAAACCCATGAAAACAAGATAGTACACTTTTTTTAATTTTCTCAAAAACGGCTATAACGATTTTGATGAAAATATCATATGTTTAAGATAATGTCGTGAGAAATAAAATGTATATCTCAAATTTTCTGGGAATGTCTCCAAAAGTATTCTTCATTGTGAACGCCTTTTGCATAACTGGTAAACCATAAGAGATAGACAAAATTTTACTACACAAAAAATGTAGATCGTGTTAAAATACACAACTTATGCCATATACATTTCTTTTGTTGAGTGAACCGTTTTCGCGATATTGCTTGTTATTTCCTTAAATTTTTCAATACTCATACTTTTTTACTTTCTCTACTACGTATAGTAAGTAGGGGAAGTATTGCATTCCGCCCAAAAATTCGATACCGAGATTTCACCGGAAATACACGTTTTGAGACCTCCTGAATCCCAAAAAAAAAAAAAAGCATTTTTGGAAACATGTCCGTGTGTGTGTGTGCCTGTCTGTGTGTCTGTCTGTGTGTGTGTGTGTGTGTGTGCGCGCGAGTACGTGCCTAGTATCCGTGCGCCACAATCCAAAACGACGACGTTATAGAAAAACTTTATCATTTGCCTACCGGACAGGGACAACCGCTAAAAAACCTGCGAAACCTCGAAAATTAGAAACGGCTTCGTCAACCACTACAGAAAACGCCTACCAACCAGGGAAAACTTATGAAAAAGCAGAAAGAGCTTGCATTCGTTTACCAGCCCGCAGAAAACTCCCAAAAAACTAGTTATTTTTTTTTTTAAAAAAAGAAAAAACAAAAGGAAAAGACGAATAATATAAGTATGGCAACTGCAACGTTTGTGTGTGTGTGTGTGTGTGTGCGCGCGCGCGAGTACGTGCCTAGTATCCGTGCGCCGACAAGATAAAACTTCATCATTTGCCTACCGGGCAGGTACAACCGCTAAAAAACCTGAGAAAACCTCGAAAATTAGAAACGCCTTCGTCAACCAGTACAGAAAACGCCTACCAACCAGGGAAAACCTATGAAAAAGCAGAAAGAGCTCGCATTCGTTTACCATCCGCAGAAAACCGAAAAACTAGTTATTTTTAAAAAAAAACGAAAAAAAAAAGGAAAAGACGAATAATATAAGTATGGCAGAAACAGCTTGCATTCGTCTACCAACCAGAGAAAACCCCGAAACACTAGTTATTTAAAATTGCTGATGAGTTCTGGATAGGCTTTTGCAAATGTTGTTGGTAGCAAAACTCACCTTTTCCATTACCTCCAAAATACCCCACTCCCACACCTTTTTTCTTTCCACCAATCATAATCTCTCTTATTCTCGCCAATCAACAACTTTCATTTGTTCCTTTCCACCAATAACATCACTTCTTATTCCCACCAATGACAACTTCACACGTCACTTTCTGTTATACTTTTTATCCCTCGTTCGCCATCTTTCCCCCTCTTTCAGACCCCAACCGCCGCACAGACAACACCTCACCGCTCCTTAACCTCAACTTCGTGCCTCCGCCATCTTATTTAGTTCACATTTTTACCACCGCGCCTCTCATCTCCCAACCAGATTGCCGGCAAGAACAGATCTCGTTCATTCGCACCTCGACGGTTGACTCGGCAGCAGCTACTGCGAACACCTACGTCGTACACGTTTCTGACCGCTTTCGACCGGCTATGAGAACCCTGCTCCTACGTACGCTAGCGACCATCACGATGGTCCAGTACCAGGTTTTTGGTATAGTTAAATTACGCCTCTGCAAAGGGTGTCTGTACCGCTTTAAAAACCTAGGTATATCAGTGCGTAGTGATGTTGGTTGATCTTAAAGCTGGTTAAGCATTTTCAAAAAAGGTTTGCTTTTATTTTTCCGCCTCGCGTGCCGCGCTTTTGGTGACGCATCCACACCGGTAACAGGTAAGTAACACACGCATAATTATTTTTCGGACCTGCTTGGGTAGGAATATATCCTTTCGTGTTTTGGTACTGTAACCTCAAACCTCCTTACCCACCTCTTACGTCCGCCATCTTGTTTAGTTCTCACCGCATCTCCTTGTCGCAGACCCTCCGCCATTTTTAGTTCCCACTATTTTAACCTCAAAATCTACTCTTCTAAACTCTTGCTACGCCATCTTCTTTTAGTTCCCATTCTCACCACCGCGTCTCCTTGCCCCCCCACCTCTTGCGACCGCGGTGTTCACCACTAACCTCCAAATTTCCTCGTCCTTAAACCTCTTGTCTCAACCACCTTGTTTAGTTCCCATTTTCGCCACCGCATCTCATATCGCCCCCATCTCTCTATCCACTCAAGAAAACTACCATCCAACGTTCAAAATTGCTGATCAGTTCACGACAGGCTTTTGCAAATCTTGCTGCTAGCAAAACTCACCTTTCCCATCACCTCCAACATACCCCACTCCCACACCTTTTTCTTTTCCACCAATCATAATCTCTCTTATTCTCACCAATCAACAACTCTCATTTGTTCCTTTCCACCAATAAAATCACTTCTTATTCCCACCAATCACAACTTCACACGTCACTTTCTGTTACACTTTTTATCCCTCGCTCCCCATCTTTTCCCTCTTTCAGTACCGAACTCCGCACAGACAACACCTCGCCACCCAACTCCTCTCCATCACGCGACCTCCATACTCCTCCATCTTCCTTCCTTCATCTTCCACCCCAAATTAACGAACCAATCAAAACACTACACGTCACTTCCTCAATTCTTTCAACTCGTCCCGGATGAGCCAATCGATTTAACGATAATCCTACCGCTCAGGGCGCTTTTCAAACTTACCGCCGCCGTCGCACGCAGCGACACTAGCGACACGAGCGCCCCTAGCGGCAGGATTATCGTTAATCCAATTGGCTCATCCGGGACTATTACTACTACCATGTGCTATCTCACGTAGAACTTGTCTCGGATCTCCAAAGCTCTCTGCGGTGCTGCTTGTCGTGGAGCTGAGGAGAAATTCCTGTCCTAGCTAGCTAATTTGATTTTCCTCAGGATTTTATGTAGGGGAAGGCAAATAATAAACTGACTTTCCCTTAAATAGCTTAATTTATTCACAATATAATGCTCGTTTAGGCGGCTAGCAAATTTCCTTTGCTTAACACAAAATGATACAAAAGCTGCACATGTAGTCTTCCCGCTACTGTGAATTCTTTACGTGAACCTATCTAAAAGCAACACACGATATTTTCCCACCCACATACACGCACAAAACCTTCCGCCTGAGTCACATGTGTTACATCGTTGGTGTAAAATGAGAGAGTGTATAACTTGGGACCTCCTTCCCTTTTTATATCTTCCTAATGTGACACTAGAATTCGCGGTTTTATATGTAACAACTATTCTAATTGGTTATCTACTTAGCGTGTCATGAAAATAAAATGTTCCAATTTTAGCAGTCACGTTTCCCTCTGACATCTCTGGTAAAAGCCACTATCTCCGTCTCACTTTACAACTTTCGTTTCTTTTTCTGTTTTTCCAAATCCCTTGTCTTCCAGGAATTGGACTACTATCTCTGTCTCGCTCTAATCTCGGACTCCTCTCTCTCTCTCTATTTTTTGTGACATTCCTAAATCCTGTGTGCATTATCGTGTATGTGCATGTAGATTTTACCCCTATTGCTAGCTCACCTGGTAGTTACTAATTACCTTGTAGCTTACATGCTTGTTTTTACATTAATTACATTCTGAGGTACAAGTTATTTTAAAGTAAAGCTATTTCTCAACAGTATTTTACGTTTTTGGTTATTCATATTATTTCAAAATTCTACTCTGTTGGGTATTTGTCCCCTTACAAATGCCCTTCAGCTAAATTAGGATCTTAATAATTTTTGGACACACAAAGACGTATGGACACAATATAAAAGCAATACAACAAGTGTACAATAAAATGGAAGAACAATAAATAAGGGTACATCATTTACGTGAGATATACATAATATTCGTTTATTGTTGTGCTTGTTTTGTTTGCAATTTATGCAGTCTGCGTTTTTAGCACAACCAGCTTAATTCGTACACATGAATGCGAGAGAGAGGGAGAAAAGATTCACTATCCACTTTCTTCTTTTCCGGTGCTGATACCACTGTAGTTTATTGTCCTAACTTTCCGGAAACACTTTGGGCTGTTTATTATTTCTGCACTAGCGCTTACGACTGTTTTCTCATGCCACTTCACTCGCGTTTTGTTTCACTGCTGAAATCTAATTATAAGGAAAATAATTGATGCTGTAATGTTCTTCAGCCGTTACCTGCTCTCTCTCTCTCTCTCTGGATTGTTAAATATGCACTATAGAAATACCACAAAATAGACTATTGAAACAAATATTCTCTCCTTGAATTAAAGTTTTATTTAAAGTTCTATGCAAAGGAACTCTTTATCTACACAGAAATGAAAAACAAATCTGTATTTCCTATTTAGATTAATAATATAATGTGCTCTCAATATACTAATTATGACGGTGTGTTAAATTCTCAAATATTGTGTCTTCAATGAACAATTATAACGATGCAAAATTAAATTCTCAAAATTATGTTTCCTCTATAAACAAATTATTACAAAAAAAGGTTAACTTCTCAAATAATTAGGTGTCTTTATCAAATAGTGGCATTCTTCAAAATGTGTGGCAAACATTACTATTGGTAGTAAAAATATAAAAATACACAAATTCACCCTAATTGGAGGTTCGCATTAAAAGAATTAAATTAGCCCTAAAATGAGTATCATAACGTCCTCCAAATAAAACACCACTAATGTATTTACTTCCCCCCATAAAATGAAGCTACTTTTATTAAAGACATTTCATTCTACAACGCTTAGTTTTGGAGATATTGGACAGTCTCAACTTAAATGGTCTACCCTGTAGTTCAAGCTGGAATTCTGCGTGCATTTTGCAATTCTGTAGCTTGATTTATTTACAAAACAATTAGACAATGAAATGTTGTACAAAACCTACCCTGGTTATTTACTATTTAAGCTGCAAATCTATATACAATATGATCATATTACACAAATATTGGGAATACAATAGAAGATCGGATTAGCCTATTTGTGACCTGAGGGGTTTTAATAACTCTTTGTAGTATCTTCCCTAAATTTTATTATATGAATACCTCTTAACTCAAAAGTGTATTCGCCAAACTGAACTGTGATAACCGCCGGTCCTTTATATAACAAGTTAATCCAATAATAATTTGATCTGATTTCTGTTTATTTCGCAATAAAATCAAATCTCCTAACTCTGGTGTTCATGTCTTTTTGTGGCACTAAGCCTTGAATTTTCTTAGTTCTACCTTTTTGCAAATTCGCTGGAGAGCTTTCTGGTATTGCTCCAAGGTCGTTTCCTCTTGGCCTGTTGTAATTACTGGCGGGTGTTTGTTATGACTGGCGTTGGCCTCTGTCCGAAGTGAAGCTGGACTGGGGCATATCCAGTGGTAGCATTTATAGAGTTATTTATGATGGATTAGCTTTTTGGGCAATGGTCATACCATCCTGTAAGTCTCTTGTGAACTAAAATTCTGAAGTGTCCCGTTATGTCTCTCAAAATGCCCTCGGTCATATTCCTTGGAGATAATAATTGGAGCTATGGGATAACTTAATGCCGTTGTCTTCCATGGCTTTTTGAATATACTATTCCGGTGTACCGTGGCATTGACACACAACAATGCTTTAATCTTATTACACCGAGGAATGTAGTCCTGGATGACATTTCTGACACATGCTATCGATTTAATATATCTCAATGGGTATACTTTGGTAAGTTTTGAGAATAGGTCTAAAATTACTATTATGAATTGTATTCCAAATTTACTTATAGATAAGGGGCCATGGGCATCCATTGTTATCAAAATTCTCGGTTCTTCCGGAATTAGTGATTGCATTTCTACGTGAAATTTTACATTTATTGGCTTTGCCAGTTGACACAATTTACCGGCGAAGATACATTTTCGTACTTTCTGCTGCAACTTTTTAATGTTGAATTGCTCCGCAATATTTTAACGCTGTGCGCCATGGTTTCTAAGGAATTTGAAATATATGTCATCCATTTCTGAGTGTCTCCAAGCAATTTATATAGTACATCTTAGTGTTATTCTGTAGTGTCTTTTGGTTTTGCAGTTATTTCTAGCGCACAGATTTCTTCACTATTTATTTGCCACGTTTTTATATTGCGCAGTGGCTTAGTTAAGCTTTGTTTTCCTTCTTAACCTAAGATGATCACTTTGATTTCGTGAAACAGCCTGCTATTATTTTTAGGCAATGAGTTGCACTTCGGAAGGCGTGATAGAATGTTTCTGAAAATGTTAACGGCTCCAGGTATGTGTACAATATCTACATCATATGCCAGAATCCCGTGAATGTAACGAGATAGTTTGCTGCTGTTAATTTGCATTGCTTGATGAATTCTAAGCTTGTGTGATCGGTATATATCATTATTTTGCAGTTATACACGAACTGTTTGAATTTATGGAGCGCAGAATAGATTGCTCCGATCCCCTACTCGCTGACACACGAGTTGTTTTACGCCGTGGACAATCCCCTAGAAGCAGTAGCTATGACGTGCATCTTATTTTCTTACCTGGCTCAATATACTTCCATATCCTCCCATGCTGGCATCTCAGTGTATGTGAAAAGGAATATCGCCTATTGGGCGTTCTAATAATACTGCTTGCGCGAAGAGTTCTTTAATGTAATGGAGTGACGCCTGTTTCTCTTCGCTTCATACCCATTTTGGGTCCTTTCGCGGTAATTTACGTAATGGGGCTGCTTCCTTGGCGAAATTTATTAAGAATTTGCTTTCCTACAGGATTATTCCAAAAAATCTCCTTAATTGCTTTAGGTTTTTAGACTCTGGTGTTTGTCTGATACTTTCGGTGCGTTCCGAGTTTTGTTTGATGTCTTCTTTAGACACCATATATTCCAGAAAATTCGTTTTTTCTATGAAGAAGTTACATTTTCTATGTTGATTGTCATACCAAAGGATTTGAAGATGGATAAAACATAATCTACTTGTCTTATACGTGTTTCAATGTTATCATAAATTAAGGTCATGCCATACTGTACAGCAAAATTTGCAGTGGTTTCACCTAAAATGGCATGAACCGCCCTCAACAAAGACTGCTACTAGTGCAAAGTCCAAAGGGTACCCTTTTGAAGGAATGAATTTTACCTTTGCGAAGAAGCCGGTCAGTGGCCTTTTCTCTTCTAAGGTCACCTGACAAAATGTCTGTACCAAACCAATTCCAGAAAATATTTGCTGCTTTTTATTCTGGCTAACAGTTATTCTATTCCCTCTGTTTGAAAAGTATATGGGAGAGTAAATAAATTGAGCTTATGAGCATTTAATGTCATTAGTTATTTCCCATTTGGCTTTCTCATCCAGCAATACGGACTAATATATTCAGAATTTAAGAGTTCGATAATCACCTTTTGAAGCATCCCTTTTATCGCTTCCTCCGCCTGCTCTCTAATTGCGAACTGTAAGTTTTTGCATTTATGAGAGTATGGAGTTATGAGCTTCACCTCAAATGAGAGTGTTTATGCTGTGCATTTCCCGGGTTTATGAGAAAAATCTTCTTTGTTTTTCCATAGAACCAGTGATGGCATCTTTTTCTGTTGGTCGGATATCTTGTGTGTGTTTCGGCTACATTACTTTGAAGGCATCTCCTGATCACTAGTACCGTCCCTTTGGGGTACCAAAATTAAATTGTGTTATTTATGGGCACCCTTTAACTGCTGTGGTCCTTAGCGTCCCATTCTATTTTGGGCGTGAAAGACCGGTAAGTTTGCTCAGAGGCCTCCTTATCAGGTTTGAGGTTCTTTTTATCTGTGGGAGTGTTTTGCTGATTATTTTCCTCCTTGTAAGTTGTACTATTATTCTTCTCTTATCAAAAGCATTTTTATTAAAAATTAATGATAGCCTCCCATGTATTAAAACAATATAATCCGACTAATTACATGTTCTTATAAGCGCGAGATAATAAAAAGCACCTGAAATGTAGTTTTTTCCATCCTTATTGAAAACATTGGCTGTTGTTTTACAGCTTCTTTGCCTTTGGAAATTTCTACCGTTTGATATTCATTTTTAATTGGCAAAGATATTATTTTAATTTTCTTATGTAACACTTTTTGAAAGTATTTTTCGGAGCAGACAGAAACATTTGCACCCGTATCCATTAGCACGTGTGTCATTATACGCATAATTTATACAACTAGGTGACTCATTAATATCTATGCATGCAGGCATTGTATGTGCATTGTTGTGATTTTCTACATTTGTAATTTGCTAATAATCGAAATGGGCTCTAAATTAGACAACCTGGGTTTATCACGTTTGCTTGAGGTGTTCACCTAGCTCCTGCAAACATCTGGGCCTGGTTTCTCGAATTATTTGCATTGATGTGGATTTGGTTTTCTCTATTCAACTTCGGGTTCGAGCTCCATCTCCTCCCATAATTGTATTTTCTATCTCGGAGCTTACTTAGCTATTTCTTCCAGAGCCTTTGAAGTCCCTCCATTACCGGCAATGGTTATGATTTCCTGTGTATTGTTTTGAGTTTCCCTGAAGCGATTTTGGTTGCCCGAGAAGTTCCTATGGTCATTTTTTAAATTGTCATTGTGAGCATTGTTGCGATCCGTGCAATGGAAATTATTACTTGCGGCTTCCTTTCTGTATTGTCTCTGTTGTCTATCGCCATAATGTGTTTGTTACATCCTGTCTGATCAAGTTGTCTGGTGTTTGTACATTTCCCTTGGGGAACTTTGGTTGCGCTCTTTGTTAAATCTGGGGCTCTGTGCTCCTGTCCTCATAAAATTTGGCGTTGTTGGCTGTCTTGTGAGGATGTATTTTCCCTTGGTCGTGCCTGCCAAGTGTTAACCGTGCTGGGGTTTTGGTCAAAAACCTAATTAACTTCACATTTTTCCTATTGTTTGCGGCTGCGCAACAATGAGCCCACTTATAATATACAAAGTGATTTGGTGGGTAAATTTGCTTATTATTTTATGCCAGTCTGAAAACATAATCAATTAACCCAACATGTACACTCGAATTGTAGCGGTCAATGTTGAGCTAGAAGCTGACTTATTTGATTTCTGTTGGACTGGAATATATGAGCAAGAATGCTTGTTTGAAATCTTCGTGTGAAAGGAAAAATATCCCAGGATTAACCTCAATCACTTCAACGCACGTCCCTTTAAACTGTTCTTTACAACAATGAGTTTCATGTAAGGTGCAGTGGCTTTTAATCTAAAGTAGTGCTCCAATTCTCTAATATATTCTTTGGGATGGTCCCCCTTCCCTCATCAAAAGTTCGTTGGGATAACTCACTCAATAAGTGAGAATTAAAATGGTGTGTGTTACTGGAGGTAGCCGATGGAGTCACACTACGAGCATGCACATTGTTATAACTACAATTATTATGTAGATTGTATAAGGCTTCGTCGTATAGCAATGGCGGGCTACCGGTATCCCCGACATGTTATTGCAGTTACTTGGAATACTCTTCGATGTTCCAACTCTAATTTTTGTATGATATTTTTGAGATCTATGTATCTTTATCATGTACGTTGTTCATTGTTTGAATGAAATCCTTAAGACCTGCAATTTTCAGACTGCTTTCCACTTGGGTAGCGTTACCAATTCTTTGCTGCTGTTAATTCTGAGTTTACTGTCTTCTATTGCCCTGTCTTATTACTCTAACGCTACAATTTGCTGAACTTGCTTTAGTTTCTGGTAAACCTGAACATTGTTGGAAGTTAGTGTTTCTATTTGTGTATTAACAAATTCAGAAAGGCTGGCTACATCGCCTTTATTTACGTTTAACTCTTGCCTTAGACTTACAATGTCTGATTGTATAATTACTTGCCCTATAGAAATCTGTTCTAGTTTCTTGCAATTGCTTATTTTATTTTCCATTGTTATTTTCTAGTTTTCTTGTAATTTGCTGCTGGAAGCTCTGTTGTTATTTTCTAGTGTTTCTTGCAACTTCTATTTGATTCACTAAGTATGGAAGCTTAGCATAGACTGCAGCATCTTATTAAGTTAGCAGTGCCTTGTCCATTATCTACTCTTGTTCGAGCGGATTGTTGCAACTCAGTTTCCGTACTTTCAACCGCAGGTGAAACAATGGCTTCTCCCTCTGATAGGTTATCAGCATTTAATTGTTTTTGTCATGTCGAATACTTTGTGGCATCTAAGCAATATACAAATTACAGAATTAAAAAATAGAATAAGTACACTTTTGTACACTACTCGTTGTCGAAAATCTAGAAGTTCAGGTGGCGGTGATTCTTCTTGGTAGTGCTACGTGGGTAGTGCCTGTTAGTCAAACCACGTGAGCATAATTTGTAGCGGGGTGTGTATTCGCACGTGAGCAGCACGTACTATCTCACGCACACGTCTCGGATCTACGAAGATCCTTGAAGTTCTCTGCTGGGCTGCTTGTCGTAGAGCTAAGGAGAGATTCCTATCCCAGCTAGCTAATGTGATATTTATCAAGATTTTATACAGGTGAAGGCAAATAATAAACTGACATTCTCTTAAACAGCTTAACTTGTTCATAATACAATGCCCATTGAGGCGGCTAGCAACTTTCCCATGCTTAACACAAAATAATACAAGAACTTCACATGTAATCTTCCCGCTGCTATGAATTCTTTACGTGGACCTCTTTAACTGCGTCACAATATTTTCCCACCCGCATACACGCACAAAACCTTCCGTCTGAGCCACATATGTTACATCGTTGGAGTAAAATCAAAGAGTGTGTAACTTGGGGCCCCTCCCCTTTTTACACCTTCCTAATATGACGCTAGAATTCGTGATTTTATATTAACAACTGTTCTAATTTGTTACCTACTTAGTGGGCTATGAAAATAAAATGTTCACATTTTAGCAGTCGTACTTCCCTCTGACTCCTCTGATAAAACCCACCATCTCCGTCTCACTTTACAACTCTCGTTTCTCTTTCTTATTTTTTTTTCCAGATCTATTGCCTTCCAGGAATTGAATCACTGGCCCTGTCTCACTCTAATCTCGGACCTCTCTGTCTATTTTCTGTGTATTTGCCTAAACCCTACATGCATTAGGTATATGTGCATGTGGACTTTACCCCGATTGCTCGCTCACCTGGTAGTTACTAATTACCCTGTTCCTTACATGTTTGCTTTCACATTAATCACATTCTGAGGCACAAGGTATTTTATAGTAAATCTATTTCGCATTATTATTATACATTATTGGTTGTTCCTATTACTTCAATATCCTACTCTATTGGTTGTATGCCCGTTTACAGTTCTGGTATAATATAGTAAACAAGTTACGAAATAATCTTAAAAATATAAATCATTTAAAGGTTTGATTTCAAACAAATTCTATTTATGGATAATCTCATAGCATTAAAACTGTTAACATTATTCTTCACTTTGTTTTTCGTCTTTTAAATATCACTAATATAACCTACTCAAACGTTGATTCATTACATATATCAGTGTATAGTTTTCAGTTTAGTTAGGAGTAGTAAGAGCACAGTAACTGGAGCACAGTGCTACGCGGAGGCCATGGTCGCGCCTTTGTGCTTCTCCCGAAAGGAGAGATGAAGGGGACATCAGAAAGGCGACCAGATGCGGACGATTTCAACATGACACCAAACCCGACGCCAGCTACCCCTATCTCAGCTATACGCAACCTGGAAGTCCAAGGAATAAACGATACAGCCCGCCAAGCGCACGTCCTTGAAGCAACACACCAACCGCCGTCACTTGGTCCTACAGATGAGGCGAAACACATAAAAAGGAA
This sequence comes from Deroplatys truncata, assembly GCA_030765065.1. Taxonomy (NCBI): domain Eukaryota; kingdom Metazoa; phylum Arthropoda; class Insecta; order Mantodea; family Mantidae; genus Deroplatys; species Deroplatys truncata. The sequence goes on from CM060981.1 coordinate 174,467,450, forward strand.
TTATATGGACAGTAAATGATGAACAGGAAATTTGTGGTAAAAGGAGAGTCAGCCCAGCTCTCATACTGACCCGGAGAAACCACGAAAAAAACATGTTTCCGGTCCGACGGGAATTGCATACGGAAACTCCCCAATGTGAGCCTCTTGTAGCCGTTCGGTTAGTTTGCATTTTACAGACCTGCTTATGTGATTTACTGAAACGTTGTGTGAGGAAGTATTTTGTGGATCTATGATATTTCTAAAGCTTGTTCTCACTTCTGATAATAGCTTTTGTATTGTTTTAATTTGTGAATATAACTTAAGGGGCGTCTAGAGAAATCTTCCATTTCCGTGCACAGGCTTATGAACCTGAGATACTTTAAAAAGTCTCATTTTATGGAAAAAAATTAAAAAAGGGTAAAACATCCATTTTAGATATGGTAAATGAATTAAAGCTATAATATTCATTGCAAAATCGAAATCCTGTATTTCGTAGAAGAAACCCACAAACCACCATCGCACCATTATTTCAAATTTTCTATAACCACATTAACCAAGTTTCGGCAATTTTTCTGAATTCCTTCAACGTTTTATTCTGCATCTAATAGTTGTGAGAATTAAATAAAAATTAAAAAGGTGCATTTATTTTTTCACGCGAGTCGTAATAAGTAACATATATTTTATTGTAATGTATTATTTAGCTAGCAGAGTTTTAAAGTTTTAACTTCGGTTGGGACATATTCAATTGCAACTTCGATTCGGAGGATCTTTATCTGAAGTATCCTTAGTTTTGTACCAATATCAAAAAATTTGAAACGTGTCAACAAATTTTATTCAAACCCGTATGTAATTCCCTCAAGTGCGTACATGAAGGTTTGATGAAAAGTTGGACATGGTTTTGGTATTTTACGTCTAAACTACTCTTAATTTTATGCAGATTTTAGCAACTTTTAAGCTTTATTAAACGTCTTATATGTTAAATCGCAGCGGTTGGTGAGTTTTGTTCATGGATGCTATGGCATGGACAGACGGACAATGCGGCGCTAATAAATGTTCCAGAATAGCAAACGAATCTAAAACTCTCATTCTCGCTGAAAGTAAATGGTAGTCCAGTATGTAACATAAGAATATTGTGCCCTTGTAGACCAATCTGAAATTATTTCTATGGGAACATTTTAATCGTCATTATGGTAAAGAGAAATAGAATAACTACTTCTTATACTAATAATATAACATATAAAAGATAGCTGGGAATGAATGAAATGTGTTGTTATTAAATAATATACAGCTATTAACTACATTTCATGGAATTCTGAATCAAATTCTAATTAATGTATTGTTTGTTGTTCTGTATTCCGCTGGCAAGCTCACATTTGAGAGACTGTAAAATAAAAATTTATAACAAATTTATAACTCATAAGATTTCTCTATAAATCTCCATGTTAGCTCAATCTATAAGAGAATCTGCATTAGTCTAAGTTCCATGGTTTGAATCCCTGTTATAGCATTGAATTATAAGGAATTTCTGTGTGTATTCATACGATCGTTGCGAATCGGTTTTGTTCTTGTTCTATACGACTAATCATACAGTGCAGTATATATTATGGCATGAGGTGTGGTAATACATTTGTTATATTTGTGGCTGGCATCATTGTATCGCTATATGTTAGAACTGGCAACACAGTCCGGTAATGACGTCATGGTAGTGGGGGTAAAAGCCGGTTCTCAGTAGTAGCATCTGACGCAAAGTAAGAGTCTCTTGGAATGCAGTGAACAGTGAAAATGGCAGGGTAGGACGCTCCGTCGAACGGAAGGTAACATGTAACTTTATTGAATTTGAATACACTGTGTACATCCAAATTGATTCCATGTAAATTAATAATGTAGCTAATTCCTTCTCTCCTTCCACACCATGATCTAGATATATTTTTAGGAATTTTCAGGTATTAGGGAAGTTAGTTGTGCTCGCCCCTGTCGGACCTCGTGTAGTTTGTGATGTGTTTGTAAACCGGTACCTCGCTCTACCCCCCCCCTCGTGAGTTAAAGAAAATGTAGGGGTTACGAAAATATCCAAACGAAGATTAACTAGACCACTTAAGGAAGCATTTTCTCAAAAATCCAAACTTAATTTTCTCCACCGCTTGCTTATTTTAGATACTAAATACGGAATTCTGCACAATATTCAAAATTGAACTAGATATAAAAAATAAGCTTTGTGAGGTCCCGGGAAAAACGTTAGAAAAAGTGTGACTTTGTGTATATAAGAGAGGAAAAGAGCAATAAAAAGCATGGAAGCACAAAGAAACGAAAAGTTCGATACGTACCAGACTTTGTCTCTCAAGAATACAAGGAGATATAAATTCCTTCAGCTCCCCAAAAATGCTCTTTAAACACAAAGATTTGTTTTTATATCCCCTAAAACTACTGTAACCATTTTTATTAAAATATAGTACAGCGGTGATGTTTGCATGGAAAGTAAATGTTTATGTTTAACTTTCTTTTCAGTCATCTTCATTCGACAGATGAAGTTGACTAAATGCCTTAAAACATTATTTTTAGAAGTATTTTCTATTTCCGAGATGTTACTTGTTGGTTTGAACACTGTTTAAAATATTTAAAATACTATACGGTTTTAATATAATACTGCACATTTCAAACTTTATTTCAAATGTAGTTTTCTCTTCTCTTAGATCATACAAAGAGTATGTAATACTCTTGATTGCGTCTTCGATCTGCATTTTAACAGAAAGTTGCAGCCCAACATTCTCCATTTGCTTGTGCATCTATGATGGTACATTGAAACCACTTCTAGTGAATATTTACTGTACTTAAAGGAAGTACATAGATGTATCAGATTTCTTATGAAATATTTGTACAGGATGAATATTCGGAAGCGCCACGAGTATTTCAGAGGTCGCTAACCGGCAAGCGAGCTTCTGTACCCAAGCTGCCTAGACCGTACCGGGCTCTGGGTGGGTGGGCTGACATGAAAGAAGGCATGCTGAGAAATGTGTGATATCGCTTACAGAAGGAGCTGGAAGTGTTGTCTCTCAGCTTATGTGTACTGCTGGTCTCCCGGATAAAACAGTCGTACTCGCCTTCAGAATTAAAGAAATTTCATAAGGCGCATGAAAGTAAGGCTGTTTTATTTTACAGTCTTTATGATGGAATTATCACAAATAACATATAACCAACCCCCTCTCCTGACCAATCTCTTGAAGACTTTTATCTGTGGGTTAAGTTAAAAGATGTGGTATACAGATCAAACTGGCACACAGAAAAAGAGCTATAACAACATTTTCGCCTTGAAATGTTGTTAAGTTTCTGGAAAGGAACTGTACTTATGAAAACTTTATCCCCAAACGTCAACATTGCATATTATGTCGTAAACTATCGGTGAAAACGGCCATTTCAGAAAAATCCTAAGTAGATCGTGAAAAGCCGGCGTTGTTGAAAACATATGAAATTACACGTTCTACAGTCGTTCTCCAGGAAATAACGAAGCTAGTTAGGCATATAGTGTAACTCTATTTCTATATATAAAATATATATACATATATACATTTATATTTAGTTTACACAGAAAAGCAGTTATTATGATTTAATTGATTCAATTGAAGTACTTCAACAGTTTTAATACCTAAAACGGTCTGTATTAAGATGACAAAGGTGATTATTAATTATAAGTCACTTGATTAATGGTTTATACATTTCTTTGGACAATAAAAGGATATCACCTATTCAAACCTATATTAGTCAGTTTCAGTTGTGTAACTTGTGGAGTTTACCTTTTCAATTGAGGCTTTTGGCCACTAAGGTTGGCCTAGGATACGTTTCGAACAGTTAGTACAGCATTAAATTAATCCGTTTTCAGGATATCCATCTTCTCATGATATCCTTTACATTGCTCTAACTGTGAAATCGGAAACTGCAGTTGGAAAACTCTCAGCTCTTCGCTAAGAAGAAACCAATGGCGTTTTGCAATCTCTTGAATGCTTTTTTTGGAATGAATTTGCATTTGGTGACATAATGTTTGCAGCTCGCAATTCACAATCGAATTTTTAACAGAAAGGGGATAAAAGGTTTCGTGCTGATACTGTAATTTTATTTAGAGCGACAAAGACACTTTCATTAGCATAGGTGCCGACTTAGTAGAGGCAAGGCACTTTCTGTCCCCCTAACTTACAAAGCCAGGGGTATCGCGCCCCTCCCGTGTCTTAACGACCTCGATCACCCGAGTTACTAAGAACGTACCGAGACGCGACACTCTCTGGAAAACAGTAAGGTAAGGTTCAACATTATTTTTCTTCAAACTTTAAATTAATGAACAATTTATTTAATTTTCAGGCCATTGAAAGCATCTGTACTATACTACGATGAAATATCTATTACTTTAGTAATTGCGATAAATATTTTGTAAATAACCCAACTTTGTTGCACAACACTGCCCCCCCCCAGAAAATCTTTAACAGTGGCGCCTGTGTTTAATAATTAACTAGTTAATAGTGGTTCAACTCTATCTGAATAAAAACATTGTTTACGTAGAGAATGGGGGAAATCTAGCTAGCTAGAGGTGGCAAAACCATAGTCATAGCGCCAATGGATTGTTTGATATTTGTCTACTCTAACGTCGACGTATCAGCATCACCTCACCTGGCTTGAAGCCCGAGAACGTCCAGGCTAGAGTATGCTTGTCGCCAGGAAAGCTTCAGCTCTTAATTGAAGATAAGGTACCGATCTGACAAAAGTATACGAATACAAAAGTAACAGAGTACAAGAAAACCTAATGTGCTCTGCATAATAAAGGGAACAGCTATTTTTATGAGATGACTGTAAAATCAAAATATCTATCTAATCTATTTAAATAACTATAAAATCATGAGATTTTAAAATCAAAATTTCTATTAATTTTAATTTTTCACTTACACAAATAAATTTCAACGTTATAACGTTGTACTATTACAACTTAGAGTACACACACACATTTTTCTAAAAGTGCCTTATTAAATTAAGGGGTCTCAAAACGTGTTTTTTCGGTGAAATTTGGGTATGAAATTTTTGGTTGGAGTGCAGAATTTCCTCTAATTACTCTAAGTAAGTAACAGAGAAAGTAAAAATGGAATGAAAGCAATCAGCACACATCACTCAAAGTGCAGATAGTTCATAGAACAAGATGCCGGCAGAAGTAAAGAAGAAATCAAAATGAATCGCAGATGACGACCATAAAATAATACAATCCGCAGACGGTAGATTCGCCGTTAGCAGTGAAAGTGCTAGGAGAAAAATAGTGAATAACTCTCGTTGCCATTTGATGCACGTAGTTCTGCAAGAAATGATCGGTCGTGGGTGATAAGAGCAAAGAACCGTGTGACAATTTCGGAAAGTGACGGCGAAAAGCCGCAAGCGATAGCATGTTCCGCTCAGAATTCAATTGAAGTGCGTCGCAACTGCGCTAGGTACAGCAGTAATAACGGAAACCGGTATGGAAGTGTGCTTATCGCAGAGCGACCCGCATTATGTGTGTGTATGTGTGAGCATCCAAATCACGGTATTTATTATCTTAGTCCCCTTTCCCTCACTCCCCGCTGCAGCAGCACTTAACCGAAACCAAGCCACCCAACCCTCCTTCCAAAAAAAACAAGCCCATAAACACAATGTATTAGCCTATTCATTTCCACATTATATTTTTATCGGGTATTTATACCGGATATTATAGCCCGCAACGGTGGGGTGTTGTGATATTTCTGCGGTCTAGGGAACTTGGTGCGTGTATGTCCATTTAGAACCCCCAACCCTAACCCTTGTACCTATTTGTCTCTCCCTCCGTGCCGACCTGCGCTTTTATTGCCTCACTTTGTGAATCGTGATGACGTCATCGTTGCCGCTGCTCCTGCTGCCGCCCGGTGTGTGAGTGCTAGCATGCACCTCCCACCCCTTTATACAAAATGCACATATGGTGGTAGTATAAAGATTTTGTGCTACGTGAGGCAACGATTCATTTTTATGCCTGCTTTTCGTTGTTGAAATGTTTATCTCGTCCAAAAACTGCCACATAATACAGGACGTTTAAGGAAAAACGATACACAGCACCGTCGGTTACAGTGTAAAAGTTTTTAGTTTATTAGTTTTATCACTGATTGCTTATTGAAACGGTATAAGTAATACCATATCTCAAGTATAAAATAGAAATACCATATAGCGAATATAAAGTAGGTTTAAAGATGTGATGTATGGCAAACACACGACTTTCTCTAAACATTGACCATGTACTTTCGTAGCTCATTAAAAATAATATTCATATAAAGCATTATTACTCTCGACTAAATTTCTGCGATAGGAGACGAATTATTGTATTCCATCCAAAAATTCAATACCAACCTATCAGATTTCACTAGAAATGTGGGTTTTGGTGCCCACTGAAACCCTTCCTTCCAAAAAGAATGGGTTTTTAGAACAAGATCCGTGTATGTGTGTGTGCGCGCGCGCGAAGGGCGTGCGTGCGTGTGTGCGCGTCTGTGTACAAACTGAAATTGAGTTCTACTTATGGACGCTCATTAACTGTTAAGGTTCTCAGCGTTCCATTCTACTTTACTCCGAAGGAAGCCACATTAAGAAATTCTACGCCCAGAAAAAAACATATCGTCCTCTACCGGGTTTGAATCTGCGACCTCGGGAACTAGAGGTTAGCATCGTACCTCTAGAACACGGAAGACGACATTGTGTGTGTGTGTGTGTGTGGGGGGGGGAGGGGGGTGGTGAGGAGAGTAGCTCAAAACAAAAGTAGAATAAATATGAAACTTGATACACTGCCGTTTGTGAACGTTGCAACACCAAGAAGGAATTTCCCGAATAACTCCAAACCTGTTGGAAGTGTAGAAGAGTGTGCAAGCAATAAATGATTAGGTTTGCAGAGAGATGGGGTACACGTAGGCCGAGTAGAGCCCTCTCGTGTCGGTCCAACAAGGTCAGTGTTGCGCCCAGTGTAGTCAGTGCAGAGCTGTCAAACAAGGTGGAAACAATAAAGAATGTCTCGTCGCCGTTCGAAAGGGGCAGAATGAGTGGTCTCCAGGAACCGGAGTTGTCATACCGTGACATTTCGGCTCGTACAGGGCATGCTGCTACGACAATGATGCTTGTATGGAAGCAGTGAATAGATGAAGGCCAAACGCACGAAGAGAGGGTACTGGACCACGGAACACGGGATGACCGTCATCTTGTACGCATGGCCATAACCCATACAGCTTCATCCACAGCGTTCTCGACGCTGGAGTATTGCAACAGGTGTAAACTTGTGTGCATCAACGGTTCGTCGCCGTCTGCTGCAGGTTGGACTGGTTGCATACATGCCATTACGTCGGCTTCCATTGTCCAGAAACCACAAGCTCCTCCGACTGCAATGGGCACGTGAACACCGTCACTGGGGTGCTGAATGGCAAAATGTAGTCTTTTCGGACGAGTCCCGCTTCAACGTGTCCTACAGTGATGGTCGCATACGTATCCGGCGCTACCGTGGTGAGCGCAACCTGGAGGGCTGCATTTTGAGCGGCATAGGTGTGATGGTTTGGGGCGCCATTGGTTACAACAACCGACCTCGCTTCCTACGAATTGAGGGCACTTTGACAGCAACCGGTACCTAACGGTGGTTGTAGAGCCTGAGGTACTCCCCCTGCTTCAGGCCTCTACACAGGCCACATTTCAACAGGACAATGCCCGGCCACATATTGCGAGGAATGTATAAGCATTCTTCGAAGAGCGACGGGTACCATTGCTTCCCTGGCCTGCACGTTCGCCTGACATGTCGCCCATCGAACATGTCTGGGATATGGTTGGTCGACACCTGGTGCGTTATGGTCCTCCAGGAACCAGTGTCACAGATTTGTGGGATCGAATACAAACTGCGTGGAGGGAAATCCCTCAGGAACTTATTTAGAACCTTTTTGATTCAATACCATGGCGTATAGCAGCTCTAATTACAGTGCATGGAGGCCACACCAAATACTGAATATCAGGGCTCAAAGTTCATGTATAGGTTTGAAAAGTTTATCATTTGTTACTTGTCATGTGCCTAGCCTGTGGTATTAAATTCATGGAATTCATGGGTTTTTTCTTAGTGTTGAAATTTTCACAAACGGGAGTGTATTTAAGTTCAACATTTTACAAAAATGTCACGCAAACATTTTCCACAAAATCCTCCCACCACAAGGTTTCCGTTATTTTTGATTTTCACAAAAAAGGCTCTAACTATAATGATTAAAATAAAGTGTAGTGAAGATATTTGCATGTCTATTAAAATTTATGTTTTTAAGTTTCTGTGGATAGACTATCCATTTATTTTATTGTATGTTTTTGGTTAACAAGGAAGCCTAAGAAGGCAAATAAAACGTCATTACTGCAGAAAAATATAGAGCTCATAAAAATACACCAACTGTATCAATTTTTTTCGTAGTGTCAATTAATCCATTTTGTAAGTTTAGACTAGTCCATTTCATCAGCTGAAAGTAATGCTTGAAAGTTTGCAATTCGTGTATCGTTTCCTTCCATCATATGACACAGTTATCACTAATACACATTTCAGTGCTGTTGCCGCGCGTTATGGGTATATAAAAACTTTTTCAATTTTTTAAGCATTCCTAGGTACAATAAATCGTGAATAACATAAAGTGGATTGAAGAATAAGTTTTATATGTATACTATTATTAATATGAAGTGGTCGTCAAAAAACCTTATGCATACTTTAACGGATGATTTTTGCGTACTGTTTTCAGATTGAATTGAAACATCTATAGAATGCTATGTAGTGTGTGGTGTTTTATCAACAGATTTTGGTATTACTGTCTCTTATTACTAACATGTAATTTGATTGTAAATTCAAATGGCCGGGGTAGATTTCACGTTTGAGGAACGAAAACTCATTTTAAATTGGCGGTTCAAGTTTGAAAATTTTGCTGAAGAACAACATGAATGGATGCGTAATTTTGCAACACGACCCTGAAAACACTTAATAACTTCTGGATTTGTAGTTAGTTTGAAACGCATGATACCATTTGTACGTGCACAGTTACAAGTTCTGCTTCTTCTGCTGTGGTCTTAGAAAAGTTCGTAATGTCACCTCAGAAACCTGTTACATAACCTGCTCGTGAGACAGGAATTAGTAGTGCGAGTGTACGACGCATTCTGAAAGCCGCTAAGTGGAAGGTCTATGTACCAAGATTATTGCTCGCATTAAAGGAGGACGATCTGATCGCCGAATGTAGTTTGTTTAATGACTCTAGTAGACGCATGTTAAACGATGTGGAAACGTATGTGAGATGATTGTGTGGTTTTATGAGGCTTTATTTAAATTTAATGGAATACTGAATCGTTAGAGCTATTCGTTTCAAGAAGGCAATCTAACTGCGGGTGATATTTTGGCATGGACTGTCATTTAGGGTTTAATAGGTCCTTCTTTTTTGAATACACAATTAATTTTGCCATATATTCGTGCATTTTATGGCAAAAGCAATTACTTCTACTAACAAGATGGGGCACCCTGCACTACCACCCAAGCTTTCGGGCTTTCCTAGAGTAGAATCTGCTAGGAAACTGGATGGGACGAAGAGGTGCATTTGAATTCACAGGCACATTAACCCCTTTAAACTTTTATCTTTGGGGGACCTTGCCATATATCGCAAGATACCGCCCACTCTGGAGACCTTTCGTCAAGAAATTAGAACAACACGTGCAGAAATCTCCGTAGACACACTGACCAACATTGTTTGATTTAATATTCGGCATTGTGATAGTGTCTGGCACTAACGACAAGTATTTTGAGAACCGAAACTAACTAAACAATGCAAGAAACTGGTGTTTAACTTGTAGTATTTTCAATTCGCCACTAACATACAATAAGAAATGTTTTCACTAAAGCTTGTACATAGTTTTTTGACGCACTCTGTATAACGCGTATATGTGAATTTGTCAATGATAGAGAAATATTATTTTCTTTCTGTTAAATCAATTTTTGCCTGAAACAGCGTTACTAGACTTGTTTATTTCAACTAGCTAAAACAAAATAATTTTGTATCCAAATATCACCAACTTTCTCCTTTAAACACAATATAAATTTATACGTTTTATTTTACAATGTTTAACACATTATTGCTGCTTACATCATGTTTATAGAGTAAAAACTGTAAATTTAGCATGTCTTACATTTAGTGTATATTAATTTTTTAAAATTATATCTACTTTGTCATTTTAATGACTGTTCCAATAACCCACAATGCTTTGAACAACGTAAACTTAATGAATACGTGTCAATGTAGCTAAAGTTAAATAATCTCCCCCGCACTTGAGATGTACGTAATGCATTGTCGCTACATGTATTTCATAGTCTTGTAATATGTCTATAAGAAACCAATAATACTGTCCATTGGTTATTTTCGAACTTATTATTCAATAGGTTTGAATACCATGAGGTCGGAGATAGTTGGCAAGCGTTGCTGAATATCACATAGACGCTCTTAAGCGGAGGGAAAGGAGCTGAGGTAGCCCTTCGACCTCGCTCCTGTCACCCTGGTTAGACGATAGGCGTGGAGATGACGCCGAAGTAAGTTTCTACTGTGTTTTTTTTAATTATTTATTTTTTATTTATATTTTTAATGTCACATTCTTCCTTGAAGTTTGCAGAATGTGCTCTACTATGCCAATAGGGTAATATTGATCTATACGAGCAATTAATTTTGAACCACTGCGTTTTTTTAATGGAATGCCTTATTTTTAATTTATTTATTTTTCCTGCATAGAATTTAATTATATATGTATATATAAATAGTATAATATTAAATACAAAAATTTGCTATGGTTCTTAAATACTGCTCAAACATTTCGATGTTTGAATATATATAAAATTTTTAATCACATGTCTTTCTACATTTGGCACCTAGAGTCTCTGTAAATGCCGGAGAACCAAGGACATAGGAGTCCGTTGGTCCATCTCCCAGCGTTGTTTCCAGATAAAGATCTGGAAAGCCTGTAGATTCGCCGCGTCTCCAACTCTGATTATTTAAAAATAGGTGGCAAAGATTACCCAAGAAAGGGTATCCGTCAGCTGCTTATCATCTTGATGGAATTCAAGGGTCAGATAGTCATCCAGTGCAGACACTTGTACGCCACGACAGGTCACACAGATTCGTCCAATACCCAGTCCCAAATAGAACGTACGACGGCACAGGCTACTAGTTTGTGATGTAAGTTTTCCACCGCAGGACACCTATTGTAGAGATTTACTGTTGCTCTGCCATGCCGCCACAATTTATCAGTTGTCGGAACAACTTCAATGACAGCCGAATATACTGTTAGTACATAATCTTTCACTTGGAGGTGCATTTTAAAGCATGCTACTCTCTAACCATGCACAATTAGAACAATACCCCGCTATTTCATAAACATGTCACTCGACAGAGGTAACGCCAGCCTTTTCTTCCATTCCAGTGAAATGGCTTTTTTTTATTAATCTTGTTTTATCTAAGTTCTTTGGTTGCTAATGTTGCCGGATCAGAAAATACGATAGCAATAAAATATTCGGTTTAATCAATGTATTCATAGCATTTCTTCTTCCCAACCTCTTCAGGCTGCCATTGCCTGGTAAAGCACTGCTATGGCATCCTAGTGTTAACACAGAGTAATTAGATCTTATGAGAATGTGGTTACTCGATCAGTAGTCCTGCTGTCGTCCATAATTTTAGTGATGGTATAGCTAATAGTAGCTCTGCTTTAATCTCAACCTCCATAAAATTCGCTCTCCTAGTCACCATGTGAAAATTCCGAAAATAACTGAACACCCACAGCAATTTATTGTATTGAAGTTGTGTGAAATGTCGACACAAATTGCGTGCTTTGATGCAATTTAAGTAACAACATATAAATTACACATTGTATCTTACGCTTTCATATAAAATGGCTTAAAAATTAAATTCCATTTAAACGAACATATATTTAGAAAACTCAATAGCATTGCAAGATACTGCAAAACTCTTCCGTCCCCCCCATTGTTTGAATGTGCTTAATTTTAATGCAAGAGCCGATGGAATTTGCTTTGACTCACCTACAGGATTTGCAGTCAAAAATAGGGATCAATAATGTTGTAATGTTGAATGCGGCTATACTGTAAAGATCTTGCTTTCTTATTTGAGGTCGTTTCATTCACCGCTTATATCCAGTATGTTTTGAAAAACACAATAAGCATATCTAAGTCTCAAAGTGATAACAAATTTATATTTTCACATTAAAGAATGTCTTATAATAATAGTAGTAATAATAATAATAATAATAATAATAATAATAATAAACCTTCCGATTAAAAGGACTAATTTACTTTTGTATTCATCTTAACATATCTGTTTAAACACGTATTAATATCCATTACCTTTAAATCCTTGATGACATTATGTTCTGTACTTTCAAATACGAACCATTTTCCCATTTTTGCACAGCAAAGATCAACAACCATGTGAGGCAATTTCGTTGGTGTAAAATAGTCCTTTACTTTGGCAGTGTTGCAATTGTGAAGAGGAAGAAAGCGGGAGAAGTGTGTGTTTTTAATCAGTCCAATACTGGCGGCAATTAACTACCTCGCTCCGGTACATTAGCATTGAGACGACTTTCAATGCCACTTGTAGGTCTCGCGAAGAGGAAACTCATCCTAAACGTACACATAGCGTTACAGTTAGGTGCTTTCGCAAGTTATATATTGCTTGCTGTTTTAATAGACATTTTAAAAAACAATACCAAATATTTTACTTTTTGGGCAGGCTCCCCACATAAACTACTCTTAAATTTCTATGTATATCAAATACATTATGTTCATGAATATTCACCTAGTATTTAAAATATTTTATTTAGTAATTTCTCTCCTTATCTGGTCATTTAAATAATACTGCATAACTATATAACATTTCATTACCTACATCAACCTTACTGTTGCATATCTATGAGTTTCACTCATATTGTATTTACTTTTAATAGCATTTGTATTCTTGTGTGAAAAAAATTAAATTGAGTTTTATTTACGGACACTTTAGCTGTTATGGTTCTTACCGTCCCGCTGTATATCGTTGCGTGAAAGAACCGAAATTTTTCTCTGAGGTTGCTTTATCAGGCTCGAGGTTCCTTTACATGCCTTAAATCTATGACACGGGACCACCGCTGTACTTCCCTTCCGAAGGAAGACATGCTAAGGATTTTTAAGCCCAAAAAGATCCACCACGCTCCACCGGGTTTGAACACGCGACCTTTCTTTTGTGGAGGTAACTTATTGGGCGCCCAGTAAATCCTTCATTTACAGACGCAGGCTTATGGAGTTGAGATGTTTTGAAAGGTTTTAATTTATAGGAATGTATTTAAAACAATTCGATGTGATACATTCACATGCCTTTTTTCTACTTATATTTTATTAGTGGGTATACAAGCTATTCTCTTAAACTTATTTTTCTATCTACTACATTATGCCAAATAAACATTTGCAGAAATAGATACATTACAGATTTCGTTATGGATACAAAAAGAACAGCGATAGTGAAGTGTTTAAGAACTGGACGCTATATCTAGCCTTAAAATTCCATACTGTTTCTATGCAATCGCGAGAAACACCTGAATGTTTTTTAAAGAGTAACCATGAAATGAAAATTCAAACCATTAATAATGGATATCTCAGAAATGACTTATACCAAGAAAACTTTTTTTAAATAAAACTCTCACACACACACACACACACACACACACACACACACACACACACACACACACAAACACATGCGCGCGCGCGTACCTTTTTCTAAAAATGCCTTTTTTGGATTCAGGGGGCCTCAAAACATATCTTTTCGGTGAAATCTCGACATCGTATTTGTGGATGGAATACAATACTTCCCCTAAATACTATACGTATAGAGAAAATAAGAAGCCAGGTTGAATGCCTTAGCAATATTTTCAAAAACTTCAGGAAATATTTTGTTGCAGAAACTTAAAGTATTGATGCATGGGATCTGTTATGTAACTACCAATATTTTCATGAATAATAATTAATAAATTCTAAATTATTTGCACTAGCTATATGAAATTTTGTATATACTTAGGGATAACCTTCCTAGGACGCGGTTATCAATTCAAGGCAATTGGTTAAGAATTAAGGAATGTGAAAATTTCACAATATGTTGCCTTAAGTGATTTAGGCAGTGTGTAGATCTCTTCTTAAACTTTATATAATTAAATGATATAAAAACCGATTTCTCCAAAGCAATTAATTGAAAACTCGTCACCTGATGACAGGCAGTGATACTAACCACTGTGCTACCGAGGACTCCTTATTCGGAATTGTAGGGATAGTGAATGCAATTTACACCATAGTAATTTACACCATGCGTGATCGCAGCCACTAGCAGTTTATCATCTAGTCTCAGGATAGTTCAAACCAGAACAAACTGCTCTTCGAAATTAACTTTTATAACCGGGCAGTCTTGTTTATATGTTGTTGGTTATAAATGTTGCAAAGCACGTATTGTTCTGTACTGGCTTTCCACTAAGTGTTCTAATATTGCATTACGTTTGAGGGGTTTGGAATATTCAAAATAATAAGAAGCCCTGCTGTTGTGGCTTCCTCAGATCGGTAGGTGAATGCTGCCCTGTCCCTCACTTTCCTTCATTTCGTTTGCTTTCACTATGCAGGGTATCAGTGTTAGGCGAGCTGGATGTGGCGTATGCCATGCATGTGCTTTGAGGATTCTGCCCGAAACTTTTTCATTCATTCATTATCTGTTTACCCTCCTCTTATGTAGGACTTACACCCCCCAGGACTTACAAGCGGGTGCCTGGGGTCAGAGGCCCGTCGAGGAGCAGACACTCATGGATCAGACAGAGCATCCAGGATGGGTGATCAGCTCGATGCCTGGTATGGGATGAAGGAAGTAGATGAAACGAAATGTTGGTGAAATGGATGAAAGGTGATGATGGAGCAATTGGTGGAATGAATGGCGGGGGAAACCGGAGAACCCGGAGAAAACCCGCCCAGACGCTTCGTCCACCACAAATCCCACATGCAGCTCCCTGGGATTGAACCCGGGCCGCCTCGGTGGGAGGCGAGCGGTCTAACCACTCGACCACGGCGCCGCCATCTGCCCGAAACTATCCGTGAAAATAGGGGTTGCGTCGGAAGGTAGGGCGAGATGTTGAATCTGGAATCGTTAAGTTCTCCGCTGCAATGCGCCCTCACTATCTGATTTGGCCACCCTTCTTACTCTCTCATCTCTTACATTCGTCCCAGAGTTTTCATATAGTTTTCTTGTAGTATTTGCCGTTTCCAGAATTCCGTTACTATTTGTTTGAATTTTCCAATACGTTATTATACATCTTCTGAAGTGCTAGGTCAGCATTCATTTTATGTATATATATGTATATATATTAATCATATAAAACCTATTATTTCCATCTACTTCATTTTAATTGCGAACTGGTTTCAATAGCTTACGGCAGGCTGATAACAATGCGCTGGTTGAAGGCTAGTCTTGATATTTAATGCTCTTTCGTAGGTTTATGTGGATAAAAAAACTTATTGAACTTTTTTTTGAATGTAATTGTTAACGTACAAATACAAACAAATATGCAGATATTCCGAAAAGGGTAATATTGGCCTTATTTGTTTCTGCTTTGGAAGATAGCAATTGTATGGTTATTGAATTTACTTGGATTTGTATACCTCTTGAATGACTGTAGGTTGAATGACGAGGCGTGTTTTTAAAGTAAGTACCGATACTTAAAAAAAAGTAACAAAATATTATTTACAAATGCTTTATTATCATTCATTACCTTACACTACTTCCCCACATACTCACCGCCGTTATTCGGGCATTCGTTTTAATGAGAAACCAGTTTTTGTATGCCTTCTTCAAAGAATGATGGCGCCTGTGATGAAAGCCAAGTCTGCCCTTCTTGTTTCACAATATCCTTGTTTCACAACAGC
This sequence comes from Deroplatys truncata, assembly GCA_030765065.1. Classification (NCBI taxonomy): domain Eukaryota; kingdom Metazoa; phylum Arthropoda; class Insecta; order Mantodea; family Mantidae; genus Deroplatys; species Deroplatys truncata. Next base: position 174,483,420 of record CM060981.1, read on the forward strand.
CCGGATTTGGCACCAAGCGATTTTCATCTGTTTCTTCATCTGAAGAAATTTCTTGGTGGAAAACATTTCAATGACGATATTATTAAACAAGAAGTGCAGACTTAATTTTCATCACAGGCGGCATCATTCTTTGACGAAGACATACAAACACTGGTGTCTGGCTAAAACAAGTGCCTGAATAATGGCGGTGACAATTTGAAGAATTAGTGTAAGGTGTAAGGTAATGAAGGACAATAAGACATTTGGGAAAAATGTTTTGTTATTTTGTAAAAAAATTATTGGTGTTTACTTTAAAAACACACCTCTTATTTTATAACTTTATAAACTTAACTCAAAAAGGGATATGTCATAATACATCCGGAATGTATTAAATAGCTTTTAACGTAGTTAAACTTTGACCTAAAGTGTTAACGGACTAAATCAGATAGCCTGACTAGAAGCTTGTGGTTACGGAACCATTACTCTATCAATTAACAGCTGTCTTGTCAAATGAACTCCTATCCTAAGTGAATCTATAGGAGGCATCCCAAGCAGAGGGGTGCAATTTACAGAATGGAAGGCAAATAAGAACAAATATTTTCAACGTTAGTTCAAAACGATGTGATAAAACTAATATATCAAATTATGAATACACCAGTTGGTTTACCAAACACTGTACGGTTAGCTTTTTAATCTCGAATGACGAATTACTGAATTTTATTTACCTCCGCCCGTTCTTCTGAAATCATTTTACAATGATTTGGTGGATTTTGAAGTATTATTAACGTTTATTTATTTATTGAGCCCCACGTTTGGGAGCCAATTTGCGGGTGTTTTATGTTGTATTTATTTTGTTTATTGTGTAGCCCCACGTTGTGGTAGCCAATTTGAAGTGGTATTATTAATGTTTATTTATTTATTGAGCCCCACGTTTGGGAGCCAATTTGAAGTGGATATTATTACTTTTGTGTTTATTTAACATTATTGTATATGTTTGTGTATGTGTGTTTACTTCACGTGGTGATGCCATTTTGTGACGTAATTCTTTGTTAGGTTTGTAGCTCCATCTGGTGTTAGCAATTTGCGGCAGTATTAGTTTTTGTTTGAAACAATGCTACTGTTATTTTATTTAATTTTGGTTCTCTGTCCTCCGGCTAGCTATTATCTTTTGGTCAAGCACTTCTCTTTATACAGGTTGTGTAAACGGAAAGGAATCTTTTATCCAAAGATAACACTGATGAAGGAATTTGTTTTACACTTTTATTGTCGAACACATTTACTATCACATTTACACATTGATCTTGACACTCGCCAAACTGAAACTGTTATAATAACTTCTTACTGATCACTTTTAATCCACGTACTTCAACCTTTTGTATAATTAACTTTACCATACTTGAGATTTTTCATAACTCTTATACGCGTAACTTGCGAATCGATAGCCGACGTGTAATATTTCTGCTGGACTGAAGGCGACGTGTATCATACAAAATATTTTCGACGAACTGACGGGAATGCGACGTGTAGTGTACAAAGAATTTTGATGAACTGACGGGGTCTTTACCTCTAACCTACCTTTTGTACTCCTACACCCAGATATGCCTAAAGATTATAACTGAGCTGCAATTGGCTAATAAAACGCGCCAACATTAGCGTCTATTTTTATATCCAATGAAAATTATGAATACATATGCTCTAGGGAAATGTTCCAGAAGATTCTAAAGGAAAACGCGCCAACATTACGTAACTTCCTCGTTTCCAATAATGATAAACAGCTCACCCCCTCGCTGCATTATTGCACGCTATTATTGTCAGTTTCAGTAAGGCCGTATAAACTTACTTCTCAACAATAATTACAATCAACAAACATCTCAAATCATTGTCACATAAAAATGCATATTCATACTATAATCACTCTTTACATTTAAATAATTTGTGATACAAATTACTGCATCAATTTTTGTGGTGAATTCTCCCCTTTACACTTTATAAAGTTAATGTCGCACATTATTCCCAATAATAGATGAAACATCCCCCAATATTTACGTAAAAGGTTGTGAAACAATTTCGGAACGCGTGACTTCCTAACCTTCCCTAGACAGTCTTCCATTTCGGGAAATTCTGCATAGCCTATACATACCCTTTGGCGGTGGAACAATCATCGGTTGAAATGCTTGAGTAATCATTTAGATGATAAGAGTAGCTAAAATTTTAAACCTCTGTACCTTCTCTTAGGTTTCGTTGTTATTTACAAACATAAAATCTACGTAGTTTTTACATAATGCAAACACTCTTAACATACCCAAAGGAATAGATGTGAAACTGGTGAATATGAATATCCCTCATTCCCAGGACAACAAGTTGAAACAGAATGTGCCCGGATTAATTTTATGACGTGTTAATTCATTTAGTGACTAATTTGGTATATTAATGATTCTGGATACCATGTAAATTACCATTTTTGTGTAATGTAATATTTGTCTTATATGTAATGTTCCCGTTTCACTAGTTTTAGGATGTCTTGAACTCTGCAGTTTTGGTAGAAATATGCTGTTCCCTGTGCAGAGAAAGCTGGGATCTTTTGTGTTAGGATCGAGGGTAAGGTTTTATGACCTTATTTGTCTCCGCTCGGGAAGTATGGAGTGACATAAATGTAACACAGAGCGGAAAATTAACAAGAGAAGCCCGGGAAAAAAATCACGCGATATATATATAAACTAGCCAATAAGAATATATATAAATGAAATAATATTTAGCCACGCTGAGAAAACCGCGAAAATTCCTCCAATGAGAAATCAGATCCTAAAACTTTAAGTGGGAGATCGTGGTCTATAAATAATGGATATTTACCCCAAACTTGAGTTGACTTTTAGTTACAGAAGAGGAATCCACGCTACTCCGTAAGACAAAGTTGGCGCGCAAATAGTGTCCATTTTGTGCGGAAGTGTAAGTGTGACTAATCACATATTAATTAACAATGTATCTGTGATTCCCGAGTTCTATATAAAGTGATAAGTGAACAGGAACATCATGTAGTGTTTTTAGAGTGAAAAGTGACAATAAATCGCAGTAACCCAAACGTTGTGATGAGCAGTAAGTTCTCCTCAGAGCTCCTTTGTACCACTACCGAGGTCTACGAACATATTAGTAATCCTAATAGGCAAAGTCCATGCGTACATCTCCGCTGAGATCAACTAGCCAGGGCAACAGCGAGAATTACCATATATTTTAAGCACCTTTCTATGAATATTTGCCTGATGAAGACGAAGCCACGTCGGACGGAGGACATAAAGCAGGTACAGTGAATGTTACTATTACTTTTCCTGCACCTACCACTGCACCGCGGTCGATTGTAACCCGCGCAGGCATCGAACCCGGAACTGCAACCAACAGCGCAGTCTTCGAAGCAAGGAGTGCGAGGAACGACGCAAAGTTGACCTCTTTGAAAAAGACAAATATTCTGCGACCATCGCGAAAAATAACCTTCTCAGTAGTTAATTGTAAAATATGGATTAAATGATGTATATTGTTATAAATTTTAACTCCTTACACAACTATTATTTAGTATGTCCTTATAACGAACTTGATTGCAACATAAGTAAAAAGAAAATGAAGTAAAACTTTCTTACCTGAGGGTTATTAAGCATTTTCTGTGGAGTAATAACTGTTTAGGAATCTCAACGAAATGTCAGAGCCTTCATCGCAAGTATGTTTCCAATATGTTCGTATTATACATAGGCTCAGTAAATTCTTTTCAATCAGTTAGTAATTTATGAACTAAAACTATAAGGCGTTGTAACCGTCAAAGGAAATAGGGCCTTTGTGGTGAAGGAATTATTAAAATAGGTTACCGAGGGAAATGGCTCGGTGATAACGCGTGAGGTTCACATTCGGGAGATCCTGTTTTCGATTCCTGGGACCGCCACTCTGACCATGGGTTTTTCGTGATTTCTTTTTCTGGTTGATAAGGTTGGGATTGTTTCTATTCTACCACAAATTTCCTTTCCCTAATTTCCTGTCACTTCATTTCCCCTTTCGTGTTTCAGATGAGCTAAGGGCTGTGCAATGTTGAACAGATGGCACGGATGTTTGCGCATTGGAAAGTTCTTCTCGGCCCTGCAGATGCAGGCTTCTCTGAACCACCTTAGGTGGGCTGAGTTCTCCCTGGTTTCGCCAGAGGGAAGACTTCTTCTCTGAGCAACTCGCCGGTGTGACCGTGTCCTCAAGCTTGTAATCGTCCTGTCCTGTGACCTATAGCTTCCTGCGGTTCCTTCACCTCATTCGTTCCTCCTGGGGGTGGTAAGCACAAAGAGCCGTTTTGGGTCGAGGTGCGAGGTGTCTCCTCCGTTAAACATGTTCGTATCTTATCATATACAAATCGGTTGAGTAGTGTTTTAGGTTACCCTGCATACATACACACAACACACATGAACAGATATTCTGTCTTTATAATATTAGTTCGATTTTAAAACAGCTACAAATTTACTTTCATGATCGAAAACATATTTTTCCTTACTTTGTGATAAGAAAGACAACAGACCGCTGTGTCGGTAGCATCACTGTGCTATAGGCACTCAAATGCATTAGGTTGTAAAAGATTATGACATTAACTATAAGACCAATTAAGTTTGAATCTGTGTATTCTGTGGCATTCAGTTTCGTATAGAAAATGCCAAATAGCATCAATCATCTCGTTTTACAATTCCCTCGAACCCTGTCACCTTTTCGCTCAATAAATCTGTAAGCACTAGTTCTAATTTCTCCATCAAGTTAGGGATTTTTTTTTGTTCTCTTTCAATTTCATTTCTTAATTTCCACGTCCACCTTCCTGACCCATGAGTTTTTAGGGGGTTTCCCCGGTCGTTAGGCGATTACTGGGAAGGTTCATTATATCTCCAGAATTTCCTGTCTCTCCATTTCACTTACATTCTCCTTTCACTTCACCTTTCATCTGCTTGGTTATTTCAGGGTTGCAAGTGTCGTGAGTCTCGGCGTTTCATGGCGAGGAAAGAGGTGCTCTGTGTAACACTTCGTGCCCCGAAACGGAGCAGTCTCCGAGTCGTGGGCCCCCCAGTGGATGTGTAGGCCTGCAGGAGGGTCCCTTGAGCTGCCATGCGGGGAGTTTCAATCTGGAAAAAGTAGGGACCCTGCCCTAAGCTCTGTGCCTCCTGGCCGGTCGCGCTCTAGTTCCTCACACCTCACCCGTTCCAGAGTGCGCCCTGTCAGAAGCTTAGACACGAAAGATCTTCGTAGGTCGAGATGCTAAGTGCCCCTCCGTTCTTAGTCCTAGTCCTAGCTTCCAATTTAGTTGGATTCTTCATTGGACTTAATGCTCTAATTTTTTTTCAATTTCATTCCATTTCCATGTATTTCGTGCATTTTAGCTGTAAGGCAATGTATATTTCACCGAAATGTATTCAACATTGTTAGTATCACACTTAATTAACTAAAAAAGTTTTAAAGTAAAGGGCATTTTGGGGTTGGTAATTTATTTGGAAGCCGATATCTTGCAAGTTTAAAATTTTCGTAAGTACATATTTTGATATATGTTCAGAAGGAGATACATGTCATTCTTTTAAACACACATAGATCTCAATAAGAAGATTGAAAAATACTTACAAATGCATTTCTTCCATCTTTCACATATTTGTAGAGGTACGCGTTGAAATACTGGAAATGTTTGGATGCAGTTGGGTGGAACAATTCTGCTTGACGAGTAAGGTCAAGCCTGCCATAGAGCATAATGCGCGTATTTTCTCTGATGTAGCTCCGAAGTAGTTATTGCATATGGGAACAGTATTACATTTGCGATGGTTGAACCCCAAGGACAATTATTTATTGCGTGTATTTTCAGGGAATGTTTGATAAAAATAACTAAAACCGAACCACACATACTTAAGTTTCATAGAAATAGTGAAAGGAAACTCGGAAGACAAACCTGGGTAGCCATGACTCAATAGCTCCAAAGGCAACATGACTAGGAGAACGAAACATGTAAGACAAACCCCTACTTCTAAGGATTAGAAGTTGTGCGATGGGCTGGTAACCCATCCACGACAAAAAAGTGTTGCTCCTATGCTCCAAAACAAATGTCGGACTGATACATATGTGACAACACAAGCACAGAATAAGGTTAAAGAGAAAAGAAACAAAAAGGGAAACAAAATCAGATGAAAATTGCAACCTGGAATGTCAGAGGCATTCATCATAAAGAGAATGAATTAGAAAGAGAATTAAAAGAGAGGGAATTAGATATTGCAATAATAGCAGAAACTAAAAAGAAGCAAAGAGGAAGCTATAATATAAGAGATTATACATTATTCTACGGTGGGGTAGACATAACAGAAAGAGCAAAGGCAAGAGTAGCAATATTAGTGAACAATTAAATGAGGAAATCAATAATATCATATACATGGCTTAACGAAAGAATAATGGAAATAAGAAGCCAACTCCCAAGAGGAAAATTAACAGTAATCGGAGTGTATGCCCCAGAAGAAGGAAAAAAAAGCAGAAACAGACGAATTCTACCAAAAATTACAGAAAACATTAGACAAAATAAATAAAAATGTAATTTTTATATATAATAATTAGTAATTGCAGGATATTTAAACGCCCGTATTGGAATATACCTTTACCACAGGTATCAGGAAATAATGGAGAAGTTACTTAAATGGGAATGAAAAACAACTATTAGATTTTGCAAGATACAATGCCCTACGAATTACAAGTACATTTTTTAAGCATAAAGATAAACATAAATACACTTGGAACGCGACAGACTCATATTCAATAATAGATTGTATCATAGTAAATTGGAAATTGAAACACTTAATTAAAGATACAAAAGTTTGTAGAGGTAGTGATGTTCACAGCGACCACTACCTATTAATAAGTAAAGTAGAGATACAAGGTAAATGGCATAAAAATAGAAACAAAAGAAATAAACATAATGAAGAAAATAGAATGAAAGAACATTATAAAGTTAAATTATTGGAAGATAAATCCATACAAGATTTATACATGAGAAGATTGAGGTTATATACAAATATAGAACATCCAAAAACTGGAATTGAAGAAGAATGTAATAGTATCAAAGAACTAGGACAAAGAACAGCAAAAGAAGTACTAGGGAAAAAAATATTATGCAGAAGAAGAAATGGGCTAAAAGTGTGGAATTCTGAGATCAGTTTAGACCGAATAGAAAACGTCCATTGTCTGCAATGTAATTAAAATAATATTGAATTAATGCATTTTAGTTTACACAGAATTTGGGCCATTTTTTGGCTCTGAATTTAATTACTGTAAATTTATAGTTAGTGAGAGATAAAAAAGAAGTGTACAAACTAGGTTTAATATCAAAAACATACAGCATGGAAATTTCAATTAAAAAAACTAAAGTTGTGGCATTTAAGAGTACTCATTCGGTCTGGTCTAAAATAATTATAGAAAATAAAAATATAGAACAAGTGTCAATATTTAATTTTCTAGGATGTGAAATAGCATATGGGCCTGAAATAGACATTAATAAAAAGCTAAATAAATTCAGTTGCATAACGGGAGCCACAAAGAAAACACTAAACAATAAAATTAGAGAAGATTCAATAATAAATTTGTATAAAGCAATGGTCAACCCCGCAGTAACTTCTGGGTCTGAAACATGGACAGTAACAGCAGAAAATAAAAGAAGGATACAGACAGCAGAAATGAAATTCCTCAGAACTATAGTAGGATACACAAGACTGGATAAAAAGCCAAACAACGAAATAAGGCAGAAGTTAAATATAGAAGAGTTAAATAAATTAATAATAGAATATAGAACTAACTGGAAGCAACACTTAAAAAGAATGTCATTAAATAGGATACCCCGAGCAACATATAACTACAGACCCCAAGGATACAGAAACCCAGGACGACCAAAGAAGAGATGAACACAACAAGATTTTGCAGCGGGAATAGGCTAAACGGCCTAAAACCGTGAAGTAGAAGTAGTAGAAGTAGAAATAGTAAAATAGAGGAATGTTATAATGCAAGCGTAATGCACGTAATGTAAAAATAAAATAGTAACAGCGCTTCATAATACTTCATAATAACTCCAGGTATTTGTTGAGGAATTCAATGTGAATGAACGTGTATTTTACTTAAGAATTAAGGAACTGCAAAAAGTATACTGAACTTTTATTTAAAAATGTAATGTGTATGTTCTTTCCTCAAACAGGCCGCGACCCTATATGTGGTCATTTATTTATTCGCTGTTGCGACATCGGAACTTCAGCTTAACGTACAATGCGTACAAAATAATAACATACCCCTCTGCGGTCTAGTGGTCAGCGATCTGACTTCTCAACCCTGAGGTCCCGGACTCAGTTCCCGAAAAGGGGCGGCGAATTTTTCTTTAGCTAGAATCATCCTTTATCCCTCACAGGAAGTATATATGAATGTGAGTGCATTTAACGTTAACCATGATAAAAACTCAACGTTAAGAAACACTACCGTTCAGCGAGCAACAACCCCATGAGTTGTTTCGCAATCAAGCCCCCGAAATGACCAAATAATTTAAAGCGGGTTATACAAATGAGAAAATTCTAGAGAGAGAGAGAGAGAGAGAGAGAGAGAGAGAGAGAGAGAGAGACAGAGACAGACACAGAGACACAGGGAGGGGGGTTGAGAAATTGGTGATTAAAGAAGAGACTGGCTTTAATAGTTTATTATGTGAGTTAAAATGCTAAAGAAAGCTTTTCTTATGTATTGAAATAAGTTTTCAAAGATTAAAAGAATATAATAGTTACTTTTCTAGTATCCTTCTTATAGAGGTGGAAAAACCATTGCAGGCCACCAAAATGCATATGGTAACAAATGCAGACACCAGCTACTGCGAATCAAATGAATGTATCACTTAAGCACTCAGTGTAGCACAAGCGTTATACTTTAGTCACTTACACTCTCGGAACACAACACAACTGATCCGTCGAACCACAACTCACAACTGAACTGCCGAGTTCAATTCTCAACTGAATCACATATTTATGAATGGGCCTAAGCCATAAAACCTAAATTTGTGAGAATATAAAAAAAATCACAATTTCCGTTTTATATATTTATATATTTATATATTTTATATATATATATATCACATGAAGTTGCCACTGTATGTTATTACTTTTACAAGCTCATTGTTTATTATTATTATTATTATTATTATTATTATTACTCTATTTATTTTACGTCGCTTTAACTCCTTGGTCATATCGCAACAGATCTGTTAGTGGATAGCTCTTAGAACGATGTGTAATGGACAGGTAGCCTTCTAGGCTTCATCCCTTAACCACCCGCTCCGTCACGTGTCGCAGAGATCCTAGCGCATAGCTACCGGATCTTCTGCTTCGTGGCGTACAGATGGCATTAGGGTGCCGTCCAGTCCAACTGCCTCTCTCATATAGAAACACGGACAGTTAGCCTTCAGGTCTCATCCCTGTAACAGTTATTTTACTTTCAGTTATGTATTTTTTTTAGATCTCAGACTTAGGTCCATTCATAAGTTAATCTTACAATCATGAAAGGGATTTAATAAAAACTAAATCGTAGTAGCTGCACACTTTGTATAACACGAGTTAAATCTTACCACGTAATTGTACTACATTGCATAATGTTTAACAAAGCTTAACATGCTAATGTTTTCAATTTTCTTGTGTTATTTTAGTCTGTTTGCTTTGTCGACCACTGCATAATCCGATTGTAGAACTCTTTGGAATGTAATGCAGAACCTTCTTAATGTCTTCAATTTTTTTCTCGCATTTATTGGCACTTTCTGCATAGATATGCACTTCCTATACAAAGAGTAGGATTCAAAGGATTGTGTGATGCATGCTGAAGCACAAACGTATGCCTTTGAAGGCCGCCAATGATCTTGGATGCAACAATTGTGCCTTTCTTCATTCTGTGCCTTCCATAACGCTGGAAATTGTGAAGTATTGCTTCTGCTTTCCAGTAACAAGCATTTTTTCGTAATGCATGACTTGAAGCCCAATACATTCATCAGAGGTTACCATATTGGCAGCGAATCTACCTGGAGCGCCTGTAGATGTAACCAGTTTACAGATTTCTATGGGTTCATAAAAGCCGTCTTTCTTTTTAATCACTTTCTTTATCATTCCAAAATCCCGATCAAAAACAAGATAAAGAGTGATTACGTATCGAAAACCTGTGAATTATTTTTAAAACATATTAGAATCTTGACAAGCAGCGGTTCTTGTTCCGGCCCCCACATGAATCGCTGTAGAATTCTTTAACACTTGGAGAAACATTTTCCTGTATGTACTCATTGAGAAATGAACGAGATTCATTCGGCTCTTTGTTTGCCCATCCCTCATGATAAAGGAAGAATCTGGCCTCATATATCTTAAGGTTATGAATGGCAGAGGAGAATACACAAAGCTGCAAATAGTAAAAAAGCTCTTGAGCTGAATTGGTCGGTAGTGAAATGTTTTGCATGAAGTCAAATGTTAAACCCAAAATTTGATCACTATTTTACACATGCTTTTGGTTTCTTTCATACTATTGTAAACTTGTTACTCCTCCTTTTATGAACAGCCAACTTAGTCGAGGTTTCACGCTTGGCACAATCATTTAGGTTTGTGTTGTTTATCTTGACTTTTAGTTGCTCACATTCAACACAGGTTTCAATCTGTAGCTTAGCAAATTACAGACTGAAATTTTCTTTGAGCATCTTATGGTAAAAAGAGTACTTTGCTTTTGAGTCAGGATATTTAAGTTTGAATAAATTATGCATCTTTCTTATATCCAATTGTGCATCAAGATACTTAATTTCCTTGGATGAGTAGTGGCTGACTTTGACAGGAAATGAAGATATATGGTCATTGATTTGCAAGACGACATCAATATCTATTGACTTTCTATTGAGTCTGAGAGATTTTATAAGTAGTAACAATGTCTGTAATCTCCGTACTCTCTTTGCACGTATTCCATACAGCCGAATAAATCATTTCTTGCAAACGTTCACTCGTCTTTCGTCAACCATTCGTCAATTAGTACATAAAAATTTACCTTTTACCAGAATCGTTACCCTTCCTTATTTTTTTAGTTTACGCAACCCCCTAAGCATATAATGTGCTTTACTTCTGTTCCCCCCAATTTTTACGTATCTATTTTGACTAAGTGGGTCAGGTTATTCAAGATAATATCAAAATAGGAAGCAGCATTAGATACCTCTGCTAGAGCTCTAACGACGAGTTTTAAGAGGCACGGCTTGAATCAGCCCCTGCAGGAATATATCTTGTTCATTCTTGGTTGAAAATGAATGAACAAAATCCAGTAGCCTTACTTTCTGTGCAGTATAAATGGTATCACAGCATTTCTTGGCACATCTAAAACAAAGAAAATGACATGTAACGTCGTCCATGTCCCACGTAGTAAAATACATATTGATGACGGATTAGATTAAATTATTAAAGGGCAAGGTGGAACTTTGCCTATTTGTACTGGAAATACAATGTGTTGTGTTTACAATGTAAATTTATAGGATTAGCATTACAGTATGTATAGAAATAGATTACCTGCATGATGAGAAATTATTTTTCTGTTTCACAACACCTCTCTTGTAATTAATATACCCATTTCCTTGTAGCCATGCTCTTTCAGTTTGTTCACATTTGTATTCCTCCAATTCTTTTGTTGTGGTTATCCTGATAACTTCCATCACATTTGCATCAAACTTTGTTGTTCGCATTTGTGTTCGAAACAAAAAATAAGCATCAAATATACCCTTAAGCAACACAACTATAAAAGCCAGTTAACTAGTCAGTTGACTAATGCCCTTTTCACTAATCAAATACACATACAGGAGATCAGTAAACCTTGTTCTGTGCACCAGACTAGTGCCCTTTGATAGCTAAAGCATGTGTCTACACCCAGAGATCGTAATTCTGTATGTAACTCATTTCATGGAAAAATTTGACGTATGCCCTTTCATAAATAAGCGATTCAACTGAGCTGCACTGGCGGTGTCTACTGTCACTTTTCTTCCTAACTTCGTCAACTGACTGAACTAAGCTGAAATGTGGGCAAGATCAGTCCTTTATATGGGCCTCTCATACAAAGCTGAAGGTTCTAAAGTGGTTTCACTTTAAGTCCAAAGGAGTTGCAAATAAAAACCACGTGACAAGGTAGCACCTTATTGCCTGGTGGGCAAACTACAACTTTTTCCGCTTAGCATGTGGTCCCTTCTTCTACATAAAACAGTTCAGTTCAGATCGTAACATTTTATGGTTATTCTTGTGCAGAGAAAAAACAACAAACTATTGTAGCAGTTTAATATATGAAACAAAATTTCTTTGCTCAGATTCACCTATAACTGATTGAATCATTGTAGCAGAAGAATTAAGAGGCTATGCGCAAGCGCCTGAGTTCGTTTCCGGTTCCCGGTGAGGCATCAGTGTACTCTTTGCACGAGCTGAGAAAATATTAGTTTCGAGTGTCATGGCTCAGAATCCTCTGCCAGGGTGGAAAACTTAAACACGGAAAATAGAAAGAAGACAATTGTGTTAAACGTTTTTGACAAATTCTGTGAAAGGTGCCCACCTTTAATCGACAATGAAAGTTTTGGCTGTTGTTTAGCAACAATTGCACTTCTCGATTATTGATGCAGAATTGTTGCTCGGATTGCTTGGGTTGCATTTGTTTTCTGTTATGTTTTCTATGTTTTCATTCTTAACCCGCTCACTCATAAAAGGTTAAATCAAAAGTGGTATACTGACACTACTCACTAAATGAATGATTTCTAAAACCTGAAGTTAAGAACAGTTTAATCCAGTATCTTTAATCACAGACACCGAACTGTGAAGTACCACTTTTATTTTTCTACTCTTAGTATTATGAATTAACCGTTTAGGATGCAAGGAAAAATATAGGATTAAGACATAAAACGTTTAAAAGCTAATGATCACCAAGCTGCGCAATGTAGCGTATTCGCATTCTGTCTGAAGCAATTTCCTCTCGCGAGTACTAATTTCCCGGCATCCTCCACATGGTGTTGCCATGTGCTCGGCGGAGTGTTTTATTAAGTTTGGTTTATTTCTGCTTTAAACTTAAACTGAAAAAGGTATAGAAAGAGAGGCTGCTAGAACATGTCGAAAGAAAATTCCGTGTTTCCAACACTATAATCCTAAAACATAAAGTCTGATAAATGCAAACTTGATATTTGAGTTCAGAGACTTCAAAGATTGCAACACGAAGATTTTCAAGGAAATTCTGCTAACCCAAAATTCCCTTTACACGAAAAAAGTTGTAATTATTTTATTATGTTTAAAAAAACGCTCTAAACATTTGAGTTAAAATGCCATATGTTTATTATATTTGCACGAAAATAAAAATGTATGTTAACCTTTCTGGAAATAGCTTGTGAAATACTCTTCATCCAAAACAAATTGGCATAAATTTCTTTCTGGAAAATTATAAGATAAAGGCAAAATCTGACTCCCAGAAGATCTCCTTAAAAACACAATATGAAATATTGTTTGTGGCATTAATCATTTCCGAGGTATTCATTGCTATTTATTTGAATTTTTCAATACGTGATTACACATTTTCTGAAGTGCTGTCACCATTCATTTCTTTCTTGTGATGCCATACACAGTAAAAATATAGGGACCTGCTTTCTAAATATATTGTCGCTTAAACTTCCTGTATCCCCTCTTGTAGCTACAACGAAATGTGTAATGAAATCATGGCTAACTTTCATCTGCGCTATCATGAAGTAAAAGAGATATAAAAATAAAAGATAGAGGGCTGAGAAAATCATATGGATATAACACATATTTTTATTTGTCTTCGTACACAGAATCAAACCCTGGGAGAATAATATGTGTACCCAGTGCCAGTATATCGGTTAGATGCACACATGCACAAGACTTATTTGGCCGATTTAATGGACGCGTGTTTCTCGATATCGAACTTTCGGCTCAAGCATAATTCTTCCGGTATCAAACATGTAAGTGGTACAGAAAATACACATAAAAGTGTAGGACAAAAGGGCAACTTACGCCAAGTAGGAGCAGCTTCAGCCATAACAATAATGTTGGCGACTCTAAGGCAATCTTGCTTTGCTTAACAATAAATTATCTCATGTAATAATACTGAAATGAACTAAGTTAAGACAATTCATCAATTGCATTTAAGGATGCCTTCGATTAGACATTAGGGGTGAATGCCTTGTATATGGAAAGAGTAAAATCGTGCACTACCCTATCCAAAACGTAGCCCTTTCCTCCCTCAAGCAGAAGGGAGGAAGTTAGAAGCGCAGTCCAAACGGAAATAATGCCCCTTGTCACTCTTCATATGGTAGTCAATGATCACTTACCTAATAAAAGGCAGGGATGGATGGGTATATGATTTCCCTCCTCGAAGAAGCCTTGTGCTGACTCAACGCTAAATCAGGGCTATAGGCAGGATGGCCCGGTGTCTCGTTACACGCAGCGACACGAGGCAGCTGCCCATACTGATACGGCACGACCCTACCAGAGCAAAAGTGGCTTCAGTATGTAAGTAAGAGCAGTCACTTAACTAAAGAGCTGCAGTTGGGTACGGTTTGCTGCTGATGTGGCAATCGCGCAAGAGATATAACCCTTTGAATATTTATATTTAAAAAGTATTAAATATAGCTCCCATCGCCCTCGACAAACACGTTAATGTTGTATTTATAGGTCCTATGCAAACGAAACCTGCAAATTAAACGATGCAGTATTACCAAGACCCGAAAGTTTAGCGAGAAATTAATCAGCTTAGTGGTGTGCTGTGGCAGTAATTTATATCACAATAATGTAAATGCCAGAGTGATTGTAGTGTAAATAAGCATTATTGTATGACGTTGATTTGAGATGTTTGTTAATTACAAGCATTGTTAGGAAATAAGTTTACACGATCTCACTGAAACTGACAATAGGAGCGGATAACAATGTGCGAGGGGGTGAGTTGAATATTAATTAGAAGAGACAAACAAATGACGTCAGATTGGCGCGCTTTTCATAGTAATAGCGGGAATATTTTCCCTAGAGCATATGTTTTCGTAATTTTTGATTGGATATAAAAATAGACGCTAATGTTGGCGCGTTTTATTAACCAATAGCAGCTCGGTTATAATCTTTAGGCATATCGGGGTGTGGGAGTATAAAATGATAAAGTCAGAGGCAGATTTCGTCAGTCCAACAGAAACATTTGTGCATTACACGTCGCACAGTCCAACAGAAGCATTCACGCGTTATACGTTGCACAGTTAGTTCATCAGAATCGTTAGCGGGTTACACGTCGCGTAGTTCAACGGAAGCCTACATAAAGTACACGTCGCAATTCTACAGAATCTCTCGCGTCTTAAAGTTTGTTATAAATGTGAAACGCGAATTAATAATGTGCAGTAAATAAGCGATTATAGTGATATTAGAAAATATAACAGTTTCAGTTTGGCGTGTATCACGAATCAATATGTGAACTTAATTGTGACGGTAATAAAAGTTTAAAAACAAATTCTTTTATCAGTGTTATCTTTGAGTAACAAAATCCTTTCCGCTTACACACCCTGTTTAAGAGATTTGCTCGACTGAATAATAATAATAATAATAATAGCTAGCCGGAGGACAATGAACCAAAAATGCAAAATAATAAAACAATAACAGGCGCCCAGCAATAAGATAACACGAAGTGACTGCGACAAATTGGCTTCCATACATGGGCATATAAACATGAAGCATCTTCCAAGTACCTAAAAATATTCCACTTCAGTGCAAAGCATGGACCGTTCTGGAAAAAATCACGGAATACATAGCGGTCCACAACTGCATTTCGAACTGATCGCCGCAATATTGGAGTAGTTAATATGCTCAGGAAAGTGCTTTAAACACTCTTCCAACCTTGTAAAATTCTGGGCAAATGATTATAAAGGAGATGCACGAATAATAAATACACCATTTATTAATTTTATCCTGTGCAATTATGTAACTCTGAAGTTTACCTGCATGCAAATCTCATTTTGCAGAAAAAGAAAATAGAAGAGTTCTTCATTTGAAAAGAAATTCTGATATGTTTAATTCACTTGACTTTCTCTACACTCTAACAGTTATTATTGGGTATATAAATTATCTTTCCATAGTTTATTTTCCTATCTTCTTCATTTTAATTGAGAAACAGCTTTCCGGAAATAGGAAATGCATTACACATTTCGTTATAGATGTAAATAGAATAGCCATAGTCAAATGTTTAAGAACTGGACGCTATTGTACTGACCTTAAAATTCCACGCTCTTTGCATTCTATTCGAAAAACAACTGAATATTGAAGGGACTTGAAAATAATGCAAAAGTATTGAACCATTTTAACTGATAATCTCGAAATAGCTGATGCCACAATAAAGTTATTTGACGTAAATTGGGTGTTTTAAAGACATCTACATTTTTTGTGTAGTGCGTTTGGGTCTATCGCTTAAGTTTATCAGTTATATAGATTATAGAAATCTTCTTCCGAATTAAGTGGATATCACAAGCTATTCCCAGAAAAGTCGAGATATACTTTTTATTTGTAATGTAAATATCTTTAACATATGATATATATTACCATGTATATATAAAATCGTATATCAAAATCGTTGGAGTCATTCTTTAGGAAATAAAGGTTTCGAAAAATCTTCCAAGTAAAGGGTAGTTTGGGGTGTGGGGATAAAATGTTTTGTATCACATCTTTGGAATGTACTGACCCTAAATACCAAGTTTAGTATGTATCCGACTTTTAGTTTTTTAATTAAGATATTCATGCACACAGGCACACATATACATACGAAACACAGCCACACGGATCTCTTTCTAAAATGTTTTTACTTTCTCTACTACGTATAGTAAGTAGGGGAAGTATTGTATTCCACCCAAAAATTCGATACCAAGATTTCAACGGAAACATATGTTTTGAGGCCCCCTGAATAAAAAAAAGCATTTTTGGAAACATGTCCGTGTGTGTGTCTGTGTGTCTATCTGTGTGTGTGTCTGTGTCTGTCTGTCTGTGAACAGCATAACTCAGAAACGAACGGTCGGATAAACACCAAACTTGGTATTTATGGTTCAGTATCTTCCATAGATGCCACACGAAGGTTTTCAAGAAAATCCCCCCACCCCAGATTACCCTTTACATGGAACATTTTTCGAAAATTTTAATTTTCTCAAAAATGGCTCTAACGGTTTTGAACAAAATACCATAAGTTTAAGACATTTTTATGGCAAATGAATTGTTTATCTCGAATTTCCTGGGAATGTCTCCAAAAGTATTCTTCATTGTGAACGACTTTTCCAAAACTGATAAACCATAAGAGATACACAAAATTTTACTACACAAAAAATGTAGATCGCGTTAAAACACACAATTTAGTCGCATACAATTCTTTTATTGAGAGAACCATTTTCGAGATATTGCTTGTTATTCCCTTAAGTTTTCCAATACTTATACTTTTTCTCAAATGGGAATTCGTTATTCATTTTTTTATGTCCTGGACATGCAAAGAGAATGGAATGCGCCACATAGCAACCAGCTCTTAAAAGATTTGACCATTGCTTAAAGCCTACCATATTCCCCTTGCACCTAGAAGAAAATTAGCAATAAGATTAACATATCGATTAACATAAAGCATATGGAGAATAAGCGTTTGTAAAAATAGTTTGTACAAGAGTAGAGAAAGTCATTTGAGTGTAACATATCGGATTTTTTATGTCCTAAACATGCAAAGAGAATGGAATGCTCCACATAGCAACCATCTCTTAAAACATTTGACTGTCGCTTAAAGCCTTTGCACCTACAAGAAAATTAGCAATGAGGTCGTTTCTGGAAATATTTATCTCGATTAACATGAAGGAGATGGAGAATAAGTGATTGTAAAAATAGTTTGTACAAGAATAGAGAAAGTTATGTGAGTGAAACACATCAGACCTTTTTTTAATTAAGGAGCCTCAAAAGATGAATTTCGGTGAAATATCGGTATGGAATTTTTGGGTGTAATACAATACCTTCTCTACCTGCTATGCACGTGGTAGAGAAAGTAATATGTATCGTATTAGTTTGTATGCGCACGCGCGCGTGTGTGTGAGTGATGTTTGCTGACAAAGCGTGGCATTCGTTTGAGAATTTGGCACCTACAAGGTTTTAGAATGAGATTTACACTACGCCCACGCATACTGTGAGAGAAAGCCAACCACTGTAGCAGCCGGCAACAGAATCAACAGCAGATATTGGAAAAGACGTCGAAAGGCGACACCAAGTTCGCCTTCACTACATAAAGCATCAACCACTCTGGTTTAAATGATACTCATATGCAATACGAGTATTCAGTATACAAGTATTTTTTGCCAGAAACGGGTAGTCAATTCATAACCATAATTACAGAAATCAAATAGTAATAAATATTTTCTTCTAAACATAAAATATAAGTCCATATTAAATAAATACACAGCGAAGCAAAGCTTTCACAGTCCCACGATGAAAACAGCTTATTCAACCTTTTTGTGTTATCTTTTCTCTAGAATTCTCCTAAATTCTGCATACACATGCATAATAATAATAATAACAACAACAATAATAATAATAGTATTCTGGATGGAAGAAACTAATTTAATTTCATTTTATTGTACGTGATGTGGAGATTAGAGACGGACCGCCTTTTTTTAAGTTGAGTTCTCTTCAATAACTACCCGCTGAAATATTAGTTTTGTTATGTTTATATAAACATATTAACGATCATTAGCTATAAAGATTATTGTGAGAGAAAGTTTAAGCGAAATTGTGGCTCTAGTTTTTACCGCCTAAATTTCCCAGTATATATGTTAACCAACCTTCCAGTATGTCGCCCCTTCCCTGAATCTACTCCATCCGTCACTCCCTTCCAGCCTTTGTAGCACCTTGGTAAGCAGATGATGTTTTAGCTATTTCCGCAATAAGGGCTTCAGAATTGTATTATATACGAGGTGCATTCCAAAACTAAGGTCCGTTTGGTCATAATAGCAACATCGCTCATGGAACATGGTTTTTATTGACAGCAATATGTGCCTACATATATACTTTACTTTTCCACATAATCGCCGTTCACATCTATACACTTGTTGTAACGCTGCACCAGCTTCTTTAGCCCCTCGGCATAGAAGTCTCTGCCGTCTGGGACTTGAACCACTCGTGTTGAGTAT
This sequence comes from Deroplatys truncata, assembly GCA_030765065.1. Classification (NCBI taxonomy): domain Eukaryota; kingdom Metazoa; phylum Arthropoda; class Insecta; order Mantodea; family Mantidae; genus Deroplatys; species Deroplatys truncata. The sequence continues at coordinate 174,502,615 of CM060981.1, forward strand.
TGGTAACACTCGGATTGAGTTTATCGTCGGTTTGAAATCGTTGTCCAACCAGCCACCGTTTCAAACGCAAGAAGAGGAAATAGTCGTTTGGCGCCACGTCGGGTCTGTACGGAGGATGGTCAAAGAGTTCCCAACGAAACTCTTGAATCTTCTCTTTGCTTTTGGTAGCGGTATGTGGGCATGCGAGGTCGTGCAGAAGGATGATGTCAGACGGCAGCTTTCCGCGCGTCGATTTTGGATCGCACGTCTCAGTTTGGTAAGCGTTGCACAGAACATGTAAGCTGTAATTTTTGACCCACGCTCCATGAAATTAGTCAAAAGGACGCCCTTTTCGTCCCAAAACACGGTAGCCATCATTTTGCGATTCGTGTATGGCGGTTGCTTACGCTTTCTTGGGGGTGAACCGGAACGGTGCCACTGCATTGACTGTTGTTTCGATTCTGCGTTGGTGTACGCTATCCATGTTTCGTCGCCCGTAACAATGTGGGAAAACAAACCATCTCCATCTTGCCCATTACGCTCCAAAAACTGCTGTGCACTGCACATTCGTTGCTTATTGTCCTGACCGGTGAGCAGCTTTGGCAACCACCTTGCACAAATTTTCCAATACCCAAGCTATTCAGTGAGAAACCTGTAAAGTGAGATTCGAGCAACATTTGAGAGTTCATCAGTGAGGCCATCAATCGTCAAACGCCGATCAATTCGAAGTTTTTGATTCATTTGCTCAACAATGTCTCGGTCGAATACTGGGCCTACCACTCAGCTGTTTATGGTGTACATTTGTGTGGCATGTCGAAATTCTCGACACCAGTATTGAACCTGTTTGTCACCCATTATGTCCGGTCCATACATGAGGCATAACTCACGATGGATCTCCGCAGCGGATGATCCTTTTGCCAGCAAATATCTAATCACACCGCGCACTTCACTACTGGTGGGATCTACGATTGTCGCGGCCATTGCGATCTGCTCTCACCGACTGAAAAACGCCTACTGCGTCACACCAACACTGCGGTAGGTTCCTCAGAAGTCGGTAGACAGCGCGTCAGGCGTGAAACCTCATTCAGGCCTACTATCCGTTAAATATTGTTCACCCGACCTTAGTTTTGAAATATGCCTCGTGTGTATATATATATATATATATATATATATATATATCTGTTAAATGATGCTGAAAATAATTCATAAAATGGCAATCTTGTTATAGCAGAATCAGAATCATATCAAACATGTGTCGGATATGAAAGAGAAACTAAATCTGTGCATACTACATGAATATTATGGTTTATAGTTTGATGGCGTTTTTGCATATTTAGTTTTTCTTTTTGCTTTGTTTTACTTTCTCTACTACTTACCTATAATAAGTAGAGGAACTATTATATTCCAACCATAAAGTATATACCGGGATTTCACCGGAAATACACGTTTTGATATCCCTGAGTAAGAAAGCATCCTTTCGAAAAAGGTCCGCGGCGCGCGAGTGTATGTGTCTGTCAAAAGCATAACTCAAAAACGAAAAGTCGGTTAAATACATAACTCGCTATTTAAATTAAATATCTTACAAGAGTAAAACAAAGATTTAAAGAAAATCCCCCAAAACCAAACTACCCTTTACATGAAACATGCTTCGAAAATTTTGATTTTCTCAGAAATGGTCCTAACGATTTTGATTAAAATACCATATGTTTAAAATATTTTCATGAGAAATAAAATACATATCTTGAATCTACTGGGAAGAGCCTCTGATGTCCTCTTCATTATGAATGACATTTGCTTATATAGTAAACCGTAAGAGAAAAAAAGTATCTTAGTATAGTAAAACGTAGAACTCGTTAAGCACACAATGTACGTCAAACACATTTGTTATGGAGTTAACCACTTCCGAGATAGTACTTGCTATTGACTGGAATTTTCAAATACGTATATTTTTATGAAATGAAAAGTCGTTATTCGCTTTTTTTTCTTTCTCGTAGACATGCAAAGGGCAGGAATTTTAAAGCGATCGCATAATGACACACTGTTTAAAAATCCACTCGCTTTAGCTACCGTACCTTAGAACGAAATGTGTAAATGCGAATTGAAAGTTTACTTGGATTAACAAGAAGTAGCCTAAATATTAAGGTTTTGTAACAATAGTTTTAGAAGAGTGAGTACAGAAAGTGATGTGAATACAGCGTATCATTTTTAATGCCTTAATGTAAAGCAAGATCTCCGTCAATGTATTAGAAAGACAGTAGTATATTAATAATGAAGTAGTCAAATCCTGTGTGTTGCAACTCTCGCAAAAAGAAAGCCAATATAAGGAACTTCAGGCACAACAAACATGTAAAATTAGCTATTCGAAAATGCTTAAATTGATTAATGACGGCAATGTAGTAGTTATACAAAATATAATCATATTTAATGTTTGCCATAAACTGGCTTTATTCATAATTTTGGTCTTCTAAATATGGCATTGCATTTCCAAAAGAACCACTACATTTAGCTAAAAATGTATAATTGTGTGTATTTTCGGTAAATTCAAGACAGTTGTTATGAATATTAACCAAGCAGGCTTGTTTTTACAAACTGAACTTGGTAATGTTGCGAACAACGTTTTGGTCGGCTGTATGCTGGGCTTGAAGGCGCAGATTAAAGTATCTTACTGCTTCAATTCCATGTAATATATTTGACTAATAAGAGACCCTTAACAAAATAAATGTTTCTACCTGCAAGAGAAATGTCGCAGAGCTAAGCCCATGGGACAGACTTACTGTGAAATCGTTACTTATCGATCCTCTCCCAAAACGTTTGTTTTTGTAATTAGGTACCAATTCTTCTTATTCTTCTGGATATGCGATCTTAAATTTGCAACGAAACTGAAACATTGTGTTGAAGTTCCATGTTCCAAAGTTCATTATAAACATTCGAAACCCCATCTTAATATTCTTTCCACACAACTTTTAAATACGCTAATATTGGTATATGCCACAAGGAATATTACCGACGTAGAAGAGATGTCAAATTCGGGCTATATTTTTGCAGGGCATAGATAGCACTCACTATTGCACAATATTTTATGGTCGTATTGCAGGACTTTTTGCCACTTTTTTCAAGGAATGGTATTTACAATGAGCGTAATTTACGTAATGCTATCATAAGTAAAATATCTTCCGCGAAAACTTTTACGCGACTCATAACTTCATAATACATCAGGAAACTCTGCCACACAGAGAGTTTCTAGGGTCACAAACTTCCCCGTCATAAAAATAACATGGGGAAGTTGTCCTTATTCATTGCCGCGAAGGCGTTTTGACTGGAGCGCCACCAGGAGTCTGTAAAACTTGAAGAACAGCCGGGAAGAGAAAAGGCAAAGAAGAAAGAGGCACTTTGAAAGGGCTCGAGGATTGCCAACATAAAACACGTTTGAGCGGGGACAATGCCATAAAGTTGGTAATGGGTAGAACATAGGGGTTTTCTTGCGATCTTCTGATCCTTATGAATTTTGTGGTTATGGTCCTGTTTTATTCACCGAAGACATAGAAAGGAACAAAAGTTTCGGCGAACAAAGGCAAGCACTCGCGAAATAGGACATCACGTTAATCATTTCATTTCACACTTGATGCATAACAATTTCTTTATGTTCTGTATTGTGCATCAAAGTTATGCAATGATATGCTCTCCAAATGTGAAATGAGATGCTATTTGCTTTCTTTCATTAATACGCAAGAAATAAAGACACTAATAGGTATCTGAGATACGAACTCAGAAATATTAGACGTTTCGATCCATAACTTCATATTGCGTTTGGGAGTTTATATGTAGCCCACAATGCTTCACAATTCTTCAATCTCTTATCCATGGAATTATACTTTTGAAAATATACGTGCCAAATTATGAATGCTTGAATAATTGAGTCGGAGATTTTGAGAACCCTTCCTTTTAAAAACTGTAAAAAATTCAGAACACCACGGACTCGGTTTCCGTTGAGACTACTGCACTGTCAATTAATGATGTTCCTTTTCAAAACTGTTCAATACATGGCACATTTTCGACAGTACCTTTATATTCCAGATAAAAGTATTTTCTTGGAAAGTCTCTATTCTTGTGTTGGTATTCGGATGGTGCTTTACAGTTTAATCAACACTCTTTATCCCGAAAAAGGAAACTTAAATAATTACTTATTTTTAGTGCATTACGTTACATAATATACTGAATTTTAATTTTTAATATATTTCCCAGGAAACTGCCTTAAAATTCTCATAATTAAGTCCGGAGTGACTGTTTCATTTAATTTAAATAGCATGTTTATTTATGGATTTTTTATAAAATGCAAATAGTTTTAAAAGTAGCCTCATTTATAATCCAGACTTGATGAATTTCAAAACTGGCCTTTTACGTAATGTTTTCAAAACCTTTCCAACACATTTTTATTTCATAACTCTTTTTATCAGGCTGCTATAGCAGTACTGAATTTAAACACTAACTCCGTAATAAAATATAAAAGTGCAGTTATTTATTTAAACTCACCTGAGTAAATTTGGGAAACTGAACCTTATTAATATTTCTCATAGACTTCTTTGTGCCTTTTCACAGCCACCTTGCAGTGAAATTTTGTACAATGTCTCACAGCAGAGTACAAACAAGGATGCAATACTGATGGATTTCATGCAAAATCATGAGTTGTTGTGCAATAGGAATAACAAAGACTACCCTAATAATGTTTGGCATGCGCTTATATTCCATTGTACCTTCTACAGCACGCTACTTGCAAATTTTGCACGCGTTGAAAGCTTAGCTTAGTTTTGTTATGACTGGTTGTCTTCCATAGAAAGCAATGAGGTTAAATCAAGAATACTTATTTTCATATGTTTGCTTTAATCTATACCAGTCTGCCAAGTTTCGGACTCATCACGCATAACAAAGAACAATGTTGATGACCTGTCAAGAAGCAAGTTCCTTCCTATTTTCAGTAGCTGACTTCGCCGTAGGTCACAGGATTAAAATTGGCTCAGAGTGAGAGCAAAACGAGACACATTATGTTGTATGGTAATTTTTGCTCATTTCACCATTTAGGCAATTCACTTAGAACTTGTGACTTATCTGACTTTACAAGCTATCATCACTGAACTCAGGAGGTTCATCACCCGGCGCGAGCACATGCAGTCGAGTGCTCGGCATCGTGACAATACAATCCGCAATGGTTCAAGTTGCTAAGGAAATGCTAAATAGCTTTTGTCACGTCCAGCACCTCTGCTACACCTGTTATGGACTCCATTTAATGTTTGTCTTACCCTCCCCCCCATTTCCTTCGCTGCTTAGCCTGAAACCGACTTGTGTTTATAGGATGAATGCCAGACATTTGTCATCAAAATCAATACGAGACATAGTCATTCAGGCGCTTGTGTGGACGGTCGTTGAAAAGCATGTCCTCCAATCACTCAGGTGAAACTTTTGTATATTCCTCCCCTTTCGCCGCTCACCTAGGTATAATAGTTCATAGGCTAATTCATGTGTGTTGGACTTGAGTTTAAACCAATAAGAGAATGGCTCACTCAGACCTGGGGTGGAACAGATATTCAGGAGATTATGCCAACGTTAAATAAAGAAAAACACTACACTACAGGAAACCAAAAGCATCGGCACATTTCGACTGTACAGTTGCATTAACACTGCCACCGAACAAGGGCATAAAGGAATAACAGGATTCACGTATGCACGCGATTAAGAATGACTGCTGTGACAGGTTTCGAATCATATTTCATTTCTTTTAGTTTCCCAATTTCGATGGACTTTGAGTTGCAGATGACAAGGCAATTACGTACCAGAGAAACAAGAAAGCAGCCCTCATGAGCTACGCTTACATCCCAGATTGAAGGATATCTTATTTTACAGCCAATGTTAGCACTGCGCGATACTCCTTAAGGTATTCCATATTATGATAATCTTACTGTAATAATATTAAGCTTAATCTCAACAGGTATTCATCATGGCAGATAGAGTAGCACTGGTGGACTCGATGATTCAGAAATTGTCTCCATATTCGTCCAAAGCTGCAGAGTGGTCGAAGAATTGCATCCAGGAAAGCATGACCTAGTTCGAGTCGAATGTAGTTAAAGCGCACTGAAATGTACCATAACCAGCTTGTACCGTTATCCAACGAGAAAAATAGAAGTTTGGTATATTGTAATTGTGTTTTTCTTCATTTTCCTCGAGCTCAATGGGGAGAACTTGTAGTGCTGAAAGTCTGTTTCATGTTGTTCAAGATTAATGTACCTATTTATTATGAGTTTCAGTTATGAGTGTTAAGCCCTAAGTGTCCTTTAATGCATTGGTGTATAATGGGAATAGTTAAGTAAACAGTAAAAGAAAGGCAAGTATATTTGAGACTTATTATTCATCCAGCTGGTGACTATTAATGCCTTACAGTTTCCTTTATGTACGGTCGCGACTTCAAGTCTTATCTCAACGTCACTAGAAATAACCAGTATGTCTAACAAACCGTAGGTCTGCGTTAAACTCTACATATCCTATGACATAAGGTGCAAAATTGCGTTAAACTTACCATGCGTTCACTCTCTCTCTCACACACACACACACATACACGCACACAAGTGCTTGTCGTTCCCTTCAGTAATCTATTATCAATAACAGGTGATCCGAGCACTAAAAGAAAAGCAACAACAACAAAAGGTATAAAGCAACAAAAAAGCGACAAAAAAGAAGAGCAACAAAAGGTATAACAACATGAGAGGTTCTATAGCGTGAGGAAACCCTCTAATTTTGATCAGCTTGCATAACACTGTTTGTGACCATGAAGGCTGTATTTTTCCTGTTGCTTTACAATACTCCTGAAGTTTAAACAAAGGTATCTTTTTTTCGCCACATTACGATACAGCTATCCAGAAAAATATTTCATGGGTGGTGCGCGGAATGGCAGGAAATTATTAGTTCTTTAAAGTTATGAAAAGGAGTAGCCCATTAAATCACCAGTGTCAACTTCACAGACACGTATCAAAAACGCTTCAAGAAGTAAAACTATAGACCGCAATCACTTTGCTCAAGGTATTTGCTTTACATACAATGTAGTAGGAGTCAAATCAAAATCAAGGTAAATGGCAGCGAATGTTAGGACATCTTTACCCACTTGAAGTTTAGCCCCTGGTGATATTGCAATTGCAAATGGGGCAAATGTAACTTTTGAGCATTGCTCTTAACTCTAATTTAGAAATTATGAACTAGAATAATTTAGAAACAGGACAGTAATTATAATATTTGATGCGCTGCTATAAAAGAGGATGTAGTCCCAAACTTAAATGCTTTTATCGAAATAAGGGATCTACACGAGAATCATGGTGATTGATCAAGTGCTGTAGGTCTGTGTTATTGGGGTATCATTCTTCATCTAACTCAAGGGGTCTCGTGTTCAAATCTCGGTCAGGATAAGTTACCTAGATCAATTTTTTCCTCCGGAAATTTCCCTTATTCTGAGTACAGAAATGTCGTGTAACTCTAAGCTCTATGGACATCAGGCTTATTTCACCCCTTTCCTTCATTTACCTTCTGTTGTAACCTAGCCGATTAAATGATATTAAATGAAACATATCTTATGTGTTGATACACATAAGAGATACTGACAGGAGGATAGAAATGATTCAATAAAGAAATGATAGGATTGTAAGGAAATAATTGCAATAAATAATTTCCGTATATTTAATCAATGTATAATTCAACAAGCCTGAGTTGAAAAGATTTGTCTGAAGATAAAGTTATTAGCGAGGCATGTTAAGAAAAATCATTAGCAACAGCTGAGGAGCGAACGCGTTAGGTTCCTGGAATGCAGTTAGGTTATAAGTTGAGTACGTTTGCAAAGTACGTAGATCGGAAGTCTATAAATTAGAAAGGGAACGGAATTTTGATATTCGGGGAGGTACCGCGCAATAACAGTGTCGGATACGCATACATAAGAGTTTTAATATTGGCCCGTATTAGGAGCAAACTTGCTGCTGGTACGATAGGTAGTTGGAGCTTAAATTAATAAACGTTCATGCATTATAAGTCAGAGACACACTATCTTGAGACCTACTTAATATGGTGTATACTCGTGTGCTATTTTAAATTCCAAGTGACGCACTTGTGTGAGTAAGATTTAGCGGCTATTGCGAGGAATCTTTCCGAGTAATGTTTCTGCGACCTACGGCAAATGATGCTTTGCATAATTATTCTAGAAATAATTTAATTCTTTAATCAGAGTCGTGACTCTCCTAAAACTGAAAGTTTCAACTCAACATTTAATTTCCTCAGATAGCTAAAAGAGTATTCGTTCAAAATACGCTCACGCAAGTAGTATTAGTCCCGGATGAGCCAATTGTTTTAACGATAATCCTGCCGCTAGGGGCGCTCGTGTCGCTAGTGTCGCTGCGTGCGACGGCGGCGGCGGTAAGTTTGAAAAGCGCCCTGAGCGGTAGGATTATCGTTAAATCGATTGGCTCATCCGGGACGAGTTGAAAGAATTGAGGAAGTGACGTGGAGTGTTTTGATTGGTTCGTTAATTCGGGGTGGGAGATAAAGGAAGGAAGATGGAAGAGTATGGAGGTCGCGTGATGGAGAGGAGCTGGGTGGCGAGGTGTTGTCTTTGCGGAGGTCGGTACTGAAAGAGGGAAAAGATGGGGAGCGAGGGATAAAAAGTGTAACAGAAAGTGACGTGTGAAGTTGTGATTGGTGGGAATAAGAAGTGATTTTATTGGTGGAAAGGAACAAATGAGAGTTGTTGATTGGTAAGAATAAGAGAGATTATGATTGGTGGAAAGAAAAAAGGTGTGGGAGTGGGGTATGTTGGAGGTGATGGGAAAGGTAAGTTTTGCTAGCAGCAAGATTTGCAAAAGCCTGTCGTGAACTGATCAGCAATTTTTGAACGTTGGATGGTAGTTTTCTTGAGTGGATAGAGAGATGGGGGTGATATGAGATGCGGTGGCGAAAATGGGAACTAAAACAAAGGTTGTTGAGACAAGAGGTTTAAGGACGAGGAAATTTGGAGGTTAGTGGTGAACATGGCGGTCGCAAGAGGTGGGGGGTAAGGAGACGCGGTGGTGAGAATGGGAACTAAAAGAAGATGGCGGTAGCAAGACTTTAGAAGAGTAGATTTTGAGGTTAAAATAGTGGGAACTAAAAATGGCGGAGGGTCTGCGACAAGGAGATGCGGTGAGCACTAAACAAGATGGCGGACGCAAGAGGAGGGTAAGGAGATTTGAGGTTACAGTACCAAAACACGAAAGGATATATTCCTACGCCAAGCAGGTCCGAAAAATAATTATGCGTGTGGTACTTACCTGTTACCGGTGTGGATGCGTCACCAAAAGCGCGGCACGCGAGGCGGAAAAATAAAAGCAAACCTTTTTTGAAAATGCTTAACCAGCTTTAAGATCAACCAACATCACTACGCACTGATATACCTAGGTTTTTAAAGCGGTACAGACACCCTTTGCAGAGGCGTAATTTAACTATACCAAAAACCTGGTACTGGACCATCGTGATGGTCGCTAGCGTACGTAGGAGCAGGATTCTCATAGCCGGTCGAAAGCGGTCAAAAAACGTGTACGACGTAGGTGTTCGCAGTAGCTGCTGCCGAGTCAACCGTCGAGGTGCGAATGAACGAGATCTGTTCTTGCCGGCAATCTGGTTGGGAGATGAGAGGCGCGGTGGTAAAAATGGGAACTAAATAAGATGGCGGAGGCATGAAGTTGAGGTTAAGGAGCGGTGAGGCGTTGTCTGTGCGGAGGTTGGGGGCTGAAAGAGGGGGAAAGATGGCGAACGAGGGATAAAAAGTATAACAGAAAGTGACGTGTGAAGTTGTGATTGGTGGGAATAAGAAGTGATGTTATTGGTGGAAAGGAACAAATGAAAGTTGTTGATTGGTGAGAATAAGAGAGATTATGATTGGTGGAAAGAAAAAAGGTGTGGGAGTGGGGGTATGTTGGAGGTGATGGAAAAGGTAAGTTTTGCTACCAACAACATTTGCAAAAGCCTATCCAGAACTCATCAGCAATTTTAAATAACTAGTGTTTCGGGGTTTTCTCTGGTTGGTAGACGAATGCAAGCTGTTTCTGCCATACTTATATTATTCGTCTTTTCCTTTTTTTCTCTTTTTTTTTCTTTTTGTTTTTTCGTTTTTTTTTGTTTTTTTTTGTTTTTTTAAAAATAACTAGTTTTTTGGGGGTTTTCTGCGGATGGTAAACGAATGCAAGCTCTTTCTGCTTTTTTCATAGGTTTTCCCTGGTTGGTAGGCGTTTTCTGTACTGGTTGACGAAGGCGTTTCTAATTTTCGAGGTTTTCTCAGGTTTTTTAGCGGTTGTCCCTGCCCGGTAGGCAAATGATGAAGTTTTACCTTGTCGGCGCACGGATACTAGGCACATACTCGCGCGCACACACACACACACACGGACATGTTTTCAAAAATGCTTTTTTTGGATTCAGGAGGTCTCAAAACGTGTATTTCCGATGAAATCTCGGTATCGAATTTTTGGGTGGAATGCAATACTTCCCCTACTTACTATACGTAGTAGAGAAAGTGAAAAAGTATAAGTATTGGAAAATTTAAGGAAATAACAAGCAATATCTCGAAAACGGTTCACTCAACAACAGAAATGTATATGGCATAAGTTGTGTATTTTGACGCGATCTACATTTTTTGTGTAGTAAAATTTTGTCTATCTCTTACGGTTTACCAGTTATGCAAAAGGCGTTCACAATGAAGAATACTTTTGGAGACATTCCCAGAAAATTTGAAATATACATTTCATTTCTCATGACATTATCTTAAACATATGATATTTTCCAGATCGGTAAGCGTTAGAATACTCTTAGAGCTTTTTTCAGGTTTTTTCGCGGTTATCCCTGTCCGGTAGGCAGATGATAAAGTTTTTCTATAATGTCATCGTTTTGGCTTGTGGCGCACGGATACTAGGCACATACTCGCACACACACACACAGACACACACACGGACATGTTTCCAAAAATGCTTTTTTTTTAGGATTCAGGAGGTCTCAAAACGTGTATTTCCGGTGAAATCTCGGTATCGAATTTTTGGGTGGAATGCAATACTTCCCCTACTTACTATACGTAGTAGAGAAAGTAAAAAGTATAAGTATTGGAAAATTTAAGGAAATAACAAGCAATATCTCGAAAACGGTTCACTCGACAAAAGAAATGTATATGACATAAGTTGTGTATTTTAACGCGATCTACATTTTTTGTATAGTAAAATTTTGTATATATCATGACATTATCTTAAACATATATTTTCATCAAAATCATTAGAGCCATTTTTGAGAAAATTAAAAAAGTGTACTATCTTGTTTTCATGGGTTTTCCAGATCGGTAAGCGTTAGAATACTCTTAGAGCTTTTTTCAGGTTTTTTCGCGGTTATCCCTGTCCGGTAGGCAGATGATAAAGTTTTTCTATAATGTCATCGTTTTGGCTTGTGGCGCACGGATACTAGGCACATACTCGCACACACACACACACACAAACACACACACACACACACTAAAATAGTAGCGTATAAAAAAATTTAACAAACCGTAGATTTTCAAGAAAATTCCCACACCGCAAACTACCCGTTTAGCGGAAGAAAGTTCGTTATTTTTATTGTCTTAAAAATGGCTCTAACCCCTTTTGATTACGGTACGGTATGTTTAAGATATCTGCATGACAAATAAAATGTATAACTTCAATTTTCTTGGAATAGCTGTGAAGTAGTCTCATTGTGAATGTCTTTTGTACAACTGTTAAACCGTAGGAAACGAAGCCTCACTGTACAAGAACTGTACAAGAACGTTAAAGCACACAATTTATGTGTATTATTATTATTATTATTATTATTATTATTATTATTATTATTATTATTATTACTTTGTGGCGTTGTCTATTTACAAAGTTTCCATGTTGATTTTAATGTTTAAAAGCTTTAGACCTTTCTCACTAAAACTCGTCATTCTTTTAACTTTTCTTTTTTCATTTTCATACAAAGAGAACGGAATTTCACAAGTGAAACAGCACTGTAATAACGATACCAACAAACTAATTATTATTCACCCACTGAAACACATAAAAACAATAAGTAATAATCACAGACCCAGTTTGTGGGTATTTAAATGAAACATATGCACAATACAATGCATCCAAATATTCAATATTGAGATTTCACTGGAAAACTAAATACTTGTTTTGAGGTCCCCTGAATAAAAACATTTTTAGAAAATTCTGTGTGTATGTGTCAGAGCAGCATAATTCAAAAATGAAAAGTCGGATAAATACTAAACTTGGTATTTAGGTTGAGTACCTTCCAAAGATACGACACAGAGATTTTCAAGAAAGCCCCTCCACCCCAAACTACCCTTTACATGAACTATTTTCCGAAATGTTTTATTTTCTAAAACTGTCTCTGACGATTTTAATTACAACACCATATATTAAAGACATTTATATGAAAAATAAAATGTATATCTTGAATTTTGTGGAAATAGCCTGTGAAGTCTTCTTGATTCGGAAGAAATTTTCTATGATCTTGTATAACTGCTAAGGTTTGAGAAAAACATAGAATACAAAAAATTTAGATCTCTTTAAAAACACACACAATTTATTTGAAATAACTTTTTTGTGACGTCAGCCATTTCCGAGATATCTGTTATAAATGGTTCGAATTGTACAATGCTTAGCCATTCTACTTCACTTCTTTCAAACTGCTTAAAAATCATATAAATGAATGTATCACCTCATAATAAGCCTCTATATACGAAAAATGCTGAGTATTCAAAAAGTCAAGAAATTCGATTTTCTAGCCCCTAGTGAGTGTAAAATCGCGTTTACTTCACTTCTTTCAAACTGCTTCTACCCTTTACATGAACTATTTTCCGAAATGTTTTATTTTCTAAAACTGTCTCTGACGATTTTAATGACAACACCATATATTAAAGACATTTATATGAAAATAAAATGTATATCTTGAATTTTGTGGAAATAGCCTGTGAAGTCCTCTTGATTCGGAAGAAATTTTCTATGATCTTGTATAACTGCTAAGGTTTGAGGAAACACACACAATTTATTTGAAATAACTTTTTTGTGATGTCAGCCATTTCCGAAATATCTGTTATAAATGGTTCGAATTGTACAATGCTTAGCCGTTCTTTTTTAAAAGGCATGTCGCTTTTCAGTTCTTGCTCGCCATGTTGATGGAAAGAATTTAGAATTTTAAGACCAGTGTATAGCGTCCCTTTGGATGTCTAACGGTTGTGCAATGCAACCATTTCCCGAAAAGTTTATCTGGATTAAAATTAAGTGGATATGAAAATAAACTTTCGTACTCACCTATAAGAGATAGAGGGTAGAGGTTATACGAACGTAGCACTTGGGAATTTTTATTCAACAGTTGGTGTTACTCCTTAGAAAGGAAGTATCTGCTGATTGTATTTAATTCCTACATTTTACATAACACGTATGCACTGGCACAACACAAAACACTACACACGATACTCATAGTTTTATATATTGCACCAATAACATCAGGAATACGTGAACTCTGGTCACTTCTCATCCTCATACAGCACTACACGCAAAGAACGTGCTGGTGTAGTGAAAAAAAACAGGCGTGAGAAGCGGAAATTCGTCAGCAATAAAACATGCAACCTTTATGGCGGTGGTAGGAATTGCGCAGTGGCGTTCGTGACAGGATGACCGCGTTCTTTTTTTTTTTTTTTTTTTACAAATTGACAATTTTGTGGCGAAACGAGGCATTTAACTCGACGCGCGTGCTGAAACAGCGGTTGCGATAAGCGAGCTTATAAAAACCCGGTGCCGAGAGCAAACGCACGCAGTGAGAAACGGAAGCGATAGTGGGTTTTTCTACAAAATCGTTCTATTTGACGAAAAATAGTTTAAAATAAAAACAAAATAGCAGCAGCACTTTGCAGGGAAAGAGCGATCGGTGCATTCGGACGATAAGATGGAGCCGCAAGCCGGGGGAAGTCGCGATGGCACCTTGCAGCCTACGTTCGAAATTATAGGACACAAGCAGAGAAGGCTGTCAAAGCTTTTTTCCGGCTTTACAGAGTCTCAAATTACCGTAAACCCGATCCCCAGAGATGTTAAACCGGAGCAATGGGTATCGCATTTGTTTAACGATATTCTAAACTTTGCGAAAGAGAACCTGTTAGAAAACGAACCCGGATATTTAGGCATATCCATAACAGACGAAAAGGAGACGTCCAAAGCCTTCAACATGAGCGTGAGGCGCGTAGAGCAATTGAATGCGGATGTCATTGTTGGAAGCATCGAAAAAGTAATGCAAAGTAACCAACAATTCTTGCTAAGCGAAGCTCTCCACGTGACGTTTGTGTGGACCAAGGAGGTCTCGGGTTCGTGCCACCAACCTTGCGATGCCTGTAGGGACAATAAAGGCATTGTCGAAATAGCCAACAAAGACAACTTGTGTTTAGCAAGAGCCATTGTTGTAGTTAAAGCCAAAGTGGATCGCGACGTCAACTATAGAACGATGACGCGCTCCGAGTATCTGCAAAAATCGAAGGCCGTAGCCTTGTGTGCGAGCATCGGTCAAGGCCACGGCAGCTGCACGATAGATGACGTCAGACGCTTTGACGCTGCGTTAAAGGGCTACGCTGTGACGGTGTTTGGCGATCATACGGGGAAGCACGTGCTGTACGCGTCGGATAAGAAATGCGATAAATACATCGACGTCATGTTCCACGCCGGACACTTTAATGCTATCGTGAACCTTCACAAGTGCTTTAAATGCAAATGGTATTACCGCCAGTGTCATCATCCCTCGGCACACAAAAAATAATTTCATAGGTGTGACACCAGGTGTGCTAAATGCCATCAGCAGTGCGATGCGCGATTTGACGCCTACATACGCTGCGCCGAGTGCAACAGAGATTTTAAGGGACCGACATGCTTTGCAAACCACGCAAAGAAAGGCGTTTTTTACCCAAAGGCGCTGTCGGTGTGCGATGTAGAAAAGGTGTGCACGTCTTGCAATAAGCTGGTGAATGCGAGGCACAGAAAAACCGCGCACCAGTGCGGGGAAAAGTACTGCAATCATTGCAAGGCACACGTGAATTCTAGCCACATGTGCTATATGCAGCCGTATGCCACAAAGAACAAAAGAAACCGGTACGTGTTTATGTTTATCGACTTCGAATGCACGCAAAACATTCCATATACCGGCAAAAAGGACACATACGAGCATGTACCTAACTTGTGCGTGTTGTACCAAGCCTGTTCGCTGTGCATCGACGAACGCCACAAGACGGCATACTGTACCGAATGCGGTTGCAAAGAATGGGTGTTTATGGACGAGCCCGTGAAGCAGCTTTTCGAACACATCGCGCAGGCGAGGTTCGAAGCCTGGGACGTCTACGTCGTGGCGCATAACCTCAGAGCTTACGACGGGCAGGTTTTATTAAAGTACATGGTGGTGCACTTAGACTGGGTGCCGGAGCTCATCATGAACGGGAGCAAGATCTACAGGATGAGGTACGGTGACGTCACATTTCTAGACTCGCTCAACTTCATACCCATGCCACTCTCCCGCTTTTCCAAGACCTTCGGATTGAAAGAATGCAAAGGTTATTTCCCGTACCTGTTTAACACGAAGGAAAACGAGCAGTACGTGGGTTCGATTCCCGACAAAAGGCATTACTGTCCGGAGGGCATGTCGGCGGAGGGTCGGAAAGCCTTCGAGCAGTGGCACGAAGAAAAGGCGTCATCAGGTTACGTCTTCGACATGAGGGCGGAAATGGTGACGTATTGCAAGATGGACGTATTTCTACTCAGTCAGGGAGTTTCCAAATTCAGAAGGGAATTCTTGGACGAGAACGGAATAGACCCGTTCAGAGAATGCGTCACCATCGCGCAGGCATGCATGTGCGTGTATAGAAAGCGCTTCATGCCGCTTAAAAAAATTGCGCTCTTGCCAGCGGGCGGGTATCGACTAGCGGACCGGCAGTCTCGCGCCGCATGCATATGGCTAACTTGGCTAGAGATGCAAAACCGCATCGTCATCCAGCACGCCATGCGAGGACGCGAAGTTAAAATCGTGGGGCACAAGGTGGACGGGAACAGAGAGGCCGAAAAAACCGCGTACTTTTTCCACGGGTGCTTTTACCACGGTTGCAGGCGGTGCTTTCACAATCGCCATGCGGCGATATACAACTCGGGACACGACACCATGAGCTCCAGGTTAGAGAGCACCGAGAAGGTCACGGCCAAGATCAAGGCCGCCGGCTACGCCGTGGTGGAAATGTGGGAGTGCGAGTTTAACGCCGCGATGAAGGCCAACCAGGACCTGGCGCGCCACGCAAGGGACTTTCCGGTACCCGAACCCCTGAACCCCAGAGACGCCTTCTACGGAGGTCGCACCAACTGCACCAAGACGTACTGCGAGGCGAAGGGGGATAGCAAGATCTACTACTACGACGTATGCAGCCTGTACCCGTACGTGAACAAGACGAAACCCTACCCCGCGGGCCACCCCAAGATCCACGTGGATCGATTCCCGCGCTTGGAAGACGTGGGGGGCGGGTTGGTGATGTGCGAGGTTCTACCGCCGCAACACCTGTACCACCCGGTGCTACCGGCACCAATCGGCGGCAAGCTCATGTTCCCGCTATGCCGCGCTTGTGCGGAGGCGGAGAACCAAGACGAGTGCCACCACGGAGAGCGCGAGAGGGCTTTGTCGGGTACCTGGGTGATCGACGAGATGAAGGTCGCCCTGGAGGAGGGGTAACGCCTGCTGCGGGTCCACGAGATCTGGGAGTACGACGTGGTGCGGCACGAATCGACCACCGGAGCAAAAATTCTCTTCGAGGACTACGTGAATCAGTTCTTGAAGATCATGACCGAAGCCTCCGGCTGGCCCTCGGATTGCGACGACCCTGCCGCAAAGCAGCAGTACGTGGAGCAATTCTTCGAGCACGAAGGCGTCGCCCTGGATCCCCAGGCCGTCGCCACCAACCCCGGCAGGCGGGAGCTGGCCAAGCTGATGCTCAACAGCTTCTGGAGCAAACTCGGGCAGAGGGAACACCTCCCCACGTGCGAGCTGGTGGACCGGTACGACCGCCTCCTGGAGCTGCTCAACGACCCGGGCGTGGAAGTGCAGACCTACGTGCCCGTCACCGACCGGATCATGTACGCGGTGTGGAGATACTGCGAGGAGTGCCGCAAGGTCAACCCCGCCGCCAACGCCGTCCTGGCGGCCTACACCACGGCTCACGCGCGCCTGGTGCTCTACTCCTACTTCAAGAGGCTGGGAGAACGGGTCTGCTACTTCGACACCGATTCCGTCGTCGTCGCCGCCGCTCCGGGCGACTGGACGCCGTCCGTCGGACGCCTCCTGGGGGACATGACGGACGAGCTGGAGAAGTACGGGCGGGGCTCTTACATCGCCCGGTTCGCCTCCACGGGGCCCAAGAGCTACTGCATGGAGATCGTTTGCCCCGAAATGGGCAAGACCTTCTCGGTGTGCAAGGTGAAGGGGATCACGCTCAATTCGGGCAACCTGGAGCTGGTGAACGCGGAGGTGATTCGCGACGTTGTGCTCAGGGACAACGACCGCGCGGTGAAGCTGGCGGGCACGCAGATCTCGCGGAAACCGTCTTGGACGGTCGTCACTGAACCCAGCTCGAAGACGTTTAGGATGGTGGTCAACAAGCGCGTGCTCGCCGGCGATCACGATTCCTATCCCTACGGGTTCAAGAGGAACGCATAAATGAGACGTCCGCAGCCGAGCCAAAGTCATTTAGAACCGGGCGCCCCTGAGGAGACGATGCCCGGTCCCCGAGACCTGGGGCGATTCGAGTTTCCCAGCACGATGCTCGTTGCGGGGCCGTCGCGCTGCGGCAAGTCGACCTTCGTGAAAAACCTGTTGCGCCACGCGCACCGGATGTTCGACGTGCGCCCCAGGAGGGTGCTGTGGTGCCACCCTCCGGAGTATTCGCCGAGACTCGAACCCTCGGCACTGCGTTGCGAGACCCACGCGGGCATACCCGAACTTGCTTCGGTGGGCAAGAACGACCTCGTCGTCCTCGACGATCTGATGCTGGAGGGTGGCGGGAAGTACGTGTCCAATTTTTTCACCAGAGACTCACATCACAAGCGCTTCGGCATCGTCTACATCCTGCAGAACGTGTTTCCGCAGGGTCAGAAATATCGCAACATCTCTCTGAATGCAAACTACGTCGTGGTCTTCAAGAACAACCGGGACAAGATGCAGATCGAGAGACTGCGCCAGCAAATCGAACCCAGGAACTCTAGGTTTCTCTTGGAGGCCTTCGAGAAGGCCACCGAACGCCCTCACGGGTATCTCGTGTTGGACTGCACTCAGTACACGCCCGCCCGATACAGGTATCGAACCGGCGTGCTGCCGGGGGAAAACCTCTCTTATTTCGTACCCAACTGAGACCGCAGAGATGACTCGGGTTCGTTTCGTTCTATATTATCCCGGCAGGGTCTCGCCCGACCGAGGCCGTCGAGTCTAAATAAAAAGTACCGCTTTCGGAGCGAACCTCATTATCGCGCAAGCATGGCTAGAGGTAGGTCAAGGCTCGCGACGTGACCAGTCCTCGCATAGCGAGACAGCACGGTAATTTGGCGGCTCTGGCCAAGGCGAAGGCCCCTCTGCGCAAAAAGTTGTTAAAAAATGCCGACGGCGATCTGATCAAGGCCGTTAGCGAATGCATGCTCAACGTGTGCAGAGGTCACGTGCAACTTCCCGCAAAGTGCTTGGCTCGCCTGAAGAAGCACAAGGCTTCTTGGAGGAAGTTGACGGATAAACGGGTTCCTCTGAAGAAGAAGAAGAGCATCTTGGTTCAAAAAGGAGGTTTTTTGCCGGCATTCCTCCTACCCGTCTTGGCTTCGCTCGGCGGCGCGCTAGTGTCGAAATTAACAGGATGAAGTACGGCAAGCAGATCCTCGTTGCACCGCAACCGAAGACCGTCGATAAGCTTCACGCTGTAGACCGCACCATATCCAGATTGGCTAAAGAAATTCAGAACCTGCAGAGCGCAAAGCTCTCTGCCGACGAAAAGTGGCGGCTCGTAAAACATAAATTGGACAACTACCTCGATCTCGTGGCACAAATCAGAAAGCCCTTCCTCGGCGACGACGACGACGACGACGATTACGAAGACGTGCACGAACGCGTGCCGGTGAAGCAGGAGGTCGAACCCCGAACCATAAAGGTCAACCTCCTCTCGCCTCGCAAAAAGAAGAGGGCAAACCCTGCCACTCCGAAAAAGAAATCGAAATCGCCTTCCGCGTCGTACCATTTTCGCAAGCGCGTCTGGCAACCCCTGTACAAGTAAAGCATGAAGGAATGGAAGGCGCTAAGGCGATACTATGTCAAACCGCAACACTATGCCGGTTTGGGTACGGTCAAACCCCTTCGAAAGGCCACGGGTGCGTCTAAGGCGAACATCGAGTCCTTCCTTCAAACCCAGGACAGTTACACTCTGCAAAAACCGGTCAGAAAGCGGTTCCCCACCAGTTATTATCATGTGACGAATATGGACGATCTTTGGGAGGCCGATCTAAACGTCATGAACAGCGTGAGGGAACATAACAAACCTTACGTGTACATTCTGACCGTTATCGACGTATTTTCCAAATATGCTTGGGCCGTACCCCTGAAATCTAAGCTGGGTACCGAGGTTGCGCAAGCGTTTCGCTCCATATTCCTCCAACGCGTCCCCAGGGTCCTCCAAACGGACAAGGGAACCGAGTTTACCAACAAGACTTTTCGCGACTTTCTGAAGAAACACGACGTGAAACATTACACAACCAAAAATAACGTTAAAGCCAGCGTCGTGGAGCGCTTCAGCCGCACCTTAAAAACCAAGATGTGGAGGTATTTCACGCACAAAAACAGTTACAGATACCTGGAAGTCCTTCCGGCCTTACTCGAGTCGTACAATAGCTCGCATCACAGGTCCATAAAAATGGCTCCGAAGGACGTGAACGAATCTAACATTTTACGAGTGTACCGCAATCTCTACGGAAATAGGACCCTACCTCGCGCAGGGAAACCCACATTTCCCGTCGGCGATCACGTGCGCATCTCTAAAGAAAAAATGAAATTCGACAAGGGCTACGAGCAGAATTGGACGGACGAAATATTTTGGATAGCCGAGGTGGTGCGCGGTCGGCCGGTGGTATATAAGTTGAAGGATCTGGCCGCAGAAGCCATAGACGGCAAATTTTACACCGAGGAGCTACAAAATGTCGCGCTACCTCGGACGTTTAAGATCGAACGCGTTTTACAAACCAAGGGCCGAGGGCGCCACAAGCAGGTCTTGGTAAAGTGGAAGGGGTATCCGGCAAAGTTTAACTCGTGGGTTCTGGCTTCCACCATCGATTCGACATGATTAAGACCGAACCCTTCTCCATCACTCTCGTGAGCAACGCTTCCATGGAACACATTACCGACAACACCACGGCCAGATTTTCTAACATCTTGCCCGAGAGAATCGTTCTGCAGGGAGAATGGGAGGTCGCCCTGCAAAAGGTCAGGTATCCGGTGAAATTTTATAACCTTTCGCCAGACGATGCCCGTCTGGCGGGCACCAAGTACACCATGACGCTCCTCCCCACGCATTCCAAATTCAGTTTGCAAATGCCGCAAGGCATCGTGCACAATCCCAAAGACTTGGTGAACCTCGTCAACGCCGTTCTACTCGAACACTTGCACGTGGAAAACTTCTTCCTCTTCGACGAGCGCAAGCAGACGGTGGGCGTGAATGCCGCCGTCGCCCATCCCGAACCACTACCCGACATTCCGTTCGACGGGTTTGTGGAAAATGTCGCGCGCACGGTCGTACCGTACGCGGTCGGCGAATACGAAGCTCTCAACGATGCGCCCCACCAGAGACCCAAGCCGAAACCGAAGCCCCGGGCTTCGGGGCAGCAGAAACCCGCGGCGGCTCGTTCCGTCAGACCCAAACGAGACGTTTCAAAATCGGAGGACCCTCCGGGACCTCTACACCGCATCCACAGTTTGCTCTTAACGCCCACTATGGCAAAAATGTTGGGTTTCGAACCCTACGTCAACGCCATTCTCAAAAAAGCTGCTAAACACCCCGTAGATCCTTATATGGGGTTTCCTTAAGAAATGTTCATCTATTGTAATCTAGTGTCCCCGCAAGTCGTGGGCGACACCTTCGTCCAAGTCATAGAGAGCGCGGCCGTGGAATACGAAAGAAGCAACAACACTTACATGAGCGACGAAAAGACGTTTTTTCCCCAAAATTGGGTACCCTTGATTCAGCAAGACTTCAAGACGGTCAACATAGATTTAAGGAACGGTTACGGCGATCTCTTGCCATTCGCCGACGGATTTTCCTCTACTGTAGTTCTCGCTTTTCGTCCGAAACAGGCGTAATGGACGTGCACGCCGTAACGCGGTACTACCTCAATCAGACCGGCGGTGCGTTCCACCATCGCGATTTCGCTCTCTACAGGGGCAAGCGCTACCAAAGAGGCAGCGGTCTCTTTTCAGCCCTCGGAGGACTCTTCAGAAGGTTGCTACCGTTTTTAAAGAGCGGAGCAAAAGCAGTCGGAAAGGAGGCCTTAAAGGCGGGCGCCCACGTTCTGTCCGATGTGACTGTGGCGGGAGCAGCGCCGAAGCAAGCGCTCCACCGGAGGCTCAAGGAGTCCGGATACAATTTAAAGCGAAAAGCCCGATGCCATGCTCGGTTCCGGCGCCAGGCGCCTCAAGAGAATAAAACCGAGCAAATCCAGAAAGAGCAAGCAGTCCAAGCTGAAACGCGGTAGGCGCAAGGTGCAAGACGTATTTTCGTAATGGCAGACGCGACCGTCCACATGAGTTCCGAACTGGACCTCTTTACAGAGGTGCCGGTTCAGATGAGCATCGAGGAGTCGCGGTTCCTATACCTAAACCCTCAAAACACTTTAATGAAAATTGCCCCCATCACCTTTCATTATTCCGGAAATGCGGACGATTACCTAGACTTGACCTACGTCGTACACGAACTCATGGTGCGCGTTGTAGATGACAAAGGAGAGGCCTTAAACGCTGACGCTAACGCCACTCTGGTCAACAACGCCTTAAATTCCCTGTTTCAACAGATGGAGGTAACCCTCAATAACGTCATCGTCTCCATGCCGCAAGCCGGTTACCCCTATAGAACCTACCTCGAGACGCTTCTCAATTACTCCGAAGAGCCATGAACACCAAACTAGAATCTACCCTCTGGAGAAAGGACACGGCAGGCATCATGGACACTTTTATCGCCAATGCGGGCTTTCAGTGGCGTCAGGGGTTTACCAAAGGGAGCAACGTCGTACAGCTCATCGGTCCTCTGTCCAACGCTCTTTTTAGACAGGATAAGCTGCTTTTGAACAACGTTAGCATGACCGTCAAGCTCACTCCCGCCTCTCCCCAGTTTTATCTGTTTTCCGACGTAGATACCTTTAAGGGGTACGCCGACATCGTGTCTGCCACGCTGCGCTTAAAATCGGTGCGGCCCTCGCCGACCATAAAGCTCGCGCACCAGGCCGTGCTCGCAAAGGGCAACGCAAAGTACCATCTCAAAGACGTTAGCTTTCACGCTCTCAGCATCCCCAAGGAGTCCAGGGCAATGACGTTTAGCGACGTGTGCGTAGGGCAAGTTCCAAGGAGAGTGGTAGTAGCCATGGTCACCGACAAGGCCTATTCCGGCCATTTTAACTCAAATCCGTACAACTTGAAACATTTTAAAATGAACTACTTTCAGCTCTACGTGAACGGGCCACCCGTTCCCTCCCAAACTCTGCAACCCGACTTTACAAAGGGACACTATTTGCAATGCTTTCAAACCCTGCAGGACGGTCTAGGCATTCATTTCAAGGACGAGGGACACTCCATCTCCAGAGAAACCTACCCGCAAGGGTATACGATAATGGTTTTCGATCTCACTGCAGACATGAGCGCTAACGAGTCTCACATCTCGGGTCAGCGCCACGGAACCGTCTCTATAAGCATCGGTTTTGCCGATAAATTGACAGAACCGGTCATACTTCTGCTGCTAGCGGAAATACATCGCACGGTCGAAATCGACGCCAACCGATCCATTTTGGTATCATGAACACCTTTCAAATTCAACGGTTTCTGTCGACATGCCCCTCTACGCGCTCTCACGTTTTAGGCGTCTACCCCTGCGATAAACTACCCGTACTTCACGGCATTCGAACGCCTCCCTTGGCGCTAGCGGCTAACACCGACCCCAGCACCAAATCAGGGCAACACTGGGTTTGCATCTTTGTGGACAAAAACTCGCATGCAGAATATTTTGACAGTTACGGCATAGGACCGCTTTCGCCCCATTTTCTCCGGTTCTTAAATTCGGTCTGCGGGACGCGTTGGTCCACCAACGCCAGAAGGCTGCAAGGTTTCGACAGCACCACTTGTGGTCATTACGTCATCGCCTACCTCGCCCACCGCTGCTCCGGCTTACCTAAGCATACATTCTTCTCAAAATTTCGCGTCAGCAATCACGCGCATAATGATGTCGTCATTCGCAAAACGTTCAAAAACGCATGCCGCGCAAAGTGCTCTGACGCTCGGCAAACTTGTCAACCCTTGAAGGTGAGTACGTGTGTGTGTGTGTGTGTGTGTGTGTGTGTCACTATTCAGCACATATAAGCTAATCCATCGTCTTGCACGTGCTTTCAGAAGACGCTCCTGCTCATATAAAAAGCAACGTCACGGTACCGCTCGCCTCATTCAGAGTGTACCATGCAGCACGCGGATACAGTCCTGCTGCCATGCAGCACGCCGACCAGGTAGGTACGCACCTATGTATTAGCTTGCTTTTTTTTCTATCCCGTTTATCTCTCTATCCCGCACATTATTATTATTGTTTTTGTGTGTTCCAGTATAACCGGATGTCAAACCCCGACCACCTCGAAACCCGGGGAAAAAAGGAAACTACCCATCTTCGACCTCCAGCAGCATCCCGATAGCCCTGCTCCGCCAGCACAGTTCCAACACAGTGCAGTTGTGGGTCCTCTGGCGGATATCTACTTCCTCAACCCGCAACAAACTAAATTCGTCAGTGTGGGATTCTCCCCCCAGCCGCCGCACCATCTCGTCGTCACCATTGCCAAATGTGGACAGCACAACGCAGTCGTCATGAGTTCCTCGCAGTGGCACAAACTCGTCGAAGCCATCCCCATCATTCACAAACGCTTAAATGACCCGCAGGGACGTCTACAGCAATTTCAGTTCAGCGACAGCGTCACCATCGTGTTTAAGTTTGTGTTCGGAAAGCTAAAGCTCGTTTTCAAAGAACCGCAAGGCGCATCCGTTACGCTCAACCAACAAGAATGGCACGTGTTGCATACCCTGCAGCGCATCATTACCGACATCATGTATCACAAAAAGAAGGAAGAGACGGACGTGCAAAATCAAATCATGGCATACCACAAGTACATGCTTCACAACCATGCCTCCAACGTTCCCTTACATGACATGAATTTCACGCAGTTCACCAAGTACATACGGTGTGCCAATTTTAGAACATTCCTCGAGGTTCATCATTTCCTCAACACCCATTTCGCACTGCGCATCTCACAAAATAGTCCTTAGTGGGCATGTATTTCTACCAGCGTTTCAACCGCACCTCACCCAAACATCTCGCGCCCTTCGCTCCCGCATTCGGGTCGCGAAGCATACTATATCATACCCGATCACATTCACGGCGTTTGCATGTTCAGCACTGTTCAAAACAGAGTTTTCCTCCAAGTCGAAAACCGTTAAATCAACGGACACAGTGTTTTTCCTGCGGATGTTGTGCAATAATCGCTAAGCGCTTCCGGCGGATGTAGTGAACCTCCAACGAACGTTCCCCCACCAGTGCTTCCCCTGATGTGGTAATTCTCCAACCAACTTTTCCCCCACCAGTGCTTCCCCCTGATGTGGTCGTTTGCATGTTCAGCACCGTTCAAAACAGAGTTCTCCTCCAAGACGTAAACCGTTAAATCAACGGACACAGTGTTTTTCCTGCGGATGTTGTGCAATAATCGCTAAGCGCTTCCGGCGTATGTAGCCAACCTCCAACGAACGTTTCCCCCCCACCACTGCTTCCCCTGATGTGGTGTTTCTCCAACGAACTTTTCCCCCACCAGTGCTTCCCCTGATGTGGTAAATCTCCAACGAACCTTTCCCCCACCAGTGATTTCCTGCTTCCGGCAGTTGGGTTATATTTATGCACGCGCATTCTTTACCCCTTCATTCGGTGCTAGCCAGCCGTGGGGAATGCCAGGACCGTCGTGTAAAGACTTCCACTGCTCGTTTTGCTTTCACCAAACGTGCAGCTGCGAACTTAAGCACCGTCTCACCCGCCTGTGCACGCAGTGTCAGCACGGTTTCTACGAAGACCTCGATCATCTCAACAAGCAAATTCAGCAATTCCTTCGAAGGTACTCCGCTAGAAACACCACATGAACTGCTTCATCGTGCTCTTTCGGTATCTCGATAACGGACGAAGAATCCACCTGCTACTGCCCAGGGAACGCCAAGTGCTGCTGCAGAACGGCATATACATCTTCGAACGTTATCCCCCAAGCGACGTCGATCTTGTGTGGAACCAACTTCCCGCAGACGCACAGGTAGTTTGCGCACCTTATCGCAGGTGTAAACAACACTACAACCTTCCTCATCAAACCACTCATATAGACGGTCCTCCCCCGTTTATCAAAAACTGCCATCTGTGCCGTCAGAATGTCACAGGACGTCCTTAAAGAGCTAGAAGAACTTTCCAGCAGCGCCCACACTCTCAGCGTATCTACGCTTCAACAGCACGTACCATATCGCGTCGTCGGCGTCAAAACAATCGACACCGTTCACGGTACAAAGCTCGTCGCCAAACTCGACAACGACACAGAAGTTTTCCTACCAACAAGATTTGCAAAAGCCTCTCAAGAAATCGTCAACAAACTCAACTCTAACTCATTCTGCATCATATACGCAGGCGAGGAAAAACTACGCAGCGGTTTCAAACGTCACATCGTCACGTTCTCCCCATATAACCCTAAATAATGTCCGACGAAACCTATCCCGTCCCCGTGGGGAACAATCTTAACCTACAACTCATTCTCAACGCAGCTTCACCTATCCGTATCCTCTGCATCTCCAACTCCTATTTCCGCAACAGCAGAGTTGTCACCATCACACTCGACGTCCAAGGGGCTCACGCCGTCCACGTCAAATGCGTACCTACCAAAGTACACCAGCATAAACAAGACGCACTATGCGTCATATACCTCGGCAACAGCAACATTCCTGCTCTAACCAACAAAGTCACATCCACAGGATGCTTCTCAACCAGCCATTACAACGAATTTACCATCCCCATCTATATACCAACCTTCACCGAGTTCGTCAACGAAAGTTTCTCTCACCTGCTCGTCACCTGCATCACCAAAGCTATCCACCAATTTACCGCCGATAGCAGCAGCAGCGATGACGAGGACTCAAAAAAGTGCACCACGTACTTTAAAATCATTGTTGTGCGCGAAATCTGTGTGTCCTAGTGCCTCAAACAAAAACTATGAATTTTAATGTGCTTTTTTTTCTCCTAATATTTCTTATATTGTCCATTTATTGTATTCATATGTTAATCTCCTGTAATCAAATAATCCATTATGTTATTCTCAAACTATGTATTTATATGTTAAGCAAATAATACATCATGTTAATCAAAACTATGTGTACATATCTTTATCCAATGTACTGTATTCAAAGTATAAATAAAGAAAACAGTCCCGGATGAGCCAATTGCAATAACGATAATCCTACCGCTCAGGGCGCTTTTCAAACTTACCGCCGCCGCCGTCGCACGCAGCGACACTAGCGACACGAGCGCCCCTAGCGGCAGGATTATCGTTAAAACAATTGGCTCATCCGGGACTAATACTACTCACGCATATCCAGAGATAGAGAACTCATAGCTATACCACTAGAGCAGCTGACGTACGAGACAACGCAGAATAGCTACGAGATGACATGGTAAAACCACATCAACATTACAGGTAACATTAATCGTCTAAACTGAAGCAAGGGGTATGGCTTCAAAAGTGTCGTAGGGAACGGCTCCATTCTTACCTTCACATGAATTTCTCTACACATTCTTCAACAAACTATTATTACAAAGGCTTATTCATCTGTTCTTCACGTTAATTGAGATAAGCATTTGCAGAAATAATTTAATGGGTATCTCCTTGTAGGTACTAGGGAATTAAGGGGAATACAGAAGGCTTAACCATTAATAAAGAAAATTTCAGAAATGGATAATGTCACAAACGTTTTATTTGGCATATAGTGCGTGCTTTAACGAGATCTACATTTTTGTGATGTAAGATTTTGTAAATTTCTTAGGATTTACCAGTTATACAAAGTCATTCAGAATGATGGCAATTCCAAGAAAGTTCAAGTTGTACATTCTATTTTTTATGTAAATATCCTAAGCATATAGTAGTTTAATCAAAATGGTTAGCCATTTTTGAGAAAATAAAAGATAATGAAAATATTCCATTTAAAGGGTAATTTGAAGTGTGGAAATTTTCTTGGAAACTTTCGCGTCGCATCACTGGAAGATGTTGAAATTCGATACCAAGTATGGCATTCAATAGTTTTCGTTTTTGAGTTAAGCAGACATACAGACAGACGCAAAAATACGGTACATTTTCTAAAAATACTTCCTTAGGTTCAGGGGGCATTTCCAGAGAAATCTTGATAGTGGATATTTGGATGAAATACAATACCTATGCTTACTGTAAGCACGTAGTACAAAAAGTAAAAGTAAAAATAATGCTACAAGTAGTAATGTGGCGTGATTTTAATGAGTTTTATGCTTATTTTCAGCCTCTTGATTGGAGATTCTCGAATTGGCTGCAGTCTTGAATCCTGCACCTTCTTACTTCCTTTATGGCTGTAGTCATACATTCTTCAAACCAATTGCACCTCTTTGGGGTTAACTTGGTAATTTCTCACCAATACTTAAATTGACATGGCATCTTATTAATATATTAAATATCTATTAACTGTTCTGGGGCAATATGATATACGAATCATTTTAGTTCACTTAGGTGGTGATCATTTGGCCTTAAAATGTATGTTCATATCTAACCTACGGTTCTTTTACGGTACGAAATAAGAATCTCAAGCCTGATATAGCGGCCTGTGGTGATCATTTGGCCTTGAAATGTATGCTCGTATCTAACCTACGGTTCTTTTACGGTACGAAATAAGAATCTCAAGCCTCATATAGCGGCCTGTGGTGATCATTTGGCCTTAAAATGTATGCTCGTATCTAACCTACGGTTCTTTTACGGTACGAAATAAGAATCTCAAGCCTGATATAGCGGCCTGTGGTGATCATTTGGCCTTAAAATGTGTGCTCGTATCTAATCTACGGTTCTTTTACGGCACGAAAGAACCTCAAGCCTGATATAGCGGCCTGTGAACAAAATTACCAGTCTTTCACGCCTAATTTGTATTGGGACGCTAAGAACCATAGTAGTAAAGAACGCCCATAAACAAAACTCAATTTCAATTTCGTACCTAACCTAATGATAATTATCGTAACAATATCAATTAGTAATGCATATTATTTGTATTTCAATCTATATGTATTACAATAGCGATTAGAAATCCGAAGAATAATTCAAGAATTGTAAAATATACCATCAGACGTAGGCAAATTCACAATGCTCATTTTCCAAACCCTAACTCTGAGTTGTTGCATTGCGGTAGCTGGGATAGAACTCGCTAGTACCAAATGCACAATACTCCATTAACAAAAATGCCTAAAATTAAATATATATATATAAGCTGCATGATATCAACAATACATTATAATAAACATTGACAGATAAAGCTGAATCGATTTAAAGTACTGGTGTGAAATTTTACCAAAGATCGTTAAATATTTTAAAAATTAAAATTGTTGCTAATAAGATATTAATTAATTCCAAACTTTAAAGAAACATAATTATTTACACTTGTCATAATTAAAATACCAATTAACTGACGCTATAAATGGACAGGAGTGTACTCATTAATAGGCACGCCCAACTTAAACCTTGCTTTCTCGCAATTCTTTTCAGGATTTTTTCATACTTAAAATGCTCCGCAGAATGCAATTGCTTGTTAATTTGTTTCAGAATTATTGTACACCCTCTCAAAAGCACATTAAAGACAGCGGCTTATTCTTTTTAAATAATACACCAATTTTGAGAAATAAATTATTAACTTTTGAAAAATCAAGCATTTTGGGGAGTTTAAAAAGAAATAATTGTTCTACAATAATTAGGGTTTAATATTGATATGATAGATCTTGTAGTAAACTCATTTGCCGTAGAAAGCTGAATTTTTGAGCTGAATATCTTTTTAAAAAGTACGTGTGGAGAAATTTTATTAGAAAAATGCATTTACACAACAAACAATAAGCATTTAAACAATAAACTTAGCTAGAATTCTAAAATATGAAAAAAACGTTACTGTCATTGTGTACTGACATAAATTTCAACAAAATGTTTTAAATACTGTGGATTTTTAAAATTTAACAAATGCTTCTCTTCATCAAATTATTTAATAGAAACACGCCTAGAAACAAATAAGAACAAATAGAAACAGAATAAATAGAATAGAAATGCAAAGAATGAATAGAAACAAACGCAATTCTATGAACGTGGCGGTAACAACATTTAAAGTAAATTTAAAATAAATTCTGAGCAGCCTGCATTAAATGTCTTATCATGTGCATTACCTACCAGACATTTTACTCCATGTTTCCTCTATTAGTCTACTGAGTTAGGGATGCATGTGTTGACAATGCAAATTTGCTAAACATTGGAAATAGAACGCTACTATGAAAAATAATAATGAAAAGAAACGTGTTTAAAACCCAACTGCAGAATTTAGTTGAAGAGCATATGGCAGCATCAGCAATGTATGCAGGCAACTGACCCTGGAACATCCTTTCTGGCTCCCAGTTAACTCCCGGTGAAGTGGACAGAATGCTACCAGGTCTAGCAGTTCCACGGTATTATGAGCACGTAGCAGTAATTTGCTGGAGATACGGACCTTCGATACAACGCACGAACAGACTGATTCAGCCTCTTTTTTTACCTTTCTCCTGATCTTAATGGAGGAAATAGTCATGTCCATGTTTCCAGCGTCCTAAAATTACCCATCGAAAAATTTTGGCAGAGGTAATTTTCCAGTGCTGGGGTACTGAAGGAATAAGAAAAGAGATAAAAAATTGCCCAAATTACGCCACTTTTAGAAATAAAAATGCTAACTCTAAAACAGATATTCGTGAATTATAATGGATCCAAATAAAGATGGAAGATACTGCTCAAAGACTATTTTTGAAATAAATGTAGCTAAAATTTATTCCACTCCAAATCTGATATCACCAATAGAGATAAGATCATTGTGCAGTTTCATATATTAATCATTTAATTTGTTTGTGAAAATTCTTAATATATTTTTAACACCCAAGTTTTTTACTCAGAGTTGGCTGTATGCAACTGAGCATTCATATTTAAACTATTTCATAGCTTGCCACGTCTTAAGGACTAACAAAATTAAATTGTAAACTGCAGAGCACGGCAAAACAGCCCAGAAATTTAAAACACAAAATTAAGTTTGTTTCGAGAGCGTTTCATTTCTTCTCTTCAGAAATACATGATCTGAGGACAGAGAAAGAGGTTGTTGATTCAACCAAAAAGTGTAAATATTAATCATAAAGGTAATGCAAGATATAAAGTTATATTTTATTTATTAATCCCTAAGACTGGCTAGGAGAAATAATAGTTAAATTACAAAGAACAGCAGCTATAAAAGCTAAACCCACAAAAATAAAACGTTTTCAATACATTTACGAGTTTCTTTGTGAAATCATTTACTGGGGATACAGATGAAACGGAATTTTTCATAAATTTAGACTTGCTCCAAAAACAAAAAGAAATGAATGCAGCCATTTGAAGTGCCTGTTTTGGGAGATAAGTGAAGACCATATTTTACAATAAAGCTTCGAAATTATGGATTACAAATTACAAATGCAAAATAAAATGTTGCGGGCTCCGTGGCCTAAATAACTTGTTGGCTTCCAGATGCAGATGTTCCAACTTTTATTAATGGAGGAGGAGATACTATCCTTTAATTAGGATTATTCCCTGCCCTACTCTCAAAGTCCGGTAAGTATGAGTGTAAGAATGAATATAAGTGTGATGCTATATCAAACAGATCATATCTTGACAACAGAAATACAGTTTAGTTGCAAGTCGGAATTTTCTGTGTTGGTTTCACGTCTAAGTTAAGCATTAACCCTATTAAGCATTATGCAACTACCATGTACAACCATGCGTAAAGAGTGCCCGACTTAAGACCTTCATATATTGTTTTAGGCAGCCCGCAGCAGGATTAGGGGTGCCCAAACATTGCTTTTCACCTTAAAGGCTTAAACTCTATTTATTAGCTTTTGTTTCGTTTAAAGCACTACTGAAACAATAGTCATTTTTAGACATATTGTGTTTGACACAGGAGTTTAGCTATAACCTTGTGGCCTGGGTCAGCACTGAATTGTCCTTCCTCCCCTCTCTCTTTTGTTTTACACCATGTTCCAAAGGTAGTTATCCTTTCTTTCCTGAGGCAATAAATATTACGCGAATTAGCATCAGTAATACATTAGCGCATCAAACAACAATTATGATCTTATATTCAATAAGTAAATCTATAAAACCTGCATACATGTAAAAGCAATAAAATTATTACCACATATGTGAAACTGGGCATATTTGGCGCCCAGAACGTGGAGCAAATTAACCAGGAAGGAGCGAAATAACCAGGAAGGGGCGAAGGAACCAGGAAGTGGAGCGAATGGAGCAGTGAACTAAACTACAAGACGCAGATTCCAGAAACAACTACAGGAACGACAGACGACGCGGATGAGTGGAAATCGTAATTCCGAGATTAAAAGGCAACAGGGGCATTCAACTACAGGACACAAAAATATCGAGATGACGTAGATTCATCGTAGTACGACGCAGAGGCGACATATACATCTAGGAGAGAGGGGCAGGAAGCTGGACATCAAAGCAATATCAACAGACAGCATCACAAAGGTTGGAATATTGTAAATTTTTTTATCCTAGAAAATTGTGAGAAATTAAATGTTGCTGAGAAGTGGTAGGATTAAGAAAACAATGTCTACTAATAATACTGAAGAAACAATTATGAAGGGAGATAATGTAACAGTTAGCTGTAATTCAATACAGGTTACAGAAAATAGCTCAAACAATGTAGGATTTGAGGGAGGAAATATTAGTGAAGAAAATGAGAATAGAACAGCAGGAGATGTTAATTTTGATGCTGGCATGATGATGGAAATGAGAAATTTTCTTGAAACGTTAAATAAGGAATTGAGGGAAGATATTGGTAGGAGCATAGAGCAAATATTAACTAAGAGTAATGCGAAATTAGATAAATTTAATCAAGCTATGGAAAAAAGTCATAGGGAATTAAGGGAGGATATTGGTAGGAGTAATGAGAAATTAGAGCATAAATTAGATCAAAGCAGGGAAGAAATTGAAAAGAAAGTTATGAAGCTAGATAGTAGTATACCAAGAATGAGGAATGAGAATCAGGAAATGATAGCAAATGAGATAGGGAAAGTTTTAAAGAAAATGTCAGACATGAGCAGGGAAATATCTAACGAAAAAAGTGAGGTTAATACTAAAAGTGAACATGTTGATGTAGAATGTACAGAGTTAGGAAGTCGAATGAGTAGCATTTCAAGTGAGCTAAGAGAGATTAAGGAAACTACGAATGCAGATTTAATTCAGGTGCAAGTTAATTTCAGAGGGGAGATATCTGAATTCAGAAGGATTCAGAAACACAAAGAAATAAATTGTCCGAAGAAGTTAAAGTTTTGTCTATAAACAATCAAAAACTAACTTCTGAAATTAACAAGTGCCAAGTTGTTCAAAATGAAAACTCCAATCCAGTACAGCTTATTACAGACTTGTCAGAGTACTCTCAAATTAAAAAGATCCCGGAAGAATTGAAAATGATAGTTGCTAAAAGATGTGTTGTTCAGAAAACTTTAGATTATCTACAAATGGTATCAGGGGGAGAAATTTCATATGAATCCTTAAAGAGACTATTGAACAAAGTTTGGAAGGTTATGATACAGCTACGAGTAATGCTTAGCCATAGACAATTTGATCCAGGAGGGGGAATAGCAATGACCGCTAAAAAAAAAAAGTAAGCAGATTCTGGATAGTTAAAGCTGAACTGCAGAACAAAGTATTGGAATGTAAAAAGAACATTTTCTTAATAAACTGTAACAGCATATGAAATGAAGCATGTAATAATGAAAACTTAATGTTATATTAAAGTAAAAGTACGTAGATATAATTCAAAGAGTATTGTGAATATAAAGCACAAAACAATAAAAAAGGGTAAAGATAATTAAAACAAATATTTATGTATCACACAGATAATGTGAAAATATGTCTAGAATTAAGAGATGTAAATATATTTGTGTAGAGCATGAATATTTTGGTAAATGTGTTCAATAATTAAAAAATGAACCAGGTTAAAAATCTTGAATGTATAAATTTTTATGTCAACAACCTAAGAAAGTAAACCATTTTGTAACCGTAACTAAATAATTCAGGGTACAGTATTTGCTATAAACAAATTGTAATATCAGATGTATGTATATAAACACATTAAACCAGAGCCAGTAAATAGTGGCGAGAAAAAGGCAAAATATATGTCGTGTGTTAAATGCGTGTGCAGTGTTAAGTGCAAGTGATAAATACCGTGTGTTCCAAGATTCAGGAGACTAAAAACCCAATTATAAAATTTCCAAACAAGTTGTAAATATTTATAATTATGTTTCTAGTGGGGCATATGTGGCAGTAATTTATATCACAATAATGTAAATGCCAGAGTGATTGTAGCGTAAATAATCATTATTGTATGACATTGATTTGAGATGTTTGTTAATTATAAGCATTGTTAGGAAATAAGTTTACACGGCCTCACTGAAACTGACAATAGGAGCGGATAACAATTTGCGAGGGGGTGAGTTGAATATTAATTAGAAGAGACAAACAAATGACGTCAGATTGGCGCGCTTTTCTTAGAAATAACGGGAATATTTTCCCTAGAGCATATGTTTTCGTAATTTTTGATTGGATATAAAAATAGACGCTAATGTTGGCGCGTTTTATTAACCAATAGCAGCTCTGTTATAATCTTTAGGCATATCGGGGTGTGGGTGTATAAAAAGCTAAAGTCAGAGGCAGATTTCGTCAGTCCAACAGAAGCATTGTACGCGTTATACGTCGCACATTTAGTTCATCAGAATCGTTCGCGGGTTACACGTCGC
The DNA here is from genome assembly GCA_030765065.1 of Deroplatys truncata. NCBI lineage: Eukaryota > Metazoa > Arthropoda > Insecta > Mantodea > Mantidae > Deroplatys > Deroplatys truncata. The sequence goes on from CM060981.1 coordinate 174,537,071, forward strand.
GTAGTTCAACGGAAGCATACATAAAGTACACGTTACGCAATTCTACAGAATCTCTCGCGTCTTAAAGTTTGTTATAAATGTGAAACACGCGAATTAATAATGTGAAGTAAATATGTGATTATAATGATATTAGAAAATATAACAGTTTCAGTCTGGCGTGTATCAAGAGTTAATATGTGAACTTAATTAATTGTGACGATAATAAAAGTGTAAAAACAAATTTTTTTATCAGTGTTATCTGTGAGTAACATATCCTTTCCGTTTACATACCCTGTTCAAGAGATTTGCTTGACCGAGAAATAATAGCTAGCCGGAGGACATAAACACAACATTCAAAGTATTAAAACAATAACAGGCGCTCAGAAATAAGATAACACGAAGTGACCGCGACAAATTGGCTTCCATACATGGGGCATATAAACATGAAGTATCTTCCAACTACCAAGTAACTACCCACCAACATTCTCCTTCAACGTTGTCAACAATGCTGGTGATACGCTATTTGCATCGTAGGCAAGAAACTCCCTAGTCCACTGCACGCTTGCAGTTCAAGAACAAAGTCATTCTCCAGATTTAACCACAGTAGCCAAGTGAGATGGTTATTATAGAAGCATAAAGTTTTATGGTATAAAAAGCCATTTATTTATAACACGACGATATGGAAGGTTTGTCCATGAATTATTGGTAACCTAATTTGTTACAATATTGTTTCGAGTGACCGCGAGGTTTAGATCTCCGATTTCCCCATACGTATTTTTAATATTTCGTCTCACAATTCTGTATGTTTCTAAAAGGCACTAGTTTAACACCTAATACAAACTTAACTGAAATACATGGAAACAAGTGAAGTATGCACCATTATGTTTTCCAGTAGCAGGTGCAAAAGCTCGAATCCTAGAATAAAATAGCGCAATGCACGTTTCAAATAGCACGTTTATTGATTTGAAATAAAGGCAGGATTTATCCTAGATAATTCACGTTTAAGAATATAAATGTTATTACTACATACCAATGATGAGATTAATCTATTGCTGCTTACAGCGTTCAGAAGTAATTTACATTCAACTTTGTTACCATTTGTAGTGTTACAGACGCCTTCACAGCATTCATCCCCAGGTGCTTCTTATAGGCCAACTTTAGCAGTGGTAAAAAAAACCGAATGTTCTATCATTTATATCACTTACAGCTTCCCACTTCAATAAACCTTTCTGAGATACAGTAGGAATGAGGAGGAATCATCAAACTGTTGATACAAAATTCAACATAAGCAATCTGTCCTTCGTTTCAATATCTGAAATATAAGCTGTTTTAATGAAAATCATCAGAGTGGTTATGAGAAAAAAATTGTTTATTTAAAGAGTTAGTTTGGTAAAAAAGCAATGCATACGTGTCGCATGCTTGAAAGATGGTGGACGTAAATATGAAATTTAGTGTTCACACACATCTTTTTCCAGGCTTAGCAGAAGTAAAACGAGTATTTTCGGTGATATTTCGATACCGAACTTTTGGGTGAAATACAATATTCTCATATTTGTAGCAAGTAAGCGTTAAAGAAATTAATAAAGTATGCTGCGAAACTTCGTATTGCTTAAATAAAACACACTGCCGCAACCCTACTAAAATTTAAAAAAAGCACAGACTAGCAAAGATAACTAGCAAATAAAACACATGTTAGGAAGAATACATATCTATTAAAATAATTGAATAAATAGAAATATAAAGAATATGAAGTCATGCAGAATTCTGTAGAACCTCCTCCTAATTTGCTTTGTTTTTAATTCAAGCGTAATTTTCATTTTCCTCTCGTATTAAGAGAATCTGGAAACAGAGATGTCTAAACCAATATAAAGACTGCATTAAGCTTTGATGATGTGGTTCAAACCTGACCTTCAATACCAACTTTGGCATTTATCTAACATTTCTTTTTGAGCTATGTTATGCACACACACAGAGTTTTTCTAAAACGTTTGTTTGTTTTTTGTTGCTTTTTAAAGTTATTTAGGGGACCTCAAACCTCCGCCTAAATCTTGAGTTTGAGCTTTTGGATGGAATACAGTGTGTTTTTCACTTACTATAGGTTACTGGTGGACAAATTAGAAATAGGTACCGAAAATTTGGTTGTCTGGAAAATATTAAAAAATGATCAACTTTGTTTCACTACATTATAGCAAATAGAAACAAATGAACGAACGAATCTCAGCTTTCTTATCAACTTCCAAGAATTTTATTCTTTCTTCCATTCAAAAGCAAAACGTTTTAACCTGGTGCAAACTAAAAGTTTTATATTAACTATAATATTTACTATTTAGTGTATACAGAATTACATTTTTGTAATAATTTTCATTGAATTAGAACCAGTTTCGATAAATGAGTTCTGAAGAAATGCGTGGGAACTGCTTTTCAGCGGTTGCAATTATTTTTAAACTGATAAAACATTATTTAGTGATTTTTAAATTTATGTAAGTAATAGTTGAAAATTGCATACGAAAAATGTTTCTGGAGAACTAGTTATAAATGTCATATCTGTAGTTGCAGTGTATTTTGAGTTTTAAGGATTTAATACAGTATTTTTTGAGAAATTCCTCGCGGGTCATTTATCAACGTAAACAGCTAATGCATTTAAAGTGTAATTTTCTATGAAAATAAACCGTGTTTGTTGGTTTTTAAATAAAATCATAAAATTAGTTTAGGATACAAATTGCAATCATTTTAATCATTGTTTTTGACAGAAAATTAATTATTTTAAAATTTTTATGTAGTTTCTGTTTCGTCATATTTAATTCAACTCCTACTAGATATTGTATCTGTAGCGGTGGCGGTATTATCACAAGGCGATTTCTAGTAGTAGAAATATTAATAACAATCAAGTTTGGTCAAGGAACTTCTGATACTGGGCCATTTAGGTGTCATAGGCAGCACCGTTTTGCTCTACAGGCAAGCATTTCTAACCCAGTGCAGCTTTCATCTCATGGTTCATTTGAAAGCGCCCAGGGGATGTTCGAAATTTCGGTATGTCCCTCCAGAAAGGATTATTAGGATATCCAGCTGCTGTAGAACCGATCATTGGTTTGTTGGGGCACGCACTGGGCTCTAGACGTCAGTCATCGAGACCCAATCCATTCCAGTCTATTGATGTTTGGTCCGCCGCCCCTCCCCCCGAAATGCAATAACGTGCTTATATGTCGGACCGGGCCAGATCAGGCCCTGTTTATTTTACTAGCTGGCACACACTCACCCTTCAATAAAGCAGCCCTGAAGAGCCCAAGGGATGCCAAACAAATACCCTTTTCTGTGCACTGAAGGATATCTGCCCAATGTGTTCAATACCGGAGGCAAACGATATAGTTTCCTAACTCATAGCTATTATTATCCAAGAAGTACTCAGTGGCCTTTAATCAATATCTCACAATTCCTTTTCGAATTTCAAATAACAGAAAAGTAGATAAATACTCTGGAATGCACGTATAAAATATAATGATCTACATTTCATTTTATTCGTCTTTCTAACTATTTTCTGCCATTTACCAAAGTAAAAAATAAAAGGAAGAAGGAATGAAAAAAGAAATGCCGTGAAAAAGCATGTTGCTTTTTACGGTTTTATTACCGAATTGCGAAATATTTATGTTTCATAAGTAGCATTTCATACGTTAGAATACCGGAGCTGTTTTACACTTGTACCAAACTAATAACATCCGAGCTGTAATATACACAAAATTTTATCTCCTGTTTAGTTTATTTTTGTAGTTATTCTAGAAATTATTCATATCGAATCATTTTGCATAATTAATGTACTATTAATAATTAGTTATCAGACTCAAAGTCATCCATAATCAACTATTTATGGCATGCGTTCTATAACAATGCCAAGGAATGATGTCATTACCGCTCACACAAGTTAAAAGACTATTCATTAAGGATAGTAGTTAATAATTGTTATAAGTATAAAAACAAAACACTACTCTGTTTTATCTGTATATTAAATTAATGTACATAAACCTTAATTAAACAAGTTTCAATATAACAAAAAAGAGTTAATATTGTCCCAAGATATTAAATTTAAAATTTGTCACATTTCAAAACGTTATCGACATACTACCACTTCCACTATCGCTACACCTAATACTCCAATAGAGTTTATAACCTACGCTTTAGAATTTATGGACGCTCTTTAACTGATATGGTTCTTAGCGTCCCATTCTATTTTAGGCGTGAAAGACCGGAAATTTTGCCGGGAGGCCTCTTTATCAGACCTGAGGTTCTTTTACATGCCGTAAATCTACGACACGAGACCACCGGCTTTACTTTCATTCTGATGGAAGCCATACAAAGGATTTGTACGCCTAAAAATATCCATTGCACTCCGCAGGATTGGAACCCGCGCCCTCCATTATGGAATAAGTTACTAGATTCTGGTAATATTCGGGTTCTTAGGCTCCATTCATAACCGGCAACTCCTCCGCAAATACGCACCCGTTAAATGTACTGGTAAGCTTGGTTATATTGTATCTGTTACGTTGGTGTCTTGTTTTTATATTTGCAGGATTCAAACTTTGCAGGCTGACCATTTAGTCACCAACTGATGCACTGATTATAATATATTTTATCATACTTATTATATTATTATTTACACTATATTAGTTTAAGTTGTACTAATTAGGCTATTTATACGAGATTTAAGGGCTAATATTATCTTATAGTGTGCCCGTAGAAAATGCTTATAAAATCAAAAGGAAAGCGAATAAATTACCTTAAGAGTGAGCTTAGAACACGATGTGGCCTCGTCTATAGCTGGTGCCCACCTGCCCGCCCGCTTAAGGTATTTTAGTTATATAGGAAAATCGCGTCAGGAAGTAAACAAACGTAGCCATTTTGCAAAAAATTACATGCAAATTGGGTACTGCCAACGTAAATAAAAATGTGAAATCGGCTAAAAATGCGATGCGCCGTTGTTACCGCTATTTGTTGGTGTTGTTCTGCGATTTTGTTGAAACGCAACGCGTGCAAATTAACAGTGCGTATTTAATATAAAGCAAAATGGTTTGCACGGGATGTGAGAATACTGTCTTTAGCATTCTAACTCAACACGTGCTATGCTTATATAAAAAAACTAACCTAAACCTAACTTTTCGTGAATTGAGAAACGTAAGCTTATATAAAAAAACTAACCTAAATCTAACCTTTCGTGAATTCAGAAACGTAAGGTTATATAAAAAAAACTAACCTAAACCTAACTTTTCGTGAATTGAGAAACGTAAGCTTATATAAAAAAACTAACCTAAATCTAACCTTTCGTGAATTCAGAAACGTAAGCTTATATAAAAAAAACTAACCTAAACCTAACCTTCCGTGAATCCATAAATGTAAGCTTATATAAAAAAACTAACGTAAACCTAACCTTTCATGAATTCAGAAACGTAAGCTTATATAAAAAAACCAACCTTTAGTGAATTCAAACGTAAGCTTATATAAAAAAACCTAACCTAAACCTAAACTTCCGTGAATCCATAAACGTAGGCTTATATAAAAAAAACTAAACCTAACCTCCCGTGAATTAGAAACGTAAGCTTAGGAACGCACGCTCGCTTCGCTCGCGTACTTTGATGTAACCAATGGTAACAAATTAAAACAAGGATATATATATATATATATATAAAGGTAATTCAGAAACCTATGCTTATATAAAAAAACTAACCTAAACCTAACCTTTCGTGAATTCAGAAACGTAAGCTTATATAAAAAAACTAACCTAAACCTAATCTTTCCTGAATTCAGAAACGTAAGCTTATATAAAAAAAACTAAACCTAACCTCCCGTGAATCAGAAACGTAAGCTTAGGAACGCACGCTCGCTTCGCTCGCGTGCTTTGATGTAAACAGTGATAACAAATTAAAACAAGGATATATAAAGGTAATTCAGAAACCTATGGTTATATAAAAAACTAACCTAAACCTAACCTTTCGTGAATTCATAAACGTAAGATTATATAAAAAAACTAACCTAAACCTAACCTTTCCTGAATTCAGAAACGTAAGCTTATATAAAAAATAACCTAAACCTAACCTTTCGTGAATTCAGAAACGTAAGCTTATATAAAAAAACTAACCTAAACCTAACCTTCCGTGAATCCATTAACGTAAGCTGATATAAAATAAACTAAACCTAACCTAACCTCCCGTGAATCAGAAAGTAAGTTTAGGAACGCACGCTCGCTTCGCTCGCGTGCTTTGATGTAAACAGTGATAACAAATTAAAACAAAGATATATATAAAGGTAATTCAGAAACCTATGGTTATATAAAAAAACTAACCTAAACCTAACCTTCGTGAATTCAGAAACGTAAGGTTATATAAAAAAAACTAACCTAAACCTAACCTTTCGTGAATTCAGAAACGTAAGCTTATATAAAAAAGCTAACCTAAACCTAACCTTCCGTGAATCCATTAACGTAAGCTGATATAAAAAAAAAACTAAACCTAACCTCCCGTGAATCAGAAACGTAAGATTAGGAACGCACGCTCGCTTCGCTCGCGTGCTTTGATGTAAACAGTGATAACAAATTAAAACAAGGATATATATAAAGGTAATTCAGAAACCTATGGTTATATAAAAAAACTTAACCTAAACCTAACCTTTCGTGAATTCAGAAACGTAAGCTTATATAAAAAAAAACTAACCTAAACCTAACCTTTCGTGAATTCAGAAACGTAAGCTTATATAAAAAAACTAACCTAAACCTAACCTTTCGAAAGCTTACATAAACAAAAAATCTAACGTAAGCGTAACCTTCCGTTAATTCATAAAGCACAGGTTGTCTAAGATCCCTGGGCTACACTCTGTGGTCGTTTCCGCATTCGCGGCATTAATTTTCGTTTTGGCGGCATTAATTTGTTATATGTTGGCAGCATAAACATATGACATACGTGACATGTGTTGAGCTAGTGCATGGCATAGTGTGACATCTGTTGGACAATATAACACATCATATTCATCACCGTGGGGCACACTGTAAGATGATATTGTCCTAGTGCGTCTTTTGTAAATAGGTTGTCTGGTGATATTCGATTTTTCTGGTTATATAGGTATCTACTGACTCAGGTTAAAACCTTGACCACACTGACATGCAGCATCAGCCATTATGTTTTGGCTTTTCTAAGTAATCTGAGTTATGTTGTGTCCCCTACAATTAACCTTATTTTGTCAAAACTTTCCACATCCGTATACATTCCTAACGAAAACGAAAATATTTAAACGTCGCCTTGTCAACGCCAAAAAAAAAAAAATTGACTACTGGAATAAACGTCACAACACAACACAGAATCATAGACAAAAATTTAATAACTTTGTCATATTAATTATTAATTGATAATTTAGGAATTAAAATTTCATTAAGGTATATAACTCGTGTTTAAACTTAATTATGAAAATGTCTTATGCTTCAAGGTTAAATATTTGTCTAAATATTACATCTATCTCGTCTTAAGCATGCTAAAGTTTGCCGGAATTCGTTTCAATTAGGTACTTCGGTGACGAACATTTTGTATCCTGAGATGACATTGAACTGTTTAAAAAGTAGGCGATAAAACATTATGTGCTAGTCATAATATTATGCACCATTTGCATGAGGTCAAAACAAATGAAAAGTTGCTAATTGGCATTTCAAACCGTACCGCTGAATTCGTGGCAGAATTCAATGAATAAAAGCGGATGGCTTGGAAATGGATAATAATGCAAAAAAATTTAGCTCATTTAAATTAAACACATTAACGAGATCTGCATTTTCCCTAATAAGTTTTATCTATCTGCTAAATTTCACCTATACATCACATGCAGGAGCAATGAAGAGGATATAATATCTTATTTTGAAAAAAAATTAAGAGTATATTTCCTTAATTGTTTACATATTTCAATAATTATATAAACTATATATTAAATACATCAACGTTTTTGTTTGATTTTTTTACATAGTAAAAATAACGAATATGTTCCAACAGAGTATCGTTTGGCACATAAGAAATTACACCTTATATTTTTAAAATGCTCCTCATGTATTTACTGACTTGTAGTTTCTGAGCTTGCTGTCTGATTGAATGACACACACACATTCTTTTTCTCTCTCGCTCAAACTTCTAACGTGTCTAAAATATCCCCTTGTTTTGGATCCAAAGGACTTTAAAGCTGTATTTTGAGTGAAATCTGAATATCCACATTTGGATAGGAATTCAATATTTTCCCTTCTTATTACCTAGCTATAGACGCAAAAATTCTTTGCTATTGGCTCCCGATAAAGTTTTCCAGGATAAATATCTTCTTAGATATTATTGGTGGAAACTTCTTCCGTGCAGACGTACATTTGGTTGCAGTCTCATGTGGTACTTGGAGTTTTGAATGCCTTCCATCTGTTGTCATCGTGTATTTTATGTTGTAATTAAACCTCTATATCTCTCTTTTGTAGTACTGTTTCTGTTGATCTATTACTCAGTAATGTGCCAATTTTGATTTATTTGTGTTTCGCGCTAACTTCAAGTAAATGGTGTGTGCGGGATTATTGTCTGGTCTTATTTGTTTGGTTTGGCAAGTGGCGTCAGCTATTCCGAGGTTATCTATTGAGTTTAGCTGCCTAGCAAAAGGACTTGTTCTTTAGACCTTCAACTGTATGTGCGTCGGTAAATAACTTTTGTAAGTTCTTTCTAAAGACATGCAGCCGCTTGAAGGACAAGTACATATCTGCACTTTTGGTAATACTGATCATTTTACTTGACGGTGTTCGTCTCTTTAAATTGTTTTAATGTTTTATCGGTCACAAATGGATAATTAGACTTCATTGTTGATTTGATATTGTTATTTGGAGATAGATTTTAAAGGGACTGTTCTTGAATGTTTAACATGTTCTTGTCATTTTGTTTTATGAACTTTAATTCTTGGTCGAGTAAGCCATTGTTAAGTTACTGTTATGTTATGTTATGGACTTTCTTATATGCATTTTTGAATTTTGATTCAGACATTTTAATTCCTGGTTGTATGCTACTACTTAATTATGGGCATTCTGGGTGTACCTCTCGTGCGATAATATGTTGTTAATAAATGATATGGGTACCAGCTTATTGTATTATCCTAGTTGTGCGTTAAGTGCATGTGTAATACTCAAGGATCGAACATTTCAATATGTCAGAGGACATTTAATCATATCATGCAGCAAGGTGCTTCAAGAGACATTTTGCAATTTTATAAATGATTGTGTTTTCACCTTCTAAAATGTGTGAATAGTTACATCGTTAAATGAGGACAGTTGCTTGTACCTTCCTTTTGACCTATTTAGGAAATCCGTACTACATGGAAATTACCCATCGTAATAAGCACAAAGATTTAAAAGACAGTAGCAATTAGCAATTATTTTACAGATTTTTCCATATGTCACCTCAATTATTACGGCTCATGTATTAAGGGTATTTCACCCACATTATTATATTTTACCACTTTGGATCTAGAATCTTGTTTTATCCATCTTGCTCATTTAAGATTCTCAGATTATTATTTTATGGGAGCATCCAAACATTTGTAATGGACTAAATGCTAACTTAAGTTTATTTATAAATTTTGGACAATATTCGTAAACAACCACCTTGTTTGACATATAATCCGGTACAAACAGACGTGTATGTAACCTTTTTTAATATTCAGAATGATTATACAATATTTTTTTTACATAAATGAAAGTGCATTTAGGCGAAATAAGAAAGTGAAGAGGAGGAGGAAGGAAATAAGGAGGGCAAGTTCTCTACCCTCTATCTTTGTTAGTGGGTATACAAACCACACTTACTAAAGCTTATTACTGTTTCGGCAGCCAGTGTCATGGTTACTGAGGCCTGCAACGACTACAGGCAATTTTACACCGTTTACGGATCGAAATCGTAATTAGCGAAGCCCAAAAGAAAGAAAAGATAGAAAAAAAATCTGATGTGTTACACTCACATGACTTTATCTACTCTTGTACAAGCTATTTTTACAAACGCTTATTCTCCATATGCTTCATGTTAATCCAGATATCGAGATATTAATCTTATTGCTAATTTTCTTGTAGATGCAAGGGGAATTGGTAGGCTTTAAGCGTTAGTCAAATATTTTAAGAGCTGGTTGTTATGTGGAGTATTCCATTCTCTTTGCATTACCAGGACAAAAAAGAAAATGAATAAAGAATTCCCATTTGAGAAAAATTATAAGTATTGGAAAATTTAAGGGAATAACAAGCAATATCTCGAAAATGGTTCACTCAACAAAAAAATGTATATGACATAAATTGTGTATTGTAACGCGATCTACATTTTTTCTGTCGTAAAATTTTGTCTATTTCTTATGGTTTACCAGTTATGCAAAAGTCGTTCACAATGAAGTATACTTTTGGATTCATTCCCAGAAAATTCAAGATATACATTTTATTTCTCATGAAAGTATCTTAAATATATGATATCTTAATCAAAATCGTTAGAGGCTTTTTCGAGAAAATTAAAATTTTCGAAAAATGTTTCATGTAAATGGTAATCTGGGGTGGGGGGATTTTCTTCAAAACCTTCGTGTCGCATCTCTGGAAGATACTGAACCTAAATACCATGTTTGGTGTTTATCCGACTGTTCGTTTCCAAGTTATTCTCTTCACAGACAGACACACATACAGACATGTTTCCAAAAATACATTTTTTGGATTCAGTGAACCTCAAAACATGTATTTCCTGTGAAATCTTGGTATCGAATTTTTGGGTGGAAAGCAATACTTCCCCTACTTACTATACGTAGTAGAGAAAGTTAAAAATGGTAGAAAACGGGTAAAGAAGGAAAGCAGTAATAGAAGGAAGAAGAGAAATAGGAAGAAGAAGATGAGCCAGAAGAGGAATCACTATAAGAAAATAGGAAGACAAACAACAGAAAAAAAAAGCATTTAAGGAAATATGGATAAATTCTTTCTGAGATATCTTGGGATAAATTTCAAAATTCTGATGATATTCAGCCAAAACCTTGGCAACTCTACTCACAATTTTGTAAGATTCACGACGCACGTGTTCGTGAGAGAACTAACTGGTTTTGAAACCCAAGCGTTTCTAGGTATAGCAGTATTGATAGAACTACAGCTCGCTATGTAACTTTATCACCTGTGACACCAACATAAATTCAGGAATTATCTGACAAGTCACGATATGGGACGAAATACATCTTACTAAAGTTACATATTCACTATTAGAACACTTTATTGCTTTATGGCCAGTTTCACCAATACTTGTAACTTTCCTAACGGCGATCTAAATGACTTAATTTTGTGATGAACCATATTTTGTGTTTCCCCGAGCTTTCTCCCTAAATTAGACTTGATTAAAGCAACCTGTTATTGGAGTTGAATCGCTAACATTACGTTATTCTAAAAAAAATAACTTGGTTTATGTTTCGGACAGAAATTTCATATTCAGAATTAATTTGAAGAACTGCGTTTTAAAAACCATTTCACTCATGAATAGAAATGGGAGAGAATCACCAATCATGTTTGGAAGTATGTTGTTTTACAACTAATCACGGTCCTGCTTCACTCAAACTTTATCGAAATCTCTTTACCACTTAATACTTAGGTGATAAGCATAGCTTGGCCTTTTTTTAACGTTTGGATCAGGTCAGAGTATTATCTTGCACTGCAACTAAATGAAGAGCACCATTGCGGCCGGCATTGTACACAAATTATAAGTAACGAGCAATATGACCCCTACTGCTTTGTCAGCTACATTAAACATAAACAATGAGCAAATTCCTTCCATTTCATACAGATGTTATAATTATGTATTAAAAATTGTGTTTTTGTTGCAATGAAGAAAACCATATTCTATAATTTTGGTTAATGTATCTTTACAATATGCATACCTACTTCTGGTTTCCCACCCCAGATTGCAGTAAATAATATTAAATGATCTAGTTGCACTGGTCAAGTTTGTGGTCGTATCGGCAGTACGATCACATGATTCTGATTTATTTTGAAACAACGCCGTTTACGTTGCAGGTATATATGGAATGTTAGGCTGCATTTATCAATCATGGTTTTTGTGTAAATGACAAAATTTTATTTGTCATAAAGTCCCGTCTCAACTTGCACCATTCTTCGAGCTGCAGCCCCGTATGCGTCATACATCTGTTTGATAAATGACTCGCATCGTAGCTTTACATTAAAATTTTCACATGCCAAAATCCGTGGCGTGACCTTTAATATATATATATATATATATATATATATATATATATATCGGTTTTACTAGCTGTTACATGGAACGGGCTGGTAGAGTATTCTTTCCAGCCATTTTAAAGTTCCGCACTCTATTCTGACCTTAGTAGTGCGCCAGCAGGTCTGCAGCGCCGATTTTTGAGGCGGGTTACCTGCTTTGCTAAACGACGACTATGGTAGTATTGAATATGGATCCTCTGCCTCTCATTCTCCATGGTTGAATACCAGTTGGAGGTCCCTTCACCGCTGTGATGATCTGCTCGCCTTGTCTAGCTATGTTAGTATAGGATTATAGGGTGATCATGGATTCTAGTTTCTTGGTAAAGGATGTCGTAGATCTGTAAGGCGTGTGACGGACCAAGAATTTAGGCATGGTTTCACTTAATTCACTTTTATTCACACGGTGATTTTAAAAAGTGAAATTCTAATCCGGGGAAACGCTTCTCGTCCGTTATAATACTGCGTTTACTGTGCACTCCTAATGAGCCGACCTAGCACATTTAGTTATGATTGCAACTTCACTTTTAATAACACTTGTTATAATTACCTGTTATATAATGTGTACTAGCCTTGAAATTTTATACTCTTTCCATAACATTGTGAGAAACAATTGAATGGTGGGGCCATTGTAAAAGGTGATTATAAAGAAAATCCCTCCACACAAAACTACCCTTTACATGCATTTTGTTTTCTTTTTGTTATTATCTTTCTTTCTTTTTCTTTTTTTTTTTTTGCTTTTACTATTTTTGGTCTCCCAAAAATGGTTCTAACGATTTTTATTTGAATACAATACGTTTAATATATTTGCACATAAATAAAATGTACATCTTGCATTTTCTGGGAACAGTCTATGAAGTACTCTTCGTTCTGAATGACTTTGTATATGGTAAACCGTAAGAGACAGACTAATGTATTACTACGCAGATAATATAGATCTTGTTAAAGCACACAATTTATTTCAAATAAAGTGCTAGTGGTATTATACATGTCCGAGATAATCTTTGTCATTGGTTTGAAATTTATATAGGTACTTATATTTTTCAAGCAGTATGTCGCTATTCGTTTTTATTTCAAAGCCATTACGTAGCAACCAGATTTATAGAAATCTGACAAACGTATTAGGCCGCAGTTTTAGGGTATTTCTCTGGAACTTACAGTTATGAGGACTAAGGAAAACCTGGAAGAAAAGCCTCAGTCAAAGCGGACGGTTCTGGATGGATTTGAATCGCGGACTTCCGTGAATGGCTTCGGCCACCCATGTCAGTTTATTGATAAAGCGCAAGAATTTTAAAGAACCCTTAGATTAACGCTATGTTAGCCGATATTTAAAGACTGTCAGTGGAACCCGCCATAAGTTAATTATGCTGCTTTATTACAGTAACATCCATTCTGGAATATTATAATCACCTAAAATCCCGCTCTCCCGACATGTGTTATAGCCTTCCCTGTTGTTTACAATGGCGTTTATTGTGACCAAAAATTATGTTCATAATTATGGCTACTGATGAAGGAATATTTAATATATTGTTACGTATTAATAATTTGGGGATTTCATTGTCATTAACATACATATTGTTGTTTTACATTGCCATTACCATACATATTGTTGTTGACGTCACTCCTGGCTGAGAATTTTGCTAGCCACGAGCGGTGCGGATATAGCGTCTGCCTTGCTGAGTATTCCGAGAGAAGTGGATCACGCGTGGAAGCCGGCTTTTGGATCGGTGGACATCTCCCCTCACCTTTCATATTTAATAATGTAGAAAACCCAAACGGTTGGGAAATAAATCTAGGAATGTGTAAGTAGATTTGTATTATGTTCACCGATCCAAAAGCGGCCTGCACGCGCAATCCGAGTCTCTCGGAATACTCAGCAATACAGACGCTATATCCCCATCATTCGTGGCTAGCAAAACTACCAGCCAGGAGTGACGTCAACAACAATATGTCTGGTAATGGCAATGTAAAACAACAATATGTCTGGTAATGACAATGAAACCCCCAAATTATTAATACATCACAATATTCACAGCTATTGCAGTCATTTCAGTTATTGCAGTAGTATAGTTGCTTAGTAAGTAGTAGACATTCAAATATTTGTTACTGAAATTAATGCACTTTGTAATCTAGTCCCAAAACTCTTTCATAGGAACCAAAATATCAATTTCCACCGTGTCTCTTCTTAGAATTCATTCTAAGCTTAAATACCTGTGCTCCGTAAGCTGATATATGGGTATAGATCGATGTTTTGGAATTAGAACACTGGTTGGTGTAAAACAACTTCTCAGTAATATCGTTTGCACCACGCAGGAAGATCTAGGTTACTACTAAATTTACGTACACGTTCATCGCGTCAGTTTGTCGCCCTGTTTACGCTATATCGCATCTCTCGCATCCACGTTTCCATCTTCCTCAATTCCTACGATCTTCCATAAACTGTCTTATGCAATCACTCCACAACAGTCGTGGTTCTCCTCTCTTCTTCCGTTGAGGTGGTTGCGTTTTAATGGGCACCTCTCCGGTGACATTCTTCTGAGACGATACCAACTTAACGTGTTCCTTCAATAGTACCAATATTTGTACCAATAATTGTACCAACTGCTTCCAATTGCATCTACTCCCTGATTGTTTCATTTCGGATTTTATAATATCTAGAAATACAGCCACTTCCTCTCCAATCAGCCATTTCCAAAGCTTTTATTTTGTTTTCATTTCTGTTGGAGAAGTCCGAGAGCTCAGAAACATATCGCACAATAATTTCACCTATTGGTTTATATTCTTTCTCTGTACAGCGATACAAACAGCAAAAAACACCTAAATCCTATAGTACGCCTAAAGAAAACTCCAGAAGGAATAATTGCATTTGGATGGATTGGATTGTGAAGCGGAGCGGATTCGGCACATCCGATGAATCCGGATATTGTGCTGACACCCCACTAGCAGGCACCCCCGGGAGGGAGGGAGGGAGGGAGGGAGGGAGGGATGAGGTGAAGGGAGACACCGGAAAGCCGGAACCAGGAGCGACAGGGTCCCTATAGTTTCCAGATATAGACATTCCGGAAGTCAGACGGTCATACCGGGGATCCTGCCCCGCACAGGGTGCAACGCCCTCAGGAGGGCCGTTCCTTATACCCCAGTAACCAGCCGAAGGCCAGGATGGAGAAAGTGCAGAGAGCATCCTTTTCCCTGTTATGCTGCATTGAAACACCATTGCCGATACCTTGAACTCTGAAATAGACCAAGAGGGGTGAAGGATGAATGAAATGGTTAATGGAACGAAATGGATAACAGGAAATTCGGGGGATGAAAGATACCACTCTACCATTCGCCTGTAGACCCGGAAAATCCCGGAAAAAACCATGGGGATTGGGGACCGAACCTGGAGCTTCCTGAATGCAGGCCACAGACGTTACGGCCTGAGCCATCCCGCCAGTAATAATTGCATTTACGGGAGGAGATGCATTAAGCCTCTTCCGTAATATAAGTAAAACCTTGAACACCGGGATGTGGTGGTGGCGGTGATTATTTCGGAAACCTACCTAAGAAAATATTCGAACATCTCACTATCGTGCAGTGGTACAACTTTTCTGCTAGAAATAAGCTTGTGTGCCATTGTTTCCATATCACTTTCTGCATTTTTCCATCGAAAATTCTTATCAACATATTATAATTTATTACGGGAATGCTATAAATAACACCAGCGCTGTAAATTAATTAAAATCTGATCACTTTATCTTGGTGTCACCACCGTCGGTCCAAAACGCTGTTATCAGGACTGTAAATGTGCTAGGGTTATTCAAACACAACAGTACGTTGGGCGCGCGTACATATATCACTGGCAGTTGATATCAAGATTTTCGTACAAAAATGGAAAGGAAATAAATCCATGGTTTATTTGTCATGTGATTTGAAGTAAAGCAGTGTTTTTTCCTACTGGCTTCAGCAGAGGGCTGTGCCTGTTTAGTTCATGAAAAAAAAACAATAAATAAACAAAATGAAGAGAGAAACAGCTGGCACGAAAGGCGAATGTGTGTTCCGATAAGCACTGATAAGCAATATATGTGTTCACATCCTTCGTCGACCATTGAAAACACTTGAGAGTAATATACCAAATGCATACAAGGAGGTTTTTGTCTGCTCCCTATACAGTTAAACATTGGACAACACAAAATTTTGGTGAATACATGAAGGTTGCAGAGCTAGAACGTCTTAAGTGTTAATTTTATCAACTACAGGTATAGTTGAATGGGTCAAGGTGAGATAGACCTGGCAGGTTAAGAAAAAAAAGTACTTTTCTTTATTGCAAACTTGTAACAATTAATTATAAGGTCAATTTGAATATATAATTACGAAATTGTTACCTTTTGATTTTAAGAATGAAGATTGCTGAAATCATAACGAAATTACTTTTTTGTAACAAAAACTTACTAACAATGTACGCAAATAACGACTATGAATCACTTACAGTGCTTTAAATTGGCTCATTACTTATAATTTGAGCGTAATGCAAGATGTTTTCAGATAAGAAATGATATGTAACATATACTTTTAACAGTTTGTTTTAATTTAATAATTAATCGCATGTTAAATATTGTGACCTTCAAGAAAAATAATAAATTTCTAATGAATGCCGGAATGACGTCATGAAAATTATATCGGCCAAGCCAACGAAAAACGGGGGGAAAGTTTCTAAATTGATGTTGAAGTATTCAAGGATCTCGAAATGTGTATTTGTGGCGAAATATTGACTTTGAACTTTTACACTTCCTCTAACTACCATAGCGGTTGAGAAAGTTATCTGCAACATCTATATACAGCGTGTATAGAAAAAACATCGACAACGCTTAGTGTGATGAGCGGGACATTAAAGTGAACATTTTTCAAGAGGAAACCCATGTCCGGAAATACATGGTTTGAACCTGTAGGGAGTCGAGGTTTGCGAACGGTTCGCATATGGTGTTGGGTGTGCATTCTACATTTCGTTAAGAAACCCAACAATAACAACACGCGGTGCAGTAAATTACAAAATGGGTTCAAACTATTGACCTAATACTTGAATACAAAGCGTACATCGGCGATGCAGAAACAGACGCACATAATTAAATAAGTGCAGCTGAGTGCTGAATATTTCCGTCGCAGCGTGGATTCGTGCGATAAGGTCCTCCTCTGATATTACATGGGTAGCATATACCATAGTTTTCATGGTACGCATAGAGAATGGTCAAGAGGTGTAGCATAATGTGACCAAGGCGGCCATGGAACACCTCCCTATCTGCCAATCCATTGATTGGGGTATGTGGCGTCCAGGTGGTGCTACACATTTGCATCAAAGTGAGCTGGAGCTCTGTGTGTTGCAGTCACATTACCTGACGAACCTGCAATAGCACCACATCAAGTGTAGTAGCAAAGGACATCTCTGAAAAAACTGGGATATACGTCCTGTTAGTCTGGTTGGCACTGGATACGGCCCAATGATCTGGTCATCACTTTATCGGAACCCTGTCGTTCACACTGAACATGAATTGGTTACTTCTAACCACTTGTGCATGCGGATTTTCGTCTGCCCAAACATGAATGTTGTGCAAACTGACGTTCACAGCGTCCAAACCATGTATTTACGGACATGGGTTCCCGGTTGAAAATTGTTCACTTTACTGTCTCGCCCAACATAGTAGCGTTATCGGCATACACACATTTCACACTATGTTTATACAAAATTTGATTTACTATATTTTAATAAAAAATACAGTAGGTTTTGAAAAAAGTAAAACCTGACAAAATATTTCCAAATAAAGAGTAGTGTGAGGTGGAAAGAATTTTATGAACACATTCGTAATACATCCTTATAAGATCCTGTATTAAATCCTAAATTGATATTTATCAAACTTTTGCACTTATGCATGCACATATACAACCGAGCGCAGACTTCTTTCTACAGCTCCCTTTCATATTCATGTGAATCCATAATAAATATTTCCGTTGAAATCTCGTTACGGAATTTTTGGGCGAAACACAGTACTTCCTGTATCAATCAAAGTTAAGCTGCAGAGAAAATAAAATCAGTTGAATTACTTTTAAAGATTCTTCATTCACTTACCACATGATTGTAATTAATAATAAAAATCTGACGTGTTACACTCACATGGCTTTCTCTACTCTTGTACAAACTATTTTTACAAACGCTTATTCTCCATATGCTTCATGTTAATCCAGATATCGAGATGTTAATCTTATTGCTAATTTTCTTGTAGATGCAAGGGGAATTGGTAAGCGCTAAGTGATAGACAAATATTTTAAGAGCTGGTTGCTATCAGGAGTATTTCATTCTCTTTGCATTACCAGGACAAAAAAGAAAATGAATAACGAATTCCCATTTGAGAAAAAGTATAAGTTTTGGAAAATTTAAGGGAATAACAAGCAATATTTCGAAAATGGTTCACTCAACAAAAAAATATATATATGACATAAATTGTGTATTTTAACGCGATCTACATTTTTGTGTAGTAAAATTTTGTCCATTTCTTATGGTTTACCAGTTATGCAAAAGTCATTCACAATGAAGAATACTTTTGGAGACATTCCCAGAAAATTCAAGAAATACATTTTATTTGTCAAGAAAGTATCTTAAATATATGATATTTTAATCAAAATTGTTAGAGCCATTTTCAAGAAAATTAAAATTTTCGAAAAATGTTCCATGTAAAGGGTAATCTAGGGTGGGGGGATTTTCTTGAAAACCTTTGTGTCGTATCTCTGGAAGATACTGAACCTAAATACCAAGTTTGGTTTTTATCCGACTGTTCGTTTCTGAGTTATGCTCTTCACAGTCTGACAGACACACACACAGACACACAGACACACACACGGACTGTTTCCAAAAATACTTTTTTTGGATTCAGCAGGCCTCAAAACATGTATTTCCGATGAAATCTCGGTATCGAATTTTTGGGTGGAATGCAACACTTCGTACACTACACTACACTACGTACTAGAGTAAGTAAAAAATCAAATGAAATCTGTAATATGTCATCCCGGCATATCTATACCTACCTATGATACCTATACGGCGACGTTTATTCCAAATTTTATTATTTATTTACATTTCAAATTATTCTACAATCATAATTTAATGGATTTAACTTACAATTAAATTTCAAAATAAGATAAAATGATGATATAAAAATAATAAAGGAAAGCGTAATAATTAGTAAAGAATGATAAATTCAAATATCTCCAAAAATGACAACCCAAAAACTAATATTTACTGGCAGCCAGTAAAAGCAACTACTATCCTTATTATAAAAATCTTATAAACATACTTATCAACATCACCATCACTGTTGTGGCGGTGTTTGTTGGTGGAGGCGGTGGTGTCGGCGGCGGTATAATTGACACATAACATATGCAACTCCTAAGGCACGGTCATATGTGCCACATTATATGTGAACGTGCGATTGAGATATTCTACATTGAATATCATACAAACCAAACCTAAAGCCTAAATCTCTAAAGGAGACTAACGCACAATAATACGTTACAAATATGGAAAGACTCTAGATCGAATAGGTTCAGTTTACTCTATGGAGTAGAGTTAGGTGCTAGTAGTAGGCAGACGGAGGGACTTCCAGTGACTGGAACACAGCACGGCAATTAGGCCATAGTAGGCCCTTTTTGATTCCAACGTGACCCCTCCGAGGAAGGAACGAAGGGGAGACCTATAGGGAGACAAGATCCGGACGACGACGTGCATTAGCAAGGACGAGGTCCATAACGATTACAACATGGTGCCAATCCTGACCACGGTTAGCTCTGCCTAAGCCACTAGCAACCCGGAAGTCCCATGGCAGACTAAATAGCTCCCAGTAAAGGAGCCCTAGCAGCTCCTCCAAACGCAGGGAGAATCTTTCCGAATTGTACTAATACACCGTCCTGCCCAACACACCAACCGCTGTCGCCTGGCCCGACGACTCTGTTACAGATGAAAGGATAATTATAATGGACAAGAAATGCGGATAGAAGCAGAACCATCCCAGCATTCAATTACAAATCCGGGGAAACCACGAAAAACCCGTGGTCAGAGTGGCGGGCTCGACGGGAATCGATCCCGGGACCTCCCGAATGCAACCTCATGCGGAGTCATCTCGCTCAGTCCATAAAGTAGAATAACAAGAAGAGGAGGATGATGATTACGATGATCAGAATTAAATAGAAAAATGTGCTACAAAGAGTAAAGTTTATCTACATTGTAACTGTGCATGTCTCTCAAAGTTGATTTCAAAAAGTTCTTTTTAATTCGTAAAACCAAAAAATAGGAAATGTGTTTTTTTTCATTGTCAGGTATTAATTAAATTCTTGCGCTTATCATGTGACTATTCACTACCAGAAGAGATAGCATTTAAAGCTTCTGTATGCGCATTATATGCGTGATATATTTTGTGTTACATGATCTGTTCAGTCAGTTATGATAAGCTGCAAAATGAAGCAACATTAATTACATCACATAAGCTGCTGCCATGTATAACCCGTGTGAATACATTAACCTTTTAATTATCTAATTTAAAATTATTTGACGCTAATTTCAATATTTAATTCGTTTATTATTCCAAACGCATAACAATCACTCACACAAAAATCAAGTACATACCGGAAATAACCATATAACTCGCGCCGATAGCTATTTTGCCATTCCGCTAAAGGTTCAACAAAAAAAAAAGTTTACCATTGGGATGTTTAACAGATTTCAGGTGTATAACATTGAATTATATTTCTAAGAATAAAATCAAAATGCTGATAAAGCCAGCTAACTGGAGCTATCCTTCAAAGCTATGAAATGGACCCTGAACAACGTAAACGAAAAGGTATCCGAACCTAATATGATTTACGTATCGCCAGTAGCTCCATCCAAAGATCATGGTCTCTTAAACAAACCATATGATATAATAAAAGGCTACATCTGCCCAATTTTAGCTTATCCATTTAGGATATATGTATATGCCTTTTATTTCTAAATATAAATTTGCAGGTCTAAATATAATCTTTACTACACAGCAATTTCTCGGTCATTTACAAGAAAATTATTGTATATGCTGCTTCCAAAACATACCTACATTTCAATAGAGATAATATTTAAGAATCTCAGCATCTGAAGCTAAAAGTTGCAAGGAGTTAAAAAAGCTGCATTCGCTCAGTGCAATAATTTCAAAGAATTTTTTTTAAATATATTTATGGATGCTCTTTAACTACTGTGATCCTTACCGTCCCATTTTATATTGGGAGTGAAAGATCGGTAATTTTGCTCAGAGGCCTCTTTATCAGGCTCTACGACACGGGACCACCGACTTTACTTCCCTTACGAAGGAAGCCGTGCTAAAGATTTTTACGCCCAAAAAAATCCATCGCCCTCCGCCGGGTTTGAACCCAAGACCTCCGGAACTAGAGGCTAGCATGATAACCTCTATTCCACGGAGGACGACTTCAAAGAATTATAAGGTCTTAAATACTATTATGGATTGCTTTCTTTATTACATTTAATGACTATAACAATTTCGAATTCTTTATTAGGAACTACGACTGCCTTATAACGAATTAAAATAATAAAATTATAAATGCATTCATTGAGCATTACCTTTATTTAAAATTTTAATTACAGAAACATATTCATAGGAGCAGTGATCTCTAACAATTTAATGACCCTTGATAAGGAAGTTGAATACTAGATCGATTTATTTAAGCTGACATTGTTTTTTATTAATTACGATTAGTAGCGATGTGTTAATAAACGCAAATGTTTTTCTTCTGTGTAGGTTTTGACTGTGCATCCAGAAATTCTCGATAGTGAAGCCACTACTATGTGGTTAGTACAATTCGGACAGGGGTCTTTCAAGCTATAGTCGACCCAGATAACAGTTATGTAAAGCATTTATTTCACTTAAGTAAATCAGAAGTATTACTGCTAATTCTGTAGCATTGTTTGTGTTGTTTTATCTTTATGTTTATGAGCCAGACTCCTCTTTCATGAATACTAAAATACGGTTTTCTTTCCCAAGGCAAGTTCTACACTAGTCTTCTACATTCCTACACGCCCCTTAGCAAGCAATTTTTTGTCAACCGGCTATTTACTGCTTTTTCTGCTATTTACCTATTGTAAGTAGGGGAAATATTGCATTTCACCCATAATTCGATATCGGGATTTCAACGGAAATACGTGTTTTGTGGTTCCAAAATATCTGTGTGTGTTTGTGATTAAATACCAAATTTAGTGTATATGTTCAACGTCTTCCAAGAATGCAACTTCAAGATCTTCAAGAAACTCCTGCACTCCAGATCACCCCTTACCTGGAAAAAATTTCATTGTTTTTGATTTTATCAAAAATGGTCCTAGTAATTTTGATTAAAGTACCACATGTTTAAGATATTTTCATGGCAAATAAAATGTATATTCCTGGGAGTAGTCTGTAAAAATCCTTTACATTCTGAATGTCTTTTGTAAAACTGGTAAACCGTAAGCGATAACTCTTAATACACACACACACACACACACACACACACACGCACACACACACGAAAAAAAATGTAGATCCGATTAAAGCACACAATTTATGACACATTTCTCTTTGTGGAGCTATTTCCAAGATGTCCTTTGTTATTAGTTTGGATTCTCAAATACCTATAATTTTCTCAAGAGGAATATTGCTATTCGTTTTTTATATCTCTACTACTTATAGTAAGTAGGCGAAGTATTGTATTTCATCCAAAAAACGATATGCAGATTTCACCGGAAATACGCGTTTTGAGGCTCCTGAACCCCCAAAAATATTTTTTTTAAAATCGTCCGTGTGTGTGTTGTGTGTGTAACTCAAAATAGAAAAGTCCGTTAAATACCAAACTTGTTATTTAAGTTCGAATCTTTCCAGGATATGACCGGAAGATTTTCAAAAAAATCCTCACACACAAAAAAACCCTTTACATGGAAAATTTTTCGAAAATTTTGATTTTTTCAGAAATGGCCCTAATCATTTTGATCAAAACAGCATATGTTTAAGATATTTTCATGAGAAATGAAAATTAATCCTTAATTTTCTGGGGTAGCCTCAGACATCCTTTTCATTCTGTATGACTTTTGTATAACTGGTAAAAACGTAAGAGATATTCCTTGTATTGGTTTGAATTTTACAATGCTTATAGTTTCCTGAAACGCAAAGTCGTTATTCCTTTTTTTTGGCTCTGGTTGTGCAAAAAGAACGGAACTTCATAGCCACCACTTAGCGACGCGAAATTAAAAGACATGGCTATCGCCTAAACCTACTGAATTCCCCTAATCCTCTTGGCCTACAAGGAAATAGTATGTAACAGAAGCATTTCTGAAAACATTTATCTTATTATCATGAAATAGAAATGGGCAGAGAAAGTAATGTGAGTATAGCACATCAGTCTGTTTTCTTCTTTTCTGTTATAGTGCTCATGTACAGAACAGAATTTCAGTCATCACATAGTGCAAACGTTTGATTATCACTTTAGCTTAATGTATTACATTCTCTACCACATTCTACATAGTAGATAGAGAAGTTATTGCATTCCACCCAAATATTCGCTACTCAGATTTCAACGGTAATAAATTTTTTGAGGCCCCCTGAATAATAAATAAGCATTTTTAGAAAAAGGTCCGTATGTGTGTTTCTGTGTGTCGGTGTGTCTGCGAACAGCATAACTCAAAAACAAAAATATCAAGTAAATCCCCCACTCCCAAATATCCTTTACATAGAAAGCTTTCTGAAAGTTTTGATTTTCTAAAAATAGCTCTAATGATTTTTACTAATATACCGTATATTCAGGATATTTACAGGTAAATAAAATATATACCTTGAATTTTCTGGGAGTAGCCTGCGAAGTCCTCTGTATTCGGAAGGAATTCCTTATAATCTTATTTATCTGGTAAACGTTAAGCGATAGACGATAACGTACTACACAAAAAGTAGATCTCTTTATAACACAAAATTTATTTCAAATAAGTTTTTAGTGGTATAAACCATTTCTGAGATATCCGTTATTAATGATTCGAATTGTTCATTACTTGGTCATTCTTTTAAAGTCCTGTCAACATTCAGTTGTTTCTCGGGATTGCATGGAAACAGCATGGAATTTTAAGGTCAAAGTATAGCGTCCAGTTCTTAAACGTTTGACTATCGCTGTTCTCTTTGTATGTATAAAAATGTATAATGTAGCTACTTCTGTAAAGGTTTATTTGAATTAAAATGAAGTAGATAGAAAATAACCTTTACTAAGAATAGTTTGTATATTCACTAGTAAGCGAAGGCGATTAGAGAAAGCCATATGAATGTAACACATCAGATGTTTTCTTTTCCTCCTTCTGATTGTATTTCCTTCAAGCATTATTACCTAAAAGGACTTAATAACTTATGTTATTTAGCATTATTCAGTTTTCTTTAGCTTTACAATTTCAAGTTTAATATTCGTTTTTCTCACTTTGTTACAAGGTCCAAATTTCCTTATCATAAAATAATACAATGATATTCTCCATTCCCTTTTTTACTTCTCTTTCTGCAAACGTTTACAGAAAACGTTGTATTTGTTAGTGTTTGAAGTTTCCTTTGTCCCTGTTATCCTCTACTTGACTTCTTGACTTCTAGCAACAGGTAATATTACGTTATATTGTTCATAGCACATCGGAATTATGTGAAGCTATCCGCTTGTTCCACTATTTCATCTCGAATTCACAGAAGGTGCACTAGTCTCGCTTTTTACTTTCTCTACTACGTATAGTAAGTAGGGGAAGTATTGCATTCCACCCAAAAATTCGATTCCGAGTTTTCACAGGAAATACATGTTTTGAGGTGCACTGAATGTATATAAAGCATTTTTGGAAACATGTCCATGTGTGTGTGTGTGTGTGTGTGTGTGTGAACAGCATAACTCAGAAATCAACATCGGATAAACACCAAACTTGGTATTTAGGTTCAGTATCTTCCAGAGATGCGACACGAAGGTTTTCAAAAAATCCCTCATCCCAGATTACCCTTTACATGGAACAATTTTCGAAAATTTTAATTTTCTCAGAGTGGTTCTAACGATTTTGAATAAAATACCTAAGTTTAAGACATTTTTATGGCAAATGAATTGTATATCTCAAATTTTCTGGGAATGTCTCCAAAAGTATTCTTCATTGTGAACGACTTTTGCATAACTGGTAAACCATAAGAGATACACAAAATTTTACTGCACAAAAATATAGATCGTGTTAAAATACACAACTTATGTCATTTACATTTTTTTTGTAAAGTGAACCATTTTCGAGATATCGCTTGTTATTCTCTTAAATTTTCCAATACTTACACTTTTTCTCAAATGTGAATTCGTTATTCAATTTTTTTGTCCTATTAATGCAAAGAGAATGGAATACTCCACACAGCAACTAGCTCTTAAAGTATGTGACTATCGCTTAAAGCCTACCAATTCCCCTTGCATCTACAAGAAAATTAGCAATAAGATCAACATCTCGATTAACATGAAGCATATGGAGAATTAGCGTTTGTAAAAATAGTTTGTACAAAAGTAGAAAAAGTCATGTGAGTGTAACACATCAGATTTTTCATTTTCCGGACATCCAGTGAGTGTATATTAAGAGGGTGTGTATTATTAATATCAAATATTTGCTATCTCTAGCCAAAGCAGAAATTAAATATGCTATAGTTCCTGTCATTTCAGCATTATGTTTGGTTTTCTACTAAGTTTAAGTCAGCTTTTAATAAATTGCATTGTGTTGTAGCATTTTCCGTTTGGACAATGTTTTTCTTTCTCTTTCTCTACTACGTACCTTGTAGGCGGATAAGTATTGCATTCCATCCAAAAATAGGGTAATGAGGTTTTACCTTAAATGCATGTTTTGAAGCCGTGAATCTAAAACATTAAAAAGTCTGTGTGTGTGTGTGTGTGTGTCTGTGAGCAGCATAACTCAAAAACGAAAAGTCTGATAAATACCAAAGTTTTTATTTAAGTTTAATATATTCCAAAGGTGTGACACAACTCCTCCACCCTCAACTAGCCTTTACAAGGAGCATTTTTGAAAATTTAGATTTTCTAAAAATGGCTCTAATGATTTGATTAAAACACCATATATTAAAGACATTTACATTATAAATAATATGCCGTCCTCCGTGGTGTAGTGGTTACCATGCTAGCGTCAAATTCCTGGGTAAAAAGATATGAGTTTTATTTATGGACGCTCCTTTAACTGCTGTGGGCCTTAGCGTCCCATTGTATATTGGGCGTGAAAGACCGGTGATAGTTTTGCTCAGAAACCTCTTTATCAGGCTTGAGATTCTTTTACGTGCCGTAAATCTAGACATGGGTGCACCGCTTTTACTTCCCCTCCGAAGGAAACCAAGCTAAGGATTTTTACGACCGAAAAAAATCCATCTCCCTCCGCCTAGTTTGAACCCGCGACCTCGGGAACTAGAACGTGGAACATGGCGACCGCTACACCACGGAGGACGAGGTTCCCGGTGGTCCCGTGTCGTGGATTTACGGCACTAAAAGAACCTCAAGCCTGATAAAGAGGTCTTTGAGCAAAACGTCCGACCTTTAGCGCCCGATATAGAATGGGACACTAAAGACCACAGTTAAAGGGTGTCCATAAATAAAACTCAATTTAATGTTTTTCACAAATAAGATGTATATCTTGTATTTGTTGGAAATAACCTGTGAATTCCTCTTCATTCGTAAGGAATTTTGTATCATCTTGTATAATTGCTAAACTTTAAGCCATAGACGAAAACGTACTTCACAAAAACTGTACACTTGTTTAAAATACACGATTTATACTTTTTTCGTAGCATCGAGATATCCGTTATTAATGGTTCGAATTATTCAATATTTAGCGATTATTTTAAAGACCTGTCGATTTTCAATTGTTTATTGCGATGTCATGGAAAGAGTAGGCTTGGAATAAGACCAGTATATAGCATTAAGCAGGGGTGCCCGTCCCCCCAAAATGCCTATGGCTCATCCCTCCCTAAACAATCATCCTCCCTCAATTTTTCTGAGAAAAATTGCTGGAAAGCTTCGCAAAGGAGCTGTCTTATAGGTACTATAATAGTTGTTGTGATACCGGTAAGCTATAATTGGAACGTAAAATCAATAACAAAGTGTACTATATACAACAAAAAATACTAATAAAATATTTGCCAGGTGGTGTATTTTATTACTTGCTATCGGTGGAATGTGTGCTATTGCCTCTATCTAAATAGAGCAATATGGTGAGTGTAATAACGCTATACGCTCTGAACTACTACATACCTATTATCTAGTAGTTCCTTTTATATATTTCCAAAAATTATGACTTGATACGCCACGTTATACCATACAGCAAAGGTGGCGAGTCCCAAATATGCAACACTCACTGCATCACTCAGCAGCATGTGAAAAACAAAGGGACGGTTGCAGAGAGGGAACGGCGCCTGCGAGTCAGGTTTTCGCCACCTCTGCCATAGAGTATGAATTCTACTTAAAATTACTTTTTTGGGGGGGTATACAGCATATTTAGATTAACAAACTTAAACAACTCTGGGACTGAGTTTTAAGTGAAAATGACAAAATTGTCTGTTTTTTAATTACATAAATATTCGCTGAACACCTGTGAATCATTTTGAGTACACATTTTTTATGAAGCACAATTTTTAAAATCCCGGTGACATGTTTAAATCACCCGTGCGCTATTTGTAACCCTGTTAGACTTTTTCTGTTTTTTTTCTCAGTTTTGCATTTTTGCCCATTAAATTTATTATTTGCGTTTCAGTTTTGCTCTGATTTATATGCACATTTCCATACCTATTCTAAAATATGTTATTTAAATGCTCAAATGTGCGTTTTATGTTTTATTTTATTCATTGGCTCACAAAAAATTAATTTATACTGAAGAACAAGAAAGTTTTAAAAACCAACAACTTCATAAAAGCAAAATTTTAGTTCTCTAAAACTAATAATATCAATTTCAATCAAATGCTTACATTTATTTTCACTCCACTAATGTATTAGGAAATGTTGCTATTATACTTTTCTGATAAATTTTAATGCGCAAGCAGTTTTAGAAAATTTGCATTTTTTCCCTAATTAAAAACAATTTACTGTAGTATATGAACAACTATTTGGGCTACAGCTTTAGTTTTTGCACAGAAATTTGCTTATTTACTCATATTAAGTGCGCCAATTTTCAAGTGAATAGCTTTAACATTAAACAAGTTAGAAAATTCAGCCCAAGTGTCCCTTAAGGATACAAATTGAGTTAACAATTAGAGTACTTGATTAAAAATTGTAATGAATATGTTTATATTACTTGCGTTAATTTATTTCAATGGTTTTGTATTCACCAAAATTTTGAATTCTCCCCAAAAATGTTCCTTATAGAGCAACTTGCGCCATGATTCCCCCCACCCACCCAGAGGGTCGCTGTGGCGTCCCATTTTTAAACATTTGACTATCGCTGTTCCTTTTTATATCTGTAACGAAATGTGTAATGTAGCTATTTCCGGAAAGGTTTATCTCCATTAAAATGAAGCGGGAAAATAAACTTTATTAGAATAATTTGTATGCACACTAATAAGCGATAGAGGGTAGAGAAAGTCATGTGAATGTAACACATAAGATTTTTTATAACAATGTTTCTTTCTGTGTGCTCGCTCTGATTTTGCTATTAGACGACTCGGGTATGTTCGCTCCTGAAAGACGTTGGACAGATCAACAGTGGAATGACTATGGATTGGCATGTGGGCACGTATTTAGTGCAGATTGCTTTATGGGTTATTGGACAAGACGGTGCAACGCAGTTCATTAGTATACCGTCTAGCCAAGAGTTATTTCTGTGTATATTCAAATATATTTTTAATATTTACCGCTATTATACTCTGGTTATTTTTGGAATTAAGAAGAATTTCAGTTTTGTCAATTATTGGTTATAACAACCATATATTGTTCATCGTTAACATTGCTTTTGTTTGTTCCTTTGGAATAAATTATATTTATGAGAACCGTAATTTCTGAAGAAATTAATTAAGGTTAATTATGGTTATATTTTCACCTTAAGCTTTAATTAAAAAACTTATTTTCTCCACTAAAGCTTTTAATAAAAAGGATACCCAGTACAGAGTTTGTGTAAGAATTATTGTATTACATCCTGTTTGTTGCTTCCTACTTGAGAATATGTGTCCTCTGGGTATGTATGCTGTTAACATATGGATAATCCAGCAGCCTGAATTAATAGCATTGGTTTTTCAGCATTTTTCAGCTCTTATATATATTTGCATTGATGCTTCACTATTTGAATCATTGTATCCAATATTTTGGGTATGCTTTAAAGTCTATTGCGACTAACTGTAACCACATAATTTTACAACCTGTCTTAGTATCTGATTTGGGAATCATGACCTAGTCATCTGATGATTTTCATCACCATCATCTATTCTTTTCCTGCATTCCTTAAAAAAGGAACACTTAGAATGTACCGACGAAAACGGTCGGAATTAATCCTATATGGCAGAAAGGAAAAATATGTCATTTAAATCTTTAATTACAATTTAATAAAAATCTCGTTTTCGTACTAACTTAAATAATTTCCTTGATGAATAAGCTTTGTAAAATACACATTATTGTAGTTCTGTAATAATAAAATTTAGTACCTACATGCTTAACAACTGTCTGTGAAGTCAGACTTGTTTTTTTTTGTATAAACATCCATCTCTACTAATCAGACACTACTTCTAGCCGCAAATCTCTCAAAAGTCCTTAAAACGTTTATATAAATGTGGTAGGGTCCGTAGTAGAACAAGTGAACAAAGTTTGCCCCATAGCTACCAAGTATACTAAATGATAACGGCTTTGGGCATTAGCTATATAGTTTTATGTGTAATTGCATGTAGTTGTATTTCTGAATTTATCGTTGAGGGATTTTTTACTTTTATGTGGACCTCTCTTATCACTGAAGCAGACGAATGTCTATATTCGCAAGCATTCAATGTGTATTTTTCGTCTCCTGGTAAAAAGCTTTGTGTGCAGTGATCACTAGTTTCTATTATATTGCGCTTATATATTTCTATTTGATTGAATTTTAACGAATGGAGCGTCATTGTGATAATTGGTACGTAGTTTAGTGCTTGCTGGGAAGAACACTGCTTGTAGAAGTTCTCGTTGAGCGTTTCCCAAGAGCTGCACTCTTTGTTGGTGTGAGGTCACTGAAGATCTGTTGGTGCAGGCCGGTAGTTTTGAACTCGCTGTTGTGTACGGTGTTGATGTGTGCTGTTGTGTAATAGGTTTATGTTGTTCATTGTAGTCCGGAGCGAGTTGAATGGTCTGGCGGCGTCGGAGATGACATTGGTGCGCTGCGGAGTTTGTTCTCGACTGCCTAGAGGTGCTTGGAGGCTATAATCTTTTGAACTGCCAGCCGTCAGTTTTGAACAGAGATCCCTACCATGGATGCCGATGACCGACTGTAGAAGGTGACGGAACCAGTCATTGCTAGCGGTGCTGCTTGCTTATGCGATACGATCTTCCCAATGGGCAGTGGTGTCCAGCAGAGGACGACGTTGCCGTCTTGAGCACCCGGTGAATACCCGGATACTATCTTTCTTGTAGAACTGAACTGCGTGAATATAGCGGGCATGAACTCTGACCCGTGTAATGATCAATCCCACGACAGGTGACGCTGATTATTTCGACGGGCCGGGTCAAGAGCGATTCAGAGAAGAGGCCCTAATGGGGAGGCTCTAATGATTGTATAATGTCTACTCGGTGCAGGAGGTGCTGTATATTCATACACAGAATCTGCGTCACCAAGTTGAGTGTTTTGTACGACTGACTTTGATTTTCGGCGTCTGACCTAAGAATTTAGGCCGGTGATGAGAGCGGTATAATAGGCGCGATCTCGAAATGTTAGTTGGAGTAGCACGCTGGCCTCTTCGAACATGTCTTTTGGAAGCTACTACTAGTGATGGCCAATGGCGCTGTGATGTCTTCAGAGCAAACCGAGAGAAATGCCGGTGGACCCCTCAGAGGACAACACTGATGTGCCCGTACCTGCTGTAATCGGCAACGTGGTGGCCGCGGCATCTGCGTGGATACCTGTGGTTGAGCTCCGCTGAACCAAAGTATCAGCCGGTCCAGGCTGCGCTGGTGTTTGGGTCTGAAAATAAAGATAGGCGGCTGCAGCGGGCGGCCTTGGTGGCTAAGACCTGCTGTGGCGGTGAGTCGCAAGCAATTTTACCTATCGAGGTTGCTACTGTGTAGCGGTGTGGACTTCTTTCCTTTCCTCGGAAGCGGCGTCTGCAGCTTTAGGCGTCGTCTCTTGTTTGCCATCTTGTCCGCTTCTAAATATATCCCTTTGTTGCATGTGTATTAAAATTGCATTGGTTTGCTCCTATCATTATTAAGGTTTTTGACTGTTGCAATCTCATATCTGTTGGATCTATGTTTGTCTAGGTCACCCAGTTGATCACCGCATGCAGGGCATGTTTGGGCGTTTCTTCTTCTGACATTGGTTGTAACTGTCTAACCCTCTTCTCAATAATCTATTCTGCTCTGATTACCTGATTTTATGTATGCTCTTCTCTCGTACAGCCTTTGATTGAATGTAAAAATCAAAACGAAACAAAACAACTAATTTCAGCTGCTAATATCTTACTTTTATCTTTATTCTTGACGGCCCATGCTTCATTCACTGGCAAAGTCCTAATGTTTAGTAGAATGTTAGTTGTGTTCCCTATCTTTATTTATTTTTAAATGTTTGTTTAACTCTTACAGAATGCTATCCTTTAATATAATGTTACTTCTAATTGGTGGATACATTAAATCAGTTTTCTATGAGTTACAATTCCGGCTATTCTGCGTCGAAAAATGCCTGTAAATGGAACTGTACTTCATTAATTATCAAATTTCAGTTACAGATATTTAGCCATCTCTCCTTATTACATGATACCAACTTATAGGCAACAGTGATCTTGTATGAATGTTTTAAATAGTGTTTAACGGCCGCTTTTACTAGACACGGCACCACAGGTGGCAATGCTGGTCACACATGAAACGAAATGACAACCCGGAAAGGAAACAGTTGAAAGGGATACGTTCCAGACCTAAGTTTACGGTAACTCCCCAGCGTCTACCGGTTATGGAAACTGAGGAAAAACTTAAAATCTAAGTCAGGAAGGACGGTCCTGCCTGAATTTAACTGCACGTCTTCGTTCACGAATCCATGCTTCAATGACCTAGGCTAACCGAGTCGGTAAGTTTATATGACTTCAATATCAGAGTTTTACCAAACTGATCACTTTGCAGTTTCCTGTACAAGCTGTCACAACAACTGAGGAGAATTCTGTTCTCTGCCTTTGTCTAATATGTTCCTAGTAAGTACTGCTATCGAAAACTAAATTCTTTTCCTTAAATTAAACACGTTTCCACAAGGCTTCTGTACTTGTAGAACTTTGTGCCATTTTCACTTTCCCCGTGGTCATGGCTTATGCAACAAGTACGTCACAATGCTGCAGAGATGATGACGTCATTCAGCAGCAGAGAAAGTAACATCTAAAGGTTCGAACAACATATCGCCATGAGTGAGGTAAGACATCACCTCACTGTGCAAAGCATCATGGACAAGTCATCATTGGCTGGCTTGTGACACGCCACTGACGCCAGCGCCATCATGTTCGTCGCCGTTTCCAGCAACTCCTGGGCAGGCAGGCACGAGCAGTCGCTCTTCGGCCGGGAACAACTAGACATCGTGACAACAGCTTTTCGGCATAATTCACCAGGAATCATTCTTTCGGCTTTTCCAAATTATCTTTAAACTTTGTTCGGTAGTTTTTGAAATTCAACCTTTAACTCTTGGTGATTTTCTAAATTCTTGTACGGGAGAAGCATTTATATTTTTGCATTTCATGTAATTTTATTGTATTCGTTGCTCTTATGTAAAACCTTTAAATTCAGATGACAACTTTAAATGTAGAAAAGAGAAAGAGAATATCACATTATACTTTGAGCATATTATTTTGTAAAACAAAATGGTAATGTAAGCTGACTAAAGCATTGTTAACGGATATATTACTTTAAAATAAATTGTTAATTTATGTGTTGGTGAATGTTTGCAAATTTCCTAGTTCCTACGCAATAGTCCCTTTTCACGGTAGTTTCCCCCCCTGAGAAAACAAAACAATGGTGCAACTTGTATCTGAGAATTACGATAAAATGGAATTCTCATTTCCCTGCAAGATGTTGTAGTCACACACCACTCATACATGATTATCAACCATACAACCTTTGCTATAATGTGTACTGATTTCGTGATATTATTGTCATACAAAATCAAAAACACTCAAAATACGCATGTACTAAAATAGATTATGACTGGACACAAGCTTCGTGAGACTGGAGAACGAACAAATGTAAGCCAAGATCAAATGGTGCGCCGCGGATTTTACATCCTTCGTCTATCGGCCAACTTATACGTGAAAAACACTGTATTAAAATGCAGCGCTTTTCCGTTATATTTCATATTTGGCTCATCATGTTTGCTTAGGACTTTTAGTCTTGCTATATTAGTTACACTTGCCATCCGGTTTTCTCATAATATAATAAAACCGCATGTTTAGTTACTATATCTATATATGGTTGTAACTTATGAATTCCAAAGTTTCTTAAGATCCCCTTCTACGTATATACAACCAAATGGTTGTAATGGGTCCTTTTATCTTTAACCGTTGTTGCATTATTCATTCCTTATTTGGTTATATATTACTTATCTGTTTCATCAATAAGTATTAAAACTCCAGCTGAAACATGTTTATCAATGAGAAAACCAGTATAAATAGTCATATAATATTTTATCTGCACTGATCCTTTAAGCTACATTTTAGATTCTGGGGAGGTCGCCACATCTATATTGAACTTTTTTTCTAATTCCTTCTTATATTGGATAAACCTCCTACACTGCCATATTCAACATGTTTTTCACAATAATTTTTCTAGTCTTAGTCATTATCCGTGTATCAACTCGGATATTATCCCAGTGTAGCTTATGAATATTATTATGTTGGGATCTATCCAAGAAGCTTAAACTTGGGGTCAACTTATAGACAGCTTTCTTTCGGATTTATGGTTCCTCAACTGTCGATTGTAAACGGCTCCTCTCTTCCAAATAGTAACCAAAACTCGAGTAATCAAATATCTGGATCAAATTCATTTTGCAAAGCTCCTTAGCTGAATACTAAAGAATTTTATTTATGAGAATATTAATATGTATTATTTTTCTTGCTTCTAATTTAAATTCATTTATGGTTTATTTAAAATTGATTTTTATTGCATTTTTATATATTTGAGTTCGCAGCTACCAAACGATGTTTCTTGAGAGGAGAAACACAAAATGTATTTGAAAACAATCGTCGGAAACAACTGTAAATGTATAATCACATCTCTCCATTAGCTCATTTCGTTACTAAAAATCTACACGTATACACGCTATTTATACAAAATTCCAAATATATTTTCCTCAATAAATCGAGGTCACGGCTATCTATGTCTTCCACGTCGCGGAAGAGCCGCTACTTGCGGTGTGAGGGGACATGGTTTGGATTCTCGCTATCGGCATAGGATTTTCTTCCTGCTGGGAGGTCTAGTAAGAGTTGCACTTAATCTCGTAATATCCTTGGCCACCGATTGAGACACTGCTTTTGGAATAGTGACTGCGGTCTCGAAAACCGGGCTAAAGCGCATAGGGGGATTGCCATGCTAACCATATTCACCCCCATTACTACTCTTCGGACGGCAGTCAGAGAAGTGAACGGAGACATGGAAGCAGCTGTTATACATAGATGGATAGATGGTAGTACTTGGCCTTGGAAGGAGGTATAACGTGCCATGGTGTGCTAATCACCCCTACTCAAAACTAACTCAGACATTGAGTAAACTTGTAGTAATAACCGCCAGTAGAAGGATAGAGTGCACGCTCTATTCACTAGCAAGAAATACGTCAATTTTCATGGCAGATCCATTAAATTCCAAAGGATAGATTATAAACATTTATAAACATGGCAATGGATTTGGCAATCAAGATTAAGCAGATGGTCCTCTTGGCCAAAGCAAACGCGACTCATATCATTTCCTGGCGTGCAAAAATAGCCTGCGAATTTGGATAGTTATATAGGAACAAAAAGTTATAAAAATAGGAATTCGGAAGATAAAGACATGAGCGTCTTGGCAAACGAAAACAAAACATGCGTTTACTTTAGACAATCTCGAGGAACGGAAGTTCTCACAACTACAAAACATTAGTATATTAGCCAATGTAGAAAGGCCATACAATTATGAAAAACCCATACAATATAAACAAGAAGAATGAAAAAATGAAAGTAAATACTGAAAGAATACTACCACTTTAAAAAAAGTCACTTTGCAACTGTGATCTATATTTTCATTTTCCTCGATCCTCTCCTCCAAATTTTGCCTCTGGTCGTAACAGCTGATTCGCTTACAAACAAGCCGCCAATGACTTACACATTATTATATGATGACGTCCGCATATCGTACGAAGAAACGTCAATTCAGAATAATTATGCGACAAAAGACAGGGATTCAATATGTTTAGAGATGAAAACTTTAATCATAAAAGCCTACGCAGTTATTTATTACATTCTTCATAGCAGCCATGCGCTAGTTGCACCAAAATAAAAGTAGGACTTTAGCATTAACACTAATACCTCCTCAATGATTTTATCTACTTGAAATTGTAATAAATTTCCTGAACTAAATGTTTATCTTAATATGGCTACCTGTAAGTCACTAGCAGACTGTTGCGTAGCTAATACGAACGTCTCCGCTTACTTAAACCTTTAAACCCGGTTTCGCTGTTTTCCGAGAAAGTCTTATGTGTACTCGAAACTGATTGGCATTCACATGGAGGAAGTTTACAGGTCCACCATCGTACAGCTAACGAAAGTTTATCGAAAACTGTGCCCCTAAAACAAACAAGTTTAAATTATCTTTAGGTCAATTTTAGTAAGAACCAACTTAGAAAGTGAATAGTCTGCACAAACAGGAAATAGATAGGTTAACACGAATCTTTCTAATGAATAGACTGGACGTCGCCAGTCGTGTGTGTTATAACATTTTATTACACTTCAAGTAGCGATGGATTGAGCTATTGTTCGTATTAGCAATATAATTGTAGGCTGGGATAGCAGATGCATAAGGTTAGGAGCTGTCCTGCCCAAGGAAGAAGACGTAACTTAGAGGCGTTTGGTTAATTCGACAAATGCCAGTGAAGAAAGAAAGGTTTTTATTGATAGTACTGGAGGCTTGCAATTCTTATCGAAGCTATTTTCTGTTTTTCCTTAATATTGGTATTGTGACAGTGCGTTCTGCGCAGCTAAAATATAAAATTAAAGTCATAATAACGTGAAAGTGAATATTAGTAACAGTAGGAATAATATGATTAAATTCGATTGGGAAATGAATATTGTAAACGTGAATATAGGTTGGAGAGGCAGTGAAAGCAGCATGCAGGAAACGGGGTAGGTTGTTTCCCATTGTAGCCGAGTAAGGACAGATGACCCTTTTGTTCATGTACCGTTAGGTCTCCTGCAAAACAGGTGCGTAGAAACGTAGGTCAGTGCCCTGATAGCCGCAGGCATACAAGTTCATGTGGAAACTTAAAGTAGACAACCAATAGGAAAGAAGGTAGAAATCACGTGATAGCAAAATGGGGCGATACAAAAATTGGAAATAAAGAAACAGGGGAGTTTTCAAAATCGCTTGTTCTTGGTATTCCCTTGGAGGTTGTTCTAAAATGCAAAACTAAACAAAAACAACAACAAAGAAAAGAAAGGAAAAGGACAACCATTATGGGTGCAGTTCAAAGCAAATTGATAGAAAAGTGCAGGCGGGTAGGTGCGGTGTTTTGAGGTATAGCAGTAAATGCAGTGCTCAGAGAAATGCGTGTGTGGCGAGACTCCATTAGTATTCAGATACAAAAGTTGACGGAAATAAACGGGTAGAAAAACGAAGCAGTGTGTTATGCACTACATCCTGGATCCAAATTCCATGCAAAAATCTGCAACCATTTCTAAATATCCCGTGCAGCCAAATTGTCACACATCACCTCCTTGACGCATACTCTCTCAAATTGGCGCCCATACTTTGGGGCCCGAATAAAAGAAAAAAGAAACCGACTGCACGAGAAACAAAACCTAAAGAACTTTAAGAGGACGTGACACCCAGGACATCACCAGGCCAGAATCCAGTTGACGGCTCGAGACAGTGGGAAGAGAGCAGTAAATTCGTCCAGGATATCACCTACGCAACTGCAGAACTACTGGAGGGAAAGGTAACGCCAGCAACATCATTGGAACGAAAAGTAAGTCAAAGAAATTACACAACATTTCAGCTAGATGACGAAGGAAGAAGAAAATAAAGTATAACAGCTTAGAGTAAAAAATTAAAAATTGATGTAAAGTGTATAAAGGGTAGATGATATTGAGAAATCAAAGGATAGTAAACCAGTGCAAAATAAAAAAAAAAAAAAATAAAGCAGCAGATAGAAAATACTTGGGTGGGAGTAGAAAGTGTAGGAGTAGAAACAATAGAAAATTCAGGTGTTCAAACCTGAATCAAATCAAGATAGCAATGTAACAAGCCTCCTACAGCAGATGTTAACAAGTTTTCAGACATTAGATAAAATAGTAAAGAATCAAGGGGAAAAACTGGACCAAAAGCTTGTAACACTAGCAGAACAGCTGAACAAGTTAGAAAATAAGGTCATGTGTGAGGTTAGGGCTCGGATAGAAAAACAAAATGAAGTGTTAGACGAAATTAGAGCAGGTCAGAATTATATGAGTAAGGAATTTTTAGTAGTTAGGGCAGATGTGCAAGAGGTACGTAGTGAAATGGAGAAAGTAAAGAAGCAGGTAGAAAATGTAAATTGTAACAATGAGAGTGTGAATGAAAGAAATAACTGAACGAGGATTGAATTAAAACGGAAGAAAATACAAAATGATGTAAGTTCTAAGTTTATCGCTATTAAGAATATGGTGGAAAATCAGAATCGAAGTCAAAAGAAATGGAAGTATTAAAAGAATATCTCGTGCAGATTGTCAGAAATCAACACGAAACCTCTAAGAATTTGTCAGAAATGCAAAAAGCCATAAACTGCATTGAAAATAGATAGGAATTCGAATAACCAGAGCTCAACGCTTGCCATGACCACTGAAGTTTCGATAGTTCCCGTTGGCCACTACTCCCAAATAGTAATAATGGTGCTAGCTGTAGTTAAAGCCATGATTGTGTGCACACCCAAGTTACAATACCGACACAATTGTTAAATGAAATCGCGGTAGCCACCTTTGATGGTTCCATTGGAAATGCCAAACGATATATCCTAGATTTAGAGTCGTATTTTCATTTAAGGGAATTCCGGAGGTTTATCAAATGGTCATAGTAAAAAAGGGACTAAAAGGCCGACCTCTTAGCTGGTACAGATTAACACTGGGAGACCATGTGGTGTACGTGCCTGCAATTTAGACAAGTATTTTTAAATTAAAAATGAAATGTTTCTACTCAATACAACGTGAAATACAAATCAACAATGACCGTTACCAACCGTGATGAGGGGAAGGTATGGTGGACTATTTCCAAACGTGCGCAACAAAGCCAACTATTGGAACCGCTGATGAAGGAAGATGAATTTATGCCTTTAATGGCATAGAATTTTCCCACCGAAATGAGAATAAAGAACCACTTCATCGTTGCTAAACCGCGAACGATGGGGAAGTCCTAGAACTCCTCACTGTATTGCAAAGTCAGCTGTATGAATCGGACAACAATAGGCCGAGAAAGCAAAAAATCAATTTTCAGACGGGGAAGGGGCAAGCCCGAACGCCCACCGCACACAAGACATTTACCAAACCCGCGAGAGGTGTCGAGAAAATGTCCCAGGAGTAAACAATATATTAAATTATGGAAGAAATGGACCATCAGGGGGAAACCATGAGGGAAATTACCGAAACCCGCAAAACAGCAAAATCCACATTATAAGGAATTCGAAAATGTTAGGGGAGGACATCGATCATGGAGAAATAGACAACAGAAAACATACAAACGGGTCCCCGAGACATAACGGGCATAGTAAATACAAGTACAGCGGAAATTCACCCCGATGGAGAAGTCAGTTACCCAACCAGAGTACTCGTGAGGGAGAGAGCCCACATCAACAGGAAACGAACCCAGGACAATCAGATCAAAGTTCGTTGGAAAACTCGCATTAGGCCTCCGAGTATGGCCACGGGAACAACGTACGCAAGTAACGCAGTAAAAAGAAAAGGGGCGAGATAAATGGCTACGTTAAACTCATCGGATTAGGTAGTGAGGGTGAACAAGAATTGCGATTATGCAGGCAGAGCAAGTCAGAAACTATCGCACGGCACGAAATAGTCGACGTGCCTATTGTAAGAGTAATCATAGATGGAGAACCGCATTTCGCAACAATTGACAATGGTACTTCTGTGTCAGTAGCTCGGAAATGTTTAGTCAATTAATGGCTAGAGGATTAATGTTGCAAACGTTACCAGTTAAAAACGTGGTATGCATATTGGCGATTGGACGGTCAAATTAAGCAGCAAATAAGGCAGCAGGTGATTCTAACTTTGAATATAAGCAATGAGAAATTTAATACATCTTCTGTTATTATACCACTTTAGTAGTCCAAATATTATTGGACAGCGATTTTATGGCAGAAACGAGGCCGATAATATATTATCGACTGGAGCAATTAGTTTTGATTGCAGCTGGCCGAGAGGTAATCGCATCTTTTGTGCAGGTAGGAACAAATAAAAAATACAAATTTCAATAAATTGATTTAGAATTTGAATCGGATTACTATTATTTCCCTCCTCAATATGACTGATTTCATCACGTAATAAAGCCCTCTGAAATTTAATTTTGAATAAACTTCATGAAGAATTTAAACTATTAATTGGTAAAAAAAAATTAATAAAGGATCACCGGGAGAAAGTCAGTTAGAAGATAATGTTGCTTTCTTTGTAGAATACATGAAAATAAGCAAACAGGATGAGATAAGTAGTAACTTTTAGTATAAAAGATGATTATATAAAGGGGGAATCTGGTGCAACAATAAAAGCATTGAATGTGAGACCGGGGAAGACGGATATTGCAATGTCCTTAAACGTCATAGTTTTACAATAGGGCAGGAATTGCAACCTTTAACGCGTGCAGATGAAGATGGCATGCAGATAAACCAGGTTAATTACACTATCCTGATGCAAAAGATATGAGGTGAAGTGAATGGCGCACAGATGTTAAACAATGAGCAGAAGGAACTGCTGTAGAATGTTTTTGTTAAAATTGTCGAGTATTTTCCGAAAGAGCATGGTGCTGTAATGTGTATGAATATCAGTTTGATAGCCTGAAAGGCATAAATGTTGAAATTTCTCACTAATCAGTTGCGGATCGTACTATTGAAACAAAGTGTTTAAAATCAAATCAAATTTTGAGAAGGTACAAACATCGCGTTAATGAAACCCTTTAAAGAATTAAAAGAGTAGGGATATGGATTGATATTGATGATGGAATGTGTCAGAGTTAAACCTGTGTAAAAATGTTTCCCATATGTCTAAATGAAAGAAAATTGTATTGGTAAAAAGAGAAGACAAAATATCGAAAAATTAGCATTAGACTAATTAAGTAAATAAACAATGATTGTAGTGTAAATAGATAACAAATAAACTTTTATATAGAGTAGTTCACAAAAATACACCATTACTATTATTTAAAAAAGAAGGGAAATATTTCAATATATGATATGTTAGAATAAGTCAGTGCAAGCAACGCTAAAGTGTAATATATTGTGAAAATGAAACGTGTGATGTGTGCAAGTGATTTGGTACAAAATGTAAGCTAATGGCGGATAAAACAAGGAACGGAAGTTTTCATTGGAAACGGTGAAATGACTGTGCAGAAAACAATTATGAAAATCAAAGAGAAAACACAATGGCCGCAGTGCCGAAAATGTATGTGTGTATACTAGTATCAAATACAATAGAATGCATTATTTATTTGAAATGTAATATTTTTATGTGTACAACTGTGAAAGAACTATTATGTCCAGTGCAAATGGTTTGTATTCAGGTATGAGTATATTGAAATGTATTTTAAAATATGCATAAACATTTGAAACCTCTAGGACTGACCACACACACCTATATGCGATAGATGGAGAAATAACAGAAAATATCTCACCGAGACACTGATAGAATACCAACTAACACTAAAGGCATAGTCGTCATTCTACCAACGGGGCATATTGAGACAGTGCGTTCTGCGCAGCTAGAAATATAGAATGATAGCCATAATAATGTGAGAGTAAATATTAGTAACAGTAGGAATATTATTATTAAATAGGACTGGGAAATGAAAGCAGCGGGCAGGAAATGGGATAGGTTTTTCCCCATTATAGCCGAGTAAGAGCAGAAGACGCTTTTGTTTATGTAACGTTAGGTCGCCTGAAAAACAGGTAAGTAGAAACGACGGTCGGCATTAGAGTTCACGTGGAAACTTAAAGTAGACAAGAAGATAGAAATCACGAGATAGGAAAATGGGGTGGGTGTAGACAAATTCGAAATAAGGAAACAGAAGAGTTTTGAAAATCACTTGTTCATGGTATTCCCTTGGAGGTTGTTCTAAAAAAAAAGTATGTGCACAGTTCAAAGCAAATGGATAGAAAAGTGTAGGCGCGTAGGCGTGGTAGTTTGAAGTATAGCAATAAATGCGGCGCCCAAAGAAATACGTGTGTGTGGTGAGGCTCCATTAGTAATC
The DNA here is from genome assembly GCA_030765065.1 of Deroplatys truncata. Lineage (NCBI taxonomy): Eukaryota > Metazoa > Arthropoda > Insecta > Mantodea > Mantidae > Deroplatys > Deroplatys truncata. Next base: position 174,579,195 of record CM060981.1, read on the forward strand.
AGATATAAAAGGTGACGGAAAATAAACGGTAGAAAAACGAACCAGTCGTGTTGTGCACCACGCTATATCCAAGATCCATGCAAGAACCTAAGCTAGCATCGAACCCGGACCATTCCTACAAATCCCATGCCGCCAAATGGGCGCACATCACCTCCTTGCCGCATACCCTCTCAGTATACATAGGTACATTACACATAAGAAATGAGATAGCCTGTTGCTGAAAGAATATTCCTCCCTAACTAACGCTGACACTTCAGCTGATCTCTTTGAATTAAGAACACGATTAGTTTCTCCAGACAAGAAGTCGTTAATTTTAAGAATATGGTTAGTGTTGATTTTAGAGTGAAGCATATAATTATCAATGATAATAATTATTATTCAATAATATTTATCAAAGGTGTATTGGCTGCATATCACACTTTAGGAACTTTGTATTTTAAGTCTAGGCATAGTTGGAGTAACCCTTTCCTTTAGGAAATTAATCATCTTTCTTTCTCATAGAATGTAGTTTAGTTTTCTAGTCTTCTCTATTTTCAATGTAAGTATGTGGATGTTCCTACCGGGAAAGCTCTCCTTTTAGAGAAAATACACCACCTCCTTACTTCCCTTTTCAGACATAACACTGTCGGCAGCTCGCCCTTGCTATTTACATTTCTAGGAAATAATTATGTTGTGCAAGAATAATCAAAACGCCACGGCCTCCTATATTACAGCAAAGACGTCTTTCTGGAGAATAAAAAAAGTTATCGAGAGGGAGTGGCAGGAGGCGCGAAGGGGTGTGTAATATAGAGCAGACTTGAATACCTCTCCTCAGGCGAAACTGGGGGAATTCTGAAAAGCAAAGGAAAAAAGCGCCCTCTTCTTATTTTCATTCCGTAAGGGACCTCGCGAGTTATTTACTGCTGGGGTAAAAGGGAAATGTGTAGGAGCAAAATGTGTTTTAGTCGCGCGTGTATGTGTGTGCAGGGGAAGATCTGGGATGTCCTTTCCTTCAACGTGTGCCTGGTTTCTAAAGACCTCCCATGACACAAGTCAAGATTTCTCACTTACTTGTCAGGGATGAAAAGCTTCCCCCAGGATTTTAAACAACAAATCTAACCTAAACCTAGACGTTTCCCTAAAATGGAATATTGCACATTATTCTCCATTATTTCTGCTTTCTTTGCATTTTTGCACTTAAACTCTCGGAAAGACAATACAATGTATTCCATGAAAAATTAGATATCGAGTTTTCAGTGCAAATGCATATTTAATGGTGTCCTGGTTTATATAAAAGGTATACTTCGAAAAGGGCCAAAAAGAAAGAGGGACAATGCAAGTCAAAAGCGAAATATCAGATATACCAAATGCACATTTAAGGGCATTGGGAGGTCATAAGGAAGCTATCAAATGACACTACTTTAAATTATGGTTAAACAATAAATACTGCATGAATAACTATCAAATTTGGGTTTTTTGTACTTTGCCATGCACGTTTAAGGCTACAAAACGAAGAATGTTCCCATAATCCCCGAAATGTTCTCTAATTAGTTTGATTACAGTAATGAACCTTTAAATATTTACACAAACTAACTGGCTTCTTCTTCTCTCCGTCGAGGATTAGCCTTTAAGCTATTCCGATTTTGCCTCTGTCTTCTAATATTTCTTTTGCCTTTTGGCTCGTATTAAAAATTGTTTTGGTATTGCTTCTCCAAGCATACGTAAATATATGTTCTTTCCAGTTGTTTTTTTTAGTGAGAGGCTATTGTGATGTTTGACTATATCCCTAGTTCTACTATAAGCTAATTTCTTATATTGTACAATCACGTACAAACTTAAAGGATTTCAAAAAACTTATTTTTAATATTTCTGTGTTACATTAACCTTCTGTCTTTCTCAGTGTTCCAAAACTCTGATCCTTATAATAAAGTATTAATGACAATAGCTATGTAACATATTATTTGTGACTCTTTCATCGCATTTTTATTTAATGTTCTTCTTATGTTGCCTGGCAATCTTTAATTCTTCCTATTAAATGTGTATGTTTTGCGTGTGTTATGGCATTCCTCAAATAGTGGAAGTTGAGGCAGTATTTTTAACACTTGAATTATATAATATATAGTTTCAATAACAGCCCGCCTTGAAGCAAGATGTATGTAATAGTTTGTAAAATAATGTATGTAACAGTCATTGCATATGCTTATATTATTGTAAACATGTTTAATAATGTTATATGAATGCATTATGTAATTTAATAATGTAAGAGCTGTGAGAATAATAAGCTTAAAGTTGCTAACAATGAGGTAACATGAGGTAACCTTGAGGCAATAATGCGTTTGAGAGTTTGAATGCTACTAGTCATGATTAGGGCAAAAATAATGTAAACTTTGTGACAGTTTAAAAATAACCAATCAACAGCCAGAAAAAGATTTAGTAAAATGCAGGTATTCTATTGGACTAGGATTAGCCAATAAGAGACCTGAAATACGAAAGTTAAACGTTTATACGGTTAAAATATGTTCAGTTGCTGGCAGACCTTGGTAGTGACCGGATGGAAGATGTGTTCTCTAAAGAAATATTACATATTCGTGTGTAACGAAAATTAAATAACCGCGTTAACTAAGTGCAAGTAACAAGTAAAAGAATCTCACAGCTCTTAATATCAGTGTAGTGCTATTTAATTTGTGCCAAGGATTAATAAAAAGAAGTGAATTTAAACTTAAAATCTGTGTAAGCTTACATTCTTGTCGTACCACGCCCTGATTAAGAGATACGTGACTCTAAAACAATACTGACGCAGCCGAGGCAAAATAAACATAAATACTATCTATAGAAGCTGTTTAATAACAAAGTTAATAAACTTGGAGCGTAACAACAAAAATACATCTTAAAATCAACTTTACATACGTAGCAGCATATTACGTAACAAACAATCTTCTTCAAATTAAAGCCCAAAGCGTGGTGCAAATACTGTTACAAAATTCTTACACAACGTAAGACAATTACAACTTCAAGTTGGCTCCCATACGTAGGGCAGTTAAACTAAAACAACTTCAAGTTGGCTTCTCAAGCGTGAGGCTAATAACTTACGTAACAATAAATTACGTAAACAAAACACCTTCTCAAAGTGTAATACTGGCACTAATATCTAAAACAGTTTTAATTCTTATAGTTCATAGGCAAAGATTTATAATGATTAACGTAAAGTGGAAAGAAGAATCACTTTATAGTATGTAGGGTGTATATTACGAGAGATACCTTTGTATTGGTAGTTTACAGAAAAAGTAATTTTTTGTAACGTATCATTAGATTTTATTTAAAGGGAGGGGGCAAAATATATAAACTTTACAAATCATGCCACAGAGTCTATAAACCTGTTTACTACTAAGCTCATACGAATACGTTTTCCAATATTCCAATTCCATATTATATATACGAACACTAAAGCATCGGCATTCATAAACTCGTAGAGCATAATAAAGGACCCGCATAAAGCGAATTACTATAATTTTTCTGCTAGTGTTTCATGTTAAAGCTGGGGGCATTCACGAAGGCGGCTCGGGAAAGCTACTGCACAGAGAAAGAGAGAGACAGAGATACTACACTGTCTTTTTCTTTCATTCTCAGCCTATGCGCTGGCATACATGACTCAGAAGAATACTACTACACTCCGTCTTCGTTTGTGCTCCGAGTGTAGTTAACAATGAAATATTTTGTCTTAAGAGACAAAAACTTTGGTTCAGTAAACTTGTATGCAAAAAAAAAAAAAAAAAATAGTGTTCCATTTCCTTACTTAATTTTCCATAGGCTATCGACATTTTCATAAATAAGTCTAACCAAACCTTGAAACATTTCTCTATGACTGGCTTAAAAAAAATCTAAAAAACAACTGAACCAATGAGCCATTAAAATTACCCGATGTGAAATTAAGTTGTCAGCGAGAGCCTTCATTAATGAATTATGCTGCGATTATTGTAAATAAGAAGAAATGGACTAGAAATGTATATAATATGATTATAGACTCGGCCTTGTAGAGAGAGAGAGAGTGGGAAATTAGTTACGCCACTGTGTGTGATTTAATGAAATTGTGCCTCCCTCGGCATCGCTTGTCATCTCTCCCTAGTCTGAGATCACTTATAAGCTTGCCTCATCTGCTTTCATTTACTACAATATCCCGCTCGTCGCTTTTGATTGATCGCCAAGTATAATTCAAGTTGAAACATATACAAATTGTGGCCTGCTGACTTGGATTGGTACATTAAATAGAGTTATTACTTATTTACAATCATGATGATAATAGCAAGTATATACATTTAACAAGTTTGGTATAACTAATTGGTAATTTGTACTGAAATCGTTCAGTTGACGCAGAATTGTAAGCGGTGTGTGTCTATGTGTGTGTGTGTGTATGTGTGTGTGTAAGTGTGTGTGTGCAAACGTCAGCATTTATGATTTTTTTGTGTGTGTGTTTGTATTCTTGTTCGGCATTCTTTGGCTGGTTAGGTAATATCAAAGGATGAATGAAATGGGTGAAATGATGCTGAAATGAGCCCATGGCCCATAGAAGTTACCCGGCATTCATCTTTCCAGGATAACGGAAAACTCCGAAAAATTGTTATTCGAGTAGGTAACTCAACCTAACTGAGATTCAAACTCGGGACCTATTGAATGTGAGGCAGATAAGCTTTCCTCTCACCACATAGGCGGGCATTTATGATTTTGATGTAATGAATAACAAGAAAATAACGTAGTTATAAATTCTTTATAACAACACATTCAAATATGAAGAGAAACTCATTATAATACTAGGAAGCTAATCAAACTATAATAAAAGTTCTTCAAATAAATTGTTTACTTTGAAAAACGAAGTATTCACGTTGTTTTTATGCACATCTAATTTAAATAAGGAATTAATTCTTTCAATTTCAAGCAGACTCTGATAATATTTAATTTCTTTATCCTAAAGCATTCCTATACCAGGTCTTCTCAATTCATATGTTAGTGAAGTATCCTCTTTCTCTGCTCACATTTTTCACAATATATGTGTATCATTTTTTTTATTCCACTGTAGCTAAATGCATTCTCTCAAGCCTGGTGGATTAGTTATGTAAAATGTCAAGGATATGCATTATTAAAATGACTAAGCTGGTACTCAGAAAATTTTATATTAAAGCTAAATAAAGTTAAATTCTGTCTTTTTCGGACCACCTTCCAAGACTTATAATGCAGAATTTGGAGTATGACGCCCGTCGAGCAACAAGGGATCACTTCTTCACAGTAGACCCTAATTGAGTAATCAGCCTACAAGAATGCAACTAATTAAGAAAGCTAGTAAAATTTGTAGATGTAATTAGCCAACCTACATTCTCCCTGTGACCAAAGAAAATCATAAACAATTATCCGCCAGTTTGGCTTGCTAATGGGTTTTGAACCAGGGATTTCCTAATGCACCTTTGGGCTTATAAGCTTTATCAAATCAACTCTCTCAGTTACTTCTTATTAATAAGTGAAGAATTTCATTTATTAATATAACAAAAAATTAAATGGAGTTTTTATTTATGGATGTTGTTTAACTGCTGCGGTCCTTAGCGTCCCATTCTATATTGGGCGTGAAAGACCGGTAATTTTGTTCAGAGGCCTCTTTGTCAGACTTGAGGTTTTTTACGTGCCGTAAATCTGTGAAACGGAAACACCGGCTTTACTTCCCTTCCGGAGGAAGCCATGCCAAGGATTTTTTACGCCCGAAAAAATCCATTGTCCTCCGCCGGGTTTGAATTCGCGACCTCGGGATTTAGAGTCTAGCGTGATAACTGCTACACCACGGAGGACGACTTTATAATATAACAAACGAACTGTCCACAGAAGTTCACATGATTGCGCACCACTGCCCTAATGTCCTATTATGAACTGGGCAGTTAGGAACATATTGCGATTCCACATTATTTCTTCATGTTGTGAGCTTTGTGATACATCTGCAGCCTCAAGCGCCACCATAAAAAGTAATTTGTGCAGTAAGTGGATAATCTTAATAATTATGGCCATGGAAATGTAATAGGTCTTCATTATAAAGGCCGGCCGTTCGCACGGTTCGTCAAATCCAATGCCGGCTGGCTTACCCACTCCCCACTCCTGCACTCTCGGCAGGCTTTCTGTCCTTCAGTTATCACGTAGTCATTAGTGTCAGTAGTGCACTTTCATTTGCGAAGATGGGAAGGCACTTATCTTTAGAACATATATATTGGTATGTAAATGCTGTTTTAAATATGAATCGGATCGTCGCGTTCGTGAAGAATCCATCCTGAAGTTTCCTGTAATTCCTCCTTCCAGAATTTCAATTCACAAACTTGTGAATAAATTTGAGATTACTGATTCAGTACAAAACAAACACATGCTAAGGCGTACAGTGTTAACAGAAGAAACATTAGAGCCAAATGGCGAAAATCTTGAACGTTCGCCATGAAAATCCCTATCGAAGATAGCACAAGTACTTGGGGTTTCAGTGACTTCTGCACATACAGCATCTGCTATGACGCCGTAGTTAATTTGATTATATATTGTGTAGAAGTTTACAGCGATACAGATTTAAGAAGCGAAATCAAAGTGCTGGCACGGCCGGCTGTGGCATATCGTGCTACCCAGAAGCAAAACCCTGTGCAAGCGGTCGGTTTTATATCGAAGGCCCTATATGTCACATGAAGCACAGTGAGCGTGACGTTTTTCATGTGTGAGATATTAAGATTATGAACGAGTTAAATACAACATTTTATTCAGTCTTAATGTTATAAATTGTAGGAAATAAGTCATAAAATAATTCGTCATCCATGGCTACCGCAAACGTGAGCGCTTCATAAATTATGAACTTATGAGACGTTAACTTCCCTCCCTGCATTTCATTTGTTATTACCTGGCGTGTTGAATTAATAAACCATTTGCATGCATTCTCTTCCTGGGAGAGAAGTAATCAGAAGTTGCGGAGTGTGATGTAGTCTATTATCAGCACAGCATGGTAAGTAATTATAATAATTCAGATATTTATTCTATACCTAATGTGTAGAGGTTTTGCATCTTCGTTGCTCAGAGAAAAAAATATCACATTGGAGCTTCATCTTCTCTCTATAATCCGAGGTAACTTGGAATAATGATATTACATCATTGCTACAGTAAGGCTATTATTGGCACGGGTGCCATTACTACCACTTGTGCACAATATTGAATACAGTAATAACTGTTCATAATGGTAGAATTGCACTAAACCAATTTAACCTTTGTCACCTTATGTGACGCATTCCTGTAAAAACCCGGTATAGATTACAAAAATTCGTGATAAAGGAGAGAACTTAGTAAGAAAAATTAATTGCATGAGAAATCATCCGTGTAAATCTTCTAGAGATTTTCCAGTAATGCTTATCTATATCTGAGATAGCGTATTTTGTGTCTTTGAATACAATGCAATTAACACAATGGCATTTTCAAGTTGAAAGGTGCCCAAAAGGATACTTTACCAAAATGTTTAAAACATTGTTTGTTTTTATCGGTATAATTATAAACAAAACTTTCAGTTTGAAACTGTTTTGTACAGTAAAATTGCCAGGAAGGCTTTCAAATGTCCCTATGCACATGGCTATGTAAGCCTTTAGAATTTCAAAGCTTCATTTCCGCCTCCTTTTGAGTTTCTATATACATTTCTACAGTTAAAATTGTTGCTCATGATGCATTTATTTTATTTCCCTCTACTTCTGAACGTTTAGAGAATTACTTGAGGCAGTATTTTTAACACTTAAATGATATCAGTTTAATTAAATAATATAAAACTTAATAACAGCCCACCTTAAAACAATATGTGTATAATACAATATATAAAGTGTATGTAACAGTCATTGTGTTATGCTTATGTTATTATGTACATGTATAATAATGTTATTTCAATTTATTACGTGGTTTAAAAATGTTGTAGCTGTGAGAATAGAAGAAAGCTGCTTTCCGTAGCAAACAGAATTACAAAGTAAAAGCCGAAAGTTGCTAACAATGAGATAACCTTGAGACCAAAATAGATTAGAAAGTATAATAAAGGCTACTAATAATTCTTGGAACAATAATGTAATATTTAAAACAGTTTATAAATAGCCAATCAAAAAACTAGAAAAAGCTTAAGTTAAATAAAAGTATTATACTGGAGTAGGTTTAGCCAATCAGAGACTTGAAATAGAGGGAAAATACAGATTCAGGTGGGAGACGCTACAAAATGCGTACCCGAGCAGTCCAGTTTAAATTCGGTACGGTACGTGTTCAGTGTGATACATAAAAATTAATTGCGGTGAGAATAATATGAAGTTTACGTATTAAAAAGTAAAAATAACAATAATCTCACAGCTCTATAGTAGGATATATCAGTGAAGTGTTATTTAATCGTGTGAAAGATAAATAAAACAAAGTTAAATACCATTATAATTTGTGTAAACCTTCATTCTTTAGGCACACCAGCCCTGCTAAGAGATACGTGTTCTAAAAATACTAATAACGCAGCCGAGGTATACATATATAATATTTAAATAAACGTTAAAATACAAAGTTGCTTTATAAAAGTGGGGCGAAGGCCACCGGAAAAGTAAATGTGGGGGCGAAGACCATCGAAAACTTTGTACCGTACGTGGGGCAAACACTCCAAGAAACAATCTCCCGCAAATTGGCATCCATTACGTGCGTGCTCTAAAACAGCTTCAAATTGGTGCCTAAACGAGGTGCAACCACAACAATTAAACTAGTGCAAGTTTGGCTACCATATGTGATACAACACCTTCAAGTTTGGCTCCCGAAGGTTGGGCTGCAACCACTGCATACTAAAGGTATAAAGGGTGTATATGTATATATATATATATATATATATTTATGTATGCCACAATCACTACATTTTCTACTTACCATAACCTATTTTCCTATGGGTTCCATAAGTTATTATTCAAAAGTTTGATTTTTTGACGATTCGTATCAGTGATGATATATGTTAGCAGAAATGGTTTCAACACAAACTTTATAGTACAGTCTAGTGCACGGAAACGTAGCGACGCTTTTGGTTTCCTATAGTGCTTTTTTATGTAGGTGATGTTGGCAGAAATTCCTTGACACGTGTGTTCTTTACCAGCCATAATTGAGCTAATCCCTTATTGGTTTCTACTTTACATTGCGTTATAGATACAAAGAGAACAGCAATATTCAAATGTTTAAGAATTGGACGCTATGCGCTGGCTTTAAAATTTCACATTTTAATGCAATCGCGAGAAACCTCTAATGTTGACAGTCTTAAGAGAATGACCAAGAATTTAACAATTCAAAACTTTAATAACGGGTATCTCAGAAATGGCTTATGCCACAAAACCTTGTTTAAAATAAATTGTGTGTTTGAAAGAGATCTACATTCTTAGTACGTTCTCGTCTATCGCTTAAGGTTTACCAGTTATAGAAGATTATGGTAACTTCCTTCCGAATGAAGAGACTATTTCCATAACATTCAAGATATATATCTTATTTTAATGCAAATATCTTTTATATTTGATTATATGTTTACATGTACATATTGTTACAGCCATTTTTTGAAAACAAAAAGAAATGTCGACAATATCACACGTAAATGGTAGTTTGGGGTGGGGGAATTTGTTTGAAAATCTTTGTTTTGCATCTTTAAAAGATACTGAATCTAAATGCCAAGTTTGGTATTTATACGACTTTTATGCTGTTTACAGATACACAGTCGCAGAATATTTTCTAAAAATGCTTTTCTTGGATTCTGGGAACCTCAAAAAATGCATTTGCGATTAAATTTCGCATTGAATTTTTGGCTGGAATGCACCTATTATATACCTGCCAGAAAAATAAAAAAGAAACAATTGATTCTCCTCGTAATAAGTGACGGTGAGGTTGTAAGATATACTCCAGAAATTATATTAAAAGCTGCACACTGTTGCATTCAATAACATAATCTCATCAGCCATGAAATTAACTGCCTGGATCATTAAACGTTCTATTCTGGTTACTACTGTTTACCCTTCTGGTGTACAGACTTCGGTGGTTTTTCTTCAAAACCTCATGTCAGCTGCAAATCGCCCCTTTGAAAAACAATGATTAGACGTTCTCAATATATCACTGCTTGTCGAACGAAAGTAAATTAGGCTGAACTGTTACCAGACTTTACGCTGTGAAGTCGTAAATAAACTATACCCCATTCCTCGTACAATCTGTTGGCGTATGCAGACCAATCGCGAGACCGCGTTGTACCTGTCGTCAGTGTCTCATGGCGCTGTTCTGAACTTTCTTCTTATTGATGATGATTTGAAATTAACTGCTTGTAAACTTCTATGCCTGTTGTAACATTTGAAAATTTTACCTACCGCTATCCTTATAGACAGAGTAGTGAAGAAATGGATTAAAGAAACTGAAACTCATACTTCGCGTACAGTCCTTTAAATGCCAAAAATATTCATGTTAATATAGGATTGTCTCATAAGTTCGTTCGCTTTTCGTTACATTTCAATCACTAAGAACGCCTGGGAATACACCTCACCCGCAGCATAGTTACGACAGCGTAGTTGCCGATCTTTCCGTTTACAAACTTTAAACGTAAGGTAGTTCAAAAGATAAATAACTACGGCAGTTATGTTTTGTAAACAAACTATTTATTTCCTGCAGTATACACCATTATTGTGGACAATACACTGCCAAGATTCTGGCTACATTAGCACGAGCTAAATTGAGCTCCAATGCCAACACCCGAGTTGTAATTCGTAGATTGTTGACTATCGTTTCATGAATTCTTTCCACGTCCGTAACCATTGGCCGTCCAGACCGAGGTTTGTCTTTTAGGGAGAAATTCCCAGCTCGAAATCGACTAAACCACTTTTGACATGCTCGCTTCTATACTGCATCTTCCCCGTAGACAGCACACATTTTTTACCGGTATTGTGAGGCGGTTTTACCTTTACGATAATAAAATAGCATAAGATGTCGGAAATGTTCGTTTTTGCTTTCCATATTTCGTAAGCACAAGTTCACGCTGTTCTATCCAACGTCAGTCACAAATACATACTGAAATATCCAATAGTGAGTCTGGTTGTTGTTCCCTAAGTCGTAGGGGTGGTAAGGCAACTATGATAAGTTGAGTATACGGAGGGTTCAGGGTTTTCAGGCGCTATAGATGGAACTTGCGAGCAAAACGAACTTATGAGACAACTCAATAGTTTAGGTTCCTAATGTACAGAAATAAACTTCAGAATTATTCCTTCATTTCACTACAATTTTTGTAGTATTAGAAGCCTTTTTAGCTTGCCTGAACGAATCAAATCCTTTATTCTCTATTTTAATATTACTTTTTTCCAGCTATGCAAAGATTTTAAACGATACCACCTTGCTCATGTTTGTTACTGCTGTTCATTTCTAAGCAGCAAAATTAAAGAACCAGAAACTTAATTATTCCACGGCACCCCGCCCAATGCGCGACGCTTGTGATCAGCGTTGCGATAAGGACGCATTTCAACAATGTGGTTAGAAAATAACTTCCTGCACGACTTGGCCGCATGTAATTATTGCTTCAGAAATTTATAGTCGCATGGGGCGATTGCAGACAGATTTATGGCAACAATGTGAGAACGGTGCTGACCAACAAGGTTTATAATTGCTCTGCGTTTCCATTATTCTCAAAATGTGTGCATAACGTAGAAAATGAATTTGGTGTATTGTGTGTACCATGCTGAAAGAACATTGCAAAGGTCAAAAGAACGTACACCAGAGAGGCCACAATAAAGATGTTATTGCAATCGTTACATCTGTTTACTGTGTCTTTACCAGTATTTTAGTTTTAAAAGCATTACGGAGGCATTAGAGCGGCAGTATATCATTGCCCACATTCTGTACCATTGCGCAAAGCGACTACAAACTGTATGTGAAAACCGTAAAGAGTATTCATATAGTCCTTTCGCATACTTTTCCACTCCTTCGTTAGGAATGGTGGATTTCATCGTTTTCTTGTTTTTGCATTGGATACTGAATTTGAGGCCGTATTTTTAACATTTAAATGATATCAGTCTGATTGTATAATACAAAAATAAAATAACAGCTCGCCTTAAAGCAATATGGTATAATAATATATAAAGTATATGCAACAGTCATTGTATTATGTTTATATTATTGTGTACAGGTTTTATAATGTTATGTGAATGTATTAGGTAATTTAATAATGTAGGAGCTGTGAGAATATAAGATGAAAGTTGCTAATAATGAGGTAACCTTGAGACAATAATGAATTGCAAAGTTTAATAATGCTACTAATAATTCTTGGAACAATAATGTAATATTTAAAACCGTTTATAAATAGCCAATCAACAGAAGCCAAAAAGCTTACGTTAAATAAAAGCATTCTATTGGAGTAAAATTAGCCAATCAGAGACTTGAAATACAGAAATTTGCAAACTTAATCGGTAAACGCCAGTCGCTAGAAGGCAACGTACCTGAGCAGTTCGTTCGCTCGGTACGCATTCAGTGTGAGACGAAAATTCATTACTGCGAGAATATCATAAAGGTTACGTGTTAAAAAAGTACAAGTAATTAATAAATAATCTCACAGCTCTCTATATCAGTGAAATGTTGTTTAATCGTGTGAAGGATTAATAAAAGGAGTGAAGTAAAAGTTATAATTTGTGTAAGCCTACATTCTTTAGCCACATCACCCCCTGCTTAGAGATACATGTTTCTACAAATTAATGCTGATGCAGGCAAGGAATATATATATATATATATATATATATATATATATATTCAAATTACAAAATTGATTCTAAAACGTTGGGGCGAAGGCCACCGGAAACTTTGTACCATACGTGGGGTAGTTACTTCATCAAGTTTGGCTCCCCAGCAGTGGGACTACAATACAATCCTCAAGTTGGCACTTAAACATGTTGCTAATAATCTAAAAAAATCTGATGTGTTACACTCACATGACTTTCTCTACTCTTGTACAAACTATTTATACAAACGCTTATTCTCCATCTACTTCATGTTAATCGAGATAAACATTCGCAGAGTCTATCTTATTGCTAAGTTTCTTGTAGATGTAAGGGGAATATATATTTACAAGGGCAATATAGAAATACAGTAGCCTTTAAGCACATACATATCTCTTAATAGCTGGTTGCTAGGTGCAACACCATTTCCTTTCCCACAGATTAATACTCTTTGCATATCCAAAAAAATGAATAACGAATTCCCATTTGAGAAAATTATTGAAAGGAATTATTTAAGGGAATAACAAGTAATATCTCGAAAATGGTTCACTCAACAAAAAAAAAATGTGTATGACATAAATTGTATATTTTAACGCGATCTACATTTTTGGTGTAGTAAAAGTTTGTCTATCTCTTATGGTTTACCAGTTATGCAAAAGTCGTTCACAATGAAGAATACTTTTGGAGACATTCCCAGAAAATTCAAGATATACATTTTATTTGTCATAAAAATATCTTAAACACATGATATTTTAATCAAAATCGTTATAGCCATTTTTGAGAAAATTAAAATTTTCGAAAAATGTTCCATGTAAAGGGTACTCTGGGGTGGGGGATTTTCTTGAACACCTTCGTATCGCATCCTTGGAAGATACTGAACCTAAATACCAAGTTTGGTGTTTATCCGACTGTTCGTTTCTGAGTTATGCTGTTCACAGACAGACAGACACACACACAGACAGACACACAGACACACGCACACACGGACATGTTTCCAATATGCTTTTTTTGGATTCAAGGGGTCTCAAAATATGTATTTCCGTTGAAATCTCGGTATCGAATTTTTGGGTGGATAACAATACTTCCCCTACTTACTATACGTAGTAGAGAAAGTAATATTCCTTCTTCAAATTGAAATTAATACAAGCTTTCCTTTGTACCTATAGGTTATAATGGGTGGGGAACAGCTCGCTCAATGCGACCTACATACGTCTATTGTGACTAACACTGTACAGGAGGAAGCGATGAAATGATGGGGCTACAGGAGGCCACAGGCTGCAGGTAGACAGGCCACAGAGACGCGCGAATGTCCTTAACGGTTATAGGCTCGAAGACCTGTCCCATTTCTGGTGCTGCATGGAGAGGGAGATGAACGAACCGTCAACTAAGTAGCCCTCTAGTGTCCACGGGAAGCGCTCTCTCCTTTGAGAAAGCATCCGCGCCATCAGTCCAGCACCGCCATATGCTGTGAAACCCAGAAGCACACCTGAAAGGTGACAAGGAAGCGGAATGATGAAAGGAAATGATGATAAATGATAAACCGTCCCAGCATCCGTCTACCGACAAAGGAAAACCACGAAAACCCGAAGATCAGAGTGGGCGACCGACGGGAACCGAACTCGGGACCTCCAGAATACGAGTCTCACGCGTTATGGCGGAGCTATCTCGATCGATGCATTTGTACCTATCTTTTTTAAGCTCCCGTTTTGGTGCAATTCTTGATGACTAAAACACACGCAATATATCATTTTTACTACTTTCTTTTCCACGTACATAGTCGGTGAAGAAGGTATTTCATTCAACCCAAAAATTCGATTCCAAGATTTCAGCGGAAATACATGTTTTGAGGCCCCCTGAATCCAAAAAGGTTTTTAGAAAAAGGTTCGTGTGGGTCTTACCTGTGTGCGTGCCTTTGAACAGCGTAACTCAAAAATGAAAAGTCGGATAAATACCAAACTTGTATTTAGGTTCAATGCCTTCCAAATATACACACAAGATTCTCAAGGAAACCCCCACCGCAAACTTTTATAAGGAAGGTTTTTCGAACTTTTTTATTTTGTAAAAAATGACTCCAGCGGTTTTGGTTACAATACCATACATTAAAGATATATACGAGACAAATACATTTTTTATCTCGAATTTTCTGGGATAGGCTATGAAGTCCACTCCATGTGGAAGGAACTGTTTATAATCTTCTGTAACTGGTAAACGTTAGGGGATAAACGAAAACTTATCAGACAAAAATATAAATCTCTTTAAAACAAACAATTTATAGCAAACAACTTTTTTGTAGCGTTAGCCATTTCCGAGAGATCTGTTATTAATGGTTCGATTTCTTCAATACTGCCATCGATATTCAGTTGTTTCTGGCGACTGTACGGAAACAGTGTGGAATTTTAAGGCCAGCATATAGTGTTCAGTTCTTAAACATTTAACTATCAGCGTTCCCTTTGTATGTATAATGAAATGTGTAGTGTAACTAGTTATTTCTGCAAAGGTTTATTTGGATTATAATGTAGTAGATAAAAAAATAAGCTTCAGTAAACATAACTTTTATACCCACTAATAAACGATAGAGGGTGGATAAAATTATGTGAATATGATACATATTTTTATGTATAAAACCCCCTGAGGATGAAGAAGTACTTATGTTATTACAGATATAATAAAATGTTATCATTGAATTGAAATATCATTTGAATTAATAGAATAAGCTGAGATGGTGGGTTTTAGGCATATCCCCTCCAATTGCATGTAGCGCTAAGAGCTTCATAAAGTTGTTTTCTGCTATCCCCTGTGCTTTACCTGAAAATTTGGACGCTTCACATACTGTAGGTTAAGGAGTTAGAAATAGCCGTACAGCGAGATCTCTAGTAACTAGGGCACAGCACCATGACGAACATGGCCATAGTGGGCCCTTTGTACTTCCAACGTGCCCCTGAAAGAAAGGGGAGATCCGAAGGTCGACCAGATCTGGACGACGATGTGCTCTAGTAAGGACGGTATCCATAATGATTCCAGCATGGCACCAATTCTGACGTCGGTTAGCCCTGTCTTAGCCACCCGTAACCTTGGGGTCGCCGGCGCAAACGAGACAGCTCCAAGAAGTCCCACCAAACACCGAAATTTTGATTCTCTTCTAGGTTTATGTTTAATTATTCAAATGATTACAAGATTATTTTTAGCTATACATTATTCAGATAGAAATTTTTCCAAGGCAAAAATTTAAAGGTGTTGGATTGTTAGACCACGTATGGTACAAAATTTTCGGTGGCCTTCGCCCCAACTTTACTTTCCTGTGGCCTTCGCCCCAACTTTTAGGAATGAACTTTTTATTTTATGTTTCTCTAAATATTGTATATTTATGTTTGCCTCGGCTGCGTCAGTATTAATTTGTAGAAACATGTTTCTCTTAACAGGATGTGATACGGCTAAAGAATGTAGGCTTACACAGATTATAACTTTTACTTCACTCCTTTTATTAATCCTTCACACGATTAAATAACACTTCACTGATATAGAGAGCTGTGGGATTATTTATTAATTACTTGCACTTTTTAACATGTGAACTTTATAACATTTTCGCCGTAATGAATTTTCGTCTCACACCTAATACTTATTAAATTTCTTGAGGACACGTCTCGCGTTCAGATAGGAGCGCTGTCTATTAGCAACTGAACTGATTTCTACCGCCTGAATTTGCAAATTTCATCTATTTGAAGTCTCTGATTGGCTATTCCTAATACAATAGAATACTTTTATTTAACTTTCAGGTTTTTCTGGTTGTAGATTGGCTATTTATAAACTTTCTCAAAAATTACATTATTGTTGCTCCAAGAATTACTAGTAGCATTATCAAACTTTCCAATTCATTATTGCCTCAAGGTTACCTCATTGTTACCTCATTGTTAGCAACTTTCGGCTTCTATTACCACAGCTCCTATATTGTTAAATTACCTAATACATTCACATAACATTATTAAACATGTACATAATAATATAAACATTAATACAATGACTGTCACGTACACTTTTTATATTTTTATTTATACACATATTGCTTTCAGGCGGACTGTCTTTGAATTTTATATTATATAATTAGACTGAAATCATTTAAGTGTTAAAAATACTTACTCAAATTCCACCGTCTGCCGCAACACACCAACCCACAACCTGAAACAGATGAAAGGAAATGAATGGGGGCAGGTAATGATGGATATGAAATTCGTGGTAACATTCGCCTATCGACTCTGGAGAACCAGGATAAAACCCAAGGTCAGATTAGCCGGCTCGCCGGGAATCAAACTCATGACTTCCCGAATATGAGCCTCTCACGTTATCGCGGAGCCATCTCGTTCGGCAATAAATGGTGGAATCGGATTACTACTGTTCGAGACAGTCTACCGCATCTTCTCTTATCACTGTATGCATCCTCATATTTCGCCATTGAAATAGTTCGCTTCATAATATGCACATGAGAAGTTTAGGTTGTAAATCAAAAGTTTTGTAAGCTCTATTGCTTCAAGCAATTCTCTTTCTTGGTGGTAATAACATGAGATACGCCTTCTCTGTGTAAACATCATTGCTGATACACGCGTAATTAGAAAGTTTCCCAGTAAGTACCTGAATACAGCAAATTCCATCACTACGAAATAGTTGATCGCTCCGTAAATTTGGAGTTTACTATTAATACTTGTTTCCCTATCAGGTGGTGCTTTCCAACCTTAATATTTATTTTTAAGATCATTCTTTAACTCAGAGCACTCGTCAGTGAAAACCTGAACTTTCATAATATATATGTATTTCATAGGTAATGATGTACAGGATGTTTCAAAAATAGAGGGCATAAATTCAAGTATGCATTCCTTATATGCAGACAACTAAACAGGTCCATTACAACATGCCTCCGGAAGTGCTTGGTTTCTGAGATATGGCGTTCAAAATAGTGATGTTCACCGGGACATTTTTCTTACCGCAGGTAGCTGTGATGAGAGAAGATATTAACATACTCTGACAGTTCAGGTTACATCGAGTGTTGTGTTTGGCGTTCGACTGAGCGACATGTACTCAGGTCAGGAGCTAGCAGAAATGCACTTAATGTACGGTAGGGTGGACGGCAATACTGAGCTGGCTCGTCGTTTGTATCAAGAGAGGTACCCAAGCGAAGATGTCCAGATCGGAAGACATTTGAACGTCTCCATCGCCGTCTGTGCGCTCATGGGAAGTTAACATCTCCTGGTTTGGGGGAGGGGACAACCAAGATATACAGCTCCAGATGTAGAGGAGGAGATTCTGGATTCTGTGCACACGACTCCTTCTATCAGTACACGAAGCACGAAGTTTAGTGTTGCAAGTGAATGTTCCTCATGCGATTGTCTGGAGCAACAGTTGCAACCTTACCATTTGCAACAGCCCTGTCACCAGCAGATTACCCTACTCGATTGATGTTCTGCCAGTGCTTCGTGCAACAGTGTGCTACAAATCCGAATCGTCCTGTCTTAGTATTATTTGCAGATGAAGCACAGTTTACACTAGAGGATATTACAAATTTCCACAATCAGCACGTATGGGCATAAAATCCACATTCAATTCATCCAACTCAACACTAAGTGCGGTTCACTCTCAAGTGGGCCGGTGAAATTGGTTATCTGTTACTTGGATTTCATGTAGTTGTAAACAGAATTACGGGGCAGGTGTATACAAGCTTTCTGGAAAGCACCATATCATGTATATGAAGATACCCTACTGAGCATTCGTCAACAAGCCCACTTCTTACATGATGGCGCTCGAGCACACTTCCATCGTACCGCTCGCCGGTACTTTGATCGAAGGTTTCCTGATCGATGCATAGGTAGAGCTGGCCTTATTGCTTTTTTAAAATTCTCTTGTTTTACCCTGTTTATGATTACTGTGTTTAATGTTTTCTTGATTCTTATTGCCGCAATTACACACACAACACACAAACACCCATGTCAATGGCGAGACTCAAGCACGCGACCCTCAGCTTGGCGGAGCGCCAGAATTATACGCTGTAGCGATTACGGCTACAAGGGTCGGCTCCATGAGACGTGGATGTGAGCCGTGTATTCAAGCAGGAGGTGGCCACCTTGAACATCTTCTGTAAACAAATCTACCTGCGGTAAGAAATAGTTCCAGTAAATATAACTGTTTTGAATGTCATTACTCAGAAACAAAGCATTTCCGGACATGTTTTGTAATCGACTTTTTTATTGTTTACATATGGGGAATGTATATCTGAAATTATGCCCTCTATTTTTATACACCTATATTATTGTTATTATTAGTTTTTGTTATTATTATAATTTCCTTATTCTAAAAACGTGCGACCCCTAATACAAACGTTGCTATTGGTGCACTTACTCATCTAATGAATAAACGGTCTTAGAATGGATTACTTTTTTAAAAATTTTCTTGTTTCCTTCATTTTCTTTTTCTTTTATTCCTTCTTACTGTTTTGTTAAATAATTATGTGTTTTGTTAAGGGCTCAGAGGAAAGTAGAACTATAACGTGAAACTCATTACTAAAAAGATGTACGTATTACGTTCACATGACTTTCTACACTCACTGTTCCACAAACTATTCTTACAAAGGCTTATTATTCTAGGTACTTCTTGTTAATTAAGATAAACTTTCAATTCAAATTTATCCATTTTGTTGTGCGATATAGTAGGTAAAGCGATAGCCAGATTTTTAAAGAACGTGGAATATTAAATTCTATGTTGACTATATGAATATATATGTAAGGTATATGGAGCTTTAAAAAGGAATCAATATAAGAAATAGAATAATTATTCACATTCAACCTACTATTCTATTAAATACTCCACTATGTGATGCTTCGAAATTCCGTACTCTATACACGGCCACGAGAAAAAGCGAATCACGACTTCCCATTTGAAAGAAGCAAGTATTTAGAAATTCTGACCCACAGGGAATATCTCGGTAATGGTTAACTTTCCGTTTCTTGTGCAGTAAGATTTGTCCATCTCTTACGGTTTAGCACTTTTGCAAAAGTCATTCAGAATTAGGAGGACTACACAGGGTTTAAGATTCACGATATACATTTCATTTATAATGAAAATATTTTACATATATGTATTTTTATCAAAATCATCACAACCATTGTTTAGTAATTCAAAATTTACCCAAAACAATTTCAACTGATACTTCGGTGTAGAGGAATTCTATTGAAAATTTTCGTGTAGCATTCTTGGAAGATGCTGAACTTAAATACACTGCTATGTATTTAATCGACTTTTAGTTTTTGAGTTATGCTGTTAACATCTACATATACAGGCACAAAGGGATCTTTATCTAATTTTTTTTTACAATTCAGGGTGTCTCAAAATGTAAAACGTCGGTATCAATTTTTTGGATGGAATATAATACTTCTCTACTTTAGTATAAAATATAACAATTTATGATTTATTAGTAACACCGCTCTTGTACAGGAAAATTCGCAAAAGAAACAATTATTGAGGACTTCATCAAAAGCCTGCTGATGTCACATATTCCTTCGTTGAACGCACAGTGTTGAGTGTATCTCTGAAAATTTTTAGTTCGCTGCCGGTTCTTTACATAAGATAAAGACACCAATAGTCTGTAATTGGTCTAGGGAAGGAATATATTTTCCACACCTTCTTTTCGATTCCTACGCCCATGATACGGATTCATTTGTTTAAGAATAGTTAATAGAAGGATTCTAGAGTGACCTTTCTATGTTAATATTGTTTCTCATAATAAATAACAAGTAGCTAGGTAATCTTTAAAAAGTAAATGAAGTGGCAAACTTTGTTTTAAATGTATGTATGTGTGTGTGTGTGTGTGTGTGTGAGAGAGAGAGAGAGAGAGAGAGAGAGAGAGAGGGTATTTCATAGTTTAGTGTGGGATCCTTGGTTTCCTGAGAAATGGCACAACAACGTATACAGGCATTCGAAGTGTGGGAAACAATGAGTGTTTAAAACAAATGCAAAAAGTAAGTACTAATATATTATATGATAAATATGATTAAGTAAAGACAATTGTGAAAAATATACGGAAGAGGAAATTAGATTAGTTGGGAGAATATATGATAAGCATGGTACAAATGAAGCTAAGAAGAAGGTCCCAGACAAAGAATATGTGATATTACAGATGAAATTAAGATTAATGGTTCGTAATATACGGAAACGAAGCGGCAAGTAGAAATGAGCGAAGAAGTCGCATTCCAGTAAAAGTCGCTAGAAAACAATAAAATTATTGATGAATTACATCGGCGAAAGCTTGTTATAATCTCATTACGCAAACTGATAATCTTAAAGGTAAGTATAGATTTTCTAAGATGAGTATCTCAATTGGTGTGCGATTCAGAGCTGAAGGTTGCCTTTTAATTTTTCTACTACTTACAGAGGTAGGTAGAGAAGGTGTTGCATTCCACCCAGAAATTCAATACCAAGACTTCACCGGAAATAGATATTTTGAGGACCCCTGAGTGCAATAAATGCATTTTTAGTAAACGTCCCTGTCTGTCTATGTGTGTGTGAGTGTATGTGTGTCTGTGAACAACATAACTCAAAACAAATGTCAGATAAATACCAAACTGTTTAGTATCCTTCAAAGATGCAACACGAAGATTTTCAGCAAAATTCCCACCACCAAAAGCCCTTAAAATAGAACATTTTCAAAATTCTTCATTTTATCAAAAGTGGGTTTGACGATTTTGATTAAAATACCACACCAGGTGGCCCAACAGTGCCGTATTTTACGTGTGTAATATCCCCTCGTGCGTTAAAAGAGTTGCAGGATTTACGGGGCATTCCAAACAAACGCAAATCAGTGGGGAACTAGTGCAATAGCGGAGCGAGGACTACTAGTTCGTTGAGAGGCATTTTCCAGGCTTGCACTAGAGTGTAAAGTCAATGATGTTAGATATCAGTGTAAACAAGCCGAAAAGTTCTTAAAATATTTTCCACTTCGGTTACAGAGACTTCATTTTCAAGAGCATAAATTCACTTTTTTATTATTATAATTACTTCATTTTACCTATTAGTATCTGCCTATAGCTATTCTGTAAATTGTGTTTATGCTGTTCTTGTCCAACATTACGGATTATACGCACTAGATTTAAATCAAAACATTAAAGTGCCGTAACGAAAACCATGCAAACATGAGAGCACGTAATATGTAACAATCGTATTTGTTCCCCATTATTATCATTATTATTATTATTATTATTATTATTATTATTATTATTATTATTATTATTATTATTATTATTATTATTATTATTATTATTATTATTACGCAGATACCACGCGCATTTTAGAGCAAATCAAAATAGCGCCGTAACGAAAACCATGCAAACATGAGAGCACTTAATGTGTATCAATGGCATTTGTTCCCCTTCTATCATTACTATCATCATCATCATCACCATTATTGCACACTATACGCATTTTAGAGTAAATCAAGACATTAGTGCGCCGTAACGAAAACATACAAACATAGTTCGTAATATACGGAAATTAACCGGAGAGTAGAAGTGAACAATATGTATCACTGGCATTTGTTCCTCTTGTATTATTATTGTTAATATTGCTATTATTATTGCTGATGTTACGGTTTATTATTATTATTATTATTATTATTATTATTATTATTATTATTATTATTATTATTACTGCGCACTATACGCATAGTAGAGTACTATAAGTCAAAACATTAAAGTACGAGATCTGTGGCTTAAGCTAAAGGTAAACAGAATAGGAAACGTAACAGCGCAAACGCAGTTCATAGCTTTAGTAATGTAAACAATTTCATTGTTTTGTTTCACTTAACGCAATTTAAAAGTACTTTTTAGAGCTCCGGACCTATTGTTTGTTTCATAACTGCTGAACTTTGTTTTACACACATGTTACCCCTGTAAGCTTACGCCACGCTTACGTAACACTACCTGATCAGCCCAATGATCCTTCATCTTCCTCACACCACTATTCATGATGCCATTAAAGGTGTCATTCAGACGAGGCAAAATGAACGGTCATCAAGTTTAGAACACTAATGATCAGATGGCTGGTGTTTTTGGTTCATCAGCAGAAGCAACAACATTGACAACAACAATAATAATAATGGGGGAACAAATGCCAGTTATACACAATACGTGCTCTCATTTTTGCACGGTTTTCGTTACGGCGCTTTCATAATTTTATTCATTCTACTAGGGCGTTTAGTGCCTAATAATAATAATAATAATAATAATAATAATAATAATAATAATAATAATAATAATAATAATAATAATAATAATAATAATAATAATAATAATAATAGGTGAAGAAATGATAGTGATACACATTACGTGCTCTAATGTTTGCATGGTTTTCGTTACGGCATTTTAATCCTTTGATTTATTCTACTATGTGTATTTCATATAATAAATAATAATGATAATAATAATAAAAACAGCAAGGGAACAAATGTCAGTGATGCACCTTACGTGCTCTGATGCTTGCATGGCTTTCGTTGCGGTGCTTTAATGTTTTAATTTAACTCTACAATGCGTATAATCCGTAATGTTAGACAAGAACAGCGTAAACACAATATAAACATTAGCCGCGGGCGAAAACTGATAGGTCAAATAAAGACATATTAATAATCTAAAAAGTGTTTATTCCCTCAAAAACGTTTCTGCAATTGATAAAATATATTATAAGATATTATGATAAAGAATTTAAATTCATATTTTAAAGATATTTACATGACAAATAAAATGTATAGCTTGAATTTTCATGTTACAGCCTGTGAAGTCCTCTTTATGCGGAAGAAATCCTATATTTTCTTGCATAATTGATAAACGTTAAGCGATAGATGATGAGACGGTACATTCTGTCCATTAAATTTTAACTCATTATTATATATTAAAATAATATAACTAGAAGCAATTAGGATAGCATATAAGCATATTAAAATAATAGGAGTGCCAATATGAACTCCAAGAAGAATAGAGTAAAATAGCAACACGGAAAATAAGTTCTGCCTATACTGTAAAGAATAATATATACGCTCGCTAGCAACATCTGGCCAGTCCTCAAGAACAATAGCCAGCAGAAGGCAGGTAGCCTGGCACATTTCTAAAAGGCACCGGCTAGCCTGGACACTGCTCTTTTATAGTGTATCCATACGTGCACAGAACAATACGTACACAGCTTAGCTGGGTTCGAAGCCTGCATGCTTTATCTTAGATGTCAATACCAGCGTGTGAAACATAACCATCGCTGGGCGTATAACAAAATATTAACTGGCCAACCACAATAAATTTCATAATTTTAAAGAGCAAATACAATTTACAGCAATATGTCACGTGACTAGAGAAAGTTAGAGAAGGCACGAGAGAAAGGGAAATTCGTTCTGACTCGTTCTGACTGTTCTTTTTGGCCGGTCTCACATTCGACTAAAGTATCTTCGAGAAATAAGACGTCGTAAAGCAGAGAGAGAGAGAGAGAGAGAGAGAGAGAGAGAGAGAGGGGTATACGCGACGAATAGGAGGTTATCAGGTTCCTTGTCTCGAGGGTTATCTGGGTTCGCATGAAATCTCTTCTGAATTGTCTCAGGTGTGGATGTCCCCGGCTATGGTGCTGGCTGCTCAGTTGAATGAATGCACTAGAACTTCCTTTGTATCATAATGACTTTATTACTTATCCGTTGTAACACTCGCCACCGTGTGAATTAATGAGGATGGTCTGACTATTGCATTGAGATATTCGCTCGTCGTGAACCTTAACCGTCCGATATAAAATTCATGATGCATAAGCAGTCTTGCGCCGTATTGATAATATGCCTTTTTAGTCGAAAGAGGTTGCGCCGTCTATTAGGTCTCCATTTGTGTGCCACATGTTTGAGTCAGAAGTACTATTATGTCGGATGTAAAAAAAAAACTTAACTGACTACACATTGTCGACTACGAATGCCCGCCTCAATGAAAAACACTACACCAAAAGCGTAGATCGTTTTTTTGTTGGCATGAGCCATTTTAGAGATATCGGTTATTAATGGTTCGATTTGTTCAGTACTTATTCTTTTGAAGTTCTGTCGATATTCAGGTGTTTCCCGCGATTACACTAAACAGCAAGGTCAGCATATAGCGTCCAGTTCTTAAACATTTTATTGTCGCTATTCCTTTTTATGTATAACGAAGCGTTGTAATGTAGCCATTCCCGCAAAGGTTTTGTCTCGATTACAGTGAAGTAGATAGAAAAACAAACTGTCGTAAGAATAATTTTCATAGCCCCTAATAAAAGATAGAGTATAGAGAAAGTCATGTGAATGTGACAGACTTTTCGTATAATATCTAAAACAGATGATTAATACACACAAAGTCCACGCGGTAAGCAATGTGTCATTTGTGTGGTTAACACTTTCTGTATCTCGTTCGGATTGTTTACACCCATGATATCACTTGCTCCCCCACTCTCTTCTTTGCTGAAAAGCGGGTTTGATTAAGTGAGTTTTTTTCGCACGGAGGGGGGTATGAGGGATCAACCTTCCAAAATCAGCTTGCCTGTGTCTAAGTGGTTTTACCACTGAGTAGACACTTACTATTGAAGTTTAATACCTCAGAGTTAGGCTTTTACTTTTTCTCGTACATAATGGACGAATAAAGCAGTTTAGTTCATATTTCAAGAGGGCGCTGTTACAGCTTAAACTAAATTATTACTGCATAATATTTGTTTCCTTTAGACTAAATACATAAATAAATAAATAAATAAATAAATAAATAAGCGTGCGGTTTTGTGCGGTCCGACTGTAAAATGACTACAGTTTCATCAAACAGCATTTCAATTTTCTTCTTTGCTCTGGGATGTAATATGGTTATTTTGGAAACTGATAATAAGCTATTGATTGCCTAAATAGCAACTGATTGGAGCCAACGGTACATTAAAACACAAAAATGGGACCGATTGGACAGTTTGTTAAACAAATATGGGGTAATCCTGTTTAAAATCTTCAAAAACAGCATCCATTTTGTTTTAAAGAGCATGTTAAATCTAATTTGTTCTCTCGGTTTTACACATTTAATGCAGCCAAACACTAATGTAATCTTTGATTCGTTTATTAAAATTGTCGATTCTTCAATATTAACAGTCGTCTCTCTAAACGTTTTCAGTTCAGTATTCATACACAATCGTAGCTTTACGGATAATGTGAGTTAATTTTGTTGTTTTAATGTGAAGCATTGCATACTATTTATTACTGAAAAAAATTCCTCTTAAACTTTATGTTCGTTTCAGGAGTTGAAAACCTTACCTTTGCCTCATTTCAGGCCACTAACACAGCCACTTTTATTGCAAGGCTGTTCCTTCTTAACCCTCTTCTTCTGTCTTGGAGTACCACCTTAGCAATTATTCGGAAAAGTCAAAAGCTGAAAATGGTAAATATGAAAGTATCAACTTGGTCTCTTGCCACAATTAAGCAGCGTGGCATTTAGATGTATTGGACCTTCTGTGGCACGGTTTTCTATTTGACAAACCAAGGATAATGGTTAAAATAATTCATGAGAGTTTGTCTTTGCCTTCAGAAAACTACTCAACTAATTCAGGGAGAAATAATCCTTAACAAAATATAACGAGCTTTTGCTCGTCAATAGCAATGGCATGTTGGATTACTAATATCGGTACTTCAGACGCTGTTTCTCCTAAACACAATAATCGCCACTTTTGTCACTTTTGTTGTTCTGCTCTTGTTAGTGCAAGGGAACAAACCAGGCTATTAAGGAATGTGAAAAGCAATATTGTCACTAGCACTCAGAATCCGCTTACAGTTTATACAGGGTGGACCATTTAAGTTGAGACTTACATTATCTCCAAAACCAAGCGTTATAGAAAGAAATATCTTTAATAAAATTTGTTTAATATTATGGGGAAAAGTAAATGCCATTAGTCGTGTTTTGTTTGGAGAACGTTATGATGGTCATTTTAGGGTCAATTTAATTCTTTAAACGGGAATCTACAATGAGGGTCAATTTAAATTGACCCTAAAATGACCATTACAATGTCCTCCAAATAAAATACGACTAATTTTATTTGCTTCCCCCCATAGTATCAGAAACGTTTATTCAAGAGTTATTTCTACAATTCTTAGTTCTAGAGATATTGTACAGCCTCAACTTAAATAGTCTAACCTGCACATAGATAAAATTTGAAATGTAAACGTAGGCAAATATTGAATGTTACTGGAGTAAAATTATTTACAGCCACCTTAATTCTACGAGCGTGTCGAAGAGTGTTACACATTAATCTTTAATAGTGCAGAAATACCAATTACCTAGTTAAGAATGATATTTTTTTATATTTACATAGAACATATTAAAAGCCATTATCACGATGCATTCTGATAACTACCAGTTTAGATATAGGTACAATTTATAAGGGCAAAAAAATGTATATTATAAAGTGTGTGGAAATACCGGGTGCTACACGGGTGACGTAGCTCAGGTGGACAGCATATGCCTATGGGGCGTGCAATGCTGGGGAAGGGGATGCTGAGGATTGTGGTGCCAAGGAAAACTAAGAACAAAGTTCATGCCCAAACCTTGAGCGCTTCTATTCTAGCCTAAGAGTCCAGTTTGTAAATACCTCAGCTTACCATATATCTGGCTGGTGGTGAAGTTGTTTCTTATACACTAATTATAAAAACACTCGTCGAGACTACGAACGGCGTGGAAACGTTCCGTTTCGAGGTGGTCCGCCGCTCCTATCTCAATTCGGTGAGCTTAAATGTCCTCATTGTGAGATTCATCACCTACCCTGAGTTCAGCATTTCTGCGAGTATTCCCTCACTGCGATACCTGGGTTTCGTTCCCAGATCTGGGATGCTACAATATTATCTTTCAGAATTTGGTACAAAGATATATGAACAAGGAATGCACATTTTATATGCACGAATCGCTATTTTGACGAATAAATTCATACTACAGCTAGATTCCATTCAAAAGACACCGAAAATGTTATTGGTGTTTCAGAACAAAGTGGAAACAATGATTTCGGATATACCGTTATCGCCCGAGCGAACTCTTTTCACTAAGTGCGTTACTGCTTTATACACTTCTTTCTCTACATAAAACAATGAAAAACAATGTCTGATTTTGTATCAAATATGTAATAAATGCTACAGTCTGGCAATCGTTTCAAATGTGGAGTTGAGTTTAGAGTGTAGAAAAGAAGATACAATTCGGTGCAAGGAAACTAGCCGATGCTTTTCGTTTTTTATATTGTTTTTCTTTATTTAATGTTAACAGAATCCCCATTTCAACTGTGTTCCACACCTAGCCGGTTGTGTTATTTGGGACAGTAACTATGGCCATATATACCATGTATATAATAACGTAAATTATAATGTAAAATAATATTAATAAGCAAAATACTTCTTTTGAAAATAGTTGTTAAACCATAAGTTTTATGTATGTGTAAAAGTTTATCTGAAACTGTGGAACCCTTGTTAAAAGCAGAAAAACATGGTTTTGTTAGGATTAGGGTTCCAGGCTAAAAGGACTTGTACGGGGAAGTCACAAAAGCAAGACCTTGAGTCATTGTGTAAGAGAATATGAGACAAGCTAACACAACATATTTTTGTAGGGAGGTCACATGTTTGGAAACAACGAATAACAGCCTGGTAAGTCTTCTAGAATGTTTCAAGCTGAACAAAGACAGACAATAGGTTTGTAAGAAGGATATGTTTAAAATGTTAAAGTTTAGGGAAGTTAGTTATAGCGTCCTCAACCCAAAGGCAGTTGTGTATAAAGTGCGGCAATGTGCAGAACATATAAGTGCAAGCTCTCCGAAACAGGAGTTATTAATTACCTCTCATAATGTAATGGGAACGTTGAAATGATATCAATTTAAAATTTAAAGTTATGAGAAGGGAAACAGAGTATAGTTTAGGAACGTGTGATAAATACTACCATTATTACTAAGGTACATATAAAATACGTGATTGCTAATCGACATTCCTAAAGCTCCAACTAACTCAGTTATTTCTGCGTGTGTCATTAAAGCATTGTGTTCTTCCATTGACATAATCTTATGTTAGTGTTGTTATTAATTACCTTCCTTCCCGTGCCAGACCCTGAAAAGTTACACATGCTCTACCAAAATCCCAAACAGCAGCCGTGGCAAAAAGTATAACAGTATCATAAAAAATGTAATAGTAACAACCGAAACACCAAGATAATCGCCATAGTTAATGCATTAATTCATATATTAATATATCGGACATACTGCGAGTTATGCTATCTCACGAATATATTTTGTATATTGCTTTGAACAAAGTGAGCATAAAGGGGTGGGAAACGGAAGCATTTCACCTGAATGGCTGGTAGTGCTCGCTATATCTGTCCATCTATTATTGGTTTGATGTCAAATGTCTGGCACTCAAACCCTAACCAATGAACACAGGTCGACTTCCGGCTCAGGAGCGAAGGAAGTGGGGGAGGGTGGTGGTGTGGGTAAGACAAACAATGGATGAACTCGCCTTGTGAACACTGTCCCCCTTGTTATATGTGTCATTTGAAAGGAACAAAGAATATGGACAATAAACCGAAAAGTATTGCCCTCATTGAGCTAGGTTATACAACTACGAGGGCTGCTGAGGTATATAGAGCATCTCCAAAAATAGCGTCAAACTTGTGGGAAATATACTACCAACGCGGTTATTGGGCACGCAAATCAAATGGCATATTTAATAATAAATGCATAATACAGTCCGCATTGCATAATACAGAAGCATAAAATGTATGTCACAACGGATTACAACACAAAATTATAGAGCATGTGGAAAACAGTTTAATAAATAAAGCTTTCAGGAGAGATAAAAAAATATTTTACTTTGAATAGCTCCTTTAATAGATGAGGTCATTATGGGGTTACTTCTATTATTATCGTTATTATTATTATTATTATTATTATTATTATTATTATTATTTATACTAGTATTATTCTGTTTTGCTATTAAATGCTTGCAAAGCAGCAAGAACAATAGACATTTTGATTTATAAAGTATCACGAATATGTTTGGCATTACAAACAAAAGTAAAAAGGATGGTAAGGAACTGAGTTATACATATATGAACCACGTAAAACGAAACAAGAATTACAAAAATTTTCAAATCATAGCATTTTCACATCACTTGAAAAGGGTTGGCAACCTTCTTTATATTCCTTTCTTACATACCTTTGATAATATGTTATGTCTTGAAATGATAATGAAAGGGTTTAACTGCGTTATTAAGTTCTTACCCATTCAAACCTTTAAAAGAAAATTGTTAATATGAAATAAAAAAATTAAATTAAAAATTTAAAGATGAGAGCTAAAGTATTTTCCATGCCAAATTTATTAATTTATAATACAATTTATTTATACGTTTCTTAAGATAACACATTTGATACATTTCTTTAAGATAATATTAATTCCGAATTTATTATAGAAAGGTAGAATCAAAATAAAAAATTGATTGTCAAGATTGGGATTCGAATAACTAATCTTCGGCCTGCGTGTTACTGCTCACGTATCTGAGCTACGATGTGTATATAATGTGTGTATAGTGTTAGTGGTAGTAGTGTTTTACATAATATTAAAGGATAATTGCGGAAAGAAATTTGGGAACAAAGCATTCCAGGTCTATTTTTAGCGTGCCTCCCCGATATTTTTCAATTATTAGGACTGAGTAAATCCTGGAAAAAGCCTCAGGCAGAGCGGATAATCCTAGCGGGATTTGAATCCCCCGTTCACAAATGCATATTATTTTATTTCTAAGTCTGATCATACTAGTAGTACGTTAAATCACTTACATTCATTTCCATTTATACTGCCACCGCAGCTTCAGGCGACATTCTACTGCTCTTCACAGATGGAGTATGTCTAGCAAGGAAGAGGTGTGAGTATCTGTTTACCTTTTCGCCTATCCATTGGCGTTCCATTTTATGTGCAGTTATTCGCAAATGAATATACAACTTTGAGCAATAGCTTTACCGTCATCACTTATAATAATCATGTTTAAGTACGAGTATATAACTGTTTTGCACAATATCTCCCCGAAAAAAAAACATTAATAGAAATATAAAGTTAAGCTGAAATACAAAGAGAACGCATTCGCTAAACATTATTGGAACGTCTGTCCAATCCAAATATACAGCTAAATAAAACACTGTTTTGTTGAATTTCTCCATCCTCTGTGGTATACGGGTAGTGTCTGCTTCACGTTCAAGCGGTCCTGAGTTTCAATCTAGATTAGGGTGAGTTACCCTAATAAAGTTTTTCCGGGGTTTTCCCCTATCCTGAAAAGACGAATGTCGGATAACGTTAAGCTCTTAAACCCCGGGCTCATTGAGCATCATTTTCTTCATCGTCCTATATGACCTGAAGGGTTAAAAGTAGGATTAAATAGTATTTTTAATAATTATTATTATAAGGTAAAGCTGAAGTAAATCATATTTTTTATTCTCAACGAGTACACATTTACTAGAAATTATTTTAATAATCTGTCTATGCCAATGCTGTATAGAATGTCCCTAGCAATGTCTTCAAATGGTAAATAGTGATTTTATTGGAAAAGCTCGTGGTGGCTTTGGTGGTAGTGTTAGTGGTTGTGGTTTACTTGTAGGTGTATTGATAGTGATGGTGGTAACACTGGCAGTCACAGCAGCTTTAAGTTATCGATTTTTAGTTAGTGTAAGTATAGTTACTAATTCTCTGATAAAGTCTGTAATGATGTACTGTGACGCAGTGGCTATGGCTCAAGGTTATCTAGAGGTCGGCTCCGGGCAGTCGCAGTAAACAACGATAAGTATTGCTCGCCAACTTAAACACCTGGAGCGCTATCGGCAGATGAGCAGTATCTTCTGGAGGTTTCTTCCCCCCTTCTCCAAAATATGCGTCGAAATAGTTCTAGAATGTTCTATGGAAGATTCCACTGGCTAT
Organism: Deroplatys truncata; assembly: GCA_030765065.1. Taxonomy (NCBI): domain Eukaryota; kingdom Metazoa; phylum Arthropoda; class Insecta; order Mantodea; family Mantidae; genus Deroplatys; species Deroplatys truncata. The sequence goes on from CM060981.1 coordinate 174,610,911, forward strand.
ATAAGCGAGTGTTCTCGCGAGTGATGTGAGTTGTTGAGTTGTGTCGGTCGGTCAGTGTGCGAGCGAGTTGGCGGGTGAGTTGCTGGTGCTACATCAAGAGCGATTCTCCGAATGATTTGGTGACGACTGTTGTGGCGTACAGCAGATGCCACTGTGAAGTGAGGGATTGTAGAGATTTTGTGTTCGACTCCCCAGCGAGCGAACCGTCAGGAGAGTCTACGTCACGAAAGAAGTGAAGTAACGGAAAATTGAACTAGTTTACCTTAGTAAAGTAACAGTGTGAACTAAGTGAACTTCCAGCGAAGTTGAACTAGATAAAAAACAAAACAGTGAAAGTGAGAACTGAGAGAAGTGGTAGTTGAAGAAACTGAATAAAGTTACAATACATATAAAATGAAATCGACTAAATTTTGTCTTTATGGTACAGTTTCCAGACGTTATCGGTAGTAATATACCGTATTTTGTAATTATTTTAAAATATGAGAGTAGGATTTTATATTCTTGGAGTAACCTTCATGCAGGTGCATGAGTTTGCACATCATTTTTTTCCTGTTTCAGTTTATCGCGAAGGAGCTAGTGGGATGAGCTGAGCAGAATTAATTGAGGCTTTCGATTATTACCATTATTTCTTTTTAAATATACTAATTGTTATTACTTGTAGTTTTGCGGATATTGCACCATACGAGTACTAACATAAAGAGCATTCGCTCAGCAACCTAACACGATTTAAGCCCTCAGTTCCCCCAGGGGCTTACTTCGGTAAGTACCGGAAAGGCATTCCCGGGGTCCCGAGGTACCGGTCCTTTAGGTTTTGGGGGTTGGGTTAGGGTCAAAGTCCTGCTGGTAAAACTGCAGAGTTCTTCATCCTTTGTGGGTGGACAGCCGCTTTTAGAAAAGTCTGACAGTCTCTGATTTGAAGGGTGAATTAGAACTTCTGATTGCTGATACTCTGGCAACAATGAAGCTATAGGTGTACAGCAAAGAGAACAACCTTGGTGTCAAGCTAGTTCATGACAATTCACTGCTTGCAACCTATTCGGTGGATAACGATATGCAAGTGCCTGTCCTTGATAAGTTTGTTTTACGTACTAAAATGTAAGGGTTTTCGAAAGTAGAGAACCTTGAATTGTCATTGGAAGAATATGGCAAACGAGAAGATATACTTAGAGCATATCTTGCTCGTAATCTCCTGGGTAGATAAAATATAGACGTAAAGTAAACACGAAAAAGAGACTGAGAGAGTGAGAAAAACAGAGAGAAGCAGATGAGGCTGCAGCTGAGGGTATCCGGCCATCCAACCAGGAGATCTACAGATTGTGTAGAATCAATCGCGGCTAGTGGGTAGTGTCAAGTATGGTGAGTCTCCGGGAAAGACTGATGGGAGTGTTGATGACAACAAATCCTTGAACTGACCGCCGGCGTATTGTGGACTTGCCAGACCTCTGCGCTTTGACTTTGGATATTTTCCGGAAGAGGCTTCTAGCCGGATGGAATTTAATAACGCAGTGCTTTCACTCATGATTGTCTGCTTGTTATGATTTTTTAAAAAAATATCTTGCTACCACTGTGTACTCAATTAGAATGCATAATTTATTTTGTGTGCATCAGTTTTGTTCCTTTGCTGAAGCTTATGGTCTTCAAAGTTTGTATTGTTTTTGTACCTGGAAGTAGAGGATATAGGTCCATTCTGGCGCAATTTTGCGTTTATATGGGAAAGGATAGGGAGAACGATGGTATATGCGGAGGAAAATGCGTTTATATGTGGAAGATAGGGACTACGAGGATCGATGCTAGGCTAAGACATGGGATGAAGGACTGGGGGATGTGCTTTATATGAGAGATACGGGGAATACGAGAAGAAGTGTTATGCTAGACAGGGCTTGAAGGGTAGAGTATGGCTTTTTATATGAAGAGACGAGGAAAACTAGGGGAGTAGCTAGGTTGAAGGAGCGTTCAAGGAGGAAAATGCGTTTATACGGGAGAGATAGGGTATACGTGGAGAGGTACTAGACTATTCGGGGTTTGAAGGGTAGAGTATGGCTTTTTATATGAAGACACGAGGAAAACGAGGGTATATGCTAGGTCGAGAGAACCTTCAAGGAGGAAAAAATGCGTTTATATGGGAGAGATAGGGAAAACGAGGAGAGTTCTGAGGTAGAGCAGGGACAGAAGGAGGGAGAGATATGCTTTATACGACAGAGATAGGTTATACGAGGGGAGGTGCTAGTGTAGACAGAGGTTAAAGAGTACGGTATACGTTTATATGAGGAATATATGGAAAACGGGGACAGATGGTATGATAGACAGAAGCTAGGCTACTTTTTGCGTTAATATGGGAAAGGATAGGGAAAACGAGGGTAGATGCGACAGTTCAAGGAGGAAAATGCGTTTATAGGGGAGAGATAGGGAATACCAGGGCTGATGCTAGGCTAGTCAGATGCTAAAGGAGGAAGGGATACGCTTTATACGAGAGAGATAGGGATACAAGGAAAGATGCTATACTAAACAGGACTTGAAGGGTAGAATATGGCGTTTTATATGAGCGAGATAGCGAACCGAGGAGAGGTATTAGGCTAGGAGTTTTGAATGATACAGTAGGCGTTTATATGCGAGAGATAGGGAATACGAGGGTCGATGCTAGGCTAGACAGGGTTGAAGTAGGGAATGCGTCTTATATGAAAGAGGTAGGGAATATGAGGAGAAGCGCTAGGCTAGACAGGAAGGTCTGAATGACAGAGTATGCGTTTATATGGGAAAGATAGGGAAAACGAAGGTAGTGCTAGGTTGAGAGAGTCTTCAAGGAGGAAAATGCATTTATATGAGAGCGGTAGGGGCATATGAGGAGAGGTGCTAGTCTAGACATGGGTTGAGGAGCAGAGTATACGTTTATATGGGTGAAATATGGAAAACGGGAGAGATACAAGGATAGACAGGGTTTGAAGGAGAAGGAATGTAGGTTTATACGGTAATATAGAGAGTAATTCGATTATAAAACTTTTATCATCCAGCGTTACAACACTTTTGTATACTTTTTTCTAAACCTTACAAACTTTTTATATGTTAAAGAGTAGTGTGCGAGACGGAGAGGGACAAACTGTATATCGTTTCACAGTGAAGTATACGTCATAACCTATTGCCACCTTGTTTGCTCTGGATCTTCTCATGGTCTATTCATTCCTATCATCATCTAACGTAACCACGTAACAAGACGTAACACAACGTAACATAACAGCATGAGAAGACGTTACACTACGTAACATAAGCACGTAACCACGTGTCAAGACGTAACACCACGTAACAAACTCATCACGCTATGTAACAACCTGTTCGCGCTATGTAGCAAAGTGATCACGCTATGTAACAACCTGATCGCGCTATGTAACAAACTGATCGCGCTATGTAACAACCTGATCACGCTATGTAACAAATTGATCGCGCTATGTAACAACCTGATCGCGCTATGTAACAACCTGTTCGCGCTATGTAACAAAGTGATCACGCTATGTAACAACCTGATCGCTCTATGTAACAAACTGATCACGCTATGTAACATCCTGATCGCGCTATGTAACAAACTGATCACGCTATGTAACAACCTGATCGCGCTATGTAACAAACTAATCGCGCTATGTAACAACCTGATCACGCTATGTAACAACCTGATTGCGCTATGTAACAAACTCATCACGCTATGTAACAAACTGATCACGCTATGTAACAGTCTCATCACGCTATGTAACAACACGTACCAACCATGTAACCACGTAACAAAACGTAAGAACAACACGTAACCAATCCATTGCTAAATCAATCTAAACTAATTCATCCTTCATAACTTAGACAATAAGTACGAGAGCCTAGCCTAGATTAAGCCGACCAATCCTAAACGTTCCTCTCATCATCTATTCTACTCGGTCATCGACTAACCTAATCTGGCTAACCAAAGATAACCACAACTTTCTTTTAGTGAAATTGCAATGTTTTATTCAGGTTTTATTATTCGAGAGTTTTAATTGAAAAGTTTACGTCAACATACCTTTATTTTAGTTTGTTGTAGGCGTCTCTCCCCTTTTTATCTAGGCTTGAGACTAGCACTAGGATTGCTCCTAATGGCAGGGTTACCACCTTCCCTTCCATCTTCTTCTTTCTTCATCGGTCGTCAGCTAGCTGCATATACAGCACACGGATAACCTTCATTTTTTTAAGATTGTAGACTCACGAGAAAATCTTCATATTCAACTTAAATTCTCTTGTACACTACTTGTAATGCTGTATCTAGGTGCTCAAGAAAACGTAGCTTATTCTGGTACACATCTTCAGTTGTAACACTATGAATGAACGAATCAGTGTCCATATACATAAGCTTCAGGTTTTCAGCTCCATAATACGGTAACAACACATGATAGTGATACCGGTACATTAATGTCTTGGAGATATCCAACACACTCATACCGATGTATATAGGCTTGTTGAATACGATCTGTCGGGAGGCCATACGTACAGCAGCTAGATTAGAAGCATATATAGTCCTGTCGATAAACGTTGGCTTTGCAATTAACTTTTCCAGAGTCTTCTCATTTGTCACCAGCCGTATATCCATACGATTACGCAGGTTCTCTATAGTTTTTCCGAACATAGCATTGTTGAACAATTTGTAGAGATCCTTCTCAAAATCATTTGCGGCCTGTTGTCGTAGTCTGTTGTTAAATTCCACATACGGTTTTAACCATCGAGACTGTTGGAATTGTAGCACACGATGGATTTTTGTTAACCGTAGTCCATGATCAAGAGCTTGCTTCAACGCCATGTAATGTAGTACATACTTATTTCGAGGTCCTAGATGAGGTATCAGTTTCTTTGTAGGAGAGTCCTTAGGCGTCATACACTCAGGCAGGAAAGGTAGATCGTTGTGTAGATCGTGAAGTTCTGCAGGATACTCGACGTCGACTTCTAATATGTAGCCGTAAGGATCATCTTCTTGTAGTCTTTCTAAGTCAATTTTTTCAGGTGATACCCACTCAAATCTACCATAAGGGAGAGCGTGACTTATTGCACACCCATATTGGTTGTTTGCGTTCTCATAGGTAATAAATTGGGTTGGTCTCGACGGATCATACTTCTCCATGTAGGTGTTATTAGCCTCTGCATAGCGGTAGGAAACTTGACATAAACCTCCTCTTATACCAGACTCCACCATGAGTAATTGATCATAATCCTGTAACAATTCCAGCTGAATTCCAGTGTACAGTAACATGGCATCCCATGTAAGTCCTGGAGAGGTGAAATAATGTGCAGGGTCGACTTTGTGTGTTTTGAGTGTTTGCTCCCTAAATGTCTCAAAGACATCAGCTAGGAAAGCACATCAGAGATTAAGCAGAGGTCGCTGTACTCGCCCAGGTTTCTGACATTAAACAGCTCCCATACATTTTTAGCATGATCGTAGTCAGCATCACTAATTTCCTCTTCATTTAATTTATTGTAGAAGGAGTCCTTAGGAGGTAAGCAGGTTTCGTTCAAGACGTCCCATGAAGTGATGTAATCATAGGGAAATACACCCTTACGGGTCATCAACTTCAACTTGTCTTCTCCGAAGTACTTCAATGTCTCAGGATACGATGTTAGATTTTTTACCAGCTTATCCAAGCTTGTACTCAGGAACCGAAAACTATCTACAAACCGTAGCTTTATATCTCCGACATACTTGGAGAATGATATATAGCTTTCTTCAGAGCTAGGAATTACTTCCACCCGCTCACTTGTACATCCCAGCTCCTTAACAATGAAGTGTGAGTCATATCCACTGAGGTTGTGCATGAAGACAGGGATATATTTAGGTGTTTTGCAGGCTAAATTACATTCATTATGCAGACTCCCCCGATATTCACCACTGATGTGATCATGGTCGCGTACTTTATAGTTCTCTTCAGTAAAGGTTTTTCCACACAAGTAGCATACTGTAGAGGCGTTAAAATCCATCTGCTGTTGATCTGTAAGTTTCAGGGGCATGACGGATTTGTATATATTGTTAATCTCCTTTGCAAGGAATGACAGGTATTCCATAAACTTCTGAGCAGCATCAACACCACGATATACATAGGGATGCTTAAGAAGACCAGTTTCCAGATGTTCAACGTTGGTTGATGGTTTAACGTAAACACAGAAGCTCATTGCTGTGTGCTCTTGATAAGGGGTTGTATAGGAAGTTTCAGGACTGGGAATACACGTATGACATGGAGTGAGAATACTCTCAAAATCCGCATAGATGGCATAAGGTACTTTCAGCATCCTCTCCACATTTTTAAACTGTACAATTGATTTATCCTTTGTAGGCATAACTACCCTTGCAACACCATGCTGATTACAGATAGCTGCATGTTCTTCCAGTTTTTCCAGCCCACTTTGTCCATATCGATTATCAAAATGTGTAAAGCACCGCTTACAGGTATATATCACTCTACCATGCTTAGTTTTTTTGACGTCGAACGAGCTTCTCAAAATTCTTGATATATACATAGTGATGTTTTCCACTACTGTCACTCAATAGCAGGAGGTCACAGTGGTCAGGTAGTTCAGTGTCAGCAACCTTTATCGGATACACTTCATGCTTCTCATCCAGACCGAAGACGTTGATAGACATCCTATTAAGCTTCTCAAATTTAGGTATTTGAGAAAGTGGAGTAGGATAGGAAACACAGCTGAAGTCGTACTTATCTTGGAATTGTGCGTATTTGCTCACCCGTTGCGCATCCTTCTCAACGAATTTGGCCAATACAGAGTACATGAAACATAGCTCATCAGTTAAATTCTGGATGTTAATGCAGGCTTTTCTTGCTTCAACAGATGGCGGTAGTGGTATGTAGCTACTTCCTCGTAACGGGTTGAACTTGTTGATACGAAGGCGCACCCCTTCCACAGCAAGCAGAGCCCAGTTGCTTCCCTTTAGTTGTGATTCCTCCATTTCAGTAACCAATTTCTTCATTTTGGTTTCCAGCATAGAGTCCAGATCCGTTTCTAGGAAAACAGCTTGATTTCTGGTTTTAAATGTCTTGTCACAGGTTTCTCCGATACTGTTAACAAATCTACACTCAGCTAACAGATTAATTTTCAAACTCTTGTGAATACCAAGCTCCTTATGCACAGCCTGGATTATCCGCTGTTTTGCTTCATGCAGGTATATATTCAGATCCTTAGTCGATTCACATCGTATAAAATACGATTTCAAACGTCCATGGAATGAAGTTTCATATTCTTTCATGTCACACTCCTCCATTGCAGATAATAACTCTTGCTTTGACGGTTCTAATCTACGTTTCTTCTCAGGTCTGTTTATTTCACACGCATCTTCGTGTCGACGACCCTTATAACTGTCTTTGAAGGCTACATTACAATATTTACACTTGAAGAGCTTTTACAACGTAGCTCATGTCGTCTTTTATCATATCCACGGAGGAACTTCTTACAGCATTTACCACAAGAATATCCTGAGACACTAGGAATGATATCCTTATACGAGGACTTATTCATTTTTCTTCTTGATATAATAAGGTATTTACCTTTCTTCAAGGAAATGTACGCCTTGATATCACTTAGAAAGCTGATTATTTTCTGAGAGAACAGCGATGTTAACACCTCAGAGATGATCACCAGAATGAATTTCAATGCTAGAGGTTGCTCTATTTATAGAGGAAGCACGAACCTTTATGCATCAATTATATAACGTATTAACCCTTCTTCAAGGAAATGTACTCTTCTTCACATTGATAACACTTTAGATTATTTTCTGAGAGAACAGCGATGTTAACACCTCAGAGATGATCAACAGAATGAATTTCAATACTCAAGTTCGCTCTATTTATAGAGAAAGCACGAACCGTTTTTTAATCAATTATATCCTGATTATTAATACTAAAAACGGTGATGAAGCGTGTAAGCTCTTATATATTTCAATTCGTGTTACACTGATGTTCGAGCGTCTCCGTATAGCTTCGTATGCTTAGAGAGAAAGTGTAAAGTATTGTGAAGATGTTATGTATTGTTCGGCTATAATCGTACAGATTCGGAGAGCTTGACTGGTGAAGGTGATGAACGATCCGTCGACCGAGCAGGAGGCAAGCATTCCCTTCGCGCAACGAAACCTAGATGCAAAAGAAAGAAAATCGTGATAGATGAGAAACCACCCAGACATTCGCCTGCAGACCATGGAAAACCATGAAAAAATATGTCAGAGTGAGCGTCCAACGGAACTGGAACCAGGGACTCTAAAAGCACACGTGAAAGATACAAATTGTATAGAATGAAAGGAAATCGGTGACGATGAGAAACCACTCCAGCATTCGCCTGCAGACCAGGGAAAACCCTAAAAAATATGATGTCAGAGTGATCAACCAACAGAAATCAAACAAAAGACCTTAGAAGCATATAGGTTAAGATGTAAATCAAATAAAATGCAATAAAATCGTGCTAGATGAGAAACCACCCAGACATTCGCCTACAGACCAGACAAAACCATGAAAAATATGTCAGAGTAAACAACCAACGACAATCGAACGAGGGAAACCATCAGATTACTCTAGAATATAAAGTTGCAAATGAAAGAAAATCGTGATATATGAGAACGCACTCAGGCATTCGCCTGCAGACCAGGGGAAACCATGAAAAAAAATCAAAGGTCTGAGCGACTGACGGATAGAGTGTGCGTCCGAAAGGGAAATCAAACAAAAGGTCTCTAGAGACAAAAAAAGATGCAATTGAAAGGGAATCGTGATAGAAAGTACCACTACAGCATTCAACAGCAGACCAGTGAAAACCATGAAAAGATTCGCGATCAGAGTAAACAATTGATTGAAATCTAACCCCTGAACCCTAGAAATTCACGTGTAAAAATACAACATACATTGGATTGAAATGGAATCATGATAGTAAATACCACTACAGCATTCGCCAGCAGACCATCGAAAACCATGAAAAGATCCGTGATCAGAGTAAACAATCGATGGAAATCTAACCCCTGAACCCTAGAAATTCTCGAGAAAAATACAAATAAAATGGTTTGAAAGGGAATCGTGATAGCAAATACCACTACAGCATTAGGCAGCATACCAGCGAAAATCGCGAGAAACGTAAGGTCAGAGTGCTCGTCCCTACGAGAATCGAATCCGAGACCTCTCGAATGCAAAGTGCTGCCGTTATTAACTGAACAAAACAGTAAAAACAGAACTCATTAGCAGTCGACAGTGCTTAAACACGTTAACTTTCACCATATGACGTCACAGTCGGGGACAGTTTGCCTATCACCGACATGTCGAGACATTCATATTTTAGACATCTCATAAACAAGAGAAGCATATACAGAAGTTTCATACCAACGTACTCACTACGCTCGCAAAGATAATCTAAAGTTTCATCGTTGAAATACTTTGGAAATAGCGTAGAAGTTTTTCAGCCCTTATTTAATTAAAATTCATGTATATACCCTATTATTTAGTGATTTTTTCAATAATTTCTTCCTCTCATCTCAATCATTCGTCAAAAATCAGTGTACAATACGCATTTTTATACGTTATAATGTTCGTTTATTTTTAAAAACCGCTGCATTTGCCCGTAATTAAGAGGAATAATTTTTTTTCAGATTAACTCAGATGTGTAGCTTGTAGAGTCGAATTAGGAAATGTTTCAATAAATGTATTGTATTTTTTTAGCTTAAAGTATCCACATTTTTAAAGCTGCCATGACCGTTATTTGTATTTAGTATAAATATTGTTATATTTTCATTTTTAAGACTTCCTTTGTTAAAGATAATGTCTTACAATCTAATTTTTAAATGTCTTTTGCAAAGATAATCTAAAATTTCATCGTTGAAATACTTTGGAAATAGCGTAGAAGTTTTTCCGCCCTTATTTAATTAAATTCATGTATATACCCTATTATTTAGTGATTTTTTCAATAATTTCTTCCTCTCATTCTTCAAAAAATCAGTGTACAATACGCATTTTTATACGTTTTAATGTTCGTTTATTTTTAAAACCGCTGCATTTACCCGTAATTACGAGGAATAATTTTTTTCAGATTTACTCCGATTTTTTGCTTATAGAATCGAATTAGGAAATGTTTTAATAAATGTATTGTATTTTTTTTAGCTTAAAGTATCTACTTTTTTAAAGCTGCCATGACCGTTATTTGTATTTAGTATAAAGATTGTTATATTTTCATTTTTAAGACTTCCTTTGTTAAAGATAATGTCTTGCAATCTATTTTTAAATTTCTTTTAAAACCAAAGTGAACGTTAACAACTATAATGGCTGTCTTCATGTGTCGGGAAGCTAACATGGCCACAATCGTCTTTTTTTCCATAAACGGAAGCATACGGTGGAGAAGCCTCCCTTACATGTCGATAAAGAAGCGAGCGCCCGACAGTGCGAGGTACAGAGAAGACCTTCTTTCAGCGTCCGACAGATAGCGGTAAAGTAGGCCGTGCCATGATGTACCAAACACTGAGAAAGAGACAGAGGGTGGGGGGAGACGGAACAGACGCGCTTGGAGAGAGAGGTGAGACCCTACAGTTAGGCACAGCGCGCCGTAAGGTTCGGACCTATACGTAATGGCATGCATATACCAACGCAGCGTTCGTCAGTGTCTTACGTAATTTAGTTATTTACGCTCACTATAACATTTAAATATACATTCATCTAAGAGATATAATATTCGTCAGGATGACAGATGTCCAAATATACATAACAAGGAAATTAGTTACTGATATAAATGTAATATCGTACGTTCACCATTTTATTTTTAATTACTTTTTTTATTTTATTCGAGGATGACTTTGTATTCATGTCACTGGATTCAATCCTAGTCCTCCAACCCGACTTGGAACAACAATCAATAACGCGCTACAATCCCAGGATATAATCGGTAATAATAAAAAAATTTTTTTTTATTAACACCGTCAAATAAAAAGCTCTGTAAACGTATGTATTTCCCCTCACTTCCCCTCTCCCCCCACCCTACAGTAGTTAATAGAGATATAGATTATCTATTATCTACTTTAGGGTGGGGGAGAGGGGAAGTGAGGGGAAATACATACGTTTACAGAGATTTTTATTTGACGCTGTTAATAAAATTTTTTTTTATTATTATTACCTATTATATCCTGGGATTGTAGCGCGTTATTGATTGTTGTTCCAAGTCGGGTTGGAGGACTAGAACTGAATCCAGTGACATGAATACAAAGTCATCCTCGAATAAAATAAAAAAAGTAATTAAAAATAAAATGGTGAACGTACGATATTACATTTATATCAGTAACTAATTTCTTTGTTAGATATATTTGGACATCTGTCATCCTGACGAATATTATATCTCTTAGATGAATGTATATTTAAATGGTATAGTGAGCGTAAATAACTAAATTACGTAAGACACTGACGAGCGCTGCGTTGGTATATGCATGCCATTACGTATAGGTCCGAACCTTACGGCGAGCTGTGCCTAAATGAAGGGTCTCACCTCTCTCTCCCAGCGCGTCTGTTCCGCCTCCTCCACCCTCCGTCTCTTTCTCAGTGTTTGGTACCTCATGGCACGGCCTACTTTACCGCTATCTGTCGGACGCTGAAAGAAGGTCTTCTCTGTACCTCGCACTGTCGGGCGCTCGCTTCTTTATCGACATGTAAGGGAGGCTTCTCCACCGCATGCTTCCGTTTATGGAAAAAAAAGACGATTGTGGCCACGTTAGCTTCCCGACACATGAAGACAGCCATTATAGTTGTTAACGTTCGCTTTGGTTTTAAAAGAAATTTAAAAATAGATTGCAAGACATTATCTTTAACAAAGGAAGTCTTAAAAATGAAAATATAACAATCTTTATACTAAATACAAATAACGGTCATGGCAGCTTTAAAAATGTAGATACTTTAAGCTAAAAAAACACAATACATTTATTAAAACATTTCCTAATTCCATTCTACAAGCTAAAAATCGGAGTAAATCTGAAAGAAATTATTGCTCGTAATTACGGGCAAATGCAGCGGTTTTAAAAATAAACGAACATTAAAACGTATAAAAATTCGTATTGTACACTGATTTTTTGAAGAATGAGAGGAGGAAATTATTGAAAAAAATCACTAAATAATAGGGTATATACATGAATTTAATTAAATAAGGGCGGAAAAACTTCTACGCTGTTTCAAAAGTATTTCAACGATGAAATATTAGATTATCTTTGCAAAAGAAATTTAAAAATTAGATTGCAAGACATTATCTTTAACAAAGGAATTCTTAAAAATGAAAATATAACAATATTTATACTAAATACAAATAACGGTCATGGCAGCTTTAAAAATGTAGATACTTTAAGCTAAAAAAAATACAATGCATTTATTAAAACATTTCCTAATTCGATTCTACAAGCTACACATCTGAGTAAATCTGAAAAAAATTATTGCTCGTAATTACGGGCAAATGCAGCGGTTTTTAAAAATAAACGAACATTAAAACGTATAAAAATGCGTATTGTACACTGATTTTTGACGAATTATTGAGATGAGAGGAAGAAATTATTGAAAAAATCACTAAATAATAGAGTATATACATGAATTTTAATTAAATAAGGGCTGAAAAACTTCTACGCTATTTCCAAAGTATTTCAACGATGAAATTTTAGATTATCCTTGCGAGCGTAGTGAGTACGTTGGTATGAAACTTCTGTATATGCTTCTCTTGTTTATGAGATGTCTAAAATATGCATGTCTCGACATGTCGGTGATAGGCAAACTGTCCCCGACTGTGACGTCATATGGTGAAAGTTAACGTGTTTAAGCACTGTCGACTGCTAATGAGTTCTGTTTTTACTGTTTTGTTCAGTTAATAACGGCAACACTTTGCATTCGAGAGGTCTCGGATTCGATTCCCGTAGGGACGAGCACTCTGACCTTACGTTTCTCGCGATTTTCGCTGGTATGCTGCCTAATGCTGTAGTGGTATTTGCTATCACGATTCCCTTTCAAACCATTTTATGTTGTATTTTTGCACGTGAATTTCTAGGGTTCAGGGGTTAGATTTCAATCAATTGTTTACTCTGATCGCGAATCTTTTCATGGTTTTCACTGGTCTGCTGTTGAATGCTGTAGTGGTACTTTCTATCACGATTCCCTTTCAATTGCATCTTTTTTTGTCTCTAGAGACCTTTTGTTTGATTTCCCTGTCGGACGCACACTCTATCCGTCAGTCGCTCAGCCCTTTGATTTTTTTTCATGGTTTCTCCTGGTCTGCAGGCGAATGCCTGAGTGCGTTCTCATATATCACGATTTTCTTTCATTTGCAACTTTATGATTCTAGAGTAATCTGATGGTTTCCCTCGTTCGATTGTCGTTGGTTGTTTACTCTGACATATTTTTCATGGTTTTGTCTGGTCTGTAGGCGAATGTCTGGGTGGTTTCTCATCTAGCACGATTTTATTGCATTTTTATTTGATTTACATCTTAACCTATATGCTTCTAAGGTCTTTTGTTTGATTTCTGTTGGTTGATCACTCTGACATCATATTTTTTTAGGATTTTCCCTGGTCTGCAGGCGAATGCTGGAGTGGTTTCTCATCGTCACCGATTTCCTTTCATTCTATATAATTTGTATCTTTCACGTGTGCTTTTAGAGTCCCTGGTTCCAGTTCCGTTGGACGCTCAATCTGACATATTTTTTCATGGTTTTCCATGGTCTGCAGGCGAATGTCTGGGTGGTTTCTCATCTATCACGATTTTCTTTCTTTTGCATCTAGGTTTCGTTGCGCGAAGGGAATGCTTGCCTCCTGCTCGGTCGACGGATCGTTCATCACCTTCACCAGTCAAGCTCTCCGAATCTGTACGATTATAGCCGAACAATACATAACATCTTCACAATACTTTACACTTTCTCTCTAAGCATACGAAGCTATACGGAGACGCTCGAACATCAGTGTAACACGAATTGAAATATATAACAGCTTACACGCTTCATCACAGTTTTTAGTATTAATAATCAGGATATAATTGATTAAAAAAAGGTTCGTGCTTTCTCTATAAATAGAGCGAACTTGAGTATTGAAATTCATTCTGTTGATCATCTCTGAGGTGTTAACATCGCTGTTCTCTCAGAAAATAATCTAAAGTGTTATCAATGTGAAGAAGAGTACATTTCCTTGAAGAAGGGTTAATACGTTATATAATTGATGCATAAAGGTTCGTGCTTCCTCTATAAATAGAGCAACCTCTAGCATTTAAATTCATTCTGGTGATCATCTCTGAGGTGTTAACATCGCTGTTCTCTCAGAAAATAATCAGCTTTCTAAGTGATATCAAGGCGTACATTTCCTTGAAGAAAGGTAAATACCTTATTATATCAAGAAGAAAAATGAATAAGTCCTCGTATAAGGATATCATTCCTAGTGTCTCAGGATATTCTTGTGGTAAATGCTGTAAGAAGTTTCTCCGTGGATATGATAAAAGACGACATGAGCTACGTTGTAAAAAGCTCTTCAAGTGTAAATATTGTAATGTAGCCTTCAAAGACAGTTATAAGGGTCGTCGACACGAAGATGCGTGTGAAATAAACAGACCTGAGAAGAAACGTAGATTAGAACCGTCAAAGCAAGAGTTATTATCTGCAATGGAGGAGTGTGACATGAAAGAATATGAAACTTCATTCCATGGACGTTTGAAATCGTATTTTATACGATGTGAATCGACTAAGGATCTGAATATATACCTGCATGAAGCAAAACAGCGGATAATCCAGGCTGTGCATAAAGAGCTTGGTATTCACAAGAGTTTGAAAATTAATCTGTTAGCTGAGTGTAGATTTGTTAATAGTATCGGAGAAACCTGTGACAAGACATTTAAAACCAGAAATCAAGCTGTTTTCCTAGAAACGGATCTGGACTCTATGCTGGAAACCAAAATGAAGAAATTGGTTACTGAAATGGAGGAATCACAACTAAAGGGAAGCAACTGGGCTCTGCTTGCTGTGGAAGGGGTGCGCCTTCGTATCAACAAGTTCAACCCGTTACGAGGAAGTAGCTACATACCACTACCGCCATCTGTTGAAGCAAGAAAAGCCTGCATTAACATCCAGAATTTAACTGATGAGCTATGTTTCATGTACTCTGTATTGGCCAAATTCGTTGAGAAGGATGCGCAACGGGTGAGCAAATACGCACAATTCCAAGATAAGTACGACTTCAGCTGTGTTTCCTATCCTACTCCACTTTCCCAAATACCTAAATTTGAGAAGCTTAATAGGATGTCTATCAATGTCTTCGGTCTGGATGAGAAGCATGAAGTGTATCCGATAAAGGTTGCTGACACTGAACTACCTGACCACTGTGACCTCCTGCTATTGAGTGACAGTAGTGGAAAACATCACTATGTATATATCAAGAATTTTGAGAAGCTCGTTCGACGTCAAAAAACTAAGCATGGTAGAGTGATATATACCTGTAAGCGGTGCTTTACACATTTTGATAATCGATATGGACAAAGTGGGCTGGAAAAACTGGAAGAACATGCAGCTATCTGTAATCAGCATGGTGTTGCAAGGGTAGTTATGCCTACAAAGGATAAATCAATTGTACAGTTTAAAAATGTGGAGAGGATGCTGAAAGTACCTTATGCCATCTATGCGGATTTTGAGAGTATTCTCACTCCATGTCATACGTGTATTCCCAGTCCTGAAACTTCCTATACAACCCCTTATCAAGAGCACACAGCAATGAGCTTCTGTGTTTACGTTAAACCATCAACCAACGTTGAACATCTGGAAACTGGTCTTCTTAAGCATCCCTATGTATATCGTGGTGTTGATGCTGCTCAGAGGTTTATGGAATACCTGTCATTCCTTGCAAAGGAGATTAACAATATATACAAATCCGTCATGCCCCTGAAACTTACAGATCAACAGCAGATGGATTTTAACGCCTCTACAGTATGCTACTTGTGTGGAAAAACCTTTACTGAAGAGAACTATAAAGTACGCGACCATGATCACATCAGTGGTGAATATCGGGGGAGTCTGCATAATGAATGTAATTTAGCCTGCAAAACACCTAAATATATCCCTGTCTTCATGCACAACCTCAGTGGATATGACTCACACTTCATTGTTAAGGAGCTGGGATGTACAAGTGAGCGGGTGGAAGTAATTCCTAGCTCTGAAGAAAGCTATATATCATTCTCCAAGTATGTCGGAAATATAAAGCTACGGTTTGTAGATAGTTTTCGGTTCCTGAGTACAAGCTTGGATAAGCTGGTAAAAAATCTAACATCGTATCCTGAGACATTGAAGTACTTCGGAGAAGACAAGTTGAAGTTGACGACCCGTAAGGGTGTATTTCCCTATGATTACATCACTTCATGGGACGTCTTGAACGAAACCTGCTTACCTCCTAAGGACTCCTTCTACAATAAATTAAATGAAGAGGAAATTAGTGATGCTGACTACGATCATGCTAAAAATGTATGGGAGCTGTTTAATGTCAGAAACCTGGGCGAGTACAGCGACCTCTACTTAATCTCTGATGTGCTTTCCTAGCTGATGTCTTTGAGACACTTAGGGAGCAACGACTCTAAACACACAAAGTCGACCCTGCACATTATTTCACCTCTCCAGGACTTACATGGGATGCCATGTTACTGTACACTGGAATTCAGCTGGAATTGTTACAGGATTATGATCAATTACTCATGTTGGAGTCTGGTATAAGAGGAGGTTTATGTCAAGTTTCCCACCGCTATGCAGAGGCTAATAACACCTACATGGAGAAGTATGATCCGTCGAGACCAACCCAATTTATTACCTATGAGGACGCCAACAACCAATATGGGTGGGCAATGAGTCACGCTCTCCCTTATGGTAGATTTGAGTGGGTATCACCTGAAAAAATTGACTTAGAAAGACTACAAGAAGATGATCCTTACGGCTACATATTAGAAGTCGACGTCGAGTATCCTGCAGAACTTCACGATCTACACAACGATCTACCTTTCCTGCCTGAGTGTATGACGCCTAAGGACTCTCCTACAAAGAAACTGATACCTCATCTAGGACCTCGAAATAAGTATGTACTACATTACATGGCGTTGAAGCAAGCTCTTGATCATGGACTACGGTTAACAAAAATCCAACGTGTGCTACAATTCCAACAGTCTCGATGGTTAAAACCGTATGTGGAATTTAACAACAGACTACGACAACAGGCCGCAAATGATTTTGAGAAGGATCTCTACAAATTGTTCAACAATGCTATGGTCGGAAAAACTATGGAGAACCTGCGTAATCGTATGGATATACGGCTGGTGACAAATGAGAAGACTCTGGAAAAGTTAATTGCAAAGCCAACGTTTATCGACAGGACTATATATGCTTCTAATCTAGCTGCTGTACATATGGCCTCCCGACAGATCGTATTCAACAAGCCTATATACATCGGTATGAGTGTGTTGGATATCTCCAAGACATTAATGTACCGGTATCACTATGATGTGTTGTTACCGTATTATGGAGCTGAAAACCTGAAGCTTATGTATATGGACACTGATTCGTTCGTTCATCGTGTTACAACTGAAGATGTGTACCAGGATAAGCTACGTTTTCTTGGGCACCTAGATACTGCTAATTATCCTACAAGCCATATATGCTATTCACCTCTAAACAAGAAGGTACTTGGGAAATTTAAAGATGAGGCTAATGGTAAAATCATTCAACGCTTTGTAGGGCTACGACCTAAAATGTATGCCCTAGATATCGACGGTTCAATGATAAAAAAGATTAAAGGAATAAAACGTAGTGCTATTAAGCAGTACGTCACGTTCGAGAGCTATATTGACTGCCTTAAAACCAGAGAAATTACCAGAACGCCCATGAATCTGATCCTGTCGCGACAGCATGCTCTTGCCACAGTACAAGTGAATAAAATTACATTGACACCATACGACGATAAAAGAATTATTGCTGAGGACGGAATAACGACATACGCCTATGGACATTACAGCATTACAAGTAGTGTATAAGAGAATTTAAGTTGAATATGAAGATTTTTCTCGTGAGTCTACAATCTTAAAAAAATGAAGGTTATCCGTGTGCTATATATGCAGCTAGCTGACGACCGATGAAGAAAGAAGAAGATGGAAGGGAAGGTGGTAACCCTGCCATTAGGAGCAATCCTAGTGCTAGTCTCAAGCCTAGATAAAAAGGGGAGAGACGCCTACAACAAACTAAAATAAATGTATGTTGACGTAAACTTTTCAATTAAAACTCTCGAATAATAAAACCTGAATAAAACATTGCAATTTCACTAAAAGAAAGTTGAGGTTATCTTTGGTTAGCCAGATTAGGTTAGTCGATGACCGAGTAGAATAGATGATGAGAGGAACGTTTAGGATTGGTCGGCTTAATCTAGGCTAGGCTCTCGTACTTATTGTCTAAGTTATGAAGGAAGAATTAGTTTAGATTGATTTAGCAATGGATTGGTTACGTGTTGTTCTTACGTTTTGTTACGTGGTTACATGGTTGGTACGTGTTGTTACATAGCGTGATGAGACTGTTACATAGCGTGATCAGTTTGTTACATAGCGTGATGAGTTTGTTACATAGCGCAATCAGGTTGTTACATAGCGTTATCAGGTTGTTACATAACGCGATCAGTTTGTTACATAGCGCGATCAGGTTGTTACATAGCGCGATCAATTTGTTACATAGCGTGATCAGGTTGTTACATAGCGCGATCAGTTTGTTACATAGCGCGATCAGGTTGTTACATAGCGTGATCACTTTGTTACATAGCGCGAAAAGGTTGTTACATAGCGTGATGAGTTTGTTACGTGGTGTTACGTCTTGACACGTGGTTACGTGCTTATGTTACGTAGTGTAACGTCTTCTCATGCTGTTATGTTACGTTGTGTTACGTCTTGTTACGTGGTTACGTTAGATGATGATAGGAATGAATAGACGATGAGAAGATCCAGAGCAAACAAGGTGGCAATAGGTTAGGACGTATACTTCACTGTGAAACGATATACAGTTTGTCCCTCTCCGTCTCGCACACTACTCTTTAACATATAAAAAGTTTGTAAGGTTTAGAAAAAAGTATATAAAAGTGTTGTAACGCTGGATGATAAAAGTTTTATAATCGAATTACTCTCTATATTACCGTATAAAGCTACATTCCTTCTCCTTCAAACCCTGTCTATCCTTGTATCTCTCCCGTTTTCCATATTTCACCCATATAAACGTATACTCTGCTCCTCAACCCATGTCTAGACTAGCACCTCTCCTCATATGCCCCTACCGCTCTCATATAAATGCATTTTCCTCCTTGAAGACTCTCTCAACCTAGCACTACCTTCGTTTTCCCTATCTTTCCCATATAAACGCATACTCTGTCATTCAGACCTTCCTGTCTAGCCTAGCGCTTCTCCTCATATTCCCTACCTCTTTCATATAAGACGCATTCCCTACTTCAACCCTGTCTAGCCTAGCATCGACCCTCGTATTCCCTATCTCTCGCATATAAACGCCTACTGTATCATTCAAAACTCCTAGCCTAATACCTCTCCTCGGTTCGCTATCTCGCTCATATCAAACGCCATATTCTACCCTTCAAGTCCTGTTTAGTATAGCATCTTTCCTTGTATCCCCTATCTCTCTCGTATAAAGCGTATCCCTCCCTCCTTTAGCATCTGACTAGCCTAGCATCAGCCCTGGTATTCCCTATCTCTCCCCTATAAACGCATTTTCCTCCTTGAACTGTCGCATCTACCCTCGTTTTCCCTATCCTTTCCCATATAAACGCAAAAAGTAGCCTAGCTTCTGTCTATCATACCATCTGTCCCCGTTTTCCATATATTCCTCATATAAACGTATACCGTACTCCTTAACCTCTGTCTACACTAGCACCTCCCCTCGTATAACCTATCTCTGTCGTATAAAGCATATCTCTCCCTCCTTCTGTCCCTGCTCTACCTCAGAACTCTCCTCGTTTTCCCTATCTCTCCCATATAAACGCATTTTTTTCTCCTTGAAGGCTCTCTCGACCTAGCATATACCCTCGTTTTCCTCGTGTCTTCATATAAAAAGCCTTACTCTACCCTTCAAACCCCGAATAGTCTAGTACCTCTCCACGTATACCCTATCTCTCCCGTATAAACGCATTTTCCTCCTTGAACGCTCCTTCAACCTAGCTACTCCCCTAGTTTTCCTCGTCTCTTCATATAAAAAGCCATACTCTACCCTTCAAGCCCTGTCTAGCATAACACTTCTTCTCGTATTCCCCGTATCTCTCATATAAAGCACATCCCCCAGTCCTTCAACCCATGTCTTAGCCTAGCATCGATCCTCGTAGTCCCTATCTTCCCCATATAAACGCATTTTCCTCCGCATATACCATCGTTTTCCCTATCCTTTCCCATATAAACACAAAATTGCGCCAGAATGGACCTATATCCTCTACTCCTGGATGTAAATAAATATGTAGCCAGAATGTGACGCTGATGATCCCAGAAGTTTTGCGCCACCAAAAATCTACTACTACTACTAAACCCTCAATGCCGTGTACTTGGGTTAATAGGGCTATTAAGTGCCAATCGTTTCCGGGGACAGAGATATACAATTTAAATCGGCTCCAAGTAGTTCACTTTAGCTATTTCTCGGTTTCATGTGTCCAGCAATTGTCTAGTCCTTTTTCCGAGATGTTAACCGAAACTTTTGAAGAGCAGCTAATAAAAAAATTTGCGATCACAAGGAGAACTTAGGAGAAAGCGATGGTAGGAATACGCAATGAAGTATAATCCTATAGCCAGTCGCATATACTAGTTAGCATATTAACATACACTGAACTGTTATAAAATGGATACTGTTTACTACTGTCTAAAAGTACGCTTCAGGCAATAATTATTTAATTCCGCTATTGGATTTATTCTTTTGCCATTTTAAAATTATAATTCAGTATTAAATTTCCATGAAATTGCATTTATACTTTTAATATACCGAGCTAGTCGATTGAGCGGTTACATGTGAGGCTTACATTCAGGAGGTCCCGGGAGTGATTCCCGTCGAACTATGACCTGGAATTTTAATAGTTTTCCCTGCTCGATGGGCGAACGCTGATTTCTCTTCTACCATGAACTTCTTCCCCTCATTTCTCTTTCATTCCGTTTCTTGTCATGTCTCAGGTGTGCTTATAGGTTTCGCGGTGTGAAGCGTTATCAGACAGATGGCGCGGAAGTTTGCTCCAAGGAAAGTGTATTCCCCGTGGACACCAGAGGAATACGTGGTTGTAAGAGTAATTTATCCTGGATGGTTGTAGCCGCAATAGATATGTGCAGGCTCCCCTTTGTTGTATATGCTATACTTTTTATGTTAAACTCTAATATATGAAATGTTAACATAACGATACTTTACGTTAATAGTTCACACGATACACAAATGCAACAAATATGTACATAAATCCATATTAATGACGTAACTGATAGTGTATCTGCGTGTAATTCCCGGAGTAATTTCGGTTAGGGCGTGTTGGTTAGAGAAACTTTTCCTCCGGGCTTTCGACTGAGTCATCTCTGTCTCTGGAAGCTAAACGTGTGATGAAATGTTGAACTGCATAAGTAGGAAGTAAAACCAATAATGTAATAAGTGACAATGAAGTAATAACTACTCGTAGTGTACATATGACAGTATGTTTCAATTCCATAACTTTTGTGTTGCTTAAACAATTAAAAATGCCTAGCTGATAAATTCTGTCATGCCCTTGGTCGTTATATCACGAAATCAATACCTAGACGAAAATCATTCCGGAAACGTATCACAGTAGTGTGATGTAATAGCATTTCAGGGATTCATTGGTAAGGACCATTAAAAAAAGGGAAGGGCAGATTTTGTTTCTTAAGCCAAGTAGGTACAGAATATACCTTAACACGTTAATCTTTCTCTGGAAGTATTTTTACCTTCTCCATTATCCTACTCTCTCAAATATTGGTGTAAAAAGATAATTTTTTGCTAATGCCCTTGAGTATTAATTTGGCTGACACTGGTCTGTATTAATCAGGAACGCCTGAAAAATATCAATACAACATTTATTGTCCAGAATCTCCTATTCAAGTATATTAAATACTATCAGATTTTGGGAAATATTTACAAACCTTGTATTAATACCAAACTCCGTTTTAATGTTTAATGTGAGTTAAATATAAGTTCAAACCAATTAATGTTTCATAGTAGTATGGAATCCTGTTGCAAAACAAACTCAAAAATTTTTGTACAGTTATATTATCAGCAGCGAAGCCTGACAATTTTTCTGGTTAGCCTGCAGAAGCACAGTTACCTACATTGTAAACCATTACTGAGCACAACAGCTTAAAATAATGGATACGTTTCTTAATTTAAACTAACATTAAACTTCCCGTAGACCGCTTTGTTATTCTCGGCATGCCTGTTGAAAATATTGCTAAAATGTTGAAGAAAATGATACTCCAAAAGATATATAGTTTTAGAAATTTAATCCGTGAACTGAATATCTCAGTCATCTTGAGACAGTTTGTTCTCCTAATAAGTTGTTAATGGCTTGAGGATTTATATTCTATTAGCCGTTAACTTCTGTATGTGAAAATAACATCTTAATTAGTTCCGAGGAATAATAAAAATGTGCAACGGAACAAGCAATAGAAAACTCAGCATGGAGTACTTTGTACAGAGCAAACATTACATATTTAAGTATAATTCAGAAATATCTCCGAAGGATTTTGCCATTCAGGTATTAAGATTGCTCATTAGGACATTGTATCTAATTTCATTTTCTTACTACACAGCATTTTGTTTTAATTTTCTAACTCAAATGTGTAAGTGTACACAGCCTGAGGTACAAGTAGTGAGGTGCGGGCCTCCACTCATCCTGGAATTACCCGAGACAGATTTCAACCCCTTATGTTATGTTTCCCATTTGGGGGACGCAATTGTCAGTTCCCGTGGGAGAGTGGGGGTTGAAGCCTCGCCTCGAGTATGGGTGTCCATATAGCCGAACATTTCTGTGTACATGTAATGTAAGTACCAAAGCAACAACACAGATTACGAGAGACTGAGAAGAAAATAAATTCTGATGTGTTGCATTCTCATCAATTTCGGTATTACTCTTCTAGAAACTATTCGTAGAAAAGCCTTATTCTTCTATTAGTTCATGGCGATCGAGATGGGCATTTGGGGAAGTAGTTTAATTACACATTTCATTATAGGAATAATAAATCCATGGTCCCTATGTAATGACTTTGAAATTAAGTTCTCTTTGCGGAACCATAACAAAAAAATAGAATGTTTTGAATTCACACGTTTCCCTACTCATTTTCTACAAAATGGTATTACTTGATCTTATTTTTCTATCTAATTCTTGTTAATGCAGATAAAATTTGATTTCACATTTATACATTTCTTTGTATTGTAAGAATAATACGTTGGACTAAAGCGATAGTCAAATTCTTAAAAGTGGATTGCTATGTAATGAGTTTGAAATATTATACTCATTGCATTACCACGAGAAAAAACAGATAGCGAATTATCACTTAAAAAAATAAAAGATTTTGAAAATTCAAACCAATAAAAAAGAATATCTGGGAAATGGTTCACGTCCCAAAACATATTTGGGATACTTTTTGTGGCTTAAAGTGATCTATATATTTTGTGTAGTAAGATTTTATTTGCCTTACAGCATACTAATTGTACAAAAGTTATTTGGAATGAAGAATACTATTGCTAGAAAATTAAGATATACACTTTATTTGTCAAAAACAATTAAACAATATATCGTATTTTAATCAATGTATTTAGAGCCATTTTGGGAAAATAAACAATAACGACAACCTTTTAGTGGAACAGGTATTTTTAAGTGGGAATAATTTCATGAAGATTTTCTTGTCCCGTCCTTGGAAGGCACTGAATTCAAATACTAAGTATGGCATTTAACCGACTTTTAGCTCTTGAATTACGCTATTCATAGACAGATAGCCAGATGCATACATATACTCCCAACCCTCTTGTCTAAATACACGCACCCACACCCGAATCTCTTGTCTAAATACGTATTTTTATCCAGTTAGCCTCAAAACGTGTATTTACTGTGAAATTTCTGTATCCAATTTTTGTGAGAATGCAATACTTCTACTTACAATAAATAAGTGTTTGGGAAGGTAAAAGAGAGTTGAAACAAGTATGGATTCAAAGGATTAAGAATAGCTTTTGAGAAAATATTCATAAGTATTACAAATATTAAGGCGCACCGGACAACCTTTTTCATAGAGTATTTCCTTATCTTTTACTTTCTCAACAACGACTGAATGTGTCGCGGTTACGTCGTGTTATCTTATTTGGTGAGCGCCTGTTATTGTTTTACTATTTCAAATTTTGAGTTCTTTGTCCTCCGGCTAGCTATTATTGCCCAGTCGAGCAAATCTCTTGAACAGGGTGTGTAAACGGAAAGGAATTATTACTGAAAGATAACACTGATAAAAGAATTTGTTTTTACACTTTTTTTTCCTTCACAGTTTATTCATTTCACATAATTACTCTTGATACACGCCCGACTGAAACTGTTATATTTTCTAATGTCACTATAATCACATATTTGCTGCACATTATTAATTCACGTATTTCACATTTATAACTGACTTTACGACGCGAGAGATTCTGTAAAACTGCACGACGTATAACCTTTGTATGATTCTGTTGGACTGCACGACGTATTACCCGCGAGTGCTTCTGTTGGACTGAACGTTACCCGTCTCTTGGCTTCATAATTTATACTCCGTCACCCGATATGCCTAAAGATTATAACCGAGCTTCTATTGGTTAATAAAACGCGCCAACATTAGCGTCTATTTTTTTATCCAATCAAAATTACGAACACATATACTCTAGGGCAGAAATTCCCTCCATTTCTAAAGAAACGCGCGCTACTCTGACGTCATTTGCTTGCCTCTTCTAATTAATAAACAACTCACCCCCTCGCTCATTGTTGCCCGCTCTTATTGTCAGTTTCAGTGAGGCCGTGTAAACTTATTTCATAACAATGCTTATAATTAACAAACATCTCAAATCAATGTCATACAATAATGTTTATTTACACTACAATCACTCTGGCATTTACATTGTTGTGATATAAAATACTGCCACAAATGAAGTTTGAATAAACTTCAAGCTAGAGATGAACTTCGTGTTCAAGCTAGAGATGACTAATAAGTTCTATATTTTGAATTTTTGTAAATAACCTTCAAATTGGTCACCACGGAGATCATGAAGCTCACTACTTGTATCAACCTGCAAATTCCTATTCGTTGTAATTGAATTTTATATCACTGAGAAATTACAGAAGGCAATTCAGGACGTTAAACAAAGTGCGAAACTCATTAAGATGGCAATTTGTATAAAATGATATTCAATAGATTTAGCGTTTTTCGATTCTATCCTTTTTTTCTCTTTACCTCATTCAAAGAAAACTTGATATGTGTTCTAAACAGCTCTCATTCCCAGCTCTCATTCCCTCAACTTTAAAAAAAAGTATGGGGGATTAAATGTAAGTGAGGTCGTATACCCTAAATTGAAATAATTTATAGGCAAATACTTTGTCATGATTAAAGTAAAGTAAATAGAGGAATCGACTGAGCGGGATGGGTCTACGGTAACATGTGAGATTCGCATGCGTGAGATTCCGGGTTTGATTTCCGTCGATCGCCCACTCTGACTTTGGGTTTTTCACAGTTTTCCTTGGTCGGTCGGCAAATTCTGTTGTGTTTCTCGTTTATCCAGATTTCCTTTTCATCATTTCCTTTTTATTTCCATCTTTAAGGCGTACTTCTAAGTTTCGTGGCGTATGGCGGTGTCGGAGATATGGTGCGGATGCTTGCTCCAAGGAAAGAGTATTCTCCGTGGACACTAGAAGGATTTTGGTCGACGGTCGTTCATCGCCCTCTCTAGGCAGTTCCAGCAGCGGGACGGGTCTTCAAGCCTGAACTTTAGGAGCTTTCGCGCGTCTCTGTGACCTGTCTACCTGGTTCTTTCACTTCATCCCTTCTTCCTGGTGCCTTGTAGCCATAATTGATTTATGTAGGTCACAGTGCGCGACCTAACCTATAACTATATCTATACCTAAATAGGAGATTAACATTTATAAACAGTTATATATATACTTACCTTGATACCCGTAAAATGGTTATGGGTGGAGAAATGATAGATGCGGGTATGCCACATTAGATAATTTGTATATCTAATCTGTTGACCTGAAGAATCTCCGATAGATTAAACAGAACAGAAAAGTGGATCATAGGATATTATTTTACAGACTAACCTGTTATTACTAAAAAAGAGCTCGCTTCCTTCCGAGTTTCAAATTATTCCCAAGTCCCTTTTTCAACACCTCTGCTGTAAACCAAGGAAATGCTGTTCCACTGCATGTTCGGGGCTTAAAGCCTCTTCTTATTTATAGAGCCATTGCATACCGAATCGTTCAATGGATGTGTTAGCTCTTTCCTGGTATTTTGGTACTTTAATATCTTTCTTATTAATCTTGCTCAATTTTTTAAAATGTAATCATTATACAGGGTGGACCATTTAAGTTGAGATTGTGCACCATCTCGAAAATTAAGCGTTGTAGACAGAAATGTCTTTAATAAATGTTGCTTGATATTATGGGGAAAGTAAATGCCATTAGTCGTGTTTTGTTTGGAGGGCGTTATGATGGTCATTTTAGGGTAAATTTAATTTCACCTTAAATATAGGTTCCCATTTAAAGAAATTAAACGGACCCTAAAGTGACTATCATAACGTCCTCCAAACAAAACACGACAAATAACATTTACTTTCCACCATAATATCAAGCAACTTTTATTCAAGACACTTCTATCTACAAGGCTTAGTTTTGGAGATATTATACAGCCTCAACTTAAATGGTCCACCTTGTCTATTTACTAAATAATCTGTAAATATTAAATAATCTGAATCTAAATCCACTTCCTGCTCATATGAAATTAAATATTCAAAGGTGTCTTCTGTATAAAACCTGCCTGTTTGCATGATGTGCGTCAGGGCAATGATGGTTGGCTTCCCTAACTCCCCACACCCGCACTCACGACAGGCTTTCTGTCCTTCATTACCACGTAGTCACTAGCGTCAATGGGCAGCTTTCATTTGCGAAGATGGGAAGGCAGTATTTTGGAACAACGTATATTTGTATGTAAATGTCGTTTTAAATACGAATTGGCTCGTCGCGTTCGTGAAGAATTCACCCTGAAATTTCCTACACAATTGCCTCCTTGGAGAACGTCAATCCACGATCTTGTGAATAAATTTGAAACTGCTATTTCCGTGAAAAACAAAAAACACATGCAAAGACGTACAGTTTTAATAGAAGAAACATTGGTTGAAATTGCCTAAATTTTGAACGTTCGCTACGAAAATCAACATCAAGTTAGCACAAGAGTTAGCACATACTGCAGTAAAAGAAAGCATTTCACCATTTGCTATAAAGAAAGAGTTAATTTTGTTATATTTTATTTGCAGGTTTACAGGAATACAATTTTAGGAAGTGAAGATAGAGTGCTATCACGGTCGAATGCAGCATGTTGTGCTATCCAGACGCAAAACCCCGTACGAGCGGTCAGGTATTATGCCGAAGACTACTTTTATTATAAGATTATTTCAGAATATTTTGGTTCCAAGTGGGAATTACTTTTTTGAATTTGTAAAGTATTGCATATGTTATTGCTTATAATTTATGGGCAGTAGTTTGTAGGCCATCTAAAGCTGCAATGGTGACATCGCTTGAAAATAAAAATGTATTTAAAAGCGTGTGTTATAACTCAAATTACTCAATAGCTCATTTTGCCATTGATCAAAAGTAGCATTAAGAGTTACGCTGAATAAAATCGTAGGTAGTGTCATCACTGTTTACCTATTAGTTTTTCCCCATTTGAAGTATTAATACGCATTGTTCTATTTATACATATCCCTATTCTGTATTATATTTACCACGTATAAGGTGTATTTATTTCATGAAATATTGTCTACAAATTGTATCTATTCATCCCACTAATAACTTTAATGTTTTTAAGTTGAACTCTCTTCTTTGGTGAAAATATCTTATCCAAATACTCAACCGGAGCAAACTTCCTTTTTATTTCTCTTGATCATATTCTTCAGTCTTAGTGGCCTGTTCCATCCTCAAATCAGTTTTATCTTGAATGAGCTGGATCTTTTCCACCTCTGGTTTATATACTGCAGCTCAATGAATTATGTTCTGATCCATTCCTTTTAAGTGACTGACTATGTTGTATATTCCTATCCTTAATTCAAGATATGTTAGTTTTTCTGTTTTTTATTGATTTCTTATTCTGCTCTATCATGTATGTCCAAGCAGAGATCTAGTAAATGTCATCATCTTTTGAATATGGCTGTAATTTTCCCTTTTAATGGTCTATCATTTCTTGCCGTATAACTATACTGGAGCTGTCATTATTTTATAAAACTTTAATTTTACTTCTCTACGTGTTATTGCCATACTTATCTGGCTTAAAACCTCAGGAAACAAACATGATAAGCTATCTGTTAGAAAACCATTTAAGGAAAGAGCTGAAAGCTTACTTAAAAGTAACAGACTTCACGCTCCTGTGAAAAAAGCATCTAACACGATGGTAAAGTTTCAGGGTAACTTAGATTGCAGATTGAGCAAGAAAGAAACTAAAACAGCCCAGCACAATTTATGGTTCTGTGAGGCCTTCATTAACAGAAGATATATTGCATTTGGGGAAATGTTTTTAGAATCAGAATAATTTAAAGGTATATCTGTTATGACACTGTATTCCTTGGTAAACGATGTAGGCACAATGAATTGGCTTTAAAACGATACAGGTAGCACAATAAGCCCAAAGCTGAAGTGCGCACGGAGCAATGACGGTAATCTGTATCATATAGGGTAAAACAAGATTGCTATACTTTCTTAATATCTTACATTTTATCTGTTTTATGTTTATTTTGTATGTCTGCATCCATATATTAAAAGAAGTGTTAGAATTAATCAATTATCACTTTGTACTTTCGCTGTGCATTTTCTCTCTAAAATAAATTTTAGTCTACTTGGATGTTGAAGCGGCACATTGCCTCACGTTGATGAAGTCAACTTTGAACTACACGTTCCAACGCGTTGTGGCCGCAAGTTTGAAGGTGTAATCTGCTCCACAAAGTACAGCCATGTAGCCGCGTTTCATGCTGCGCTCATCTGTTTGTGTTAATTTGCATTGGTACTCCTCTCTGGATCTGTTTGTTTGCTGTTATGGTGCTTAGAAGAGCCAGACTGAGGATTACCTTGTAAAGGAGTGACGTTGATCACAAGGTCGGTGATGGACTGAAAAACCATGCAGATCATTCATTCACTTTTATTAAAGATCCTGTAACTCTGACACTGGAAATCGTAACTAAGAAATCTGTCACCGTTACGAGTAATGCCTAAAGACGCAGTTTGCCTTCTTTTCTCGCGCACCTGATTACAAGCTGTTTTGCGTTCTAAATTAGACGGCAGAGTATTTACATTTTAAACATGTGATTACATTAGAAAACACAATCTTTATGGTGCATAATATTACACTTTACTCACTAATTTTCCTGGGGGACATTTCAACACATGAATTGCTTGCTTTCTTGGCAGTGATAAACTTAAATATGTCATCTGTGTATTTTAACACGTGAGCTACATGTTCACTTGAGGCTGATAATTTAAGAATGCTCCGAATAATACGTTCTGCTTACTATTTATAGAAATTTTCCCCAAAGACTTTCTATTCCTTCATTGGATGAACATTTCGCGTCCCTGATCATGTCCTTGTCCTTTGCTATTTTATCTCACACTTTGGGTTGGCTTAACACTACGTCACAGGACATTATTATAACAGGACGACGGTATTTTCACAAAAGAAATGCTTTGGCTAGCCCTCCCCCTAAATTATGTTAGGCTTGTTAAGACATAATGGTACATAGAACTTCTACCCTACCAGAAATAACAAAAGCATGTAGCTAGCTAGCGGTGTAAAACTGCACATTTCCTTGCTTGGTGTCAATTTAAGGCACGAATTTTTGCTTGGACTGACAGCTTTCTTGCCTTACGAGAAAATATTCTATTGTTATATTGAATTTTTGTACCCGTAACAACATTTTGATCCTAACAAAAATATCAAACTGATTACACTGATAAGTATTAACAACATGACTTACAAATGTCTAAAAAAATATCACCTATGATGTAATTACCTACAGAGTAATATGGGGCGACATAATGGTTTTGGAAATTTAGTCTAGTTTTATAAAATTCACACACATAGCTTTTCAAGTTTGTCTTCTGATTTGGCATCATTGGCATTGGCATCACCTGCATGTTCTAAAATATCAAAAGCTATCCTCTCATTCTAATCATAGTTAGTGTATCTTCTTTATATCTGTTTTAAGATTTCACACATTTGCATGCTAAGAAGAACGCAACTGCTATTCACAAAACATTTCTGCCGTTAAGGTATTCATTCATTCATTCATTCATTCATTCATTCATTCATTCATTCTTCTTCGTATTAATTTTGCCTCATTCATGAAAAGTGTAACTTGAGATAGAGTTACACTAATTTTGCTTACAAACAAAATATAACACCTAATGTATCATGCACTTATTCTGCAAGGAATTAGAGGCCATCTCAACCTTGGAATTCTGAAAAC
The DNA here is from genome assembly GCA_030765065.1 of Deroplatys truncata. NCBI lineage: Eukaryota > Metazoa > Arthropoda > Insecta > Mantodea > Mantidae > Deroplatys > Deroplatys truncata. The sequence continues at coordinate 174,641,661 of CM060981.1, forward strand.
GCTTCCACCGATCACTACTTGTAACACAATTATGTACTCGTACATTGGTATGTATCTCTGTAATACAATTAAGTTCTTAAAACTTAAGTTGGAAAATTCCTGCATTTAGTTTAGTGAGCGCTTTTGAAAGACAAGTGAAAATATTTTGTACGGCCATGCCACAGATATCAATTGACACATCCATGAAATAACCATTTTTTATTTAAAACTATTTTTGTACCTTTGTATCCTGTCAAATCGCCTATATTTCTTCATCTATGCCTTAAAACCCCATATTGCATTTCCATTGTGTACATTTTTGTCTTTAAAATGCCTTATTTTAAAGTATATAGCTTTCACAACGAGTCTGTTTTCTTATATCAGCTCTGTTGAAGTTAATAAGACAATAAAAGCGACATTTTCTCGGAGTGCTTCTCTCGAAAGCAATCACTGCTACGCCGCCTCCACTTATTTTACACAGTACATCGAACACTTGTAGGATCGATACTTCGATATATCTTGAAAACAGTTAAACATGACATGGAATTACTTCGTAACGATCCCAGAGGCATTGTCTCATGGTGGTATTAATCTTCAGCTCACTCCCTTCTGCCCTCGATAACCTCCAACTATTTATTTTGCCATCACAACTTCGACTCTCCACGCTCCTTGTACACCGTCTCTTTAATAGGCCTGGAGAAGCAAAGGGCGTGGAAGAAAATTGGAAGGATGAAACTATAGGGCGTGTCACAGTAATGAGTCAAAACTTCATTCTTTTGTCAAGGATTTAGTGAACGGTTTTTCTTTTATTTGTATTTCTTAATGTAGAACAATGGAATTTCTTTGCTACAGGTAGAGGAAATTAAGGGGAGATTAAACGGCTAAGTTGCCAAAAAAATGGCAATTTAAATTTTTTATGTAGTCTTAAAAATTGGAAGTTTCTCTTTAACTTATATTGGTATATTTAATATTCTAAGCTCACTATTGATGTTTTAAGTATATTTGTTAATAATGTTGGAGCATCTGCGTTGTCGTATTCTGAATTCTGCACTACTTCACCGAAAAAATATTAACTTCTATGCTCTTTGGAGTACAGAAGAATGTTTCAGCTCATATTCTATGAAAAGATACACTGTTCAAATTGGTACCAGTTATAAATATGGCAGCTTCTACATGTTCAATCAATTTTATTTTTGCTTTATAAATATGCATACATGAGATGTTTTCTTTAATGTTACCTTGAACAGTGCTTTCTTTGAATGCATTGTCTGATATAAATGACGCTTTTCACAGGAACTAATGAGGTTATCTAAATGAAAGAAATCAGCACCTCAATGGTGTAATTGATCTATTTTGGTGTTAACGGTGGTTATGTTTCAAAAAATTAATGTATAACAAACGTTAATAAAATTTGTGTAATTAAGAAAAAACAGAATCTTATGTCTACATTCACATGACTTTCTCTACCTTCAATCGCTTATTAGTGGGTGTACAAATTATTCTTATGAAAGTTTGTTTTTCTATCTACTTCATTTTAATCGGAATAAACCTTTGCAGAAATAGCTGCATTACATACTACGTTATAAACACAAAGGGAATAGCGATAGCCAAAAGTTTAAGAACTGGACACTATATGCTATCCTTAAAATTCCATACTGTTTCCATGCAATCGCGAGAAACAACTGTAAAACGATGGGACTTGAACAATTCGAACCATTAATAACAGCTATATCAAAAATGGCTTATACCACAAGACTTATCAAATTGTGTATTTTAAAGAGATCTACATTTTTCGTCTATCGCTTAAAGTTTACTAGTTGTACAAGATTATACAAAATCCCTTCTGAATAGGGAACTTCGCAGGTTATTCCAAGAAAATTTAAAATACAAATTTTATTTGTCGTCTTTAATATATGGTAGTTTAATCAAAATCGTTAGAGCTGTTTTTTAGAAGATCATAAAAATTTTCGAAAAATGTTCCATGTAACCGATATTTTGAGGTGGAGGATTTTATTAAGAATTTTTGTATCGCACCTTTGGAAGATAAACAGGGACCTTTTTCTATAAGTGCTCTTTTTGAGTTCAAGGAATTTAAAATATGTATTTCCAGTGAAATTTCGGTATCGAATTTTTGGGTGGAATGCAATACCTCCTGTAATTACTATGTACGTGGTAGAGAACGTTAAAATCATATCTTTCATAATATACTACATTATTGTATAAAGGTATATGTGTGAACTGAGAAGGCGTAGATTTATATTCCGCAAACATTTTAGTTTAATATGTTAAACAGTTTCTGAATGAGTCATGAAGTCACGAAATTTAACATTTGCGGGATAGCGCTTTTAGTCTCTTCTTAAGGCAAACAGGGTGCAAAATGCCATTACACCTAATCGTACCTGGTAATCGAGTAGGAACATCCAGAAATAAAAAAGAAATGTGATACGAATTTTGCATTTAAACAGCAAAATGTCAGGCGTAGTTTAATTGCACTATGGCTTCACTTTTGCTTTATGCAGACCTTCTTGCAAGGTTTTCATCCTATTGTTCGCATTTTATTACTATTTTGATTAAATATAATATTATCTGTTTAATCTTTTGAAATTATTTCTACTGAAAGATGAAACCGTAAACCTAAATCTTATGCTCATCATTTTAAGAAAATGAAGTTCAATAGCGGAAAGGTAACCTTGTACAAATAGCAAATAATAATAATAATAATAATAATAATAATAATAATAATAATAATAATAATAATAATAATAATAATTAATAATATTATGATCAGTGTTAGAAACTAAAGATGAAATTGCAATTTATCATCCTAAACTAGCTTAGACTAAAAGGCAGTACTTCGAAAACTTTCATAGGTACAAAATGAGATTAATCAAGTTCTCTGAGGCCTTACGTATTCACGCTTAAAATTCTTCCTTAATCTTGGACATTTTAGTCCTCCCATATCTTCTAGTTTTATGTACATAGCACATATTGGGCGTTTAGTATTCCTTATTAGGACATACGAATACAGGTAGTTTTCGAATACTGCCATAAAATTAGCCTATAGCTTTTCCATATTCCCAGTTCGTTCAAGGAAATCTCGGAGCCATCTTTAAACACCAGCATTTTAATGTTTCTCATTCTGCTGTAAAAAATTACCATCATATGTAATGCAATTCAGATGTGAACTCAACACTTTACTTGCAACAATGGATTCCATTTGATATGTTATACGCCTTTCATAGTACATCGATATCAGTGGCTGAAGTCGTTAAGGCGGGGATTCGTGAACGGAAGGTTCAAATCCCGCCATTCTCACCATGAGCGTCGTGCATGACTGAAATTTTCTTCCCCAGGGTTTCCTTAGTCCTCATAATTGGAATATGCCGAGAGGGTATCCTGAACTTAGCTTGGAAGTTTATTATCAAATTTCGTTTTCCAATTATCATTTCATTTCATGTATTATTAGTTTACACCGCTGTGGTGTCGTATGTAGAACCGGCGTTAAAAACATTTAAAAAGCACATGCACGCGAAACATATTTTAAAAGCTCATGTGAGAATGGTGTCAACCTGCCTCAAAACGGGCGTCACCATTGAAGTTGAATTACAGAATTCCTTCGTCGATTGTAATTCCATTTCAGACTTACATGATTCCTCCTATAAGTTAGGCAAGCGTAAAGAAAAACAAAACTAAACGAGCATTAATTTAAGATTATGTATACAGCATGAGTTTGAAGTCCAACGAAAAACTTCAGGGGGTGATTCTTGAATGGAAATGGAGTACATAAGTTCATATCACCTTGTGTCCGGAAATGCATAGTTTCCACGGTAAATGGACTGAATAACATCAAACAAAGAGCTCTGGCACACAGTACATGGCCTGAATCCCATCCATGTCACAAGAGATGTTCAAAATGGTCTCCATTGGATGTAATGCACGCATTCACACGTCGTATCCTGGATTGCTTCGCTTGTTCGAAAGTTCTGGGCTGTGTCCGAATAACGTTAAGGCTACATGGACCCACTGTTGAAGGGTATGAACATCAGGCACTAGCTCACCCTGCACAATGCCTTTCAGATGTCTCCATAACTAAAAATCCAGAAGGTTTAATTCCGCTGGTTGAACAGGCCATGCAACAGATCTTCCACGTCCTATCCAACATCTGAGGAAGATGAGGTGTCGGCGAACATTAATGCGGAAGTGGGCTGACGACCCTTCCTGATGCAGCCACATTGTCTGTTTGTATTGCCAAAGGCCCATTCTCCAGCAATGGAGATAGAGTTATTTGCAGGAAGTCCAGATACGTTTCCCCGTTCAGGAGTTGTGGAAGAAGAACTGGTCCAAGTTGGCGGTTGCCAATAATCCCTGCCCAAACAACCATTCCGTGAGAATTTTCTGTAGCCCACAGATAACGATTATGCAGGTTAATGATGCCATCTCTACCAAAGGTCATTTCATCGGTGAAGAAGACTGAAGATAGAAATCTCATAATGGTGATGGCCTATTGCACAAAACAACCACAGACACAGAATCTTTCCCGTGGAGGAAAATCCGTTCGTAATAATCCCTACACACTTTGGAGGTGATAGGGATACTCAATAGATAGATAGATAGATAGATAGATAGATAGATAGATAGATAGATAGATAGATAGATAGATAGATAGATAGATACATGGATAAGGTATCTTTATTGGTTTCAAATTATTGAAGTTATTACACAAGTATATAGTGCATGGGTCATTGACCGTACATGCATATTTAAGATACAAGTATGGTGAAAAATAAACAACAGAAAAAGAAAACAAACGGAACCCAAAAAAAAAGGAAAATAGAAACGAATTAACTTTGTCTAACTGAACAAATTTGACCTAGCTTCGCGCACTTTAGCCAAGAAATTGCCCATGTTTTGACAGTTCCTCTGGTCAGCCAATAGATCCCAACATGCCAACCTCTTTCTTGACGGACTTAAGATTTCTTCTTTGAGTTTAATTGTTCGCTGGTCCTCCCACTGTGCACATTCCGCCAAAATATGTACCCAGTCCTCATCCAAATCACAGAATGGAGCGGTTGTCATGTAGGATACAGATTAACCGTCCTTGTGCTTACACCATGTTAGCCGGCCAATTGCCTGGAGGTACCAGGGCTGTTCTCAATATCAGGAGAACATGTTCCACCATGTTGGTGTACGCTTGTTGCAGGAATGAATACCGTGCCATTGTGCATCTACGTTGCTTATATCACACTATCTGCAACACATAAAGCGCACACTGCAAGTTATGAGAGACTTCTGCAACACACAAAACGCACAGTGCAAGTTATGAGAGAAAGTCGTCAGTGCGATCTACCGTGGGATGTATCCATTTCAGGATACAAGGTGATATAAGCTTTTGTGCTCCATTCCCAGTCAGGAATCACTCCTTGAAGTTTGTCGGTGGACTTAAACCTCACTCAGTAAATGGTCAGCTCTATAATGGGGATTAGATTTACATAGTACTAACAGTACCCTGCTTGTCTTATTACGTTAAATGCGGGGTTCTTCTCTTCTCTCCTTTCTCACTCTCTTTCCCTGTTTCTTTCTCTCTGCATTTTAGTCTCCATCTAATTTTCGATAAGCTCACTATCCCAATCTTTACCCATCTCTATACCTCTCTCTTCCTCCCATTTTTCCCTATCTCTTGTAACTTAGAAGTGAGGTATGTTTTAAAGACTAATATTAAAACTATTTCATTTGACTAATATTGAAAGTACAGTAACTTGTTCCTATTCTTAAAGCTGTATTCTTCGTTATAGTGACTTTTTATAGTGTTTAACGCCCGTTTTTATTACAGACGGCACCACAGGCGGTGCACATTGGTGATACATACAGTGAAATTATATTAAGAAAATGAATCTTGGAAAGGAAACTTTCATGCTTTAAATTTAGGGTACCTTCCCTTGTTCAGTTATGAGAACTGAGGAAAACTTGGAAAAACCCTGAATCATTGAGGACAGTCCTGGTAGGGTTTGAACCGTGGACCTCCCGAATGCTAGCCTGACACGCTACCACGGAATCATCTCTCTCGGTCCTATAGTGATAAGCTTCCGAACATCAGTAATAAAGAAACTTTCTAAGCAACAAAACTAAATAAGAAGATAAGTTGTATTTTTATTTTACTTCTCATTAGATTCCACTCTATTGGAAAACTAATTATGATATCGTACCATACTTTCTCTACCACATACTTTGAAGTAAGTAGAGGAAGTATTATATGCTTCCAAAAATTCGATATTGAGGTTTAGCTAAAAAGAAAACATTTTTAGAAAAAGCTCCATGTGCGTGCGTGTGTGTGTGTCTGTCTCTCTGTGAGCAATATAACAAACGAAAAGTCAGTTAAATACCAAATTTGGGACTTAAGTTTAACACATACCAATGTATGTGACACGAAGATTTTCAAAACAATCTCCCTACTCCAAACTATTCTTTATATGGAAACATTTTCGAAATTTTTGGTATTTTCAGAACTCAAAAATGGCTCTGACGAGCCATTAATTTGATTAAAATACCATAGGTTTACGGCATTTTCATGACAAATGAAATGAATATCTTCAATTTTCTGGATTAGCCTCTGAAGTCATCTTCATTGTGAATAGCTTTTGAATAATTGGTAAATTGTAAAAGATAGAGAAAAGTTGACTCAAGAATAATGTAGATCGCTTTAAAGCACACAATTTATGTCAGGTACCTTTCTTTGTAGAGTAATCATTTCCGAGCAAAAAGCATAGAATTTCAAAGCCAGCATTTGGCGATGCGATCTTTAAAAATGTGACTATCGCTTTAATCTAAAGTGTTCTTGAAATACCTACGTACAAGGGAATGTGTAAGCGTGTATTGAACGTTTATCTCTATTTACAAGAAGTAGATAGAAGAATGAAGTTTTGTAAGAATAGCTTGTAGAAGAGTAGAGAAGATTTGTGAAGGTAACATCAGATTCTTCCAAGTAGGACTTAAGTAATCAAGCGGGATGGCTCAGGCGGCAACGTCTGTGGTCCGCATCGGAATGTCTCGGTATGGATCCCCGGCGACTGCCCACTCTGATCCATGTGTTTTTCGGGAGTTTTCCGGGTCGTCAGGCAAATGCTGGAGTGGTTTCTTTCCCACAGAATTTTCTGTCTCTCCATTCCGTTTCATTAATCACTTCATTCATCCTTCACTGCGTTTGGACTCATTCAGGGTAGCAAGTATCGGCGATAGAGTTTTGGCGCAGCGTGGAAGAGAAAAAGGATGCTCTCCTTGAACTTTCTCCGTCCATCGAACTTCGACTGGTTTTCGGGTCATAAAGACCGCTCCCGGGAGGGGCGATGGGGCCTGTCTGCCTGCCCGACTGTCGGGGCGTCTGTATCTGGAAATTGTAGGGGCCCTGTCATTGCTGAGCCATTATTTCTGATTCCGGCCGCCCGGCGTCTCCCTTCTCCTCATCCTTTTCTCCCTGGGGCGCCCCCTTATGGGGCATCGGTACAATATCCTAATTTCTGAATTGGTGCCGAATACCCCCACTTCGCCATCCTAATCCATCGTAGAACTTAAGGTATGTTATATATGAATTTTTATAGCAATGGTTTGGCTTCGCTTGCGTGAATATATCAAAAATAAATAAAATAAAAAAAAACCTAATACAACTCACTCGTTCGCAGCTTTCACGCACTCTCGCTCTCGCTCTTTTCAAGATTGCAACTTTTGCCTTCGGGACCATATCCTTTCACACGTTAGTATAAAGTGTTACTAAATCGAAAATTACTAGGAAAATCTGTATTGAGTTACGCACACATGACTTTCTCTAGCCAGTATCGAACGAGTTTTCAAAGCTAATTTCTCTATCTATTTCATGTTAGTCGAGATAAACGTTTGCAGAAATATTTTTATTATGCACTTCCTTGTACGTATCAGGGGGATACGGCAGGCTGAAGCGATAGTCAACTCTTTAAAAAGTAAGTCCTTTATGCTGGCTTTTGAAATTTCTATACTCTTCCCATATCTCGAGAACTACTGAATACTGACAGCACTCGATGTCACATTGCATGTTATTTTAAATAAGTCGTGTGCTTTAAAGGCATCTACATATTTTATGTAGTATCTATTTGTTTATCTCTTATAGTTTACGAGTTTTACAAAGTTATATTATTTAAAATTAATTGCCACCGAAGAGAACTTTAGAGGCTGTCAGCAGAAACTTTAACATATAAATTGTAATTGTTATGTAAATATATCAAACTTATTCAAAATAATGAGCGCCAGCTTTGAGAAAATAAAATAATAAAGATGGATAGATGTTCGGAAAATGTTTGTCTGGCATCCTTGGAAGATGCTGGACTTATAGAGTAAGTCTGGTAATTACAACCTTATCCCACTCTACTCTTTTGAGTTATGCTTTTCACAAACACACATACACACATAAACGAATCATGTTGTTTATTCAGGGGACCTTGGAACATGCAATTTCTGTGTAATCATGTTGGTGGGAATACCTAATGCAGATAGCTGCCAGTAAAAATAACATTTCCTGTTACAGTTTTATTATACTTATATCTTCAGTATAGTGAATAACAGGTCAGTCATCGGGATTGATGAGGCCACTTTCACTTTGCAAAGCAGTTTGAGTTGCATACAAAAGTGATGGCAATGAAACAGTTGTCAGAATGAGTGACAGAATAAGCCTCAGCTTGCACGAATGCAACTAAATGCCGCTTGTCTACCAGAAACTTTGGGTATAAATCTTGTGACGAATCCGACCCGATTGGATAGGCTAATTACTCTACCTAAATGCTTAATCTCAGCTGGTTTATGCTTACCTTGACTACGTTTATAAGAGAAAAATAGTTCTTAATGACTACGTATAATTCGTATAAGCATTTTATAAAAGCAATAAAAGCTCTGTATTTCAGATATAAAATAACTGTAGAAACTGGAGCGAAAAAACAGGAAAGTTATGTCTACAAGCATAAATACAGATACAAAACGGGAATACGTACTTTCTTCATCCCGTGGTATTGACCAACAAGCTTAGATTCGTGTTTGCTACTTCTATTCATGCATGTTTTATAATAATGCCGATTCCTATATATTTTATTGCTGAACTTGCCATAGTGAAAAACTCATTTTGCTTTTCATTATCCTCTCCGAGTATATCCACATAATTATATTTAGATTGCCAAATATTGTGGCATGTGCACATATTATATTAATGGTAATACGCTCTCTGGACGCCGAAACGTGGCAGTTTATCTGAGAGTAGGGGCGATTCAGGGGAAGCAGTGTGTCATTGGGGGGGATATGGCGTTACTGACGCTAAGACTTGGCGTGGCTTCATTCTGTGACTAGGCTTCGCGTGAGTTAGACGGATAACTGCCTAAGACTTGGCGTCCTCGCCCGGCAGACACATGGGGTAAGACAACATTTTATAATAAATCTACCAGCTATCCATTCTCTTGTAGTTTTAATTATGATAGTGTAGAGTTCCTTGCCTCTCCCTTCAGCCAGAAATTATGTTGGTGTATTAATTATTTAGAGAGATAACTTAGCTGCGTCCCTTGTCGATGCCTCGAGTTTAAAGTTCTTTGTTTGTTCAACGATCCCTCTCATAAGCGAGTAGCTCTCCTCTGAAGTTAAATAATACTAATAAGTGAGGCATACGACAAATTGGCGGTGGCGCCGAGTAATTGGTTTGATTTGTTTTGAGATTTTAAGTGCAAAATTTTTTTCCCTCCAAATTTAACGGTTTGTGTTTCTCCACGTGGTCGCGAAAAATGTAAAATTTGTTTCTGGCTAAAGGGTAAGGATTTTTATACTTTAATTTGTGATTCTCTTCTTCTAAATTTTGTTTCCATCATATCTGAAAGTCTGGATTCGAAATTTTAATTTTGAGCTCATTTTTGTATTTTTCCATTGTCTGCCGGCGTGACGCTAAAACTTCTGACTCCATTTTCCCCTTGTTTTGACTTCATTTCTTTTTAAATTGTATTGCTGTGCTAAGTGGTTCGTGCTGGTTGTTTTCAAAAAAAAAATGTTTTTGTGAAAGTTGAGTTGTGAAACGAGCGAGATAGTTGTAGTTTGAAATGTGCTCGTCACGTGTTGGCTATCTGTTTGCAAATCTTGTTTTCTGTGCTTATTAGCAGTGGTTTGGAAACGTATAACTTTATATTCCAGTGATTGTGATTTCTAGCTATTTACTGCACTTTTGTGGGTCATTTTTCGTGTAACTTTTATGTACGCACGTGTGTGGTGTAATTCCCGCGTGGTCGTGTATTTCAGCAATAATTTTAGCTTGTGAAACCAGTCTTCCTCAGCACGTGTTTTGGCGCGTTTATTTGCGTGTGTATATCAGGTCAGATACATTTGTTTTAAGAAAGAAAAAAAAAGACAAAAGAGAAGTTTGGTGTGCTAGTATAAATTACAAGTCTGTATTCTGCTCCTTTTGAGAATCTTAGCGGTGGTCACAGTAGGTGTGACGTGGTTTTTTTTTTAACTTCCAGTTCGAGGTTTCTCACTGAAGCTATCATTTAGTTTTCTTCCATGTGTTCATTCTGATTAAAAATCTTGGTATTGTGTCCAAGTGGCTTGTGTAGACGCGTGTTGGTATAATTTTCTGATATTTCGCCGCGGGCGCTTAATTGTATTCTTTCTGCAACTGTTTTATTTGGCTATGTTCTGATCTTGCTACTTACATTCATGTGATGCTATAAGTGTTTAGTTTGGTGTAATCTGTATTGCTTGGTCCTACTGTTTGTTTATTGGTTGCGTTATCTTTTGTGCTGCAATCATGCCTAAGCGACGTACTGCACAGAAATCTGATATAGCAATTGCTGCAGTTAGCGAGCACAGTGAAGTAGAATCTATGTCCAGTGTTAGTACGCCTGTTGTTACTCAGTTACTAGCGATGTCTAATCCGCCTCTCGTGGCCAATGCACCGCAATCAGCTGTCTGCCACCCGGTCATTGACCCCTCGTACTTTGAGAATTCCAGTAGGATGTCGGCGCATGAATTTCTGCAGAACTTTGAAATGGTCGCTGCTGCTAATGGCTGGTCAGAATAAATGAAATTGAAATGCTTTCCATGCTATTTACGAGATACTGCTGCATCATGGTTTCAAACTTTTCGCCATCGGCACCCTCACCATGATTGGATTTTCTTGTCTACACAATTTTTAAATGCATTTCAGATAACAAACCAGAGTGATATTCTGGAAATGAAACTCAGACAGCGGGTACAGTTGGATGATGAACCTGTTATTAGTTACATCTATGACGTGCTATCTTTATGTGACCAAGTCAACCCAGCTATGTTGCAGTTGGAACAAATTAAACACTTGCTTAAAGGTCTTAGACCTCTGTATGCACAATCTTTATTGCCATTAAATCCTCAAACTGTTGATGAGGTAATACAACTCATTCGACGAGTGGACAAAGCACAGTTTTACATGCAGAACCGTGAACATCTAGTGTCTGCTCAATCTCCGGCTGCAGTGGTTACGCCACCCTCTGTTCTATTTAATACTGCATCTGTTCCTGCTGTTACTTTACCAGCTTCTCCTCAGCCTTCTCAGGCTTCTTCTCTTGTGGGGGTACCTTTCGATCCTATGCATCAGCTGATTGATTGTGTGGAACAGTTATGTAACAGAGTTAACCAGTTTCAGTTACCATCTTCGGAGAGAACTTCCCAGCATTCACAGCTTCCACGGTCATCTGACTTCAACCGGAGGGATCCACCCGTCACCTGTTATAGATGCAACAGGCAGGGCCACCTGGCTCGCTTTTGCCGGAGCCGCCTCCCGCAGTCAAAAAACGACTGGCGATGAGACGTAGCAGCAACACCACAGGGAACTGTCGGGCAGCCACTACACTGCCGTGGCATAAGGAGCCACCATGTCGGGGGGCAGTCCAAGCCAGCGACTGCCCACCCTGTTGTCATCACCAGAGACCTGCGGTGATAATTCTACACCAGGACAAATCGTCGTTGTGGGCACTGTCTAAACTCACCCACAAACAGTTACGGCAGACCATCGCTATTCTGCGCAGTGTAGTGTGCCTGTGAACTGAGGCAGCGTGGTGTGTGCGTGTGCGGGATGCTAAAGATAAGTGCATTAACAATACTAGTCGATAGCACTTACGTCTCTCGTCTCTCGTTATCGCCCAGCAATATTGTATCGTCGGCTGGGTGCTTACCACACATGTATATTGTTGTTATATTTTGGTTCATCACATATGTGTATGTCATTTTGTTTTGTTCTTTTCATGTTTATTATATTTATTTTCCTTCTATCGACGAGGACGTCGACTTCGGTGGCCAGGGGGAGATGTGGCATGTGCACAGATTAAATTAATGGTAATACGCTCTCTGGACGCCGAAACGTGGCAGTTTATCTGAGAGTAGGGGCGATTCAGGGGAAGCAGTGTGTCATTGGGGGGGATATGGCGTTACTGACGCTAAGACTTGGCGTGGCTTCATTCTGTGACTAGGCTTCGCGTGAGTTAGACGGATAACTGCCTAAGACTTGGCGTCCTCGCCCGGCAGACACATGGGGTAAGACAACATTTTATAATAAATCTACCAGCTATCCATTCCCTTGTAGTTTTAATTATGATAGTGTAGAGTTCCTTGCCTCTCCCTTCAGCCAGAAATTATGTTGGTGTATTAATTATTTAGAGAGATAACTTAGCTGCGTCCCTTGTCGATGCCTCGAGTTTAAAGTTCTTTGTTTGTTCAACGATCCCTCTCATAAGCGAGTAGCTCTCCTCTGAAGTTAAATAATACTAATAAGTGAGGCATACGACAATATTACTAATAAGTATTATCTGCCCAGAATTAAATCGATCATTAGGATGATTCTATTACTCATTTAATTCATTATCCCCCAGAATACCAGACCAGCTGATGTATGCAGCAGGGAGAAACCAACTCATTGCAACTCTCTGATTATAACTGTGATAGAAGACCCTGAGAGAAACGTAATATAATAAGCGTAACGCATTATTCCCTGTACTTTGGTAGACGTGATTGTGGTGCTTAATATACCGATCGTTGTATATCAGCGACACAGTCGGAAGTGTCGGTCTTGACATCTTGCGCAATCTGTGTATATTGTATAGTTTATACTTAACCGATAGTAATAATTTGATCTTTAACCATTCGAGTAATTTCAAGAGCCTGATCATCAACACTAACCTCTATCTAGTCTTTCCTTCTTGACGACTTACCCGCTAAAATAAGTAATGAAACTCCCCTCCTGAGCCTACGATCTTCGAGATACATGTTTTAAGGGTGTCATGGTTGAAATGACACCATTTTTCTTGAAAAAAACTCATTCTTGTTTTTATGGAATAATTATTTTAACCTTAGGTCTGTTTACCCAAACTGGGTACATTCTTTTGGATAAAAGGAAAAGCTTAAAGAGGCAAAAATGACAATAATTTGTAATAATATGTCCAAGAATGAAGGCACTCTTGCTTATCAAAAATTATAATAGATTATAAACCAAAGGTTAAGCCATACTTGCTTTACGGCATGCTAAATAAATGTATAATGGAATGTGTTGCCGGCCAGCCGTGGAACTAGAAAATTCTTAATCTCTAAATTAATATTAGTTGAATTTGGAACATAATAAAGTCCCATTTTTTTACAAGCACAGAGTTTATTTGGAAGTTAACATTTTTGAATGTGCAGTGATTAAAAATTGAACTTTCAAAGCCGAAAAATGAAGTAATCAGATGGTTTTCGCTAGTCGAAACTGAAGTGGATGTTGGATTGGTAGAATTTCGTAATTTGTTCCAAATCTGTTGAATGCTGCTGTTGTTTTTCCGAAGATATGGGTTTAGCAAATATGCCGTGATCTACTATTCTTATTAATTGTTGCTCCTATACTCCAAACGGAATCATGTTTGATACTACTGTTGAAAGGTCTAAGTCGTGATGTTTTACTTCTTGGCTCTTACGGTTTTTTGAGCATCATTTTTCATCAACGGGAACAATTTTTGTACAATTCCCATGTTTTCTTCGACTAAGTAACGAATTGGTGTTTTATCCGATAAAATCGCAACCTTGCAAGCTTACCTCTTGTGACTGGCCCATACCCAGGCATTCCTTAAGTTATTGATCCATAACAAATACGCGGCGTATGACTAGAATAGTCTTACAAAATAATTATATCTATTTATCTAGTCATTTACGTGTGACCAGTGGCATTAATAGGGATAAATATATGTATACTCTAAATAAAATCAATCATTCATTCATCCTAGCAGACAGAGGAAAACAATCTGCCAAACTAACTAGTTTTTGAAAACGAGCTATGCGTGTGTCTGTGGTCTCCATAATTCAAAGACAAACATTTTCACACAATTCTCCCAGTCCAACCTGCCCTTCACATAAAAAGTGTTCGGCATCGTTTGTTTACGAAACGTTTCTAACAAATGTCATTAAAACATAATACTTGTCCTCGAGAGAAAAACAACATGTTAGGTTACAACTAATCTCTCTACCCACTATAACTTATTTCTGCACCTTTCTATAAACTCTTCACAAAAGGCTTACTTTTCTATCTGCTTCCTATTATTCATCATAGATGTCGACAGAAATAAGTGCAAAACGCGTTTTGTAGCAGGTATACAACAATATACAGGGGGCTCATGTGATAGTCAACTGTTTTGTGTAATAAAGTCCTAATGAATGAATGAATATACAGACAATGGTCCCCAACAATCACATGGGACCTACAGCCGTGCGTGCTGCTTTTAAAACACAGGATAATAAAGAAAGCAACAGAAAATAGACACAAATATAGAACAAGCTCGCTACAAGAAAACACCCCTTCAAGAAAAAAGCAAGATAAACATTTCAAATACAACAACGCGTATTGCGTATGCGATGCAAATTTAGGCCCTGTTATATTACCTAAACTTCCTCTCTGCCGTGCGGCCTCCTACCACCTAGATATTCTCCCCTCCTTACCTTGCATTAAAATCTCCATTACCTGAGAGATTTTGTTGTATTTGCACCGTTTCTGTCACGTCGTTAAAGAAATTCCGCTTGGAACATTTGGATGTTTTTGGCTGGTCGGGATTGTATAATCGTAAATCGTAAATTTCCTACCCTCCACAGTGTCAAAAATATACCAGTCACCCTTCCGAATTTATTTGTAATTTAGATAGCTCAGCTTTTAGCTGATACTCTTTCTGGTCACTGTCCCTTTTCAACCCCATCCATATTAAAACTATGAAAATTACAAAGCTCAACATTTTCGCGATTCTTTAGCTAAATTTACGCCCTAATCACAATGCCAAGGTCACTGAAGAATTTATCATTACTCATCCTTTTTCGGTGCCTTTAATGTTCCAGGTTACAATTCTACTTACAACCCTTAAAGCGTTGGAATCCTATTGCTTTTCCTGTTGCTGCTCTGTCAGGCATTTGGCCGAACATTGTTGCTTTGTGAACAACTTGCTAATTGCTCCTGTTCGTCAATAGTCCTGGGTTGGTGTCCCCCTGTCCCTGAGTTTCTCCATGTATTGTAACTCCTGTCGGCACCAGATTCACCCTTTAATAACGAGCTTGTCAAATCTCGAGGCTACAATGCAGTTCTGGACTCAAACATGCACCACTTCAACACACACACACACACACTCTCTCACTCTCACTCTCTCTCTCTCTCTCTCACTCACGCTGTGGATAAAGTCATCACCAATACTCATTCATGCTCCCCCCCATACCGAACATTTCGAAAAATGCTGTGGCGGGAACCTGGGATGACGTCAGGAGGATATCTTCGTTCCCTTCCGAAAATTTGAGAGCTAGGAGTTCCACTTAGGATGCAGGGGATGAGGGTTAAATGTTCGGTAGAGGTATTTCTGGTATTCACGGTGGTTTTGGCTGCTTTAGCAGCCTTAAACGGTGAAATATTCTTTTATTCTTCAATAACTTTTTCTATCGACACGCAGTCACCGCCACTTTTTTACTACACGGTGGTTTAATACGCGAGTCTCAATATAAGTTTCCGGTATTGCCTACACGCGGCTATTGGAGAGTGACCTTACCATTTGTAGACTCTGTCTACCATCATTAAAATTACCCCCCATTTTTGTACATTTTGAGTCCTCGTATTCGGGAGGCCCCAGGTTCGTTCTCCGGTGACTGCCCACATTTTGTATGTTGTTTTCTCATTAGAAAATGGTTTATAAAAAGCTGTTTATTTTGTAACGAGGAATAAGGAAACAAAGTAAAAAAATATATTGGTTCGCAATTACGAAACGTAGCTTGGCCATCCATAGATTGTCCATCCATTTATTGCATTCTTCGTACACAGCCATTCAGAATTTTCGTTGGTGTAAGAACAATTGCAAAGTGTTTTATACAAATATTGTGTAGTTTTTTATGAGGAGTAAGAAAACAACATAAAAGGGTAGGTTCCCATTTTAAAAAATAAAATTGACCCAAAAACGACCGTCATAACGTCCTCCAAATAAAGCACGACTAATGGCATTTACTTTCCCACATAATATCAAGCAACGTTTAGCCAAGACATTTCTTTCTATAACGCTTTGTTTTGGAAATATTGTACAGTCTCAACTTAAATGGACCATCCTGTATATATGAGCATCTTAATGAGTACAGAAAGTCTAGTGAGTGTACTAAATAAGTCATTTTCCCTTATTTTGCAGAAGCACATGCATAAAATTAGTCTGGCGTTCACTGTCTTGAATGTGGTTATCATATTATCCTCATGCCAATTTTTTAGTGTGGTCCTTAGCATCCCATTCCATATTGGGCGTGAAAGACCGGTAATTTTGCTCAGAGGTATCTTTATCAGGCTTGAGGTTCCTTTACGTGATGTAAATCTACGACACGGGACCACCGGCTTCACATCCCTTTCGAAGTAAGCAATACTAAGGATTTTTACGCCCGTAAAAATTCATCACCCTCCGCCGCGTTTGAGCCCGCAACCTCGGGAAATAGAGAATAGCACGGTAACCACTGCACGGGGGACGATTATCTTCATGCGCATTCTGAATTTGTAATCTCTGGCTCCATTCCTTAATGATTTCTAATTCCTAGTGTAAAACGCTACATTATGTCCTATTTAAGGTTTATTGTACCGGATCATCGGCCTAACTTCAATTATGCCCTAACTACAACATTCACTATGTCATCACAATTGCCAAACTTATCTTATTTTGAATAAATTTTCTTATTTCGAGTAAAATGATCTGATGTAATACATTCACATGTGTTTCTCTACCCCTAACGCTTATTAGTGGGTTTACAAATTATTCTTAGAAAAACTTGCTTTTCATTGCACTTCATTTAAATCTCGATAAACTTTTGCAGAATTAGCTAAATTACACATTTCTTATAGATACGTGTAATTGGAACAGCGGCAGTCAAATGCGTAAGAATCGGACGCTATATGATGGTCTTAAAATTCCATATTCTTTCCCCGCAATTGCAAAATCAACTGAGTATCGACAAGACTTTAAAGGAATAACAAAAATATTGAACAATGAGATCCATTAATGACGGTTATCTTGAAAGTGACTTCTGTCACAAAAATTTATTTGAAATAAATTTGTGTTTCAAAGAGATGTACATTTTCTGTGGAGTACGTTTTCGTCTATCGCTCAGCGTTTACCAGTTTACAAGGTTAGTTGAAATTCCTTCCGAATGAAGAGGATTTCAGAGGCTATTCCCATAAATTTCAACATACACGTTTTATTTTTCATCTTTAATATATGGCATTTTAATCAGAATCATTATAGCCGTTTTTAAGAAAATCAACAATTTCGAAAAATCTTCCATATAAAGGGCATTTTGGGTTGCTTGGATTTTCTTGAAAACCTTCGTGTCTCATCTTTGAAAGATGCTGAACTTAAATACCAAATTTGGTATTTATTCGACCTTTAGTGTTAAAGTTATGCTGTTCATAAGCTCACACAAGTTTTCTAAAACTGCTTTTCCTGGATTCAGGAGACCTCAAAACAGGTATTTTCGGTGAAATAGCGATATCCAAATTCTGGGTGCAATGCAATACCTTCTCTACCTCTTATGTGTGTACGACCGAGCGGAATTTCTCAGGAGGCAACGTCTGTGGACTGCATGCAGGAGGTCCCGGGATCAATCCCCGGCGATCGCCCACTGTGGCCCATGGGCTTTTTTAGGGATTTTCCCGCGTCTCGTCTGGCGCATGCTGGAGTGGTTTCTTTCACACCCGGATTTCATGTCCCACCACTTCATTCATCCATGAACCCGTTTGGCCTGTTTCAGGGTTGGAAGTGTCGGCGATGGAGTTTCGGTGCAGCGTCGCAGGAAACAAGGATGCTCTCTGTAAGCTTTCTCCGTTCATCGGCCTTCAATTGGTTGTTGGGGTATAAGGACGCCCTCGGGGGGTTAATGAACTTTATGTAGGGCGGGGTCCCCGTTCTGCCTGATGTCTGCCGGGGCGTTTGTATTTGGAAACTGTAGGGATCCTGTCATTGCTGTGCCGTCACTCCTGGTTCCGGCCGCCTGGTGTCTCCCTTCACCTCATTCTTTCCCTCCCAGAGGAGGCCCCTCGTGAGAGCGTAGGTATAATATCTGGATTCACTGGACCGTTCCGAATCCCTTCCGCTTGACAATCCAATCTAATCCAATGAACCTATGTGCGATGGTAGAGAAAGTCAAAGTTGTCCGATTCCGCATATAATTGCTATGTATCGGTTATTCTCGTAGGTCTAATAGCACATTGTGCTGGATTTTTTCTGTTAAAGCGTAACTATTTTTATGCAATTTATACTAAGATGTTTTTAAAATGTTCCTGAGGCGCACTTTTAATTGCATAATCTAAGGCAAGGGTGGCGAAAACGCCTTCCTTCCGCGAGTCACAATATGCAAAACACACTGCATTACTCAGCAGCATGTTAAAAACAAAGGGACAGTGACAGAGAGGGAAGGGCGCCTACGAGTCAAAATGACTCGCGAGTCCCGTTTTCGCCACCTCTGATCTAAGGCATCAGAATTTCTTAGACCAATTTGAGTGCTTATGCAAATAACTTTCTATGCTAAACTAAATTGCACTTAAGTAGCTCCATATTTACATATAATTGTGTTTTCTGCCTATTATTACAGAAAACATAAAAGAGGTGTTCGTAGGTTCTTACTGTAGTTGTTTACGAAGGATGCGCCTACTAATAAATAACACCGAAATTTTGATATCTTAATACTAGAGGAAAATTTGCAGTAAATTAAAATTTGCACATAGCAGATTATGTAGAAATAACAAACGTTTAAGGAAGCTCAAATGTGTGTCCTTGCACAGATATACCACATATGTTACATTTAAAAAGTAAATATTTTTAACCATTTTATATGGTCGGTTTTCGCTGTGCTCTTTATTATAAATAACCCTCATTATTCGGAGATACATTGAAAGGCAAAAGGATAAGGCAGTGAAAGTGCGTGATACGCAAAATCATAACTCACGGATTTAAATGTTAAGTTTTGGTCGTTATACTTTTTATAGGGGTAGTTTACCACTTTTCTAGGAGAAAAAATAAAGAAAAACATAAAATCCTAAATTTGGCGCTGAATTTTAGCAATTTCAAAGCGATATATAAATAGGGTAAGCGAAGTTAAGTGCGTTTTCATATTTTTCAGTATTCGCGGAGGAAAGGGATGTTTTTCAAGGCCGATTCAGCTTTCTAGTACATACATTCTGTCCACGATATATTTAAATTGCAATAAAAATAATGTGTCCTGCAAATTTGATTTCATTCAGAATATCCATCCATGAAATGTATTTTATTGATATTGGAACAACTGTGCACCACAACTGTTCAAGAAGAAAGGAGGGTTTACAGGCATGCCTAGGGCTAGTTCTTTAGGAAATGAAAGCAGAGCTGAAAACCGGGAACTGTACGGAAGCTAATATCGACTAGCCAAGCTGCTGGATTCGCGGGGTGAATGCTTTCCCGGCGTCTTACTCTCTGATTAAATACAGCTTCAACTTCCATTTTCTGGAGGGGTTAAGAAACTCCCTCTGAGAAGACGGGGAGGTTGCCATGAATTTGTTCTAACAACTGTTGATTTAGTGTGGAAGTAAGGGAGTTGCCGCAACAACCCCAATTTCCTTACAACGAACTGTCTGGGGGTTGGGGCAAGGAAGTTGGCCCCATCTCCCCGTCTGTGAGAGGGAACATTTGGAGTCGAACAAGTATGGTCGTCGAAATTTCGGGGCTTGGGGGAAGGGGGTTGGGATTAAGGAACAAGAGTGATGTAATGGAGTTTCTGGAGGGGAGATCAGGGGGGCGTGAAATAGTGACACGTCTCCGTGGTAGCGTACTACATGCACGTGATCGATCACAACACAAGAGAAGGTCATTATCAACAATAGTTTATGTCTCTTCTCCTTTCTTTTCTCCTCGTGGGACTTCCCCCAACTGGCGGAACTGTTTCGCAACGGCTTTATACTGTCTTGACACATTCAACCCATTCTACTACCTAGTGATATCTCTAAGGAAGGCAACCAACTGAAAGGTTAATGGAAATAAATGTTAGCGTCCTACCGCTTTTATCCTAATAGAAATTACTTCCGAAGTGATAAGGGAACTATGATATGAAGTCTGAGGAATAGACGTTGCCCATTCCCTAGGTAATCCAAAAGACAAAGAGTAACCCATTCAAGTGCTGATGGAAACCATATTATGCTTAACTTAGAAGGCGCACAAAACTATCCGTTGTGTACTTTTTAGTGGCGCAGGATGAGGTAGAGGAGGGATAAAGTGGATAACTGAGACCGTTGTTCTCTTCCTCTAGTTTAGGGTTACGTTTTTGAGCATGAGCGTATTGGATAAGGTTCAAGATGCGGTGATTCTGATGATCTTTCTTATCTTGTATAAATGATGATAACTTTAATTTTGAACCGTGACATTATTTATATTTTGGATGCCAATTCCCGCTCCCATAATGTTAATTGCCATACTGCGTATTTATGCTTTTCCGGTGTCGTCCAGACTTCCGATTATTTTCGTGATTACCTTATGCTTTGTTCCCGGTTCCGACACTCCTTTGAAGTGCAACCCAATTACCAGATGCCCGCCTTCGAACTTAATTTATTCAGTTGCCGCAGCAACATCCTTGCTTCGAAGATATTTTTAAAGTGTTCTTGCTTATGTATTTTAGCCAGCGACATGACACACGAGTTTTCCCTGAAGCACATGATGTTTGCAACTTCCCAAATAATTTTCTTCTCTTATTGACTACTTATTTTGCTACAAAATTCTCTTATTCAGAGGAATATTTGGTGTAAATGGTGTGTTTTAACAACGTCTACGTTCCCCGTGCAGCGACATTTTGTCTCTCTCGTATGGTTTACCATTTAGGAAAATTTATACAAAACGAATTCAGTATCAAGAGGAATTCAAGGGATATTAGCATAATATTCAAGGTATACATTTATTCTTCATACAAATATCTTAAACATGTGCTATTTTAATCAAAATCGTTACAGCAATTTTTGAGGAAAAATAACAAAAGTTTTTCAATGCAAATAGCAACGTGTGGTGGAGAGATTTTCTTGAAGATCTTCGTGTAGCAACTTTAAAGGAGCTTAGCTTAAATACAAAATTTGATATTTTCCGACATTTCGTTTCTGAATTACACTTTTTTTCATTCATTCGAGCGCGAGCACACGCATACATGTGAGAGCAGAACGTTTTGATTTTTTTAACCGTAATTTTCGATTCAGGGGACCTCGATATACGAAGGGCGTCCAATAAGTAAGGTCCCCTGTTTTATAAAAATATTACACACAATTGATCATGTTGAATTAATTTTATTTATAATGTACAATCCTTCTGTTACTTTTCTGCATAGTCAACATGTTTTTCCAAGCATTTTTGGGGGCGTGACACAAGCTTTTCCAAGCCAGTGTTGTACCAAGTCGGGTCCTGTGCTCGCAAGCAGCTGTTCACTGATTTGACTTCATCATCGGTGTTAAAAGTGCTTACCTTTGAGTTGGAGGCACATGCGAAAATCATTTGGTGCAAGCTCCGGTGAATACGGAGGATACGAGAAAACTTCCAAGTTGAATTTTGACCCAGGCGGAACTCAGAAGATTCAACTGGGAAGTTTTCTCGCATCCTCGATATTCTCCAGATCTTTTTCCAAGTGATTTTCACATGTTCCTCGGACTCAAAGGTCATCATGGAGGTAATCAATTTAACACCGTGACGAAGATCAATCAGAAGTGAACAGCTGGTTACGATCACAGAACCCGACTTCTGGTTATAATTCCATGCTGTATCTGTGACTTCTGCAGCAACTGTAAGTTTTCAACACCTAATTGTTCTCTCAGTATCATGTATATTTTGTTTTCGCATACTCCGCAAGCCATTTTGTTTCCTATTATGCACTGTTAATAACAATGCGTTGCTTTTCTGATAGCGCAAAACAAAATGAAGAAGAAGCAGAAGTAAACATCGCTTATTCCGCGGATTTCACTTCTCATTTAGGTTGGCACTTACCATTGCACATGTGCGATAACGGGAAGATGCCCACGTTTGTTGTCTTCACACCGTAATTTTGCTATAAAAATAAAACACCTAAAACGGGCGGGCAGGTGGGCACCAACTATAGAACAGGTAACAACTACTCCTAAACTCACGCCTAAGGTAATTTATTTAATTTCTTTTAGCCTTTATTAACGTTTCCAACGAAGACCAAAGTAAAGCAGAATTTCCTTTTTTATTATGCCTAGTAAGACAAGAATGAGCCTTAATTTTAATGTTAAGAAGCATTTTTCCTTGAAAACAGCCAAAGTGATTGGTGGTTCTATGAGCCAAAATAATTATATATTTGGTGAGGTTAAAACTCACAGCGAATTGACTGCTTTAGTAATTGTTTGTATACGCAATAATAAAACATAGAAGTTAGAGAAAGTAATGTGAATGAATCACGTCAGATATTATATTTTTCTAATACTATTACAAAGGACATTCTTTATTATTGCCGTAAAATTGCCCTTTTGAGATTGAAAACATTCCAACATTCACTTTCTTTCCATTAATTCAGAAACGTTGGATAATAAGATACATTCTTCCACACTCGAAATTTTTAATTAATGATAAATTTTCTGAATTACAGTATGTAAACTTAATATTTTAATATCTACGACTTTCTTAAAACTGTAACTTAAGATGTTCTTGTAGTAAGCTAGGCTGGTATTATCTGCAGTTTTATTTTGAAAGTATCTATAGCTTATTTACAGCAAACTATATAAATTACTGAATACCATCAGTGGAATATATTAAATTGCGTTGTATAACTTTGACTTCTCTTTCAGAATTTGAGGAATCTGTTATATCCTTTATCTCTATACGCCATCCATTAGACCTTGTCTATTATGTGGCGAATCGAGTGCACAGTGCACGGCTTGTTAACAGCGGATCTCATGCTTTTCGTAAAAGAGGCGACCAACGATAACGGAAAAATAATTTGTTTGTTATGGGAAAGTCATTTGAACTGTTTTATTCTTCTTCTTCGTTAACCAATTACATGTCTCTTTGCAGGACTTGCATCTCCAAGGACTTACAAGCCAATGCCTTAGGTTAGTAGCCTGTCGAGGAGCAGGCAAACTCTGGATTAGCATGTTCAGATGGGTGATCAGCCCAATGCCTGGTATGGCGGGGAAAAAGAAGGAAATGAAATGGAATGATGAAAGAGGTGACAGGAAAATTCGCGGATCAAATTATCAAACCCCGCATTCTCCTAGCGATCTAGGAAAACTGCAAAAAAAAGCTTCGGTCAGATTAGTTGACATCGGGGGTTTAAACAAGGACCTCCTAAATTTGAGCCAAAGACGTTACTGCCTGAGCAATCCCCGTTATTTTGAAATTTTCAAAACTGAAGATTAAAGAAAATTCGTACTAATTTGTACATAAAACTCACCATTGTAATGCAATCCTGTATTATACTTAAGCATGTTGTATGAATTTCTAAACTTCTACTCGATTCTAAAGGGAAATTAGTGTGTAGATCCATGCAGGTTTTAGGTCATTTTCAAGCGATATCGATATTATAGCCAAATGTGTAAAAGGTGCACAAAGACTTATATTATTAGCCGTGAGGAAGGATGATTGATGGACACAACGATCTTAAATGCATCAGAGGGACTGCGTAGTGAATGAGGACATGAGCACAGCATTGCCTTACCAAACATGAAAGCAAGTGTCATATGTGTTGGTAACCAACACAAGTCCAATATCAATTTTCCATTTCCATTGTGGTTCGGAGGGGAAGTGTGGAACAATCAAATATCCAGTATTGCCCTATTCTATAGCCAATCAGATATTGGCAGGACACAAATTGTATATACCAGAAGCGTAGTACTCATATGAATAGTGTAATTTCGGCTTTGTAGAACATTACTTCTTTCATTCATTGGCTGTCTTTGTTACGCATTCTATCACACATGTACCTGCCATTTAGAAAATAAGGCTGCGAAAAACAAAATATTTTGGAGTATATTAAATAGCAAAATATATGGAATTTTATCAAGAGTAATTTATTATAAATTCGGTTTATAAGTACTTATAGTAGAGGTAGATGTTTGAAGGATTTAGTTATTCATTATTTAAACGGAGTTGGGATATTTGTCGTATATGCAAAAATCAATAAAAAATTTAAATCAAAAAGGGACTTTTCGTCTTCCCGCGAAATTTTCCTCACTAAGTTATGTATTTTCCGAAATGGCTGAAAGAAAATATAGCCGAGCCAAGCACCCGTATAAATGATGGGACTAGTAATAATTAAGACTCAGAATTTGAAACCTTGTGTACCTAAGCGACCGGTATCCCATGTCAACAAACTCTTCCTCTCAACACTGAGTATTGTCACTGAGTACACGTTGTGTCAGGTTTGTTTACGTTATACCTGTAGTCCCAGTTGCCCAGAAGGACACGCCGGGTCCCAAGTTCCGAGTGTAAGTGATAATATATAACTTCCCAATTTTTGAAGGAGTTAAGAGTGAAGCAGAATTACAGGATTTAATTGCTATTCAACTCAAAAGTGAGTTAACAATCCGGATAAGAGTATGAGGATTTTCGATCAATCTCAACTGTCTACCGCCAATTTTTTCCTTTTCGTCTTATAACTTTCACTTATAACACCCACATTTCTTAGACCTGGAAGGTGTTCTTCTCAAATGTCCTTTCCCAATTAACATTTAATATCCTGTATCATCAGTGTTCAACCTTGGTACCGCATGCAGTAAGAACGGGCCTTAAGCACTACTAAAGAAACATCCGCATTGCACTTGTTTTTCATTAAATCATCAGAAGAGGGCGATTACTTTTAGCTTCTTTGTACATTTAATTAACGTTATTGGCTTTCCTGATTTAGCTTTATTCATAACACATTTGTTACACATTAATTAAAATAGAGAAAGCAATATGGTTTTTTTTCTGAAAGTGTTTTCTTCAAAAGGTTTCAAGCAGAAGGAATCTATTGCGGTAATGACCTATCGATAACAAAATCAAATACTCGTGTAGTTTTTGTTTTTTATTCACATTTGCATTGCCATCCTGCCTACCGCAACACCTTAAAGGAGGTTAACTATTCACCCAGAAGCCATCGCAAAAAGCACGGAAGATACAGTTTAGGAAATACATTTCCGCCTCATGGAAAATGTATAGAAAGCAAACATACATACAATTATAAGATTTTCAAAGTTAGTCTTGAGGCATCTTAAATAACATTTATTATGTTGTTATAAGACCATATAGCTTGATATATGACGCAACAAACGATAGAAATTGACATTACATGGCTAGCCATAAATCAGTTAAGAAACCTATTTTTTTCTTCCTAGGAAACATTTGCAATAATAACTCTTGATTATCTGAAACCCCACCGGCTAAAATTTAAGTCATAAACACGTTTAAAACAGTAATTATGATTCTAAAATTTCCGGCTACATACACTATGTGATCAAAAGTATCCGGATACCCCCACAAACATATGTTTTTCATCTTAGGTGCATTGCGCTGCAACCTACTACCTGGTACTCATTATCCGCGACCTCAGTAGTCATTAGACATCATGAAACAGCAGAATGGGACGCTCCGTGGAACTCACGGACTTCGAACGTGGTCAGATGATTAGTTGGCACTTGTGTCAGAAGTCTGTACGCGAGATTTCCACACTCCTTAACATCCCTAGGTCCACTGTTTCTGATGTGATAGTGAAGTGGAAACGTGAAGGGACATGTACAGTACAAAAGCGTACAGGCGACCTCGTCTGTTGACTGACAGAGACCGCCGACATTTGAAGAGGGTCATAAAGAGTAATAGGCAGACATCTGTCCAGACCATCACACAGGAATTCCAAACTGCATCAGGATCCACTCCAAGTACTGTGACAGACGTGAGGTGAGAAATCTTGGATTCCATGGTCGAGCGTCTGCTCATAAGCCACACATCTCGCAGGAAAATGCCAAACGACGCCTCGCTTGGTGTAAGGAGCGTCAACATTTCACGATTGAACAGTGGCAAAACGTTGTGTGGAGTGACGAATCACGGTACACAATGTGGGATCCGATGGCAGGGTGTGGGTATGGCGAATGCCCGGTGAACGTCATCTGCCAGCGTGGTAGTACCAAAAGTGAAATTCGGAGGTGGTGGTGTTATGGTGTGGTCGTGTTTTTCCTGGAGGGGATTTGCACCACTTGTTGTTTTGCGTGGCACGATGGCAGCGCAGACCTACATTGATATTTTAAGCACCTTCTGCTTCCCACTGTTGAAGAGTAATTCGGAGATGGCGATTGCATCTTTCAACACGATCGAGCACCTGTTCATACTGCACGGGCTGTGGCGGAGTAGTTACACGACAATAACAACCCTGTAATGGACTGACCTGCACAGAGTACTGACGTGAATCCTATTGAATAACTTTGGGATGTTTTGGAACACCGACCGCGTGCCAGGCCTCACCGATCTAAATCGATACCTCTCCTCAGTTCCGCACTCCGTGAAGATTGGGCTGTCATTCCCCAAGAAATCATCCAGCACCTGATTGAAGGTATGCATGCGAGAGTGAAGCTGTCATCTAGGCTAAGGGTGAGCCAACAATATATTAACTTGCAGCATTACCGATGGAGGGCGCCACGAACTTGTACGTCATTTTCAACCAGGTGTACGGATACTTTTGATCACGTAATGTATTATAAATTACAAAAAGAGCTGTCACACATCCCAGTAGGAACGAAGGAACAGTCAGAAAAGCGGAGGCCAAAGCGAATTACATTACGCAAACCAAGCCCGGTAATTCAGACAAAGCGGCAGGAAGGCTAGAGCGATGGTGGTGCCCTCCCCACATACGAACAAACGATAGATAATGAAAGCACAACCAACACCCGGCGGCAGACCGACAAATTACCAATAAAAATATAACAAAGAGTACGCGGCAAAAACAAACATCTGTGAATTAAGCAAATCCGGTACACTTTTATTATAGATGGTTATTTAACTTTGTAATTATTGGGTGGCAGAGTTTAAGCGAGGTCGTACGAGCTGCCAAGACGAACATCATGTGGTCGACCAAATGAGGTTACCACGCCAGAAATTGTGAGCAAAATCCGCAAAGTGGTACTGGATGATCGTCGACTGAAGGTGCGCAAGATAGCTGACATCGTAGCATTTCAAAAAGTGCTGTACTTTGTATACTAACTGAAAATATAGACATGAGAACGCTGTGCGCAAGATGGGTGCTGCGTTTACTCACAATGGAACAAGTCGAGTGTTTGGCGATGTTTTGCTGCAATAAAGCCGAATTTTTGCGTCGATTCATAACCATGGATGAAACATGGGTTCATCACTTCACACCTGAGACGAAGAAACCGTCAAAACAGTGGATTGAAAGGGGGAAATCGGCTCCAAAGAAGGTGAAACAGTTCCATTTGCGGGCATGGTCATGGCGTCAGTTTTTTTTAATGTGTGTGGAATAATTTTCATTGATTATCTTCCAAAAGGAAAATCAATCAATGGGGAGTATTATGCAAACTTATTGCAGTGTTTGAATGATGAAATCAAGCAAAAACGGCCGCATTTAGCGAAAAAGAAGTTTTTGTTTCATCAAGACAATGCACCAGTTCACACATCCATTATCGCCGTGACCAAAATCATTGAGCTAAAATTCGTATTGCTTTCTCATGCACCCTATTCACCAGATTTAGCCCCTTTTTATTATTTTCTATTTCCAAAGTTGAAGAAATAGCTTGGTGCTAAAATATTTGCCAACAGTGAAGAGCTGGAATCTGCAGTTGATGGCTATTATGGAGAACTCGATGGGTCTCAGTATAAACAGGGTATCGAAGCTATTGCACACCGTTGGGAAAAGTGTATAGCTGAAAGGAGGCTATGTAGAGAAATAAAGATGCTTTTTCCCAAAACTTTTGTGTTTTCCTTGTCAGGTTGGGTACTTCTGGTACAGCCCTCGTACATACATACTGTGTGCCATGGTTAACCCCGACTTTTAAATCGAATAAAATTAAGATATGTAGAGTGCAGCATAGTGATTTGTAAACAACGCCATGGAGATCTGTTGGTTGTCCCAGGATCTACGATTAACAAAATATGTCTTTACGTTGGTCCGGGTTAAGTATAAGCATGAAGCTGTTTCAGGTCAATATTTATTTGCGTTCGCAGGTTGATAACAATTTTTCTATAGCAAAACAGATCAGAACACAAGCTGAATAAGCTGTCATTCCCTTATGTTGACAGTGTCATAATCGTCGCAAGCATGGACGTGATAACTTGACATGGCGATTCAAAACGGAAATTCTCATCACCGTTGACGGCTGCAAATTCCGACCGAAACACAAAGGCCAAGATGGATGGTGCAGATGGTGCTGTGTGTAAAAGACGTTTTATAGTAAAGCATATACGTTCAGCGAGTCAGATTACAATGCAGATTTCCAGAAATGGAACATAATTACGAACACGATTGGAATTTAAACCGTGAAATAGTGAGTAATAATCTTTAAAGAAAATTAAGAGAAGGTGGTGTATTACTTAAAGCAAAACCTACTAAAGTGATAATTAGAGAAATTCCAAAGTATGAGGAGGAAAGCAACCTAAGCACTATTTACAGCACACATTCGTCGGAGCTTGTACAACCTAAAGTGAAGTACTTTGCCACCACTTCAAAAGCAGAGCTAATATACATGAAGTGGTTAGTGCTGCATCTCCTAAGACTAACAGGAAGGAATTTGTTTGCTTTTCAGTGACACGGTGTCTAATATGATAATATTTCCATGCAATACTAACCTGACATTTCTTTGCGAGTGCGAAAAAAGTATACGTAGATGGTACATTCGAATACTGCACTGCATTATTTTGCCAGACGTACCACTGCTTTATGCGTTGTTGCCAAATAAATCTATCGCAAATTACAGATATGTTTTCCGTTAAATTCAGGAAGTGCATACTACACGAGGCTTAACTTTCCTCCGTGCAACAATTGTGAGTGATTTTAAACAGACCATGCACAGCGCTGTACGTGAAGTTTTCCAAAACAGCAAAATACGAGTATGTGGATGCAACTTCCAAATATCATAAAACTGATAATCGCAAAATAGTTGAACTTGTCTGTCTTAGTGAAAGAGTATGGAGCGAGATGTAGCGATATTATTGGTATGTTTGGTATATTATTTTGGGCTTCCATTTTTGCAAATTGACGAAGTGGACGATTGTTTTTCTAATGACTTTATGGCTGAAAATGATAACGTGGGTAAATTGTTTGAGTATGTAACAGCTATATCTCTGCAGATACCCCAGTTCCTCCCTCAGTATGGCGAATGAGCATTCCACTAAATGCAAAGAAACAACTAATACACTAGAGTAATTTCATGCACAATATACCTCAATGTTTTACCACGCTTCTCCCAACATTGTACTTTTTTAGGATGTACTGGTACTTCTTCCATTCCAAACAATAGCATAAATAAAAGTAAGAACTATTCAACAATTAATACCCTTAAAAAGAACAGCTAAGATAAATGACAGGTATTTTCGCCTATGCAAGTGGAACCATCAATATATAAACAATGAAATATCCCGTTTTGACTTTCTTAAGAAGGTGTCATATGAAAACAAAGCACTAATGAAAAATAATTGAGCCTAACATTTTAACCACTTTATGAGTGACAAAAGTTACTAAGCCTGGCACTTCTAACACACCTATGTAATTTCTTAGTCAGTCTTAAGTCTGAGAAAGTGGAACGGAAAATGTTACTGTGACACATTTTACATATATTGGTGACGTTATTTACACCATATACATGACGCACTTTACTTATATCGGTGGCGCAATGTACGCCGCCACACAAAGGTGTAAGTGGCGCTGAGTGGCAACACCGCTATCAATGT
Organism: Deroplatys truncata; assembly: GCA_030765065.1. Classification (NCBI taxonomy): domain Eukaryota; kingdom Metazoa; phylum Arthropoda; class Insecta; order Mantodea; family Mantidae; genus Deroplatys; species Deroplatys truncata. Next base: position 174,672,059 of record CM060981.1, read on the forward strand.
AGAAAAAGTTAAGTGTTTTAAATATCACGTAACCTGATATCAAATTACCCATTGTTTGAGTGTAAATGTTTATATCAGAACTATGTAGGTTGTAAGCCATATATGAGCCAAAATTTCCATTGTGGCTTTGGATAACCTACGGCATAAACTTATCACATTAATTTCTTCAGATATAAATACTTTTCTGCAAAATTTAATGTCTGAAAAACATATTCCTGCTGTTATGTCATCATTTGATTTCTTTCGCAAGTGAATACAGACCTTCCTACTCCCCAGCAACATCATTGGCTAGTTGCCTCACTACAACATGAACTATAATAATTTGCTTTTTATTTTCTCTACCACTTATCGATAGTAAGCAGTGGACGTATTGTATTCCATCCAAAAATTCGATATGGAGATTACGCCAGAAATACACGTTTTAGGTACCTTGAATCCAAAAGATGCATTTCTAGAAAAAATGTGTGTGAATGTGTGTGTGAACAGTATAAAACACGAAAAGGATGAATACAAAACTGGGTATTTATGTTCATCATTTCCCTTGAATGCCATATGAGGTATTCTTGAGGAAAACCTCTCCGCTCAAAACTAACCTTAGCATGGAACAATTTGTTCCTCATTTTTTATTTTTACTTTTTCTACTACGTATAGTAAGTAGGGGAAGTATTATATTCCACCCAAAAATTCGATACCGAGATTTCACTGGAAATATATGTTTTGAGACCCCCTGAATCCAAAAAAAAGCATTTTTGGAAACATGTCCGTGTGTGTGTCTGTGTGTCTGTCTGTGAACAGCATAACTCAGAAACGAACAGTCGGATAAACACCTAACTTGGTATTTAGGTTCAGTATCTTCCAGGGATGCGACACAAAGGTTTTCAAGAAAATCCCCACCCCAGATTACTCTTTACATGGAAGATTTTTCGAAAATTTTAATTTTCTCAAAAATGGCTCTAACGATTTTGATTAAAATATCATATGTTTAAGATATTTGTATGACAAATAAAATGTATATCTTGAATTTCCTGGGAATGTCTCCAAAAGTATTCTTCATTGTGAACGACTTTTGCATAACTGGTAAACCATAAGAGATAGACAAAATTTTACTACACGAAAAATGTAGATCGCATTAAAATACACAATTTATGACGTATACATGTTTGTTGTTGAGTGAACCGTTTTCGAGATATTACTTGTTATTCCCTTAAATTATGCAATACTTATACTTTTTCTCAAATGGGAATTCGTTATTCCTTGTTTTTTATGTCCTGGATATACAAAGAGAATGGCATACATCCCATAGCAATCAGCTCTTAAAATATTTGACTATCGCTTAAAGCCTACCATATTTCCCTTGCATCTACAAGAAAATTAGCAATAAGATTAACATCCCGATTAACATGAAGCATATGGACAATAAACGATTGTAAAAATAGTTTGTATAAATTAGAGAAAGTCATCTGTGTGTAATACATCAGATTTTTTCAAAAATGTCTCAACCCAATTGGATTAAAATACTATGTGTTTAAGAGACATGCATAAAATATAAAATGTATTACTTGAGTTTTCCGCGCATAGCCTGTGAGGACCTCTTCAGTTAGAAACAGTTTAGTGTATTTACGTATAGCTGATAAAACTTAAGAGATAGACAGAAACTTACTACAGAAAATGATATCGCATAAACATCATTGCTTACTAGATATTACAAGCCGGCGCATTAACCTCAGAAATGGCAATAAAACAGGAATGTGCACAACGGCAATTTTCGCCGATAGAGGCGCTAAAATACCCCATATACTTCTAACAGAAAGCTATTATGACAATGAAATCTTGATAATTTCTTTCAAATATTGATTGTATATTTTTTGTTTATGCTCAATTACTGCATAGCAATTAGGTGAATCTTTATTGCTTCTAGATTTGAATTATACAAGAAAATAAACGTCGACACTTCTGTTGTAAAATACTACGTAATTATTAAATATACACAAGGGGACGCATGCAATGCAACGTATCGTTTCTCCCTGCTATACGACGCCAACATATATCACATATAATTGAGTTGTCGCGAAATAAATGTGTTGTTGGGTTTTCCAATGGGCACAAATAACATTATACAGGGCGTATCATAATTAATAGCGCAAACCGAAACGGTTGAAAGTAAACGATAACAGAAGCAAAAAGTTCCATCAAACATGGGTCGCAAACAAACCGTGTGCGATATTTATTATTGCGAATGTGTGATTCTGAGCCGCAACTGACTTCATTACAAAAAATCATTCTAATAAATACAAATGAATTTGAAAAGTAGACGTTTCGTTTATTTGCCATTTTAAGTTACCTCACAATTCACTCCTAGCGGTACTTAACAAGGAATACGATTCTGCTTTAATATGTTACATGTTATTAATCCTGTACACTCCTGTTAAAGGAGATGTTCAAAGACTCGTCCTTGCACCTGGATAAAAAAGTGCACTCTCTAGGTAGTGAGTTTTTTGAATTTCTTCAAACACACCCGGATCATTTGGGAATTCTTGAAAAGCACCTACAATTCCTTGCTCTAGTACTTCAACGGTATCAATGGGAGTGCTGTACACTGCAGCAAGGTACAGCCCTCGACTTATCCATCTTGGACCATATCTGCACATTATGTCTCTTCTTGTAGTAGCAGCAAATAATGCCGGTGCTCCATCATATATATTCCACATACTCCGATGTTGCTTAAAGGGAACATTCTCAAGCAATTCTGGAAGATCCCGCCACAGAAATCAAAGGTAGCGCTATTAATTGAGTTCTGTTGGAAGAATGTATGACCCTACGAGACGGTCACTTAGTACCTCTAGCCATACCTTCAATAAGAAACGTTGCTAATGTGGTCACTGACGAAGAGCATGTGTGTTTACTCTGCATCATACATGTATTATGGTAATTAAAAATACCATAGTTTGTGAACTCCACTTAGTCTTTAAATAAAACGTTATGTGTAAAATTAGAGTTGACCACAGCCTGTAATTGCATCCATTGACAAAAATCGACCAAAGTCCCGATCACTGAAACATCCAACTCTTTGAAGGTGGTAAGGTTACAGTGCTTTGCGATTTAAAATTCTCCATACATTACTCTGTATTTACAGGCACCTGTGTGGCAATTCTTCCTGTTTAAATTCCTGGAGAGATTTGTACTGCATCCATCACCATCTTCTCAACTGCAGGCGTAATGCGTGCAGGCCTTCCTGCTCCCCTGCCATGTGAGAAACCACCCTGTTCTCTTAGCGCGGATGGGTCCTTGTAAATGTGCGACTTTCCGGGTGACTTCAGTCAGGGTTATTTTCACTATACAAACGTGCAACCTCCCGTGCATTGCCGTTAGCCAAACCATACATGAAATGTATGTTCGCATACTCCGTGGTGAATGGTTCCATTTTGACTACGTAGAGTTCAACACACTTGACATTTTTCAGACAACTGATCTGACTGCTTCGACTGCGTATTATACCCATTGTTTGTCGCGTATGGTATGATTACAACATCATCTGGAACACATCGCGGACCGCTTCTAAGTGCGCAACGACTGAAGAACAACTAAGGACGTCAGTGGCGGTACATAACCACACATTCGCAATAATAAATCTTGCACACGGTATGTTTGCAGAGCCATGTTTACTGGAGCTTTTTTGTTCTATTATCGTATACTTTTAACCGTTTCAGTTTTCGGTATGAATGATACTACACCCGGAATGCAAAGGATTTCAGTTAGTTTATAATTGTTAATTGTGTGTGTATGTATTCATGAATTAAGCTCTCAAAATTGAAATGCGCAATATTTGTATTTTAGTGTCTATAATTAAATAAAATGTTTTGTTGTCAACCTTGTTGCAACTCAAAGTAGTTTCATTTGTAAAATAGAAATGGTACATAATAAGATGAGAACTAACATCAACAGGTCGTATTCTTGTCTCATTCAAGGAATCATAACTAGTTCAATACAAAACTTTCGATCCATGCACATTTTTATTGCTGTATGTTGTGTTAGAATTAGGAGTTGTCAGTAAAGTTTACAAGTTTGGACATCTAAACGCTACTTAATATAGGGTCCATTATAATGATTATACATCATTACTGACGAAATTTTCGAATAAGTTCACAATGCTAAAATAACTCCAATATAGTCATATTTCATCAAAACTTTTATATTCTACATATAATTCATTATTAATCACGTAATGATTATAAGCTACTTAACCTCCAAATGTGATACTTAACGTTAGGTGCGCAATACATCACAATCATAAGACTGTCGAAATTACTTTGTCTTAATACTATTACTAATCCTAAAGCAACACGTTTACTCATAGTTTCTTTCTAAATTCCACGATATAGCTACAATTCTTAATTAATAAATTACTTTGACTCTTACGCAATATACAACAATGGAAGTATATGCGACTTTATGGTATGGATCGAGCGATCCTAGCGGCAATAGATGCAAACGTCTAGGGACCCGAACAGGAATGTGAATACGTCAGGTTGATATAAATCTAGTAAGGACTGTTCAACTGATGCAGTAATTTGTATCACAAATTACTTAATGTAAATAATGATTGTAATATGAATATGCATTTTTATGTGACATTGATTTGAGATGTTTGTTGATTGTAATTATTGTTGGGAAGTAAGTTTATACTGCCTTACTGAAACTGACAATAATAGCGTGCAATAATGCAGCGAGAGGGTGAGCTGTTTATGATTATTGGAAACGAGGAAGTTACGTAATGTTGGCGCGTTTAGAATATTCTGGAACATTTCCCTAGAGCATATGTATTCATAATTTTCATTGGATATTAAAATAGACGCTAATGTTGGCGCGTTTTATTAGCCAATTGCAGTTCAGTTATAATCTTTAGGCATATCTGGGTGAAGGAGTATAAAAAAGAGTAGGTTAGAGGTAGAGCCCGTCAGTTCATCAAAATTCTTTGTACATTACACGTCGTCTTCAGTCCGTCAGTTCATCGAAAATATTTGTAAAGTACACGTCACCTTCGGTCCGTCAGTTCATCAAAATTCTTTGTACACTACACGTCGCATTCCCATCAGTTCGTCGAAAGTATTTGTACGGCACACTTCGGATATCAATTTGCAGGTTACGCGTAACAGAGTTATGAAAATTCTCAAGTATGGTAAAGTTAATTATACAAAAGGTTGAAGTACGTGGATTAAAAGTGATTAGTAAGAAGTTGTTATAACCGTTTCAGTTTGGCGAGTGTTAAGATCAATGTATAAATGTGATAGTTAACGTGTTCGACAATAAAAGTGTAAAACAAATTTCTTCATCAGTGTTATATTTGGATAAAAGATTCCTTTCCGTTTACACAACCTGTATAAAGAGAAGTGCTCGACCCAAAATAAGATAATGGCTAGCCGGAGGACAGTGAAACAGAATTAAATAAAAAATAAAAGTTTAAAATTCTTTCAAACAAAAACTAATACTGCCGCAAATTGCTAACACCAGATGGAGCTACAAACCGAACAAATGAATGACGTCACAAGATGGCTTCAACACGTTGAGTAAACACACATACACAAACATTATAAGAAATACACTCGCAAATTGGCTCCCAAACGTGGGGCTAACAAAACAACCATAAATGTTACTTAAAATTGGCGCCCAACGTGGGGCTACAATAATGTTAAATACAACATAAATACTACTTCAAATTGGCACCCAGGACGTGGGGCAGAGTGACCAGGAAAGGAGTGAAATAACCAGGAAGGGGCGAAGGAACCAGGACGTGAAGCGAATGGAGTAGTAAACTGAACTACAAGACACAGATTCCAGAAACTAGAGGAACGACAGACGATGCGGATGAGTGGACACAAAAACATCGAGACAACGCAGATTCATCATAATACAACGCAGAGGCGACATATACATCTAGGAGAGAGGGGCAGAAAGCTGGACATCAAAGCAACATCAGCAGGTACCATCAGAAAGGTTAGAAACGTGTGATTTTTATTCTAAAAAAAGGTGTAAAAATTTAAATGTACCTTAAGAGCGGTAGGATAAAGAAAACAGTGGCTACTAATAATACAGAAGAAATAATTATGGAGGGAGATAATGTAACAGTTAGCTGTAATTCAATACAGGTTACAGAAAATAGCTCAAACAATGTAGTATTTGAGGCAGGAAATGTTAGTGCAGAAAGTGAGAATAGAACAGCAGGAAATGTTAATTTTGATGCTAGTATGATTATGGAAATGTTTAGCAATTTTGGTGAAAAATTAGATCAGATTAAGAGGGAATTGAGGGAAGATTTTGATAGGAGTTTAGTACAAAAACTAACTCAGAATAATGAAAAATTAGAACAAAAACTAACTCAGAACATGGAAATGAATAATGAGAAATTAGAAAAGAAAATAGATCAAAACAGGGAAGATATGCAAAAGAGTCATAAGGAATTAAGGGAAGATATTGGTAAAAGCTTAGAACAAAACAGGGAAGAAATTGAAAAGAAATTCATGGAGCTAGATAGTAGTATGATGAGAACGAGAAATGAAAATCAGGAAATGATAGCAAATGAGATAGAAGAAGTTTCAAAGAAAATGGTAGACATGAGCAGGGAAATATCTAACCAAAAAAGTGAGGTTAATAATAAAATAGAACATGTTGATGAAAATGTACAGAGTTAGGTAGCCGAATGAGTAGCATTTCAAATGAGTTAAGAGAGATGATGGAGGCTACAAATGCAGATTTAATTCAGGTGCAAGTTAATTTCAGAGGGGAAATATCTGAAATTCAGAAGGAGTCAGAAACACAGAGAAATAAATTGTCTGAAGAAGTTAAAGATTTGTCTAAAGATTTGAATCAAAAGCTAACTTCTGAAATTAACAAACACCAAGCTGTTCAAAATGAGAATAATAAAAAATTGGAACAAACAATAGAAAATCTGCAAGGTACTGTAAATAGGTTAGAATTGAATTCAAGGGCAAATATATGTGATGTGAATGTATCAGATGTACAAAATAATGATAGAGGTAGTTCCTCAGGTATGACAAATAATGTGAGTGATGCGGCAACTTCATCTATAGCTAATGCTGAAACTCAGAGTGCACAAGTAACACTAGAGAATTTAAATATGGGAGTAGGGAGTTTGCAAAATTATAATCATATCTTAATTGAGTGAAATCCACTTCCAAAATTTAATGAAAACTCCAGTCCAGTACAGTTTATTGCAGACTTATCAGAGTATTTTCAAATTAAAAAGATACCTGAAGCATTAAAAATGATAGTTGTCAAAAGATGTTTGGACCAGAAAACTTTAGATTGGTTACAAATGGTATCAGGGGGTGAAATTTCATATGAATACAAGAGGTTATTCATGAACAAACTTTTGAAGGTTAGGATACAGCTACGAGTAATGTTTAGCCACACACAATTTGATCCAGGAGGGTAAATAGCAATGAGATGTAAAGTAAATGCTGGATAGTTAAAGATGACTTGCAGAGAAATGTATTGGATTGTAAGAGGGTTAAATAAATATGTACGTCATAAGAAAGGAGAAATAAATTTTGGACATAACTAAATGTTTAAAAGGAAAATAACATTTTATTTGTAACTGTAACAGCATTTGAAATAAAGAATGATGTTAGTCAAGTACGTAGATATAATTCCAAGAGTATTGTGAATATACAGTACAAAACAACAAAAATGGGGTAAAAGTAATTAAAACAAATATTTATGTAGCAAACAGAACATGTGAAACAGTGCCTAGATTTAAGATATGTAAATATATTGGTGTAGAGGGTGAATATTTTAGTAAATATGTATAGTAATTACAAAAAATTCTTAAATGCACAAATTTTTGTCAACAACTTAAGAAAGTAAGCAATTTTGTAACAGTAATTAAATAATTCAGGGTACAGTATTTTCTATAAAAAATTTTGTAATTCAGATTAAAGTCTAAACACATTAAACCAGAGCCAGTAAGTAGTGGCGAGATAAAAAAAAAGAAAAACATATGTCGTGTGTTAAATGCGTGTGAAGTGTTAAGTGAAAGTGATAGCGTGTGTTCCAAGATTTAGGAGACTAAAAACCCAATTATAAAATTTCCAAACAAGTTGTAAACATTTATAATTATGTTTCTAGTGGGGCATATGATGCAGTAATTTGTATCACAAATTACTTAATGTAAATAATGATTTTAATATGAATATGCATTTTTATGTGACATTGATTTGAGATGTTTGTTGATTGTAATTATTGTTGGGAAGTAAGTTTATACTGCCTTACTGAAACTGACAATAATAGCGTGCAATAATGCAGCGAGGGGGTGAGCTGTTTATGATTATTGGAAACGAGGAAGTTACGTAATGTTGGCGCGTTTAGAATATTCTGGAACATTTCCCTAGAGCATATGTATTCATAATTTTCATTGGATATTAAAATAGACGCTAATGTTGGCGCGTTTTATTAGCCAATTGCAGTTCAGTTATAATCTTTAGGCATATCTGGGTGAAGGAGTATAAAAAAGAGTAGGTTAGAGGTAGAGCCCGTCAGTTCATCAAAATTCTTTGTACATTACACGTCGTCTTCAGTCCGTCAGTTCATCGAAAATATTTGTAAAGTACACGTCACCTTCGGTCCGTCAGTTCATCAAAATTCTTTGTACACTACACGTCGCATTCCCATCAGTTCGTCGAAAGTATTTGTACGGCACACTTCGGATATCAATTTGCAGGTTACGCGTAACAGAGTTATGAAAATTCTCAAGTATGGTAAAGTTAATTATACAAAAGGTTGAAGTACGTGGATTAAAAGGGATTAGTAAGAAGTTGTTATAACAGTTTCAGTTTGGCGAGTGTTAAGATCAATGTATAAATGTGATAGTTAACGTGTTCGACAATAAAAGTGTAAAACAAATTTCTTCATTAGTGTTATATTTGGATAAAAGATACCTTTCCGTTTATACAACCTGTATAAAGAGAAGTACTCGACCCAAAATAAGATAATAGCTAGCCGGAGGACAGTGAAACAGAATTAAATAAAAAATAAAAGTTTAAAATTCTTTCAAACAAAAACTAATACTGCCGCAAATTGCTAACACCAGATGGAGCTACAAACCGAACAAATGAATGACGTCACAAGATGGCTTCAACACGTTGAGTAAACACACATACACAAACATTATAAGAAATACACTCGCAAATTGTCTCCCAAACGTGGGGCTAACAAAACAACCATAAATGTTACTTCACAACACACGCAATTGATGTGATATTTTTGTGGTATTAGGCGTTTCCAATTTATATGTTATTATTACTTTTAATTTTCAAATACTAAATGCGTTTTTTAATTGCTGTGTTCCAATGTATTTGTTTCTCGTGGTCATACCAGGAGCAAATTTCAAAGCAAATATCTAGCGACCGGTTCTTTTAATATTTATTTATCGCTCAGCTTCCTGTATTTTCCTTGTACCCACAACGAAAATGTAATGAAACTAATTCTGCAAATGTTTACTTCAAACAAAATAAAATTAAGTATGTAAGTAGAAAAATAAATTTCAGATATATAAGCATAAACGACGGTGGGTAGACAAAGTCGTGTGAATGTGCCATATTAGACGTTTGAAATAGTAAAACATGAAGATAGAGCAAATCACTATCACTCGTATAAATTTTGCCTCTTACGCGGTGTGACAATAAATAAACCGGATTCATGCTATCTTTATTGAAAAAACAAGTCAATGGTAATGCTCTCCCCCAATATAGTCCCTTCGCCGCTACCTACACATCTCCAGGCGAATTTTCCACAGGTGGAAGCAGTGCTACAGGTCATCTTGTCTTGTGCTGTTCAACACTGCGTCGATTTTGCACGGTGGTAAGTCCGACGAATATTGTGTATCTTACATCACCGGAACGTGTCGCGGTATCGTCGTGTTAGTGTTATTTGCTGAGCGCCTGTTGTTGTATTACTAGTTTGAATTTTGGGTTCTTTGTCCTCCGGCTAGCTATTATTATAGGTCGAGCAAATCTCTTAAACAGGGTGTGTAAACGGAAAGGAGTTGTTACTAAAATATAACACTAATAAAAGAATTCGTTTTTAAACTTTTATTGCCGTCACACTTCATTCATTTCACATGTTTACTTTTGATACACGCCCGACTGAAACTGTTATATTTTCGAATGTAACTATTATCACTTATTTGCCGCACATTTTAATTCGCGTATTTCACATCTTTTAACTAACTTTACGACGCGAGAGATTCTGTAGAACTGCGCGACGTTTAACCCGTGAATGATTCTGTTGGACTGAACGTTACCCGTCTCTGGCTTTAGCTTTTTATACTCCCTCACCCCGATATGCCTAAACATTATAACCGAGCTGCTATTGGTTAATAAAGCGCGCCAACATTAGCGTCTATTTTTATATCCAATCAAATTTATGAACACATATGCTCTAGGGAAAATATTCCCTCCATTTCTAAAGAAAGGCACGCTACTCTTACGTCATTTGTTTGACTCTTGTAATTGATAAATAACTCATCCCCTCGCTCATTGTTACCCGCTCCTATTGACAGTTTCAGTGAGGTCGTGTAAAATTATTTCCTAACAATGCTTATAATTAACAAACATCTCAAATCATTGTCATACAACAATGCTAATTTACACTACAATCACTCTGGCATTTACAATGTTGTGATATAAAATACTGCGTCAAACGTTATTTCTCACCAAATAAATCTTCCATAGATAGCACATTAGGCTGGGACATTGTCCTGATGGAGAGCCATGAAACTTTCATATACAAATCCGGCCTCTTTCGTCGCACACATTCACGGAGGTATTCGAAACATTTTATAATAAACATGTTTGATAGTCTGACCTGCAGCCAATCAATATAGATAAACTCCACCCCCCGGATATCGAAAGAAACAATCATTATTTGTTTCAATTTTAATTTACTCATGCGGGTTTTCTTCTTCCTGGGAAATCGGGAGCTTTCGATAATGTTGGAAAATTCAAATTTCGTCTCATGCAATTACGAATTTGAAAAGATCAGGATTATTTTCAATACTTTCAAGAATGTCAAAACGAAATTCACTACTCGAAGTCCCTTTTGCGTTGGAGTGAGGTTTTTTGACACAAAATTCAAGCACACACCCTTTTCATTCCCAGATTGTCATACAAAGTCACTTTCTTTGTTTATGTTGGTAAGTCCGCAACTGCTCAAATGCTCAATTGGGGATCTCCTTGAATAATTTTAGGGGTTTTCTCCAAATTCTCTTTAGTTTTCGTTGTGAAAGAACGACCTATTTTGGATTGCGTCCGACATCTTTCCTATCCACTTTAAATTACTTAAACCATTCGGTTTAAGGAAAACCTGCGTACGAGAGAGACATTGATCACCATCAACTTCGGTCAAGATTTTGAAAGCTTCTGTCGCAGATTTTCCGAGGTTTGCGAGGAGTTTGATGTTACCACACTGCTCTACTTTAGCGCCTCAGCATTATCCCGGCAGAGCTCAGACACACGATCCTCTTATGACACTGGTTACGGCCAGACTAACAGCCGCATGTGAATGAAACTTCGTGCAAAGTTCACAGGTAACGTGCAAAGTTCACAGGTAAAGGGAAGTCCACAGTCCACTCTCTTGTTCGTTCTAGAAGTGGCGGAAAATTAATAATACATTACTTGCGATTTCTTTATTCTACACATAGATATTTTATTTACGAGTAGACCTACACTTTGTCGAATTGAGAGTGAAATTTTTCTGCTTTGTTTAATAAGTTACTTTTGTGTCTCTTGAGTTATTTAAGTCAAATACGCGCGCAGAGAGCTCTTGCGTTTCCTTTTTTTAGCCTAGGGGATCTCAAGATGCGTATTTTCGATGAAACCTCAATATCCATTTCAGTGTCATCTCTTAATGACACTATCCACACACACACATACGGTCTTCCTCCATTTTCTAGGGATACCTTTTTCAGGCGTAAAAATGCTTAGCTTGGTTTCCTTCGGAAGAGAGGTAAAGCCGGTGGTTCCATGTCGTAGATTTACGGCGCGTAAAACAACCTCAAGCTTGATAAAGAGGCCTCTGAGCAAAATTTCCGGTCTTTTACACCCAATATAGAATGGGGCGCTAAGAAATATAGTAGTTAAAGAACATCCATAAATAAAACTCAATTTAAATTAAATACAAATTAGAAATTTTACATACCACTTCAGGGGCAATATGGCTTAACATGTTACATATGACACAGCAGTGATGAGGAAAGAAAATTGTACCAAACTCCTCAAGGTGGTGATGCTTTTTGTGTTTTATTTTCAGCAAAATAAGGATTTTGGAACAGAATATTGCGAATGGCTTTCGTGTTCCTTGCTTCTTTGAAATCAAACAACGCCGGAGAGAAATTCTTTTTTTTTCGACGAGATGTAAATGAAGTACATATGCACCACAAGTTGAAAACTACAAATGAAAGCGGCACTAAATATGTTGTGCCATATTGGTTCCTTTAGCGAAAAGTTCAGAGTTTGTGGAGCTGATGCACGTTGATCTACGTTACTTCATCTTCAATTTAATGACTGCATTGATAAACCGAGAAAACAGCGCGGTACTTTCATTGGAATGAACCTCAATGGTGGTGTACCGTAGAGAACAAATTGGAAAAACACTTCATGAGACAAACCTGAATGAGAAAACTTTTGAGTATCCTCTGCAAGAGAAGTTCTCTGAGCCAGGGATCTCTATGCTCCATGGATTCACTGGGTCTCCGAGAAATATTTTCTAGAAAGGTAAGCATCTCGAACCGTCTGCAAGAATACCAAACACGCACAATGTGATTCCCCGGTAACCACGGATACTTTAGTATTTCTTCTCTCAAGATTAATCCACTGGAACATTCTATTTTATTGGTTTAAAGTTACAAATGCAATTCTATCATTGCTACAGTAGCTATTCATCTACTGCACATTTGTCAGCGCTTCATCGAGGGGGGGATTTATACTTGCCAAGCGAAAGTCCCAGACACATAACGTACCTGTTATTGTCTGTATAGCAGTGCTGTTTTATCCATAAAAAACGGCAATGAAAGTCACCATCTTTATACAACACCTGTAATGATATAGACTATTGTTTCCCATAGTTCTCTTACCTCCTATGTATAACTTCTAATTTTCTTTGAGAGTGTTAATTACCCATTCTGAATATATGTTTGATTCGGATTAGTGTGTGTGCTTTTTGTTTGTCTATTATAGCAAGTATTTTAAGCTGCTATCTACCACCTACGTCTATAAAATGTTCCCGCTTTGTGCAATCCTTAACCGATATTAGAAATTTCATTTTCACTTCTTTGTTTCCATTTTTTTAATTTTGTAATATCTAAACTTTAAACGTTTATTAATACTGGAATTGCTAACGTATTTTAGAATTTTGTCATTGCTTTTCAGTATTGCAAGGCTGATAATAAATAGTCATATATATTCTATTTAACCTGAAATACTTAATGCCTTCATGCCCATTCATATGAATAATCATTCTTTAGAAGCTTAAAATGTCAAATAAAAGGAACAGTAAACTACATTTTAAAGATGGATAAGATATCCATTATTTTAAAATATCCGGGATAATACTGTTGTTATATATAACGATTCGTTGGATATTTGCATTATGTTATATATTTGTGTAGATTTTATATCCTAAAAAATTAAGATACACTCAAATATCCTTACTTATACTTTAGAACATTTATTATTAGCGAAGTTTATTGTCAACACTGTTAATTATCATGTTCTTTAAAAATCAATTTAAGTTAAACAAAGTGGTGGTTCTGACTTTCATAGACATTGTGTAAAGCAGTAACTTATGTTTCACTTGAGTATTTTTTAATGCCGGTATTAACAGAATTTTCTTTACTGATAGTGGGACGTTTAAATTAGCTTAAATAATTAAGCTTTTATAATATTGTTTCATTTTTTATAGGCACGCCTATGGTTTCTTTTTATTTTGCAATGATTTTCATTTTATATAGCTGAATTTCATTCTATTTAATTTCGTGCATCTTCATATCAAATTTTCTTAGGCGTAAAAACAGAATAATATCCGATGACTCTGAATTTGGGTAACGCAATTTAATAACTAAAATTAAAGCAATACCAATATAGCAGAAACAGGGTATAATAGCACATATTATTCTCATATTTTTGCCTTTGGGCAATGAGGCGATGCACATGGAAACGATGCTATGACCTGAGCCGTTTGGAATTCATGAACGAGGAAATATCCACTTCCTACGACAATTCATTTGAAACAGATTCTCAATCAGAGTTCCATATATATTCGTTGCTTCTTTTCGAACGGATGGACTTGAAGAAGTGAGTGAGTCTGATTTTTTGCGATGCAAACGGACCAGTAAAGCTTGTGTGCTTGGCATTACTACATCATGCATTTTAAAAAACGTGTAATTTAGCGAAATTGGGAGAGCTTAACACAGATCGAAGTATGAAACACACTATTGGGCGCTCCAAATGGGTATCGAACTGACTTTAGGGACTAAGTAGATAAGAGGAAATTTTTCAATCCGCTAGCTTCAAGGGATGTATAGCAGCGAAATTATAAACACGTTCACACCTGATACCAAAACAATGGTGTCCGTTTTAAGGTAATGATTCATGATTTTCATAATGTAAATTCTGTAACCTAGTTTAGTCTTTACTGTCACAGGTCACTTTTCTTTTGCACGCAGCGGCGTAATGAACCTCACGCAAAGCAGTCTCGTCTTCCTTCTGCTTGACACATTTGAGTATGGAGCAGAGGGCTAATCTTCTTTCTTACGAAAGCTCACCGACTGTCGCACATAGGACTCCTCTCTTCCGCTCGATCGCTAACTGTTGAACGCATAACTCCTATGTATCGCTCCCAGAGTAGTGCTCACTTCCAGCACTCCAGCAATCGAGAACAGGTCGCCCAGGTTTACCTGGGCGGAATATAATCGCCACAGTACCTAGCAGCGTACGCGGCTTTACCTGTGCGATAAAGGAGGTTAAAAGAATATACACAAGCTTTTGATGTTTGTCAATCTGTCATGGGCGGGGTTTAGCTTTGTGCACTACCATTAGCTGGATCTCGGTGTTCCCTCATGGGCGGACTAGCGACCATGTGGTGACCAAACCCAATGCTGCTTAACTTGGGCGACCGCTTGTGTGGTAGTCAAGTTAAGCAGGCCGGCATGGCAGCAAACCAAGATGGGAATGCAGGTAATGGGATGGGGGTACTCAAGTTGGCGGCAGGGCGGTCGCTGCTAGCTAGCGACCGGGCCCAATGCTGCTTAACTTGGGGAAGTTTGTGAAATGAGGGATTGGCAGACCTCAGCCTCGGGGGCCCAAGCCGTCCTTCGGCAACCGGTGGCTCTTTCTCCGCCGTGGCGCCTTGTGGTCATAGCGGCCCAAAGAGTTAACCAGCTGGTTGGTGTGGTAGGTGAGTTTCGGTACATGGTGCGGGTTCTCTCCCACACCACGTCCACGATGTATGGGAGACCGGAATGGGTGTGTAGGATATGTGATGGGAATCTACGCCCGGTATCATAGATCATCCGAAGCGCCCTGTTCTGAACGGTTTGCAGTCGGCGGATGGTGGTCGCTGCCGCCGATCCCCAGACCTCGCAGCCGTACAGAATCAGGGGCGGGATAATCGCCTGATATAGGCGTAGTTTGAGGCGTATGGGCATTGTGGAGCGGAATACAGGGTACAGCTGCCTGAGCGCGGAGTGGCAGAGGCCGACCTTTGCCCTGACATGTGGTGCGAAAGTGAGGCTGCGGTCGAGCGTGACTCCGAGGTATTTGGCTGAGGTAACCCAGGGGGTTCTCCTCCGCCGCAACCTCAGAGGCCGCTCGGGCCGCCTCCGACGGACCTTCGTCAGAAGAAGCGCAGAGCTCTTCCCCGGGCTGATGGCCATCCTCCACCTTTCGCTCCACCTGCCAATGGCTCGGAGCTGACGCTGTAGTGGAGGGAAACAGAATCGGGCATTCTTGTTCTGTGCCATTATGAGGACATCGTCGGCATATTGGCACGTAACAGTCCTGGGTTCCTTCCACTCTCACCCTGAATGTGCGATCCCGGAGGAAACTGCTTATCAGGGAAAGATAGGCGGGAGGGATGTCTGACTCCTTGAGTTTGTACAAAAGGCCTTGGTGCCACGTTGTGGCAAAGGCCTTCTCTACGTCCAGCAGCACTGCTATGGTCTTGAAGTTCTCCTGGAAGCTCAGGGAGGCCTTCTCGGCCAGTCGCAGTAACTGCAGGGTTGTGGAGTGCCCATGGCGAAAACCAAACTGATGGTCCGGGAGGAACTGCCTTTCCTCAAAAAGAGGTGTAAGGCGGGCAAAGAGCAACCGCTCAAAGACTTTTGAGACGGTTGGGAGCAAGCTGATGGAGCAGTAACTGCATTGAAAGACCGGATCCTTGCCAGGCTTTAAAATGCATACCACTCGCGCCTCCTTCCAACTAGTTGGAAAGTGACGGAGGTGAAGGCATGCATTGAAAATCCGCGTCAAGTGGATGACGGCCTTCTTGGGAAGGTGCTGGAGCATGGGCGCCGTGACGCCGTCATGTCCAGGGGATTTGTTCGGGTTGAGTTTTCGGATCTCGGAAGCCACCTGTTTAGAGGTGACTATGGGAAGATGGACCTCCTCGTGGCGCGGTTGTGGTTCCTCGTAGAGGTAATCCACAGTCGCTTCCACGAGTTCAGTATAGTCTTCGTCCTGGGGGTCCTCCCGCGGTTCGAATTGGAGTTCCAGATGGTCTACAAACACCGTGGCTTTTTCGCGGGGCTCGAAAGCGAGACTCCCGCGAGTGCCGTGCAGAGGATGCTGGTACTGGGTCTTATTCTTCCTCAAGGATTTGATTATCCGCCATGGTTTCTTTTCCTGCAGGTTTACGGTCTCCATTGTTCTTTCCCAGGCCACCTTCCAGTGCACACGGAGCAGTCGCCTTGCCAGGGTTTTGAACCGCTGGTATACTGCCCCTATCCTGGGATGGCGGAAACGATGCCATAGCTTCCGGACAGTTGCCTTGGCTTTTAGCAGCTGCCGGAGTTCATTAGGAATGGTTCTCGGGTTGGGGATGCCAGACGGGATGCGGTGGGTGTGTGCACGTACCGCATTCAGGATCTGTTGGGAGAAGTCTGCCGCCGCCGTTCCAGCGCATCGATGGAATCGATACGTGGCCGCGGTGTCGACAGACCGGTTAAGTGCTTGGACGGCTGCATCCAAGTCGACCTCGTTTACCCAGTCTGGGCTGACCAGTGCTGGCATTGAAACGTTAGAATCCACCAAGACAGGGTCATGGTCGGAATCCAGCTCGTTTACCGCCGAGAGCTCTAGATGGAATGGAATGTTTTTGGTGATCATGATGTCGAGAATATCTGGCCTGCCGCGGGCCGGATAAAACGTAGGCTCTCTCGGTCCTTGCGCGATTAGGCTTGGGTCCCCGGTGATGAGGCGGTAGAGTCCGCGGCCTTTCTGGTTAACCGTGCGGCTGTGCCAGAGCCCGTGCTTCGCGTTGAGGTCTCCTGCAATGCAAACCACTGGGTGTAGGTTGAGTAGGGTTCGGTAATCTGCTTCATAGAAGCGATGGTCTGGAGGGTCATAAACCGCTATCAGCAATGTGTCTAGTCCGCCAATGGCAAGCCGAATGGCACAGGCTTCCACATGCTGTAGTGGTGGGAGAGGGAAGGGTGTATGCGTGATATGATTTTTGATGAATATAGCTGTACCGCCCCCGGTCGGCCGACCCGATCTTGCCGATGGGCGACGTAACTTGGCAGCGAGAAGTTAGTACCAGCAATCAAGTGTGTTTCACAGACCATTAGAATATCAATTCCGTAGGAGGTAACAAACTCAAGTACGCTGGGTTAATGCCCCCTTACTCCGTTAGCGTTCCAGAACGCAGCTCGTAATGGCATCCGGACGAGTCTGGCAGCCATTACGATGCGGAGTTAGGTAACAGATGCTCCAGCGTTTCGAGCATGACTTGGTGTTTTTGAATGGGGCTTAACTGCGGGTTAGCGAGTTGCAGCTTGCAGTTTCGTAGCGCAGGTAGGGTCTTTTTGATGAGGTCACCAAACCAGAGGGATAGGGCCCGGAATTCTTCTAAATCTTTTTGGGAGATGGTGTCCCCAAAGCCTGCCATGGAGGCCGGTGTTGTTGCCGGGAGCACCGGTGTATCTGGCACGGCAGTGGCCGGTGTCTTGGGCACTGCCGCGGTCGCTGGTGGTTTAGGTGCCGCCACTGTGGGCGGGGCTTGGGGCTGTTGAGTAGCCGGGGCCTGTGATTGGCCCGGCATAGTTGTAGATGCAGGGACCTTTGTTGTGTTTCTTCTTCTTGTTTTTCTTCTGTCGTTTCGTTCGTTGTTGCTGTTCTGTTGGTTGTTCCGGCTGTGGCACTTCCTCGGGCGATGTAGTCGCCGTCGTCCCCGCAGGGGTACTCGGCGTTTCTGCTGGTTTCTCCCTAGAGGCCGAATCTCCTCCCGCTCCTTGGAGCGTCGTCTCGGCCTTCTTAAGAGCGGCCGCAAAGGAGACTCCCGGTCGGACTGTAGCCGGGGCCGGTGCTCCTTGTCGGCGGCTCTCAATGATCCTCTGCCTCGCCACGCAGCCCTTGTAGACACTGACGTGGTCCTGGCGGCAGTTAGCGCATGTCTTCTCCTCGGGTGCCTTATCGCAATCCCGTAGAAGATGGGGTCCAGCACAGCTTGCGCTTACACGCCAGGTTGGAGTGATGGAAGCCCATGCATCTGTGGCATTGCACAGGTCCACCTTGGCCGTAAAAGCCTTACGACCGTGTGGAACAGCACCCGAACAGCGTCAATGGGCTGGTTCTCCTCGCCAGGGACCTTGTTTACAACAACGAGGTAGAGGGGCATCGGAACTTTGACCGGACCTTCCTCGGTAATAATGGTCTTCCTTAGCTGTGCCACAGCCGAAACAGAAATGTTATGTTCGTCTAAGAGCGCAGCCCTGACGTCGTCCGGCTGGCACTCTGAGTCCAGGCGCCTAATCACCCGGCGCTCCACATGTGGGCGTTGCGGTGAGTATGAATAAAAAGGTATGTGCAGGTCTCTCAGTACCTGCTTGGCTGCCTCGAAATCTTCGGTCGTGAAGGTCTGTATATGGACCTTGAAGGGCTTGCGCTTGACTTCAAAGCCACCCGTTATCTTCGCCGCCAGCCGCCGCATGACTCCTATGTGGTCCCTGAAGGATTCCGCTATGATTGGCGGTAGCTTGGCCCCCCTTTTGGATGAGGGTTGTACTGAAACCTGTGGTGGTGTCTGCTTACTCTCACCCGAGTTAGGTTTGGAACCTGAGGGTGCCCTTTTCCTTCCCTCGACGACAGTGAAGCCGTCGAGGTCGGACTCCTCCTCCTCCGAATCAGGCAGAGGGGTGAGAGGGGATTGCTGGTGTTACACCGGTAGTGATCTTCTGAGGGGCCGTAGCCTTCCTCTTAGATCCCTTGGACCTACCTTTGATTGAAGCTCCCAGTATGGGGGAGGAGAAGGAGCTGGGTCCTGGTACTTGTCCGTCATTGGGGTCAAGGGTCGGCGCGGTTGCCCTTCGGCTGTCCGCAGAGGACCGGACCTCCGCGAGGGAGGCGCCTGTACGAGCCATCTCCGCCCTGGGTGCCGGACCAGAGGTCCTGACCCTTGGCTGTGGAGTGCTCACTTGAATAGTGTTTCTGGTATTTATATGGAGCAAGAGCGCCTCCCTCTTCCCCTCTTCAGCGAACCAATCAGCCGGCCGTCGCTGAAGGACACCGCTATGCACGTGACTGCATCTGCGTCACAGCATTGTAATAGTTTTGGTCCAACGCAATGAAGCATTGCATATGACGTCACTGTGTACGTGTCCAATTCCCACAAGAATTCATATGGAGCAGATTCTTAAGCTAGTTCCACATATTCGTTGCTTTTTTCCAACCAGAAGGACTCGAAAAAATGAACGCGTTTCATTATGTACCTATACGAAACGAACCAGAAAAACTTGTGTACTTGACAGTACTATTTCATACAACTATTTTAATAAACTTCTCATTTAGCGAAATTGGGAAGGCTTAACAGAGTTCGGACTATAAAATACCCTATTGAGCATCTAATGTGTTATCAAACTGGCTTTCGGTAGTTAGTTGGGACTGTGATAGCTAAACAGGAAATTTTGCAATCCGCTAGCCTGAGGGATACATGGTAACGCAATTATGAACACGATCATGCCTGATACCAAAGCAATGGTGTCCGTTTTATGGTAATGATTCGTGATTTTCCTTAGTCTAATTTAAATTCCCAGATAATGAAGCGGCTGGATAAAGCGACCACGTACGACAATAATGCAGAAGGCAGAGCTCATTTTGAAATCACGAATTTCAGGGTAGATAATGGGTATGCACCGCGGTGGGCATGCTAAACCGTGTAGCCTTTAACAATAACTCTGCGTGTGTGAGAGCTGGGGCAATACCCATCAAAAAGCTTAGGTTTGGGAAGAAAATACCATGCGCTCATCGCGTGTTTACGTCCTTTACCACCCGAAGCGATGTAGTCATTTCCAATCTTCTGCCTCTATGCAGACTGGAGCCACGTGATTGATTAAAAAGTTTAACGCTGCAGATCGTTTTCTTACTATCATACATAAAAGACTACTCATGATAACATGTTTGTTATCATTATATCTTCTGTTGGTAAATCACAATTTGGGCTGCTGATCAAAATTATATCATGTGAATGTGTGGCTTTTAAACCCGTCATTCTAATAAACCAGGTGTTATGAAGCACTGGCGCAGATTAATTTGATCTTAAGATCCGAGTGCTACAAAAACTGAGGATAAATGTCGTTTGGTTATGCAATACAGAATGACTGAAGTGGCTTCAATTTTGCGTGAAAAGGAATATTGTAAGTAGTTGTGAAAATGATTGCCTTTTATTTGAAAAAATATTAGATAATGTTTGCATATTGAGCATTGGTAACATTATTATTATTATTATTATTATTGTTATTGTTATTGTTATTATTATGCAATTGTCGCTGGGACTTTATGTTAATCCTATTAACCCACTGTTTATTGCAACATCGTCAGGTAAAAGTTTATTATAATAAAAACTACGTGTCTTACATAATATTTCAGACACACGTATATTATGTATACTATAAAGAATTGCATATTTATCTCGTAAAAAGATAGGAATGCAATAAAACAAAACATTTTCAGGTACGATATTTTAGTACATTACATTTCCTGTAATTAATTGCATTTTAAAACACACGACACAAATATCATTCGCCTCATTCCTATAATGTTTGCTTGTTCCCAAAGTGTACGTTTCCAAACAAATTTCCACAAAATCGATAAGCAATTAATACTTGTATGCAAGATATTGAAAATTTGCTGATTGGGGGTAAATATTTAAAGCTGCAAGGCATCCTCTAAGGTCCAGGTCTCATAACTAAGAGTAGAGTTGTCTAAGTGCATTAAATACTGGAGATTTTAAAGTAAGCG
The DNA here is from genome assembly GCA_030765065.1 of Deroplatys truncata. NCBI lineage: Eukaryota > Metazoa > Arthropoda > Insecta > Mantodea > Mantidae > Deroplatys > Deroplatys truncata. Next base: position 174,693,580 of record CM060981.1, read on the forward strand.
GTTGATTAGGATTTAGAAGGTTGTAGAAAGCACTGTTTCTAGATATCCGTTCAGATCATTCAGCAAGTTTACATCTGCACGCAAGCAGTTGAAACCATTCCGCAGTCTTAAAGCATAAGCATCCAAAATTTGGTTCAGATTGTTCAAGCAATATTAATGTGTATGTGTTTGAAAAAAAGAAGTGCAGGTTTTGAAAGCTTTAGACCGCTTACAACCTTTGCACGTCTTAAATTTTAAGTGCCAAAATAATGTTTAGTTGGTTATTATCAGTAACTATTTTATTTTTTGGCGTTGTAATCTATCTCCACTTTCTGTAACCTGGACTACTTGTTTTAACACTAAGAACATTTATTTCTTAGGCTTAAGTGACAGGATTCTGGTATAAAACTAGGATAATGACATCACTTATATTAATTCCTGCTTGTTTTTATGCCCAAGTAGTTTTTTATGAATTTTAAATGGTACTCAATTATTATTTTCACTAATAGTGGTAATAAGGAGTAGAGGAGCTCAAAAACCAGCTTAGCTTGAACACAAGTTCAGTTAAGCAGGGATTGATAAATACATTTTCACGTTTCTAATGCAGACTAAAACCTGAAGCAGATCTGTTTTCTTGCTCTAATGCAATGTGGCATGTAACATGGAGCAATAATGACAAAGTTTTAATTATTTTCATTTTAAAGTAGGTTTGAAGTAAATTTGTAGTGCATGTAGCTCGACGATATGATGCAAGCTCTATAAGTGTATCCTCTGAGGTATAAACGTTACAGCCCTGGTATAATAACCTCATTTAGAAGCACTCACGCTTGGTTAATTCTGCAGGCAAACTAAGTTTTGTTTAACTTAGTGAAGCCACCTGTCACGCATGCTGCCTATATTGTAACTCTCACGATATGTCGATAAAGCGGGCCATTGATTTTATAGCAAGTGCTATAAACTTCCGTCGTTATTGAAAGTGCTGTATTTTGTATATGTAATACTCTGCGCGATGAATTCCCGAAGAATTAGGCCATTGAGGGCGTAGACTGCTCCAAGATTTTAATGACTGGCTCTGCGGTTTTCGTCATTAGGAACAAACACCGGGAACGATAATTTTTCTGGGAGGGTGGCTTTGTTATTTCCAATGAGTAGAACTCAAAGATGGTTCACCAAGTTTTTTGTCCCTTTCTTATGAGATACTTTACATAGAAATATAGGAGTAGGGTAGAGGGAGAAGAATTAACCTAACAAGCACATATAACAAGAGAAGAAGAAATTTTGAGGTGTTAAAAGACGGGATGAGAAATTGTGAGATTAGAATAGGTAGTTCACATAGTTCGAAGTGAGTCTCGCATTTGGCAGGTCACGGGTTCGATTACCTCGGACCGTTCACCTTGATCTTGTGTTTCTTGTAGGTTTCCCAGATCGGTAGACGAATAATGCTATGGTTCCTCTTTTACCACGAATTTCCTGTACACCAATTCCTGTGTCCATCATTTCCTTTATTTCATTTTCATTTTCAGAGCTGTAGCACCAGGCGGCCAGCTGGGGGACCACCAGGTTAAATATGGCACAGGTACATATCATAGTATATTGTCAAATATATTGATACGAATAATATCATCAACATTGGTGATATTAAGTGAACTATTGGGTTAAGTAAATGAAATGAGTAAGTAAAATAAGAACCAGAAAAAGGTAATTATTGTACTAAGTAAAAAATCAAATTTCTTTAAAATAAATAAAACAGTTTTATGTGAAGCTGAAGATTATTGAGATTGTAATTAATTCCCTTACTTTTATAAAATCATGTTATAAAATTCATTGAGATTAAAGAATACTCTCGCTTATTGCTGAGCTAATATGCATTTCAAAGTAATATAAATATCCGGACAGATATCACTAATTAAAGTAAAACTTCATTTTTTTTTATTTTTTTGGGGGGTTATCGGGAATAGGAAGGATTAGGCGTAAGGTAGATAGGAGAAGTAAGGTAAGGTATTGGGGTTCCGCTTCCGCACCCCCGTTAGTACGTGGAAAGATGGGTGGCTGCCAGCTTATTGCACTGGCAGCGGAGTAAGGAAGTGTCCGGGAGACGACCATGACCGAGGCCCTGGCCGGCCCCCGGGTAGGTACGTGGAAAGGAGTAGGAAAGGTTTTGTAGCGTTGATGTTCGTTTGCTTTTTTTTATTGTATCATCTGTTAATTTTGGCGCGGTCCTCGAAAGGAGCCCGCTGGTGGTCTGAAGTGGCTTGGAAAGAAGCGTGCCGCTTCTAGCGACATTAAGTAGCCGTTCGTGCGCTCCTGCTCATTCTTCATGGCCGAGAGGGCGGATGTCCATTCGTCCATCGTGGTGAGCAGGGTTGTCGTCGTGTGCCTAACCTCCTCTAGGCATTCTGTCGGAGGTGGCTGTGCTGATGGTGGTGGTAGGCTGGCGATTGATTCTCCCAGGCTTCGGATGGCTGTGTCGGCTCTTTCAAACCGCCGTAGGCAGCGTGTGGTAAAGCTGTGGAAAGCGGTGGTGAAGTCTGTGACGATGGTGTGAAGGTCCTGGATTGCGCTTTCCAGTGCGTCAAGTCGATCTAGTTGTGGTTCCAGGTTGGTAGCTTGAGCGGCGGTGGCAAGTGAAGCGAGTGCTTCGTCCTGTTGCGAGATGCTGGATCCGATGTTCAGGACCTCTGAATATAGATCCTGAATTGCATCTCGCAAGGTGGTGTCTGGTGCTGCGGGTGGTGGCGGTGCTGGTGTCGGAGATGTGGGTGCTGGTACTGAAGCCGGAGTGAGTCGATGGCTTCTCGGATACATAGGACACTGTGCCTGCCCGGTAAAATGGCCGTGACCATTGCAGGAGGCATAGTACCGGCGTCGGCGGCGTAGATCGTGACTGGTACACTGCGCTGTCAAACAGTGCTCCACAGTAGTGGCACTTGGATTGTGCAGCGCAGGTGTTGGAATCGTGGCCGAAGCAGCAGCATCTGCGACATGGCTGATGAGCTTCCGTTCGGCTGGCCTCAACGCGAAGAACCTGCCCTAATAAGGGCAGGCCGGACCTGAAGGCAGCCTCTCGGTCGGACGGATCAGCCAGTGCCAGGCGGACGAAGGTGGTTGCTCCTCGAGACGTGATGATGCGTGTGGCTTTCAAGGTAGAAGGCCACCGGTGTTGAGCTGCGGCGAGGACGTATCTTGTAGGCAGGTCTCGAGGAACTCCGGAAATCACTGCGCTGTAGCGCAGTGGTGTAGGATGTTGTGGTGGCTGCTGCGATGGAGGTGCTGTTGGCGACTGTTGTGGATGGAGGTGAGGTGTGGTGCTGACTGGCGGAGAACGGTGAGGTTGCTGGCTCCGTGGCGATGTAGTGACCGCTGCCCATGAAGGCCCGGTCACCGGTGGCGTAGTGGTAGGACTCTCGGCAGATGCCGGGGGAACGGCCGGCGAAACTGCGGCCGCGAGGCTCGGTGCAGCTTCTTCAATTGATGGCTCGGCGATGGCCTCCTCGGCGGGTGCCAAAGGGGCTGCGGCGGGTACCTCAGCGGCTGTCCGGCGTGTGCGTCTTCCCATCTCCGGCGTAAATCGAAGTCGAAAAAAAACTTCATTAAATTCTTATAGCGTATAGACAGAAAGAACCAATAATCACTGAATTAAGTTGTATACCGCCAAAGCTACAAGGCTGCCACAGTAGGTGGATATGTTACCAACACATTTGCTGGAGCGGGAATTTCAGATAAGCTAAGCACGAGTTGCAGAGTACGAGGCGACGAGATCCTGAGCCGGAGCAGAGTCGAACCCAGAACCCAGGACAACAAAGGGACAGATAACCGCTTCATATTTCGCCTCAACAACGGCATAAAGGCATTCCACCACATACCCACTTCAATATGGCGCCCAAAGTGAGACATGAGCTAGGAAGGAAGGCAAAAGTGAAAGGATCCAGGTTCAAGTGCAAGGTAAGATTCGGGGATAAGAAAGGACCACAGCATCTTCATCCCACAGCAAATACTAAAGGCCATCGCAAAGTAAGTGTTATTTCTTACTTACGAGTGCATGCATCTGCGATGCGGAAAAACTGTAAAAAGGTGACGTTAAAATGAAGTCCAAAAGAAAAGAAGAAGGAAATGCACTTGAGGATAGGGAAGCTGCACCACAAGCAGAACAAAGACAGAATCCTAACCAACAATTTCAAGAAGCTATTGTCAGTATGTTATATGAGTTAAAGTTCGCAGGTCAATACCATCAGTACCGAATTAGGGGAAAAGTGAACTCAATTACCTCAGAATTAGGGGGGAAAGTACACTCTGTCAGTGAGAAAGACTTGTCTGCTGATGAGAAAGTAAATTATATAGGAACAGAGTCAACCAATGCTAAATCACAACTGGCTAACCAAGTAGAAATATAAACTAGAGAATTCAAAGAAACTGTGATCGAATTAAAGGAGGAGCAGGCTACGTTAGCTGAAATACATCAGGAGATGATAGAAAACTTAAAAGCTGGAAACCCAACAATTCGAAGCAGAATTCAATAACAAATTTGAACCGCAATCTGCAGAAATCAACAAATTAAGAGTAGAAAGTGCAGATATAAACTAACTCAAATAGTCACACAGAATTGAAAGGCAGTGTAGACAGGGAACCTTGAATCAAAACATGGCAGAAAAATAAATTCTAATGTAGATAAATAAATGAATGTCATTAGAAATGAAAATATGGATACTGTATAAACCCTGAAATCTGAAATTCTATCACAAAAGAGTGAAATAGCAACAGTACCATATAAACTGAAGAATGAAATTAAGATTTTACAAGAAATATAAATAAAGACGAAGAAAATGTAAATAATCTAAACCGACTTGTGCTAGCAATACAGACTAATAGCAAAGCTATTGAAGGGTATAGTGTAAATGCTGAAAACAATGACATTGTAAATAATGACAAGTAACATATAAATTGTAAAATTTTAAACAGCAATGATAAGAAATACACAAACAGAACAGTAACACAGTCTGCTGAGGCACACGCATTACATGATTGTAACACATAGCATCAGACACACACCTGAAAATTATTCATACACAAACCAAACATTGAATGAAATTAGTGCACCTATTTTTGACGAGGAGTTGGGAGATTCACCAAAATATTTTCTAAAAGAGATGGAGACACACTTTAAAATTAAGGAAATCCCATATGAGCTGAGAGAAATGATTGACAGAAAATGCTTTAAGAGGAGAAGTGAGCATTGGCTTAAATCTACCTTTGCAGAGAATGAAAGTAATATATTATTCAGGAATTTATTTTTGCAAGGTTTTGGGGTCCAACTCGTCAGAAACAAGTGAACTTAAATATAGGAAAATTCAATCTTAAAGTACAACTAAGCATGACAAATTATTTCCTTAAAATAGCAAACAAATGCCAGCCCATAGAACCACCACTTTCAGAACAGGAAATAATAATAGCTGCTGTTAGACATTTCTCAGACATAATCGGACACAATCTTATTGTTGCCAAACCAGTAAATTTGGAATTTCAGTCCATTATACAAAACTGATACACAACAGACAAGCTGCAACAATACCACAATAAATCGTCACGCCCAAACTCAAAATAACAGAAAAATAAATAATTAATTCTTAAGAAACAACCAAAGTCACAATACATAAAACAGGAACGAAAATACACATTCGGAGCCCAAAGGGAAGAAACTCTAGTGTGAATTATGCCTACACCAATAGGAGTAATATTCCTAGACATGGCTACCAACCTTACGCTTATCAAACTAAAAACAAGAGACCATCACACACGGAACAAATGTAAAACAGTTACACAAACGAACCGAAGTATACTTACAGAGCAACAAACACACATACCCTCAAAATTCAGGATTAACAACCTCACCACCACAGATGGTATAAAGTGACACCCAAACGTCCGGAATGCAGTCGGAAAACTAAAAGAGAACTATTATTACTCGTCTCCAACTAATGGTCCTATCTCACAGACAATCTCGTATCTGGAGTCAACATCCACCCCGAAACGATCGGCAGTGATGCCAACGTTCCCAAAACAATTGGAACATTTAGAAAGGAGTCCCATACATAACATTACACAAAATAATATAATGTTAAATGAGCATCTCTCGAACAACAAAGTGTAGTAAATGAACCCACCATATGTAAAACGTAAACATGCACAAAGCTTATGAAGCCATGTTGGATACTGGAGCAACCACAACTGTTCGCAGCAAAATATTATTCTAGGAGCTTGTAAACAACAAGTGGAGTTTACCAGTAAGTGGAGTTTATTGTAGTGTAACAATAGGAAAACGAAGAGAAAGAATCAGACTTAGGTTATGTTAAAGATACAAGTTGGAAATTGGGAGAATGAAATCATTGCAAGGGTGTACCAAAGTTGGTACTAACATAATCCTGAGTAGTGATATTGTGTATTGTTGGTGAGATTTTGGGCAGCACATATTAATAATTAAGGAAGACAGTAACGAGATAATTATTCCATTGCTGGAAGAAAAATGAAATAATGAAGAAACTAGAAGATACGAGGAATTAGAAATAGAGAATATAATCCTCGATGATAAAGTGGAGATAATAGGAACGAATATATTGAAAGACCAGGAGATAAAGAAGAATTATAAACAAATAGGCGCTTGCGACAACATGTTCTGCCTGAGCTGCGAAAATGTAAGGTATCATTCCTACCCACAAGAACAAGTAAGGAAGGCAAGGGAGAAGAACCAGAAAAACTAATTACATAAATTTTTAAATGACGGTAGAGAAATGTTACAATATAACCAAAGAGCAGAAGAATAAATTCATGAATACATTGCCTAAATATAAAAATGTATTTTCTGAGAAACCAGGAAATTGTAACACATACACACATTATTTTCACGTAGAAGGGGTAAAACCATATACACATAAATGTAGAACTATCTCCAGCTGGATACGCAAAGAGGCAGATGTAGTAATCCAGAACATGTGGAAAATGGAATAATTGAAATATCTGACACATCTTATATAGATAAATTGTGTTGGGTTCATAAAAAGGAAAATGAATTAAGAATGACTCTAGATGCAAGAACTGTAAGCTCCTACACATTATCAGATCACTTCAGGTCACCAGGAGTAGATGAAAGTTTAAACAGATTAAGAAAGGGAAATGTTTCATAACAATTGATCTAAATTCATCATTTTGTCAAGTACCATTAGCCAAAGAAGTTAAAAAACATATCCACATGAGTTTGTCATTCATACAAAACTGCAAATTTACAAGCTCTAAAATATCTAGGTATATCCACGATATAACCTCCTATGACATTGAAATCACGTATATTTCAGGAAGGATAACATTTTCATTGACACTTTATCAAGAATAAACCTAACGCAATCTTCCACAATGAATAAAAATCTTTAACTTGAACTTGAAGCCAAGTAACAGTTTTGTAAAGCATATAAAAATACAAGCAAGGTACAGAAAAGAAGATCCATAAACATAAAAACTACTCATATCAGCCCAGAGATAAACAAATATATTATTGGAAGTATAGAAAGCTAGGAGATATTCTATACAAATTGCATGGTAGAAATGTAAGAAAGTTGAAAGTTATCATTCCATTAATCATAAACAAGGAAACAATTTTAACTTTTCATCAAGCTGTAACCTATTCAGGCACAGAGAAAACCGTACTCACCATCAATGAAAATTTATGTATCAAACATTTAGGAAGAAAAGTTCGAAAATACCGTCGAAACATGAATTCTGCCAAAAAGCTAAACCTTTAAATGTGAAGTATGATATATAATCCGGAATAATCATCAGAAACACGAAGAATGCTCATGTAACAATGGATGAGCATGGTGAATTAAATGCTGGCAAAAATAAATTCAAATATATTTTAGTTTATATGATGTATTCACTAAATTTGTAAAAATATATCCCACAAGAGACATAAATAGAAAAATATACTTAAAGAAAATAACAGAGAAATATATACCTAAGTATGGGAACATTGAAGCTATTATATCTAATAATATATCAGTACACACTATCGAAATTTTCAGAACTTAAAAGGAAACAGGAATTAAGCTGCATTACTACTCAGAAGATTTTACATGAGATAATTCTTGTGAGAGATGTCTCAGGGACATATCTGTTTACTTTCGTTTTCTGTGTCGTACAAATCATTATAGTTGGGTATTATTGTCAAACTATAGGGAATTTGATGAATTACACAATAAATGCAACAACTTCCACACCAGCTGAACTAATGCTAGGCAATGTACCTAAACTAATTTGTTAATATATCAGCAGATATAATTCACAAAGACAAAGAATTAGCAGCTTTAAAAGAGTACAAAAAAAGAGGAAAGAAAGAGGAAAGTGTAGGGAAGAAAGAAGAATTGGGAACCACTGATAAATGACAAAGTATTAAGAAAAATATATTTATCAGATCCTACCAAGAAAAGAACCTACAAGGTGCATTTATTATATACTGGAGCATACATAACCGTATAAAAATTTAGTAATCATAAATATGGATTGCAAGATATAAATGGAAAATTCATTTTCAAACACCATAAACAGAACCTCAGAACATTTAAACATTTCTTGGAAGAGGAAGAAGCAGTATAAAATGCATACCACACAAGCAAACACTTACACAAAACACTACATCTGCTATTTAAAATAATAAGTCAACATTCCTTTCAACATTCAGTTGTTTCTCTCGATTGCTGGAATTTTAAGACCACCATATAGCATACAGTTATTAAACATTTGACTGTTGCTATTCCCTTTGCATCTATAACGAAATGTATAATGCAGCTATTTCCGGAAAGTTTCATTTCGAATAAAATGAAGTAGATAAGAAAATATACTTTCGTAAGAATAATTTGTATACCCAATAATATGCGCTGGACGGTAGAGAGAGTCATGTGAATGTAACACTTTAGATAATTTTCATCTACTTGATTTTAATCCATATCTGTAACACGAGTCATTTCCATGGAATGACTTAAGTTTAATTCAGATTTCCTACAGTGTGTTTGCCGTCTTCATATTGCGACCTGATTAAATTTTCACTACTATTTCACTAAAGTGGCTTTAGTTCAGTTTTCACGGTCATTTCAGTTTTCTAATGTGATTTACTTCAATTTTCCTGTCACTTCACTTTTTCTTACTCTTAGCGGTGTGATGAAACTTGTGAAGAGCAGCCTCTTCCTTCTGCTTCATTCAGTGGAGTGTCGAATTTCATAGGATTTCTCTTCTATCGCACGCTGAACAGTACTCTTTGTAGATCACAATTGTCGTTAAACGTCACTCGTAGAACACTGAGTAATCAGTACTTCGTGTCAATCAACATCAAAAGCTCACTAACTCACTGACTGTCGCGAGCAGGCTAGATGATATATAATCGCTCCAGAAACATTTAGTTGTGTCTCGAAGGCGTTTCTGTTATTAACGTCGAAGAGAGCGTTCTATCCGCTATCCTTCTCCAATTAATCGCTGGCGAGCACTGAAGGACACGTGGCCATCCACGAGGTAAACTCAACCATAGCAGCTGCGTCACAATATTCAGAGCTTCAACGATGTTTCTAAATCAAGTGGATCGATAATATCAAATTCATCAGGAAATTACTATTTCCTGAGAAAAGTATCTCTCAGGATATTTTGTTTCTGACCTTTCTGTTATTTAATGAGTTTCAACTCAAATAAGTTATTTTAGACACCACGGAAAACAGTGTTAGCGTTGTTTCTGTTTTGTTATGTAGAACAAAATAGTGTGCGAGCACCGGAAGCAAATATTCTATCTCACAATACTTTTACATGACCACTTATTAGCGTATTCCGTGCCATAAAATTAAGTTTATGTACTAAATTTAGATATGTCATGTCTTGAACACAAAGTAACGTTAAAAGGATATAACCGGCGAAAGATGGAATCGCTGATCTGTTAGCAAGTGTGACTCATGAGCTATGCATTGATACCGCAACCAAGGATGGTAACGTTGATAATTTTATGTGAAGCAGTATTGTCAACTAAAAATTAGTTTAAAAATTGTGTGTTTCATTGTGTAAAGTAATTTGTAGCATGTATTTTTGGTGACCAATGTAAATTAAAGTTGTAGTAACGCTACATTTATCCCCCCTTATTCCTTGCTTTATGGGTAAGCTAGTCTATGTTACATGGTTGATTACAATGGTATGTCACGGTATACTGTTATTCTCAGTGTGATTGTAAGACGGGCTAAAAAAAACACTGGGTAAAGAAATGTTACGTAGAAATGGCCGACATTTATTAATTTCACTCTTGGAATAAACTCATATAGAAAACGATCAGCGTACAGCGGTCTAAGTTACATTTAATTTTGTGAAGAAAGCGTCTAACCGGTCTCTCTCTCTCTCCCCCTGATTTTGAAGTAATGAATAATAAATAGACAATAACCAAAGCAACCTCTCTGGAATTGTCGGTCGTACTTCCGGAAGTTTTCCCTGACTCATACATGACGTAACGGCATGCAACTTTAACATCCGTTCTAGTTACAAAACTTCCTAAAACCAATTCGATTGCGAATTAGATCCACTAACCTTATTTAAACGTAGTAGTCAAAGTATGTAAATATAAGGTATTTCAATAAGAATGTTTAACATATAACAACCGTCGTGTTTATGAAGCTATACCAGTTATTTTTTATTTGGTTACAGTTGTTATTGACAAATAATAATGGAACGTTTCACAATTCCATAACGTGTATAAATTTGAAAAACTTTTATCAAAATGGGTTATCCGTTTGCCAAATATTCCAAATATTGATGTCCATAACCGTACCTCCGAAAGAACAATTCGACATGTGATGGAAAATTTGGAAGCAACTGGTTCTGTAGCAGATCAATTAACGACTGTACGTCAACGACGTAAACGCTTCAATGAAAACATAGCTGCTGTTCGTGAAGGTGTACGTAAGAATCCACGAAAATCAACTTTCGGCAAGCATAAGAATTGGGAATTTTATCGACCATAACTTGGCGGATTTTGTATATGGACCTGCAGTTTCACCTTAGAAAATTGTGTTAACTCAGGAACTGAAGCCAAATGGCCATAGATTGCGCCGTGCATTCTCTGACTGGATTATGGAGCATTTGGAAGTTGACCCTGCTTTCAACCGGAAAATCATCTTTAGCGACGAGGCCCATTTTTGGATAAGTGGTTTTAAGAAACAAAATTGTCGCTATTGGAGCAATGAAAATACAAGAATGATCAATCCTCAAATATTACAGCCTGATGTGGACTTTGGTATGGCGAAATCATTGGCCCCTGTGTTTTTTTCAAGAGGAACAAGGAGAAGGTTTGACTGCCAATGGTGAAAGATACCAGGCTATGATTAAAGATTTATGACCTGACTTGGAAGGTAGAATCTTAGAAACGCCTGGTTTCAGCAAGATGGCGCCACGTGCCATATTGCTCACGAAACATTCAACCTTTTGAATGGCAAGTTCGGAGACTTTATCACTTCGTGTGATGGTGGTGATGTTAACTGGCTTCGGAGATCATGTGATTTAACACTGTTGGATTACTTCCTATGGGGTTGTGTTAAATCACGGGTGTATATTAACATGCCAGAAATAATTAATGCCCTAAGGAACAACATCACAAGAGTTATTACTAAAATTTTGCATGGTTTATGTTTGAATTGAAATCTGGAAGACCCGCAATAAGCAACTGAACGAAACCGCGGCGACCATTTAACTGATTGTTAAATTATTCCACACATTATGTTATTAAGTGTACTTCAAAACAGAAGTCTAAAATTTTGGCCTAGTCGCATATGTGTGTGCGTGCGCGCGCGCGCGCGCGTGTGTGGAACTGTTAATCCTGATCCTAGAAGACACCAGGTTTAGTTATTCAGCTGTAGTGTAGAAGAAAGGCTTAAACACAGAATAGAGCTTCCGTTTCAAATTTTTATGTGAGTAAACTTCACAAAACATAAAACTACTGTAATTGTTAGGTACAGTTTGTTGCAATATACCCTGGATAGTTCAAAAGTGGCGAGCCGCTCATGACGGAATTTATGCCACCATCGTTAAGTTTCCTTCACAGATCGCAAGACAAACAGGATCCCTTTGCAATCTAACCAGAAATAGTGACCACCACGTCACAGAGTGTAATGCCCTAATACCGAGCGGAAGGATTCCATGGTAACGTTTCAGACTCACATTCCGGAGGTCCCGGGTTCGATTCCCGTTGGACTAGATACTCTGCCCTTGATTTTTCCATATTTGTAGGAAAATTTTGAGATGGTTTCTCTAATGCTGCGAATTTTTCTGTTCCCCACTTCCTGTTATTTAATTTTTTTTATCATGTTGCAGGATCGAAGAACCAGGCGAGTGGACGGCGTGGCAAGCTGTGTAGAGATGGAATTTACTTTGAGTAACTGCCTGTCTTGGCGTAATGTGTGACAAATCCCAGCGAAACCTCTACTAGGAAGGAAGCTTGTGTAGGTGGTCTCGCCGTCTACGGGATCTCACGTCAGGATACGTTAGAGACCCCGTCTGTATCCAAGCCTTCCGTTCCGGATCTGGTCGCCCTCTGTGTCTTTCGCTTTCTCCTTCCTCCTATGTGCTTGCCGAAATTCTCCTCAGCACCTAATTTGCAGCAGATGTCCCTTAGTTTAGCAGACACAATGGCCGATCTAATATTAAGATTCGAGCTCGTATTAGACCAGATAAATAACAATAAATGCAAGGATAAGTCTACTCTTTATTGATTACTGCTCCTGAGCTTTTCTATTCTCATTAGCAGATATTTACCGGTATGCACCGTAATGACGTTTTACAACTTTAATCACACCTGCAAGAAAACGTCACTGTCAGAAGACTGCCCAAAATTAAAACAATCGCCACTTGCTAATAGATAAATATCCCCTATCATTGTTGTTCTTCTTTGATTACTTAATTCCCAGGGTTGTTATTATACAATTCAGTCGGTACAAGGTAGGTTTGTAGAGCAGGAGGAAATACCAGTTGCGTTTTATGACTGGACATCGGATTTGTATGAGCTAAAAATATATAAAATATGTATAAGTTTATGCTGTCAAAATCTTTAAAATATTCTCTATAGTTTGGAAAATATACACTAAGCATACACTTAAATTGTTAACTTTAAGCTTATACTTTTCGGTGCCGTTTGTTACTTATTACATTATTACATTCTTCCTTAAAACATCATTCTGGTCATTGTCAATTGATTGCAGTGTACAATGGAAAATATAACTGTTTTTGAAGAATTGTATTTTGGGTAAGGTGAAGTGGACCAAATAATACCTGATTTTGTAATTATTATTGTTGGATCATTTTCTCAAAATCATGAAGTGTAACATGAAGGAATTGACTTATCGGTTAATAGAAGTCTGTATGCTAAGATGGATCTTCACATGTCTACAGATATTAATGGGCAACGTTTCAAAGCACTTAGTACATTTCTTACTCAGTCGACTTACCCTCCTCGTATGTAGGGCTTACACCCTCTAGGACTTACAGACGTACCTAGGCCTAAGGCCTGTAGAGTAGCAGACGGACATTGAATCAGAGAGTGAAGAACCCGAAATAACAGGGGATCGGCTCCTAGCCAGGAATGAGAATGAGAAAGAAGGTAATATGAAATGAAGGCGAAGTGGATAAAAGGAAAGGTGAGGACGGAGCAATTAGTGAAATGAATGGCGGGGAAAACCGGAAACCGGGAAAAACCCACCAAAACGCCGCTATGTCTACATAAATCACACATGCAGGTCCCTAGGATCGAACCCGTGCCGCTTTGGTGGGAGGTATGTTACTAATGCAGAGGAAATTTTTTCAGGAAGCACTACATTATCACCTTGAAAAGGTTTTATTCACAGAAAACAACTACAGGATTTCTCTCTAAAACACTGCTCAACTTACCACTTCATTTCCTGCATAGTTTAAAGGAGCACTCTCAAGTGCACTGAGAATTGATAAGAGATTTATGAAAGAAAAACCAGATTTTATTTTAGCTTTTTGTGCCTTCAGCTATAGTTTTGAAATGTGTCTTGATTAAACCAAATCTCTTTGCAAATACTCACTATTAAATGTGTTCCGAGAATGTCTAACGCTTCCCACTTTCGTTCAGGGGATACTTAATTTTACCAAGCGATGACTGGACCCATTTGAGGGGATCGACTAGCGGACGGAATGTTGCCTCCGGATGTTGGGCTGATGATAACGATATCAGTGGGTCAGAGGAGCTACAGCTTTCCGTGGACTCCAAACCAACTCGCACCTTGGGAGCAAGTCAGAGGTGGAGTGGATAGGGCCGACTTGAAATCACCACCCCAGAGCCGAGAATCGAACCCCGGACCGGTACAAGAGCAGGAAACGAAATCACTGCGCTACCCGGCGCCCTATTCCGAGAACGTTGAATTTACGAAGTGTCGGTTGGATTCAGCGTGCCAAAGAATTTTTTAACAGCATTGAAATTATCTGCATTGAAGAAAGCAGCAACCTCATTGGATAGCCTTCAAACGAGTGTCTCCATGTAAAGAACTTATTATTTTTTCAGTGATGTCTTTAAATATTAATTTTAGAATTAAATGCTTAAAACACGTATTATATGTTCAATGCATTGAAACGTGATGAAATGTGCAGCAACATCGAACCTGTGCATTTATGTGAACTATAAAGCTTTACATACCAGCACAGCAGAACACGAAACATTCTTCTTCAACGGATTAATCTCCCCTTTGTAGCACTTAAACCACCAAAGACTCACAAGCAAATGTCTTGGGTCAGCAGCCTATCGAAGAGCAAGTAAACTCTGGATCATAGCAATCCAGGTTGCCATGATCTGGTTTGGATCAAATTATCCAATCCAGCATTCGTCTAGCGACCGAGGAAAACCGCGAATAAACCTTTAGTCAGATTGGTCGGCCCCAGGGGATTGAATCCGGGCTCTCCCGAATAAGAGTCACACATGTTACCGAGGCGCTCCTCGCTCAGTAACAAGAAACATTTAAAAA
Organism: Deroplatys truncata; assembly: GCA_030765065.1. NCBI lineage: Eukaryota > Metazoa > Arthropoda > Insecta > Mantodea > Mantidae > Deroplatys > Deroplatys truncata. The sequence goes on from CM060981.1 coordinate 174,708,594, forward strand.
CTTAATTTCGTATCACAAATATGAATTGGCATACAAATCCGATGTCTGGTTATTTCTCTGATTTTATTCCCCTAAAGTAGGAAACACTAGAACAGATACCATCCTTTCAAATTTCCAACCATTTCGATATTTGTACTTATTGACGTTTTACCTGTAGGGCTCTAATAATACTGCTTCAATTAATGTTTTGCATCATTCAGGATCGAGAAGAAAAACTGCAGTTAAATCTGATTTTTAATTCTTTCACTGTTGGCAGATGTTTCTCTTTCACTTGGTGAACCTATTGAATTATCGACTACGATATACAATTCTGCGTCATAAAAAGCTTAATTTATAACAAATATATCGAGATAATATAGTAAATAATAAAATAAAATATTAAATTAAAAAGCCAAATTGATAATGACAGTTTACCTCCAAGGAGTTTATGATAACAATTTAAAACTACCACCCTTTAGCAATGCTGATTATGACATGTATAACATTTCCTGTTTTGTTCATCTTTTACAAGGATATCAGCTCAGCAAAAAAGAAAAACAAACGTTTAACTCTAATTTTAAACTGACCTATTGGATATTCTCTGCATTTCAGCAAATGCATCGTATTCATGCTGAAATGTGAGTGACATGTCACCTGCATGAATAAGCCATTCGTTGTAGTTTCAAGTTGAGCAGACAGAAACGGGTAAATGCCTCGGCACAGGTGTGACTGGTATTCAGTGCTTTGTTCCCTGACATTCCACTGCGCTTTCATGCAATCTAAATTCGATCTCTACAGCTGCAAAACTCTACCGTGCCATCTGATTGTATATTTTATGTTTTTATTGCAAAATCATGTCGCTGTTCGAAGCAATAAATTATACGCAATTAGGGAATTATCAACGGCGTTTTCTTATACTGTAATATAACAATAATGCAGTGAATACGTGAGGTGAAATGAAATCTAAGTTCTGATATTTTGGATAGTTCCGTATATCGTCTAGTGCACTCGTAAGTTGAAAGCAGCTTTAAAATTCAATGTGTGGACCTTTATTGCCATTTCTCGCGCATGCTGTCGTGGTGGAAAGATGAATTTCCTGCATTTAATGTTGGTAACATAAACCTACCTGCATTATTGCATATTTTACTGCATATATGTGCAAGAAGTATATTAAATCCTCTAAGCTTTGATATAATTATTTATTATTACAGATATGAAATAAAACCATATTTGATAGTTGAATTTTATAACTTATATCTTATCTGGATTCATACTTCCTTTTTATTTGTTAACATTTACTTAAGAATGTAATTCATGCAATAGCTAATAATGAGCTGCAACTGATGGATTTGTATAAGATCAACAGCCGGAGTGGATAATCGATCGCCAGTCTGCGACTAAGAAATGCTTGTGATCTTACTACTGGCCAATGTTTAACAGCTGTCAATAATTACTTTTATTTTCGCGTAAATACTACTTTTATAATCCATTATCGTTGAAAATACAGTCTACAATACACATGTGTTAATTGTATTGGAGAATCTCGAAAGTAGAAAATACTTGGCTCCCATTCTCGTTTGAAATACTTTATTTATGCTCTTATTTCCAAAACTTCCTCGTTCTCCAAGGATGCCTTACCTGCTTGTATCGCAGTATACTACAGCTTCATAAAAATGTAATGTGTTACATTCACATGCTTTTCCCTACCCTCTATGTTTATTAGTGAGTATACAAACAGGCCTTACTAAAGGTTATTTTCATAAATTGTAATATGTTTTAAATTCTATAGCATTTTAATCAAAGTAAACTTTTGGAGTAATAGCAACAATACACATTTCAGCGTAAGGGAACAGCAATAGCCAATTTTTTTAGAACTGGAGGCTGGACGCTAGCCTTAAAATTCCATACTCTCTCTATGATATCACGAGAAACATCTGAAAATCAACAGGACTTTAAAAGAAAATATTCTAACCATTAATAACGTATTTGTTATGTAAATCCCTATAATGTTTGGTATTTTAGAGTCTTTTCTCAGAAAATAAAATTTTCCAAAAATCTTGCATGTAAAGGTTAGTTTAGGGTGGAGGATTTTCTTGAGAATCTTTGTGTCACATCTTTGGAAGATACTGAACCTAAATTTCACGTTTGGTATTTATCCACTTTTCGTTTTTGAGTTATGCTGTTCACAGACACACACACACGGAGCTTTTTAAAAATGGTTTTTTTATTTAGGGAGCCTCAAAACATGTATTTCTGTGTAATCTGGGTATCAAATTTTTGGGTGGAATGCAATACCTTCTCTACCTACTATGTGCGTGGTATAGAAAGTAATATACCACCGAGCGCATTTAGGAAACCTTTTTATTCTTTACGAATGTTTTGTTCCACACGTTTAAGGAAATAGGTGAAAATTTTCAAAAACTAAATTTGGTTATATGCATACATTATATCTAGTTATTGATTTATCTTTAAAGTTCTTCACTGATTTTCAATTTGTCGGTCATTTAGTGGCATTTAACAGAAAAAAGTGTCCGATTTTAATAAGGTGTGCAATGGCCACCAACACGGACATTTTGCTATGTTTATTTGTGTCAATAATGAGGTTTTTCACTGTATAATGCTGGAACCGTACACAAAAGAAATATATGTTTTGAAGTAATAGCTTGAAGTGGCTAACAACGCAAAACTACCATCTTAGATGTGAGGTTTTGCATTCCAAAATTGTTTGTTATCTTTAAGGGGGTACGAAATGCCCTAGTTTGACAATGTTTATGTATCATAGGTAAGGAGCATTTACTCAGTAAACCGCATAACCTAGAAAACTTAAATTTTGTGTAATATCCTTATGATAACTGAAAAATGATTTTTAAAGATTTGTATAGATTTTAAGAAATAAAGTGTTTTGTTGTGACGATAGTTTGAAATCATTTTACCAAATTTTAATTATTTTCAAAATAATTATTTCAATGTATGTACAACACCTGCCTAAAGAATTCCTGAAAACTTCACCTAAAAATAGTAATTAATAACTGAGAAAATATTCCTTGTGTAAGGAAAAGTGAACTTATGGGGAATGAGCCCCAAAGCCATCATCAGTAGATGCCTAGACCACAAGTTTGGTCACCAGCATTCCTTACATTTTCCAGTCTAATTTCCTTTTGGCATCAGTTTTGAACTATTTTTCTTGATTTATGAGTATATTAGGACCAGCATATTTATTTACATACCCCAATATACAATCGCAATAATTAAATTTTTAAGGAGTAGCAGGTAGACTAATTATGACTCAATCACATCTGCAGAAGTCTTTCCCTTGCCAATGGAGCGCAGTCCATACAATAATCTAATATTAACAAAAACACTTTTTTCTGTTTATGAAAACACTTAGAAAACTATAAATCCTAAATTTATTGACATGGCTTGCAAACTATAACGAAATGCTGCTATAACGAAATATCTACTTACCTTAAGCTCCATGCAACGTTTTGCCCACTGTTTACATAGCACATTATTTGGAAATATTTTACTAAAGGGAACAAATCTGCAATTTCAAACTCATCACAGCTCTTATTGATGAACTCAAAGTCAGTATCTCTTGGCTTTATCAGAGAAGAATGCGATGCTGAACTAACAGCGTTGTTATAATGCTCAGGAGTTGCATGATATGGTGTATTGTTAAGTACAGTAACATCTTCTCTAGCAGCTGTATAACCCTTTTTCATACATTTTTTCCAAGCACACACACGTTTTAACAATTTTGTTAATAAAACGAGGCTTATTACACAAAAATTAGTTGATTACTGCAAAACCGCCTGATTTATATAGCAAACGTACATAACACATGCTTACACTAAAAAACAGACAAGCCTAACAGGAAAAATCACCAATAATACATGCTGGCCACCTGCTAAATATCCTTCCTTATAGTCTTAAAATATTCTGGCAACAGCAGAAGATTTGAAAAACATTAAATGAAATATTTGAATGAAGCTAGCAGAATGCAATTTTGTAAAGTCAAGCAGCCTATCCTTAGGGGTAGATGTCGAGATAATCCAAAAGACATAATGAAGAGTGAATTTCATAGTTACATATAAAACAATAATCCAAAAATCGATTTTTTTACCCAAAGTTGGTTTTTAAGTAATTAATATTTAATAAGTATACATAAGAATTGAAGTATTTTAGGGTAAAGTATTTTCCCATTCCGTAAGATGTTTATCACTTTTTGTTGACATGGAAGACCCTCTGTAGGAGATTGTCTAATTTTGAATTTCAGGATATGCTTAGCAATGCATATTAAATAAAATAGCATAAGTCCTTTATGCAAAAGTAATGGTTTGGAATTAAAGGACATTTAATTTTACATAATAGTTAAAAAGCTAAGAAATAATAAAACTAAGAGTGATACTCTACTATATAGTTATTAATCCCTTAGGTGAACCAGTAGACACAACTTTCCTGAACAGAAAAATAAGTTTAAACTTACAACCCGATTGATGTTCTACATAGACCATATTCAAATTCTCATTTATGTATCATATAAAATAATTATTATCTTGAGAACTAATAACTGTAAAGACTGCATGCCTTGAATATATCTAATTAATACATGATTATTATGTTATATAAGCACGTATCAATCCAGTTGAATACGAGTGAAGAATTTAGACTTTTAACATACTTTAAAGTACCTCGCTATAATAATATCTGTACCTGTATAGAGCTCTAATATTAATTAAGATATATTGCACAGTAATTTTAAGTAATTTATGTTTTACTGGATTTAGGTATTCAGCACTAGTAATTTGGGTATGTTTCCGATGTGTATTTACAATAATGTGTAATAAACATGAATGTGAATATGCATGTATGTCCTTAAATCAGATTACTGCACGCTGGACTTTTGATTTCCGAGATTTCCTATTAAGGATAGGATCACGGTAAATATTCTATACTTAATCGATAGCTCTAATAATTAACTTCTGAGCTTTCATACAAGCACCACTGCCAGCAGTTATTTTTCTCTTTAAGGCATACAAGGATGAAAGATGCTGGATTCATCGCTTGATATCTGCCTTCACTGCAGATATATCCCACAATAACTGCTACATTCCACCTTCTCTTACATCTAAATCAGTATGTGTAGGCTTGACTCGCTAGAGTAGCCCACGAGCAGCCATTGCCAGTACGCTAGGGATGGTTTTCGGACTGGCAATAAGAACCCGTATGGTCACGGAAGGTTACCGTTTCAAGAGATGTTTTTCTTTATTCTACTGTTCTCCACAACCATAAATAATTATCTGAAATAATAATAGTCGTACTATCAGTTTGATATTATAAAAAAAAATTATAGCACTAATTCTTATTATTATAACTTCACCTAATATGGGGCAGTTGAAGTATTTTAAACAAGATCGAAACAGGAAAAACTTGACAAAACTTAGCAAACTTGACTCGCCCTTACATCAAATAATTCTTAATATGGGAATTTGGGTTTTAAGTTTTATTTTCTGTTTTTTTTTAATACTTAATCATATTTACGAACCATCTAGTGATGTGCTAATTATACATAACAAAATGATATCGTAGTTAGTGTGTATTAGTTTTGAACCATTATTGCCATTATCAATAGGCTAATATATTTAGCACGAATTAATCATGAATACTGAAATATGTGATTATAATACGTACCATTGATTGAACACTTCTTCATTTAGTCGGTTTATTTGTGATAAATGCATTTCAACCTTATGTTTATCGTAATGAGTACTATGGTAAGTGATACAGCGTCGTTTTAGGTTGAATCCTTTCATTTGGCTCAACGTTTTATAACAAATTAAATAGTTTGCCAATACGTCAGTTTCCATAAATAAGTATAAAAATTCCCATCCATTTCGAAAGCCTTCACTTCCACATTTCACAGTAGGTTCCATTATGTTAGCTTAGGATATCACAGATACTAATGTAACCTATGTTTATATAGTTCACTAGCGCACAATGGACTGACGTCACACTCTACGCTGCCCGCTAAATCGCTCACTACAGTTTCAGCATCTTCACATCGCAGATCTAGATGAAAACTTGCAAAACATTCTAGGAAATTTGAGAGATACTCGTGTAACATGTAGCGTTCTCACTTGTCTTGTGAATGAAACCGTTTATCTGACGCAACACATTCCATTGTTTCCCTATTGAAATAGCTCGCTGACACAATTCTGAAACTGTGCATTTGCTTACTCTAATGAATACAGCAGAAATAAATGAGAATACATTAGAACTTGAAACGTGGGATCACCCAGCGCTTGAAAATATGTGTATTTTTCCTTCAGTCTGTTTATTTTGGCTTTGCAGTCACAACGAGGTCGTATTCTGTGTTAGCATAGCTCTGTTTATAGGGTTTCTTTAAACATTTTGTTTCACAAGAAATTTTCTCACTACAAAATATTAAAATCTTCCGGGGTGGAAGGCCGTGATGTAAGGGTAAAATTGTTTACACACGACATTTCGGTCAATACTTTGGTTGCCATCTTCAAGAGGGTAACACCCTGGTCAGTTTAACGAATGCCTTCCAGCCCAGGATTTTAATGTTTTATCGATTAATCCGGCCGTGAAAGCCTGCGCACTTATTTCCTTTCTACTCTTTTACATAGAATATTTAAATAATCATACTTATTTATACGATTGTGATATTCATGTTTGTTTTTCATGCTATCAGAGTTCATTAAGGCAAGAAGAAATAATGCAGTGAACTTCTAATTTAAAAATGGATGATTGTACTCAAGTGAATTTCTCTATTCACTCTTCTAGAAGCGATTCTTATAAAACCTTATTTTTCTATATACCTGTTATTATGTAGATACATCTTAGTACGCGTTTACACATTTCGTTGTAGGTATAAGAAAGTCGCAGTAGGCTAAGGCGATAGTCAGGTTGTTAGAATGCGGAACTCTATGTAATGGCTTTGGAATATTCCATGCTCTTTGTATGACCACGAGAGTAAATGAAAGCATTTGAAAATTAAAACTAATAACAAAGAACATCTCTGAAATGGTTAACACCACAATAAATATAATTTCACATGAACTGCGTCCTTAACGAGATCAACATTTTTTGGTAGCAGGACTTTGTTCATTTCTTACTGTTTACCAGTTATGCAAAAGTCACTCTGAATGAAGAGGACTTCACACGCTATTTCCAGAAAATTCAAGATACACACTTTATTTGTAATGCAAATACCTTATGATGTAAATATGGATTTTAATCAAAATCGTGAGTTATTTTTTTAAAAATAAAAATTCAGAAAATGCTTCCATATAAAGGATAGTTTGGGGGGAGATTTTCTGATAAACTTTATATCACATCCTTGGAAGACGAACTAAAATGCAAATTTTGGTGTTTAACGACCGTCAATAAGCATGACTGAGTGTTACATAAATACAGTACTCCATAAATTATAAAAATAATGGCCGTTTCATGAGAATGGTGAACGTGAGCATGGTAATAGCTCGATAATTTATCAATGCCCATATTAGAGCTTAAGGGGCATTTATTATCTTAAAGGAAATTGTCCTCTTGACAATTCTAGGAACAAGAATGGCAAGGCACGTCAGAAGTTCTGCTTGATCTTGATTCCAAAAGTATTAAAATCGACATACGCAACAAATATTATGCCAACGGTGTATTGTAAAGGAAAACCTGATTATGAAAAGCAATGTTATTATGCAATGCTTTGAACCTATTCATTCAAAGTAAATCTTCCAATTTAAAACAAATATGCCACAAGTAATTTCAAAGATGAAGCAATATTACTTTCTCCCGTGTATAAATTAAAGTGCACTTAAATTCAGGATTGGAGATCGCGGGTTCAAACACGGCGAGGGCGATGGAGTTTTTTTCTGTCGTAAAAATCCTTAGCATGGCTTCCTTCGGAAGGGAAGTAAAGCCGGTGGTCCTGTGTCGTAGGTTTACGGCGCGTAAAACAACCTCAAGTCTGATAAAGAGGCCGCTGAGCAAAATTACCGGTCTTTTACACCCAATATAGAATGGGACGTTTAGGACCACAGCAGTCAAAGAGCGTTCATAAATAAAACTCAATTTAATTAATTTAAGCTATAAAAGGAAGAGGCGTTACCGGCCACCTCGACCGGGTAAACAAACGTGCTACATACTGACACAATATAAGCGTTGCAGCGCTTACCTATCAGAATAGTTCCTTATATTTATTTATTATTCTGGCTTGCTTTCGCGTCTGTAAAGTGCAAGAGTTTTGTATGTTAACCAATTGTTCTCTTTTCCATGAAATCGGAACAAGGGAACAAGTGGTTACCTAGTAGCAGTTTTGGAACAGTCCTCCGCTTTTCTCGTTCATTGCAATGAATATGCGACCACTTTCCCGTTCAAGGACTTCTGTTACAAATTGAGGTAGAAACATTCGCGTATATGTGATATAAAACAGTATATATATATATATATATATATATATATTTAAAGTTCCCTTGTTGTAACCAGTTTATGCTACTGTGCTTTACTGTTTTCATACTGCTTATTTCCGCAACACACATACACACACAAATACCCATGCCCGTGGCGGGACTCGAACCCGCGACCCTCAGCTTGGCGGAGCGCCGGAGCGACCACTCCAGCGACCAAGGCTACGAGGGCCGGCCTATAAAACAATTAATCACTAGAAAATGGAAATAAAACAAAGAAAAATAATATTTAATAGTATAATGAACATAGAAAGCTGTGTAATAACCGTTTAGTAAAGAAAGAGAAGATAAGAAATGAAAGCACGTGAAAGACTCGCAGTAATATTAAACGAGAATAAATATTAAGTAAAGGGATGTATTTAGCAAAAAGTAAATCGGGAAGGTTATGACGGGATGGATGCAAACATCCATCAGGCAATTCATAACAAAGGAATTCAAAATAACACAACTTGAAGAGACGGAAGCTTAGACAATGTCGGCGAAATCCTAGCCATCCGAAATCAGTCAAATGAACAGAAAAAGAATTCAAGAGAAATAATATGATAATTGTAGAAGGCATATGGTAGTAACTTTCTAAAATATAGAAGCCAATAGAAATAATTTATAATTTGTCACGTGAACCGATAGAAGTAAAGAAATGGTCTTTCGGTGTTTTATTTTGGTGCTACGGCAACATGTGTACTAAATGGTTAGCTACAATGAGACCTGCACGCAGGGTAACTTAATTATCAAGGCGTTCTTTAATGGATTAGTATGGAATTGAAATTATTCATTATGCTTCCCTCGCGGTGCACAGGACATGGTAGCGATCGGCTCATACCTCGCGGTTTTGTAAACCAATGTTTTTGCAATCATTGTAAACTAACGGGCAAATATTCCTAAGTCTATTTCAATACACCTGTAGAAAATATGCTGTTATTGTATTTCGATTAAGTAGTAGAACAGAAGTAAAAACGATTCCAATGTTGGGTGCTTTGCTTACAAACGCAAGCTTAATCAGCAAGATGTTTCTGTGCTTAGGATAGCTTATCTCCTTAAAGCATGTTACTGCGAAACGTTGATCATATCCCATAAAATGTGTGTTTTCTTTTTTATATGGAACGTAATTATTCATATAAGCTGTGTAAAATACAAAATAATTCAAATTGTTGGAAACTGTTTTTGATAAAGCTCCTCCTTGAGAGCGATACATTAAATGGCTATTTTCATTTCGCATAGCATTGTAATTTTCCCCACCGTTTTACGAACGCTGCAATACAACTGAAATTTTATAATTAAATGCTTTATGAAACATTAATTTCAATTGCTGCAAACAAAACAACTCTTACTGAAGTTGGCCATTTACGTTTGTGAAAAATAGTACATTTTTCAGCTGGAGAGAACGTATTTAGCACTTTTGGCGTCAGTGGAGAGTCAGCTAACCTAGGTTGGGGAAAGGGATTAAAGAAAGGGGAAGTCGCAATAGTTTATTTAAAATTTTATAATAATAGTAATAGTAATAATAATAATAATAATTATGATAAATAGCATGGTAGTTGTTGATGTTTTATTTATAGTAATAGGCGAATGAGAAGTCGGGAGTAGGGCTAGGGTTCAGGAGTAGGGAGATAATTATTTTAAGTGTGGAGATATATAAAGGAGTATTTACGGAGTAATTAGAGGTATTTATTTACACCCGGTCCACACACCCTGAGAAGTAAGACCTTCAGTTCCAAGAAATACTCCTAAGGATACATCTACCCGCCTCACCAAAGCTAGCCGAGGACACAACCTTTTCGTTTTAAATTCCCCCATACGACAAGACCTAATCATCCTTAACCAAAACACGTAATTTTCGTAAAAGCAGCCACTTTAACATTTCCTGAAACACAAAAAATTCTTGGATCCCTAGACTTAGGAAATTGAATGAGGTTTTCTGCTCGTGTTTGAATGAAAAAATTAAAAAGCATGTGGGACAACAATGCTATTGCTAACATGGAGAATTTGGAACCCTTTACAGGTAATATGAGAATTTTTAAACAGCAATAAATAATAATAATAATAATAATAATAATAACTACAACCCTTAACAACACTTCACGTCTCGCCGTTGTATAAACTTAAGTACGTAGAACTTATGTTAAGAAAGAATTGATTACCTCAATACGAGTTTGATATACCGTCTTCCACAGCAAAGAAAGTCCCCGGGGCATAAAGGGCAAAGGGGAAATTGCTGATTAGACACGGTCCGAGCCCTGCCTACTTGCTTATGTTACACACATTTATGACACACACGACAGCTCAGTTGAATAGTTTTACTCCTTGCGTAGCATGCGTTCTCCGTCACACATTCACTGTACTGGTTGCACTTTTCCAAACAGATAACGGTAGCACATTCCTGTCAGGGACTTTCTTTCCGTTGGCGAACAATAAGCACATAAGAACCTTCTTTATCCGGAGTAGGCAGACCGGAGATAATCAGGATTAATGAAAATCTGGATAATCCGGAAACAAACTATTAAATTAATATAAACTATTGGGCTATGGAAATATTTGTTTTGATACTAACAAGAATGCCAAAAAAATTAATTTTTTCGCGCTTAAGCTCTATAATTTGTTCACTTCTATTTTTTTTGAAACGACGTATATGCTTCTTTTGTTTCAAAGGTATGTTGTCTTTAAGAAGTAAAACATCAAAGTAAGGAAGCAAAAAATCAATCCAGATAAATCGGAAACCCAGATTAATGAGGTTCAGATAACCAGGTTTTTCAATAACAGAAAATGGTGAAAAAGAATAGGCGAAAGTATGTAAAATGCGGTAAAAAATTTTCTTGCGATGAAATAGTGTGTATGAAAAAAAAAATTCTACGCCCTTCTGTGGAGAAAAGCAAGTCTCTAGAACTGCTTCTAACCATGTCATAATTCATAAAATAAAGAAAAAAGAAGAAGAATGGAATTCGTCTCAAACGCCTGTAAGACCATAATTGATATCGCGTGACGCTGCCATCTCAGTTTACGTGTTTGGTCCTGAAAACCATCAGTGCCTGACCAACTGTATGAAATATATAACATTTCGTTACAGTTTCCAATCTCCCATGTGGTCTAGTGGCTAGGATACCTGGCTTTCACCCAGGAGGCCCGGGTTCGATTCCCGGCATGGGAAGTATAATTTTTTACCCTCTAACCTGTCATGTGCAGGCATTCGTGATATATGATGCATCGCTGATCAAATATACGCTGTGTTGTAAACTGCATAAAGAATAATATGAAAATGAACGAGAACTACTTTAACAACTTAAAAGTAAAATCACATTGACAGATTTTAATAGTAAACGTAAAATATTTTAGAACGACTCACAAGTCTATTGCACAACAATTAATGGTTTCTTTATCATTAATTTGGCGAGTTGGTTTAAGAAAGTAACCGATACCTTGTTTCTTTCCTAATAAAAATTCCCTCAACTTAGCATTTAATATTAGTTAACATTTAAAATAATGCTTATGTTCAACGTTTCATTTCAGCACATCCCTATTCCAGGATAATTTTAATACCGGAAGATTACTTTACTTCGAAGGCAGTAGTAGTGGTAGCGGTAGTAGTGCAAGTGGTAGTGGTGGTGGTGGTGGTGGTGGCGGTGGTGGTGGTGGCACCCAGGTACGCTTTAAAAGACAACACTCGCATTGTTCTCAAGGCCGTAGATGTTTTTCTCGTCCCTGATATATTACGCAATCTACATTTAGTTAATGCGTATGCAATGGAGGCGGAAAGAAAAAGAGCTTGTGTTACCTTCACACAGCTTTCCCTACTCGTTGGATTGGATTAGAAGAGGAGAGGTTCGCCCCAATTCAGTAAATCTAGACATTGTACCGAAGTCCACACTAGGAGATGCCCCTGGGAGGAAGGAGACATCGGGCGCCCGGAATCAGAAGTGGCGGCACAGCAATGCCAGGGTCCCTACAGCTTAAAGACATAAACGTCCCGGCAGAGGACAGGCAGACTGGAGATCCCATCCCACATGGGGTCCAATGCCCCCGCCGGGGGCGGTTCTTATACCCCGGCAACTAGCCAAAGGCCAAGGGACACAGAAAATCACAGATAGCATCATTTTTCTTTGCTACGCTGCACCGAAACTCCATCGTCGACACTTTCAACCCTGAAACGGACCAAATGAGGCGATGAATGATTGAAGTTGTTAATGGAACGCAATGGAAGGTGAAATAAATCACTCCAGCATTCACCTGGCGACCCGGGAAAACCCCGAGAAAAGCCATGGGCAGATTGAGCGGTGGCCGGCGAGCTTTAGTAGCTGAGAGAGTCCGCAAATACTCTAGTTCATTGTACCTTTGCAAATCATTTCGTACTGTCACCACTTTTGATGTTACTAACGGCTACTTTTGATTAGAAACCCCTTGAAAATACTTTATGTTATTGTCTTGATTGTATTAAAGGAAATATGTAATACCTCTGCTTGCTCATATTTTCGATTCGCTCACTTATATATTCATTTATCCAGAATGTTGTGCAATATCAAAAGTTTTATAAATCCCAATTTATAACTACGCTGAAGTTATTGATGTTTGTTTAAACAGCGGCGTTTCAGAGACTGTTTACTTTATTTTTTCACATTTGGCTAACACTGATGTTATCGTAGGATGTAGGATGAAATTACTGGAGCGGGGACATCTCGCCACTGCGACCAAGTAGATCTGTTGTGGCTGCACTCGGGAGGCAGGGATGAAGTGAAGGAGCCGCAGGAGGTCGCAGGTCCTCAGGCAGACGAGATCAGAGAGATCCATGGAAGTCCCTATCATTTCCAGTATGAAACACACGTTCTCGACAATAGAGGCGAAGAATCCCGCTTGAGGGTGACGAAGAGGCCCTTGCAGCCGGCCAATGCCCCCTGACGTTGTCAGGGAGAAATATTTCCAAAGCACATCAACCATGCCATCTATCCATCACAGAAACACTACGGAACCTGGAAACACTGCCTGAAAGATGAAGGGGAGAAAGATGAAATGACAGGAAATGAGGGAAAGGAGAAATCGTGGTAGAATACACCACTCCAGCATTCGTCTAGGTGCACAGAGGAAAACCATGAAAAACATCATGGTCAGAATGTGCGGCCACCGGGACCTACCGAATACGGACCACAGACGTTACTGCCTGAGCCATCCCGCTCGGTCTGATGTTATCGTAGCTTTTTCTTCTTTCTAACTCCTGACACTGGGCCCAGAGATGGCTACGTGCCTCACAGGAATATCTGCAAGGAGTATATAGCGCCTGGCTTCAGCATCCACATTGCCGCCCAAGGCAATACTTTACCCTTCGCCTGGCCGGCAATGCAGGCTGACTAGCATCGAGCCCGGGTAACGGTAGAGCAGGAGAAGAGAAGGGACTCTTCTTTCGGCAAGGGTCGAGGAAGGAACATTAAATTCCGGGTCTAGGGAAGCGGCTTTGCACACACCATTCGACTTAATCTAAATTTCACAACTTAACATATTCGTTGTAAGTAAACTTTCTAAATATAATTATCTAGTGGGTGTAGCGAAATTTTCAATTAACCGGAATAGACCGAGCTGTTATTAATAAAGAATAATTGTAAAGTGAATTTCAAGTGTGTCAAATGTCAAGGTGTTGTCAAAGAGTAATACGCTATACTGAATATAGTAAAGTCAATTTCTTCTTTGTAAAGTCTTTGTTTGTTAAAGTTAAAGAGAATATATTACTGTGAGTGATTCACGAGATTGGCTTTGTCCTTGTACTGCAAGCGTGCAGTGGACTATGGGGCGTCTTGCCTGCGATGCAAATAGCTTAAAACGATTGTCAACAGGTTCAGTCCAAATAATGTTTCACGTGTATATGGTCATAAATATAGTGGTTTACCTATATGCAGGTTTTACAGGTTTACTTATTGAAAGTATGATCATAATTGTATTGTGTGATGCAGTAATATAATATACTGCTGATGCTACTTCGCGTAATATTTATTGTTCCGGGAAAGAAAGGATATAAGTTCCTTTGGAGCAGGGTATAAAACAATAGAATGAGAGGGAAGAACAATACAGCGCTGGCTTAGGTTCACCTACGTCAACCACAAGGACAGAGCTAAACTCCTGAGTCGCTGACAGTAGTTTGATATAGATGCAAGAAATGTGAAGCTGATTTGTTTCGAGCAGATATTTCTTTGAACCTTGTGTTAAATTTATAATGAAATTAGAACCTTTTTCACAACCTTTGTGGATACTTCGTGATATGGAGTATTTGGAGTAAAATGGGCCCAGCATTTAAGCATTCTTGCATTTGAATATTTATAATCTTCACTTCGGCTACAAACGGTAACAGAGCGCGTTATAAAAGCCTTTCGCTTCTTTGTAATACTAACCATTACAACACATGTAAATCTTAAACTTTAAACCTTTTAATCTTAGTTTTGCAATAACATTGTTCCACTAAGATTTGATAAAAAAAAGTCCTACTGTGATGCCTAATATAAAACTTGTTCGAAAAGTTAAGAAATGTGAAATAAAAATTGTGACGAGGTTCAACATAGGTTTCCAAGGAAGACCCCATTAGCTTCTCGGTCTTTTAATACCTAGCGGATACGGAATTAATAGTAATTGCTACATAAAAGTTCACATGTGTATAGATGGTAGTATCTTGTACCGTAAGAGTTCCGCATTATGACGTCAGTAGTATATCATCGGGGTATTGGCTAAGAAATTTGGAATGCGCATAATCAGACATTGTAGCGGGCACTTTTTGGTTCATTATAATCCATTTTGCTTTCTATCAACAGAAGTGACGACCAAAATAAAGCTACTATTCTAGAACCTTTAATTTCCTCCAAGTTAGGAATACACTTGTCTTTCTTCCTAATACGAGGGGCACTATTTATATTTTAGCCTAATGATTAAAACAAAGTAATTTCTGATTGAAAGCTGCTTTATGATTTTTCAAAATATTCTCCTTTATGGTCAAAACACATTTGCATTCGTTTGAACCATTTGTCAAAGCATTTTTTCCAGTCTTCTTGAGACAGCTCCAAAACATGATTTTTGAAAGCATCAACGGCTTCTTCTGCCAACGAAAATCGTTGTCCACGCAATTTATTCTTGATGTTCGGGAACAAAAAGAAGTCATTGGGTGCCAAATCAGGACTATATGGCGGATGACCCATTAATTCAATTTTTTGAACCTTCAACTACTCTGTTGTTAGACGAGATGTGTGTGCGCTCTTGTCTTGATGAAGAACGATCTTACGGTTCTTGTTGGTTTTCCTGACTTCACCGAAGACTTCCGGCAAACAAATGGTTATGTACCATTTTGTACACCAATCGACACAAGCATGTTTTTGAGATTGCGTCAAATTATGTGGGATCCAACGAGAGCAAACCTTTTTCACGGCTAAATAATCGTGCAATATTTTATATATGCTGGTGGAACTAATGGCTAGGGTTGCTTCAATCTCACAATATATCTCATGATAATCTTTCATTATTAGTGTTTGCACAGCATCAATATTTTCTGGCACAACAACTGATTTTGGACGATCTTCACCCATTTACATTTTAATTTATATAGTTTAAATAAAACATTACATTTTCATTGTAAAAATAAATTTTTCAATTTAACTTCATCATTGAGCGAACGGCGGCCACGATTAAATTCGTAATACCCGCGTTTCACAGTGACAAAGGATGGAGCTTCGTCGCCAAATGTGGGAGTTAGTTGATCGATGCACTCTTGTCTTGATAATCCACGTCCAAAGTCGTAATAAATCATTGCAGGAACATTTTCACGAGTTAATTCCATGTTTTGCTGACACAATTTTCAAGTTAGTGTAAACAAAACAAATGACGCTTTATTAACAAAATGTTTAAAGTAGATTATGGTAAAAAATGTCAAACTTTCCATTGGAAACGTCAGATGGCACCTACAACATTCAGGGTTGCCAAGGCTTAACAAATAAATAGTGCCCCTCGTATATTCAATAATAATACTCATTATAAAATTGTGACACGAATAGATTTCCTTCAATTCTTTGAAACGAAAGTCCTTAAATACCACACACCATTCCCCTTGGTCACTTTTTCGTGAAGACCTTTTTTATTCAACTGGAGTACAGCTTGACACACAATCGAAAATAATTGGAAACGCATTGTTATAGAAAACATTAGCACAGTTCTAAACTTCGTACTTAAAGATATTTCTATCCTTAGTGTTATATCTACCGTTTATCAAAATTCAGCAACAATGAAGACGCCCTGAACAAATTCTAGAAATCTGCAGAAAATTTAGGCTTCATGCTATAGTAGAATATGACATATAAACAATTAGACTGGTATGGACATATGAGAAGAATTTCAGAGGAACGAATATCCAGAAAAGTTTGGAAATGGTATCCACCTGAGAAGAGGAAGGGGTAGACATAGAAATACTTGGATGCAGGAAATAAGGATTGGGATAAAAGCAAAGTAGAATGAGGAATAAAATGGCACGAATGAATGCAGAAGAAAAATAAAACTTATTTTCTACGTAACCTATAAAATATGTGCAAATATTGTAATTCTGTATATAAAAAGTAATGCTTGAATTGAAATTAATTATTACAATATATTATAATGAATGCAGTTGTATAACTAAAACGATGGCATTCATTTTTTAGAAAATAGGAAACAACGGAATATTTCAAGTTAATGCGAGTAATCAAATGAATATAAATGTAAATATTATGCCTAAATATATAGAGATATCAATACTTCACTGCACAGATACATTATTAAAATATTCATGAGAACACGCTTATTTAAAACAAATAAGTTTTCATTCCCTTGGGGAAAAACTACTAGAAGAGAGGAAGCTAATTCACTTCTGCATAGTGTAGATAAGAAAGCTCTCCTGTGCTGATGAAACGACTTGAACTTTGGTTGCATTTCGGCACAGCATTGTCATTTGGGAAAACGGTGATGTGATTTAAACAAACCAAGTAAAACTCTGCCTTCTCTCTCTCTCTCTGTCGTCGTAGCATTGTTCCCTGTCAGGTCATGTTGACATGTAGGATTACTACTCACTGACCTTAAACACCATCTAAGCGATATTTACCCCGACATTGATTGCTATAAAACGCTAGCGCAATAGGCCGTCTGGGGTCTTGAAAATGCTTATAGAGGTCATTCTGTCTATTTTTGCTCCAACCTTAGTTTACATTATTGGAGCAAATATATTCACTTATTCCTACAATCATATTATAACAAATAGTACTACTAGTTTAGTTTGAAAAACAAGATGGTACTTTCATTGCCTTTAGAGCTGAAGCTTATAAAGTGCCCCTGCATTAACGAAATCCGGGTTTTTCCTAGAGTATAATGAAAATCACTTATATTGACTATCCCACCATGATCCCAAGTGAGAGATTAACCATTCCTGTTAGAAAGAATTTTTTTCAACCACTCACAGCCAGTGAAAACTAGCAAAATCTTTGCCACCTCTTACTTTTTTAATATTATGAACAGGTCACAGTATTGTTTTACCCTGCAACTAATGAGTAACACCATTATGATATAGCAGAAAAATTAGGAGACAATACGCCTTCTTTTTCGTCATCTATATTAAAACAAAGGTGGAAAAAAATGTTTCCAATTCCTACAGATTCGTTAATTGTGTATTCAATAATTGTTTTTATATAATGGTTGCTACAACAAAGAAAATCATAAACTATGTATTTCATTTATTCCACACGTACAACATTGGAAGCCTACTTCTAGTTTCCCGCACTAAATGGCATAAATGATCAAGTTGCATTGATCAAACAAAAGAGGTACGGCCATATATTATGATTGTTTTCATACAATGCCGTTTACTTTGCAGGTAAATAGGACTATTTTATCTATTTTGATAATTGAGATTTTTGCGTAAATCACTGCGTTTCATTTGTGACACCGTCCTAGCAATGCTACTGTTTATTTACAAATCCTCTAGATGGATTCTCTCCTCACTTAGTGACTCGCGAATTTATCGATGACTTGGAAATCACTCGTGGTATTACTTATGATAATGCTTTTAATTTTATGTAAGTGCAATACTTTACTTATTTACCATCGCAAGAATATAAGAATGTGAGCAATAAAACCAGGAAGTGTAATGACCATTGGGTTTAATTTAGGATAGATATTGCAGAAACCACTAGAATTATACTAATATGACATTGAAGCTGACCATATAAGATACTTATGTTCATTGTTACAGGAAAATACAATCTAATGTGGTATATACACACGACTTTCTCTAGGATTACGAATTCACAAATGCATCTTATATACAGGGTGGACCATTTAAGTTTAGACTGTAGAATATCTCCAAAACTAAGCGTTGTAGAAAGAAATGTATTTGAATAAAAGTTGCTTGATATTATGGAGGAAAGTAAACGGGCATAGTCGTGTTTTATTTAGAGGACATTGTGATGGTGATTTTAGGGTCAGTTTAAGTTGAACCAAATTATAGGTACCCGTTTAAAAAAATTAAATTAACCCTAAAATGACCATCGTAATTTCCTCCAAACAAAACACGATTAATGGCATTTACTTCCGCCCTATAATATCAAGCATATTTTATCAAAGACATTTCTTTCTACAGTGCTTAGTTTTGTGTATATTGTACAGGTTCAGCTTAAATAGTCCATTCTGTATTATACTGTACCAAATTATAGGTACCCGTTTAAAAAGAATTAAATTAACCCTAAAATGACCTTCGTAATTTCCTCCAAACAAAACACGACTAATGGCATTTACTTCCGCCCTATAATATCAAGCATATTTTATCAAAGACATTTCTTTCTACAGCGCTTAGTTTTGTGTATATTGTACAGGTTCAGCTTAAATAGTCCATTCTGTATTATACTGGCCTCATTAAAAGCGACCTTACTATTCAAGTTTTGTTATTCAATACGCACTTTCGCCTAGAATTTTCTTCTTGTTGAAGAATATAAAATTAGTTACATAAAACATGCAAAAACATCATTTAAATGTTTATTTCAGAAACACGGAGCAATGTAATGAGCTCTTGCAAAAAGAAAAGAAAAAGAAATTTCAATCTCTTTTTCAAAAGTTTCATCAGATGAGTCAGAAAATTTAAACTTTCATCATGGAATACTTCCAAAACAGCTAACGTTACAGAGGAAATCTAACGTTACAATCATATGACCTAACCCCTCACTATGGTTTATTTTTGTATCTCTTCTAGAAAATATTCTTGTAAGTATTTTTTTTCTATTTCATATTAGTCGATATAAATCTTTGAGATACTTCATTATACATTTCGCAAGGAGGGGATACAGTAAGTCGAAGTAATAGTCAAATCTTTTAAAAGTCAAAAGCTATATTCGAGCTTTGAAATTGTTCGCTTTGCATGATATTGCGGGAAATAAAAGAATAGTAACTTACTTCCAAAAATGTATAAAGTATTGGAAAATGCTAAACAATAACAACCAATATCTTGAATATGGTTAATTCTACAAATAAAAACTCTTTGACGTAAATGGTGCATTTTAACCATTGTGGCTTCTCAATTATACAAAATTTTATAGAATTAAGAGAACTTCACATTCTATTCATAGAGTTCAAAAACATGCATTTTATTATCCATGCAAATTGAACAAACCATTTTAATCAGAGTCGTTCCAAACAGTTTTAAGTAAATAAAAATAACGAAAGGTAGTCCGTGATGGGTAGTTTTTGGGTGATGAGATTTTCTCGAAAATTTTCGTGTGCGGAATTTAAATACCAGGGTTCGTATTTATCCAAATAATCTATTTTTGAGTTGGACACAAACAAGCGCGAGCGCACACATATACGGGTGCGTGTTTTTTTTTTAAAAAAATACTTTCTATTTCATTCAAGGATTTTAAAATATTTATTTCCTGTAAAATCTCCTTGCCAACACTTTGGGTGCAATAGAGTATCGAGTTTCTGCTTTAGGTAAGTGACACAAAATGTCAGAAGGCACATGGAATTACAAGTATATAAAACCAAGAGTGTAGCTAAGGTAATAGCGTATAACCTACATTATTGAATATATTGTAGAGATAATGTCTTAAGTATGCCCCATTAGGATGTCGTTTATTATGTTACAAACCAACAAGAACGAGAATTTTCGTGCAGTCTTATAAATGTTGCAGAGAGCAGTTTGCTTAGACTTGGAACAGGTCAAAGACGTAAACCTGTCTTGAAGCAAGATAAGAAAGAAGGAGCAGAAGAAGAACAAGAAGCTGGAAGAGCTCAATAACCTTCAATTAGCTTTTAGAGCAGCCATTTCAATTAAGAAACGTTATTAAGCAATGAAATATGATGAATGTCTTTATGTAAAGTCCCTGGTTGCTGGTATCGGTTGCGTGGGTCGTGTCAGTGTGACACCTGTGAGGTGCTGTACGTTGTTGTGTTCCTCATTTTTTAACCACGAAGTGTTTAAGTTTTTTTTTGCAGCTTATTTTTCAGTGATTCTGGTTGATTTTTCGCTTTCACCTTTACCCACTCACAGATACTTACACGTACACTAACATCCATGTCCGAGGTGGGACACGAACCCGCGGTCCTCCGCACATGGAACACTGAAGCTAAACGCACTAGTACACATGGACAGCATATGCAATATGGACGTCCGGTCTGCTGGCTCTTTTCAGGGGTTTCCGTCTTCCTTTCTAGATGTTCTTGATGACCTATCAATCCCCAGTTACTCTTCTCTGGGATGGATGTGAGACCAAATGAATGAGCCACGTGTTTGAGTATAACTTGGAGTTATTCCAGTGACAATAGTGACTAAATAAATGAAAGAAGCATGACAGGTACACTTTCTTTACTTCAAGCTGGACCTTTAACTAATCCTTCGAATTTTATACTATAGTTCCGGTTAGCTCAGGCCATTTAAGAATTTTAATGAGCAGGCATAGAAATTTTTAAGCATTAACGCCAGGACGAAAGGAAATAAAGTTGAATTGTTACTGATAAAAGCCACAAACCACATCCCATCCCTTGTACAGTTTTTTGGCTCTTCCAGAGAGCATTCACCGGATTGTGTTTAACTGCAGTCACTGACTCTTGGGCACTGATATTTGGATGGTTTGTGTTGATATATGGTTTAAGTGTAGATAACTTGCTACTTGCTAAAGTCAGTTATTGTTTTTTACTTCGTAAGGTTAACAGCTTCTCTGTACAAACGGCTTTCTTACAATGTTCTTATTCTTTACTTTCTCTACCATGTACATAGTAGGCAGAGAAGGTATTGCATTCCACCCAAATATTCGATCCCGAAAGTTGACTGGAAATACATATTTTGAGGCCCCCTGAAGCCAAATAGCGCATGTCTTGAAACGTGTGCGTGTCTGTGAACGGCAAAAATCAAAAACGAAAAGTCGGATACATACCAAACTTGGTGTTTAAGTTCAGTATCTTGCAAGGATGTGACACGAAGATATTCAAGAAAATCTCCCACGCCAACTACTCTTTACATGGAACATTTTTCGAAAATTTTGATTTTCTAAAAAGTGGCTCTAACGATGTTGATTAAAGCACTATATATTAAAGATATTTACATGACAAATAAAATGTATAGCTTGAATTTTCTTGGAATAGCCCTTGAAGTCCTCTTCATTTCGAAGTAATTTTGTAACATATTGTATAACTGGTAAACGTTAAGTGATAGACGAAAATGCACTACAAAAAGTATACATTTCTTTAAAACACAGAGTTTATTTCAAATAAATTTTTTGTGATATAAATACTTTGAGATATCCTTATTAATGTTTCGAATTGTTCATTACTTGATCATTCCCTTAAAGTCCTGTTAACATTTAGTTGTTTCTCGCGATTGCGTGGAAACTGTATGAACTTTTAAGGCCAGCATTTAGCATCTAGTTTTTAAACATTAGACTATTGCTGTTCTCTTTATATCTGTAACGAAATATCCAATATAACTATATCTGCAAAGGTTTATTTGGATTAATATGTAGTAGATAAAAATAAGCTTTAGTAAAAGTAATTTGTATAACCACTAATAAACGATAGAGGGTAGATGTCATCTGTATGTATCACATAAGATATTTTAACATACATGCATAATATTTTAGTTTCATGAATTACATTAAGTTATTTATATTTGCTTCTCCGTCATTATTGTTTCGTAATTCTTCCCACTTTAGTATTCATTATGTTCTTATAAAGGTTGTTCGAATGAGTTTGCAGGTCATCATTGACTGATAACGCGTTTCTTCTGAAGGAACTCCTCAACATAAAAATAACAATGAGTTACAAAAACTTTCAAAGGTGTTTTATGCCTGAGGCATGAATTATTGTTTCACATTATTTACAAAATATGACAATAATTTCGAACCTTGTATTTTAAGTCTTATTATATATGATTTATAAAAACCGTCTCTTATAGCTAATGTTTTATATTAATATCTAATGTCTAAATATATCATATGTTAACCTTTAAGTATCATATATTTGTTTGTATTTAACCGGAAAACTAGGCTGTAAAACCCGTATACGGCATAAGTTTAAGTCAGCATGCCAAAACAAATGCAACTATTCGCATATACCAAACGAAACTTCAATGTAACAATCATATTCTGAATATTATGGAAACATTAATAGCTATAATGTACAAAGGCGTTGAATCCAGGTAAGATACTTCGATTTATTTACAGTTAAAAATCATAAAATATTTTTACGAAACATTACTAGCAGAAGCAGATTTAGGGAAACACTACGCAAGGTTTCTTGCAAACAATATCTATCACGCGGAACACGTTGGTACAAGGATTCGTACTTATAAAACCTAGAAAACACAAACACATATATTCTATTTATGTATGTGTATGTATATATGAATTCGCTTACATTTACGCATACAATGTAATGTAACATCGAATTTGCAAGCCCGTTATTCAAGCCGAGCGCAAACAGTAATAATTTCGTCTATATTAAAGCAAAATATTTAAGGAGAGAATTTCTTAAATACGGCTGCTTTCTACAGCATGTTTAATTAAAATATCGAAGTTAAAGTATAATTCACCGTGATAAGGAGTAACAGAAGTTAATTGATTCTTATTAATAAATATTATTGAGAACTATTCTTTCAAACGTCAATGTAAATAAATCATTTGAAAATTTTATAAGAATATCAGTATATAAGCCCTTGACAAGTTTTCTCTTGCTATAACATAGATAAATTGCTACAACATTATTATAATCTTTGTCCACAAAAGGAGTCGATTACTGTGCATAAAAATGAAAATGTGGTATACAGTAATCATTTCGATTGTATTAAATCTGAGGAAAATGCTTGAGATGAATTAAAGGTTCTGATGTCACACCACCAATTGTCAGCTGCCGTGTTTAGGACATAATTTTTTAAACTCCTTCATGTCTGAGCATTTCCCAGAATGTTCATACAGGTATTGATCAGGTATTGTTAGGGAGCAACACCATAGCTTTCTATGGCTCTCCGGATGCAATTTCACCAGTGTTTCAATAAGGAATAAAGCGGCATTCACGGACACATCTACGAGTATTTATCATAAAATGTACAAGCAACCAATCAAACCATGTGCTCCTCCTTCGTTGGGTCCCAGCTTATGGTTTTCGAGCTTAATTGTTTTTGTGGACCTTGCATTCAACCCTATGCCTATAGAAAGGTTATAGTTGCTTTTTGCTGACCTAAACGTTTCATTTGAAGTCCGTTCTGCTATGTAGAACCCTAGCGGTCAATTGTTTAGTTTTTAACATTAATATGAAGTAGCTTGTGATGTATCATAGGTTTTCTCTTAACCGTGGCATGCATTACATATGTTTTAAAATAATTATAACCTTATTCTATAAATTTTAAATCAATACTCTGGCGATGGTCTGTGCAGTTGCCACCTTAAAGCATCACAGTATAGATATTTCACTGAAATTCTATCAACCAGTTGCACAAAAATAACCAGACTCAGGTGGAGCAGAGGTAACCGAATAGGCTAATTTCATTACTTCCTTTCATGCCAATACAGTTGTACCAGAAGAAGTCATATACAATCACACACGAATAACAAATACCTTGAAAGGTTCATAACAAAACTACTACAACAATAAACTATTATTGGTTTACACACAGCTGTTCTGATACAAGAGTGGGAGCTGCAGTCTCTTACATTTCTAAACTTTCATTCTTATACTCATTATCAGTAGTCTGCATGATATCGGATGACTGAAAACTAATAAGTGATTCTGGCTCAATTTTTATGCTGATTTAGAACTGCTTTTAGTTTTTTTCTATCATGTAGAGCTTTTCACAATTTCACTTCAAAAATATAGAGATATAAAGATATTGCTTCCGCCACTACACATAAAATTGTGCTTAATGAAGCAATTTGTAAGGGCTCTACCACAGAATGGACCCTGCTTCAAGTACCTTTCAAAGAAATTTGCCTTCATTACACAAGACAAATTAAAGACTGGAACTTTTGTTGGTCCTCAAATAAAGAAATTGATGAAGGATGAAGATTTTGACAAGACAATGAATGAGAGAGAAATATAAGCATAGACCACCTTCCGATCAGTTACTGAAAACTTCTTAGGCAATAACAAAAATCCTAATTACAAGACTATTGTCGAAACAATGTTGGAAAATTTCAAGAATGTGGGTTGTAACAGGCGTGTAAAGGTGCATTTTCTGCATTCGAATATCGACTACTTTCCTGAAAATCTGGGACATTATAGTGAAGAGCAGGGTGAACCATTTCACCAAGATATTAAGGAAATGGAGAGGAGGTACCAGGGGTGATGGAATGAAACTATGATGCTGACTACTGTTAGATGTTGAGAAGGGACAGTCTTCTGCAAGGATCTGCAAGGAAGTCAAATAAGAGAAAGTTTGAAAAAAATTAAATGAAACACTTTGGCTTCTTGTTTTGTTAAAATGTAGTAACGAAATGAATTAGGGGAGTTCTTGAGAGTATTGTTAAAATGTTTCTTGAATAAAAACTTACCTTGTGTGAAATGGTATTTCAACACTTTTCTGCGCTCATTAGTAAAATTGTCAAAAAGTTGCTTATTTTGTGTAAAAGCCTGTCGTGATAGAAAAAAACGGAAGTTATTTCTGGAATCAGCATACAAACTGGATTCAAGAACACCTACTTTTAAGAAATCATCTGACAAAAAGTTTGAAAATGCAGACTAGTGTTATCATTCACAAACATATCGCTTGGTGACGATTGCTACAGAGAAACAAAATAACAGCTGCGTTCTTAAATAGTGCACGCATACAAACGGTGATCACTTTACACATAACGTATACGCAGTTACTGTATTCGTATCGCATGATGTAAATGCACATACTACACCTCTCCGTTTTTTGAACGAAACGAATACCCTACTTAACTCACTTCGTATTGGCTATAATAGGCACTTTTCACTTACTACACCTGTGAACTGGATTCTCTTCAAAATGAGGAATATTACTTAAAAAGTCAATTAAAAAGAAGCCCTAATTCAACCCTACTTTAAAGCATTGATGATAATTTAGTCTACATAATTTCTATAAAACGATTATAGATAACGAAAAGTGTAACAATATTTGATACTACCTACTTACTCAGCGGAGATGTATTAGGTTTTTGGTGAACATAAAAGCAGACGCTGGCTACATGTAGCTGGTAACGGGGGTTGTTTTTTTTTATGGACGCTCTTTAACTGCTGTGGTCCTTCGCGTCCCGTTCTATATCGGGCGTGAAAGACCGGTGATATTGCCCAGAGGCCTCTTTATCAGGCTTGAGGTTCTTTTGCATGCCGTAAGTTTACGACACGGGACCACGGGCTTTACTTCCCTTCAGAAGGAATGCTAAGGATTTTTACGCCCGAAAAAATCATCGCCCTCCGCCGGGTTTGAACCCACGATCCCGAGAACTAGCACGGTAAGAACTACACCACGGAGGACGACCGTAGTAACGGGGGTTGGACTCCCTCTTTCAAAACCAAAAGTAGGTCAGCGCGTAAGCAGGATTCACTTTCGCTGTATGGCAGTAATTCATGAGTGTAGAAAACGTTAACAACAAAGATTTATAAAGGCTGGAATCTCGTAAACATTGTGGTGTACCTATTGTGGCATGTGCACAGATTATAGTAATAGCCGTGCCCTCTGGTTACCCAAGTTGGAGGTTGGCAGTTTATCCGAGGAGGGGCGTTTGAGGGGAAATAGTCTCATTGGAGGGGATATGGCGTTAGGACGCCACGCTTAACGAGTTTTTTCAAAAGAGTCTGTGACTAGTCTTCGCGGTGTTCAGGTATACGGATAGCTGCGCAATGATATGGCGTCCTCGTCCCGGCAGACACATGGGTAAGTTATTATAATAAACCAACCAGTTATTCTTCTTCCTTGACTTTTTAATTATGGTAGTATAGAATCCTTGCCTCTCCCTTCAGCCAGGGATTATGTTAGTGTAAGAATATTTGTGAATTTAACTTTAGCTGCGTCCCTTTGTCGGTGCCTCTTAAATTAAAGTTTCCTTTGTTTGTATAACGATCCCTCTCGCAGCGAGTAGCTCTCCTCTGAAAGTTAAATAATTAATTACAAATTATTGAGGTACGCGACACTATGATTATCCACTAAACACACCTTGGGTTCTTTTATCACTAAACCTATGAGTTTCAATGTGTTGTACGATGTTACTCTAATAATTACTCAACATCTAGTGGAACTGACATAAACATATTGCGCTTTTCAGTCAGCGACCGCAAAACGCTTGTTGGACGATTAAGGCATTACTTCCATTATGTTAGATTAGGCCAATGTACCTGTCTTTTTGCCAAAGCATTACACCACCCTTTCGTCGTGTTCGTTCAGATTAGGGCTTATGTGGAAAACGAAACGTTTTCCCCAACTTTACCTATGTCTCCAACCACATTACGTCTGCAAAATGGGGTTTGCAAAATGTTTAATTATTTCAAAACCCTGTATGATGTTACATAATCACTACCAAAAGTACATCAGAAACAGGTTAATCTATCCAATTACAAGTAACAAGGTGTTAGCAGCTAACTTGGAAAAACCTCATTTTCTCAAAAACAGCTGAACCAGAACAATATACTATTATACATTTTTGTTTGTAATAGGCACCTCTGTGAAGTGCATATTAGAAGGAAAGCAATGAGTTCCCTTCCACCCTGTATAATATTTTATCCTACTCACTCTTCTTTATTTACCACGATCTATGATGAACAACAAACCTGCCAATAAGGAAACTGTCAATTAGTATCCAAATTATTGCGTGTTAGAATATTAATGTCTTAAATGCACTGGATAACAGAAAGGCGCTCTTAACTGACTAAGACTTTTATAAGTAATTGCTCTCTTTAAAATAACTCTTAAAGGTTAAATCGACACTTACATAGATCTTTTGTGGCTGAAGGAACCTCCAGAAGGAACAGATGAAGTGAACGAACCATAGAAGCCTCCTGTCGAAGTAAGACGGCCGACAGAGACACGCAAAAGTCACTAACATTCCTAGCTTGAAGATCCGGCTCACTACTGCAGCTGCCCAGAGAGAGTGATGAACAACCCTTACAACCAGGCAGCCCTCTGGGGTACACAGGGAATATTCTTTCCTTGGAGCAAGTACCCGCGCGAACTGTCCGCACCATCTCATGCCGCGAAACCTGGGGACACGCCTGAAAGATGAGGACACCGAATGAAAGGGAAATGAGCGAAAGTAAATATGGTAAAAGAGAAACCACACCAGCAATCGCTTTACCGACAAGGGAAAACCACGAAAAACCTAGGGCAAGAGTTGACGGTCAACAGGAATCGCACCTTGGACTTTCCAAATGCCATCTCGCTCACCGATTTTAGTAGATTTAAGTATATAAACGTGATGTAACACTAAGTTGTCTTATCGTTACACCTATCCCTAATGACTTTATGCGTTAAAGATGTCCATCTCGCAATAGAAAAGCTTTGTACAACCTACTCTAAGTTACGTAGACACTAAAAGCAGGTGACTGATGTTCTACGCATTCGTCACTTTACGATAACGGAAACACCAAGAACATAATACAACACACTGATTGATTTTGGTGAAGGCTTACAGTGAATATCGCGGCGCTGGAGAATGGACATTACATAAACGACTATTTAATTTGTTTCTACAGGTCATTGTCACAAATCCTCACGAGAATACAACCCTACGGAATGAAGGTGTGTACAGATTTATTTCAATTACCAGCGAGAGGCTCCGCGGTAACGTGTGAGGTTCGCATTCCGGAGGTCCCGGATTCGACTACAATCAGGTCGGGCACTCTGGCCATGGATTCTTTCGTGATTTCCCAGGATCGATAGGCGAATGCTGGGGTAGGTTTCCTTCTACCATTAGTTTCCTGTCAATCATTTCCTGTTGCCATCATTCTTTTCCATCTGTTTCACCTCATCTGTATCAGGGTTGTAGGACCAGGCGACGGCGGTTGGTGTGTTGCGGCAAGACGGCGAAATATGCGCTGTGGAAAAATCTGCTCCTGGTGATTGGTGGAACTACTGGGGCCCCCTTCCTTCCTGGGAGCTGTCTCGTCTATTCCCGGGACCCCCTCGTTGCAGTTGGCTAGGGCGGGCTAGTCGGCTTCAGGATTGATGTAATGTTGGGATCGTTAAGGATCTTGCTAGCGCGCATCATCGTCCGGTTCCGGTCCATCTTCGGATCTTCCTTTCATCCCTTCCTCCCATGGGGTCATGTTGGAAGCATAAAGGGCCCATTATAGCCTACGCGCGGTGCTATGCTCTAGTCCCTATGACTACTCCTATGTCAGAATTGGTGCGATATAGCCTCAAGAGAATTAGTTTTCATTACATCCGTATTTTATAAACGAAACATAGTTAACACCCCTTATCGCTTAAACTATTTAAATGCAATCTGTAACTTTAAACATAATTTCTGAATTATTCTCTTATATAAAACATAATGAATAATCATATAATCTGTGTTTTTTCATAAACATTAATTTGTTATTGGTTCTAGATTTAATCAACTTTGAAATGTTTACTAGATGAATGTTAAAACCTATTTAAAAGTTTATTTGGGCTTTAAAGTACTTTTAGTACTAATAATTTAAAAGTTTTACTGAATATTGTAAGCCGAGCGATAAAAATTATAACTCCTGAAGCAATTTAAATAATGAAAAGTGTTGAGGGCCGAGTGGTTAGACCACTGCTAGCTCACCAAGACGGCCCAGGTGCAATCGCAGGGAACCACAGGTGGGATTTGTGATGGACAAAGCGGCGTTTGGGAGGGTTTTCTCCGGGTTCCCCCGCCATTTATCTCACCAATTGCTTCATCATCACCTTTTATTTCATTGACCTCAACGTCATATCATATCATCTCCTTCCTCGCTTTCATACCAGGCTTCGGGCTGATCACCCATCCTAGCTGTTCTCTCGGGTCCATAGCCTGCGCTCCGCGACAGGCATTTGTACTCAGATACCAGCTTGTAAGTCCCGGAGATGTAAGCCCTAACAATGGGGAGGATAAATGGAGAAAGAAGAACAAACTTGTTCAGAAAAGGTTGTGAAAAAAAAATAGCATTTAGATCTGAAATGTAAATTACAACTCTATGTTCAGGAGTGTTTAAATAAACAAACATAGCTTTAAATATTCCTAAAGTTAGAAAATCAAAAGCAGCATAAATCGAAAAATACAATTAAAATGCTTTAAAACATTTTACGCCCAATTTCACGATACTATTTTAGAAGCCTTAAAGCATGTATCATTCATGATCTCTGTTAGAGAAGATTTATTTTGCCGGAACTTTTTTCTTTTGGTGAGAATTTCAGCCGTATAATTTTAATTAATAATAATAATAATAATAATAATAATATAAAACTTATTTCTTTGTGGAGTTCATTACCGGCAGATTTCACGTTAGGTAAGTAGAAATTGTTTTTACATTCTCTGCCACGTACTTATAGTAACTGGAGAAAATATTGAATTCACCCAAATTATATGTCAATATGTTGCCTGAAATACACGTTTTGAGGCCCCCTAAATAAAGGAATCATTTTTAGAAAAAGGTCCGCGTGTGTGTGTGTGTGTGTGTGTGTGTGAGTGTGCGCACGTGCGTGCGTGCGTCTGCGTGCGTCTGTGAACAGCATACTCCAAAAGAAAAGTTTGATAAATACCAAACTTGGTATTAAGTTCATTATCTTCCAAAGATGCAACAGGAAGATTTCAATAAAGTTCCCCCTCACAACTCGAACCTTGGAAAATTTTTCAAAATTCGTTATTGTCTAATAAAATAATGAATAAACTACTGAATATAACATTGAAGACAATAACATATATTTAATGTAATTGCAGACAAATAGAATGTATATCTTGAATTTTCTGGGAAGTGCTTGTGGAGTCCTTTTCACTAGGAAGGAATTTCGTATAATTTTATGTAACGGGTAACTATAAGAGATAGACAAAAACATTACACAAACAAGTAGGTCTCTTTAAAGTGCACAATTTAACTTTATAGTGGCAATAGCTATTTCCGAGATATTGGCTGTTATTGTTTTGAGCTTTACAATACTTTATTGTTTTTATTAAAGTACGATTAAGTTGTTTCTCGCCATGTATCGAAAGAGTATGGCATTTTAAGACTGTATAACGACTCCCTTTTAGACATACGACTATCGATTCGATTTCCTCAATCCCTCTTGCATGTCCAACGAAATGTGTAATGAAACTATTTCTGCAGTTTTATCTCGATTAACATAAGTAGACATAAAAATAAGATTTTATGGGAATAGTTTGCAGAGGTTATATAAAAATAAGCGATAGTGAGTGGAGAAAGTCTTGTGAATGTAACACTTCAGATTTTTTGTCAAAAAGTAAAGCGAAACATATAAAGTTATGCACTCGATTCGCGTTCCAGCACTATGCATTAGAGGACGCGGCGAAAACATTGGTTCTAATTACTGAGAGCAAATGATCAAAGCTGTACGGAACTGTTTGCTTTGCCGACTATCAGGTCACGTTGCATTTTGAATGGAACATTTACTCGAACGATGGGACTCCAACACAGAAATTAGTAGTGTTTTGCTAAACAAAAGAGTGGCGAGTGGGTTAAAGTGAAAGCTCCCTGGCAGCGCTGTATCTACATTATTGCGTCACTCTAATGCATTTCTCCTTTCGTCGCCCTCCGGCAAGTGTGCGTGTATGTTCGTTCTGTCTCTTTTGCTCCCAGCATTATCCCCCTAAAACAATGTCCTTGCAAATCCTTAAATCGCCAGCATTAAGTAACTGCGCATGCCATGTCCTTGTGAATTAGCTGCACCATGTCACACAATGGCAAGGGAAAAGACAGCAAATTATATTGTAAATGCCTGTCTGTGCTACCATTGCCAAACACGAGAATCTCATTAGACACAATGCGTACAGTGTGACCAGAAAGAGCACGAGATCGAGCCACGTCTGAACTTAGTATTGCATTTGCCGTATGTAATGAGAAACAATTGTATGACTTCCTGCAACTTGTATCTAATAATTCACACTCAGTTTAAGAATACCCATGGCATATTTTAACAACGGACTAAAAATATTTCTCATGATAAAGGCCAAATCTGATATTTTACAATCACAGGACTTTTCTGTTCATTGAAATTTACTTTCACGTCTATAATGCATATTTTTTTTTGTTAACCAGCAGGGTCCAGATTCTGATAATGTGTCATCTTTTAATTTTGTATCATAAGCATTACTAACGTGTACATAAATCCTTAGCAAGGATCCCAGATTATGAAACTACACATTTATTAAATAATATTTTGTTGATTTCGTGTCCTTTTTACTTTATCTAGCAGCTATAGAAGGTATTGCGTTCCACCCAAAACTTCGATGTTGAGATTTTATCAGAAATACATATTTTGGGGCCTCTTGAAAATGCTCCAACACAAAAATACCATTTAAATGGAATATTTTTAAAAAAAATTTGATTCTCCAAAACTGGATCTAACGATTTTGAGTAATACACCATATATTAAAGATATTTACATGACAAATAAAATGTATATGTTGAACTTTCTAGGAATAGCCTTTGAAGTACTCTTCATTCGGAGGGAATTATGTATAATCTTAGTTAACTGGTAATCGTTATGCGATAGACGAAGACGCATTGCACAAGAAATGTAGATCTCTTTAAAACACACATTTTATTTCAAATATCATTATTTGTGGCATCAGCCATTTCCGAGATATCCGAACTAATGGTTCGGATTGTTCAATACTTAGCCATTCTTTTAAAGTCCTGTCGATTTTCAATTGTTTTTCGCGATTTCATGGAAACACTATCACATTTTAAAGCATGCAGCATTACAGCATCCAGTGCTATAATATTTGACTATCGCTATTCCTTTTGTGTCAATAAGTTATTTACAGAAACTGTTATCTCAATTAAAATGAAGTAGAAAGGAAAATAAACCTTCGTAAGGATAATTTATATACTCACTAATAAGCGAAAGGAGGTAGAGAAAATCAGGTGAAGTGATACATCAGATTTATTATGTTTAAGGCATGATTTGGATTTTACGACATTGCTTACTAATTTTTTGCATTTAAATTGAGTACACAAACAGTTTAGTACTACTGATATTTTACAGAACGATTACTTTCCAAAAAGAATTTGACTACTGGTCTGAGAAATAAGAGTTGCTTTGTACATCATTCACTCGCACTCTATGAAAAAGATCGCATTTCTACGAGTAATGGATAGTCTGGTTAGTCTGGAATGGGTGAATTGTGGCTGTCATGGTGGTTATTGTCAGGGTATAATTACAGTTATGCATTCATATTCCAAACTATGGATTAGACAAGTCAGTTTTCTCTTTTTCGCGTTACTGAGTACCATTCACTTCCTCTTTGTATCAAGTGATCTTCATTCGCAATGAATTATGTATAATCTGAGAACACAAAAAGAGTTAATGCTCCTGTTTGTAAGACCTGCTTCAAATATTCTTTTTACTTTACTTACAGATTCTTCAAACAAGAACATGGTACAAATATATTTTTAATTAATTTTTCAACATATTTAATTCTTATATAGCAGTTATACTATGTATAAATTAATTTATGACATTTTGCACAGTAATTTTAACAAATTACCGCTCGCCTCCCACCGAGGCGGCCTGGGTTCAATCCCAGGAACCGGCACGTGGGATTTGTGGTGGTCAAAGCGGCGTCTGGGCGGGTTTTCTCCGGGTTCTCCGGTTTCCCCCGCCATTCATTACACCAACTGCTCCATCATCAGCTTTCCTTTCATCCATTTCACCATCATTTCGTTTCTCTACTTCCTTGCTCCCATACCAGGCATTGGGCTGATCACCCATCCTGGATATTCTGTCTGGTCCATGAGTGTCTGCTTTTTGACGGGCCTCTGACCCCAAGTACCCGCCTGTAAGTCCTGGGGAGTGTAAGTCCTACATAAGAGGAGGTTAAACAGATAAAGAAGAAGAAGAATTTTAATAAATTAAATAAATATCAGTTTTAGGTAATTTTTGTAATTATTATGTTGTTTAGAAGTTTTAGTAATGTTATAGATTATTTTCAAAAAAAGTTAAAGTTTCTAAATCCGTGCACGCTTAATCATGATTAATATTTTCCGAATTTATTTCACTACACATTTTTGTAGCTACAATAAGTATACAAGTAGCATATATAGGGAGAAGCTGTGCCACGTTTTTGCGTTTATATGGGAAACGACAGGGAAAACAGGGTATATGCTAGGTTGACAGGCCCTTCAAGGAGGAAAAATGCGTTTATATGGGGAAGATAGGGACTACGAGGATCGATGCTAGGCTAGATAGAGGTTGAAGGAGTGGGGATGCGCTTTATATGAGAGATACGGGGAATACGAGGAGAAGTGTTGAACTAGATAGAGCTTGAGATGTGGAATATGCGTTTATATGAGAAAGATAGGGAAAACGTGAACAGATGCTAGGATAGACAGATGCTGAAGCAGGGGGAATATGAACATATATACAGGAGAGATAGGGGATACGTGGAGAGGTACTAGTCTGTTCAGGGTTTGAAGGGTAGAGTATGGCTTTTTATATGAACAGACGAGGAACACGAGGGTATATGCTAGGTTGAGAGAACCTTCAAGGAGGAAAGATGCGTTTATATGGAGAAGATAGGGAAAACGAGGAGAGTTCCGAGATAGAGCAGGGACTGAAGGAGGGAGGGGTATGCTTTATGCGACAGAGATAGGGTATACGAGGAGAGGTGCTAGTGTAGACAGAGGTTAAGGAGTAGGGTATACGCTTATATGAGGAATGTATGGAAAACGGAGACAGGCGGTATTATAGACAGAAGCTGGGCCACTTTTGCGTTTATGTGGGAAAGGATAGGGAAAACGAGGGTAGATGCGACGGTTCAAGGAGGAAAATTCGTTTATAGGGGAGAGATAAGGAATACCAGGGCTGATGCTAGGCTATTCAGATGCTAAAGGACGGAGGGATACGCTTTATACGAGAGAGATAGGGAATACAAGGAAAGATGCTATACTAAACAGGACTTGAAGGGTAGAATATGGCGTTTTTATATGGGAGAGCTAGCAAACTGAGGAGAGGTATTAGACAGGAAGGTTTGAATGACAGAGTATGCGTTTATATGGAGAGAGGTGCTAGGTTGAGAGAGTCTTCAAGGAGGAAAATGCATTTATATGAGAGCGGTAGGGAATACGAGGAGAGGTGCTAGTCTAGACATGGGTTGAGGAGTAGAGTATACGTTTACATAGGAGAAATATAGAAAACGGCAGTGGTACAAGGATAGACAGCGGTTGAAGGGGGAGGAGGAATGTAGGTTTATACGGTAATATAGAGAGTAATTAGATTATAAAACATTTCTCATCCAACGATACAACACTTTTATATACTTTTTCTAAACCTTACAAACTTTTTATATGTTAAACATTAGTGCACGAGACGGAGAGGGACAAACTGTATATCGGTTTACAGTGAAGTATACGTCCTAACCTATTCCCACCTTGTATGCTCTGGATCTTCTCATTGTCTATTCATTCCTATCATCATCTAACATAATCACGTAACAAGACGTAACCAACAAACATAATCACGTAACAAGACGTAACATAACGTGACATAACAGCATGACAAGACGTTACACTACGTAACATAAGACGTACCCACGTGTCAAGACGTAACATCACGTAACAAGACGTCACACTAAGTAGCATACGCACGTGTCCACGTAACATCACGAGACATGTCGTAACTAGAAAGTCACACGACGTAACAACACGTAGCAACTATGTAACCACGTAACAAAACGTAAGAACAACACGTAACCAACCCATTGCTAAGGCAATCTAAACTAATTCATCCTTCATAACTTAGACAATAAGTACGAGGGCCTAGCCTAGATTAACCTGACCAATCCCAAACGTTCCACTCATCATGTATTCTACTCAGTCATCGACTAACCTAATCTGGCTAACCAGAGATAACCTCGACTTTCTTTTAGTAAATTGCAATGTTTTATTCAGGTTTTATTATTCGAGAGTTTTAATTGAAAAGTTTACGTCAACATACCTTTATTTTAGTTCGTTGTAGGTGTCTCTGCCCTTTTTGTCTAGGCTTGAGACTAGCACTAGGATTGCTCCTAATGGCAGGGTTACCACCTTCCCTTCCATCTTCTTCTTTCTTTATCAGTCATCAGCTAGTTGCATACACAGCACACGGATAACCTTCATTTTTTTAAGATTGTAAACTCACGAGAAAATCTTCATCTTTGACTTACATTCTTTTAAACGCTGTTTGTAATACTGTAATGTCCATACGCATATGTTGTTACTCCATCCTCAGCAATAGCTGTTTTATCCTCAAAGGGAGTCAATGTGATTTTATTCACTTGCACTGTGGCAAGAGCATGCTCCCGGGACAGGATCAGATTCATGGGTGTTCTGATGATTTCTCTGGTTTTAAGACAGTCAGCATAACTCTCAAATGTAATGTACTGATTAATAGCACTACGTTTTATGCCTTTAATCATTTTTATCATTGAGCCATGGATATCTAGGGCATACATCTTAGGTCGTAGCCCGACAAAGCGCTGGATGATTTTACCATTAGCCTCATCTTTAAATTTTCCCAACCCCTTCTTGTTTAGAGCTGAATAGCATATATAGTTGACAGGGTAATCAACTGTATCTAGGTGTTCGAGAAAACGTAGCTTGTCCTGGTACACATCTTCAGTCATCACACGATGAATGAACGAATCAGTATCCATATACATGAGCTTCAGGTTTTCAGATCCATAATAGGGCAGCAATACATCATAATTATAGTGGTACATTAATGTCTTGGAGATATCCAACACACTCATTCCAGTGTATATAGGCTTGTTGAATACGATCTGACGAGACGCAATATGTACTGCGGCTAGATTAGCAGCATATATTGTTCGATCGATAAACGTAGACATTGCAATTAACTTTTCCAGAGTCTTCTCATTTGTCACCAGTCGTATAGCCATACGGTTACGAAGGTTTTCCATTGTTTTTCCAAACATGGCGTTGTTAAACAGTTTGTAGAGATCCTTCTCAAAATCATTTGCAGCCTTTTGTCGTAGTCTATTGTTAAATTCCACATACGATTTTAACCACTGTGACTGGCGGAATTGTAGCACACGATGAATTTTTGTTAACCGTAGTCCATGATTAAGTGCTTGCTTCATGTAATGTACTATGAAAGAAAATACCTTTCTCGTCGATTCCTATTTTCTTTCATTTTATTTGATTTACATCTTTCGGTGTGCTTCTAGAGTCCTTTGTTTGATTTCCCTGTCGGTCGCTTACTCTATCCTGGGATTTTTCATGGTTTTCCCTGGTCTGCAGGCAAATGCCTGAGTGGTTTCCCCTCTATCACGATTTTCTTTCATTTTATTTGATTTACATCTTTCACGTGTACAATCTGAAGGTTTCCCTCGTTCGATTGCCGTTGGTTGTTCACTCTAACATCACATTTTTCGTGATTTGCCTGGTCTGTAGGCGAATGTCTGGGTGGTTTCTCATCTATCACGATTTCCTTTCATTCTATATAATTTTCATCTTTAACGTGTGCTTTTAGGGTTCAGGAGTTCGATATCCATTGGTTGCTCACTCCTACATCATATTTTCCATGGTTTGTCTTGGTTTGCAGGCGAACGCCTGGCTGGTTTCTCATTGATTCCGTTTTCCTTTCCCTTTAAATATTTTTCATTTGTATCTTTCACGTATGCTTCTAGAGCCCCTGGTTCGAGTCCCGTTCGACGCTCACTCTAGCCTGAGATTTTTCGTGGTTTTCCCTGGTCTGTAGGCGAATGTCTGAGTGGTTTCTCATAGATTCCGATTTCCTTACATTCTATATATTTTGCATCTTTTACGTGTGCTTTTAGGGTTCGGGAGTTCGATACCCATTGGTTGCTCACTTCTACATCATATTTTTTATGGTTTGTCTTGGTCTGCAGGCGAACGCCTGGGTGGTTTCTCGTTTATTCCGTTTTCCTTTCCCTTTAAATCTTTTTGATGTATATCTTTCACGTATGTTTCTAGAGTCCCTGGTTCGCGTCCCGTTCGACGCTCACTCTAGCCTGGGGCCATTATTCCCTGGTCCGCAGGCGAATCCTGAGAGGTGTATGCTGTCACGATTTCCTTCCATTCTATATAATTCACATCTTTAATGTCAACAATCTGAAGGTCTCCCTGGTTCGAATACCGTCATCCGCTCACTCTGGTCGGATTTTTTCATGATTTTTCCTGGTCTCTAGGCGAATGCCTGAGTACCATATGCTGCTACGTTTTCATTTTTATTCGCATCTTTTTTGCTTCTAGGTTTCGTTGTGCAGGGGAATGCTTGCCTCTTGCTCGGTCAACGGATCGTTCACCTTCACGAGTCAAGCTCCCCGAATCTGTACGATTATAGCCGAACAATACATCATCCTCACAATACATTACACTTTCTCTAAGCACTCGAAACTGTACGGAGATGCTCGAACATTAGTGTAACACGAATTGAAATATAAGAGCTTACACGCTTCATCACCGTTTTTTAGTATTAATATTCAGTATAATTGATCAAAAAGGCTTCGTGCTTCCTCTATAAATAGAGCGAACTTGAGCATTGGACTTCATTCTGTTAATTATCTCCGAGGTGACAGCATCGTTGTTCTACTAGAAAATAAGCTACCTTCTAAAGTGTTATCAAGGTAAAGAGGCTAACATTTCCTTGAAGAAGGGTTAATACGTTATATAATTGATCCAAAAAGGTTCGCGCTTCCTCTATAAATAGAGCGACCTCTAGCATTGAAATTCATTCTGTTGATCATCTCTGAGGTGTTAACATCGCTGTTCTCTCAGAAAATAATCAACCTTCTAAAGCGTTATCAAGGTAAAGAGGCGTACATTTCCTTGAAGAAAGGTTAATACCTTATTATATCAAGAAGAAAAATGAATAAGTCCTCATATAAGGATATCATTCCTAGTGTCTCAGGATATTCTTGTGGTAAATGCTGTATGAAGTTCCTCCGTGTATATGATAAAAGACGACATGAGCTACGTTGTACAAAGCTCTTCAAGTGTAAATATTGTGATGTAGCCTTCAAAGACAGTTATAAGGGTCACCGACACGAAGATGCGTGTGAAATAAACAGACCTGAGAAGAAACGTAGATTAGAACCGACAAAGCATGTGTAATTTTCTACACTGGACGACTGTGACATGATAGAATATGAAACATCATTCAATGGACGCTTGAAATCATATTTTATACGTTGTGAATCAGCTAAGGACCTGAAAATGTACCTGCATGAGGCGAAACAGCGGATAATCCAGGCTGCACATAAAGAGCTTGGTATTCACAAAAGTGTGAAAATTAATCTGTCAGCCGAGTGTATATTTGTTAACACTGTCGGAGAAACCTGCGACAAAACATTTAAATCACGGAATCAAGCTGTTTTCCTAGAAACGGATCTGGACTGTATGCTGGAAACGAAAATGAAGAAGATGGTTACTGAAATGGAGGAATCACAACTTAAGGGCAGCAACTGGTCTCTGCTTGCTGTAGAAGGGAGTTCGACTTCATATTAACCAGTACAATCCGTTACGGGGAAGTAGCTACATACCCCTACCGTCATCTGTTGAAGCAAGAAAAGCATGCATTAACATCCAGAATTTAACTGATGAGTTATGATTTATGTATTCTGTATTAGCCAAATTTGTCAGCGTCAAGCCTCAACGGGTGAGCAAATACACGAAACTTCAAAATAAATACGACTTCAGCTGTGTTTCCTACCCTACGTCACTTTCTCAAATACCTAAATTTGAGAAGCTTAACAGGATGTCTATCAACGTCTTCGGCCTGGATGAGAAGCATGAAGTGTATCCGATAAAGGTTGCTGAGACTGATCTATCTGACCACCGTGACCTCCTACTATTGAGTGACAGTAGCGGGAGACATCACTACGTTTATATAAAGAATTTTGAAAAACTTATTCGACGTCAGAAAACTATGCATAAAGAACGTGTTTATACCTGTAAGCGTTGTTTTACACATTTTGACGATCGATATGGACAAAGTGACTGGAAAAACTACGAGAACATTCCACCATCTGTAATCAGCATGGTGTTGCAAGAGTAGTATTGCCTACAAAGGAGAAATCAATTGTACAGTTTACAAATTTTGAAAGGATGTTGAAACTACCTTACGTCATCTAAGCAGACTTTGAAAGCATTCTCGCTCCATGTCATACGTGCATACCCGATCCTGAAACTTCATATACATCCCCTTATCAGCAGCATGTTCCCATGAGTTTCTGCGTTTACGTTAAACCATCAACCAACGTTGAAAATCTGGAAACTGGTCTTCCTAAGCATCCCTATGTATATCGTGGTGTTGATGCTGCTCAGAAGTTTATGGAATACCTGTCATTCCTTGCAAAGGAGATTAATAATATATACAAATCTGTCATGCCGCTGAAACTTACAGATCAACAGCAGATAGATTTCAACGCCTCTACAGTAAGCTACTTGTGTGGAAAAACCTTTACTGAAGAGAACTATAAAGTACGCGACCATGATCACATCAGTGGTGAATATCGGGGAAGTCTACAATATGAATGTATTTTAGCCTGTAAAACACCTAAATATATTCCAGTCTTCATGCAAAACCTCAGTGGGTATGACTCACACGTCATTGTTAAGGAGCTGAGATGTACAAGTGAGCGGGTGGAAGTAATTCCTAGCTCTGAAGAAAGCTATATATCATTCTCCAAGTATGTAAGAGATATAAAGCTTCGGCTTGTAGATAGTTTTCGGTTTCTCAGTACAAGCTTGGATAAGCTGGTGAAGAATCTATCATCGTACCCTGAAACACTGAACAACTTCGGAGAAGACAAGATGAAGTTGATGACACGTAAGGGTGTATTTCCATATGATTATGTCACTTCATGGGACGTCTTGAACGAAACCTGCCTGCCTCCTAAGAACTACTTCTACAATAAATTGAACGAAGAAGAAATTCGTGATGCTGACTACGATCACGCTAGAAATGTATGGGAGCTGTTTAATGCAAGAAACCTGGGAGAGTACAGCGACCTCTACTTAATATCTGATGTACTTCTTCTAGCTGATGTCTTTGACACATTTAGAGATCAAACCCTCAAAATGCATAAAGTCGATCCGGCTCATTATTTTACCTCTCCAGGGCTTACATGGGATGCCATGTTGCTGTATACAGGAATTCAGCTGGAACTGTTACAGGATTATGACCAATTGCTCATGGTGGAATCCGGTATAAGAGGAGGTTTATGTCAAGTCTCCCACCGTTATGCAGAGGCTAATAACGCTTACATGGACAAGTATGATCCGTCGAGACCAACCCAATTCATTACATATGAGGACGCTAATTACCAATATGGGTGGGCCATGTGTCATCATCTCCCTTATGATGGATATGAGTGCATATCACATGAAAAAATTGACTTAGAAAGACTACAAGAAGATGATCCTCATGGATATATATTAGAAGTGATATCGAGTATCCTGCAGAACTTCACGATCTGCACAATGATTTACCATTCCTGCCTGAGTGTATGAAGCCTAAGGACTCGAGTACAAAGAAACTGATACCTCATCTTGGAACTCGAAAGAAGTATATAGTACATTACATGGCTTTGAAGCAAGCACTTAATCATGGACTACGGTTAACAAAAATTCATCGTGTGCTACAATTCCGCCAGTGGATATCTCCAAGACATTAATGTACCACTATAATTCTGATGTGTTGCTGCAATATTATGGATCTGAAAACCTGAAGCTCATGTATATGGATACTGATTCGTTCATTCATCGTGTGATGACTGAAGATGTGTACCAGGACTAGCTACGTTTTCTCGAACACCTAGATACAGCTGATTACCATGTCAACCATATATGCTATTCAGCTCTAAACAAGAAGGTGTTGGGAAAATTTAAAGATGAGGCTAATGGTAAAATCATCCAGCGCTTTGTCGGGCTACGACCTAAGATGTATGCCCTAGATATCTATGGCTTAATGATAAAAAAGATTAAAGGCATAAAACGTAGTGCTATTAATCAGTACATTACATTTGAGAGTTATGCTGACTGTCTTAAAACCAGAGAAATCATCAGAACACCCATGAATCTGATCCTGTCCCGGGAGAATGCTCTTGCCACAGGGCAAGTGAATAAAATCACAATGACTCCGATTGATGATAAAAGAGCTATTGCTGAGGATGGAATAACGACATATGCGTATGGACATTA
The DNA here is from genome assembly GCA_030765065.1 of Deroplatys truncata. Taxonomy (NCBI): domain Eukaryota; kingdom Metazoa; phylum Arthropoda; class Insecta; order Mantodea; family Mantidae; genus Deroplatys; species Deroplatys truncata. Next base: position 174,750,875 of record CM060981.1, read on the forward strand.
CAGCACTACAAACAGCGTTTAAAAGAATGTAAATCAAGGATGAAGATTTTCTCGTGAGTCTACAATCTTAAAAAATGAAGGTTATCCGTGTGCTGTGTATGCAACTAGCTGATGACTGATAAAGGAAGAAGAAGATGGAAGGGAAGGTGGTAACCCTGCCATTAGGAGCAATCCTAGTGCTAGTCTCAAGCCTAGACAAAAAGGGCTAAGACACCTACAACGAACTAAAATAAAGGTATGTTGACGTAAACTTTTCAATTAAAACTCTCGAATAATAAAACCTGAATAAAACATTGCAATTTCACTAAAAGAAAGTCGAGGTTATCTCTGGTTAGCCAGATTAGGTTAGTCGATGACTGAGTAGAATAGATGATGAGAGGAACGTTTGGGATTGGTCAGGTTAATCTAGGCTAGGCCCTCGTACTTATTGTCTAAGTTATGAAGGATGAATTAGTTTAGATTGCCTTAGCAATGGGTTGGTTACGTGTTGTTCTTACGTATTGTTACGTGGTTACATAGTTGCTACGTGTTGTTACGTCGTGTGACGTTTCTGGTTACGACATGTCACGTGATGTTACGTGGACCCGTGCGTATGTTACTTAGTGTGACGTCTTGTTACGTGATGTTACGTCTTGACACGTGGGTACGTCTTATGTTACGTAGTGTAACGTCTTGTCATGCTGTTATGTCACGTTATGTAACGTCTTGTTACGTGATTATGTTTGTTGGTTACGTCTTGTTATGTGATTATGTTAGATGATGATAGGAATGAATAGAAAGTGAGAAGATCCAGAGCATACAAGTTGGGAATAGGTTAGGACGTATACTTCACTGTAAACCGATATACAGTTTGTCCCTCTCCGTCTCGTGCACTACTGTTTAACATATAAAAAGTTTGTAAGGTTTAGAAAAAAGTATATAAAAGTGTTGTATCGTTGGATGAGAAATGTTTTATAATCTAATTACTCTCTATATTACCGTATAAACCTACATTCCTCCTCCCCCTTCAACCCCTGTCTAACCTTGTACCACTCCCGTTTTCTATATTTCTCCCATGTAAACGTATACTCTACTCCTCAACCCATGTCTAGACTAGCACCTCTCCTCGTATTCCCTACCGCTCTCATATAAATGCATTTTCCTCCTTGAAGACTCTCTCAACCTAGCACCTCTCTCCATATAAACGCATACTCTGTCATTCAAACCTTCCTGTCTAATACCTCTCCTCAGTTTGCTAGCTCTCCCATATAAAAACGCCATATTCTACCCTTCAAGTCCTGTTTAGTATAGCATCTTTCCTTGTATTCCCTATCTCTCTCGTATAAAGCGTATCCCTCCGTCCTTTAGCATCTGAATAGCCTAGCATCAGCCCTGGTATTCCTTATCTCTCCCCTATAAACGAATTTTCCTCCTTGAACCGTCGCATCTACCCTCGTTTTCCCTATCCTTTCCCACATAAACGCAAAAGTGGCCCAGCTTCTGTCTATAATACCGCCTGTCTCCGTTTTCCATACATTCCTCATATAAGCGTATACCCTACTCCTTAACCTCTGTCTACACTAGCACCTCTCCTCGTATACCCTATCTCTGTCGCATAAAGCATACCCCTCCCTCCTTCAGTCCCTGCTCTATCTCGGAACTCTCCTCGTTTTCCCTATCTTCTCCATATAAACGCATCTTTCCTCCTTGAAGGTTCTCTCAACCTAGCATATACCCTCGTGTTCCTCGTCTGTTCATATAAAAAGCCATACTCTACCCTTCAAACCCTGAACAGTCTAGTACCTCTCCACGTATCTCCTATCTCTCCTGTATATATGTTCATATTCCCCCTGCTTCAGCATCTGTCTATCCTAGCATCTGTTCACGTTTTCCCTATCTTTCTCATATAAACGCATATTCCACATCTCAAGCTCTATCTAGTTCAACACTTCTCCTCGTATTCCCCGTATCTCTCATATAAAGCGCATCCCCACTCCTTCAACCTCTATCTAGCCTAGCATCGATCCTCGTAGTCCCTAACTTTCCCATATAAACGCATTTTTCCTCCTTGAAGGGCCTCTCAACCTAGATATACCCTCGTTTTCCCTATCCTTTCCGATATAAACGCAAAAAAGTGGCCCAGCTTCCCTTTATATATGCTACTTATACAGAAAGTTAGAATGTCAGCCATATGTCTCGTATGTATGCTGGGTTTGATATTTTGAATTATCCTTGCGTGGTCTGATGAACAACAAAGTATCTCGCATAATGACTCAAGAAACATAAAGCATGAAACATTGCAAAAATTTCGACCAACAGAAGGAAATGTCTAGTAATCGTCTTAAGCTAGAAACATGTGATTTAGCGCAAATTGTATAATATAATAAGCCCTAAATTTTTTTTCATAAGTTTTTGTCTGTCTCTTATGATTTCATAATTCCACAAAATCCAATTAGTATATGTGGATGAACAATAAAGAAAAACTGTTGGAAACAGGCTCTTTTTGTTATCCTTTTATTGCCCGTGAAAAGATTATTCGCTTTAAAAACAAATGCTTCAGCAATTTTTATGAACTAATGTATACAATACTTAATTAATATATCAATAAATAACAGGATTAAAGTAAAATTATTGCGCTTTTGTTATAAAGTTCTTATCAGATCTCTTAGAAGCTAATAAAACTGAGAAAATAATGTGAAACATTCTGAAACAAAGATATATGAAATACATTATTCAAGAGAAGAGCTATGAGATTATAAAGTATTATTTGGTCAACAGCGAGTTAGTTTTTAAACGAGGTCATACAACCTCATTTTTATACATAATTGACAAATAGGTACAGATTATGAAACTAGAAGGACATAAGTATTATCAGCACATAAAGAAACATTTTATTTCTCGAAGTGTTTGGCCACTTTTACCAGTTTGTATCCTTAAGAATATCACAGAAATTAACGAAATTAAAATAAGTATATTATTAATTCTGTTGCATATTTTAGAATTTTGAAGTTACTTATGGATTTTTATAATAAATTTCAAAGCACGTTTTATGAGAAAATTCAGCATTTGCGACCTGCAGTGTTTCCAAGAGCATTTAAATGTTCAACTTTGTAAAATTTATATCTTAGGGTAGAAGAAGGTCCTTTGTAGTGGCGTAGAGGGCCACAGCGTGGAGCTTTAGTTCCCGGCCACGGAATGCGAATTTTAATTTGCGGATATAGGACCAGGGCCCAATCAGCATCCTCAGGAAATTGAGCCGCTACGGTAGGTAGCGACGCCGGCCCCGAAAGCCAAACTTCCGGCTGAGGGATGCGTGATCTCATCCACGAATCGGTTAGATCAAGGGTGGCGAAAACGCCTTCCTTCAGCGAGTCACCAAATATGCAATACCCACTGCATCACTCAGCAGCATGTGAAAAACAAAGGGACAGTGGTAGAGAGGGAACGGCGCCTACAAATCAAAATGACTCGAGAGTCCCGTTTTCTCTATCCCTGGGTTAACTGATTGTCCACTTCTGCCGTGCGTATTGGATGTGAGGCTGGGAGTTGATTGGTAGAGCCAGGCCCCATACGAAGTGCGAAGAACAATTTTATTGTTAAATGGAATGCGTTAAAGCCAGTTTTAACCAACAGATAGAGCAGCAGTCATCGTAATGGCGACTTTTAGATATCAGAGGGAAACATGACAATAATAAATGTAATTTATGGCCACACTATGAATGTTTTGTTTATAGTGAACAATTATCCCTTGAAAGGAACGTTTCTAATCCATATTATCCTGTACACCATTTACTAAAACCTCCTTTTTCTAATTATTCTAAGAACTGAAATAAATACCAGGTTAGATATGCCTTCAAATTAGGTACAATGGCTTTATAATATTCAGGATGCGTAAACAAAACTCAACTATTTATAGCCTATTTTTGTTATTCATTATAACATGTTTCTTTATAAGCTCTTTGGTTTAGGGATTGTGCGATAAAAATTCTCATTTTCAAATACTCATATATAACATTTAAATCTGAACCAATTTTAACCATAGCGGCGACATTTTGACCTGAATGCTATGATGAAAGCTCTGCATTTTCATAGTAGTAATTTTTGTATTTATATTTAATGCTTTTCCAGTATCACACAATTCAAGTTAAAGAAAGCATCATGCATTTTCATAAAACTCAAAATTTGAATTTAATATGGGAAGTATTTGAAGCCAAGATGCTATAATCATAATTGTTGGAAGAGTTTCTAGAAAATAAAGTGAAGAAATTTTCTCCATTTAAGGAATTGTATGTATTGGATGGGACTTCCTGAAGATCTTACAGCTGTATCCATAAAACATACCTGGCTTAAATATGATACATAATATTTATGTGTGTGAATCACACACCTCAAATTCTTCTTAAACCTCGACATTTAACGCCCACGTGACGACCTCTGTTGTCCTTCATTATTAAACAACGTGTAAATTCTTATATAATTGCACATATTTCTGTTAATCACAAAAACTACACTTGCTGTAAATAGGTTCCATTAAAAATTAGCATGGTAAACAAGGCATAGGTCGTGGAAAATTACTGTTAGTCAACTGGCTATAATATTATGTACTCCTTGTGTGAGCAAGAGATAAACAAGATCAAGGAATTTTAAACATTCCAAGGTGCAGTGTTTAAAGTACGGAACAACAAAAACCAGGAACAGGAAATATTGCGGATAGGATTAATGCCGCAAAAATTTATTTTACATTCATAAGTAGGATATATAGGAGAGAGCTGGCACAGTTTTTTGCGTTTATATGGGAAAGGATAGGGAAAACGAAGGTAGATGCTAGGTTGAGAGAGTCTTCAAGGAGGAAAATGCGTTTATATGGGAGAGATAGGGAATACCAGGGCTGATGCTAGGCTAATTAGATGCTAAAGGAGGGAGGGATATGCTTTATATGAGACAGATAGGGAATACGTGGAGAGGTGCTAGGCTAGACCGAGGCTGAGTAATGTATGGTTTATATGAGCGGTATAGGAAAACGATGAGAGGTGTTAGACTAGACAAGGCTTGAAACGTAGTGCATGGTTTATATGAGAGATATAGGAAAACGAGGAAAGGTGTTAGGCTAGGCAGAAGTCGAGGAGTAGAGTAAGGTTTATATGAGAAGTATAGGAAAACGAGGAGAGGTATTAGGTTAGGAGAATTGAGTTTGTGTTTATAAGGAGAGACGAGAAAACGGAGAGAGATCCTATGCTAGGATAGACAGGTGTTAAAGTTAGGTTAGATAGGAAACCAAGGACTGATACTCAGCTAGAGGGGGGGTAGGAGGGAATGAGATTTTGAGAGGTAGGGCATACGGGGAGTGGTGTTAGACTAGACAGGGCTTGAAACGTAGGGCATGGTTTATATGTATGAGAAGTATAGGAACAGGAAGAGGGGTGCTAGGCTAGACAGAGGTTGAGGAGTAGAGTATAGTTTATATGAGAGGTATAGGAAAACGAGGAGAGGAGTTAGACTAGACAGAGGTCGAGGAGCAGAGTATGGTTTATGTGAGAGTCATAGGTAAACGAGAGAGGCGTTAGGCTAGACAGAGCTAGAGGAGTAGAGTATGGTTTATATGAGAGGTATAGGAACAGGAGGAGAGGTGTTAGGCTAGACAGGTAGTGTAGCAGTAGGAATATGGACTTATATACAGGAGAGATAGGGAATAGGAGGTGCTAGACTTGAAAGCGACTTTAGAAGTGAACATAGTGGAAAACTGTTTCATGTCAATGTTCTAGACATGCCCATCACGTAACCTATTCAGGGAAAAGGTGACTCGTTCAGGGGAAAAAGGTGACTGCTCAGGGAAAAAGGAGACCCACAAAGGGAAAAAGTTGACTAGCAAAGGGAAAAACGTAACCAGCAAAGGGAAAAAGGCGACCAGCAAAGGGAAAAATGTGACCAGCAAAGGGAAAAAGGCGACATGCAACGGGAAAAAGGTGACCAGTAAAGGGGAAAATGTCACCAGCAAAGGGAAAAAGGCGACCACCAAAGGGAAAAAGGTGAGCCATAAAGGGAAAAAGGTGACCTGCAACGGGAAAAGCTAACCCACTAACACTAACAGGTAAGTAATTCAGGTAGTATTGCAAGAGGCTGACTGGATCATAGCAGTGTATGATTTCACAGGTAATTCAGCTAGTATCGTATGCATTTAGGCTAATTCGTCTAGTAACACAGGATAGATTCCAGATGCTAACTGCATCATGGCTCTGCATGATTTCACAGATAATTCAGCTAGTATCGTAGGCATTTAGGCTAATTCAGCTAGTATCACAAGAGGATAGATTCTAGGGTTGGGTATAGCATAGTTTCATATTTCAAGGTAATTCAGAGGGTATCGTAGGTATTTAGGATAATTCAAGTAACATAGGTGTTTAGAGTAATTAAGCAAGCAAGGGTAGATTCCAGGGGTTGGTTATAACCTAGCTTCGTATTTCACAGATAGTTCAGGTAATATCGTAAGTATTTGAGGTAATCGACAGAGCTTCACAGATATTATTGATAATTTCGATCAGAGATTTGTATCACAGCTATTTAAGTTAAATGCAGATGATTCAGGTTGTATCAATGGTATTTGAGTCATTTTAACAGGTAATTCAGATAGTATCACAGGTGCTCGTGCTAATTTAGAGCAGGAATTCGTATCAGAGCTAGTTAAGGTAATTTCACATGATTCGGGTAGTATCACAGGTATTTAAATCATTTTCATAGCCAATTCAGCTAGTATCGTGAGCATTTAAGCTAATTCAGCTAGTATCACAGGAGGCTAGATTCCAGAGGCTAACTGCATCATAGCTATGCATGATTTCACAGCTAATTCAGCTAGTATCGTAGGTATTTAGGCTAATTCAGGTAGTATCACAGGAGGCTAGATTCCAGGTTTGGGTATAGCATAGTTTCATATTTCAAGGTAATTCAGAGGGTATCGTAGGTATTTAGGATAATTCAAGTAACATAGGTGCTTAGAGTAATTAAGCAAGCATTACAGGAGGGTAGGTTCCAGGGGTTGGTTATAGCCTAGTTTCGTATTTTACAGATAGTTCAGGTAATATCATAAGTATTTGGATAATCAGCATAGTTTCACAGATGCTCGTAATAATTTCGATCAGAGATTTGTATCACGGCTATTTAAGGTAAATGCAGCTGATTCAGGTTGTATCAATGGTATTTGAGTCATTTTAATAGGCAATTCTGATAGTATCACAGGTGCTCGTACTAATTTAGAGCAGGAATTCGTATCTGAGCTATTTAATGTAATTTCACACGATTCGGGTAGTATCACAGGTATTTAAGTCATTTTAACAGGCAATTCAACTAGTATCACAGGTACTCATGGTAATATAGAGAGTAATTCGATTATAAAACTTTTCTCATCCAACGTTACAACAATTTATATACTTTTTTCTAAATCTTACAAACTTATTATATGTTAAACAGTTATTGTAAGATGCGGAGAGGGATAAACTGCATATTGGTTCACAAATTGAAAAGCTTTACGTCAACATACCTTTATTTTAGTTCGTTATAGATGTCTCTCCCCTTTTATCTAGGCTTGAGACTAGCACTAGGATTGCTCCTAATGGCAGGGTTACCACCTTCCCTTCCATCTTCTTCTTTCTTCATCAGACGTCAGCTATCTGCATATACAGCACACAGATACCTTCTTTTTTAAGATTGTAGACTCACTAGAAAATCTTTATCTTTAACTTACATTCTTTTAAGCACTGTTTGTAATGGCGTAATGTCCATACGCATATGTTGTTATCCCGTCCTCAGCAATAATTCTTTTATCATCAAACGGAGTCAATGCAATTTTATTCACTTGTACTGTAGCAAGGGCATGCTTTCGTGATAGGATCAGATTCATAGGTGTTCTGATGATTTCACTGGTTTTAAGACAGTCTGTATAGCTGTCAAACGAAATGTACTGCTTAATAGCGCTACGTTTTATACCTTTAATCTTTTTTATCATTGACCCTTGAATATCTAAGGCATACATCTTAGGACGTAGTCCAACAAAGCGTAGGATGATTTTGCTATTAGCCTCATCTTTAAATTTTCCCAATACCTTCTTGTTCTGAGTAGAGTAACATATATGGTTGGCAGGGTAATCAGCTGTATCGAGATGCTCAAGAAAACGTAGCTTGTCCTGGTACACATCTTCAGTTGTTACACGATGAATGAACGAATCAGTGTCCATATACATAAGCTTCAGGTTTTCAGCTCCATAATAAGGCAACAAAACGTCGTAATGATAGTTATACATTAATGTCTTGGAGATGTCCAACACACTCATACCAATGTATATAGGCTTGTTGAATACAATCTGACGAGAGGCCATATGTACAGCAGCTAGATTATCAGCATATATCGTCCTGTCGATAAACGTAGGCTTGGCGATCAGCTTCTCTAGAGTTTTTTCATTGGTCACCAGTCGTATATCCATACGGTTACGCAGGTTCTCCATAGTTTTTCCAAACATAGCGTTGTTAAAGAGCTTGTAGAGATCCTTCTCGAAATCATTTGCAGCTTGTTGTCGTAGCCTGTTGTTAAATTCCACATAAGGTTTCAACCACTGAGACTGTCGGAATTGTAGCACACGATGGATTTTTGTTAGTCGTAGTCCATGACTAAGAGCTTGCTTCAAAGCCATGTAATGCACTACATACTTCTTTCGAGGTCCAAGATGAGGTATCAGTTTCTTTGTAGATGATTCCAATGGTTTCATACACTCTGGCAGGAAAGGTAGATCGTTGTGTAGATCGTGAAGTTCTGCAGGATACTCGATGTCGACTTCTAATATGTACCCATGAGGATCATCTTCTTGTAGTGTTTCTAAGTTGATTTCTTCAGGTGACACCCACTGAAATCCACCAAAAGGAAGGGCGTGACACATTGCCCACCCATATTGGTTATTTGCGTCCTCGTATGTGATAAATTGGGTTGGTCTCGTCGGATCAAACTTCTCCATATAAGTGTTATTAGCCTCAGCATACCGATGAGAAACTTGGCATAAACCTCCTCTTATACCTGATTCCACCATGAGTAGTTGATCATAATCTTGTAACAGCTCTAACTTAATTCCAGTATACAGTAACATAGCGTCCCATGTTAGACCTGGAGAGGTAAAATAATGGGCGGGATCGACTTTGTGTGTTTTAAGGGTTTGCTCTCTGAACGTCTCAAAGACATCAGCTAGAAGAAGTACATCCGAAGTTAAGTAGAGATCGCTGTACTCTCCCAGGTTTCTCACATTAAACAGCTCCCATACATTTCTAGCATGATCGTAGTCAGCATCAGTAATTTCTTCTTCATTTAATCTATTGTAGAAGGAGTCCTTAGGAGGCAAGCAGGTCTCGTTCAGGGCATCCCATGACGTAACAAAATCATATGGAAATACACCCTTACGAGTCATGAACTTCAATTTGTCTTCTCCAAAGTACTTTAGTGTTTCAGGATACGAGGTTAGATTTTTTACCAACTTATCCAAGCTTGTACTGAGGAATCGGAAGCTATCCACAAATCGAAGCTTTATATCTCCTACATACTTGGTGAATGAGATATAGCTTTCTTCAGAGTTAGGAATTACCTCCACACGTTCACTTGTACAACCCAGCTCCTTAACAATGAAATGAGAGTCATATCCGCTAAGGTTATGCATGAAGACTGGTATATATTTAGGTGTTTTGCAGGCTAAATTACATTCATTATGAAGACTTCCACGATATTCACCGCTGATGTGATCATGGTCGCGTACTTTATAGTTCTCTTCTGTAAAGGGTTTTCTACACAAGTAGCATGTCGTAGAAGACTCGAAATCCTTTTGCTGTTGATCCGTAAGTTTCAGAGGCTTAGCAGATTTGTATATATTACCAATCATTTTTGCAAGAGATGTCAGGTACAGCATAAACTTCTGAGCAGCATCAGCACCACGATACACATAGGGATGCTTAGGAAGATCAGTTTCGAGATGTTCAACACTGGATGTAGGTTTCACGTAAACACAGAAGCTCATTGGTGTGTGCTCTTGATAAGGTGTTGTATAGGAAGTTTCAGGATTGGGTGTACACGTATGGCATGGATTGAGAATACTCTCAAAATCAGCATAGATGACATAAGATACTTTCAGCATCCTCTCAACATTTTTAAACTGAACAATTGATTTCTCCTTGGTAGGCATAACTACCCTTGCAACACCATGTTGAATACAGACGGCTGCATGTTCTTGTAGTTTTTCCTGTCCACTTCGTCCATATCGATCATCAAAATGTGTAAAACAGCGCTTGCAGGTATAAACACGTTCATTACATTTAGTTTTCTGGCGTCGAACGAGCTTCTCAAAATTCCTTATATACACGTAGTGATGTTTTCCACTGCTATCATTCAATAGTAGCAGGTCGCGATGTTCAGGTAGTTCAATATCAGCAACCTTTATCGGATACACTTCATGCTTCTCATCCAGCCCGAAAACGTTAATAGACATATTGTTAAGCTTCTCAAATTTAGGTATTTGAGAAAGTGGAGTAGGGTAGGAAACACAGCTGAAGTCGTACTTGTCTTGAAGTTGTTTGTATTTGTTCACACGCTGTGCATTCTTCCCTATGAATTTAGCTAATACAGAGTACATGAAACATTTCTCGTCGGTAAAGTTCTGAATGTTTATACACGCTTCTTTAGCTCCGACAGATGACGGTAGTGGTATGTAGCTACTTCCTCGTAACGGGTTGTACTTGTTGATACGAAGTCGAACTCCTTCCACAGCAAGCAAAGCCCAGCTGCTACCCTTAAGCTGAGACTCCTCCATTTCAGTCACCAATTTCTTGAATTTCACTTCCATCGTTGACTCCAGATCAGTTTCCAGGAAAACAGCTTGATTCCGTGTTTTAAATGTTTTGTCACAGGTTTCTCCAATACTGTTAACAAATCGACACTCAGCCAGCAGATTAATTTTAACACTCTTATGAATGCTAAGCTCTTTATGCACAGCCTGGATTATACGTTGTTTTGCCTCTTGCAGATACATATTTAGGTCCTTAGCTGATTCGCATCGTATAAAATACGATTTCAATCGTCCTTCGAATGAAGTTTCGTATTCTTTCATATCACAGTCCTCCATTGTTGACAGTAACTGATGTTTAGTTGGCTCCAATCTTCTTTTCTTCTGAGGGCTGCTTATTTCACATATATCTTCGTGTCGCTGTCCCTTATAACAATCTTTGAAGGTTACATTACAATGTTTACATTTGAAGAGCTTCTTGCAGCTCATCTCGTGTCTTCTCTTGTCATAACCTCGGAGGAACTTCTTCCCACATTTTCCGCATGCATATCCAGTAGCGCTTGGAATAATATCCTTATACGCTGAGTTATTCATCTTTATTCTTGATGTAATAACGTATTAATCACTGATCAATGAAATGTAGACCTCTTCACCTTGACACCACTTTAGAAAGCTGATTATTCTTGGAGAGAACACGATGTTAACACCTCAAGACTAATTAGCACAATGAAGTCCAATGCCCTAGATCACCATATTTATAGAGGGAGCACGAACCTTTTAGATCAATCATAAACTCTCTCCATAACCACCTGTATATGATCGCTCAACGTGTACTAACCCCCAGCCATATAACCTCAAGTCTAGAGACAGGATGTTTATGACGTCACACCCAGAGACAGGATGTCTGGCAGCATCAAACCCGTTTAAAATCGTCTCATAACTACCTGCTTATGCTGTCACACCAGCAAGAGAAGTATTCCCACACGCTCATTCAGACATATATTTCAAATTCAAGCCCACCACCACCATCACCACCTATTGTACCAAGGTTAATTCAAGCTGTATTATCACAATACTTAAAAGTAAAAGCTTAAAAGGAAACCTAGAAGATTTTCCCCCTTATTTACTTAATTATTTCATGTTTTTATTCCCTTTTCAATTCTTCCTTTCCATCTTCTCACAGAAAGACCATTACATTTCACTACAATCATGAGAAAAGCAATTTTTCCAGAGTTACACAGATTCTAAGCTTCTAAATCGAACCCGGTAATACTTTTAATAAATGTATTTTAGCTCCCCAATATCAGCATCTACCATTTAATCTTTACTCGAACCTGATATGATCCATAAGCTTGAAGATATATGAAATCACCCTTCGGGATTCGATCTGAGTACTTTAAAGTAATATTTGTCACGATAACGATATTTAAGGACTAGATACTCTGTTTGCGTCTACCTTGACATGTTTATCTAAATTAAATTACGAGTTATTAAATTTTTGCAAGTAAATTTCATTGAATCGGTATTCGAACCCAGAACACCAGGAACAAGATAATTTATAATATTAGTCTGACATGTTAAACAAAGTTGTATGCAGTTACATCATCGATCTAAGTGATATATTCTAGTGTACAGAGGAAAATTAAGAAAGTCATTAAAAGATGAGGAATCGAACCAAGCACAACTGATTGGCAATTACCCATCATAGAAGCTATCAATCATGCTTTAGTCCACTCCTCTACCTCACTTAGTTCCCGAGATAATGAAAATTTTAAAATTAGGATCGAACCCAGGACGTCATGTATCTAATTACACATCCACAAGATACTACCTAATAACATAAACGCAATAAAGTTTATTTGGCGTCTTTATCTTAATTGGTTTAGGAGTTATTAAATTTATAAGTAAATTCCATCGAATCAGTATTCGAACCCAGAACACCAAGAACAAAATAATTTATAATATGAGTTTGGTAAGCTTAAAGGTGTTGTATGTAGTTACAGCATCAATTTAAGTGATATTTTCTAGAGTATAGAGTAAAATTAAGCAAGTCATTAAAAAATCGGGATTCGAACTAGGGACAACGGATTGGAAATTATATACAGTATTAATTACCCATTATAACGGCTATCAATCATGCTTTGGTCCATTCCTCTAGCTTTCTTAGTTTCTGAGATAATGGAGTTTTTAAAATTAAGGATCGAACCCAGGACACCAGGTACCAAAATATACATCCACAATAAACTATCTAATGACATTAAAGTAATAAAGTTTATTTGACGTCTTTATCTTAATTAGTCTCTGAGTTATTAGAAGATGAATTTGCATTCACTCCTAGGATTCGAACCCAGGCATCCAGGTCAACTTGGAACAAGGTCCTAATGACGCGGCGCATTCCAAAGAATTGATTAGTTTTTATCCCAAAGTTGTATCTCTTTTCATTCAGGAGATATAAGCGATTAAACAGTAGATATAATATGGGCGGGGCATGCCGGCATAGATCAAAAGAACTTTATCAGATGTCGGCATCTCTCTGTGTGCTGGAGTCGCTATGTTATATCTACTGTTTAATCGCTTATATCTCCTGAATGAATAGAGATACAACTTTGGGATAAAAACTAATCAATTCTTTGGAATACGCCGCGTCATTAGGACCTTGTTCCAAGTTGACCTGGATGCCTGGGTTCGAATCCTAGGAGTGAATGCAAATTCATCTTCTAATAACTCAGAGACTAATTAAGATAAAGACGTCAAATAAACTTTATTACATTAATGTCATTAGATAGTTTATTGTGGATGTATATTTTGGTACCTGGTGTCCTGGGTTCGATCCTTAATTTTAAAAACTCCATTATCTCAGAAACTAAGAAAGCTAGAGGAATGGACCAAAGCATGATTGATAGCTGTTATAATGGGTAATTAATACTGTATATAATTTCCAATCCGTTGTCCCTAGTTCGAATCCCGATTTTTTAATGACTTGCTTAATTTTACTCTATACTCTAGAAAATATCACTTAAATTGATGCTGTAACTACATACAACACCTTTAAGCTTACCAAACTCATATTATAAATTATTTTGTTCTTGGTGTTCTGGGTTCGAATACTGATTCGATGGAATTTACTTATAAATTTAATAACTCCTAAACCAATTAAGATAAAGACGCCAAATAAACTTTATTGCGTTTATGTTATTAGGTAGTATCTTGTGGATGTGTAATTAGATACATGACGTCCTGGGTTCGATCCTAATTTTAAAATTTTCATTATCTCGGGAACTAAGTGAGGTAGAGGAGTGGACTAAAGCATGATTGATAGCTTCTATGATGGGTAATTGCCAATCAGTTGTGCTTGGTTCTATTCCTCATCTTTTAATGACTTTCTTAATTTTCCTCTGTACACTAGAATATATCACTTAGATCGATGATGTAACTGCATACAACTTTGTTTAACATGTCAGACTAATATTATAAATTATCTTGTTCCTGGTGTTCTGGGTTCGAATACCGATTCAATGAAATTTACTTGCAAAAATTTAATAACTCGTAATTTAATTTAGATAAACATGTCAAGGTAGACGCAAACAGAGTATCTAGTCCTTAAATATCGTTATCGTGACAAATATTACTTTAAAGTACTCAGATCGAATCCCGAAGGGTGATTTCATATATCTTCAAGCTTATGGATCATATCAGGTTCGAGTAAAGATTAAATGGTAGATGCTGATATTGGGGAGCTAAAATACATTTATTAAAAGTATTACCGGGTTCGATTTAGAAGCTTAGAATCTGTGTAACTCTGGAAAAATTGCTTTTCTCATGATTGTAGTGAAATGTAATGGTCTTTCTGTGAGAAGATGGAAAGGAAGAATTGAAAAGGGAATAAAAACATGAAATAATTAAGTAAATAAGGGGGAAAATCTTCTAGGTTTCCTTTTAAGCTTTTACTTTTAAGTATTGTGATAATACAGCTTGAATTAACCTTGGTACAATAGGTGGTGATGGTGGTGGTGGGCTTGAATTTGAAATATATGTCTGAATGAGCGTGTGGGAATACTTCTCTTGCTGGTGTGACAGCATAAGCAGGTAGTTATGAGACGATTTTAAACGGGTTTGATGCTGCCAGACATCCTGTCTCTGGGTGTGACGTCATAAACATCCTGTCTCTAGACTTGAGGTTATATGGCTGGGGGGTTAGTACACGTTGAGCGATCATATACAGGTGGTTATGGAGAGAGTTTATGATTGATCTAAAAGGTTCGTGCTCCCTCTATAAATATGGTGATCTAGGGCATTGGACTTCATTGTGCTAATTAGTCTTGAGGTGTTAACATCGTGTTCTCTCCAAGAATAATCAGCTTTCTAAAGTGGTGTCAAGGTGAAGAGGTCTACATTTCATTGATCAGTGATTAATACGTTATTACATCAAGAATAAAGATGAATAACTCAGCGTATAAGGATATTATTCCAAACGCTACTGGATATGCATGCGGAAAATGTGGGAAGAAGTTCCTCCGAGGTTATGACAAGAGAAGACACGAGATGAGCTGCAAGAAGCTCTTCAAATGTAAACATTGTAATGTAACCTTCAAAGATTGTTATAAGGGACAGCGACACGAAGATATATGTGAAATAAGCAGCCCTCAGAAGAAAAGAAGATTGGAGCCAACTAAACATCAGTTACTGTCAACAATGGAGGACTGTGATATGAAAGAATACGAAACTTCATTCGAAGGACGATTGAAATCGTATTTTATACGATGCGAATCAGCTAAGGACCTAAATATGTATCTGCAAGAGGCAAAACAACGTATAATCCAGGCTGTGCATAAAGAGCTTAGCATTCATAAGAGTGTTAAAATTAATCTGCTGGCTGAGTGTCGATTTGTTAACAGTATTGGAGAAACCTGTGACAAAACATTTAAAACACGGAATCAAGCTGTTTTCCTGGAAACTGATCTGGAGTCAACGATGGAAGTGAAATTCAAGAAATTGGTGACTGAAATGGAGGAGTCTCAGCTTAAGGGTAGCAGCTGGGCTTTGCTTGCTGTGGAAGGAGTTCGACTTCGTATCAACAAGTACAACCCGTTACGAGGAAGTAGCTACATACCACTACCGTCATCTGTCGGAGCTAAAGAAGCGTGTATAAACATTCAGAACTTTACCGACGAGAAATGTTTCATGTACTCTGTATTAGCTAAATTCATAGGGAAGAATGCACAGCGTGTGAACAAATACAAACAACTTCAAGACAAGTACGACTTCAGCTGTGTTTCCTACCCTACTCCACTTTCTCAAATACCTAAATTTGAGAAGCTTAACAATATGTCTATTAACGTTTTCGGGCTGGATGAGAAGCATGAAGTGTATCCGATAAAGGTTGCTGATATTGAACTACCTGAACATCGCGACCTGCTACTATTGAATGATAGCAGTGGAAAACATCACTACGTGTATATAAGGAATTTTGAGAAGCTCGTTCGACGCCAGAAAACTAAATGTAATGAACGTGTTTATACCTGCAAGCGCTGTTTTACACATTTTGATGATCGATATGGACGAAGTGGACAGGAAAAACTACAAGAACATGCAGCCGTCTGTATTCAACATGGTGTTGCAAGGGTAGTTATGCCTACCAAGGAGAAATCAATTGTTCAGTTTAAAAATGTTGAGAGGATGCTGAAAGTATCTTATGTCATCTATGCTGATTTTGAGAGTATTCTCACTCCATGCCATACGTGTACACCCAATCCTGAAACTTCCTATACAACACCTTATCAAGAGCACACATCAATGAGCTTCTGTGTTTACGTGAAACCTACATCCAGTGTTGAACATCTCGAAACTGATCTTCCTAAGCATCCCTATGTGTATCGTGGTGCTGATGCTGCTCAGAAGTTTATGCTGTACCTGACATCTCTTGCAAAAATGATTGGTAATATATACAAATCTGCTAAGCCTCTGAAACTTACGGATCAACAGCAAAAGGATTTCGAGTCTTCTACGACATGCTACTTGTGTAGAAAACCCTTTACAGAAGAGAACTATAAAGTACGCGACCATGATCACATCAGCGGTGAATATCGTGGAAGTCTTCATAATGAATGTAATTTAGCCTGCAAAACACCTAAATATATACCAGTCTTCATGCATAACCTTAGCGGATATGACTCTCATTTCATTGTTAAGGAGCTGGGTTGTACAAGTGAACGTGTGGAGGTAATTCCTAACTCTGAAGAAAGCTATATCTCATTCACCAAGTATGTAGGAGATATAAAGCTTCGATTTGTGGATAGCTTCCGATTCCTCAGTACAAGCTTGGATAAGTTGGTAAAAAATCTAACCTCGTATCCTGAAACACTAAAGTACTTTGGAGAAGACAAATTGAAGTTCATGACTCGTAAGGGTGTATTTCCATATGATTTTGTTACGTCATGGGATGCCCTGAACGAGACCTGCTTGCCTCCTAAGGACTCCTTCTACAATAGATTAAATGAAGAAGAAATTACTGATGCTGACTACGATCATGCTAGAAATGTATGGGAGCTGTTTAATGTGAGAAACCTGGGAGAGTACAGCGATCTCTACTTAACTTCGGATGTACTTCTTCTAGCTGATGTCTTTGAGACGTTCAGAGAGCAAACCCTTAAAACACACAAAGTCGATCCCGCCCATTATTTTACCTCTCCAGGTCTAACATGGGACGCTATGTTACTGTATACTGGAATTAAGTTAGAGCTGTTACAAGATTATGATCAACTACTCATGGTGGAATCAGGTATAAGAGGAGGTTTATGCCAAGTTTCTCATCGGTATGCTGAGGCTAATAACACTTATATGGAGAAGTTTGATCCGACGAGACCAACCCAATTTATCACATACGAGGACGCAAATAACCAATATGGGTGGGCAATGTGTCACGCCCTTCCTTTTGGTGGATTTCAGTGGGTGTCACCTGAAGAAATCAACTTAGAAACACTACAAGAAGATGATCCTCATGGGTACATATTAGAAGTCGACATCGAGTATCCTGCAGAACTTCACGATCTACACAACGATCTACCTTTCCTGCCAGAGTGTATGAAACCATTGGAATCATCTACAAAGAAACTGATACCTCATCTTGGACCTCGAAAGAAGTATGTAGTGCATTACATGGCTTTGAAGCAAGCTCTTAGTCATGGACTACGACTAACAAAAATCCATCGTGTGCTACAATTCCGACAGTCTCAGTGGTTGAAACCTTATGTGGAATTTAACAACAGGCTACGACAACAAGCTGCAAATGATTTCGAGAAGGATCTCTACAAGCTCTTTAACAACGCTATGTTTGGAAAAACTATGGAGAACCTGCGTAACCGTATGGATATACGACTGGTGACCAATGAAAAAACTCTAGAGAAGCTGATCGCCAAGCCTACGTTTATCGACAGGACGATATATGCTGATAATCTAGCTGCTGTACATATGGCCTCTCGTCAGATTGTATTCAACAAGCCTATATACATTGGTATGAGTGTGTTGGACATCTCCAAGACATTAATGTATAACTATCATTACGACGTTTTGTTGCCTTATTATGGAGCTGAAAACCTGAAGCTTATGTATATGGACACTGATTCGTTCATTCATCGTGTAACAACTGAAGATGTGTACCAGGACAAGCTACGTTTTCTTGAGCATCTCGATACAGCTGATTACCCTGCCAACCATATATGTTACTCTACTCAGAACAAGAAGGTATTGGGAAAATTTAAAGATGAGGCTAATAGCAAAATCATCCTACGCTTTGTTGGACTACGTCCTAAGATGTATGCCTTAGATATTCAAGGGTCAATGATAAAAAAGATTAAAGGTATAAAACGTAGCGCTATTAAGCAGTACATTTCGTTTGACAGCTATACAGACTGTCTTAAAACCAGTGAAATCATCAGAACACCTATGAATCTGATCCTATCACGAAAGCATGCCCTTGCTACAGTACAAGTGAATAAAATTGCATTGACTCCGTTTGATGATAAAAGAATTATTGCTGAGGACGGGATAACAACATATGCGTATGGACATTACGCCATTACAAACAGTGCTTAAAAGAATGTAAGTTAAAGATAAAGATTTTCTAGTGAGTCTACAATCTTAAAAAAGAAGGTATCTGTGTGCTGTATATGCAGATAGCTGACGTCTGATGAAGAAAGAAGAAGATGGAAGGGAAGGTGGTAACCCTGCCATTAGGAGCAATCCTAGTGCTAGTCTCAAGCCTAGATAAAAGGGGAGAGACATCTATAACGAACTAAAATAAAGGTATGTTGACGTAAAGCTTTTCAATTTGTGAACCAATATGCAGTTTATCCCTCTCCGCATCGTACAATAACTGTTTAACATATAATAAGTTTGTAAGATTTAGAAAAAAGTATATAAATTGTTGTAACGTTGGATGAGAAAAGTTTTATAATCGAATTACTCTCTATATTACCATGAGTACCTGTGATACTAGTTGAATTGCCTGTTAAAATGACTTAAATACCTGTGATACTACCCGAATCGTGTGAAATTACATTAAATAGCTCAGATACGAATTCCTGCTCTAAATTAGTACGAGCACCTGTGATACTATCAGAATTGCCTATTAAAATGACTCAAATACCATTGATACAACCTGAATCAGCTGCATTTACCTTAAATAGCCGTGATACAAATCTCTGATCGAAATTATTACGAGCATCTGTGAAACTATGCTGATTATCCAAATACTTATGATATTACCTGAACTATCTGTAAAATACGAAACTAGGCTATAACCAACCCCTGGAACCTACCCTCCTGTAATGCTTGCTTAATTACTCTAAGCACCTATGTTACTTGAATTATCCTAAATACCTACGATACCCTCTGAATTACCTTGAAATATGAAACTATGCTATACCCAAACCTGGAATCTAGCCTCCTGTGATACTACCTGAATTAGCCTAAATACCTACGATACTAGCTGAATTAGCTGTGAAATCATGCATAGCTATGATGCAGTTAGCCTCTGGAATCTAGCCTCCTGTGATACTAGCTGAATTAGCTTAAATGCTCACGATACTAGCTGAATTGGCTATGAAAATGATTTAAATACCTGTGATACTACCCGAATCATGTGAAATTACCTTAACTAGCTCTGATACGAATTCCTGCTCTAAATTAGCACGAGCACCTGTGATACTATCTGAATTACCTGTTAAAATGACTCAAATACCATTGATACAACCTGAATCATCTGCATTTAACTTAAATAGCTGTGATACAAATCTCTGATCGAAATTATCAATAATATCTGTGAAGCTCTGTCGATTACCTCAAATACTTACGATATTACCTGAACTATCTGTGAAATACGAAGCTAGGTTATAACCAACCCCTGGAACCTACCCTTGCTTGCTTAATTACTCTAAACACCTATGTTACTTGAATTATCCTAAATACCTACGATACCCTCTGAATTACCTTGAAATATGAAACTATGCTATACCCAACCCTAGAATCTATCCTCTTGTGATACTAGCTGAATTAGCCTAAATGCCTACGATACTAGCTGAATTATCTGTGAAATCATGCAGAGCCATGATGCAGTTAGCATCTGGAATCTATCCTGTGTTACTAGACGAATTAGCCTAAATGCATACGATACTAGCTGAATTACCTCTGAAATCATACACTGCTATGATCCAGTCAGCCTCTTGCAATACTACCTGAATTACTTACCTGTTAGTGTTAGTGGGTTAGCTTTTCCCGTTGCAGGTCACCTTTTTCCCTTTATGGCTCACCTTTTTCCCTTTGGTGGTCGCCTTTTTCCCTTTGCTGGTGACATTTTCCCCTTTACTGGTCACCTTTTTCCCGTTGCATGTCGCCTTTTTCCCTTTGCTGGTCACATTTTTCCCTTTGCTGGTCGCCTTTTTCCCTTTGCTGGTTACGTTTTTCCCTTTGCTAGTCAACTTTTTCCCTTTGTGGGTCTCCTTTTTCCCTGAGCAGTCACCTTTTTCCCCTGAACGAGTCACCTTTTCCCTGAATAGGTTACGTGATGGGCATGTCTAGAACATTGACATGAAACAGTTTTCCACTATGTTCACTTCTAAAGTCGCTTTCAAGTCTAGCACCTCCTATTCCCTATCTCTCCTGTATATAAGTCCATATTCCTACTGCTACACTACCTGTCTAGCCTAACACCTCTCCTCCTGTTCCTATACCTCTCATATAAACCATACTCTACTCCTCTAGCTCTGTCTAGCCTAACGCCTCTCTCGTTTACCTATGACTCTCACATAAACCATACTCTGCTCCTCGACCTCTGTCTAGTCTAACTCCTCTCCTCGTTTTCCTATACCTCTCATATAAACTATACTCTACTCCTCAACCTCTGTCTAGCCTAGCACCCCTCTTCCTCTTCCTATACTTCTCATACATATAAACCATGCCCTACGTTTCAAGCCCTGTCTAGTCTAACACCACTCCCCGTATGCCCTACCTCTCAAAAGCTCATTCCCTCCTACCCCCCCTCTAGCTGAGTATCAGTCCTTGGTTTCCTATCTAACCTAACTTTAACACCTGTCTATCCTAGCATAGGATCTCTCTCCGTTTTCTCGTCTCTCCTTATAAACACAAACTCAATTCTCCTAACCTAATACCTCTCCTCGTTTTCCTATACTTCTCATATAAACCTTACTCTACTCCTCGACTTCTGCCTAGCCTAACACCTTTCCTCGTTTTCCTATATCTCTCATATAAACCATGCACTACGTTTCAAGCCTTGTCTAGTCTAACACCTCTCATCGTTTTCCTATACCGCTCATATAAACCATACATTACTCAGCCTCGGTCTAGCCTAGCACCTCTCCACGTATTCCCTATCTGTCTCATATAAAGCATATCCCTCCCTCCTTTAGCATCTAATTAGCCTAGCATCAGCCCTGGTATTCCCTATCTCTCCCATATAAACGCATTTTCCTCCTTGAAGACTCTCTCAACCTAGCATCTACCTTCGTTTTCCCTATCCTTTCCCATATAAACGCAAAAAACTGTGCCAGCTCTCTCCTATATATCCTACTTTCATAGTAGTATATTATGGACGTATAGATTTTCTTGTTGTAAGTTCTTCTCGGGTTATAGAACGGTGTGTAGAATATTTAAACACATTCGAATGAAATATTTATACTACATCTGCTGCTATATGCTGAATGTTGTATACAAAATCTACTGTATATATGGATAATGTGTGAAAATTAGCATGAGCAGGAAATAACCATGAGGAGCAGTTAATTGAGATATACATTAATATGAACTACAATTTAGGTTTCATTTGTAGCTGCAATTTTACTTTGATATAAGTAGTTTTAGGTGAACAGAATCCACCTTCACTTGTACATGAAACAGGAAGAATGATCCAATGGTTAAATGAGCCATCTGATTGGTTGGAATCAATCCCGGGAAGCAAGGCCATATGGGGCTTGACTAATGAGTCGCCATTAGCCAGAATGGCCGGGTTATTAAGGGTTTCGTTTCTGCTCTGGCCATGTTCTGACAAGACCATATAAATATATTTTACAGGCTAAGACAGCAGAGCGAAAGAAGCTTGTAGTGCGGGCCGCACTCAATCTTGCGGTAACACTGAATCCTGGTCATCCATCACTTCCAGAGGTGGGTACAGTGGGACTTTACTGCAACCTGCAGATCGATCACGACTCTCAAGTTGCCAGTGCTCAGCTTAAATCGCATACAAAGAACGTAGCTTAGATCCTTTGGATTATATAACCAATATAAAATTTACTCAGTATGAACATTTAATTAGCCACTTAGAAAAAGTTTTGATATGTTACATTACACAACTTTGTCTATCAATTCTTTAACTATTCTTACAAAAGCTTGTTCTTCTATCTACTTTATATTAGTCCATTTAACATTTGCAAAAATGGTTCAATTACACATTTCCTTGTAGGTACAAGGGAAATAAGGGAAAACAGTAGGCTAAATCGAATGTCAAAAATGTGATGTCTGAAATTTCGTTCTTTTTGCATGGACAGGAGAAAAAAACGAATAGAGATTTTCCACTTGAGAAAAGTAAAGGTATTTGAAAACTCAAAACAATAGTAAGAAGCACACCCAAAATGCTTAACTTAAGAAAAGGGTATATTTGACATAAACTGTGTGCTTAATGAGAGATCTACAGTTTTTGTGCAATAAGGTTTTATCTCTCCCACGGTTTATCGGTTATTCAACATCATCAGATAATCATTCAGAATTAAGAGAGCTTCATAGGCTCTTCCCAGAAAATTCAAGCTGTAGCTTATATTTGTCATGCAAATATCTTAAACCCGTGGTATTACAATAAAAAATCGATTTAGAGGGTAGTTTGTAGTATAGTGCGGATATTTTGTTAAAAATCTTCATGTCGCATCCTTGGAGGATGCTGAGTTTAAATACCATATTTTATCCGACTTTTCGTTTTGATATTCTGTTCACAGAAACACACATACGCACAGCAGTCGAAAAGTAAAAATATATATGTTTAATTGAAAGATGATCAAGATACACTGCTGCTGGGGACAGAATAACAAAGGAATTAATTTATTTTTTATGAAAATGGAAGCAATATGGCAGGTAGCAAGGAATAATTCAATTAAAACGGAAATTAGAATTTGCTAACTTGGGCTGTTAATTTAAATACTTCATTTAACAGCAGAGCACACCACTATAGCATAGAATTAGTGTCGCTTCTAATTTGGAGGAACAAAATACTAATCTCTGTTGAGGTAAAATGCCTCGTAAAGCTTTTCTTCCTAGAAGACAAATATCGAGTAATTCTCAGTTTCCTGTTCTCCGGCTTATTTAGAAATTTAATGTCTCTAATCTCATCACTATATCTGAAGATTTAAGTTCCTAAAAAGAATATTTAACACCACCTCTACCTATATAAGCAAGCTTTAACCGCCTTGTGATTCTGAAGATTTAGCTCAGATATGAAAAATATGTAAGTACCTTTGACTTTTTGTTCCAACGCCATTGTTACATGCGCTATAATCTTAAATATTCTGCAGCTATGACTTTTTCATCATACTATCCCTAAAAGGGGATTCAAATATAATTTTGAAAACTATGTTTCAGACATATCCATTCCATTCCTTGTTCCACATGTAGAGATTACTTCATCATAAAATCTCAATATGAATGGATTTTTTCCGCTTCATGTAATTCATTAAAATAAAATAGCAAGCTGCATATTTTTTTCTTGTAGTCTTAAAGGCTGAACTCACATATGGGGTGAGTTGGAGTCACATATACTTCTGTGTTTGATTGTTTATTCCATCGAGGATAGTTCCTTTCGTTATCTTAAGGTGGTTTTAGTAGATGGGTTTCTTACATTACTAATTTCCGTTGATTCTGGAAGTCTCTTATAATTTTACCAGCAACCATTGCAATATTATCAATTTGTACTAAATTAGCACTTAAATCAGCGCTGTACACATCGCATTGTCACTAGATTTGCTAAATTCAGAAACTTGTCTAAGCTTCAGCAAATCGAATGGAAAACCTCTAAGTATGGCTTCCATCATTTCTTTTATTGTTTCATTTCTATAGCCTTCTTACTTTTGTGGCCATATCGGGGGCTAAAGCATTAGAAACAACTTACTCTTTGACTGAAGGTTTTCCTGTTGGCTTTTACTCATTTTCGTTAGGATGCATATTCACAGTCACTCCCACATTCATACTTCCAGACTCTACGAATGGTATGGAATGATTCTAATTAAAGACGAATTTGCGAATCTCAGCCGGGTATAGAATTTCGAGACCTTTGGGTATATCTTCTATCATTCGTACCGGCGTGTGTATGTATATGTTTGCGGAAGTGTGTGTCAGCCCCTCGCTCCCTGTAGAAATACTTCGGTTTAGTTTACCCGGCACCTCACAGATTATTTCGTTAACTTGTTTGGAGACTCTTTTTTATTTAAGGTCGCTTTTTAACTACTAAGTTCATAGCGATCACAGTAGTTTATACTTTTCTTCTTTTTTCTTATTTGTCCTGTATGTAGGTTATCAACCTGCTTTTCTTCACGTTTTATCCCGGGGATTCACTAGATGTCGACTGCAGATATTCTATCTTTTTTGCGACCTGCCGATGATTCTTCTTCCTAATGCCTTCATTTCCCTGGCTAATTTTGACATTCTATCGTCTTTCGTTTTGTAATATGATTATTGGGTTCCGTTTTTTTCCACAAATTTGTTAATATGGATTGTTTCACGCCCATCCCTTACATCCATATTTCTTATCCTATCACTTCTAGTGTTTCCTATTATCGATCTTAAAATATTAATTTCTACTGTTTGACACAACTGCTTTATTTTCTTCGTAACAGCTCGGGTTTTAGCTCCATACGTCAGAATCGGTCTTACCATTGTCTTACATATTTTAGCTTTCCCTTCTATACTAAGATATTTATTTTTCCAGATTACATCTCTTAAGTATCCGGATATGCGAGCTCCCTTCATAACCTGCGCCCAACTTCTCTATACGTTTGACGATCACTTGATATATCCAATTCCAACTATTAAAACTCCAATATTTCTCATCTATTTCTAACTTACATCTTACCGCTCCTTGGATATAACTATCGTTTTAGTTTTCTCTGTTGAGACTGTCATGTTATACAATGTGAATGTCATCACAAAATTTATGCAATGATCTCTCTAAATTTTCTTTAGATTCTGCCACGAGCACTATATCGTCGGCATAACCTTCTATATTTATCTAGTTATTACCCACTGCATAGCCTTTCATTGTTTTAACATTATCAATTAATTTATCTATTATTAATTTGAAAATTATTGGACTTAAAGAATCGCCCTGACCTATTCCACCTTCACATTGCATTTCACCTGTAATTCAATCTCCTACTCTTACTTTAGTTTTAACTTCCTTGTATATGGCTTCAATAATGTCAAGCAATTTCTCAGACACTGGTTTATTTCTTAATGCTGCAATAACATCTCGTAGTCTAATTCGATCAAATGCCTTTTTAAGATCCACAAAACACTAAAAGGCGGGTTGTTAAATTCAATCGCTTTCTCGAGTATTTGACGGTTTATGAATATAACGTCTGTTGTTGATCTTTTCGTGCTCAATGCATGTTGTTCCTCATTGATTTCGAAGTATAACTGTAAATTCGCTAATATTACTTTTGTTAGCAGCTGTAGTACAGTGCTCAAGAGGGTTATACTTAAAAAATTATTAGGGTCATTTTCGTTTCCTGTTTTCCGGGGGCTTTTCTATTCTTTAAAGTTTACACTGCTATATCTATATCATTCTCAGTAATTTCAACTGTATCATCATTACTATCATCTATATTTAGATTTTCTTGAGCTTCTTGAACTCCCAATTCTCGCTGTTTTATTCCATGCAATGGATTGTTTCCCGCTCGTGCATTAAAGTCTCTCGATATTGATGCATATTGATTTCCTGGTATTTTGTCTGTCATACTTTTCAGTTCTTCATAAAAGAATCTTTTTTGTTTAGGTTTAGCCTTGTCTGGGGCTTTCAGGCTAATACATTTTATTTATCTTTATTGTTGTTCTTAATAAACCTTCGTTAACATAATCTATTTCTTCAATGTATTGCTGGTATTCCTTATGCAGGAGTGTTCCTACCCCGACTGTTACTCTTTCTTCTTTATCTCGTCCACTATAACTAAGGATGTAATCGTTTATAACTTGTTTCTTTAACTTTCTTTTTTGTTTCTCATAAATTACATCTGTCCAGTTTTTTCTCTGCAATCTCCAGTATTATTTCCTGGCCTTTACTCTTCTAGAACTTGACATTCCAACCTTTACTCTTCTAGAACCTGACATTCCACGTTCCTATTCTTACTATTCCTTATTTCCGTATTCATTAATTCCTTTTTCTATGGCGAGCCATCATCTTATCTGAAGCTCCGAGGCTTCGCGTGGTTCTCTGAGCAATAATTATTGCACTTTCGAAGGCTTGCTAAGCCGGACTCAAGTGGATGCAATTTCAGGGTTTTCCTTCTCTAGATTTGTGGCCTTACTGGGCTTTGTGACCAAAGTGTCGACACTTCTAGCCCTTGTAGTACCAACGACTCCTAAAATAACTCCTGCTGCAGGTGCACGTTACTCGTGCAAGAGGCCTTCACCACGTACTACTCTCAGAGCCACAGAGACCTATTTCTCGCGTGGGCAGTGTCGCAACTCCTTGAAATATAGCTAACCAGTTGATGCCTGTATCCGCTACCAGCAGTCATTTATACATCAGTATAAATTGTAAAGGAATATAACTTACATAAATATATTAGTACACATAATATGTATGGATAAACACCTAATAAACATATTAATGCAAATGCGAAGGACAAACGGCATGCACATTACATCGCAAGTGTCTACAGAATTCCATGCAGTGTTGTCGTCAAGTGCACATAGGCATCATCATGCGGAGCATTAACACACAACTGAAAGAACATGAACGACTCCTCTGTTTAGGTCTAACGCAAAAGTCGGCAATGGTAGAGCATTCCCTGCTATTTGGCGATGATTAAAACCACAGGGACAGTGTAGTGCTCTCAAAGACAAGTCACTACCACACACGCTTGACGCGAGAAGCGATTGAAATATTTTAATATGATAACGTCTTCAATTACAAAGAATAAAGGCAACACATAAGCAAAGCGTAGATCCCGGCTCTAAAAAGAGCGGGAGAGACCAGAAAAAGGGCGGTCTTCACTTTACATCCGTATCCGAGGAAGGCCAACGACAGGTAACAATCAGTAAGCAACTATGCTCCACCCCAATCTAAGCCGTCCATTTTCCACGCATAGCAATAAATAGGGTGCCATGCCGACCACGCATCACTTAACGCCCGGCTTCTCCACCGTGGTCCGAGGAGTTCATCTCCAGCACCCGACCACGTTGCTGCTCAGCGCTGCCCAGCGCCTCTCGATGCCTGCGGCCGGAGCGACGAGCATCAAGAGTGAACAGGGAACTATACCATTGGATATGGTCGAGTTCGTGGAAGGGCGTAAGTACTCGGCAGCCTTGGGCGCAGGACTGCCCATGCCCTATACCGTGCCGAGGTTGCTGCCAGTATGGACATCTAGCCGACACCTGTGATGCCGCTCCCCGCTGCCACTACTGCGGGAAATCGTCGCTCACCGCCGATTGCCGAGCTCACGATCTCTTAAAACACCGCCGCTTCTGTGCCTCCTGTGGAGACAAGGGACACTGCACCGGACAGGGTGTGTGTCCAATTTATTCCAGCAGACCTCTGCCGACCATCATCACAGCCACACCGACGGCGCAGATCATCGCTCCGGCTCACCTCATTATATCCGAATCAGTAGTCCTGCAGAAGCTGGAGGTTATGCAGCCGGAGCTTCTCAGTATCACCAGAAAACTCATCGAAGTGGAGGAATCACAAGCGGAGCTGCAGTCTGGCAACAAAGATATGCTCACAACAGCAAAGCAATTCCTGCCTTACCTGCTGCACTTTTAGTGCTCCTCCAAGACCAACTTTTCTCCGTCAGAAGCCTCGTTGGGAGGAGATAGTTACCTGACCGGATGACCAACTGTCGGCACAACATCAGGATCTGCCCGACTGGGGGCACACTACAGAAGCTTCAGCGCATCACTACCGTGGGCGTCGGAGAACTAAATACTTCACACTCCTCTCTATCCTCAACCCCCAATATTTCCTTCACTAGTTACTCCAAATTCCCAAGGACACAAGTAGAGCATTGGTCATGCTTACGTCCTGGCATCTCTCCTACACCTAGCCCCCTCTTTCACCTGGCTTAGGCCCCTGTGGCCGGCTAATATATTCCTTTCCACCAATACACAGGTGCAACATGCGGTACTGCCTCATTTCCACCCCAGAATTCCTCTTTTTCATTTTTTATTTATCCCTACCAGTGGAGGGATTTTAGTGGATATGGCCACCGACTGGCGAATTCTTATATTCACAGCCTCGACTCCCATCGGGACTATGGTTAGCACCCAACTGCGTTTTTCCCTTCCACTCGAATATGGAGCGCACTTTCCTTCGAGTCTTCGGCAAGAGATAATCGAAAAGAAGAGCTCTAGATGAAGCAAGAGCAAGCTGTCCGCTGCAAAGCAGCAGCCACCGCTGGATACGGCTCGGTATTGCCGTGGTATTTATACCAAAGGCAGCCGCTTGGTATTGCCGCAGTTATTACCAAAACTACTTATAATTGTTGAGCATTGGGCCTTTAGAGTATAGACAGGAAAGACAAATATGCCCACATCTGCTTTGCGCCCGCCAAAAGTGCTTTTCTCTTCTACTATCCTCTTTTCTGTACTAGAGTAAGTCTCCGATAGGCTAGCATGGGCTAGCATCTTTTCTTATTTTTCTTCTAAAACTAGCTAGCCTGTTAGGAATAGTGAAGGATAGCAGAACTGTGCTGACTACCAAACCTACGCTTTCACCGACGAAGACGATAACACTTAAGAAGAAGACCGCCCAATCCAGGACCAAATCTGAGACTTCTTCCAGTTCCAAGTCTCTGCCATCTGAACCTGTCTCCCTGATACCTTAAAGCCCTACACTTATCACCACTCCGAATGCAACCTTTCTTCACCTAAACCTGGCACTTTAAAAGACACAGGAAATGACGCCATGAATCCACACATGCACTCCCATTCTAGTCAGGGTAAGAGATCCAATATCGCAACAACGTATGTTAGCAAGAGCCATGGCGAAATTTCCGCCAATTAATCCAGACGTAGAAAAGTCTTGCCGCTTTAAATACAATGCATTGCGAATACTGCCAGCAACTGCAGTGACAGTTTACATAAAGACGTCTGGGTGATTATAAGGCTTTTGTAGAACACCTTAAGACCAAAATCTACAGCATTATTTCATCCCCCATCCTGGGGAGAGAACCGGTCATTTGGTGATAAAGGATCTGTATGCTAAAGTCACCGGGGAAGATATTAAAGAAGACCTGGCACAAAGCGGTTTCAAGGCCATTAAGGCTCGTCCAGATGAGGAAGCGCAACAGGAATAGGATCCGCTGTCTATGTTCTTAATTGAACTGCAGGAACACTCTGAAAATAGGAAAATTTTGGATTTTAAATTTCTGGCACACTTCAGAGTTCACGTAGAGCAGTATAGGGCCGCCGCGGAGCCAAAGTAATGCTCACAGTGCCAGCAGTTCTGGCATGTGAAACGAGATTGTAGGTCACACACCCCACAAAGCTCCAAATGCACAGGGCCCCGTTTCTCAGGGACACTTACGGTTCCACCCTTGGAACGGTTATGCGTATTATGTGGCGCTTAGAGCCATGGTGCGTGGCGCGGTTGCACCGCATACTACACTGCGTGCAAAAATACTATGTGCCGCGTGCAGTCTCCTAGACCCCTCAGGCTACTAAGGGCGCAAACCTGCCACATAGAGTACACAGCGATTCACAAGGACCAATAAAAGCCGGTCATTTCCAGCCCCAGCAGCTGAACACTTTGTGGTTGGGAAACCTCGGCTCAACGCCGAGGATGACCCAATCAGCGATGAGTGACGCCCCCGACAGCAAACGCTCTACCCTTAAATTCAGGACCTTCACAGAAGACAGATGAACCTCACTCAGCAGCAATCTCACTCCCCTCTAGGGAAACAACAATGCACAAGGATGGAGACATAGCAGGGCATTGGGCAAACTAGTGCAAACACTATGCCTGTTCAGCAAGAAAATTCCAATGAAACCAGTTCATACACAAGTCAGGATGCTCTATGACACAATTAATGACCTGGGAACATACACTGTTTTCGTAGCTCACTGTATCTCTGAACTGGTGATAACTCTTCGTAACCTTTAATCATGGGCAATTCTCATTCAATTAGAGTAATTTTCTGCAATTGTCACGGCATGTGTAAAAAGGCTACAGAATAAGCAGATTTGCTTAAGACACAATCTAACAAATAGCATTATTAACCGAAACCATGTAAACCACATACACCGCCTATCTGTTCCTGGATACAAAGTATACAGAAACGATCGCGACCGCAGAGGAGGAGGAACTCCGATAGCTATACAGTCTAACATACAGCATTATCAAATTACTCTCCAGTTCTAACTCGCGCCGAAACCACAGCAATTAAACTTAACATCCATAATACCGAATTGTTATAGAGTCAGTCTAAATTCCCCGGGGGACATAGATACAGATGACGTAAACAGAATCTTGAACTTAGGATGGAGAGTAATCGCTGCAGGAAATTACAATTGCAAATATTATATTTGGAATTGCACGAACCCCAATATACCATGCACTAAGTTACTAAATTACATTAACAGCACGAATTACTTAATAACAGGCCGAGAAGAACTCACCTTTATACCTCACATGCCGAACCATACGCCGGACATAATGTATATTGCGCTTCTAAATAGTGTACCCTATAAAAAGGAACTGCAAGTAATACATGAGCTCACGTCAGATCACTTGATGATCTTGACGGCACTTAATGTTCCAGTTGAGTACAAACGAGCTCATTTAAGGCGCAATTACAACTAAGTAGATTGGTAAGATTTTAAAATGCTGTAGATCACTACGTCCTAATCTAGAAATAAACTCTACAGCAGTGGAGGATATCGCGATAAATAAACTAGAAGCAACGATAAAATTAACCACCACAATCTAGTACCCCTAATGCAGCAACATACAATAAATTCTAGGTTTCTCAATGACATAAAGATGCTGCAGCAAGCACAAAATACGGCTGAAAGTAAATGGCAAAGAACTAGAATTGTAATGCATCGAAACAAATATAAAGCGTGTGACTTAGGAAATGAACGCGCCAGAAATTGTATTAAAAATGAAGGAACAACGCTCGAAAACCTAAATTCCAAACAAAATTTCAATTTAGCGAATAGCAAAATTCTTAACGTGTACAAGAACGAATATTCCTCCTTTTCACATTAACAGTACCGTAGCAGAAATTCCCCAGGCAAGACCGAAGCCTTTACGGTCACTCTAGAAAATGTATTCTCGCACAAACCAACAGTTTGATAAGACGAATTCACGTTAGAAATCGAAAACGAAGCCGACTACATAGGCCAAATGCCAACGCACAATAAAATGCGAAAAACGAACCCAAGCGAAATATCCTGGATTTCAAGCACCTGCCTACAAGGTAAGTGCCAGGACCGACTAGGATACCAAATGTGGTATTAAGTAACCTCCAAAACTGAGCAATGAATATATTCTCGAACACGGCGGATTTTCCTCATCTTGGAAAGAAGCCAAAGTACTGCTATTTCTCAAAGAATACAAAAATCTAGCACTGCCCATCAATTATAGGTCAATTATCCTCCAGAATTCTATAAGAGAAATATTACAAGAGGTAATACTAAAGCGATTAAATAAACACATATACAAACATAACATACTTATTCCCGAACAGTTCGCAGTTAGAGCATAACACTCTACCACCCTACAACTGCTAAGATTGACTGAAGAAATCACCAAGGGATATTACACGAATAAATCAACGGGCGCCCTCTATTTGGATGTAGGTGGCGCTTTTGACAAAGTCTGGCACGCTGGACTTCTCAGGAAACTAAAACAATGCGACTTTCTAGACTCTGCTAAAGCCCTCATTAGGCATTACCTCTACGATCGAGGCTTTCACACCGCTGTAGAGGATGTAGTCTCAAGTACCAAACCAATAAACCCGGGATCTTACAGGAAGATTCTTGGGGAAACATTATTTAACCTACACATAAATGATATGACCGATATAATAAGATCGAGCAAATACACATATGCAGACGATATTTTTGTAATAACGCAATTCACTCAACCGCGAATCATACATTTACGCCTGCACAATTTATTAAACACACTTGATCCTTGATTCCCCAAGTGGAGAATTAAAATTAACCCCAGAAAGATACAAGCAATAATCTTAACAAAAAGACTGCCTCAACGTATAGGTAAAAACACTCTTCAGCCGCTTAATTATCAAGTCGAAGGAATTGAATGGAAGGACCAAGCGACCTACTCAACTCTAATTGTGGACCAGGCCCTATTTGGAATAAGCACATCGCTAAAGTCAGAGCCAATGCCAATGGTCAGCTAAATAGAATATTTCCAATCTTCACTACAAATAGCCAACTGAAACTAAATGTGGGACTTACCCTAAACAAAACATTAATTAGGCCAATCATTACGTACGTAGCCACGATATGGTGATACGTTGCAAAAACACACATAAATAACCTACAATCACTCCAGAATAGCACAATACAAATAATGGCTAAAGAACCGCCAGTTATATAGAATTGTAATATATATATATATATATATATATATATATATATATATATATATATATGTGTGTGTGTGTGTGTGTGTGTGTGTGCGCCAGTTTAGTTTGTTTCAGTGACGCAGCTACTGACTGAAGCAAACAAGTATACAAGTAACGCACAACACCCATACTACTAGAAGACGCAGCGCTCCGGCGTGGCCAGTGTCTAGAAGTCATATTTAATTAATATCCAGAATGATAACCTTAAATATTCAAACTCAACGACACTAATCCGCCAGGGCTTCATCAGGGCTTCGGCCATGGTTACGTCCTAACTCTGGTCTAGGCCCTAGCAACCGGCCAATATGCCCTTCCCTTGAATCCGCAAGTTCAATAGCGGTACTGCTGCACTTTACCTGGATCCTCTCCGGTGGCGGGTTTTCACCTGCACTGGGATTGATACGTAACAGTATATTTCCTCCCTCAAAAAAAGAAAAAACAAACGCTCCAGTGTTATCTGGACTCCGGAGCTGTATTCATGGCTTTGACTTCCAAGTAAATGCCGGATGCAGTTTTCGGTGAAACGTCGGAGAAGAAAGCAATTGGACCACGGCCTACAAGCCCAGAAAACACATATACTAGAGTGTAACCTTAGAATTTAAGCGCAATAAACCTCTTTGAGGGGAGCCATGATAATAATATTTGGATACCATTTTTGGAGTGGCAAAACAATTGTTCCGGAATAATTTGAATGAACTGGAACCCTGTAAATAATTTCCACTAGCTCTGAGAGCTTATATGGAATTTGAGATGAAACAATAATTTGTGAGGAGTTATCTCCTGAGCACTTATTTTGATTACTTTGAGGAGCCAAGGTTTGACATGAAAATATGGAGAAGTGATTTGGTAAGCAATAAGACTGGATACTTCAGGTTATGACAATGACACATCCAGCTCTTGACTCACCTTTTGACGCTTCATAATATATACTTTAAGAATATGTTATTCTTGTAGGAATGACGAAATCAATTGCTGTATCATTGCTTTAAGTGTGATGGTATTTGTATAAACTTTATATTAATAGAAGGGAGAAAAGGCGGCCAGGAAGGTGGAGGATGTACTCACTTTGGGAGGATATTAGCTTTATCAGTGTTAACTTCTAAGTAATATGGAAAACGTTTTTCCAGTAATGGTTTAGGGACCCCAAGGCATAATTGCTATTTGGATTAGAAGGAGAGTAGAAGGTGTAAAATAAGAAGTTTAAGCACAACTGTTTACGTCAAAAGTCCAAGGAAAGAAAACCAACCTTCATAAGTAGACTGCTGCTCAGGCTGCATTTAGAGGCTCCCAAATTTAGACGACTTGCGGTGATGATTGGATCCAGCATTGGGAGAAGTTTACTTTCTACTGCACCATAACGCAGTATGGCCTGAATCAGAGCTCGATAAACTTAATCAAACATGTTTATTCAATAACCCTCTTAACAGACGATAACCCTTTCTGGTAATAAAAATGTCTGCATACACAATATGCTTTAGTGACTTGATGTGTTCTTTCCACGAGTGCTTTTTAGCAAATATTATGGCAAGAATTTTCAATTATTTCTTCTGCATGAACTGTGGCCGCATTTGAGGTTAACGTCTTTTTGTAAGTGAATTTAATCCAAGATAAATTGATGTTTTCTTTTATACTTAGTTAAGCCTGATATATTTGCCACGAGAAAATTTTATTCAGAATTTTTTAATAATGTTTGAGGAAGCTGGGTGTTATATTCACTGCAGAGCAGAATGATATCATCAGTAAACAGGAATACTTTTATTGGTTCCTGAATCAAACGTCTAGCTTAATTATGCCTATAAAAATAAAAGTACACTTAGCTTTCAGTTCTAAGGCGTGTCATTCACCATTTCCATAGGAGGAAACAATTTATTCGTAATCGTAGATTTCTTGGAATTTGAGATAAATTCCCTTTTAAAGTCATCTCTGAAGGAATTTTATGAATCTAGGTTTGAAAAATATTTCATTAACTTTTTCAATATTCAGGTAAACTGCAATTAGTGGTTTATTGCTAATGAATAAAGTATTTCGCTATCTATGCTATGATCTATGATCACTAGTGGAGCGGAAGATTCTTTGATAAGGTGATAATAAATAATCGGTTTCCAAAATCCATTGAGGCGAAAACAAACCATTCGTTCTATGAATTTGCTTAAAGAACCCTCTTAGGAAATATTTGCACAAATTTGGTGGTCGCTTTAGGTTTTGGAATTGGAATTACTATGGCTTCCCTCTGTTGGTCAGGGAAGCACTAAATGTACCTACTATATGGAATGATAGATTTGGAGAAGGTAGCCGATTGCTTTCTCTGGAGGATCATTAAGGAAAATATGTGTCATCAAGTCATCTGGTTCCAGAGTGGAGCTTTTGCCTTTATTTGACATCGGAAAGAGTTTGTTTCTTAAGTAAAGGTTGGTTGAATTGATCCGCGTTACGTTAATTAGAGCTAGAATAGCCTCATTTGAGGGATTATTACATGAGATCAAATTTTAAAAAGTTGGATCATAGTTGTTACTTGAGTTATTGGAGAAGTATTTGGGAGAAGGGCGCTATTAGAGCTGAATTCCTCATACTTAATACCGTTCTCTTCTTCCAATATTTTTTAAGAGAAGAGTTTTGATCCCGTGATTGATTTTAGCTTGCACCAGAATAATTGAAGTTGAAGTTTGACAATTAATAGGGGAAGTAAAAAAAATCTTTTAAAAATTGAATCACTGTAGATTTCAGAATAAAGCTTACTTTTGCCCTTGCTTTTTGTATGAAATGTCATATTCTAAAGTTTTTTATTCTTAAATTTTCTAAACGTTTGTTCATATCTTTAATTGCCGATGTACATTCTTCATTTCGCCTTGGAAGTGAACGTTTGTTTATAGTTTCAGAGGTTTTAGAAATTGCTAATTGATATGTACGTATAATTAATTGCATTCGTAAGCTATTAGAAATTTCATTTATATGAAGCCTTTGTAGAGGAAATACTTTAGAAATTGTGTCGTTATTATCGTTGTGAAGATTTTCGAACAATGACGAATTGGAATTATTAATGATCCAATTTCTGATAAGTTTTAAGCTCCATAAATTGTTTATTTGTAGAAAAGCTAATACTCATAGGATAGATCACCGTTGTAGATATGATGAATTCAATACCACGATAATCTTACTAGTATAACTGGATGCAAAAGTCAAATTATGCACTTTCGGGTACACTAAACTGGATGGCCATTCTTATGCATAATGAAGCTAGGTTTTCGGGGTTTGCCAGCCATTTTCAACAATTCTGCCTCTTGTGCCTGTGTGTAAGGATCCCATATGTGCGGTGGCCGTTAAAATATCCTAGAAGAATGAGAGGTTTGGGAAATTGAATGAGATTATCTAGTTCATTGATAGTTAATGCTTGACTTTTAGGAAGGTAAACATTACAATAGTCAAAACATTTTAATGTAGTCTTCATTGCAGTATCATTAATGATGTTTGAAGAGGAATATTTTGAAGAAAATTTTCTGAACATGCAAAAATCGTTACTCCACTACAAACAATATACGCAATGTTTCTGTTAAAATAGGAAGATTTCTAGCCACGTCTATATACACAATGTTGGCTTTATATTGGTTTCTTGAAGACATAATATATTTGGTTAATAATCTTAATAAGGAGTTTACGCTCTACTGTTCGTTACAATGTTTGTTCTTCAATATCTGTATTAGCAACATTTGTTGACTTTAATTTTGTAATTAGTCGTGACCACTGATTTCAACAGATTTGTTGGAAATATTTAGGTTAGTGGGGTAATTTTGTATAAACATCTCTGCTAAAGGAGGTGGTCATCAGTAGCATTTTCTTGTAATGTCAGTGATAAAAGAGATACCTGTGGTTCTATAAAATAATTACTAGATGGTTCGCTGAACTGGAGAACTCTGAGCCCTTTGCTTCAGTCATTGTTTCGATATCATTCTATAGGGTTTCGTCTATATAATCTGATTACTTTTGTTTTACTTAGTTTTCTCGATTTTTTCCGACTGTCCATAGTTCTTCAGAACTAACAAATGTCTTCTTTTAATTGTCGGTTAAGGAAAACGAGTTGTTGGTATTGCTATTAGATAAGATAACAGTCTCTTCATTTCTGAGGTAGGATTGCAGTTTGTCAGCGGTAAGAGAGATGTAAAACCGAGGAGCATAGAGCTGTAGGTGAGATGTTTTCAGGAATATTTTATGTGCACTCTAGCTGAGAGGAGGGGGGAGTGAATGAGGGGAACTGACTTAGTCACTATTAAATTCTTGGCATACCAAGTACCTTTGTGAGTGGATCTCTGTTAACATAATCACTGTTAAAAAGTCAGTATTTTGCTAAATTGCCTTGTTGTTTGGATTGATAACAATAGGAACGCCAAAGGACGCAGAAATCCGGTGTGGAAGATTGTCTTAAGTATTTGAAAAGAATGTGGAAGTTTCTCTTCATCGTCTTGTGCAATAAATGTTTATCGGCGAAAATCTGGGATAATCTAAGATAAGGGAAGCCTGCATTAGGAACGAAATGGGCGTGACCGCCTTTATCCCCAAGGACAACAGTTTGTTTTGTATCAAATGATGATGGATACTATAAAACGCATTAAACAGAATTATCCTTTTATTACTTGAAAATAATGGTAGAATTGGAAATTCTTATGCTGGTAACACGATAATTGGCTTGTGCTTGTTTACTAGCTCAATTACGAGTTCGTCTCCTGTTTCAGTCATTTGTTTGAAATCTTGGATGTAAATATTGTGGCATGTGCACAGATAGTCTTGTTAAGACGCTCTCTGGTTACCAAAGTCAGAGAGGACAGTTTGTCTGAGTAGGGGCGATTCAGGGGAAACAGTGTGTCATTGGAAGGGATATGGCGTTACTGACGCCAACTTGGCGTAGCTTCTTATCATTCTGTGACTAGGCTTCGAGTGAGTCAGACGGACAACTGCCTAAGACATGGCGTCCTCGCCCGGCAGACACATGGGGTAAGAAAACTTTTATAGCCCACTGGTTTCAACACATTATCAATCTTCTGATACAACACTGAGGCAACCCCTAGTCCACTGGCATCAGAGTGTAGTTCGGTATAAGCACCAGGAGTATAGTGAGCTAAGACAGGGGCCGAAACTAATAAGTCCTTCAAATTTTGAAATGCAGTTTGCTGATCAGATCCCCAAATAAAACTTTGATTCTTCCTAGTCAACTGAATTAGAGGTTGAGCAATATTAGCATAGTCCTTGATGAATTTCCTGTAGAAATTGAACAATCCCAAAACTTTTCGCACATCTCGAACATTTTTGGGACGAGGCAAATTTTGAATGGAAACAACTTTGTCAGAATCAGGTGAAATGCAGAGGAAAGGAACTCTACACTATCATAATTAAAACTGCAAGAGAATGGATAGCTGGTAGATTTATTATAAAAGTTTTCTTACCCCATGTGTCTGCCGGGCGAGGACGCCATGTCTTAGGCAGTTGTCCGTCTGACTCACTCGAAGCCTAGTCACAGAATGATAAGAAGCTACGCCAAGTTGGCGTCAGTAACGTCATATCCCTTCCAATGACAGTTTCCCCTGAATCGCCCCTACTCAGACAAACTGCCCTCTCTGACCTTGGATTGTCGTCGGCTGGGTGCTTACCACACATGTATATTATTGTTATATTTTGGTTCATCACACATGTGTATGTCATTTTGTATGTCATTTTGTTTTGTTCTTTTCATGTTTATTATATTTATTTTCCTTATGTCGACGAGGGCGTCGAATTCGGTGGCCAGGGGGAGATGTGGCATGTGCACAGATAGTCTTGTTAAGACGCTCTCTGGTTACCAAGGTCAGAGAGGGCAGTTTGTCTGAGTAGGGTCGATTCAGGGGAAACAGTGTGTCATTGGAAGGGATATGGCGTTACTGACGCCAACTTGGCGTAGCTTCTTATCATTCTGTGACTAGGCTTCGAGTGAGTCAGACGGACAACTGCCTAAGACATGGCGTCCTCGCCCGGCAGACACATGGGGTAAGAAAACGTTTATAATAAATCTACCAGCTATCCATTCTCTTGCTGTTTTAATTATGATAGTGTAGAGTTCCTTTCCTCTCCCTTCAGCCAGAAATTATGTTGATGTAGTAATTATTTTGTAATCTAACTTTAGCTGCGTCCCTTCGTCGTTGCCTCGAGTTTAAAGTTCTTTGTTAATTTAACGATCCCTCTCGCAAGCGAGTTGCTCCCCTCTGCATTTCTAAGTTAATATAAGTGAGGCATACGACAATATTATGAGAGAAATGTTGCTAATATTTGCATAAAAGTAATACTCATAGACTGCTAGTCAATACAATAGTAGTTTCCTTTTTAAGCTGTTCAAGATAGTTGCGCGTAACTGATTGATGGATTAGTAGTTCTTTGGTCACATTGGGTAGATTCCATGGTGAAATTTGGCTTCACTTGGAAACCGAGTACAGCAGCAAAATAAACACGTATTACTCTCTTGAAGTTATTAGATAATAGCAATGCTCACAAATTGAAGAAAGGTAGTTAATATGAAACATCGTCAACCACGGAAAAGCCACTTGTCTTTTTTTAGCAAGACATACTTTCTGGAGAGTAAATTAACAGAAACTCCCATTTAATCACAACATGTTCTCCTATTATTGGAGTACTTACACCACTTTTACTGTTCCGGCAAAGGTTCGGCAGAGGCGGTCCGTTAGTCATTGTCGATCATACACGTGCGGGCATATACATATATGAGATTAGCCGGAATTGCTCATTAAACTATAATACACAACCTATAAAGACAGTTTAAACAACAATATTTATATAGAATCCAAATTACCAAACAACATCATTGAAGAAATTTCGAGAAGATAAGCAGCCTCAAAAAAGTGATAAATATATTGTATATTAGTAAAAAGCAATCATGTAACGGACTGCTAATGCCATGTTAAATGTAAATTGCTTGTAAACACAGAAATATGGCAAATAAACGGTACCATTATAGCCATATGACGTCATTCTGACTGTTGATAGATTTTTTTTCCAGGCTATACGATTAGTATCAAGTACCACACATTGTAATGAGTCAGTTGTTTATTCAATTAGTAGTAAACTATGGTAAAGCTAATATGCCCTGGAAGCATCACAAATGTAAGTGGACGGACGCAGATCGAGAACCGGCCAAAGATCATACTTACATGCAGAACAGGGGAGTGAGCAGCTACAAATCATATATTAAATTATTAGATTACACAATGTCTAGCAGAAGATTAAATTATTTACACATCTCAACAAAGATCAGCGATCGATAATTACTTAATTATGTAGCGAAGTTACAAGAACTGAAGCCAGAATCCAGATTAGCGTGCAATAAATGCAGTATAAACGTTGTAAAAATGTTTTGGTCTGTAAAGTAAATAAACTGAAACGTGTTTTAATTTAATTGAACATTCACTTGTAAAAATAGTAGAATGAACAATCATAAGATAAGAAAGAAGATGGAATTAAACCAAATACATCGAATTTTTTGTATAAATGTTCAACGGAAAGGTACGCGAATAAATATGTAGGAGAGGCAAACCGCAAGAAAGAAAGAAAATCGTCCATTTAGTTCAAAAGAACCACAGTCTACTATCATTACGCTCACCTTAGTACACCACAACCATGTAACCAATAACCCGTGTGAAGAAAACCTGTCGACCTGGGCAACCGTACCGCTAAGGGTGTAGCATCTGAAGAGCAGA
This sequence comes from Deroplatys truncata, assembly GCA_030765065.1. Taxonomy (NCBI): domain Eukaryota; kingdom Metazoa; phylum Arthropoda; class Insecta; order Mantodea; family Mantidae; genus Deroplatys; species Deroplatys truncata. The sequence goes on from CM060981.1 coordinate 174,791,749, forward strand.
TCACACTCACGTCTCAACATAATAATAATAATAATAATAATAATAATAACAATAATAATAATAATTTATGTATCACATTTAAGAACAAAGGCATGAATAGTAATAGGATTCTTTGTATCCTACTCCTGCTGATGTCCAATTACATTTCAAAGCTCTTTATTTAAATTAGGCTTCTCTTATATATTCCTTTACAAGTTTATAACGTATTATCTATTTCAAAATAAATATTTGAGTCCTCAGACTACACCTAGAAATTTATTGTATTAATATGAATATAGTATATCCTAATTTACCTATTAAGGGACAGATTAACATTTCCGTTATTAATCGCATTTGTTGTTTCACACTTTTTGGATTATAGCTATTTTAGTGAATACCTATAGTATTACCAACTAAAATAGCAAATAGGTACTGTACTTCATTAAAATTTCTTCAGGTTGTGATGTCTTCTGAAAGTGCTTTCTATGTAGTGTTATTTTCTGGATTATTCTAGTCATTGTTAGCAGTGTGTCCTCCAAGGCACCCAATCAATAATCAATGAGTAGCTAGAACAGGCTTAGTACATATATGAGGAGCAGTTCCTACTGTTATGGTGCTATTACCGCTTATTATCCTTATATCAGAGTGTGTTTAGTAAGAGGATGCCCTTGTTAATCTCTCTCTCTCTCTCTCTCTCTCTCTCTCTTTCTTTCTTTCTTTCTTTCTTTCTTCTTGGTGTATTATACAGCACAATTTTAATAATTTTGCAGTTACTATTTGTCGTAAGAACATTAGAGATCCACTCTCTGTTTCCTTCTTTTAAAATCCTTCATCTATTATGCTACACTACTGGTTTTGCTTCCCCATCTTTAATTCAATCTCATCTAAGTCTATACATTTCTGCTATCCTCATAATCCGTTTAGCTTTGTTGAACTCTACACATGCTTCTCAACCATTTATGGCGTATGTTCTTATAGTTTTATGTAGTTTTATATCGCCTTATTCTGGAAGAAAAACAGAATGTATTGATATAAGTTGAGGCAGTATTTTTAACACTTAAATTATTTCAGTCTAAATATATAATATAAAATATAATAACAGCCCGCCTTAAAGCAATATGTGTATACTACTTATATAAAAGTGTATATTACAGTCATTGTATATGTTTATACATTGTGTACATGTATAATAATGTTATGTGAATGTATTACGTAATTTAATAATGCAGGAACTGTGAGAATAGAAGCCGAAAGTTGCTAAAAATGAGGTAACAATGAGGTAACAATGAGGTAACCTTGAGGCAATAATGAATTTGGAAAGTTTAATAATGCTACTAATGATTCTTGGAACAATAATGTAATATTTAAAACAGTTTATAAATAGCCAATCAACAACCAGAAACGCTGAAAGTTAAATAAAGGTATTCTATTGGAGTAAAATTAGCCAATCAGAGACTTGAAATAGAGAAATTTGCAAATTCAAGCGGTAAACGCCAGTCCCTAGTAGACAGCGTTCCAAACCGGACGCTAGACGCTTTCCCGAGCAGTTCAATACGTATTTAGTGTGAGACATGTAAAATTCATTACGGCGAGAATATTATAAAGTACGTGTTAAAAAGTGAAAGTAATTAATAAATAATATCACAGCTCTCTATATCAGTGAAGTGTTATTTAATCGTGTGAAGGATTAATAAAAGGAGTGAAGTAAAAATTATAATTTGTTTAAGCCTACATTCTTTAGCCACATCACCCCCTGCTAAGAGAAACATGTTTCTGCAAATTAATACTGACGCAGCCGAGGCAAACACAAATATATATAACATTTAAAGAAACATTAAAATACAAAGTTTTTTCCTAAACGTTGGGGCGAAGGCCATCGGAAACTTTGTACCATACGTGGGGCAGTTATTCATCAAGTTTGGCTCCCCAACAGTAAACTACAATACAACCTTCAAATTAGTGCCCAAATCGTGGTGCAAATAACGTAAAGGCTACAACCTTCTCAAGGTATGCTGAAAACCAAAACGTATGCTTCACAGTACTAAGCTCTTTCTACAGGCGGAATAGACTTTAGCTCATAGGGATATTTTGATTTATGCAACCCAGTCTTAGAAACAGATTAAAATCACAATTAGAGGCGTATTGAGCTGGCTTCTCAAAGTTTGTAGCACTACAAAAAGCTGTGAGATAACTTCGTATATCTGTTCCTAGGGAGTACAGGACTTCTCCACCCTTCCGCTAGTCCGCAAAAGATCATAAGGTAAGTTCAACAGAAGGGCTCAGTGCATTCTCTCCAAATTACAAGAAATTTATGAATTGGCATTGCAGTGGGAAGCAAACGTTTGTATTTTACACTGTATTATTGGCGCGTGTCTATAGGACGGGGAATACGGCATGGCGTAAATACGGCATCTAGTGACATGAAGGGACGTATTCTAACTGATTACATGAAGTGATGTGACTGTTTGGTTCATTATCTTCTATACTGATGCACAATAGAGGTTGTTACAAAGTTGCCTTTGTTGGCTTATTTCATTTCTGAACAATATACATTTAGAATAGTAGAGCTTACATCTTCAGTATTTCATAGAGCTGAACTCTTCACTAAAAAACAAGAAGCAATTGGACTCCGGTTTGATGTGATTTTAGGTCTTATACTTGTACTATATCAAACGTGATTTATATCTCCATAAACGTTTTCTGTCTGTGTTATTACTTTAGGAGCAGGGGGATCTGTGTGTCGTTTCGTTCTTTGGACATGTAGATACTATTTTTTTTTCTTCCTGTTTGTTCTACTATGTTAAGGGAACTAGGAAGTCGAATCTCACCAAATTTTACACCTACTATTTTTGACGGAAATAACCTTTGTGATTCTTTCTAATTCAACACATATATGTCTCGTTTCCTGGGTTTATCATAGCATTTAGCTATTTTTAGTTTCTCTACCACTTACCTATGGGAGGTAGAGTAAGTATTAGAGTAGAGCAATGTATTAAAACATTACAATACGTTTCTCCGGAAAATACACGTTTTAAGGTTCTGAATGCAAAAAATAAATTGTCTATGATATAGCATGAAAATGTTTGAAAATAGGTTGAAATCTATCTATTATCACATAAAATATAATAAGAATGGACGCTTCTTTACTAATCACTTCTTAGAAATTAATTAAATTAATAATTGTAATAATCACATGCAGTATTAAATTTAATAAACTATCAATACTCTTCACGAATTATTATAATTTATAAGTCGACAACTGCTTCAATTTGTAATGCTATTCCATAATATGCTCCATTAAATTTTCAGTTTGGTATATTCACACCATACATGTCACCAATAAAACCCAAAGGAGGTACATTTTTGTTTTTTCATGAACTTCTGAAAATGCTGAATTAGAGAGAACAGATGATCGCACATCCCTATTAAAACACAAACGAGCCACACCAGAGTTTTTAAAGGGCTTAACAGAAGTAAAGTTAACTGGTGGACCTGCCGGACGCAGCGCGGTCTTAGAATACGACGAGATGACAGGTCAGAGAAGGAGAGAGAGAGAGAGAGAGAGAGAGTTCCAGAAACACCCCTTTCCGCAGAACAGCTGGTGTAAACCGCAGTCCTGTTGCAGCTACTATGTGGTGTGTTTGTATTAGCAGATCAAAGACTAGTCGCTTGCAGCAGCTAGTCTCTGTCCCCGAGATAAACCTGAAATGTTAATCTCTGAATGCCACATTGAGGTTGCTTTTCTTTGACTGTCCGCAACTTCTGGTAGTTTTGTGGGAACTTCGGTCATTGCGTCCTTTTCCAAACAAACGCCTGCCATTGGCATCAATGACTTTGAGATGAGCCCCGTTATACTCTGACCAAAGCATTATCTATGTGGTTTCTCGGTTCAGAAATTCGAAGCACTATTGCACGTCCTCATTTTAAAAAATCTTTTACTCCAGTAAAGATTTGTTAATACGGTTAAGTGACATATAATAGCAAACTTTCTCTTTGCTGATATAATCTAAAGCACACACAAGAACCGATGAAGTCTTCTTTATTTGCAGATATCATTCACGATTTTTAGCACATTTTCTCTATGTTAACCCATTTTGATCCATAACTTTACGCAGCTATGATTTATTGACTGAGTTTGATGATTTATGCTCTATTTTAGTTTATAGGAAGAAAATATGACTTCTGTGAATATCCTCTAGCATACAGGGAAAATTAGCAAAATAAAAGTATATGAAGCATATAGGATAGGATCGAAGGGGGAGTTAGCACGCAGATTTTTGTACCGAGGGCCCTGACAGACTCCTCCGGGTTAGAGGGATGAGGCGAGAGAACACAGAGGGCAATCGAACCTGGAGGCATGATATGCAGAGGGCAGGTTCCCTACCGTTTAAGAAGATTTAAATTCCGAATGGCAGGTGGTGTAGGCGCCCCCCCCGCTACCCTAGGGTTATACATCCGTTGGGGGCCCCTGACCCGGAGACCGACCCCAGGGAGACGAAGTTTTATTCAGAGTATGCTTTTCCCTGCCATGCACACGCCGAAACCTCCCGCCGACACTTATAACCCTGAAAGAGACCAAGCAAGTGAAAGTGAAGTGAAATGAGAATGGAGATGAAATTTGGGGATATAATGATCCTTCCCAGCATTCGCCTAGTGACCGGGAGAAACCCCCCTCCCAAAAAACACTACTCATAAGTCAGGAAATTCGGTCGCGGGAATCGAACAGAGACCTCCTGAATGCGTTACCGCCTCAGCCATCCCGCTCGGCATATGATATAAGATCATAATAGTATTTTGTTACATTCTCCTAGTCCAAACATTAACACACAGCTATTTCAAGCTAGGAAGTATAGCATTATCAACACTCTATACAATAATGGTGGTATTTACTAAGAAGTTCATTAAAACTTGTAATGCTTACTGTGTTGCAATGCAAAATCTCAGAGAGGATACGTCAGTTATTTTTTTTATTTTTATTACTTAATATTTTACGAATAGGTATAATGATAATTTTGCAGATATCGTTTCCTTGAAATTACATTTAGATTACCATATTACAGTGTTAATTATAATGGACTCCAACAAGTGAAATAATTATTAGAATACCTCGTTCCTAATGGTTACCTAATCCCCTACTCCTAATATACCTGCAAAACTGAAGACAATTCCTGGACCTGCCTTATTGGTTAAAAGTGTTGTACAAATTCTAGCATTGTTCATGACAGAAGACAAAAAGGTCTTTGTATCTACTGGCTTTGTAAGTAACACTTTACTTAGTGTACTCATGTATAAATGTCAACTATGGTGTAAACAAATGCTAGGTCACCGGCTACTGTAAAGACCGGGATTACTAGTAACAATGTTTTCTCTTCCTCGTTCAGTAGTGGACAATTTGCATTATTTTCCATGATGCCTAAAGGAAGAGCAGGGGAGAAATTGGCAATGAGTCGATTACTGAAGCTATTGAAATCGAAATGTATTGATGCTCCTTAAATACTCTGAAGAATTTATGTTTTCTACATTTTTAGTTAAGTATTGTTACATAATTATGCCGAATCAATAACAGTGGAATTTTTAGCTTCTTTTACGAAAGCTAAATAAGATGGATTTAAATAATATTCTCACTATATAATTTCATTACGTGAATATCTTATACACACTAAACTTAACATTGGATTTTTCGTACTTGTGAACCGTCCTAAGTAATATTCAAATGTGTGTGTATTATAAATATATTACGGATTTGGATATTTTAGTAAGTGAAGTTTCGTTGTTATTAAAATGGTTGATACCGTAATTAATGACGGGAAGATATAAACAATTAAATAAAAAATAATAGTAAGATAAAGAAATAATTTCAATAAATAATTTCAGTATATGAAATCAATGTATCATGTAATAAGCCTGAGTTGAAAGATTCGTTTGGAGAGAGGTTGTTAGCGAGTCATGCAAGGAAATACATTAGCGCAAAAGTTCTTGGAATGCTGTGAGAGTTAAGTTCAGTACGTTTGAAAAGTCACATAGGCAAAAGATCCGTAAATTAGAAAAGGATTGTAATTCTGAGATTCGAGGAGGTATCGCATAGCAACAGCTTCAGATACACATACGTAGAGTTTTAAGATAGGTCCGGAAGAATACGTTGGTAAAGGTATTGATATGTGGGCGAAGCATAACTTAAGAAAAGGACGTGCATTCTAAATCATATATTCGTGACATATTTGTGATTCTCTGAGATTGTTGACTCTCATGTGTAATTTCTAAGTTTGTAGCACACATGAACGAAGGAAGTTAAAACGCTTTAACGGTTATTGAGAGGGATCTTTCCGAAGCATAATTTCTGCGACTTATGGCAACTGACACTTCTCTTAATTATTGTGAGAGCAGTAATTTAATTCGTAAATTCAGCAATCGGCGACTCTTCTCAAACTGGACATTTTAAGTTAACATTAAAGGTTCTTAACTGACTAAAGTTGTGTTATCCTTTCACAGTACACTCACGCATCCTGAGATAAAGAGTTCCTAGCTATACCAATGGAGCAGTTTGCGAATGAGACAATGCAGAACGAGCTACGTGATGACGATGTCGTGGAACTCGTCAACAGAGCAGGTAACTTTAAATGTTATAAAACATTTTGAAGCAGGGAGCAGCATCAGAGTTATCACAACGCGAACAGCTTCAAGGTAGACTTAACTTGTGTTTTATTATACTTTTACGAATTAAATGTATTTTTGTTTAAATGGTTGATGTTTCTAAAACCTTTTACTTTTATGGAACATGCATACTGCAATAGCAGCTAATTCTATAAAAGTTATTCAAGGGCGTATATTTGAAATTCATTGTTTTGTATTGTCGTAAGTAAATCATATGTACCGTGTCTTTATATAATGATACATTCTTCTCCAAAATCTTCACTTCTAAATTACCTGTGCATCAGTGCAATTGAAGCATCAATATTACACTCCTCAACCCACCTGTTTGTCCTTCAAACTTAGCCGCTGAGAAGAAAAATCCGATATACTGTTCTGCTTACGTGGAGTCAACACCGGTGACGATGACAACGTACTACATTGTACATATTGCACGGCCAAGTATGTGAATTCTAGCAACGTATTATGTGTTTCAATCTATTTGTTCTTTGCAATTATGATCTCTATCTGGTCATCTTTTCCTTAAAAATAACTTGGGTGTCACCTACAAATACTGTGTCTTCTAATACTTAACAACCTACCAACTGGTATAAATAACGAATTCCCTCGTTATCTCAAGGATTCATGAGATACTACATATTGAGAAAATAGCGTAGCATCTGAGCAGATGAATCACCCAAAGCATCCTTTATAATACAGCTTAATTTTTAGAGTTAGAAATCCATTTCTGTTAAAACTATTATTGCTGCTTTCGTAATATTACTCCAATTGCGATAATAGTAGACAGATATGATGACAAATATGCCAAAATAGGAACGTCTGAATAATAAAATTATGAATTATATATTTTAAAGCCAAAAAATATTATACATTAATGTTTTGTGGCAGGTTCATTCCATTAATTTAAAAAACACAATTGTAGACTTTGTCCATATTTAATAATGAAATATAAAATGAAATACAAGAAATTACATGGATTTTATAGACTTTAGTCATAGTGAAACCCTTGAAGTTGGAAGAAAAGAAAAAAATGCTTGTTTTTCCCTTGCTTAATACTAATTATAATATGCCGTTAAAAACACGACTCGCAAAAATGAAAACTTTTTAAGAATAGAGGGTGTTTAATATTCCAGGAATATGCTAGGTTTTTCGGGACGCGTTTCCTGGGAGGAGCGCCTTGAATTTCTAAATGTGTTACACAAATAATGGCCGGATTAGAATACCTGGAATTTCGGGATCATTGTTAACAGAAATTATTATAAAAGCAAAAAATAGTAAATATTACAAAATGTTAAGAAACTTGGATATTTTATAAAATATAAATGTATTACTACAATATTATTAAATATTAAATAATTGCCACGAGCATTAGATCCTACACCTTCCAAAACATAATAACTTGTTCTCATAATGATAGCAAGCGTGGCTTAGAATAATAAATGTCATGCTTTGCCTGTCTGTGTCATTAGTAATCGACATTTATGCTTGCACTTTGCTCATGAAGCTCTAGTCTCTAAAATTTAGTGGAAGAAGCTGAGTTCGGCTCTTTGCGGAATATGTGGGGAGCTCTAGTGTCCCAATGGACTCCTAGTGGTATGTTCGCAGTTCAAAAGCGGTCCACAGAGACCTGACAGTTGTAGCTGGGAATCCAACCGCAAACTCCCTATCGAGTTGCAACAGGAGCAGCGAATTCCTAATATTCAGTTTAAGAGGAAGCTTACATTCTAGACTTGCATGCATCGAACTATTTCATGGCATGGTGATATTGCAGTCCATTACGTACGGGTATGGTGTATGTAGATTCAGCCATCATGTAAGAAATATACTCTTTTCTTGTACATTATTCCCGAATGCAATGTTGTGGTTCTTGTGGTGGTGTCGAAAGCCAACCTCTTTGTCGATTGAACATAAAGTTTCGTCGCGAAGGAGATCATTGTAATTTGCAGACCAGTTTCCGAAAGTACTGCACAGCAATATACTGTAGGATTTCTGAGATTTCAACATTTAGCTATCAACCAAAACGATGGTTATTCAATGGAAAGGCTAGAAAAAGAAAGCAGAAAATATTAACTAATACGGACACATACACGGAACTTTTTTAATTCATTTTTTCAATGTGGCTCAAAACTTATATTTCCAGTGAAATTTACATTCCTATAGATACGTAATAGAGAAGGTAAAAAACAAAAACCCAGGGAACACACCTACTTAAAGGAACTGGTTATCAAACTAACATGATTTGAATCAGTAGCGGTGCTTACGTTGTGTTCTTTGTACTTCTTATGAACCAACAAGTACAAAATAATACCTCGTCCACAGGTTGGAATTCAATATGAATCCTCGGAGTGGTTCATGGTTAAAATACTCTGATAAAAATGTACGTTCATACCTCGTAAAAGTTTTACGTCCTCTCTGGCATGTGTACAAGAATTAACGTAAGTATACACAAATTGAAAGGTGTGAACAAAGATGCTGAGTGGAAAGGTAGGAAGGTAGAAAGCAACTCCTGATTAACACTGCGACTGCTAACATCATCATTCGCTGTGAGCACATTGTTCTCTGAAGGGAAAGAGAGCTGAAAGCAATTGATTAGACATTAGCTGTGAAAGCTTTCTTTCCATTGTCTGGGTATGTTTACTATTGTCTGTGTACTCTGAAGCTAATTGTGTCTCCCCTTACAAACATTGGGGGACAGATAATGGCCATTGTTGTGGGTATGGCATGAGGGTTTCTGACTTTTCATTTATGACAGGTCACTCCTTTATATTAGGACAAATGGTAACTCAGTGTTTCGCTAGAGGTTAAAAGCTATGTCTCGATGTTTTCTTGGAGAGAATGTGTATTTTATCTGCAACGTGAGAAATATGGTGTTTCTACTATAGAGATGTTAATACAGCTAGTGGCCAGCAGAGCGCAGTACGTTACGCGAGAAAAAGATTGCGAATCGGTGGGCGTAAAATATTTACTGAACGCATACTGAATACAGCAATGATGATGATGATGATGATAATAATAATAATAATAATAATAATAATAATAATAATAATGTAACACTAACCTGTGTTATAAGCGATGTTGAAAATATTGTCTCTCAGAAAAGACATAAAAAATGTTGCGCTCCAAAATATTCTCTTCAATCTAAATCAATAAATTTAATTAAACTTCATCCAACTTTTAAACGTATTCTTCTTACCCCTTTCGTAAAAATTAAAGGTGTAAATGAAATTGAACATAAAAAAATCTGATGTGTTACACTCACATGACCTTCTCTACTCTTGTAAAACTATTTTTACATACGCTTATTCTCCATATGCTTCTTGTTAATCGAGATATCGAGATGTTAATCTTATTGCTAATTTTCTTGTAGATGCAAGGGGAATTGGTATGCTTTAAGCGATAGTCAAATATTTTAAGAGCTGGTTGCTACGTGCAGTATTCCATTCTCTTTGCATTACCAGGACAAAACAAAAATGAATAACGAATTCCCATTTGGGAAAATTTGATGTGTTACACTCACATGACTTCTCTACTCTGTACAAACTATTTTTACAAACGCTTATTCTCCATATGCTTCATGTTAATTGAGATGTTAATCTTATTGCTAATTTTCTTGTAGGTGCAAGGGGAATATTGTAGGCTTTAAGCGATAGTCAAATCTTTTAAGAGCTGGTTGCTATGTGGCGTATTCCATTCTCTTTGTTTGTCCAGGACATAAAAAAAATGAATAACGAATTCCCATTTGAGTAAAAGTATAAGTATTGTAAAATTTAAGGTAATAACAAGCAATATCTCGAAAATGGTTCATAAATAAAAACATTATATGATATAAATTGTGTGTTTTAACGCCATCTACATTTTTGTGTAGTAAAAGTTTGTCTATCTCTTATGGTTTATCAGTTATGCAAACGTCGTTCACAATGAAGAAAGTTTTGGAGATATTTCCAGAAAATTCAAGATATACATTTCATTTGCCACAGAAGTATCTGACATATATTATATTTTAATCAAAATCGTTAGAGCCATTTCTGAGAAAATTAAAATTTTCAAAAAATGTTCCATGTAAAGGGTAATATGGGGTGGGGGATTTTCTTGAGAACCTTCGTGTCCCATCTCTGGAAGATACTGAACGTAAATACGAAGTTTGGTGTTGATCCGACTGTTCGTTTCTGAGTTATGCTGTTCATAGACAAGCAGACACACACACATACACACACGGACATGTTTCCAAAAATGCCTTTTTTGGATTCAGGGGGCCTCAAAACATATATTTCGGGTGAAATATTGGTATGGAATTTTTGGGTGGAATGCAGTACTTCCCCTACTTACTATACCTAGTGTAGAAAGTAATAATTATTCCATAATATTGAAAAAAAGTTAATTGTATTATAAGCATTTTTGTTTGTTTTTGGTGTTTCTGAAGGTGCATTAGGGTTATCCGTTTTAGTATCAACAATTGAACTCATGTAAATGATTATTTTAATTCATTTGTTCTATTACAAATCATAATGTATATCATAAACAAAAATTATTATATTATTGTTTGTAATGTCATATTACAAATCATAAATATGTCAAAAATAAAAATCACAAGGCGTCAAATGACGGTGTAAGATATCGAAGACATTTTACGATTTTTTTTCGAAAAACTGACAGACATTGAATGTTGGCGCATTCTTTCGCAGAACTCAGGTACTGCACACACCGTTTACGAAACTGATGATTTGGCTGCCGAAATTTTTGGGGACATAATTATCAATACTGGGTTGTGGCTTCTAGCCCTCATTTGACGCCTTATTGTTTTTATTTAAGGGGAAACTTAAAGAAGAAGGTGTATCAGAACAACCCCCATAAAATTGAGCATCTAAAAGCAAATATTACGCAATAAATTGCTGCAATTTCTCCTCAGGTGTTAATGGAAGTAAATGGGAATTTCATACACAGATGTCATCGATGATTGCTGCCGAAAGACAACATTTTCAATATAGTTTATAACACAGGTTATGCTTATTATTATTATTAACATTGTTATTATTGTTATTCTTTCAGTAATGCGTTCAGTAAACATTTTACGCCGGCAGATTCAGAGTTTCTCGTGCAATCTACCGCGATCCGCCGTTCACTAGTTGTAATAACAGCCCTGTACTTATTCTAAAGAACTTATTCTAAAAATATTGCAACAAGCACAAAACAAAACCAGACGTAAATGGCAAAGAACTAGAAACACAATACACAGAAAAGAATTTTATCAAGCCAGAGAACTAGCAAGCGAACGTGCTAGAACTTATATCCAAAATCAATGGGACAATACTTTCGAGAATTTAAATCCGGAACAAAACACGGTTTGGTGAATTGCGAAGTTCACAGGGCGCAATCAAACTAATATACCTCCCCTTTAAATCAACAACACGATAACGGAAACTCCCCTGGCCAAGGCGAAAGCCTTCGCGGTCACGTTTGAAAACGTGTTCTCTCCAACCTATCAGCTGGACAAGACGAATTTATATTAGAAACAGAAGCTGAAGCCGACAATATAGGTCAAATGCGAACGCACAATAAGATGCGACAAACAAACACAGGCGAAATAGGCTGGTTCATTAAACACCTGCCTACCAGAAAATATGCGGACAAGATACCAAATGCGGTACTAAAGAATCTCCCAATCAGAGCGCTGCAGACATTAGTCAATATCTTCAACCACACGCTTGAGCAAGGCCGGTTTCCCCCTGCGTGGAAAGAGGTCAAAATTTTGTTACTTCCGAAAGCTAACAAAAATCTAGCTCATTCCTTGAACTATAGGCCAATAAGCCTCTTGGACACTTTAAGCAAAGTACTAGAAAAAGTAATATTAAAGCGAATAAATAAACGACTACATCAACATAATATTCTAAAACCCGAACAGTTTGGGTTTAGAGCTCAGCATTCAACCACACTACAATTACTAAGAATGACTGAGGAAATCACCAAAGGTTATAATACGAATAAATCAACAGGAGCCATTTATCTAGACATTGAACGTGCGTTTGATAAAGTCTGGCACGCTGGGCTCCTAAAGAAATTAAAACAAGTCAATTTCCAAGACTCAGCTGTAGCCCTCATTAGGGATTACCTCTGCGAACGACGCTTTCATACGTCGGTGGAGGAAGTGGTCTCAAGCACTAAACCAATCAAGGCCGGAGTCCCACAAGGAAGTCTATTGGAGCCGACACTGTTTAATTTATATAGAAATGATATGCCAGATCTCACAAGATCAAATAAATACGTATATACACATGACATAATAATACAGTCTACACAACCCAAAATCATACACTTGAGCTCGCAAAATGCGTTAAATACACTTGAGCCTTGGTTCACCAAGCGGAGAATCAAAGCAAATCCCAGAAAAACACAAGAGATAGTCTTCACCAAAAGATTATTTCACCGCAAAGGTAAGCATGCTCTCCAGCCACTTAATTATCAAGGCGAAAGAATCGAATGGAAGCACCAAGTGACCTACTTAGGTCTTATCATGAATCAAGGTCTGACCTGGAATTAGCACATTGCTAAAGTCAGAGCCAAGGCAAATGGTCAGCTAAATAGATTGTTACCAATATTTAACATAAATAACAAAATAAAAATAAATACGGGACTCACCCTATATAAAACGCTAATTAGGTCAATCATGACGTATGCAGCCCCGGTTTGGGGATATGCGGCCAAGACGCACACACATAAGCTACAAACACTGCAAAATAGGATAATAACTAAACAACCGCCGGTAGCACCGGTATATCTACTACACGAGGAATTAAAACTCCACACTATCGAACAATTCATCAAGAGTCTAAGCTTCAATCTCTATAAGCACAATGGAAAGAACACAAATACACTAATACAAGAATTAGGTTCATGTGAAACCCACGAGACCAAACACAAGCAACCGCTGTCACTATTCGACAGAGCCTTTGGCCTAGGGGAACCCGAAATAGATATTCAAGAATACCTTGACTCATAGTAACATTCCATAATACCCATGACTACAGCTTCACTACGTGACCGTTGGTAGCCCTCGCAGTCCTTGCTCTCTGAGTCAAGGCGGCCGCCGCCAGGGACTGAGGGATCCCCCGCGAGTGGTACTGGTTCACACCTTCACTTTCAGGCAGGCAGCCTGCAGTGTGCGCACTGTATGCAACCGTGCAATGTATATGGATAATGCAAATGGTTTCTTAAAACTAAGGACGATGCCAAACGGCTATAAAGCAAACACTCATAATTAATCTAATATAAACTCAAAATCAATCATTATAAGAAAAATACGACGCCACCAGGCGGAGCATAATAATGCTATCAAAATCCAGAATAGCATTAACAATGCACATTACAAAGACGAAGCCACACGGCAGAACCGACGTACAGTTAATAGGACGCTTGTGAATTTTCAAATAAGAGCTAATAATCAAATACATTTACGCTACACAGATAACGACTAATATTAATGTGTATATAAATATGCCTGCCTAGAATGATTTGTTTCAAGGAGCAGCCACCGGCTCAGGCTCCAACGACTCCCGCACAAGTGCGTACTTGTGACGCTCAACACCTTTAATACGACGCCACGCTCCGGCGTAAACAAGAAATCACTTCCAACCAAGCTCCCTAAATTTGCCAGGGCGTAATCAAGGCCTCGGTCATGGCTTCGTCCGGCCTCCTCTCTTTACTCTGGTTTAGCCCTAAGGACGGACCAATATACCAACACCGCAAATCTGCAGGTGCATAAGCAGTACTGCCATACCTCTACCTAATTCACTCCGGTGGAGGTTTTTTCGTGGGTAGGGCCATTTATGGGGTTAGTACGTAAAATTATTTTTCCTCCACTCGAAAAAAACCACCAAAAATAAGGGAAAACACTTTTTCACGCATCTACTTAGACTGCATACGAGCATAAATATCTTGAAATATGGAGTTACAAAATTTCATTTAGCTAGTTCACTCTTTCTACCAATTATCTATATTGGGTAGAGGAAGTATTGTATTCAACTTAAATATTCAATATCGAGAGTTTAGCCCAAACACGCGTGTTCAGGTGGACTAAAAAAAACATCATTTTACTTTACCCACCACATATCAGTAGTAGATAGAGAAAGGCAAGTATTCCACCCAAAAATTCGATGTAGAGGTTTCACCAAAATATAAACCTTTTCAGATCCCTTAAAGAAACTTGTTTAGAAAATATCTGTATGTGTAGACAGCATACATGACAAACGAAATCAGGTAATACTAAACTTGGGTTTTAGCTTAGTTATGTAACTAATATGATGTATATCCATAATTGTTTGCGAATTGTCTCTGTAGTCCTCTTCATTAAGAATAAATTTTGTGTATTTGTTTTTTTAAGTTGATGAACCATAAGAGATAGACAAAGCTTACTATACAAAAATACAGATATCCTTGAAACTCACAATTTTGGCAAATAATTTTTAACATTAACTATTTCCGAGATTGTTCCTTTTGGCTTGACTTTTCAAATACTTTGTATTTTTTCAAGTGCGTAGCCAGCAGTTTTTTCTGTTGTCATGCAAAAGCTATGGAATATCAAAGCAAGCAATAGCGACCCGCTTTAATTATTCGACTATTCTTTAGCCTCGTGTATCCCCTTAATAGCTAAAACGAAGTATGTCATGAAGATTACAGGAGGATTACGGAAGTCTGAAGCACAGCCAGATCTTTAATAAGCGGGTCGTATTTTGCTAGCGTGAAATTGTATAATGTTTTCATAACATCGCGAGAAACAAACTAATACTTCAAAAAGGTATAATGGAAAACTCATACCAATAAAAACGAATGTCTCAGAAGTGGCGAATGTGGCAAAACGTTTTGTTTGATATAAGCTACTTTAACGAGATCTACGTTTTTCATGGCATAAGCCTTTGTCTGTATCTTATGGTTTACAGTTAGACGAAATTATACAGAACCCATTCAGAATAAAGAGGACTTCACAGAATTCCGCAGAAAATGCAAGATGTATATTTTATGTTTTATTAAATTATATCCTAAACATATACTATTTTAATCAAAATCGTTACAAAACTACATTGAGAAAATAATAAATAAAGAACATGTCACATATATAGAATAATTTCATTTGGGGAATATTCTTGAACAGCTTCGTGTTGATCTTTGGAAGATAAACTTAAATACCAAGTTTGGCGTTTATTCTACCTATGTTTCAGAGTTATGAAGCTCTCACACACATCTATAAACTCCTACGCGGTCCCTTTTTGTATTCTTTGAATATTTAAGTTCAAGATCTTCGTAGCATGTGAGAGGAAGATATTAAAGAAGGTAACTTCCAAAATACCCTTTAAAACTAATTTAATTTGTATATTTTACTAAATATAAGGTGTATCTTTGTTACTTCAAATGCAATATTTGAAAACTATATTTCTCCTGTGGTTGATGCATTTTCCAAGAAACTATTTAAACCACAAAAATGAAACTTTTAAAATCTGCTGATGATACACCACCATCTGGTACTATATTCTAATTAAATGTATTTACATGGATATGCACAAAAATAATTGTTAAATTACAATTTTACTTTCTGGTTTTGAATTTATTAAACACATTATAACTGGATTTGCATTTGCTGCAAAAGAAAGAAAGGTAGGAAGGGAGGGGAAGCGAAGGAAACGGAAGGAACGGGATGGAACGGAAATTAAAGGAAAGGAAGGGAAAGGAAGAGAAAGAAAAGGAAAGGAAAGGAGATCAGTGGAGAGGAGAGGAAGGCTTAGTGGAGCTAAAAGAATCAGTTTGAAATTATGTAATGTAATAACGGCCTGTTAATATCTATGATTTCTAAGATATGGGATCTTAGTGTTACTGATTTAAAATGGGAACAGGAATGTTAGATTCCTCTTAATACCAGTTACAAAAAATATTTACGCATACGCAAATTCCAACATCACTATAGTATTCGTGGAAATATTTAAGAGAGAAGTAATAGAGAGTAGCAGACACCTAGCAACTCAAACGTAGAAGACAGCCGTAATAAATATGACAGCCTTATTATGTATCTGACTCTGCTATGAACTACACTACGAAGATCACTAATGATTTAAAGTGTTTTTCTTTTCTGTTATTGTCGTTTTTTGTAAATCTGTACGCACTTGAATGTAAATCTTACAAAGTAGATATGTTACTGTTAGTTACTATTTGGTTGCATATTATGTTTTTCAGCAATACATATTTCGAATCTGAAGTCTCTTCTACGTCAGTTACAGAAACTCCAATAGGTATTTAACTTATTGTTATAATATTTTTAGTTCGACAGTAGGCATATGTAGGTAGGTACAGGATATACAATGGAGGGGGCACCTCGCGCACCGCCACCTCCGCAGATATATTGTGGCTACCTGCCACTCACAGGAGGAAAGGACGAAGTGAAGCAACCACAGGCACACAGAACACAGAGACGCGCAGAAATCCCTAACTGTTCCTAGCTCGAAGACCCAGCTTACTGCTGCAGCTGCTCAGAAAGGGCAATCAGCAATCCTTACAACCACGCAGCCCTCTGGCGTTCACTGGTAAGTCTTTCCTTCGTACAAGCATCCGCGCCATCTTTTAGGCACTGCCTCACACCGCGAAACCTGAAAGCATACCTAAAAGAAGAGAAGGAAATGGAATAAAAGGGAAATCGGGGAAAGCAAATGTGGTAGAACAGAAATCACTCCAACGTTCACTATACCGACCAGGAAAACAAAAAACAAGGCCAGAGTGGGCGGTCGACGGGACCTCTCAAAAGCAAAACTCTCTCTCTCTCTCTCTCTCTCTCTCTCTCTCTCTCTCTCTCTGTTAGTTATATTATTTGTGCGTGTCAAGTTATATAATTGTGCCAAAGTCTCTTAACATCTGTTTTGTGCTGCATCCTGTACCGTAACAGCACTTTAGCACCAGTTGTTTCTCCAAATGGGTTGTAAGATTTTATTTTTCGTTTAAGTTGAGAACAAACGTATTTTGAGAATACGTTTCTGCCACTTGTATATGTGTTGTAAACCTAACTGTTCTACCTTGAAAGTTATTTCTTTGTTCGTTAAGTTATGATTAGGCAGAATAACTGTAAAAATTATATAACTTCATACTCATACCCTCCCCCCTTTAGAAATTTGTTTCTTTTGAACAGACGACAAGATACACCCTTAGGTGCTCCGCACTGCAAACGAGCAATTGTAAAAAAGCCGTGACCTATATACTTAGTTTCTTAAACTGCAGTGGAACTTTTAGTGCTGCTAGTACTCTATCAATTAAAACGTTTTTATTTTAAGTTCCATTTATACCTTGTCTTTAATTACAATGGTCTTATCGGCGGCCTTTCCTTTGGAATATATTATTGCCTATAGGTAATGGTATTAACTCGTACTTTGTCGTTGGATTTCTGGGTTTTATTCGTTAGATCACATGCATACATTCACACGCTCATTCATACTTCCGAACTCTGGAGAGGATAGGGAATAATTTTGTTCTTCTTCTTTATCTGTTTAACCTCCTCATATGTAGGACTTACACCCCCAGGACTTACAGGCGGATGCCTGGGGTCAGAGGCCCGTCGAGGAGCGGACACTCATGGATCAGGCAGAATATCCAGGATGGGTGATCAGCCCGATGCCTGGTATGGGAGGAAGGAAGTAGATGAAACGAAATGATGGTGAAACGGATGAAAGGAAAGGTGATGATGGAGCAGTTGGTGGAATGATTGGCGGGGGAAACCGGAGAACCCGGAGAAAACCCGCCCAGACGCCGCTTTGTCCACCACAAATACCACATGCGGGTCCCTGGGATTGAACCCGGGCCGCCTCGGTGGGAGGCGAGCGGTCTAACCACTCGGCCACGGCGCCGCCGGGAATAATTTTGGCTAGAAAAAAAATTCCCACCCCCAGCCGGAATCTAACCCGGGATCCCTCGCACAGCAGGCAGGTATTCTACCACTGAGCTGTCAGGCCGACCAAAAAGTTTTATGTATCTCTAAAGTTTTCCAAAAGTGGCCCAATAGTTGTTAGATAATTCCATAAGCTATTATTTTTATTACTATTATTATTATTATTATAATTATATTATTATTAAACTACTAAAGCAAATTACACTTGGTATTTACTGTTACAAAATGTTTATTGTTTTTGTTTTTTTATACTGAAAATGAACATTTTCCTTGATGTCACCTGAATACCAGAAAATAAATTTGAAAACAAGTTTGTATCAGTTTGTGTATCCTTTAGTTCTATCAGTCATTCTATGAACACTATCATTTAAAAATAAGAAAGAGATATAAACATCTAACCTCACACTCAGTCAGGTTACCTTTTAGGAAGTAATGTATACATTTTCAAGGAATTCACACTAACCATTTATTGAAAGTGTTTCATTATTAGTTTTACCTACTTCTGGTAGATAGAGGAAGTATTATGTGTGTGCCTGTGTGTGTATGTGGTGTTCACTGTAACATAAAAACGAAACGTCGAGTAAGTACCAAGCTTGCTATTTAAATCCAACAGCTTCCAAGTATGCAACACTAAGTCCTCCACCCCAAACTACCCTTTACATGAAAATATTTTCGTTTTTCTCTCACAAATGGCTAAAAGGATTTTGATTGAAACACCCTATTACGTTTCAGACTTTTTTTTTCATAAACGTCTTAAACGTCTTATTTCTGTTATTAAGCATTAATGGTAAATTATTAAAACAGGCGATGCATTCAAATTTAGTAGTGAATTTGGAAGTAAACTGCTTGAAAATATGATCACGACGATAGCAGCGGTGGGGAAGCGTTAGGGATAACAGCACAATGCGAAATTTGGGAGGCGGCTCCTGGTAGAGTTGCAGTGTTGTGGAGTGGACCGATTTAAAAGTGAAACAAGATTGTATTTGAATGAAATCGTAGAATACTAAGGTTAGTAGTTTAGACTAAGCTCCTACAGATCTTCAATTTTTAGGCGAATTATACCTGTTGGGAAGTAGAACTTTCATCTAGAAGGTTTGGAACAAAATTCACGAAACATTTTAAACTTACTTGAAAACGGTACGAAATTAAGAGTAACAAAGATAAAGAACCTCCGAATGAACTTATCAAGGAATATTTATAAACCGAGGCTAAAGGCTTTGAAGCTAGCTTATATGCTTATATGAAGTAACTGCAAATCCGAAATAAATACGCTTATGAGTTATATGCCCTATATCTGTTTTTTAATTAATTAACATATATCGGCATTAGAAGCGGAATATAAATCATAAGGGAAGAGGGCTGTGGCCGTCTCCCATTCAAAATAATTGTAATGTGGTGTAATTGCTTTCACTGTTGTTGGTCATGCGAAGGTCAGCGTTTGGGTTCCCCAGCAGATATTAAAATGTGAATTTACCTTATTAAACCACAAATGAATTAAACTATTTTTAATTATCTATAACTCCACCGAAGAAAAAAACTATACCTTTTATTTTAAATTTTTTGCTAGGATTGACAAAAATAAAATCATTTCAGTTTCATCTGAAATGCAATTTCGCCTAGGCACACCTTAAGATATCTTTACTAGTTCAAATAATACAAAAACTATTATTCATAAAAGTAAATAAAACCTTTGGTAATCACATACATTTACAAAACTATCCTAACACGCAACATAACGGGGTACCCACATATATAGGAAGTATTACAAAATCCAAAATACACACTGATGTATGTAATTAGACAACACTACATTGGTTATGTTTGTATTCTTTAAATGACGAGAACGCAAATACACAGTATACAGTAAATAGTTTTGGATATAGTTTGGTTTAAATCCACAGAAATTTAAAAGTGGTTTGTATGAGGAGCCTGATATAAGGTATGACTTCGCAAGACAGGCAAGGCACAAAATGTTGTGAATGCATCAAAACGTTAATGCTAAATGTAGATTTTTGGCACTTTTGTTCTCATCCTCAAGTTTCCTTTTTAATTTCTTATGATATTAATTAATATTTTGGTTTTATGCATATGTACTATATCTTTTGTCCCTGCATTTTTTCTTATAGTTGTTGGACTCTTCCAGATGTCGGTTTAGAAATTAATTCTTTGTGAATTTGATTTTATTTATAACAATAAAGAAGTAAATAAACAGAAAAATTGCAGTTTATTTGCCCCCACAGAAATTGCAAAACATGCAGGAAACTTCAGAATTTGTGAAATGAATACTGGGGTTAAATGAATAACGGTAATCTTGCTCTCTTTTTAACCTTAAGGAAAATATTTGTTGCATGGTGAAGTAAAGAAATGTCATATAGCAAGGTAAGGTGTAAAAACGACAGCGGGGGCAAATACAAAAGGAGGATGGATAGGCTGTCTGATATCAGATAATGGAAAATAGAGCGAAGGAAATAAAAAAAAAATGTATACATGAGATGAAGAAACTTGCGTCTGTGGTGGGATAATGTGGTGTTTGAGGGACGTCGCGAAAGGTGCGCGAGATTTGGCGGCATGGATAAGATACCATTCCAAGAGTAGAAATGTAAGGCTGGAGGAGTAAAAAAATGAAAAAAAAGCCTTAACATCTAACACAATGAGCATCAACCCCACCCATCTCCATTGTCCAACCTATTTATCCTACACAAAAGAAACTAGCAGTGTGCGTGTGTAAGTGTGTATGAGGAAAGGGAGAAAAAGATTGAATCTAGAGAAAAACTGGAAAGGGGAGAAAGGAATGGAGATGGTGAGAGAAGGGACACAAACAAGGCTTTTTCCTTCTCCAGTAATGGACTTTTAGTAGTTCGTTTCACCACTCTGTCGCCCCTCCCATGAGACGGGGTTATGCGAAACATTCAGAGATGTTATTTTTTATTTTAAACCTACTATTCTTTCCTGAAACGATTTCATTCACATTTTACTTGAGCCATCAATAGTTTCACTGCCTCTATCCTATTGAGTTTAAGCGAAGGCATTACCTCTATTGCACCAATATCAGAACGTTTCGTAAGCTCCATCGTAGTGTTTTCCGATCATTACTTCCGTTTCCTGTATTGGTTAAACATCTGAGGCTTCCCTACGTAGCCCTTTTCTTTGAAAAAATTGCTTTGGCTGAAATGTATATGTTCCTTTATTACGTAAACGACATGCCCTTCTGCGGCTTTTTGCTATTCAACGCTGCTCTTCCCAATGGACGCTCATTAGATTGGTATTTGGTTCTAATAGGTTGTTAGGCTTAACATTCTATTGGCTTTCATTGCAGAGCGAGGAGCCAGGCAGTGTCTGTGATCTCGCTAGTTGCGAGTTAATCTTGTCCTCCGAGAAATTCTGTCTTTCTCCTTCCCTTCTTTAATACTGACTTTGTCTACAGCATTACTGTGGCCGTGCATAAGGTTTCCTGTTTTTTGTTTGTCAGTACTTGTATGCTTTAAAAATGTAGAAGCATTTCTTTAACCCTACAGCGTTTGCACATAGCTTATTGTCGCAGAAACTTGCTCGATTTCTGACATCACCCAATTATAGAGCATATATGCATATACACATATATCCATCCATATAACAAAACTAATCAAAAGGTTCATTTTATGTGAAATCATTAAAGTTCATTTGGATATAATTTGTCAGATATTTCCCGCGAAATATATGACTGCGAGGAAGCCATACTTACTAACCAGCGGCTGACAATAACAATGCAGTTTGCTGGTGTGTTCTCGATGTCGTAACCTTTTTTGACGTTCCCAAAGTTATTAACAGGTTTCTAGTCCAGGAATGGACCCCAATCATCAGGAAATATCCATAATGACTCAAGAGCGGGCAAGACTTCGGACAACTGCATCTGAGTAAAGTTGAAGTAATGTAATTTGGCATTTTCCACTTTTCTGTACAGAGCACCAAGATTCAAGGCAGAAGTAGAAATTATTTAATTCTGAAAATTTTAGAACCGGAACACTGAAATGTTAGACATGCTAGCGAACATACTCGTATGTATCGCAACGTGCGTTGACCGCACTGTTTTTCAATACTTCCCAATGCGTTTGTAATGAAACCCGAAAGTTTTTAATATCCTAATCCTTAGCTATGGAAACCGGCTGTTTACTGAATTTACAAATATACCTTAAGATTTATCTCTGACAATTCCGTTTCATGAGCATGAACCTGATTACTTCTTTTATTAATGAAGCTATTTCCTTTTATGGCTGCTTCTGTTTACTTATTTGTTTAATGTAGTAAAATAGTTGTAATTTATGCTGTGCCTTATGTTTTGTAATATAATATGTCTAAACATTTATGGATCATTTCAGGTTTTAAATGATCGTTGCTTTATGGGGATAAAGCTTCTTATTTTAGATTTATACAAAGGGAGAAAACTCTCTACTTTCAATTATGTTGAGAGTATTGTGTTTAAGTTCACTTAGCGTTTCTCAAATTACCTGAGATATGTAAATTTGTTCATAGATACATTATTTATCAGCTTTGTGAAAATTTTTCATCTAATATACTCACAAGCCCCGGTTAAAATGTGTAGGTCTATTAGAGGATTAAGCGCTCACTTCTTTCTAGTTATTCAATACAACTCATTGATATGTGCTTACATTCATAATGTAAAAGGTATAAATGTTAAAAGTTTGCTAAAGAAACTGTTCAATAACTGATTTTTGTGGTCACATTCAATATTTAATGAATGCTTATACATTCGTCAAATCGACATATAAACTCTTTTTCCGATAAACCATTCCATTAAATGTAAACACGAAAACGTGTTCTTAGTGCAAACGCGACAATTATTAAAATTTACTCATATTTGCTTGAAAAATTGAGACCGTACGCACTTCACCGTTTAATTCCTTTAAAATACTTTGTCTGATTATCCTAAAAGAAATAAAGTATTTTAAGGAAAATGTTTTCACAACCACATTAATTCTGAAAACAGCTTGCGTCCATAAATCGAATGCAATTGTAGTTGTTTTGACTCAGACTATCTGAAATTCAGTAATTCTGCATGATTGAGTAGACAAAGTCATCCCGGGTGCGTTGATTGGTGGTATACATGTTGGCTTAATAACGACATTTCCCATATTTCGACACCGACTGCTACCACAAACTTTATCATTAGTTACGGCAGATGATGAGATAATTTAGTTACGTATTTATTCACACAAGCCGAATCCAAACGTTCTCCCTTGGCCTCGGGAATGGTCAACACTATATTTCTCTTCTCTTCTGAAGTTCTCCTCGTTTGGCATATTACTCGTATTATGGCATGGAAATCGGCACACCGCCATTCTGCGAAGATAAGCATGACAAAGCCCGAGGGTGCGTTCGCTAACAAAAAGCTTGTCTTTGGCCACGAGCGAAGGGGCATACACAAATATGTGTACCAAGTAAACAAAGAAAATGTATTACTTTTGGGTGCTCTTTGCGGTACATGGCCTCTTTGTTTCGTCTTGCATTTACAGACAGATCACCATAGTGCTGTGGGCTAGAGCATGGAGCTCTGGTTTCCAGCCACGGAATGCGTCTGTGTTCGATCCAAGCCACGGGGTGTAGATTTTAACTCTCGGGTATAGGACCGGCGCCTCCTCAGCACCGTGAGAAAAGTGAGGAACTGCGATAGGCAGCGATCCCGACTACTGAGGTCAACATACTGGTTGGGGGATACGTGATACTGGCCACATATCCTCGTATCCGTTGGATGATCGCTCAGTTCTGCTGTGCGTACGTGGGCATGAGGGCGGCAGTTGGGTTAGCAGGTCAAGGCCTTTCATGGGCTTTAGCACTATGGGAATAGTATTTATTATTATTCTCAGACGTATAAATAGCAGGAGTTGGCTTCACATTAAATAGAATTAGGGCTTATCCACTGCAAATATAACAAATAACAGGGTTCGATAAAAGGCATGGTTATTACAATTATTATTATTATAGCTGATTTCTTGAAGTGTTACTGTATAATAAATATAAAGTTTATATAATTTCCCTACTAGAAAATAATAGTCTATAAATTCCCTGTTATCTTAACAATAATATAAAAGATTCACGATTAACCGGGGCTACGGTTTAACTGAGGGAGTTATTAGAAATAAACATTTTTTTTGTTTCAGTGCGTAGCTATTGTCCAAGAAAGATAAGAGGGTAGCCCCAAAAATAGCTTAGAAAGACTTCCTAAAATGAAATCCTCTAATTTAATATTACAAACATTCTGTTTGTCCTTTAACAAATGTATAAAGTAGTCCATACTAGTTTTAAGGAAGTATGTCATAATGAATATAAATTTAAGCACTTGTTTCCTATTTTACGAACTATTAGCACAAGATTTCCGTATTATCCGGGTTTTTCTGTATCCGAGGTAGGTACTCTCGGTCCCAATTGGCGGATAAGCGCGTATCTACTGTAATAATAATAATAATAATAATAATAATAATAATAATAATAATAATAATAATAATAATAATAATAATAATAATAATTTCACTTTGTATATTTGACAAACGAAAGTTAAACCCATCTGAAAATTGGCCTGAAAACGAAGCGATTAGCAAAGAAGACGGTATCAGAATCTTACATAACATTTTCGATGTAGAATAATTACTGCGAACAAACTTATGAAGGCTTAAAGAAATTATAGTATTATAATGCTACTAATTATAAGCCCATCAACGATTTATTTCCATCCTCCCCTGAATATTATTTACCTGTAATATGTGTTGGCATTGTGTCTCATAAGAAAGCTTGATACTACTCTTTTTACAAATTACACCTTTTTGCTGTATAAAAGAAGGTTTAACAATGTTTAACACACAAGAACTGAAATTACCACTCATCACTGAATGCCGTTTTGTCTACTACTATCTGCGCGTGTCCTCCTCTAATCAGCATCACTGGTGATGACTAGAAGAAAGAAAACAAGCGGTCTCAATGCCTGGTTTCGAAGAATAAGCAGGAGGATTGAGGTGTCTTATTTTAATGCTCTAAGCGCAGTGGTGAACAGATAACTTGGAGTCCTACAGTTTGACGACTATTTTATCATTAAATGCACATGTATAATTCTTTTAAAACAATGTAAAATGAAATTACAAATCTACCTCCTTTAATTAGTTATACAGGATTTGTTGACTTCTACACTATGTATGTTGTTTAAGCTTATAACTTTTTGAAATCTCAATCAATTCTATCCCGCAATAAATACTATGCTCTAAGGTAGATCAATAAAGGTTTTTTTTCAGATGGAGTTTACCTTGTTCTTAATGAGAGAAATCTAACACATTCAGAAAAACAACCAAATTTAATTGGCATATTATATATTAAAATATATTTTATACCTGTGAGACAAACTATCACCTTTTAGTGGGCATTAAATTTTCCTCTGATTGTGTAGTAAAACATTATGAACTGCAAATATAATATTGTGACATGTGCACAGATAGTCTTGTTAAGACGCTCTCTGGATACCGAAGCACGGCAGTTTGTCCGTGAGTAGGGGCGATTCAGGGGAAACAGTGTCATTGGAAGGGATATGGCGTTACTGACGCCAACTTAGCGTGGCTTCTTGTGTCATTCTGTGAGTAGGCTTCGAGTGAGTCAGACGGACAACTGCCTAAGACATGGCGTCCTCGCCCGGCAGACACATGGGGTAAGAAATCTTTTTATAATAAATCTACCAGCTATCCATTCTCTTACAGTTTTAATTATGATAGTGTAGAGTTCCTTTACTCTCCCTTAAGCCAGATATTGTGTTGGTGTAGTAATTATTTTGTAATCTAACTTTAGCTGCGTCCCTTCGTCGTTGCCTCGTAAATTAAAGTTCTTTGTTTGGTTAACGATCCCTCTCGCAAGCGAGTTGCTCCCATCTGCATTTCTAAGTTAATATAAAGTGAGGCATACGACAATTGGCGGTGGCGCCAGGTATAATTGAATTTGTTGTGAGATTTTCAAGTGCAAAATTTTTTCCCTCTAAAATGTAACGGTTTCTAGCCCTCCACGTGGTCGCGAAAAATCTAAATTTGTTTCTGGCTTAAGGGTAAGGATTTTTATGCTTTAATTTGTGATTCTCTTATTCTAAATTTTGTTACTATCATATCTGAAAGTCTGGTTTCGAAATTTTAATTTTGAGCTCATTTTTGCATTTTTCCATTGTCTGCCGGCGTGACGCTAAAACTTCTGACTTCATTTTCCCCTTGTATTGGCTTCATTTCTTTTTAAATTGTATTGCTGTGCTAAGTGGTTCGTGCTGGTTATTTTCAAAAATGTTTTTGTGAAAGTTGAGTTGTGAAACGAGTGAGATAACGAGCGAGATATTTGTATCTTTGAAAATGTGCTCGTCACGTGTTGGCCATCTAGTTGAAAATCTTGTTTTCTGTGCTTATTAGCAGTGGTTTGGGAACCTATAACTTTATATTCCAGTGATTGTGATTTCTAGCTGTTTACTATACTTTTTGGGACATTTTTCGTGCAACTTTTATGTACGCACGTGTGTTATGTAATTCCCGCGTGGTCATGCATTTCAGCAATAATTTTAGCTTGTGAAACCAGTCTTCCTCAGCACGTGTTTTGGCGCGTTTATTTGCGTGTGTATATCAGATCAGATACATTTGTTTTAAGGAAAGAAAAAAGAGAAGTTTTGTGTGCTACGTATAAATTACAAGTCTGTATTCTGCTCCTTTTGAGATAATGTTAGCGGTAGTCACAGTAGGTGTGACGTGGTTTTTTTAACTTCCAGTTCGAGGTTTCTCACTGAAGCTATCATTTTGTTTTCTTCCATGTGTTCATTCTGATTAAAAAATCTTGGTATTGTGTCCAAGTGGCTTGTGTAGACGTGTGTTAGTATAATTTTCTGATATTTCGCCGCGGGCGCTTAATTGTATTCTTTCTGCAACTGTTTTATTTGGCTATGTTCTGATCTTGCTACTTACATTCATGTGATGCTATAAGTGTTTAGTTTGGTGTAATCTGTATTGCTTTGTCATACTGTTTATTTACTGGTTGCGTAAACTTTTGTGCTGCAATCACGCCTAAGCGACGTACTGCACAGAAATCTGATATAGCAATTGCTCCAGTTAGCGAGCACAGTGAAGTAGAATATATGTCCATTACTCTCTTATATTTTGGTTCATCACACATGTGTATGTCATTTTTTTGTTATTTTCATGTTTCTTGTTATATTTATTTTCCTTATGTCGACGAGGGCGTCGACTTCGGTGGCCAGGGGGAGATGTGGCATGTGCACAGATAGTCTTGTTAAGACGCTCTCTGGATACCGAAGCACGGCAGTTTGTCCGTGAGTAGGGGCGATTCAGGGGAAACAGTGTCATTGGAAGGGATATGGCGTTACTGACGCCAACTTAGCGTGGCTTCTTGTGTCATTCTGTGAGTAGGCTTCGAGTGAGTCAGACGGACAACTGCCTAAGACATGGCGTCCTCGCCCGGCAGACACATGGGGTAAGAAATCTTTTTATAATAAATCTACCAGCTATCCATTCTCTTGCAGTTTTAATTATGATAGTGTAGAGTTCCTTTCCTCTCCCTTCAGCCAGATATTGTGTTGGTGTAGTAATTATTTTGTAATCTAACTTTAGCTGCGTCCCTTCGTCGTTGCCTCGTAAATTAAAGTTCTTTGTTTGGTTAACGATCCCTCTCGCAAGCGAGTTGCTCCCATCTGCATTTCTAAGTTAATATAAAGTGAGGCATACGACAATATTCAGTACAAAATAACATATTTTAAAGGTTATTTATTGAAATGAATTATTTAAAGTAAAGAAAAAGTAAAATAATGCACTTATTAGGTGCCTGAGTAGCATATAATTAACAACTGGAACTCTTCGATGAAGAATTTGAAATTAACTCATTAAAATAAGAATGGTCCCCTTAATGTTGATTAATTTTGGCATGTAGAATCTGAGACAGGGTAAATCTATCAAGCAAGCAAGCAATAATTTTAATTTTTGTAACTTTTTATGGTATATGTGTGTGACTCACACGATATATATGAAATAGCTGTAGGTATTATTATAAGTTGTAACATTTATTCGTATAAGGTACACTTGGTCAGAGGTATTTATTTTCTTACAAATCGTGTTTGCTCGAGAATACTCAAAAGGGGAAATTTGAGTTTGTTTTGTGTACAATCAAGAAGGAAAAAGTTCTTTGTTTCATTATACGAGTTGGAAATGTATAGGCCATGGCATAGAAGGCGAAAAGAACAGATACATTGGGAACTCACTGTGTTACGTGAGGGAAAATATAATGTGATAGAGAAGAAGGACCTATCAAATTTTAGTTTAGATGTTTTGTCAGAGACCCACGTCAGCAGCCTGCGAAATATTTTCCAACAAGAAGTCAATGATGTCATAACTCCAATGTGGAACAAAATGTATGAATACTGAGTACTTCAGGACACAACACGCAAATTGAACGCACAGACACTATGTAAACTCCATGTCGGTCATCGCCGGAAATTACCGCGCAAAACTGCCGGGAATAAGTTTGATAATTCAGCAGAAAGTAAGTTATAAAGAGCAAAGTCCTGGAGTCAAATAGAGGCTATTACAGTTATAAAATCCGCGAAGGTGCTTACAGTTTCACAACAAGTATCGAGTCAATAAATAAGTGACGTATAAGGTAAAACAAGTTACCGACTGAGAGAGCGACGCGAATAAATACTAATGTGATTCGTGAGAAGTTGCACAATCGTAGGAGTGACCAGGAACACCTCTATAGTGATTATTAAGTAAATCCAGTAACTGTTACTTTCACTGTGATTCGTCATTTCTTCTTATGTTTTAAATCCTGCCATCTAGTAAGTTCAACACAGACAGCTCTTGTTACTCCACTGAGAAAATTACAGCCAGTGTAATTCATCATCACTTAACAGAGATAACTGAAGAAGAAACCATATCCAGAGGGCCTTCAAACAGGTACGGTAGCTGTGTAATCAAACAATCACCCTAACACGCGGGTCCCGAAACAGTCACTACCATGTACAGCGCCACCAAGATTCCACTATTAACGATAAAACCACCTCAGATCTCCCAGACCAGTTTAAATCACTTTTAAACGTAAAATTTATATTCAATAAATTTTTCTGTTTTTCTGGAATCGTACAAAACGCTTAAGAAAGAAAAGAAAGAAAATAGAAAGAATTAGCACTGTGTGAACTAAATATTTTGGGACAATCTGTTACATAAATTGTGGAACTATCATAGTGTAATAGGATAGAAGGTACTCTAAATACAATATTAGTTTAGAAAATTAATTAATTCTGTTTTCTTTGAGGTTTTATATTACTTTTGATTTAAAAGACAAACCCTCATTTTATAAAGCATCAGAAAATTAAAGGATAAACATGTTTTATTTTGTATATCTTTGCCTTACATGATTTTTTTCTTAGAACT
Organism: Deroplatys truncata; assembly: GCA_030765065.1. Classification (NCBI taxonomy): domain Eukaryota; kingdom Metazoa; phylum Arthropoda; class Insecta; order Mantodea; family Mantidae; genus Deroplatys; species Deroplatys truncata. Next base: position 174,821,728 of record CM060981.1, read on the forward strand.
AGGAAATCTGACAAGAGATTATTCTGAATCCTTGTAAAAATTGGAATATAAGGCTAAATATTTCCTTTTATTTAAGATGTTGGTAAACAGCAATCTCTTCCTGTAGCATTAAGGTCGGAAAAGAGTGAATTTTCTATCCTCTACAACGGTTGAGTTAGAGAAACTTGCGTTTTGGCACAAAGATAAATAATTATCTATATGTATATTCATATCCATGTTTTCTCAAATTTGTACTCAATAGTTTCTGAATTATGGAATTATTTTTGGAAAAAAGTTGCCAAATTTAAAAACTATCTTCTCCCACAAATTTTAACATTTGTTCTATTCTTTTAAAGTTTGTGTGGTTTTATCCAAAAGTGTGTTTCCAATTTTTAAATTCAGAGTTAATAAGGTAGTGAAAAATATTTGCCACAAGTCGGGGGAAAAACTTAAAAATTTTAGTGACATCACAAACTATTTTGCTATTATTTTCAAAATATTAGTTTGATTAAAAAACTATATGCAAAGTTTTGTAGCTCCTACTTAGAAACATATACTGCCTAAATTTCAGCTTCCCGACTTGAAAACTCTAGAAGCCTATAGAGTTTGAACTTAGCAAAATGAGAAACCTGAAATGTGAGAAAACCTCACTTGAAGCTTTTGGATTCCATTATCTCCTTCAAGGATACCAAATAACGTGAGAAGAGGTGTTAAAAATCGTTCTCTTGGAGCAGGAATAAAAAAAAATGTTACTTTGGGGCGCGACCATATCATATCACAGTGCCTTATACCACTCGGCCATTGAGCACATGGTAGTATCAGAATTGTCTAATGTCATTAAATCCGTAATATTGTGAGTGATACAAGCTATTGCCATTCCTTTGCCTTAAGGCACTTAACCAATACGTCTGACAACACCGCTATGATATGAACTCTCGAACGAGTAAATACCCGTTTCCTACCCACTTACAACGAGAGGGCATGTGAACCAGAAGCTCGAATATAATTCGGTATATTCGTTGCTGCTTTTCGAACGGGTTGAACTGGAAAAAAAACGAGCGAGTCGCATTATGTGCCATATGAAGCGAACGGATAAAAGGCATTTGCTTAAAGCTCTAAAGAGGACTGAGTGGGGGCGATCCCTCCAAATTACATTATATTTCGAGCACTGTAACTATGGGAACATGAGGAAGTGGTAGAGCTATCACGATTATTGATACGAAAAGCTGGTAAATTCACGTATGCTAGTATGTTTTATAATCCTGTTAAGTGCATTATCTGGATATAAATCCCAAACAAGATGAATGTCCGATAGATCCTTTACATCCAGAGAAGAGGTGACGTTCCACTGGGAGGGAATACTTGATACGTAATCTAGTAGTCATACACTCTAACGAAACGGTAGAAGCGGAAAATCACAGCCCTCAGCACCTAACTAAAAGAATAATGGAATTGTATTTAAGTTTCGCTAAGTTAAAAGCTTGGGAGTGATGCTGATCATGATGACAGTAATAAATGTAAGACATATATATTTGGCGGCATATTAAAATTCCAGTGATTTCAGAATACTCATTCTCTATTCTTACTTTCTATAGTCAACGTCGTGATTTTAATCTAAGCTTTACCTTCCTTTCCCTTAGTGACCCTGAAGAGTCAAATGGAGAGAATCCGCATTGCACACCTGCGTATCCACAATACGGAGGTGTGCAAATAAGATAAGCGGTTCTTTCTCTTATCACTGTACCATCATGTGAAAGATAACTGTTATTTCTTAGCACATGTAAAGGAGAAGCAATAGAAATAAACAAACAAATTAGCAATTTGCATTGCGATACACAATTTACTTCATGTACAACATTTTAGAGCCTACTGCTGCCAAGTGCAGAATATTAATTAAGTATCCGAAGTAGTAATTCCTCTTAAAAGTGCACTATGGTGCAAATTGATTTTATATTTAGAATATAATTTTCTAAGGATGTACACTTTACTAAAATATAAGTGTTCTTCATTCTTCTCTCTTTCCTCTTGGTCTCGGCAGCTGAATCATTTATCCTAATATTGTCTAACATCTGGTACTTCCTTCTACTCCAAACATTTTCTCATAAATCGTTCTTTCCAGTACATCTCTAAAGCAAACAGTTACTTCTTTTCTAAAGCACCAGTAAATTTCCTTTTCCTTCCCTAACTTGTTTCAGCACTGTTCTTTACTAGCCCACTCTTACAAAATCAGTTAATATTTATTTTATCTGTTCACTTCATATACCCCATTCTTCTCCATTACCAAATTTCAAATGATTCCAATCGCTTTTTCTCTGTTAGTCACAATCTAGTTTTCTCACTATACGATGCCACATCCGCTTCATAGAGAACTTTCACTGAGTTAAAAAAGCTAATTGTTTCTTTAAAGGTCCACAAAACATGTTTGTTTTTCTACTAACAGTATTCCTAATTTACTTGAATACAGGTCGCTTTCTTTCACACTAGCCGTGTGTAGACACTAAGTATCACTTGAAAAATTCAGTGTTATGACTTGTTCTTCAGGTTTCTTTAAGGATGCTCTTATGGCTTCAGCTGCTATAGGGCGGTACTAATTGAAACGGCAACTCTAGGCCGAGCCCGAGAACTGTAATTATAGATAATTTATTAATTAATTTTTATTGATGTTAAATCATACTATGCATATCTTTTTCTTATACTGCTTGTATAGTTTAAGAAGGGTGATTTAACGTTATGTATGTATCTAGGTTACTAATATTAGAAGAGTTATAAATGGTTTAATGTAAATAATTTAAGCGTAATGTTAAAATACTGTCCACGACGAAATGTTTTAGCTACAGGAACAGTGTCTTCGAAGGCAGAAAATCTATTTTACGATGTCTATCTGGTCGCAGGGCCATTGTTCATACAGCGAGAGTGTAAAGTCTTTGTCCTTTTATTCGATAATTCGCCGTGACCAAGTGAGAGAGACAGCTAGCTTAACGGTAAATTTAGGAAAAGCCACGATTTACGTTAAACGTGGACCAATGAGATCCCTGTAAGTTTATACGAAGTAGTGAGACGCGTCGAGTGGCGCTAAAAATGGACCAATAGGAAAGGAAGCAGCACCAGAAGACTGCGAATATAAATGGGTCTGCTAGGAACAAATTCGGGGCATTTCAGTTTGGCATTTTGTCATTTGTGGGCAAGGAGAGATGCTGCAGGATGTTTGAGAGATATCGCACCAAAAAGGGAATAAAGACAGTTTTCGAAACACATGTAAGAATCGCTACTCGTAAAGAGATAAGAAGCATATCTAAACTTCGCGTCCTGTCCGCGCCGTGTTTCAACAGCGGCGGACAGTATTTTAACGGCGGCAATATCAGTGTTGTGTACTACGTGGATTAGCTAAATAAAAAGAAACGGCAGTGTCATCTTTTCATAACCAAAGCACGTCTATTTCTCCTTTCACCACCACCCGGACTTTACCAAGGATAAGTCCATGCTCCCTCATAGTTTAAAGAAAATTACTGCAGCTAGCCGAGGATAAAAATGCACAGAACCAACACACCGCGAACATCTGGAGCCAACAAGGAGGACGCAGCAAGGTAAGCCGCGAGCAACGGACAGGAGGAGGTGACTGCCGCATCATAGCACATGAACTGCTCTATAGAAATCTATTTAAAGGTCTCAAGAAGTACTACAAAATATGTATAAAGCAAGGAATCCTTAAAATAAGGATTACACTAGGAAATGGACTATTTTCACAGGTTAACAGTGGTTTAAGACAAGGGTGCGGATGTCCCCGCAATGTTTATACAATATGTGCGTATATATATATATATATATATATATATATATATATATATATATATATATATATACATATTATGTATGTGCGTGTGGACGAAATTCTTAGAGAAATTAAAGGGAAAATACAATCTGGAATCAAACTAAATAGGAATAATGCAATGAACATGCTACTCTATCCTGACGATATTATAATAATCAAAGAAACAGAAATGTTTTTGAACTATGAAATGTGCTACCAAGATATGGACTCCACATATCAATTAATAAACAAAAGTAAAGTACTAAAATAGTAATATAGTAATACATAACAAACAAAGTAGAACAAGTAAACCAAATTAATTATTTATGGATGTAATATAACCATCTGGTAAGTCAGGCTTAAACGATCAGGTAAGCAAATTTCAAAACAATTGTGGAATATTAGTAAGAACACTAAAAAGATTAATCATAACAGAAACTAGCTTAAAATGTAATAAAACAGTAACGATTAAACCCTATGTATGGTTGTGAGACATGAACTATAAAGAAAAAAATTGGGATGAAATAAATGCGGCAGAAATAAGTTAGCTCAGAGCTATTAAAAGGTGTATAATAATGGATAAAATAAAAAATGAAGAAATCGGAGAGGAATTAGGTACTGGTCCCATAAATGACAAAATAAAGCAACATAGAGAAATATGGAGAAAACATTTGTAAAAGTTGGACAAAACCCGATATCTAAAAATGACATATGAGTACTAGCCATATGGGACAAGAAATATTGGAAGACAGAATAGAAGATGGAAGCAGACACGAGGGCAGAACAGGAGATATCTCCTAATCCATGAAGAGCTGATGAGATGAGTAGTTAAGTATAAAACCCTGGAATTTATGCACATGCAACATTGAAAGTCACCTTTGAACTATTATTATTTCTCATATTTGAGATCATCTTGAAAGATTGCCGGGATGCTTGAATCGGATGAGGATATTTAATGGGGCGTACGATTATCTCATTGATTAAGCTCAGCGTTAAGAGCATCGGCATGGAGAGTCAAAGATTCGTGGTTCAAGTCTCCGCTGTGGCATTGGAATTTACAGATCTGATTTAACTTTCCAGCACACATAATTGTTTACGGTACGTAGGTATTTATATCTATCCAATTGTCCATTTCTTACTCCGAATCTACAAATGTGTCTTTTTGTTTTTCTTCCAGTAAATACTAACATTCGCTTTTTCGTCTTTCATTTTCATATTGTGTTTCTCACCGTTATTACTTAATGTTTACTAGCAGCATGTTCCTTAGCATTAGTTCTGTTGAGCAGTACCATATCCGCAACAGACCTTGTCGTTTTTATTATTTTTTCTGTTTACTCCTCTCTTGTAGGATATTTAGAAAATGTGGCGATAAAATGTATTGAGACAGAAACTCCAAGAGCGGTAGACACAAATAACAGGAAATGTTACAGTGACACTTGGAATTAATTTGTTTTAGAGTGCAACGATGAAACCGCCAAAAAGGAAGTTTAAATACCAATAAAACTGTTTTACTATAGGAAGTAGTTATCATAATGTTAAAAATGTTAAATTAATATGTTAAATTAAAGCAAGAAGCTAAGAATGTAAATTCACTGAATTTAAGGAGCGCACACTTCAAACTCTTATAATTGTGCATGCTATCCCTCAGCAATCAAATGTGTTGTTATGGGGGAACAACAAACCTCGTGAAGAGGAAGTGAAAAACCATATTGCGAGCATTCTTCAAAGAAGCAGAGGACTAATTAAAAGTTGTAAATTGTTAATAACCAATAAAAGTAACAATTTAAGTTTTTTTCCACTTGAAATTGTTATACGTTACGCAAAGCATAGCATCCTGCGACCACGACTGAAACAAGAAAAAGAAAACTCATAGGACTGAAGCTAGGTCAAGGCAAGGTATTTAGCAATAAGAATAATTACTAACTACAAAACATTAATATAAAATATAATAAAACGTACAATGCACACAACGAACGTGTCCAAGTGTAAATCCCAGGTAGACATAATCACGTTATTAACCGAGCTTCCATTTGCGCAGAAAGGAATCCCTTAACCTCCTTTGTAGCTAAAGTTTTACACTGTAATTATCTTCCTGCCTTTGTTAAGAAACGTGTGGACAAGACTGTCAACAATCCTCTTTATGTTCGGATGCCAAGCCACCTCCCCATAGTTGCCATAAGAGGGCATTCTTTTAGGCATTTGGCTTCAAATTATCTGCACACAAACTATGTCAATACAAAAAATATAAACAACACCGACGATGAGTCATGACGGTGGGTAAACATGGTCTGGTGGGTGTTGTCTGTAAACATCAATTGACTACACGTGGATGGAATTTGTGTGTAAACTACGACCTAATTGCGTAAACATTTCAACTTTATTTCTTTTCGCCCTGGCTTTAATGCCTAGAAGTTCCTAAATCTGGTCATAAATGTGTGAAGTTACGTATATTACGTATACATATTTTTTACGACAATTGTACCCTTTACTAGAGTTAGAGATCTGAGGGACCTTGAGGAACTCAAGGATACAATTCTTTGATGAGATTAAGCACATAGGTATAATTCTGGACGAGGGAAGAAACGTTTGGAGCAAGCATTAACAGCGCCTGCAGTTTCTTACGGATCTGTAGAAACGTACTTCGCACAACCTGGGGACTAACACTGAGAGCTATGAATTGGGTATACATCTCGATAGTTATACCTAGAATCTCTTATGCTGCCGTAATTTTGTGGCTAGCGTTGAAACAGTACCCTAGTACTTGCAGGAAAGTACTTCCTAAATTGCAAAGTATGACCTGCATTAGTTTAACAGAGCATTAGAATTACTCATGCTGCTACCATTGAAGTTTTGTTGGACCTTCCCTCCCTCCATCTTTGAGTGGAAGGGGAAGCTAAAGCTGATCTAAACAGACTTATGTGTAATGGCACTGTGAAACTAGAGTTCTCATACTATGTACAGGAATGTTTCTGGGATATGGAACATATATGGTGTATGAATAAAGACGAAATAATACCAAGACGAACAGAAGGAAAGAAATTCCGTATTTCATTTCCAGAAAGAAGTGAATAGGAAAAAGAAATTAGTCCAAAGATCCGAAAGGGAACCAGTGTGGTTATCTGACGGATCCAAAACTAATGATGGAACTGGACCAGGAGTATTTGGCATTGGTAGAAAACTTTCTTCCACCTTGGACAATATGCCACTGTCTTTCAACCAGAAATGTATGCCATATTTGTGTATGGGAATGGTTCAGTAATGACTATAAAAATACACACATTATTACACTTTCAGATAATCAAGCAGATTTAATGGCCTTGAAGATAGATTAATCAAATATAAGCTGATCTGGAATTCATGGAGTCTCTAACGGCACTGATCTTACACAATTCAGTGCAGTTGGTGTGAGTGCAGGGGCACAGAGCAATACATGGCAATGAAAGGGCAAATGATTTCGCGGAGAAAGGAGCAGAGAATCCTTTTATAGGTCCGAGACCTAGATTCGGGCTATCCTATGGAATAGTCCGGGCGAGGGTGTAATCCGGAAAGAATCAGGTAAAGAATACTTGAGCAATGAAAGTCTTTATCAGGTCACAGACACTCCAAGACTCCTATTAAAGTAATAATAAAAAGAGGCTACACAATCACTGCTTAAAATTAGTGAAACTGCACAAAAACAGTTGGTCTTTAAACAGGACACTATCAGTTGCATGGACATCTCTACAAAATCAGCAAAGCAGTCGATAAAATGTGTAGAAGATGCAGGAGAGCTAGTGAAACAGTATCTCATTTGCTGTGTGACTTTGAAGCTCTCACAGTTCTTAGGGTTAAATACTTTAATCAGGAAACGATGCGACTGCAAGAATTTCAAGAAGTTCTTACTAAGAGACCTGCAGACTTTGCGAAGGAGGGAAAGACCTTAGGGAATTTAATGAAGGGTAGCACAATAGATCATAAGTGTTGCAGTGCATAGGACATTTAATCCCTTCCCTTTCCTTTAAAAATATATAGATATACAATATTATACCTTGGAAGGGGACAACTCGCGTACTTCAAACTATATAGCTATTTCTGGCTAACACCTTTCCTCTAGGAGGAAGGTATGAAGTGAAGCAATCACAGGAGGCTACAGATCACAGGCAGAATACGATAGAGACGCACGAAACTCCATAACAGTTCCAGGCTCGAAAGCCCGTCCCACTACTGGAGCTATCTAGAGGTCTAAGCAGACCTTCATTGTCCACGAGGAATACTCTTTACTTTGAGAAAGCATCCGCACAATCGTTACCGCACCTTCATACGCCAGGAGTCTAAAAGCACACCCTAAAGATGAGAAGGAAACGGTATGAAGGGGAAATGATGGAACGTAAATTGTGGTAGATGAAAAACCACCCTAGCATTCACCACCGACTAGAGAAAACCACGAAAAAATACCCAATATCAGAGTGAGCAGTCGACAGAGCTGAATCAGGGACCTCCACTTTACTGCGGAGCCAATCACTCGATAATCTCTCGAGTTACCTCAGCGCTAGAAATAAAGACAAAGTCAAAATGGAAATGCAATCATTGCGCTTACTTATCACTTTATAGGTTTCTATTTTTGTGGAAAAAATAGACACGTAAACTATGTTACATAGATTAAATCTCGCTGCGGTTTTCCTATGAGGATGAATAATTTAAATTGTTTGTTAAAGGCAGTTACTCATTAAATCTGGTTCAAAGATAACGCTGTTCAAGCACGGAAGTATGTGTTATTTGAAAAAAAGGGTGAGATTTGGTCCGCGAAGGAAGCTTGTCTATTCGTGTGATGGTCACAAATTCTCCTCGTGTCTTTGAGTTTGAAAACGTCAATAGGCAGCATTATACACAGTAACTTACTTTCCGATCATCCCGGTGGTCGGAGAAGTTGGGAAGCAGAACCTATGTTATTAGCGAGTCACAAACATTTCCCCTACCCTTGCTACACGGAACAGACGGCACAAAGAGAGGAGGGCTGTTTCTAAGTCGACCTTTAACATTCCAGCCACGATCACAAAAGGCGAAGGGCTTCCTAATAATATTCAAAACGCGAGACACAGTAGCTCTCTGAGAGGATGTAGGTCACTGTGAGAGAGAAAGCCTGCGTTGTATGCAACCCCTCTCGCCAGAGGGAACCACCGAGTTTGTAACAGCACCTTTAAGGCCCATCGTCCGCAAGAGAACCACCCACTGGACACAGAATGATATCGATCTCAGACTGAAATTGAAACAATTAGCTGTTCAGCATGCACACACTCAGATGATATTAACAAATGTGAAAGTCTTGGAATTTTCCTATTCACACAACTATAAGTAGGAGAGTAGATAATCCATTTTAAGCCAATGCATTTATGAAAAGAATTAAAATTCACAGATTTTATTTGAGTGAGTGCAAATTTTTATTAGAGTACGGCAAGGTACTGCAAAGACAGCATACAACGTTTCGTTTCTTGGTATTCGTTTATTTCATAAATATTAAGGCTGCCTTTCTTGATTAAATGTATTTTTATAAGTAAAGTTATATAAAATTCTGCAAATGCCAAACGGTCTGCTAGATATTACTGCACACTTTACCTTGGCCTTAAGAAAGAATTAAAAGGAACACTAAATGGAGTGTTTTCAAAATTCGAATTAAACTGATTAGGGATAAGGATAAACATTTTCCTATACACACACTCATATACACATACATATATATATATATATGAATAAAAGACTAAAAGTAATTCATATAAATAAATAAATTGAGCACTTTCAAAAACATAATATACATCCTTTTAGTTATAACTTTTAATGTTGCAAAAAAACATAAAAGATAATTGATCAAACCTTCTGACATTGGGAGCATTTTATATAATAGGAATTCAAAAGAGAAGGTTATGAGAAAACCCAGGTGTAAAATTGGAACGCATCAATGTTCAGGAAAATTTAAATATCCGCACAGGTATTTAAATATTGCTTACATTAGTAAATCGAACGATTGAAATGAAAGTATAGGAATTTAGAAGAGAAGATTTTGAGAAAGCCTACAGGTAAAGTTGGGACCTAGTCATAGCACTATGTTCAGGAGAATTTAAATGTCCGTGCAGACCTTTAAATATTGTATAAATAAATAGCTCGAAGGATTAAAACGAAACAACTTTGTAGGTGAATTGTCTTAAAGCAAACTGTCTGTTCCCATAATAAAACACACAACTGTGTTTTACATTTCTAATTCTACAATGAAGTTAGCTTTAACAGAAAGACATGTACGTTTTATTGCAGTGTTAGTATGAAAGAGGTAATCAACTTCATGGGTAAACTCTTCCATTTTGTTGTTCTTTTATGACAGGATGTATTGGCTATAGGTGAACAAACGGAGGGGCACACCACGCGCACTGCGACCTACGTATAGCTATTGTGGCTAAGGCCCTCCAGAAAGAAGGTATGAGGTGAAGCAACCATAGGAGGCTACAGATCACAGCAGACAGCCTACATTGTGAATGAAATTTTAAGTATTTGGCATAATTAAGCAAAGGTAACTTAATTTGTTGTAATAGACGCGCGGTAATGGTTTCAGGCTCGAGGACTCGCGCCACTACTGGAGCCGCCTAGAGAGGGCGATGAGCGAATCACCGAACATGCAGCGCTCTAGGATTCACGGGGATCACTCTTTCCTTTGAGCAAGCAACCGCTACATCTGTCTGGTACCGTCACCTGAAAGATGAAAACGGAATGAAATGGAATAATGGAAAGAGAATCATAATAGCTGAGAAGCCACCCCAGCATTGGTCTACTGACCAGGGAGCCCCACGAAAAATCCAAGATCAGAGTAGGCGGTGGACGGGAATCAAATCCGGGACCTCCTGGATGGGAGTTTCACACTTTACCGCAGTCATTTCGCTCCGTATGTATAGGAACTAACAGCATTATTTGGAAAAAGTTTTACATCTTAATTTGACTATGCGTGTAATCTGATATAAAACCTTAAATATTTACACATCAGTTACAAAGAATGAACATTTAAGTATATGTAAGATAATTCATGGCATAAATAAATATATTTTGTTTTAGAATATATAAATATATAGAATAAATAAATAAATATATTTTGTTTTGTTTGTTTTTGTTTTGTCTGTGCACGTATAAGCGCCTGCTATGCTCTGTGGACGCAACGGAGTGTAATTTCAGCTTCAGTGATGAAGACTGATTAACTAATGAGCGTGTCTCCCACATCACCGCTGCGCCGCCTAGCGCTGGTGGAATATAAGAGCCGAGCCCACCCCCACAGGGAAACCATGAACGCCCATTCCAGATGGGACAAAGCTTCCGCCTATCTAGCGAATTGCTTCAGAGTCCACATAGGAGTCATGCGACACCTGTCGGTTAAGCTGAAAGGCTAAAAGGAAGCTACCTAAGGTGCATCTGCAAACCTATACACCGGAGGACTTAGAAGCGGCAAAGCATGTCCAGAGGGACCTACACATACTTTTTACGCTACTCTCCCAGGTGACCTCATGTGGAGCATCGGTTCATCAGGGGCCTCGACTCCGAGTGTGACTTTGAAGAGGTTAAAGCTGAGCTCTTTGAGGACTACGACGTTGCTGCCTCGGCTATGGCACAGCGGAAGAAGTCAATATCAACAAAATAAGGGCCCATAACGGTTCCGATGCCCCTCTATAAAAGTTCCTGGCGAAGTAATACAGTCCATTAACACTGCTCGGGTATTGTTCCTCATTTTCGTGAAGGTGAAACGCTTTTGTAGTGTCATAGGTGCTCGGGGTTCATCACTTAAGTGTAGCATGCGATCGCAAGGTTGTATGTCTGCGTTGTGCTGGATACCATCTCCTGCGGGACTGCGATAGTGCGCAGAAGAGAGAAAATGTGCTAACTGCCGGCAGCGCCACGTCAGCGTCTACAGAGGATCGCCCAGAACCGGCAACAGGAGACCTGGAAACGGCAACTGCCCGACTGGGAATTTTATTTGCGGCTGCTCTCAAAAGGGGCGAAACGAAGCTACAGCAAGCGTAGGGAGCCTAGGCCCCGACCGGAACATCTACCCCGATGAAGATGGCCACTGAAGCGGTATCACAGCCCCAGCAGAACATTCAGCGGCCAAAAAAGAAGAAGAAAAAGAAACGCAGCAACAAAAATATTGCAGGGAAAACCCAGCCCGATCAATCAGATGCCGCGGCTCCCCAGCAGTCTGAAGATCCGCCCAAGGCGAAGACACACGGCCACTAACGACCTCTATAGCGCCCACTACAACTATGGCATCCGCTGTCAGCACAACCTCGGCACTCCCAACCACCACAACGGCCACTTTGGGGATATTGATTCACAACAAGATTTGGAGGTTCTCCGGTCCCTATCCCTTTGGTCCGATGACCTCAATATAAAGGCCCTTCCTGCACTATGTAACTGCAAGCTGTAGATATCAAACCTGCAGGGGTGCCTAATGCAAAAACGCAGAGTTATGATAGAAACGCTGGAGCATCTGTTCCCGAGTTCCGCCTTGTGATGGCTTTCAGACTCAACCGGAGGCCATATCGAGCTGATTTCTGCAACGCAAACGGGACAACGGGACACTACCATAGCGCAGTTGAGTTCGAGCACACCTACAGAATTGTATTCTAATGGTCTGCGAAACACTTTATTTGCAAGTATTAAACACTCGCTACCAACTTACGTCACGCATTGATCAAAACGAGTCGGCCGACCAGATGGCAGTACTGCAATCTTCATAAAAATCGCATTACTCACACCTCTTCCTTCTTCCTCCCATATAGCATGTGGAAAATAACCCCATTCTGCTTGCCATTGGCGGGCATACACTTTTCTGATAGAGATTTATGACCCTACAGATCATCGCTTCTATGATGCGAAGTAGACCACTCTCCTAAACCTACGTTGTGTAGTGAATTGGTGACCTCAACTTAAAGCATGGGCACTGGCACACAGTCGCACAACCAACAAGAAAGACCGCGTGCTCTGCCTCATCAGCGGAGACCTGAGCCTTATCATGCATGAACCTGAGAGGCCTATGTTTCATCCGGTCCGCGGGAGGCCGGATATCTTTACATCATGATAACCAAAACATTCCACTCCATTTATACCTCTCGGCGGGAAACGAGTTGGATTATGACCACGACCTGTCTGGTAGGCTCCAACGCTGCAATGCCAGCTGCTGATCAGTCCAGACTGGGTCAATGAGATATATTGGAATGCAACGTCCTAGAACTCAGCCGTTACGTTGATCCACCACCTCGCTGGAGGAGGTAGTGGTGGCAGAAGTAACGTTTGTAACGTTTGACGTGCGCGCATACACACACACACACACACACACACACACACACAGAGAATCTCTTCTGATAACCCTAACCAGAGTACTATTCCTAATGAGCTCCGGCAGCTGCTAAATGCAACTTTTCAGAAGCTAAGGTAGTGTTTTTACCATCCAAGGAGACAGGCAGTATACAAGTGGTACAAAAACCTGGCACACAAAGTGGCCTGAGAAAACACAATGAAACATGTAAACCGACAGGAATGGAGCCAGCTATACCTCTTAAATGTAACAATCCGCCAGGAAAAACGATGGCAGGTTATTACATTCCTGAGGAAGGATGAAACTCAGTACCAGCATCTCTTACATGGCACTCGGGGGAGATCCGCTTTCAGCCACACGAGAAAGCCACAGTGTTTGCAGAGTATCTGGACTGTGAATTCGAAACTCGGGAGGACCCCAAGAATTAAGACTTTACTAACCTCAAGCTATCTATAGTCACCCCAAAAGAGATGGCTTCCGAACCACAAATAATAAACCCAAGAAAATGCCCTGGATATGATGGAATCATGGAGCCCTCGCTCCAGCACCTTCCTCTAAAGGCCGTCAGTCACTTGACACGTATTTTCAATGCGTGCTTGTACCTCCATCACTTTCCAACCGGTTGGAAGGAGGCAAGAGTGGTATGCATTTTAAAGCTCAGCAAGGGTCTGGTTTTCCCTTGCAATTAAGCTCCATAAATTTTCTCCCGACCGCTTCAAAATATTTTGAAATATTTCCTCTTACCTGCCTTACCACTCATTTTGAAGATATGCATCTCCTTCCAGACCACCAGTTTGGTTTTCGCTATGGACACTCCACAGCCTTACAGTTACTGCGATGGCCTGAGAAGGTCGCCCTTGGCTTCCAGGAAAACTTGCAAACATTACTTTACTACTGGGTGTAGAGAAGGCCTTCGCCACTATGGCAACTTTTGTACAAATTTAAGGAAGCAGATATACCTTCCCCCTATATTCCACTGATAAGTAGCTTCCTACGAGATCACACTTCAAGGCAAGAGTGCAAATAAAGGTTTCATCACTCAGAAAGCGGGAGTTCGTATTGTCTCCGCTTCTAATGTGGCCTACATGTCTGACTTCTCAACAGAACCCAGGACTGTTACTTGTCAGATTGTGGATGATGTCCGCATACATGAGGATGGCACATAACAAGAATGTCCCTTTTGTTTCCCTCCACTTCAGCGACAGCTTCAAGCCACTGGCAGGTGGAGTGAAAAGTGGAGGATCTCACAAGGGAGCGTACCCAACGTTGTTACGCACATTTTTAATCTATATGTGTTGAACAGAGAATATCGAAACATGCATACCATGCAAATTACAGCTGCCGTGAGCAAGAAAGATAGGAGCTACGAGCTGTCAACTATATACTAGGAGTATACATAAAGACATGTATCCTTGTGTAGATTATTTCAAACGAGACTGAATATTGCAGGTGGACGAGCAAGTGCATTCCGTAACATTTAAATAATTGGGAATAAAATACAGTACGCGCCCATGACAGTTCAGGTGCAGTAGACTTGAAGGCCAATAAGTAATCCGTGTTCTAGACAAACATATTTCACAGCGAGAACATCAACGAAGGCAAGTTGAACACAGGCATCTTTGAAACATTCTTCTGCTAAACCACTCTCTAAACAGCATTCGGAACATACCTGAAGTGATCCTGGATGTTCACCGGTGTAACGTCATTTGAAGGAAGCAAATCGGATTAATTGTTTGAATCTATTTGTGGAAAATTGGAAGAGCACAAACTATTGAATGCGAATATATATATATATATATATATATATATATATATATATATATGGAAGAATTGGACCGTCCATAACAACAATAGCCATTATCATGTATGAATGGATGGTTGCTGCAACTGAACCCATGGCACCATACATTGTGTTTGCTCCCTTAACAGCAAGAGTTCTCCCATAATGTAACTCTGTAGCATATCTTGACTGATCTACATTAAATCTCTTCTGGTGCAAAATTATATTCTTCAATGAAACGCCTTACTTTCTTAAGAAACTCATCAGCCTTCTTTTCTATATTAACGGCATCGCCAACAAATTTTCTGCCAACTTTATGCATGTCATGCTAGAAAAAATCCTGTCTTTTCTCTTGAACCGCTGCAGCCATGATTTGGAAGCATTGAATGTTAAGGCGTTGCTTGGATAAATTTTGTAGCGTTCGGTCGTGTATAATTCCATGTTGTTTTCACATTGCAATGAACTGAACACGTACCTCGTTATTTATTCTTTCTTGTAGCACCTTCCTGTTTCTGTCATGTCCTTTCAGACTCTTTTCGAAGTTTAGCAAAATTGCCTTGATATTTATTTGTCTTTTTTGTGCCATTTAGACAGTGAATTTGACTCTAGGGTACGTGTCTAGAGCTACTCCAGCAGGGAACAATTATGAAGGAACATTTCCTCTTGGCTGCTTGGTTCAGATTTTGTAAGCATCAGACAAGTAACCTTCAGAATATTTTGTTCTATTCTTCCTTGGTGGTGATGGATAATACGAGGAAGCACTGCTCTCGTCACTGCAACGTAATGCTGGACCACTTTCTGAAGTCGTCTCATTTTCCAGCTGTGTCGCTGGATCATCACCAAAACGACTTTCAATATTATCTTCATTGGTGACTTCATCTACCATAAGAGTACTACACTCTTCAACAACAGTCTTCATTAAATAGTTGTTTTATAACCTCTTTGAAAACTATGCGATCTACACTAGTTGGCTTTTCCTCCGAAATTCCGAAGAAAGCCACTAACAACTTCAGGACCACGGCTGTTTTCATCTCTTCACCTCTAATACGTAACTAGCAGACCGGTTCCCCATCAACTCCTTTCTTTACGCTTCATACTCACCTCCCCCTCCTTCCATTTCCAACTGTTCATAGCACTTCAAGTTGCACGAAGTGTCTTTTCTAATGTTCTGAAACATAAATAAACTGATAAAAGTATAGGTACCCTCCCTTGTCAGTAGAACATGGAATGTAAGAGAGAATATTGAAGACACTAACTAAGGATACTTAAAGTATATAATTATGAGAATGCCAGGTGAAGAATATGTTTTAAGACATTCTATAATACCTGTTTGTTAATTATGACGCATTTTCACTTTATATCTATTTATCGTTGGTAAATAGTTTACTTGTGAAATGTTATTTAGCATTGAATTTACTTCAAGGATACTTTCATTCGATTTGATGACTACGTGCACACGATTATAAAATAGGTCTTGTTAATCCATTTTTTGGCGCAGCACCTTACTGTAAAGTGCCACAGGTTTGTCACACGACGGGATTCACTAGACGACTGAGTTTAGCGTACCTCCGTCAGCTTATATTGAGGCAGTATTTTATATCACATCACTGTGAATGCCAGAGTGATTGTAGTGTAAATTAACATTATTGTATGACAATGATTTGAGATGTTTGTTAACTACAAGCCTTGTTAGGAAATAAGTTTACACGGTCTCACTGAAACTGACAATAGGAGCGGGTAACAATAAAATGAGGGGGTGAGTTGTTTATCAATTAGAAGAGACAAACAAATGACGTCAGAGTAGCGTGCCTTTCCTTAGAAATGGAGGGAATATCTTCCCTAGAGCATATGTGTTCGTAATTTTGATTGGATAAAAAAAATAGTCGCTAATGTTGGCGCGCTTTATTAACCAATAGCAGCTCTGTTATAATGTTTAGGCATATCGGGTTGAGGGAGTATAAATTCTAGAGCCAAAGACAAGTATCGTTCAGTTCTACAGAATTATTCACGAGTTACACGTCGCGCAGTTCAACAGAAGCATTCACGAAGTACACGTTACGCAATTCTACAGAATTTCTCGCGTCGTAAAGTTAGTTACAAAATGTGAAATACGCGAATTAATAATGCGCGGCAAATAAGTGATTATAGTTACATTCGAAAATATAACAGTTTCAGTCAGGCGTGTATCAAGAGTAATTATGTAAAATTAATAAAGTGTGACGGCAATAAAAGTGTAAAAACAAATTCCTTTATATCAGTGTTATCTTTTAGTAACAACTCCTTTCCGTTTACACACCCAGTTAAAAGATTTGCTCAACTGAGTAATAATAGCTAGCCGGAGGACAAAGAACCCAAAATTTAAAATAGTAAAACAATAACAGGCGCTCAGCAAATAAGATAATACGAACGTTACCGGGACAAATTGGCTCTTAGAACGTCGGGCGAATTAACTAGGAAGGGACATAATAACCAGAACGTGGAGTGAATGGAACAGTGCAATTAACTAAGGCGCAGATCCCAGAAACAACTACCAGAACGACCGACGACGCGGATGAGAGGACATCAGTAACTACGTAAACAGAAGCCAACAGGGGAATTCGACAACAGGACACCAAGACAGCGAGACGACGCAGATCCATCGTAGTGCAATGATATCGGTGGCTTCACCAGGTAAAATTACGTGATGGAGCCACAGAAACCAAGAAAGTCTGCCACCTGGGGACGCCAGCAAGACGACAAGGGAGGCCCTAACGAATGCCACAGGGGGTATCAAACAAAACAATGAATCAGGATGTGAAATCTATGGTACCTGCACAAGGAAAACTGGACGCAATACAAACTTCTTTTTGTAATCACAAATGGAAAACCCGTATCAAAATGCTTTATTTTCTATACATAATCTCTCTCGTAGACAGAAAGAATCACGAATGTATTAACAATAAAATAATCAAAGAGCTGAAAAACAATAAAAAACGTACAAGGAAACTAAACACAACAGACTCTATGAATCATTAATCAAAAATCAGAAGTATAATAAGCTGCCACTGATTAATTAAATCTTAGATTAAAGTTAATAGCAGAAGTTAAATTCTTCATTTTAGCTTTAAACCAAAATGGGTAGGCAAGCACAGTAATTGAAACTTTGTCAGCAAGTAATAGCTTAAAAAAATATTAAAGCAGATTTAAAGTAATAGCAAATTTAATCACGGGGAAGATAACTAACCCAGTGGCTTTTAAAAAAATTGAAAGTAAAAAAAAAACTATTCAGAGAACTAAATATAACAATATCCTAGTTATACTAAGACAGTTTACAAATTTTAAGCTATACCAAGGAAAGGCAAAATAAATGTAAGCTGAAAAAGAAATAGAAGTTTGATTAGAAATAAAATTTGCTTTTAAAGTTCAAAATCTTTAAACTCCAACGAAATCTAATATTAAAATACCCCCTATATGTACGAAAATGATACAGCACTATTTCCGAAATTTTAAAAATAGAAACCAGCGAAAAAAAGCCTGAATCAAAAACTTAATTACCTTTGCCAGAAAAGGAAAATTTTAACCATCACACCAGAATAAAAAGTAAATGGAAACACTTAACCACCACAGAAGTTAAGCAACAGCACATATGCACTAAAATGATGATAGCAAATCGTGATAAATGTAAAGGTAATGCAGAGTTAGATTCAAACTGTGATTAAAGGTAAGAAATATAAAAACTAAAATCGGCTACACAAGCCAACAAAGGCACAAGGTTAAACACCTAGGAAAGCGACTTTACCAAAAAGCACAAGCTACTGAAAAGTGGATAAGAGTTAACTTTCCAACCCCACTGAATTCAGTATATATATATATATATATATATATATATATATATATATATATATATATATATATATATAAAACTTTAATGGATATGTGCTATATAGTGCATATGTGCATTACTCTAGTAAAACGTGAAATCTTAAAAATTAGTGGTGATGCTAGAATCTTAGTATAATGGTCTGAAAATTCGTACAAAGTAAATAAATTTTGTATCCAGAGGAGAAAGCAATACAAAATTACTCCATGCTTAAGGTGAAGCTTGCTAAGGCCTTTCAAATACGAAAAGATATAAAATAAAAGCTCTTTCTCTGATATAAAGACAACTCTTACCAAAACCCAACATTAACACAGTAAAAGAATGCAATAAACAAAGTAGGTATATTGTAATAATAATGCAGTCAAAGGCGGCAGATGAAATTAAATCTACATTCGCCTTCACAATTCTAATATTTTTTTCTCAGGGAATAAACCATTTAAAATATTAAAAGCATATACACAATTCTAACATTGAACGATTTAACAACCCAAAAAGCTGACACAGGCACTTTTAAATTTGACTTTCCCTTGTAATTGACCTTCAACAGGAATGGCAAAGTGCCAAACATGAACCAGGAAAAACAATCTAGCAATATAAGGTCGTAAAAGTGGGGAAGATAAAACACAGGATTTTAAAGGAACCCCCACATTTCCATTTACTTGAAGGAGTAAGTAAAATACACAAGATTTAATACATTAAAATTATCAAAAAAATACAGGGTTATTCTAAATTGATTACCTGATAATAAAGCTAAATTATACATAGTTATCTTACGTAGTTTACTTCCATTTCCATTACATACATTGACATTCACATTAAGTTTTATTTGCAATGATTACAAATGTTCAATGTGACTCCCTTTTGTCATTTTCATTACATAAATTGACATTAACATTAAGTTTTATTTGCAATGTTTTACAAATGTTCAATATGACTCCCTTTTGTCACTTGGCAGATATCCCACCTGTACGACAGTTCATCCCAGATACGCATGATCATGTCTGCATCTACCCGAGTTTCCGCCACGTCCAATCCAAGCGGGAGTGGCGTGGGATAGGTATGTAGTGACCGCACTGCTGTAAGACTCTATGGCGACTGCTTACTAGGCTCCAGGTGTTGCGAGTGCTTCACATTTTCCCCGCCAGGCGAGCGAGCGGGTGCATGTAGCGAAGTCTGCCGACCATGTTTAAAACTTGATGATATGACATAAGGTTTGATGAACATCAGAATAAATTCCCATCAACAGTTTCGAAATAATTCATTCATACTTCCAGGTAACTAATTTAGAATAACCCTGTATTTTACCTCCAGTCACTTACGATCGCTTCAAATAAATACTGGCTTACGAAATGGGCGTAATTACTTTCCACTATGAATCAACTTAAGCACAGAAATGAGCTGAATCACAAAATCCTACCTTGGACAGTAGTGGATATAGAACTCCTGTAGGAAGCTCTAAAATTCAATAAGTCTTAAAAACAAAGCAGGCCAACACTTCTCACACTGATGACTGCCACGCATTCACTGCCACACACAACCTCCTCTCAGCCACGTGGCACGTTACCGACCCAAAAACGAGGTCAGCCCTCAGGCCGGCAGGCAGCGCCAGGCAGGAAGCCCAAAGCCACATCCCAATCCAAAGAAGAGTATTACAGACCAATTAGAAACTAGTAGGAAATTAAGGGAAGATGTTGGCAAGAGAAATGAGAAATTAGAGCAAAAATTAAATCAAAACAGGAAAGATATTAATGGGAGATTAGAACAAAAACTAACTGAGAGTATTGATAAATTAGAGCAAAAATTAAATCAAAATATGGAAGATAATGGTAAGAGTAACGAGAAATTAGAGCAAAAATTAGATCAAAACTGGGAAGAAATTGAAAAGAAATTTATGGAACTAGATATAGTATGACAAGAATTAGAATTGAAAATCAGGAAATAATAGCAAGTGAGATAGGAAAAGCTTCAAAGAAAATGTCAGACATGAGCAGGGAAATATCTAACCAAAAAAGTGAGGTTGATACTAAGTTTGAACATGTTAGTGTAAAATGTACAGAGTTAAGAAGTCAAATGAGTAGCATTTCAAGTGAGCTAAGAGAGATGAATGCAGAATTAATTCAGGTACAAGTTAATTTCAGAGGGGAGATATCTGAAATTCAGAAGCAGTCGGAAACACAAAGAAATAAGTTGTCCGAAGAAGTTAAAGTTTTGTCTATAAATAATCAAAAACTAACTTCTGAAATTAACAAGCACCAAGCTGTTCAAAATGAGAACAATAAAAAATTGGAACAGATAATAGAAAGTCTGCAAGGTACTGTAAATAAGTTAGAATTTAATTCAAGGGTCAATATATGTGATGTTAATGTATCTGATGCACAGAATAATGATAGAGGTAGTTCCTCAGGTATGACTAATAATGTGAGTGACGCGGCGGCTTCATCTATAGCTCACGCTGAAACTCATAGTGCACAAGTAATGTTAGAGAATTTAAATATGGGAATAAGGGACATGCAAAACTATAATTATATCTTAAGTGATTTGCCACTTCCAAAATTCAATGAAAACTCCAATCCAGTACAGTTTATTGCAGACTTGTCAGAGTACTTTCAAATTAAAAAGATACCGGAAGAATTGAAAATGATAGTTGTTAAAAGATGTTTGGATCAAAAAACTTTAGATTGGCTACAAATGGTATCAGGGGGCGAAATTTCATATGAATCGTTTAAGAGGTTATTCATGAACAGATTTTGTAATGTTACGGTACAGCACAGAATATGAGCAATGCTTAGGCATAGACAATTTGATCCAGGAGAGGGAATAGAAATTACCGCTAAAAAAGAGCAAGAAATTCAGGATAAGTAACGCTGAACTGCAGAACAAAGTATTGGAATGTAAGAGGGTTATATATACATATATACATATATATATGGCAT
Source organism: Deroplatys truncata (assembly GCA_030765065.1). Taxonomy (NCBI): domain Eukaryota; kingdom Metazoa; phylum Arthropoda; class Insecta; order Mantodea; family Mantidae; genus Deroplatys; species Deroplatys truncata. Next base: position 174,843,409 of record CM060981.1, read on the forward strand.
ATGAAAGGAGAAATAAATGTTTAAAAGGGAAAAAGAACATTTTCTTAGTAAACTGTAACCACATTTGAAATGAGGCATGTAATAACGAAAATTTAATGTCATATTAAAGTAAAAGTATGTAGATATAATTCAAAGAGTATTGTGAATATAAAGTACAAAACAATAAAAAAGGGTAAAGATAATTAAAGTAAATTACTTATGTAGCACACAGATAATGTGAAATTATGTCTAGAATTAAGGGATGTAAGTATACTTGTGTAGAGCATGGATATTTTGGTAAATGTGTTCAATAACTACAAGATGAACCAGGTTAAAAATCCTGAGTGCATAAATTTCTATGTCAATAATCAAAGAAAGTATAACCATTTTGTAATAGTGACTTAAATAGTTCAGGGTAAAGCATTTGCTACAAAAAACCTTGTAATATCAGATGTATGTATATAAACACATTAGACCCGAGCCAGTGAATAGTGGCGAGAAAAGGGGAAGATGTATAACGTGTGTAAAATGCGTGTGCAGTGTTACGTGCAAGTGATAAATACCGTGTGTTACAATATTTAGGAGACTAAAAACCGATTTATAAAATTTCCAAAAAAGGTTGTAAATATTTTAATTATGTTTCTAGTGGGGCATATGAGGCAGTATTTTATAACACAACATTCTGAATGCCAGAGTGATTGTAGTGTAAAGTAACGTTATTGTATGACAATAATTTGAGATGTTTGTTAACTATAAGCATTGTTAGGAAATAAGTTTACACGGTCTCACTGAAACTGACAATAGGAGCGGGTAACAATGAAATGAGGGGGTGAGTTGTTTATCAATTAGAAGATACAAACAAATGACGTCAGAGTAGCGTGCCTTTCTTTAGAAGTGGAGCATATGTGTTCGTAATTTTGATTGTATAAAAAAAATAGACGCTAATGTTGGCGAGCTTTATTAATCAATAGCACATCTGTTATAATGTTTAGGCATATCGGGGTGAGGGAGTATAAATTCTAGAGACAAAGACAAGTATCGTTCAGTTCTACAGAATTATTCACGAGTTACACGTCGCGCAGTTCAACAGAAGCATTCACGAAGTACACGTTACGCAATTCTACAGAATCTCTCGCGTTGTAAAGTTAGTTACAAAATGTGAAATACGCGAATTAATAGTGCGCGGCAAATAAGTGATTATAGTTACACTCGAAAATATAACAGTTTCAGTCTGGCATGTATCAAGAGTAATTATGTGAAATTATCAAAGTGTGACGGCAATAAATGTGTAAAAACAAATTCTCTTATCAGTGTTATCTTTTAGTAACAACTCCTTTCCGTTTACACACCCTGTTCAAGAGATATTTGCTCGACTGAGTAATAATAGCTAGCCGGAGGACAAAGAACCCAAAATTCAAAATAGTAAAACAATAACAGGCGCTCAGCAAATAAGATAATACGAACGTTTCCGGGACAATATACACTGGATTTTCGGTGATTTGAACTTTCTTGTGAATTTTCTCATTGGTTGGTGAGAACTGCGAGTCACAAGTTTGGCAACATTTGGAGGCGATTAGGCTTTGCTGATTCGTTCTCTTGAAATTACGTGGGAGAAGACAATTCAGGATTCCCCGTGTTTCAAGGTTATTTTGAAATTTCTTTGGAGTCTGTTGCATAGGTCTTTCTAGCACTTAGCATTAATAAAGAACTGTTGTTCTGTAGCAAACTTTCCCCTCGTCATTGTCAATTACTTGCCATGTGGAAATATTATGCGTCTTACACGTGAGTAAAACACAGCTAATAAAATATTAAATAAAATATACATGGGCTATTTATAAAGTGACATAAGTATATATTGACATTACAGTAATTAAAGCTAATATATACATGATTATAAACGTGATAATAGTGCAGCGGAAAATACTTTCTCAAAATAATTTTAATGTATCTTTTGATTTAAGTAAAATGTAGGTAACTCACTTTCATTACTTGCAATAATATGCTCCTTGCAACATAATTAAAATTTTTATGGCAGGCATTTTACATTTCTTTGCATAATTATAAATACTGCAGTAACGCACTTTGCAATGAAGATAATATACTAAATATATCTGGAGTCGGTTGGTCTGTTGCTACTACAATTATTATTATTATTATTATTATTATTATTATTATTATTATTATTATTATTATTATTATTATTATTATTATATAGGTGCATAAGGTTACTTTACACACTACAAAGGTCGAATTAGACAGTTTACACTTTACAACTGCGTTACTCCTTTCGTTGTTGTCTTTTTTTTAAGTTTTAACAGCTGATTTTATGGATAAACATTATAATTGCATTATTATATGCTAACATACATGTTTATTTACCATATGAAAGCAGCAATAGATTTGTAATTTGATTACTTCTGGCAATTCTCATGTGCTGATTTTGACCTTCTATATATATACACACATATACTTGCTAAAAGCTGCAAATCATTTGGCACGATTCGAATTGCTCTCTGCCGTTAAGACAGCCTCGATTTCACGGCCGAAAATTTGCTGTTGCTGGAGTGTAACTAGAACCGCTGGGTGCTCTATCTCACTGTGGATTAAAATGGGGTGAACCTAGGTTAAATAGTCGGTGGTAAGGCATGCCTGGATGATACGGGGCAGGCAGAAGTACCCAGTATGATACCTGTTTTGTAAATTTCCTAAACATATACTCACTATTTTAAGAAATATTGCATTTTAATGTTTGCTGTTCTTGGCGTTCCATTGGAATGCTTACTATTATAGTAATGACTGAGACGGTACAATGTGACCTGATAATGTAAAGAATGTCAGTAATACTAATTCTTACCTCTGAACCCCAGAAAAAATAATATGATAAATCGACAAGTATGCACCGCCAATGGTCGACATGTGAGCGCCGCGCCTAGTTCGGTACACGTGTTACTTCTTCTTTCATTTGGAGGGTACTAAAATTCCAAAAATCTCTGTATTATATATCAACTTGCTCTATTACCATTCTTTGAAGGGTATACGTAGTCTCCAACGTTGTGTTGTTTTAAAGGTAGACATGGTAACTTACTTTAAAATCAAAGTGGGCCTAGCGCTTACATAGTCGATGAACGCCGGGTTAATAAACAATGATTTAATATGTGTCTAAGGGGATACCTCGTATATGAGTCTAATGAATTTGTTTCGAGGTATAAAGATTTTGTTAACTGAAATATGGTTGCCCCAAAGTAAACAGCCCTAATTCATGTGGCTGTATATGCACCCATAATATAGGATTTTCAATACACTAAAAGAGATTTTTTTTAATTCATTATAAAAGGGTTTTCTGATTAATAATTTACTAGCAACACTGTCAACATGAATGTGCCAACCCAAATATGGTTCGAGATTAATGCCCAAAGACTTGGCAGAATTACGAGATAGCTCTGAATTATTTGTAGGGAAACTATAAAAACATCTCAGTTTCACTGTTGGTTATGATTATTCTGTCCATATGTTACGGAAATCTATACATATATAGGCTATTAACAGAAAAGGGTGTGTACGAAGCTGTAATTATTGACTGTAGTTCAAGATTAATAATCACCACGATGTGCAATATACAACTTTGTACCGCTTCAGAAAATAATACCTTCAAACATTATCTTATCTTCTATTTATCTATTATAGCGCGTCTCACGCTTAAAAAACGTTACAGGATAAATGGGGCGCAATGCTGCCACATGTACTATACCAACGCTTGCAATTTCGGCGTCCAGTTGTGATTGGTATACCACGTTAATGTCAAGTTTTCAATGATACATCAACAAATAGTGAAATATCTGCACTGTTATTTAAGCTATTGTAATAAATTTAATTTCCACCTAAACCCTATCTTGGAAATACGATTTTGCAGCCATACAATGGTACATTATTAAAGAAATACAGAAGTATAAAATTATGAAAGCTAGAATTTGATAGGCTATAATCACTGTTTAGCCTTATAAAAAGTTGCATTCAACGTGGGTAGAATTATTTCAAACGGTAAGGAATGAACGATGCACGGCACTATATTCTATGATTTTGTATTAACCTAGCTCCTTTTGTTCCCTCCACAGTTTTTAATTTCTCTTTTGATGAAGTCTTTTGAGGTCCTTTCATTCGTTCCTTTTTTATTCCAAACACCACTGTTTCCGAACACCTGGTGTCCTTAGCTTTTAATTTTATTGTTTTATTATCAGTCATTTAACTTGACTAATCTAACAGATTTATTGTTAGTTTGCGTTTCTTCTTAGTTTATCAACATTTCGTCTCTTTCTAGCTTCCCCCTCCATAACTTTAAATATTTACGTAAGATGTTAAATAAATAAATTACATAACACTTCATAGTATTCCATTCACTATAAGCGCGCTGAATTGCGATACAGAATACCGGCTTCTTTTGAACACCGTCTCCGACACTTCTCAACATTGTCTCTCGCTTGATCCCCGTTGTAAACCCAATAACAAAGAAGTTTGTTTCCAACTAGTCAACTTTTATACTGCATACGTATAAAGTTTTCTGAAAACAAGTAATTTAAGAAACCATAGCGCTCTCTTATTAAAGCTAGAGGATTCAAATTGGGGCGGTATTAGCACTCTTGTTTACTTTAATTAAGATAAAATGTTATTGTGTTCTACTGTTTGTTAGTTAATGCGCGATAAGCTTAGAAACAGCAAATATCGTACTTTTACTGAAAAAAATTATTTTTCTTAGATATTTGTGCCCACAAAATCTATAATGCTCTAAAATGAATTTGATACAGAACGTATACTCCATAGGATAATGTGTTCAAAGCTGAAAATATAGCAACAGAACAGTTACTCCAAGTTATTAGCTACTAGGCGATAGCGCGACATAAGAAAGGACACGACTAATGGCAACATATGCGTTAGATACAGACAGAGATGTCCTATTTACCTCCATACTGTCTTTTAAGGTTGAGACAGGCTATAGAACCCGCAGATCTGCTCATCTTAATACGTTAAATGCGGAGATTCTTCTTTGTCTGTCTGCCTCTCTATCTCTCCGTGTCCTCAATGATTCTCCTTCTTTCTTTCACTCTCCCTACATGTCCGTCTGCTTCCTATTCCTCTCTTTACCTCACTATCTCTTCCTCCGTCTCCCTCTCCTCCTTTGCATACTCTCAGTTTCTCCCCTCCACCACTATCAACCTTCTCTCTTCCCTATGAACCTACATTCAAGTGATGTTTTGAATTCTGGGAATACAACTGTTTTTCTTCCTGTAGTCTTAATAAAAATATGAAATTAAGTAAAAGTTTTAAGAGTACATAAATGTTATGCCTCTTCCTTACGCTTGTAATGCGATCGGAACTGAAAAGTGTATCGCGGCAACTGCTTTATGTAAATTTATAATAGTAACGAAATATTGTTAGGAAGTTTCAACATTCCGTAAATAAAAAAAAATATTAAGAACAATTGTGGCTACGAATTATGTTATATACCATTACATTGAGACAGTTACTCGCGCACTTAATCTTCCTTAAGCTACAAGCATCCCTTGGGTTGTAGGGAAACACACACCCACAGGCAAGCAATGTAAATAATGGAAATTATAAATGAATAATCCAAAACAGAAATGTGAAATAATACAATGTAACACTGTAAGACAACTTTTACTATAACATTTAGAAATATGTAAGAATCATTGTAATTAGCTAGGAAGCGAGCTAGCCACAGGGGAAGAAGTTCACCGAGATACAAATGTTAATGGACACAGAATTAGACAAAATACCATTGAGCTGAGAGAGAGAGAGAGAGAGAGAGAGAGAGAGAGAGAGAGAGAGAGAGAGAGATCCGAGAAGAAATAAGGTCGAAAAGCCCAGGAAAGTCAAGAAAGTTGGAAAAAGAGTCTGGTGATAGAAAGAGAAACAGGAATTGTGAAGAGACAGAGATACTAGGTTTTACCAGAGGAATCAGACAGAATCTTGACTTCTAAAAGTGAACTAGTTACTTCTCATAGCACGCCAAGCAAATAACGAATAGAAATAAAGATTGGGCAAATGGTCGCGAAAGTTAGCGTCGTAGCAACAAGGTATAAAAGAAAGGCGCGCCTCAGATTTCAACACTCGTTCAACCCTCTGTTTCTTGCATATTCTCTCATGTGAGCTATTTGGTGACAGGTGCTGGAACGCGTATGTACGTGGATGAGGGAGATAGCGTGTGACATAGATTGCGGTCCACTGCAACATTCAAAGCAGGGGAAAGATGTATAATACCGCTTATATATTACTTCATAATTATTTAAAAGAGAACAGTTGCTAGTCGCTTCGATAATTTGTTCTGTCAGAATAAATTAAATCGTTTAAGGAATTCAGCTTATTAATTGCCTTCACCCACAATAGCCTGAGATACAAATAGCTAGAAATGGGAATTTATCCACAGCTACCGACTGACGGACAAGACAGAGAGCTTCTGGGAACCTCAAATTGAAACTCATGATCAAGGAGAGATATCACATGTACCTGGGTATACGTGAAACGCTACACCTGCCCGCTTCGAGGTGGTGCAAAATGAGTAACAGCGGCGCGGGTGATGCAAACATCCGAAGAAAAGAAAGAAGACGAAGAGGAAGAATAAAAAACCCAAAAATGAAAACATAAGCACCCTGCATTGTAAGCCAGGAGTCTGTCAAGGTCGAAAATGACGAATTAGAAAGACTATACCAAATATGGGCATATGTAGATGTCCTTGTGGTAAAACGAAGCCAATATTACTGAAAAGATTATCAGTAAAAATAAAGGACAGAAAATCCTATAAAAGTCATCAATTGACTTTGAGCGGAAGAATGAGCGGAAACTAACCTTACAGTAAGCTTTCAGGTTATAAAGCAGATAAAACGATAAGATTCTTGTAATAGAGGAGAAATTAACAATACGAAAGAGTAAAACCAAAATCAAATCTATAGCATCTGACCTGCATAGTACTTCAAATGACAAAAACCTCATCCTTGAAGTTATTTATGCACAAAGAAAGTCAATCATAGCTGGGGCCTTTAATGCGGCACCCTAAATTGGGGATACAACTCTAAAAAAGCAGTAGGAAGACTACTTAAGTAGCAATTACTATTGCATGTTCCGAATCAGCCAAATACCTTCATGCATATTCATCTCAAACAACCCTAGTGTCAGCCAATATTATAGACCAACGCAAAACAACACTAATTTGAAATCCAACAAACATGGAATGTCAGAAGCTAGGCTTAAACTAGTAATGAAGAAAGAAAACCTGAATTAAAAAAAAACGATTCTTTTGCATTCACAGACTTTCTCTACTCACTCTTCTACAAATTATTCTAACACAATTTTATTCCTGTCTATTTCTTCCAATCGGAATAAACCTTCGTGACAATACATTCGTTTTAGGGATAAGAAGGATGCACGTAGATAAAATTATATTAAGATTTTTAAAAAGCGTTTAATTATGTAATGATTTTGAATCTCCATGCTCCACGAGAGAAATGAATAGCGACTTTGTTCCCTATCGTTTTTTTTCCAAAAATAATATTTCCTGAATGTAACATTTCGTACTTATAGTTCCTACATTTATTTTGGGAAACAAACTTTCCTAATACTCAAATTTCCTATTCATACTATTCCCTAATTTTAATTACTAATGCCTTTTTCCAAGTCTAATACCATTAACCATATTTCTCTAAAACAGCACATTTCTGTATATTATTTCCATAGTCATAATTTTGTTTATTTTATTGCTCTTAAGTTATGTATGACCTTTAATTAAACCAAACAAAGTTTGAAAGCGAAGTCCGGAATTTAAAGCTTAGTTACTATAGTATAGATGGAAACAAATTACTAATGAATGGGTTTGTTTATTATAAAGCTAAAACCTTAAAGAAGAAAGAGTTGTTGAGAATGGCAAAAGTAAAAGTAATGCAATACCTAACATAAAATTATACAGGAACGAAGTGGAATCAGGATTATGAAAGCAATTGAAGAATCGCCTCACTCACACCTGCATAACGGGGAAGAAGCAGAAAAATCACTCCAGGCTTAAGAAGAAAACTCTGAAATATCTCGTGCACAAATATTGTGTATGGACTGTGAAATGCCTCGGCAGGAGTGCTAAACCACTTATCAGATCGGGAAAATTTGAAGAATCTTAAGAGAGAGAAAGAATACGTGAGCAACCCTCTATGGGGCCTCGCAGAATTACCAAGACTCTTCTGAAGAAAGTAAAGAAATGCACAACACTAAGTTTTATTATTTGTCACTAAAAGGAACTTGGAATTAGTATTGAATAGTTCCACATGGTTGATGGGCGGGACTTTTAAAGTAAGTCCAAATTTACTTATACACTTATCCACATCGCATCCTTGAAGAACCAGAACAATGCGATATAACAGTGCCACTGCCTCACGTTTTCGTATTGCCCTTATCATAAGTAATTGCTCAGTATACTGAAGGCAGTAGTGTAATTTTGCATAAAAATAAAATTTTTGCATTAACATAATATTACCATAAAGAATTTTAACTGAATTTGAGAAAGCGATAATTTAACAGCTGAATATTGTAATGGCTAACTTTCAGGTAGCATATTGTTTCTTTCATTTGGCACGATCTTTTTCTAGAAGGGTACAAGTTGAAGATTTGCAAAAACCAGAAACTATCCAGACAACATGCTTGTTAAACAATATACACATATGCTTTTAGCACTGGCATTCTTCTCAGAACAAGATATGCAAGAATGCTCCGAAGAACTGTTACAAACCATTGAAGATAATTTGATAGATATTTTAGATAACTTTAAATTCGCGTATGGTTCTGATATGAGCTAAGGGTAGAAGGAGAGTGATCCCCTCTATGTAGAATGTACGCGAAGCAATAATACACATTCATCGTAAGATAAATAGCATAAACAAGGGCTTTCAGCATAATTTCCAGCTTGTAGGTGAACACCATCCTGTTCTATATTCAGCATTTGCAGACATTTAAAAACAGCAATAATCAGATAGCGAAACAGTTCTTGCAGAATTGGGATTGGGTAATTCTGTTAGAGCTAAAGTAAAATAACGACTTTGGATACAGGAATGTTTACGTCCAATAACATGTGTTACGGAAATGTTTAAATTCATTGCTAATAGACATAATGAAGTAATTAATGTTGTTAGGAATTTATACCTAGGAAATACGATTTGAATAATCACATTTCAGAAATAAGAACACTTTTAAACCAAAATTAGCATAACTATAGTTTACGTATATCCTAAATACATTGAACACATAGTTGGAAAGAGCATGTGGGAAGAATATCGGAAAACCGTGTCCCAAAAACTATACACCTTGCGACAGAAGGAGTGTAGGTCTCCCGCAAAAGAGATGGAACAAATAATTTTATTCTAACTTCAATGAGACCGGAATAAGAGAAGACTTAATCCCTGAAGTTGATAATGATGAATTTCAATAGGAGTAATCTTTAGGAAAAACGTTAGAGAAGGTACCAACTTATGGCCAGAAAAGGTATAAGTATTTGAAAATTGAAACAAATAATGAATATGTCGACAGTGCATAACGGCACAAAAAATATGTATATAAATTGTGTGCTTTAACCAAGTGTATAAGATTTTACTATCCCTTATGGCTTACAAATTATACAAAACTCATTGATAATGAAGAACTTCACAGAAAATTCAAGATATATATTTTTCATGCAAATATGTTAAACATGTGATATTTTAATCAGTATTATTAATGCCTTACTGAGACAATAAAAGTAACGAAAAATTCTTCACGTAAAAATAATTTGGGATGAGGATTGCCTTGAAAATGTAATTCAGGTTATGTTGTGAAAAATTTACTTTTTAATCAATTTGAATTTAATGATATTCCGGTAAATAAAGGGTATCAATGGATAAAACCTGCTATGCTCAACTTACCTAAATACAAAATTAGTTATTTAACCGACTATTCGTTTTCGAATTATGCTGTTCACAGACAAATAGATTTAAACCCAGCCTGCAAGACAGACATACGCGCAGGCGTCCGCAACACTTTTTCTGAAAGTGCTGCTTTTTTGATTCGGGTAGCTCAAAACATGTATTTGTGGTGAAATTTCGCTACCGACTTTTTGGGTGGAACTCAATACTTCCTTTACTTTGTACAATACTTTTAAGTTAAATTAAATTAAATGTTATTTATGGAGGCTCTTTAACTACTATTGTTTTTAACGTCTCATTTTATGTTGGGATGAAAGACCGAGAATGTTGTTCAGAGGCCTGTTTATCAGATTTGAGGTACTTTTACGTACCGTAAATCTATGACACGGGACCACCGGATTTACTTCCCTTCCGAAGGAATCCATGCTAAGGATTTTTACGGCCGAAAAAAATCCATCGCCGAGAAAATAAACCTTATGTGGAACTTCCGAAACGTTCACTGGACGGTAGATACAGAAGTTTAAGATGTAACTGACAAGGACTCTCCATAATAAATTGTGCAAAATACTGTAAAATTTTAGGAAAGTATCACTAAAGTACTATACCAAGAGGGAAAGCACAAAACTCACACACACACACACACACACACACATATATATATATATATATATATGTGTGTGTATCTTTATTGGCGTCATATATCTGGGGGACGTGTTCTTGACATCAAAACAGTACAAAAAGTTCATATGAACATGCGTCTGAAAATCATTTATTTCAGAGTTACAACAAAAAGTCGAAAGTTACAAAATTCTCTCGAAGTGGCTTCCTCTGCTTCGATGCATGCAGTAAGCCTGCGTTCCATTCTCTGGCGTACTCTGTTGAAAATTCTTGGTGTGTATCGTATTTGGTCAAATCCAGTTTGGATACGTCCTCTCAAAATGTCAACATCAGATACAGGAGTCGCATAAACCAAGGAGTTCAAATGTCCCCAGACGAAGATATCCATTGGATTAAAAAACTTACGAACTATCATACTGAAATTAGCTGGAGCACCATCGTGTAAAAACCACATTCGTTGGATGATATCCAGAGGTACACTGTTTGTTCTGTCGTACTTCATCAGGATTTTCAAATGCACAATTATGAGTGTTATGAAAATTGAAGATGCCGTCACGAGTGAATAAGATACAGGCTAGGAAATTGATGAACACAGGCACTGCTATAACATGCGTTGATAGAAACGTCTTCTTGCCTTACAGTCCGCCTCATGTAATCCTTGCACACGTTGAAGTTAATACGAGTACAGAAGATTTTAATGCAGAATTCTCCAGATAGTCGTATGACTAACTCTTTCCCTTACAGCCATACGTCTTGTGCTTTGTGATTGGTATGCATCCACAGAACGAAGAACTCGTTCTTCAAGCTCAATGCCTCTTACCGCTCTTGGTCTCCCAACATCCCTAGTGCTCCACTCAAATGTGCCATTCTCTCTCAAGCGTTGGTGAATTCGTGCGAATGTCCTTGCACACGGTAACTGCCTGTCAGAGTACCTTTCTGCATAAAGTTCACGTGCTCGTGCTGCATTTCTATCTGCACAACCATACATGTAGTGCATATCCGTTTGCTCACTCATGGAATAATTCTTCTTTGACCTATAACCACGAAACGGTTGATTTTCTGACCCACGTACATATGAACATTTTTACTGTTTTCATGTCAGGAACACGTCTCCTAAGTATATGATTCCAATTAGGATACACATATATACGATTGTAGAAAAAAATTACCACACAAGAAATAAAGGAGACAAAGTCAAAGAAATTGCAAAAATGCACAAGGCAAGAATAAAGAAAGAAAAATTACACCACGTATTTGAGTACGGGAGAAAAAGGTGCAAGATTAAAAGAGAATATTAAGGAAACCAATAAATTTGTTAGTTCAACAGACTATAGAAACTATGAACCTTAGTCGCACAAACTACTGAGTTCCTTAAATAAAAAACACCGGAAAGTGTGTAATTGTGTAACAGTTAAAAAAATTTACCTGAACCAATATAAGACAAAAAAATGAATTTAAAGAAACAAAAATTCCTGAAGAAAGAGAGAGGAGATCTTTTTTTTTACAAAATTTACACCTAGAACATCTATATACAAGAAAATCCACAGAGGAAAACTTACAGGATACAATTCAGTATGCTCAAAGCAAGAAAAAACCAGGAAACGATAAAATCTTCCCCTGCAGCATGCAATACTCTTATTAAAAGTTGTAACAAATACTGATGAAATGGCTTCACCCTTCTAAAGGACATACAATAAACATTATTAATAAGATATTACACATAGTAATTAATTATTAAATTTTATTTTCTTGGCTAGGAATCACTAACCGGAATTGTACGGTACGCGACAAAGCCATTTATAAACTAATCCTGTAGCGCTTCAGCGCACGAGGGGGCCAACCTGACTACCAACCTCACGTTCACTTACACTCGGCAGAGGTGAACGATGATCCAACCGATACGAGGAGGTGCTGCTGCCAGCATCACGCATCTCCGAGCCTAAAAGTTGGCTTACAAGCCCATGACCGCTACCTATCACAGCTCCTCGGGATACTGAATGGGTACCGGTCCTGTACTCGGGACCTAAAATCCGTACCTACCTCAATAGGGATCAAAACCGAGCGTATTCCGTGCCCAGGAACCAGAACGCCGAGCTCTAGCACACCGCGCCTCGGCGTAGGACATCAGAGCCGTTTACAAATCGTTATTTTGAAACATTATAGGTTGGCGTGCATTATAGCTGGACGGCCCTTACGTCATCGACTAATAACAGGCAAGGTGCTTAACGGCCATCTAGTCTGTAATATTGTGCGCGCGTGATGCGCTTGTATGCTTGTGAATTAGGAGTTTTTAGATTAAAATACGCTATTGTAGAAGAGAGTTCAGGACGGAAGTGAGACCAAGAATGGGAGACATGGATAGGCAATTTTTATTTGTCCAGCTTTAGGAAAAATGCTCGCTGACATAATACAAGTAATTAAAGCATGGCCGCAGACAAGGATAGGTATACTTCAATTTGTAAGAAAAATGAAAGGGAAGGAGTAGCCTGGATACATATAACTGTTTGATAATTAAAGGGAACGAAGGAATGTTATTACAAGAATGTGTGGGTAAAGCAGATGAAATGCATATTATTTTCTAATGTAGAACTAGAAAGAATGGAGGAAAAGCATAAGTAGCAAGAAATGTTTTTGAAGAATAAAGAAGTTGTATTAAGAAAATGTCTGAAGGTATGAGCAGCTATCTAAATTAGGGGAGTTCTGCCGGAGATAAGGATACAACGGAGACGAGCAATTAAAGAAATGTTAAATAAGTTTGAAGCTACTTTAATGTGATTCAGCTAAGCTCTAAATGATAGAGGTTGTATGTGTAATATGTTTAACTTTTGTATATTGACACAGTTGTGGCTCTTGCCAACTAACTAGGATGTAGACCAAGCCATAAACATATATACACTTAGTAATTTAATAAATAAAAATAAAGTTATGTTTGTGTTGTTACACGCCAGTCAATATTCGAAAGGTTTATTTTCATAAAGTTATTCTCTAGAAGCCTGATCGCTGGTTTTAACTTTCTCTTTTGCGCGTATTTACTCCGCTACTGCAATGATAATTTCACCCCAAAGCCGTTGCCTAACCTCTCCTGAATCGCGAAAGTTCTGTGCAGATTGGTGTTCACAACCATTCTTTATACTTTTTCCATCACTATCATCCATATTTTTATATCCAATCTATACCACTATTATAAAGAGTGAAAATATATATGTCTGTATGTGTGAAATTAGGGTGAAAACAAAAACCACTCAGCCGACTTTGACAATTTTATTCACCACTGAAAAGGCTAAGCCTTCTAATAGACATGGGGTATAGAGCAACTTCTATTTCAGTTCATATACTATGTAATGGTATTTTTGTAATGTGGCACATTTAATACTTGTAATTCACATCACTAAATACCGTGGTGGATTGCTCCCAAAACTGATTAACGTATTGGCCAAAAACGTCGACTGGGAATGACATGCTACAAGTAAAATATTTTGCTTCCAAATGACTGTAGAAACAAGCTTTCAAATGATTTACTGAGCCCGTAAAACATTGAGGTAAAAGTTATTCGACTTGTGTAACATTGATAAGAAATCACTTTAAATATTGCTTGGTCCCCTACTAGAAAGTTCTCCGTCGGCAACTGGCCTCACTAGGATCCCGTTCTCCTCTCTCCCCCAGGGGGTACGGGATTGGCGCTCCCGGGGTCTTGAGCCACACTCACGATTTGATTTCTCTACGAGGTGAGAGGGTTTATGCTAAACGCTCGATTAACTTTGGTCCACAAGTGTGTTTGACCAACTATCAGTTACATTCCTAAAACTAAATTGAGTTTTATTTATGAACGCTCTTTAACTGCTGTACTCCTTAGCGTCCCATTCTATATTGGGCGTGAAAGACTAGAAATTTTGCTCAGAGACCTCTTTATGGCTTGAGGTTCCTTTACGTGCCATAAATGTACGACACTTCCACTTTACTTCCTTTCCAAAGGAAGCCGTGCTAAGAACCTTTATGCGCGAAAAAACAATCGCCTTCTGCGGGAGACCTCGGGAACTAGAGGCTTGCATGGTAAAGTTAACTGCCTGAACAGGTCTGAATGATACCGGTTCCCTGAGTATCATATTGGACTGTGTTCGTATCCGCTGAGTCAGTCCCGGGGAGGGGACATTGCATGAGCTTTTACACTCCTGAAGACGATTAGGCCCCTCTGTCTATGAATTAGTGAGCAAGGTCCAGGCTAGGACTCTAACCTAAGACAGGGTTGGCGATCAGGATGTAAGCATCGGAGACATTTACAATATGGGGGATTTTTTCGCCAGAAAATTCCTAACCAAAAGCAAAAGTAGTATAAAAGTAGTGAATGTTGTGGTCCTCGCTACTTAGTAATTAAGAGATCAGAGGAAGTAGAAGGTACAGTTCAAAAGGATCTCGATAAGATTGCTGGTCCGGTTAAGCTGTGCATTAGATCTCGTAATGGCACGCTCCTGGCTGAAGTACATTAAGCTTCCGAGGCAGCCAAAATCTTGAAACCGACTATCTAAAGGCAAGAATAGTCCACGAGCATCTCCTCGGTGATCAACATCTTCACTGGTCTCCACCTCCAATCGGCTCGAGCTTGACGAACCGAAGTTTTCAACTGAAAAGGGGTCCTCTCCTGAGGAGGAGATGGAGAGCAGAAGGATTCTGCTCGCACTGTCAGAACTACGGTGAAAAATAGGCAGGATTCTTCCTCTGCTAGGAGGTGCTAGCCCGAATCCAAAAAGCGCACAGTCGTGCTCCATGTAGTGGGCTCTTCGGATTCAGAACCTATCCCATTATGAATACTACAGCTATACGTGGAAGTAGAAAACATAGACCAGAGCTTGAATTTTTGTTCAACAAGAATAATCCTTTGGTTATATGTTTGCAAGAGACTAAACTCCATCCGCAAATTAACTTTCAGATCAGGCGGTATACACCAGCACATGGGATCTTACAGCCGAAGAGGGTATTCCTGCACACTGGGGCACTATTTGTGGAATCTATATCCATAGAGTCTAATATCCAGTCAGTGGCTGTAACGGTTAAACTGTGATCCATCCGATTTACCATTTGTAACATTTATCTGCCTCGAACTGATGACCTCTCGCTCATTGATTTAGAAGATCTAGTTTCCTAGTTACCAAAGCCTTTTCTGTTAGTGTGAGACGTTTATGCCTATCACCTCTGGCTTGTGCGAGAGGTAAGTTAATTGCCGACTTCTTTGGACAATTATAACTTAGGTCTTCTGAATAGGAGAGCCTGTTTTTCTTTCAGACTCCTTTAACACGTTTTCACACCTTGATATAGTAGTTTTTTCACCACATTTAGCAGTTTCCTTACAATAGATTGTCATCTCTGATTTATACTCTAGTGACCACCTCGCATGTCTTATAAGTCTCTTAACATCAGGTGTATGTTTCACGCGCTTACCTATATGACGCTTAGATATGCCAACTAGAATCTTTACTCCCAGTTGGCTGTGTTTAACTACAATGAGCACTACTCTGCGAATGCTTTAATCAAACATCCCACATGCTTTCTGCTGCTGAGCAAGCTATTCTTTGTCGACTGCCACTCCCGTCGATTTCCAGTCCCTTGGTGGACGCAGGAATATCGAAATGCTATTCGTGCTCATAGACGTGCTTTCAGAGTTTTCCAGCGTCGCCCTACACTGGATGACCTAATGCGTTCCAAGTCTAGACATGTTTTAAAGGAGAGCAAAAAGATATAATGCCAGAAGTTTATATTTTCATTTAATAAAAATAAATCTTTCTCTGTCGTTTTGGATAAGTAAAGGGGTGTGACCGAAAAATTCGCCCACATGCCTATTGCGGGTCTTAAAACAACTGAAGGAGCTGTTGCTGATACATTTGATGTGGCTAACACGTTTGGCAGTGCTTTCGCTCAGGTGTCTGGCTCAGATAACTATTCCCCGAGTTCTTTCTTGTTAAGACTCAGGTGGAATCTATAGGTTTCTGGTTTCGTTCAGGAAATCCTGAAGATTTTGATCTCCTTTTCACCATGCCGGAGTTAGAACACCCTATTTCAACTTCACGACTGTTAGCATAGGACCAGATCGTATCCACGTACAAATGTTACAATTTCTCTCCTTAAGATAAAGATTTCCTACTCGAGGTCTATAATCACGTTTGGGTTAACGCCACTTTTCCAGAAACGTGGAGGAGGCCACTGACATACCCATTTTGAAAGCTAGGAGGGACCGTTATCTTCCGTCCAGCTACATCCTATTCCCTCACGGGTTGTGTTTGCACGGTGATGGAATGCATGATCAATGGACGGGTGGTATGGCTGTTGGAAACTCACAACCTGCTGACATACACCAGTGCGGGTTTCGAACACGCCGTTCAACAGTAGACCATACTATGTGATTACCGACACAGATATGAACGGATTCATTAAGAGTTGTTAAAACGCAGCGTTAGCTTTTGACCTTTAGAAGGTTATGATACTTGTTGGTGAGCAGGGATACTACGCCCCCACACCTGGAAGATACGTGGACGCTTGCACTGTTAATTAAGGAGTTTATGAGGGACCGCGTTTTCCGAGTAAGGATCGGATCGGTTTTTTCGAACCTTGTTCTGGAGAACGAGATACTTCAGGGATCGGTACTAAGGTTAGACATCCTGGTATAGCAATTAATTTTATCTCTAAATATGTTCCTCCAGGGGTATCGTCATGCTTATTTGTAGACGACTTTGCCGTCAATTGTACTTCTCAACGTACACCGTTTTTGGAACACCGTATGCAACAATGTTTAGATAATCTTCAGGAATGGAGTTCTAAATGGCTTTCGTTTCTTAACTGAGAAGTCAATCTGCTTTAATCTCTGGTGCCGTAGGAGATGATTACCAAATTCCCTCCCTTTTGGTCCAGATTTACTACCATTCGTAAATTCGACGAGGCTCTTGGGGCTGAGAATTAGCTGGTAACGCATATAGCACAATTGAAAGCGCGATGTGATTGTTCTACGAGTACCTTGAGTGTATTAAATGACAAATCTTTTGGAGTGGATCGGACAATTTTGCTGCGACTGTGTCGCACACTTATCCGATGAAAATAGACTATGGATGTATAATTTATTCTACAGCACGACCATCTGTGCTGCGGAGATTAAACACAGTCCATAACCTGGGTACTCGGGTGGCTATTGGTGCTGTTCTCGCTAGTCCAGTTAGGTGTCTTTACGCCGAATCGGCAGAAACTCCTCTGCGATATCGGCGTGATGTCCTCTGAGGAAATTATAGCCCTGCGCTTAAATGTATGGCAAAACATTCAGCGTTCGCTTCTTTTTTCACATAGCGCTGGAGAAACGTTATAGAGATTGCTCCATTTTCCCAAGGCTTGCATGTGTTCGTTCCGTGAGTTTCTTAGAAATAACGACATTGAAATGTTTAGCATATTTGCTAAGGGGAACAGGGTGTTCTCCCCTTGGTTACGTGCGAAATCTCACGTGGATCTTGGGATTGACGGTATACCGAAAGTCTACGATGCCTAAGTTTAGTATCCGCAGCAATTTTTACAACTTGTTTCCGGTTACAGTGACCAAATGTTGGTACACCGATGGATCTATGTGCACGAACAGTGCTGGATGTGCTTATGTTAATGGAGCCGAACCTTGTACTTTCGCTTTTAATGATAGCACTCCCATTTATTGTACAGAGCTTATGCCATATACCCAGCCATTTTGTATGTACGTCGTCGAAAACTGAGTGGCTGACTCATTTTGAGTGATTCCCTTAGAGCACTTCGTGAACTGTACAACTACCACCCCATTGTTCGGCGAATCCCGAATGCCCTCCATGTTTTATATGCTTCTGGCGATAATGTGAAGTGTGCTTGGATACCTGATCACGTTGGCTTGTCGGGGAATGAACTTATGGATATGGCAGATAAAGTGGTATCCACAGAACCCAGTTTTAGAGTATCTCGGATAACGTCGGAGGACTTCATGCTTGTTGTGCGGAGAGCGGTGCTGTCTTGCTGATATGATGAGTGGTCAGCTCTCCGCGGAAATAAGCTTGGAGTAGTGAAGCACATGATAGAGTGGGTAACTTCCTCACGTGTATCTCGTCGTGAGGAGGTGATTTTGGCCCGGTTGCGTATCGGTCACTGCAATTTTATCAACGATTATCTTTTTAAGGGTGCCACTGCTCCAATTGTTTGCTTTGTACCGAAGGTCTGTCGGTCCGTTACCTGTTGCTGGAGTGCATGTCTTCAAGACTATCTGCAGCTGCCGCCCAGTCTTGCAGAGGCCTTAGTGGAAGATAAGCAAGCGGTTGATAGGATTTTTAATCTTGTGTCGAAGGTAAATTTCCAAATGCGTATTTAGTCATGTTGATATCAGGAGTTCTATACTTCTGATTTAGTTTTATATTATCATATTTATTTCTGACTTTTTCAATGAGTTTTTATTGATCTTTATCTCTGGCTTTTGCTATGACGTTTGTATTCATCTTTAGCTCCGGTCTTTGGCATGATATTTTGATCTAATCTTCATCTCTGGTTTTGCCATGCTCTGTTTTACAATGGCACTAATGACCTAGCATTTGAGCGCCCTTAAACTCAAATCATTAACACCATCATTATTCTCCTCTCTTGTCCGTCAGCATAGCTGCTCAGTTTCAGCTGGGGAGAGGAGATACACGACGACAACACTGCCCTTCCCATGTAGTGGCCTGTATGTGAACTTTTGCTAGCTCAGCTGACGTATTTCTTCCAGCCACGTACGTACTGGTATATCACACAAGTTGTAATGCTGGGTGAATATTTCTGGAGTCTGAGGATCTCTCCTAAGGGAGAATCACAGCTACCGGGCATAATCCTATAAATTATCTTGTGGAGTTGTGCAATACTGTACAATTACCATAGATTTAAAAAGATTTCCAACTCCTATGTACTAAAATGCGAACAACTGGAGTTATAAAAGAAAATACCTGCGAAAAAGGTTTTGACTTTAGGTTGAGATTGCCATGGAGTAGAAATAGTTTTCACTCCAAAGAAAATACCTGTAAAATAAGGAAAATGTCAAAAACATTTTATTAAAAGCAACTTATTACACCGGATGGTCCATTTAAGTTAAGATTGTACAACGTCTCTTAAACTAAGCGTTGTAGAAAGAAATGACTTTAATGAAAGCTGCTTGATATGGAGAAAAGTAAATGCCATTAGTCTGGTTTGTTTGAAGGATATTATGGTGGTCATTTTAGTATCAGTATAATTTTTTAAGCGGTAACCCACTTGTAAGTAACACTGTAGTTTCCCCACTTAAAGGAATTAAATTCACCCTAAATGACCATCATAACGTGATACAAAAAACACGACTAATGACATTTTCCTTCCCCCATAATATCAACCAACTTTTATTAAAGACATTTCTTTCTACCACGCTTAGTTTTGGGGATATTGCGCGGCCTCAACTTAAATGTTCCGCGAGTCTGCTCATAAAGGTGCGATACGCATGCGATACTAATGTCAACATATTTTAAGATCCTTGTGCAAGAAATTTTTGTTTATTTGCTTTGTATGTTGTAAACAAGTTCATTAGCAAGTATGCAAAGGGAAAAAACTTTATTCAGAAACGTTAGGAATCAGTCAACCGATAACATATGTAATTAATAACTGAGAAGGTTAATTTTATCGATGATCGCAGATCATGCGTCTTTTACAAAGCGCTTATCTTAGTGTCCTGGGAGTGGTTAATCTTCACATTCACCAGTTTAACCACTATTTCGTTGTACATGTTTAAGGTTTCTGCATTATATAAAAACTACGTAGTTATGTTATTAAATAATTATGGGAACAAAGAGAAGATAAAAACGTTTAAAATTTCACCTATTGTGACTATCTAAAATATTAATTCACCATTCCGGCCAATACTCATTCCACCGCCAAAGGCTACTTATGGACTGTACAGTATTTCCAGAACTTTAATGACTATTGCCGGGTGGGTTAAACAAGTCAGACATTCCGCCGATGTTTCGTACTCTTTTACGTGAATATCAGGGGATTTTCATCCGCTATTAGGACTATCTAGGGCTGTGCGAAATTAAATTTATTAGAGCAATGTACAGTAGCTGAATAAAGAATGGGGAAAGTAAATTAAATTAATTATTTTGTCAAGGAGTTTAAAAGGCTAACCGTACAATGTCGGGTAAGCCCGTTAATAGCTTTTAGTCTTAAGCACATAAAACATAAACAGGTGTATTAAACACGTACATTACATGCTGATTCAGAGGACATCACGCGTTCTATAATCAGGTTAACAAATTGCTACGAATTTTTTTGACGAATTTGTACCTAACATTTTCGTAGTTTAATAAACGGTCGAAAGAAAACACCTTTAACTTGGAACCTTCATTATGAGACTTTGATCGGCAGGCTGATATTTTTATAAAGATAGTGTCTAATAAAATTTGCTTTGACAGAGAAGAAACAAAGAAGCCACTAAGGATACATTATCTAGGATAAACCAAAATATAAGAATAATAACAGTGCGCGCCACCCTTTCCTACAGAATGGAGAAATTAGTGGGCATCTTCTGTCTGCACAAGCACCGTCTTCTCCTAGCTCATAATTCTAGCGTTTCTTGCACCAGCTTCATAAAATCGATTGCGCACTCCTAATTGCTTCGAGAGATTCTCTTGGAGGAGTAGGAACCGCTACTTCAGCTTACCCTTTTCTTCTTCCGCTTCATTTGCTTCCGTCTTTGTTCTTCACTTCTTCTGTCTTGGCTGCAGCTCTGGCAATATCGTATTTAATGAAATCACAGTGGAGGGTTTTCACTTGGTTTTGGACGAGTGTGTCGAATGGAGATTAGGACAGACGCAAGAATGGGGCTCCCGACACCTGGTTACTTTCAATTACATTTTGGATACTTTTAATTTTCCTATTTCTATTCTATATTGTTGTGGGCGATTATTGCGTTTCACTGCAACCTAGATCATCAAAGCACGACAAAATAAGCTGAGCCGAAATGACTTCACAATGTTTCCTTGCACGTGTGACCAAAGTATTGTTGGAGTGATCCTTGTTTGTAACTGTACAGATGAATTAATATAGTAGCCCAACGTATCTTATGTCTAAATGAAAGCTTGAAACACATTGGTAATGGGGAGAAGTACACCTAATGTAAACTGCAGCGTTAACTAAGTTGTGAATGAACTGGATTGGCTAGGACTAGGAATAGGAGCAGAGAGGGAATTCGACTTATGAAGATGTTTTGTGCCTAAGCCCTTGAGGGCGCCCATGGAAGGGAGGAGTGAAGTGATAGGAGACAGAGGGTGGTCGAACCACGAGACAGAGCAAAGGGCAGGGTCTCTGTCTTTTCTCAGATTGTAACTCCCCGGATGACAGCTGGTACAGCCTACTCCCCTCCCCCTGCAAGCTGTACATCCAATTGGGGAGCCCGAGACCGGAGTCTTTCCCCATTTCGGGGACAAAATAATAACATAGAGCATCCATTTCCCCTAAAATGGAACGGCGATACTCCCGCCGACACTTGCAACCCTGAAACAGCAAAGCAGACGAAAGGAAATTTTCCACAGGGTTCTCGAGTGTTCTAGAACTATTTCGACATACTCTGAAAGAAGAGGAGAAGAAGCTTCCAGAAGGTTCTAGTTATCTGTCGATAGCGTGCCCGGTATTTACGCTGAAAAACGGCCGCTATCGTTGGCTATACCTACCGCCCGACGCCAACCTCCTGATAACTTTGGGCCATAGCGGCTGCGTCACATATGAATAACTATAATGTTTCACTTCTGGAAAACGTTCAATTACACATTATTTAAAATGCTTGGAACTACTAACCCTAATTAAACACCTCTCAGAAATCTGTACTAAACGAAATAATATGATGGTTTTTAAGATTGCAAACGAAAAACTCAAACGTAAATACTGGGCACTTAAATATATTCTTGGTTTTTGGTATTGAGTAGATACTACAGCGAGGACCTGGCGTCGCGGTAACGTGTAGACTGGCATTCTGGAGATCCTGGGTTCAAACACCGGGGCCGACCAATCTGACCGAAGCACTTTTCGCGGTTTTCTTGGGTCTCTAGGCGAATGCTTTTTTCTTCACCACCATAAGAGATATTGGGCTGATCACCCATCATGGATATGCTGCAATCCAGAGTTTTCTTGCTCCTGGACTGCCTACTGACCCAAGGAGTTGGCTGAAAAGTCCATGTGGGCAAGTCCAACAAAAATGAGGGTAATCCTTTGATGAAGAAGCAAATACATCAAGAGGGTTTGGTATGTTAATCAACTTTAGCATACTCCACCTCAATGCCAAAGAACACTCAATGGATATAGAACAACTCCATATACGATTAATGAGAAGCTTGAATATGTTAAGTATTTGCAGCGGCTGCTAAAGTCATCCACGGTCAAAGAGTTTGCATTACAGGTTAGAGGATGCAGGGATCAGATGATAGACGTTCAGTTTTCTTTCAGAAACTCTGTGACAGGTT
This sequence comes from Deroplatys truncata, assembly GCA_030765065.1. Classification (NCBI taxonomy): domain Eukaryota; kingdom Metazoa; phylum Arthropoda; class Insecta; order Mantodea; family Mantidae; genus Deroplatys; species Deroplatys truncata. The sequence continues at coordinate 174,866,444 of CM060981.1, forward strand.
GGAAGGGTGAATTAATTATGAAATAAAAGGAAATCAATTAACTGGCTGGAACGAATCAACATTTCTTCGGATTTTTGTACTGGCACATTACCACTGTGCTACCGTGACAAGGTGGCTGAACACGCGCAGTAAAATTTCTCCAATTTGTTTCATATATACCGGTGATCCCCAAGTGATATTTACGAGTTATTGAGGTATTGCCATTTACATTTGCTTAATGATAAATATTCGGCTAAAAATTTGAGTTCCAGTCAGATTAATAGCTAAGGTTCGCTAGATTGCGATTATTGTTAACCGTTGGTTAAACGAAGTACTATTATTAACTTAACCGTATTATTAACGCTAGGTAAGTTGATTTGACGTGGAGGTAATTTGGCATATTTTTTACAGGATTTCATACCAATGGAAATTTGTAACATTAGGTCTTCAAAATAAACATTCAATTGTAATGTACTTGAACCTGAGGCATGGTTTACTATAACAAAATCCAAACGTTTAATTAAATTTGCGCAATGGGCTTTCGGATAAATATAGCTGATTTCCTATAATGTGATAATAGGATGAGCACACATTGTAAATATTGAACTATATGTATAAGGGTTATGCTGTTATTTTAGTTCACATAAGCTACCTTTGTATAGGCTATGTGTATTTCGGTGTATCCGTCAAAGATATATATATATATATATATATATATATATATACAAAGTTAATATATGTAAAATATAAAAAAGTTCTTTATTGCGTGTTAATAATGCTCTACACCCGTTCAGTTACCTTAGGTTCTCAAAATGGTTGCCGTTATCAGCCAGACAGATACTACAACGGCGGATGGCTGCTTAAATTACATTGGTCAATGTTCCCCACAGATTTCTGCATATGCTGTAGTTTATTGAATAAGAACCTTGTGCGTAGGTATTTTCCTGCAAAAAGTTTCTTTAAGGTCCTCCAAGAGGTAAAAGTCCAAAAGTGTTACAATTGGTTGGCGAGTTAGAAATTCAAATATTTCTCTTTGCCCTAAACATTTGTCGCGAATAATGTGGGGTACTCCGTCTTGTTGGTATAAGAAATCACTGTTTCCATAAGTTGCACATATAGCTGGTAAAGTTATTGCTGTGCTTAGTATTTTCAGATTTCTGGTGCCAATAGCTGTACTTTCAAAGAAAGAGGGTCCTATTAACCACACAGATGACAGTTCACATCATACATTCGTCCTCATTACACCACACAATTTTCATCCCAAACTCTTCATCCTTATTTAACATTGGCTGAAGGTATTCACAAGTCTGTGTTCGGGAATCAGGATCCTGTTAACTTAAAGCTTGCAATGATTTTGTTACGCAAACTTTCGATTAGTGACTTTCAGAATGGTCTATACATTCTCAATACTAACGGTTATTTCACTAGCCTAATGCATAGCAGACGTTTGAGACGAAATTACAAACCTTCTAAGATCAGGCAGAACATACATAACTTATATCAGTACGAGGTCTTCTTAAATTCCCTTGTGCACATCACAAATTGTACCATACGTCCGAAATTTACCATGAAGCCGTGTAATGGTCAAGTATGTTGGAGGTTGTGTCGCAAATTTACGTTAGTAGTATAGATAGGGGGCATCGAGGCCAATTTACGTTTATATGGGAGAGATAGGGAGAACGAGGGTAGATGCTAGATTGAGAGTATTCAAGGAAGAAAATGCGCTTATATGGGAGAGATAGTGAAAACGAGGAGAACGACTACGTGGAGCTAGGGCTAAAGGAGGGGAATGCAGTTTATATGAGAGAAGTAGGGGATACGCAGAGAGGTGCAAGATTAGATAGGAGTTGAGGAGTAGAGTATGTTTTATATGGAAAGTTAGGGAAAACGGGGAGAGGTGTTAGGCTAGACAGAGGCTGAATGAGGGGGAATGCGCTTTATACGAGAGAGGTAGGAATACGTGGAGAGGTGCTAGGCTAGACAGATGCTGAAAGAGTGGGAATATAGGCTTATACGGGTGAGATAGAGGATATGAGGGAGGTGCTAGACTAGACAGGGCTTGAAGGTAGAACATGGATTCTATATGACAGAGGTAGGGAAAACGATGATAGGTGTTAGGGATGTTGTGTTGATTCATGTGTAATGTCCATTCTTTACCAGGGTAGCACCATTCAGCATTAAGCAGACGAGCATATTTCACGGTTTGAATGCAGCATAGTGGTGCACGATTTCGCAGTTAATTCAGATGGTATTATAGGAGTTTAGGGTAATTCAGATAGTATCACAGGAGGGTAGACTCCATGGTTTAGGTGCGTATAACTCCGTATGATTTCACAGGTAATTCAGGCATTATCGTTCGTGTTTAGGCTAATTCAGTTAGTATCACAGGAGGGTAGATTCCATGGTTTAGGTGTGTATAGCTCCGCATGATTTCACAGATAATTCAGGTAGTATTGTTGGTATTTAGGATAATTCACTTATTATCACAGGAGGACAGATTCCATGATTTAAGCATATATAGCGCGCATGATTTCACAGGTAATTCAGGTAATATCATAGTTATTTATGGTAGCTCAGTATCACATATTTAGGATAAACCGGATAGTATCACAGGTGTTCATGGTAATTTCAGGCAACGATTTATACCAGAGCAACTTAAGATAATTTTCTTATGATTTAGGTGGTATGATAGGTATTTAACGCATTTAACATGTAATTCAGATAGTGTCTCAGGTATTCATTTTAATATAGAGAGTAATTCGATTCTTTATAAACATTTCTTATTCAATGTTACAACACTTTTATACACTTTTTTCTAAATCTTACAAACTTTTATATGTTGAACACTTAGTGGGTAAGACGAAAAGGATTCAGCAGTTTATAGGGTTACAGTGAGGGTATATAGAAGCAGTATAAACTAGCCCATCCGCATAACTGGGGAGATATTATAACGTTTTAGTCAGCCTTATTGTTTTATATGGTTACAGTTTTATCCAAGTATAGCAGCTTTATCGGTTAAGAATTGCTTCATTAGATAAGGACTGGAAGGGTAGACGTCTCTCCCCGTTACCTAGACTTGAGACTAGTCCTAATAGCAGGGTTAACGCCTCCCCTTCTATCTTTGTCTTTCTTCTTTCTAGGTGTATACACAACACATGAGTAAACTTCAGATTTTAAGATTGTAGACTCGCTGAGAAAATATTCATCTAGAGATTCAGGTTACATTCTTTTAAGTACTGTTTGCTATACGATAATGTACGTAAGCATACGTGGTTATTCCATGCTCGGCAATAACTCTTTTATCAGCAAAAGGGGTCAATGTGATTTTATTCACTTGCACGGTGCTAACAATATGCTCTCGTGACAGGATCAGATTCATGGGCGTTCTTATGATTTCAGGGGGTTTAGAACAGTCTGTAAAGCGGCCAAACGTAGTGTACTGCTTAATAGCACTACCGCTTATACGTTTAATTTTATTTTATCATCGAACCTTGAATATTTAATGTATACATTTTAGGTCGTAGTCCGACAAAGCGTAGCATAATTTTACTATTAGCCTCATCTTTGAATTTTTCCAGCATCTTTTTGCAGCTGTATCCAGAAGCTGAAGAAAACGTAGCTTGTTTTGGTACACATCTTTAATTGTTACACAATGAATGAATGAATGAATTAGCGTCCATATACGTAAGCTTCAGGATTTCAGATCCATAATATGGCAACAACACATCGAGACAGTATTTTATATCATAACACTGAAACTTACAATAGGGGCGGGCAACAATGAAACGAGGGGGTGAGTTGTTTATCAATTAGAAGATACAAGCAAATGACGTCAGAGTAGCATACCTTTCTTTAGAAGTGGAGGGAATATCTTCCCTAGAGCATATGTGTTCGTAATTTTGATTGGATATAAAAATAGACGCTAATGTTGGCGCGCTTTATTAACCAATAGCAGCTCTGTTATAATGTTTAAGCATATCGGGGTGAGAGAGTATAAATTCCGAGGCAAAGACAGGTAACGTGCAGTTCAACAGAATCATTCACGGGTTACACGTCGCGCAGTTCAACAGAAGCATTCACGAAATACACGTTACACAATTCTACAAAATCTGTTGCGTCGTAAAGTTAGTTACAAAATGTGAAATACTCGAATTAATAATGTGCAGCAAATAAGTGATTATAGTTACATTCGAAAATATAACAGTTTCAGTCGGGCGTGTATCAAGAGTAAATATTTGAAATCAATGAAGTGTGACGCCAATAAAAGTGTAAAAACAAATTCTTTTATCAGTGTTATCTTTTAGTAACAACTCCTTTCCGTTTACACACCCTTTTCAAGAGATTTGCTCGACTGAGTAATAATAGCTAACCGGATGACAAAGAACCCAAAATTTCAAAATAGTAAAACAATAACAGGCGCTCAGCAAATAAGATAACACGAAGGACACCGCAACAAATTGGCTCCCAGAACGTGGGGCGAAAATAACCAGGAAGGGACGAAGGAACCAGGACGTGGAGCGAATGGAGCAGTGAAATTAACTACAAGACGCAGATCCCAGAAACAACCACCAGAACGAACGACGACGCCGATGAGAGGACATCAGTAACTACGAGAATAGAAGGCAACAGGGGAATTCGACTACAGGGCACCAAGACAGCAAGACGACGCCGATCCATCGTATTACGACGCAGAGGCGACATATACATCTAGGATAGAGGGACAGGAAGGTGGACATCAAAGCAACATCATGAGATAGCATCATAAAGGTTAGAAAATTGTAAATATTTTCGTGTATCCTAATAAAAATTGTCAGAAATTAAATGTTGTTGAGAAGTGGTAAGATTAAGAAAACAATGTCTAGTAATAATACTGAAGAAACAATTATGGAAGGGGATAATGTAACAGTTAGCTGTAATTCAATTCGGGTTACGGAAAATATCTCAAACAATAAAGGATTTGATGGAGAAAATATTAGTGAAGGAAGTGAGAATAGAATAGCAGGAAATGTTAATTTTAATGCTGATATGATGATGGAAATGCTGAGAAATTTTGGTGAAGCATTAATTAAGAATAATAAGGAATTAAGGGAAGATATTCATAGGAGTTTAGAACAAAAACTAACTCAGAGTAATGAGAAATTAGAAAAACTAACTCAGAATATGGAAAAGAGTGATGATAAAATAGAAAAAAATAAATCAATATAGGGAAGATATGGAAAAGAGTAATAGGGAATTAAGGGAAGATATTGGCAAGAGCTTAGAACAAAACAGGGAAGAAATTGAAAAGAAAATTATGGAGCTAGATAGTAGTATGATAAGAATGAGATATGAAAATCAGGAAATAGTAGCAAGTGAGATAGGAAAAGTTTCAAAGAAAATGTCAGACAAGCAGGGAAATATCTAACCAAAAAGTGAGGTTAATAATAAAATTGAACATGTTGATGCAAAATGTACAGAGTTAGGTAGCCGAACGAATAGCATTTCAAGTGAGTTAAGAGAGATGATGGAGGCTACGAATGCAGATTTAATTCAGGTGCAAGTTAATTTCAGAGGGGAGATATCTGAAATTCAGAAGGAATCGGAAACACGAAGAAATAAGTTGTCTGAAGATGTTAAAGTTTTGTCTATAAATAATCAAAAACTAACTTCTGAAATTAACAAGCACCAAGCTGTTCAAAATGGGAACAATAAAAAATTGGAACAGACAATAGAAAATCTGCAAGGCACTGTAAATAGGTTACAATTGAATTCAAGGGTCAATATATGCGGCGGCTTCATCTATAGTCCACGCTGAAACTCAGAGTGCACAAGTAACGTTAGAGAATTAAAATATGGGAATAAGGGACATACAAAAATATAATTATATCTTAAGTGATTTACCACTTCCAAAATTTAATGAAATATCCAAGCCAGTATAGTTTATTGCAGACTTGTCAGAGTATTTTCAAGTTAAAAAGATACCGGAAGCATTGAAAATGATAGTTGTTAAAAGGTGTTTGGATCAGAAAACCTTAGATTGGCTACAAATGGTATCAGGGGGTGAAATTTCATATGAATCATTTAAGAGGCTATGCATGAACAGATTTTGGAAGGTTACGATACAGCTGCGAGCAATGTTTAGCCATAGGCAATTTGATCCAGGAGAGGGAATAGCAATGACCGCTAAAAAAAGCAAAAATGGCAAATTCACATAGTTAAAGCTGAACTGCAGAACAAAGTATTGGATTGTAAGAGGGTTAACCATGTATATATGCCACAAGAAAGGAGAAATAAATTCAGGACAAAAATAAATTTTTAAAGGGGAAAAATAAAATTTTCTTAGTAAACTGTAACCACATTTGAAATGAAGCATGTAATAATGAAAATTTAATGTCATATTAAAGTAAAAGTGTGTAGATATAATTCATAGAGTATTGTGAATATAAAGTACAAAACAATAAAGAAGGTAAAGATAATTAATGCAAAACACTTATGTAGCATACAGATAATGTGAAAGTATGTCTAGAATTAAGAGATGTAAATATATTTGTGTAGAGGATGATTATTTTGGTAAATATGTTCAATAATTACAAGACGAACCAGGTTAAAAATCTTGGGTGTAAAAATTTCTATGTCAATAATCTAAGAATGTACAACCATTTTGTAACAGTGACCTAAATAGTTCAGGGTACAGTATTTGCTATAAAAATTTGTAATGTCAGATGTATGTATATAAACACATTAGACCCGAGATGTATAACGTGTGTTAAATGCGTGTGAAGTGTTACGTGCAAGTGATAAATACCGTGTGTGCCAAGATTTAGGAGACTTAAAAACCCAATTATAAAATGTCCAAAAAAAGGTTGTAAATATTTATAATTATGTTTCTAGTGCGGCATATGAGACTGTATTTTATATCACAGAACTGTGAATGCCAGAGTGATTGTAGTGTAAATTAGCATTGTTGTATGACAATGATTTGAGATGTTTGTTATCTATAAGCACTGTTAGGAAATACGTTTACACGGTCTCACTGAAACTTACAATAGGAGCGGGTAACAATGAAAGGAGGGGATGAGTTGTTTATCAATTAGAAGATACAAGCAAATGACGTCAGAGTAGCGTACCCTTCTTTAGAAATGGAGGGAATATCTTCCCTAGAGCATATGTGTTCGTAATTTTGATTGGATATAAAAATAGACGCTAATGTTGGCACGCTTTATTAACCAATAGCAGTTCTGTTATAATGTTTAGGCATATCGAGGTGAGGGAGTATACATTCCTAGCCAAAGACAGGTAACGCGCGGTTCAACAGAATCATCCACGGGTTACGCGTCGCGCAGTTCAACAGAATCATCCACGGGTTACGCGTCGCGCAGTTCAACAGAAGCATTCACGAAATACACGTTACACAATTCTACAGAATCTCTCGCGTCGTAAAGTTAGTTACAAAATGTGAAATACTTGAATTAATAATGTGCGGCAAATAAGTGATTATAGTTACATTCGAAAATATAACAGTTTCAGTTGGGCGTGTATCAAGTGTAAATATGTGAAATTAATGAAGTGTGACGGCAATAAAAGTGTAAAAACAAATTCTTTTATCAGTTTTATCTTTTAGTAACAACTCCTTTCTGTTTACACACCCTTTTCAAGAGATTTGCTCGACTCACTAATAATAGCTAGCCGGATGACAAAGAACCCAAAATTCAAAAATAGTAAAACAATAACAGGGGCTCAGCAAATAAGATCACACGAACGATACCGCGACAACATAATAATGATAGTGGTACACTATTGTTTTGGAGGTGTCAAACACAATTATACCGATGTATATAGGTTTGTGGAACACGATCTGTAGGTAGGCCTTATGCACAGTAGCTAGATTAGTAGCATATACTGCCTATCGTTAAACTTAGGCTTGGTAATCAACTTTTCCAGTGTCTTCTCATTTGTAACCAGTCGTATATCCATAGGAGTACGTAGGTTCTCCATGGTTAAACAACACATGGTGTTGTTTAAGAGCTTTTAGAGGTCCTTCTCGAAATCATTTTTAGCTTATTGTCGTGGCCTGTTGTTAAATTCCACATAATGTTTTAATCACTGTGACTGTCGGAATTGTAGCACAGGATGGATTTTACGCAAATGTAACCTGTGATTAAGAGCTGACTTCAAAGTCATGTAATGTACTACATACTTCTTCCGAGGTCCAAGATTGGGTACCAGCTTCTTTGTAGATGATTCCTTGGGCTTCATACACTCAGACAGGGAAGGCAGATCGTTGTGTAGATCGTGAAGTTCTGCTAGATACTCGATATCAACTTCTAACATGTATCCATGAGGATTATCATCTTGTAGTGTATCTAAGTTGTTTTCTTCAGCAGAAATCTACTCAATTCCCCAAATGGAATAACATGACTCATTCCCGATACCATATTGGTTATTGGCGTCGGATGTAATAAATTGGATTGGTCTCGACGGAACATACTTATCCATGTAGGTATTGTTTCTTCGGCATACCTGTGAGAAACTTGGCATAAATCTCCTCTTATACCAGATTCTATCATGAGTAATTGATCATTATCCTGTAACAATTCCAGCTGAAATCCAGTATGCTGTAACATGGCATCCCATGTAAGTCCTGGAGAGGTGAAATAATTTGCAGGGTCGACTTTGTGTGTTTTGAGGGTTTGATCTGTAAATGTCTCAAAGACATCAGCTAGAAGAAGGACATCTGAGGTTAAATACAGTTCGCTGTACTTGCCCAGGTTTCTCACATTAAACAGCATGATTGTAGTGCATCACTAATTTCTTCTTCATTTCATCTATTCTAGAAGGGTGTCCTTAGGAGACAGACAGGTTTCATTCAAAGCATTCCATGAAGTGACGTTATCATAGGAAAATACTCCCTTAGGAGTCATTAACTCCAACTTGTCTTCTTCGAAGTGCTTCAGTGTTTCAGTATACGATGCCGAATTTTTCGCCAGCTTATCCAAGCTTGTACTCAGGAACCGAAAGCTATCCACAAACCGAAGCTTTGTATCTCCTACAAACTTGGAAAATTATATGTACCTTTCTTCAGAGCTAGGAATTACTTCCACCCGCTCACTTGTACATCCCAACTCCTTAACAATCAAATGTAAGTTATACCCACTGAAGTTGTGCATGAAGACTGAAATATATTTAAGTGTTTTGCATGACAAATTACATTCGATGTATAGACTTCCACGATATTCAGCATTGATATGATAATGATCGCGTATTTCATAGTTCTTTTCAATAAAGGTTTTACCACACAAGTAGCATACTGTAGAAGAGTCCAAATCCTGCTGCTGTTGATCTGTAAGTTTCAGATGAATGGTAGATTTGTATATATGATCAACTTCCTTTGCAAGGGATAACAGCTATACCATAAACTTCTGAACAGCATCAACACCACGATATACATACGGATGCTTGGGAAGACCAGTTTCCAGATGTTCAACAGATTGAGCAGGTTTCCCGTAACACAGAAACTCATAGGTACATGCTGCTGATAAGGGGTTGTATATTAAGTTTCAGGGTTGGGGATACACGTATGGCATGGAGCGAGGATGCTTTCAAAGTCTGCATAGATGACGTAAGGTAGATTCAACATCCTTTCAAAATTTTTAAATTGCACAATTAGTAGGCATAGCTACCCTTACAGCACCATGTTGATTACAGATAGATGCATTTCCTTGTAGATTTTCCAACCCACTTCTATCCCCTACCGATCATCAAAATGTGTTAAACAGCGCTTACAGGGTTTTGGGTTTTGCATCTGGGGTAGCAGATTTCAATATATGAAGCGATGTGGAATTTTGCTATTAAAATACCTGAAGTGGATTAGAAATACTGACCTTGTTAAAGTCATTAATAAATACAGAAAAACAAATATACCGAACCAAAATAACTAAATCAATAAAATGGAAAACCTATGGCAATTAAGGTTTTACCGTTTGTGTACTTCATGTAGATTAGTTGGAATCATGTTGGGGCATTTAAGAGAATCTACTTTATGGGATTTTTGTTTATACAATTTAGTGTGAAACTAAGACATTTGGGAACATTAACTAATATAGGGTTATACTTTTGACTTCCCGTATGCAGTTTACATGGAAACTATGTTGCGCTTTTAGTAATGCTGTGTAATACCTGTTCCATTAAATCATATTTAAACAAATATTACTTATAACTGCCTAAAATAAAAGTGGTAGAAAGCTATGTGCAAGAATGAAGGTAAACATATGGGAAATGAAGCAACCTTTGCAGCTTTTGAAAATCTTGCATCCTTTTCGAAATTACTCCTGGTTTCAATTCTTGGAATTATTCTTTTGAGGTCTAATTATTTTGGCTTTGTTGCTGTTATATAAATATTAGCCCAATCTTTCGTTCCTGGGTGTCACTACTATTATGACGTCCGAAGTTATGGCTAGCTTTAAATTAGCATTTTAACACTATTCAAGAGTGCGATTAGTTCATCACTAAATGTAATCCCTGGTTAGCTGTTAACCGAAGGTCGTAATTCCAACACTTATTTATTTATTTATTGCCCATAGACTTCATACAAGTTTCGAGCATTGTCATACATTCTGCATTATCAAATTACATTAAGTACAAATTAATTTACATACCCACTATTTCCTTCGTACTGTTTAACAGTGAACAAGTCTTGGTCACTTATACTTAATTACTATACGGTTTTAAGTTAGATATGTTTCAATATGTTTCATTTATATAACATGACATTTTCGCAAATCTTTATCCACTATAATTAACTTCTACTAACATAAATATCATAGTTAATCCAGTAGTAGTTGTAGTAGTAGTAGTAGTAGTAGCAGCAGCAGCAGCAGCAGCAGTAGTAGTAGTAGTAGTAGTAGTAGTAGTAGTAGTAGTAGTAGTAGTAGTAGTATAAGCAAGTAGTAATAGTCCCGGATGAGCCAATTGGATTAACGATAATCCTGCCGCTAGGGGCGCTCGTGTCGCTAGTGTCGCTGCGTGCGACGGCGGCGGCGGTAAGTTTGAAAAGCGCCCTGAGCGGTAGGATTATCGTTAAATCGATTGGCTCATCCGGGACGAGTTGAAAGAATTGAGGAAGTGACGTGGAGTGTTTTGATTGGTTCGTTAATTTGGGGTGGAAGATGAAGGAAGGAAGATGGAGGAGTATGGAGGTCGCGTGATGGAGAGGAGCTGGGTGGCGAGGTGTTGTCTGTGCGGAGTTCGGTACTGAAAGAGGGAAAAGATGGGGAGCGAGGGATAAAAAGTGTAACAGAAAGTGACGTGTGAAGTTGTGATTGGTGGGAATAAGAAGTGATTTTATTGGTGGAAACGAACAAATGAGAGTTGTTGATTGGTGAGAAAAAGAGAGATTATGATTGGTGGAAAAGAAAAAGGTGTGGGAGTGGGGTATGTTGGAGGTGATGGGAAAGGTGAGTTTTGCTAGCAGCAAGATTTGCAAAAGCCTGTCGTGAACTGATCAGCAATTTTTGAACGTTGGATGGTAGTTTTCTTGAGTGGATAGAGAGATGGGGGCGATATGAGATGCGAAAATGGGAACTAGACAAGGTTGTTGAGACAAGAGGTTTAAGGACGAGGAAATTTGGAGGTTAGTGGTGAACTCGGCGGTCGCAAGAGGTGGGGGTAAGGAGACGCGGTGGTGAGAATGGGGACTAAAAGAAGATGGGGGTAGCAAGAGGTTAGAAGAGTAGATTTTGAGGTTAAAATAGTGGGAACTAAAAATGGCGGAGGGTCTGCGACAAGGAGATGCGGTGAGAACTAAACAAGATGGCGGACACAAGAGGTGGGTAAGGAGGTTTGAGGTTACAGTACCAAAACACGAAAGGATATATTCCTACGCCAAGCAGGTCCGAAAAATAATTATGCGTGTGGTACTTACCTGTTACCGGTGTGGATGCGTCACCAAAAGCGCGGCACGCGACGCGAAAAAATAAAAGCAAACTGTTTTTGAAAATGCTTAACCAGCTTTAAGATCAACCAACATCACTACGCACTGATATACCTAGGTTTTTAAAGCGGTACAGACACCCTTTGCAGAGGCGTAATTTAACTATACCAAAACCTGGTACTGGACAATCGTGATGGTCGCTAGCGTACGTAGGAGCAGGGTTCTCATAGCCGGTCGAAAGCGGTCAAAAACGTGTACGACGTAGGTGTTCACAGTAGCTGCTGTCGAGTCAACCGTCGAGGTGTGAATAAACGAGATCTGTTCTCGCCGGCAATCTGGTTCAGAGATGAGAGCAGCGGCGAGGTGTTGTCTGTGCGGAGGTCGGGACTGAAAGAGGGAAAAGATGGGGAGCGAGGGATAAAAAGTATAACAGAAAGTGACGTGTGAAGTTGTGATTGGTGGGAATAAGAAGTGATTTTATTGGTGGAAAGGAGCAAATGAAAGTTGTTGATTGGTAAGAATAAGAGAGATTATGATTGGTGGGAAAGAAAAAGGTGTGGGAGTGGGGTATGTTGGAGGTGATGGGAAAGGTAAGTTTTGCTAGCAACCGGATTTGCAAAAGCCTGTCGAGAACTGATCAGCAATTTTTGAACGTTGGATGGTAGTTTTGTTGAGTGGATAGAGAGATGGGGCGATATGAGATGCGGTGGCGAAAATGGGAACTAAACAAGGTGGTTGAGACAAGAGGTTTAAGGACGAGGAAATTTGGAGGTTAGTGGTGAACATGGCGGTCGCAAGAGGTGGGGGTAAGGAGACGCGGTGGTGAGAATGGGAACTAAAAGAAGATGGCGGTAGCAAGAGGTTAGAAGAGTAGATTTTGAGGTTAAAATAGTGGGAACTAAAAATGGCGGAGGTTCTGCGACAAGGAGATGCGGTGAGAACTAAACAAGATGGTGGACGCAAGAGGAGGGTAAGGAGATTTGAGGTTACAGTACCAAAACACGAAAGGATATATTCCTACGCCAAGCAGGTCCGAAAAATAATTATGCGTGTGGTACTTACCTGTTACCGGTGTGGATGCGTCACCAAAAGCGCGGCACGCGACGCGAAAAAATAAAAGCAAACTGTTTTTGAAAATGCTTAACCAGCTTTAAGATCAACTAACATCACTACGCACTGATATACCTAGGTTTTTAAAGCGGTACAGACACCCTTTGCAGAGGCGTAATTTAACTATACCAAAAACCTGGTACTGGACCATCGTGATGGTCGCTAGCGTACGTAGGAGCAGGGTTCTCATAGCCGGTCGAAAGCGGTCAAAAACGTGTACGACGTAGGTGTTCGCAGTAGCTGCTGCCGAGTCAACCGTCGAGGTGCGAATGAACGAGATCTGTTCTTGCCGGCAATCTGGTTCGGCGATGTGAGCAGCGGCGAGGTGTTGTCTGTGCGGAGGCCGGGACTGAAAGAGGGAAAAGATGGCGAACGAGGGATAAAAAGTATAACAGAAAGTGACGTGTGAAATTGTGATTGGTGGGAATAAGAAGTGATGTTATTGGTGGAAAGGAACAAATGAAAGTTGTGGTTTGGTAAGAATAAGAGAGATTATGATTGGTGGAAAGAAAAAGGTGTGGGAGTGGGGTATGTTGGAGGTGATGGGAAAGGTAAGTTTTCCTAGCAACAAGATTTGCAAAAGCCTCTCCAGAACTCATCAGCAATTTTTGAACGTTGGATGGTAGTTTTGTTGAGTGGATAGAGAGATGGGGCGATATGAGATGCGGTGGCGAAAATGGGAACTAAACAAGATGGTTGAGACAAGAGGTTTAAGGACGAGGAAATTTCGAGGTTAGTGGTGAACATGGCGGTCGCAAGAGGTGGGGGCAAAGAGACGCGGTGGTGAGAATGGGAACTAAAAGAAGATGGCGGTAGCAAGAGCTTAGAAGAGCAGATTTTGAGGTTAAAATAGTGGGAACTAAAAATGGCGGAGGGTTGGCGACAAGGAGATGCGGTGGCCAACGTGAGAACTAAACAAGATGGCGGACGCAAGAGGAGGGTAAGGAGATTTGAGGTTAAGATTTTTAGGTTAAAACAGGGCGTCAGCATGGGAACGAATTCCAAGATGGCGAAGGCAATGGTGTGGACGAGGAGATGTGAGGTGCGGTGGCGAAAATGGGAACTAAACAAGATGACGAAGACAAAAAGTGTAAGGACGAGGAGATTTCGAGGTTAGTGGTGAACATGGCGGTCGCAAGAGGTGGTGGGCAAGGAGACTTGAGGTTAAGATCTTTAGGTTAAAACAGGACGTAAGAAGGGGTACTAAATCCAAGATGGCGGAGGCAAGGTTGGGACGAGGAGATGTGAGGCGCAGTGGTAAAAATGGGAACTAAATAAGATAGCGGAGGCATGAAGTTGAGGTTAAAAATTGAGGTAAACGTGGAGAGCTTAAACCAAGATGGCGGTGGCGTGAAAATGGGAACTAAGCAAGATGGCGGAGGCAAGAAGTGGAGGGACGAAGAGGTTTGAGGTTATGGTCAACATGCGAAAGATGTCGAACGCAACAGATGGTGACGAGGAGATAGAATTGAGGATTAGGGAAAGATGAAGGAAAACAGGAAGTGACGTGGAGTGTTTTGATTGGTAAAAATAAGACGAAATGTGATTGGTGCGTTAATTCGGGTGGAAGATGAAGGAAAGAAGATAAAAGAGTATGGAGGACACGTGATGGAGTGGAGCGGAGCGGCGTGGTGTTGTCTGTGCGGAGGTTGGGACTGAAAGAGGGAAAAGATGGCGAACGAGGGATAAAAAGTATAACAGAAAGTGACGTGTGAAGTTGTGATTGGTGGGAATAAGAAGTGATGTTATTGGTGGAAAGGAACAACTGAAAGTTGTTGATTGGTAAGAATAAGAGAGATTGTGATTGGTGGAAAGAAAAAGGTATGGGAGTGGGGTATGTTGGAGGTGATGGGAAAGGTAAGTTTTGCTACCAACAAGATTTGCAAAAGCCTCTCCAGAACTCATCAGCAATTTCAGCAGTCGATGTGCGTGGCGATAGGCCCGCTGCGATGAAAGAGCTGCAAACTGCGCGATAACTTGAAAAATATTGCCCGCCGTGACGCATTGCGAGCGCGCGCGTTTACCGTAAACCGTTACAGTTGCCATACTTATATTATCCGTCTTTTTCTTTTCTTTTTTTTTTACGTTTGTTTTTAAAAAAAATAACTAGTTTTTCGGGGGTTTTCTCTGGTTGGTAGACGAATGCAAGCTCTTTCTGCTTTTTCACAGGTTTTCCCTGGTTGGTAGGCGTTTGCTGTAGTGGTTGACGAAGCCCTTTCTAATTTTCGAGGTTGTCCCTGCCCGGTAGGCAAATGATGAAGTTTTTGCTTGTCAACGCACGGATACTAG
Organism: Deroplatys truncata; assembly: GCA_030765065.1. Classification (NCBI taxonomy): domain Eukaryota; kingdom Metazoa; phylum Arthropoda; class Insecta; order Mantodea; family Mantidae; genus Deroplatys; species Deroplatys truncata. The sequence continues at coordinate 174,881,730 of CM060981.1, forward strand.
GCACATACTCGCACACACACACACACCCGTTGCAGTTGCCATACTTATATTATTCGACTTTTCCTTTTTTTTCTTTTTTTTCTTTTTGTTTTTTCGTTTTATTAAAAAATAACTAGTTTTTTTTTGGAGCTTTTCTGCGGTTGGTAAACGAATGCAAGTCCTTTCTGCTTTTTCATAGGTTTTCCCTGGTTGGTAGGCGTTTTCTGTAGTAGTTGACGAAGCCGTTTCTAATTTTCGAGGTTTCTCAGGTTTTTTAGTGGTTGTCCCTGTCCGGTAGGCAAATGATGAAGTTTTACCTTGTCGGCGCACGGATACTAGGCACATACTCGCGCACACACACACACACACAAACGTTGCAGTTGCCATACTTATATTATTCGTCTTTTCCTTTTTTTTCTATTTTTTAAGAAATAACTAGTTTTTTGGGAGTTTTCTGCGGTTGGTAAACGAATGCAAACTCTTTCTGCTTTTTCATAGGTTTTCCCTGGTTGGTAGGCGTTTTCTGTAGTGGTTGACGAAGCCGTTTCTAATTTTCGAGGTTTTCTCAGGTTTTTTTTTTAGTGGTTGTCCATGTCCGGTAGGCAGATGATGAAGTTTTTCTATAATGTCGTCGTTTCGGCTTGTGGCGCACGGATACTAGGCACATACTCGCGCACACACACACACACACAAACGTTACAGTTGCCATACTTATATTATTCGTCTTTTCCTTTTTTCTTTTTTTTTTTAAAAATAACTAGTTTTTTGGGAGTTTTCTGCGGTTGGTAAACGAATGCAAACCCTTACTGCTTTTTCATAGGTTTTCCCTGGTTGGTAGGCGTTTTCTGTAGTGGTTGACGAAGCCGTTTCTAATTTTCGAGGTTTTCTCAGGTTTTTTTTTGGTGGTTGTCCCTGTCCGGTAGGCAGATGATAAAGTTTTTCTATAATGTCGTCGTTTCGGCTTGTGGCGCACGGATACTAGGCACGTACTCGCGCGCACACACACACACACAGACAGACACACAAACAGACACACACACGGACATGTTTCCAAAAATGCTTTTTTTCTGATTCAGGAGGTCTCAAAACGTGTATTTCCGGTGAAATCTCGGTATCGAAATTTTGGGTGGAATGCAATACTTCCCCTACTTACTATACGTGGAAGAGAAAGTAAAAAAGTATAAGTATTGGAAAATTTAAGGAAATAACAAGCAATATCTCGAAAAACGGTTCACTCAACAAAAGAAATGTATATGGCATAAGTTGTGTATTTTAACGCGATCTACATTTTTTGTGTAGCAAAATTTTGTCTATCTCTTACGGTTTATCAGTTATGAAAAAGTCGTTCACAATGAAGAATACTTTTGGAGACATTCCCAGAAAATTCGAGATATACATTTCATTTCTCACGACATTATCTTAAACATATGATATTTTCATCAAAATCGTTAGAGCCATTTTTTAATACAAAGAGAACGGGATTTCACAAGTGAAACAGTACTGTGATAACGATACCAACAAACTAATTATTATTCACCCACTGAAACACATAAAAAAAAATCTGATGTGTAACACTCACATGACTTTCTCAACTCTTGTACAAAGTATTTTTACAAACGCTTATTCCCCATCTAGTTCATGTTAATCGAGATAAACATTTGCAAACTCTATTTTATTGCTAATTTTCTTGTATAAAAAAAAAAATCTGATGTGTAACACTCACATGACTTTCTGTACTCTTGTACAAAGTATTTTTACAAACGCTTATGCTCCATCTAGTTCATGTTAATCGAGATAAACATTTGCAAACTCTATTTTATTGCTAATTTTCTTGTAGATGTAGGGGAAAATATATTTACAAGGGGAATATAGAAAAACAGTAGCCTTTAAGCACATACGTATCTCTTAATAGCTGGTTGCTATGTGCAGCACCATTCTTTTTGCCACAGATTAATACTCTTTGCATATCAAAGACAAAAAAAATGAATAACGAATTTCCATTTGAGAAAATAAGTATTGGAAAATTTAATGAAATAACAAGCAATATCTCGAAAACGGTTCACTCAACAACAAAAATGTATATGACATAAGTTGTGTATTTTAACGCGATCTACATTTTTTGTGTAGTAAAATTTTGTCTATCTCTTACGGTTTATCAGTTATGAAAAAGTCGTTCACAATGAAGAATACTTTTGGAGACATTCCCAGAAAATTCGAGATATACATTTCATTTTTCACGACATTATCTTAAACATATGGTATTTTCATCAAAATCGTTAGAGCCATTTGTTTTTAATACAAAGAGAACGGGATTTCACAAGTGAAACAGTACTGTGATAACGATACCAACAAACTAATTATTATTCACCCACTGAAACACATAAAAAAATCTGATGTGTAACACTCACATGACTTTCTCAACTCTTGTACAAAGTATTTTTACAAACGCTTATTCCCCATCGAGTTCATGTTAATCGAGATATGCACCGATCGCTCTTTCCCTGCAAAGTGCTGCGGCTATTTTGTTTTTATTTTAAAACTATTTTTCGTCAAATAGAACGATTTTGTAGAAAAACCCACTATCGCTTCCGTTTCACACTACGGGCTTTTGCTGTTGGCACCGGGTTTTTATAAGCTCGCTTATCGCAACCGTTGTTTCATCATGCGTGTCGAGTTAAATGCCTCGTTTCGCTAAAAATTGTCTAGTTTTAAAATTTAGAGTCATCCTGTCACGAGCCGCCACTGCACAATTCCCACCGCCGACATAAAGGTTGCATTTATTTTATTGCTGACGAATTTCCGCTTCTCAGGCCTTTCACTGTCATCAGCACAGGGTTCTTTTGCGTGTAGCGCTGTATGCGAACGAGCTGAGCGCAGTTATTCCTGATGTTATTAGTGCAATATTAAAACTATGAGTATCGTGTGTAGTGTTTTATGTTGTGCCAGTGCATACGTGTTATGTAAAATGTATGAATTAAATACAATCAGCAGATACTTCCTTTCTAAGGAGTAACACCAACTGTTGAATATAAATTCTCAAAGTGCTACGTTCGTACGACCTCTACCCTCTATATCTTATAGGTGAGTATGAAAGTATGTAGATCGCGTTAAAATACACAACTTATGTCATATACATTTTTATTGTTGAGTGAACCGTTTTCGAGATATTGCTTGTTATTTCCTTAAATTTTCCAATACTTATTTTCTCAAATGGGAATTCGTTATTCATTTTTTTGTCTTTGATATGCAAAGAGTATTAATCTGTGGCAAAAAGAATGGTACTGCACATAGCAACCAGCTATTAAGAGATATGTATGTGCTTAAAGGCTACTGTTTTTCTATATTCCCCTTGTAAATATATTTTCCCTACATCTACAAGAAAATTAGCAATTAAAAATAGAGTTTGCAAATGTTTATCTCGATTAACATGAACTAGATGGGGAATAAGCGTTTGTAAAAATACTTTGTACAAGAGTTGAGAAAGTCATGTGAGTGTTACACATCAGATTTTTTTTTTATGTGTTTCAGTGGGTGAATAATAATTAGTTTGTTGGTATCGTTATCACAGTACTGTTTCACTTGTGAAATCCCGTTCTCTTTGTATTAAAAACAAATGGCTCTAACGATTTTGATGAAATATCATATGTTTAAGATAATGTCGTGAGAAATGAAATGTATATCTCGAATTTTCTGGGAATGTCTCCAAAAGTATTCTTCATTGTGAACGACTTTTTCATAACTGATAAACCGTAAGAGATAGACAAAATTTTACTACACAAAAAATGTAGATCGCGTTAAAATACACAACTTATGTCATATACATTTTTGTTGTTGAGTGAACCGTTTTCGAGATATTGCTTGTTATTTCATTAAATTTTCCAATACTTATTTTCTCAAATGGAAATTCGTTATTCATTTTTTTTTGTCTTTGATATGCAAAGAGTATTAATCTGTGGCAAAAAGAATGGTGCTGCACATAGCAACCAGCTATTAAGAGATATGTATGTGCTTAAAGGCTACTGTTTTTCTATATTCCACTTGTAAATATATTTTCCCCTACATCTACAAGAAAATTAGCAGTAAAATAGAGTTTGCAAATGTTTATCTCGATTAGCATGAACTAGATGGGGAATAAGCGTTTGTAAAAATACTTTGTACAAGAGTTGAGAAAGTCATGTGAGTGTTACACATCAGATTTTTTTTTATGTGTTTCAGTGGGTGAATAATAATTAGTTTGTTGGTATCGTTATGACAGTACTGTTTCACTTGTGAAATCCCGTTCTCTTTGTATTAAAAAATGGCTCTAACGATTTTGATGAAAAATATCATATGTTTAAGATAATGTCGTGAGAAATGAAATGTATATCTCGAATTTTCTGGGAATGTCTCCAAAAGTATTCTTCATTGTGAACGACTTTTTCATAACTGATAAACCGTAAGAGATAGACAAAATTTTGCTACACAAAAAATGTAGATCGCGTTAAAATACACAACTTATGCCATATACATTTCTTTTGTTGAGTGAACCGTTTTTCGAGATATTGCTTGTTATTTCCTTAAATTTTCCAATACTTATACTTTTTTACTTTCTCTTCCACGTATAGTAAGTAGGGGAAGTATTGCATTCCACCCAAAAATTCGATACCGAGATTTCACCGGAAATACACGTTTTGAGACCTCCTGAATCAGAAAAAAAGCATTTTTGGAAACATGTCCGTGTGTGTGTCTGTTTGTGTGACTGTCTGTGTGTGTGTGTGTGTGCGCGCGAGTACGTGCTTAGTATCCGTGCGCCACAAGCCGAAACGACGACATTATAGAAAAACTTTATCATCTGCCTACCGGACAGGGACAACCACTAAAAAAAACCTGAGAAAACCTCGAAAATTAGAAACGGCTTCGTCAACCACTACAGAAAACGCCTACCAACCAGGGAAAACCTATGAAAAAGCAGAAAGAGTTTGCATTCGTTTACCAACCGCAGAAAACTCCCAAAAAACTAGTTATTTTTTAAAAAAAAAAGAAAAAAAGGAAAAGACGAATAATATAAGTATGGCAACTGCACCGTTCGTGTGTGTGTGTGTGTGTGGGTTTGTGTGTGGGCGCGCGAGTACGTGCCTAGTATCCGTGCGCCACAAGCCGAAACGACGACATTATAGAAAAACTTTATCATCTGCCTACCGGACAGGGACAACCACTAAAAAAAACACCTGAGAAAACCTTGAAAATTAGAAACGGCTTCGTCAACCACTACAGAAAACGCCTACCAACCAGGGAAAACCTATGAAAAAGCAGAAAGAGTTTGCATTCGTTTACCAACCGCAGAAAACTCCCAAAAAACTAGTTATTTTTAAATAAAAAAAAGAAAAAAAGGAAAAGACGAATAATATAAGTATGGCAACTGCAACGTTTGTGTGTGTGTGTGTGCGCGCGAGTACGTGCCTAGTATCCGTGCGCCACAAGCCGAAACGACGACATTATAGAAAAACTTTATCATCTGCCTACCGGACAGGGACAACCACTAAACAAAACCTGAGAAAACCTCGAAAATTAGAAACGGTATCTTCAACCACTACAGAAAACGCCTACCAACCAGGGAAAACCTATGAAAAAGCAGAAAGAGTTTGCATTCGTTTACCAACCGCAGAAAACTCCCAAAAAACTAGTTATTTTTTAAAAAAAAAAGAAAAAAAAGGAAAAGACGAATAATATAAGTATGGCAACTGCAACGTTTGTGTGTGTGTGTGTGTGCGCGAGTATGTGCCTAGTATCCGTGCGCCACAAGCCGAAACGACGACATTATAGAAAAACTTTATCATCTGCCTACCGGACAGGGACAACCACTAAAAAAAACCTGAGAAAACCTCGAAAATTAGAAACGGCTTCGTCATCCACTACAGAAAACGCCTACCAACCAGGGAAAACCTATGAAAAAGCAGAAAGAGTTTGCATTCGTTTACCAACCGCAGAAAACTCCCAAAAAAAAGGAAAAGACGAATAATATAAGTATGGCAACTGCAACGTTTGTGTGTGTGTGTGTGTGTGCGCGAGTATGTGCCTAGCATCCGTGCGCCGACAAGGTAAAACTTCATCATTTGCCTACCGGACTGGGACAACCACTAAAAAATCTGATAAAACCTCCAAAATTAGAAACGGCTTCGTCAACCACTACAGAAAACGCCTACCAACCAGGGAAAACCTATGAAAAAGCAGAAAGGACTTGCATTCGTTTACCAACCGCAGAAAACCTCCAAAAAAACTAGTTGCTTTTTTAAAAAACGAAAAAACAAAGAGAAAAAAAGGAAAAGTCGAATAATATAAGTATGGCAACTGCAACGGGTGTGTGTGTGTGTGTGTGTGTGTGCGAGTATGTGCCTAGTATCCGTGCGCTGACAAACAAAAACTTCATCATTTGCCTACCGGGCAGGGACAACCACGAAAAACCTGAAAAAACCTCGAAAATTAGAAAGGGCTTCGTCAACCACTACAGCAAACGCCTACCAACCAGGGAAAACCTGTGAAAAAGCAGAAAGAGCTTGCATTCGTCTACCAACCAGAGAAAACCCCCGAAAAAATAGTATTTTTTTAAAAACAAACGTAAAAAAAAAGAAAAGAAAAAAAAAGAAAAAGACGGATAATATAAGTATGGCAACTGTAACGGTTTACGGTAAACGCGCGCGCTCGCTATGCGTCACGGCGGGCAATATTTTTCAAGTTATCGCGCAGTTTGCAGCTCTTTCATCGCAGCGGGCCTATTGCCACGCACATCGACTGCTGAAATTGCTGATGAGTTCTGGAGAGGCTTTTGCAAATCTTGTTGGTAGCAAAACTTACCTTTCCCATCACCTCCAACATACCCCACTCCCACACCTTTTTCTTTCCACCAATCACAATCTCTCTTATTCTTACCAATCAACAACTTTCAGTTGTTCCTTTCCACCAATAACATCACTTCTTATTCCCACCAATCACAACTTCACACGTCACTTTCTGTTATACTTTTTATCCCTCGTTCGCCATCTTTTCCCTCTTTCAGTCCCAACCTCCGCACAGACAACACCTCGTCGCTCCGCTCCACTCCATCACGTGTCCTCCATACTCTTTTATCTTCCTTCCTTCATCTTCCACCCGAATTAACGCACCAATCACATTTCGTCTTATTTTTACCAATCAAAACACTCCACGTCACTTCCTGTTTTCCTTCATCTTTCCCTAATCCTCAATTCTATCTCCTCGTCACCATCTGTTGCGTTCGACATCTTTCGCATGTTGACCATAACCTCAAACCTCTTCGTCCCTCCACTTCTTGCCTCCGCCATCTTGTTTAGTTCCCATTTTCACCACCACGCCACCGCCATCTTAGTTTAAGCTCTCCACGTTTACCTCAATTTTTAACCTCAACTTCTTGCCTCCGCTATCTTATTTAGTTCCCATTTTTACCACTGCGCCTCACATCTCCTCGTCCCACCCTTGCCTCCGCCATCTTGGATTTAGTTCCCCTTCTTACGTCCTGTTTTAACCTAAAAATCTTAACCTCAAGTCTCCTTGCCCACCACCTCTTGCGACCGCCATGTTCACCACTAACCTCGAAATCTCCTCGTCCTTACACTTTTTGTCTTCGTCATCTTGTTTAGTTCCCATTTTCGCCACCGCACCTCACATCTCCTCGTCCACACCATTGCCTTCGCCATCTTGGATTTCGTTCCCATGCTTACGCCCTGTTTTAACCTAAAAATCTTAACCTCAAATCTCCTTACCCTCCTCTTGCGTCCGCCATCTTGTTTAGTTCTCACCGCATCTCCTTGTCGCCAACCCTCCGCCATTTTTAGTTCCCACTATTTTAACCTCAAAATCTGCTCTTCTAAGCTCTTGCTACCGTCATCTTATTTTAGTTCCCATTCTCACCACCGCGTCTCTTTGCTCCCACCTCTTGCGACCGCCATGTTCACCACTAACCTCGAAATTTCGTCGTCCTTAAACCTCTTGTCTCAACCATCTTGTTTAGTTCCCATTTTCGCCACCGCATCTCATATCGCCCCATCTCTCTATCCACTCAACAAAACTACCATCCAACGTTCAAAAATTGCTGATCAGTTCTCGACAGGCTTTTGCAAATCCGGTTGCTAGCAAAACTTACCTTTCCCATCACCTCCAACATACCCCACTCCCACACCTTTTTCTTTCCCACCAATCATAATCTCTCTTATTCTTACCAATCAACAACTTTCATTTGCTCCTTTCCACCAATAAAATCACTTCTTATTCCCACCAATCACAACTTCACACGTCACTTTCTGTTATACTTTTTATCCCTCGCTCCCCATCTTTTCCCTCTTTCAGTCCCGACCTCCGCACAGACAACACCTCGCCGCTGCTCACATCTCCGAACCAGATTGCCGGCAAGAACAGATCTCGTATATTCACACCTCGACGGTTGACTCGACAGCAGCTACTGCGAACACCTACGTCGTACACGTTTTTGACCGCTTTCGACCGGCTATGAGAACCCTGCTCCTACGTACGCTAGCGACCATCACGATGGTCCAGTACCAGGTTTTTGGTATAGTTAAATTACGCCTCTGCAAAGGGTGTCTGTACCGCCTTAAAAACCTAGGTATATCAGTGCGTAGTGATGTTGGTTGATCTTAAAGCTGGTTAAGCATTTTCAAAAACAGTTTGCTTTTATTTTTTCGCGTCGCGTGCCGCGCTTTTGGTGACGCATCCACACCGGTAACAGGTAAGTACCACACGCATAATTATTTTTCGGACCTGCTTGGCGTAGGAATATATCCTTTCGTGTTTTGGTACTGTAACCTCAAATCTCCTTACCCTCCTCTTGCGTCCACCATCTTGTTTAGTTCTCACCGCATCTCCTTGTCGCAGAACCTCCGCCATTTTTAGTTCCCACTATTTTAACCTCAAAATCTACTCTTCTAAGCTCTTGCTACCGCCATCTTATTTTAGTTCCCATTCTCACCACCGCGTCTCCTTGCCGCACCTCTTGCAACCGCCATATTCACCACTAACTTCCAAATTTCCTCGCCCTTAAACCTCTTGTCTCAACCATCTTATTTAGTCCCCATTTTCGCCACCGCATCTCATATCGCCCCATCTCTCTATCCACTCAAGAAAACTACCATCCAACGTTCAAAAATTGCTGATCAGTTCTCGACAGGCTTTTGCAAATCCTGTTGCTAGCAAAACTTACCTTTCCCATCACCTCCAACATGCCCCACTCCCACACCTTTTTCTTTCCCACCAATCATAATCTCTCTTATTCTTACCAATCAACAGCTTTCATTTGCTCCTTTCCACCAATAAAATCACTTCTTATTCCCACCAATCACAACTTCACACGTCACTTTCTGTTATACTTTTTATCCCTCGCTCCCCATCTTTTCCCTCTTTCAGTCCCGACCTCCGCACAGACAACACCTCGCCGCTGCTCACATCTCCGAACCAGATTGCCGGCGAGAACAGATCTCGTTTATTCACACCTCGACGGTTGACTCGACAGCAGCTACTGTGAACACCTACGTCGTACACGTTTTTGACCGCTTTCGACCGGCTATGAGAACCCTGCTCCTATGTACGCTAGCGACCATCACGATGGTCCAGTACCAGGTTTTGGTATAGTTAAATTACGCCTCTGCAAAGGGTGTCTGTACCGCTTTAAAAACCTAGCTATATCAGTGCGTAGTGATGTTGGTTGATCTTAAAGCTGGTTAAGCATTTTCAAAAACAGTTTGCTTTTATTTTTCCGCCTCGCGTGCCGCGCTTTTGGTGACGCATCCACACCGGTAACAGGTAAGTACCACACGCATAATTATTTTTCGGACCTGCTTGGCGTAGGAATATATCCTTTCGTGTTTTGGTACTGTATCCTCAAATCTCCTTACCCTCCTCTTGCGTCCGCCATCTTGTTTAGTTCTCACCGCATCTCCTTGTCGCAGACCCTCCGCCATTTTTAGTTCCCACTATTTTAACCTCAAAATCTACTCTTCTAAGCTCTTGCTACCGCCATCTTCTTTCAGTTCCCATTCTCACCACCGCGTCTCCTTACCCCCACCTCTTGCGACCGCCATGTTCACCACTAACCTCCAAATTTCCTCGACCTTAAACCTCTTGTCTCAACCACCTTGTTTAGTTCCCATTTTCGCCACCGCATCTCATATCACCACATCTCTCTATCCACTCAAGAAAACTACCATCCAACGTTCAAAAAATTGCTGATCAGTTCACGACAGGCTTTTGCAAATCCTGTTGCTAGCAAAACTTACCTTTCCCATCACCTCCAACATACCCCACTCCCACACCTTTTTCTTTTCCACCAATCATAATCTCTCTTATTCTCACCAATCAACAACTCTCATTTGTTCCTTTCCACCAATAAAATCACTTCTTATTCCCACCAATCACAACTTCACACGTCACTTTCTGTTACACTTTTTATCCCTCGCTCCCCATCTTTTCCCCCATTTCAGTACCGACCTCCGCACACACAACACCTCGCCACCCAGCTCCTCTCCATCACGCGACCTCCATACTCCTCCATCTTCCTTCCTTCATCTTCCACCCCAAATTAACGAACCAATCAAAACACTCCACGTCACTTCCTCAATTCTTTCAACTCGTCCCGGATGAGCCAATCGATTTAACGATAATCCTACCGCTCAGGGCGCTTTTCAAACTTACCGCCGCCGCCGTCGCACGCAGCGACACTAGCGACACGAGCGCCCCTAGCGGCAGGATTATCGTTAATCCAATTGGCTCATCCGGGACTATTACTACTTAAGCATTTTTGAGTTAGATATGCTTTAGGTTTATTTTTAAATCTCTTTCCCTTATGTAATTTAACCTCCATTGGTAATTTATTGAATAGTAGCAATACCTTGATCAATGGGTCCTTGCAGGAAGATTTAAGGTTAACGTGTATCCTGTGATAATTGTCATTGCCTCTAGTATAATAAGTGAGAAGCACACTGTTACTTAGTCCATTATTTACCTCCTCTGTTGCAATGGCTATTACCTTATATACATATAATCCCACCACTGTAAGAATTTTATTATCTATAAATACATTTCTACATGATTCTGTTTGCTAGCCCATATATACGTCGTAAGCATTTTTTTGCAGTACCAATATCCTATTCATATTATCAATGTGGTACTTCCCCACAATTCTATGCCATAGGAGATAAAGGGGTATAAGATTCCAAAAAATAAGGTTTGTAAGTTCTTTTCATGTAAATACAATGATAATTGTTCTAATCCATATATTAGAACTTGTCTTTTTACATACATATAATCAGTATGAGCTTCCCAAGTTAGCTTACTATCTATATGTATGCTCAAGAAATTATGGATATCAACTTTTTCAATTTTATTGTTGCTTAAAAATACGACAATATTCTCTTCTTTATTAACATTGCCATGTTCAAATAGAATTAGCTTGCATTTACAAGGATTTATTTTACATTTATAGTATTATGGTAGTTTGCTAGCTGTTTTACGGAAGGGGAAATTGCTTTCCCAAATTTACTATGGGATTTATCGAGGTAAATCATTGAGGTATCGTCTACATAGGATATAATAGTATTTGTCGTGATATTTTGTATGCTATTTATGTATACTAGGTATAGCAGTGGTCCCAGAACAGACCCTTATCGTACTCCAACTATTACTTCTGTTTGTCTGATATGAACTTTATATTTTTTATGCATATTTTATGGTAAATTTCTGTCAAACATTTTCTATTGCTTAGGTAAGATTTAATCATGTTTAACGTTTGCCTCTTATGCCATAAGATTCTAGTTTATATATTAGGTTTGGTGTGAGACACTGTCGATTGTCTTTGACAAGTCAATGAAAATAGATTTTCCAAACTTCCATGTATAAAGTCTGTTACAGCCGTAATTGTTCACAGACGTTTTATAACCCATGCTCATGGCAATTTAATACATCATTTTTGCTTAAAAAATCAACCATTATAACTAATATAATTTTCTGAAAGACCTTCCCAAATACTGAAGTTAATGATATTGTCTTGTAATTATTGAGAATATTTCTATCCCCCATTTTGTGCACTGGTTTTATGATTCCAGGTTTTAGACAGTTTGGAAATATTTCTTCATTTATGGAGCAGCTTATTAAGTGATTCAGGATACTAGCAAGATACTTTTTGCACTTTCTTAATGCTTTTGTAGATATACCATCCCACCCTGAAGATGTTTGATTTTTAAAGGTACTTATTATTTCTTTAATTTCCTCTACACTGGTGTTGCTCATGAAAATGGTATTTGAAATAATATTCTTTTTCTGCATCTGTATATTATTGTCTGGAGTATAACTATTCTTAGTGCCTACGTTACAAATTTTGGTAGGATCGTCTATATGTTCCCCTTCATAATGTAACCTAATGTTTTCAACAATGTTATTACGAGTGCCACAATTATTCTTGACTAAATTCCATACTGCTTTGTTTATATTATTAGAATTATTTACTTTGTGTTTATAATACTGTGATTTTAGTTTAGTTAGGGCCCTGTGATGCTCCTTTTTTAACAGTATAATTTTTTGTGCTCTTCTATTTTTGTTAATATACACTGTTCATATACACTTTTCATTTTGTTACGTAATATATGGATTTCTTTAGGTAATTTTAACTTCTGCACGGGCTTCCTTTAGACATTCTTGCTTTTAATGGGCCAGACAATATTGAAATAAGTAATTAATATCGTCACAAACGTTTCCCATTTTTCGGCACTACCTTGTGCTGTGTACACCTCAGTCCAAATGTCCATTTCTAGTACACTATTAAGCTTATTTACATTTTCATCTGACACGTTTCTAAATTCATAAATTATATCTTCGTTGATAGCTACAGTAAAATTATATATGTTAATATATACAGCATGGTGGTCAGAAAGATGAAAATTATGTATACCTATTGAGTAATAACCTATTTTTATATTTGTGCATATATGGTCAATAATAGTTGCTGTTTGTGAAGCCATTCTTGTCGGCTCCTTTACCACATCATTTAAATTATAAGATATTAGGATATCAATTAAGCTACGGTAAACCCTATTGGTGTTATCTGCATTTATATTCATATCGTCTAAGATTGTCAGTTTAGTTTCTTTAGTGAGTAATTTGTTAAGAATACCATCTAGGTGCTCATAGAATTCAGAAACCATAGCATTTGGTGACCTATATAGTCCCAGGATAGTGTGCGCTGTCTTCTCATTGAATAACTTATTTGCAGATACCTCTATAGCTTTTTCTATGCTTGATTTAGAGACCCATTCTAAAGTTTGGAATTTTACACTATTTTCTGCATATATCGCAGCAGCTCCACCTTTATGTTTTTGTCTACAGTAACTGTTTGCGAGTTTAAAATTAGGGATTCTGCACAGATTTATATTACTATAACTAAAACGATGTTCTGTGATAACAGATACATCTAGAGCTATTTCTAGGACCTGCAGTTTATTGCTTAAATACTGTGCATTTTGGTGAAATATTCCGAATATTTTGTTTAAGTGAGGTCTTGCTTCCTCCAACGCTGGGAGTTTTCCGGCATTTGGGGACAGTCCTCTTCTTTGAGTGTATGTACCGTGCCTACAGAATCAGCAAGAAGAGCCTTTTCTATTATATATAGCCTGTCTAATCATTTTCACAACATACCTTTTACCTTTGGCATTCAAATAGAGGCCATGGGTAGTGTTCTTATTCCTTTATAAATTGCTTATATCTATAACCTCTACATCTTTGTTACCTGTACAGATAGATTTTATAAGTCTGTTGGCTCATTTAGTCTTGAGGTTAGAGCTGCTTGAAGTTCCAGCACTGCATGATAAGCTTCGTTTTTATACACGTCGTTTGCTCCAGCTATGAGGATTACGATTTCTGGTTCATCGGTATCTTCTTTGGCAGTTTTAATCACATGCTGAGATTTTGCATTCGATAGTGTGTACCCAGTCACGCTCCCGTCCGGCATCATCTCTTTAAGCAGCGGTGCTATCCCTCGTGCATGACTATCTCCTTAGATTGTTATTCTGTTTCCCTTCTTTTTTCGTTTGATATTCATTTCATTACTCGCATTTTCCTTGTTGAAGTCTTCAATTGTGTCCTGTTCAGCCAAATATGCTGTAGGAGTTCGATAATGTTATAGTGGAACTATTTATTCGTGTGCTATTACTTGTTTTGGTCGGATACCGCCAATCATTATATTGCGTTTCCTCTTGCTCTTTTTTATGACTTTCTTTCAATTCTTAGTTTTCTTTTTTTTAATCATGCGATTTTCCCTTAAGCTACTTTCATTTCGTTGTGCTTTACATCGATGATCTTCTGCAAGGAAGCTACTTGATCCCTTTCCCGCGTCGTATCATACACGCCATATGTTGCACTAGTATTGTTTTTTTAATATATCCCTATACGACGGACTTCTTGAGCTCTTTAACTGATTCGTGCATTCGCTTTCACCTATACTACCTTTTTCACTCATTTCACGTCGGTTTCTTAGGTTATACTTGCTGTTAATAAATTTTTTTTACGAAGTCACTGTATAACGGACCTTTACTCATCGCCATTTTTAGTGAACATTTACACAGAAATAATACAATGATATGTATCTGGACTTAAATACCGTTAGCTGTCAATCGGTAGTTAACCGAATCATCGAAGATTGTGTATTGAGTTCTGGTCCTGAGAATTAGTTTTTTGAATTCCGTTCAGTAACTACTTTATTCATAAGTGAATTTCGTGTTTGTATTTTTGAAAATCTCATTCAGCTTGCTACTCGTAATTGAGTTTAAGTTCAAGCATCCTAAAAGGCAGCCAATTGTACATAATTACGAACTCCAACCCTGGAGCTTCGGATTTCTAAGCGGATGCTCTTCCCCTGGGCTACCATGATAGATATTTGAACGTACATTATAATTTTTTCTCTGGTTCATTTACACTAACAAACGTGTTAAGTCCTCCGAGATATACGTTAAATACCATCCATCGCTGCAGTCACTTTTTATTATCTTATCCTTTCTCCACACTAATGGAGCTGATTTATGCCGATAGGTAAAGCGGAAGATCCTTGGATCAAGTTCAGCTGTTGCCTCGAGTTTTTCAGGTTTCATGAAATATTCAAAACTTAGCTTCTAAATGACTGGAGAGAAAAAAATAAAACAATTATCGAGTATCTATTACTCCTTCCATATTACACAGAAATACTGTCTTTAAAGAAAATTACTACTTCATAAAACGAAATATAAGTTTATCAAACACAAGTTGCATAGTTTTTAGTGCTCTATACGCTACAGCTGCAAGGGAATTGAATTGCTTAGTTCCGTCCCTAAAAAGGTTAATTGTTTTATTTCTGAGAGTTTAGTATCATTTAACGCATCTGTAGATACGACAGAGAAGTTTGCTCTAAAAATTGGTGTTAAAATGAGAACAGAGGTCTTATTTCCACAGTAATGAAAATTAGCTGGATAATTTGCCTTAACCGAACTTCTAATTTGGGCGCTGTGATTCCTGCGCGGACATTCTTCTTATTACGTACATCATGGAAGATGTCTTTGGGCAAATTGATATTGGTAGTAAAGGAATCTAAACTAAGAATTTTGAAATGGGGGACCATTGGTTGGGATCACTCTAAAACATCTTGAACGATTAAGAAGTTTCAAGAACACGTATCATATCTACGTCTCGCTAGGTATGTCTGGCTCACTGTATCTTAATTTCATGCAAGACACATATTGCCAGAGTTAGTGAAAAGCGTCCACTTTGTCCACGAGAGTTCGAGAGCATGTGTATCTCCAGCCAGACAGACAGGTAGCTTACTGACAGTATCAGATGATAGCCTTCCTCGCCTGTAAACTGATTCCGAGGAGTTGGATTGGAAGGGGAGGTCAGTGCTACACAGCATCATACTAAGAGGTTGACCTATTACTAATACAATAGTTTTCTAACGATAACACTTACAACATATCAACACCATTGTGGCATGGTTTATAATGACATTTTTTAATCCGTCGCTTTGAAAAACCATTTACAATTTTCAAGAACTCTAACGTATTCAGCCTCTTAACGTGCTCTTATCGATACTGGCAGCAGTCGTTATTTCTGTGGTAGTATTTCTAACACATTTCAACTTATTCAGAAACGTTTAACGAATAATATTCTCTCTTTGTCTTCTTTCGTAGCATGGCTTCTAGTAATGTGCAGAGCCAATTTGGAATTTCGATTCTGTACTTATTTTGACGCAGTTTGTATAAATATGTCAGAAAGATAATAAACATTGTCTTATAAAATACAACGCATAATAAGCCCGGCATTCCAATAAGATAGTAAATATGTATAAAGTTGTGATGCAGCTGCACTAGCTAATCCCAAATAAGATGTTACAATAATTTACAGTAAATGGCTTTTTGCTTACTTGGCCTTAATTTTTGTGTTGTTACTTTGCATTACATATGACACAATTTCCCAGTTGTAGTATTTATATATTTGTGTATTCATGGTACATTTATACTTGAATAACGAAATTGAAGAACATAATTGTAGTGTAGCGTAACTAAAAGTAATGGAAATAATATTCATTTGAATTAGAACCAGTAACTTTCCACTCCAGCCACGAATACCTATACTGCAAAAATTCCTGCTCATCTGATGATAAATTCAAATTCTTAGTCGTAATATGTAACCAGTTGTTACTCGAATATTTTGGCAACTTGCCAAAGAAGCACTATCGGTCCATATTAAACCGACCACGCGTACTAGTCTGTTATTCTAGAGACAGATAATATAAGTCTTGGACTGTTATTTACACTTAGAAAATAATATATTATATGTGTAACACAAAGGTCAATATAGTTTAAAGCAAAAATTGTGTAATTTCAATGTAGTTTCTTCGTGTGCATTAATATAACTTGCACCTGTAGTTGTGCTTTCTATAAATGAAGTTTCGGAGACCAACGCGAACGCACCTATGGAGGAAGGTGGCAGCATCTTGTAGCGGAAACAATGGAAGCAATATTGAACCCCGCATCAGTCTCGACCTCTGCCTCCTGCAAGGAATTACTTTCCTTTTTTTCCCTTCTTTCTTCCGTCCTCCGCTCTCATCGGGATGGCGGCGGCGACCCATTACGTGCAGAAGTTAAGGGATTGGAATGGATGAACCGCCATTGTTCCCGCGTCGTCTTTTCGGAGGCCTCTGGCACGCGGCCATCGAGCCCGGGGCGGGGAGCCATAAACTGCAAGAAAGGGAGAACCCAAGTCAAGTTGGCGACCGTATCAGGTACAGTGGCGGAATTCATGCGTGGTGGGTCGCTCTGGACGTATATCTTTATCCAAATGTTTCGCTTTCGGATCATGAAAGAAATGTATGAGATTTCCAGCTATGGTTTGTCTAGTGTAAAATTGTAAGTGCATTAAATAGCACTCAATTGAAATGGACGAAAGAAGAATCTCCTACATGTTTTTTATAATACATTCCCTTATTATTACGACTTAAAGGAATTCTACGGTCTTACCTTCCCATAAGGCACTTGGCCATTCTAGCGATTGCTTTTAGTAGTCCACTTCGAGTTAACCTTTTAGGTTTTGTGGGTAGAACTATGAAATGTTGAAAGGGGAATGTTTAATAGAAATTTGGTACTTAAAAAGACGAATAAAAGGATTGTACCTCTTTCGGACCTTCTTCTTCTGGTACTTCTTCCTCGTCTAATTGTAATATCAGGCACATTCTTTGTAATCATTTTGACACGTTATGCCTCATGTATTTTATAAATATGTTAACTCATTCTGTTTGCTCAGCATTAGTAATGCTTGCTAGCATTATCAGGAAGTGAATTAAGGCTATTTGTTTATTATTATTAGTTTGTACAAATAGAGTACTAATATTAAAAGTGAAATAGACGGAGATAAACCATTGAACATACAAAGTATAACTTTAGATACGAACCTTCCAGGAGATTATTATCGCCTGGTTATGACGTTACCTGTTAGAGTTTAACTAATTAAACCTTTTATTATTAATATGTAAATTCCAAGGCGCTCCTCGGAGAAGACGTTCTCAGCTTCGGCCGCCTTCTGACATTGAGTTTCCATTCTGTTGTAAGTATATTTCTGGTAGTTACTTCATTTGTCAATAAAATCGTCTTTATTTATTATGTTTACCTCCTTACTACTGTCCAGAAATTTTAATTAGACATACGACATGAAATAATAGACGGAACAATAAGATATTGTGACAACCATGGAATACATAAAATGCAAATATCCATAATTTGATTAAAACGGACTTCAACCCTCTTGGGCCAGGACGACTTACTGAAGACCGAGGTTTCAAGTGCGCTCAACCTTGGTTCTATGCTCTGGAGGAATTCTTTGGCCGAAGTACCCGAGGAAGAAGTAGACCCAATCGTGACCAGGGGTAAGCTCAGCGACAGCAACATTGCCTGAGGGACTTTGGTTATGACGAATTGGGAACAGTGAACTGGAGAGGATCCAGCTTCGAGGAGTAACAGAAATCCGAACTTCGACTCCTTTGTCAACCTTCTCCTTCGAAAGCAATGCTAATCCATTCCGCTATGGCAAATGAAGAGTAGTTTGGGTGGGATTCATTAACATAGGCTGTGAAATTAATGTCAGTTCCCTTTATCGGTATCCCAAAAGAATTACCTTAATTTTGTGATGGTGTAGAATCTGCGATTTGCTCAGTTCATCCAGAAAATGTTCCAGCTTTATTTATGTTTAATGAATCAAAGATACTGGGAGATGTCAAAGAGAAAATATTGACCGGAAAAGAAAAGGAAACATGCGAGTTTATTAAAGGTACATTAGAAGAAGATCATGCAATAAAGCAGCCACTTGAATATTGTGAATGTATACCATTCACAGCTAAAATGGCTAAAATGAGACAATGGTTCAGTGGAGTATGAAGTATCGGTGTAAAACTAAATGGGGAAGTGAGGGTTAAAATATCCCTCGGGGGACACCCGGGCTCTATTATTATAGGAGAATATCTGAGAGAGGCGATCGTAGTTGGACTTCCGTGATGAGAGAATAAATAGCAAAACAAAGAATTCTGAATGTGCTAAGTACTTTATGGATGCCTCTTTATTTCAGCAATCAATGGATTTACGTAACATCTACAGAAGAGATCTTCACTAGAAACACAAATATTCCGATATTATTATTAAACACAGGAATACTAACAACGTGGGGTAAGTTGTGATGGATGTTCTACATATTATGTAACTGTTTATAGTATATCCACATCGACTAGCAACAGATGTAATGATTTTGTACAATCTTCTGTTCGATTGCTATTTTGATATTGAAAGTGTAGAAAAATAAATCATTCCGGTTTTCCTTTGGTAAATATTTTATCGTGTTACGTTGATTTGAGGTTAGCCAGTTTAAATGTTGGCCAGATAGATCAATTAATTGAAGAAAAATAACAACAAAGTAACCAACGCTGTTACATGTTAACTATCTCTTGGGCAACAGTACTAGACGCCCTAATGTTTCTATTTATGCTCATTTTTCTGCTATAAATGCTGTAGAAATGGGTTCTTTGGGTATGGAAAGAATGGAACTCTACGAAATATCTGTATCAAGTAAGCAATATAAACAATTGAATAGAATTCAAAACCTCGTGAATAAATTAAGACACGATTTTATTATTATAGTAAGCTTAAATCAGGATCCTCTCACTTAGCTTGTACTGAAACTACCTCTTAACAGATATAGACGCCTTAATAACAAGAGAAGAAAGACAATGGTTTTGCGCTGAAAGTTTCAACCCAGGGATTACAACTTCTTTCGAGAGCGAGATGTAATGAGGGGCATGTGCTTGTAATCATTTCAATGCCATGTCTCGTGTATTTCCTGATTATGTTAACTCTTTCTGATTGCTTAGCATTGGTAATGTTTGCTAGTGACACTGGGAAGTGAATCAAGTCTATTGGTTTACAATTATCAGCTTATACAAATAGGGTAATTAAACAGATGGAAATGAGTTCTGGGTTGTGGAAAGTACGTGGTGTTATTTAATAATTTGGTACCCCTGAACATGATAAGATTTTTTCCATTACCCTCCGTTTTCTCTGCACATCTACCCCTCCTCCCAATCTATGTATGCTATTTACTACAATCAACTGGCTGCAAAATCTATGTTATGAACAATTTCTAAATGTTGCAAATTTGCATGTGTTTAGGGTGGAGAAGGAGAGGGGGAGAATGCCCTTGAACGCTGACGTTCCATCATCGCCGCAGAAACCAACAGTTCACTGAGTGCAACGACTGGAAAAAGATGCAAAGTTAGTTGTTTTCAGTAACATTATTTAATCGAAGTGGTGTTTAAAATGAAATGAAGACATTGTACGAATAGCCCTGATACACATGTTGCACATGTGGAACTTATGTAATAAGTACAAGAAGCCAAAAAAATATCGGAATCTGTTTGAAAAGCATATTTTCTCTTTTGACATCAAGCTTGGAGATCAAGAGAAGTCACTTAATCCATTGTGTATCACACATGCGTGGAACAATTAAGAAAGTGGAATGAAGGTAAAAAGGTGTGTTTGAATTTGGAATTTCCATGGTATGCATGAACAGAAGAACCATGTGAATGATTGTTACTTCTGTATGACGAAAGTAGTGAGATTCAACAAAAGAAAATCGTATATATGAATTTAGATTCCTATTAGACCTGTCCTTCATGGTCCAGGGCTCCCGATTCCAGCTCCACTAATATCAGTTGATACATTTGAAGTCCCTGAAATGGAGGTACTTAATCATAGTAGTGAATCTGATTATTCTGAGGGTGGTGCTGATAGTAAACCAAGACCTCCTACTCATACACAACTTAATAATGTTATGAGAGACTTGGAACTCTCTAAAGGCGCAGCGCAACTTCTGGGATCACGTGAAGAAAATATACTTTTGAACGGTACATTACATTAAATGTACATAAATTGTGATATTTATGTCTTTTTAAGACAGTTTCATTGTGCTTTTTTGCTTTGCAAAAACAACGCCGGACTATTGACAAAAATGGAAGTTCAAAAGTATGACAGTAAGCAATGGAGCTTATTTATAGATTCTTAAAAGCAAGCCTTGAAAGCCATATTTACTACATATTGGAAATGAGCTATCATTAAATCCAATTGTGTATTCAGTACATTCAAAAGAGACATACAGTATCATGAAAGTACTACTTCAAAACGTCAAGCATAAAGAGCACCAGTGTTTTGCATGTGATGACTTTAAAGTGAGTGGCATCTTTCTTGACCAGCAAACAGGGTACGCAAAGATGCCTTTCTATATGTGTGAATGACACATTAGACAATATTATGAGCATTGGAATAGAAGAGAGTGGCCTAAGAGGTAAAACTGCTATCGGGATCGAAGAACATTGTAGGGATGCATTTGGTTGATCCACATAACATCGTACGCCTACATTGCACATAACATTAGGACTGATAAAGCAGTATGGGAAAGCATTGGACAAATCAGGAAAATGCTTCCAATACCTATGTAGCCAACTCCCAAATCTATTAGCTGCAAAGTTGAAAGAGGGGACATTTGTTGGACCAGATATAAATAAGTCGATATTTAATAAACACTTAAAAGTACAGCGATGTAATAGAGCAACAACTTTGGAGAAGTTTAAAAAAAAGTTGCGCATAACTTCTTTGGCCAGAATAAAGATCCTGATTACATGGAAGTAGTGGAAGATATGCTACAGAGGTTTGAAGAGTTATGGAGCAAGGTGAGCCTAAAACTACATTATTTAATCTCACACTTAGACAATTTTCAGGACAATTTGGCTGGCACATCTAAAGAACATGTTGAACGGTTCCATTAGGAACTTAAAAGTCTGGAACATCGTTATCAAGGTCGTTGGGGAATAAACATGATATCCTGTCTATTGCTGGTGGAGAAGTGACATAATATAAAAGCAAAGGCTTTAAACGTTTGTTTACATGCAAATGTCAGCAGAAGTATTACCCCTACAAAGTAAGCTTCCATATCACTATATTGTGGCATATTAATAATTTAGGGGTTTCGTTGTCATTACCAGGCATATTGTTGCTCTGCATTTTCATTATCAGACATATTGTTGCTTTCATCTGTGTTGACTGCGATGACATGACTCATGGCTGGGGGCTTTTGCTAGCCACGAGTGATGGGGATAGCGTCTGCCTTGCTGAGTATTCCGTGAGGAGCCGGCCTTTGAATCGGTGGACATCTCCCCTCACCTTTTATTTTTAATAATGTAAAAACTCCAAACGGTTGAGAAATAAACCTAGGAATGTGTAAATAGGTTTTAATTAGGGTTAATTTGATGTATTGTTATTTTTACGTTGTTATTTGCCCCACGTTGGGCCCCAATTTGATGAAGTTATTGTCTTTACGTTATTTGCCCCACGCTTTGTGAGCCAAATTTGAAGAACCGTTATTTTTGTTTTGTATTGTATTTCGACTGTTGGGGAGCCGAACTTGAAGTAAGTTAAAACCGCACGTATGATAAAAAGTTTCCGGTAGCCTTGGCCCCAAAAATGTTTAAAAAATATTAACTTTGTAATTTTCACTGTTTCTTTAAATATTATATATTTATTTTTGCCTCGGCTGCGTCAGTATTTATATTTTTTTTTAGCGACATGAATGTCTTAGCAGGGAGTAGTGCGACTGAAGAATGTAGGTTTACACAGATTATAATTTTACTTCACTCCTTTTATTAATGCTTGACACGATTTAAATAACACTTCACTGATATAGAGAGAGAGCTGTGAGATTTTTTATTAATTACTTGCACTTTTTAACGCGTAAACTATTTTTGTCTCACACAAAATACGTATTAAATTTCTCGAGGACGCATCTAGCGTCCGGTGAGGAACGCTGTCTACAAGCAACTGAATTTGTAAATTTTGCTCCATTTTAGTTTCTGATTGGCTAATCCTAGCCCAATAGAATACCTTCATTTAACTAAAGCTTTTGCTAGTTGTTGATTGGCTATTTTATAAACTGTCACAAAGTTACATCATTGCTTCCAAGAATCACAAGTAGCACTGTTAAACCATCAAATTCATTATTGCCTCAAGGTTACCTCATTGTTAGTAATTCTTAACCTATTATTCTCACAGCTCCTTCATTATTAAATTACGTAATACATTCACATAACATTATTAAATATGTATACAATGGTATGAACATACTCAATGACTGTAATACACACTTTTATATATTGTTACATACACACATTGCTTTAATGCGGGCTGTTATTGAATTTACATATTATATAGTTAGACTGAAATCATTTAAATGTTAAAAATACTGCCTGAATTTGTGTTATGGATTTTGCACAGTGAAAACCCACGCCTTCCTCTTAAACTCCACACCATTTTCGGTCCTCCGCAGCCAAGTGAGTATACGTCCTCTCAATGTACGTGCTGGGTACTAGAAATTAATTTAATTTTTCATGTGAACTTTTACGCCTCTACCCAGCATGTAACATTTTTGGTGAAGGTCGCCGTGTTTTTGGTGTGTGAGTGGTGTATGTGAAGTAATATTTGTCGATTGTGTGTCCATGTGGCGTGTGAAACAAAATGTTGCATTTTGAGGTAAGCTTGTGAGATGTGAACAAAAGTGGTGTGTTTTATGAGTTTCTTTTAAACTTTCAGTGATTTAAAATTTTGACGGATTGTATGCTAGCTTCTGCAGCGTGTTTGGCTTTGTAATGTAACCGTTACGTAGAAATTCAAAATTGTTCCCCGGAGATTGGCATGTTATTTCTCTCTCTTGGCATAGCAAATTTTTTTATTCACCATTTCGGCCCCGGAAATTCTTAACCTTTTTAGTATGTTTCCCATCTTTTATGTGATGGCCACGTAAACCTTTGGCGTTTCTGCATTATTTCCCTCCATCACCTCTCCTCTCTTTGTCTCTCTCCCTATCTTCCATTCCCCCTCCCGTCACTCTCTTTCTCTTTTTTTTCAGTTCTCCATTCCCTTCTGCCACTTTGTTTTCTGTGTTTTTTTTTTCCATGTGCTGACATTTGTAGCTTTATTGGATATTTTTGCTAATAATTCAATTACTGCTTTCATTTGGGTCTGAGGATAATGCTCGCAGCCCAGTGTGAGCTTCATATAGTGCTATGTGTCTCATTACAGCTATAGTTTCTCTCAGTCTTGCCTGCCTTATTTTTCATTTTTAACTACTCCATTTGGTAATACAGCATTAATATTAATACAGCATTAATACAGCATTTCGCGACATCTAATATGATGGCTATAATGATGATAATATATCTGTGCGTGTCTCACTATTTTCTGTGTAGTTTCTAGAATCTGTATGCCTGATATGATTACAGTAATCTTTCAAGTTTGTTCTCGGTCTCATAATAATGATATTATGTATTATGTGTAATTCAGTTTGATTATATAATTATTCTGTTCTTATTCAAATGTGATACGATAATACAATTATTTGTCACTGCTATATACGTTTCTGTCAATACTACTGACACACATTCTTGCCTATACTGCTTCATATTGGGTGATTAATTATTACCTGTGTGAACTGTTGAATTATATACATGCTTTATCGCTGATTTTTGCATTGTTTATGGATATTCATTTTTGAACTGCGCTATTCTTATGAATGTAAACTGTGCTTCTTTTACAGCATTGATGCTTATGTATGTATTTTGCTTTACACCATATAATATTCATGACCATCCTTGTTTCTGATGTGATAAAGCTTTTATATTGTGTCCGCCGCCCTAACGCTCCCAGGACCAAAACCCAACCAGTGCATGTGTCTTGCATCTTTCTCCACTACGATCCCGTAGGGCCATCCATATAGAGTTTATACTTTTGATTCCTCTCCCTTGCATATAATAAGTTTTTTTACAGTATTTCCTCCATGTACTTTGTTGTGATACTACATTTTGGGTAATATGTGTGACATGTACTTACCATGATGCTTTAATGTTATTTTTAAGGTTTGTCAGGGTATTTCACTGTTATGATATAAAAGAGAGATGTGTTGTTTTTTTGGGCTCACTTACTAAATTGCTGTTGTGTGATTATTAAGTTAATATATGAAGTTTTGGTGTACTCGCTACTATGTAAATGTCCACAATGATGTAGGATTGATGATTACAGAATATATGAGCTTGGTTACAGTGACGACGCGGTTCATTTCCACTGTGCTGGCTGTATTGTATCCTGTATTGCATTATGAAAAGATTCACAGCAAGTTTGTTAGTTTCCGGAAAGATGGAAATGGATTAAGTGTCATACTGTCCGGGAGCGGCAGGGATATGAAAATTCCATGATTTATCACTCAGGTGTGTACGTATCTCTCGAAATTTTAAGATCTTACAATTTATTGTGTGTTATATTGATTATTGGTGATAACTGCTTTCTTTTGGTCACTTCCAATGCTTTCATTATACTTTTTGTTGCTATGAATATATTTTACAGAATCATTTTGAATGGGCTTTGATCGTTACAGGATAATACAATTACTACCGCTTTCTTTATGTGCAGTTTCAATTGTAAAGTTTCAAGAAGCTTAATTTCATTCTTCAAAACAAAAATGTTCAAAATACTTAGCATTTATTTCTGTTTTGGTTAGTTCCATTTTTTAAATATACTGATCAGTATTTACTTATTTGAATAACATAACAGCGCGCTCAATTTTTTTTTGTCTGCAAGGCCTTGCTCTAGGTTTAAGTTTAATTTGTTACTGTATGTCCTCTGCCTTTTTCTGTTATTTATATATTTTGTCTTTCTCTTCCCTGAATATTGTTCCAAACATAATCCTGTTAGATGCCAGTGTACCCCTCCACAGAAGAGATCTACAGTTCATGTCAAGAATGGAAGTCGCAGATCAACCATTCCCGTATAGCAGTTCGTAGCACACAATCAGTGCCTGATTGTTGTTTGACACCCCACCGACTCCAAGAGTGTCTCTTCTTCCTTCTTCGTCTGCGTTGATAGGGTCCGTCGACACAGAACAGGTACCTTAGGACTGCGCAGCAGGTTCCTCTGTGCTTCGTCGTGTCGCTGTCTTATTAATTTCAGTGCTACAAACGTGGTATGTCACATTATTTATTCAATTCTGCGTGGACCTGCATTACGTCTTCGGCGGGTGTGATACACATATTTAGATCTGCTATAAGCAATGAGAAATCTTCTTCACCATTCGTATATATTACGTTCTTTGTGCACCGGACTTCCAGTGTTTAGAAGAGATTTTGTGCACAGGTGGGGGATCTCTGGTGGTCTACAAACAATTCATTGTACATACAATTTCAATACTTTTAATGTGTAAATTTTGTTACTCACCAGGTTTCATATGTCAATTTCATTTGTATATTTTTGTATTTTCTTTTGTTCGTCGGGGACGCCTTGCTGTTGTAATTAGGGAAGATGTGGCGTATTAATAATTTGGTGGTTCCATTGTCTTTACCAGACATATTGTTGCTCTGCATTTTCATTATCAGACATGTGTTGTTTCATCTATGTTGGCTGGGATGACGTCACTTCTGGCTGGGAGTTTTTGCTAGCCACGAGTGGTGGGGATAGCGTCTGCCTTGCTGAGTATTCCGTGAGGTTCGGATCGCATGTGGCAGCCGGTCTTTGGATCGGTGGACATCTCCCCTCACCTTTCACTTTTAATAATGTAGAAACTCCAAACGGTTAAGAAATAAATCTATAAATATGTAGGTAGATTTGTGTTATGGATTTTGCACAGTGAAAACCCACGCCTTCCTCTTAAACTCCACACCACGTTTCGGGCCTTCGCAGCCAAATGAATATATGTCCCTTCATTGTACGTGCTGGATACTAGAAATTAATTGAATTTTTCATGTGAACTTTTAGACCTCTACCCAGCATGTAACAATATTTCGCTTCTTCTGATATCATGTCTCTCACGTTACAGTTCCATTTTGTCTCCATCCTACTGTAAATACTTTCTGATTTCATTGGATAGAGATTACGATGATGATGATGATGATGATGATAGTGATGACGTAGAGTAACAGGCATCAGTTTCGCGACCAGAGCAATTGATTTAGTAAGGCAAGCCCCAGACAAAAAGTAAACATTTGTCGACCTGTGTTATTATAAAAGCGAAGTGGATGTGAGAAACCATTAAACGTACAAAGTATAAATTTAGATAAGAGCCTTCCAGAAGATAATCATTAATTGATTATGGTGTTACACGTTAGAGTTCAAATAATGAAAAACATTTGATAATTGATACCTAAGAGCTCAAAGGCCTCAATGAGTTCAAAGAGTTCAAAAGCCTCGGGGCAAACGCTCTCAGGCTTCCAGAAGGTAATCATTGATTGATTATTGCTTTTTAGTTAGAGTTCAAATAATTAAACATTTTTTAACTCATATGTATAGTTCAAAGGCGCTCCCTCGGGGCAGACGATCTCAATTTCGGATGTCTCCACGACGCTCAGATGGGCAGAAGCCTTTCCTGCTCTATATGAAACAGTAGAAATAAACTTCCCTTCGATTTTAGGCACATAAAGACATTGCACTTATGCAGCTCTCATGCTTTCCTCAACATGTTTTCGAACTTTATACATTTGTAAAACTGGTCTATAAAGACGTTGATGTGATATAAAATAACAGTGATATATGCAGACGGGAGTCAACGATTTATAGCGAAGCGTTAATTCCTTTTGCCGTAAGTGCAATTTAGGCCTCGAATGTCAGCCTTATAAGAAAATACAAATGCAGATAATGGAATACATCTTTTGTGGCTAATTCCACTAAAAGAACAGAAATTATATACCTCAATTAATTCTAGATTTTAGTTGTAGTATGTTTTGATATAAAATTCCCCAAATTAGAAAGTTAAATACATGTATTTCGTTCGCTGTGGAAATACCTTAAAATCAAGATAATTTCATCGAAAACATGGGAGTATTTAATTCTTAGAAAAATGTTAATTTTTTTTTAGTTTACACATATCAGAAGTTAACTGGAAATTGCTAGCACATAACCCATGATTTTCGGCTTTATTTATTCGATGTTGAGCGAAAAAGAAACACGCGCGAAAATACTATTACCCTTATTCTGACATGCTTTTCACAATTAAATCATTAAACAGAAAAAGGACACGTTTCTGGTGAAAGTGTTATATGAAAATTCAGGCGCCAGATAAGGAGTAGTGAATTCAAAAGAATCTGATTATGCTGATGTAAAACTGCAACATATATGGGAGCTGAGCTCCGCGATCTGCGATACGCATGACCCTGGACTGGACATTTCATCCAGAACCGAACCCCGTCAACACAAGCTTCACGGTTCAAATATTTCTAGAAGTGAATGACAATTGCCAAAGAACAACTGACCGGAATCATCCACATCCAAATATACTGGAACCCTAGCAGGGGTATGCTTTTGAAGCGACAGAGTAAAATCTATAAAGTAATGGATTGGTGGGAGCCGTTTTGCATGCCTCCATGTGGCAAGGTCTGGCTACGAATAGGTTACAAATTTCCATGAAAACAACTCAGCCTAACGCAGGGCAAGGGATATCCACGTGCAGCCTCTTCTGTTAAAATGTTATTTATTCTTGTTTTGCCGCTGGATTATGGGAATAGATTATATATTTTCAACTAACCAACCATATACAACTGCCATTTTTTGCCTCAATATCGTATTATGTAATCCCTAACTATAAAAATTGCACTGTTCTAAGAAATTACAAACAAATCCAGGAGAAATAAAATGTTGAAGAAACCCTAGCAGGAACATGAAATACTCAAGATATCAGAAATAACAAGTAGAAATCAACGCGATAAAATTAAATTATATATCAGAGAGAATTTTAAATCAAAATATAATTTAACTACGATATTTTTAATGGTTATTATGTAACAAACTATTGTGCTCTGTTTCTGTTCTTTTAGTCATGTCCACATTGTGCAACGCTGTCCCAAAAATCAATAATTTTGATCAGGGAGGTTCTCAACATATTTTTAGGGAAGGACACTATATTTATAAAAGAAGGTAAATACTAAATTTTCTCACTTTACAAAAATCAAAATCCAGATAAATTCTTCAGGAAAAGTGTTTTGCATAGTTAATGTGCTATAACCGTAAATTATATAATCTTCTTTACAAGGTATCATATTAATATCAATAATATTGATTTTATAAATTACATTCATCCCAAAATATATTAGCTGTTATGGCATTACTGAAGCATATATTAGTATGGCTGATGGCAATAGGCCCTTAAATGTACCTGAAGTAGATGGTAGCTTTGAAGTACTTATTTTCTTAATGTTACCGCGTTTCATTCAAAAGCCTATTTTAAAGAATCGCTACAATTACTTAGATGTACTTAAATTGTTGATTTTACCTTAATTGCTGTATTTAGTAGGTTGTTCTTTTTTACTTTTAATTCCATTTTGATGTTTAGCTGAAATGGAACAATTGCTTATCTATGGGCTCTTTGCGACCTCAGAACGTGTATTTTCAGTGAAAACTTGATATATAATTTTAGGTGAAATTTAATGCTTCCTTTATTATCCATGGGCGAGTAGTAGAGAAATCAATAAGGTTTTATAGGAACAGTTTGCAGAAACTATATAAAAAGAAATGTGATGTGTTATATTCACAGACTTTCTCTCCCACTACACTTTATTTTTATTTAACTTATATATATACTCTTCTTACTAAAGATTATTTTTGTATCTACTTCATCTTAATCGAGATACTCCTTTGTGGAAACATTTACCTTACACAGTTATATATTTCATAGATGGTGCAAGAAAGATAGAGGAAACAGAAGAGTAATCAGATGCTAATATTATTAACAATGAGTTATGTTAACTATTCCATACTCTTTCCATTGCATCGCGAGAAACAATTGCAGAGCAACAGCACTTTAAAAATACTGACTAAGTATGCAGCAACTCAAACCAACAACAATCGATAACCCTGAAAAGGTTAATCACAAACAAGTTATTTTAAATAAATAGTGAGTTCTAAAGGAGATGTAAATCCCTTTTTCTGTCCGTCATACTTTACCCGTTATAATAAAAGTATACAAAAGTATTTCCAAAAGAAAAGGACTTCACATGTTACGAAACATTCAAGATTTACATTTTATTTGTTACGCAAATATCTTAAGTATATGGTATTTTAATCAAAACTGTTAGAGCTATTTTTGAGCCTTTGAAAACATCTTAAACATTTTACACTTAAAGAGTAGTTGGATTTGAGGAGATATTCACGAAAATCTTCCGCTTCAAATCTCCGGAAATTACTGAAATTAAATATCAAGTTTCACAACTATCCGACTTCTCGTTTTTCAGTTATTCCGTTCATACACACACACACACACACACACACCCACAAGCGCGCTCGCAAACACTCATAGCGACCTTTCTCTAGAAATGATCTTTATTGGTTTCAGGGCCTCAAAATGTGTATTTTTAGTGACATTCAGTTGGGAATTTGTGGGTGGAATGCAATAAATAATTCTTCTAACTACTAGGTACGTGATAGAGAAAGTAAAAATACAGGTGACCTCAAAACATGTATTTCCGACGAAATCTCGATATCGAGGATTTTTTTGGAACGTCACAGATACGTGGTACGAAAAGTAGATGACGGATGGATGGATGAATGAATGGATGGATGGATGGATAAGTTATCTTTATTGGTTTCAAATTATTAAAGTTACTACACAAATAGTAGTTAGTGCATGGCTCATTTGCCGTACGCGCGTATTTACTACAGAAGTTAAAGGTGGAAAAAAGAACCAAAAGAAAAGAAAACAAAGAAGGAGAAACTTGACATATTTTGCCTCTGACTAACTGAACTGGCTTCGTGCATCACAAATATGCTCATGCTTTGCCAGTTCCTATGATCAGCCAATAGATCCCAAAATATCAATCTCTTTCTAGACGCTTAAGTATTTTACTGTGGATTTAATTATTCACTGATTCTCCCTCTGTGAACATTCCACCAAAAATACGTATCCATTCTTCATCCAAACCACAGAATCGGCATCGGTCATTTTTATGTGCCTCTTAGTCTAAACCATACCACTCCTGATCTTTTCTTTCTTCCTAAGTGAAGCATATACACCTCTTTGCCCAAATTCAATTTTATTTGCTAGACTTAGAGACGGTTTAATTTTACAATACAGATCTATTTGCTGTGGTTCATTTTATTAATCTTCTTTTGGCACATCTCCACATGTTTCTGTCATTTATTTCACCTCTTTGCCATATTGGCCCTAAGTCTTTTCTTCTCAAGTCTCTTTCCAGTTCAGCTGCTCAAAACTTAGCGGTATTAAGTATTAAAACTTAGGCTTTAGCGCTGGTATTTGTAACATTTGGAGCGTAGTGTGGAATTATCCCCCTACATAGCTTTCAGATAGCACTTCATTGCTATTATTTTACGGTTAACTGCGCTTTCATAACATCCCAACTCGCTCAATACCCCAAAATGTGATGTGCCTTGTAAACTCCAACAACTCTTTTCCAAAATACCACCTGTAAATGACAGTCGTTAGAGAAAGTCATGTGAATGTAACACATATTTTTACTTTCTCTACCACATACCTAGTAGAGAAGTATTGCATTCCACCCAAAAATTCGAAACCCACATATCACACGAAATACATGTTTTGAGGTCCCATGAATACAAAAAATCAAACGTAGTTATTTCATTTTAAGCAAAAGGTGATCGATTGCAACAGGTGTAAGCCCATTAAAATGTTTATTAGTGGTAACCTGCTTTGAAACAAGAAAAAAAAGTAATTAAATACATACATAAGTAACGAAACAAGGAATGAATCACCGAGCGGGATGGCTCAGGCGGTAAAGTCTGTGGCCCGCATTCGCGAGGCCGTGGGCCGACCAATCTGTCTGAGGTTTTTTCGTGATTTTCCACAGTCGCCAAAGTAAATACCGGATTGGATATTTAATACCACGACCCAAAGTTCCATCTTAAGTCTAAAACAATAGTAAAATGAAAAATAAGTGGTAATAATGAATGCTATGCCATCTATCTACAGACAATGTAAGCAGTTAGACTGGACGTCACCCTAATGCCATCTGCACGGCATGAAGCAGGGGTTACAAGGATGAGATCTAGAAGGCTAACTGTCCGCCTTTCTGTGTGAGGGCGGCGGTTAGACTGGACGGCACCCTAATGCCATCTGCACAGCATGAAGCAAGGCTTATAGGA
Source organism: Deroplatys truncata (assembly GCA_030765065.1). NCBI lineage: Eukaryota > Metazoa > Arthropoda > Insecta > Mantodea > Mantidae > Deroplatys > Deroplatys truncata. Next base: position 174,913,958 of record CM060981.1, read on the forward strand.
ATGAGACCTAGAAGGCTAACTGTCCATTACATTTCGTTCTAAGAGATATCCACCAACAGATCCGTCGCGAGATGACTAAGAAGTTAAAGTGACGTAAAATAAAACAGAATGAAAAAAAGGAATGAAACAAAATAAGGAATCTAAACTTTGGAGCCGTTCATTGGGTGTCCTACACTTGACAGAAGTGTAAACTGGTATCGTGAAATATTTAAACGACTAAGGCCACAAATAAATTTGTTTGACACAAATTCTTTTCTTTAATCAGTTCTAAATATTTCTTGATGTACGTGTTTGTATCTTATGCTTATGCAAAACTATAGATAACTGAATCAGATAAATGAGCCTTCACAGGCTATTCACAGAAAATTCAAGATATGCATTCTATTGTAATCAAAATCGTAAGAGCCATTTACGAAAATGCACAAACAACGAAACGTTTTTGCATGGAATTGTAGTTTGGGGTGCGGGGATTTAGTGGGAATCTTCGTCTAGCAACCTTGGAAGGTACTATACATAATAGCAAGTATAGTATATATTTTTTCGATTTTATGTTATACTTGCCTCTCTCGCATACATACTCGCTTTTTTTTAAGTGCACTTTTGTGTCAGTGGACCTCAAAACATGTTTATCCGATGATACCTCCATATCCAATATTTCGGTGGAATGCAATATTCCGTCCAACTGCTATAGATAGGCAGTAGAGAAAGTAAAAATTAGCGAACGTCACCCAAAATAATTCCTAACCATTATAATGCCATACACCTAGAACTATGAAATGTTGCGCGCCAATTTTAAATTAGCAATACATCGTAAATTTTTTAATGCTATGCAACTTGCAATGCTTAGTTTTAAAATTTTTGAAACTATAAGTGGGCATTTAATATGTAGATAACTTTTTATTGGGAAAATCAGCTTTTATGTCCTAAACTCCGAAACGAAAATAAAAAGTAACATGCAGGAACTTTTACCTTTTCCCCTCCTGCTTATGTCAAAGTTTTGAATTCCGATGTGTAACTTCTAGGGTACAGGGTAAAAAAACTTTCGTTGGTAATATAAATTTTTAGTTTTAAACGCTTTTGAAAAGTCTTAAATATAAAAATGCAATCTTTAGAGTAAATTCTTTACTGATTTAGAGAAAACGTTTAATCGGCTTATATCAGAAAAGAAAGATGTTTTTCCAAAAGAAACCATTTATTTAATTAACGCTGTATAATTAAATGAAAAGTTAAAATATAAAATCTAAATCCCTGAGGAAATCCAAATGAGAAGAAGAATGTCAAAGGGGCTCGCTTAGCAAATTGTTATTCAGCATCGTTCTGGATGTTGAAATATGAAAGGATATAAAATGTGCCAAAAGAAAAATTGCTGCAGGTTATGGTGCTAACATAGTATAAATAAATGACAGTGGATAACTTGCACTCGTGTTACAGTCACGACTTAATTTCTAAAGTACTGCAGAAAATCTCCGTTGAAAAAAAAATTGTTTAAAAGGGACTATTAGGATAGAACCCAAACACTCAAACAAAATGCTAGAAAAGACCACCAGTGTTATATATGTGGGTAGAAAAATTACAAGTAAGGGGATACTACAACCAGAACACATAAAACAAGTTAACAAAGCAGTACTTCTGATTCAATGTATTATGTAACTTATTAAAATAATACTTGATAGCAGACGCTACAGTAAGAATTTATAAATCAACAGTAAGAGCTGTCCTAAACTATACTCTTTAAATTAGAGCTGATCAAAAAGCGAACTAAATACTAGAAACATAAGAAATTATCTCACTCAAAAACCAGTTTGACAAATAATATTTGATAGAATATTTAATTAATAATCGTGAAACATATGAAATTCCACCAAGAAATGTATGAATGACAATTATGCTTCAAGTATGAATGAGGAGAAAGTATTAAACTTGGTGACAAACCAATTGACTAGGCTTCAAAGAAGGTATAGGTAACTTGATTTCCGATAGGCACGAAGCGTAGCATTATGAGAAGAAATAAAGAAAAATAACTAATGAAAACGAAAGGTTTAGTAAGTGCAAAATTCCATTCATTCATATCCATTGATTTCTCAGCAAATCATACATATTCTAATCTCTGGCACAACAGACTATGGAGGACTAGTGTCTACAAACCTACTGGCCGGTCTCACGCCTATACGCACGCCATTGGAGGGCGAGGTCTGCACCGTTCATACCCCAGCAGGAATGTTAGTTTACGTAAATCTCTATACTCTTTCCGAAATAAGAAACACGCTTGTGATAAGCAAAGGCGAGAAGCAGCCCCAAGCACATGGCCACAGTGTTCTCATTGGTCCCTGGTCGCAACACTCAGCCCAAGAGCAGGAAGTAGATGTCGTTGTTTCTTTGCGTTATTACTTTTAAACTCCACTAATGCATGCGTTTAATTATTTCATTTCAATGTACTACGTTTTCACTGCTATTATAAATAAAAGCAACCAGTTCACTGAAACTGAGCAGTTATCGCATATCGATGGCATGTGCTGTGCACTTATTACACGGAGTAATAGAAAAGTGTGTTTCTTAGAGCGATCCATACTACTGATGTAGCTCCTCATATGTGTATCGTAAAGCATATATAGGCTTCCATAGATAGGCCTTAAAGTCTGCAATCTCATGGATGGTCTTAAACGCAGGCGAATTTCATGACCAATGAGCAACAGCAGCGCACTCCAATCCGCTGTGTCACGGCGTAGAACAAAAAGATGCAAGCTTTGAAAACTTTAAATTATAGGAAAATGAAAGCTGAAGGGGTTATATTGTTGCGGTGGTTCCACCACGTTTAGGCACCAATGTGAAGCTATTTTAGACCACGTACGGTATAAAATTTCCGGTGGCCTTCGCCTCACGTTTAAGAAACAACTGTTTATTTTAATGTTTATTGAATTATTAATGTATATGCCTCGGCTTCGTTATTAGTATTTTGTAGAGCACGTATCTCTTAACAGGGCTGGTACGACTAAAGAATGAAGTCTTACACAAATTACAGTTGTATTGTACTTTTTAATTAATCCTTCACGCGATTAAATAACGCTTCACTGATGTATCCTACTATAGAGCTGTAAGATTATTGTTAATTGCACTTTTAACAGGTAAACTTTATATTATTCTTACCGCAATGAATTTTCATGTCACACACTGTACGCGTACCAAACCGAACTGCTTGGTTACGCTTCCTTGTAGCGTCTATCGTTTGAATTTATACATTTTCTCTATTTCTAGTCTGTGATTGGCTAATCCTACTCCAATAGAATCCCTTTATTTAACTTTTAACTTTTCTAGTTTTTGATTGGCTATTTATAAAGTGTTTTAAATATTACATTATTATTGTTCCAAGAACTATTAGTAGCCCTTTTAAACTTTCTAATTTATTGTTGCCTCAAGGTTACCTCATTATTAGCAACTTTCGGCTTCTACTTTGTAATTCTGTTTGCTCCGAAAAACAGTTTTCTTCTATTCTCACAGCTCCTACATTGTTGAACTACGTAATACATTCACATAACATTTTTATACATGTACATTATAAAAATAAATATAATACAATGACTGTAATACACATTTTATATATTATGTTATACACACATTGCTTTAAGGCGGGCTGTTATAATATTTTATAATATATAATTAGACTGATATCATTTAAGTGCTAAAAACACTGCCTAAAAGCAAAGTTTTAAATGTCACTTTTATTACGTTTAAGCTTCTTATATGTATGGATGTGTTTATTCACTAGCTATTTCATTTTTAATTGACGTTTAGTCTGAATTAGGTGCTATACTTTTGCCGAAAATTATTTAAATCACATAGCATTAAATTAACGTGAGGTTAAAGGCCCTATCCTACCAATGTTAAATCTGCTAAAGTTATTATCCTTATTTCAGAAACTATTTCAGATATCAGACTAAAATTTTACTGTTATAAATGTATGCCTTATAAGCTCGCTGATCCTATTTTATCCAATAAGTTTTTTTATTAAGGAAGATAGGAATTCTCTTAATTATGCCATCCTTTGATTAAAATTTATGATTTTTTTTAAAAAGTAACGGAACATCTTATTAATGCCAAGTAGATTCACATCAGCAATTAGAGGTTACTTTTATCGTTTCAAAATTTGGTTTAGCTATCTATCTTTAGAATGTTCTGAGAAAACGTGTCATTTATACCTACTACCAAGAAAACATCATTTGGACAAAGCTGTCCAAAGCAAAAATAGAGAACACAAATTCATATACTATATTTTAAAAGAAATAAACCATATGGATTGAGCATACAAGGAAGGCTATAATACTAATTTTTAGAGCAAAGCTTCCCCGAAAAAATAATTTAAAGTTTATCTCTCTACTTCAATGTGTACAGCAGTTATAGTTGTTCTCAATGAAATTGTGCAGAATTCACTTTACAAAATAGCAGATGCAGTACTTTATTAAAAATGTGTTAAAATGTAAGTATTGTGCCTGAAATAATAAAACAACTGTAAAATTAAAGAGGAAATTTCAGCTTATAAGACTGCACAACAAATTAAAAATGTCACTTTTTTGCCATTTAGTCTCCCCGTAAGAAATACAGGTTGTAAAGTTTAACATTTTTTCCCTGCGTTTGTCATAAACATTTTTCACATATTATATCATGCCTTAATTTGTTTGTTTTCAGATGTTGAGCAGATCATTTCATCCTATTGTGAGACACGTGAGATACATAGAGGAAAATCCGCTTCTGCACCTTTGGGGCGAGAAAAAAAGTAAATTAATATGACGTGAAACTACTCGAATAGAGGCTAAAATAGCTAACCGTAGCCATAGGGCTTGTCATTGCAAACATGGCTGTATTGTACATATAACAATTACGCTAATGGATTTAATTGAAAACTGCAGGCGATTGCATCGCGCTGAGGCTCTGTTTCATGCATATACACTCCTACCCCCCCCCCCACACTTCTCAACGTCATTAAAGAAACTTCAGATTCAAGAAGTGCTCTCCAGTGTACGGGAGAAGTAAGAGCAAGTTTTGCAGCTGAGGAGTAATTTTGCTGCCCTTCGGTGCTATTTAGAGAAAATGGGTTTATGGCGTTTGAATATTTCCCTATACAGGTGCTACAACATCGTCTTCTGCTTCTACTCTTCATCGCATAGGCAGTATTACCTGTTCCAGCTTCAGAGGTGCTGCTTGTCTTTTTCTTACACATCCCAGACACCTTTCGTTTTTCCTTTCTTTCTTCCAGGTCTATTATTTTCTGCCTTCTCTGGGATTATATTGTCCTTCATTCTTACAATACATTCTTCCCTTTTCATTCTACTGTCGTCTATTTTAGCGTTTAATGTGTGCATTTTCACGTCTAATTTCTTGATTTCGACTTTTATCTAGCCTCGTATTGCGTTTTACCCTTCTCAAATATAATTTCTGAGCCTCTGTTTCACTTGATAAACGACTAATAACGTCCTAATCTTCATATCCATATAAAATGCTTGTGCTGCCATAACCTTATAAAATGTAGTTGTTATAGCACATATAGCTCATCTTAAGTGTTTAAAGTGAGATACTTACTCTATAATTTCATTTTCCGTTAGAATTATGGATCTCCGTGTAGATTTTAACCTCAAAATCCATTACTTCAACTTTCTGAACTGATGTTTTGAACTTATAATCCTTGCAAGTTTGCTTGTGCTGATATATACTTTTTGCATAGCAGCTTCATTATTTTGTAAAATGTCTGGAACACCAGCAAATACAAGAGACCTTACATATGCTCTACTGTCTGAAATATTCCTGGATGAACGTATTTTTTTCATCCCCTTATGATTTCGTCTTACATTTAAAAGAGTGGGTGATATGTACCTTTGTCTTAATCCAAAACTGGATATAATCTACTTAGTAATTTTTAATCAAAAGTTCTGGTCAGACTCTGGAATTTAGTACATTTACTAATTTTTAACAATCTGTTTTATAAAACGCTTTCTGAAATCTATGAAATAGATGTGTATTTCAAAATTATATTCTCTACGTTTCTCTATTGTTTACTTAACCGTGAGTATATCATCAGTAAATTTTCTTCCATATTTATAATATTTCCAACATTCCAAATTTTATGTTACGGCCTGTACACTTTCAGTTAGTATTTCCGTAAACAGTTTGTATCTCACATTCATCAAATTGATTCCTCTGTAAATCTGGCAATCGTTTCAATCTACATTTTTAAAGATATACCTTGCTACTCGTATATAGGATCTACTACTTCCATCTTTATTCCGATCAAACCAGATTCTTACAATTATCTCACTACATTACATATAAAATGAGGCTCAATGTGAACTTTCAGTACGCTCTCGTTAAATTTAAAATTCATTATCTAGAACACCCAAGTTCGGCCTGTGCCAAATTCGAAGTCGATGTGCGTTGTTTTGAACCCTGAAGTGATCATATGTTGGCGATATTGTATAATATGTGAACGTTTTCATTGTCAGGTTAATGAATTATATACGACCAGCTAATGACCTTTATTATTAAGTTATAAGGTTATTAAAATGGATATTGTGAATAAGTATGACGAATTCTGAGGTTCAATTCCGATAAAGTTTTTTTAACCAAACATTAATACTAAAATAAAGTGATCATATGAAATTATTTATAATTTTCAGCACAATGCACTGCCTTAATCATATATGATCTATCTTGAGGTTCGACTCTCGTACGTAATTCGATCTCAGAATATCAAGGTTCTCCGGGATCTATATAGATGCTCGGTTTAAAGATGCAAGGTTCTAAAGATGCTGTTAGCTCATTAAGATAATTGGCCTATTTGATCGTTAATGCATAGCTGTTCGTTAGCTTCAGGGCTAATTAAGTTATACATCAAACAATATAAGATAAGTGTAAAATAATTAGCTTCCTAGGATGTCAGAGATGTTGGGATTCAAAGAAGGTGTAAGCTCAATAAGATATATAGCAAGAAATGTAAGATATAGTAACATTTGAGGTTAAGAGTAATATTTGCTAGCAAGAAAGCGACCCCAAGAACTAAAAAACAAACAGGTCTTTTATGATCTGATAATGATATCACCAGACATAAAGATGCTCGATATGCTTTAAAGTAATTATGGTGTAAAGGTGTTATCATTAGAAGTATGACACCAACACGATAAAAGAAAAATGACATAAAATACTAAATAAGATTAAACCAAAAGCAATAAGCGAAAAATACCTTCAAGGCTGATTAAGATTAAATGAAAAAATTAAAGCATGGCGGCAATTCTTAAAACAATTAGCTTTAAAGCATTAATGGTATAAAGTGTTAGCATTAAATGTACGCAGCAATGCAATACAAGCAAAATAGTTAATTAACTATTCAGCTGAATGTAACGAGTTTTTTAAGAAAGCACTTGCTATAGCAGGAGAGCTGGGCAACACAGAGATACTGTCAAGTCTGATTTAAAGAGGAGGGTTTATTTTAGTAGCACATTTTACATGAACCATGTGTTTATGGCCTGCTCTGATTTTCTGCTAGCATTAATGGGAAAGTTCAGTGAACGCAAGTCCGTATTGCTTATTTATTTCCTGTGCAAAATTGATGTGATTAAATTAAATTGAATAGCAGAATCATTTTATATGAGTGTTATAATATGTAAGGCAAGGTGAGGAGAAATTTGAGAAATTAGGACAGGAGGAATGTATTGCCATGTTAAATGCCATTGTTCCAGTAACGATTTCAGTTCCACACAACACTTCACAGTCAATGAAATAATAGTTTAGTATTTTATCACATCTTTAATTCTTCTATGCCGAACATTTCTTCGTCTTCTGTGGAATCCTGCAAATGTTATACTTCACGCCGTATTCTATCCCATTGCCTTCAGTTATAATTCTTTAAATTCCTACTGCCATTAGACCACGTTTTGCCCATCTTTCGTCAATTTCTGTTATGCCTATCGGGACGTTGTGCTTTATTTTTCTAGGAGCCCCAAAAGATGGACCTTTCCTCTTCAAGTTTTTGCTTTTCTTGCAAAATTCTGTGAACAGAACCGTGCAACTCGTTAGGGCTGCAAAGCTCTTTCTTGTCATTTTTGGATTTCTTTAAAAAGCCCAGGAGAGTGGCGATCCTTATGCTTGTCTTCTTCCTTCATTAAAATGAAATTAAATTGAGTTTTATTTATGGATGCTCTGTAACTGCTGTGGTCCTTAGCGAACCATTGTATAATGGACGTGAAAGACCGGGAAGTTAGCTAGGATGCCTATATCAGGTTTGAGGTTCTTTTACGTGCCGTAAATCTACGATACGGGATCACCGACCTTACTTCCGCTCCAAAGGAATTTTGCACCCGAAAAAATCCATCGCCGGATATGAACCCACGATCTCTGGAACTAGAGGTTAGTATGGTAACCACTAAACCACGGAGGAGACCCTCTTCCTTAATGCATGTCTTTCTAAAAATGATGCTCATAATTTTAATGTATGTACTTTTTTCTCTTAACTGTACAGCCAGTCACTTGCTTTCCCACTTTGTTACTCCATTTTCGACCTCTTACCGCTCCGGTGCATTTGCTTCTCCATACACGGTGGGCGTGGTTTTCTGGCTTTGCTTGATGCCTGGTGTCTGCCTGCTGCGCTGGGCATTGTATGGACGGTTGGGTTGCGAGATGGATGCTATGTTTGCGTTGGCAAAAATTACGTTTGGAGTGGAATATTTAATTAGGCTTTCTTTGTGTGCCTGCCAGTTTGTGATATTTAAGAGTCTCTGTAATAGTGATTAGCCATGCGGATGGTTTAGTGTTCAAAATTTCTGCTCCTGGAAAGTCATTTGTGTACATTAAATGAAGTTTAATCGTTACGTCTATTCCAGTAGAGGTGAGAGGTTTTTTTTTTGGCCATTTTGGTACTGGGTGCGTGGAGAAAATTGGAATGCGAGATTATCATACTCATGGGGAATTGTAAGTGACTGGATTTCAAATTTAGGCCAAAGTTTTAATGTTTTTCTGCTTCTGTTTGTTCTGCTATAATCGTAATCATTAAATAGATCTAGTATTATAGGGCATTTTGGTCGCTAAGATAGTGAGTTTTGGCTGCTTTGTATTTTCAGGATAGTAGCTATTAAGCAGCAATTTTGCCTTTGGGGTTTAAGGTTTTTTTTAATGTCTAAATTTGGTTTAGGAAATTGTTATATTCTAATGTGTTAAATGGGTTTCAAGGGAAGCTTCCGTATATAATTTTTGTTGAAGAATTTTACAATTTTCTTTAGCCTTTCACAGTTTTGCTCTTGTTACTGGACGGTTGTGGTAAAACTGCTTATCAGAAAGTAAGGCTAGGCCGCATCCAGGTTTACACTTTTCTCGGTTTTCATGGTAAGCTTTCATTTCGAATATGGAAAAGCCAGTTATGAATTATTAAACTTCCTTCCGTGTTTTAATATGAGGCCGGTATGGTAAGCTATGTGGGGAAGATAAAGTGTACCTGATATTGAGTAAGACATTTAATGGTCCCTGCCCCTTTTAACAACGTATTTGTGATAGGATCTGTTCCTCTAATTATTGCAATATCAACTAAATGGGCATTAAAGGTTTCTAAGTGTGCCCAAGTTGTTTGCGAAAGTTAAGGCCGTTGGTACCGAACTATATTGTGATTTTCAGATACGTGATCATAGGTACAGTTTTGATTTAGTTTGGCCTTGTCTTAACTGTGATAACTAACACTTTGAAGTGGTATTATTCATTTGTTTGTCGAGCCCCACGTTGTGGTAGCCAATTTGCGATGGTATTAGTGTTAGGTTTGTTTTAAAGATGCTACTGTTCATTTGCCGCACGTATGAAAGCCAATTTGTCGCGGTCACATCGTGTTATCTTTTAGTGAGCGCCTGTTATTGTGTTTAATTTTTGGGTTCACTGTCCTCCGACTAGCTATGTTTTTTCTGTCGAGCACTTATCTTATACAGGTGTGTAAACGGAAAGGAGTTTTTATCCAAAGATAACACTGATGAAAGAATTTGTTTTACACTTTTTATTGTCTTAACACATTAGTCACTTTCACCTATTAATCGTGACACTCGCCAAACTGAAACTGTTATAATAACGTCTTTACTGCCCATTATTAATTCGCATACTTCAACTTTTTATGTAATTAACTTTACGACACTTGAGATTTTTCATAACTTTGCTACGCGTAACCTGCGAATCGATAAACTATGCTATGTATTCACCATGACTGTTTCTGTTGAACTCAGCGTCGTGTAATGCACAAATGTTTCCGATGGACTGGAGACGACGTGTAATGTACAAATGTTTCCGATGGACTGGAGGAGCCTGCCTCTGACTTAGCCCTTTTTATACTCCTACTCCCCGATATGCCTAAAGATTATAACCGAGCTGCTATTGGTTAATAAAACGCGCCAACATTAGCGTCTATTTCTATATCCAATGAAAATTACGAAAACATATGCTCTAGGGAAAATGTTCCCGCCAATTCCTAAGAAAAACGCGCCAATATTACGTCATTTGCTCGTCTCTAATAATGATAAACAACTCACCCCCTCGCTACATTATTGCACGCTATTATTGTCAGTTTCAGTAAGGCCGTATAAACCCACTTCTCAACAATGCTTACAATCAACAAACATCTCAAATCAATGTCACACAATAATGCATATTCACAATATAATCACTCTTTACATTTACATAATTTGTGATACAAATTACTGCGTCATATGCCCCACTAGAAACATAATTATAAATATTTACAACTTGTTTGGAAATTTTATAATTGGGTTTTTAGTCTCCTGAATCTTGGAACACACGCTATTTATCACTTTCACTAAACACTGCACACGTATTTAACACACGACATATGTTTTGCCTTTATCTCGCCACTATTTACTGGCTCTGGTTTAATGTGTTTAGACATTAATCTGACATTACAATTTTATAGCAAATACTGTACCCTGAATTATTTAGTTACAGTTACAAAATTGGTTTACTTTTTTAGATTGTTGACAAAAATTTATGCATTCAAAAATTTTTGTAATTATTAAAGATATTTACCAAAAATATTCACCCTCTATACAAATATTTACATCTCTTAAATCTAGACACTGTTTCACATTATCTGTTTGCTACATAAGTATTTGTTTTAATTATCTTTACCCCATTTTTTGTTGTTTTGTACTTTATATTCACAACACTCTTGGAATTATATCTACGTACTTTTACTTTAATATAACATTAAGTTTTCATTATTACATGCTTCATTTAATATGCTGTTATGGTTACTAAGAAAATGTTACTTTTCCCTTTAAACATTTAGTTATTTCCAGAATTTATTTCTCCTTTCTTATAACATACATACATAATTAACCCTCTTACATTCCAATACATTGCTCTGCAGTTCATCTTTAACTATACAGCATCTACTTTACATCTCATTGCTATTCACCCTCCTGGATCAAATTGTCTATGGCTAAACATTAGTCGTAGCCGTATCCTAACCTTCCAAAATTTGTTCATGGATAACCTCTTAAAGGATTCAAATGCATTTTCACCCCAAGATATAATTTGAAAACAATCTAAAGTTTCTGAACCACACGTCTTTTAACAATTGTCATTTTCAATTCCTCTGGTATCTTTTTAATCTGAGAGTACTCTGACAAGTCTGCAATAAATTGTACTGTACTGGAGTTTTCATTAAATCTTGGAAGTGGAAAATCACTTAAGATATGATTATAATTTTGCAAATTTCCTACTCCCATATTTAAATTCTCTAGTATTACTTGTGCACTCTGAGTTTCAGCATTAGCTATGGATGAAGCCGCCGTGTAACTCACATTATTAGCATACCTGAGGAACTACCTCTATCATTATTCTGTACATCAGATACATTAACATCACATATATTTACCCTTGAATTTAATTCTAACCTATTTACAGTACCTTGCAGATTTTCTATTGTCTGTTCCATTTTTTTATTATTCTCATTTTGAACAGCTTGGTGCTTGTTAATTTCAGAAGTTAGTTTTTGATTATTTATAGACAAAAATTTTACTTCTTCGGACAATTTATTTCTTTGCGTTTCTGACTCCTTCTGTATTTCAGATATCTCCTCTCTGAAATTAACTTGCACCTGAATTAAATCTGCATTTGTAGCCTCCATCATCTCTCTTAACTCACTTGAAATGTCACTCATTCGGCTACCTAGCTCTGTACATTTTACATCAACATGATCTATTTTATTATTACCCTCACTTTTTTGGTTAGATATTTCCCTGCTCATGTCTAACATTTTCTTTGAAACTTCACCTATCTCAGTTGCTATCATTTCCTGATTTTCATTTCTCATTCTCATCATACTACTATCTAGCTCCATAAATTTCTTTTCAATTTCTTCCCTGTTTTGATCTATTTTCTTTTCTAATTTCTCATTACTTTTACCAATATCTTGAGTTAGTTTTTCTAATTTCTCATTAGTCTTACCAATATCTTCCCTCAATTCCCTATTATTCTTTTGCATATCTTCCCTGTTTTGATCTAATTTCTCATTCATATTTCTCAGCATTTCCATCATCATACTAGCAGCAAAATTTACATTTCCTGCTGTTCTATTCTCACTTTCTGCACAAACATTTCCTCCCTCAAATCCTACATTGTTTGAGGCTATTTTCTGTAACCTGTATTGAATTACAGCTAACTGTTACACAATCCTCTTCCATAATTGTTTCTTCAGTATTATTAGCAGACATTGTTTTCTTAATCCTACCACTCCTCAAGTACATTTAAATTTTTACCCTTTTTTATTAGAATAAAAAATCACACTTTTCTAATCTTTCTGATGCTATCTACTGATGTTGCTTTAAGGTCCAGCTTCCTGCCCCTCTCTCCTAGATTATATGTCGCTTCTGCGTCGTATTATGATGAATGTGCGTCGTCTTGATGTTCTTGTGTCCACTCATCCGCGTCGTCTGTCGTTCCTGTAGTTGTTTCTGGAATCTGCGTCTTGTAGTTCAGTTCACTGCTCCATTCGCTCCACGTCCTGGTTCCTTCGCCCCTTCCTGGTTATTTCACTCCTTCCTGGTTAATTCGCCCCACGTTCTGGGCGCCATTTTGAAGTGGTATATTTATTTATTAGACCCACGTTCTGGCGCCATTTTGAAGTGGTATTATTCACTTGTTTGTCGAGCCCCACGTTGTGGTAGCCAATTTGCGATGGTATTAGTGTTAGGTTTGTTTGAAAGATGCTACTGTTCATTTTCCGCACGTATGAAAGACAATTTGTCGCGGTCACTTCGTGTTATCTTTTAGTGAGCGCCTGTTATTGTGTTTAATTTTTGGGTTCACTGTCCTCCGACTAGCTATGATTTTTCGGTCGAGCACTTATCTTATACAGGTGTGTAAACGGAAAGGAGTTTTTATCCAAAGATAACACTGATGAAAGAATTTGTTTTACACTTTTTATTGTCTTAACACATTATTCACTTTCACCTATTAATCGTGACACTCGCCAAACTGAAACTGTTATAATAACTTCTTTACTGCCCATTATTAATTCGCATACTTCAACTTTTTATGTAATTAACTTTACGACACTTGAGATTTTTCATAACTTTGCTACGCGTAACCTGCGAATCGATAAACTATGCTATGTATTCACCATGACTCTTTCTGTTGAACTCAGCGACGTGTAATGCACAAATGTTTCCGATGGACTGGGGACGACGCGTAATGTACAAATGTTTCCGATGGACTGGAGGAGTCTGCCTCTGACTTAGCCCTTTTTATACTCCTACACCCCGATATGCCTAAAGATTATAACCGAGCTGCTATTGGTTAATAAAACGCGCCAACATTAGCGTCTATTTTTATATCCAATGAAAATTACGAAAACATATGCTCTAGGGAAAATGTTCCCGCCAATTCCTAAGAAAAACGCGCCAATGTTACGTCATTTGCTCGTCTCTAATAATGATAAACAGCTCACCCCCTCGCTACATTATTGCACGCTATTATTGTCAGTTTCAGTAAGGCCGTATAAAACCACTTCTCAACAATGCTTACAATCAACAAACATCTCAAATCAATGTCACACAATAATGCATATTCACACTATAATCACTCTTTACATTTACATAATTTGTGATACAAATTACTGCGTCAATTTGGACCATTGTACAAAGTTTTTGGATTTTAGAAATTAGTGATATTACATTTTGGGGGCTGCTGTAATCTGACTCCTTGAATGAATTGTGGCTGTTAGCCATTTTTATTTCTCAAACTTTGGGAATTATGCATTGCGTTTGAACTAAGTTACTCTGTTAGAAATAAGATGGATACATATTGGTTTTTCAGTGTAGGTGAGGGAAGCTTAACTATGTAGTAATATCGTTTAGTAGTGCATTTTTGGTTAAATAAAGTTCCTTTTTCAGCTATATTGTCAATATAGTGGTATTGGGCAACTATTAGTTGGGTATTCCTCTAGCCGGTTTCTGACATTATTGTGGGCGCTTTTGACACAGTTCTTTAGAGATAATTCGATTCCCTTCATTTGCTTTCAACTTTTACATGAACCTTGTTATGTGGAGGTTTATTACATCAATGCTGCGTTTGTGTTCATGATAAGCTGAGGTATTTAACATTTTCTTGAAACAAGTACTGGTGAATTTTGCTTTTGTATTTGTGTATTCCTTTTATGTGTAATTGTTTTTCTTTTACTGCAAATCTATTTTGAATATTTACTTTACTTTCGCATTCGTCGCTAATTCATTATATATTAAGTATGAATGCTACCTGTTAATGGTATACTAAAGTGTATTTTTGCTTTAGCATTTAATACATAAGGTGAAACTTGCCTGATCCATTTGAAGTTTGCTTAATTGATTTCATTTCAAGAATTTGCCTGTTAAGTTTTATTAAAAGGCATTTGCTCTTAATTTAGAAAGTAAAATTTCTGCAACTACTGTATTAATACTTTAGTCTTAGCCCTTTTAGCTTTTATATTTTAAGCTTCTAAGCGTTTAGTTTCTTTTAATGTAACGAGATTTTTAATTTATTCATTTTATGAATTAACTGTGCTCATTGCTTGCATTTTACCAATTTTCTGAAAGGGGAGCTTTATACTGAATTGTATTTATGAAATAAAACCAGAGAAGTTGTAATTTTAATTCGTACCTTAGTTTACTGTTGAAGATTTTCCCCTGCCCCTTGGCTTCCCTGAAGCTGTGTTAGCGTATGCTGTGGCCCTTCTGATTTATTTTGTTATTCCTAACGGCTTTCTTTAGGGCCTCCCTCCTCGTCTTGACGTGGTTCCCCACTTCAGACAAACGTCGTATGCGGCTGCTCGTCTCCGATGGGCCCCTCTGGTGAGTCCAGCGGAGTCATGGAAGTAAAGGGAGCAGAGCGCGGTTTCTTTGATTTGTCTGCATTTGTAAGGGAATATTCTTAATGGGCTGCTTTGATATTTTGGTTTCTCTCAAAATTATATTTCAACTTGTACGGTATCCGCAGTATCAAGATGTTTGTAATCGTTACTAACATGGACACGCTAAGGAAGAGTGAATTGTGGGTAGAACTAGTTGTGCGTGTAGGTCAATGATCCATGTCTATTGAGGTGGCTGTTAGTTGGATATTTTCCGAAATATTAAGTATGTTCCACTAATCCCTGTTGCTTTCCTTCATCTGATTGTGGCCAAATATGAGTCCACTTGCGCGTTGAACTTAGCAGAAATTCGGGATAATCTGATGGATTTAGAAGGCTCGCTATTTAAGACGCAGTTGCTTCGATTGAAGCTAGGATCCGAAATTATTTGCTTTATTTAGATTGTGTGCGACGGAGGTTCCCTACATTGCAGGCATGCTCAATATTTGAACGCTAAAAGATCAGCTTAGAGAATTAGCGCGTAAGGTGGAGGAATATTTTCGTGCTATCGGGGAAGATACTGTAGCGCCTCCGTGGATACACAGGGGTTGTCAAATGCGGTACAGCCCCTGGTTTCGGCTTTTCGGCCATTAGACTCTCTCATTCCCTCCAGTAAGTCGCGGAGTTAAGCGAAATTGTTGACGTACAAC
The DNA here is from genome assembly GCA_030765065.1 of Deroplatys truncata. Taxonomy (NCBI): domain Eukaryota; kingdom Metazoa; phylum Arthropoda; class Insecta; order Mantodea; family Mantidae; genus Deroplatys; species Deroplatys truncata. The sequence goes on from CM060981.1 coordinate 174,930,017, forward strand.
TGCTTTATCGTTTCTTTATTTGCTGGTTCAGTTGGGACTAATGGCTAAGCACTATTCGGTACGTACTACACTGAGAGAATTATTATTTGTCAAGGTGTATGATCTTGTTCTGGACTTCCTAATGTGGTGCTGTGGTTTGGCTGAGCTCGTGGCTCGCTTTCATGTGGCCCTATTAGGTATGTTTATTCCGTGTAGGGAATGCGCGAATATAATGCAGGACATACAGTTCCGTCCTCACGGTCTAACGGAATCGTTAACGGAATATCTGGTGTGTGTTATTGAAATTGCACTATCGATGGTGCTCCCTATACGGAAGCAAATATTTGTGACGTCACTTTGTCAGGACTCAACCCAGTTGTCGGTCGACTTTAGTACTAGGACCTCCACCGTCAAATTTACAGTAGTTGGAAGTATTGTTTTGTAAACGTAATGAAGTCATGGTTATTGATAGGATGCGGTTGTTAGAGAGATCGTGTCCATTAGCAGCTCCTAATCGAACACATTCAGTTACTACTTCCTCTGCTAGCGTTCTGGTACCGGTTCGTTCTGTTGCTGTTAAATGCTTTCAGTGGGGTCCGAAGGGTCATGTTCGGCTACATTGTCCTAATGACATTGAGTCAAGGTCTTTTTGGGGATTACCAGGGGGACACTCTAGATCTTTATGACGCCAGAGGGTTAAGTTAACCATTTGTTTGTCTCGGCGTGTTTGTGGTTATGCCCTTTGGATAAGCCATCAATTCAAGGTTCCCTTGGGCAATTGTTTTTGTATGCGTTATTAGATTCTGGTAGCTCGGCCTTTCTTGTTCAGCTGAGTAATTTAGGTTAAATGTTTCGGATGTTTTGACGCAAGCACAAGAGTGTCACGTTGTGTTGATGATAAATGAACAGGTTTTCAGGTTACGGAAACCCTATCATGTACTGTACGTTTCCCGCGTTTAACGTAGAAGCATCGTTTTAGTCGTACCAGGCCTTCCTTATAACTGCGTCTTAGGCGCCGATTTCATGTAAATTTGGAGTCCTGTCAGATTGTATCTCTATTGGCTTTTGTCATTAAGCATATCGTTTTTCGTTTCGCTCCTTAAGTAAATTTCGACTTTGCGAGGGATTTTAAACTACTTAGGCCTTCTCTAACTATGGGCAAAGTTAATCTCCTAACACAAAATAGGCTCCTTCATTCTCTTTGCATCCGTCTGAGGAACAGGCAAAGCAGATTGAAATTTTAGTTTGAGGAACTTCATCCGCTGTTTAGAGAGGTTTAGGTGTCATTCATTTGACTCAGTATGAAATTCAATTAAGTAATTTTACTCGGATTACGTTTGTCGCTAGATATGCTTATACCACCGATGATGTCCATATTAAAGGAGAAGATACTGCAGATGCTTGATCCAGGGGTTATAAGATCGTCCACCTCAAATTATACGACCCCTTATTTCTGATACCAAGGCGTGATCAGTATTTTAGACCTGTCGTAGATTATCGAGTCTTGAAAATAGATACATATTAAAAGTACCCCTTTACCCGAATTACATACTGCTATTCATCATTTCGCTAGTGCTCGAGATTATAGGACTGTGAATTTAAACCACGCTTATTATCGGATCCCATTGCTAGAGCATCCCAAGCATCTGACAGCTTTTGTTACGCATTGGCGCCTTTATGAATTCAGTGGGTTTCCATTTGTTTGGCTTGGGATGCTCATGTTCTCAATCGTTTTGTTAGATCGTTTGTTTTCAAACATCAAATTTAAATATTTGTACCATTACGCAGATGATCCTGTAATATACTTCAAAAGATTTCAAATCACATGTTGTTCATTTATGTGAGAATTTTCTTCGCCTACCTAAGGCAGGATTATCGGTTAAGCATTCAAAGTTCGCTATTTCTCAGATTTTATTCCTGGGGTATATACGTTCCACGTCTGGCATTACTATAGATCCAGAACGGACATAGGCGATCAGAGATTTTCCTGCACCCAGAAATAATTTGAGGTGGCTCATTTCTGGAAATGATTAATTTCTTTTCCAAATATGTTCCCAGTTTTTCAACTTGGCGAAAGCCTCAACTGCTTACGTAGGAAAGGGATAACTTTTGTGAGTTCAGGAGCAGCCAAGGGCCGTTCTGGGTTTAAAACAGGTCATTTCCAATCTCCCGGTGTTGCAGTTTCCTAGTTTTGCAGTTCCATTTATTTTACTGATGGATGCTAGTGCTATAGCGGTGGCTGCGGTTTTGTAGCAGAAATTCCGTGAGGGTCGTCGCACTATTTACCGTAGCTCAAGAATTTTGTCCTCTGATGAAAGTAAATACTTCACATATGAATTTGCAGCCTTAGCACTGCTCTTTGTGTTGGAGAAGTATCGGGATATTTAGAACATGTTCACTTCCCTCTAGATTGAGATAATCAGGCTTTAATTTCAGTCTATTTATACAATATATAAATTTAATAACAGCCCATCTTAAAACAATACTTGTAAACTACAATATCTAAAAAGGGTATATTACAATCATTGTATATGTTTATATTATTGTATACATGTATAATAATATTATGTGAATGCATCATGTAATTTAATAATGTAGCAGCTGTAAGAATAGAGCCCGAAAGTTGCTAACAATGAAGCAAACTTGAGGCAATAGTGAATTAGAAAGTTTAATAATGCTACTAGTAATTTTCGGAACAATAATGTAAATATTTAAAGCAGTTAATAAGTAGCCAATCAAAAACTACAAAATAAAAGTATTCTATTGGAGTAGGATTAGCCAATCAGAAACTGACATAGTGGAAATTTACAATTTGAAGCGGTAAATGCCAGTTGCTAGAAGACAGCGTACCTGAGCAGTTCGTGTGAGACATATAAAATTCATTACGGCGAGAATACTATAAAGTTTAGGTGTTAAAAGGTGCAAGTAATTAATAAATAAATCACACAACTATCTATATCATTGAAGTGTTATTTAATCGTGTGAAGGATTAACAAAATGAGTGAATTAAAACTTATAATTTTTGTTAGCCTACATTCTTTAGCCGCATCACCCCCACTGCTAGGAGATACATGTTTTAACAAATTAATACTCACGCAGCCGAGGCAAACCTAAATATATATAACATTTTAAAGAAACATAAAAGTACAAATTGATGCCTAAACTTTGGGGCGAAGTACACCGGAAAGTGAACGTTGGGAGAAGGCTACCAGAAAGTGAACGTTGGGGCAAAGGCCACCGGAAACGTTGTACCATACATGGGGCAGTTAGTTCATCAAGTTTGGCTCCCCAACAGAGGAACTACAATACAACCTTAAAATTGACACTAAAACGTGGTGAAAGATATTCTATATCAGCTTTACCGTGAGCTTTGTCGGCTCCGAGGAAGGCCGGTCGTTTTGCCTGATGGGATGTCCAGATAAGAAACTTTAAGTTTAGGCCTTCCTTTATCAAAGGTTCGGAAAGTTGAATTTTGGATGCTCTTACCCGGGTATTTTCCGAATCTGCTGAGGTGTGTCTAGTTCAAAGATCTTTGGATGCTCCTAAATCGGATACTAAAATTGTGACGTTTTCGTTTTGTGCATTTCATAAAATGTTTGTCAGCATATCCGAGCTTCGATTTTCCGATTCTGCTTTGGCGGCGGTTATTCAACAACTTAAATCTGGATTTTCTCATCAGGGCTGTAAGATTCATGAAGTTTTGGTGAAAAGAGATACTTTTGATCGACGTTATAAAGTCTTAGTTCCAATTTCGGCTATTCTTCTGATTCTTAGCCTTATGATCCTCCATTTGTGGGTCATTTAGGCATTGCTAAAATTAGGTAACGAATCCGCCAACAGTTTAAACGACAAGGACCTTAACATAAGAAGACATGTTAAAACTTGCCGCATTTGCGTCTTGTCAAAACCCGCTCAGTTTGCAAATTGGTGATATTTGGCATCGGATGTGTACTCCTTGCCCATGCAGAAACTGACTGTGGACTTTATCGGACCATTTCCGCGTTATACTCACGGCAATATTTTTGCATTGGTGGACAGACGCCTCTCAAAGTTTGTATATGAATTTCTCCTCTTGGTGCTGCTACTGCTCGTCTGGCTATTCCGGAACTCGGTAAAATCTTTGGATCTTTTGGAGCTCCTCAATGTTTTATATCACGCAACGGGTCACAATTTAATTCATCTTTTGTGTTTTGTTTGGGGTATTACCCATTTCACTACTATCCCTTATTTGCGGAGCGGGTCAACCGCAACCTTCAGTCCGCTTTAATTGCTTCTAATCACAAATAGCATAGCCGTTGGCACGCATATCTAAAGTAACTTCAATTTGCTTTTAATTAAGCTAGACGTGATATTCATAAGACGACGCAGTTTTCATTGTTGCTGCTTGCCAACATTCGTCCCCTTTAATAAATTTGTGGGCATTAACGACTTAATACTATCTGATAATTCTCGACATACCAATCTGGTAATTGAAAAATGCCCTGATAATTTTTTCTTCTAGTCTGCGGAGCGCTGACTTGTCGTTGCTTAAGTTGTATCCCTCGGGATAGTTCGGCCTTAGGTTATTGACTGTCTTTGTTTCTAAATGTATCTACGTTTGGTTTTTGTTTTGGGGTCGGTTATACCTGTTTGGTGCTTGTGGTATTTGACGGTCAGTCACTTGCAAGTGCCCTGAGTTTCTTTCCTGAGGTAGTTTTTCTTGTCTAAAGTAGATGTCCTTACCAAATATTCTTGTGTATAGGGGTATTTTGATATGGCATTCATGTTTCTTTACGTTCACCTTTGCCGGGATTGTGAGTGTTTGTGCAGACCCTACCTTTATTTGGTTCATGTGTTGTTATAAATGGCCGTTTTTTAAATTCGTTGTTTGTGTTACTCTGTCCGTTGCTTTAAAATATCGCATTGTTATTCAATATTATTCTTAATTTTGGGGAATATTTTGAGTACGGTTTTTGTTTTCACTCACGTATTTCCGGACTGTCACAATATAACTTTTAATTCCACTCCAATTATTTTCCACCTCCCCACAGTGTGTTTGACGTTTCCCAATTTTTGGTCTGTAAGGGGTGGCGGAGGCGTTTTTTATTCATTATCCAAGATATTTCAAGTTATGTGTCATTATTAGGTGTTTATAAGGTATATTTCTTCCACAGGGGACTAATATTTTATGTATGTATATATATACATATATATATATATTGGTTAACGTTTTTTCTGCATTACATATATCGGATTTATATAATATAACATCTCCAATATTATTGGGATATTTTTAGTGCCTAGGTGAAATGATACTTCTTGCTTTGTTTGGCCCTACTGCTGTTTTCCTTTATTAAACTTCAGATCTACAGCCTTCCTGTTATTGCTCCCTCCTTCGTTTCTATGCTAATCTATGTGATCTTCCTGTCGACACGCTGGCTGCCTTACAAGCTTCTGCTGTTCCGCCGGTATGTGCATTTGTGGTCCTCATCTTCCTGATGGATTCTATTTGGCTGTGTTGCAATGACCGTGCCCGGCTTTCGTTCTGGATCATGCCACTTTTTTGGCGTGGCATACTAACTGTGACTTTTGGTGGTGCCCTGGTTGGTTGCAGAGAGCGTTATTGTACAGTTAGTGTTCATTGATTTTGTGGGATTACCATCCAGATTTGTTTGTTCAGCTGCTCGCCGTTGCTTCTGGGGATAACCACTGTGGGAGATTACCTTTGGTGTATGGTGCCGCAGTGTTTGTGTTCATTGTCATCTAACAGGGAATGTTGAATGTGCGTAAGAAGAGTTTATTCACCTCCAGTATAGCATGTTCCCTTGTCTTTAATTTATTTCCATGTTTGCTTTACATCCCTTTTCTTTTCCCGGTTATCCTAGATATACATGGTTGTGTTTTTTCGTTATCCCTTTCTTGCCCCTTCTTCTCCAAATCTCGCAGATATGGGGTGTTGTGCTAATAATTTTAATATATGTACTTTATTCCCTTGGTTGTACAGCTAGTCAGTTGCTTCCGATTTTTGTGTCTCCGTGTTCGACCTCTTACCGCTCCGGTGCGTTTGTTTCTCCATACATGTTGGGCTTCGTTTTCTGGCTTGGCTTAGTGCCTGCTGCCTGCCTGTTGCTCTGAGCATTGTTGGACGGTTGGGCTGTGAGGCAGATGCTCTGTTTGCGCTGGCAAAATTTTCGTTTGGAGTGGAATGTTAAATTAGCCTTCCTTTGTGTGCCTGCCAGTTAGTGATATTTAAGAAATTCTGTAATAGTGATTAGACGTGAGGCTACTTTAGTGCTCAAAATTAATGCTTCTGAAAAGGCATTTGCTGTACAATAAACGAAGTTTATTCGTCACGTCTGTTTCAGTAAGGGTACGAGTTTTTTCAGCTACCAATTTCGTACTGGGTGCGTGGGGAGAGTTGGAATACGAGATTATCATATCCGTGGGGCAATTGTAAGTGACTTGTTTTCTACATTAGCAATTACTTCACAGGTTCAGTGTGAAATGTTTTTGTTTTGACTTTGAAATTAAAGAAGGAATTATCGCAAAATTAACATATGTAAAAGCACACTAACATCCGCACTACAATACCCTACGCTCAATTGTTCTGAGGTCAGAGGATTAACATTGCTTCGCATCAAGCAATTCGAGCATAAGTTTTCTGAACTACTGCTCTTTAACTACTACAGTCCTTAGCGTCCCATTCTATATCGGGCGGTGAAAGACCGGTAATTTTGTTCAGAGGCCTCTTTATCAGGCTTGAGGTTCTTCTACGTGCCGTAAACCTATGATACGAGACCACCGGCTTTACTTCCCTTCCGAAGGAAGCCATCCCAAGGAACTTTACGCCCGAAAATTTCCTTCGCCCTCCGGGTTCGAACCCGCGACCTTAGGAACTAGAGATTAGCACGGTATCACTAGTCCACGGAGGACGACAGTTTTCTAAATGATAGAGCAATGAGAGAGAGAGAGGGAGAGAGAGAGAGGGTAGATCTCGGCTTGCTAACCGTTCTCTGAATCTGAACGTTGTTCAAGAACAAATGCGCGAACTATAGAAATGCAATAGCCAAAGTTTCTCCTGGGCGCCAGCATGTCAGCGGTAGAATTCTTTATAGGTACGATGTACGTGACCACGACAATGGAACCTAGCATTGTATGTTTAAAACTAAGGTTTCAGTGACACACTGCGTTATCTACCGATCGAATCAGTTCTCATTGGAAGCTTTGCTTCAAACTCATATACGAAGGCTAAGTGTGAAAGTTTCTGTAATATCGTATCTAGTCATTAATAAGAACATTTTAATTATTTTCAGGAAATTTTGTCAACGAATAATGTTAAAGGGGGATGTAAGTGAATTCCTGGGAGAAACACAAGAATTGCATGGCAAGATCTGCATTTTACGAGTAAGGTTATTCATTAAGTAAAACACACAAGTTTGAATTATGGAGTGGCGGATATATAAAAGTTACAACTTGAAAGTACCTGTAAGTTGGACATGCAAAACATAAAGTCAAAGTAAGCGGTATTAGGTAGTACCGGTGAAGTATGATGTTTCAGTGTTTTATGGTTTACTGCCAACAGCTCGCGAAATAGTCCAATGACTACAAATGTTTGTGTGGTTAGGATCAAACCGCAGAAGGGGAGCTGGCAATAACAATATAAAGTGCGTTTGGATAAAGTTAATTTGCCAGAAGCGGCGTCATCAAAAACAGCTGAGATATAGATTAATAATTCCACCCACGCATCCTTGGTATCTCTCCCTCTCTTTATCTCCACGAAGACGCACCCTGCCGAAAATGTTCCTATCATATGACCGCCAGTCGTCAGGATAAGTCGGTTTTATCTTCCCTTTGAAAGTAACTGCAATGTGTGTAACCTTGAAAATCGATTTTGAAAAAAATACACTTATGTTCTGTTTGCTCGATATCGTTGGATTATTCAAAATCTTGTCACTCCATCATGTAGGAATTACTGACAATATTGAAGTCCATAACGAAACGAAGTCCAAATGGTGGCAGTAGTTAGACTTAAGGGGACCTAGGACAGATTATATGATTTTCTACAATTTTTTTTCAATCTTATTAAAATTTTGTATGTTAGTTTCCCTCATTCTAAATAGCATTATGTGTAAATTTCAATAAAATTGATGAATTAGTTTTTCAGATATGAGATATTTTCTGTTTTTCATATCGCGATATTTGAAAATTATGAAATACTCCATGCGGGACAAATTTTATTTTTCATCAGTACCACTTTGTCACATTAATATTTGAACTCCTTACAAATTATTCTAGTATGCTTTTTTCATTTTGTGCTTTGAATAACAAATTATTAATTATAATCATTAATGCAGATATTACAGCCTAAAAAGTAAAAATTTTTAGGGTTAATAGCCCACTGTGTCCAAGTTTTACACAGTAGCCCAAAAATGATACTACAACTTCTTTAGATAGAACAGTAGAACTATTATGCCAAGTTTCATGCAAAACTAAAGAAAACTATCCCGCATGCGACATTTGAGATATTGAAAAATGTCGTTCTGAGAAAACTTAAATTTTATATTGAAAACATCTATACAGGCTAATGTACCTGGTGTAAAGGGTTAAAATTGTCCAGAACCATAGCTCTTTCCCTCCTTCTTCTTAGCCTCTTCTGCTTGCAATTTCAACACCTTCTTCTTCTTTCTGGTGGACTTCTGCTGTTGTAATGTGGAGCGGCGACTTTCATACTTTCTGCGAGAATCTCTTTTCAGAGCTATTTTTCTTCCTATTCCAGTAATTTCTTCTCCAGTTGAACTGGCTTTTACTACTTGTGAAGCAATGCATCCCATATTATATTCAGAAATGGCATCAATTACTCCTATGTCTAACTTTTCCTGGAAACAAAGGTTTCCTTAGGACACTTTCTCCAAATTGAAGAATGCAAACTTTCATTTGCATTCTGAGTTCCACCTTGGGTGCATCTTGACAAAAGTTCAGTACAGGCTAGTCTTTGGTACAATGGTAGTATTTTTACTAGCATAGCAGAAGAAAACTGTATAGACATAACCTTATGGCTTTCTGGCTTTTTTTCTTCTGCAATACTTCTATTGTAGAAGCACCATGAATCCTTTCCAGAAGGACATTTACTATGTTTTGGGCTTTCATCAGTAGATGAGCAATGATACAAAGTGGCATAGATGGCAGATTTCATCCTATCAACATCAGGTAAATTAGAGACAATGGCATTCCTATAATAATTGATTAACTTGACAATATTAGCTTCTTTTAGTGTTCCTGGTCCTCGCCCACCAAGTTGAGTGCCTTTTGCTTTCCATTCCTGTACCAAATTCCTTAATCCTGTACCCATCCTCTTGGCAATATGGTTAACACACTCTTCTTTTATAATTGTGGTATCTGATCCATATATAGCTTCCTTTGTCAGGTGAAGGAATGTTTTGGCATCACCGTCAGATAATAGAGTTGTGTAGCGCATGGAACACTCACTTACAGACCTCTTCCATAAGATATCTGCTGCAGAAACTTCCATACCAACAGATGAACCAGAGTAATTCCTACAGCATTCTCCAGGTATACTTTTATGTCCTCTAAGCCATATGTTATACTCTGGAGTATCTTCTCCCAGTTCGTTTTGAGAGAGGACACACATGGGGCAATATTTTGATAAAATTTCAAAGTCAATGACTAATCCAGTTAAAATATCAATTACTATCCCTATCCCATATAGAGATCTGAACCCTCTTTTGTGCCAGGTTCCATCAAAAGACACAGCTATATCTATTACTTTCTTATTTATGTTTGCTGCATTCAGATCCTTATGGGCTTTATGCACTGCTTCTCTTGATTTGGAAAGAACATTTTTTCTTATGGTCTCTGATTCATCCGCTAAGGCATGCATATGCTTAGTGAATGTTTTAGAATCTATTATATTCAAATTCATGCTCATGCAAAATCTTTCCATTGTTCTGTGACCACCTCCAATTTTTAAAAATGTCTCTATACATCTTCTATTTACATCAAAAGCAGCCTTTTTACTTTTGGAATCAGTCTTTACTTTTGGGCTGGAGTAAACATCTGAAAATGTCTTGTCACAATTCTTACATTTTACAGTATGCTTACATGCTAGGCCCTTATTTTCTCCTGTTTCAATAATCAAAGACTTTTCCCCACACTCATCACATACTATATTGCCACATAACTCATTCAGAACTTGTGAGTGAATTAAAATGTATTTATTTTCATATAGGTTAGGCTGTGTAAGTGGTGTTTCAAAATATCTGAGCTTTTTGTCACTGGCAGAAATTATTTCATGTGTACTGGTATGTGTGGGTAATGTATTATGTACAACAGAAGTAGAATCTGAAATTTCTGTACTGCTATTTGAATCAGATAAAATACTTTTGTGATCATATGGCAATGTTGATGGGCCAGGTTGTGATTCTATAGTTTCTTTGGGAACACCTTTCCATCTTTTTTCAGTATTTTTCAGAGTCTTTAGCTTCCTTTTACTCATCCTACCTGTTGGTTTCCTCCAACTTGCACTTAGTGTATGCATTTCAATTACCAATAAATAAACTTGAAAGACACTGACAGAAATAACCTCACAAAACCAAGCTGCATGTATACATAACACATAATTATTTAAAACTTATAAAACAGATAAAATGTTACAAATAAATTTTTAAAATATTTAAATACTATAATAAAAATATATTTTACTGGTGTGAGACGGCTGTATATTTTGTTTCCAAAAAAACCGGCTATATTTTGAACTCATGAAGATGAAGTTTTGTTGTAGTTACAGTAATGAACACCAGATGGAAGCAATAACCAATACACACTGACTATGGTGCAAATTTGAATGATTTTTTGGAAAGAAAGTAACTATTTTGCAAGCGAGAACAAAAATGGGCGTGGCAGGCATTTAAATTTCCGTGCAGTGGTTTTTAAAAATGGCTACCAAACCCTTTAAAAAGGTGCTTATCAGCATAAAATGCATTTAAATGTTTGACTAACATTATAAAGAGTTAATTTTTGCAGAAAACAAAAAATTGAAGATTTTGGCCATTTTCACTAACAAATCTGTCCTAGGTCCCCTTAAGGAAGCTAAGTAAATAGGTATATAGCATTAACATAACTAACACCAAATCGAAGCTTGATCATTTCATTCATATTACAAGCAATCACTCCGTTTCATTTAAGAGGCTTCAGTTCCAAGTCATATACATATGTTATAAACTTGTCGAAACGAGAATCAATTCGCATGTTTTGAGAGGTGTATGGCTTTTGCGGATTATTTTTCAATATCGCAGTCGTAAACTAAAATTAAATAAAGAGATTCCTAAGACTGAAGTTAGGAGTCACCAGCGTATAAAATGCACATAATGTTTTCTTTGTTAAAATTATATCCACAGGCCATTGAGTTTTCGTACTTCCTGACTGCAATGTTAAAAAATACTCTACTCCTTTAGTCCTTTAAATACATCTGGATTTAGCAGCTAGAAAAGTCGTGCGTAGAGAATTTAATTTACTCTTCCAATAATCCTAAGAAATAATGTACCATGGCGTGCCCTTGTGTAGTATTACCATTTCTTAATACTAACAAATTTCTTAACAAGATAAACATTGAAGACCTTATAGAAAAGTATTTCGGATGCAAACTAAGGAATCCGAATGCGTTCCAGTTCACTCATGGGATTGGTAATTTTGAGGTCATATTGTGGCGTATTAGTAGGTATTAGTAGCTATTTATATACGAGACACATTATTGCGTCGATTGGCTGCCGTATTGTTGAGTTAATGTTAGTATTTCTTTCAGTCTTGTATTTGAAGTTCCGTCTGGCATGACGACTCGCCGCTCCTAGCTGGCGAGCCTAGGCAGAGGTGGGAAGAGAGGGAGAATTGCTTAGCGTTATATTTCTTTGTGTGTACGAGCGTCAGTTAAGTATGTGAATTTGTGTGTGGAAGAGTGTAGATGTAGGTTATGTGTGAGGCATCTCCCCTCAATTTTTGATTTGTTTGTATGTGATAGAGGGACATAATTTTGGTATTAAACAAACCACAGGAAATGTGAATATTGTGACGTTTGGATAAATTTAATATAAAATCCCACGCCTGCACCGGAATGTGAACATTAAGGTCCTGGTCCTCTCGCAGTTCCTGTAGCTAAGTTTTCCAAATGTGCATATTGTTTTTTTTAAATGCAATACTTTTCTTGGAAGATTTTTGGGCCTCACCCCAGTATGTAATATTTTTGGTGTACATGTACATCGCTATGAAAAAAATTTAAATTTTCGTGTGTTTTTGCCGTGCGAGTGTTAGGGTTAATATTTCGTGCCTGCCCACGTGGTGGCTGCAGTTATAATTAAAGACATGTATTACGATATGTGAGCGTGCGTGGGACATGTTTTGCATCTGTATTTGTGCTGTTAGTTTTATTTCTATGTAGGATTCCAGCGATGATAGCATTCTTTAAGGGGTTGCGTACCACATTTATATAGCACATTTCGGCTCTGTAACGTGAGCATTACAACTAAATTCAAAATGTTTCCAGAGGTTGGCGGCTGGTTATTTCTTTGGTGTAGTAAAATTTTATTTTTTTCTCCATTGTGGCCCTGAAAATATTCCAATTATCGTAGCTTTCTTGGTTTTTTATGTGATGGATATGTAATCTTTTGGTGTTTCTGCATTGCGCTCTTTCTCCTCCTCTCTCCTTCTCTCCGCTGTTTCCCATTCCTCCTTCTCTCTCTTCTGCTTCTCTCCTTCCATTCCCTTTTGCCACGTTGTTTGCTATGACATTTATTAAAAGTTATGAAACCTGAGTATGTGAATATTATGCTGCCAATGAACCCTCTTACTGTAGATGACCTTTTACAGGCTCTTAAGCGAATGGATAAAGCACAATTTTGTATGACAAGAGAGCACTTGGCCGTTGCATAGACGCAATCTTTTGTTCATGTCTCGGCTCCTGCGACTCTGACTTTACCAGCCGTAACAACTAATCCATTTCTTTCAGGTCATTCAACTTTACCTGCTCTGCCAGCCCCTCCTAATGCTGATGTCACTGAGTTGGCTGCAAACGTGGACCGGTTGGCCAACCAGTTATATTCAATGAACACATAATCTCATCCTCAGAGGAACAGACCATCATCTTTCACACAGAGAGGACAATGGCAACCATGTTCACAACTTCAAGATCGGCGCCAAACTCTGGTTTGATTCAGATGTGAGAAACTAGGGCACACAGCAAGGTTATGTAAGCAGCAGGTGTCTCAGTCAAAAACGAACAGTGCCACGCCTCACAGCTACACAGATAGCGTCACCTCGCAGTGTTGGGCAGCATCCTATTCTTTAAGTGCTTGTCTTCCTCTGGACCACATTCTGCTGGTGCCTGGACTCATCGATGGACAACAAATTAATATTCTTTTGGATAAAGGCAGTGTTAACATCATCCATGGCCGCCACATCCATGAAATTGCCAAACTAGAGCCTGTTGATATACTACTGATCACAGCTGAAAACAAATTGTTAGATGCTCCTTACCACACTGTTTTCCGTTTCCATATGAAAGGTTTTTTTTTTCTAGGAAGATGTTTTAGTAGTAAACGTTTCAGCAAATGATTTCATTTTGGGTATTACTTTTTAAGTGAACATAAACTTGTCATTGATTATGCACAGTTGCTATTGCAGTAAGAGATGCTGTTATAGACGTAGATATTTTAGAAAAGGATGTTTCGCCTTTGTCTGACATAGCCTTAATCCCATTACTGGACGAACCCTTTGAAAAATCTACAACTAAGGCTTTTGTTAAAAGTGATGCTCTAATACCTCCTTTTTCAGTCTGCAAAACCTCAATACAGTTTTCTGAATCTCCGTCTCATGTTGTTATGTTGGTTCCTTCACCATACATTATGCACAAGAAACATATTGCTACTCCATCTGTTGTTACTGAATCCAAAGATAGGTTTTTCCGTCTGTGTGTAAGACTTCCGCCCAACCTCAAACATCATTTACATACTGTTATCGCATCTGCGCAAGAAGTTGCATTTGTACAGGGCAACTCTATCTCTCCCAGGATGTTTGAAAACTTCTAATTTCAACCTTAATGTAAATAACAAACTTTCTAGTAGCCTGTCTGATCAGCTTCATCAGCTTTTGCCTAAATATTCTCATGTATTTTCTACCTCATTCCAGGAATTAAAGACGACCGGTGTTGTTGAATTTTCTATACAGTTCACTGAGCCCACTACTATCAAACAACGACCCTATACGTTTCCCCATAAACAGAAAAAATTATTGCTCAACAGGTTGAAGAAATGCTTGTATTATTACTGAGTATCACTCTCCTTGGGCATTTCCTGAAGTACTTGTCAAAAGGAAAAATGGGACCATGAGATTTTCTGTTGACTACAGGAAGTTAAATAGTGTAATAGACAGATCTTCTTTTCCGTTACCCAACATTGATGACTTGTCCAGTTATCTTAATAAAGCCTTTTGGGTTTGTTCTCTGGATTTTTGTCAGCTTATTTTCAGGTAACATTATAGAAAACTTCTAAGCCGTTCATGAGTTCTGTCACTCATTAAGAGCAGTATCAATTCAAGAGACTTAGTTTTGGGTTATCTAATGTTCCATGCTTCTTCAGCTACATTGCTGATAAATCACTAGGTGCTTAAACTTCAAGACATCCCTGGCATATCTATTTGACATTGCTGGTTTTCGCCAAATCCTTGCAGGAGGTGCTCGACAATCTACAGACTATTTTTCAGACTGGGGCGACATAAGGTTAAGCTCAAGCCTTAAAAATTCTTTTTGGGATGAATAAAGTTAAATTGTTAGGTTTTGTAGTGCCTAAAGACCGTCTATCCCAAGATCTGGACAAGATTACGGTCATTCAAAAGTTATCCACCCTCAAAAATGTTCGGGATGTCCGTAAGGTGCTAGATTTACTTAATTTATACAAAAATTTGTTAAAGATTATGCACACATTGTTCATCCGTTAACCCAGCTCACTAGAAAAGACCAAATGTTTTCCTGGGGGCCTGATCAATAACAGGCCTTTCAACAGTTAAAAGATGCTTTATCTTCAACAGCAGTGTTAGCTCATTACATTCCTGGGGCTTACACTCAACTTCATACTGCTGCCAGTGGTTTTGGGTTTGCTAGTATTCTCCTTCAATGGCAGGACGTTCATCTTCGACCCGTGGCGTATGCGTCTCTTCACTACGATCCGGTAGGACCATTTATGTTATAAACTGTCATTTGCTTTCTCTTACAGATAAGGTTCTTTTTGCTTATTCCTCCATGTACTTCGTTGTGACACTATATTTTGTTTTGGGTGATAAATGTAACATACACTAACCAGGATACTTTAATCTGACTTTTTCTAGCTTTGTGAGGGTATTTTAATGTTGTGAGATCAAAAGCTGATCTTTTATTGATGTTCTCTTTCTAATGAGCCGTTTAGCATTTTTAGTATGATGAGGTACTTACTGTGTTTGCTATATATACACAGTAATGTAGGGTTGTTATTAATGCACTGTTTGGGCTTCATTATAGTAACCATGTAGCTGTCTTCACTGCTGATATGTTACCCCTTCCTAGAGCTAGTCGTTCTCCGTGGACTAATAGTATCGTGCAAGTCTCTAGTTCCCAAGGTTCAAACCCGGCAGAGCGCGTAAAACTGCTTAACATGGCTTCCATCGGAACGGAAGTAAAGCCGGTGGTCCCGTGTCGTAGATTTACGGCACATAAAATAACCTCAATCCTGGTGAAGAGGCCTCTGAGCAAAACTTCCGTTCTTTTACGCCCAATGTAGAATGGGACGCTAGGAACCATAGTAGTTAAAGAGCGTCCATAAGTAAAACTCAATTTATTTTTCCTAGAGCTGCCACTGGAATGAGGGAAATGGTCACAGGGTCATCCTTCTGTCCGGCTGCAACGCACACGTGCATTTTCTACAATTTCTTGTCTGGGTGAGTACGTGTCTATAAAATTTGAAGATTTGTAATCCATTATGTGTCACATGATTACTTACAACAATTTCTTTCTTTTGGTCAGTTTCAACTGATTTCATTCTCTTTTTGTATGCTTCTATGAATGTATTTTTTTAGATTCTTTTGACTGGGGCTTGGTCCACATTCCAACCACGAAAAAATAAATGGGGTTATTAAACCAAAAGGAATTCGAGCTAGTCGCTTGCAAACTGCGTGAAGGGCGTTGCTTAGGAGTAGTTCCTTAGTATAGCTTGGTGATGGTCCCCCTACCTATATTTGGTTTTGTAGTTAGTATGTATTTCTGTTGCTATGTGTGGTTTGTTGGTAAATTGACTTAACAATCTTTTGGGAGGTGACATCCAAGTTCTTAGTACAAATTTATAAATGTGTCTTGGCCACTGCATGTGTTAATTCTCACAGGATAATAACATTACTGTGTACAGCTTCCATTGTAAAGCATCACGAGGGTTAAATTTCATTGTCATGATAAACCATTCAAAGTTTTTGTCATTTAATTTTTGCCTGGGTGTCCCTACTTTAAATATACTGAGTAGTAGTTAGTTATATCCAATAGTTGAGCGCTCAATTTATGTTTATTTTTTTGCAAGGCCTGGCTCTAGATTTAAGTTTTATTAGTTTTAGTGATGCTAACCGCTGTTTTTATAAACTTTATGTTGTGTATTTTTTGTCTATTGTGAAACATGATGCTTCCCCGAATCTTGTTGCGGTCTGCTGGTAGCCCCAGGAAACGCTCCCCTCCACAGAAGAGGGCAACGTCAACTCACTCGGAGAATGCTGGTGGTTTCCCCGGCCACACCTACACAGGTTTTCCAGCAGCACATCACCATCTATGCGCTGTGTCATCACGGAATGTTATGAGGGTGTTCTCCCTTTAGTTTTCATCTGTACCGATTGATTGATATAAACTCTTTGTCCACTCAACCACTTGGAATGTTCCATAACCTTTCTCATTGGTGCTCAAGTTTCTTCTATCATTTCGACGGCGGGTGTGGTTTAATGGTGGGTGAAATTCGCCGAACAAGGCAGTGTTTCCGTGCATTCTCGAACGTTTTCCATCACAAACTGTGTCTGTGCAGAAGAGGATTTGCGAGCCGAGGGGGTTGCTGTAGGATTACTTCATCTGTCAATCCAGTGTTGCTATCTATGTGGGGATTCATCAGGGGTTTTTACTATTTAGTCATATTCAACCACTTTATATTTTCATGTTTTCTCTGGTTTTTTCTGCTTTTCCTTCTGGCGGGGACGCCTCACTGTTGTAAGTGGGGGAGATGTGGCGTATTAGTAGGTATTAGTAGCTATTGTCATGCCAGGCACATTTTTGCGTCGCACTGGCGACATTGTTAGCGTACTGTGGGTATTTCTTTAGGTCTTGTGTTTGAAGTTCCGTCTGGCTGACGACTCGCCGCCCCTAGCTGGCGAGCCTAGCTAGAGCTGGAGGGAGAGGGGGAATATTTTAGCGTTACTTTTCTTTCTGTGTACGAGCGTCAGTTGAGTATGTGAGTTTGTGTGTGGAAGAGTGTTGATGTAGGTTGTGTGTGAGGCATCTCCCCTCAATTTTTGAATCCTTTGTATGTGATGTAGGGACACCATTTTTATTAAATAAACCACAGGAAACATGAATAACGTGAAGTTTGTGCAAATTTGTTATAAAGCCCACGCCTGAACCGGAATGTGAACATGAAGGTCCTGGCCCTCCCGCAGTATCTGTAGTTACGTTTCTCCCAAATGCATGTTGAGGTGATTAAAATTTAATACTTTTGCTGGAACCCTTTTGGCCCTCATCCCAGTATGTAACAATATATATGACCGCTGCCTCTTCAGTATCGTGAGGACTCTGAGAAGCTGCGTACTGTGTGTTTGGTAAAGCTACTAATATTGTGGTTGAAGGAAGCATGGTGCCAACTAGTATCTTCCCATATTACTTTGATGAACGCTCATCTCTGTATTGCGCATATGGGCGTGAGACCGGCAGGCAATCAAGCTGATCGACCATGTGTCACAAGGGTTGTAAGAAGAAAATCGCTGTTGCACGTAGTATAGAAATAATTTAGAAACATTAGTCAGCACTAATATAACGGAGTAACACTACTTCTGAAGTTTTACATATCAGCAATCTATGCAACACTACTCCGTATAAGAGTATTCATTAAATTCATAATCATCATTGTAATATCTTCCTCCCTAAAACTTACCTTGGAACTATAATGTAAAAATTTTAATGTGCGTTGGAATTTGCTTACTTGTTTAAATAATTATGGAATTATGAAATTTCATGTTGATGGTGCATATTCACTAAATAAAGTTTTGAAATTGTTATTTTAAAAGAGAAACATGTAATTGTATTGAATTGAAATATAAATTAAAATACATGATATTAAAGCTTCCTTTCTTAATTTCCTCTTAAATTGAAATTATTATTACTTCAAAGGCGAAGGATAGAAGCAAATGCTCATCCTTTATATCGGTTCTACGTAGTTAAACATGGATTCCTTTTCTTAAAGTGTATATTTTAATACCGTGTGATTCTGCATGTAATTACTCAACTGAAATGAGGAGCTAGTTTGACAAACAGCCTTAAGCGACCAAACAAGACCCATTTCTTAAAGCGAAAGACAAACTTGGTTTTATTCGCAAACCTTTGTACTTTTTATCCATAATTATAACTTCGTTAACATCAACCGTGTAGCCTGGGGACACTTTAAAACAATGGCACTCATCTTAGGAAACAAAAGCATCAACACACTTGTCTGAGAAAGAGTTAAAATTGGATTTTCCCTAAGGAAAGGAAACAAGATAATTTACTCGTACAATTAACAGAAAATTGCAATTATATCTCTTTAGAATTAAAACGAAAGGATTCCTTCTCTTTAGAAAGAGACATCTGATGGCAAGAGTTGAAAGAGCAATTGACTTGCACGTTTGGTTTTCCAGCTCCATCACTGAAGGTTTTATAGTAGTCTGAGGAAAGTAATAGAAGAATTTCGTATATTTAAGGGTCACAGATTCGGTAGACAAGTCATATAGAAGGCCACTTGAATAAATTTGCTGTGTTGTTGAATAAGCATGTGTTCGTGTTTGAGTTTCGGAAGTGGCACGGCTGTATCTCTCTGAAAAAGTTGCCTTATATTATACATTATCTGAATGCAATTTCTATGCTTTCTTGAAATGTGTATGAGGAGTTTGGCATTACTTATGATCGCCAAATTCCATAAAAATGGTTAAAAACCGATGCGAGGAATATAAAATTGTAATTTTGTGAGCAAAGATGTTTGGCATTATTTATTCAACCAAAAAGAGGAAGAGTTGAAGAATTCAAGTATTTTAAGCTCAAAACACCACATGAGACACAAAGAGAAAGATCCATTCGGAATCTGTTTGACGAACGCTACTGAATTTTCCGCTTATTTTGTTTCTAATGCCTAAAATTGTTAATAAAACAGTATTACTCAGCTCATAGTTCTAAATCTATATGCATAATCATTTCAAACGGATGTGGAGAGCTGATTTCACATATTAAAAGCTGTGCATCTCCGGACATGTTGGTGGGTTAGACGTGTGCGCCATATGTTTCTGAATAGTGAAGTTAGTAAATTAACTTTATTCAACGAGTCTTCCTATCTTACCACCAGCAAATTTAAGGTAAAGCGTCTAAAGCGAGATAAAGCGTTTATCTTACAGTTAACGTAAATTCTAGGTTTCATCCCCGTATGTCACAACAGCATGTTTTTTCCATAATGTTGAGTACATAACTCAACTCAGCTCTTTTCATCGTTATTGCTTAATAGAAAAAAAGAACTCAAACAAGAATCCGATGTGTTTCACCCACATGACTTTCTCTACTCTTGTATAAAGTATTTTTAGAAACGCTTATTCGATAAATCGTGATATTAATATTATTGCTAATTTTCTTGTAGGTGCAAGGGAAATATGGTAGGATTTAAGGGATAGTCAGAACGTTTAAGAGCTGGTTGCTATGATTGCTGTAAATAATGGGAGGCGGTCAAACCTTATACAGGGAGAATTGGGAAAGAAATGCGCTGTTAATATGCACAATAGTCGCAATATTTATTTTAAACTTTCCTTCTGAAGTTCCATATTAGACGCGAAGCCGAAGTCTAAAATTATTGCCGCCAGAAATTGCCACTACATATTTAGCGCTACAGGGATGTTGAATTGTGTGATGTAGCTCGAAGAACCGAATCCTGTTGGTATATCAGTGATTACGAAAATTGTTCTTATTTCGTTCAATAACAACTTGGTCCATAAACATTAGCATAACATCCTGATGATTATAACAGAAACTCACATGTGTGTGTATGTGGATAACTGCTCATGCGTATTAGATCCTTGACGTATGAATCATATGGCGGCAGGGCAGGTCCCGCCTGGTACCAGTAGTGCGGCAGCAGTGGCCCGAAATGGCAGCTTTTGTTCGTTCTCCCGCCGCCTGCGAGGTTCTGTCAGTGTTAAGAGTTCCTTACTGCACAGAACACAGGCAATCGAACTTCATCGTCAGCTCTGTCAGGTCTACCATCATGAGCAAACAGATGATGCGTCGCTGGTGTAGGCAGCTTTCGGAAGATGCTCAAAGTGTCCATGATAAAGAGTGAAGTGACGATCGTCCCTCATCAATGATGATCTTGTAGATTTGGTGCGGCAGCGCATCGTTGAGGGCCGTCGCTTCACGATTACGGAGCTCAGCAGCCGTTTTCCGCAGATACCGCGATTCTTGTTGCATGAAATTGTCACTAAGCACCTGCTGTTCAGGAAATTGTGTACCAGGTGCGTGCCAAAAACCCTGACACCCGAGCACAAAGCGAAACATTTCTGCAGCAGTATCATGATGACGGCGACGAGTTCCTCGACAGATCTTCCCTTCCGATGAGACGTGGATTTCGCAGTTTACCCCGGAAACCAAGCAGCAGTCTAAGCATTGGTGTCACAGTGGATCTGCGGTCAAGACGAAATCGAAACAGATGTGTCGGTGCAGAAAGTGATGTGTACGGTGTTCTGGGACAGGAGGGGCATTCTGCTCATTGACGTTCTGCCCAGAAGTGAAACAGTGATCGCTGACCGTTACTATAAAACATTGAGGAAATTGCGACGTGCCATTCAAAACAAGAAGCGTGGAATACTTACTGCAGGTGTTGTGCTGCACCATGACAATCCTCGTTCACATGCGGTTCGCCGCACAGCAATTGTTCGGCAGGAGTTCGGCAGGGAGCTGCTTGTTCATTCATCATACAGTTCCGATCTTAATCGCAGCGATTTCTAAATTTTCTTGCACCTCAATAAATTCCTGTAATCCGGTCAGCTTTCTGACAACGAAAAAGAGCTGAAGACGACTGCTACACGCTGCTTCCATTCACAAGCGGTGACACAGGAGTACAAAATAGATCCCACGATATGACAAGTGTCTCAATTCTTGTGGTGACTATGTCGAAAAACAGCTTAATCATCGATGTACCTGTTCCAATAAATTTTTTCATGTAACTGTGTTTTCGTGTTTTAAAAAATAGGGAAACTTACTTTCTGGATGCACCTCGTATATCCAGTTTTACAATGTACAAATATTCTATCCGGCGCCCAAGACTACACATTTTAACATCTTATTATTATTTTTTTTCCATTCTTGCCTATTGGACCATAAAACTTCCTTAATTTCCCAATCCATCATTGTCCCACTAATTCCTTGAATCCATGTTCTATGCGTGTTCCTTTTCTCCTCCTTCCTTGCGGCGTCCACTCAAATACTATT
Source organism: Deroplatys truncata (assembly GCA_030765065.1). Classification (NCBI taxonomy): domain Eukaryota; kingdom Metazoa; phylum Arthropoda; class Insecta; order Mantodea; family Mantidae; genus Deroplatys; species Deroplatys truncata. The sequence continues at coordinate 174,951,747 of CM060981.1, forward strand.
TGGGGTAATCTTTCATCTTCCATTCTTTTAGAATGCCCACATCATTCTAATTGTTCCTATGGAAAAAATTCCAAAGTTGAATTATGAAACAGTCATATTTTCTTTTAGAATTTCATTTCTAATTTTTTCCTTTTAGATATTCTAACAGATCTCTTCCAGTAATCCATTTCTTCACCGTTAATCTTTATTTCAACTGATAATTAAGAGTCCTCACGCCAGAGCTACAGTTTCTAATACTTTAACTATTGTTTTAAGTTATAGTTTTAGTTTCTTTTGTGACTTGTTTATTCAATAATATACCATTCAATGTAGATATAGCACACTATCCTGAGTTTATTTTTTATCTTACTTCCTTTTCTTGTTTCCCATGTTATGTAATCTTTACTCCCAGGTATTTGTATTCACGTTTGGGTTTCATTATCCCCATTCCGCCCTTGAACACCAAATCTTGATGAGCATCTTCAATGGTCATATACATATTTGGTTTTATCCATATTTACTTTTAGTCCCAATTTGCTGTATTCTTGAATCAATTTCCTTGTAGGATATTCTACGTCTTCATATTTTTAGGTCAAAATTAACTGATCATCCGAATATTACAGCGAGTACGTTTGCTGTTGAATGATCACATTTTGGAATTCCCTATTTTTACTTTTTCTACTACGTATAGCAGGTAGGGGAAATATTGCATTCCACCCAAAATTTCGGCATGGATATTTCACCGGAAATACATATTTTGAGGGTCCCTGCATCCACAAAAAGCATTTTTAGAAGAGATCCTTATGTGTGTATATGTGAATGCGTGACTATGTATCTGTGAACAGCATAGCTCAAAAACGAAAAGTCGGATAAATACCAAACCTGCTATTTAGATTCAGTATCTTTCAAAGATGCGATACGAAGATTTTCAGAAAACTTGCCCCACACTTTATTTGGAGCATTTCTCGAAAATTTTGATTTTCTCAGAAATGGCTTTAACGATTTTGATTAAAATATCGTATATTAACATTCTTTCGTGGCAAATAAAATGTATATCTTGAATTTGCTGGAATGTTCCTAAAAGTCCTCTTCATTCTGAATGGCTTTTGCATAACGGAAAAACTGTAACTAATAAAACATTTTCTACATAGAAAATGTAGAGCCCGTTAAAAAACAGAGTTTATGTCATATACATGTTTTTTGTGGAGTGAAACTTTCCGAGATACTCCTTGTTATTTTTTTTTAATTCTCCAATATTTATACTTTTTCTCAAATGGGATTTCGTTATTCGTTCTTTTATGTCCTGGACATATAAAGAGAACGGAAATTTCCACATAGCAACCAGCTCTTAAAAGATTTGACTATCGCTTAAAACCTACCACATTCCTCCTGCAGCTACAAGAAAATTAGCAATAAGATAATTTCTGCAAAATTTTATCTCGATTAACATGAAGTAGAAGGAGAATAAGCGTTTGTAAAAATAGTTTTACAAGAGTCTAGCAGGTCATGTGAGTGCAACATATTAGATTTTTACAGTTATTTTTCCAACCTTCTATAACTTTTTCTATATAAATTTTATATAATGTAGGGGATACACAGTATCCCTGTCGTAATCCTGTGTTAACATGAAATCTACTTGACAAATATTTCCCCATTTTCGCTTTAACATATGCATTGAAACCAAATACCAAGTTTTGTATTTATACGACTTTTCGTTTTTGAGTTATGCTATTCACAGACAGTCACACACACACACACACACACACACACACACACACACACACACACACACACACACACACACACACACAAGAACATGTTTCCAAAAAGTGTTGCGCTCACATTCCTTTCTCTACTCTTGTAAATACTATTTTTACAAACTCTCATTCACCATATACTTCCTATTAATCGAGATATCGAAATGTTAATCTTATTACTAATTTCCTTGTAGGTGCAAGGGAATATGGTAGGCTTTAAGCGATAGTCAAATCTTTTAAGAGCTGGTTGCTATGTGGAGATTTCCATTCTCTTTGTATGTCCAGGAGATAAAAAAACAAGCAAACAAACTAACTAAATAATGTAAAGTAATATATAATAATCATAATAGTAGTAAATAATGCGACACGACTAACCCCGGTGGTCATAAAACGCCATTACATAAATGGAGTATTATTGTCAACGTTATTCAGATTACAACCACTATTAAGTTTTACGGTGGGTACTCAACTCATTGGCAGTGTTACTCTCCCCATATTTGGGGATGAGGTAAGCATATTGTAAAGAATTATGCAAGAAGGGTGAGAAAAGTGACGCCTGGAGAAGGCGGAGCTAAGCAGGTCATTACCAAGCTAAATTGCATAATGCATATATTGACCCTCTTTTATAGCAAAGGTACACGTTTATAAAATGAATTATTTTCTGATTCTTTGTTAGAAAACAATCTGAGTTTTTATGACAACCCAAAGTGTACGGCGAAAAAATGTAAAGGTGCATAATTGTTTTCGTAATTACTTACCAAATATTTCAATAATAAAATGACATTAAATCTTCCCGCACACGGAACTTAAATGTTATTTGTAACATTTCAGGTAATACGGAATGAATTATGCATAACGTCTTAGGACAGGAATGGACTTTACGGCTATTCTATGTTCATAGTAATGGTGATGGTGGTGGTAGTACTTTTATTGTGAATAGCTTCAGTCTACTCTTGTAGAATACAACAATCGCTTAGCCTCATTGGCGTACATGCTTTTCCTTCCTCTAGAGTCTTACAATAAGTGTAATATACTAAATATACTTTTGGTAACTACATAACCGTGCTAACATATAGGAGGGGGGGAGAAGAAAAGGAAAAAAATAAGCATGAATTACAATTACAAACGTAACATCAAATATACAGTATTCTGACTCTTCTGAACTCGCTCTTATTTACCGTTCCCCCTCTTCCGTTCTCCAGGGCATTTAACCTCCTTTGCCAATCTTACAAAAAATAAACCACCCATTTTATGGCACTTCGCGTCCAAAATTACATCCAAGCAGGCCTCTATTCCTCTATTCGACTCCAGGAACTGTGGTGGTAAATACTGTTTCTTAGTGATTCCGTTTCTCTGCACTCATCTAAAATATGATTCCATGTTTCCCCATCACCACAGAGTGGACATATTCACTCCGGTGTCATCAGTTCACTTGTTGCCTTTCTAGGCACCTGTCTTAACCACGCCCAAACCACTTCTTCCTCTGGTTACAATCAACTAAATACGCCTCCCTCCCCCAGCCCTGCACTATTTGAGACTGTAAGCTAAGTGGAGCTTTAGCTCTTCATTGTGATTCTAAATTCTGTCGGTCAATGTCATGCAGTCTCGCTCAATTATCTTCCACACGAAACATCCCATCTCCCTCCCTTGTAGTCAAATGTACCCCAAAGAGTCGGGAGCATGAACGAAGGCAGGAGAGTATTGGTTGCGCAGTAGAACTGTTTTGAGTCACATGACCTACCAGCCAATGAGAAAACAGTCAGTTATTGCTGCTTCCCGAGTGCAAGCGTGGCCTTCGCTATATGATGTACTAATTCAGTCATCAGGTGGACTCCAAAAACATCACGCTGATAGTGCATTATTCTATTCCTACCGGATGCAAATCAGTTGAGTAATGGCATTTAAATGAGAATGAGGAATGTTCACTCACTGAGAAATGTAAATTGTGCCTTTATTAATTCATCAAATTTATATTAGGCAAGTTGTTACAGTAGTGAGGAGGTCCCGTTGAAAGTCGTTGCGCGTTTGCGATATTCCTTGGCATTGAGCCCGTTGACAGAGGAGTCAAGGAGCAGAGCGGGCGAGAATGAAAGAAAGAGATAGCGTATTACTATTTCTCTATAAGCAATAGCTTTCTCCCCACTCACTTTCGTTCGTGCTTCCGACATTAATAATCACAGGATCAGCTAATTCGGTAGCTTGTGACAGCAGTGATCATGTTACATAAGCAGAGGCACCATAGCCGCGACTCAAGTAGTCTTTCTTTACGCTTAACTGGTTATTTCCTTCTGAATTTCATTTCTCACATAGGCTCTTTGGAACCATATTTTTGAGTAACTATAGAGGAAATCGTTTCTTGTCTGCGAGGAGTCAATACTTGGCCATGTAACAGTTAAATTTTAATGAAATCTCACCCATAAATGTTTAGGTTTAATGTGTACCATTGCTTCAAACATCATCTGAATTCGTTTACTTATTGCCTACATATGCTATATAACTGGTGTGCTTACAAAAGTATGCTTTATTGATATATATGTGTCCAAAATTAAGGCACAATATTAAAATAAAGATAATTTGCATATGATATAGCCAACTTTACCAATTGTGTAAATAAAGAAAATGCTTTTAACTTGCTATGGAAATATAAACAACCAAAAATACTTCTCATTTTTATGACAATGAAACTAAAGAGCTTAGTTACAGCATTGTCAAGGAGAAATTAATAACATTCTATTAGTGATGATATCAGTATTAATCAGAGCTCAGAGTGAGCACATCAGTCTGTTCATGAAGTTTAGATATATGTATAAGTAAGTCGGTGAGAATTTTTTTTTCATTTGTAACATCAGAATGATTATTAATAACAACTAAAGTTACTAAATAAAATCTATTTGTGAAGTAAGAAAGAATTGAATGATTCGTGTATTTAAAGATCTCATAGTTCAAAATTATAAATTCAAAAGTGACCAACGACCGTTTTAGAAAAAACAACCACAGCATTTTGGATCCCTTACGTTAGGCGAAAATTGAAAGCGAGGCTTATAAAACAATTATAAATTATTTAAAGAAAATGACGAAACCACGAGAGGACAGCACGATATCACGACAACGATAGAAGATTCGAAGGACGAGGCGATAACGCGAAACCGGAACAAAGAAGTACACCAGCTGGAGGAGACGACGAGTTTTTGAATTGAGTCTTTTATGGACGCCCTTTAACTGCTGTGGTCCTTACCGTCCCATTCTATGTAGGGTGTGAAAATCGGTAATTTTGCTCAGAGGCCCCTTTATCAGGCTCGAGGTACTTTTACGTGCCGTAAATCTACGACACCGGGCCACTGGCTTTACTTCCCTTCCGATGGAAGCCATGCTAAGGATTTGCTCAATTCACCCAACATCCAAGGAATACAGCAGTTGAGGAGGATTGCAAGTAAAGAAGCCAACAAAAATTAGGGTAAAGGTCATTAAATTTTTGTGTTGAAAATAATATTTCATTCAGAATGGATAGTGAAATTTCAAAAGTGGGGGTATCTAGGAAAGGGATAGAAAATTTCTAAATAGCAGAAACTGTAACTAAAGGAACAGACCAGGAAATGAGAACAGGGTTAACGTTTGAGAATTTATATAAGTTTATGAAGGAATCTGAAGATAATAAGAGAAGAGAAGGGGGTAATTTAGAACATGAGATAGGGCAGAAAATGTAACAAAGTAGGAAAAGAAACTGTATATAGCAGGGGAATGGAAATGATAGAATTAAAATTGGAAATAGAAAAGGCAGAAAGGAATTAGAAGATGAGATAAGCAGAAAATGAAACAGAGTAGAGAAGTCTTAGAGCAGAAAATGGGACAAAATAGGAAATACGTTGTAGATAGTGGAGAATTGTGATAAGAAAATTGAAATAGGAATAAAGTAAAAAGGAACTAGAATATGAGTTAGGACAGAAAGTGGAACAAAGTAGAGAACAGTGTAAAAGGTGTAGCAAGTAGATATGCAAGCAATTAACAGAAATCTAAAATCAAGAAAAACTATTTTCGAAAATAAAATATAAATTATTGGAAATAGAATGAGTTTGGGGACCAAAATGAAAGAAAATAAAAGAGTATTAGAGGAAGATATAGGAAAGTGTAGAAACGAAATGGTAGAATGCAAAACTAGCATACAAAGTAAGGTAATTAATATTATAACAGAGTTAGCTGGGGCGACAGAGAAAATGAGAACGTGTCAGAATAACTGAGAGAAAAAACAAATAGAGGAGGCTAAGAAATAGTTATGTAAGGAAGTAGAAATAGTGAGAAAAGGAATTATAAGTAATGAATATTAGAATAACTTATAACAGTAGAAATTAAGGAGGTATCAGATGTGATGTGATTGCAACGACAAGATATGGAAAATATTAGGCTTAGTAATTCAAAAGTAGAGAAGAATTAAAAGCAGTGAATGAGAAATTGTAAAACGAAAAAGAAAATGTGGAAAATATAAGCAGGTTTTGTGATTGTATTACAAGCACATAACGGCAATAGTTGTTTGGATGCAAATATTTCTAACACAACTAGTACAGATTACGTTTGGCAGAATAATGGAACAAAAAGAATGAAATCCCTATATACGCACACATAATACATGCTACATAAGCAATATACTGCACCACCTGTTTTCGACAAAGAGAAAGGAGGTTACCCAAAATTATTTGTAAAGGAGTTGTAAAAATATTTTAGAGTAAAAAGAATATCCAGTAAACAAAAAGTGATGATTGTCAAGAAAGAGCGTTGGAGTATTTAAGAATGACATTGACTAGACATGAATCCTATTCGTCCTTTAGAAATTTGTCCCTCTGAAGAAATTTGGGCCCTGAAAAATAAAAAAGTGCTAGGACAAGGAAATATGACACATCCAAAAACTAATTACTGGTAGACACTCCGTAAAATTCGCGAATAAAAGAACATTGTTGGAACCGACCATGTCTGAATCAGAACTTATTACCAGTATAACAAGACACTTTTCAGATACAGTACATACAAAACTAATAGTGGCTAAACCCGTAGGTTTTTTGAACGTAATTGAACTACTGACAGCTTTTGAAACACGGAACACAAAGCAGGCGGACGACAGAAACAAAAATGGAAAACTCAACCACACACATAATCAACGAGGGAATAAACACCAAGCTCACCTTGCATTGACACACCAAGCAATTTTAAGAGTAATGATTGCGAACGGGAGGAGACACATAAGCAAAGATATGTGAATAATCATAATGGTAGATTACAGAATGTCAGGAACAGATATCACCAAACAATACCCGGAAGCGAACCAAATTATGGTAACCATATTTCCAAGACATGTACAAACAGCAATCACACAGAGCTAACCAAATTAATCATATAAATTGCTGTAGAGAATAGTTAACGAACCAAACAACACTAAACACAAGAAACATGGGATACAGAAATAGAAACAATTGGAACACACAGGAATTGAGCGAAATGGAGCAGTTAGATGTGAACAGATGAACAAACTCTCACACAAGAAAATCGGAACAGCACATACACAACTAATATACACAGAAAAGCTAGGTCAAGGTCAATATATGTGGCATAAGATTATAATATAACACAAAAATTATACCTCTCAGATTGACAAATAGAATATGTAGAATAAATCCTAAACAACACTATAACTGCCACAACTTGGTCCAGTGAACTACTGACGTTGAATGGACAATTTAAAAATATTAATTATTGACTTTACACTACAATGGCTGCACAAAGAGAATTTACGGAGACGGGAAAATGCCAATTAACCTTTAAAATATTGCAAGAAAGAAGTAAATAAATGGAAAATTAAAACTAAAGGGCTTCGGAATAAACGGTTACCAAAAATAGGCAATGAAGTAGTTTTAAAAAACAACACTTCGAAAGCTTTCACGAAAGGAAATAGCAAAATGACCTCTAATAAAAGAATGAGATCATACATATGAGTTGAAAAATTTAAGTGGAAAATCAAATGGAAACAATTTAAATAATAGGATATTTAAAAATAATTTGGACATAAAATGTTTCAAAATGTTCGCATACGTATTCATGGTAACCATGCAAATAAAACATGATAAAATAAAAGCAGATACTCATTTGATCAGTGTTCGAAATTTTATTTGGAAGCCTTAAGTATAATATAACCAAATGATTTATGCATAAATCCTATTTATTTAACACAAAAAATTGAATACAAATAATACGTAAGAAAGAGAAAATAAAATAAATTAATTTATGCGTAATCCAACGGACAAATCATAAGAAAGATCTAGTATGGAAATACATTTGAGGATTAGGAAAAGACGAATAAAACTTTCGGAGAAATGAAACTGGAAACATTTCGCAACTTCAAGTACCAAAGAAATAAAAGGAAATGTGTTATTTTAGATGTCTTGAATGATGATATGTACCTAATAATATATAATACCCGAAGGTAAACTAAAAACTTTATATTATATATTCCATAATAATCATGAATGTTAACTCGTGGAAATAAGGTTAATGGCAAGCTATATTATAGCGAAAGGAATTTTCCGACGAAATAAATGTGCGTTTGTAATGAAGAAAATAATAAGAATTATTAATGATGAATTAAATAAGCGTTGTAGAAAGAAATGTCTTTTATGAAAGTTGCTCGATATTATGGGGTAAAGTAAACACCATTGGTCGTGTTGTGTTTGGAGGACGTTGTGATAGTCATTTTAGGGTAAATTTAATTTTGTTTAATACAAACCTACAACTAGAGTCAAATTAAATTTACCCTAAATTGACCATCACAGCGTCCTCCAATAAAACACGACAAATGTCATTTACTTTTTCCTATAATATCAAGCAACTTATACTAAAGTCATTTCTTTCTACAACGCTTAGTTTTGGAGATATTGTCACATATGATGTTGAGGGATGCTTTGAAACCTGTTACATTTCAGACATTTATTTTGATGATTTTTTTATTTTTGAGTTGAATCATATAAATTATATTTTTTAGTTGATAGTTACTAGATTCATATTTTTACACACATTCTTATTTTGTGGAGCTTAGAAATCTACAACATGTAACAGGATAAGATGGTTTGCCACTTCTATGAGAAATTCTATGAATTTTACCATGAGATCCGTTTCCCCAAACCAAGCGAAAGCCTGGATTATTAATCACAACGCTATCCAAGACTTTCCCCAGTAAAGAAGCTGAAACAACCGATGGATGAAAATAACGAGATACACCTGACCTATACAGGTACTCAGCACGACTTGCCTGACATAAAAATTATTAATAGTGTTGACGATCAATGATTTGTTATATGTACCTATAATGAACTTTGAGGTGAATTCAGTTCAAATATGTTCTTTTTTCTCCCCTGTAACAGGGGAGTGCTTATGATGAGTTCCTTCTTAATTTTGTAACTCATTTATACTTGGTTGAGACATTGCACAACCTCTTTTATAAAGCTCGTCAAGTTGTTTCCAGTGTAGTATGATCAATTATATAGTTTCCTTGGTGATGCAGTCTGTAGGCTTGAGGAATGCCATTGCCTTACGCCCTTGGGGGGCTGCTCTCTTATTCGAATTTTTATATCAGGCAAGTCATGATGAGTACCTGTATAGGTCAGGTTATCTCGTTATTTACATCCATCAGTTGTTTCACCTTCTTTATTGGGCAAAGCATTGGATACCGTTGTGATTAATAATCCAGGCTTTCGCTTGGTTTGGGGAAACGGATGTTATGGTAAAATCCATAGGATTTCTCATAATAAGTGGCAAACCATCTTATCCTGTTACATGCTGAAGATTGCTAAGCTTCAGCAAACTAAGAATGTATGTAAAAATACGAATCTAACAACTATCACCTAAGAAATATAATTTATGTGTTTCAACTCAAAAAATATATATAGTTATGGTTTATGCTTAAAGTACATATGTTACAATTTAAATAAAACCGTAAGAGACATTTGTAATAGTTAAATGTAATGAAAGCTCACCCATAAATGTTTAGTTTGAAACGTGGTCTTTTGACCCAAGAGAAAGTGGATTAAATTAGGAGTAATGGCAGATTGCTACTTGAAAATATATTCCATAAATGAATTAACAAGCCAAATTTCTTCCATTTAATAAACTGATACTTCAATAAAATAAATAATTACAATTAACAAACCCTTATTCGTTCACCATTCTTTACGGCTTCAATGCTTTAAATTAAATTAAAATAATTACAGAATTGCTTCCTGCTCTCACATTTACCGATATATTTCAAAACTAACCGCAATAAGTCTATAGTTCAGACTATGAATCTTTTCCCGGTAAAGAATTACTAAAGAGAATTTTGAATACGTTAAGCCAAAAATGAATTTAGAAATACCGTCCAGAATGCCTTCTATCTAAACGTTGTCCTGATGTTTTCCTCGTAACCTAGCTCGCCGTCGAACCTGCGCAGTCGACGACCACAATCGCCTGACGTATTGCGTGACTCAAAATAACTGCGCCCTTTCTTCTTCTTATTGTCGTCTGCTTGAGAACCACCACTATAGTCGTTTCACTTCTGTTCCCGTACATGTCAGTCTTCCTTTAGTACAGCCCAGTCGCCTAAAGTATATTTCTCCGGGGAGGGTCAATTTGGCACAAGTTGTGATGTGTACCATTGCTTGAAATATCTGAATTGGTTTACTTATTGCCTGCATATGTTATATAGTTAGTGTGGAAATTGTATGTTTTATTGATACGCATTATGTCCAAAATTAAGACATAATATTAAAATAAACATAATTTGTATAATACATAGCTCGCCTTAACCAATTCTGTAAATAAAGGGTTTCTATCCATTTTTAACTTGCCATGGAAACATAAACAACCAATTATACTCCTCATTGTCATGAAATTTAAAATAAAGACCTTAGTTACAGCCCGGCCAAGGAAAAATTAATAAACCTAATATAGTGGTGATACCAGTATTCATCAGAGCTCAGAATGAACACATCAGTCTGTTCACTAGCTCTGGACATATGTATAAATAAATCAGCGAGCTTCTTTTTCATTTGTAACATTGGAATGGTTGTTAATAACAACTAAATAAGAAAATTAAATTTGTAAAATATTTGTATTAATATAGGGATTGAATTATTCGTATATATTAAAGTCTTTCCCTTCATCGCACCCTGGTATATTAAATAAGATCTCATAATTTAGAATCCTATATTTTCAAAACTAAACCGTTTCAGAAAATCCGCCGCGGCCCAAACTAAGAAATTACGTATAAACGTATTAGTTTGTCAACAGCTTTACCTTAAATTGGGATACATTTGGCTATTCCAATAAAAGTTGTCTTGTGAATGCTGATTCCTTTCAAGCTACAAAACTGTTGAGTTGCTTCACATTCTAAAACCTCTATTTTCTTAACAACGGATAATAAAATAAGAGGGTGCATACGTAGACGTACTATTTGAACTTTCAGTGGATAAGCTAACATTCATTCTCATTAATTTGTAAATTAAGTTACGCTCACCGACGTTTCCTTCAAAATACCATAGTCTTACAGTACTTTGGGTTATGAATTCATACAGGAATTATTTAATATAGATTTTGTATGTTGTTTTCAAGATTACTCAAGACTTATCACATACACAACCTCGAGTTCATAAATACCGTGTTGTTATTGCTCTAGAAACAGAATGAATAGAAACTTGCTCGCCTTCTGAAGAAAAAAAATTAAATTGAGTTTTATTTATGGACGCTCCTTAACTACTACGGTTCTTAACGTCCCATTCTACATTGGGCGTAAAAGAACGGAAGTTTTGCTCAGAGACCTCTTCATCAGGATTGAGGTTGCTTTACGTGCCGCAAATCTACGACACGGACCATCGCTTTTAGCTTTCTTCCGAAGGAAGCCATGCTAAGGATTTTTACACTCGAAAAAAAACTAAATCGGATAAAGACCGAGCTTGATTTTCGGGTTCAGTACCTTCCAAATTTGCAACACAAAGTTTTTCAAGAAAATATTCTACCCCAAACTACCCTATACCTGGAAGATTATTCGAAATTTGTTATATTATACAAATGTCTCTAACTATGTTGATTAAGGTACCATATATTAGAAACATTTACATGACAAATAAAATGTATAATATCTTGAATTTTCTAGGAATAGCCTGTGAAGTCCTCTTCATTTGGAAGGAATTTTGTAGAATTTTGTATAACCGATAAACATTAAGCGATAGATGAAAGCGTACTACAAAAGACACCTAGATGTGTTTAAAACACAGAATTTATTTCAAATAACCTTTTGTGTGGCATAAGCCATTTCTGAGATATCCGTTAGTAATGTTTCTTTGTTGATGACTTAAGCCATTCTCAGGAAGTCCAATCAACATTCAGTTGTTTCTCGCGACTATATGGAAATAGTACACAATTTTAAGCATATAGTGTCCAATTCTTAAACATTTGACCATCACTATTCTCTTTGTACCAGTACTGAAATGTGTAATGTAGCTATTTCTGCAAAGGTCTATTTAAGTTAAAATGTAATAGAAGAAAAGTAAGCTTTAGTAAGAGTGGTTTGTATACCCACCAATAAACGATAGAGGATAGAGAAAGTCATGTAAATGCATTACATCAGATTTTAAACCTCTTAAACAAACTTCATGACAACGTTATTCCATGCTTATTTGTGACGTAATAAAACAAATCTATAGAAAATACGAGAAGTAAAGAAATGTATTTCTAACGTCTCTTTCATAACTTTAGCTGCATTTTAATTGTTAGGCCCAGGGTCTTATTCTCTTCTTTCAAATATCACACTTTCTTCTGTCATCATAATTTTATTTTCATGCTTTTTTGTGGTTTGATTTAACATTTTGTTTGCTCTATTTTATGTTTGAACTAGGAGTATGTTCTACTAACGTATAACTTTTTTCTCTTTATTTCATTGTATGTATGATGGTAATTTCCAGTCTTTCTTTTTTCTCTACCTTCTGTCTCTTAATTTTGCCTCTTGATCTCGTTGTTTTCATATTTCCTTTATTTCTTTTCGATTTCTGAGGGTCGTTCTTAATTTTTCTCTATTGTTTCATTAGTTTTTGCTCTCCTCATTTTCTTTAATGATGAAAATGAATGGTTTTCACTCAGTTTTTGCCGTAAATTAGCAAGCATCTGCTCCATCTATCCAACACCGGCATACGTCACCAAACCTGGAAGCACACCTGAAAGATGAGAAGGAAAAGGAATGAAAGGGAGATCATGGAAAGGAAACCGTGGCAGATGAGAAACCAGAATTCATCTATCGACCAGGGAAAACCGTAAAAGCCGTGTCGGAGAGTGTTCGGTCGACTGGAATCGAACGCGCCACCTCCCGGACGCGATCCTCATTTGTTACTTCGGAGCCATCTTGCTCATTAATATCTTATATTAATATACACCATGAATTTGAAAAGTTTAGTTTTCTTTTACAGAAAGATAGCTTCCCATTTGTCATGTTTGTAAAGATAATTATAAAACATTTCATTTTATGATTTGTGCACATAGTAAACTACAGCAGTAGTTATCCCCAGAGAACAGGTTCAAGAACATAGGTTGTTAAATTCTCTTCTATATACATTTTCTTGAAATATATACCCACATATCCTTTAATGTCATTTAAATACTTCAATCAGTATTTTTAACAGACGGACAAACTCAATCATCAGCAATGCAAAGCAATTACATATAATACTTTTAAGGTACTGCAAGGACTCGACTGACCTCACCCAAAAACGAAAAAGAGTGAGGAGGCCACCGAAACCAAGCAGCCGCTTACGCAGATTGTCTGCAACAGGGAACCCCGGCCAGACGAAAAGGGAAGCCCTTACGAATGCCGTAGGGGACAGTAATGCTAAGATTCAAACCAAAACTCCGTAACGAAGATAGAAATGGAACGGCCCAGCAAATATTTACCAACATAAACAGTGATATAGTTCAAAAGATAACTTTCACTGGCTTTATTCCATGAAATCCATAACTATTAGCCATCAGTTTTCACCAAATAACGAACATAATAAAAAAAGCACTAAAGTATATTAAGTATATTCTTATTACACAATTCTTATCAACTAATAACACAAACTACCTCCAAACGCTTCAAAGTGGAGAAAGAAAAAAATAATTAAATATTAACCTAACCAAAAATTTAACTTTCAAATCATAAGTACTAAAACCGAATCCTCATAAATATACTGCTAAGAGAAAAATTTCAAAAGATAGCTTTAATGATCACAGTAAAGGAAACGTTAACTGATCAAAAAGGAAAAGAAAGAATAATATTAAAAACTCAAAAACGAAAATGACTTGTTTAACATTTCCTCTTAAGGAGTTCTTAAATTTTGTTTTAAATTTGTTCTTTATTAATTTATCTTAGTTGGACTTTGGGATCTCGGTTGCTGTTTTGTTATGTTGCATTAAACCGGCGAATCTGTCTTTGCCTTGGACGATTCATTCTTACTGTTACGTTTAGCTGCAATAATCACTTGCAAAGTGACATTTTTATAAAAAGTAGCATCATACAACAAATGAACTTGCAAGCTCAGAACAAACGTAATAGAAAAAGAAATATTTAATCTCCAAACGTTAAATAACAATTAATATTTGTTTGGCCATAAAACAATCAGCAGTGCTAACATTTGAAGCAGAATTCCGCATTTTCCTATATCTTTTCCAGTTCCATACAGTCACAAAATTGGTGTCCAGGAAAGCATTATTTTGCATATTAAAAATGTATTCCGTAGAAGAAACAATTTTATAACAATTTCCAAGTGTTATAATAACATGATGCCAAATTCTTCATGTACAGTGGATGCATCCCTATCAACTATGACTCAAAAACAAAACCTAAACCTAGCAAATGTGATATATTCACAGGTTATGGTTTTGCTTTTTCTGATATAGAAAAATTTTGGGAGGGGTGCTGAAATATAGGGTACTTAAAATCGTACATGCATTTATCGCGAAGAATCTGTGCCTTCAACTACTATGTATAAAGTGTGGCAAAAAAAAATCGACAAGCACACGCTCAAAACTATGGATAATGAGAGCCAGTCACTTGCGAGTTGCCTGTAAAACGACATATTTTGGTTTCTGCCCTAAACTCCATCCACCCCAACCAAAATACGGAAACACTGAGGACAAAGCCTACCTTTACATATGAAGAAATTCCAGGAATTTATCAAACGACGCCCAATAATAATAACGACGCTAGAAAAATTTGGAAAAAGAACTCTCCTTTTAATTAATAAAATCTTATTGATAAAACAGAATCAAAACTGCTAAACATTAGCAACACTGGCGAACACCAAAATTCAAGAAATCATTTCCACCCCAGGACGGAAGTCTATCCAACAACCGTACCTACAATGCGGATAACAACCCCTTCCACCACTTGCATAAGGCAAAGCGCCGACCACGCCATCAATACATAGAGAAAAAAAAACGGGAGGGACAAAGAGTTAACTAAGGAGATAAGCAAAACAGGCTACACAAGTAACTGGCTGTATGTATATAACAACAACAAATAATGCATCGAAAACTTATCAGCACAGTACATAATCCAAAAAATGACAACTAGCCTTACACTGATACACACTGTAGCAACCGTATTACATGGCCGCTTTGATGTTTTTCTTTTTTAGTTCCATTTATACTCCGCCTTTAACCGAAGGCCTTTCCTTTGGAACTTGTACCTATTGGCAATGATTTTAACTCGTATTCTCTTGTGGTTGGGTTTCTTTCACTTTTTGGGCCTTAATCATTAGATCACGCACACACGCATTCACACTCTGTTTCATACTTCACAGACTCTGGGGAGGATAGAGAGTAATTTGGCTAGTGAAAAAATTCCCACCCCGCAGCCGGTAATCGAACCCGGACACAACAGGAAGGTGCTCTGCTGACTGAGCTACCGGGCTAGATGCTCTGATCTTATTCGCCGTATGCGGAATGCTTTAAGTGATTAATTGTCTCCTTTACATTTGCCAATATTATATTGCGACAGAAGTGCGTTTAGTGCGTCACTGGAGAACGGAGAAGAGTTTGGAAATACAAGATAAAGTCGAGATATGCACTTAACGCCTAATGTATTAATACTATTTTTTTCTGGTGAATAATATAAACTATACTTACGCGAAAATAAAATTAACTACTATCAGCTGTTAAACATGATAGTGCATAGTAAGGTCACCAACATTAAACTTGATGGTGAACTGGCGATCGATTATCAACACCTAGTTTTGATCTTAAAAGAAATCTGCTTCCTCATACTTGACTCATAAGTAGCTGTTGCGTGAACTAATTGCAAGTGAATATTAACAAACAAAAGGAAGTAAAACCGTAGGTAAGATTTAAATTCTAAAATTTAACTATTAAATAGTGTTATATTCCATGTCTGCAGTAGTAAATTTATCAAAAGTTAGAAGATATAGTATAGTTCATGCACATGCGTGCAAAAAAATTGGAAAACCAGGCGTTATCATTGAAAACTAGTATACTAATCTCACTGTATTATGAATGGCCACCTCTTGGTTTTCTGCGGATTCAGGGTGAAAAATACAGAAAGTATCGCATGAGCTCGCTGAAAGGCAACTTAAACAGTGGTACCTGTATACAATGAATTTTGTGTAAATTGCGCAATCCAAATTCGTGCAAGACTGTATCCAAAATAAAAGCTAAAAGAAATCGACCAAAGGAATAAACAAAATCATTCAGAATAAAATATTCAGAGAACCCAGATGTCATCATATAGCAAGAAACTAAACAAACTACGCTCCAACAGATATACAGGTCATCATTATTAGTGGAAGGTCCACACGAAAAGAAATAGAAACAAGAATTAAAGTTTCGCACCCTTAAAGCGAAAACGCTGTTGCGTTACCAACGAACCCATTACATAATTAACATTGTTAAACAGAAATACTTTGCGTTGTTGCGTGAGATTTTACATTTATTTATGCTAAACAATTGAGTTTAAATATAACTTATATACAGACCAGAATCTAGTCACTCATATTCAAATTTACAAAATATACTTTTTTCATACAAATTGAGGATACTTCCTAAATACTAGAAAGTATACTAGAACTACCACGCATTTATGTTTATACTACCCTACTTTTAACTGACCAATACCTTTTATTTTTCATTTTGCTTAGAAAATGTAAATTTTATCTATACCTATTGAAACCTTCCATAAAACTTATTTTTCTATCTAATTTAAACCATCTATCATTTATAGGTTCCTTTCTCCATAGAGAACCTTTGCACCCCTATATTGTAGAAAAATCAATTGCTTCATTCCCTTCACAAAGGGGGTACTGATTCCCAGGTATACCATTTCTGTCCTTTTAATCTCCATTATCAGCCACGTTATTTGTTAATAACTTAAATTTCCATTTGTAAAGTTTTCTGCGTCGAAATACAATACATTAGAGACCCTTTTTTAATTATCTTACTGAACAGTGTTTGCATTTCCATATCGTCAAATCTCCTCCTTTCCACTTTTCAAAAGTCGTTACTATTATTCTCTATTCTTCTCCATATTTCCCCTAATTCGTTTTTAAAGAGCTCCTATAAGGACAATTCTCTCTCACTTTTAATCAGCATGGTGGACAGCTTATGAAAATTTTTAGCTTAACGAATCTAAAAGCTCAAAATAGTTTAATTAAAAAACTACATGCTAATACTTTCTTTCCCAGTTTATTCGGCGTCTTATTCTACCCCATCGCCTTATTTCCGTTAATTAAGCATGACTCCATAGAGTTCTCATCCTGCTCCATCTACGTTCAACTTTAATCAATGCTAGTATTAATTATAAGCTTGTTTCAGACCCCCTCTGTGGTCTAGTGGTCAGCATGCTGGCTTCTGAACCCAACAATCTTGGTCTGGATCGCCAAATGATGGAGGAATCTATATTCATCAAGCATGAGTAAGTTACCAATTTAAATTCGTTTCTAAATTAAATTCGCCAATAAATCTATAATAACTAAGTGGCTGTTTTTATCAAGCAATAAAGGAGTCGGAGATCAGAGTGAGCGCAAGCTGCATTGCGCTTAATTTGATAGAGTATCAGACAATACGGAAATACGGACTGTATTACAGCAAGAGGTTCTTTGAAGAAATAACCTTTCCTCGACATTTGCTTCATCTCCAGGTATTTTCCTAAAACTAAAAAGAAATTGCAATGATTTAAATTTGCAGTGCAATATCCGGTAGGGTTGCGCCACATGGGACATGTCGAGCATATTATCGCCACAAGCTAGTCATTAGTGAATGAAGTAAGTAACAACAGAGAGACAGCTATCACTCATTCGGAATAGAAGGTATTAAGCCGGTCACATTATAAATGTGCTTGGAGGAAGGCGCCATGTTGTTTGTTGACAATCAAGGCTAGGAGTCGGATAGGAGTGAAGGGCAAGGCGATAAGAAAATGTACAGTCGCAAGGTGAAAACAGTATTACATTTGCAGGCCTCAGCCTCGCTAGCAAATACAACTCGCAACTGCGATGTTTCCTTTAACTGACTGTCCTTCCGATGCCCCACCCACTTGTTTCGTAACCGTTTAGTTTCTCTTCCTATCACACGCACTTACATCGTGGTCGACTAGTTTAGTATGGAGTGTTTACATTTTTAAATTTCTTTCTAATTTAACGTTATAATCGGAGGTAGTTTTGGGGATGTACTTGTTTGTTTATAAGTACGTGTAGATTCCTTTCTGCTGACAAAGCCGCGCACACCAAACAGGGTAAGGGTATTATCTGTGTAACAGTGTGGCGGACAACATCTTCGTTGTAAGTCCGTTATCTATATGATTTACTTGTATCTCTACATGCTTTATTCTGTGAGTACAACTTAGCATTACGATGCTGATAAGTTCATCTAGTATTGACTAAGGAACCACAAAAGAAAGAAAGAAAAAGAAGCAGAATATTACACAGAGAATAACAGGTACACTATATTTGAACTTTTGACTTCTCTAATGCAAGCCAGAGATGCTACAATTTCTACTTTATGAATGTAATTTAATTATTTAATTATATACTACCCTAATTATGAATAAAATAAAACAATTCTACACAAAGCATTAACTGAAAGACAAATGAATTCAAGCTTTATATTATGAACGATTTGCGCAGAAGCGTTAATACAGTTCTATGCAAGTTTTTCTTTTAAAAGTAGTTTTCTTAAACATGAAGAGTATATTTTCATCTGCTCATAAAGTATGTTGTGCAACCCAAGGGCACCATATGCTGTCGCTGATCTTGCTCAATGAATTCTATGTTCTGAAGTAAACCACATTAATAAATCCCATCCGTTGTTAATGAATACGGATTGGGATGTTGCGCGTTGGTAATAGAAACTTTATAAAATTATAAGAAGTGTTATTAAGTGTTACGTTAAGTTCACGCTTAAAATGTACTGATTCGACTGTTATTTCTCACATTACAGATACATTTCTTATGCATAAACATTTTTGCGTGGTTTTTTATGTCTTCTCTACTGGTTTAATGTAATTTGGCTTTAGAGTACCAGTCAATAGTTACAAGATAATTCACACGAAAACTAATTTAGCTAAAATCTAACTGCTTCTCTGGTGCTGTTTAAATTTCTTCACGAATTAAGTTCATTTGCTAGTATGCTCAATTTACATTTATAGACACGCTTTTCCACCTCCTGTTTTTCTTTAGCGCAATGTTCAAGTCCTTATAAAGCTAACCAAACCCTTTTTACTACCAAGAAGCGTGAGTTAGGTCGTTCCTAGGAAGCACGAGTGATAATGGTAGTTCATCGTTGTTAGATTACTACGCCAGTAAAATTAGGATTCTGCGGAAATTTCAAAAATAAATCGGCAGAATATTGGCTTCACAGGAAAAATGATTCAGCTTCTTCTAAAGTTCATAGTCTTAAGGACTTTTATACTACACGGTTTTATGCAACGAGAGGATAAATGACCCTGCAACATTTTCTTAGTGCTCAGAGAAGAAGGTGTCTCCTTCATTCGTTATAACCCTTCTTAAGTAAACTCCCCTCTTTGCTATTGATATTCTACACCTCTTTAACCTGTATACTTTGCAGAGAGTATCTGCTGTATCAAACGTTAGCAGTCGATTCTAAATTGCAAGTGTAAGTAACTTTTAATGAATAAAGCGGCGTTCAGCTAAAGCAGAGGATCAGATACCTTTGGAGCGATCTTGTTTGTTGAAGAGCCAATCTAAATGGCCTATAGCAACTGAAGACATATATACAAAACCTTATCTCAGTAATTTTTGTGTACTTCTATTGAAACTCCGAATATATTTATCCTACGTTTAAAATTTAATTCTTGCGAACAACACATTTTAAAGGAACATTTTGTAAAAACGCTAAACTCATGGAACCTAATGCGATGCAGGTCTCTTACCCTGCAAGGAGCGGCTGGAGACAAGGAGGCATTTCCACGTGGACATATGCACCAGGTAACAATATTTAGTTAATTTATGGAAATTTACGTGATGATTGGAAGGCTGCGCACAAGCATTTGCAGAAAGAGCATCATCTATACGTACCATTGCTGTAGCTGTATAAAGAATCCATAGGTAGGATCTACACGTAGAATACAATTTTTGGAAGAAGTGTACTATCGAGAAGTAGAAGTTGTGGATGCGCTAAGCCTACCACGGAACAAGAACAACCACACTAAGCTCAGATGATTTCAGTAATAGTTCCTTCGAGACATCCAAGCATACCCAGCATACTTGAGTACTAAGATTGAATATTACTTTGGTGCTATCAGAGTTATATTTTAACTGTTGTGAGAATATATACTCAAGGATTCTATGAATGACAATGTTTATTCTTATAATTTAACACACCTGTAGTGGAGAAAGCTAATTACTTTCTACAAAGTGATATATGCTGCAAAACCTACTGCCTATTAGGCTGATCAATAATCAACTCATAAACCATGTTTTTAAGATATCCCTATCATTAGTGAAAAACTGCTCCTTATAGTTATATTTCTGCCGCATTATTGTAATTGTATTAAGGAAGAAAATAAGGTGCTGTCCAACAGGGATGAGGTATGGGAACTTCAAACATAATCGCAAGACATACTGAGGTGTAGGTATTCACAGAGTAGTAGACAGCTGTTTCTAGAATAAAAATTTAAATTAATATTGTGTAGTTTCACACTTATATCAACTATTTTCTATTCTCCAGATATAGTATGATTTTTTTCCGCTGTCTCCAATCAGCTGGATGTGCAGTAGCTGGACGAGCCCATTATGTTCCGGGAGTGTTTTGGGTTAGTTGTAGGAGAACAGCCAGGTATCTTAGTATTCCTGTTGCACTGCTCTAGGAGAAGATTGCCGGTCTTTTCTCCCCTACCTCTTCAACCTTCTGCTCGTTTGCGTTTCTGCAGGGTCAGGTCGAAAAAAATCGTGGTGTAAGTTTGTATACTTCCTTCTATTTCTCTGTATTGTCTGAGAAAGAATAAAATATTTCCTTGTTTTGATGTCTTTGATTCAAATGTATGTTTGTGAGCCTTACATTTTGAACTTCTGCTTCTCTTATAATTTAACGTCTCCTCAAGACACAAAACAGTTTTCAATTTGCTTTAGGCAGATAACATGCAAGAGTTACGCAGAACGGAATGAATGTACAAGAAACGTATCTGCCATATTAAGCAGACATTCGAAGAATAAAATATTGGAGTTGCGTCTGATGAACTAAAATAGGACATTAAGTCATGGTACGACTTCCATTTGGCGTTTACTGACAAGAAAAAGCCGATTCGAGGTCTTGCCGGCCTATACATAACCCTTTATACAGTAATTCATAGATGCAAGGGCGGGTTTGGAAGGAAGGATGTTCTGACCTGGAAAACGGAAGATGTTCAGGGTCAGCTGTCATGGAACATTTAGATTTAGAGAAGGATGAGTTCGTAATCAGGATGCTTGCTATTACAAACGAACCACAGCGATGCGCTAAGTGTTTCAAGGTTTGAGGTTATCGGTGGCGTTCAGCTAAATTACCTACTTAAAAAGCTGCATAATGTAGAACGTCAAATGGTTCTGCAAAATGAAAAGTTCTAGATTTTTTTAATAAACTGTAATGCATTACTGACTATTTATGTAACACCATTGGAGAGAACCTTGGAGATTCAGAAAGTTCTCAGCCTGATTAAAGAAAATATGGTAGAGTAAAAAATGAAGAAGGTTTTCAAGTATGTTCCTTTCGACGGGTCGGCTGTACGTATTCCATTTCTGTGGGGAACAACGTTATTAATAGGAACGTCTCATAAATATTTTACATATGACACTCATATGACTTTCTCTAATCACTCTTGTACAAAACAATCTTGTAAAAGCTTATTTTCTTCCATCTACTTACTCTGTTCACTTTGCATGGACACAAAAAGGAAGAAGAAAAAAAAGCATAGCAATTCGTAGCTGAGGAAAGTGTAAATATCTGAAAATTCAAATCAACAACAAAAAATTTGTCAAAACTGTTAACGCCACAAAAAAAAAACTGCATTTTACATATATTGTGTACTTAAACGGGATTTTCAGTATTTATGTAATAAGGTTTGTCTATCACTTACGGTTTACCAGTTATACAAAATAATTGTAAATAAAGAGAACTTCACAGGCTATTCCGGAAAATAGCCCAAATAATGTTGTCATTAATACTGCTTGAACATGATATGGTACTTTAATAAAATCGTTAGAGGCAGTTTTGATAAAATGAAAAAGTAATGAAAGTTTTTCTATGTAAAGGATGGTTTGAGGTAGCAAGATTTCTTCAAAATCTTAGTAATGCATCCTGAAAGGTGCTGAGCTTAAATACCAAGTCTTTTGTATTTAACCGCCTTTTCGTTTTTGAATTATAGTGTTCACAGGCACACAGACAGACACGCACACACAGAACGTTTTCTTAAAATGGTTATTTTTTATTCATGGGGCCTGAAAATACTTATTTTCGGTTTTATTATTAATAATTATTTCGAATTTATGGATGGTACACAGTCTTGCTCTACTAACTTTAAATGCATACTGGAGAAAGTAAAAATGTAAGTGAAATTTAAACTTAAAAAATAAACATAACACACACATATCATATACATATAATGTTACATAGATTTTGCTAGGGACTTCATTCCCGTGAATGTGTCTGTGTTGTATTAGCATTTCAAGTAATATGACTTCTAAGTCATCAATTTTATAAATACCGAGTAGGAAATATTGCTGGAGCTAATTTAACTGGTTGGATTAATTCAATTTGCTACCGAAGCGCATGCTTCAAATTGCAATTTCGATTCTATTTTTATTATTCTTGCAATTTTTAGATACGCAATCACTTCATGTACCGCGTTTCTTCCCTATCATGACAAGGTACACAGAACATCATGAGGCAAGCCTATTTGCGTTAGTCTAAAAATCGACTTCTACACATGTCATCTATATGAAGGCTATTTCCAAAAAAGTATTTCTATTAATGGTGGGCATGTCACTGTGTTATTTTAATGTCATCAAAAAACTTATAACATTTATTTAAGTTTGGAATGCAACTGAATAAGGCTTTACATTTCTCGTAGCATATTGGTACGTCTTTCGCCGTACTTTGATCGCTTTTACGTTAACGCAAGAGCAAAGCATGAGAGAAAACCTATTTTTGTCAAGTTTTTTTCTATATAAGAAATCTACTTCATACCTTATAAAACTTATTATTGAATAAATATATTTAACAAACGTGCTGTAATCAAGTAGCCATTCTTAAATATAAAAAGAATGGCTATAAAATATCAAAGTTGTGATTGAAATTAGTAACCGCCACACATGCTTCTAAACAGAAATAATTACCATTTGAACTAAACGTTAGATTACAGAATTTACTTCGTTGTGTAATCGTGAATGGCTTATAGCAATAAATAAAAGCAAATAAAACGACAGGCTTATAAAATCTAGCGTCTTTATTAATCCCGATTTACAATATCACATATACAAAAACGAAAATTACACCTTCAAAGCAATATATACTAAAAGGTTGTCCATATTGTAATATAATTTTAGCATTCGCTTTTGTAATTCACTCAATTCACGTGTATATAATTTTTAACTCGAAAACATTAATTTACATTGATGAACCTGCATGTTACTATTTATAGAGTTCTTTGGAAAATTAGGATGTCCTGCAATAATTTCTTTTCTAAGACTACAGTTCTTACTCTATTACGACGCAATTTTACAATTTGATCTTGAAGTAAATCTATTGCACAGCGTATAAATGCGCTGTATGTGTTGTACATTATATATTTAAAAGGCATGAAGTGGGCTACTTTAAGGGAGAAAACTTTGCCAAAAATGAGGCTTTCTTTCGTATTTATGCAACATTTACGCACACTTATATACCTTACTATCTATATGGCACTTTTATTAATGAATCTGCTGTTACTCACCCCATGCTATCCCATTAATAGTCCATATTATCTGCTCTTCCCCGCCAGTGTTATATTTACTAGCTTCATTACACAGAAACTATTGAAGATATTAGACTGAAATGTTTACAGGATGTATATGTATGCCTTCTAAGTGTACTAATTTACCATTATACAACAACTTTATTTATTAAGGGAACAAGATACCAGGATACACTTCAACAACAATTAATTGTTGATTACATTATAGTTAAACAACAAACGAAATTAAAGTTGCAAGATATGATAGTGTATAGAGAGGTAGCATTTGGTGATCATTTCTTAGGCAATTACAAAGTCGTATTTCCCTTTATAGCAGTGAATGGAGTAGAAATTCAAATTGAGGGCGATAAGCAAGAAAAAACATAAATAAACGCCCATAAATATAAATTGACAAGTTTAGAAGATGAAAGCACAATTTACTTGTATAAGAAAAGACTGAATGAGAAACTAACAGAAATAACATTTGATTCTACGCAAAGTAACACCAGTACATTTTGGATAAAACACAGGAAGGTGCAGAAGAAACTACTGGTGAAGAACGTGACAGTCAAAAGGAGAATAGGTAATATTATTGGAATTAGAAAATAGAAAACGAAGTACAATTAAACAGACATTTTTATCCACAATGGCTAAAACAAAAAGTACCTAGAAGGTAAAATAGGACTTAGAAAGCAACAAGAAAAAACTAGGAAGAAAATATCACAAGCAAAAAAACAACAGTTGGGGAAAATGTCAAAAGATAGAAGTGCTTATTGGAGGAAGAAGGAATACAGAAGCTTGGAAGACTAAAAAATATTAGCAGGAGTGATGAAGAAGCGTCTTGTAAATATATTAATTTCCAATCACGAGAAAAGTATATTAGGGGCTTATTAATAGAAAACAGAGAGCAATATTGACTACAATGGAGGAAGAAGTTAATGAAAAATCCAATGTATATGTGCACTTAGAATTAGAAATATTAAAGGAAGCAATAAAATCATTAAAACGTGGAAAAACAGCAGCAATTGAAGGTATCCCGACTGAACTGCTAAAGCATGCAACAAATAAACTATAACAATAACTGAGAGATTTATTTGAAAAATACTTGAATGGTGAGGAAGTGCCGCAAGATTTGGAAATATAACATACAGAGTGGACATTTAAGTTGAGACTGTACAACATCTCCAGAATTAAGCTGTGTAGAAAGAAATGTCTTTAATAAAATTTGCTTGATATTGTGGAGAAAGCAAATGCCACTACTCGTGTTCTATTTGAAGGAGGTTGTGGTGGTCATTTTAAAATCAATTTAACTTTTTGAATGGGAAACTACAATCAGGGTCAATTTAAATTGACCCTAAAATGACCATCACAACGTCCTCCAAATAAAACACGACTAAAGGCATTTGCTTTCCCCCGTAATCATAAGCAAATTTTATTAAATACATTTTTTTTACAACGCTTAGTTTTGGAGACATTGTACAGTCTCAACTTAAATGGCCACCCTGTATTTCCATAATGCATAAAAAATAAGAATGTAAAAACTATAGGGGCATTACAATAAATAGCTCATTAACTAGACTACATGGTAAAATAATAAGTATTACTTTGAGCTACAATACAAAGATTTGGAAGCAGAAGAAAAGTCAGGCTTTAGGGCAGGCAGATCAACCTTTGATAATATATTCTGTTTACACCGTAATGTGTCCTGATGACAATTATGGTTAGCTTTAAAATTGACCAAAATTAGACTATTTTGATAACAGCAATTCCAAATTTATACAAAAATGCATTTGTAAAATTAAAAATGGGAAAATACTTGTCAAGCGGATTTTATGTTAATAAAGGATTATGACAGGGAATTTGTATATCTCTTACATTATGTAAAACTTACACAGAAAAAGCTATAAAATTGGAAAATAAATGTAAAAATATGGGAATTCCAATAGATGATGACTCAGCAATATACACCCTGTAATTTTTGGATGGGAAACAAGAAAAGGAAATAAGATCGAAGATAAACTCAGGAAAGTAAGCAATATCTACTTTGTATGATATATTATGGGATAAACATATCTCAAAGCAAAATAAAACTAATTTTTAAAACAATAGAAGTATTATAACCTATGCCTCCGACGTACGAACTCTGAACTATCAGTTAAAATTAAAATTATTCGCAACAGAAACTTTTGAACAGATTATTGGAGATCTGCTAGGATATCTAAAAGAGAAAATATTAGAAATGAGATTATAAAAGAAAATATGAATGTTCAAAATTCAAGTTTAGATTTTATTCAACAGAAACAATTAGAGTGCTATGGGCATTTTAAAGGAATGGAAGATGAAAGATTACCCAAAAGAATATAGGAGTGGACGCCACCAAGAAGGAGAAGAGAAGGAAGACCGCATAGCACGATGATTCAAGGAATTAGGGGGCAATGATGAATGGAGAAATTGAGGAAGATTTATGGCCCAACAGGCACGAATGGAGAGAAATGATAAGAAGATGTTAAAAACTGTAGTCTTGGGTGCCGAAAAAATGTTTGTGCATTGTGAAACAGGTTATATATATGCGTGTGTGAGTAGCATCTTTTCTTAATTACACGATTTTTATTCAAATTAATCATCAATTAATTTTAATACATAATCAAGTAACCTAGGAACGCCAAAGTACTTCAACATCAACATTCAGGTATTACGTTTATCAGATAAAAAGTTTATTTTGCTATATGCAATAGTTTCTGAGAAAAACGAATTTATGTCAGAAAATATTATTCACAGAAGAGTCTTTCGAAGTAGAAAAGTGCTTAGATATACGGAAGCTGCCGTATTTGTAAGTGGTACCAATTTGCAGAGCAAAATTATCTCTAGAAGTTGTATCCGTCTACTTCAAAGAGTAGAGTCATGACCTTTCCGTGGAGTGATATAAAATTCAAACTATATAAATGGCAAATGCAGTATCACCCTTAAACGTATATTTAAAACACAAATATTTTACCTACAATTATTAAATATATATCAAATTAAAAAATTAACTCCGATTTATAACAATATAAACAAACCTAATAATGGCATTTTTGACAGTTTTCACCACCTAGTCTCTCAAAACTCATACTAGCTCTTAAAGCATTCACGTAGTCGTATCTTTAGCTGGTCAAGGAAATATAAGAGGTCAAAATTAATACGCAGATAGATGTGTTCGCAAATTACTTTATTGCACAACATCTTTCAAAAGTAAGCTTAAGGCGACAATGGAAGCACTTAGAAAAAATGAAAATGGTGGAAACTTATGTATGGCACAGTAAGAGGATTTTCTCTACTACCATCACTGCGTAGATATTTCTTACACTTTGCGCTTTTAATTTGAAACTTCCGTTAGATTTACGTAATAATTATAATCGCTCATAAATGGTTGAAAATAAACAACTATTATTTGTTTAATTGCTAGGTATGGAAACAAAATTTAACTATTTGTGTATCACAGTATAATTTTTGAAGAAAACAAAAAGCGTACATTTTTAAACCTACTGCCTAGGCGGTACTCTGAAGTAACTTTCAGCCCTAGGAACTTCTATCATAAAACTGCTAATAACTAATATGAAGGAAAGTTACCTGTCATAAATTATAATTGTCAATAATTCCTAAGTTTTTTCTTAGGAATATTTTCATTGTCACTTATTTTTAATTCTCTTTCATTTGTTTTTATGAAGTTGTTTTGGTTTCAGGTTTCCTCTGTTTTAATGAACATGATATATAGGTCTTGGGCCAAATGAAACGCTTTTTATATCTAGAAGTCAATGGAAATCCCGTTTTAATTAATATTGACTTCGTTTAATTTTATATGAAAATACCTTACATAGAGCTGAACAATTTGTAACCCTTTACGCATTTTATCGAATGATGAAGAAACTGAAGTAAAACCCTTCTTAATCTTTATGCTTTTCAAACTTCCTGCTCATTAGAAACATTTTGTGATCGAAATTTTAGGGACATTTAGAGAAATTAAATGTGACCAACCTATACAGCACAGATTATACAACAGCTGATCACTTCATTCAAGCTTATTTGTTTTTATTTAAATTTTAAAATAATTTGTCTATATTTTCGCTCCTTTGTCATGGATATCAGCAATACCATGGACCTTTGAAGGGTTTTAAGAAGCGAACAAATATTACAGCACACAAAAAGCTCTTTGTCAGTGTAAAAGACGCAGAAACTAGCACCAGTAACAACAGTGTGTTTGTTCCTAAACTAGACATCTTTCCCAGACAAGAAATAAACGAATTAGCACTTCACATAAAATAAAATAATGATAAATATGGACCAATTGGACATGAATGAAATACTTGAAAAAACACTAAACAAACTTATAATATATGTAACCTGGAACAATAGCAAAGAAAGTGTGCTGGAATGAACTAAAGGGTAATCAAAGCTTTGGTGTTGAATTCCTCCCCAAAATTCATGTAAAGTGAAAGTTTACTCAGGCTCCACTGAATGGACATGTTTCAAATTTTCAGGAAATGTTTAACAACTACTTGCTCAATTAATAGGAGATTTTCCCTTTAAAGTAATAGTTATTTAAATTGCTTATAAAATTAGATAAAAATGTAGCAAAATATATATAATTAGAAAACAATTTATTTAATAGAAACAAGAATAAAAAAAATCCCTGCTAAATTACTGATTAGGTCTTCATATATGCCATGTAAAACGTTAAGTCTACTACTTTAAATAAATTTTGAGAAAACATGAACTTATAGGCACTATTTTAACATTGGCGAGATAGAGCTTTCCGGAACCCCTTAAAGTGTGTAATAATTATAATTAACACAATTACTTAAAGTAGGATTGAGTTAAAATTCACCTGTATACTTCATTTAATATTATACAACATCTTGGGTTATGTATAATAGTGTTGAAAACCTGAACAGTGTACGACTTACCGTTCAGGATCTACAGGGTATTTTCTACACCGCAGCGCAATGTGGTGACGTCATGCGGCTAGCCAGCATTTCTGAAACAAGTATCTTCTGCTAGAGTAGCTGATCAGTCATAGCGTTAAGTTTAAGAGGAATGTGTAGCCACTGTATTGTCTTGAATATCCATTATTTAAAATGTTTCTTCTTTTAAATCGTAGCATTGTTTACATTATTTTTGACCCATGTTTCCCATATAGGTAAGCCAAACCGAGAGAAGCACCGACCTTTCCTTTCCTGCTTGTTAGGTTTAAGTTTTCGGAGTGAGCCAATATTACAAGGTATGTCATTACGGCCAGTAACTCTATTACAACACACTAATATTGAAACTTATGCTCATTTACTTTGCTCACTTCCTGTGTTACAAGGGATCCTCCACTAATAAGTTCTTTTTATCATACTTCTCTTTATACACTCAGTATCCAGCCAATTTAGAATATTCTACAGAACTGTCCCTACTTTTTTCCTTGGTGAAAATTATGATCTAGAGCAGCTATTATTGATCTGACACATATACCTGGAAATGAAAAATGTGTGTTTTGAGATATACTTCAAGCGCTCATTGTGATAGGATTCAAGGCTGCCATTATTTATGATGCTACACAAGTAATAGTGCTCTTTGGAATTCTTACATAGTCAGTTTGTGTTTTTAAGTGTTTCTTCACTCATCACATGAGCACATGAATTAAATTTCTCAGAAGCTACCCAACTATGGACATTAGTAATGTCATTTAGAATTACATAAACTTTTCCTTTAGGAATACACTATCACTTTCAAGAATAGCAGATGCTCATTACAGATGATTATAAGTAGAAAGTAAGAGGACCAGTCATGTAAGACCGAGGATTTTTCAGTTTTATTAAACATTTTCGTAAGGGATTTAGTAAGATGGCAGACATCAAAGTCATGCTGTATATGTGGAAATTTCTTTTCCATCAAAACTCTATTACCCGTTTATCTATCTGTCAGGAAGAATTCTATGACAGATTTTGATTCACAGAAGTCAGTGTATTCGCAAGCATCTTTCTGAATATGACTAGTTGCAGCTCCACTCTGTACAATTATGAAGTCAAATATTTTATTTGTTGCCAAATTCATTACATGGCTAATCATGTCACATGATTAGTAGAAAATCCTGGGAGTCGTAATGTTCATCCCCACAATAAGCACATATTTTATTCATTAATGACAATTCCAAAATTACTTTATTTTTCTTTTAACCAGGCTTTGTGTACAGAAGAGAATGAAATAGGTATTGTCTTTACGTATGGAAAGCCAATTTTAAGTAGGTGTTGTATTATACTTCAACTGTTGGAGAGCCATCTTGAAGTAGTTGTAACCATGTATGGCACCCGGTGGCCTTCGCCCAATGTTTAAAAATATTAACTTTGTAATTTGAATGTTTCTTTAAATATTATATATTTATGTTTGCTTCGGCTGCGTCAGTATTATTGTTAGAGACATGTTTCTCTTTGCAGGGTTGTGGTGCGACTGAAGAATGTAGGCTTACACAGATTTTAATTTTACTTCACTCCTTCTATTAATGCTTGACACGATTTAAATGACACTTCACTGATATAGAGAGAGCTGTGAGATTTTTTAATTAATTAATTGCACTTTTTAATACGTAAACTATTTTAATCTCACACTGAATACGTATTAAATTTCTTGAGGACGCATCTTGCGTCCGGTTATAAAAACTGTCTACAACCAACGCGTCCAGGTATGAGCGCTGTCTACATGCAACTGACTTGATTTCTACCGTCACATTTGTAAATTTCTGTATTTCAAGTCTCTGATTGGCTCTTGCTAATCCAATAGAATACTTTTATTTATCTAAAGCTTTTTCTGGTTGTTGATTGGCTATTTTATAAACTGCCTCAAAATTTACATTATTTTTGCTCCAATAATAACTTGTAGCATTATTAAACATTCTTACGCATTATTGCCTCAAAGTTACCTCATTGTTACCTCATTGTTAGCAACTTTTAACCTATTATTCTCACAACTCCTACATTATTAAATTATGTAATACATTCAGGTGATATTATTGAACATGGATACAATAATATAAACATATATAATGACTGTAATATACACTTTTTATATATTGTTGCAAACACATATTGCTTTATGGAGGGCTGTTATTAAATTTATTTTATATAATTTAACTAAAATCATTTTAGTGTTAAAATAACTGCCTCAAATATACTGCCTCAAAGAAACAAACTGTTAACAGTCTATAAAATTACGATTCCAAGAAAGGAGTAGTTTTATAGTTTTGGGAATACGAAGAAACAGTTAAATGTCATTCCGCAAAGACGCTGAAGCTATGCATACATTACTTTTCAAAATTCCACTTTCGCCTCCAGAGCACCACTCATAAGTGTGTCCATTGAGACAATGATTTATAATTCGCGTTAACACCCCTCGTGTGTTGATTTTCTTTCAGTGACAAGTCCACCACTTTGTGTGACAAATGCCTAACGAATAGCGAAAAGAGAACATCACAGATGCAAATACAGACTTATATTTTCTGGACATACCTGTATGTTCTGCTTAATTTTTTTGCCCATTCAGTGATTTCCATAAATATTCATTAGGTTTATAATCTTCATCATTTACAGCTGAAGATTCCCCTTCCTCATTAATAAAACTTTGGTTCAGATTAGCGCCATTTATAACACTAAAACTTTTGCTCCCAACTCGCATTATGTTTCAGCATCAATCTTAAACTCAGATGTAAAAGGTCAGAAACTAGTGTAGCCTCACTTTCTTACTAAGAATTGCTTACTGAATTATTGAGTAGCTGTAACACTTCCTTAATTTTAAAAAAACTCTGTGTTTCGTTTTTGGGGATTTCTTCTAGTTCTAAAATTTTCGAGAGCACCACATGGACTTCCAGTTCTAGGGATTTTAGTTGCTTGTTCTTCATTACTCTTATTTTTATAACATTCGAATCATTAAAATTACATTCTTTGAAACGAATTCTGTATACGCTAACGTTTGTGGTTGGAAAAATATCTTTGTATTTCATAGCAGTAGCCCATTTTGTACACAAGTGCATTCTTATCTCTATCAGGGACTTTTTTCCATGCCCGAATTAGCACAACCACAAGCACTGCACACAGGCATTCTTGAACTTACACCTCTCAGAACACCAGGAAAGTAAAACTATCCTAGAATCACAAAATAACAGGAATTAAGTGCAACGCAAGGCTAACATGCAAGTGACAATGAGTAGAGTGGCGTGATGCTAGCCTTTGACGTCACCACGAGGTGAGAATTAAACATAGAAGTGCTTCCAGAATGAAAACGAGTGACCAGAATTTTTCACAAAGTGCTGAGAATTGTTTATACTTTATTATAAAAAGTCTTCAAAAGTTTAGTTCGGTCCTCCTTTAAAGCATTCGGATTTATGTTTTAAATCAGTGAAAAGCATATACTAATATAGAGCATAACATTCGAACTTGCTTCTCATGCTCGTTTAGTGGCAATTTTTTTCTTCTTTTTTTAAAAAAAGGTCCCTTGTCGTTCCCAGTTTATACTATTGTGTTTTACTGTTTTATACCGCTTATTTCCGCAACACACATACAAACACAAACACCCATGCCCGTGGCGGGACTCGAACCCAATTGGGAGAGGGACAGCAGACTGCAAAACTTCCCTTGGGCTGCGCCTGTGGAGGCTCCGATCTGGAGTACAGCGCTGATGGAGAAGTTGCCTTCCACCAGACATAAAGGCGGAGAGCTGAACTTCCTAAATGCTGGTTTAGGCAACATTTGAATGTCCCGATAAGATCAGTAATGAACTTCTCATTACTTACAGTTCTGATCTCTGCATATCATGCGCCGATGTAATAAACATTAGTGCAGGTAAAGATATTTTTATTTATTTGTAATTAATTTTCCTGACAAAAAACTAGAGCTTTTAACATGAGTCATTTATACTCTAAATTGAAGTTTATGACACTAATGATATATAAATATTTTAACACTCCATTGTTTACGATCCTTATTTCTTTCGAGTGAAATTGGAGACATATTGATTAATGTAATTTGGATTATTTGAATGACGCGGAAATGCATTCGGTAGAACAAGAAGAAGTTTTGCAAGTAGCGGAGAATTGCTACCAAAGAAGTCGAGGGATCAGTGCGAGATTACATTCTTTTCCATTGCGCAAGGTGAAAACTTATTATTTTATATTTTAAATTCATAAAATAAAACATGGATAAAACCAGGAAGGTTTTCTACCACAGCCTTCTATGTATTATAGCATACTATGATTGTGTAAATGATC
Organism: Deroplatys truncata; assembly: GCA_030765065.1. Taxonomy (NCBI): domain Eukaryota; kingdom Metazoa; phylum Arthropoda; class Insecta; order Mantodea; family Mantidae; genus Deroplatys; species Deroplatys truncata. The sequence goes on from CM060981.1 coordinate 174,985,234, forward strand.
GTGTAACCAGCACTAGTGCTATGAAAATGAAACAACAGACTAGTGCTCCCTACTGCGCACGTCCGAATATATACTACAATTTTCACACACATTTCAGCTGAATACTTTATAGTTTAATATTCAGGGCTACCCAAAACTTGTATATGACAAGCATATTAAAAGTGATTTATTTTGCGAGGATTGCTACATTCGACTATCAGACTACCCCGCAAACATTACTACTCGGAAAATAAAGCTCCACTTTTAATACTAGCATCATAAATAAATATTATGGTACGTAAATGAAATGGATTTTTTAAATGAATTGGATAATTTGGTATGTATTTGTTAAATACGTGTTATACAGCATTTAGAAATGAATTTTAAAGGTTTAAACTATGAAGAAACATCATTAATTGGACACGTATCTTCTCCCTAAGGTAACAGAAAGGTTGCTTATCAGAATGCCTCTCCAGTTCTCTCACTCTCTCGTTATCGTTTTGTAAGTCAGTCTACTTTGAAGTGGAAAAGCGTACATTTTCAAGGGCTTCCCCGCACCAAAATCCATCGTTTGCGTGGAAAAATATTAGATAAAAATGTTATAAGTTTTTGACATTGTCATGGAAAATGTGTATCTTCTTTGTTTGTAAATAGGCTCTGTAAACCTTGTCATTCTCATTAAATTTTATGTAGCTGAAGAAGTATAAAGAATTGACAAATTCTACGAGAAGAATTTATAATTCACTAACAACTGTAATTTAGGTGGATTTCGTCTTCAATAAATTCCAAAATATTACGGTGTGCTATTTTGATTTTTAAACAATATACTTCGAAGTGTTAAATAATATTTGTTTTGTTCATTTTTAATTCAGGCAAACAGTTAGCGATATAAGGGATACGGTTTTTCGATGTACATTTTAAACTGCTGACACTGCCATCAGCCTCTATGCTTTTGAGTCTACAACGCTATGTGGTTTGAAGCCATTGATAACTAATATCTATCGTGATTAACCGGAAATGGATAGAATTCAGGGATAATTTATAGAACATATATGAAAATAAATTAAAATAGGTAGAGAACATTCGATTGTGTTGTGACATATCATTGTGTCTTTCGCGTTAACTCACTGGTATAGTATTAGGCGACATAATTTCAAATTTAAAGCACGTACATTGTTCTTTGTGATATAATTAGTTTGATTTATTTTTTATACTGAGAACTGATAAATGTGAGTGGTTTTCATTTACTCTAGAGCCAGCAAGGTAAAAATATTGGATGTGTTACATTCACGTGGTCTATCAACTATAGTTTATTTTTACTTTCTGCACCACATACAAAGTTGGTAGAGAATGTATTGCATTTCAACAAAAATTTTGATACCGAGATTTCATCGAAAATGCATGTTTTGGGGATCCCTAAATGAAAAAAAGCATTATTAGAGAAAGGTCTGTCTGTATATGTGGGTGTGTGTCTGTGAACGGCATAAACTCAAAAACGAAACGTCGGAGAAATACCAAATTGGTATTTAGTTCCAGTACCTCCCAAAGATGCCACACGAAGATTTTCAAGAAATCACCCCCCCCCTATTACATCGAACATTTTTCGAAACTTTTTATTTGCTAAAATTGACTGTAACAATTTGATTGAAATATACGTTAGGGATATTTACATGACAAATAAAATGTATGTCTTAAATGCTCTGGAAATAGTCTGTAAAAATCCTCTTCATTCGGAAGGAATTTTCTATAATTTTGTTTAACTGCTAAACGTTAAGAAAACGTACTACACAAAAACATAGATCTCTTTAAAGCACACAATTTATTTCAAATAAGCTTTTTTAAATAAGTTATTTCTGAGATATCCGTTATTAAAGGTTCGAATTATTCATTTCTTGGTGGTTCTCTTAAAGTCCTGTCAAGATTCAGTTTTCTCTCGCGATTACATGGAAACAGTTCTTAAGACCAGCATATAGCGTCCACTTCTTAAAGATTTGACTGTGACTGTTCCTTTTCTATCAATAACGAAATATGTACTGTAGGCATTACTGCAAAGGTTTATTTGGATTAAAATGTAGTAGATAGAAACATAAGTTTTAGTAAGAATAGTTTGTACACCCACTTATAAACGATAGAGGGTAGAGAAAGTCATGTGAATGTAACACATCAGATTTGTTATAGCTTCTACGAACCATTCTTCTGAAGTTTATTTTTCTATCTACTTCAAGTTAATCGAGATAAGCCTTTTCAGACATTTATAAGTTTTATATATATATATATATATATATATATATATATATATATATGTGTGTATACATATGTATACATTATACATTTCATTGAAGCTACAGAAGGAATAGAGGAAACCGAATCGATAGCGAGATGTTTAAAAACCGCATTGCCATTTATGGCCTAGAAATTCAGCACTCTTTCCATGACATCATGAGTAACAGCTGAAAAGCGATGGCATTTTAAAAAAAAATTGAACCAATAAAAACGTATGTCTCGCAAATGGCTAATGCCACAAAAAAGTAATCTGAATAAAATGTTTTATTTTAAAGCATCTATATATTTTATTCAGTAAGTTTTCGACTATATATTATAGTTTACCATTTGTAAAGGAAATATAAACAGGACTTCTTTCCAGAAAATTCAACATCTAGATTTTCCTTTAAATTTCTTAAAAATAAGGCATGCTAACCAAACTTGTTAGAGACAATTATAAAATCGAAGATTTCAAAAAGTCCACCATATAAAGAACAGTTTTGGATGGGTGGATTTTCTTAATATCTTTGGGTCGCATCTTTGAGACATGCTCGATCTAAATACCAAGTTTGGTATTTATTGGACGTTGTTTTTGGGTTATACTGTTCACAGAAACACACACTCACACCGGAGCATTTTCTTAATAGCGGTTCTTCTAATTCAGGAGCTTCAAAATATACAGCGAAATAAAGACATACAAGAATCTTTAGATGGAATGCAATACCTTCTCTATTTACTGGTTACAGTAAAAATGAGATGGTTTGTTCAACACAACTTTTTGGTTTTTTATGCAAAGAATATTACAACATTTATAACGAACTACTTTGAAAACATCCCAACAACCCCACTAAAGATGAAGATGAATGAATAAACGTCTACCTAAACCAAAATATAAGTAGAATAATCTATAAATAAACATTTCAAATAAATATTAATATTTCTGTTAATAAATGTAGTAATTAACCAACATACGGAAAATATGCAATAAATATTGTAAATATAGTAAGTAGAATATCATATAGGCGAGATTCTTGTCATTTAATAATTGAAAAGTGTAATGAAAATCTATTTATAATATTTTCTTTCAATTCAAGTACTTAAGTATTGATCCAAGTTGGGTACATTATAAACTTGCACGCCACTGAATGTATGTTCCTTTCTTTCAGGATAACTTTGAAATATTGTCGTGTCGAAGTCAGCAGTCTCGCGCCCTCTGTTCACGTGATCAAGTCCCTTTTTTGTTGTTTCTTCAGTTGGCAGAATGATAATATATGTGTGGCAATAAGCCAATAGTCGTCTATACACTCAGACTAAAGATACTTATTTTTTTACCCGGACTACCCCATTTTTTGCTCTTTTTCAAGACTCTAGGAGAATAAGTGAGACTCATATGACGGATAGCAGTTATATGTCGTCAAAGAATTTTATATCGGAATACACCTTCTTTTTTGGAGATCCTTGTTCAGTAAGCAAAGCATACATCGTTTAGAAATCAACAAGACTTAAGACGTACACTTAGGTATGACAATATAAAAATCGAGTGGCCTATATCAGAAATTTGTGAATGTGTAGGTGAATTGGTAGGAAAAGTTTAGAACTGTATTAATTTTCTGTAATTGTGTTAAGGGGAGACTAAATGATGAATATTGCCATAAAATGACATTTAACTTTTTTATTCAGTAATTTTTTTAATTTATTTCTTAATTTTATATGTATATATCAGTATATATTGTAATTTTATGCACAATAGTAATCTGTTAAGCATATTGTTATTAATGCTACTACTGTATTTGTCATTTTTACTGTGAACTCTGCTCTACTTCACAAATAAAAAACCAAACTCGTACACACCTTGGAGTAGAGAGGTAAAGATTAACTCATTGAGTCACCATCCTTGTATGAAGTTTCTGTGTGCTCACATATTATAAGCTTTTAGCTTGAAATATTCAGGAGCGCTTCAGGAATTATGCATTTAAAATTATTATGCAACGTAAGAAATATAAGGCAAATAAACTGAAATAAATTATTTTTCATTTAAAAAGTTGAAACATTGAGTAAATGTATACAAAAGTGTTTTTCTTTTAAACTAATTAAAATTAAGGAACTCCTGCATAACAATTTGTTTCTGTTTGCATCCTAAGCTGAAATTAAATATTTGGGAGTGATACGATAAACCGTAGAGTCCAAAAGGAATTTCATATTACCGTATATATAAAATAAACTTTATAAACAGAATATAATTTCACCAAATATAACATATACCAAATTGACGATCCTACATCAGCTTCTATTTTACAATAAGAGCTTCCATTCCTACGCTTGGAATAATATTTATTACTAGACTATGACAAAAGCTCTTCAAATTAATTCAGCTTAATATTAGTTTCCATCATATTTATAATTAAATACAAGCGCATTTATTTTACTATTTGTGGGTTACCAGTACTAGTGAAGAAAAAAAATATAGATGTCATAAGCAATCTCGGAGTAGCGAATGGAACACACGAAAACAAAGCGTGATCAAGCATTATGTCCGTTGTTAATTAATTTTGTTTCTCACAAGCCGTATGTAGCACAAGGTTTGAAAGGTAGACTCAGACTGAAAAATTCAAAACCATGGTCCGATGGATCTTCCAGATTCCGTAATCAATCGATTAACCATCAACCACTATGGCAACATGCCGGCACGACATTGAATTCAACTGACTCTCATTTTTCCGGTAAACTAGAAGGATATCTCAAATTTATTTTCAGATCACATACCGCAATGGCGACTTGCATGGTCGTAAGTACCATAAGTCCCAGACTTTATATTTAACCAACCATTAAGACAAGAAGTGGTAATTTTATTGTTCTTACACACAGGCCGTGTACAGAAGGAGGCTAGAAAGGTAGAATCAGACGGAAAAATTCAATGTCATAGCCATATTGGTTATTTCTATCTATCATAAATTCTGAAGCTATCCAGTGATGCTAGAAATAAATATTATATCTGAGTATTTCATACGAAAATTGAGAATCTAAACACACTGCTTCCTGCTGTACCTCCCGCACTCCATCAGTATTTTGTAAACAAACAAATTAACTAATGAATGTAAAATGCCTTTTGCACTGATGATCATAAGAAATTTCTTTAAATAACATAAATGTATCAGTGTTGATTAAATTTCCCTTAACCATTCAGTTGTACTGCACTTTTCGGTGCTATTTTAAATCTATTGCTTTTATCTCCTGTGATAGTGAAGTGCCCAGTGGTAGCAGTGCTGGAATATTCCCTAATGGCAGTGGGCTTTACTGTGTGATATTGAATGTGCAAAATGCAACATGAAACCATTAATGAGCGTATAGTATAAACAATACACCGTTGACATACTAAACTTGACCATTGTTCGGGATACGTTAGGTAGCAGTAGTTTACTTTGCTTATTTGTATGAATAAAACTGAATATTGTCGTAGCCTCTTCTTATATTTGCTCAAAAATGATGGGGAGCTACTCGCTTGCAAGAGAATGTACCGGGAAATTAATCAAGCTTCTTACGCGGCGAGGCTACGACGAGGGACGCAGATAAAGAAAATACAGAAAATACAGAAAATATTACTAATTCGAAACGTTACATGGCTTAAAGGAAGGAAAGGACTCTACACTAACATAATTAAAACTTCCAAAGAATGGATGGCTAAGGAATTTATTGTATAAAGATAGATAACGTAGTGCTTACACTCTCAGCCCAATGTCTGCCGGCGAGGCCATCATGCCTTGGCACGGAGAAAGCAGTTGCACACCCTTACAGCTCGAAGGTTACCTCCTGACTCTCTTTCTCAAGCCACGCCATCCTGAAGCGTCAGTGACGCTAAACAACTCATCCCCTCCTACAGCCTAGTTCCCCCCTACTCCAAACTCCAACTGCCATCTCAAATCCCAGTGACCAGAGAGACGTATGTCCTGTAATCTCTGCATACGTCACAATATTATTCACGCATTATCTACGTAACTGACAAATAACAGCATTGTTTTACTCTTAAATTTATTTGATCTCTATATATTTGGAATTTTATGTTTTTGTGAATATTGCCTATTACTTCAATTAAGAAAAAGTATTAATTTTCAAAGCATACCATTTCTTATTACAGAATAATTAAATTGTGTTATGAAATGATATGATGGACGTTTCGAATTAACAATCTAGCAGTTTAATGGTTTTTTCAGAAGCTTTCAGGCTCATGTTCTCAAATACAGTTTAGATAAAACAGTATCCTCCCTTTTGAACAAACATGGTTAACGACACAAAATATCGTCATATTTGAATTAACCTGTATAAATTGTTTCTCCATATGGCGGTACAGAAACATAACTGTTCTTCCATCTATGCTTCTTAGTACATATTTCTATACATAAAACTCAAAAGGTGTGGGAGAAATGTATTAATATTGTTATACAGCTATGAGCAGTGGGTGACTTTCTGTGCCGGGCGATTAGCTGGTCGAAGAGATAAGAAGATTGAGAAGTGCTGGCCCACCGAAGCACTATTAAGATATGAAGGGATTTTTATGGAAGCTTCTTTTCCCCCCACCTCCTGCGAATATTCTCGAACTCTCTAAATTATATGCAAGCGAACGACTCCTTTAGGGACAGATTTTGGGAGGCAATGAAAGCTTCTCTTCTAATAGGATTGCACAATTAGCCTTTTAGGCTGACGTGCGGGAGGGCAAGATAATTCCAATAAAACCCGGCATTATCTAATCTATATACAAGCAAGCATGCTTGCAAGTGAGTCAGTTAGTGGGTGCGTTTCTGAAGCAGCATAAAGTGCTTGTAACACAATGCGTTCTACGAGTGAGGTTGCGATGACGTACAGTGAGTGCTGCTACTGCGAGAGTATAGAGAGGTTGTGTGTTCGACGCTCCAGGGTGAAGTGGAACAAAGAAGGGCTCTTTGCACGTGGAAATTGCGCGAGGAAATGTGAAGTAACAGTGAAAATTGAACTAAATCACATTAGTGAAGTGACAATGAAAACTGAACTAAATCAAATTAGGAAAGTGACAACGTACACGGAATAAAGTCACAATTTCAAATAATCTTCATGCACTTTGTTTTATGTTTGCCTACTCGAAATATAATATTTGGAGGAGAAATGCATTCATATATAATATTTTAGTCAGGATAATGAGAAGAGTAGCAGAATTCAATTTTCTATGGGGAAAAATAAAAAAATCTGCCAGATCTTCAGACTATTATTTTTGAAACAAAAATTAGCCCATAACAGGAAATGCCAATGATTGGTTGGGAGACCAGTGGCTATCCTGCTGTTGCTTCGAACGTGAGGAAAATCTAAAATCACAAACTGCGCTACCCTGCACATCCGGCCATATGCGTTTCAGTGTAGGCGCGCGCGCGTGTGTGTGTATATATATATGGATGGATGAAAGCAGAGGGGCAGAACACTGAATTTAATATAGCATTATTTCTATCACGTTGTCCGGATCAGAGTATACACAACGGATAAGCGTAAGGATATGTTCATGAAAAGAGCACGCGAGATGGAGAAGTGTTATCTCAAAAAATGAATGCTTTTAAGTCACGTTCGTTTTACAATATAAAATTATTCTTCTTCGTCATACTCCCTTTGACGGTATATATTCACCATCTTTGGGATTCCTTGGCTGTCCGAATGTGTTAAAAAATTTCTCCAGTTTTATCTACATATTCCTGCTCCTTCTCCTCGTCATTCATTATAATCAATTTCCATGGCCCATCCGGTCTTACAGTTTTCAGCCTCTTTTTCGGTCTAACAACATTCCATTCACCTTCCGCCTTGTAATTAAATATAATGTTTCGTATCTTCTTTCATTGTTTCGGCAGGTTTTCCACAGACATTTCTAAATTGTTCTGTTTTATCTGTCAGATTAAAAATGTTTTATCTCATTTCTCATATCTTCATTTTCTTTCTTTTATCTAAGAGTGAACAGCCACACTTCTCAAAAGTATAATTTTTGCTGCTTCTGTGATACTTCCTGCTCTACCAGTTAAAACTCAAAACTTACAGCCGTACAATAATACGCGAACTGCCATCGCCTTTTAAAAATTTAGTTGAGTTTCTATGCTAGTGTTTTTAATGTTCTCTATAGCTGTTTGCTCCTATTATATATTTATATTTAGTTACGTGTATCCTGTAACTTTTCTGAACGTACATGGACTGACGCCCCGTTTGGCGCAAAAAATGAAAAACAGTCCTTCCGCAAGAGGTTAGCTGGTAAATTTTCAGTTGCAGAAGGTTGCTGGCTTCGGGTGTTGAGTCGATTAAATGTAATTTTTGCTATTGTTTTCGGTATCAGAAATACAAATTAAAAATTCTAGCCAGCGCTTTCTCCATGTGCGTGATATTATAGCACATCCAGCAAAATCTATATTCACGTTCAATACTTCATTTTTAGCCATTTGTTTCCAGCAAAACATTTACAATGTAACAGCTGTGGATTTATCATTTAAAAAGACTTCATATTTTTGAAAGTAGGGAGTGCCAGTAGCTGCATTAACAGGTAATGGCCGTTTTCAAATATCCGCATGCTGAATATTATGTGACCTTTTTAAATTGCGTTCATAGCGAGAATATAAATAAATTGATTATTGCACTCTGCAACTTAGATCAGATATATTTCTTTACATGTCACGAAAATTCCTGTTTGGTTATATAAAGGTACAGATAAAGGTGATATGTCTTTGTTATACTTAGTGTAGAATAGATTTCAAAGGAAAAAGTTAGGAATCTTAACAGATTTCAATTTTGTATTTTTCAAAATTGTCTTTTAAAGTTTTACTTTGTTAAAGTTGTTTCAAATGATTTACTGCTCCAAATTTATAATAATAATTCACAGCTGCAACTGACGTAAGAAAATTACTGATGCAACCTAACATTCTGGATGTTTATAAATTTATGCACAATTAATGAAGTTATATCTGGTTTTCATTACTAGTATTAGTCTACAGACGTATTACAACTCTGAATCCTCTTGTCTCATTTCTACTTCCAATGAGAACCATCACTTCCGAGATTATGTTGCTTTGAATTCCCTTACTTATTTTTTTAATTTTCATTAATACCCAAGAGCAACCAGTTTTGATATCACATGACATAAGTTGTATAGAGAGAATAGGATAGAGGGGAGACTGAGGGGGAGAGGTTAGAGGAGAGAGTGAAAGTAAAGTGAAGAGAGCACATTCGCATCAGATTAGCTCTTCATTACGTGGCTTTGCATACATGCAAAGCGAAGTTTAAAAGTCAGTTTCTGCACTGTCCTTGAGAATCTAACACTGCTCTCTGCTTTGCACTTCTGCACACATGTTGCTTTAAAGTGGTAGGAAAGAAGTTGCCGCTAGGAGTGCTACTCTCGTCACATGTTCTCGCATATTCCGATGTATTGGCTTATTAGTGATGCCACGTTTGAGGTTGATTATCTATTATAGTTCAGAATTAAAATACATTAAATATAAAATTATGGTAATTTCTGATACTTTGGTGAATACTTCCTCATGTTTGGAATACACATCTGCTAAAAATCATGTAAGTAAGCGTATTTTACTTCTGTTTTACAGATCTGCAAAAGCGCAAAAATTCTAACTTTTTCATCCCAGCATTCTTACAATAGTGTGCGTCGTTACCCCTGCCCATTGTTTCGACGACTGCGCCGTTGGTGGCAGTCCCGGGTTCGATGCCCGCTCGGGTTGGAGTCGAACGCGGTGTAGTGGTAGAGACAGAATTAATATTAAAATTCACTGTACCTTTTTCTCTGTCCGACGTGGCTTAGACTTTTTGTCCTCGCTGTTAACCTGGCTAGTTGGTTCTCAGCGGTGATTTTAGCATGGACTCTGCCTATCATGATATTTTATAAGCTCGTCGATCTCAGTTGTGGTGCTAGGAGCTTATAGAAGAATTGACTACACACTGTAATGTTGGTTTATGGCTATTTATTGTTAATTCCTCACTCTAACACTACATAAATGTTCCTGTTCACCTATCACCATTTTGCGCGCCAATTGTTGACTTGAACTGTTTAACAACTTCAACTGTCTTCCACTGTGTACTGTCTTCTACTGTGTACTCTTTTACTTTTTAACTGTGTACTTCAAACTCTGCAACTGTCTTCCACTGTGTACTGTCTACTACTGAATGTCTTCTACTGAATGCCAATTATGCACTGCTTAACCTAAAAGTCAACGGAAAACTGCCGTTATATTATATTTGCCTCGCTCCATACTTCCGGAGCGGAAACAAACAGAGTCAAAAAACTTCACCCTTCTATTATTACACAAAAGATCCCGTTTTCGCTGACCATGTGAACATCACGTTTCTACCCTAACTGCAGAGCTCAAGACGTTCTAAACCTAGTTATAACTGGCGCAAAACTTCTGGAATCGTGACCTTGATTGACACCCCAGCTGCCGAGCCTAGGAATGGTTTATGTTTAGCTTAATCAACGAAAGCGATATAATACCTTTGCTTACTCACAGCACGTAACACATACAGTCTGCATAGAAAGTGTCCGCATCTTGTAATTTCAAAGAGATCAGTACGTAAATAGTGCTTATTTTATATTTGTGATATTTATAACCACGGCTCCTACGCTTTCAAAGTTAAATGGTAAGGTATTACGTATTCAAAGGAGGGAAATAATTGCAAATGTTCTCGACTTCATGAAGTAAGAAGCAGAGATGAGGGAAGAAAATATATGTTTACCGGAGTTCCACAAAAGCCTTAAGAGAGTGAAAGAAAGAGTAGCCAAAGCAACTGGTGTTTCACTGAGTTCTGTTTCCAGATTTCTCAAAGATAAGAAAAACCATATGGATGAAAGAGTACCATTTGACACACCTGTGAAGAAACATAAGGTCCCTAAACGTATTACAGAAATAGACGATTTCGACAAATGCGTCATTTGGCGCACGCTTCACAATTTCTATGTGGAAGAAAAACCTGTGCCAACAATAAGCACATTGCTCATCAATCTGAAAGATGTCATAAATGTTCAAGGTGGTGCTACAAGTCTCAAATCCCGGCTATGGCATTGAATTTTGCAGTCTGATTCTAACTTTCCAAATGACTATGATTTTATATGTACTTATATCAGCATAAATTTTCAAATGCTGCTACAAATCTCAGAAAAATTATAAAAGAATTAGGGTTCAAGTGGAAGAACACGAAACCAAATAGGAGAGTTCTAATAGAAAAGCACGACATACGATCTCAGCTGGAAGAGTACCTTACTCAGAGGTACAAATTAGAGGGTCAAACTATAGTGTATGAAGATGAGTCGTACATACACAGCAGTCATACATCTAAAAGTTGTACGATAGCGAATTAGGTTTTTAGGCACCTGTTGCCAAAGGGCAAATACTTATTAAGTTATTATCGTTCATGCTGTTCGTTCCAAATGCCCTTCTTTTACAAGTCGCAACAAAAAACAGGAGATTTTCATCAAGAAATGAATACAGAAAATTACATGAAGTGAATCAGCACCATGTTGATACATATGCCTGCTGTGTCTATTATGGTTATCGAAAATGCTTCACAATGTGGCAACACTCAAATTGACAAACAAAGTACCTCAAATTCCTTGAAAGAAGAAATAAAAACCTGGTTGCTTAGGCATAATATAGCTTTTGATGAAATCATGAGTAAAACAAATATAACTTAGTTAAAGCCAACAAATCCCTTCAGAAGTCATAACTCATAATACTTGGCCATATATTAATACAACATTGCCATAATGTACTTAGACTACCACTGTATCACCCAGATCTAAACCCAATCGAATTAATCTGGGCTGATGTCAAAAACTGGTGGCCTGCAGATCACTTTTAAACTAAAAGATGTGGAGCAGTTATGTCGCCAGCGATTTGCAGAAATTGGAAGGTCAGAATGGGAAAATGTATATCGACATGTTGAATAAATTGAGAATCATTATTTCAAAAAATACGGAATTGCATAAAATCAATTAGAAAAAAATTCTCATCCAGGATAATGATGCAGAAAGTAGCGACAGCAGTGATGGCGGCAATGATGTGAGTGATTCCGCAGAAGAGCAAGGGCCGTCAGGTGTGGAAGAACTGGAGAGATGGTTGACAGTATTTTTATATTAAGGGCATTTTACAGCGGTGGATTTAAACATACTGTATATAACTGTAAGTTTATCGTGTAGTGCAGTGCATAGCCGGTGTGTGGATATTTGACAATGACTGTCCCACGCACTCCTGCAGCATGCAAACGACCGGTCACCTCCTGATCTGGTATGTAACTCGCTTCATAGCTGTCATTAAGATTTTCACGTGTCTAGAACTGTTGCGCCAGTTATAAACAGGAACAATATGTACACGACAAATATTACATTACACTGAAATTATTATTTACATGGTTTTCACATTATAAACATATCATTTATATATTAGATTAAACATAGAATAATTTAGCATATAACAAAGTTACCTCGGGTACATTCTGTCTCAAGTGATTGTATATTTCTCCATTCCCTTTCAGTTTTCTGTGTCACTGCTTTCCATCAATGGATTCGTTTGTCTATTTTAAAAACGAAAAACGTAAACTAATGTCAGTGTGAATTTATGGCAATGGAAGATCCATCTGATAGTGATGATGTTTTGGATTCTTAACGTTCTGATGAAGGTCGTACAATAAGCTGTAATGACCAAGAATCTTCAGAAAGTGAGAGTAAAGCTGACACTGCTGTACAAATTGTGGTTAATTCCAACGTAGAAAATGCAACAGAAAGTGAGGTAGCTATTCCTGAGGTAAGTGCTCCAAAACACAGAGCAACCAAAACACAAAAATGTCAAATTTTGTGAAAAAAGCGAGGTGCACATTTTATTACCAATCAGTTTCCTTTTAGAACAAATGCCTCTCTACTATCATAAACTTTAGAGTTCTGATGAGATTACCAATTTTTCAGATACTTTTTACTGAAGAAACTTTGTCAAAAATTTGCGACGGAGCTAATTTTTATAGTGTTCAGAAAAATCGCAATAAGCCTCTGGACTGCATATGGCATATGTATTGTAAGTTATTTGGCTCCAACTTCCAATGTCCGTGACCTCTGGAACGATGTTACTGGTGTTGATTTAGAAAAGCAGATCATGTCACAGCGCTATGTTGAAAAACTGCACAGCAAACTCCATTTAAATGATAATGCCAAAAGCCCAGATGCTCAAATCTCTGAACATGAGAAACTTTAGAAACTAAGACCACTGCTGGATTACATAAATGAAAAAGTCTATCGGTACCAATGAGTGAACGACTATCAATTGACGAAGAGATGTGTTCAACCAAGTCTAGACACATTAAAGATGTACATGAGAGATAAGCGCATAAATGAGGATATAAGCTTTTTGTTCTCTGTGGAGACAGGGTGTTTGTCACTAAATAGAAATTTACAGTGAACAGGAAAACGATTCAAAATTTCGCTAGACGGAACCTGATTTAAGAGCTAGTGGAAATATAGTTATTCAATTGCGGAGAGAAACACCACGCAACCAAAATTACAAACTCTATTTTGACAGGATTGATACTTTTGTACAATTAGCCATCTATCTTTACAAACAGGGCATTTATATGTAGGAACGATTCAGAGAATTAGAATACAAAATTGCAAATTCCAAAACGAAAAAGAAGTGAAAAAGAAATTACATGGCTTTTCAGAGGAATTTATTGCAAAGATCAAGACTATGGATATTTCCATGGTTTTGCACAAAGACAACAGCAATTCTTTCTGTCAACGTTAATTGGAGAAATACCAAAATATGAAGTCAAAAGATTTGACAGAAAGAAGGAACACATAACGGTGCCTTGTGCAACAGTGGTGTAGGTGCACAGTTCCCATATGGGAAATGTTGATTTGTTAAACAGCAACAAGGGAAGACATCACACAAAGGTGAGATAAAAACGATGGTATCTGCGACTGTTTCTTCGCCTAATTGGCACAGTCATCATCAATTCCTAGATCTTATACCGAAAGTTGCTTATTCAAACAAGGAAAACAGATGCACCAATGAGTCAAAGAAATTTAGGACTGACTTAGCTCTCTGTGTCAGATTGGTCCAGAAACAAGAAAACTTGGTAGGCCAAACAGCTGTCCAGACCCAGTGGAGTGCAAGATACTGAAACACAAGGGATCTTCACTTCCTCCAAAGGATATAAGAATGGAACATTTAATCACTGGCGTGTCTGGAATGAAAAGAGGACGACATGTAAGTGACCAAACTGCAAAGGTTACACCTTTGTTATGTGTGATAAGTGTAAAGTGAACATGTGCTTGAACAAGGACCAAAATGCTTCACTGCATTTCACAATAACTGAACCTTCTAGTAATGAATCATTTGTAACCTGTATCATAAAATCTTTGCGACAATTTAAGCAAGGTATGTGTTGTAAATAATGAGTTGATTTTTCTGTTCTTAACAATGGCACAAATTGCTTACCAACAAGCATTACACGGTAATTAAAATCCATAACTAAAATTTATACCTGGCTTCATTTAATAATGGTATAGTTTTGACTTTCTCTACTACGTATAATAAGTAGGCGAAGTATTGCATTCCACCCAAAAATTCGATATCGAGATTTCACCGGAAATACATGTTTTCAGACCCCCTGAATCCAAAAAAAGCGTTTTTGGAAACATGTCCGTGTGTGTCTGTGAACAGTATAACTCAGAAACGAACAGTCGGATAAACACCAAACTTGGTATTTAGGTTCAGTATCTTTCAGAGATGCGACACAAAGGTTTTCAAGAAAATCCCCCTACTCCAAACTACCCTTTACATGCAACATTTTTCGAAAATTTTAATTTTCTCAAAAATGGCTCTAACGATTTTGATGAAAATATCATATGTTAAAGATATTTTCATGAAAAATGTAATGTATATCTCAAATTTTCTGGGAATGTCTCCAAAAGTACTCTTCATTGGAACGACTTTTGCATAACTGGTAAACCATAAGAGATAGACAAAATTTTACTACACACAAAAAGTAGATCGCGTTAAAATACACAATTTATGTCATATACATATTTTTGTGGAGTGAACCATTTTCGAGATATTGCTTGTTATTCCTTTAAATTTTCCAATACTTATACTTTTTCTCACATTCGTTATTCATTTTTTTTGTCCCGGACATGTAAAGAGAATGGAATGCGCCACATAGCAACCAGCGTTTAAAAGATTTCACTATCACTTATAATCTACCATATCTATCCCTTGCATCTACAAGAAAAGTAGCAATAAGATTGACATCTCGATATCTCGATTAACATGGAGCATATGGAGAATAAGCGTTTGTAAAAATAGTTTGTACAAGAGTAGAGAAAGTCATGTGAGTGTAACACATCAGATTTTTTTAAAGTAATTTCGCCCAATTCCTTCACAAAAAACGCAAAATTTTATTGTACTCTATGTATCGAATTACATTAGATTTGACTTAGAATGCACGGGTTTGCATATAATATGCAAAATGGACAAAAAATTAATAATTTGTTCAAAAATATAAGCATACAATTTTTAACTATGTTTCCTGATTTTCATGACCAATTTTGAACATAAAAAGTATTAGTGTTACTATAAATTTGGTAATGAAGGGTTAGGACATGCTGCCGTGCGGGGTGTGGCAACTTTTTGTCTTATCTAGTCTAGTAGAGCTACTGAGGTTTCTGACTCTACGGCGGCGTCTTGTTTCTGCCGACTATATTATGATTTTATTCTCTTTAAGTATTACATTTGATTCACTCCTTTTGACATAATCAATATCCTATAGCGCTACATTTTGTTGTCTTCCGTTGTCTTTCTTTGAAGAGTTCATCAACTGTTCCACATATATAAAGTGCTATAATTCAACCGACAGACTTTCAGGGATTACAGAGGGATAATACGAGAATATCTTGATACTGGACACCTATGTTCTGAGACCTCAAACTTTGAAGTTATGTACATAATGATTTTTCTTTTTAATACAAGTAAATAAAGACTTAATCGAATGTGGTGTTCATTTCCACTCTAAAATAGCTTCTATTCCACAAACGCAAAAATACTAATACAGTATTTTCAAACATAGGAGCTTTCCTTTTCTGGAAAAGGTCTAGTGCACCTCCACTCTCACATGGAGCGCCATATGTGTCAGAGAGGCAAACAGCAGATAATTGTAGTAATACCACAAATCATTTGCGTGCTCGGTTGTCAGTACTATAGAGCTGGATTCAAACCCCGTACAAGGGGGATAAACTTTTTTTTGCTTTCGATAACCTCCTGCGTTTCTTTCAAAGCTCAAGCATATGCCACAGATGTATTTACGTGAAATGTTTGAACATTGCATTTGCCACGATTACCTGCAAGTAGCAGCAACTTGGGGAAATTTAATCAGTGATGCATTATTAATTTTGATCTATTGCAAACAACCATGAATTCGAAGAACTTGTGTCCTATATCAAAGTGCTCGAATAGCATTTCCCTATAACTCCTGAAAGTTTTTCGGTTGCATACTGATTATTAACGTGTTACTTTCGTAATATATAAATTTGTCTACATCAAAGCATATACAATGTAAGCATCAAAAATATATCCTAGGTAATTCATTTTCGTACAGTTATACATGCTTTAAGTTACTTTTCCACAAATTTTTATTTTAAATTTTATTACCGAGTCGAATAATTTTTTAAAGAGTCTCGTCCCAGATATTTGTTTTCCGCGAAGTTTAGAGGGAACGTTTATTCATCACTCTTTTTGTGCTATATTAATATTTAGAATTCGGGATTATTCTAATAAATTGCCTATTGTTAAATACAAGTGTTTTAATGCCATTTTAAACATTGTTTTGCACGTTTTATCAATCATTGGATTTTCAGCGACAATAGTGGATTACAAAACCTATTAAATAAAAAGTCTAGGCCTTTAAAATTTGCAGTAAACTCCATTGTTGCTAATTGTAGCTAATAGATATCAGTTATATTGAAAATGTTTGTTATTAAACCGTGTTGACTATCCGAAGATATTTTTATAGAAAATTAAAATAAAAAGGACAATGTATTAGATTCACCTGAGCTTTTCCACCCACTATCATTTATTCTTACGTACAAACTATTCTTACTAGTGCTTATTTTTCTATCTGCGTCATGGTAATCGCGGTAAACCCTTATAGAAATAGTTTCATTACATATTTATTTGAAAGTTGGAAAACCGAGTGAATGATCAGATGTTTAAAAGCGAGTGGCTATATGTTGGCGTTGAAATTCCATACAGTATCCATGATATCGCATGAAACAACTAAATAGCGATAGTATTTTAAAAGTGGAGAACTAGTACAAAAATTAAAAAAATAACATTTCGGAAATTGCTTGAGACACAAAAATATTTTTCGAAATAAATTCACTGGTTTAAAGGTATTTATATTTTTTGTGTAGGACACCTATCTCTTAAGATTTATCAGTTACAGAAAATTATACAAAATTTCCTCCGCATGAAGAGGACATCACAGGCTATTCCCGGGAAATTTAAGATATACATTTTATTTCTTACATAAATATCCTAAGGTATTTTGGTGAAAATTATTAAAGCCATTTTTGAGAAAATAAAAATCATGTGTCCATGTAAAGAGTAGTTTGGGGTGCGGGAATTTTCATCAAAAGCATGTTATGGTATGTTTGAAAGATACTGAGCATAACTTCCAAGTTTGGTATTTATCCAGCATTTCGTTTTAGAGATATGCTGTTCACAGCCACAAACACACATACGGAATTTTTTCTAAAAATGCTTTTTTATTCAGGGAACCTCAAAGCATACATTTCCGGTGAAATCCCCACATGCATTTTTGTTGGAATACAATATGTGCTCTTGCTGCTATAGATAGGTGGCAGAAAAAGTAAAACCTGTTGTTTCTATCAATTACGTTCTTTGTGAGAAATATTTTTGTGGTAGTGCCGGTTTTATGCTCATTCAAGGCACTTCGCTGTTAGTATAGATCCGTATTCGTTGAGATAGGCCCTATGCTAGTTCTGTTAAATTGTAAAAAAAGTAGTGGGTGCGACAGTTATTAGTCAAACCTTAAAACAAGTAACAGATCGTTACGGTCATGATGCAGTGTATTATACTCTAAGTTTCGTTTCAATAACTTTCTACTGGTTCCAGAAAGAATGGTATATGAAGTTGGTAAATTTGACATTTGAGAAATACCCTATTTTAGCTTATTCATAAAAATATTGGCTACAAGTGGCATACATATTGAAAATAAACACTAATTATGTCATATGAAAAGATGGGGAAGCATTTGCTAAAACACAATTAACTTCATCGATAATAATCTGTGTTTTTTAAAACAGACCAGTATCAGACATTTTCTTTCAGTTCTTCTGTGGTAACAAAGAACAATCATATAAGGCTTTACTCTGCTTTTACACCTCTATAATAAAACCAAAGCAACCATTAATACACTTCCCTACAGAAATGTCATAACTTTCATAAAGTTACACACTGCATAGACGGACTGGCAGAGGACTTCTCTTCAGTTGGTTTAGTTAACCACATGAACAAGATGAAATATTAGTTCAAGGCATATACAACTGAAAAAAAAACAAATGATGCTTTTTTTGAATAGTTTGTGCGTCACTTACACAAAATGAAACCTTACTTTTCACTACCTATAGGAACACCTAGCGAGATGGCTCCGGGGTAACGCGTAAAGTCGCATTCGGTAAGTCCCGGGTTCGATTTCCGTCGACCACCCAAACTGACCTTGCCTTTTCGCGGTTTTCCCTGGTCGGTAGGCGAATGTTGGGGTGGTTTCTCATCTATTATGATTTAATTTCCATAATTTCCCTTTTATTCCGTTTCCTCCTGACCTTTCAGGTGTGCTTCTAGGATTCGTAGCATATGGCGTGCCAGACAGATGGCGCGGAAGCTTGCTCAAAGAAAAGAGTAATATCCATGGACAATAGAGGGCTGCTTAGACGACCGACCATCCATCACCCTCTCTAGGTTACTCCAGTAGTGGGACATGTCTTTAAATCTGGACTTGTTACGGACATCCTCGCGTCTCTGTGGTCTGTCTTCCTGCGCCCTATAGCTTCCTGTGGTTCCTTCGCTTCGTCCCTTCCTCGTGGACGGTGATAGCCACAATGATCTACATAGGTCTAAGTGTGTGTGGTATCCCCTTCCGTAGTATAACCTATAACCTTATGGGCAGAACCCACCGATGACTCAAGCGAATTATTAAATTCAGATCCTGAAATAAACAATATGATTGACACAAGGGGTGCAGTTGCAAAGTCCACTTAAAGTTTCAGATCTTTATTTGAAAGTCTGAATTTATCAAGCATTGTTGTTACTTTACATTCCTTACGCTGAGATTGTGTAATTTAACTATTCCCACACAGGTTAAGCGCGTTAATGGAAATAAGAAGCACCACAAAGTAGGTATTTGTGCACAAGTAGAAGATGAACGTTTGCATCCCATTTATCATTCTACAAAAAAAAAAATCAAAATCGAAAAAGGAGAGGAGGAGCTGGATTATAATACAAAATTTATGTTAGACTGTAGAGAAATGACAACGAAAAATCCCCCAAAAATATGAAGCGTTGTACACTCGACGCTCTAATCACTCAAGATGAATGAACGCATTGCTCCTATACTGCTGTCGGCGAAAGAAGGTTAACTAAAGAAGTACTTTGGCTGAGTGATGTTGGCAAAACAAATAGGAGCTTATATGTACCCTTTGTACATAGGTAAAACGGATTCGATTTCTTTGCACCGAACATAATCTAACCCAGTTTTAAACGTTAAACTTTATATAAGTTATGGGACAGTAAACTAAATACAGATAATTTAAAACTTTACAACGTCTAATTCAGAGCCCTGTTTTACTGTAAATCTTTATTTTGATCCCTCAACCTTCATGATATCCCCAGTAGTCACCGCAATGTCCTTGGCAGCCCATTTCTGTGGTTTGGAGAGAATTTAAAATAGTATACATCATTGCACAGAATACAAATTAGTCATATGCAAAGATCATATGATGTATTCAAATGGCTTTCCATATTCACTCTCAACTACTCTTATGTAGGCTTATTCTTCTGTCTAAGTAAGAATTCTGATAGACAGAAGAATACATAATACACTACACATTTGCATATTTCGTTGTAGGTGAGAATAGACTACAGCGATAGTCAGATGTTTAAAAAGTGATCTCTATGTGATAGCTTTACTAATCCATGCTCCTACCATAACCAAGAGAGAGAAAAAAAAGAATAGCGATTGACCATTTCAAAAAAGTATCAAAAATTCAAAACAATATCAAGAATTACCTCAGACATGCTTAGCAGTACAAAAAATTATTTGACAAACTGGTGCTATGACGTAATCTATCAGTTATAAAAAATTAATGTAAAACAAAGAGGAAATTATAAGTTATTATCGGAAAACTCAAAGATTACATTTTATTTTCCATGCAACTATCTTAAGTATTTCAATGAAATTTATTTTAGGCATATTAATGAAAATCATTAGAGTCGCATTTGAGAAAATAAATCATAACGGAGATTTTTCTGTATAAAGAGTATTTTCTTTAAAATATTCGTGTCTCATCCTTGAGAGACATTGGATTTAAATATTAAGTTTCGTATTTAACCGACTTTTCGTTAACTTACTACAAGTAATCAATAGAGAAAGTAAAATCTGCACTGTATAGAAATACACTTCAATGGGGAAGTAGAACTAATACCCGACTATTTAATCGTACTTTAATGGATAAAATAGAATAGCCAATCAGTTCTGAAGAAAGGAAGAAGAATTTCATACTAAGTTGAATTTTCCAAGAGATACCCCACTTTATGCATAGAGGAAATGTTTTTGGTTTAATGAGATTTATTTTGCTTTGATCTAATGAAGCTTGAGTTATGACAGTAATTAAATTACGTATGCTGTTGTGTAAGCTTTTTCGCTATGACTGATCTGAGATGGTGAAATTCATAAGCATTTATCCATAGTATAAGATGATTTAATTGTGATATAACGGTATTCAAACGCAAGATTGTAAGACTTTACTTTTCTTATTACCACTTGGGAGCTTTACAAAATTATCAAACCTTGGAGACCTCTAAATAATCCTGTGTTCTTTTCCTCCTCCTTCACTAGCTTTTTCATGTATGTGTATCCGATGAGCATTCAAAGACGTGGGTGCAGGAAGATACGTGCGGAATAATTTGGTCACGCTCCTATCTAACTGCTCTCGGAGTGTTTTCCGAGCTTCGAGACAGAGCTCAATTTAAGGAGAAAGGTATTCCTAACCAAAGAGATTTAGAAAATCACTACTCCTTCAGATCACAAGAATCGCAGACAGCAGCAATGGATTACTGGGCCTATCTCCTTTAGCATATAATGCTATAATGCTACAGAGAATTTCAGGAGGGATTTTCAGGAAGGATTTTCAGTCATTAATATATTTATGCACTGACCGCTGCAGAGTCTGTAATTTTTGGATAACGAGTAATAATTTTTGTATGTCCCACTTTTAAAAGAGTGTATAAAATCCAACCAAATTAATTTGTACTAAGCAGATTTTGTATAGTCGAGTGCATGGTATCATGCCGATATGATTCGATGTATACATCGTGTGGGTGGTGAGCTCCGGCTTATAGTGCATTGCGTGCGTTTCCGTTACCCTCTTTCTTCTTGTTTATCTACTGAGTATCGTATTTGGATATGATGGCAACAAGATGCATTCGTCAATATATTATAAAGGTTACTTTCATGAAAGGTGATCTACAGCCATCAGCTCTGGATATACATCGCTAGATTGATCAAATGCTACAAATGGCAGGCAAACAGAGCACAGCTTTTATTACATTTACAATGAGGTGGCTTATAGCAGCTATTTACAGCGTCATAGAGGTGAATCTTCCATCAAACTATTAAATTGGGTAACTACTTTGGTCAACATCACTCCGACAAAAGAGGACCTGGTTACTGTACGCATTCTAAGCATACCGCTCGAAGTTCCCAATGAGCGTGTACGAAATGTGTTGGTTAACTACGGCGAGGTCCGATGAGTTGAACGGAAAAATTGGGCATACAGGTATCGATTTAAATTTAAAACCGGTATTCGGATCGCTTCCACGCAGCTTAGTAAACCGATTCCATCCAACATCTTTGTTTTTGGACACGAGGCCTACGTCATCTATCCTGGACAGGCACAAGTTTGTTTCTCGTGTGGCAGTATATAACATCTGCGACATGCATGTCCCAACAGAGGTTACCGCCAGCCAGTCAGGGTTCAACCAAGAACGCGGCTCATTTTCAGAGATCTCTTCAAGTAACATAGCAAATCATCTGCTCCGGCTACTGGTGACGCCTTTTTGGCTCCAACTGCCTCTTCGGCAACTGCTGATGTCCCTACGGCAGCGTCTACTGCTGATGTGGTTGAGATGAAGACTGAGCTGTAGGTGGATGCCACTACGGAGCCACGTCCCAGCTTGTCCTTGGAACAGGAGCAGCTTCATGACACGGAGTAGCCCAATGCAGCCACTGCGGTACCCTAATGCACTGCTTCAGAACGCGGTACAGCTAGTTCGGAATCCGGAACGAATACTGGTGAGGGATTCTCTGTTTTGCGTGTTCCACCCAAAATGCTTGTGAGTACTAATGATGACTTCCCTGGGCCTACTGGGGTTAGTGATCTGTCGGCTGATGAGAGCAGCGGCACTACTCCATTTGCAGATGAAGCTTGCGGACTGCCGATGTTTCACCGAATGTCATGGCCTTGGAGGAAGATAGTTGGGATTCCGAAATGAAAGCCAAGGATTCTCAGGCGGCAATGCCACGGGAGGTGCTGAACGAGGATTGACTGTTCGTTCTGCAGTAAGCATCGTAAAAGGGCTGCAGGAAGTAAACTGGAATTTTTTCTTCTTCGTCTCCAGGAGTAGCGAACAAATTCTGACATGTTTGACTTGTCGGTCTTTCCCTACCTCGCCGTCCTATTTTTTCTCTCCTGTATGACCCGCACCTTTGTGCTGATAGCGGCAAACTCGTAAAAGATTTACACCATTTCCTGCGTACCTTCAGTCACACACGAATTTTTTTTATATCTCTATGTCTGCCCGCGTCTAGTCCGCTCGCTTGCGTCTTCCATGGAAGTGGGCGAGGCCAACTGCCTTGCCTGGCTACGTGCCGAGTGAGAGCGGCTCTTTCGTGGCAGTTGAGGTCGGCAGTCGAGAGAAGTGAGATGGGAGAGCTGCTTTCCATGTTTATGCAAGCGAGGTGGAAGAGGACATAATGATTTCGGCCCTTCGTCTGCGATAGTCAGTCTGCCATTGCGTTCTGCAGTAGACTTTCTTAATCGAGAATATAAATATACTTCTCCAGTGAATTTCTGCTAAAGGTAGGAAATTGTTTTCGCAGTTAATCCTGTTCGATTTGAATATTGGTGAGCGGGCTGTTTAATAAATGCTGTTAAAGTTAAACCATGAAAAATGGTGTTCGTGAGTGACTTAATGTATGTTAGTCATAATGCAAATTTACGACTTGTGAGGGTGCTTTGCTGGTAAAGTTTCCAGGTTTTGTGGATTCAAGCCCTGCTAGTTTTTTTTTTTTTTTTTTTTGTATTCGTAGCAACTGAAAGGCAGTACCAAAGAAGATTCAAGGCAGGTTAAGTATAAATGTGTTGCTGGGTTTTCAGAATTTGTGAAATTGGGTAATTTCGCCTGTTGTCTAAAAGATGTGTAAACCGGGGAATAAAGTTTAAAAGTTTATGCTGACATATAAAGATAATTGGGTTTGACTTCCAAGTCACCTGCTTTTAAATTTTCTAAACCGACGAATCAGTGTGATTGAAATGTATTAGGCGTTTCCTCATTTCACTGTAACAACACGCTAGACAGTTCAGAATTTCTTTGTGCTTTATTGTACTTACGCTTTGAATTTTGATAGTTTGGACATACTACTTTGTGCTCATGAGGAAGTGCATACTCAAATTATTTGGACATTGTGGAATTCATTTCTGGCGTTTCAAAATTTCGTCATATGTTAGGGCTAATGTAAAGAGTTTGTTTCACACTGTAGACATTGCCCAATTAACCTCTGTCTCTCAAAGGTTTAGTTGTTATAATTGTAAAACCTGTTCGTAGTTAATTCCTTTGTACTTGCACTGTATGTATACAGATTATTATTCCAGTGGGGATAGGTTCTAAATTTATAGTTTGAAATTAGATTCCTTCTGAAGTTTATGAACAGTTTTCCCGTAGGTCTTAACACCCTTTAAGTGTGCTTATGGCCTATACTGGCTTCATTTTGGAAAATACTTTATTTCTTGTGAAATTCCTTTGGTATAATCGAACTCTATTGTGATAAAACCTTTGTTAGTTAAATGTATTTTGGGGGGCATGTGTAAGACAAATTTTACTACAATACTATTACTGTGATCATTTTTGCTCACTTATTTTACCTTATTTGTTTTGGCTTGCATATTTAATGATAAAACTTAGTGGTTTTTGGTTTGCATTGGCCAGGTAATTTCACTTTAGCTTTTGTTATATAGTTCATGCAGTTATTTGTTTTCGCCTTTCAGAAAATATGATAAAAACTGTTTGTTCTTTGTTTCAACTTCTTTCCTCTTTAATGCTACAGTAAATAATTTTTTTCCTTGGACAGCTTTAAAACAAGTTATAGTATTAGTTTACCCTTACCGCAACTGTGCTTTACTTTTTCAGTTGGTTTTTAGAGTATTGTTTAAGCCAACCTGAAACAAACTAATGTTTGGATCTTGTACTGAAAACTGTTTCTTGAACTGTGTCTGTCACTGGGCTTTGATTCAATATTATTCAATATATTGGCTATTTTAATTTGCTTTTTGCCTTTGATTGCTTTCAATTAATGCTATTGCTTTATTGAACTTTGTTTTATTTTTTAGGTTTTCATTCTTTTCATGTTTAAACAATCTTTTGTTTTTTTTTCTCCTGTTCAAATAAATTTAAAATTTATTGTTAATGCCAGCTTAAGTGGACTTGGCCTTCTATGTAATTGTATTTTCTTAATGCTAATATAATGTGTGTTTTTGGACATCTGATATTGTGCATTGATGCTCAACAGGATTTGTTGTCTTTATTCTAGTAGATGTTTTTTGCGGAAATAAAGTAATTTGAAATTTATACTTTTGTTCTCTTCTCTTATTGTTCTAAGTTCTTTTAGGAAGCGGGCACCAGTTATTACAGGTACTCCTTAGTCCTACCATTTACTCAGTGTTAGTCTCCAAACTATTTTGGCATCCGTTAGGGCTTCTCTTTTCGTTTGCCGGGACTCCAAGAAGGGAACGTATTTCGTACACGGCAGCAGGGATCGGGTGGTTCAAAATTAGGGATCGTTCTTCCTAGAGCCCTCATATCCATTGCTGCTTCCATGTTGCTACCGCTAACTACAATGGCCGTACTTCCAGACCAAATTGTATGTCTTGCAGCCTTTGCTATATAACTTCGAATTTGATATTCTGTACCTACAAGAAGTCTCCTTCTCTGATTTTTCCTCTCTTCGCAATTACATGGCGCATGTAAACTTAGGGGCCGACAGCAGGGGTACCGCATTTATCACCAAACCTAGTATTGTTCTCCACTCTGAAGGTTGATCGTCTTCCCTCTGGACATGGCATGGGTGGTGTGTACCGGGATTGTCGGTTTATTAACATCTATGCCCCCTGAGGGAGAAATAAGCAATAGGAGAGAGAGGACTTTTTTCGCACGAACTTACCGTATCTGCTTAGCACTTTATCCAATCATTATATATTGGGTGGAGGCTTTAACTTAGTGCTTCGTCAGGGTGAATGTACTGGTTGCTATCGACATAGTAGGAGTTTGCAGCAATTGACTTCCGAATTATTTCAAGGCAAAAATGTCATCCATTTATAGGAAGCGTGTGGAGGGCCTAAAGGTTCGCATTCGTATGCATACTCCGGTTGAGGAGGAAAGAATCAATTTTGTCCAGTATATGTGGCCTTGCTTCATGTTAGGACGAAGCTCCTTCCACTGCAGGCCTAAAATCTTGTGGTCGTATAACGCTTTTATATTTAACGCTTTTATATATCAACTACGTCGAGCAATCTCATTTTACAGGTGCAAGATGAATCTGGAACCATGCATACTACTCAAACTTGCATTTTCCGTTCTTTTCGATCCTATTTTGAACAACTTTCTCACTGGGACATTCCTCGCCCTCCTTCTCTGTCACCTAGACGCCTATAGAATGCCACCTCTTTCTGAGCAGGACAATGCCTTGACCGACGCATTCGTAAATTCGAAGTCTTTGCTTCCCTTTTTCAGGAGAAGACCTCCAAAGCTCCTGGGAGCGACGGTCTGCCCATGGAGTTTTATTGTTGCTTTTGGAATGTGATTGGCGATGACTTAACAGTAGTCTGCGATGTCATCTAATAACGTGGACAACTCTGTGCTTCACAAAAGTGGGGAGTTAGTGTTTTCATCAAAAAGAAACCTCACTCTTTCTCTGTTGCTGATTTCCGTCTCATTACTCTCCTCGAATTTTATTATAAACTTCTGGCCTATGTATTGACCAACCGACTCCGACCATTTCTGGGCAAGCTTATGCATCACTCACAGCACTGTGGTGTCCTGCAAGGAAACATTTTATGCTGTGTGTTCCTTAGGTGACTTCATTGCTTATTACTCCTCCCACAGCGCCCACTTTGCCTTGCCTTCTTTGGACTTCAGGCGCGCATTTGATAGTGTTCTTCATGATTATTTGTTTGAATATTTGGCTTAGGCTGGCTTAAATGACACCTTTATCTCATATATCAAATGTTTATATAATGGAATTTCGAGTTGTATGCAGGTTAATGGGTTCCCCTCTTATACGTTTTCTATTGGCATATCGGTTCACCAAGGCTGCCCAGCCTGGATGTCCTTGCCTATTTTGCTTTGAATCCATTGTTTTGTCAGCTTCAAAACACGTCTGTAAGCATTTCCTTACTTTCTCTCATATATCAAATGTTTATATAATGGAATTTCGAGTTGTATGCAGGTTAATGGGTTCCCCTCTTATACGTTTTCTTTGGCATATCGGTCCACCAAGGCTGCCCAGCCTGGATGTCCTTGTCTATTTTGCTTTGAATCCATTGTTTTGTCAGCTTCAAAACACGTCTGTAAGCATTTCCTTACTTTCTCTCAAATTGGGTGCACTGGCATATGCTGATAACGTTAGTGTTATCCTTACCGATGCTGCTGACCTACGCTCCTTGTGGGATGTTTTACTGCAATTTAGCGTAATATCTGACCTTGAAATCAATCAGGAGAAGACTAAAGCTCTTCTCATTGGACGATGGATACCACCTACATCTTTGGCACCACTGCAGATAGTTTCGAAATTCAAGATCTTGGGTATTACCTTTATCACATCTTTGGGTGAAATGCAGCATCTAAACTGAAAACCAATTGCTGACAACATTAAGAACACAGCAGAGACCTTCTGTCATCGCGACCTGAACCTGCATAACCGCAGATGGGTGGTGCATATGTACCTCATATCGCAGTGCTGTTTTGTGGCCCAAGTTTTGCCACTGCCGAAACTATATTCCCGGCAGATCACCTACGCGACCTCCTTCCTGGTTCCTCTTTCAGGGCTGTATATTTCAAGTTCTTATGTCTTCCTTGCACTTATCTCTCCTTAGAGAAGGAATCGAGCTCTTTAATGTTGGCTTCATATACTTAGCGCTTTTCCTTTGCCGCAGGAGGAAGATACAAGCCTTAAATTCCACCTTTTCTGCCTCTTAGATGACTTCTTGGTCCATTCACCTGGATCTCCGAAATCCCGTGGATGTTCGATCGATCCATTCCTGCCTCTCTACTTTATCTACGCACATTTTTCTTGGAATGGTGTTATTTGAGTTTGGACTGTCAACAGCCTGGCATTCGGATGGTGCGCAAAATTTATGAAGATCTTATTCAAGTAACCCAGTTGTCTTCGATGCGTCCTAAACGCATTGAGCCAGCTAACCTTGACTACGGACAAATTTAGCAAAATATCACTACCACTATAGTCCCTTACGCGATTCAGTTGGTAACAGGCAATTTAGGAGTAATACCAGCCCGTCAGTGGCTCGCGAGTATTCATTTATGTGACTTCTCATTGTGCCATCGCTGTCAACAACCCAACCGGACACTTGACTACATCGCATTTCCAGTTGCTTCATGGCATCTGGTGTATATAACCTTGCGGTGGCCCTCTTACGCAAGTTAGATTTCCACAGTTACTCTCCGGAAAACTTTCTTCGTCCGGACCTCCGGTTTCCGGCTATACAACACAATAGCCTTATTTGGATCATTGGACTCATTGCCTGTTATCTGCTTTGCAATTTCCCCAAGCTAGTGATGCCCAGCAGTGTCTGGACTTCTTGCGCAGAGCAAGATGGAAGATTTGCTCTGGTCGCGCCTTTCAACAAATCTTTGGTGACTATCTACAGGTTCTTGATTCTTAGTCTGGCCGAGAATTACCTTCTGAGTTTACCCTTTCCCATGGGGAATAATGCATTAAAATGCTATACTACCCTGCTGAACCTTTTCTTCAGGAGAAAACTGTCCTTAAAAAAATTAAAACAAAAAAAGAAAAAAGTTACAAGAATATAAAATAAACTAAAAAAGAAAGATGCAGATGGAACTCGGAGCCAAAATGATTGTTATTAATCATTATTATTATTATTATTATTATTATTATTATTATTATTATTATTATTATTTTTAAAAGTATGTATTACTTAAAAATGAAGCCACAACAAAATATCAAATCCAGTATATATATATGTATATATTCGTTTACATATATGAAATTCATGTTAAAGAAGATCATGGCTGAGTGTAGCAGGCCAGAACAATGTAATTAAACATAGAAGTAGAAAAACACTTTAAATGGTGAAAAACGGTGGCTTTGAATATATTCAACTATTTGTTTTAGCATTACGTTGTCCTTGGTTTAAGGATATCATTTTTTAAAAAGTTCAACTATTCCAAAATAACAACTGAATGCAGGAGAAAAGCAATTAAAATCACAAAATTGTCATTCTGAGTAAATTGAAAACAAAGATGTAAAGAAAGTATGATTTTATTTATTCAAACAGTCTACAAAATTACAATCTTTTCAATAATTATTGAACAATAGGTAATATTGAACATCAAACTCTATCAAAAAATGCGCACTTGTTTTTTGTTGTTTAGGAAATACAGGTTGTTAATACAACTAGGGTCGACAGATCGTGGTAGGTAACGTCAGAAAGAGACATCATTTCCCCATAAATAAAAATCACGAGGCTTCATTTTTTTTAAAATCATTACTGACGGTGTAAGATATCAAAGAGACATTTTACAGCCTCTCTTCTAACAAGTGACGGAAATTGAATTCAGCGGACATTCTTTTAGCAGGACTCAACTACTGTGCATACTGCTTACGAAACTCTTGATTTGGTTACCGAGATTTTTGAGAACAGAGTTATCAGTACTGAGCTGTGGCTCGCTCGTAGCCCTGATTTGACGCCTTGAGATTTTTATTCACGAGGAAACTTAAACAACAAGGTCGTATCAGAATAACCCTCATATAATTGAGGATCTAAATCCAAATATCGCAAAAAAATGCGGCAATTACGCCTCAAAAGCTAATGTAAATAAACTGTAGTTACATACGCAGATGTCATCGATGTATTACTGCTAAGTGACATAGCGTATAACACATGTTAGTATTATTATTATTATTATTATTACTATGATCATAAATGCTATTATTATTTTTGTTGTTATTGCTGTTATTATTGTTGCTTTCAGTAATGCGTTCAGTTATAATTTTACGCCCGACGATTCCATGTTCCTCTCGCGTAACTTGCCGCGCTCTGCCAGCCGTTCGGCCGGCCGCTCCCCCGAAAACTAATTGTATTAACAACCCTGTACTAAAACGCCTCTGCTAGCCCAGTTCCCACCACATACCTGGTTCTAACACTCCACTTAAACTTCGCTCATAAGCCTGCAAACAATCTATGCTCAAAGTACCAGACATTTGCCACCAAAACACTAAGAGACGGACTCATCCAGGTGCTGATATGGACCGTTGTTGCGAAGAATGCCACTCAGGGGAAATGCTGCCGTACTCCTTCCCTTTGGCCACTCACCTAGGTCTTACTTTCGTTGACAGACTAATATATATATATATGTGTGTGTGTGTGTCGGACTTGAATTCAAATCAATATGAGTTTGGCTCACCCAGAGCTGGTGTGGAACACAGATAAGGGGCTTCTGCCAAAATTAAATACAGCAAATTACTATAGGAAACCGAAAACATTAGATATTCACGGAGGAGATTGACGTCTTTATCCGGTAGGAGGGATTACTAGCAGGTTGGTTTGAATGCGCCTATAATGACTCCTTGATGCCCCCAAAGAGAAGGCAAATTATTTGTGTGAGAGATGGTAGTAAGGGGCAATTCTAAGAGTACTCTGCAATACAACAGAAAGAGGATACAAGGAAGAATTACTTCATTATGAAAGGAGCCAGCAATATATGTTGAAAAATGTCGATAGAATGAACAGACAGAGTGAACTCGTGGTTTACAAAATGCTGAATAGCAGAAGACATCATGCCAAGGGTAACCATCAATATTATATATGTAATATCTAAAGTGCTGCATTAGAATCTTCTACAGTAAATACTTCAGACATATATTTTATAGTAGCTGACTTACTCAATGTTTCCAGGTACATTTTAAACGATTTATTTAATTGTATTTACTTTTACGGGTGTTCTTTATATGTTATGGTATAGAGATCTGTTACATTCTTGGAATTAATTCTCCCCTTTACTCCTTATAATTACAATTTCGTAAAGTCCTGTGATATGCCTAACAAAGAAAGAGAAAGAAATCTAATTTGCACGGAAATAGGTATAAAATATTCGGCGAATCTTGCAAATGTTGTTTAGCCAGTAGGTATATTTGAGCTGAAACAATTGCTGGAACCATCGAATTATGTTTTGAACAATCACGGTAGATGAACATTTAAACTTTGTACCTTGAGGGTACAAAGGATTCATAGTTTTCACAAATACGTAAGAACTCATCGAAATAGTGGGGAAACTAATGGAAATAAGGATCCCCTTCTGTTTACACAATTATCATGAATTGGTAATGTAATCGATTTAGACATACAATGCTATTACATAGGGTCACTAAAAGCGTTTGCCGTATCTCGTATCGAATACATATTGTACCGTTATAAACATACCCGATGGTGTTTTGCTTGTGTATTCCTTTTTCTCATTTACTATCCGCGACGTTTGTCTTATTTTTGCATACTTTTCGCTGCAGTAACAATTGCTTATACTCCGTGGTATTCGAAAAAAAAAAACTTAACTCCATGACATTCTAAACGAAAAGTCAAAGCTTTCTTCGTAACTATGTTCCAATATGTTGGAATTATAGTAACCAGGTTACTTAAATCTGTTTATTCTTTTGTTATTTAGAAGTTGATATTAGAGGTTGTTCACAGGAAGAACAGCATTTTTCAATGATAAACAATAATCAAAATAGGTGGAACGATTTCCTATATTACCCTATTTACGAGTATATGCACATACAAATTGTATCTTTTTATAATAGTGTACAGATTGTTATGCTTGTTGTAAATAATAATAATAATAATAATAATAATAATAATAATAATAATAATAATAGTAATAATAATAATAATAATTATTATTATTATTATTTTTATTATTGTTTATTCTGTATCTTTAAAGAGGAATATTTCATTCACCACATTAGTTTATTTGTCGTAATAAATAACAACGCAGGCAGTTTCACCACCCCAAGGTGAATGGTTATCGGATTACGGCCTGTTGTTGAGTTGATGTGTGACGTCATGAGAGCCACACTGCACCCAAATAAGTCTCACGCAGCATAGGTGCTTTAAATGACTAACGAATTTACGTGTTTATTTCACTAGAAGTTCTAACTTCTCCTAATAATAAAAAGTAGAGCTAAAACTAGCCTATCGCTTTTCATAATCCAGGGTGATAAACAGGTGATAAACAGTAGTCCAACATCTGTTTAAAAATGAATGAAGTGATATCCTTTATCAGTTGAACCAAAAAAGAGCGATTTTGAAGATTTACACATTCTGAAGCGATTCCGAGACAGCGTGAATACCGAAAACCGTGCTGGTTCTATGCATTTGTGTAAAGTGTAGGGAATGAATACCGATGCATAATGACGAGGAAAGTGTGTATTGCTCAGACTATGAAAACACAAAATTGGTGAAGGGTGATTATGTATGTATCACAAAGCATCCTAATTATCACAAATTAGATATATAATTTTCAATTTTGTGAGGCATGATTTAACGTTAAAAACAAAAATAAATTACTCACCGCCAACAATTCTGCTAATAAGATCTAACGATATTCCTGCTATAAAGAGTTTACCGGGTTAGTTCATGGACTGCTGTTAACACAGAAAGAGTTGGCATACCATCATGTATAGTGCTTATTATTATAAATTATTTTCCAGAATCCAACGAAGTGTATGTAAGCTTCAAACGTCACTAATAAACCCACAAAAATAGTAAGTTTTCAATTCAAACGTTATTTATTATTATTTAAAATTGTTATAAAGATATATGAATCTTCTTATGTTGACTGAAAACGTAAGAAATGCTTCAATCGTAGTAACTTTAATGGAGGTCGAAGCATGAAAGCTATATTCTTCAGTAGAGACAGATCAATTTACATCGAAATTGTGATCTAGCGCTGCTATCACGAATCTAAGTTGTAGGCCATTATATGAAAATTGTATTCTTTTCGAAGCATCTCTGAGACGACGACTGTGATAACTTTCTAAACTGCCAGTGTGTATGTATTATCGAACATGAGCCAAAACTTTTCAGAAGCTGCTATACAAAATAGTTTTCTTTAGAATATGATAGGCGTTTGATTCGCCTTTAATCCATAAATTATTTCGTAGGTCTTCTTCCAACAATTCATCATGTTCACAAGATTTTCTTCCAGAGTTTTCTAGCCATTTATGTTTTTTTTTGTTATATGATGAAGAATTTATGTGAATTTGGAAATTAATACGTTATCGTTCTCATTACAGCTTTGCGCAGCCCACCATAAATGGTTATTTATACTGGCTTTCCATTCCATCAGCTCTAGTACTTTGTTTCTATGATTTTATTTTTTTTTTCATTAGACTTAGACATGACCATTGTCACGGTATTGTTCGTGTTATCTTATTTGCTGAGCGCCTGTTATTGTTTTACTGTTTTGAATTTTGGGTTCTTTGTCCTCCGGCTAGCTATTATTACTCAGTCGAGCAAATCTCTTGAACAGGGTGTGTAAACGGAAAAGAGTTGTTACTAAAAGATAACACTGATAAAGGAATTTGTTTTTACACTTTTATTGCCGTAATACTTTATTAATTTCACATAATTACTTTTGATACACGCCTGACTGAAACTGTTATATTTTCAAATGTAACTATAATCACTTATTTACCGCGCATTATTAATTCGCATATTTCCCATTTTTGTAACTAACTTTACGATGCGAGAGATTCTGTAGAATTGCGTAACGTGTACTTCGTGAATGCTTCTGTTGAACAGCGCGATACCTGTCTTTGGCTCTAGAATTTATACTCCCTCACCCCGATATGCCTAAACATTATAACAGAGCTGCTATTGGTTAATAAAGCGCGCCAACATTAGCGTCTATTTTTTTATCCAATCAAAATTACGAACACATATGCTCTAGGGAAGATATTCCCTCCATTTCTAAAAAAAAGGCACGCTACTCTGACGTCATTTGTTTGTCTCATCTAATTGATAAACAACTCACCCCCTCGTTTCATTGTTACCCGCTCCTATTGTCAGTTTCAGTGAGGCCGTGTAAACTTATTTCCTAACAATGCTTATAGTTAACAAACATCTCAAATCATTGTCATACAATAATGCTAATTTACACTACAATCACTCTGGCATTCACAGTGTTGTGATATAAAATACTGCCTCACATTAGACAAATGCCTTACGTAAACTTCAACTTCGGGTTACTGAGTTTTTAACAGGTATCTTACACCTTTATGTCTATTGGAGAGAAAAATTTCAATTCTACACGATTCCTGTTTTCAAGCCTTGTGATTATAGGTCACAAGCAAACTTTTCCAAAGCGCCTTTCACTATGCCTCTTTGAACATGTTCAAAATGAGTACTTTTGCGGGAATTAAATCTATGACAGAATAGATCGGATATTAGGCTGAAAATCCTAGGGAGTCACAGTGCCCAATCCCGGCCAACCATATATGTATACAACAACTTTTAATAAATTCAAGTTCTTTTTTCTTTCTTGAATCCAAAATGCTCTGACAAGTGGTGCTACCATGTTTCAAATGGTTTTATTGAACGTACGCCTTGAAAACATTGCCAACCCCAGTGATTTGCAGAAGGGCTTAGATTGCTGAAGGAATATACCAGATAATAATAAAGAACTTGTTATTAAAGCGTTTCCTTCCGGTTTCTTTGCTGATAAATTTATTGAGTTTCAAGTGAATGTATTACTGGACTAACACACTGTTTCAACGCATAGCATTATACGTTTAATGTAATGAAATCAGAAATCGTTTTGACTTCATTTCTGTATAAAACACATCCCTTGAAAAATAAAAATATAGATGTTCAAGCAACAATATATACTCCGCTGAAGCTTCATTTCCATGATTGGTGAAAGTTTCTGCTGCTTATTCTTCTTCTTCCTCGTTATCACTTGTATCAGAATCTGAAGCATCAGGTCCGTAGAAACTTTCATTCAGCTTATCCTGATCTTCATCATTCCTGGATTTTTCAGGTGAGAAGAATATATACTTCCTTATGATTTCAGTACTAGTTCACCTTATACTTCTGTATTCTTGGCTTTTTTCATACCTTCTATTCTGAATTTGCTTTTAATGCTTTTTTCGCCTCGCCTTCTTTATCACTCTTATTGCAAGTAGCACTATCGCATAGCTCAAAAACTATGCTTTTACGATTTCTAGCCTTATATCGTTCTTTTCTTTGTCGTTAGCTCTTGGATGAAGACTGTGAAGAAGCAATTGTCTTGCTAGAACTAGACATCTGGATATTGTCTTCATTTTTCCTTATAGTAGGGATACCTCCAGGTTTTGATAAAGGCCCTCTGAGGTTTTCATCCAGCATAAGCTGGTATTTTAATAATTGTGTCTATTCATAAACTGTGCCCTTAAAATGGAAGGATCATAAACGAACACCAGAACCAGGCAAAAAAACTTTTCTTTTGCAAAATTCCATTGATATCCTATATATTTTGGAAGATTTGTCTCTATTTGGAAACGCGTGAGTTCCCTTATCTGTTTCCCTTCTTACATTACAGCTATATGCAAAACATTGAGGCATTTTATTTTTCACAATATTACGTTGTTTGTATACTACTAAACTGACTCAGTAACACCCTCACCAAAACATCACAGCAAAGTACACTACTCTTGAACTTAAATACCAACAAGAACAATTTTTTACTGTACGTGCAACAATGACTGACGTATGAACTCCCAACCGTTTTCAGCGCACGGCTCGCTCTGATGACGTATAAAGTGATTATTATTTCTCTTGCTCAGAAATAACGGTGTGGCAGAGTAAGAAAACAGTGTTACCACTGCATTTTTACAGGTCATATTCTTCATTTAGGAAGAAACTTGGTTTTTGTGTTTCGTTCCCCTTTAACTTCTTAGATCATATCTCCATAGATGGCTTTGACTTGAGAAACAACTTGTGGTATTATTACTCAATATCTGTGGGTTTTAACGCTGACTCATTTAGAATATCAATCACAGTCACATTCACCTCAACATTAATGCTTCCAGACGCTGTGGAATAGAGGAAAATGTTTATAGTTTAAAACATGATCTTGTACCAACGAAGAATAAAGCCAATCACCTGTGTATTGAGAAGCCAGGACGCTGACATTTCGACCACAAAAACAATCAGGGAAAATCATAATTCCATAATTATAACACCCTTAAGCTTCATTTAAACCGACAGAGTATACTACTATGGTATTACAGGTATAATCTGAGAAAATATTGATAGTTGTTTTCGTTCAGTTCATGAGTCTGTTTGTGTTACACTTCCTAATTTCATTTTACTTCATTACAAAGCATTGCAACACAGTAATAAACTTACGATAGGAATTTCACTATAATATATTTCGATGAAATATACTTTACGTTTCAGTGTTTATTTTCTCAAATAGAGAACAGTGTTTCAAATCATAAAGTTGATAAATTTGAATTTAAACGATGAAAAATGTTATGATTTTAACTAATTTGTAGGTATACTTTACGTTTATGACTTAGGTTATCTATGAATATACATCTGTATTTGGTATTCTCTATCTGAGCAGTAACATGCTTAAGAGTCAAGACAATCCCATTCTCCATCATTTCGACCGGTTCTAGCATAACAAAGTCGCCTGTGATGTCATATACGCACGCTTGGACTTTGGTGATGAAGTACTATCGCGGCAT
The DNA here is from genome assembly GCA_030765065.1 of Deroplatys truncata. Lineage (NCBI taxonomy): Eukaryota > Metazoa > Arthropoda > Insecta > Mantodea > Mantidae > Deroplatys > Deroplatys truncata. The sequence continues at coordinate 175,022,071 of CM060981.1, forward strand.
TAGTAATCAGAGTATTAGAATTAGACAGTTTAGAGCTTATTTGTAATAAGCTAAACCATGAAAACCTTGTTCACCAAAGCCAGGGTTAAATTGACGGTCTTCTAATAAGCGAATTGCCATATAGAGACGAAAAATGTTTTGTAACCATTGTCGACTTAAGTGTGTATTCTAAATACAGGATACACAAATGTAAAATCTTAGACAACCATGAACATTTGTGAAGAAGAGGAAGAAGAAAAAGAAGAAGAAGAAGAAGAAAGAGACAGACCATAAGTATTTTCTCTACCGCTGTTGTAGCAGGAGCCAATGGCACCAAGAAAAACTATGAAAGATATATTCAATCAATAAAATTTAAACTAATTTGAAAACATTGTAATAGGGGGAGCACTAAAGCTTCAGAGAGTTATTAAGTCTCGTACGGTGAGCCAAGTAGTTAACAACTGCATCCAGGAATAGGATTATAATCAGGGTTTGTAAAGAACAACAGAATGATCTAAGTAGAATATAAGAGTATATACGTACAGTATAGCATGTAAGCTTAGTGCATAGATGTACAACAAGGCGGACGTAGATCTTTTTCGGCTACAATGTATCCCTCAGGAGGAAGGGATGAAGCGAAAGAACCTCACAGGGCTACAGACCTCACAGGCCTTTCTTCCATATTAGAAAAAGGATAGCCAATTAGTCCCAAAGCTTTGCATCAAGAATAGAGTACAAATAACCAGCCAATCATTTACACAAAAAGGAATACCAATTAGTCCCAGAGGCAATCAAGAATAGAGTAAAAAGTATAAAGTCGTTTACACTAACACAGGTGAAAATTTTTAGGAAATATAAACCTTTGGTATATATTCCCATGATGGCGTTAAGCATATGAAGAACGCTCTATCTGTCATTATTTGGAGTTTAATAAGGCTCAAGACGTTCGAGGTTTGAGGTGTAGTTCTAAAATCACATGCCTATAAAATCGGGACCTCTTGTGAGTTATTTAACCTCAAAAGTGACACCCAATTCTCTCGGGTAAACAAACTCTGCTTTTGTGTATATAGCGCTCCAACACATCCGGGGATTGTCATCCATTGAAAGAGGATTAATTACATGAACTAGGCTTTTGTTGGTTGATTTATAATAGGTATAAGTATAATACATCATTTTATGTATTGCTGTGACCATCAAAACTTTGCAGTTAATCGGAATAATCAAAAAGCTCTCCAATTCATTTAGAGGATAATGGTTCAGTAAATATGCAATATGTAGGGTAAAATATGAAAATATTGGGTTTAATATAAAGCAAATAACTCAGTATTTTCAGTTTTTCTTCATCTATTGCACTATTAGCAATATTCTTGGCTGTATAGGCGTCTGTTTAGGATATCCAAAGCGCGTTTACTAGGAAAATCTTAATTATTGGAGCTGCATTTCTTATTGCATGTTTATCTCGAATACTATTGATAGATTTTACATCAAATCATCAATAAATCCTAATAATAATTAAAATTGAATTAATGCTAGTCCAGCTTTATGCAAATTTGTCTGGAAAATTTGGTTACGTGACTTGGAAGGAATTGCGTATATGAACAAAGTGCACAATGTGCACTCAGGCGCACATGTATGTACTCCTATATTTAAAATTAGTGTTATTTTAAGGTAAACAAAAAGAGGGTCGTGTTGTCTTCCCAATCGGCGTATTTTAACACATTTGTTTATACGATCATGTTATACTGACTAAAGTACATCCAAAAGTAAGTTTCAAATGCTGTTTTCAGCTAAACACTTTGTTTAGGCTGAAATTTCCTAACGAAATAGTGGATAGATGTTTTTATCTTCACAGGATTTCCTGAAACGATGTACCGACTGCTTTGGATGTTAGAGCTAAACGTTAAAAGACTTGCAACGTTAAATATTCCAACAACATTGCCCCCAGATGTTAAATATATCACAAATTTATCATCCGTTGCTGTCTCTAATAATGTCTTAGAAGAAGATACTCTACGGGCATTCGCATGCTGATAACACAAATGAAATTGAATCTGTTTAACACAAGTTATCATGCAATTGTCACTCGCTCTCTGCGCCTCACATTTCTATATATAAGCGTCCAGAACTATAGTGCCTGGTGTTATGCACTTTCTAGGCCACTTCACCTCCTTAATATCTCGTGGACTGAGAGAAAGAGTGCATATGTAGGAAATTGTGCTTATAAAAGAATGGAAATTGTTGTCAATCGGTTATACACTTTGATTACAAATAATAAGTTATGTCATAAAATTTAACAAGAAACATTTCTAGAAACGTCTTTTGATAATTGCTCTATCTCAGCTGCTGTGTGTTGGCAGAGTTAAAAAGGTTTATGTAATTGAGATCGAGAAAGAGTTTGGAGCACAGCACCGCACGTAGGCTACATTGGGGCCCTTGGGCTCCAACGTGACGCCTGGGAGAAAGGGATGAAAGGGAGACCCGAAGAGAGACCAGATCCGAACAATGATGTGCACTAGCAAGGACAGCGCCTCTAACGATCTCTACATGAACACCGATCCTGATACCGGCTAGCCCTACCTTGGCAACTCGAAGCCTGGGGGTCCCAGGAATAGACGAGACAGTTTCCAGGATTAAATTTGACCCCAGCAGTCACGCCAAGCGCCAGGAGTAGTCCTTCCAGAGCGCAAATTCCACCATCCTGCCGCAACACTACAGCACCGTCGCCTGATCCTACAACCCTGAAACAGAAGAGGTGAAACAGATGAAAGGAAATGACGGAGACAGGAAATGCAGAGTAAATTCATGGTAAAAGACATCCATCCCGTAATCGCTTTCCGACCCAGAGAAATTACGAAAAGAACCCATAGTGGAGTGGCTGGCCCGAATTGAACACGAATCCTCCCGACTACGAGCTTCACACGTTACCGCGGAGCCATCTAGCTCGATTGAGAGTGCCTTAAAGGATTTTACTAGTATACATGAGTCATCGAAGGTGTAACTTGAAAGTTCATAGATAAACATTGGAAGGGAAAGTCGAAAAACCGTAATTCGAATCGTGAGCATGGGCTTTTTAAGCTAATTTCGTTTTTCAGCTTTAGCCTACATATAGCAGGTTTGAAAATGCAACTATCAAATAAATATAAATAAACATAAATGTTGGAATTAATTGTTCTTTCACACAAGCCGTGTGTTGGACAGGGTTGGAAAGGTAGAATCAGATGACTGAAAAATTCAATGCCATAGCCGGGATTTGAACCACGGATCTCCCGGTCTCCGTCCGGTTGCTCTAACCACTGAGCTACCACAGTAATATGCCGACACGCCATTAAATTCTCTAGCTGACTCGCATTTTTCCCGGTAAACCACAAGGACACCTCAAATTGTTTTTGAAATGTCATACCCCAATGGCGACTTACATACTTTGTAAGTACTTAAGTCCCGGGCTTTTAGTTTCAACCACTATTAGGTCAATTAATGGAATTAATTGTTCTTTCACACAAGCCGTGTGTTGGACAGGGTTGGAAAGCTAGAAACAGATGACTGAAAAATTCAATACCAACAATTCAATGTTGTTAACTAGCACATCTGAAAATTTAATACACCTCCAATGTTTCCTGCAAGTAGTGCATTGTACTCGTAGTTGCAGTGATTTACATCGCCTTCGAGGTTTACAAAATACAGACATCACATATGAATCTTTTATGTGCACTCAAGTGTCATGCTCTAATAAGCTAACACGGAAACGAAGCTCCGTAGTTTGAGTCTTGTCTGTTAAAATTACTTTTCAAATCAGATTCCACTTTATAATTAATTAAACTAACGCACATTATCTTTTACCATGTAAATATGTAAAATGCAGTATACATACATGGAGTAACAATTATTTTATACACATTTTATTCCATTTGCATCTCTACATGAAATTATGAGAATTGATTGCACCCAATGCCAAATCTAGATCGTATCACAAACAACAGCATGGATTACATTACTGTACACATGTAGCTAGCACCTGCATATAAACGCATATTATCTGTAAAATACTAAAGGGTGAAATTACAAGTAATGCCTTTATGCAGTGAAAAATGAGAATCCTGAAAGGCATGAAGAGTTCATGGAGACCGTATGTCCTTACCGAAAGAAAGCAATGATAGGAGATCAAAATATTTCAGCACTATCAGTCTTACATTTGATTCAATGAGTGCTCTAGAGAACGCTTAACCAACGTATACGCTATAGTTGGAAGGTGAATCTGAAGGTGAACCGTATGGTTTAAGGGAAAGAAGAGGAACATATATGCAGTTGGACTACAACAATAATAATCCATTAACAAATAGTACAATAGCAAAGGAACTTATTGCACGTCTCTTCAACTCTACATGGAGAGGCTGTTGAATAATAGTGGTATTCAGAGGAAGAAAATAAGTTACGTAAGCTATACTAATAATATACCATTGTTAACAGAAGATTAACAGTTCTATGGAAAACGATAATGGGAAAAACTGACAATCCTTTCTATAGTGAATGGTACGGGATGAAGATAAATGCAAACACAGAATATTGCACAAAAGTGCACTAATAAGGGAAGAAAACAAAATAAGTTAAATGTACTGGTTTAAATTCTTAAGATCTGGCTTCATTTAAAGAAGGAACTATTGTCACGACGTCAAAGGACAGTAAAGCAAAATGAAACTCTAATTTTTAAAAAAATTCTTTGGTGAAAGTTTGAAGAAATAACGAGAAAAGGAATTATTATTATAATGCTTTATTTGGAGTGACAATGTAATTGGGAGGGCGGAAACTTGATTATGGCGAAAAAGTGAAAAAAAAACGGTTGGAAGCACTTGAAATGCATATTTGGAGAAAATTGGAACATGTGAAATGGACAGACAAAGAGAGTTAGCAATGGGATAGCAACGCCAAAGTAGAAAGATATTACTAGAACATTGAATGAAAAGAAACTGCTTGCTTAGAGATATACCAAAAGCAAAAACCTTAGGAAAAATAAAATTTCCAGACGATAGACAATGTAAATATATTATTCATGTGCAGTGACGAAGCGGAAAAGAGAAATGAGGGAATTATAGAGGAGCCTGGGCTTACATTGAAGGAACTGGCTTTGATTATTGGGTTTGTTTATCTGGAATTAGATAAAGTAAAAAGAAAGATAGACAAGTGAGTGAACATCGCAAATTGACTTCATGACAGGAACACGGATGCAGTAAAACGATGCACTTATCTTCATCGGTGGTATTAGCATATATTACTTTGCCTTTCAGAACCGTATGACATGTTAAAACGTTGTATCTATGTTTATAAATAAATAAAACTAATTATTTTTCATGAGCTTCATTCACAAAGCTAAGAGCACGATCTTCTACAACCGAGGTTCACAGATCTTTCGGTGCGAAACCTTTCTGCTATTGCTGCCAGATATGATTAGTCTGCTATGTGCGACGCTTGTCTTTTTTGGGACTATAAATATCCAAAAAGTGGTTGTGGCGCCTGTTTGATCTACCTCTGAACGATTCTCGAATTTTCTGAAACTAAATTTGAGGGAGCTGTGCAGCAAAGCCATAAGTAATGCGCCCATACGCGACTTTGGCGTAAAAAAGAGTGAAAATGCTAATTGGCATTACGTGAGTATATATTCTCTTAATATATATATATATATATATATATATATATATACATTTGTTTTTCTCATAGACTTTCAAGTTGATTATTGAACTGAGTTATCTGAGCGAAAATTGCATCGTTATAATAATAATAATAATAATAATAATAATAATAATAATAATAGTAATAATAATAATAATAATAATAATAATAATAATAATAAACTTAGGAATGGGCTAATGTGACCCTTTCAGGCTACAAAATCCACAATTAATTACGAAGGGAGTTGTAAAATTCTCGGTTAGACCAAGAAAGGGTAAAATTTGAGAGACGTGTTCGTTTTTATTGTTTTTTAATATAGTCTGTTTGTAAATCGATTCATTTAGTCCAAATACTTTCCACTCTTAATATCCTCAGTAAAATAAGATTTGTACATAAAATCAAAACAATCATCCATCTAAGGTTTAATTGACCATTGATATGAATTTTCGTCAATCCAGCCATTTATTGAGGTTTGAGAACAAAACGTAATCTCAGGGAGCCAAATCCAGTAAATATGGTGGATGTGGAGGCACTTGAAAGCAGCTGTGCAGCAACAATCCAGACATATGGGATGGTGCATTAATGTGATAAAAAAGAGCATTCCTTTCACAAGGTGTGGGCGTTTAGTCTGATAGCATCCTTACGCGTGCTGAAGCGTAATTCTCCCCGTGATGATTCAGCTCTTCTGAAGGTAGTGTATGGGCACCACTTACAAGAATCCCAGAAAACCGAAGCCATTTTCTTTGATGCACTTCCAACTATTGTCACAAACTGTATTGGAGGTTCCTTTTTCTCTGCCATATAGTGATGTAACCATGTTTCAACTATTGTAATGAAACATCGAAGAAATTCGCTGCAAATGCGTTTAAACAAGCGGAGACATCCCTGACAAATGCTCATTTGAATGCGTTCTGGCAAATTGTTAAACGCAGCACATGTCGAGCGGAAAGCTTTCCCATACTCAAAACTTAGTATGAAATGTAGTGGGCACATTTATGGAGGTTTTTGAAATATCAGCGTACCTTCAATCGGCGATCACTGAGGAGTGTTAATTTTTGTCAAAATCTCGTCGGACGTAGCATTTTTTGGATGTTCATCATCTTGCATGGATGCACAACCAAGCTAAAGTTCTGCAGCCGATAGTTAACCGTTCAAAACGAAGAGAAAATGCTTTCAAGTCGAATCTAACTCCTATTGTATTTCTGTTGAGGACAAACTCTTCACAAGTGCTTGAAGTGCTTTATTACAATTTGTATTCCAGTCTTATACATTTTGCAGAAATGTTTACACGCGTGTGTTTACACGATAGTTACAAATTGGTGACTACATTTCCGCATATAAAACTTTAGAGTGTTCCATCTAATGCATGCTACTTAATAATTAGGTATAGAAATTTCTAAGCATTAAAGCCAGGAAAAAAGGAAATTAAGTGAAAGTGTTACTAAACCTTACCTGGTTATGTCGCAGGTTAAAAACCATCTCTGTCCCTCGTAGAATCTAATGGCGATTACACACATCACTCATCAGGCTATATTTATCTGCCCGTCAGAGACTCGTGTCCATTGGCATAATTGTGTGAGTGTAGAAAACATGAAGCCAAATTTTTAAGAATTCCTATGCCTGTTAACTAACACACTATTCTTATCATCTTCACAACATCTCTGAGTCAGGTCGAGAGCCCGTTGCTTGGAACGAAGTGAATGATGACATACGCGGTTAATTAAAACTAGTGCTTCTCACTCAATCTAATATTTCAAGCTGAATATTTTAATTTTCGGTACAAGATTTTTCCCAAGTAGTTGCTGAAGAAGTTTTCTACTCCTTCTGATCTTAAACATTTTTGCAGATTATACGATTTTCGAACATTCTGTTTGCTAAGTAAATATATTATAAAACTTTAGAACTCCATTCTTTATGTTATATTATTTAATAGGGTGTGTTAAGCATTCCATATAATCTTTGAAATGAAGACAACTGTATTCTTACATAGCACTATTTGAAAACTACTAAGTGCTTAAAATGTTATATTTGTTCTAAAACGATGCATTAACGGTCATTGTTACTGAGTGTAAAATTTTCTATGATTTTTGGTTGAAAATATATGCTATAATTCTTCACTATTTTTTTAACAACGTATTTAACAAGAAGGAATGTTTTACTTCTAAAGCATGCAATTTTTGATGAAACAAGTACTCTATCTGAGTAAAGCATTGTATGGTCTCATTTATCTAAGGGTAAGCCTTAGGCTTTAGGTATTTTCCACAGTACAGGAGCGTAGGTTGTCAGTTTATACTTATCTTTATTTTACAATGCTAAGGTATCGTACAATTTTACATCGCTGTCTAGAGCGACAGTTTTTCTCTGGCTATGACACAAATGAGTAAATCTATACAAACAGATGGCAAATCCGTGTATCATATATTTTCTATTTACTTAAGTGAAAGGGGAATTAATGAGTTGTGGTTCTGAAATACGCCGTTCCGTAAATGTGGTGGTGACTTGAGGCAACCACGAAGGTAACCAACTGAGTAAAATTAGACCCTTTAACTGACTTGGGGGATTTGCACCGAACGTGAGATTCATATTCCATTTACCACCTGAAGTATCTAGCTAATTTGCTTCTGGTGTTCGTTGCAAGATATTTCTCTATTAAAGCGTTATGGTTTATGATTTAAGAGAAGACTAATTGGCAAAATAACACAAGAGCATTTGTTTTTTGTGTAGTGCTATAGACTGGAATTTCCTCTTTAACATGAACAGTAGTTTATCATTGCAGGCACCATACCTGTACTTTAAAACATATTTTTAAAAATTATATTGCGTCTGCCATTATTTGATCTGAATTCGCTACCACCTTACAGAAAAAAAAGTATAAGTTCTATACAATTTGGAGTTCTTTGACTCATATAAGAGGGTTTTCTCCAAAAATTGCCATTACTTCTAAATATGACAGCTTCTATATTCCCAACCAATGTGGTGTATTCTTTTAAACATATTCAAGTATTTCCTCCTTTTTTTCTTTGAACAGTTTTTTTTCTGATATAAATGCTCGTTTATTCAGTAACTACTAAGGATAGCTAAATGGAATTTTGTAACCATAAAACCAACACCTTCATACTATTACTTATCTACTTTGGTGTTAAGTTAGTTATAACGTTTTAAAAATTAATTACCGATAAAATTTAATAAAATATGTGTAATTAAGAAAATCTATTCCTTACTAAACTGCATTATTGTGTGATATTGCAGGGCTTTTCCTTCACACTGTGGCCAACGCATAGCTGCTCGCGCGTCGGCCACGCAGCTCGGACTCCCCCGCTGAAACAGTCATATCTCCGCAGTCGCCTCACGTTCTCATTGTTACAATTACAATGACAATAAGCACATACCTTATTACAACAAATGTTAGAAATGCTATCTTTTTCTATCCATACATTTCTGGCATGTCCCTAGGATATTTTCATTCACTTTCGAAAGTACAATATCCGAAATTCAATTAATTTCTCGCCTGATGTTTTCTTTTAACTCTTACAATGTGTGTTTGTTGCATACATCTTATTTTTCATGTAATCATCGGAGCCAGGTAAATTTCTGTAATTGGATTTTGCAAAATGATAGAATACTTGACTTACGCTTAATATTCTGCTATCACAAAACATGGTACCACTATATGCTTTTTTGTCACAAAATAACATATTGGAGTACAGAAAAACCAGATGTTACACACGAGGATTCCTTGGATGAGGCAAAATTTGGTGTGCAGAAATGCATACAGTATAATAGAACCTGCATTTTGTGAACAAGCAATAAATCCAGAGAGGCACAGAGATGACTTGCATCATTTTTCCAACAAGACATTTCTACTGCGCATACAGCTGATGAGTTATTAAATCAAATTCAGAATTTTTTTTTAAGATAGTGAAATTCGTAAAGTATTATGAACCCTTAGGGTCCGGCGATTTATCTGTGTGATCTGTGTATCTATGGGGAAACTTGGAAAATAAGATATGTGTAACAAACCTATACATTGGAAGAACTAAAACAAAATATCGGGAGTGAAATTCACCCAATTTCGGATATTGAACTCCCCAGTGTAAATGAATATTTCCTGAAAAGATGCCAGAAATATTCGGATAGAGAAGGATAAAATTTCCAAAACCTTTTATGATGTGCTTACTATAATTATACTTGTAACTATAAATATGAGAACGTGAGGTGATTGCGGGAATATAACTGTTTCGGCGGGATCCGAGCTGCGGCGGCCGGCGCGCGAACTGCTGTGAGGTGACCACAGTGTGAAAGAAAAGCACCATAGATCATCTAACATAGAAGACATATACCTACATACTATAACAATTTCAGTCTGATGCGTTAAAATAGTTTGCAAGAAAATCATTCTTGCAAATAGCAAGTTTATCATTGGCAAGTTTATCTTCCGCTTCCGCACTTCAATGAGGTTTTCGCACCACGTAGGATTTGGTTGAAACTGTAATTTAATCTCTACACTCCGTTCAAGTCAAATTAAATAATGATTTTGAAATAAATCTTCAGTTTGGTTGTTTTCCAAGACTGTTATTTGCTGGCAACATAACATTGGTATTCTTCTTCACACAGTCTTCACAGATACTGTCGTGATTTAAGGAATAAATTCAAACAGATGCTCTGATTATGCACTCGTTTATTCGGATTTTTGCGAGACTTCCTGATGCTTCCTTCTACGTTTTGAAATGTCGTATATTACTATACTAATTATACACAGCGAGATGGCTCCGCGGTAATGTGTGAGGCTCATATTCAGTAGTTCTGGCTTCGATTGCCGTCGACCACCCACACTGACCTTGGGCTTTTTGTGTTTTCTCTGATCGGTAGACCTGGTAGGGTAATGCTGGCGTAGTTTATCATGTACAACGATGTCCTTATTCCCCTTTCATTCCGTTTCCTTCTCATACTTCAGGTGAGCTTCTAGGTTTCGTGGTGTGTGGCGGTGCCGGACACCTGGTACGGATGCTTGCTTCAAGCAAAGAGCTCTCTAGCCACTATAGGGCTGCTTCGGTAAACGTGTCCTTCATTATTCTCTCTGGGAAGCTCCAATAATGGGACTTCTCTTCATCCCTTCGTGCTGTGGTGGTAGCTGCAGTGCGCGATAAGTTGCAGTGCGCGAAGTGGCTCCCTGCAATGTATACCCTATACATAATTATAAATTTACCAAATGCTGTTACTCAAGGTAAACAATACAATCATAGTGATAACTAAACGACTAGAATGCATACTGTTCAGTCCCATTACACAGCTAACAGGGCATTTTGGGAACGTTGTCGTCTCAACGCAAACCATGCAAGCAACAGTGTACTTCTGCTCGTGCGAGGTGCAAGGTCGCAGTTAATATCAAAATAAGGTTCGTTAATGCACTTTTTGCATTCAAATCTGATAAAAATCCAATATAAGTTTTTACTTCTACGGGTTTTAACTGGAATTTATATGCGGATACAGAAATGATCCCCGAAAACCTGGCAAATGTCGGGGATGTGCTCTAAACTTACGAGCTAGAACGTTTCCTTCCCAAATTTCCTTCCCCATCATTATTTCAGTTCGTATATCATGAGTGTCCGTCGCCTGTAGGGCCTTCTGCAAGAATGGGGGTTAAATGCACTAAAAATAACAGGAAACATCAGCGAAAGTTGCTTAATTCACAATAAATAAAAAAAGAATCTGGCTTGCGCTTCTAGAATGTATAACTTTCAGAGCATCGGATAGATCATATGAATCTACTTAAGAAAGTTATTGACTTATGAACAAATAGTAACAGTTAGGTCAGGTACTTCATTTGTAAGCTATAGCAAAAACTTCGTTTTACTTTAAAGCTCATTTCCGGCGCAAAAGTAAGGAGCTTTGTAGATTGTAAGACATTATTTGTTAGTTGTTACCCATTTAGTTGTCTATAAGACTGATTGATTAAAACGTTCACTTTTGACGTATTTTCATAACATTTAGGATCACTATGCAATGTCCAAAATACAATCTGAAATTTGTGCTAATATTGCAAAACAAAACTTCGTGTTCTCCAACAAAATGAAGTTTTGCATTCACTTTTACATTATAGGAAATTCTAAGATCAAGCCTAGAAAACTACCACGCTACGACTCAAGTCAGTTCACGCACAGCGGTACAAATCAGTCATTAGGGTCTAAATTGATGCGACGCGATGCAGTGGACAGTGTTTACGGCATAGCCTGTACAACGCCGGGAATGCGTAACTTCCCAATCCGCAGGCTAAGAAGACTCACCCGGTATATGTATTATTAATGAGATTACGAGAATATGGACATCAGAGCCATCTTAATTTTTTAGTAAATACTCTCTAAATACTTTACTTTTTTATGATGACTAAGTTATATTTGCAAGAAAAAGTTATGAATTGTAGAAGCTATGTTTAAACTGAGTTCTAATCTAGAAAATATGGTTTAAAATATAAAAAAGTTAAACGTAATGGGATTTCGGGTTAAAACTTCATTCAGAACAAAAATCGTTATGAATATGGACCAATTTAACAAGTAAACAATTTTAATTATCTACTTAGGATGTACAATAATTTAGGGCGTTACAAATTATGTAGGTGTTACACTACCCAAATTCCAGCTGCTATTGGGCACAACTAAAGGAACAGTTGTTGTAAGAGCCAGAAGAGATACCGTTTTAAACTTTTACAAAGTCCTATCCATACTTAACTACTTTATGGTTCAGAAAAGTGGTTTCCAATAAAAAATAAAAAACAAGAGATAGAGACATCAGTATGAGATTACCGAATCCGTTAGCTGGATATAAAATGTTAAGACCATAAATAAAATTCGTATATCCGTGAAAAATTTGGAACTATAAGCATTATAGAAAAAATGACAAATACACATTTGAATGGCTTGATCATGTAAAAAGAATGCATCCCAATCCCATCCCCAAATGATTAATGTCTATAACCTATGGGACTACAGAACATTGGACGTCCCCGAGAGAGATGGAAAGACTGATTTCTGTAAGAATTATTAATGATGTGGAGATGGAACAGGCTCTATAGTCCAAACCATAGTTTTATATAATGATGGCGATAACGTCAAATTACTCATGAGATAACAGCTCATTGTTAATATGTGACTTAGGTTTGGTATCGCAATAGTGTTTGTGCACACTGCATTAAAACGTGTTAGCGAACTAAGCCAGGATAAATAAATATAAATTAAAACAGCCAAAAGTTCATCGGTAACGAAGCCGTGTCCGGAACTGAGCGACCACCTCGGAACAAAAGTCGTGCGTCTGCCACGCAACTTAGGTAGTATATTTTCCAGTGCATATCCCTTATATAGATATCATTGGTTTAAATGCTGGATTGACTATCTGGGGATCTTTTTAGTTTTATATTTTCTCTCCGTATTCCATTAATTCTTCCCCCACTTAATATAAAGCACGGTTGCAGCTCATTATCCCGGAACACAGGTTTCCTTATTTCCAAGTAGTTCTCCGCACAGGCATTCAAATGTTCCTTTGAGCGGACATTATGCAGATTATCCTCTCTTCCTTGAATATCTTGAAGACATCTTCCCAACAGGTGGAGAGATTAGAGCATCCTCATGCTCCGAGCCATCTACAATTACCTGGCTCTACCAGCGTTACAGCTCTTTGAAGTGTAATGCCATAATTAAACTGATATCACAGGCGACATCGGATTACACACACACACACACACACACACACACACACACACACACACACACAATGATTGTTACTACTTTACCCCCAACGTTTGCATTAAGAAAATGTCTTCCAACTTGCCGTACAAAATCTTCCCACGCTAGTTCTTTTCATCTCAGTAATTTCTATCCACAGAAAGTTTGTGACCAACAGCGTTCCCAAGTCTCTCTTATGAGATCCACGAAAGGGGAAGGTCGGTGTTTCTTCGTTTGTAGACATCCTTTTAAAAGGCAATGGAGTTTCCAAGAGGAATTGCTATCACGTACTGAAAACGACTATGGCAGTCACGATTAGTACATCAGCTTGCTGAGCTGTAGCTCCTTTTTTAGAAAGGCATAATACCAGGTGAAGATTGTATCCTCACCATGGTGACCATTAACATCAAAAATTAAATTCAGCTTTCGAACGTCAATATTAGGTTTCTCTTCCCATGTGGGCATATGCCTACACGGTGAATTAATTTATTTGATTCTATGATAAACCCGTCAATTAACAACAATGTATAGGTTCCTTTTATTATGGTGATGGTCACATAAAGGTTTTAACGAATTTAAAATTAACAATCGAATTAAAATGTGACAATAAACTCCAAAAAGAAATACTCTTAGGCTATCACATAAAAAATCCGTTACCTATGAAACTGTGATTTTATTTACATTTAACTGTCCTATTTCACAGGACTGGAGAAGAAAATTAATTGTTTTAGACACCTAAATCAGCAAGCTTCGATAGTACGAGTACAACTTGCACTAAAAGAGGATCTCGTAGACGAAATAGGCATGAGACAAATATGTTTTGCTATTTGACGTTATTAAGCATAAGAAAAAGAACAGTCCATAAAATATTGCGCCACTGAGGGTTTACTCTTGCACTCTGCTGCCATTTGCACCGTTAACAATTTACCCAGAGGGAAACGTTTCCGTGAAAAGGTGACAATTGCTTAGGAGCTAGGAAGTAGTTAATGTTCACCAACACATAAAACAACAATTTATTTTAAAGTGATATGTTCGTTTACAATAATTAGATCAGCTTTCTTTAACACTTGCTTAACAAATTAATATGCTCAAATACAATGTGATATGGTTTTGCTTTCTACGCTTAAAGTTGCCATGTGCTTTTAAAGAATGTATGACAAAGTAACGAATACCATAAATTTACATAATGCAATGTCAATACTTCTCTCGTTCAACAATTTGGAAATGCACCAAGAGTTAAAGATTGAATTTTGAAAAGCTTACCAAACAAGGTTTTAAAGATAATTTAGAAAAGGCCGAAATAACCCTTGGTGAATTATGCCGAACCTCGCTGTCACGATGGCTAGTTATTCCGCCTCGGTCCCCGGCGAAAGAGCGACTTAGCTTCTCTGCCTGCCCGGGAGTTCCATGAACCCTTGGAGAAGACGATGGCGCTGGCATCAGTGGCGTGTCGCAACCCAGCCAATGACAATCGTGCCTGATGTATTACGTGATGAGGTGATGTCTTACGTCACGCCTGACAGTATGTTGGAAATTGTAGACGTCGGCTTTCTCTGGCTAAAATGACGTCATCACCCCGGCATTGTGACGTGCCTGTTGCATGAACCACGACCATGGGGGAGGCGAAAACGGCAAAATATAACGTTATATTTTAAGACATATAGAGCAGGCACATTCACGGACGCATTTGAATATTTCTTGATGCAGTAATTTGTATCATAAATTATTTAAATGTAAAGAATGATTATAATATGAATATGCATTTTTATGTGACATTGATTTGAGATGTTTGTTGATTGTAATTATTGTTGGGAAGTAAGTTTATACGGCCTTACTGAAACTGACAATAATAGCGTGCAATAATGCAGCGAGGGGGTGAGCTGTTTATCATTATTAGAGACGAGGAAGTTACGTAATGTTGGCGCGTTTTTCTGTAGAATTTGCTGGAACATTGTCCCTAGAGCATATGTATTCATAATTTTCGTTGGATATAAAAATAGACGCTAATGTTGGCGCGTTTTATTAGCCAATTGCAGCTCAGTTATAATCTTTAGGCATATCGGGGTGTAGGAGTATAAAAAGGGCTAGGTTAGAGATAAACCCCGTCAGTTCACCGAAAATATTTGTATGCTACACGTCGCCTTCAGTCCGTCAGAAATATTTGTAAAGTATACGTCGGCTATCGATTCGCAAGTTACGCGTAGCAGAGTTAGGAAAATTCTCAAGTGTTGTAAAGTTAATTATACAAAAAGTTGAAGTACGCGAATTAATAATGATCAGTAAATAAGTTGTTATAACAGTTTCAGTTTGGCGAGTGTCTAGATCAATGTGTAAATGTGATAGTGAATGTGTACGACAATAAAAGTGTAAAACAAATTCTTTCATCAGTGTTATCTTTGGATAAAAGACTCCTTTCCGTTTACACAACCTGTATAAAGAGATGTGCTCGACCAAAAAGATCATAGCTAGGCGGAGGACAGTAAACAAAAATTAAATAAAATAACAGTCGCATTCTTTCAAACAAACACTAATACTACCGCAAATTGCTAACACCAGATGGAGCTACAAACCTAACAAAGAATCACATCACAAAATGGCTTCACCACGTGAAGTAAACACACATACACAAACATTATAAGTAATACCACCGCAAATTGGCTCCCAAACGTGGGGCTCAACAAATTAAATAATATAACAGAAGTATACCGTCGCATTCTTCTTAACGGTCTCATTTCGAAATATGGAAGTTTCTAAAGATATTACTTCCGAGTACACAAATTCTCAAGTTTTCATTTTAGAAAAAACATACTAAAAAGTTTCTTAGTTTATTAAGAACTATCGAATATCTCAAATTTTTACCATGCTTCTATTTAAAATTCTAGAGTTCACCCCCTCCAACTACTTGATCGCACTGGGGCGCTGCCCCTTATGCTGTTTGGAGCGTCCCCTGCCTCCCATGGGAATGAAAATAGTCAGCACTTAACTTATTGATCCATTTAAATGTTAAAGCCGATACTCCATAATGTTTTGTTAACCCGATATATTTTGAATATTATATAAATACCAAGAACTGGTTTTTGAGGCAGAGGAAACCACAACCAAACGAATAAATTTACATAATGTGCATTCTGTTTTCTGGTTCATAGCTGATAGGTGCAGCTTTCACTTCCATTTCCTACTCACCAACATCTGTAACAACTGCCTTACTAGAAATTGCAAATTGTGCACATCCAAGAAGGAAAGTCACCGCAACAATTATCTTAAAATATGTGTGAGCATTAGACCATAATTTTGCCGTAAAGATTATAAATCGCTTGAAAGAATGCAACTAACCTAATAATGATTTAATTTGCTGTATAATTGTTTTGGCAAATAGCAAATCCAAAAGAAAAAAAACAAAATCTTTGTCTTCCGAAAGCAGGTACTTCGGAATCCGAGTTTTCGGAAGAGGAAACAATCGGAACTTTACTATTTCTAAATGAAAATGTTCACAGAAGTGCATTCGAAAATGTGAGTGGGAAGAAAGCAGGACATTATTTGTTAATGCCTTATTTTGTGACTAAGAAAACATTTCAGCACAACTATTTGTAGCAATTTAATGCCATTTATGACCCATAGGACCGTGGTATCTTCTCGGTTGATAATGCACAATACACCACAAAAGAAAAGTTTCAGTATAAATAGATCCGCAAGTGAATATGCAACTGTGACCAAGTTTGTAGTGAACACAGGGGTGGTTCTAAACATATCTAATGAACTACCTCGCTAAAAACTTCAAACATTGGCAAGTCATTCCTAACAAACGTTGTATGCTGACATCCGTGTTGTGCTATTACATGACAACGCTCGGCCTATCAGTACTCGAAAAACTCAGTAACATTTGAATAACTTTAAACGGGACAGTTTTGATCATCTCCCTTAGAGCCCGAACTTGGCACTCAATAATTTTCAGCTCTTCAGTCACAAGAAGGCGTTTTAATATTTTTTTAAATTTTCATACAAATCGTATGATGCCACGCACCTCGCATTTGGCAGCATTTTCTAGCGTGACACTCATTTTATAAGGTGATGGTGAGCGAATACGTAGCAGTACGAAGTTCTCGCCAGCGTGGCTGGAGGTGCACTGAAACGTGCTGCAGGGCGATGTAAAAATGGCGATGCTATCATTTGAATCATTTTTTATAAAATAAAACATACAACTTTATTTATGTGAAGGCCAGTTCGGGGTGTGGATATTTTCTTGAAAATCTTAATGTTGCATCCATCGGTATGGAATTTTTGCATGGAATACAATAGTTTCTTCCTCTACTTACTGTAAGTAATCAGAAATCATTAAAGTCAGATGAATGCAAAATATTTCAATGAGTTTGTACCCCCACAAAAAACTTTACATGGCAAATTTCTCTAACACACAGGGTAACTTGGGATACAGACATGAAAAATATGTGCGTTGCGTATTTATGAAGTCGTTTTAGTCCTTTTATGGCTGCGGGAAGCTGCGGCAACTTAATATATCGTTAAAATATAGTACAACTTATCATATGCTAATTTTTTTGAGCGATTATCACTTCAGAATATTTCGTTTCGGTTGTTTTAAGATTTCATTACTTTAAGCATTACACTTTGAAAATCTATTAGGTCGTTCTTTGGTTTTTCATAGACTCTGCAAACGGCTATACTAGGCGGACGTGGTTTTGAACAATTGACTACCGCCTCATCCTTCTGTACTGTCCTATATACCTACAACAGAATGAGTGTTGAAACAGTTTCTGGCGGATATGGTTAACAGGAATGGGTAGGAAATAAGTATTTCTGAAAGTTATTTCAGAATAAACGTGAAATAGGTAGGGAAATTCTATGGCTGTTAGGCGTCAAAATGTTTATAGTATAGAGCAGAGATGGCGAAAACGTGACTCGCGAGTTATTTTGACTCGCAGACACCGTTCCCTCTCTGCAACCGTCCGTTTGTTATTCACATGCTATTGAGTGATGCACTGCGTGTTGCATATTTGGTGACTCGCGAAAGGAAGTCGTTTTCGCCACCCTTGGTATAGAGTAACTCCTAATGGTGATATACATTTATAATTCAAAATATTAAGTTCATGTCTATATTATAATTCAAAACATTCACGATATGTAATGTTGACTCTTATACAGTGCGGGCGTTTTAAGGTAAGGCCACAGACCGGCTATATGCGTAGCACATTATACTGTAGTGACCCCGGAGGATGTAGGATGTGTTCACCGAGGAGGACACCTTGCCACTGCAACCAGCTTGCTCTATTGTGACTACACCCTCCGGGAGGCAGAGATGAAGTTAAGGTGCCGTAGGAGGTCTCAGGTCCGTAGGCAGAATAGACCCACAGAGACACGCAGAGGTCTCTAATATTTCCAGTTTGAACACCTGTGCGCCAATAAGGCGAAGAATCTCGAGAGAGAGGGCGACGAAGCAAACGTAACGGGCGGTACCCTGGCATTCACGAGGAGAACGCTTTCCGATGCGCAAGCAACTACGCCATCTGCCCGACACCGTTAGCACTGAAGGACCCGCGGACACACCTGAAATGTGAAAGTCAGAGAGGAAACGGGGAAGGGAGTAATCGTGGTAGAATACATCACCCCGGAATGCGGGGAAACCATGATAAACCCCATGATCAGAGTGAGCGGTCACCGGGAATACAAACTGGTACCACCCGAATGTGGGCCACAGACGTTGCCGCCTGAGCCATCCCGCTCGCCAGTGACCTCGATACTCGGCAATGATCGAAATGTATTTTCTTACTGTTTTACATTTACATTGAAAGAAATCATTGAAATAAATTAAGGTCATTTATGGCTCTCTTTCGACACCGTTTTTATTCACTTATTACTTTCTCTACTACGTAATGACGTAATGCATTCCACCTAAAAGTAATATGTCGATATTTCACAGAAAATACATGTTTTGAGGCCCTCTGAATCCAAATAAAGCATTCTTGAAAATCCGTCCATCTGTCTGTGTATCTGTGAACAGCATAACCCAAAAACGAAAAGCCGGGTAAGTACCAAACTTGGTATTTAAATTCAATATCTTCCAAGGATGCAATACGCAAATTTTTAAGAAAATCTGCTACCCCAACTACCCTTTCCATGAAACATTGTTTGCAAATTTTGATTATCCAAAAATGATTAACGATTTTGATTAAAATAACATATATTAAATATATTGCATGTGAAGTTAAATGCACATCTTGTATTTTCCGGTAATACCTTTCCTTTTCATTCGGAAGCAGTTTTGCATAATCTTGCATAAATGGTAAATGTTAAACAATAGAAGAAAACGCACTACAACAAAAAATGCAATCTCTTTAAAACACACAATTAGTTTCAATAAACTTTTTGTTTGTGTCATCAGCCATTATCGAGATATGCGTCATTGATTGTTCGAATTATTCAATACTTAGTCATTTTTTCCCCATTCGATATTAAGTTGTTTCTCAGGATTGGACAAAAAGAACATGGCATTTTAAGCCAGCGTATAGCGTCCAGTTCTAAAATATTTGGCTACCGCAATTGTCGCGGTAACATTGTGTTATCTTATTTGCTGAGCGCCTGTTATTGTATTACTAGTTTGAACTTTGGGTTCTTTGTCCTCCGGCTAGCTATTATTATTCAGTCGAGCAAATATCTTGAACAGGGCGTGTAAACGCAAAGGAGTTGTTACTAAAGGATAACACTGATAAAAGAATTTCTTTTTTACACTTTTATTGCCGTTACACATTATTAATTTTACATATTTACTCTTGATACACGCCCGACTGAAACTGTTGTGTATCCAGAAATGCTGCAATACTATATCTAATATGTCCCATTCTTGTTTCAAATGAAGTTGGTATGTCTGTAGGCAACACATATTTGAAAGGGAATTCATGATTTCCCCTCTCATAACATTGCTTTACATTTTGTCCATTATATTTTCAAATGTAACTATAATCACTTTTTTGCCGCACATTATTAATTCGCATATTTCACATCTTTTAACTAACTTTACGACGCGAGAGATTCTGTAGAACTGCGCGACGTTTGCCTTGTGAATGATTCTGTAGATCTGCGCGATGTTTGCCTTGTGAATTATCCTGTAGAACTGTGTGACGAGTAACCCGCGAATGATTCTGTTGGACTGAGCGTTACCCGTTTCTGGCTTTAGCTTTTTATACTCCCTCACCCTGATACGCCTAAACATTATAACAGAGCTGCTATTGGTTACAAAATCGCGCCAACATAAGCGTCAAAATTACAAACATATATTCTCTAGGGAAAATATTCCCTTCATTTCTACAGAAAAGCGCGCTACTCTGACGTCATTTGTTTGTCTCCTCTAATTAATAAACAACTCACCCCATCGTTACATTGTTACCCGCTCCTATTGTCAGTTTCAGTGAGGCCGTGTAAACTTATTTCCTAACAATGCTTATACTTAACAAACATCTCAAATCATTGTCATACAATAATGTTAATTTACACTACAATCACTCTGGCATTTACAATGTTGTGATATAAAATACTGCCACATATGCCCCACTGGAAACATAATTATAAATATTTACACCGTTTTTTTTGGAAATTTTATAATTGGGTTTTTAGTCTCCTGAATCTTGGAACACACGGTATTTATCACTGGCACTTAACACTGCACACGCATTTAACACACGTCATACATTTTGCCTTTTTCTCGCCACTATTCACTGGCTCGGGTCTAATGTGTTTATATACATACATCTGATATTACAATTTTTTATAGCAAATGCTGTACCCTGAACTATTTAGGTCACTGCTTCAAAATGGATATACTTTCTTGGATTATTGACATAAAAGTTTATACATTCAAGATTTTTAACCTGGTTCATTTTGTAATTATTAAACATATTTACCAAAATATTCATCCTCTACACAAATATATTTACATCACTTAATTCTAGACATAATTTCACATTATCTGTGTTCTATATAAGTGTTTTGCTTTAATTATGTTTACCCCGTTTTTATTGTTTTGTGGTTTATATTCACAATAATTTTCGAATTATATCTAGGTACTTTTACTTTAATATGACATTAAGTTTTCAGTATTACATGCTTCATTTCAAATGCTGTTACAGTTTACTAAGAAAATGTTCTTTTTCCCCTTTAAACATTTATTTTTGTCCTGAATTTATTTCTCCTTTCTAATGACATATATATATATATATATATATATATATATATATATATATATATATATATATAGTTAACTCTCTTACATTCCAATACTTTGTTCTGCAGTTCAGCTTTAACTATCCAGCTATCCTGGATTTACTTGCTTGTTTTTTTTTAGCGGTCATTGCTATTCCCTTCCCTGGATCAAATTGTCTATAGCTAAACATTGCTCGTAGCTGTATCGTAACCTTCCGAAACATGTTCAAGAATAGCCTCTTAAAGGATTCATATGAAATATCACCTCCTGATACCATTTGAAACCAATCTAAAGTTTTCTGAGCAACACATCTTTTAACAACTGTCATTTTCAATTCTTCCGGTATCTTTTTAATTTGAGAGTACTCTGACAAGTCTGTAATAAACTGTACTGGATTGGAGCTTTCATTCTGAACAGCTTGGTGCTTGTTAATTTCAGAAGTTAGTTTTTGATTATTTATAGACAAAGCTTTAACTTCTTCGGACAACTTATTTCTTTGTGTTTCCGACTCCTTCTGAATTTCAGATATCTCCCCTCTGAAATTAACTTGCACCTGAATTAAATCTGCATTCATCTCTCTTAGCTCACTTGAAATGCTACTCATTCGACTTTCTAACTCTACATTTTGCGTTAACATGTTCAATTTTATTATTAACCTCATTTTTTTGGTTAGATATTTCCCTGTTCATATCTGACATTTTCTTTGAAACTTTCCCTATCTCATTTGCTATTATTTCCTGATTTTCATTTCTTATTCTTGTTATACTGCTATCTAGCTCCATAAATTTCTTTTCAATTTCTTCTCTGTTTTGTTCTAAGCTCTTACCAATATCTTCCCTTAATTCCTTATTACTCTTTTCCATATCTTCCCTTAATTCCTTATTACTCTTTTCGATATCTTCCCTTAATTGGTCTGTAATACTCTTACCAGTATCTTCCCTTAATTCCCTATTATTCTTTTCCATATCTTCCCTTAATTCCCTATTATTCTTTTCCATATTCTGTGTTAGTTTTTCTAATTTCTCATTATTCTTAATTAATGCTTCACCAAAATTTCTGAGCATTTCCATCATCATACCACTATCAAAATTAACATTTCCTGCTATTCTATTCTGACTTTCTTCACTAACATTTCCTCCCTCAAATCCTACATTGTTTGAGCTATTTTCCGTAACCTGTATTAAATTACAGCTAACTGTTACATTATCCCCTCACATAATTATTTCTTTAGTATTATTAGTAGACATTATTTTCTTAATCCTTCCAATTCTCAACAACATTTAATTTCTCCCAAATTTTTTTTTCTTTTAGGATACACAAAAAATTTTCAATTTTCTAACCTTTATGGTGCTATCTGATGATGTTGCTTTGATGTCCAGCTTCCTGCCCCTCTCTCCTAGATGTATATGTCGCCTCTGCGTCGTACTACGATGGATCTGCGTCGTCTTGCTGTCTTGGTGACCTGTAGTCGAAATCCCCTGTTGCATTCTATTCTCGTTATTACGATGTCCTCTCATCCGCGTCGTCGGTCGTTCTGGTGGTTATTTCTGGGATCTGCGTCTTGTAGTTAATTTCACTGCTCCATTCACTCCACGTTCTGGGAGCCAATTTGTCGCGGTAACTTCGTGTTATCTTATTTGCTGAGCGCCTGTTATTGTATTACTAGTTTGAATTTTGGGTTCTTTGTCCTCCGGCTAGCTATTATTATTCAGTCGAGCAAATCTCTTGAACAGGGTGTGTAAACGGAAAGGAGTTGTTACTAAAAGATAACACTGATAAAAGAATTTGTTTTTTACACTTTTATTGCCGTCACACGTTATTAATTTCACATATTTACTCTTGATACACGCCCGACTGAAACTGTTATATTTTCAAATGTAACTATAATCACTTTTTTGCCGCACATTATTAATTCGCATATTTCACATTTTTGTAACCAACTTTACGACGCGAGAGATTCTGTAGAACTGCGCGACGTATGCCCTGTGAATGATTCTGTAGAACTGCGCCATGTTTGCCTTGTGAATTATTCTGTAGAACTGTGTGACGTGTAACCCGCGAATGATTCTGTTGGACTGAGCGTTACCCGTTTCTGGCTTTAGCTTTTTATACTCCCTCACCCTGATACGCCTAAACATTATAACAGAGCTGCTATTGGTTACAAAATCGCGCCAACATAAGCGTCAAAATTACAAACATATATTCTCTAGGGAAAATATTCCCTTCATTTCTACAGAAAAGCGCGCTACTCTGACGTCATTTGTTTGTCTCCTCTAATTAATAAACAACTCACCCCATCGTTACATTGTTACCCGCTCCTATTGTCAGTTTCAGTGAGGCCGTGTAAACTTATTTCCTAACAATGCTTATACTTAACAAACATCTCAAATCATTGTCATACAATAATGTTAATTTACACTACAATCACTCTGGCATTTACAATGTTGTGATATAAAATACTGCCACACTATCCCCTTTGTGAATAAACGATATGTGCCATGCATATATTTCCAGAAACATTTATCTTGATTAAAATGAATTAAATAGGGAAATAAGCTTTCCTTAGAATAATTTGTATAGCACTAGTAAGCGATAGAAGGTAGAGAAAGACATGTGAATGTAAGGCATCAAAATTTCTTTAGTGGTGCGGTAAAGTAATTTAATCGGGTAGGTCATATCGAATCATGAAAGAATGAAATGAGTGAAGTTATGTTCAAATAAGCTCGGGGCTATAGAGCTTAGATTTATTCTAAATTTGTCCTCTTTTATCGTTTGTCGTCATTTTGATTGTAAGTTCGACACAAATCTGGTACCCAATGAAACAAGCATAGTTTCTTTTGAGGCAGTATTTTTAACACTTAAATGATTTCAGTCAAATTGTATAATATGTAAATTCAATAACAGCCCGCCTTGAAGCAATATGTGTATGTAATAATTTTTAAAATGCATGCAACAGTTATTGCATATACTTATATTATTGTAAACATGTTCAATAATGTTATGTGAATGCATTACATAATTTAATAATGTAGAGCTGTGAGAAATAGATCAAAAGTTGCCAACAAAGAGGTAACAATGAGGTAACCTTGTGTCAGTAATGAGTAACAAAGTTTAACAGTACTACCTGTGATTCTTGGAGGAAGCATTAATGTAATTTTAGTGACAGTTTATAAAAATAGCCAATCAACAACCAAAAATATCTTTAGTTAAATGCAGGTATTCTACTGGAGTAGGATTAGCCAATCAGAGACTTGAAATACAGAAATTTACAAGTTTAGACGGCTGAAATCTATTCAGTTGCCTGCGGACAGTGTTTGTAACTGGATGCGTGATGTGTCCTCGAGAAATTAATTATGTATTTGTGTGAGACGAAAGTAGTATACGTGTTAAAAAGTGAAAGTATTAAATAAAAGAATCTTACTGCTCTCGATATCAGTGAAGTGCTATTTAATTTGTGTCAAGGATTAATAAAAAAGAGTGAATTAAAACTTAAAATCTGTGGAAGCCTACACTTGTCGCATCATGCCCTGCCAAGATATCCATGTATCTAAAATAATACTGACGCAGCCGAGGCAAACATAAATATATAATATTTAAAGCAACAGTTAAATTACAAAGCTATTATTTTTAAACTTGGGGCAAAGCCACCTGAAAGTACATTTGGGGCGAAGGTACCGGAAACTGTTTACTATACGTGCTGTTGCAACTACTACAAGTTCGGCTCCACAACAGTTGAAATATAATATAGCATCTACAAACTGACTTTAAATACGTAGCAGCAACTAACTACTTCAAATTTGCGTCCATACGTGGAGCTAAATAAATAAACAACTCCAACGTAAAGAAAATATCTTATTCACTTTGCAGGACATTTAATTATGCGAAAATGCCATGGATAGTATTTGTAATGCAACGAATATTAGGGATCAGTAAAGCTATCACAACTTTATCTAAAAACTTTATTTTATATATATTAGCAGAAACGGCGAAAGGAACGTTTTGCAGTTCTGCCATAGCTTGCTTGTAGGTTAGGTTTCAATTGGTTTGTATTAAGTTGGAATGATTAATTTTTTTTCTAATTCACATATAATTTCTTTGAATAATGAAAGAATTATTAAAATTTCCTCTGTATGTTTTATTTTTTCTATCGATAAAATCAAAGTACTCATTGAAAGTAGCATATTTATTATTCAGTGCTAAAGTCATACAAAAATTTATCCAAGATGTAGCAGTTAAAACAGAAGTCTTCTGACAGATGTGAACCATCAGAAAAACTTTAAGTTGCAATTTAGTTCTAACAGAGTTAGGAATACTGTTTTATAATGCCGAAGTATAGATACATATAGCTTCCAAATTCCTGAATTACGAATACCGCACAACAATCGTGCATAAGAAAGTTTCCCCCCTTCCACCTTAGCATCTTTTCCTCTTTGATTCTTTAACCACAACTATTTTATGGTTAATTTTCTAACAAACGAGCAAATTAGTGTAATAGTTCCACCCTTATCTCTAATCCATAATACTATTGAGCAAAGTGATCAATATCAGAATGGCAATGTATCAGTCTCACGATTCTTGGAAGTGCAACAATGGTACACACCGCCAGTGAAACGTATTAACTTCAGGATTATTAAACAAGAAGGAACACATTTAACATTTTCATTTTTAATAAACGACAATAGATAGCAACACATACGACACATAATTGAACAGAGGAAACTTCAAAGTTTTAAGCCACACCTATTACTTCCATTCACTGCCTACAGCGGCGTGGTGTTTGGTTACGAGAAAATGGCGACATAACAGGAAAAGTAGTTTTGTGTGCTGCAGTATGCAAAGGGTGAATCCATTGTTTCATTGCAGAGTGCATTTTGTTGTAAGTTCAACAACGAGCTGCCTCGTCATAAACAATTTACAATTAATACAATAAATTCGTAGCGGATGGTTGCTTATGCAAATTGGAAAGCACTGGTCGTGCTCGCATAACAAATGGTGCTCATTTTGTACACATAAAATACAGTTTTGAACTTTTCTGTATTTAGTTATGTATCGCATGTGTCCACATTTTTGTCATTCATTAGAAATAAATATGTAAAGCCTATGTCTTCTTTTTGAATAACCCTGCCTATTATGCCTGATCAGCACAAGAAGTAATCGATCAATCGGATCCAAACACTACTACATGCATCGTGAATCCCTTCGCCCGAAGTACTGGAGCGCATGGCATATTCTATTCATAATAAATAAATATAGCACGCTTAGGTAAACAAAATGGCATGCATTATATTATTTATATTTCACCTAAAAAGGAAGCTTATTACCTAGTGCTTTTTGAAATTCTAAACAATCTGTAGGCAGACAATAATGAAATTACCAAAATTTAACATTTTGAATGATTGTTTTCACAGCATTCCAAGGGATGTAAGGAAACAGTATATATTACATTATACGGAAGAGGCTTTTTGTTCAGAGAATAGCTCAGTAATTAATACTGCTAATAACAAACTTTAATATTGGAGAAAAGGTGTCGGATGCATATTTTTCTCGTTCCTGTATGCACGCTTTTGCGTCGCTATCAGCATACACCGCTTCAGAGAAGGGCAAGTGCACATGATAAAGGGACGGTAATGCATTCTTTTTGTCGCCCAGTTTGCCTTTGGAAACGCCGTTTCCATCAAGCACGCTATGTTTGGTTATCTGGGTGATATATTGCGATATTCTCTCTGGCTCTAACACTTTCGTTTCGCGCGACCAAACACAATATGATTTTCCCTATAGAATATACCCTGTTTCCCAATAAAATATTGCCCAGTGTTTTCTCCCCCTTTTTTCATCATTTAAACAGCGTCGGTCCCGTGCGGCTATGTAATATACAGCCAAGGGAAAACCCTCCTTTCGGAGAAGCTTAAGATTGCCCATTTATTTGCTTCCCGAAGGCTCTATTCCATTTTCCCACCCTCGCCTCATGCAAGCCTTAACAATTCAGATTTGAGGCCTCGACAAAAAGGATGTCTCCAAAGAGGCATTGTCTGGACAATAGAATGGGGCTGCTGTGGCAATCGGCTTTCATTTTTCTACCACTTTCCCCTTCGTGGTGTGGAGGTTTGTGTAATTTTAGTCCTGCTTGTGCCTTTAAGTCCAGTTTCCTCTTCCTAAAGCCACTTGGGGTTTACAGTGGGCTGAATGCAACGTAAAGTAACTTCAGAGAGAATGCAATACATAGCGCCCACACTTACAGTGTGAGTCAGTTAACAGCAAGAAACACTGAAATACTTTATAGATACAAAGGTATAGTGGGATAATCGAAAAAAATCAATTCCTATGTTCCATCGGCACATGTTGCGCTATATTGGTAATACAAGCACTAAATGCGTTGCAAGGCGCCGTTCACTTTCAATTCTTATTCAACTTCGACCTTCGAGTCTTCCTAAAGCGGAGTGTAGTTTCGCGATGATACAATATGTGATTTTACAGACTTCAAAAGGCACCAGCTGTATTCTCAATCTGCCGTATATTCCTACTTGGCCTTTTAGGAATTTCAGTTACTGCTGAAGTTGAAGAAATCCTACAAGGGAGGTGATGGAAGTAGTAAAATGCTTCAATAAGTCTCAAGCAGGTTACTTTGATCACGGAGTAGGTACATGATTGGACGCAATAAAAAACACTGATTCATTTGAAATATTTAAATAATAGTGCAACATAAAACAGTGTTCTTTATCACCGTATCTATAGTCGTGAACCTATAGAAAACTATGCAGTTGTGCTTTCTAGTTTGAGTTTGCCTTTTTTTCGAAGCTCCTGGTATGGTCAATGACCTTCGGGGTCCATCGTTCCACCCAGCGACGGTTGGAATCGTTTATCGGCTGGAGGTACCCACTAGTGTCCGTTACCTGTGATGATAGGATGACGATAGAATGAGAGAACCTACAGGTTTTATCATATACTCCGTGATTTAAAATTTCCATCCTGTAGCTAGGAACCTCACCATGAACCCTCAGTACAAGAGCCACGAGCGAAACTTTTAAGCTACCCCGGCGTCCAAATACCGCAGGAAATAACAAGTAGCATAGGATTTATCGTTGTGCAAATCTACATGATTTTAAGAACGATTTAATTTAGGAAAATTGCGTTAATTATAACGTGTTACGTTTGTAGGTACGATAGTAATTTGAGGGTGATCTTGGCAAAACAGGGGGAATCCTCTGTGTGTTCATTCAATTATTCATTCGTGGAGAAGAAATAAAGAGAAATACTTTACGCGTCTCACTTTCCTCATAAAGAGTGAAACAATTAGTAGAAAGCGGCTACATTCTTCCAGAAATGAGCTAATCGAATATCTTGATGATCACATTAAGGATGGAAATTTCTCTCTATACCTTCCTATCTCAAAGTTGTCGTGAGGATGAATGTGAAAGTTTCTGGGATAGAACAGTATCACAATAAACAGTGTGTTTACATTTCTATTAGCCTGAAGAAGGGCTTTAAATGCAATATTTAACGTTTGTGTTTTGTCTGCGTATTTATTATGTATGTCAATGTCAGTTATTTATTTTGATCCTTCTAGATCTTAATTTGTAACCTGCACAAAACTATTAAAATATACACAAAAAGGAGGCAACAAAACTAGACCATCTATTCAAGAGATCACAACATCTATGTGTACACTTGAAAACACCAGCATTTTGCTCGATTCTCAAGATCATAATCCGATTAGTGAAATCGTCTACGCAACTGACCATCTCTCTAGCATACACTGAACATAATCAATCACAATCAACACCGCAGTTTTCGCGATATGACTATGAAGTTAAAGGTATGCTTAAAAATCCCGTTGTTATTCTTCATACTCTCAGTATTTATAGACACAAATGTATGTCGCATTAACTTTATTAAATATATTTGAATTTTTATATTCTTCAACCTTACTTTCTTTAATTCTTAATCTCCAACTTCGCACGTTTTATTGCTGTACAAGCAGTCGTTAATATTTCTTAGGTTTTGAGAAGAAACTCATACGATACTACATACCATTTGGGATGAAATAAAGCATTATTGTGTTCTAAAATTGTTAAAACTGTACGTTAACTCTGACGTTGAAGCCATAACTACCGACAGTGTAACGTGCCATAATGCATAAAATATTACCAGCTATTATCTCTTTTGACAAAGATTCTTTGACTATGCATAAAACAGTTAAAAAATTATGTAAAATATGGGATAAATTGGAATGAACAGGCTTTACTTGGATCCTCACAGAAGTATTATTTTTAAAAGAATAGGAAATAATTACTCTGGGAGATGCATAAATAATGAAAAATCGAATAGTATCTTCAATTGTCTAATAGAACGTGAAACTGTTAAAAGAAAGAGACATGACAAAAGAAACCCGAATAATTTAAACAAAAAAGAGTCGGAGTTAAAATGCTGGCGAGCCCAAGGTCAGAAATAATTAAAATTATGGGGAATTTTTTAGAAAGTTTAGAATTAAGTAAACAAGGAGCCTTAGAAATGGAAAACAGAATGTACAGCCGGGAGAGTGAAGAGAGCTTTTCCCATACGAACAACCTAGGTATTAAACTACGAGAGAGCTAGTTTATAGACGCACTGGATTTTAGAATCTGTGAATGTATGTTATATTTGTACTGTTGTATCAATGAGATATGGAAATAAATCTAATTCTATTTCTTTTGCCAAATCTGCAAAATCTCTTTTTATCAAAGCAGACAGTTGAGATTTCGTTGCTGAAGCCTGCAGAAAAGTATGCTCGTTAATTCAGGCGTTGAAATAATTAATATATCCTGACCCAAAATATTGAAAAAGTCTCTGTAAGAACCATGACTTTGCCCTAATTTATTTGCTACAATTTTCTGCAAACACATTTGAATTCTAGCCTGGAATTCAGATCGCACATGTTCATAAATATGGGCGTACATTATACTTATGAGATGTGTGTTCAGTCACATAACACTGTAATGTATCTCATTTATGATACGCTACCTAAGGCAAGTGATCTCAGGAATTTTGTCTAAGATTTCAGAGCTCTAGGTGTACCAATATAAAGATTAGTTATATAAATAATAGTTTGTATAAGAATAGTCGATTATAACTTGTTACCTGGATTATTGGTGTGCTCCTAACTGGAGGGAAACTAACCATTTACGAGCGTCTCACATGTAGTATTCTATGTCCATTCTCTTCAGCTCAACTGAAAAGTAACTTTTGAGAGCTTCATCGGCCAACCAGCGAATGAGCAGTATTCTGCCGTGCATACTATGAAAAATTGGAGAAGCTACCGATATAGTTTCTATTTCCACATTGTGTGTATGGCCGCTTCCAAAAGGTGCTTACTAATATTGACCCATAAAATTAAATTAAATTGAGTTTTATTTACGGACGCTCTTTAACTGCTATGGTTCTTAGCGTCCCATTCTATATGGCGTGATAAACCGGAAATTTTGTTCATAGACCTCTTTATCAGGCTTGAGGTTCTTTTACGTGCCCTAAATCAACGACACGAGACCACCGGCTTTACTTTCCTTCTGAAGGAAGCCATGCTAAAGATGCTTACGCCTGAAAAAATCCATCGCCCTCCGCCGGGTTTTAACCCGCGACCTCGGGAAGTAGAGGCTAACATGATAACCACTACATCACGGAGGGCGATACATTAGCCTATAACTACAGTAATTACTGACAACACCATTCCTAGCTATTTTGTTTTTGATGAGGATAGGGCTCCCGACTGACACCGATGAAATTACGTCTTGTGTATCTGTTTAAAACTGTTCCTACTTCTCCCTTATTTATCATAATTTGTCCATACATGTAGTACACGCTATAAAACTGACTAATGGTATCGTCTCTTTTGCATCGTACTTCACTTTACTCATGTCCTTCACCATAACCTTTGCTCACCTATAGAGTGAATTGTAAAACTCTGTCTCAGGCTATCATGGTTTACGAGCTTTTAGGAAATAATTAAGCCTTTAGATGGATTAACTTAGCTTTGATTTAATATTTAGTGTTAAGTTGTACTACTCCATACCGTATCCCACTACAAATTTGTTTTGAAATTTAATGTCGTTATATTTACAATATTGAACATTTCATTTCGTTTTCTTTCCTAACTTCCTTGATTTTATTTATGTTGTATACCATATACATATATGTAAGTGTTGTAACAGTATTATATTCACTAAGCTTAAGTTTACGTGATAGCAGTCATTGTAATTATTTTGATGGCGGTATAGCAGAAGAAAAGGCCAAACGTTCTTAACTGTGATACATTAAATTCATCTAATGTTCTTCATATTTTTCTGAAATAGATATATATTGAGCATAAATATCTTAATAAAAGTATTCCAAACTTTCTCCCTTTGTCCTAAGAAACATATGGCGTAGTTAAAGCAAGTTACATGGTTACCCCACCTTAAGGCTCTAAAAGACGACTGCTTACTTTGAAATAACATTCTTAAAATACTATTAGCAAAAGCTGGGAAGCAAATAAAAATCTGTTAAAGTGTACCTATAAGTCCACCAATCGGGCCAAATAGACTTATGGAGGTACGAGGTGCGACCATTAAATTCCGGTACTGATCTTGTAAATGCAAGTAAAGTTGCCTGATTTAAA
This sequence comes from Deroplatys truncata, assembly GCA_030765065.1. NCBI lineage: Eukaryota > Metazoa > Arthropoda > Insecta > Mantodea > Mantidae > Deroplatys > Deroplatys truncata. The sequence continues at coordinate 175,054,262 of CM060981.1, forward strand.
TTTGGCTACCAACTCCTTCAAATTAGTCCCCTTGGGCAGCTATGCACCGATCCCGTCGCCTATGCCACTTTTGGAATTCACCCTGGAAGTCTCGTTCTAGCAGCGTGTTAAGCACTTGCAGTGATTCGTGTTGGATCTGCTCCATCGTGCCAAAACGGCCGCCCTCCAGCTTCAGTTTAATCTTGGGAAACAAAAATAAGTCGCAGTGAGCCAAATATAGTGAATACGGAGGGTGAGGAAGGACGACCATGTTGTTATGAGCACAAAACTGGCGTGTTTTGAGAGCTCTGTAAGCTGGTATCTTGGGGCATCTAATATTTCTCTGCCCACAGTTGTGGCCGTTTCCGACGAATGTCCCCCTGAGACGTCTCAAAACGTCACAGTAGAAAACAGCAGTCATTGTTTGACCTGCAGGAACAAATTCACGATGCATAATCCCGTGAATGTTGAAAACAACAATGATTATGTACGTGTGTGGCCGCCCCGGCCTCTTGTCGTCCTCCAGCGATGTTTTACCATTTGTGAAACTTGAATGCCACTCCAAACATCTCGTCCGACTTATTGCTTCATTCCCGTAGGCATGTTTCAACATTCCATGGGTTTCGGTTGTCGATTTCCCGAGTTTCACACAGAACATAATGTTTGCTCTCTGTTCCAGATTCCAGTTCATCGTGATTTTGCTAAAATGAGCATGCACGTGTTAGTAAAAACTTGTGTAACACAGATATCAATGACGCTATAACTTTGAAACTTTGTATAGCTTGTCCTCAAGGTTATTACTCGTCTGTACTGCACGCGCATGTCAATCACGTGATCCGTTTGGCCACAGCAGCCACAATCCCCAAATTTAATGATCGCACCTGGTATAGTCTATAATTCATTAGGTCTAGAGTGTTTAAAATGCTAAACGCAATGCAAAATTCAGCTTTAAGAATAATTTTGGGGGATTATAGAACGAGTCTCACCTTCAACATTCTAATACATACCGACAAACTTATACTACAGTTAGAAGAACACAGCTTCGCACAACCTATGCCCTAAAGACAACTGCACTTAGAACCCAAGAATCCGCCCATATGGCTTTTCAAAGTATGAGGAGCAAACATTACACACACGGTACCTTTCTCAATAAGGGTAAAGCTTATCTCAATGAAAATAACACATTTCTCCCAAAAATGTTGCCTAAGACAATATCAACTGAATTATCACCATCCAAATTCTGCAAATTAACAATGAATTATGACGATATCCTTGTATTTTAAACTTCCAGAACGGCATATTAACTACTCCTAAAAGAGATATGCGTTAAGGACCCAGATCACATACGTATTTACACCGATGGTTCATAAAATGAAACTGGTTGTGCCTGTGCAATAGTCTATCTGCACACACAATGATATACATCTTATCAGAATTTTATACAATTTTCTCCTCTGAAATTCATGTCATCAAACGGACACATGAAGACATAAAAGGTAACCAAAAGGACTCGTATTTTCTCTGCTTCTCAGTCTGTTATAATAGCTCTACAGCACCAAAATACAAGAAACCAATAATAGAAAGAAGTCAAACCTATAGAGTCAAATACTGAGGGAATAAAAGCGATTACCTTAAACTGGATCCCTTCGCATCAAGGTATACCCGGAAATGATTGCAGCAAAAGAAGCAAATCGTCTGCCCATTGAGGAAGCAAGGCATCAGTTCTCCACATACCGTTGAAGCTGTATATCTCAAGAGAGCTTATAGGCACCTCTAGTAGCATTCCACCTGGTTAGAGGCATTCATCGACAAGTTTCTAGAAAACAAATCATCATTCCGAATCATATTCAGTAATTAATGTTACACGACCAAAAGTTCTCATCGACGTTTGCGTACCGAGCACACTAAACTTACTAATAGCTATTTACTTAGCAAAGCTGCTCCTCCTATTATCAACATTTGCAACATGATCATAATCGTCAAAATGTCATAGATGTATGCAAGGCAAACCAAGAGCATGTAATAGATGTCAATGTTGCTCGTAAAATAACAAATAACTTGGAAATAATCTGAATTGTAAAGAAATTTTATGTTTTTATATTATTGAAATCTGTAAACAAATGTAAAGCAAGCTGTAACATAGAAAAGTAAACTTCACTGTAAAGTTCCGATATGGTACACAAGCTAAAGGGACAATAAGTAAGCAAATACAAAAATTATGGTTCACTGATTGATAGACTTTTAGCTTATTAGGTAGACCTTATTGATAGGTTACAAAATATCGCTGATTTCAGACAGGTTATTAGTTCACTGTAAACTGCTAACCGAGTAATTGTGAACTAACACCTAACTTCAGATGAACAATTTGTGCGACGGGACCGTACGTTTCCCTTGAGCACAATTTTACATGCAATGTTATGTTTCAAAGACCGTAAATATAACAGCTATTTCTATGAATAAGTTTAAAAATGTTAAATAGTTAATAAATCTATGTCTTATGCCAGGGATGCGATGGGAATTATGCTGTTCCTCGTATAAGCCGGTTTGCGTAAATTAATTATGTAATGGAAGTTTTCTTTAAGTTTACAAATATTCAACATATGAAAGTAATGTAATTTACTAAAACGTCATGCCTATAAAGTTCCGTTATGTAGCAATTAAAAATCAATAATTAGTCAGACATTTTTTTTATTTTTAGACTTTGCGTTCAATTTTGAACTTTCTTTTGAAAACCTTGAGATGATATATAGCGCATTTTCTAATCAAAACTTACGATACGCCATTTACTTTGTTTAATATCAAGCAGCCATGCGTACAAGAAAATATATAGCAGTATTTTTACTTCAGGGCAGCCCATTATACACGATGAACCAGAACTCAAACGACAACATTTCAGAGATTGTTCAGGGGTGCCTTCCGAGTATTTTGGTATAAGGGACCCATGGTCTCCGGCGGTTCGTTAGAGTAATAATGTGATTATGACTTATTCGGTCTGTTACACCAATCACTCTAGTTTCTGTGAGAATACTTTCACAAAGGTGAAGAAGCCTGTATAATATACAATAACCAAAACATACAGCACACAACACAGAGTTATGCATCATCCCGCAGACGAAACACGTACACCTTTATCACAGTGTGTTCAATCTGATCTGTCAGTGACAGTTAAATACAAATGCAAGACTGTTCCCTTACAAGTATTGTTCAAAATGTCAACCACGTTGATCACGGCAGAGTGTACAGCGACACACCATCGCTGTTTTACACGCTTAATCATTTCAGGGGTTTGGCTGTGGCTGCGTTAATCCTAACAACCATGTCCATGGAAGTATCGTCCGGAGTCTCATTAACTAGGCTCTTCACAAGTTCCTAGAAGAAGAAGTCCATTGGTCCTGTTCCTGGCCATGGAACAGGACCACGGTGAGCATTCCATTGTCATTCAAACTGTACATCAATGTGGCTCCTAACATCGAGTGCAAGGTATGTCGAATCCCGTCATGTTGAAATCACATAAGCTGACGAATTCTCAACGGCACATCCTCTAGAACTTTAGGAGGATATGTTGAAGGAACATTTTGTACACGACTCCGTTCAGTGTATCAGGAATTACGTAAGATCCAATAACAAAATCGTGACAATACTAGCCAACACATTCACAGCAAACTGCTAATAGGATCGACACACCAATGCGTGTGGATTTTTGTAATCCCATACATGGCTATCCCTAATGTTGAACATGCCCTCTCTTGTAAACTTGGCCTCATATGTAAACAACACCAAAGCAGGAAAACTGGATTTCTGCACCTTGCTGTAGACACAATTTTCAAACTCCACCACAAATGGAAAGTCCGCTGGCTGCAAAGACTGTGCCTTCTGTAAATGATACGGATGCAATTCTGGCTTGTGTTCAGAGCTCGTGCAACGCGCCGACCACTCGTGGCAGGATTGTCACCAATCGCGTGTAACACAGTCTCTTCCAGATTGGGTGTTCTGGAAGTTACTGCTCTCGCACAGCCAGGAAGTATCTAAAACGGAAGGATGCGGTTTCTCGTAAGCACCTATGTAAAGATGCAAAGGTGCTGTGTGCGGTAGTCGTTGGTGCGGGAACAGCTCAGCATAGCGTCGGGCCGCTCTTCTATTGGATTAAGTAAATCCATAACGAAATGCACATCGGCCAAACCTTCATCAGTAAACCCAATTACACTGCTGTGTATCACTGTTAACGGTACAATTAACACCCGGGTAAAGCAAAACCATAGACAGAACCGAGCAGTACTGAATGCAAACTTGAGGATAACGAGTTAAGGAGGGGTTTATTGTTATCAACAGTAGGTACTGTGAGGAAATGGAAACCATTTGTTTACAAACAAGGCACACAGCGCATACCGTCAATATTTGTGCAGTGTCTTCAGTGCAGTACATATACAAAGCTAATTGGGGCAGGAAATCAAATGGAATGCAATTACTGTGTAAGGAGCCGCCAGTTATCTTGGTTGCCTTATTCCAAAATGCCCAGGAGTTTTTGTTCACCCTACATGCATTAGAACAATTATCCAATAAAAATGGAAAGAAAAGTGGCTGCAGTTTTATTATATCTTTAGTTGAAAAAAGTTTCTCATCATAGATTTAACAGCGTTTACATAATGCTCTGTGTGGGGCGGCGGTCTCCAGTCGCGTGTCGGGGCTTCTTAATCTGGAAACTGTAGGCAACCTGTCATCGCTGTGCCGTCACTCCTGGTTTCAGCCGCCCGGTGTCTCCTTTCATCTTTCCTCCCTTCCGGAACGCCCGTTGTAGAGCGTGGGTACAATATTCTCGCTGGAGTAGTGGCAAATCTCCTCGGATAATTAGGGTGGACTAGTTTGCTAAAGTTCTCTAACACTATGGAATGAATTCACAGCAAGCCAAGCTTTTAAAATGTCTAAATATATTTAAACTGGCTGAATGGGCAGCTCCCAATAATCTATTAAACACATGAATGCCAATGTTATCACAACATTTTGTGGATTTATTCAACCTAGTTATGAGTTACAATAAGCTAATTATTCCGTGTATCAAATCCATGATGTTGACGATCTAAATTAGTGTTAAAATTACTAACTAATTGTATAATAAGGATGAACAATACCACCGACAAACTCGCAGAGGTTGTTCAGGGATACCTTCTGAGTATTTTCGTATAAGGCAATTGTCTCCGGTGGCTCGTTACAGTGCATTAATGCAATTATGATTTATTCGGCTTTTTACCCCAAACGCACCTGTTTCTGTAAAAATATCTTCACAGCAGTGAAAAAGCCCGTATAATATGCAATAACTAAAACGCACAACACAAAACTACAGTATTGCAACATCTCGCAAACGAAATACGTACACTTTTATCACAGTGAGTTCAATCTGATCTGTCAGTGTACCTACAGTACGTAACAGATGCGCAACTGTACCGTTGCAGCTATTGTTAAAAGTGTCGACCACCGTGATCACGGCAGAGTGTACACAGACGCACCATCGACTGTCTTGCACGCACAAGCATTCAAGGAGTTTGGCGTACTACTTTCGCGGCTGCGATAATCCTAGCGACCAGGTCCGTGCGAGCGTCGAACCGAGTCTTGTAAACTAGGCTCTTCACATGTGCTCAGAAGAAGTCCATTGGTGTCATGTCTGGTGACCGAACCGACCACGGAACAGAACCACTGCGACCAAACCATTGTCGTTCAAACTATACATCAACGTGGTTCCTAACATCGAGTGTAAGGTGTGTCGTCCCCCGTCATGTTGAAACCACATAAGCTGACGAATCCTTAACGGCACATCTTCTAGAACTTTGGGAGGACATGTTGAAGGAACGTTTTGTACACGACTCCGTTCAGTGTATCAGGAATTACGTAAGGTCCAATTACAAAATCGTTGACAATACTAGCCAACACATTCACAGCAAACTACTGTTGATAGGATCGACACACCAGTGCATGTGGCTTTGGGTAATCCCATACATGGATATTCCTACTGTTAAACATTCCATCTCTTGTAAACTTGGCCTCGTCTGTAAACAACACTAAAGCAGCAAAATTGTGGTTTTCTGCACGTTGTTGAAGGACCCAATTTTAAAGCTCGACTCTAAATGCGACGTCCGCTGTTGCAATGATTACACTTTCTGTGAATGTTGTTCGTGTACGACTCTCAAAACACTTGATTATCTTATATTCAGAACTTGTGCAGCGCGCCAACTAGCGGCAGGATTGTACCAATCGCGTGTAACACATTCTCTTCCAGATCGAGTGTTCTAGCATACCTCATACAGCCAGTATCTTCCATCCTAACATGGAAGGATCCAGTTTCTCGTAGGTGCCTATGTAAAGACGCAAAGGAACTGCGATGTGGTTGCCGTCGGTATCGGAATAGCTCAGCATTGCATCATTGTATCACTCATCCACTGCATTCAGTGAACCCATATACGAAATGCATATCGGCAACTCTTCATCAGTAAACCTATCTATACTGCTGTGTATCACTGTTAACGCTCAACAACACTGGGGGAAAAACAAAACCCTAGACGGAACGAATAGTACTTGAAGTGATAAGATCCGCCCGAAGATAAATATTACTACTACTACTACTACTACTACTACTACTACTACTACTACTACTACTACTAATAATAATAATAATAATAATCACAAGGATGGGAATAATAATAAGAAAGAAGAATAAATATAATGTGAAGGATTAGGAAAGGGGGAATAAAATCATAACGACGGAGATTAAGTAAAGAACAGACACTGATAAATAAAAACGATTTTTAAATAGAATTAAACAGATGGAAATCAAAGGTACGAAACCGCGTATTTCAGAGCGTAGAGTGACTAGCGAAAACTGCAAAAATAGGAAATATTTCACGAACAAACAGGCAAAGACATTAGCGAGCACTTAAGCTACATAGAATTGGTGAAAACCACAGGAAACGAATACAACAGACGGGGAGTTAGATACAGTCAACCGCACAGAAAAAGTAATCAGGCGGAAATAAGACGGTAATGTTAGACACGTGAAGGTCAACTTTAAAATATAGCAAACCAATGGGAAGCGGAGTAAAACTTAGAAAATGACCAACGAGAAGTTAGAAAAGTCACGTGAATTGTGAAAAGGAGGAATGAAACTAGAAAATAGACGGAGAATAGAAAAATTATCTAGGAGGCAGAGGAGTTTGAGATGGGGGTGTCACGGTTCACTTCGTTTCGAACTGTTGGTGAGACTTCGTGTCAAGCGTCGAGGCAGAATATATGTGAAAGTTAGTATCAAGTTAGTGTGGGAAAGGGGTATAGAAATGAATAAATTCCGGTTGACAGAAATAATAACTTTATACTTTTCGCCGTAAGAAGGAAAACAGAAAGGGTGAAGCACGTTAATGATAACTAGGAATGATAGGCGGAATTAAGTCTTGTGTAACGGGGATACGGTAAGAGGAACACAGTGTGGATCATCTCAATAAACGGGCCAGAGAAGGAGAAATGCGAGTGTCATTATTCTCTTATACGCACTCCCTGAGAGAAGATCTCATATCCAATCTTTATCCCTCTATCTGAGCAGCCGGCAAAACAAATCCTTCCGAGTCAGAAACCCACCACCAAGTAAACCTTATTTTATCCCCGCTATATACTGAATGCAAACATGAGGGCAATCAGACGGCATTATTCTTGTGAATACCAGATAGCATGAGCGAATGGAAACAATTGGTTTAAAAATAAGATACACAGCGCATACCCTCGACATTTGCACTGTTGTGCAGCATTTTCAGTGCAATAGAAATTAAAAGCTAATTGGTGCAGAAACCAAAAGAAATGCACTTACTCTGTAAGAGCCACCGGAGACCGTGGGTCTCTTATACCGTGGGTTCAAGATGTATTCCTGAACAATCTCTGAAAGTTGGTTGGTGGAGTTCTGGTTCACCTTGTATATTACTAATTAGTCAGAATTTCAAAAATTTTAAATATGGTATGACAATGAGTATCGAACAGTGTACCAGATATAATTCCCAGGACTCTTTCTGTTAGTTAATGCTTTGTAGATATTAACCCTATTGCCCCAAACATGGCAACCATAAGAAAGTATATAATGAAAAATGCATAATACGTTGGTTTAAAATGCTTTTTGGATATGTGATTTCTTAAATTACTCAATAAAAGAACACACAACAACAGATCAACTAAGCTTGGAATAAAAAAAATGCTCAGAAGTTTAACTTTAGAAAACACATCACCAGAAGCTTGCTTAAGTGTAAAATATATACTCTGGGATTTGTTAATAGTCCCGAAAGAAATCTTATCCATCATCCCAACACAAACAGTATGGCTTTCGGCTTACTTGACGTTCTATACTGATGGAGCTGAATTAATGAACATGCTTTATTTGTTCCGTGTACTCCGCGTTTACACAGCTAGGAATGATCTGTGTAGTAAACGTGGGTTACTGAATCTATGTATACTGAGATTTATACATGCTTGAACAAGTAGTTTGGAACCAGTTGCCAAAGCAAATATAGATGCAATATTAATGCTTCGGTCTGTAATTGCGACATTGTTCTGTTCGTGGAAACTTGCTAGTGTCATACACATAAATACTATTGAACATACACGCTCTTATATTAAGTTTCACTTTGGTACTTTATAATCATCATGCTGGTTCGCGGGTTAGGCTTTCATAAATCTCATCCAACTGTAGTTAAAATTTGTCGGCAATCCATCCAAGGATAATGAGCATTACTCATGAGCTTCAGAAAATTAATTTTATTTCCCGTTTTTGCAAAACTTTCCTCAAAGTTAAAGTCTAATTTTAGTGATTTAGAGATATGCTGGTCTACAAAAGGTATTAAGCTGCCAAAACTCTTTAGGGTTTTCTAGAGGAGCACACACTCGACAGGGTAAGTAATGTAAGTAATGAGAAAAGTAATAATTAAGATAGGAATACACTAGTAATGTAGTATACTGTTGTCAAATAGCTCGTATCATAAAATTTAGACATATATTAATGAACATTGTAATTAACTAGGAAGCGATCTAACAGCAGGGTAAAAATCTAACAGCGGCGCACATTAATGATCACAGGATTTGGCAAATTAGCGAGGTGTAGAGAGGCAGGTCCGAGGAAAAACAAGGACGGAGATAGATGGATAATTTCAGGAATAGTCAAGGCCTCTGGGGGAGTTGGATAAGTAGTCAGAAAATAGAAAGGGAAACAAAAGTTGTGAGCGAGACAAGGATATATGGGTTTTACCAAAGGAGTCAGAGAGAAGCCTGATTTCTAAAATTGGACGATTTATTTCTCATAGCGCGCCAAGTAAATAACCAGTCGAAATAGAGATTATGCGATAGGGCGCGAAAGTTAACGTCATAGCAGCAAGGTATAAACATGAACTCCGCCCGAGATTTCAACACTTCTCTTTCGTATTCATTAATTCTCTCTCATGTGTGTTAACTTACAGCAGGGTGCCGTAACGTGTGCATGTGGGTGAGAGGCAGCGTATGAGGCAGATAGCTAGGTTCACTGTAATATTAAAAGTAGCGGAAAGATATAAACTACATTATATGGATTATCTTGTTATTCGAAGGGGAAGAGTTGTTAATGCTTCAATAATTTGTTGTTTTGGAATAACTCCAATCAAAGAAATTCATCTTATTAATTGCCTTCTCCCACAATATCCTGAAATTCACCGAAGATAGGTAGCTAGGAATAAACTTTATTCACAGCTCTAAGGACTGACAGCCGAGGTAGAAAATCATCATCCAGGGGGGATATTACGTCATGTGTGATAAGTGCTACAACGCCCGCCCGCTGCAGTTTCAAAGCGAAACCACGTATCTGAAGACTGCAAATAATAATAATAAATCTGATGGGTTACATTCACATGACTTTCTCTATCCAGCATACTTCATTTTTATATAGCTACCACAAACTATTCTACGAAAGCTTCCATTTCAACCCGCTTCATGTTAATCGAATAAACCTTTACAGAAATAGTTTCATTGCACATTTCGTTATAGGCACAAGGGAATTACAGAAAGCAGAAAGCATGCTATTGCGAGAATAACCGGAAGAGCAGTGTTACTTTAAAAAATGATATTGACAAATGTAAAGCAATAATAACACACACCTCAGATATGGCTGATGCCACAGAAAATGTCATTTGAAATCAGTTATGTGTTTCAAAATTTCTAGTAGTAAATTTTTTTCTATATTAGGATTGAACGGTTATATAAATTTATATGAAATTCCTCCCGAATGAACAACACGTTGCAGGCTATCCCCAGAAAACTCTAGTTATATAGTTTATTTTGTCTTGTAAATAGTTTAAATATTCAGCGTTTTAATCAAAATCCTTTGAGAAATTTTTGAAAAAATAAAACTATTGCTAGAAGTTTTCATGCACAGGGTGCTTTTGCGTGGGGAGATCTTTTTTTAAAATCTTGTGTCGCATCTTTGAAAGGTATTGAAAATAAATATGTACCGAATTTGGTACTTATTCGACATTTCGTTTTTAGTTAGGTTGACACGCGCGCGCGCAAGGCGAGCCACTTTGCTCCTCTTCCCCGTTTCTCTATCTCTATGACGGCACATCTCTACAACATTGTCGTTCTCTGTGGTGTCGTGGTTACCATGCTAGCCTCTAGCTCCTGCGGTCGCGGGTTCAAACCCGGCGGAGGGCGATGGATTTTTTTCCGGCGTAAAAATCCTTAGCATGGCTTCCTTCGGAAGGGAAGTAAAGCCGGTGGTCCCGAGTCGTAGATTTACGGCACGTAAAAGAACCTCAAGCCTGATAAAGAGGCTTCGGAGCAAAATTACCGCTCTTTCACGCCCAGTATAGAATGGGACGATAAGGGCCATAGTAGTTAAAGAGCGTCCATAAATAAAACTCAATTTTTATATCTACAACATTCTGATATTTTGGACTTGAACAGTTCTGAAGTTGGTAACAGCTTACTAGAACGAATACTGGTTGGTCGAGTTTGGAGCTAATCACTCAGCGACAGCTCTAGCGGACAGCTAAGATAACATCGGAGCAGGCTCCCAGCAGGACGAGAGAAGGAAATCAGTCGCCATACGAGAGGTCTTGCTACACACGTCCGGGTGACACACACGGGTAAAGCGAGGCATCGGACGTATAAGATTTTTTTGGAATTGTCAAGGTTTCGAAAAAATACATGCGGAGAGAACAATTCTCGAATTTGTTTAAGAGAATGATTAAATATAGGGAGTGTTGAATTAAAAAACGTTTTGAGTTTTATGTACCTCAGGAGGAGCATAATTTTCTGTACATAATTTTAAAAGAAACGAATTTTACTAAATGTTATTAAATTATAAACATATATGCATGTATATATACTGCTATAACTGTAAAGATTTTAAAATTGTAAATTAAGTTTTGTTTGCCCAACAATTGCACGCAAGTGAATTGGAAAGGAAGTACATTTGTGGGGGAAAAGACATTTAGGAATTCACGAGTTCTTAAAAGAAATTCAATTAATGTTACTCACATACACAAGTACAAATTGTTAATTTGCTTGAAATAAAACGAGACATATATTCTAAGGCAGTGTATAATATACGAGATATACCTTGTCCCTTGCATATACCAAAGTAGGATCCGATCCACGTCCCTTTAGGTGATCTGTTATTCAGCTGACGTATAAATAATTCCTTAGTGCCTGTTACCTGTAACTATATGCCAGGACACAATTACAAATGTTACTGTAAAGGTTAAAACAGATCATAACAGCTTGGGCAAAATGGATGCAGAACGCCTGAAAGGATTTCATAGTTGCATATATTTCTCCTTGTTTCTTTCTCTGCTGGTATATACTTAGAAGTTATGTTGAATTTAGGCGCTACTGGTCCTTTGTTATATCTCTCATACATAGATTTTTTTCCGTATGGGGATTTTTATTATATATCAATAATACGATTTTCGGTGTATTTTCTTTTATTAAGTTTCTGGGCGCGTATTGCTATATCCTCTGGGTTTTATTTTCGGGTCACAGAGTGATAGTGGATTTCATAATTGTTTTTAGCTCCTTCCCCATTCTACGTATTCCGGCTTCTCTTACGTGTTTACCTTGGGGGCTTTCCACGAATAAAATGTCGCTGGTCAATACTGATCTTTTGTGGAAAGAGGAATTATTCTTTTACATTAAATTATGTGGCTTAGCGATTGATGGAAATGATACTCTTCCGACTTTGTTACAATTTTTGCGTAGTAACGCGGAAGTGGGCGCTGATATGACGCCTTTTTCTAAAACTGAATTGATCATTTTGATTCAAGAAAGCGAGTTGCGCCTAGAGTGTTTCAGGTATTGATTACCGAGCAATAAGGCGAGTTTTCACCAACATCCTTACGTCGATTAAGGACCCGTATACTGTATTATATTGACAGATTTAAAATCATATTCACATCCCCAATTGCCGTAATGAAGTTACAATTGCACAGCTTAATTCGAAAGTTTCAGAAACTTTTTACTTCCTTATCACACCTACAGCATTCTGCTGGGGAATCAAAGCAGATCACATATTCCGAGGACACGGAGTACCTATTGTACCAACTGTGGCATTACAACCTGAGGGTTCCGAATTTTTGCTTAAATCCCTTTCGATTTTATTTCCCTCGCAGGATTTAATAGATCACTCATATTTTGTTGTAAGTGATGTCTCTCAAGGTTAATCCCTTTACTAAGCTACGTTATCTGTATTCTCCTTCGGTTTATCAAACTAGGGAACTGTACACATTATTGCTTACAATTATTGGAGGCAAAGTAAAACTTCTATTGTAGTCGGGGTTAGAACAGCATTGCGAATAGGGAATTTCGTTCTCGGATCTTAGATTTTTTTCTTTTCCCTTAGTATTTGCACTTGCATTCTTTACGATTATTATTATTATTAAAATCATCATCATTATGCTCCGAAAAAATGATTCTGAGGCATTGATTGACTTCACTGAGCGCGTTAATTTATTTTCACGTATCCAACTATTTTTTCAACTATTAATTTCGGAATTGAATACTCAGACACGAGTACTGTGTAAATTTGCGAGCCCTCCTACTGCCTTTCACGATTGGGATTTCTTGATCACATCAAGAAGGTCACATCGAATTTTTCGCAGATGTTGGATCCATTGCCTTCACCGGCTTCAGGTGTACAAACATCGCCAGGTATGTTGCCAAGGACACTGATATTTAACGTACAAGAGCAACGACCTGATTCCGTACAACTAGTTTTGAAATATTCAGTTGAGACACGTAAACCCTAAGTATTGGCAAAAGAACCAAAGCATTACGCTATTTTTACAGGATCGTATACCTTTTGTGATAAACAGGGACCCACTTTTAATTAGTATTTTCAGCATCATTGTCAGTTTAATTCCGGGCACAGTCACTGGCATGACGGTCAAATGGGGGCACGAAGGTTGCCTTGGCTACTCGGGTTTTTGGGATTCCATTTCTTATGTTACCATCTGTTAGGTTGAATGTTTCGCAGTGGATACCTCTGCATTATTGGATTCGAGCTCTTCAGTTAACCTTTTAACAAGATACCTTTTGCAGGCTTTAACGGTGAGCAAGAGGGTATACTACAACCTACAGCGTTAAGTAGTATCACAATTTCTGGGACCCACTTACCATTTTTGGGTAGCACATTAAAATTGCGGGATTTTTTGAGGTGGTTGCTCTCAGCTTGTGGATGCTTATGTATATTTATCGCAATGAGGCATGTTATACAATTTTTACATAATATGGTCTGCAAGAATTCCATTAATATAAATGTTAAATTATTATTTTAGTGTTTTTAAATATTATGGAATAATTTATTTTTAAGGATCAATGTGGTTTATACCATTAACATTTTAAAAATGAGTGAGAACGTGATTCTTGTTTACTACGTAAGATTTCAAATTTAATTCTCAAGAAAGAAATTCCACTCGGAGTTAAAACGATACAAGAGATATGTTTTATTATTTACATGTATGTACACAACCTGTTTATTTTAATTAAATGTCTTGCATTCCCTTACAATCCCCACAGCATCTTATGAGCGAGATGGTCTGATACGAGTTTTGCGAGGGTTTTACCTTGAGTGAATAGATTGCCGCAGTTTTATTAGAGGAGAGGCACTTCGCCTGAATATAGCGGCAACTTCTTTGGCTACTCAGTTTAGCAGAAAGTATCTTCACTGCTCAGAATGTGTTTGCTATAAAGTGTGCATAGGTACATAAAAATAAGATTTTTGCCACTAACTTTTAATTTCTGCCAACTATGTGACATCCTGAATTAGAGAAATGTGGAGTTACTACTACTCCTTTCTCTTGCCAGCGATTACGACGCCCTTTTTGACGTAAACATATATAAGATTAAAATTTGCTGCTATAGAATAATTTATATATGACCCATCAATTTTCTATTTATTTATCTTGCCTTATTAAAACAATAGTGATACTAATATTATTCGAAGGAAGGAATTGAGCCTAGGAAATTATACAGTGCAACAACTGAAAACGAATGACGATAATGATGATGATAATAATAATAATATTAATAATAATAATAATAATAGTAATAATAATACATTTAGAACACATTTAGGGGTTAGTATAAACGTTCTTATGGGACATTAGAAAACATAGTTTTCGTATTTTGTGGTTAAAATTATTGCATGTTTATGCTTTATGTATCTACGTATCCCCGGTAATTTACTATATTTATATTATTTGGTATATAAAGTATTTTACTAATAATATAAAGCAAAGTAACAAAGTAACTTTTTGGAAGTAGTTCATGTTCTCCTCTAAAAACATATTCTACCAGTATTATCTCCTTTTCGATATGTGTAGCGGCTTCATCTTGTTGAAAATACGCCATCTGAAAATTAACGTTATGATCTCTTAGAATTTAGGTAAGGTGTTAATCTTATGCTCATTATACCTACTAGTAATTTATAGTGGCACTAATGTCGATTTAGTGTCCGCTCTCTACGCAACTCCGAGTCACCTGAGTTGGGAAGGAGAAAGAGCAATATGGCGTAACACTTTTCTGCAGACGTCTTCCAACGGGGTTTCAAATATGAAACAATAAAATAATTTAACGATAAAATTATTCAAATGCTTCCAGTGGGATATAGATAAGCTTGTGTTATTGAAATGCAAACCTAAATATATTGCATCTTCTATATAGTGAAGTCAAAACTTTAGTTGAAAGAAACAAGCTTTCTTCGATAAGAATACTATTGTAGTCCAATGTTTTTCGGGAGCAGTTCATGGAAATTATTTTATCTTATGCCTAGGAATTCTTCTTGCAGTATTTTAAAACGCTTTATAGAGAGATCGTATAAAAAGATTACAAAATCCATAGAATATATTTTTTCTATGTTGAAATTCCTGTGCCATTTTGAGAGTTTGTACAACATTTCATTTTGAACATTTTAAAAGTATATTTTTTTAGGTAGATATACTCTGCTTTGTTAAAAATATTCTTCTACAAAAGCCTTCTTAAAGTTTTATAACTATGAAAAAACTATAATGTAATTATTAATTGAAAACTACTAAAGATATTCCCATCAATGTCCGGTTTTAGTTTGAAATTACATAAACGTTGTCTTCTTTTACACCCATGTAATTAAGAAAAAATAAAATTGTATTTATTGTAAAGCTTTCTTAGACAACTCCATTGAACTAGTTTATGAAAATTTTCATTCCTTTACTAACTAGAGCTTATTTATAAGGACCTATAATTAATTATTGGCCTCAAAACAGCATTTTTATCTGAACATTAAATGTGATATGTGTAAAGTGCATATATTTAATTCGTTTTATTACATACATATATATTTAACTTCCTACAAAACTTTGCAATACGACTGTCCTCATTTCAAGCACGTAAAACAAATGATGGAGTCTCCATGGTTTTAATAATAGAATGATTAAATTCTTCTTATTAATATCCATCCTTTGAGCACGTTTGTAACGAAAAGCAGGATGATATTGACGGGTTAATTCACATTCATGTTGTTTTACTATACAGAACAACAACAACAACAATATCCCAAGTAATTTCCTAGAATCAAGTGCAAAACAGGTAATTACGTTCACTGATAGATGTTTCTGAGCGTGTAGAGAATTTATAGGAATTTCTGTTAAGAATCATATCCTAATGCCATGTTCCAGGTTCTCCTGCTATCACAAAGCTTGAGCTATATAATAATGCAAGCTTTTATTTCTATTTTTATGGAAATCTCGTAAAAGATAAAGTAACAAACAATTCTTAGCACCATGTTTCCACTGCTTTGTAGTGTCCCAAAAGTTATCATATATGTGCTTACAATAATCCATTAGGGGACATGCATTTCAAGCATTTCACTTTAAGGCTTTTGGTTTTGTTTACTTAACATATTTTTAGGCTTTACATGTTCTCATTCTCAGTATCTCCTAGACGTGTCGTTACTAGACTTTTGTGAAAGTTATAATAGCCACGATAATGCTCCAGATGATGCCTGGTTTAAGAGTACAGAATAGAACCCTGACGGCCACATACTTTTTTCGGGCTGTATCAGGTGATCCCTGTGTTTTCTTTGCCGCAATATACAAAAGTATGAACATCTAATTCAGCAAAATATAATTTAGCAGCTACCTTACAATAGATTCAGTAATATCACATTAAGATTCCTAGACGAATTTTAACATCAAAACTACACTACAGCATTCATCATAACTAGACGAATAAAGACATAGCTTTCATAATAAATGGTTTTATATCATGAACACCAATTGTTACCATTAACGTTATACCAATGTTTCCAAATTTTATACAGAAGTTTTGTTCTCAAAGTAAAGGAATGGTAACGCATGGTAACGATTTCTAAAGATAGTTTAGGACAGTCGAGATCACGGAAATATGCCGATACTTTTGCTTCCTTCTAGTACTTCATTATTTAATGTTGGGAAAAATTCCTTATCATCTGTGTTCTATACCAGCTCTGGGTGAGCTAGTCTCTTATTGGTTTGAAGTCAAGTTTGACACACACGCGTTAGCCTATGAAGCAAAGATAAGGCCTAAGTGAGTGGCGAAAGGGGAGGAGTACGGGGACATTTCACCTGAGTGATTGGAAGCATACTTTCCAACGCTGTCCATACCAACTCCTGGAGTGGTCCATCTCTTATTGGTTTGATATCAAAGCGCCTGGCACTCAAACATTAACCTATATAGGCAGATCGCTTTCAGGGTCAGGAGCGAAGGACAGTGGGGAGGTTTTAGCACTCCACTTAAGGTGGAGTGCTAGAACCAGGTAAGGGGTGGGGGCTGCGCATGGCAGTGGCGGTTTAGTGTTTTCTTACCAACATAAACCATTGTGCATTATATTGACGCCATTCCAAGCACTCAACTGTACATGGTTTCATACCACATAGTATAATAAACGAAATTGACAAAGTTATGTAAGACGCTCATACAACAGGGAAACAATACTAAACTATACAAAATGCTAATAGGCCACGATATGAGTGCATGCGATGGGAAGGGGAACTAATCGGTTACGAAACATGTGGGCGGGGCAGTAGAAGGACGGGCAGCTAAAGAAAACATCCACAGTTCCGAGTTGCATTTATTACTGAGGTTGAGGCTTGCAAATGTAGTACTGTTTTCATTGTGCGACTGTACATTCCCCTTTCGCCTTGCTCCTCACATCCCTCTGATCCCTAGCTTTAATTGTTAACAAAAACATTGATGCCCTCTAAGACCATTATATCATTACCGACTAGTACTAAACAACAGTGAAGAGGATTTACAATGGAAAGAAAATTTTTATGAGGGTATGCAATTTGCTTGTGCATAGAGGTAGAAGTTAATCAACGGAGGGGGAAACCTCGGCCGGCGACCAGCTATATCTATTGTGAATACACCCCCGGGAGGCAGGGATAGAGTGAAGGAGCCGCAGGAGGGCGAAGATCCGCAGGCAGGCAGGTCCATAGAGGCGCAGTTTGAAACAACCGTCATCACTAGCAGAGGCGAAGAATCCCGCGAGAGGGCGAGCAGCGCACCCTGGCTTTTTACGGGGAGAAATATTTTACAAAACACAGCAACCGTGTCATCTGTCCGACAGCGGAACGCGGAGACCCTTCCTGAATTATAAAAGGGAGAGAAATGAAATTACAGGAAATGAGGGAAAGAAAATACACTACTCTAGCATTCGCGCAGGCTACCAGAGGAAAACCACGAAAAATTCCATGGTCAGAGTGGGCGACCATCGGAAATCGAATCCGGGACATCCCGAATGCGGGCTCACTGAGCCATCCCTCTCGGTTGATTGTAATGAATAATCACAAGTTTTGTTTTATTGTTATTTAAATTTACAGCACTTACAAAAATAACCAATAGCAGATATGAAAGATATGCACGATAACATCTATACCTTAATCATTTAATGATTTCCTTCGGGTAGTATAGTGACAAATGAGAAATATCAGAACTCTGCTTTATTTGTCACAGTTATATCTGTTAACTTTGCAGCCTGCTAGGTATACTTCTTCCGCCCTTTTAAGAATTTCTATCGACTCATAAGGATGGGACACGCGTACGAGTGACCATTTTTGGGGAATTTATTTTGTACCTACGTGATAGCAACGATCAAGGTAACTTTAGTAGCATAATTCCTCTAAACCTTGTTGCATCTACTAAACCTCAAACGAATGTCATTATCACTATCTAGTAAATAATATTGCGGCATCGTGGCGAGTGGTTAGACAGCTCGCTTCCAACCAAAGCGGTCCGGGTTCGATCTCAGCTGCCTACATGTGGGATTTGCGGTGGACAAAGCAGCGTCTTGGCGGATTTCCTCCGGTTACTCCGGTTTTCCCGTGATTCATTCCACCAATTGCTTTATCATCACCTTTCCTTTCATTCATTACGCCTTCATTTCATATCATGTTCTTCCCTCACTCTGATACCTTGCTTCGAGCCGATCCCCCGTTCCGGGTTCTTCATTCTCTGATTCAATGTCCGTCTACTCCTCGATAGGCCTCTGACCCTACGCGCAATTGTAAGTCCTAGTGGATGTGAGGTCTACACAAGGGGAAGGTAAGCAGATTAAGTAAGCATATAATATTGTTTTAGCTATTATACAAACTTCCGGATGTTTAAAGCTCTTTAAAGTATTCATAGAAAATTTGACATACTCTTCAAAAATTCAGTAAAACTGTTACATTTTGGAACCTTTTTCGTTAAGAAAAATATAGAAAACTTGTAAACATTTGTAAGGGTGCGTATACTCAGTAGAGTAGAATATTGAAATAACAGGAGTAATTAATATTGGAAAAAAGAATTGAGGAATACTGTATTGTAAAATAACTTATTTCAGAATGCGATTAATGTAAAATCAAGCATGTAAAGAACAGTGTAATTTAATAACTAGCAGGCGATCGGGCAACAGGGGTAAATTCCACAGGCACATACATGCTAATGCACACAGTGTTTAGGCAAAGTGACAGAAAACAGAAAAAGAGGTCCGAGATTGGGCTGAGACAGAGATAGTCGTTTAATTCTTGGAAGACAAGGGATTTGGAAAAACAGAAAGAGAACGAAAGTTGTAAAGTGAGACGGAGATGGTGGGATTTTGCCAGAGAATTCAGAGGGAAACGTGAGTGCTGAAATTGGAAAATTTTATTTTAATAGCACGCTAAGCAGATAACGAATGAGAATAGTTGTTACATATAAACGCGCGAATCCTAGCGTCATAGCAGGAAGGTATGAAAAGGAGAGGAGGCCCCAAGTTACTCACTCTTGATTTTACTCCAACGATGGAACATGTGACTTGCGGAGATTTTGTGCGTGTATGTGGGTAGCAAGATATCGCGTTACGCAGTTAGATACGTTCATGTAAAGAATTCACAGTAGCGGGAAGGTTAAGTGTACACTTTTGTATCATTTTGTGCCAAGCAAGGGAAAGTTGCTAGCCGCCTCATTGGGCTTCATATTTTAAATAAATTAAGCTGTTTAAGGAAAAGTCAGATTGTTATTTGGCTTCTCTTACATAAAATCCTGAAAAAGGTCTAATTAGCTAACTAGGATAGGAATTTCTCCTCAGCTCTACGAGAGTAGCCCGGCAGAGTACTTCAAGGAACTACGGAGATCCGAGATAACCTCTACGTGAGATAGCACGTGGTGCTAAGGTATCCTGATACCTTATTGAAGGAATCCATAACTTTATTTCGATTTACATTTATTTCAGCATTGTTCATAATTGAACATGTGTCAGGGATGGAAATTCCATTAGATCTCTTAAAAATATTCATCGTAAGCGCTTGAATTGAGCAAATAAACTTTTCACACTTAAAATAGTTTCATGAAAAGCGCTATATTTTAAAAAAGATAATTGTATTTTTTTAACAAGGTTGACGTTTTTATGAATTCCCTTCTATAAAACTGTACAGAATGGATATACATAATATTTACTTTTAAAGAAGGGACAGTTCAAAATAACTTTTGTATATAAAATTTAATTTTAGCGTGTCGTTTTGGGAGGGGATGTTTGCAAATTATTCCATTTTTCTGAATAATTTCGAAGTGTTTAAAATTTCTTGTAATGAAATTTAAATGCCTTATAAAGCATCAGATAAATAAATTATAAATTTCAAGTTAATTTATCGAAAGATGTGGAATTTAGCTTTTCAGTAAATCATTTCTTTAAACTAATATATGTATACTTTGAAACCTAAGAGCACTAATGTCTGGTCTGGAAGTTGCAAACGATTGAAGAAACAGGAACTCATTAAATCAAAAACACAACGATTGTATAACACATATAGGTTAAAGAGGCTTTGCTAGACCAAAACATTAAAAACAAATAAGCTAAATAAGCTGTTTCTAGCAATACTCAAAATTTGTCTATGGTTACCTACTCTAATTTATTCAATATATCGAATAAGAATTAATCTAACATATAACGAATGACCATAGCATTTGTAAATCATTAAGAAGAACACTTTTTCTGAAAAAATATCGTAGATAAAGCGGCGTGCATGTGTTCTGCTGGATTACTATATAAAAAGGCTCCAAACCATACAAAATAGGTTTCCAGAAGTCGCTGCTGTGATTTAAAATACGAGAACGTATAAAGAGAACGCATTACACGTTGGTGGTTGTGGGGGTGATTACTTGCAGAATGTGTATTTAACTCATTTGCAAGTAGATGATTACATTCTTAGAATACCTAGCTAAGGGTACTTCAAGGTACCCTCTACATGAGAATCTTGTCATAATCGGTGAAGCCAAATAAATCATATAATAGAATCGTGTGAAATATATTTTGTTTTTATGTTTCTAAGCTTAAAATTAACGTTGTGTTATTTGCAGGAATTGCTATTATTATGTTACTCACATTACACTCAAGTCCGTGTTAAAGGTAACATAATATCATAATTTCTCATTTTCTGAAACCAATAAAATGGGCGAAGACACTTCAGATGACACTGCCAACCATACACCAACGTAAAAGTAAAAGCAATGCCCTATCTGCGGGTAAAGTATTATTCGGATATTAAATTAAAGAAAGACCCAATCAATGGAAAACATAAAATATTGGTTAAATAAAATTATATTCTATGACTTTTATTTGAATGCATTACAACATACATGTCGGAAACATCGACAATATCAGAAGCAAAAACTGAAGTCACAAAAACTGCATTTTGGACACAAGACTGTATATGCAATTCTGTGAGTAAACAGAAGCCTCAAACAAAAGAGATAAATGTAGAAAATGCTAAATTAATCCAGTGTTAGGAAACTGTTTGCAAACACAAAGAATTCTGAGACGTATTGCTGCTTTAAGATTACAAATAGAAATAACCACAGCATATAATGAAAACAATTATATTTGCTTCGACGCTATGAAATATTAATTCCGTATTTAGTCGTCCTATGTTACATTACGTTAAGTGTGGCTACGTTCCCTAAGCACACGGAGGAGTTTCCCCCACAGAGCTATTGATAGCCATGCATTGTTAATGATGGTAAACAGGGAGCAATGGCGCAGAAGATATAAATGCCCTTCCAGACAGCAGTCATGTACATCCAGCACTAACTTGCTGGTACATTTGGGTGGAAATCTAAGCAGATATGTAACTTTCTTTTTACTTTAAAATCGTGTTCTTACAAAGAAAGCTTGCATTTATATCGGCGTTCAAAGGTCATAAATTCTTAAGACCACTGACAGAGTATGTTGCATATTATAACACAGTACGGCCTACTGAGGAACTTTGTCACAGCAGATTTGATTTTTTACGGGAATACAAATGTTATGGGATCTTACTTTATTTCTCATGTCAATGAAAGAACAACCGTTATATTAAACTGAAATTCAAAACATAGAGCAAAATAATAATTATAAACGACATATTTGAATGCGCATAACTACGCTGAGGTGTATAGAGGTTGTTCGCAATATATTGTAACAAACTTAATATCCGCTTACCTTATGAAAAACCACACCTCCACCAGCAGTGCTGTTTTATCTGGCAACCTTTAGCTTGAGCTGTTAATCTGCAGCACAGCTTCCACTGGAGTAAACTTACGAAATACAGGGATGTCCAGTTTATTCCATTCCTCCTGGCAGCCTTATGGCAGCATGTTTATGATTTACACGACGAATGGTTAATTTGCCATTGTAACTCTACTTTGTTGTTACCATGAAACCAGTGGGGACGTTTTCGTTAGTCTCCTTATACCAATTTCCAATTTTATTTTCTCCCCTTGGTCAGTAATATATAGCCGAGAGTTTGTTGCAGTCACTTCGGTAAACACATGCTTCATCTAAAAAGACAAAAAACATTCACTTTTCACCAGCTAAGTATCTTTCATACAGCTTTCTGCTGTTAGTAGCACGTTCTGCAATGTGTTTAGGCAACAGCTTATATCCCCGGCTCTTACGAAACTTTTCTAGATTCAAATCTTGGTTCATTATGGCGTTCACAATAGTAACAGAGTTTACTAATTACAGTGCCATGGTCCTCTGGTTTGGTCAGAGGCATGGGTCTTCACCTTCCAAATTATCTCCGGGTACGACTGGTGGCCGATCGTGGATTTCCTGTTTGTTGTCCTGAATAGGTCCTGATGTGGCCTTACATTTTTTGTTGAGTGCACATGGGATAACTTTCTTGGATATGGTAAAACCACGCCTCTTACATTGCTTAATAGTCTTAGAATACAAGTATTTTGCATCGGAAAGGGAAATAACATACCGTTATCAGAATAGTTCTATTTTTAACGTCATTTGATGCAGAAAGAACAAGAGCACACGACTGAGCATGTACAGTGATACATTCATACTGCTAAACTTTCATTCGGTTCCACGTGTTTCAGTGCGGAGCTATTGTGCTCATCTGATATTGTTACCATAGATAGTGTAAAACAGTTATTCTCAATCCTCCTGAATGATTTGGCTAAATGCATCATTGTAGTTGGATCAGAATGCCGAATGTAGCTTCTGATAGACGTTCAACGTCAAGGTCCTTTTTATTGAAATCTTTTTCGGCTTGAGACTCGACTGCTTCCGGCATTTTGAGGACACAGCATTTCTCAGTACGAGTTGCCAGATTGTTGTGAACGCCTATTGATTACTTTTCAAGGTAATTCCGAGAGGGCCTGCTTTACACGACACAGTGGCTTTAGGTTGTTGACTTGAAGACATACGGGAAGTGTGATAAGCTTAAACATTCAAAGGCTAAATAATAGGAAATCGAAATAGCCAAACGCCGCTTAACCAAAGCACGGCTTAACATATACAGCGGAGAATAGCGAAAGGAAAAAAAGAAAGATCTGATGTGATACGCACATGACTTTCTCTACTCCCTACCTTTTATTAATGGGTGTACAAATTATACTTACAACGCTTACTTTTTTATCTACTACGTTTTAATTAAAATAAACCTTTGCAGAAATAGCTACATACCACATTTCACTATAGATACAAAGAAAACATCGATAGTCAAATGTTTTCGAACTGGACACTATATGCTGGCTTTAAAATTCCATACTATATTCACGCAATCGCGAGAAACACCTTAATGTTGAAGGGACTTTAAAGAATGATAAAAAAATGAACAATTCAAAACATCAACAATAGATAACTGAGAAATGGCTTGTGCCAAGGAAATTCTTATTTGAAATAAATTGGCGTTTTAAAGAGATCTAATTTTTTTGTGTGGTACGTCTTCGTCTATTGCTTAACATTTACCAGTTATACAAGATTATAGACAATATCTTCCGAATGATGAGGACTTCAAAGGTTATTCCCAGAAAATTCAAGATATACATTTTACTTGACATGTAAATATCTTTAATATGTGTTATTTTAATTAAAATCGTTGGAGCCACCTTTTACAAAATAAAAATTGTCGGAATGTGTTCTATGTAAAGGCAGGCAAACGGGGGCATTTTTTTAAATTTTCGTGTCGCATCTTTGGAAGGTACTCAATCTAAATACTAAATTTGGCATTTATCTGATTTTTTGTTGTTTAGTTATACTGTTCACAGGCAAATTGACACAGAAAGACAAACACACAGACGGACCTTTTTCTAAAAAGAAACTTTTTGTATTCAGGGGTCTCAAAGCATGCATTTTCGGTGAAATCTCGTTATGGAATTTTTGGTTGGATTAAAATACTTTCACCACTTACTATACGTAGCAGAGAATGTAAAAAACTAAGAAATAATGAAATAAAAAGTATGATAATTTCAAATTCGCACTTGCAGCGTTGCTGCGACAAGTTTTTTTCTTTTCTGCTCCTACCATGAATTTCAATACAGTTACTTGTATTCAGCTAATCCTCACCCGCTATCAGACACTCCAAGGAATATTGTACCGTTATAACAGCTGCTTGCACACTCATTCATTTCGGCTGGCCACTTCGTTTTACTGTTGGTGTTGGTCGGTGTGGTTTATTTGTGTTTGACGTGTCAGCTAAAACAAAGCGTCTTGTTGTAAGCATTGAACAGTAATCGAAGCCGTTAGTGATAGAGTGACTGTGGACGAAGGATTAGGGATAAGAATGACTACAAATTCGTATTAAAAATTGAATTACGGCGCTATCAATAACACACCTTTTTGTTTTTGGGTACCCTGCGGCTGCGGCTTTGTGGAACAAAGCAGTGAATCAACACCAATAGATGTAGGGCTAATCAAACGAAGGCGTGATATAGCTGCTCATATACTTTGCGAGAAGAATGTTCGGAAAACAAGTACTGATATTATGAAACAGTCTTTGTAAATTCATATTTTAATATTGCGTAGCATTGTAATTTCTTTAAACATTATTACATGCGTTTGAAATATAATTGTTTTGTTACTTGTGCTGCTTAAAATCGTTACTATTGATTATCTGAAAAAAGGCGGAAATGCGGTATTTTGGAAAAAAAAACGAATAAAATGTTCCGCACCCCTTAATTTGGTTAAGTAGGACTCTACTGTATCTGTTATATTAATTTACATATAAGGTCTCATGTATGTATCTCGTCTGAGTTTTAAGAAAATCCTTATCCAGAGACGGATTGCATGTGTTCCGATGAAATTCCTCAGCCATTATTTGCCTGCATTCAGGCAAAGGCCTGAGTCACGGTTTCTGTTGCATGAACCACGTGGCACGTGTAACCTTAGTGCGAAGGGAATGGAAGAGCAACAAAGGGTAGTGATAGAAATCACCGGAGTAGAAAACTTGTACGTCTTGGATCAAAGACATAATGGCTGACAACTTCCTGGAGGGTGCCCTGCCTGGGGAAGTGAAAAGGAAGGGAAATGTTAGGTCTTCCTGCGTTGTTTCACGCGTCTTTAAGGTGCGTTGAGGCAGCCTGGTGCTGGCACCAGAGTGGAAATCTTACAGGTTGCCCATACTATCAAAAATAGATGGGACTAGATTCCCTATAATACACAATTTTTTTTCCTCGTGTAAATAAGGGGCTCTTTCTATTCTATAAAGACGAATAGCGAATATGTTGTTTTGCGGTATCTGAACACAGTTCTTTCCGTTATGCTAAGTACACATAGGGAATTAGTAGACAGCAAAACACTAGCGCGTATAAAAATTATTGAGAAATTATTATAAACAAATCATTTTAATAAAAAGCTACATTAAAAGCGACATTAATAAGGCGGAAAAGCTAATGTATGTTAGTATATATGCGTGTACGTATGTATGTTACATATATATGGTTGTCCTCCGTGGTGTAGTGGTTAGCATGGTTCTAGGTCCAGAGGTTGCGGGTTCAAACCCGGCGTAAGAATCCTTAGCATGGCTTCCATCGGAAGGGAAGTAAAGCCGTTGGTCCCCTGTCGTAGATTTACAGCACGTAAAAGAACCTCAAGCCTAATAAAGAAGCCTCTGAGCAAAATTATCGGTCCTTCAGGCGCAATATGAATGGGACGCTTAGGAAATAGTAGTTAAAGAGAGTCCATAAATAAAAAAATCTCCTCCTATACATACATACATATCTGGTAGAAGAGATACAGATGAATTACTGGTTAATTAATTTTGAAGACTGAGAATCTAATAACAGTGATGTGCCATAATTTAAAATAAAGAGAGTTGGAGGTTGTTACACTAATTCACTAAAAGGTTCTATACGGTTATTATGAACTGGGTATTATGAATGCAATAAAACAAAATTAAATCACAGAAATAATAAGAGGTAATAAAAGGAAATAAAAGTGACCTACAATTTTGGTAAATTTTCCATACTGACCTTACGTACATTTGACTTTAAACGGACGTAAATACCTTAGTCCTCCAAGTCGCGCGCTCGTGTGTGTGTGTGTGTGTGTGTGTGTGTGTGTGTGTGTGTGTGTGTGTGTGTGTGGGAGTGTGTATGTAGTCAGTCCGCTGTAGCGATGTCGCAACGTCGTAAATTACGATTTCTACGAGAAAAAAATAACCCGGGCTAAATGAAATGCTTAAGAAAAAATCTGATGTGTTACACTCACATAACTTTCTCTACTCTTGTACAACCTAATTTTACAAACGCCTATTCTCCATATGCTTCATGTTAATCGAGATATCGAGATGTCAATCTTATTGGTAATTTTCATGTAGATGCAAGGAAAATATGGTAGCTTTTAAGCGATAGTCAAATATTTTAACGCTGGTTGCTATGTGGCGCATTCCATTCTCTTTGCATGTCCAGGACATAAAAAAATGAATAACGAATTTGAGAAAAAGTATAAGTATTGGATAATTTAAGGAAATAACAAGCAATATCTCGAAAACGGTTCACTCAACAAAAAAAATGTATATGATATAAGTTGTGTATTTTAACGCGATCTACATTTTTTGTGTAGTAAAATTTTGTCTATCTCTTATGGTTTACCAGTTATGCTAAAGTCGTTCATAATGAAGAATACTTTTGGAGACATTCCCAGAAATTTCGAGATATACATTTCATTTCTCATGACATTATCTTAAATATATGATATTTTCATCAAAATCGTTAGAGCCATTTTTGAGAAAATTAAAATTTTCGAAAAATGTTCCATGTAAAGGGTAGTCTGGGGTGGGAGGATTTTCTTGAAAACCTTCGTGTCGCATCTCTGGAAGATACTGAACCTAAATACCAAGTTTTGTGTTTATCCGACTGTTCGTTTTTGAGTTATGCTGTTCACAGACACACACACACACACAGACACACACACACACAGACACACACACAGACACACACACAGACACACATACGGACATGTTTCCAAAAATGCTTTTTTTGGATTCAGGAGGTCTCAAAACATGTATTTCCGGTGAAATCTCGGTATCGAATTTTTGGGTGGAATGCAATACTTCCCCTACTTACTATACGTAGTAGAGAAAGTAAAAATCTGACGTGTCACTTTCAGTTGGCTTTCTCTACCTAATATCGTTTATTTCCCTATACCTTCTAAAACATTCTGATTAAAGCTTGTATTTCTATTTTCATCATGTTAATCGAGATAAAAATTTGCAGAAAATGCTTTCATTACACATTTCGCTAAGGTAGTAGGGTGGAAAGAGAAAACCCAATGTATATTAGGATGAAACCGGATTGCTATATGCCTGCCTAAAAATTCCACACTCTTTCAGTGACATCTGTAGAAACAATGAGTAGCAACAACACTTTAACAGAATTAAAAAATATTAAAAAACTCAAACCAACAACAAAGTAAATTTCGGAAATATTTAAAGCCACAAAAATGTTATTTGAAATAAAATGTGTGTTTTAATTATATGTACTAGAGGTCTACATTCTCAAAACGACCGACCGTGACTTACCGGGCCATTTTTGGTTGCCACGTACGCAGCCGAGGCAGGTTTTAACGAAGAGCGTGAAGCCGAGCAGAGGCAGCTGTTCGGTTATGGAAGCCTCGATCGCTCGCTAGCAACCGTAATGCTGCTGCTCTCTGATGCGTCCCAGTTGCAATACAACTGCCGGCGAGTCATAGTTCAGCGGAACCGGGCATTAATACAATGCTTCACTCAAGAACACATATGTACAGTAAAACGAGATTTTATTGGAGGTGGCAAAATTTGGGAGTGATGAATTATAAAACAATTGCATTATTTTATGAACTGCAGCAATTCGTTTAGTTATAACATTATTATACACCCAAAGCGTTGGTTATTACATATCCAATTTATCGCTCGTACATAATCTATTATCTGGATAATTTGACGTTCTACATTGTAATCATTTATTGATTTATTTTTGTTCTAAGTCTATTAACTGCGTAGATCATATCGGAGGGGTTACAATTTTGAATACACCTTAAAAAATTACCTGTTTCTATACAAAACAAATTTAGAGAAGTCACATCTATATTGAAGATAAAGGGGATTCAAAATCTGAGTAATTTCTCGTGTCATTTTACTGTATATTGAATAAAAAAACAGAAATAAACACAGTCTTATCACATCAGGCAACGCGGAAAGGATTGCTTTTAAAATAAAAGTGTTCGTTATTAAACATTGTAATTATATGAAATACTCCTTACTGTTCCCAGTAATGCAGTTTGTATCTGTTTGCAAGATTTAAAGTAAATGTATTATATAGTGTCTATATGATTATACTTTTCGATACTGTGACTACTGGTAATACTACGGCATTGCTTACTAAAAATAAATAAAGAATACATTATTAAGTTATACCTACGTGACTTTATAATACCCTTAAAATTAAGTCCATAAGCAGAATAGAACAAAATCTGATATATTTATTACTACTTGTCTATGTGTACAATCAGTAACAAGGAAGGAAAAGGTAATACAAGAATATGAGGTACAAACTTTGCTAAGGTAATATTAATTGTAATAGTAATTTTTTTAGTTCCATTTATACCTCGCTTTTAACTTCATTGGTCTTATCGCGGCGGCCTTTCCATTAGAACTTATTGCCTTGGCAATGGTGTTAGCTCGTGCAACCACTGTCGTTGGGTTTCTTGCAATTTGTTGTTTAATCATTAGATCATACACACATTCACACTCTCATTCATACTTCCAGACTCTGGGGAGGATAGTTATTAATCTTGGCTAGGGAAAAATTTCCACCCCCAGCCGGGAGTCGAACCCGGGACCCCTCGCACAGCAGGCGTACCGACTGAGCTACGGGGTCACCGTGTAATAGTAATTTTTGTGAAAGGATTCTGCAGAAAATAGATTAATAGTTTTTGTGCAATGTACTAAACGGGTAGGTCTTCTAGGTTAATTATAAACAAAATAGACTTTCCAATACTTAAGTGCTATTTATATAATTAAACTAAAATATGATTATAATGATCACTGTTGGAATAGCAACCTTTTAAAGATACGAAAGACAAAGGAATGACAGCTTTGTTTACGAAAGCAGGTAAGGTCGGTGAGTGGGAACGGAGTTAATCTGTTGTCACTTGTCAGTACTCGTATAGCCGCATTTTACCGCACGCAGGCTCAATTAGGCGGAGGCGCATTGGTACTGAGAAGCGTAGTAGCAAATAGTAGCACTGACATAAATCGGATTGAAGCATTAATTACTTTCGACGTTGAAACGAAATTATTATGTACTTCTCTAAACACGTTTAATGGTGCGCGTTCTATATAAGTTAGCGCAGAAGCAAGGGATATAACTGTTCTTATGTGCTTTGCGTATACAAAGATTATATTTCTAATCACGACCATTAATGGTAATAAATGCTTTTACCACTATTAATACTGCCATTTCTACAAAACCTAATACTACTTCAAACCACCAAATATGAATGCAAAATGTAGAGCAGTCACTCCACCGATTTAAGTTGTTTTTGTCATAAGCTTCTTTGAGAGGAGAAAAAAGAATACTACAAAACTTTAAATGTTCTTCGTCACATTTACTTGGACTTCGAAAAATTCAAACATACAGCACGAAATATTTAAAAGAAAATGTTGTTGTGAAAATAGAAATGTATTTCCAAGAAATTGCGTATTATTTTGTAGATATGCATTTTTTCCTCTAATCCAGTTTTTGCCTGTTTCTTGTGGTTTTTAAGCTATCCACTAACAGTAAAGTAGAGTTCGTATGCTATTCCCAGAAAATTAAAGATATATATTTTATTTGTTCTGTCAGTATCTCAAATACATGGTATTTGAATAAAAATCGTCGTTTTTGAGAAAATAAAAAGTAATGAATGGTGTTCCATGTAAACGATAGTTTGGGGAGGGGGTAATTCCATGAAAACCTTGGTGCCATATCCATGGAAGGTTGATCTTAACCTCTTTCCTGATATGGACATGTATAGACGTTCAAGGCAAAGTGAGCCTATTTTTCGAAAATATTTAGAATATTTTAGGTGTCTTTTATTATTTTCATACTATACCGCTTTTAAACAGTGAAATAGAAGGGTTTATGAATATTCTATATAATAAATATAAATTTATTTCAGTACTATTTTAGCATTTTTTTACTATAAAGAAAGCAAAATCCATGCAACTATAGTCAAATGTAACTTCATCATCATCATCATCATCATCCACGCATGTCATCAGACCGGTTATTTTTTGTGGGCCCTCCCCATTTCTTTTTGTGTTTTAAAACAAAAGCTCCCAGTTTATGATACTGCGTTTTTACTGTTTTCGTTACCGCTTATTATCACAATTACACAACACACACAAACACCCACCCCATGGCGGGACTCGAACCCGCGACCCTCAGCTTGGTGAATCGCCGGAGCTATACACTCCAGCGACCACGGCTACGAGGGCCGGCTTACTAAAGGCACATTTTACTGCAGTCGCTTGGATTGAACTCATGATTTTTGGCTTTGAATAGATAGACAGTCCGTTTTGTCTTGCCGTAACAATCCTTCGAGTCGCTTACAATTAAGTGCCTGTGACAGGAATGTAAAAACCAGTTTGGAAATTAGAGGAAGAGCGGTATATGTAGTAACATACGAGTAATTTGCACAATGGCCATCAGGCAATGAATTAAATATAAATGTTAGTATTTATCCCACTGTTCTTTTTACTTTCTCTACTACGTATAGTAAGTAGGGGAAGTATTGTATTCCACCCAAAAATTCGATACCGAGATTTCACCGGAAATACATGTTTTGAGACCCTCTGAATCTAAAAAAAGCATTTTTGGAAACATGTCCGTGTTTGTGTCTGTGTGCTTGTGTGTGTGTGTGTGTGTGTGTGTGTGTGTGTCTGTGTGTATATGTGTGTCTCTGAACAGCATAACTCAGAAACGAACAGTCGGATAAATACCAACTTGGTATTTAGGTTCAGTATCTTCCATAATGCGACACGAAGGTTTTCAGAAAAATCCCCCTACACCGGACTACCCTTTACATGGAACATTTTTCGAAAATTTTTATTTTCTCAAAAATGGTTCTAACGATTTGGATTAAAGTATCATATGTTTAAGATATTTTCATAACAAATTAAATGTATATCTTGAATTTTCTGGGAATGTCTCCAAAGTATTCTTCATTGTGAACGACTTTTGCATAACTGGTAAACCATAAGAGATAGACAAAATTTTACTACACAAAACATGTAGATGGCGATAAAATGCACAATTTATGTCATATACATTTATTTGTTGAGTGAACCATTTTCGAGATATTTCTTGTTATTCCCTTACATTTTCCAATACTTATACTTTTTCTCAAATTTGATATTCATATTTTTGTCCTGGTAATGCAAAGAGAATGGAATACTCCACATAGCAACCAGCTCTTAAAATATTTGACTTTAGCTTAAAGCCTAGCAATTCCCCTTGCATCAACAAGAAAATTAGCAATAAGTTTGACATCTCGATATCTCTATTAACATGAAGCATATGGAAAATAAGCGTTTGTAAAAATAGTTTGCACAAGAGCAGAGAATGTCATCACATTTTTTTAGCTATGCTGTACACACACATGGATCTCTTTCTTAAAATTTTTCTTTGGGTTCAGGATATTTCTAAATATGTATTTCCAGTAAAATTTCGATATCGAATTTTTGAATGGAATACAGCACTTCATCCACCTAACATAGGTAGGCAGTAAGTAAAATAATAACAAAATATGTAAATTTGCCAGCCCCGAAAAAAGGACAAAGGTACTTAACACTAGCTAAATAAGTACGCATTTGCTACTGAGTGTGTAATGAAGCACCTAACCGTAACGGTTGCTTCATTCATCTATACAGTCCAAAGCACCGTTATTGCTGCGAATAGTCACGGTTAACACCACGGTTACGGGATCAAAGTCTACTGTGAGTCCTCGGTCAAGTGAGGTGCATTGGATAGAATTGATAAAGAAACAAGGGAGCAAAAAAGTTGAGCCTGATAGATATGCAATCATCTGTACATTGATTTCGGCGATCGAGTGTGGCAAGCTATCACTGAGTGACGGTCCGTTGTTTTCACTGAAATACAGACCTCTAATATCTACATTCTTTGTGTAGTATGCTTTTGACTATCGCTTATGGTTTACTAGTTATATAGAATTATACAATATTCCTTCCAAATGAAGAGCACTTTACAGGCTATTCCCAGAAAATTCAGTATATACTTTTATTTGTCATGTAAACAACTTAAACATTTGGTGTTATTATAAAAATCGTAAGTCGCATTTGGGAAAACGGAACATTTCGAAAAAATTCTCAAATAGGGGTAGTTTGGGGTGCCTGAATCGTTTTAAAAATGTTCACATTTCTAAAAGATGTTCAGTCTAAATATCAATTTTGGTATTTATCGGACATTTCGTTTTTTGGCTGTGCTATTCACACACAAAAACACATGTATCTTGTTTCTAAAACTGCTTTTTTGTATTCAGAGGCCTAAAAGAATGTATTTCAGGTACAATTTTGATATCAATTTTCTTATTGAGTGCTATACATTCTCCATCTAAGAGAAGATAAAGAGTAAAGACAACAAAAAATATAGATTCGTAGCCATTTTATCGTATTCTTCAATGAAATGTACTTTAATTGTTTTGTTTGTAAATTGTTTTATACTGAAATAAGCGTTTAAGAGAATCTTTGAATTTCTATCCCAGGAATGTCAAATTTGCAAAATTCTTGACTAATTATTTAAAAACCTGTTAGGATATTAAACGAAAATCTTACAGGATATAGATTTATGCCTAACAAATTCACTGATCTACTTTTGTCCAATAAACTTGTTTATTAACGAAGATAGTATATTTTACCCAACTATATCTTTGCTTAATATTTATCAGCAATCCTTTTTAAAAGTAATCATATTGTTAGTACAAAAGAAGGCACTGACACAGCTCCTGTGTGGCTTTGACTCACAGGATACGTATTGAATTCACAGTGTTGTGATATAAAATACTGTTTCATATGCCACACTAGAAACATAATTATAAATATTTACAACGTTTTTTGGAAATTTTATAATTGGGTTTTTAGTCTCCTGAATCTTGTAACACACGGTATTTATCACTTGCACGTAACACAGCACACGCATTTAACACACGTCATATACATCTTGCCTTTTTCTTGCCACTATTCACTGGCTCGGGTCTAATGTGTTTATATACATACATCTGACATTACAAGTATTTTGTATACAGTAAATACTGTAACCTGAACTATTTAGGTCACTGTTACAAAATGGTTATACTTTCTTAGATTATTGACATAAAAATTTATACACTCAAGATTTTTAACCTGGTTCATTTTGTAATTATTGAACATATTTACCAAAATATTCATCCTCTACACAAACATATTTACATCTCTTAATTCTAGACATAAGTTTACATTATCTGTTGTTCATAAGTGTTTTGCTTTAATTATTTTTACCCTTTTGTTATTGTTTTGTACTTTATATTCACAACACTCTTTGAATTATATCTACATACTTTTACTTTAATATGACATTAAATTATCATTATTACATGCTTCATTTCAAATGTGGTTACAGTTTACTAAGAAAATGTTTTTTCCCCTTTAAACATTTATTTTTGTACTGAATTTATTTCTCCTTATGACATATATACATAGTTAACCCTCTTACATTCCAATACTTTTTCTGAAGTTTAGCTCTACTTATCCTGGATTTGCTTTTCATCTTCTTGGTCTTCTTTTATTTTTTTTATTTTTTTAGCCTCTTAAAGGATTCACATGAAATTTTGCCCCTTGATACCATTTGAAACAAATCTAAAGGATTCTGAACCACACATCTTTTAACAACTATCATTTTCAATGCTTCCGGTATCTGTTTAATTTGAAAGTACTCTGACAAGTCTGCAATAAACTGTACTGGATTGGAGCTTTCATTTTGAACAGCTTGGTACTTGTTAATTTCAGAAGTTAGTTTTTATCCAAATATATAGACAAAACTTTAACTTCTTTGGACAACTTATTTCTTTGTGTTTCCGACTCCTTCTGAATTTCAGATATCTCCCCTCTGAAATTAACTTGCACCGGAATTAAATCTGATTCGTAGTCTCATTCATCTCTCTTAGCTCACTTGAAATGCTCTTCATTCGGCTACCTAATTCTGTAGATTCTACAACAATATGTTCAACTTTAGTATCAACCTCACTTTTTGGTTAGATATTTCCCTGCTCATATCTGACATTTTCTTTGAAACTTTTCCTATCTCACTTGCTATTATTTCCTGATTTTCATTTCTCATTATTGGCATACCACTATGTAGCTTTATAACTTTCTTTTTAATTTCTTCCCTGCTTTGATATAATTTTTGCTCTAATTTCTCATTTCTCTGAGTTAGTTGTTGTTCTAAGCTCCTACCAATATATGCCCTTAATTCCATATTACTATTTTCCATATCTTTCCTGATTTGATCTATTTTTTTTCTAATTTCTCATTACTCTTTTCCGTGTTCTGAGTTAGTTTTTGTTCTAATTTCTCATTACTCTTACCAATATCTTCCCTTGATTGATTTGTAATATTTCTCAGCATTTCCATCATCATTCCAGCATCAAAATTAACATTTCCTGCTATTCTATTCTCACTTTCTTCACTAATATTTCCTCCTTCAAATTCTATATTGTTTGAGCTATTTTCCGAAACCTGTATTGAATTACAGCTAACTGTTACATTATGCCCTTCCATAATTGTTTCTTCAGTATTATTAGTGGACATTGCTTTCTTAATTCCTCCACTTCTCAACAACATTTAAGTTCTCACAACTTTTGTTTTGTTTTAGGATACACATAAAATTTACAATTTTCTAACCTTTATGATGCTATCTGATAATGTTGCTTTGATGTCCAGCTTCCTGCCCTTCTCTCCTGGATGTATATGCCACCTCTGCGTCGCAGTATGATGGATCCTCGTCGTCTCGCTGTCTTGGTGTCGAATTCCACTGTTGTCATCTGTTCTCGTAGTTGCTAATGTCCTCTCATCCGCGTCGTTGGTCGTTCTGGTGGTTGTTTCTGGGATCTGCGTCTTGTAATTAATTGCACTGCTCCATTCACTTCACGTCTTGGTTATTTCGCCCCTTCCTGGTTATTATGTCTCTAGGTGGTTATTTCGCCCAACGTTGGGCGCCAATTTGTCGCGGTAATCTCTCGTGTTATCTTTTTTTCTGAGCGCCTATTATTGTTTTACTATTTTGAATTTTGGGTTCTTTGTCCTCCGGCTAGCTATTATTACTTAGTCGAGCAAATATCTCTTGAACAGGGTGTGTAATCGGAAAGGAGTTGTTACTAAAAGATAACACTGATAAAAGAATTTCTTTTTACACTTTTATTGCCGTCACACTTAATAAATTTCATATATTTAATCTTGATACACGCCTGACTGAAACTGCTATATTTTCGAATGTAACTACAATCACTTATTTGCCGCGCACTATTAATTCGTGTATTTCACATTTTGTAACTAACTTTACGACGCGAGAGATTCTGTAGAATTGCGTAATGTGTACTTCATGAATGCTTCCGTGTAACCCACGAGAGAGATTTCTTAGAACTGCGTAACGTTTGCCTTGTGAATGATTCTGTAGAACTGCACGATACTTGTCTTTGGCTCCAGAATTTATACTCCCTCACCCGATATGCCTAAACATTATAATAGAGCTGATATTGGTTAATAAAGTGCGCCAACATTAGCGTCTATTCTTTTAGCCAATAAAAATTACAAACACATATGCTCTAGGGATGGTACTCCCTCCATTTCTAAAGAAAGGCACGCTAACCTGACGTCATTTGTTTGTCTCTTCTAATTGATAAATAACTCACCCCATCACTTCATTGTTACCCGCTCCTATTGTCAGTTTCAATGAGGCCGTGTAAACCTATTTCCTAACAATGCTTATAGTTAACAAACATCTCAAATCATTGCCATACAATAATGTTGATTTACACTACAATCACTCTGACATTCACAGTTTTGTGATATAAAATACTGCCTCAATTTTGGAAAAGTTTTTAAACACCAGAAGAATTTTAAACCATATCTGTTGTGAGACTGTATTCCTTAGTAAAGAATTTAGGCATATGGAATTGACTTTAAAACGATACATGTAGCACAATAAGCCAAAGGTTGAAGTGCGTCCGGAGCAATGACGGAAATCTGTATCGTATAAGACAAGACAAGAAGATACTGATCTATAACCTCAATCAGAGGTTGTTTTGTCATCGTAAAACCTTAGTTAGTTATCTTCAATGGTTTCTGATAATGCGGGTAATTTATACCAGAAAATGTTACTTACAAAAAAGCTGTTAAAGTTAAAAATGCAGAAAAGAAACTTATATACTCGTATTTGCAAAAAAAAAGCCCACGGTTTGGTCATACAGAAGTTTACAATTTTTAGAGCAAAACTTCGAATAAACTTTAGGTTAAAGTTTATCCTTCTACTCCGAGGTGTGTATTTTGTTTTCCTGAAAAGGTGTGGAATGCTTACAATCAGTACAAAATTGTAGATGCAATACTATTCTTAAAATTTATATTTATACTTTAAGTATTGTGCCTATATGATAAAATATATATCAAATTAAATACAAAATTCCAATTCATAAGACTGCATAAAAACCAAAATGTGTATCCTTTTAGGCAATTTCCTTCATTTAGTCCTGCCTTAAAGAATCAAATTTTTCATGATTTTTTCATGTGTTACTAGAGATAAAATCACCATAAGTTATAAGACAGGTACCACAGAAACCAATTAAATGTTATCCTAGCCGTAATGTGATGGAGCCAGCCGCTGATGCCATGGCCTTCAACGCAACGCGGGCCGACAGCTCAGTAGGAGATTGTCCAGCTCATTTAAACAATTCCAGGAAGGCCTGCTAGCCGTAAGGTGATCGCTCTGGATCCTTCTGTTGTTCTCGGGCTTGCCAGAACATTCAGCACGACTTTCCAAGAACTCTGTATCCATATATAAGCGATTGCTCTCGTGACAGTGGGGGAAGTCGAGTCGAATACGAGGAGTTATAGTTGTTGAAGTTCAAAAGAGTCAGTCAGCGAGCGATTCTCTGAGCGAATTCGTGACGACTGTTGTGACGTGCAGCGAGTGATACTGCGGAGCGACGTGTTGTGGAGATCTTGTGTTGGACTTCCGAGTGAAGTGAACTGTCCTGAAGAGGCTGCGTTACGAAGACAGAAGTGGAGGAGCGGATAATTGAACTAGTTCACCTTGGACAAAGTGACATTAGTGAAGTGAACGCCCAGCAAATGTGAACTACATAAAAACGAAACGCTGACAGTGAGAACTAAAAAAAGTGACAGTTGAAAAACTTAACGAAGTCACAATATCCTAGAAACAAAAGCGATTATATTAGAGACTACCATAGTCGCACCTTATATAAACCGATAGCAAGTTTGAATTTGAATACGTTAGATAGTTTAGTGATTGGGTTAGGGAGAGGGCCATAGTAGCTTAGTTGATAAGAGATGACTTGGAAATCAGAAGATATGTGGTGATAATCCATGCTAAGGCACGCATTTTTCAAATATTTATCCCCTTTTCTTAACTTTTTTATGCTTTAAATGGGGTGAAAAACAATATTAGTCATAAGTTTACTTGTAAGTCATAAGTACAAGTGCACCACAGAGTGTCAGTGACAAGCCAGTGATGTTTTAAAATAAAACATTTAAGGTAAATAAAACTTATAAGCTTACGTTTTATTTCTTAAACTGGCCTTAAAATTAGTTTTCGATATCAACGAACAGTAATGGATGAATTGTGCGGTGTAAAACCAATGTTTGTTAAAAGAAGTGTGTTTTCCTGTATAGTTATTGTCTTATTTTCACCGAAATCGCAGGTTTTCAAACATTATCTGGTAGCGTAACAGTTTGCTATACTGTGGGAATATGAGTGCTGAGGATAATGACTGCAACGCTTAAACTTAAGACTTTTTATATTATAACACGGGCACCATGTATCGTTGTTGGTGCTTAGCAAAACATGCTATTTGTCATTGTAGGTATTGTTTGTTTTAGTTTTTATTTTGTTTTCCTAATATATCTGAGAAAGCATTTTATGTTACAATTTTAAGTTTATTTAGTAATGTTGAAGCAGCGTATTTTCGTTTAAATTAAAGACAAAACCTGTAATATAGACGGTGGCAAACGAAAGTTTATTAGCTGATTCAATTGGCTACGAAGTTAGCAAAACAAAAAATGTGAAACAAAATCTGTATATAATGAAAGCAACAATACCCAGAAGTACTTAAATAACTCAAGTGATTCTCTGGAAAATATATATATATATATATATATATATATATATATATATTGAATGAAGCTTGATAATCAAATTAAATTATGACTTTAAAACTATGCAATTGTGAATGACACTATCAGCCGTATTGACAGCCTGTTTGGATATTGCACCTTGTTACTATAGTAATCAATATACTTAATTCGATGTTCAGAAACGTTTATAAAATTGAATACATTTAGGATTAAAATAGCACATTTTAATATCGATTTTACAAGTAAATCTTACTAAAAGCTAATTATGCTATATATTTCTCCAAAACACTTGAAAGGATAACACGCTTCTAAAATTGTTTTTCCTCCCACGGAAATACTCTACATAGCCTCTTTCTAGAAGATATATAGAGTTAGATTAGAGAGGTTGGTGGCTTATATTAAGGAGGTTTCCATTTGGTAAGAATTTTATACCGTGGCTCAAATCCCGGCCGTGACTCGAAATTTTTTAATCTAGAGCTTTATTGCCATAGATGAAGCTAAATATAAAACTGAAATTGTTTCATCCAAATGTGTGGGTTTTTTTACACTTAAGCTCTATCAAAAAGCATTTATTAATGAGTAACGCTGTAAATACTACAGAATTTTAATCAGTAAATAAATTCCACGAAAACTGATAAGAAGTACACAAAATTATAAATAAAATCTTAAAGCCAAAGATGTCCAGCGAAGACGCAGGGAAGCTTTTTAAGAATTACATTGATTAACTAGGAATGTCTTTATCACTTTGCTTTTTTATTCAGGAAATACCATAGAAAAACTATGCTAATACTTATAGTAACAGTTTTATTAGTTCGCTGCCCTGTAATAAAGATGGTATATATACGTTAACTGCATCATCTATTAGAAGAATATTACAAGTAGGAGTTATAAGCAAATGTTTGCTGTGTAGGTGAGATTGTCAAGACTCTTAGTAGTCTAATTTATCTGATCAAAATTTTAAGGGAGATAAGAGAAAGTAAAGCATAAGAATGTATAGAATTAAATAATATAGAGATGACCTGAATATATACTCATTATAGACGACAGAAATGGTTTTCGACGATGCTTTTTTATCAACCTCTCATTCAATTTGTCATGGTGGAAAGTTGAATTTTCGTGTATTGAATGCTGATAGTCTAACCTACCTGCATGTTTTTCATTTTACTGTACTTATATGCATGAACTGCATTAAGTCGTGTAACTTTTTATATATTTATTATTGTAGGTATGAGGTATAATCATCATTGATAGCTCAATTTTACCGTTTAAGTTTTACCTCGTTCTTTACTTCCTTTTTATTTGTTAATATATCTACACTTACGATTCAATTCATACAGCAGCTAAGTGTAAGCTGAAAGTTAGTGATTATCTTAAAGTCCCAAAACTAGGCATGGATAATCAAACGCCAGTTCACCACCAAGGTGAATGTTAGTGACCTTGCTACTGGAACCACCATCTTCAAAGCTGACAGTAATTAATTTTATTTTCGCGTAAGAAATATCTCTATTCTTCATTATCGTCACATAGATAGTGTGCAATATACAGGTATTAACTGCATTCTAAAATCTTGGAAGCAGAAAAAAGTCTGTTTCGTCTCGTATTTTAAAATTCTTCTTCATTTTCCAATGAAGCATTTACCGCATTTTTACAGAAATATTCGAATGTAAAACGTCTCTAGCTGTAACAGACCATAATTATGGATTCTGTGTCAGCGTGTTCCTCTAACATTTATTTTGCTTGGTGCACCAACTTGCACCAAAGAACTTAATAATGAAATTACTCTGAAAATAAAACTGTTTCGAACATCTGAACACCCAGGTTTCTGGCTTATTAAAAGTTGCAATGCCAATCGCCAATAGTTCAACTCCATGATTTAGTGATGGTGTGTGGGAATGTGGGGAGAGAGACAAGCGTGATTGCGCATGTGCGCGCTCGCAGCAAATGCCCGTGAACTAATGATCTATTCTGATTCCACCACAAATTAAAGAACGGAAACAAGTTCGACTAAGACGTAGAAGAGCAAATGCATGGAAATATAGCAAATCAGTAATATGAAATAGATGTGTTAGTTTCGCAAACTTCATTCCCATAGGAATTCAACAAACGTTTAGAATACACCTTGAAGTGGTATAATGTTATTCATATTTAACATTTTTGTAGCCCCACGTTGTGGTAGCCAATTTGAAGAGGTATACTTGTAATATTATTTAATTTGTTGAGCCCCACGTTTGGGAGCCAATTTGCGGCGGTATACTTATAATGTTTGTGTATGTGTGTTTACTTCACGTGGTGAAGCCATTTTGTGATGTGATTCTTTGTTAGGTTTGTAGCTCCATCTGATGTTAGCTATTTGCGGTAATATTAGTGTTTGTTTGAAAGAATGCGATTGTTATTTTATTTAATTTTTGTTTACTGTCCTCCGGCTCGCTATGATCTTTTTAGTCGAGCACGTCTCTTTATACAGGTTGTGTAAACGGAAAGGAGTCTTTTATCCAAAGATAACACTGAGGAAAGAATTTGTTTTACACTTTTATTGTCGAACACATTCACTATCACATTTTACACATTGATCTAGACACTCGCCAAACTGAAACTGTTATAACAACTTCTTACTGATCACTTTTAATTCACGTACTTCAACCTTTTGTATAATTAACTTTACAACACTTGAGAATTTTCCTAACTCTGCTACGCGTAACTTGCGAATCGATAGCCGACGTATACTTTACAAATATTTCTGCTGGACTGAGTGCGACGTGTAGCATACAAATATTTTCGACGAACTGACGGGGTCTATCTCTAACCTAGCCCTTTTTATACTCCTACACCCCGATATGCCTAAAGATTATAACTGAGCTGCTATTGGCTAATAAAACGCGTCAACATTAGCGTCTATTTTTATATCCAATGAAAATTATGAATACATATGCTCTAGGGACAATGTTCCAGCAAATTCTACAGAAAAACGCGCCAACATTACGCAACTTCCTCGTCTCTAATAATGATAAACAGCTCACCCCCTCGCTGCATTATTGCACGCTATTATTGTCAGTTTTAGTAAGGCATTAAAAACTTACTTCTCAACAATAATTACAATCAACAAACATCTCAAATCAATGTCACATAAAAATGCATATTCATACTATAATCACTCTTTACATTTAAATAATTTGTGATACAAATTACTGCATTAACCTAGTAATTGAAAGACCTAAACCGAGATTCGAATTATGCAATATCCATGGTCAATAATACTTAGAAAGAAAGTAAACGTCGAAACAAACATTTCAATATTCGCTCTCATTCTATTAATTTTAATAGTTTATTTTGGAGCACCGTTAAAACTACGTATTCAGTATGTGAGCATAAATTAATATAAATATTCACTGTGATTAACATTCACGGCAACCCAAAATCACAGTCCAAAGCTCCCGAATAGGCAAACAATCTTGCAACATAAGCAATCTTGAGGATACTGAATACGGTCTACGGCTATTCCTGATGCATTTCTAAGACTCCTGTATAATAACATCCAGTGTGACAAATGAATAGTGCGGAAGTATGCATCTACACTTTTATGAAATGGACTGTCATAACGTGACACGCTATGAAGTTTGTGAATAATAAGCCGGATTTTTCTTATCCGTCACATGTGCTTGTCTTCCCGCGTACTGTCTGGTGTTTTTTATTTAATAGTCATGTGAATATAACACATCCGATTTTTAAAGTAATATTTAACGTCAATTTTTACTGCATACCACAGGCGGTGGACACTGATGACATATGCAATTAAATTGTAATTGGCGAAGGAAATTTGGGAGGGAAACGTTCCATGCGTAAATCTAGAGTAACTCCCCGGCATTTGCCAGTTACCAGAAAAACCTGGAATGAAACCTCAGTCAGGAAGGAGGTTCCTTGTTGGATTTGAGCCGCAGACTTCCGCTTCACGAGTCCGTATTTTAACGACCTCGGTCACGCCAAGCGCACCCCTTACTTGGTTCTAGCATTACACTTAAGTTTGTCTTACTCCCTCCCTTTTCCTTCGCTCCTGAGCCGAAACCCACCTGTGTTCATAGGTTAATATTTGAGTGTCAGACTTTTGATATCAAACCAATCAAGATGAACTCATTCAGTTGATGTGGGCCGTCGTTGGGAAGCATGTCTTCCAGCTCAGGTGAAATTTTTCATACTTCTCGCTTTCACCACTCACCTGTTCTTGATCTTTGTTCATACGCTTATGCGTGTCACCAGTCATCAAAGCTAGTTTAAAAGATATGCTAATAATCAATAAAAAGGTTCCTTTCCTCAAAAATAATTCGCCAAGATAATTATTTTACTTAGTAGTTTTCTTAAGCAATCATGGTAATTTGTTTTATACCATGAATATATGCATAACTAGTTATGTTTATTTCCCAGCTTGTACACCACGCTGAAAGTCTTTACTTTTGTGCACCCGCTGTTATGTGGAGTAATACACTTTGGTGGTAGCAGAGAGCGAATCAAGTTAACTGGCATAAACAAGCGCCTTGCTCCCGGAATTTCCATCACGGACAGAGTAGCCGGGGCTGGGCGAAGGGCCATAAATTCGCGTCAGAGTTTCCGAAAGCGATCCCAGGGAAGGTGAACGTCATTAGTGAGGCCATTCGAGGAAAACAGCGCGATACGGCCGGCGAATAACTCATCAAATTTGTTCGCTTTTTCTCGAGGAGATTGAACTTTTACATTATGACAATCACCGGCATTGTGTTGGTCATAAATCTTTATTCCGGTAACATATTGTTTAACATCGGCGCAGTAAGTGTTGCCAGTGTCATCCATAACAATGTGGATAGACCGCTCGCATAACAAAATTAGTGTTATGAGGTCTCTTTATGCTATTATTTAGTTTAATTATATCCCAGTTTTAGTTTCTAATAAATCAGAAAATGCTCGATAGTTAACATTTACTGCTCCATAAGGCGCACAAAAGATTATCGAATGAAAATGGGAGCAATGAAATAAAAATGTGTATGTTTGAAAAATTCCATTGCTTTCAAAATGAGAACTTTTCTTTCCTTAAAATTTGTTTTATGATACCAACAGCCTTGGTAAGTTAATGAACTTCAGCACTCAATTTAGAACTTAGCGTATATACTTATTTAATCTTTGAAATGTCGTAACAAACCGGATGGAGCATTTTCAGAACAATTATTGCCGCCGGAAGAAATGGAAGAGAAGGGAAACGCCTGAAGAGGCGTCGTGATTTGCAGAAGCTTCTGAAGTTGGTTATACTGGAACATTCGAGACTACTACAAGTTCTCTGGAAAATATCTCCCATTCTAAAGGTACATCTGGCATCGTCGTCATTTGGTCGCTTAACCGTTAGAAGTTAGGTGAAACCGAAGCAAGGCGTGTGAACCATTCTTGCTAGGAGCGTACAGATTCTTATTTCCAGTGTTTAGGGAAGCAAGGCAATGTGGGCTAAACCCGATCCCCACAACAACATTTCAAACTTTTAAAATACCAAATACTAACCCCAGCAGATATGCCATCGGTTTAAAAATTCCGTTCGAAATGCCGCAGGGGAGAAGAAGCAACATGTCGTATTCCATGGAAATGATTCTCTTCTTCGGCTTGTTCATTACAGAGAATGCTGTGTTAAAAAGTTCTGCAAAATTATGATTGCTGCATGTCCAGATGGAAAAATGTGAACTTATTTGTAATTCAGTTTTATTTATTTTTAATCTGTTATTTTAGAAAACCATATTTATTGTATTTACACAAAACGTTCAGCTCT
This sequence comes from Deroplatys truncata, assembly GCA_030765065.1. NCBI lineage: Eukaryota > Metazoa > Arthropoda > Insecta > Mantodea > Mantidae > Deroplatys > Deroplatys truncata. Next base: position 175,099,181 of record CM060981.1, read on the forward strand.
ATTTTCAATCTGACTTCAGGGACCTAGTTCCGTTGTCGTGATTGCCTAATTGCATCTGAAGCTTTGCTTGCCTCAGCGTAGATGGTCAGCGTAGGAAAACCTTTCGTTTAAAATCGTCACTACTTTGAGGAAAGTATTAGCAGCAAGGCATTGGCTGCAACGATGCAAAAATAAGATGAACTTTATCGCGATTAAAAAACGTGCTGCGCTGAAATTATTGATGATAAGTTTTTTTAAGTTACTTTTGATACTTTTTATGCTTATTTTTCCTCCTCTTTAACATCTTTGGAAGAAATGTGAATCTATTAGGCAGAAAATCTCAGACTTTCCGGCCTATCTTGGATTCCACAAGCCGTTTAAACTGTTACTACTCGACTAAGTCCATCATTTATTTTAACACTCTGAGAATTACACAAAACTATAAGTGCAGTTGGAACAAGAATATGAATATAATTCCGGCCTCCAAAGAAAATACGTTTAACTGATTCACCTACAATTCTAAGAGACTGGACATGGCGCATAGTATTTTCTCTTCAAGAAAGCAGAGAAGCAATAGGCCAAAGCTGCTCCTGGGTCCACATAAATGATTCCATTAATGACACGCATTGAACTCCATAATAAATCTGGTTTGCAAAATCTTGCCTCTCAAACATTGTTATGAATTAATGTTACAAAATAAATTTAGAATTAAAACAAGGAGCTGTTGACGAAACTCAAAAGAATTAGGAATTTTTAAAAATCAAATAAAGGGGAATAGAAAGAGAAAGGACCATAAAATTAACTTTGGTTGCGGCGCCTTGGAAATGAGTATTCAAAGCTGAACTTCAGACAGAAGGCACAATGATCACTAAATATTAGTTTAATAAATAATTATTTTTTGCGCCTCAGTAATCGCTATTTTCAATCGCCATTTTGAGACTTGGAGTTGTATCCAACGATCATGTGTTTAAAAGAATCTGACATTTCGTTGCGCACTATGGAGTATGCCATCGGTTTGGAACATAGAATATTCAGATTGCCTAACCGCAACTCCATAGTCAAGAAGTGGGAATTTCAATACGAGTATTGATGTGTTTGATAACGGATGCCTAGGCAGTTTGAAATATCTAATCTCCCATTCTTAGTTATGGCGGAAGATGTAGTTGTAGCCTAAAAAAATGTGCACTTCGATTATATACTCTAAAGTCCTATCGCATTTTACACTATTGATCGGAATAAAGCTGTTCAGAAGCATCTAACGGCTAGTTGCAGGTGGTAATATCCAATAAACACTGGAAAGAAACCGCAAAATTTAACATTCTAAATGACTCTTGGTGTAGTTTATACCCAAGTAAAGATAATAATAAACTGCAATTATGTTCATTGCCTAAACGATATCACGTAATGATTAGTGTACATCTAAAAGTATTGAATAATTTCTGTAATGGAATTATAGGATATCATGAACTTTTGTTACAGAAGGCAATACATTCGATCCAAAATTCAACATAGCACTTTCATCAGAAATGTATATTCTGGCTCCCGAAATCAATAAAAAACGAATGGAAAAATAATGGAAATTTCATACAAGTAAGGAATTTCATACTAAATTTATGGAATGCTTTAGTATATAAGGAATATGAAGGGCTGTCATTGTTTCCATTGTTGATATTCTGGGCTGAAGATATGGTAATCATCTTTAACAAGAATCGAGAAAGATAGCTGATGCATCGCTGGGAGAATCGCCGTTCAGTAAGGTGTCACGTGAGGTTGGGAATGATTACGGTTACGGTAAATGATGAGAAGCCACTCAACAGAACGGAGAACTGTCCCTCCGGACTAATGGGGCAATATAAGACCTAAAAGATTTGCAACCTCCGGCTCTACAGTAGTGAAAATCTAATGTGTTACATTCACATACTTTTCTTTGCCGCTTCTCGTTTATTAGTAGTATACAAATTATTCCTACGAAAGTTTATTTTTCTATATACTTCATTGTAATCGAGATAAACGTTTGCAAAAATATCTATATTCACACTTCATTACGGTACGAAGAGAACAGCGATCGTCAAATGTTTAAGAACCGGACGGTATATGTTGATTAAAATTCCATTCTATTTCTATGCAATCGCGAGAAATAACTGAAGATCGATGGGACTTAAAAATAATGACAAGGTATTGAAGAAGTCGAACCATTAATAACGAATATCTTTGAAATGGATAATTTCACGATAAATTTATTTGAAATAAATTGTGTGTCTTTGTATAGTATCTACGTTTTCACCTATCTATTAACGTTTAGCAGTTATACAAGATTACACAAAATCCCTTCAAATGAGAACTTCCAGACTATTCTCCAAAAATTCAAGATAAACGTTTTATTTGACATGTAAATATTTTAATACCTGGTGTTTTAATCAAAATGATTAGAACCATTTCTTTCAAAAAATAAAAAAATTCCATAAAGTTACATGTAAAGGGTAGTTTCAGGTTAAGGCATTTTCTTGAAAATCTTCGAGTCGCATCTTTGGAAGGTGCTGAATCTAAATAACAAATTTGGTATTTATCCGACATTCTGTTGTTGAGTTATGCACATACACTCTTTCGGATATTTTTCTAAAAATGTTTTCTTTGGATTGAAGGTTCTTCAAAACACATATTTTCGGTGAAATATCGATATGGATTTTTGGGTGGAATGCAATACATTCTCTACCTGTTATGTACGTGTTAGAGCAAGTAAAAATATTTGATTATTAACATTAAAATGTTTTCTTTCAATCTTTGTTCACATGGCTTTACCCTACCAAGCATGCGCTCATAAATGTAGCTACTCTCCGTAAAATGCCACTTTCGGAGCTGTGCTACTTTACAATCACAATGCATTTAGAAAATTTACATGACCCAATATCTTAGTTATTGGTTGCTTGATCTATTAAAAATCGTGAGTTAAAATATCGTGACTTTGAGATACTAATATGACAAAGAACATCTAAATATTTACATTTTTTAACACGTGAAATGTTTTCTTTAACATTAGATTATATATAGATGTGTAATCAAGAAAGGAGAGAAAACGTATTATAAGAAATATGTGGAATTCACGTCCAAAATCTGTTTAAAGTATCGACATTTCAAAAATATTCGTTGCTATCTTTATGTTTTTGTGCCCTTTAGATATCTAAGGAATCGGAGTGACCAGTTGAATCAAAAGGTCAGTGTTGAGATTTCCCTGAAAATATACGTTTTGATGTACCTTGAAACAAAAAGTATTTATTTCTAGGTTTCATGGATGGGTGCATCTGTAAATAGAGAACTAAAAACTGATGATTGCATACATACCAATTTTCATACTTTCAGTCTGACAGCGATTAAACATGCTAGGCGAGTATATAAACGAAAAACCTCCTCACCCCAAAGAACTATTTAAATGTTCTATACTTTTTTAATTCTAAAAATGACTATCAGTGTTTGTATGTTTAACGCACAATAACTTTATATCCTCTTAATTTTTAATGAATACTAAATAGCTGGGAATTAACAACAGAGACAAAACCTTACTGAAGGAAAAATGTAGAGCTTGCTGAAAACCGCAGTATATGAAAAATGTTTTGGCATCTGGAAGTCTTAAAACTTCCAACTTTAGTCTCCACTTATTAATTTATGAAAATGGATCATTATTCTCACTTTTTGTCATAACCTCAGGGTAAACAAAGTCGAATTTTCATGTGATGTTGAAAACTGTGACCATATTTTGTATGCAAACTACTCTTTTATCTTCCAGTTTGACAACGTTTCTATAAGTATATATTTTAATTGTGAATAGAAGAATACTTTATATTAGATAATATTTTACCGGGTTTCTCTTAAATGGTAGTCTTCAACTCCAACGGCAAAACGAAACCGTTCGTGCTGTTGAGGTGCAATGGTTCGCCGATTTTACGTTACATAATGCTAACAATGTGACACAATATATGAATATGTTACCTTACCTTTGATTACCAAAGGCGTTTGAATTTATGCTTCTCTGTATCCATACAAGTCTGGCACTTTTGAACGCATTAGTTGTTAAAAATATGAATATCTACAGCCGAAATATTGGAAAACGCACACTGAGTAATGTATTCTGATTCCTTCAGCACACGGAGATTTGCTGCATAAACTTAAACTTTAAACTTTCTCACATAACTATAAGTAGATTTACATCTGGAGAACAAGCAGACCAGTCAGTTATTCTTATCTCAAATAAACTTTGTAAGGCAACGTAGAGATTTTCTGGGACTTGTTTCCACGAAAGACCCGACTTCACCTAATTTTTCTTCGGTTAAAGTTCTTGACTATCCACATTTCTTTTTGTGTATCACGACACAGACCTGTACATTTTTCTAACAACCTGTACATCGTGGATTCGTTAGGAACGGCGCATCGATGGATTTATGTATAGATTGAAGCTAACAGTCCATACTGGACTCTGTTGGAGCAAAGCTTAGGATAAACACATGCTGTTCTGTAGGAAGCACATTGTAACTTCACACGGTAAACACAATTAACAGACAATTTCACATAGCGTTGTTCCCATCATAGACAATGCAAAACAAAGTTAAAGTGAACTGAAAATGCCACTATCCTCCATTGGGGCTTACGTTAGACTACCACAGAGCGAGGTCACTGAAACGATTAAGAACCGCAATTCAAAATAAACTCGATATAAGGGTTTATTAAACGGCAATGGCTAGAGAGAATTTTGAAAATGTTTTGCAGTTTTCTAAATGTATGAGTGATATGTGTTCAATAACATATTTTCACCAAACAGATTAAATGGAAAAATAAAATAGCATTATTGGTGCTGAAGGTTTTATTCTCGAGTAAGTTACTGGCAGAATCAATCCAGTTGACTGATACAGTGAATGAAACCAAAATGTAATAAAATTAAACGCCTATGTATTTTATTGCTTTTATATCCATTAATTCTCATTAGGTTACTTAATTTTGTAGTTATTCGCTAAGTATTACAAATATACATACTTGTGATTCAAGTTCTCTCACAATTTCGTTGCCTGCGAATTTAGCGATAGCACTTTGTGCTCTCGTTATACTACCACAAATCCTTTGTGGAAAACAAAAGGCTACAAATTAAATATTTTTGGTGTGTTATATTTGGAATATATAGGTATCTGTAGAATAGAAATAAAGATAATGCATTATTTCGTCCTCTAAACCTCGCCCTTCAGCTTCCGATCCGATGAAAGTGCGTACTGGCACGTCCATGGCTTCTGGGTGCTGTCCAGCACTTTCGTTGGAGTGTCATATTGCTCTCACTACACAGCAGCACTTTATCTCAGAGAAGGTGAGGGCCAGTACATGTAACAATGCGACCATTGTCTGACTTAGTTCACCCGCTGGGCACACAACGCTTCCTTAGGCTACGCAAAGACTTGTGGCCACACTGGAAATCTCACGAACATGAAGCTCTGAATACAACTACCCCTGTTAATATCCGCAGGATAAATCTGCTCACGCAAAACAACTTTTCTGAAAAAAAATATTTTATGAATAGAAGTTACTTTTCATTTTCTCTTGAATGGCTGACGTTGAGTGCAAAACAAATGATACATGTTTTACGTCTTCAACAGCCTGCAATTCCATGGGCGCTGTCACCGTTCATGGTAGGTAACTAAACTTCAAACGTAATGTTTAAAGCAGTTTAAAGAATTATAGAAAATCATCTGTCTTACCCAAAGCCGTATGTGTTCATTCTGTGAGTATAAGAGGTTAAAAAAATCTGATGTGTTACACTCACATGACTTTCTCTACTCTTGTAAAAACTATTTTTTACAAACGCTTATTCTCCATCTACTTCATGTTAATCGAGATAAACATTTGCAGGCTCTATCTTATTCCTAATTTTCTTTTAGATGTAAGGGGAATATATATTTACAAGAACAATATAGAAATACAGTAGACTTTAAGCACAAACATATCTCTTAATAGCTGGTTGCTATGTGCAGCACCATTCCTCTTTGCCACAGATTAATACTCTTTGCATATACAAGACAAAAAATGAATAACGAATTCCCATTTGAGAAAATAAGTATTGAAAAATTTAAAGGAATAACAAGCAGTAACTCGAAAATGGTTCACTCAACAAAATAAATGTATATGACATAAATTGTGTATTTTAACACGATCTACATTTTTTGTGTAGTAACATTTTGTCTATCTCTTATGGTTTACCAGTTATACAAAAGTCGTTCACAATGAAGAATACTTTTGGAGATATTCCCAGAAAATTCAAGATATACATTTTATTTGTCATGAAAATATCTTAACATATGATATTTTAATCAAAATCGTTAGAGCTACTTTTGAGAAAATTAAAATTTTCGCAAAATCTTCCATGTAAAAGGTAATCTGGGGTGGGGGATTTTCTTGAAAACCTTCGTGTCGCATCTCTGGAAGATACTGAACCTAAATACCAAGTTTGGTGTTTATTCGACTGTTCGTTTCTGAGTTATGCTGTTCACAGACAGACACACACACAGACAGACATACACACAGACACACACGGACATGTTTTCAAAAATGCTTTTTTTTGGATTCAGGGATCCTCAAAACATGTATTTCCGGTGAAATCTCGGTATTGAATTTTTGGGTGGAATACAATACATCCCCTACTTACTATACGTAGTAGAGAAAGTAATAAGGGGAGGAATGGTTCTTGACAATTGAGAGTAGTCTGCAGTTTTCACATGTACCTAAAGATAAGCGTACAAAGTTTTGTTCACACTGGCCAAATGATGCAAATTTGTATATAAGGGGTGAGAAATATGAGTAGGCGTAGTCTTTTTAAATTGTAAGGCGTCCTCTAACTCAGGTGCACTAATCTGTAACCTGATAAAACTTTGTAGTTTTGTCTAAAAGAGGTTCAAAATAAAGTTATAGGTAGCTTTCAATAATTCAAAATACTATATAATGCAGAATTATGTTGTTTTAGAAGTTTTTAAGGTGACCTGTCATTTTTGCAGGTCCTATAGGATAATCGTAAATATTTTGAACACATTGGTTTAAACATAATGCATTTCTGCATAAAGAGATGAAAGTATTGCCGTGGTAGTTTATGAGCGTTATAAGGTTGCCTATAATTTCATAGGATCCTACAAAGTGTACAATTTTTCATAGAGCGGCCAAAGGATATTGATTTGAAGTTTAGGGTTGAAAATAGTGATTGAAAATAACGAAAGCAGAATTTTGGTTAAATAGTTAAACCAAGGTTATGAAAATTTTTCAAAGTTCTACCATAATCATACTTCTTTTGATGGTGTGATTCAGTTTTCAACTTCTTTCTTTTTAGTTAATTCTTCCTCTCATCTTCAAAAAAACCAATTAGATGTATATAACGGTATTATTTATAATGTTATTCTTATTTAACATTATTGTAGCCCCACGTTGTGGTAGCCAATTTGCGAGTGTATTACTTGAATGTTTGTTTACATCAGTGTTGAAGCCATCTTGTGACGTCATTCATTTGTTCGGTTCGTAGCTCCATCTAGTGTTAGCAATTTGTGGTAGTATTAGTGTTTGAAAGAATTTTAAGTTTTGTTTACTGTCCTCCGGCTAGCTATTATTTCAGTCGAACATATCCCTTGATCAGGGTTGTGTAAACGGAAAGGAATCTTTTATCCAAAAATTACACTGATGAAAAAATTTGTTTTACACATTTATTGTCGAACACGTTAACTATCACATTTATACATTGATCTTAACACTCGCCAAACTGAAACTGTTATAATAACTTCATTACTAATCACTCTTAATTCACGTACTTCAACTTTGTGTATAATTAACTTTATAATGCTTTAGATTTTCGTAACTTGTGAATCTATAGCCGAGGTATCTCATACAAATATTTTAACGAACTGACGAACTGAAGACGACGTGTAGTGCACAAAGAATTTTGATGAACTGAGCGACTGAAGGCGACGTGTAATGTGTTGAGATTTTCGATGAACTGCCCGCGATCTACCTCTGACTTGGCTTTTTATACACCCACTCCCCAATATGCCTAAAGATTATAACTGAGTTACTATTGGCTAATAAAACGCGCCAACATTAGCGTCTATTTTAATATCCAATGAAAATTATGAATACATATGCTCTAGGGAAATATTCCAGAAGATTCTCAACGGAAAAACGCGCCTACATTACGTAACTTCCTCGTTTCCAATAATGATAAACAGCTCACCCCCCCTCGCTGCATTATTGCGCGTTATTATTGACAGTTTCAGTAAGGTTGTATAAACTTACTTATCAACAATAATTACAGTCAAGAAACATCTCAAATCAATGTCACATAAAAATGCATATTCATATTACAATCATTATTTACATTTAAGTAATTTATGATACAAATTACTGCATCATTTGCCCCACTAGAAACATAAATATAAATATTTACAACTTGTTTGGAAATTTTATAATTGGGTTTTTAGTCTCCTAAACCTTGGAACACACGCTATCACTTTCACTTAACACTTCACACGTATTCAACACACGACATATGTTGTTGTTTTTTTTTTATCTCGGCACTACTTACTGGCTCTGGTTTAATGTGTTTAGACATTAATCTAACATTACAATTTTTTTTATATATAGCAAAATACTGTACCCTGAATTATTTAATTACTGTTACAAAATTGCTTACTTTCTTAAGTTGTTGACAAAAATTTAGTCATTTAAGAATTTTTTTGTAATTATTAAACATTTTTACTAAAAATATTCACCCTCTACACAAATATATTTTCATCTCTTAAATCTAGTCACTGTTTCACATTTTCTGTTTGCTACATAAGTATTTGTTTTTAATTATTTTTACCCATTTTTGTTATTTTGTACTTTATTTTAACAATACTCTTGGAATTGTATTTACGTACTTTTAATTTAATATCATATTAAGTTTCAATCTTTGCATTCTTAATTTTCAAATATTGTTACAGTTACTAAAAATTTAAATTTTTTTTTAAACATTTCTTTTTTTTTTAATTTATTTCTCTTTTCAAATGACATATAAATAATTAACCCTCTTACGTTTCAATACATTTCTCTGCAAGTCATCTTTAACTATCCAGCATTTACTTTACATCTCATTGCTATTTACCCTCCTGGATCAATTTGTGTGTGGCTAAACATTACTCGTAGCTGTATCCTAACCTTCAAATTTTTGTTCATGAATAACCTCTTGTATTCATATGACATTTCATCCCAAGATATACTTTGAAAACAATCTAAAGTTTCCTGAACTACACATCTTTTAACAACTGTCATTTTCAATTCTTCTGCTATCATTTTAGTTTGAGAATACTCTGACAAATCTGTACTAAACTGTACTGGACTGGAGTTTTCATTTTGAACATCTTGGTACTTGTTAATTTCAGAAGTTAGCTTTCGATTATTTACACGCAAAACTTTAACTTCTTCTTACAACTTATTTCTCTGTGTTTCTGACTCCTTCTGAATTTCAGATATTTCCCCTCTGAAATTAACTTGCACCTGAATTAAATCTGCATTTGTAGCCTCCATCATCTCTCTTAACTCACTTGAAATGCTACTCATTCGGCTACCTAACTCTGTACATTTTACATCAACATGTTCAAACTTAGTATTAACCTCACATTTTTGGTCTGATATTTCCCTGCTCATTTCTGACATTTTCTTTGAAACCTCGCCTATCTCATTTGCTATCATTTCCTGATTTTGATTTCTCATTCTCATCATGCTACTATCTAGCTCCATGAATTTCTTTTCAATTTCTTCCCTGTTTAGTTCTAAGCTCTTACCAATATCTTCCCTCAATTCCCTATGACTCTTTTGCATGTCCTCCCTGTTTTGATCTATTTTCCTTTCTAATTTCTCATTACTCTTACCAATATCTTCCCTCAATTCCCTCTTATTCTTTTCCATATTCTGAGTTGGTTTTTCTAATTTCTCATTAGTCTTACCAATATCTTCCCTTAATTGATCTGTACTCATAATACTCTTATTTAATGTTTCACCAAAATTTCTCATTATTTCCATCATCATACTAGCATCAAAATGAACATTTCCTGCTATTCTTTTCTGACTTTCTGCACTAACATTTTCATCCTCAAATCCTACATTGTTTGGACTATTATCTGTAACCTGTATTGAATTACAGCTAACTGTTACATTATCTCCCTCCATAATTATTTCTTCAATATTATTAGTAGCCATTATTTTCTTTATCCTACCACTCCTTAAGTACATTTGAAGGTTACAATTTTGTTTTCTAAAAAAAAATTACGATACTCTGACCTTTGTGATGCTGTCTGTTGCTGTTACTTTGATGTCCAGCTTCCTGCCCCTCTCTCCTAGATTTGTATGTCGCTTCGATGAATCTGCGTCGTTTTGTTGTCCTGTAGTTTGAATTTCCCTGTTGCCTTGTAATCTCGGAATTACGATGTCCAATCATCCGCGTAGTCTGTCGTCCCTGTTGTTTCTGGAATATGCGTCTTGTAGATCATTTCACTGCTGCATTCGTTCCACGTCCTGGTTCCTTTCCTGGTCACTCTGCTACTTTCCTGGTCATCGTGTTCCTTTCCTGGTTACTCTTCCCCACGTTCTGGGCGCCAATTTGTAGTAGTTTGGTGTTTACGTAATATGTTTTTACGTAAATTATTAGACCTTGAAGATCTTATATTGTGCTGCTTTTGTTTTGTTTGGTCACATAATTTTAACTACCCCACGTATGGGAGCCAAATTGTAACGGTATTATTTATAATGTTATTCTTAGTTAACATTATTGTAGCCCCACGTTGTGGTAGCCAATTTGCGAGTGTATTACTTGAATGTTTGTTTACATCAGTATTGAAGCCATCTTGTGACGTCATTCATTTGTTCGGTTCGTAGCTCCATCTAGTGTTAGCAATTTGTGGTAGTATTAGTGTTTGAAAGAATTTTAAGTTTTGTTTACTGTCCTCCGGCTAGCTATTATTTCAGTCGAACATATCTCTTGATCAGGGTTGTGTAAACGGAAAGGAATCTTTTATCCAAAAATTACACTGATGAAAAAATTTGTTTTACACATTTATTGTCGAACACGTTAACTATCACATTTATACATTGATCTTAACACTCGCCAAACTGAAACTGTTATAATAACTTCATTACTAATCACTCTTAATTCACGTACTTCAACTTTGTGTATAATTAACTTTATAATACTTTAGATTTTCGTAACTTGTGAATCTATAGCCGAGGTATCTCATACAAATGTTTTAACGAACTGACGAACTGAAGACGACGTGTAGTGCACAAAGAATTTTGATGAACTGAGCGACTGAAGGCGACGTGTAATGTATTGAGATTTTCGATCAACTGTCCGCAATCTACCTCTGACTTGGCTTTTTATACACCCACTCCCCAATATGCCTAAAGATTATAACTGAGTTACTATTGGCTAATAAAACGCGCCAACATTAGCGTCTATTTTAATATCCAATGAAAATTATGAATACATATGCTCTAGGGAAATATTCCAGAGGATTCTCAACGGAAAAACGCGCCAACATTACGTAACTTCCTCGTTTCCAATAATGATAAACAGCTCACCCCCCGTCGCTGCATTATTGCGCGTTATTATTGACAGTTTCAGTAAGGTTGTATAAACTTACTTATCAACAATAATTACAGTCAAGAAACATCTCAAATCAATGTCACATAAAAATGCATATTCATATTACAATCATTATTTACATTTAAGTAATTTATGATACAAATTACTGCATCACATACTCATACTTCTTTTTGTGGTGTGATTCAGTTTTCAACTTCTTTCTTTTTAGTTAATTCTTCCTCTCATCAAAAAAACCAATTATATGTACCAGCATATGTAGTTTCAGAAGGAATGTCCATTTGCTTTTCAAAATCATACCATACATATACCATATTTATGAAGTTTAAAATTAGAAGAAATTTTCTGATATTAACACAATACCTAACTTCCCCTTCAACAAGTCAATTTCAAATTAATTTAAGCCACTCATTTAACCCTTTTGACTGAAAAATTTTAAAACCTGTTACGTTCGCAATAAAGCGCTAAAAATATGCCCTGATATTCACATTGGGATATAAGGGTGGTAACCGGTTTAATACAAGTAGTGAAAAGGTTTGAAAGTTCAAGTCGAAATGAGTACTGTGCATTTCCGACTCTTAACTCATTTATAATAATACTATTTCTAGGCAATCGTTGATAATCACGTTGTAATATTACTTTCTAGTTACTCGTTAACAGCTGTTTTAAGTAACAAATACCTGGCGAGTAACAATCATAAGAATGCTGGATATGAATGTCCGTACCATCACCAACTTTGTTTTCAAATAAACCCCAGAGCGGTTGAATTCCAGGTATGAAGGTTCATTGTCGTCACTTGGTTTTAGCAGAACGTTAAAACATGGTGGAAAACTTTGAGTCGGAAATTGAAGAGGCATAGAAATTTAACCATTCCAAATCAAGGTACGACACATCATATGCTATATTCAAAAAGGTCGTTAGATGAGAAAATGAGATGAAGAAGGTGATTCGGCTAGTTTTGCCTGGTATATGCATCTGAAATCAACTTGAAGCACGAATTGAATGCATGTTAAGAAATAAAACCACAGGTAAATGCAGAAGAAAGACTAAAATTGTAAATATTTAATTAACTATGTGCCATGTCTGTAATAATTAAAACATAAGTTTCTGGTATGAGTAACATATACAGGCTGCAAATACAGCAAATGAGATGGTTAATTTATATCGATGGCAACGAGTTTGGGAAAGCATCATGTGAAGACATGATGAACGGTAAGTTCATGAAAAAACATGATCGTCCAAAAAGGATTTTAGACCCTGTTCTTTTGGAAGTACACACACACACAAACACACACACGCACACACACGCATGCACGCACACATACACATCAGTTTCTGAAACACAAATATGCTGTTCATCAGAAGAAATTCCAACAGCAACATGTGTAGAATGTATTATAAATAACAAAAAGCGGCCATGAATACATCTTGTGTACGAGTATAATGCTACAATCAGTAATTCTAAATTTAATGCCAGGGAAAAGATACCTTTCTTTTTCTTCTCGATTTTTGCTCAAATCTAATTACATGTGTGTTGACTGTGTTGCACAGATCCTTTCTATCTTTATTCATTTCGCAATGAGCTGTGTTTTAATTTAAAATATACCTACTTACGCATTTAATACGTAGAGTAGCTTCGTCTTGTTCTCTTGTGTAGTTACAAATAAAATTAGTAGATGGTGGAGAATCATTTTTTAACATGATTAATCAGGTAATATCAGACGTTGAAGGAATGGTCGGTCAAATTACCCAACGTTCATTTTCACAGGATAAGGTAAAGAATTGGGAAAGAATTATCTTCGGTAGTAAGTACCACGAGTGCTGAAATTTGATTCGGGTTAATTCATGCTTGTTATCATAATTATTCCGAGACCAAAGGTTGAGAAATAATATTATATCTTATAACAACCATGAGCTTGAAAGCTCAATTAAATTACCCAAGAAAAATTATAAGAAACTTGGGCATTCAGGAAGATAACCACAACGCGAGAACTAACCATCTTTTTCTATGTTTTTTTTACTTTTACTTTAATCACTGAAGTGGCTTACTCTTTCATCTCGTACTATGCGGCGTTAAACCTTGTACCGCTTCTTTTATATTTTGAATTCATAGATAAACAAGACTGGCTATTTTTACGTTGTTATCACTCGCCGAATGAACAGGAAAATTGATAAGAACCACATCACTAGTTGAATCGAGTCAGGGATTAATGAATAAAAGAATGAATTTTTTAGAAAACTATGAGTTATTAATTTTTTAACACCATGCTTTAAAATTATCGATGAAGTTGAATTCTGATTAGTTAATAAAGCGTCATTGAAACCATACATTACCTGAAAGCTCCTCGCCTCCTAAACCAAATTCGAACTCGGACCGTTCGGAAGGAGACATGTTATCCCTACACTAAGGAGGTGGGCTGAGAATCACAACATCAATAATGTTGGATAATGTTAAGCTCTCAGGCATGCGCTGCCACTACTATACACATCAGTTTCCAGTCTCACAGTTAAGGGCAGAGTCTTTAACGTGTATGCTTTGTTCTGAATAGATTCTGCTATTAAGAGGGACGCTACATCAGTTTTTCTAATCAAAGGTAAGGAAGGAATACCTGTACAATACGTAGCATGTAATATTTTGGTCAGAAAACTTAAGCTTTAGCTGGTCTTGTGTACTAGTTTTCGTACTGCTTTAAGGAGTGAACGTTTCCCTGGTATTTGCGAACCATTATAGTATACCGTGGTGCTGTCTATTGCAGAGTCTAAGAATTACGTCGTGACCGGTAACATGTTGTGGGTCTATTTCGACAACAATCGGTGAGGTTAATCGGATATCATACATATTTGTTTCTCTGGTATGTAACTTATTTCCATTGGGCTATGTTTAAAAGTAATTTTTATTATATACATTATTAATTATTCTATTCAAATTTTCAGGTGGTACGACATTACCATCAACAGCCAATCACATCTGGAATAGAGGGTAATCTGTCATTACTAGGTGCAAGTTCAAGTGTTAAAGGTACCATACGTCTCTACATACAAAAGTTAAATTAAAATTAAATGAATTGAATCCAAAGTTCAAACAGCCTAGCACTTCACAATCTCCTGAGGGTGTAATGCCTGAAAGAACCGTTTCTAGAGATCCTTCCTAGTCCTGTAAAGAGTGTGAAAATGTAGCGGTTGTTAAGGTAAATATAGGCATGAAATTTCGTGGGAAACAAATTCAGTTAAAAAAATCTGATGTGTTACACTCACATGACTTTCTCTACTCTTGTACAAACTATTTTTACAAACGCTTATTCTCCATTTTAATCGAGATAAACATTTGCAGACTCTATCTTATTGCTAATTTTCTTGTATATGTAAGGGGAATATATATTTACAACGGCAATATAGAAATACAGTAGCCTTTAAGCATAGATAGTACTCTTAATAGCTGGTTGCTATGTGCAGTACCATTCTCTTTGCCACAGATAAATACTGTTTGCATATCCGAGACAAAAATTTCTGATGTGTTACACTCACATGACTTTCTCTACTCTTGTACAAACTATTTTTACAAACGCTTATTCTCCACATGCTTCATGTTAATCGAGATATCGAGATGTTAATCTTATCGCTAATTTTCTTGTAGATGCAAGGGGAATTGCTAGGCTTTAAGCGATAATCAAATATTTTAAGATGTGGTTGCTATGTGGAATATTCCATTCTCTTTGCATTACCAGACAAAAGAATCTAATGTGTTACACTCACATGACTTTCTCTACTCTTGTACAAACTATTTTTACAAACGCTTATTCTCCATATGCTGCATGTAAATCGAGATGTTAATTTTATTGCTAATTTTTTTGTACATGCAAGGGGAATAGGTAGACTTTAAGCGACAGTCAAATATTTTAAGAGCTGGTTGCTATGTGCAGTATTCCATTCTCTTTGCATGTCCAGGACAAAAAAAAGAATAACGAATTCCCATTTGAGAAATAGTATAAAGTATTGGAAAATTTAAGGGAATAACAAGCAATATCTCGAAAATGGTTCACTCAACAGAAGAAATGTATATGGCATAAATTGTGTATTTTAACGCGATCTACATTTTTCTGTAGTAAAATTTTGTCCATCTCTTATGGTTTACCAGTTATGAAAAAGTCGTTCACAGTGAAGAATACTTTTGGAGACATTCCCAGAAAATTCGAGATATACATTTTATTTGTCATGACAATATCTTAAACATATGATATTTTAATCAAAATCGTTAGAGCCATTTGTGAGAAAATTAAAATTTTCGAAAAATGTTCCATGTAAAGGGTAGTCTGGGGTGGTAGGATTTTCTTGAAAACCTTCATGTCGCATTTCTGGAAGATACTAAACCTAAATACCAAGTGTGGTGTTTATCCGATTGTTCGTTTCTGAGTTATGCTGTTCACAGACACACACACGGACATGTTTCCAAAAATGCTTTTTTTTGGATTCAGGGGGTCTCAAAACATGTATTTCCGCTGAAATCTCGGTATCGAATTTTTGGGTGGAATACAATACTTCCCCTACTTACTATACGTAGTAGAGAAAGTAAAAATGAATAACGAATTCCCATTTGAGAAAATAAGTATTGAAAAATGTAAGGGAACAACAAGCAATATCTCGAAAATGGTTCACTCAACAACAAAAAATGTATATGACATAAATTGTGTATTTTAACGCGAACTATATTTTTGTGTATTAAAATTTTGTCTATCTCTTATGGTTTACCAGTTATTCAAAAGTCGTTCACAATGAAGAATACTTTTGGAGACATTCCCAGAAAATTCAAGATATACGTTTTAATTGTCATGAAAATACCTTAAACATATGATATTTTAATCAAAATCGTTAGAGCCATTTTTGAGAAAATTAAAATTTTCGAAATATGCTCCACGTAAAGGGTAATCTGGGGGTGGGGGGATTTTCTTGAAAACCTTCGCGTCGCATCTCTGGAAAATACTGAACCTAAATACCAAGTTTGGTGTTTATCCAACTGTTCGTTTCTGAGTTATGCTGTTCACAGACACACAGACAGACACACGGACATGTTTCCAAAAATCTTTTTTTGGATTCAGGGGTCTCAAAAAACATATATTTCCGGTGAAATCTCGGTATCGAATTTTTGGGTGGAATACAAATCTTCCCCTACTTACTATATGTAGTAGAAAAAGTAAAAAGAAGAAAGACAACGTTTCAAGGAAAAAGAAAAAGGAGCGAAACAATCAAAGAAATTCATTGACTTATCGTCTAGTGAAGACGATAATGCTAATGATTCCAACGTAGATGACTACAAATGTGGATTCTGCAGTGTCAGCCACTACTCGAAATAGTATGTACTGAGAGGTGACTGGATTCACTGCCAGAAATGCCAGGTTTGGTTCCATGAAGGATACGTGGGAGCTGAAGGAAGGGAATAATTTATTTGTGGCAAATGCTTCTAAATAGCGTTCAGAACTCAAGAATTGATAATCCTTATATTTCTTAGTTTTTCAATGCTACACATTTCATAGCAATTGCTAACTCTTCATAATTCCACATTAATATATTATGATATATATATATATAATTTCTAGAATAAATTTGTTTCAGAATCCAAAAGCAGAGCTATTATTTACTGTATTCGTTGTTATCCAAATTGATCCACAGTCATATCCAAATAGCCCCTCGGAATTTCTGCATTTTCAATTCAGCGGGTAATTCTGATAGTTTTATTTCAGCATTAGGATTGTCATTAATGATAGTGATATTATGCCTACCCTGATCCATAATAGTGTACTACTTGTGTACTTCCTTGAATGCTCGGTACGTTGTAGCATTTTATGTAGTTACCATAACCTATCGGAATTACCCCGCCCTACTCTATGATTATATAGACAACCATAAATCGAAAGAAGCTAATTTACTACAGTGAATAAATGATTTTCGTAGGTTTTATATAAATTATTCATACAAAAACTGGTTTTCTATATAATTCCTGTTAATCGTGAATGTTGTCAGAAATGGGTACAATGCAAAATTTAACATAACGGACTGTTATTTTTCTGGCATGAAACTGTCCGTCATTTAATAGGCGAGGCAGTAATTAGACATTAAGTGGTAAGCCCTAAACAAGCAATTCTATTTTAATATGGTGTTGATTTAGCTAATGCTAAAGAAACAACTAACTAAGGTATTTAAAATATGTTAATAGTTTTAGAAATCGTGTAGTGAATGTAATTGTGATTTATGTTATTGCACATAGGCTTGGAATTTTATTTATCGTTGTATAACTTAATATATTGCTGGAGAAAAGAAGCAAAATACTAAGCATCCGTGGAGTGGGCAAGGAACGCACATTTTAGTACACATGTCTTGGGCGAAAATGCTGCATAACAGTAAAGTATTGTAAAGAAATGAACATCCGGCTAAACAAAGACTGTATATTGTCGTTTATTAATAACTTGGTGGCTTCGTTGTCCTTACCAGATATGCTGTTGTTCTACATTGTCATTACCAGACATATTGTTGTTTTTCTTTCAGATTGACTGGGATGACGCCACTCCTGACTGGGGGTTTTGCTAGCCACGAGGGTGGGGATATAGCGTTTTGTCTTACTTAGAATTCCGAGAGAAGTGCAAGTTGGCTTTTGGATTGGTGGACATCTCCCCTCACCTTTCATATTTAATAATGTAGGAACCCCAAGCAGTTGGGAAAAACTATCTAGGAATGTATGAGTAGAGTTGTTTTATGGATTTTGTACAGTGAAAAACACACGCCTTCCTCTTAACCTCCACACCACGTATACGTCCCATTAATGTACGTGCAGAGTACTAAAATTAATATAATTTTTCATGTCAACCTTTAAGCCTCTACCCAGTATGTAACAATATTAGTGTATGATTTTGTGTGTAAGTACATGAGCCTTATATCTGCAATTAATAACCAATTGCAGTTTGTATTACGAATATTGGTGATTTAATCCAATCAGACAACCTCCTGCTGACTTTGTCTTTTGCATGCAGTACACAAGAGAAGTGTTATAGTTACATCTCTCAAGCCATATTAGAAAGACGTGTAGAGTGTCTTTAACATCCGCAATATATATTTTTAAATATCTTGATCAGTTGTACTTCGCAAATCGTACAACAAAGACGCGTTGAGCACTAGCAGAATAAAACGAATAAAATAAAAAGAATGCAGAAGGGTAGAGGTTGTATTCTTTAACATTTGTGATTCAGTTTATAAGAATCAAAACGAAAGGAACAGAAATATGTGTATGAGGATTCGTAAACACAAAACGCGTCCATTTTTACTTTCTCTACTACGTATAGTAAGTAGGGGAAGTATTGTATTCCACCCAAAATTTCGATACCGAGATTTCACCGGAAATACATGTTTTGAGACTCACTGAATCCAAAAAAAGCATTTTTGGAAACATGTCCGTGTGTGTGTCTGTCTGTGTGTCTGTGTATCTGTCTGTGTGTCTGTGTGTCTGTCTGTGTGTCTGTGTGTCTGTGAACAGCATAACTCAAAAACGAAGAGTCGGATAAACACCAAATTTGGTATTTAGGTTCAGTATCTTTCAGAGATGCGACACGAAGGTTTTCAAGAAAATCCCCCCACCCCAGACTACCCTTTACATGGAACATTTTTCGAAAATTTTAATTTTCTCAAAAACGGCTCTAACGATTTTGATTAAAATATCATATGTTTAAGATATTGTCATGGCAAATAAAATGTATATCTCGAATTTTCTGGGAATGTCTCCAAAAGTATTCTTCGTTATGAACGACTTTTTCATAACTGGTAAAGCATAAGAGATAGACAAACGTTTACTACACGAAAAATGTAGATCGCGTTAAAATACACAATTTATGTCATATACATTTCTTTTGTTGAGTGAACCGTTT
Source organism: Deroplatys truncata (assembly GCA_030765065.1). Classification (NCBI taxonomy): domain Eukaryota; kingdom Metazoa; phylum Arthropoda; class Insecta; order Mantodea; family Mantidae; genus Deroplatys; species Deroplatys truncata. The sequence continues at coordinate 175,118,711 of CM060981.1, forward strand.
GCGAGATATTGCTTGTTATTCCCTTAAATTTTCCAATACTTATACTTTTTCTCAAATTCGTTATTCATTTTTACTTTCTCTACTACGTATAGTAAGTAGGGGAAGTATTGCATTCCACCCAAAAATTCGATACCGAGATTTCACCGGAAATACATGTTTTGAGAATCACTGAATCCAAAAAAAGCATTTTTGGAAACATGTCCGTGTGTGTGTCTGTCTGTGTGTCTGTGTGTCTGTGTGTCTGTCTGTGTGTGTGTCTGTCTGTGTGTCTGTGTGTCTGTGAACAGCATAACTCAAAAACGAACAGTCGGATAAACACCAAACTTAGTATTTAGGTTCAGTATCTTCCAGAGATGCGACACGAAGGTTTTCAAGAAAATCCCCCCACCCCAGACTACCCTTTACATGGAACATTTTTCGAAAATTTTAATTTTCTCAAAAACGGCTCTAACGATTTTGATTAAAATATCATATGTTTAAGATATTGTCATGACAAATAAAATGTATATCTCGAATTTTCTGGGAATGTCTCCAAAAATATTCTTCATTGTGAACGACTTTTGCATAACTGGTAAACCATAAGAGATAGACAAAATTTTACTACACAAAAAATGTAGATCGCGTTAAAATACACAACTTATGTCATATACGTTTCTTTTGTTGAGTGAACCGTTTTCGAGATATTGCTTGTTATTTCCTTAAATTTTCCAATACTTATACTTTTTCTCAAATTCGTTATTCATTTTTTTATGTCCTGAACATGCAAAGAGAATGGAATTCGCCACATAGCAACCAGCGTTAAAATATTTGACTATCGCTTAAAAGCTACCATATTCCCCTTGCATCTACAAGAAAATTACCAATAAGATTGACATCTCGATATCTCGATTAACATGAAGCATATGGAGAATAGGCGTTTGTAAAATTAGATTGTACAAAAGTAGAGAAAGTTATGTGAGTGTAACACATCAGATTTTTTTTTATGTCCTGGACATGCAAAGAGAATGGAATGCGCCACATAGCAACCAGCGTTAAAATATTTGACTATCGCTTAAAACCTACCATATTCCCCTTGCATCTACAAGAAAATTATCAATAAGATTGACATCTCGATATCTCCATTAACATGAAGCATATGGAGAATAAGCGTTTGTAAAAATAGTTTGTACAAGAGTAAAGAAAGTCATGTGAGTGTAACACATCAGATTTTTATAATTATTCTACTTATACCTAAAACGAAATGTGTAAATGAGTAATGAAGCTTTATTTATATTAACAAGCATTTTTTGAACAATAAGCTTTTGAAAGAATAGTTTGTAGAAGATTGAGCAGATAAAGTTATGGAATCGCCACACGACAGATCTTTAAAACTATTATAGCAATCAAATAGAAAATAGACGTATGAGACGTGATATTGGTAACTCAATTTACATACTATATACGAACAAGCCATTTTCAATGATTTTAATGAACACTGCTTTCATTGAGTTCTACAAAATTTGAGATAACTTTATTAGTTGTAGTCAGGATCAGCATTATTTATATTGATGAATATACACCACTGTGTTTAAACAACAAACAACCCGCATTTGAATATATAGTCTCCCACCCCTGAAATACAAGTAGCATTGTGTCATGAACAATTACGATACATAACTTCCATAAATCTTCGGCGATTTGGGGACAACCTGTATCAGCCGTGTGCAAGAAACTACATTCAGAGCTCTGTACAAATCTCTAAACTAATTTTCAGCAACTACGTCCGTTAGAATAAAGACAAAAATAAAGGTTTCATGGTAGCCAGTTAGGTTTGCAATACGAGGATAAGCTTTTCCGACTAATAGCATACCAATCTTGTCTGAATCCCATAGAACAGCTTTTTAATCCAATTTAAAGGGAAAGTAAATTCTGGAAAGTATTTTGTAAGAAAGAGATTGTTAGGAAGTGCGTGATTTGATTGCAAATACAAGAGAGAGACAATGGTCCAAAAATGTTGTGTATTTTTAGTTTTTGAAAGCGTAGATACTATCGTGATATCAGTTACCGACAATAAACATGGTAGAGCTTCGAAAGAATAAGTGTTATTAATATGCAAACTTCATAAGGAATAACTACCACATCTAATATTGTGACGAAGTAAATAGTATGTAAGTATATAATAATTATATAATACGAGTAAATAATACTTCCTCCCTGGAGAAGGAATGTATTTAAGGTACCACGGGAGGCTATAGGCGGCAAAAAATGGCTACATGTGCGCGCGGAAGTCCTTAACTGTTCCTCCCTCGAAGACTGTCCTACTACTGGTATTGCTCAGAGAGGGTGATGAACTATCCGCTCAACCAAGCAACCCTCTAGCGTTCATAGGGAATACTCTTTCCTTGGAGCTAGCATCCACGCCATCTTTCAGGCACCGCTTCACGTCCGAAAATTAGAAGCACATCTGAAACACGAGTAAGAAATGGAGCGAAATGGAACTGATGGAAAGAAAATTGTGACAGATGAAAGACCACACCAACATTCGAGTACCGACCAGGGGAACCCACAAGAACCCAAGGTCAGAGTGCGCGGTCGACAGGAATCCAATCCAGGAGCTACCGAATGTGAGTCTCACACGTTATCGCAGAGCCATCTCTCTCGGTCGTTTAACTTTTAATTTTAACACTTATTTGATACGAGTTGGGTTACCTACTCAGTGGCTTCAGATAGTGATTTCTTGTCCCCTAAATTCTGAAATCACTGAAGTCTGTGTAGTGATGAGACCTTGTTCTTTTACATAAATAAGATCAACACAGTGAAGGTCAACGCTAGCATTTATTTTCAACTCATTGCTAAGAACATCTATAACAGTAATAGCATTTAACTAGTGTAGGAAACCAGGATAAACATTTACAAATTGTGAGTGTTATAATTTTATATGCGTTTGGTAAATTAGTAGTCGGATGAAATGATGTCAACCATTAAGAGTATTGGCTGTAAAGTGAAGTCGACCTCCAAGGTCAATAAGGTTGCAGTGTATAAATGCTTGTAATGATGCAACCTTCGGCTGTTTTGGGAGTTCAAATGTAGTGCGTATGTCAACATTTCCTCTTGAGCTTCTCTCTTGCTGTGCAGCAAAAATAACACACTGTAGGCTAGTTTGTAATTCCCAGTCGTCAGGTCTCCAGTCGTTTTTGCTAGAGAGCATAGTTTATTCACGAAACGCAAGATCTATCCCGTAATGCGAAGTAATTTCCTGTGGGAACTATATCTTATGAAATTTGTTACGGGTTTATGGGTGTTGACAACGAGTAGCGGAAAAGGCACCGAATATGAAATAGTCTCCGAAAATGAGATACCAGTGTAATTGGTCAATGAGATGCTGCCATAAGGTAGCATTCGTGTGAACTGATGATAATTGTAAACAGAGTAATTGCAGATAGGAACAAGAAATGCCCGCCATTTTACAGCCTCAGACTCCAAAGCGTAGTTTGCAAAGAATGTAAACAGAAATTGCTCATTATTACATAACCTTGTGGACAGCTACAATATGCATTAAGTGCTGTATATCGTTTGATTTGCAATTTGTCAAACAACATGACAAAGACAACTGAGATAGTTCTCTTGGTCGCTCCTAATATGAAATAGTGAGGTTATTCCAATATGAGGTATCTCATAATAGGGTACTTGTAGTATCTTACACTGAGTACACAGCACTAATATGGTGTACAGAGCTTTATCTTAGTATTTTCAGTTATTAGAAACTAAGGTTTTACCTACTCAGACACATTTCACTTAGATATTTATTTACTTACATATGTTTGGGGAAAACAAGAAACATTGGTGCAAGAAAGCCATCGTAAGGGCAGTGAAGCGATAAGAGATAAAGAAATAGGTTGTGTTAGAGCTTCAAAGGAATATGCTGTGCCAAAAGGGACTTTGAAAATGTACATTCGTGATGCTCGTTCTAGGAACGAATAAATCGGGGTCCTGCTGGGGACAAAACCTGTACTGAGCCATCAAATAGAGTAAGAGCTAATGAAATACTGTCTTGAAATGTAGAAAAGTGTTTTGGCCTCGGAGCTAGAGATATTAAGGCAATGGCATTTCAACTGGCTATACGAAACGGCATTTATAACTTCTTTAGTAAGGAAAGGGGATCTGCTAGAAAAAATGGTTAAAAGGGTTCCTAAGAAGGCATTCCAATTGTCGATGCACTCACCCACAAGAACTATCTTCTGACAGAGTCAAAGGAATCAGTCCCAAAAAATGTCAAAATATTCTTCTGTATATGAATCTCTGACAGAAAAAAACAATTATTGGCCTCATCGAATTTTCAATGTCGATGAAACTGGCTTCAGTGGTTCAGCATAAACACAGTAAAGTCATTGGCCTGAAAGGCAAAAGAAAATTTGTGCTCCGAGCTCCGGGGAGAGAGGGAAACTGATAACAGCAGTTACAGCAATGAATGCATGCGGTACGTTTGTGCCTCCTCTATTTGTTTTTCCACGGAAAAATATGGCACTGCCATTAATGAAAGGCACACCAGCTGGGTCCATCTGGGCATGTTATCCTACAAGCAGAACGTTTCAGCAAATGGTTTGACCATTTTGTAAAGTTCACCAAACCCACAGAACAAGACCTATACTATTATATTGGATGGGTACTACTCCCACAACAGAAATGTCGATATAATAGATGCGACACATGCAAATCTTGTAGTAATCGTCTTGCTGCTTCCCATTCCACTCATCGAATGCAGCTATAGGATGTGGGGTTAATGTTACGTCTTCTGTGCTCAGGAGATATACTCTTGGCAGAGAAACAATCCAGGTAGAGTTGTTACAAACAGCATTGTGTGCAAGCTGTCCGGTGCTGCATACAACAGAGCGGCAACAATGCTGGTTTCTGTTAATTCTTTAAAAATAGGATTGTCTCCATGTAACAGAAATATCTTAGAGAGCATGAGTATGAATCGGCTCAAGCACAGAAACTACAGCTTAACCTATATACTCACCTGTGGCATCAACTAGCATGTTTATCTCACCAGCGAGATAAGCTGTACGAGTAAATAACCCACTCCTTCAAGGTCAATTTCATCAGTTTTGATTACAGCTTCCCCACACAGAAAACATCTTATCGAGGAACAACCTTTAAAATCTAAGAAATCCACCATTGAGAAGAAACAACTTTTTCAGTAAAGAAAACGGAAAGAATCTAAAGGAAAGTGAAGTGCGAATCTGAACGATTCCAACGGTGATTCAGAAAACGATATTGTTCTCGAAGTTTCTGATTCCTATAATTATCAATTTGAAAGTGATTACGCTACCGCACGCTTTGCGTTGGTCGTTATTCCGAGGACACTCAAGTTGAAAAATGGGCAAAATGTCATATGTGCTTCAAGTGGTCTCACGAAGACTGCTGATACAAAAGAAAACAAGTTAAGTTGTTATGCTTCAGCAATGATTGAATACATTCAGACAATTTGACCGTATATTTTTAATGTTATTTGCCATCTATGTTTTAATTCATTAACATGAGAAATGAGTACTTGATCCTGAAATGGAAGCTAAATTATTACTTATTTCAAAATCAGTATTGACTTTTACGCTTTTGCTTTCTTAACCATTAACTCTACACACGGACACACACATAGACACACGCGCACGCACATGTATATATCATTTTCGTAAAGATTTCTTTTGTTAATAGTAAAATACTTTCATGTTTTTTCTATGTTTCTGCTTCCTTAAGGAACTCGTGTTTTACAGTAGTGGGTAGCCTAATATGGGATACGGTTTCATACTAGGAGACCGTTTGAAAATTCTTTTGAACTGTCAACAATTAAAAAGGCGATTTATTTTATTTGAAAATTGCGTTAGGCATTTTAAAAAAGCTGTATATTTATAAACGGATTGCAGAAGTTTTGTAATCGAGTTTTTCTATGCTTCTGTGAATTAATAGGTCCTTATAAATTATTCAAGTGAAAACTTATCTCGTATTTGGTTCCTCTACCCTACGGACGTGAATTCTTTGCTTCTGGAAGTGATTCAAGCGCAGCAGTAATAATTGTTGGCCAAAATAATGAAGAATGTCTCAAACAGGTGGCACCGAGTCACCATGTGGTCTTTAAACTCATATTAAATTCCTCGTGACAAGAGATGAGCAGGGTTGTCCGTGCTGGAAGTGACGTCATTGTGAGGGTTAGGTGCAGTCTGTGATCTGTTACACGATTTTCCAGTAATGTGGATCATATTTTAACCAAACTAATGTGTTAGACGAATCAGTCTACAGTACAGTAGTTGTGTTAAAGCTCATTACTTGGCTAAAGTAGCAAAGTAAACTAGTTCGCACTAATGTTGCAGGTAATTCGAGACGTGCGTGTGACATTCTCTTTATCGGACCTACCCTTGAAATACTGCATACTAGCTGGACTATAGTTTGTTATTAATTTCTGAAATGAAGCAAATGCCATCTCCATAGCCTCTCGTAAGTATCACAAAATACACGAAGACTATAGTGGTGTGTGTCTGAATTAAAGCATATCCAATGCGCTATTTAAATGTCTGAAATATGCTTAGGAATTAGAGCACCACATTGATCATTTCTTAGCGATATCTGGAGGAAGCGTTTCATTCCAACCACCGTCTCTAGTCCGTGTTTGCTGAAATAGTATTTTTCCTATTACTGTTACAGTAGAAATCAATCCTAATTGATTCAATAATCCAAACCTAAAGGATCCTGTATCCTTGTTTTGAGTTTTAGTGTGCAGGTTTTGGTAGCAGTCAGTTTTGCCATAGGTTCAAAACTTTATCAGTGTTACAGAAAAAAGTATCCAGGTATGCAGAGGACTTGACTTGTTGCACATTAAACAATTTTTAGATCTACATTTTTCATATAAATTAGAATAATTTATTACCCATTTTGACGTGTTAGGCTGATGGTGTTCGTGTTTGAAGCAAGCTGATGATGCAGTGAGCCGAGTTTGGTTTCGTCCTTGGTAGATGTTGCAAAATCGTCCATGTAGAAGTTGCAGTCAGTACTAGCAAATGTTAGTGAAAAGCCATCCTCATACATTGTTGCAACTTTCATAAGGTTGCAGAAAGAAGGAATAGACGACATATAAGGCAAAGGGAAGCCTAGTGAAACGATAGGCGATTGCCGTATTTCATCGGTGACATGGTAATGGGCCATTGTCATCCAAAACCACGCGAAACCAGAAAAATCTGCTTAAGTTCTCTGTCTTCTGAAGCAAGACTAAGTTGCAAGAACGTTCGATTAATGCCACCTCCTATAGCACATATTTAGAATCTTAATCGTATGAACGCACTTATTGCCTCTAGAAATAGATTAAGATCCAGTTCCTAGACGTCATTTATCGATGAAGCACGTTTTTGGTGAGCGGAAGCGTCAAATACTGCTATCCACTTGGTGAAAGCTAATTCTCCTTATAACTGAATGGTGTGGTAGACAGATTGTTAAATGTGGTCGATTTTCAGAAATTACAGGTCCTACCTGCTCTTGAACGCAATACTCAAGCATTTTCTATTTGTAACTTCAACTCTGGTTTTCTTCAATCTTCTAATCAAGGCTTGAAACCTTCTCTCGACAACCTTACGATTATCTGAAAGAAGCTGCTTACCCGTTTTTGGGAGTGAGACAACTCTTCTTCCATGTTCTATACGATGAGAATGGTGAAATTGTTGAAGGTTGTCAGAATTTTTAGGTCTCGTTGTTTTCAACTGTAATTTTGGATGGTATTGCCAAGTGTCTCGATATCCCAGAACTTTCAAAATTATTGATCAAGAGCTGGAGATAGTGAGAACTCCACGTTATTGATACTCAGGTGGTTAACAGTGATTCCAGAACTGTTTCCGCTGAGAACCTATCCAAACAGGGTAGGAATGAGTACTAACAATGGTAATATGCGAAGAGAATGACTGTGTTTTAATAAATTTACAATAATGATCCCCATCACCATCAGTAAGTAGTTCTATTGGTAGGTCTGGTGATTCACCTTTAGGATTAGCCAGTTTTAATTTCTGTAGACATGCATTAGTAGCCACATGCTGCGGAAATATTGTATGCGCTGCGTATGTTTAGTGAGTTTCAAAAGCTGCGTTGTCTATTGTTAACCTAGGCATCTAGAAACTATCCAGGCAATGTTTCTGTGTAGCAATAGTTTGAGATTCAAACGCAGATATGCATATATCTCTTTCAGCTACAGTACCCAGTTTAAGTGTGTCAACAAGTGATGCGCTGATTAAATTAGGTTGATTGCCTACATCGAGTATACAGCGTGTTTGTTTACTAGGTCCGATTAATCTAATGGGTGCTTTTGTAAGTAGCTATAGGTAACAGACTGCGTATTAGTTTTGTTTACTGCTGCAGGAGTAATGCTCACCGTGCTACACATGGAGTAGTGATGCGATCTTTCACATTTTATACAGAAAGCTTTGCCTCATTTGGTGAAAGCTTTTGTTGAATGGCCTTGTTTAAAACAGAAAACAATGCGACTATTGTTTAAGCTGCGCAATACGCTCATTTGCATTAACAGTGCTTTTGAATTCTTGATCCTAGTTTCCGTGTCGTTCACAAATGTGTAAAATTGTGTCAATTTTTGTTTGGTGGATTTAACGGATATTGCTATTGGAAGGAGTGATTGAGTATTGGCATAATTACCTTGAGTTTTTTGGTTATGAGTGCACCTTCAATTTTGTCCTGTAAAACTTACCTAAGTTTGGTTATGTTGCCTTCTGAAGTGTTCTCTTTTCTCGTGTGCATGATTCATCCTCTACAAATGTCGGCAGAAAATACTCGCAGTACTTTATATACAGGTGTATGTCCGAATTTGTCGATTTATTCTCCAAAAGCTTTGGGAGCTTGTAATCGGCGATTACGTTTAAGAAAGGCTTAATTTAAAGATTCAGAAGCAAACGATAGGGTTTAATGTGTTCCGGGTAATCTAAGTGTGACTGGATGGTGCGGCTTTGTCACCCATACTTCGCGTTAAGGATCCGTATCAGCCATAATAGCTATGCCGTAAACGAGATGTTTAGATTCCCCTTTCAGGTACTTTCTCAGAAACATGTGCTTGTTTATTGGAGACATTAGGTTCTGATCTATAAAAGATATGAACTCTTTCCAAAATTTTGACTCCTGTCACCTCTAAATGGCTCTAACTTTATGGCGGGTAGTTTTGCTGCTTGCTGCTTGTGTAAGAGTTGGTATCATTAAAGGAGCTGACTGCAGTACTGTGATTAGACATTGCATGTGTTAAACTACCATCAATGACAAGATTTGTGTTCTAGATCACGTTTAGCTGCGTCCATATATTCCGCACATTTTGAAATGTCTGTTTCAAATTCATGATGCAAAAGCAAATCTTGAATTGAATCGTCTAAGGCCAGAAATTTATCTAAAGTGTCATGCAGTTGATCAAGATAATGACGAACATTTTCTAAGGTTGTCTACTCTGTAAAACTACTTATTATGTTTATAAAACGCGTAGCGTTTCTCTCTCCTTCGTACACTTTCGTTTTAACATATGAAGTGTATTTAGTTGGCTAACTGTCATATAGAGTCAACGAAGGATTGTGTTCATATGTTCACAATTATACTGGTGGAATAAATATAAATCTAACCTTTATATGGCATTGCAAAGCAATAAGTTTCTTTAACTGTAGTTACCACACGATAGTAATTAGCAATTAATAATACTAGCAATCGTGTAGGTTGCAATTTGTACGTATTTCTGGCTTTTAATGAAAATACATAGCGTTGATATGGTACCCGTGTTGGTTACATGAAGCAAGACGTGAAGTTTTCTTACTATTTTCGAAGAAATTTTATACCTCTCCACGTTAAATATCCTTCACATCTTGTTTGAATGAATTTGATCCTCTTCTGAGAGTTTTTGGCACCAAAATCTGTAGTGATGAGAACTACTCCTCTTACGTACATAAACTCAATACAGTTAAGGTCATAATGTTCATTTACTTCCAACTCACTGCTAAGAACATTTCTAAGAGACCTAAGATTTAACTAGTGTAGGAAACAAGGATAAACACTTAGATCGTGAGAAGTGTCATCTTTGGCTTAGTAAAAGTAAGAGTAAATGTACGTATCACAGAGGGGCCTCCGGAACTGGTGCAGAACACCGTACGCAGACCAGTCGGCCCTTTGTGATTTCATATGATCCCTGGGAGGGAAGGATGAGGGTAGAGGTCCAAAGGGCGACACCAGATCCGGATGCCGACGGGCGCAAGCATGGGCGACGTCCCTAGCGTTTCCAAATAGAATGCATCCTACGCCGAACGGTCCCTGCCCACAAGACATCAACCTCCCGTAGCGGAGCCCTAGGATGAGGATAGAGCTAACTGAACAGCATCGCAGTGACGCCAGGGAAGAAACCTTTACAAAGCGCAAGCCACCGCCCAGCCGCAACCCGCCGAACACCGTCACCTAGTCCTACAACCCTGAAACAGACGACACGGAAGATGATGGGTACAGAAAATGAGGGGAAGGAGAGTCGTGGTAGAAGACGAACCACCCAAGCATTCGCCTGGAAACCTGGGGAAACTATGTAAAACCTAGGAAACTATGAAAAACCTACAGGTCAGAGTGGGCGGTCACCGGGGATCGATCCCGGGACCTCGTAAATGCGGACGGAACAGCCTGAGCCATCGCGCTCTGTTCTTTAGCCTAGTACTCTACAACGGGTGTTTTGAAATTTCATTACTACAACCAATCAATTTTCCTAATAATTAAGGTCAGAAATTTGCGTCAATGTTAGACCAGCAATACAAATTTTCTTAAAATGGAATTTTCGGCTTTTTGCTTGTTTCACTCATCAGTGCTTTTGAGTTATTATATAAGATTTGGTGAACTTTTTATTTTTTTATTTTGCTCTTTCACCTTCATATAATAAGGATTCTTAACTTCCACACTCCACCCAGTAACTACTTTATTATCTTCAAGACCGTTAGGCACCTTTCATATGCACAGTTAGCGAATCCAAACTTTTCCGGGATATTTGAGGGTTTGGTAGACTGTGTTAAAATTAGACCATCCACTAGACGTAAAGAAAAAAGGTCCTATGCAGTTAGAGAGATGGTGGGGATACTTTGACGCGTAGCATCTGACGAATATGATAATTATGCTGATAGTCTAGGAGAATGCGTTCTGTTTATAGTCGAAATACGCTCATATCTGCAGCCTTGTTACTGAGTGTTTCACTGGTTAGAACTAGAAGCATACGAATGGAGAGTTTTAACTTGGTTTAGTCCACCTGGAGCACAGGCAGGTGAGCCAGTCGCAAGATAACTCAGTTTTTGCAGACTATTCACTCCCATCCAGGTCTGGCAAAGCCCGAAATGGGTAGGCAATAGGTCGCCTGGTTTACTTGCCTAATTATATGTTGATATGAGACTGGCATTGACGTATATAAGAAACGGATTATTTGTTTAACTGCTTTATTAGGGTTTCTTCAATACAACTAGCTTTTTAAAAAGGGAAAAAACGTTTTAGTATTCTTAGAATTACAAATTACTTCCCTTTCATGATGTAGAATGAATGAAATTACATTTTAAATGAATGTAATTCCAATAGGTATAAAAATAATCAGAGGGGCAAAGTACAACATAATACACGAGAAGAATAGTGACACGATTATATGCCACAACTTGGGCATTTTAGCGCATATAGTTGAGTAACCTTTTGAATAGATTCAACATCCCGAGTTCTTCCCCCGGAAAAACAGAAGAGAATACTATGACAACGTATTACTATTGGCGTATTTGATATATGTTCATAACACATGAACATTCTATCTCGTATAGTCTTCTTTCCTTACATGTTCATATTTCCCACTTTTTAATATCTCCTCGATCTCTTTTAGACTATCTTATTCAGTTTCTTGCAGTTTGACCATTCATAACCTGAACGAGCGATACAACCATGCATATGTAGCCAATTATAATAAATTCGAGCCAAAACTGCTTCCTCAAAACTTGGCAGGCTTGAGGGAATTTAGTTTAGGGTATCTTAGTACATATGTGCTCCCGCTTTGAGGAAGAGGAAGCCTAATTGCTTTGATTGTTGCAGAGTAGTTAGGGGCAAAGAAGATTCAAGTGGAATCTGTGCACCTCTGAGTAGGGGAAAGTGGACGAATATTAATACTTGGATCTGTAGGTATGTTTGTTGTACTTTAGTTACTTCAGCAATTGGTTTACTATTTCTTAAAGTTTACTGCCACTTGTATAACTTAAATCGATATTCTAATACCCAAATAAGAGAGGTCGCATTCTAAGCACTTGCAAGAGTTCACCTACGCTAGTATTGTAAGCGCTGGATAGGAAGAGGCCTTTAGAAGTGAGCATTTTTTTCCTAATTTAGAGTATCATGAAATAGAAAGAATATTTACGCATGTGATTCCAGGATTCTTAAATAAATCATAGTCATCTACAAACACAGCTGTTCTGAATGGGGAGTGCTAAACACAAAAGGCTGTTGTAAAAAAACTCACCTTTTATGAAGTAAAAATAGTAATTACTGAGTGAGATGGCTCCGCGGTATCGTGCGAGGCTTGTATTCAGGATGTCCCTGGTTCGATTCCACGCTTTTCGTTGTTTTCCCTGTTTTGTAGGCGTTTTCGGAGGTGATTTATCATCTACAACAATTTTTTCCCTCATTTTTCTTTCATTCAAAAAACCTTCTCGTCGTTTAGGTGGGATTTTAGGTTTTGTGGCGTATGGTGGTGCCGAAAATATGACGCGGGTAATTACTCCAAGGAATGAGTATTCCTCGTCAACACTAGAGGGCTGTTTGGTTGAACGAGTTCATTGTTTTCTGTGGATTGCCGCAGTAGTGAGACCGGTCATCAAACCAGAAACTGTTAGGGACTTCGTGCGTCTACGTGACCTGTCTGCTTGCCGCGTAACACGTAACCTCCTGTGATTCCTTCACTTCATCCCATCCTCCTAGAAGTGTTAACCGTAATAGATCTCACGTATGTCGAGGTGCTCCCCTCCGTTGGATATCCTATACCCTAGAGATACTAATTGGCATTATAAATTATACATACTGAAGAACGCTGTTTTTAATATGTATAATTAATCTAGAAATTCCTTTATAGACATTTAGGTACACCATTCATTTGGGCACCCCTACAGTATGCTCATAGCCTCTCAGCTTTTGAACACTGACACTGATGAATATTCCAAGGGACAGCAGGCTTTAGAGCAGCATTATTTATTTATGTAATTTAAGGGCTTAGCCGAGTGGTGGACATATCCCAGGGAGGCTGTAATCCGGCGTCCAGGTACATGTGCATACAACAAAGTCCTGCTGCATTGTCTCGTGACCTTCCGGCAACTGTTTACTACCACAAAGGTTATCTTCGTTGCTAATTGCAAAATCAAGTCACTTTGTCCATTAACACACACGTTGGATAAAAAATGTGTGGATGGAGGGATGCGCTCCACATGAACTGTGTCGAATGAGAGCTATTTCCTGCCGGGATAGGGAACAAAAACCTTACAGTATTAATGATTAAAGGACAGTGCATCTCTGGTATCTACTTTTAGATCGCATGGAATCGATATTCACTAAATCTGTAACATTCATTGGAAGGTTACAAGACATTGTGGTAATGGAGAACCTGTCAACTGCACTCCAATGTGTGCCAAAATTGAAAATGTAGGTAAAACTCAGCCGCTTCTTTGAGTAACACTTTATTTGTTGCGTGATTTTTTATTTTAGCCACATACGAGTATTGCCACAAAGTATAGCTTTCTTACTAACTTAGTAATTAATAAATAAGAAAACCCAGTAAGCTGTACAGATTCAAGCTGGTTACTGCTGATACTGCACAGGTAATATAAATAAGCACTTATTAAAAATAAAAGTAGTTACTTATAAACTCCGACATTTATGTGTACATTTGAATTGGAATTATATATTAATACAATGAGAACAGTAAATACTTTCTGATGCATTTACAGAACTTTAAATGAGATTATTTCTCTTAAAAACTTCAAATTAGCGTTCACGCCGGTTTCCCTTGAATTGCCGTCACTGCCTTTCACAATTATTGATGAAACTTCATCACAAAGTTCAGACTCATTATCGTGTTTGGTAAAGGTAGAAAGTGACAAATATCAGGGTCTCTAGTATACACAAATGTCATGCTTAGAAGATCAAGAAACGTTTTATAATCACTTAAAATGATACGGTTTACACATAGTAACACTAGTAACAAGAATGAAGTCTGCTGTAACTAGTTAGAGCAACTGAATATACATTGATTTATGCTTAGAAAGTTGCACGAAACTACAAAATATCTGATGTGTTACATCCAGATAACTTTCTCTTCTACTGTTGTTTGTTTTATGTAGCTACTGACAGATATTCCTATTCTACTATCTAATTAATATTAACTAAGATAAACTTTCACAGAAATAGTGTCACTACACATTTCGTAGGAGATACAGAATTTGTAGTGAGATGTCGCTATATTCTGGCCTTGAAATTCTGCTCTCTTTCCATCAAATTGCGATAAATTACTGATTATAGACAGCGCTTTTAAAAAGATGACAAAAAAAATAAAGAGCTCAAATCAGTAATAATGAAAAACATGTCTTGGATAAGGCTGATTATATAGAACAAATTATTTTAAATAAATGGTATGTTTTAAAGTGCTCTACATGTTTTGTGCTGTAAGTTTTAGTCTTTGTTTTATGGTTTCTCCTTTATTTTAAATTATACCAGGTAACCCAACTGGTATATTTGCACGTATTTCAAGTTGTAGATATCCCATTGTGTGTCAAAAAGGTTGCAAAACTCAAAGGGGTAATTCCAAGTAAATACATATCAGAGAGGAACTGGCAAATTAGCGTGAGTGAGCTTCGTCTTTTTTCCGTTTTTAAGTCCCATTTTAACTATAATGTTCCCATCGATACTCTTTCCTTTGGAACACATTATTGCTTGTAGGAATAGTGTTAACTCATATTCACTTGTCTTTGACTTTCTAGCAAACTTTGACCTTTAATAATTAGATCACGAGCACGCACACACAAACACATCCATTCTTCCAGACTCTGAGGAGGGTAGGGAATAATCTTGGCTAGAGAAAAATTCCCATCCACCTGCCGGGAATTGAACCCGGGACCCCTCACTCAGCAGTCAGGTGCTCTACGGACTACGCCACGAAGCCAGCCGAGTTTTCTTCTACTCCTGTTGCTTATCAGCAAAGGCGATGAGCGGGTCGTGCTCACTGAGAGTCGTGCTTGCAACAGAGTGTACCGTCCGTGATGATAGACAAAAATAAACCGAAAAGGTAAAGTAGAGCGAAAAAAATTAAGAAAAGAGGTATTTCTCTATGGTATTATACATTCTATTGTTTTTATTATTATTATTATTATTATTATTATTATTATTATTATTATTATTATTATTATTATCATTATCAGCATCATCTACGTAGTGTTATGCTGATTTCGCTCAGTGAATAGGTGTTCAAAATTTTGTACCAGTTAATTGTAATGACGTTCCAACCGTCACCGTGCATCCATATGGACGTTTCTGAGAACCACTGGTGTAGTAGTAGGAGCAGGAACAGTAGTAGTAGTAGTAGTAGTAGTAGTAGTAGTAGTAGTAGTAGTAGTAGTAGTAGTAGTAGTAGTAGTAGTAGTAGTAGTAGTAGTAGTAGTAGTAGTAGTAAACTTAATGTGCCAGTATCTAATGACCTATGTTTACTTGGGTCGTCCTCCGTGGACTAGTGGAACCGTGCTAACCTCTAGTTTCCAAGGTCGCGGGTTCCAACCCGGCGGAAGGCGATGGATTTTTTCGGGCGTAAAACTCCTAGCATGGCTTCTTAAGGAAAGGAAGTAAAGGCGTTGGTTGCGTGTCGTAGATTTACGGCACGTAAAAGAAACTCAAGCCTGAATAAAGAGGCCTCTGAACAAAATTACCGGTCTTTTACGCCCAATATAGAATGGGACGCTAAGGACCATAGCAGGTAAAGAGCGTCCATAAATAAAAAAATGTGTTTACTTGGAAATGTCCCGTTGAGTTTTGCAGCTCGTTTAACGTACGAAGGGTTATCTGCACACGTTAAATACGGCGCGGTTGGATCACCTATTATACAGTTACTTCAAATGAAGAGTGCTTCATGTGTTATTCCAGAAAGTTCAAATATGCGTTTTATTTGTGTTGTAAATATATTAAAATATGTAATTTTAAACAAAATCATCAGAGCCGTGTTTAAGGAAATAACAAATTTCGAAAAAATTTCAATGTAAAGGATAGCTTGGTCTGTATCTTTGGAAGAAACTGAACTTATATACTCCTACGAAGTTTGATAGTTATCCATCATTTCGTTTTTTACTTCCGCTGTTTACAGACATACATACATCAAACGGACATTTTTTAAAATGGTGTTTAGGAATTAAGAGACCTCAAGGCATGTACTTAGATGGAATAATCACATCGACATCTTTGATTGGAATACAATACTTTCATTTATCTAGTGTAAATAGGTGGCCTAGAAAGTTATGTGTCGTTTAAAATGCCAAATTTACCAGAAAAATAAGTTTGTCTTAGCTAAATGTAACACCTGCTATAAAAGAGATACAGAAATTACATTGTGGTTGAAAAATATAAGACAGCTTAAATATGAAGCATTCAGCACATCATGTATTTCTACAGAGGATAAGAGAAAGGTCACTTTGAGGAACTAGTAAAATACATAAAAACAATGTTTTGAGATTACAATTGCCTATTTAAACATGCCTAGAGGATAAATTGCGATAATGTGCATTCTAAGCTGACAAGAATTGGAAAAAAGATTATAAACGGAAAATGTTTGTACAGCCACTGAACTGCTGTGGGTGATTCGTGTCTACCGAGGCTTCCAGACTCATGTTTTTCTGACTGATTGTTTCTTTACACAGTATATAGCCCTATACATGGATGTACACATAGGAGGATAAAATACGTTATGCACGATAAAAACAAGCCATTAAATGCGGTGATTTAAAAATTCGTTAACATTGCTCAGTTAATATTTCTTTCATTCTCACTTTAATTTATTAGAAGGCAAATTTATATATCTACTGTTAGCTTATGAAGCAAAATGTCATTGTAAGCTGTTGAGTATTTATCTCTCTCAGATATATGCTTTTATAAAACGTAAATAACTACACTAATTTAATTACTTTTAAATTATAAAACTACAACGCTTATATTCACACTAAAATAGGGTTTAATCTGTGGAATAGATAAAAAAAGTATTGCCCATGTGTGCATTTTGTGTAAGATTCGTAAAAATCTTATTAACTGTATTCTAAACCTATTTAATGGAAGTTAAACAATTGTTAAATAGATACAAATTTTAAAACTATATACTTAAAATACTACCTACTTTTCTATTCTTTTATTTAAAATAGAAACTATAAATCCCCACTGAGCAAACAGTACCCCAATTGCCTAAATAGTTTAGCGTACTTAAGAGACGTCAGCAAGAATGGCGTGATTAGCGAATTACATATAAATTACACTCAAAAGCAATGTATACTGACATGCATAAAAAGTGATCTGTAATGGAATGCAGCCGATCATGTTGGTAATGGCAAACGTTACCCCTCCCTCTTCTGACGTTGGGTACTCTGTTACATGAGCATGAATTCTAGCTGCTGGATTGGCAGGGTACTTTCACTATGACTACCAAAGAGTAACATTACACGCTATATGTCCTCACTAGCAAAGTGCCCTTAAGGCAATGCTTGGTTGAATTTGGGCGCAAAAATAAATGTAATATAATAGAACCATAGAAATAAACACGAAAAACTTTTTGTCTTCGTCTGCATGTTGCTGACGAAACTCTTACATAAATGGGTAGCTGTCGTTCATTTAACGACACACGCAAACAATTTTTTACTCCTTCCTATAGAAGGCGGATTATCTCGTATTCGTCAAGCATTTCTTTTTGTACCAATTGTAGCGAAACTCTTTCATAGGTTTGGTTACGGAATACACCCCTTCATTTCACATTGACTACATTATTCATTTGTTCGTTTTGTGTCACTAAGATTGTTTTTAAGGGAGCCACATAAAGAAACGATATTGGCTGGTTGGAGTTTAAAGGTGGTTACCTAAAGGTGCAAACTTTAAGAAACTATTAAAAATCTACGGGAATAGCCCACATTTTATGCACGTTACAGCACATTATGTGAATTATGCTTAATTTTTATTCTGTAATGTTTAAAGGTATATTAATAATGCTGAAACGGTCAGCGGGTGTTAATACCGAACTTTATATCGTGTTTTATTGTGCGTTTTTCTCCAGCATGCAAATGTTTCCTTGCGTAGAAGTTCAGTCCAATTTTAATGCAGCATTTTATTCTCGATCATCATAGCATGTTCAGAGCTCTAGTCATTATTTTTGCTATAGTGCTACCAGTTTGTGCAAAAAATCTTAATTATTATGAAGTGGTATATTTGTTGGTAGTTGGAAGATGCTCCATGTTTATCTGCACAACGTATGGAAGCCAATTTGTCGCGGTCACTTCCTGTAATCTTTTTGCTGGGCGCCTGTTATTGTTTTATTATTTTGCATTTTGGGTTCATTGTGCTCCGGCTAGCTATTATTATTATTATTATTCAGTCGAGCAAATCTCTTAAACAGGGTGTGTAAACGGAAAGGATTTTGTTACTCAAAGATAACACTGATAAAAGAATTTGTTTTTACACTTTTATGCCGTCACACTTTATTCATTTCACATATCTTTTGATACACGCCAGACTGAAACTGTTATATTTTATAATATCACTATAATCACTTATTTACTGCACATTATTAATTCGCGTGTTTCACATTTATAACAAACTTTAAGACGCGAGAGATTCTGTAGAATTGCGACGTGTAACTCGCGAACGATTCTGATGAACCAAGTGACGTTTAGCTTCTGAATGATTCTGTTGGACTCAGCGACGTGTAACGCGTGGATGATTTTGTTGAACTGGGCAATACTTGCCTCTGGCTTTAGCTTTTTATACTCCCTCACCCCGGTATGCCTAAAGATATAACCGAGCTGCTATTGGTTAATAAAACGCCGCAACATTAGCGTCTATATTTATATCCAATCAAAATTACGAACGTATATGCTTTAGGGAAAATGTTCCCTCCATTTCTCAGAAAAGCGCGCTAATCTGACGTCATTTGTTTGCCTCTAATAATTGATAAACAACTCACCCCCTCGCTCATTGTTGCCCGCTCTTATTGTCAGTTGAAGTGGTATATTTGTTATTAGTTGGTAGTTGGAAGATGCTTCATGTTTATATGCACAATGTATGGGAGCCAATTTGTCGCGGTCACTTCGTGTTATCTTATTGCTGGGCACCTGTTATTGTTTTATTATTTTGCATTTTGGGTTCATTGTGCTCCGGCTAGCTATTATTATTATTATTATTCAGTCGAGCAAATCTCTTAAACAGGGTGTGTAAACGGAAAGGATTTTGTTACTCAAAGATAACACTGATAAAAGAATTTGTTTTTACACTTTTATGCCGTCACACTTTATTCATTTCACATATCTTTTGATACACGCCAGACTGAAACTGTTATATTTTCTAATATCACTATAATCACTTATTTACTGCACATTATTAATTCGCGTGTTTCACATTTATAACAAACTTTAAGACGCGAGAGATTCTGTAGAATTGCGACGTGTAACTCGCGAACGATTCTGATGAACCAAGTGACGTTTAGCTTCTGAATGATTCTGTTGGACTCAGCGACGTGTAACGCGTGGATGATTTTGTTGAACTGGGCAATACTTGCCTCTGGCTTTAGCTTTTTATACTCCCTCACCCCGGTATGCCTAAAGATTATAACCGAGCTGCTATTGGTTAATAAAACGCCGCAACATTAGCGTCTATATTTATATCCAATCAAAATTACGAACGTATATGCTTTAGGGAAAATGTTCCCTCCATTTCTCAGAAAAGCGCGCTAATCTGACGTCATTTGTTTGCCTCTAATAATTGATAAACAACTCACCCCCTCGCTCATTGTTGCCCGCTCTTATTGTCAGTTGAAGTGGTATATTTGTTATTAGTTGGTAGTTGGAAGATGCTTCATGTTTATATGCACAATGTATGGGAGCCAATTTGTCGCGGTCACTTCGTGTTATCTTATTGCTGGGCACCTGTTATTGTTTTATTATTTTGCATTTTGGGTTCATTGTGCTCCGGCTAGCTATTATTATTATTCAGTCGAGCAAATCTCTTAAACAGGGTGTGTAAACGGAAACGATTTTGTTACTCAAAGATAACACTGATAAAATAATTTGTTTTTACTCTTTTATTACCGTCACAATTAAGTTCACATATTGATTCGTGATACACGCCAAACTGAAACTGTTATATTTTCTAATATCACTATAACAACCTATTTACTGCACATTATTAATTCGCGTTTTTCACATTTATAACAAACTTTAAGACGCGAGAGATTCTGTAGAATTGCGACGTGTACTTTATGTATGCTTCCGTTGAACTACGCGCCGTGTAACCCGCGAACGATTCTGATGAACTAACTGTGCGACGTATAACGCGTGAATGCTTCTGTTGAACTGACAAAATCTGCCTCCGACTTTAGCTTTTTATACTCCCACACCCCGATATGCCTAAAGATTATAACCGAGCTGCTATTGGTTAATAAAACGCGCCAACATTAGCGTGTATTTTATATCCAATAAAAAATTACGAAAACATATGCTCTAGGGAAAATATTCCCGCTATTTCTAAGAAAAGCGCGCCAATCTGACGTCATTTGTTTGTCGCTTCTAATTAATATTCAACTCACCCCCTCGCACATTTTTATCCGCTCCTATTGTCAGTTTCAGTGAGGCCGTGTAAACGTATTTCCTAACAATGCTTATAATTAACAAACATCTCAAATCAATGTCATACAATAATGCTTATTTACACTACAATCACTCTGGCATTTACATTATTGTGATACAAATTACTGCCACATATGCCCCACTAGAAACATAATTATAAATATTTACAACTGGTTTGCAAATTTTATAATTGGGTTTTTAGTCTCTTGAAACTTGTAACACACGGTATTTATCACTTGCACTTAACACTGCACACGCGTTTAACACACGGCATATATTTTGCCTTTATCTCGCCACTATTTACTGGCTCTGGTTTAATGTGTTTATATACATACATCTGATATTACAATTTTTATAGCAAATACTGTACCCTGAACTATTTAGTTACAAAATGTTTATACCTTCTTAGATTGTTGACAAAAATTTATACATTTAAGATTTTTGTAATTATTAAACATATTTACCAAAATATTCATCCTCTACACAAATATATTTATATTTCTTAAATCTAGACACTATTTCACATTATCTGTGTTTATATAAGAATTTTGCTTTAATTATCTTTACCCCTTTTTTATTATTTTGTACTTTATATTCACAATACTCTTAGAATTATATCTACGTACTTTTAATTTAATATAACATTAAGTTTTCATTACTACATGCTTCATTTCAAATGCTATTACAGTTTACTGAGAAAATTATTTTTTTCCCCTTTAAACATTTATTTTTGTCCTGAATTTATTTCTCCTTTCTTATGACATACATACATAGTTAACCCTCTTACATTCCAATACTTTGTTCTGCAGTTCACCTTTAACTATCCAGAATCTACTTTTCATCATCTTGGTCTTCTGTTTCTTCTTTATCCTCATTGTTGTATGGTTTCAGCATCTCAATATGGAACTTTCCAATGGCTTTTCGAGTTGTTGGGTTATATAATTCATATGTATTTGTTCCATATACTTCAACAACTTCATATGGTCCATGATATTTTAGAAACATTCGCCAATAAAGTTTATTTGCTTTATCAGACAATTTCTTGGTTTTAACCAAAACTAAATCTCCTATTTTGATCCTCCATTCTTTTCTTTTCTTTTCTTCATGTTTCATTTTTCCTTTTTATGGCCTTTTTCTTCATCCTCTCGAATGCTTGTCGGAACATCTCTTCTTCCGTTTGTGGTATCGAGTGCTCATCTGGAATGGCTTCTGGAATTTTCTTACATATTGTATTTATCTTCTTTCCTAACTTAAGTTCACATGGTTTGTATCCTGTCACATTGTTTACTGTTTCATTGAGTAGATTCTGAACGAAATTCACGTATCCATACCATTGGGTTTGTTTTCGATGACACAGCACCCTTAAATAATTCGAAATTTCCTTAATTTCCCTCTCCACTGGATTGGAGTTCGGTCTGTATCTTAACGAAAAATATTGTTTAATGCCATTTTCTTTCAGTCCCTCCACATTTTTTCCTGTGAAGGACGAAGCATTATCGCTCAGTACAGATTGGGTGTGCTAACCCTTCGTGAAAATTCTTAATTAGCTCCTTTTCTATACTTTTTGGAACCATTACCTTCCAACTAGGCATTTCTTTTCCATGCTTCTTGTATAATGTTCCGTTCCGAATGGCTACAATTTCTTTCTTTGCCGCTTCAATTAGTGGTGCATTTACTTTTAGTTCAAGTAATGTTGCGTCCTCATTTTGAATTTCCCCCATATTTTTCAATTTTCTTATCATTTCTTTGCTTAAAGGAATTTCAATTGTCAATATTTTGACTTCATTTCTAGGCCTTTCAATATTCTCGGGAATTTGTGGGTTGTAGTTTAATCTTGATAGCAAATCACTGAAGGTATTATTCTCGCCAGGAATGTGTATAATTTCAATATCAAATGCAGATATTGCGTGAATGTATCTAGCAAGTTTTCCACTACATAATCTACACCGTTGGATGAAAGTTAGGCTGTGTGATCTGAATATACTTTCACCTTTTGCTGATAAAAATAGGTCTTAAAACGAATCAATGAATAATATAGTGCTCCAATTTCTAATTGAGTCACTGAAGAATTCCGCTCAATGTTTGTAAGTCCTCTAGAAGCTGTACTAATGACGTGAAAGTCATTGTTGATGTCTCGCTGTCCTAAAATTCCGGCGAATCCTTGCATTGATGCGTCGACATAAATCTCGTATTTCAAATTTTCTCTGGGCGCTCGAGCAATATGGACTTAGCAAAGAGTTCTTTTACTCTCTCAAAACATTTTTGATGATCCTCTGTCCATCTCCACTTAATATTCTTTCGGAGTAGCTGCCGCAGTGGTTCTATTTCAGTCAAATACCTTGGTACAAACTTACTCTGAAAGTTCAATACCCCTAAGAGACGTCTAATTTGCTTTACGATCCTTGGTGGTGGAATTTTCATTATTGCTTCTATTCTCTTCTGGTCAGGTCTTATACCTCGTTCATCCACTACATAACCCAGAAAATGTATTTCCTTGACACAAAATTTTGATTTAGAATGTTTACAGTCATACCATGTTGTTGCAGTTTATTTAACACGTAATGTACATTATTCATATGTTCCTCAAATGTTTGACTAATGATGAGGAAATCATCAATATACTTTATTAAAGGTCATCTGCAGAATTTCCAAAAATACTGTGAATTGCTCTCAAAAATCCACTTCCTGAGTTTTTTAAACCAAAAGGATTTACACAAAAACGATACTGGATCCCCGAGTATTGAAATGAAGTGTAATCACGCACTTGTGGATCTAATTCTACTTGCCAATATGACGCAGTGAGGTCAATGGATGTCAAAAATCTCCCTCTTGAAAGTTTCGTAATTAGTTGTTCGATTCCTTCACTTTGAAAATGATCTGGCTTCATATATTGGTTGACATATCTACCATCTAATGTTAATCTCAAACTACCATCTCGTTTAATACTCCAACAAATTGAATTTATATATTGAGAATTACTTTGCTCAATAATCCCATTTTCTAACATGCTATTTATCAGTTTTCTAGTTTTGTCCCTAAGACTTATGGGTAAACTGTCATACTTATGCCTATATGGTGGCACATCCTCTACCTGAAATGTATGCTGATATACGTTACATCAGCCTGGGATATTACTAAATACTGAACTATTGTTCATCAAAACATCATGAAGGATTTGTTTTTGTGTTTTCGTAATGTTATAAGCTTCTTCACACTTGTGTAGTATTTCTTCATTTCTCTTCTCTTCCCTGTTGTTGTCTGTCTCGCTCGCACGGTCGTCTTTTTTTCGGGTTGTAAATTTCTCTACTTTCTCTGGCATTTCTACTAGCTGTTGAAAATATGGCGTGGTGTTCCCTTCATATTTTGTGACTACATGCTTTATCTGACTGGTTTCTGTTATTTGCACAAAAATCTCTTGGTCACAAAGATTTTCTTCATCCTTTGTCATCTCAATCACAGAAACTTTCTCTTTTATAAACGGTACCTTTATTTCTTAATGGTATTTTGTCGTTTTTAAGTCCTCATGTTTAAAATCTATACGTGCTTCATATTCATGTCAGAAGTCACATCCTATAATTATGTCACAAATCAGATGGTTTACAATTAGAAACATAACCTCGAAATTTTCTCCGCCGATAAGTATATTAAGTAGAGCTTGTGTTCTTATGATCTGTGTCGTTCTTCCAATTGCAACACGACAAACTAAAAAACTAGTGGGAAGATCCATAATTTTGTTACCTTTATTTATCAAATTTATATAAAATTTCTGCGAACAAATTGAAGCTGATGAACCGGAATCTACAGTTGCAATGATCTCTTTCTTCGCGATTTCTATCTTAACATGAGGTGACTCGAAATTTTCCTCCTTATCTTTCGTTGCTGCAGTCTTCTTACAGAGTGTGTGTGTAGGCATATTATTTGTATTGGTAATGGATACTGAATTATTAAAGACGTCCTGAGAACCTACTGCACAGGAGTCTATTGACAGTTTTCCTGGTTACCTTCATACTCATGTACGGGACTGCCATTCCTAACCGGCGCTAAATCTATCTCATTTTCGCTACCATTGTTTTGAGTTCCCCTTCCTCGAGTTCGAAATCCTCGATTTCTGAAATTAGGTCCTCTTGGTACGTAATTTTTTTGCCGTTCCTCGGATCTTTCCCGGTTAGTGTTTTCCCTCCAGTGAGTGAATTTTCCCCTTTGTCTAATATACCGCCTTACTTGATTTTGCGCTCTTTCCGGCAATCTTTCTGTCCTGACGCAATTTATTTGTTCCTGTCGACCTGGTCTCCCAACTATCCTCGGTATTTCAAAATTTGGAACGTATGATTGGTACCGTTGTCTGGTATTATTCTCATGACGTCTGTCTTGTTCTCTACTTTGGTTATAATAACTACCTTGGTAATTTCGTCTATGTCGCACATCTAAAAATCTATGCTCCCACTCTCGAGATATATCTTCTTCCTGTTGTTCCAATGCTGTCATTAATTCTGTCATCTCATAGATACTACGTGGTTTTGCAATTAATAAATAATTTTGTATCCTTAAAGGATAATGCCTTGTGAGCAAACTCACAAAATCTTCCTCATTGATTGGAGGTGACAAGTTCCTAACCTGACTTGCATGTTTCAGTACGTATTCCGTCATTGATATTCCCTCTCGTGGATCAAATTGACAATGACTAAACATTGCCCGTATTCTGTGCTCTACCGTAACATTCCAAAATCTGTTCATGAATAGCCTCTTAAAAGGATTCATATGAAATTTCACCCCCTGATACCATTTGTAACCAATCTAAAGTTTTCTGGTCCAAACATCTTTTGACAACTATCATTTTCAATGCTTCCGGTATCTTTTTAATTTGAAAATATTCTGACAAGTCTGCAATAAACTGTACTCGACTGGAGTTTTCATTAAATTTTGGAAGTGGAAAATCACTTAAGATATGATTATAATTTTGCAAATCCCCTACTCCCATATTTAAATTCTCTAATGTTACTTGTGCACACTGAGTTTCAGCATGAGCTATGGATGAAGCCGCCGCATCACTCACATTATTAGTCATACCTGAGGAACTACCTCTATCATTATTCTGTACATCAGATACATTAACATCACATATATTTACCCTTGAATTCAATTCTAACCTATTTACAGTACTTTGCAGATTTTCTATTGTCTGTTCAATTTTTTTATTATTCTCATTTTGAACAGCTTGGTGCTTGTTAATTTCAGAAGTTAGTTTTTGATTATTTATAGACAAAACTTTAACTTCTTCGGACAATTTATTTCTTTGTGTTTCCGACTCCTTCTGAATTTCAGATATCTCACCTCTGAAATTAACTTGCACCTGCATTAAATCTGCATTTGTAGCCTCCGTCATCTCTCTAAGCTCATTTGAAATGCTATTCATTCGGCTACCTAACTCTGTACATTTTATATCAACATGTTCAATTTTATTATTAACCTCACTTTTTTGCTTAGATATTTCCCTGCTCATGTCTGACATTTTCTTTGAAACTTTTCCTATCTCATTTGCTATCATTTCCTGATTTTCATTTCTCATTCTTATCATACTACCATCTAGCTCCATAAATTTCTTTTCCATTTCTTCCCTGTTTTGTTCAAAGCTCTTACCAATATCTTCCCTTAACTCCCTATTATTCTTTTCCATATCTTCCCTGTTTTTATCTATTTTCTTTTCTAATTTCTCATTACTCATTTCCATGTTCTGAGTTAGTTTATCTAATTTCTCATTATTCCTTTCCATATCTTCCCTGTTTTGATCTATAAAATTTCTCAGCATTTCCATCATCATACTAGCATCAAAATTAACATTTCCTGCTATTCTATTCTCACTTTCTTCACTAACATTTCCTACCTCAAATCCTACATTGTTTGAGCTATTTTCTGTAACCTGTATTGAATTACAGCTAACTGTTACATTATCCCCTTCCATAATTGTTTCTTCAGTATTATTAGTAGACATTGTTTTCTTAATCCTACCACTTCTTAAGAACATTTAAGTTCTCACAATGTTCTTTAGGATAAAAAGAATACAATATTCTAACCTTTGGGATGCTGTCTGTTGATGTTGCTTTGATGTCCAGCTTCCTGTCCCTCTCTCCTAGATGTGTATGTCGCCTCTGCGTCGTACTATGATTAATCTGCGTCGTCTCGCTGTTTTTGTGTCCTGTAGTTCAATTCCCATGTTGCCTTCTAATCTCGTAGTTACGATGTCCACTCATCCGCGTCGACGGTCGTTCTTGTAGTTGTTTCTGGAATCTGCGTCTTGTAGTTCATTTCACTGCTCCATTCGCTCCACGTCCTGGTTCCTTCGTCCCTTCCTGGTTATTTTCGCTCCTTCCTGGTTAATTCGCCCCTTCCTGGTTATTTCGCCCCACGTTCTGGGTGCCAATTTGAAGTGGTATATTTGTTATTAGTTAGTAGTTGAAAGATGCTTCATGTTTATATGCTCAATGTATGGGAGCCAATTTGTCGCAGTGACTTCGTGTTATCTTATTGCTGGGCGCCTATTATTGTTTTATTATTTTGTATTTTAGGTTCATTGTGCTCCGGCTAGCTATTATTATTATTATTTTTATTATTATTATTATTATTATTATTATTATTATTCAGTCGAGCAAATCTCTTAAACAGGGTGTGAAAGGAAAGGATTTTGTTACTCAAAGACAACACTGATAAAATAATTTGTTTTTACACTTTTATTACCGTCACAATTAAGTTCACATATTGATTCGTGATACACGCCAAACTGAAACTGTTATATTTTCTAATATCACTATAACCACTTATTTACTGCACATTATTAATTCGCGTGTTTCACATTTATA
This sequence comes from Deroplatys truncata, assembly GCA_030765065.1. NCBI lineage: Eukaryota > Metazoa > Arthropoda > Insecta > Mantodea > Mantidae > Deroplatys > Deroplatys truncata. The sequence goes on from CM060981.1 coordinate 175,146,453, forward strand.
ACAAACTTTAAGACGCGAGAGATTTTGTAGAAATTGCGACGTGTACTGTATGTATCCTTCCGTTGAACTACGCCACGTGTATCCCGCGAACGATTCTGATGAACTAACTGTGCGACGTATATCGCGTGGATGCTTCTGTTGAACTGACGAAATCTGCCTCTGACTTTAGCTTTTTATACTCCCACACCCCGATATGCCTAAAGATTATAACCGAGCTGCTATTGGTTAATAAAACGCGCCAACATTAACGTCTATTTTTATATCCAATCAAAAATTACGAAAACATATGCTTTAGGGAAAATATTCCCGCTATTTCTAAGAAAAGCGCGCCAATCTGACGTCATTTGTTTGTCGCTTCTAATCAATATTCAACTCACCCCCTCGCACATTGTTATCCGCTCCTCTGTCAGTTTCAGTGAGGCCGTGTAAGCTTATTTCCTAACAATGCTCATAATTAACAAACATCTCAAATCAATGTCATACAATAATGCTTATTTACACTGCAATCATCTGGCATTTACATTATTGTGATAAAAATTACTGCCACAGTGTTTCAGTGAGGCCGTGTAAACTTATTTCCTAACAATGCTTATAATTAACAAATATCTCAAATCAATGTCATACAATAATACTTATTTACACTACAATCACTCTGGCATTTACATTATTGTGATACAAATTACTGCCACATATGGCCCACTAGAAACATAATTATACATATTTACAACTGGTTTGAAAATTTTATAATTGGGTTTTTAGTCTCCTGGATCTGGTAACATACGGTATTTACCCCTTGCACTTAACTCTGCACACGCATTTAACACACGACATATATTTTGCCTTTTTCTCGGCACTATTTACTGGCTCTGGTCTAATGTGTTTATATATACATCTGACATTACAATTTTGTATAGCAAATACTGTACCCTGAATTATTTAGGTTACAAAATGTTTATACTTTCTTAGATTATTGACATAGAATGTTATACACTCAAGATTTTTACTCTAGTTCATCTTGTAATTTTTGAACATATTTACCAAAATATTCATCCTTTACACAAATATATTTACATCTCTTAATTCTAGACAGGGGCGGCGCCGTGGCCGAGTGGTTAGACCGCTCGCCTCCCACCGAGGCGATCCGGGTTCAATCCCAGGGATCTGTATGTGGGATTTGTGGTGGACGAAGCGGCGTCTGGGCGGGTTTTCTCCGGGTTCTCCGGTTTCCCCCGCCATTCATTCCACCAACTGCTCCATCATCACCTTTCCTTTCATCCATTTCACCAACATTTCGTTTCATCCACTTCCTTCATCCCATACCAGGCATCGGGCTGATCACTCATCCTGGTTGTTCTATCTGATCCATGAGTGTCTGCTCCTCGACGGGCCTCTGACCCCAGGCACCCGCATGTAAGTCCTGGGGGGTGTAAGTCCTACATAAGAGGAGGGTAAACAGATAATGAATGAATGAATGAATTCTAGACAGAATCTCACATATCTTTGTGCTACATAAGTATTTGTTTTAATTATCTTTACTCCTTTTTGTTGTTTTGTACTTTATATTCAAAATACTATTTGAATTATATCTACGTACTTTTACTTTAATATAGCATTAAGGTTTCATTATTACATGCTTAATTTCAAATGCTGTTACTTTACTAAGAAAATGATCTTTTTCCACTTTAAACATTTGTTTTTGTCCAGAATTTATTTTTCTTTTCTCATGACATATATACATAGATAACCCTCTAACATCCCAATACTTTACTCTAAAGTTCAGCTTTACTTATCCTGAATTTGCTTGCTTGCTTTTTTTTAGCGGTCATTGTTATTCCCTTTCCTGGATTAAATTGTCTATAGCTAAACATTGCTCGTAGCTGTATTGTAACCTTCCAAAACCTGTTCATGAATAAGCTCTTAAAGGATTCATATGAAATTTCACCCCCTGATACCATTTGTAACCAATCTAAGGTTTTCAGAACAACACATCTTTTAACAACTATCATTTTCAATTCTTCGGGTATCGTTTTAATTTGAGAGTACTCTGACAAGTCTGTAATAAGCTGTACTGGATTGGAGTTTTGATTTTGAACAGCTTGGTACGTGTTAATTTCAGAAGTAGGTTTTTGATTCAAATCTATAGAAAAAACTTTTAACTTCTTCAGAAAATTTATTTCTTTGTGTTTCTGACTCCTTCTGTATTTCAGATATCTCCCCTCTGAAATTAACTTGCACCTGAATTAAATCTGCATTCGTAGCCTCCATCATCTCTCTAAACTCACTTCAAATGCTATTCATTCGGCTACCTAACTCTGTACATTTTACATCAACATGTTCAATTTTTATTAACCTCACTTTTTTATTACATATTTTCCTGCTCATGTCCAACATTTTCTTTGAAACTTTTCCTATCTCACTTGCTATTATTTCCTGATTTCCATTTCTCATTCTTATTATACGCTATCTAGCTCCATAAATTTATTTTCCATTTCTTCCCTCTTTTGTTCTAAGCTCTTACCAATATCTTCCTTTAACTCCCTATTATTCTTTTCCATATCTTCCCTGTTTTAATCTATTTTCTTTTCTAATTTCTCATTACTCACTTCCATGTTCTGAGTTAGTTTTTCTAATTACTCATTATTCTTTTCCATATCTTCCCTGTTTTGATCTATTTTCTTTTCTAATTTCTCATTACTCATTTCCATGTTCTGAGTTAGTTTTTCTAATTTCTCATTATTCTTTTCCATATCTTCCTTGTTTTGATCTATAAAATTTCTCAGTATTTCCATCATCATACTAGCATAATTGTTTCTTCAGTATTATTAGTAGACATTGTTTTCTTAATCCTACCACTTCTTAAGAACATTTAATTTCTCACAATTTTTTTTAGGATAAAAAAATTTACAATATTCTAACCTTTGTGATGCTGTTTGTGGATGTTGCTTTGATGTCCAGCTTCTCCCCCTCTCTCCAGATGTATATGTCGCCTCTGCGTCGTACTCTGATGAATCTGCGTCGTCTCGCTGTTTTTGTGTCCTGTAGTCGAATTCCACTGTTGCCTTTTAATCTCGTAGTTACGATGTCCACTCATCCGCGTCGTAGGTCGTTCTTGTGGTTTTTTCTAGAATCTGCGTCTTGTAGTTCATTTCACTGCTCCATTCCCTCCACGTCCTGGTTCCTTCGCCCCTTCCTGGTTATTTTCGCTCCTTCCTGGTTAATTCGCCCCACGTTCTGGGTGCCAATTTGAAGTGGAATTATTTGTTTGTTAGCCCCACGTTGGGAGCCAATTTGAAGTGGATGGTTTGTTAGCAGTTAGTAGTTGGAAGATTCTTCATGTTTATCTGCACAACGTATGGAAGCCAATTTGTCGCGGTCACTTCGTGTTATCTTTTCGCTGGGCGCCTGTTATTGTATTACTATTTTATTATTTTGGGTTCAATGTCCTCCGGCTAACTATTATTTCTCGGTCGAGCCAATCTCTTGAACAGGGTGTGTAAACGGAAAGGAGTTTTTACTAAAAGATAGCACTGATAAAAGAATTTGTTTTTACACTTTTATTGCCGTCACACTTTATTCATTTCACATATCTTTTGATACACGCCAGACTGAAACTGTTATATTTTCTAATATCACTATAATCACTTATTTACTGCACATTATTAATTCGCGTGTTTCACATTTATAATAAACTTTAAAACGCGAGAGATTCTGTAGAATTGCGACGTGTAACTCGCGAACGATTCTGATGAACTAAGCGACGTTTAACTTCTGAATGATTCTGTTGGACTCAGCGACGTGTAACGCGTGGATGATTTTGTTGAACTGGGCAATACTTGCCTCTGGCTTTAGCTTTTTATACTCCCTCACCACGATATGCCTAAAGATTATAACCGAGCTGCTATTGGTTAATAAAACGCCGCAACATTAGCGTCTATATTTATATCCAATCAAAATTACGAACGTATATGCTTTAGGGAAGATGTTCCCTCAATTTCTCAGAAAAGCGCGCTAATCTGACGTCATTTGCTTGCCTCTAATAATTGATAAACAACTCACCCCCTCGTTCATTGTTGCCCGCTCCTATTGTCAGTTTCAGTGAGGCCGTGTAAACTTATTTCCTAACAATGCTTATAATTAACAAATATCTTAAATCAATGCCATACAATAATGCTTATTTACACTACAATCACTCTGGCATTTACATTGTTGTGATACAAATTACTGCCACAATTATCATCTCAATAAATAGATCTATGTTTTTAATTGTGTTAACTTTTTCTACCAATTTAGACTTACAAATAAACTCACTTCAATTCTTATGTTGCAAGAAGTATTCAAGTTTCTACTTACATAAATGTATATAGTTTTATAAAAAATATATCTTAGGAAGTAATTATAAGAAACCGAAATTTTGAATATATAATTCGATAATCTTGCAATACTGTATTTCTTGGTAAAAATCTGAGTCTCAGAATGCCTTAAAGGAGGTAAACTTATGAAGTTGCGGAACAAGATGAATATAAAAGTATTAATATTAATTACACTTCATTTATACGTTTCTTAGCTATGCTGATTTTATGGTTAAACCTATCGAGGCAAATAAGATGCTGGAAAGGGAGAAACATACTGTTGAAAAATGCAAGATCATTGCCGGGATTTGAACTACGGATCTTCCGGTTTCCGCAGGGTTGTTCGAACCAAATAATCTACCATGGCAGCATGCTGGTACGGCATTATATTTCCCAACTAATTTCTATTTTTGCCGCTAAACCACACTTTAATTTCATACCGGCATGTTGCCATGGGAGCTCATTTGCTTAGGGCAATCCGACGGAAACCGGAAGATCCGTATTCAAATCCCGGCTGTAGTATTGTATATTTCAGTAGTCTGATTCTACTTTTTCAACCTTTTCCTACATATGGCTTGTGTGGAAGAACAATTAACAAATAGGATACTTATTGTTCACTGGGAAATTATGGTATCTATTTTGAAATCAAATAGTAGGAATTCATGTATTATTTTAAACGCATGGTTTTAACATTTCCATCCATTTTTATTTACAAAATCTATGTAAATTTTAAACTATATCACTTCACTAAATGAATTCAAGTTAGAGCCAAGCTATTAAACTAGTAAATTTGATCTGAGTTGCCATTATTTTTTTTAACAATAAAGTTAAAATGCCAATTCCAGGTCAGCAAATTATTGATGAAAGCGCCAAGAAATGTTTAGCAATGTTGCCTTTCAAACAATATATTTCTCAGTCGGAGAGTAAGATATATTTTATCAGGTCCATCGATAAATTTTAAGCACATAGTCTTATTAATATTGACAATTTGTTTATTACAGTCACATCACTTCTCATACTGGAAGACAACAAAACTTGGTACACGATGAAACAGCTATTTCAGCACTCAGGTACTGATTTGTTTACTGCGTGTAAGTAGTTATGGTCAGCAGCGGAGAAGGAGAGGTAAGTAAACATTCCATCTCTTTCTTTTACCAATGGACAATGACGTAAGCTACTGTACTGGTCCACTACAATACAAAGATAAACAACTGCTGCATTGCCGAGGCACATTAGTTCAACGGGACACGACCCACGCCTTCTATTTTACACAGTGCACAGTAGAAGTATTCTAGGACACAGTTAACTTGAAATCAACTGTGTCTCATCCATCGGGTAACTAAGTTTCGGTACCTGGTTATATGCAATGAGCACAATATTTATCATCTGAAGAACTTTGATAAGGTGGTAGGTGTATTTATGTACTGCATTTCTATTACTTCTATTGCTGGTTTGCCCTAGCGTTTAGTTAAGGGATTCAGGTCATTTAATAATCTGATTGAATTCTTGCCTAATTCACAGTGTTTTAAAGTTCATATTAATATAAGAACAAGAGTCATCCATAAGCACTGTTAGATGAGAGTATAGCTATGCCTCCAGATACTAATATTATTAATTAATTTGTAGTTATTGAGGAAGGGGATTATTTGAACAGTTAAGGAATCCTTTTTAAAAATGTTTGAACGGAGAAGTATCACATCAATGGAAAATTGGACTAATATTAGTTATTCCTAAGAAAGGTAAGGAAGATAATTGCAAAATTATAAAAAGGAACCACACTAATGAACATATTTATTCGTTTATATTGGAAATGTATTAAATATTATTTAAAAGAATTCAAAATGTATAAATAACGAATATGAAATACAAGCGGATTTTTAATCAGGACGATCCGCAATAGATAATGCATTTGTGGTGAAACATTTGATTGAAAAATCTGTTTGAATCAGCAAGTCCATTTATCTTTGTGTCCCATTAAACAATTTATAGGATATATTAATAGATATTCAATTTGATAAAAGAATTATATGTGCAATACATGAGTTATACAAAGACACTGTGTCAAAAGCAAACATCGCAAATTTGATGTCAAAAGGCCTGAGTCAAGTATGTTACCCACCTTATTTAAAATATATTTACTAAGAGAACTTTTGAATTGGATACGGAAATGCTGGAGAATGGGAATGCCTGCTGGCATGTAAAATACTACTTGCGGAAGAACCAGGTAGGCGTTGCACAAGAAATTGAAGATATGGAGTTGTGTGGTGAGAATATTGCCGGAGGAATATGAAAAATGGAGCCTAAATTAAATTTAAATAATATATGTTTTATGGGATGTGAAACAGAGAATGAATATTTGATTTCGGAAGATAAAAAATGTTTCATAAAAGATTGTGAAGAATTTGAGCACTTGAGAATTACAACTGATAAAGATAGATAGGAGAGTGACATAAGGAACAGAGTTAACAAATGTAGAGCAAGAATTGCCATGATAGATAGTATTTTATGGGACGGGAATATAATCAAGGAAACTAAATTTCAAGTGCGGAAATCAATAGTCAGCAGTACTGTCACATATTGAGCTGAAAGTTTGAAACTAAAAAGAGAATTAACATCTAAGTTATTGTATATGGAAATGGACGTTTTATGAAGGACAGCAGGACATTCAAAACTAGACAAAATTAGGAAGAAATGAAACTTAACAATTCTATGGTAGAATATATAAACTATAAACAACAAAACGGTTATGGGCTCTTCAGGAGAATGCCGCAGTAAAGCATATCCAGAAAAGTTTGGGAATGATCAACGTGGGAGAAGAGGAAAGGGTAGACCCAGAAATACTTCGATGCTGTAAATAAGGACGAAGAAAAAGGAATGGGGTAGCAGGAATGCAATGACAGGCATGAATGGAGAAACCTAATTAATCTCTTGTAACAGAAAGAGTGCAAACATTGTAACACTGTACTTATATAAAACTGTTGTTAGTTACCTTTGTCCTCATCATTTTTATTGTTGTTAATTCGTGACGATAGAAATTTCATCTGTAATTTTTTGCAACCATGACCAGTTCTCATAGAAGTACTTATATGACTTGGTCAGGGAATATACACGGCAAAAGGAAACAAGATATGAAATTCTGCTGAGAAACTAGACTGAAAGTTTTGTATTCCTTACTGCGGAAGAACGTTCAGACGTCAAAAGAATTATGTATTCGTTACTTTTGCTTCTCATTTTCATAAAAAGTAATAATTATCTTTTTCTCCAGCACAGCCCTGTAAAACATGTTTTGGGAGTTATACAAAATACGTATGGAAAGGAATTATGCTTATTTTCAAATAGTAAATTTGTGGCAGTAATTTGTATCACAATAATGTAAATGACAGAGTCATTGTAGTGTAAATAAGCATTATTGTATGACATTGATTTGAGATGTTTGTTAATTATAAGCATTTTTAGGAAATAAGTTTACACGGCCTCACTGAAACTAACAATAGGAGCGGGTAACAATGAGCGAGGGGGTGAGTTGTTTATCAATTATAAGAGACAAACAAATGACGTCAGATTAGCGCGCTTTTCTTAGGAATGGCGGGAATTTCTTCCCTAGAGGATATGTTTTCGTAATTTTGATTGGATATAAAAATAGATGCTAATGCTGGCGCGTTTTATTAACCAATAGCAACTCGGTTATAATCTTTAGGCATGTCGGGTGAGGGAGTATAAATATGAAGCAGGGGGACAGGTTTCGTTCAGTCCAACAAAAGCATTCGCGGGTAATACGTCGCTCAGTCCAAAATATCATACCTCGGGTTACACGTCGCGTAGTTCTACGGAAGCATACATAAAGTACACGTTACACAATTCTACAGAATCTCTCGCGTTGTAAAGTTAGTTATAAATGTGAAATACGAGAATTAATAATATGCAGCAAATAAGTGATTATAGTAACATTAGAAAACATAACAGTTTCAGTCGGGCGTGTATCAAGAGTCAATATGTGAAATTAATAACGTGTGACGGCAATAAAAGTGTAAAAACAAATTCTTTTATCAATGTTATCTTTCAATAAAAACTCCTTTCCGTTTACACACCCTGATCAAGAGATATGTTCGACTGAGTAATAATAATAGCTAGCCGGAGGACAATGAACCCAACATTCAAAGTAGTAATGCAAAAACAGGTGCTCAGCAAAAATATAACACGAAGTGACCGCGACAAATTGGCTTCCATACGTGGTGCAGATAAACATGAAGCATTTTCCAATACTAAAAAAAAATACCACTTCAAATTGGCACACAGAGCGTGGGAAGAAATAACCAGGAAAGGACGAAATAACCAGAACGTGCGGCAAAATAACCAGGAAGGGGCGAATTAACCAGGAAGGAGCGAAATAACAAGGAAGGGGCGAAGGAACCAGGACGTGGAGCGAATGGAGCAGTGAAATGAACTACAAGACGCAGATTCTAGAAAAAACCACAAGAACGACCGACGAAGCGGATGAGTGGACATCAAAATTACGAGAATAGAAGGCAACACGGGAATTCAGCTGCAACATCAAAAAAGCGAGACGAAGCAGATCCATTATAGTACGACGCAGAGGCGACATATACATCTAGGAGAGAGGGGCAGGAAGCTGGACATCAAAACAACATCAGATAGCATCGTAAAGGTTAGAAAACTGTAATTTTTTTGTATCCTAAAAAAAAAAGAAATTGTGAGAAATTAAGTGTTGTTAAGAAGTGGTAGGATTAAGAAAACAATGTCTACTAAGAATACTGAAGAAACAATTATGGAAGGGGATAATGTAACAGTTAGCTGTAATTCAATACAGGTTACGGAAAATAGCTCAAACAATGTAGGATTTGAGGGAGGAAATGTTAGTGAACAAAGTCAGAATAAAATAGCAGGAAATGTTAGTTTTTATGCTAGTATGATGATGGAAATGCTGAGAAATATTGGTGAAACAATAAATAAGAACCATAGGGAATTAAGGGAATATATGGAAAAGAGTCATAGGGAATTAAGGGAAGATATTAGTAGGAGCTTAGAACAAAAACTAACTCAGAGTAATGAGAAATTGGAGCATAAATTAGATCAAAACAGGGAAGAAATTGAAAAGAAATTTATGGAGCTAGATAGTAGTATGATAAGAATGAGAACTTAAAATCAGGAAATGATAGCAAATGAGATAGGGATGGTTTCAAAGAAAATGTCAGAAATGAGCAGGGAAATATCTAACAAAAAAAAATGAGGTTGATACCAAGTTTGAACATGTTAGTGTAAAATGTACAGAGTTAGGAAGTCGAATGAGTAGCATTTCAAGTGAGCTAAGAGAGAAGAATGCAGATTTAATTCAGGTGCAAGTTAATTTCAGAGGGGAGATATCTGAAATACAGAAGGAAATGAATTGTCTGAAGAAGTTAAAGTTTTGTCTATAAATTTGGATCAAAAACTAACTTCTAAAATTAACACGTACCAAGCTGTTCAAAATAAAAACTCCAATCCAGTACAGTTTATTGCAGACTTGTCAGAGTACTCTCAAGTTAAAAAGATACCGAAAGAATTGAAAATGATAGTTGTTAAAAGATGTGTTGTTCAGAAAGCTTTAGATTGGTTTCAAATGGTATCAGGGGGTGAAATTTCATATGAATCCTTTAAGAGGTTATCCATGAACAAATTTTGGAAGGTTACGATACAGCTACGAGTAATGCTTAGCCATAGACAATTTGATCCAATAAGTAAATCAGAACTGCAAAACAAAGTATTGGAATGTAAGTGGGTTAACTATGTATATATGTCATAAGAAAGGAGAAATAAATTCTGGATAAAAATAAATGTTTAAAGGGGAAAAAGAACATTTTCTTAGTAAACTGTAACAGCATTTGAAATGAAGCATGTAATAATGAAAACTTAATGTTATATTAAAGTAAAAGTACGTAGATATAATTCAAATAGTATTTTGAATATAAAGTACAAAACAACAAAAAAGGGTAAAGATAATTAAAACAAATACTTATGTAGCACACAGATAATGTGAAATTGTGTCTAGAATTAAGAGATGTAAATATATTTGTATAAAGGATGAATATTTTGGTAAATATGTTCAAAAATTACATGATGAACTAGAGTAAAAATCTTGAGTGTATAAAATTCTATGTCAATAATCTAAGAAAGTATAAACATTTTGTAACTAAATAGTTCAGGGTGCAGTATTTGTTATATAAAAATTGTAATGTCAGATTTATTTATATAAACACATTAAACCAGAGCCAGTAAATAGTGGCGAGAAAAAGGCAAAATATATGTCGTGTGTTAAATGCGTGTGCAGTGTTAAGTGCAAGTGACAAATACCGTGTGTTACAAGATTCAGGAGACTAAAAACCCAATTATAAAATTTCCAAACAAGTTGTAAATATTTATAATTATGTTTCTAGTGGGGCATATGTGGCAGTAATTTGTATCACAATAATGTAAATGCCAGAGTGATTGTAGTGTAAATAAGCTTTATTGTATGACATTGATTTGAGATGTTTGTTAATTATAAGCATTGTTAGGAAATAAGTTTACACGGCCTCACTGAAACTGACAATAGGAGCGGGTAACAATGAGCAAGGGGGTGAGTAGTTTATCAATTATAAGAGATAAACAAATGACGTCAGATTAGCGCGCTTTTCTTAGAAATGGCGGGAATTTCTTCCCTAGAGCATATGTGTTCGTAATTTTGATTGGATATAAAAATAGATGCTAATGTTGGCGCGTTTTATTAACCAATAGCAGCTCGGTTATAATCTTTAGGCATATCGGGTGAGGGAGTATAAATATGAAGCAGGGGGACGGTTTTTGTTCAATCCAACAAAAGCATTTGCGGGTAATACGTCGCTCAGTCCAAAATATCATACCACGGGTTACACGTCGCGTAGTTCTACGGAAGCATACATAAAGTACATGCTACGCAATTCTACAGAATCTCTCGCGTTGTAAAGTTAGTTATAAATGTGAAATACGCGAATTAATAATGTGCAGCAAATAAGTGATTATAGTAACATTGGAAAATATAAGAGTTTCAGTCGGGCGTGTATCAAGAGTCAATATGTGAAATTAATAACGTGTGACGGCAATAAAATTGTAAAAACAAATTCTTTTATCAATGTTATATTTCATTAAAAACTCCTTTCCGTTTACACACCCTGATCAAGAGATATGTTCGACTGAGTAATAATAATAGCTAGTCGGAGGACAATGAACCCAACATTCAAAGTAGTAATACAATAACAGGCGCTCAGCAAAAAGATAACACGAAGTGACCGCGACAAATTGTCTTCCATACGTGGTGCAGATAAACATGAAGCATCTTCCTATACTGAAACAAAAATACCACTTCAAATTGGCGCACAAACGTGGGGCTAACAAAAATATCATACCTCAACTTCAATTAACTGCAATTTTATAAATAATACAAATCTATAATTAAAAAATGGGCTTGTTTCTACAACTTGTATGTTTTTCAGTGAAGCCTTTGGGATGAAACTGATGGTTTTACTGAAAACTAGGAAAATCAATCCATCCATCCACCCACCCACCCACTCACTTGGCCGAAGATTTGTGTGTATATACTCCACAAAATTACACCGTTTGATCGAAACAGACAAAATTTGGCCACCAATGCTTTAGTTACATTAAAACGTTTCCTTATCCGCATTTTCAGCATCTTATATGTTTCCAAGTATTTGTAAAGGAGGTGAACATCTGCTACTGCCCTTCATTTGAATCAACTAGAACAAAAAGAAAACATACCAGAAAGAGTCATTAAAAGAAAATGAAGTTGTGCATACATAAAAAAATGCAAAATTGGCGTTGTAGCTAACGAAACTCTTGTTTCAATATGCATTTTCTGAACACGAAAATGCTTTGCAATCATAAGTAAATTGGAATAAATCTGCGCAGCTTCAGTCTAACTTCTTCTTTCCGAAAACCATTGATCACTAGCAAGCATAAAAATAAACTGAATCTTTGCTGACTTTTGTAAATAGATTCGTAAGTGCGATTCTTCTTGTTTAAGGGATCTCCATTATAATTTACAGGATGATCAATCAACTGTAGCAATGCCTCTTTCTCATCTGGACCTCTGATTGCCTCAGTAAATTCCTTTGTCGGCATGAAAATGTACCACAAAACTTGCTTTTTGAAAGGGCAAGGATGTGGACCTTAGCAGTCCAGTGATCACTAATCCAAGCCTCTAATATCCTGCATTCATTTCCGGGCCCACGTCTGCTCTGGAGCTTTGGCATGAATGAACCTTGTAGTTATCTGTCCTCAACCCACATGCTTCCTTTTCGCTTCATGTGATTCTCTGTGAAGTTGTGGTTTTTTTCAGTAGTTCTCGCCCTCTCTCTCTCTCTCTCTCTCTCTCTCTCTCTCTCTCTCTCTCTTCCCACTTCACTTTCTCAACATCTGCGTAACATCCTGTTAGGACAGTTGCATGCAATTTTGTAACTTTATTCTCCAAGGAATCATGCACAGCATTTTAGCATTTTCCTTCAAAAATCATTTAAGCTTTTATAGACGGTTGCGAGAGAAATCACCACTTTCAAAACTTATGAATCAAGCTAGGCGAAAACGTATTCAGAAAGAGTTCTAAAAATATTTAATGGCTTTAAATTTCATTTCAATATCTTGTTTGGCCTTAAAGTGATTAGTTTCAACAAAGGATTGCATTGTCCTATACCAAAATGCTTATTTAAAAAATAAGGTTTTTAAGAATATATCGCATAACGCTTTTACTGTTCAGTAAAACGCAGTTTTGACTTTCCGGAATATACAGAAAAGATTTCAGAAGAGTATCACGAAATATTGGTTGTGCAGATTATTTTGAATGTGAAATTGCACTGAAAAATGGAATTACAAAACTCAAATTTTAAAGCTGAAGGTGTTTAGCATTTTGGGCCTTGATATCAATGTATATAAATATAAGTGATCAGAACTTAGATTTTGAATGTTGTGCTATTCAGATTTCTGTTTTTCCAATTTTTACACCAATCTCATGTGGATTCCGTATTTGCATTTTCATACATCCAACAGACAGGTATAAGATAATAAGAAACGGGAATGAGTTTTCTAATTCTTCTTCATCATATTCCGCCATAGCTGGTAGTTAAAGATTAAGTATCTTCCTACTGAGCTCTGGTACTCCCATTACCAGCTGTATAATGCTTAATATTGATAACAAAAATTTGTTTATAATGTTTCAAGTTCATTGCTTTGTTTGTTGTAAAATATTTAACTTTAGAATATAGATTAATGAATTGTGGCAGTGTTTGCTCAGTTGTAGAAACCAGTCTTTTCCAGTCAATACAGATGTAGCTACGATCGGTAATGGAATCCCGGCCATGTTTCCAGGTTTTCCAAATTTGTGGTGCTTATATATATATATGAGTTAAGGTGAACCTAACAGAGTATAAAGGAGCTTTAAAATGTGAGAAAAACGTTGGAATGTAACCTAGTGCTAATAACAATAATAATAATGATAATAATAGTAGCAGAAACGGATTTAGAAAGAGCCAAAGCTTTTAAAATGGCATTTTAATATCTTTATTCAGATTCAAATGCGAATTATAGTCATTTTGTACATAGTTCTTCTATTTATAATGCTAGATTTAGCATGTATTTGATTGCCTATACGTTGTTAGTGTGCACATTTTACTGTCCACATGTCGATCCTCCTTTCCCCATGGCCGCATTTACTACACTTCCTCTTCCTTTTGAGTTGGTAAGACCACTTATACTTGCCAAAGATACCTCCAAGCCAAGTAATATTTTTAGCGGTAAATGGATTTTCGACTACTTGTCTGAATTCCATATGTAACTGATAACTTCGACTGTGAATACAAAGCTGATAGGCTAAGAAAATCTAATTTTATGTAAATCACTCATAGTGTACTGAGTTCTACACGATAACCGGCCATGGAATCAAATACGTGCCGCATGATAACTGACGAGTGTGGCGATAATATCTATATTGTTTTAAAATAAGCTGCACGTTGCTGGTAGAAATTAAAGTCACGCCTTCCGCCGGCAATTTTGCAGCAATGCATTTAGGATTCTTTTGTTATTCCCCGTGTGATAAACATTCTTATCTTATTCTCTTGATACTTAATCTTCCAATTGTTGGCCTATTTCGCATTGCTTTTTTAAATAGAAGCCTTTTCAGTTATTGTTTGCACATTGGACCGAAGTCTATCAAGTTCATATATTTCATTCAAAGATTTGCATAAATGTGCACATTCCATCGATGAATGGCCATATTTTGTTGTATCGCTGGTTCACATAGTTAAACATACAAATGAATCTTGATGAAGTCTCTGCTTTTTCTTTACCGTTTAGCTGGTGTACGATCAACTTTTGTGCCCACTTTACACACTTGTAATTTTAAAATCTTACTTTGTATTCATTTGTCCTTATTCAAATGCTATGAATTGTTATAATCCGTAAAGCTCGTGTTCGTTTTGAAACCATAACTTTGAAAATATAGTAATACAAAAAATGTTTGCACTCACTGTATATATGGTTGTGATTCATGAAGAACTTTAATGTTTAAACAAATCAAATGTAAAGAAAGCTGGCAGTGTATGATCGATATGCTAAGAAACGTGACGTGAGTCACAGAGGTTAAGCCCGAAACTAATTTAAACGAACTCCAAGCAAACGAAATAGAAAACTGCTTACTAACGATATTCCCACAAACGTGACGTGCCACTATGTTGCGTACTAACGCTTTTCCCCCCTTCTTCTTTCTATATCTTGAAGGAGGATTTCCGAACAGAAGGGATTAAACAGGTGCTTAAACTTTCAGTGTAATATAATTTGGGTAATATTGAAATTGCTTACAGCGATTGTGGGTCTTTAGTGTTTTATTAATGACGATTTCTCAAATATTGATGTAGGTGTATGTTTACCTGTTCAGCAGTAACAGTAGCCTGTACAGACAACTACAACTAAAAATAAGCTTAACATGATCAGCAATCGTTCGTTAATAACTAACAATAGGGCAATGAAGATTTCAAGAAAGCTATTAATACTTTATATTTCCAATGTTCCTTTAAATTAACTCAGTGTAATTAAATCGATTTATGATAATATTGAGCTACATATAATAAGGATATACTCTTAGTAAATAAAGGATTGAAACAAGATTGTGATTATTTCTATTCGCGCTCATGAATATAATAGAAAAATATAAATAATAATACTTCAGAGGATAAAAACTTAAAGCGACAAAATGGCAAACCAATGAAAGCGGTGCATCAATACTGCTTTTTTATGCAGACAATATATTTTTCAGAGACATAAACAAATATAATTTAACAACGTACCTAAAAATTAGAATATCAAAATATAATTTAACAAAACTAAAAGTATATCTGTAATAGTTAACATGTTTACATCATATTAGAGGTAAACATCACTATAAATGATCATATCATAGGGCAAACAATACTTAAACATCATATTTGGAGAAAACATCATTATAAATGATCATGTAATAGAGCAAACAATACAAGCATTATATTAGGAGTAAACATCATTATCATATAGTAGAGCAAACAATTCTTACAAACACATATGCTAACAAATATTCAGTTACAATATGAACACACTGAGAGAATTAAATGCAAAATAGGTTATATTTCAAGGTTATTACGAAATACGATTAAACTTATATAATATGGGGTGGAATAATATGGGCCTGTTCTGCATGGCAGTGAACTTGGACTTTGAGATCCATAGACAAAGGAAGATAGGAAACAGCAGATATCTATTTCTGAGATTTCTACTAGGAGTAAGCTTAGGACAAAGAATAAGAAATGGAAATAGCATAAATGAGCTTGAAGTTACAAGACTAATAGATATAATTTTTAAATCTTAATATAAATGATCCAACAGATAATTACTAAGTCCCCAAAATGACTACCACAGCAATTTTTGTATGCATCAACAATATACACAGAAACGCTTTAACTTCTTAACGGGTTACACCCATCCTTGGTTGGAAGAAGAAAAATATGAAGAAGCTAAGACGCAGATAGATGCGACTAAGGATTTATTCCACAGTAACATTTCAATGTAACAATTCTAAATTTTATCGTGGACCGCTCCTTTATTGTGCCTAGGGTTATTGCAGTAAGACAATCTGTGCTTCACTCTTTACAAAATTAAATTTAAAATACGAGTTTTGGACCCACAGGGCAAGATAAATGCATGGTTATAAAGCTCAATAATAATATGGACCATGGTCATTTCTTTACACTGAGAATGGTAAATGCGCAGTTCTAAATATTCGGGTTCAGACAGACTTCTGGTGAAAGAAGCAAGTAGTGCCCGATTACACAGAAGGGTTCTCAAATTCTAGATTGTTGACATGTGTACATCTTATAATATGTCTCAAAGTGGAACAATTCTGTTGTAAACACATGGGAGGGAAGATAGAGTTAGAGACATTGGGAGCGAAGTTCTACCAGGGCATGAACCGAAGTCCAAGCCCCCTCCTAAGCCCAGGGCTGGTGCCATCCGAGTGGCTCTCCAAATGTGGGAGTTCCCCATGAGACCAATACCTTGAGTCTATAAAGGCCCGTCCGTTTACGCGAGGATGGAAGTGCGTACGCCACTTACGCGCGTCATCCCGAAAGGGCGACTACCGAAAACCTCAGTGGGGCCGACAGCAATCTAGCATGCCGTCTACCGGCTATCCACGGTGGTACGGGAAGACATTGAGGCGTCTCACAACCCCGCCTGTATGGAAACCCACGCAGACGTACCCAATCTCCCACAGGTCTCGGAACCACTGCCCCGCCGAGTTCAACCCAATCCGAAAATTTTCCTAACGGGAGGGGCTCGAATGTTCGGCCCTGCGTACTTCTAGTAACGTCAGATGTACCACGAGTGCTCAGGGTACGTAGTGCCCACACAACGGCAGCTGAAGTGTTAGAGTTAGATACAGTGAGACGGTGCTTCCTTCTATGGCTATTGTGTGGTGGAAGTTCATGGGTGCTTTCTTTTATTTGTTAGCATAAAATAACCGCCTCTAAGAAGTACAGCACTTTAAGTAGTTTTCTATTTACTGCTAAGCCCGAATAAGTTTCGGGGAGAGAAAAGTATACGAACGTTTAGATTCACATCCCTGTATCCTGCACATACACCACAGATGTATTCTGGGCTCGTAAATTCTGAAAGGAATGCATACAACGTACTATGCATAAGAATAGGGATATAAATTAAACAGAAGATAGTGCGGTTATAGCAATTAATTAATTTATATTTTTTTGTTAAATAATATGCTGCCTAATTGTATTCCATTCTGTTATAAATGGAAGGTTGTATAATAAATTGGTTTCCTAATCATATGGTCCTCTCGGTATAAATCACATACGTCTCGAGCTGAATGCTGATTCAGATGCTATTGTTTAAAGTGCAGCGTCACTTCTGATATTTAAGACTATTTCCCAGACCTCTTGCTTACATCATAAGCCCAGAGCACTTGCATACAATTTAAAAGTAAGCAGCTTAACATCCGGAGCAGGCCTGTCAATCTGCTGAAATGAAACACAACGGAGACAAACCTTAAGAAGTAGCGAGAGGCAAATGATTGCGCATTTTTCAACGATGCTTCAGAAAGAAACCCCAAAGCGCAACCCTTAATCAGTTGCTGGCAATGTCTTATTAAATTCTCTTTTTTATCAGGATGTTCGCACTATTACAGCTAGTAGTAGCTCCCTCCGTGACAGATCAACGACACCTCTGCCCCCAACTAACCTGCCAACTACCAGCGCCACAACCACAATATCAGTCACATAA
Source organism: Deroplatys truncata (assembly GCA_030765065.1). Lineage (NCBI taxonomy): Eukaryota > Metazoa > Arthropoda > Insecta > Mantodea > Mantidae > Deroplatys > Deroplatys truncata. Next base: position 175,164,647 of record CM060981.1, read on the forward strand.
ACAGGCGCTGTATCTTCATCTCCACCTCATAGCCACCGGCCAGCTATTCCGTTTTCGCTGACACCACCACCTCACTGCCTCGGCCGACAACGTAGCAAACGATCCGAGAGCGCCTCCGCCATAACTGCTCTTCCTGCATGGGGCGTTACTGGCCGCTACTTCAGTGCTGCAGCCGCCGGCATACACAAAAATTTGCCCTCACAGCTCTTCTTTGAATGGGCTTAACGCAGATGGCCTCCATGGTAAAGGCCAGTCTCATGCACGGCCACAAAGGGCCAACTCCACTGGTGCGTTTTGTCTTCCGGGACAGGGCGTACTACACCGCAGCCAAAATTGGATTTCCATGGACAAGCACTGTGACTGTAGCCCAGCAGAACTCCGTGGTCACCGCCGTTATGCCCCTGTGGTCATTCTGAGGCCCACTGCACCGCATCTCCACTTTGCCACTACCTTGGCGCACCGGTGCTGACTTGTAAATGCAGGATGCACGATCTCTATCTCAGATGGAGGTTCTGCGCCACAGGCTGCCGCATGGACCACTTCACCAGCCTGGCCACCTGCCCGAAGTCCCGCCACGCACCGCGCAGGGGACTAACAGTCCGGCTACCTCCCACCGACAACGCAGACTCAACGGCAAATCCAAGCACCACGTCTTCACCCAATGTGCACTACAACACCCTGTACACCTCTGCCTCTCTTTCTGATCACTTTATGGACCTTCACCAAAGACCTCAAAACCACCACGACCACCATACAGGCCATATCACCACACACAGCAACCAACAAGAGGCGCTCCGGGTTGCGTTAGCCAAGCACTTCGCAGGCATAGAGCATAACAACCCTCAATAACCCGAGATTTACCAAGAACCAAGATTTACGAGGACCACCATACAGGACATTTCAACCGACGCAGACCCGGAATTTCTTGCATCTACGGAGATAAGTATGTCGAGAACACCGTTACTTATACCGCCACCAACAGTTTCGATCGCCTAACTCCACTAGTATCAGCCGCCAGCACAACCTCCACCAATTACATCGCCACCAGCAGCACTGACCTCAGACTGAGTGCACTTGAAGTCGAAGCCTATACTTCCAGAGCCAAGGACACGCCAACCTACAGCTAGAACTCCAACATATAATCGAAAGACACGACGCATTGCACTTACAATCCACGCTCATACAGAACGTCATGGAACATCTCTTCCAATACCTGCCCAGCAACGGACATGAAAACACTCGCCATTTACTCTTGGAATTTCTCCGCACTTCATTCTTGTATATCTTTATGCTTATTAGGCGATTATGTAAGATTTCTTCACTTTCTGCCTCTCTTCCTCTCCTTCTCTACTTTTCCTTCTTTCAAATACCCCGTTACTCCACTACGGCTATAGCCAGAGCTATGCGTCATTACTATAGCGTAGCCACTTAGCTTTTATTCCTTCCTGCTGACCTAATAGCGGCAGCAAAAACTCCCTGCTAGTAACGGAGATGCTTTCTGCGGAACTCTCCAAATCCCCTTGACTTCATGTTGTCCTTCTCCCTATCTTACTTCCTCTCTTCTCTCCCTTGTTTTTACGAAAGAAAAATGTGCAGAGAGGAGCTCCATGGCAAGGAGGAATCCACATCACAAAGCTGCATCGGTAACCGACCAAGGGACTTCCGCCGCAATAATAGACCGGCATTCGCCAAATGCTCTGCCGTAGTTGGTTCTTTCAGCCGACTCCTGCTTCAATATACTTCATCGGTATTCCCGACACCTCATCTCCTACTGACGGCAGAACCCCTGTCAACGATGATTCTCCTGTATTTGGCCAGATCCAGCGCTATGATCATTTTAGCACTGCGATTCTGGGCGATCACCAACAACTTTCGCCACAGTTGATCCTGAACTACACCCAATAACACGGCCCTCATTTATGAAGGTCACCAGGATCCAATCACGGAAGGAACCAACTCCACTCATGCGCCTTGTCTTTTGGGATCAAGGCACTCTATGACGCTGCTCTCTCATCCGGATCAAGCAAGTTGGTGCTTGCAACTACTTTCAGCGATCATCTTCTCTCCGTCAGAAGGCTCGTCAGAGAAGAGGTAGCAGCCGTCAAACGAGGCTGGATGACCAACTACCAAGATACTCAGAATAGTAAGATCTGCCCTCTTGGAGCCACACTTGGGAAGCCCCAATGAATCATAATCTCTACGTCAGATTCAAATACCTCAAACCTTACTTTTATTCCATCAACTAATACTTCCCTTATTTCCTCATTATGAATTTCCGAGGTTGTAAGTAGAGTCACACTTGCTTCTTGGATCCTATTTCACCTGCCTTAGGTCCAAATGGACCGGCCAATATATCCGTTCCCTGAATACGCAGGTGCAATTGCGGTATTGCTGCACTTTCTCTCTTGAATTCCTGTTTTTCCTTCTTCTTCTTCTTCTTCTGAATTCCTGTTTTTCCTTCTTCTCTTTTTTTCCAGTAGATGGTTTTAGTGGGAATAGCCGCTCTGGTGAATCCCACAGTCGCAGCGTAAGAAGCATTTTACCCTCAACTCGAGAAAAGAAATTTGGAACAAGCTCTTTGCATTTGAACATCTACACGGAAGAATGGGACCGATATCATTCATGTTCGCTTGCTTGGCTAGCCCTAGAAAATGCACCATTTACTGGGGTTACAGTACTAGGCCAGCATTATCAACACGATAGGGAATCTCCAATGCATGAATCATGAAAGAAGGAGAAGAGGACTTTTATACAAGAGGAAATATCCATTAGACGTTCCGCTTAAAAGTAAGCCACTTAACATTTTGCGAGAGCTTAGTAGTGACATGTCAAGTTAAAGTCAGGAAGTGTAGTGAAAGTAATCGACCATTTTAAAGGTTATTGAGACAAGGGACTGTGGCGGGATTAATAGTGTATGAGTCAGAAAGGTCTTTAAAATATTTTGAAGAGTAGTCACTTTACTAGTAATGTTTTATGTAACTAGAAAGCTTTTAATGTGTTTTTACTATTATTGAGTAAGTAGTGCTTGAGGTACGGATTATATACATAGTTATCTTTGCTTCATAGATTTCATTACAATCATCAAAGCTTGTTTACCAATTTATATCATTTTATATTTCAAACATTTTTATAATTCAATAAATTCACTATTACAAAATATTTACTGTTGTAGTTGAGAATATACCTTAGTAATTACTTACAAGGCAGGGTTCTTTCCCTTCCAAGCTATATTGACCCCTAAAAGTCATGAGCTGAGTAAAAGTGGCTAGCACCGGGCAAGTGCAGTAAAGGCAAAAAAAAAAAAAAAAAAAAAGTAAATGATCCGATCACCGCCGAGCGCCAAAACTACTTAAGAGGGATATAAGTCGTTAGCTTTTGGGTGTAAGAATCATTGACTTTCATCTATATCGCCATACATACGCAACTTCTGTTTGCGGTGCCCAGTAGGATAAGAAACTGACCTCCAGAAGGATCGGGATGTAGGAGCAGTAACATTTATCAGAAATTGCCTCTTCGGCTTCTTTTAGTAATGTTTAACACCCGTTCTTACTGCATACGGCACCACAGATGATGGAAACTGATGAAACGTGAAATTAAATAATTGGGAAAGGATATTTGGGAGAGAAACCTTCCAGGTTTAGATTATCTCCCGGGCATTTGCCAGTTATGAGAACTGAGGAAAATCTGGAATAAAACTCAGTCAAGAACGACCGCAGTTCTCCCGGAGTACGTGCCATAATGACCTCGCCAATCATATCGGTAACTACTGGTCTTTCTCTATCATTCAAGCAAGATAGACAGTCCAAAACGTGTATAGTATAAGGTTAGGCGTGTGTATTCTGTTTTTTTTTTCAAATTATAGTTTTGCAATCTTTATTTTACTACTTTATAAAAATTCAGAAATTGATTTACATACAAAAAATTCAATTTTCGTTTCACAATATATGTAAGAAAATAGTAAATTCTTAATAGCTAGATAGTTAAAATCATCATCATCATCATTACTGCAAGGATTAGTCAATTGCCGTTCCGGCTTCAAGGCTTCCTAGGCCGTCTGACATGTCTTGCTTGATAGTTCCTCGCTAGTAGTGGGTACCTTTCATCACTCATTCTGTTCATATGCTCAATAGATTTTTGTCTATAGCTTCTTATCTCATCATATAAACGTTCTGCTTTTAGTCCCTCTCTTGTTTCTTCATTTTTAATTCTATCGAGTTTGGTGCAACCCTTTACTTGCCTAAGGAACCTCACCTCCACTGTCTGAATTCTATCTTTGTGCTGTGAAACTTGGGTTGTCGGGACCCAAGTTTCACAGCCATTAAATTATGCAGGGATTGCCATAACATGTAGGGCTTTATTTTTGTTTGTTTTTTGCCCTACTTTTAAATCTTCTGTATAGATCCATATAATGTCCCGAATTTATGTATTTTAGAGTCAATATCTCTCTATGTTAAAGCTGATATTACATCCTATATATTTGAAATTCGATACGTGCTTTAGACTTTAACCTCTAGACCAATTTTGGATCTCACTGGATTTTTTATTTTAAAAGCCATAATATTTGATTTTGTTAACCTTATCCTAAAATAATGTTATAATTTACATAATTTATTTAACTCGTCCAAGGAGTTTTGTAAATTATCTTCATTTTTCTGAGCTATAATCAGATCGTCTGCAAACAGAAGACTATTTATACATGTTTTATTGCCAACTCTTTCTCCTAGGTTTACTAAAACGGTTCATTTATTTAAAATCTTCGTCCCTATATACAAGGTGGACCATTTAAGTTGAGACTGTACAATATCCCCAAAACTAAGCTTGCAGAGATAAATGTCTTAAATAAAAGTTGCTTGATATTATGGGGGAACGTAAATGCTATTAATTTGCACATTAAGGTGTGTTTTATTTGGAGGACGCTGTGATGGTCATTTTAGCGTCAATTTAATTTTTTTAAATGGGAACCTACCTTTTTTATGTTGTTTTCTTACTCCTCATAAAAAACTAGCAATTGTTTAAGAAATTTGCAATTGTTCTTACACCAACGTAAATAACAACGAAAATTTTGAATGGTTATATTGTGGTTGTCCAGAAAGTTGGAAATCTATAAGTCTGCCAACATCTATTAAATAAATGCAGTATTCTTAGTTTACACATTAGCCCGCCATATTTTACTAATCAATATTGATGTCGTTTAATTCCGGGCTTTTCTGGTCTTATTAGAATTCAATGCTTCTTCTAATTTCTTTTATATTTATACCATTATTTACCGTCCTTTTCCCCCGTGATATTCTCATTTCCCTCTACTTCTTTATTCCAAAACTTTTCATAGTGTTCCGCTCATTTTTGTTCTGGGATTATATTCAATCTAGCGATATCTTTTTGGTATGACATAAATTCTTAACTAGTTTATAACCTATTTCCTGCCTTCCATATGTATCATGTTCTTTTATACTTATGAATTTATCCCATGAATCCTCATGGGCTTTCCTTAAAATGGTTGTAACAGTTCTTTGCATTTTATATTCTTCATAAGCCTCTTCCGTTTTCAGTTTTAGTTCTGTAACGTATACCTTTTGGTTTTCATCCATGCATTTCTTATGTTTGCATTCTGAATTCTCAAGCCCTTCCTATTTCTTATTATTTTATTCTTTCTTCCTAATACCTCATTTGCTTTTTATGTATTATGTTGGATACATTTTCCCATTCAGTATTGCTAAATACTTATGTAGTTGCCTGTGATATACATTTTGTTATTCTTTTCTCCTAGTATTGTCTAATACTTTAAATTGTAATATACTACATGTACTCCTTGATTTCTCATCAGACACTTTGTATTATACTTATTTTACTAATCACAAGGTAATATCTGAGTATAAGTACTTTCCTATGTATTTTCTGACCAAGGATATATGCTTACCGTTTAAACTTAATAATCAATTATTGATTTTGATTTATATCCACTTGTGTATTTATATATGTTTAAGTCGGTTATCGAGGCCGAGGCGAGAAATAAATAAATAAATAATAATAATAATAATAATATAATAATACAGTAAAAACACAAATTATAAATCATAGAGAAAATAACATTAACAAAAATCTAATAAAACATAATGACAAATAGTTCATAACCTGAGATAAACTTGTTGAAACAGGATTAAGTATGAAGAGTAATCAGTTAAAAGGGTCATAAAGGTGCACAGGGTAAATCAAGTGAAATGGGAATTGAATATATTGCTTTGTAAATTATTACCAGTAATAAACGAAAGAAAGCAAAATTTGTTTCCAAGCAAAAGTTAAGGTATACATTTACCTACTTTGTGGGAAATATCCTACGGTTACGTAATATGGTGTCGTAAAGCGTAGAGGCCTAGCTTTTGTGTTTCAGACTCGGACATGACAGGGACAAAGATCACAAACTTACGACGGTCAGAAAGCGGACATATTCAATCTTTAAGCCAAGAAGGCTTCTGGGAAGATTTTTTACTTAAATAAGTTGTTAGAATTAAGCGTGGGAGCTGCCGAAGTGGGGATGACCACTAAGAAAAATCATGAAATAAAATAATAGCGAATGAAAGATCGTGTACATATCACGTGATACGTCTTGAACCCAAGACACGCGAAACATACAAAAAAAAGTGGAAGAGATTTTACGTAAAGGCAAAACTTGTCGAAACATTGTGTAAGAATTTTTCGAAAACTAGCAAGAGCGACGGTCAGTGAAACTTCTGTGGAACATTGTAGGAGGGTGATGGTCGGTAAAGAACTCCACGGAAGCTTAACAGTTTTTTTTGTGTCTGACAAAGTGTCATAACATAAGAATCTCGATGGAAAATTAGCTAGAGAGACGGTCGGAGAAACACATAAATTGCGACTTCATGAACCTTAAAATAAATGAAAGTGGCTTTGATAAACAAGGGTGGCGGTCTACCAAAAGGAATCTTTTAAAATAAAGAATATTCAGTTTATCCGGCAGCATCATTAAGACTTTCAAGGCAGTGTCACAACTCCAACTAGAACAACTTCAGCCCTACCAGGAAATCATCCCCTCAACTAATTTCCTAACCCTTGCCATCTTCAACCAAACCCGTGAATCCGCGGCTTTTCAGAGTAGCAGCAATGTTAATACCGATGCGACTCACGTCAGTATCAATGTCCTTTTTTTTAAAAATAGCTGTTCATCAATTTTAACTGGTTATAATTTGCAAACTTTCTTAATCATTATCCATTCTTATTGATGATATACTCTGCATTATTTCCTATTACACTGGGTATGGGGACGTTGCCTAAGTCTAGGCTGATTATTAGGTAATGGTCTTTTGTATATTCATCCATTAATGATTCTGTGTTTTATAACATCCTTTTGTTTCTTCTTTTTTTTACTTCCTCCGGGGCTTATACAGCAATTATCATCATATAACTTCTTTCAATTTTAATGGGGCTGTTAGAATACTTCCATTTATAAACAGTAACTATTCTGTTCTTCCATGTTTATCTATTAGAATCGCTATTCCACATTGTACTCTCGTTTTTTGTTTAGTCCACTGTACAACATTGTGTAGTATTCTCAATCCTTATTCCTGTTAATTTCGTTTTGTTTCTGTTATTGCGGCTAGGTTAATTTAATTTTTCTTTTATTCCATCTAGTCCTTCCTTTTTGTGTTTAATACCCTTACATTCCAGTTTCCTAATTTCAAAAAATCCTTTATACCAAGTCGTGTCCTTGGAACCATGCTTGGCCCGGTTCCTATTGCGGCAATTCCACTGATTTCTGTTCTGTAAGAAAGTGCCGCCTCCTGGAAGCGTAACGAGCACTTTGTAGGACAAGGTCGGTGGCAGGATGCTGCCTCTGAACGTCCAGCCATACTCCTCTGGGTACCCCCCCCCTCAGAGATGGCAACTTCTTCCGCCCTTCAAACCTTGCAAGTTTAGCTACGCATATTACTGGTCACCTTGTTGACTGTCGAAGAGTTTCTTGTAACGATAATGTGGTCACTCAAAGTACAGACGCATTCCCTCGTTGTGCCTATTCTTAGTTGTCCTCATATTCCACTCACTAGCAAGATTAACCGAAGTCACTCCTACCCTTTAAGGTCGTTTGGATCATGGCTACTAAGTCCCCCTCCCGCTTCAAGGTAATAGTTCCTCGGTGGGGGGGGTAAATAATTAACATTTTGTAAAATAATAAACATTACAGATACTAGTATTCACGTTACTACCTATATAAATTAGGCAGAAGGAACATAGGAGCAAAGAAAAATATTCTTATTCGTTAATTATCAGTTCCTATACTACTAAGCAAAATATGTAAAGAAAGTATAAGAAAATACTGGCGGTATGCAGCATTATGGAGCAAACTAAAAATTAAAAACCAATTTCCACAAACAGATCTATGTGTAGCATACTTGTAGTAAATGAACGAGGAAGAAACACAACCAAAACGTGGCCTGGCTAAGAGAACGTCGCACAAAATGTGATAAAGACATTGAACGAGCATTACAGGGGAATGATTCTGCCTGTGATAATTACTTTGTTGCTGTTAGTTTTCTTAATGCTCGCATTCGAGGCATGCATTTTAGCATGGTTTTGGTGGCAGAATAGTATGTAATAATTTGGGAGACTGATGATGAACTTCAAATAACAACGCTCGCTGTGTAAAATACTGTTAAGGAGCTTAAATTAATTAGAGAAGAAAACGAATTAGAACAAACATATCTAAATAACAATATGTTTAAACAATTCATTTTAAATTTATTTTTTAAGCTTTTAAAAATATTTGTGATGTAAACTTACATATATTCAAGGCAGAGATAATAACAAAAGCAAGAAAATTTTGCTAACATGAGGCTTAAAGAAGCTCTGTGTAAAATAGTCCAAAAAGAATCATGCCAATGTTCGCCTTGGCTTCGAAATAGGGCTAAAGAACCAAATGCCAAGAACATAAGCCTCCGAAATGATATCCCTAAGGACAGTGGCTGAGTATTGTAAAAACAGAAAGGAACAGAGAAATAGTTGGAAACCGAGCACTAAGCTGCAGTGCATATATAGAAACCATACACAGAATAGTTGACAATTAATTTGGAAAAAACAAACGAAATAAAATCGGCCACACTCACTTGAAATACAGTCCAAGCGGAAAGAGCTGAATGGGAGGATTAAAAAGAGATGGAGTAAGCTTTTATTTCAGATTCAACGGAAGCTTGTGACCAATCCCTGAGGGTGATAACCTAATTGGTCATGGGAACCACAAAGAGACATTCTAGTAGCTACCACGAAACCGAACGGAATGGAATGAACCTTCAACATTTAGGTTTGTGAAAATAAAAAAAAAAGTATAAACTGATACAAAATAAAGCGACGCCCTGTTTTTCACTAATGACGATTAGGAGCTTAATGAGGACTTGAAAACTGCCGGTATGAGTACGAAGAATGCTATAACGTGAATATATTTCTTAGTTGATAACCACCGAGCGCGATGGCTCAGGTGCAACGTCCCACGTCAGGTCGTGGGTTCGATTCCCGCGGCCGACCTTCCTGACCTATGAATTTTTTCGCGGTTTCCCCGTGTCGCTAGGCGAATGCTGGGAAGGTTCACTATATCTCCCATATTTCCTGTCCCTCCATTTCAGTTCCACTCTCATTTCACTTCACCTTTCATCTGCTTGGCTATTTCAGGTGAGATTCTTGTAATTGCATGCCAGGGTAAAAAGATGCTGTATGTAACACTTCGTCCCCCGGAATGGGAGCGGTTTCCGAGTCCCGTGTGGGGTGTGGAAGCCTGCAGGGGGAGGGGAGCCGTTTGTAACAACTGTCATCCGGGAGTTTCCACCTGGGAAATGTAGGGACCCTACCCTCTGCCCTGTGGTGCCTCCTGTTCCGGCCACTCTCTATCTCCTCTTCCGGAGGCGCCCCGTCAGGGACTTAGGCAAAAATGGTCTTCATAGATCGAGATGCTAAGTGCCCCCCGCTTCTAGTCCTAGTTCATAGTCGGTGTTGGAAAGGTAGAATCAAACTGAAAGATTCAATGCCATAGCCGAATTTGAAATACGGATATGGCGTTGATTTTTTTCAGTGTCCTATACAATTAATTACCGATAATCAAAGTTAGTAGTTAAAACAAGCCAGCTAAGAAGTGCCTTAAATGAGGCAATGTGTTAGGAATCCAGTATACCACCAAACTGTGAGTTCCAACCTCTCTTGTAACAATCTTTTGTTCAGCTAGTTGCACAATTTCTTGAATACTGTCTTAAAATACAAATTTTTGTTGTATAAACTTTTATGTGATCAAGTATCGTCTATATTATTTATAATTATGCCCTTGACTAGTGTTATGTACACTATTCACACTGGATAATTTTAGGTTTAAGGGCTGAATTGTATAGATCTGAAAACTATAACCTTTTCTAGCTTAGACGGCTACTACATTACTTTATTTCTCAGTTACCAAAACTCACATTTGCAATGTGGACGAAATACTTTTTTCGAATGCTTTTTATTAATACTGTTTTCTGTTTCTTATGTAACTTGTGTAGGTAATATCAATAGAAGTTATTTTGCTTCATGTTACATCAGGTTAAAACGCTCAAATCTTTCTAAACTACCGTATGCAAGCAAGACAAATTAATTTACAATTTAAAAGTTCAAGGGTAAGACATTAAAGTTCCATGCAATTGAGCAGCGAGCGTAAATTTAATTCGAAAATCGAGGAAGGAAATGCTGTCATTTGCAGTGCATGCAGAAAAAACACGACGCTAACAATGGGCTGGTAATGACAGAAATCATGAAAGAAAAACAAACAACGAAATAAATATGTAGGAAAAAATAAACTGAATAAATCTCGAACGTTTTTTTTTCAAAAGGTTTGCATTTAATGAACTTAGTAGAACAATTTATCTATTCGCAGAAAGTAAAAGAATTGATAGAATCATTTTATTACAGTTTTTGTGGAATACCTAAGATAGTGAAACAATGTAAATAAGAAAGGCATATGAAAAATGAACTGAGTCCTTTTTGAGAAGCAAAATAAAGTTTTGAGCGTAACACCATCCGGATGATAAAAATAGGAAAACATTTTTCCATAATATTACGCGTTATCCCTCTTTCGGAAGTGAGGTGATCAGGCACTGGATATTACTGTAATAGAGATGATGTAATCAGTACCATAGATAGATACCATAGACCACAAGATAGGCGATTGTAGAGACAGTCTTCAGGTATCGCTTATGATATTTAAAACATTTCCAATAGTGATCCTCATCAAATGACGTGTATCAAGTTCAAACAAAGTGTCATACTGGTTAATCATTATGAGCTCTGAATATGCTCTCCATTCAGATTTGCACAAGTGTATCCATCCTTAATGTGGCTCTTTGCTTTGTCCTATATACTCCTGTTTCCTGCTCCCATAATGTGATATGTAAAACCATGCCAATTTCCTGTATATCCTCGACTGTTATGTGTAACACGTGCACCAATTACGTTTCAGTTCCTAATCACAGTTAGCAGTATTTATGTAGCTGCTCAAAGTTTACGTTGTTGCCTCGTTGTGCTTCGCATATCTATATCCTCAGAAATCGTTTCAGAAGCAACTTTCAACTAATTCGTTACGAGTCTGTTCTAAACTCAAATCTTGGCACCATGCATAATACTATAAGCAAAGCATTATGGTATACACTATCTTCAGTGATATCACGAATGCTGGTAGTTTTTCGTAATTTAATTGTGCTTAACGAATGCTTGTTGTCCTTCGGCCTCCAAGTATCTAATGATCAGTATGAGTTTGAAAGCTCAATTAAATCACCTAAGAAAAATAATAAGCAAGAGCGGGTTTCGATATAGTATATTATGCAACACAACTATAATGCTAGTAATTAAAATGCAAGTGTATTTATGAAAGCGGTAACGAGTTTCATAATTTTCACAAGAGTAGCATAATTACCATTACAGTCAAGTTGCATAAGACTCATCAAAATTCCTAGGCTTTCACGACCGGTATCAGTATTAAATGACTGTCGCTGTCGAAATTTCTGCCAGAACACTTCGACCTCGCCACTGACACTGAAGATGTCTGTCTAGTCGCAGAAGAAACGTCTGGGAAGAAGAAGAATAAGGAGCCCAGTACACCACGGCCCACAACCCCGGACAATACTTCATTTAATATTACATAAGACTGTTTTTGGTCGATCACACTATAATTTCAAAACTTTGAGCTTCTATAAAAAGACCTTACCTTGTTAACTGCGTGTAATTAAATGCTGATCGGATGGCAGCACCTTGCGTATTGCAAGTAGTGTAACAAATGGCAGTACTATTGAGTCCACGCTGTATTTATTGATATTTGCAGTTAACAAAGGAAATCAACTCAGTTTATTGGAATATTAAATTTCATTGAACTTAATTTGTTTCATTTTATATGCACATATTTCATTGCATATCTGGGGGAATGGATCCCAGTGGACTGCAACTTTGAAGGTTATAAAAGTTATATGAGACATGCGCGCACAGCCAAAGATCATAGAGTCGCTGAAGCGTAATGGATGCCATTATAGTTCAGTCACATGAAGTCAGCGTATTATAGTGGTCAACCAAAAAGATAACAATGCGAGAAACATGCCATTGCTTTGAACGTTTAATACACATAATCACTGAAATGATTAGAGTGCGAGAAAGATGCAATTTTTTGTATTTTTTGTTTTATAATTATTAAAGCAGTTTACCCGTTTCATCTTTCTGAAAAGACACACTACTTCTACTAGCTTTTATTCCAAGCAGAGACGCAGATCTGAGTTAAATAAAATATAACTGAACCATACATATTCAATGAGAACTTCCTTTGGGAGGCAGTGAGATAATCAACTCCAAGCAGAGGTGATAGAATGCATTCGGCGCAAAATTTTGAAAACTAATTCTATACAATCCTTTTGTACTATGCGGCATTAGAAACTGTACCACTTGACCTTCCTTATTAAGCTAAATTATGCCCACAAATTAGTCCACATGACTTATCTATTCTCCCGAGCCAAAGTGCAAACCGAAACAGTGGGCCTACTCTTAATAATCCCTGTAAACTTAGAATATAAATTGAAGAAGCAATAAACTGTACCAATTTGTTTTTATTTGTATTTCGCGCTGTTATCAGGGAGGACTTTGTGCGGGATCTGAGCACCGACTGCTTTTTAATTTGGCTTTGGTAGGTGGCGTCCACTTTTCAGGTCAGCTAGCGAGTTTACCTGCCTCCTTGGTGGCTTGATCTCCAAGTGTGAGCGTGAGCAATATAAGCTTGGTGAGTTCTATGTAAGAACATGTAACTCGTTTCTAGGACAAATAACTACAATGCTGATCATTTCTTATCCTTTCTCTTTTCGGTGTTCACCTCCGTAAATTGTTTTAATACTTTTTATGGAAGAACAAGCGTAGAACTAGATTTTTATTCTGATTGGTTATTGTTATTGGGGACAGATTTTAAAGGGAATCTTCTAAAATTTATAACACATTCTTCCCATCCTGATTAATGTAAACTTAATCCTTGACCATGCAGGCTATTGGTAAATAAATTCTGAAGTAAGGTTATGGGAATTCACAAATTTTGTGAATTCTGATACATGATCGAGTACGTTACTGTTAAATGATAGAGTTCTGAGTGCACCTATCGTGCGATAGTTTAAAGGAGACAGTTACTTATTATTATTATTATTATTATTATTATTATTATTAATACCAGCTTATAACTTTTGTGTTTAAAAGTGCGAGTGTAATGGTCATAGATTACACATTTCAGTGTGCCAAAGGAAGCTTCAAGGAAAACATGCATTGTAGTTGATTTTGTAATTACAGTTACTTATCAATAAGTTGACATTGACAAACTTACACAGTGGAAAACATTCAAACGAGCTCTATAATCTAATCCTGCATTATATTTTAGAAAGCAATAACATTCATCATCTTTTACTTGGTTTATTAAATTGTTTTAAGTTTAAATGTAAGTTTCCCAGTGCCCTTACAGTTACTATTAAAGCGAGTTAAATAAAGTCATTGCCGGGCTAACGGAAATATTTGCTGTCATAAAGTCACCGTTCTAGGGTAAATATCCACCATGCTTGTAATGTGACATACTTGAAGCAAGCGGCAAGTAGTAGACGGCAAATAAAAACAGACGAAGTGTGCGCAAACAGATACAAAATATGTATTAGCGATACAATAACGAAACTGTGAGACTGCAGAATACTATGGATAATAATCTATGTAGGTACACTTCCTTCTGTTATTGCCCTGCTCAGTTGTAAACAACTTGCTAAAATCCTTTATGTAGCTTCTTGGTTTAAGATAGCACAAACCCCTATGCAAAGTTTATCTTTATGCATGAACCAAACCAAACAGGTGAGGCTTCGCACTACAATAAACAAAAGCAAACATTTTCAACCCCACATAGCATCACCGCCAACTTCCACACTATTTGTTACCGTTAGGATTACCCTACCTACAACATAGTTGCCCCTTTCATATATGTGAGAAAAGAATGCGTTTCTTTAATTCTGGTTTTGCTGCAACACACAAGTAGTAATTTATCATTAGGAATTTGTCCTATGTTCTGTTCTGCTTAAATGGTTTAGTAATCATGAGCTATAAGAATATATAGGGAACAAATATGTCTTTATTACTTTTTGAATAATATATTTGTGGTAATTTATTTATATCGCTACCATATGCTATTAGCTACAGCTGGCAGTTATCTGGATAGAAAAAAATTATGTATTACGATTAAAATACAGATGTTCTCTGCATTCTCTTAAGGAATGCAAAACACGTAAGCGCTCACGCAGGGCATTCACAGTGCACCAATCATACAGTCTACATATGATTGAAATTAAAGAATGAGTTTGTTGCAAAAGTCTTTCTTTACCTAATTTGGAATCACTGAGCGTTTATGTTATTAAAGGCAGAAGATATTTTGGTTTATCGTTTCGGACACGGCATGCATTGAAACGGTGTCAACAACACTGTTGTTCTTTGCGTTTTATTGAGCAGAGAAGAAGCAGAAAACACAGGTTTTGTTGGCAGAATATTAATATATATGAATCACAGTTATGTAAAACGTGCTGGACGGTCCTGCACTCTACTTTTGGATTCAGAAATGAATCCTTTTTGAGCATAACAAGAAATACTTCGAAAGATGGTGGAAATAGGGTTGATTCATTGGGAAATCCAAATTGCGAAATGATCTGTGTAAGAAGTTCATACGATCTAAAGAAATGTATCCAAAGTACTCAGTACTCCAAAGAGAAAAATAGATACATTCATAAAATAGAATAAAATGCTCTTAGTACTGTCAGAATTATACCGCGCGACCGCTTAATGCTTGAATGTAAGCAGATATCTGCAAACATTACATCTTGGACGTGTTGTGTATCCAATTTTTTCCTCACTTAGATTTCAAGCCTATCAAAAGATATCAAAATCTGAGAACCAAATCTTGAATATGTATTCATTACTAGGAGTTCCCAAACAATCCTTCATACTGACAGTAACTTAGTCCAATGAATAGTGCATAGGCGTTAGAGAATAGGATGTTTTCCTCACAAAGTAATTTGTTATAAGCGTGACAACAATAAAAACCTTTTTCTGTGAAATGGTATTGTGCTTAACACTGTTGAAAAACTAATAGACAGAATATATTTGTGTTTATGTGCAGTTTTGTGTAATCAAAGTGAGGTTTCCTTAGCTATAAGCTACTAACAAAGACACAAGAAAAGGAGCATATATACTTATTTTTATCTCCTATCTAAAAATAAAATTTATGCTAATTTCTCCTTCTCTCTCCCCCTTTCTCTACATGAACACATGTCGTGTTAAGCAGAGGGTTTACCACCGATAAGTCCGCGTCCCATGTAACAATCAAACTGTTAAAGCAGAAGATATTAGATTGGAAGATGAGAGATACTCAAGCTTCATCATCATCCTTCTGCGTGCTTTACGCTTGGCTGCCTGTTGCAAATAAATACGTTTTACTTAATCGCAATCTTTTTATGTTTCTTCCTCCGCTTAAGTTTTACGTGGATAGTTAAGAAACTTTAGTTGGATTGTGTTTCTTTGATTATTTAATGTGGTATTTGCTTCTAAATAATTTAATTTGTTTTATAGAGTGAACATTTTTAATTCGCTTTGTATATCCTCCTACATATCTATTCTATTCTACCATATTCCAAATTTACTCTTAAGCTCATTTCATTCCATTGGGATTTTCATATTTCCATCATCACCCACGCTGCATTTTCATACAATAGAGTATAGGGTATACAACCGAGGGGGAGACTTCGCGCTGCAACCTATGGGAGATCTATTGCAACTACCACCCCCAGGGGGAAGGGATGAAATGAAGAGACTACAGAAGGGTAAAGACTGCAGACAGACAGGCCACAAAGACGCGCAGATGTCCTTAAGAGTTCCTGTATCGAAGATCCGTCCCAAAATTGCAGCTGCCCAGAGAGGACGATGAACGACCTGTTCAATCAATCAGCCCTCCAGTGCCCATGAGGAATACTCTTTCCTTTGAGCAAGCATTCTTGAGAGCTAGTTAGGCCACGTCTGTTATTCATTTGATGTGTGGCTTCGATCCACAATATCTATATATATATGCGTAATTAACTACTAATTGTGCACAAACAGTACACGAGTGTAGAAAAACTATTGTGTTATTTCATTTGGTGTTTAATCCGAGTTAAATTGACTTGGATTAATTATGCTTCTACAGTTCAAAGTACCGCCTAGCCTATCCCTAAAGAAAAGGGCATCTGACAGCGCCACCAGCTACGCAAGAGCCACTCAAGCACCACCAAGAAAAGAACAAGCCATCGTAATCGAATCTCACGATGGATTATCCATTAGAGATTACATACTCGCAGTGAGTAAACTCATTGGTGCTTCTATTATCAGAATATCAGAATTCCTTCCCGCATTTGGAGCAACAGGATGCACATTTTATAACCAATGCTAAAATCACAGAAGAGCTTACAGTTAAACATAATAAAATCATAGCAAATAAGTTTTGCTTCCTCTACGACCACTAATTACGCCAAATAAGTGAGTTGTGCTATCCCTTGTATGCCCTGTCATACCTAATCATGTAATAGAGAATCACCTAATACAATGTGGAATAAAGTCTGTTTCCCACATCACTTACGTTAAGGCAGGATAGCTAAACCTGGCTTTTCCAACATTTTGAGCTTCAGACGCCAAACTTATGTTCAGCCTGATGATCTTACTAAACTTCCCCAGAACATTCACATCAACTATGAGGGCACAAGCTACTGGATATTTCCATCCACAGAACACTCCTTTGCTTTCTTTGTAAAGAAGATCATTTAGCTCGGGACTGTGTTAACGTCTCCAACCCTTCAATACTACCGGTTTCCAATAAACTTCACACTCGCAGTAAAATTGACAACCATGCTGAAGATGCTGAAATTAATCTAGACTCTGTACCGGAAGAAGCCAAGAATACTGTCATTCTTAAAGAACCGAATTCTCAAATACACACAAATGAGAGAATTTAGATAGGAATGCTTAGAATCACAGGACGATAAGCAACATGGGCAAGCAAACACCTTCCCCCTCCCAACTTTAAGTGAAATAAATAAATTACAACCGACAGCTGGAATAAAACGCCCTGTCCCTATATCAAGTACTTCATCTAACAATCCTAATCACAGTGATTCATCTACAGATGCAAATAAATCCTCTGGTGCTTCTTCATAAGATGATGCAAATTTCTCCGCTTTGCAACCAAAACATAATATTAAAAAAAGAAAACGAATGACAGCCAGCACCATAAGAGACGAACCCCATTCGTTTGCGCTTATGTACCTGCAATTAAAGAGCTTTTATGAAAACACGTTGGGGCCAAATATAAACCTGAACTAGCTCTACAATACACAAGATATGAAGTCCTTGCTGCTCACAATACAAAACCTCTATCCTTATCTCACTGACAAACACATCAAATCTAGAAGCACTTTGATAGAAAAGAAGTTACTAGCCAGCCTGATTCAGGTAAATGATATCCCAACCATTGCCAGTGAAACAAACTAATCTCGTTGTGGGGTGGAGCAAATTTCTTTATTGAATTATCCCTAGCACAATCGTTAACCAATGCCTAATTAGTTGCTAGAAATGTTCATAATTTCAATTGCATAACATAATTCTTTAAGTAACATGAAATTGTCTTCCCGTATTTTGAAAATAATTTATATAATGATGATTTTAATAACATACAACTAATGGCGAAATCAATTTTACAATGGAGTATAAATAGTTTCAGGGCACATTATGAATATTTACAAACTTTATTACCCGAACAAGGTCCTGATATTATATGTCTCCAGAAAGCAAATTTTCATAATGTTTATGCTAGCCAAATTAAAACATATGATGTGTACTTAAAAATAGAACAATAATACACCATTGTAGTGGGGAAATTGCCACAAAACTACATATCTATCAAGACCAATCTTGAGCCAATAGCAATTTCTGTTTACTTTATACCTCATATGGTATGTATTTGTAATATCTACTGGCCGAACAGTCAGGAGGTCGACATTCATGAATTCCGCAGACTGTTAAACCAGCTCAAAAACCTTTTATTGTAATGGATAACTTAAACAGCCATAGTACCTTATGGGACTGTATGAAAACCAATACTAGAGGAAAACTGATTGAATCACTTATTGAAGAATTTGATCTAGTTATACTTAATTTAAATAGACCCACTCACTACGACCTTGCACATGGCTCAACAAGCAACATGAACTGACATTTCTCATATTTTTTATTTTTGGATATGTTCTACATTGTACGGTAGTGATCATAGTACTTCAGGCACAACTTAACCAGGGAAATAAACCAGATACAGTTCTATGGAATTTTGATTCAGCTAACTGACACAAATATGAAACCACAGTTAAAAAGAACATTAAATTGGAATCCGCCCAATTTATTTAATAATATTTCAATTGATTCAGCGGTGGAAAGATTCACTAATACCATTCTTATAACTGCTGAGGACATAATTATATATTCTGTTTACTTTCTCACTATTTTGACGTTAAGTGAGGTTAATCAGAGGCTGTGATCGCGGAGTTATCCAATGACTTAGGGCATCCCTTCGGCTACAGCCTATCCTTGTATCCCACCTATTTAAGACGACATATTTGAAAATGTTTAACTTGGATTGGAACGAGAAGCTGTGCTGATAATTTTAATATATGTATTTTATTCTCTTGATTTCACAGCAATTACTTGCTTCCCCCCTTGTATCTCCTTGCTCGACCTCTTGCTGCTCTGGTGAGTTTGTTTCTCCATGCACGGTGGGCGTGGTTTTCTGGCTTGGCTCGATGCCTGAGGTCTGCCTGCTGCTCTTGACATTGTTGGATGGTTGGGCTGTGAGACAGACGCTATGTTTGCGGTGGCAGAATTTTCGCTTGGAGTGGAATGTATGATTAGGCCTTCTTTGTGTATCTGCCAGTTTGTGATAATTAAGAATCTCTGTAAAAGTGATTAGCCATGCGGATGGTTTAATTTTCAAAATGTCTTCTCCTGGAAAGGCATTTGCTGTACATAAAATGAAGTTTATTCGTCACATCTGCTTCAGTAAAGGGAGGAGTTTGTTTTCAGCTTGGCCGTTTTGGTATTGGGTGCGTAGAGGGAGAGAGAGAATGCGAAAGTATCATACCCGTGGGTCAATTATAAGTGCCTGGCTTTCAAGTTTATGCACAAAGTTTTAATGTGTTTGTGCTTGTGTGCTTCTTTGCTCTGCTGTAGTCGTAACCCCTAAATAGGTCCGGTATTATAGGGCATTTTCGTCACCAAGATTGTGAGTTTTGGCTGTTTTGTATTGTCAGGGCTATTAATTATTAAACAGCGTTTTTGCCTTTGGGTTTTAAACTTTTCCTTTTTAATGTCTAAATGTGGTTTGGGAAAAATATATAGATTCTAATGTGTTAAATCGGCTTTAAAATATATATGTATATTTTAAAGAATTTTCCAATTTTCTCTAGGCTTTCACAGTTTTGCTCATGTTATTGGCCGGCTGTGGTAAAACTGCTTATCAGAAAGTAAGTCTGTGGAATATTCAGCTGATAATTTATGTGTTATAATGGTAAACTTCCACTTTTAATGCGTAAAAGCAAGTTATAAATTATAAAACGTTCCTGATAGGTTTTAATATTGGGGGATATGCTAAGTAACCTGGTGAAGATTAAGTGTATCTGATGCTGATTAAGATATTTAATGGTCGCGTCCCTTTTAATAATGTATTTGTGATAGGATCCTGATTTGCTAATTATTTTAATATCACTGAAACGGGTGTTAAATGTGGCTAATTGTGTCCAAGTTGATTCGGAAGGTTAAGGCACTTGTGATCAAGTGTGATGAATGGTACCGTTTTGCTTTAACAGTGAAAGGCTTTAAAACATGCACTATAGTCCAAAGTTGTTGGATTTAAGACAATTAGTGATATAATATATTTGCGGCTGTAATCTGGCTCCTTCAGTAAATTGTGGCTGCCTGTCAGTTATATTTCTCCAACTTTGAGGATTGAGCGTTGCGTTTGAGCTAAATTACTATGTTTAAAATAACTTAACAGGTTTATATAACCGACATCCTAATTGGCTGTTTGTTGCATGTGTGGTAAGCTCAACTATGTAGTAGTTATCTGATGCATTTTTGCGTTTAACTTTTTCTTTTCAGTTATGTGCCCTCAGGGAACTATTACTTGGGTATTTCTCTAATTTCATATACTATCTGTGAGCTTTTGACTCAGTTCTTTAGGGGTTATTGGATCTCTGTCATTCGCTTTCAACTTTTACATTAACCTTATCGCCTGCTTGTGCAGAGCGTTATATGGGGTTATTACATTGATGCTGCGTTCGTGTTCATAATAAGTGGAGGTATTTAATACTTCCCTGAAACAACTATTTGCTGTTTTCCTATTATGTGTAATTTGTTTCTTTCTTTCACTCCAAAGCTATTTTAATATTTACTCTCCTTTAGCCTTGGTGGCTAATTAATTTTGTGTCTTATGAATGAGCGCTGTGTTTTAAAGCTATCATTCAATAATGTATTAAAGTGGATTTTGGCTTAATTATTTTGATGCCTGTAGGTGAAATTGTGCTTTTTTTGGTATTTCACTTGAACTTTCCTTAACTGAAGCTATTTTAAGAGTTTGCTAGTTAAATATCCTTAAATGAGCTTCCTCCGTGGTGTAGTGGTTACCATGCTAGCCTCTAGTTCCCAAGGTGGCGAGTTCAAAACCGGCGGAGGGCGATGGATTTTTTCGGGCGTTAAAATCCTTAGCATGGTTTCCTTCAGAAAGGAAGTAAAGCAGGTGGTTCCGTGTCGTAGATTTACGGCACGTTAAAGAACCTCAAGCCTGATAAAGAGGTCTCTGAGCAAAATTATCGTCTTTCACGCCCAATATAAAATGGGACGCTAAGGACCACAGCAGTTAAAGAGCGTCCATAAATAAAACTCAGTTTTAAATGAGCTTTGATCTTAATTTTGAAAGTAAAATTGCTGTAACTTTTTTCTTAAAGAGTTTGCGTGTATTCCTTTTCTATTTTAAAAATTTACGCTCTTGCCCTTCTGATTTATTTTGTGATTCCCTCCGGCATTCTTTAGGGCTTCCCTCTTTGTCTTGCCGGGGTTCGCCCCTTCATAAGACGACTCCTTCTTCATTGTTATTTACTAATCAACCTTCGTCCCCTTTAGCAATTTTGTGTGCAATAAACGATTTATTATCGTTTGATAATCCTTCACAGAGTATTTGTGTCAATTGGAGAGTTACCCTGAATAATTTTCGTAGGGGGCATTTTATGAGAAAGAGCCGATATGGTGCTGCCCGTAAACCTTTCCCATTTGAATCTCTATTTGTTAAAAGTGCGGAAGTCCAAAAATGAAAATTTTACAGGAGAGGCAAAAAACTGTTTCTAGCAATACTATGTACGTTGGACCTTTATTTTTGGATTCAACAACTTGTTTTGGCATAAGC
Source organism: Deroplatys truncata (assembly GCA_030765065.1). Classification (NCBI taxonomy): domain Eukaryota; kingdom Metazoa; phylum Arthropoda; class Insecta; order Mantodea; family Mantidae; genus Deroplatys; species Deroplatys truncata. Next base: position 175,186,686 of record CM060981.1, read on the forward strand.
CTTTATATTGCAGCTGTTTTTAAAATGTAACAATAATTTACGTAACAAATGTGGTCTTAATTTACCTTGGGACTTCTGCCCTTTTAACAACTAATGAGGTTTGAAACAAATATGTTTGCTTTAAAACGACATGTTATTCATAAAAACATGTTACTGAACGAAAACGCAAGCAAAAATTATTGAGTAATTTGAGAATTAACATTTTATTTTATGTAAGAAGATGATCACACACACAATTCTGTGAAACTTTACAGAAAACCCATTGTGCAATCAATATTAATATAGTTTATATATGAAAAATGCAAGCCTTTATGTTCACAACTTCAGAATGTTAATTTATTGTTTCTTCATAAGTGTATGGGATAACTTTTTCCTCCATCAATGGTAGTTTCTTTTCGGGGTATGCCACTGAATTTGGGAGCTGAATGTTGATGTGAGAATTGTGGCGAAGGATGAATGTGTTTTCAGTTAACCCATTTGTGAAATGTCTTGCATTAACTGTCCCTGGAAGCTGATTATAGTACACAAAATGGTTAAAATTACTAATTATAAAGTATACCTTTTTATCTCGATCCATTTTTGAAGTTTCAACAGATACAGGATTTTTCCTATAATTTTGCTGCCACCAACTCTTAAAACTGTATATTATAGGATTCGCTGTAGCAACTTCAACTACTGTGAATTTCAGAGAGGCACTATTTGAAATTATCAGTTCAGTGAGTCGATGAATTGTGTAAATTCCAAGACGTTTTCGGAGGCTTTGAGTATAGTAACTTTTCCAGCATGATTATCACATCCTTTACCCATTAATCTAGCCATTTTAATTATATTTTGTTTATATCCACTATTACTGTCTCTTCGTATTCAAGTAAACTCTTTATCTTTATATTCAGAACCACTCATTTTGAACAGCAAGTGTTATCTGTGAGAACGTGTTATGTGAACAAATCAACAATGAACAGTATTGTATTTTGCACCACTTACTCACTTTGTTTTGGTGGGTTAACCAACTTTGAATATAATCAGAAATAATATATTTTTTGTTAAAAGGCCAGAAGTCCAGGACATCCGCCCTTTAAACATAAACCATTACATTTTAGAGACGAGTTTAACCATTTTCACTGGGATTCTTAAAGCCATTTTAAGATAAAACGATGTGTCTATGGTAGGAGAACATATTTAAACAAAAATGGATTTTGATAAACATGTGACTTCCACCCTTTTAACAAATAGCGATTCATTTATGGTGGGAGATGTCGTTCGTCGAAATTATCCTCTGTCCTCTAAGGCAGATGCGTTTGTAGTCAGATTAGTTTTTCGCTATCTCGGCCCTTTTAGAATTCTGAAAATTTACAAAGAGATAGTGGTTCTTTTACAAGAGCTTTCTTCTTCCTGTCTGCGGCGCGCTCACTTGTCGCAACTTAAATTGTATCACTTGGAGTATTTTGGATTTAGATTAGTGTCTTTGTGTCCAAGGCTTTTTTGTGATTTTAGGGCCAGTTATGCCTATCTGCTTGGTGCTTGTGAAATTTTAGGATCACTCACTTGCTGGTACACTTATTTTCGTTATTTGGCTAATTATTCTTGTCTAAAGTAATTGTCCTAACTAAATATCGTTGTGTATAGCGCAATACACATTGATATCGCATTCCTGTATCTTTCCTATCGCTCTTGCCGGGTTGTGAGCTGTTTGTGCAGACCCTACCTTTATTTGATTAATGTCTTCATATAAGTGGCCGTTTTTAATTCCTTTTTATTTAACTCTGTCCTTTGTTTTTAAAATTTCATGTTTTATTTAATATAATTCTTAATTTTGGGGAATGTCTTCTGTACAGTTTCCTGTTTTCGTTCGCTTATTTTTGAGCTGTCACAGTTAATTACTTAGATGTTTTATCTATGTGCAGTGTCATTTGATTCCACTCCGATTATTTTGCGTGTCATCACAGTGTCCGCTTGCCCTTCTCCAATTCTGGACTGTAAGTGGTGGGGTAAGTTTTTGTTTGTTTTTTATTCATTATTCAAGATATTTCACGTTATGTAATTACTAGGTGCATATACGTATATTTCCCCGCTAATGTTGTATGTATTGGTGAAGGCTTCCTTCTGCGTTTCGTATTTCGGATTTGAATAATACATTTCCAATGTTATTGAGATTGTTAGTGCCTAGATGAAATTATTACGCTTGTTCTTTCTTGCAAGTCGCTTGCTTTATTTGGGCTCTCTCCTGTTTTGATTTTTTATGTTTCTGACCTACATCTTTCCTGTTATACCTCCTCCTTCCTGTCTATGCTACTCTTTCCATCTGCCCTATTTCTGCTGGGTTCCTGAGATGCTAGTGACTTTACAAGTTTCTGTTGCTTCACCGGTATGTGTACCCGGGTTGCCCTATAAGAGTTCTTCCTGTGGATGCTGTTTGGCTGTGTAGCAATGCCTCCGGAACCTTCTACCTTGTACATGTTAAACCCCGGCTAAGTTCTGGCTTCAGCCATCTCCAGTGTTGGTGTTTGGGTGGCATGCCTACTATGCCTTTTGATGGTGCATCTAGTTGGTTGTAGTAAGTATTATTATCTACCTGGTGTTCAGCAATCTCATGGGATTACCATCCTATTCACAGACTTCTTCTGACGGCTACCCGGTTCTTACTTCCGTGGTTCCGCAGTGTTTGTGTTCAGTGTCATCCAGCTGGGAATGTGAAATGGGAGTGTGAAGGGTTTATTTTGTCTCCAGTATATGTTCGCTTGTCTGTCCTTTTATTTCCTTTTTCCCTTTTTACCTAGTTTTCCTAGATATATGTGATTGTAAAGGTAGAATCAGATGACTGAAAAATTCAATGCCATAGCCGGGATTTGAACCACGTCCGGTTGCTCTAACCACTGAGCTACCATGGCAACATGCCGGCACGCCATTAAATTCTCCAGCTGACTCGCATTTTTCCCGGTAAACCACAAAGAGATCTTAAATCCCGGCTATGGCATTGAAGTTTTCAGTCGTCTGATTCTACTTTTCCAACCCTGTCCAACACACGGCTTGTGTGAAAGAACAATTAATTGCATATGTGATTGTGTTTTCACCCTTTCCCCTCCTTGACCTTCCTTGTCGCAAGTTCACATATATGGGTGGGGGGACGTTGTGCTAATAACTTAAATGTATGTATTTTACTCTCTTGGTTGTAAATCCAGTATCTTGTTTCCCGGCTTTGAATCTCCATGTTCTACTTCTTGTCGCTCCGGTGCGTTTGTTTCATCGTGCACGGTGGGCGTGGTTTTATGGCTTGGCTTGATGGTCGGGGTCTGCCTGCCTCTCTTGACATTGTGTGGAAGGTTGTTCTGTGAGATAGACGCTGTGTTTGCGCTGGCAGAAGTTTTGATTAGTTTTTCTTGTTGTGCCTGCCAGTTTGTGATATTTAAGAATATCTGTAATAGTGATTAACTATACGGCTGGTTTAATTTAAAAAAAATCCGCTCCTGGAAATGCATTTGCTGTACATTAAATCAAGTTTATTCGTCACGTCTGTTCCGGTAAATGTACGGGTTTTTTTTCAGCGTGGCATTTTGGTACTGGGTGCGTGGAGATTTAGAATGTGACGAGTATCATACCCGTGGGTCAATTGTAGGTGACTGGCTTTCAAGTTTATGCACAAAGTTTTAATGTGTTTGTGCTTGTGTGCCTCTTTCTTCTGCTGTAGTCGTAACCGTTAAATAGTTTCGGTATTAAATGACATTTTGGTCAGTAAGATTGTGAGTTTTGGCTGCTTTGTATTGTCAGGGCTAGTAATTATTAAGCAGCGATTTTGCATTTGGGCTTTAAGCCTTTCAGTTTTAATATCTAAATTTTGTTTGGGCAAAAGTTATATTCTAATGTGCTAAGTGGGTTTTAAGGGAAGCTTATATGTTTGGATTTTAAGGGGGGCTATATATATTAAGAAGCTTTGAAATTTTCTCTAGGCTATCATAGTTTTGCTCTTGTTAATGGGCGGTTGTGGTAAAACTGCTTAGCAAAAAGTATACCTAAGGAATTTTTAGGTTTATGATTTATGGGTTATCATGGTAGGCTTCCATTTAATGTGTGAAAGCAAATTATATATTGCTACATGTTGGGGATTAAGATATTTAATGGTCCGGGCCCTTTTTAATAAAGTGTTTGTGATAGGATCTTGATTCCTAATTGGTATTAAATGGGGCTAAGTGTGCCCAAGTTGATTGGAAAAGCTAAGGCACTTGATACCAAACTATATTGCGATTTTCGCATATGCAAATGGTACAGTGTTGGTTCAATTTTGCCTTGTCTTAACAGTGAAAGCTTTAATACATGCACAAATGTCCAATGTTGTTGGGTTTAGCAAATTAGTGATTATATATATATATATATATATATATATATATATATATATATATATATATATACCGGGTGAGTCGTTTCAGCCTGCGGATTGAGACGTTATGTAGTCCCGGCGTTGTATAGGCTATGCCGTAAGCACTGTCCACTGCAATGCGTCGTATCAATTTCGGCCGAAATGACTGCTTTGCACCGCTTTCCGTGCAGTGACCTGTACCCGTAGCGCAACAGTGTGCGTGTTGATCTTCATTGGTGAAGGACCTAGATTCAAATACTGTCACTTGAAGGTAATTCTCATCTTTAACGGGAAGTGATAGGTTGGCATGGAAGTGGCGTATCATTTAGTTAGTTTAATTATACAAATTTTGTTAAAACACAATAAGTTACTTGCTATAATATGTTTTAATGAACATCGTAAATAAATGAATATCAAATTAACATTATAAATTGCAAATATAAGGCATCATTAAACTATGTTTTCCTATTTAAATTTATTCTTTCATACAAAAGAAAACCAATAATTTATTCTCAGTGTTTAAAATATGCAGTACATATATACAAACTAGATAACGTTTGCAAACCCATATTATGCTCGTTGTGAACCTCTGGTTCCCAATGTAGTGCATTTAACACTGACTATGAAATCGTGCCGGACCTTCACACAGATAAACCTTCACAATTTAACGGTTTCCTCCATGTGGTTATAATAGAAATTCGAAGTGGCCACCATGCCCAGTCTAACCATCATCGCCAGCTTAATCCGGTGCAACATGTCGGATGTAATGTCATGGCAAGCTAAGCTGATGCGTTCCCTGAGCTGTTGAGGAGTCATTTGTTACTCCTGGCGCACGATATATATAAGATATTCCCATAAGAAGAAATCTAATAGGGAAGATATGGTGAGCGTACTGGCCACAATATTGGTCCATGACGTCCGATTCATCGCTCAGGGTAGGTGGTATCGAGATAAGCCGTTACATGACCAGACGCCCCATGATGTTGGTACCAAATAGGTTCTGTAAAGGCAATTCATCTAGTAGAGTAGGCAGCTGGTGTTGTAGGAAATGGATATAGCGATTCCCAGCGAGATGGCCATCATAAAAATACGGGCCTATAAGATGATCACCGAATATACCAGCCCAAACGTTGAAACCCCATCGAACATATAAGGCCGCCTCTCGCATCCAATATGTGTTTACAGTGCTCCAGTAATGCATGTTATGACGATTTGCATGGAACTCTGACTCGTCTGTAAATATCACAGTTGCCAAAAAATATGGATCTTGCTCAGTTTGTCGTATGATCGCATAGCCAATGCCACTCTCCGTCCATGTTCCGGCTGCCATACACTATGTGATCAAAAGTATCCCCACAAACATATGTTTATCATCTTAGGTGCATTGAGCTGCCACCTACTGCCTGGTACTCATTATCCGCGACATCAATAGTCATTAGACATCGTGAAACAGCAGAATGGGACGCTCCGTGGAACTCACGGACTTCAAACGTGGTAAGGTGATTAGTTAGTTGCTGCGTCAGAAGTCTGTACGCGAGATTTCCACACTTCTAAACACCCAGGTCCACTGTTTCTGATGTGATAGTGAAGTGGAAACGTGAAGGGACATGTACAGCACAAAAGTGTACAGGCCGACCTCGTCTGTTGACTGACAGAGACCGCCGATATTTGAAGAGGGTCATTAAGAGCAATAGGCAGACATCTATCCAGACCATCACACAGGAATTCCAAACTGCATCAGATCCACTCTAAGTACTATGACAGACGTGGGGTAATAAACCTTGGATTCCATGGTCGAGCGGTTGTTCATAAGCCACACATCACGCAGGAAAATGCGAAACGACGCCTCGCTTGCTGTAAGGAGCGTCAACATTACACGATTGAACAGTGACAAAACCGTTGTGTGGAGTGACGAATCAATGTGGCGATCCGAGGGCAGGATGTGGGTATAGCAAATGCCCGGTGAACGTTATCTGCCAGCGTGTGTAGTGCCAACAGTGGTGCGGTCGTGTTTTTCCAGAGGGGGCTTGCACCCCTCTTGTTTTGCATAGCACGATCACAGCACAGACCTACATTGATATTTTAAGCACATTCTTGCTTCCCATTGTTGAAGAGGAATTTGGGGATGGCAATTGCATCTTTCAACACGATCGACCACCTTTTCATACTGCACGGGTTGTGGTGGAGTCCATGTAACCACTCCACAATAACATCCCTGTAATGGACTGACCTACACAGAGTCCTGACTTGAATCCTATAGAACACCTTTGGGATGTTTTGGAACGCCGACTTCGTGCCACCGACCTACATCGATACCTCTCCTCAGTTCTGCACTCCGTGAAGAATGGGCTGCCATTCCCCAAGAAACCTTCCAGGACCTGATTGAAAGTGTGCTTGCGAGAGTGAACACTGTGATCAAGGCTAAGGGTGGGCCAACACTATATTGACTTCCAGCATTACCGATGGAGGGCGCCACGAACTTATGCGTCATTTTCAGCCAGGTGTCCGGATACTTTGATCACGTAGTGTAGCTCCTGATGTAGTTGAAGATGGTAAGGGTGTACTATTCTCCATGCGGACGATTGGCTAATATTCAAATGCCTGTGAATGTCCCATGTACTACAATGCGGATGCTGAATGACACAGTCACACGATCCCTCGTTACTTTGTCGCAGACAGGGTAATCTCCTCGTGGATATGGTGTCTTGTGTACTGTTCCTGTTTCCAGAAGGCGTTTCGCAATTCGCAAAAACGTGTGGTCTCTAGGAAGTGTTTTCTGCGGAAATCTCTATTGGTATAGACGATGTGACCCCGCTGCATTGTGCTGCGCTTCCCCGTATACTAACAGCATGTCTAGACTCTCTCTATTCGAAAACATTGTTCCACAATGAGCACGAATGACTGGAACTTCGTATTTTTAGGCAAATTCACTTTCTAGTGCATTCGGAAAGAAATCGTGATTTGCTAGAACATTCTTGAAACATGGACAGAAATAAATAAAAAGCTCATTTACTCGCCGGCGTGATTTGAACTGCCGAACTTCACCCTGATTTTCCACCGTGTTACCCATTGCGCTACCAGAGCAGGTTAACAAAGAGCACCACCATAGCCGTAATCAACGGGCTAGTGAAGGAGCTGCCAACAGCTGCATTTCACATTGTCTGAATAAACGGTTGGGCGGCGCCGTGGCCGAGTGGTTAGACAGCTCGTCTCCCACCGAGGCGGACCGGGTTCAATCCCAGGGACCTGCATGTGGGATTTGTGGTGGACGAAGCGGCGTCAGGGCGGGTTTTCTCCGGGTTCTCCGGTTTCCCCTGCCATTCATTCCACCAACTGCTCCATCATCACATTTCCTTTCATCCATTTCACCAACATTTTGCTTCATCTACTTCCTTCATCCCATACCAGGCATCGGGCTGATCACCCATCCTGGTTGTTCTGTCTGATCCATAAGTGTCTGCTCCTCGACGGGCCTCTGACCCCAGGCACCCGCCTGTAAGTCCTGGGGAGTGTAAGTCCTACATAAGAGGAGGGTAAACAGACAATGAATGAATGAATGAATGAATAAACGGTTGCCTAGTTATCAATCCGCAGAATGAGAAGACTCACGAGGTATATATATTAGCTGCTGCAATCTGGCTCGTTCAATGAATTGTGGCTGTTTGTTATTTTTGTTTCTCTACCTTTGCGGATTGTGTTTGACCTAAATTATTCCATTTTAAATAACTTAACAGGTTTATATAACCTGTATATATTATGCTCATTGCGCATATGCGTGTAGATATGCTGTGTAGTAGTTACCTGGTGCATTTTTGTTTTCAATAACGTCTTTTTTCAGCATGTTAACTTATTTGTCTCAGAACTATTAGTTGGATATTACTCTAATTAGTTCCCCTCATTATCTGGGCGCCTTTGACCCATTTCTTTAGGGATTATTGGATTCCTTTCATTTGTTTCAGCTTTTACATGGACTTTATGGCCTCCTTGTGTCGGGATGCCTGCGAAAAGTTGATTGTGTGGGGATGTTTGACATAAACGTAATGCAGCTACATTTTACGTAAGTTTTGTCTATTTTTACGGTCTTTTTTAGATTCTATGGCAATGAAGACAACTTCAAATGCTATTTACGTAAAACGAAGGATACATTTTATTGCTCATATAATGCTCCCAAACAGATGATGTTTTAATAAAATATTTATAGCCATTTGATAAAAAATAAGACAAATTGACCGCATAAAATGTTGAATGGATTGGACTTTAATGGAACGAGGCATTTTAAGTACTTTCCTTCGCAGAGACCTTAAACAGAGCTATTGCCCTTACTCAGCCTACTGCCTACCAATTCCATAATTTGATGATTGTGATCATCTGAATGCAACCATGAATTAAGACGGATGATAAATCTTCAAGTTTTTTAAATTATCTCACAAAACAGTTCTTCTTTATGGGCGGGTAGAAAGCAATCGTATAGTAGATGAGGACCCATCTCATCCCCCGCTGACACCGCACGATTCATATAAAGGGTAGTCTGATTTGGGCTCAATTTCGTGAAAGCCTTCGTGTTGCATCCCTGAAGAATGTTGCACTTAAATATATAATTTAGTATTCATACATCTTCCGTTTTCGTTCTTTCTCTCTTCTCTCTTGCGTGTACAGGCGCGCGCGTATATACGAATACGCACGTGCGCGCGCGCGCACACACACACACACACATATGCTTGTCTGTGGTGGTATTTTTTCTGATAATGTTGTTTTGAGTTCATAACGTCTCAAAGTTTGTATTTCCAACGAAATTTCGGTATTGCATTTTTAAGTTAATACGCTACATAAATAAGCTTACAAGCTCGCAAACTCCCTGAGTATGCTTCCTGTATAGTTCTGTATTTATATGAAAAACATTTGGCATGTTTTTAAAATGGCACAATTCATTTCAATTTCCTTCTTTGCTCTCAATTATTAACGTCATTATGTGAAACTTGACGTTTATTTACCTTCAGGATGCTGCATTAATTTTATTAGCGTTTCTCCGCAGTTAATCTTTCAATTGAAAGCGCTAAGAAGTTAGCTCCGTCCACATTTTGCTCCTTTAATACCCAACCTTCTCGAGGAGAGTTTATATACCCGACCTCATTAATAATGATCACCCACGCGGGCTACCTTATGCTACTTGAATGCGTAAATCACCCGTTCTCCTTTGTAAGTTTCTTTGATCGATATGTTAAACATTGCTTTATTGTGTTCCGCTTCCATCTCTGCCATTCGGAATAATTATATACGGAATACGCCGTCTCTGGCCCTTTCAAAGCTAACATTCAGTTTATTGATCTTCTTTGTTTCTCTTGACATCGTTTTCATAACCCTCATAAAATATATTTTAATAATAACTAGCAACCGAGTATAATACAGCTCGGGATGCGTGTCTGCTATAAAATAGAACAAAATGGGAAAACTTGGATCTACAAGTGGTATCGCAGTTCAGATTCTGGAAACAAAAAAGGATATGTTAGAAGTATTCTGACATTAAAAAATTATACATTTTGCAGATAAAATAGTGATAATCACCAAGAAGCTTGAGTGTTGTGATTTCATTGCACTGTTTAGCATGTTTTTGCACAGGGTTGACAACTAATAGGTGTATATTGCACAAATCCAATAAGTGAAAGAGAAAATAGCTACCATCTTATTTGAAGATCCAGTATCATCAGAGCTCTACTTCCTTCGATTCTGGAAGCATTCAGCTCCAATTCCATTGCTACCACAAATCAGTTAAGCAGTATTTCTTCCAATGACACCTAAAATTAGCCTAGACAAAAGAGTGTGGTTGATCGTCACTTATGTACTATTTCGTTTCTGGAATTAGACTCCCATTTTGTACCATCCTTTCGATTTCTCCATGTTTCTTTGTTGCCTGACATTTATACTTTAACTTCAAACAGTCCACAATTTCTATGACTATTTGGCAGGGATACAGGCAATAAGAAATTGGCACGAAACTGCGAAATCGCAGAGGAGTCATCTGCAAAACGCCGTAGCAACTTATAAAATTAAGGATTATCAGTTTAAGCCAAAAGAAACTATTTCTAAAGAAGTAGTGCAATCGACAAAGGCAAAAACAATGTTTTTCGGAGGTTTAGCCGGATCACATTTTATTTGTTTTAGAACATATACACATGTTTTATTTCTTAGGTGCAGTCATAAAAGTGGATATAAGTGCACTTGGTTGGATATGAACGCAGATCTTATTAAAACACCTTTATAATTCCATTTTCGGAAGGAAAAGTGCCGAAATATTTTATTTAACTAATCAAACTTATTCACCATAGATAGTTGCATTGAAGGACATTAGAGAATAACATAAAACAAAGGATTTAAAGGCACTAGTCGACCACGATATGAGTGCGTGTGGTGGAAAGAGGAATTAAACAATTGCGAATTTAATTGGGCGGGGCATCAGAAGGATAGTCCGGTAAGGAAAACATCCGCAGTTCTGAGTTGCATTTACTAGCGAGGCCAAGAAATATGGTATTGTATTCATGTGCGACATACATTACCCTTTCGCCTTGCTACTCACTCCCCTCTGATCCCAAGCCTTGATCGTCAATAAGAAACAATGGCGCCCTCCTCCAAGCGCACATATTGTGACGGAAGTATAAGTTATGGCAATACGGTGTCAAGCTGGTTCTGCTATTCGGCTGTAAGAGTTTAAAGATACCATATGAAATAGGGAAATCCCATATTTCGGGTCAGTTATGTTAAAGACCGTAACACAGCTACAGATATTAGGAAGAAGCGAGTTCAAATAGCAGTTAACAGAAGTTTCAAATTGAAAGCATTTACATCACCTGTGAAGAATGCAAGGCGAAGAAATTTAGACCGCCTAAGAATTGGGGAGAGCATTTTTTCCTTTAACTCTTGTTGGCAGTGGAAGAAGAAAACGATTAGATACACGTTTTAAATATTCAGTTATGTTACATATTTACCTTATATTCCCCAGCTTCCAATAGGCAAATCAGGTAAAGTTAAGAGTGCAACTTGCACACATTCAGATATTACAAATCTTTGGAACTAAATTGAGAAGGTTACTTTAAATCCTGAAATTGAAGGAAATGAAGGAAAACTATCTCGATTTCTACCAATCTTTCTTTCTAATCGCCATGGCTTAGGTTGGAAGGGAAATGAGATTTAAAATATTCATTGACATGAATACGAATCGAGCCATAAATCTTCCTTTTTCTGTGCCATCCTTTAGGTCTGAAGAAACCTTCAAGAGCTGAAAATAATCCTGTAGTGTGGTCAGTTGGAAGCCTGAAACTAATAGTATATTGCGATACAAGTAGTGTAAGTGGAGAACGAGGAAGAGTCTGAAAGTACGAGACGAGGTCTGTTTTCTACTTCCGAGATCCTCAATTTCACTTAGTTCATGTGTTTTAATACTATTTTTTCGACGTTAGTGAATAATAGAAATAGCACTTGCACAAAATTAAAATTAATAACATCTGTTGCACATCATTGCTCCAGTAGCAAGGTCACCAAAACTAACCTTTGTGTCTTGGTGGCAAAGTGGTAGACGATTATCCACGCTTGGCTATTGACCTTAAAATAAAAAACCAAGAGCTTGCAGCTCATATTTAGCCGCTACATGAATTAAACTGTAGGTGAATATTAAAAAATTAAAATAAAGTAAAAGATCCAGGTAAATTTTAAGGGATGAAATTCAACTATCAACTATGACTATATTTCGTATCAGCAATGGTAAAAAATATCAAAGGTTATAGTTCATGCATATACGTGCAGTAAAATAAGCAAAACACGTAGCTAGGTTAGGTTACCAGCACCATGAACTGTAGGTGGATGAAAAAACAATCGTCGAAAAAAAGTAATTGCAACGTTGTAAGTTGCCTGGAATGATATCAAGGGGTAATTGAGATCATCTTGGAGGTTTTCCGGATTAATGGAAACCTATGATGGAGGTTCAATGAGTTTTCGGGGCCTCCAGGCAGATTAGAAGAACTCTACTGCGTTAGCAACTAAAACTTAAAATCTGTGGTTCGATTTTTGGGAAGGACGGGAAGGTTTTCAAATTGGATTCAGTTGTACCATCACAATACGTTGTAACAATTGATATTCATTTCTTTTTTCAAATAAAACAGTAGTAAACTGTGCACTGCAAGAGCTTTCACACTATAATTTCCATTAAATTCTATCTATTGAGGTTATAATATTCGCCCGGTTGAATATAAAGAAAACCCTAGAAAGCAAATAAATAGAATATAGAAAAATAAAACCCTTAGTAAAGAATAAGAAGTTAAAGAAATAAAGGAATTGTAATAAAAAGGGAGCTTATTAAAAGAGAATAAATATACATTTTATACGTATTAAATATTATGCGAATTATGGAACGTAAATATATTGAGCTAGAAGCAGAATTGCCACCAAGAAGAGGTAAGCAGATACAAATAGCTTTCAAAAGGTTTTGAGAACGAAGAGTAACTTGTAGGATCAGAAGCCAAAACAATGCGATGGGAAAACCAGTCACCTAAAATTAGTTGAGTGGGCAGATAATGCAATCAAGTGAAAATAATGTAATAATTGCAAATGGAAGACGCCCGACTTTCTAAAATATGGGAACGCCTAAAAGATGAGTTAGAATTTGTCACGTGAACCACTAAAATCAATAAAAAACTACCTGACTAGAAAATAATCTAGGGGCCTTCAAAACGGATGTGAAATAGAAGAGGTATCTAGCTTAATAGCTCAGTTTCGAAGGGGTTAACATCGTCACTTCCAGTCTTATTTTGCGTTTGGACGACGTTAAGTCCTTGACTCAGCTAAGAGAAACCCAGAGAGATATGACACCGTGGTAACACGTGAGGCTGGCATTCGATTCCGGCCCGCTCTGACCATGGGTTTTTCATGGATTTTCCTTTTGTACCAAGGCGGATGCTTGAGTCTCTTCTATCCCCCGTCCCCTCTCATTTCATTTCTCTTTCATATTTCAGATTGACTCCGGAGCTGTGGTTCGGTCGGTGTCGGGCAGATGGCGCAGGATTTTGCGCTTTGGAAATGCACACTCTCGGGTCCCATTGGAGAGACTCTCATCTTGTGCAATCCTCCCGAGGGTGTACGCACAATAGATCCCTTGAGGGTCGCAGTGCTAGGTGTCCCCTCCTCGCTAGTCCAGTCCAGTCCAGCTGCGAGAATGTGAGTGAGGCAAATTTCACCATCAGGTAAGTTAGGTCTGTGAAACGGTTAAGGTAAAGGAAATAATTCTGAAAGGACTTTAAGATAAAAAGAATTAGAAGCAACTTTAATAATTCTGAGCATGGGACTTGGCAAACGCCGAAGCGTCTACAATGGAGCTAAGGAATTTCTTTTATTGTGGAGAAACATAAAGGCTTCGTTAAGAAGTGAATATTATTAGTGTTAATTTATCTCATATTCACACATCCTGAGAGAAGTGCCCTCACTTCCGAGAAGCCATTTTTTTAGAGACAACCTGCATTACCGAAGTCAGTCGAGGACATAACACCTTCTCACAAAAGCGAAGACCAACATTCTCACATCACTACTAAGGCATTTCATCATAGGCATTTGGAGGGTTCACATGAAAATAAAAGTATATTGTCACTATCATTTATCATAAGTATTATCAATCTGTTATACATAATTAATACTATATTTATAATAGGAACCATAGTAGCTTCTAGGGTTAGAGTTATTGAACCTACATTGGAAAGACAGCTTCTTCAGATTGTTATAATGTTAACTTTGCTAGAAACACACAATTGAATTTCTTGTATGTGCTTTGGTGGTTTGCTAGTCAAAGCTAGAGTAGCTATTTACGCAACTTGTGAATGAAATGGGATTTTCTTATGAGCGGAAACATTTCATCGCGAGTGTAGAATAGCTCGTGATGAAAATTCCACGAATATAAACAATTCTGCGTTCCAAAAGTTGCCTGTATCATTTTATTTACAAAGCATAACAATTCACAATAAACAATTTTTCAAAATCAAAATGAAAATATATTGTAAGATTTAAGTTTAGGCTTCACATTGAGCACAAACAGTTTAATAGCATTAACAGTATTTCTAAAAGCGAAATTTCCTGTTAAAGACACTGAATTTGAAAAATCTTCTTCTCGCACTTGAAACTCTTTAAACTTGCTGTGCTTTTTTATGGTGGCAAATAAATGTTTTCAACTATTTAATACGGCAGAATCCAAGCAGACCTCATTCCCACAACAAGAAGAGTTATTAAAGGTTAACGCAAAAATAATCTGTCATATGTCTGAAACAAATCACAAGAGAATAGTTTAAAATAACGTAACAATTGAAGTAATATTATTTGTATATGTTTGTATTTGTTAGCCCCACATTTGGGAGCCAATTTGCGATGGTAAATTTATAATGTTATTTGTGTATGTGTTTACTCAACATGGTGAAGCCATTTTGTGCCGTTATTAGGTTTGTAGCTCCATCTGGTGTTAGCAATTTGCGGCAGTATTAGTTTTTGTTTGAAAGAATGCTACTTTTATTTTATTTAATTTTTGTTCACTGTCCTCCGGCTAGCTATGATCTTTTGGTCAAGCACTTCTCTTTATACAGGTTGTGTAAACGGAAAGGAATCTTTTATCCAAAGATAACACTGATGAAAGAATTTGTTTTACACTTTTTATTGTCGAACACATTCACGATCACAATTTACACATTGATCTTGACACTCGCCAAAGTGAAACTGTTATAATAACTTCTTACTGATCACTTTTAATTCACGTACTTCAACCTTTTGTATAATTAACTTTACAACACTTGAGAATTTTCCTAACTCTGCTACGCGTAACTTGTGAATCGATAGCGACGGTTAATATTTCTGCTGGACTGAAGGGGACGTGTATCATACAAAATATTTTCGACGAACTGACGGGGTGTTTACCTCTAACCTACCTTTTATACTCATTCACCCAGATATGCCTAAAGATTATAACTGAGCTGCAATTGGCTAATAAAACGCGCCAACATTAGCGTCTATTTTTATATCCAATGAAAATTATGAATACATATGCTCTAGGGAAATGTTCCAGCAATTTCTAAAAGAAAAACGCGCCAATATTACGTAACTTCCTCGTTTCCAATAATGATAAACAGCTCACCCCCTCGCTGCATTATTGCACGCTATTATTGTCAGTTTCAGTAAGGCAGTATAAACTTACTTCCCAACAATAATTACAATCAACAAACATCTCAAATCAATGTCACATAAAAATGCATATTCATACTGTAATCATTCTTTACATTTAAATAATTTGTGATACAAATTACTGCATCACAATGGACACGATAATCAAGACGTAAGATTAACTTATTATGTTATGATAATTGTTCTTTCACACCAGCTCTATATAAGCGGTATTTTGAACAACTTGATCAGAACTTGCAAAATTCAACGCCACGCCTGAAACGCCAAATATTACTATTCGCCTTTGAGGGATTTGAAATTACCTTGCGAGGTATACGAATGTGTAGGCTTAATGCGCATATGGGTATCTCGTCATGATAGGTCAGAACTAAGATCATCGGTATAAAGAGACGAAGATACGTGGCTTTACCACCGGCCGTGGCATTCATTGGATTTTTAAATGTGATTCAACTTTCAAAATTAAGGATATTAACTAAAGTCAAGTTAAAGAGGGATTCTCTTTAACTTGGCACGTAAGCAAACGATTAGGTCCATCGAAGGGAGAGCGATATATAGATAAATAATATATTTGCACGATATATGTATAAAGTATCACTTTCTCTCTAAAACAAGCAAAAAAAAACAGAAACAAAAACAAAAGAAATCTAGTATCTTAAACTCCGCCTGTTAAAATACATGAGGTGAACTCTCTGAATTATCAGATTAATATTCACAGTTATGTTTAGGCTGATCATAACATTTAAGCTTCTAGTTAGAATACTATTAGAATGAGTTGTTGCTAATTTTTTAAAAGAGAAGCTTCAGTTGTAGTGCTGAGAAAAGTAATTTGGACAGCGTGGCAGCATGAGGGGGAGAGGAAGATGGGAGCAACTCTCAAAGCTATTGAGCACGTTTCTGTTTGTGAAATACTTTCTGATATTCGGGATTCAGATACTTAAGAATTATTTATTAAGGCCTTTATAATTATGTAAATATCTTCGTCATCATCTGAAATTCATTCTCCAGCGTTTACGTCGTTAAGATGTTACCCTTCCAGATCTTTCTAATTATTAAACTATTTTCTATCTATTTTCCAGCGTTTCTGTAATCCTTTGGCCTGACTTCTATTACATGAAACGACGTTTGCTGATTTTCTATAATTTTCTAACGCATAATATTTTTTTAATTAAAAAATAATACTTTTATTAGAAATACATATGGACCTGAAAACTTTAAAGCATCTTATAAATGCCAAAGCGTATGCAAAACGTTTTGCATAAGATACGGCATAAAAAAGGAATGTTTAAATGACCATTTATATTTCTGTCATCCGAAATGTTGATTGATATTTTAGAAAAATCGCTACATTACAGAAAAGTAAATTAAGAGGCGAAAGAATAATCATATATTGCTATAAAAGTACTATAAGTGCGTTGTTGAAGAAGGAGGACGAGCTTCAAAATACCAGACGTATTTAAACGAAAATAAAATTAATAATTTATTAGCAGCTGTTACACGTGATGGCTCCAGTAGCACGGGCACCAACCTTGATGGAAGTAGAGATTGGTTATCCATGCCTGAGTGCTGACCTTAAAATGTCCAGAACTTGTAGTTAATAGTTGATGTAAGAGTTAAAGCGTAGGTAAATAGTGACATAAAATGAAAGTGAAATTCAACTAACGTATGATTATATTGCATGTCTTCAACAATAAATATAACAAAAGTTAGAGAATTCAATATAAATTCAGGCGCATACATAAGGTAATGTAAGTAAAGCACGCAGGTAGGTTAGGTTACCAACGCTGACGGCAGATAATCCAACTTTCCACGATTGACAGCATGAAGGGAAGTGGACCAAAAAGCTCTATCGTCGAAAATAACGTTTAAAACGTCTGAGGTGCTTTACATTGTGTATTACTTTGTATGGTCACCATTAAAACGATATTTTTCAAGTCTTTCGAGTCAAAATATTGTTTCGTTCTTACTTATGGTAATATTGCTTTTGTTCTTTGATGGATTGTCATTTATATTGTGCAATGATATTGGTGGCTTCACCAGGCAAAATTACGTCATGGAGCCACCGAAACCAAGCAGCCGCTTACGATAAACGTCTGCAACCTGAGGACGCCAGCAAGTCAAGGGAGGCCCTAACGAATGCCACAGGGGGTATCAAACAGAACAAAGAATCAGGATGTGAAATCTATGGTATGTGCACAAGGAAAACTTGACGCAAACCAAACTTCTTTTTGTAATCACAAACGGAAAACCCGTATCAAAATGCTTTATTTTTTATACATAATCTCTCTCGTAGACAGAAATAATCACGAATGTATTAACAATAAAATAATCAAAGAGCTGAAAAACAATAAAAAGGTACAAGAAAATTAAACACATCAGACTCTATAACTCATTAATCAAAAATCAAAAGTATAATAGCTGCCACAGATTAATTAAATCTTTGATTAAAGTTATTAGCCGAAGTTAAATTCTTCATTTTAGCTTTAAACAAAAATGGGTAGGCAAGCACAGTAATTGAAACTTTGTCAACAAGTAATAGCTTGAAAAATATTAAAGCAGATTTAAAGTAATAGCAAATTTAATCACGAGGAAGATAACTATCCCAGTGGCTTTTAAACAAATTAAAAGTAAAAAAAACAAACAATAGAACTAAATATAACAATATCCTAGTTATACTAAGACAATTTACAAATTTTAAGCTATACCTAGGAAAGGCAAAATAAATGTAACCCGAAAAAGTAGAAGTTTGATAAGAAATAAAACTTGTTTTTAAAATTCAAAATCATTAAACCCCAATGAAATGTAACATTAAAATAGCCCCCATATGTATAAAATGATACAGGACTATTTCAAAGATTTTAAAAATAGAAGCCAGTGAAGAAAAGCCTGAATCAAAAGAACTTAATTACCTTTGCCAGAAAGGAAAGGTTTTAACCTTCACACCAGAATAAAAAGTAAACGGAGACGCTTTTCAACCACAGAAGTTAAGCACAGCACATGTACACTAAAACGATGGTAGGAAATCGTGAGAACTGTAAAGGTGATACAAGTTAGATTCAAACTTTGATTAAAGGTAACAAATATAAAAACTAAAATCAGTCTACACGAGCCAACAAAGGCAACCTAGGAAAGCAACTTTATCAAAACCAAAAAGGTAATGAAAAATGGCTAAGAGTCAACTTTGCAACCCCATTGAATTCAGTATATATTGGAAACTTATAATGGATATGAGCTATATAGTGCATATGTGCATTACTCTAGTTAAAATGTTAAATCTTAAAAATTAGTGGTGATGCTAGAATCTTAGTATAATGTCCGGAAAATTCATACAAAGCAAATAAATCTTGTATGCAGAGGAGACAGCAATACAAATTTACTCCATGTTTAAGGTGAAGCTTACTAAGGCCTTTCAAATAAGAAAATATATAAAATAAAAGCTGTTTTCCTGATATAAACGCAACTATTACAAAACCCAATATTAACACAGTAAAGAATGCAATTAGTAAAGTAGGTATATTGTAATAATAATGCAGTCAAAGGCGGCAGATGGGATTAAATCTACATTCGCTTTCCCACTGCTAATACCTTTTCTTATCTCAGGGAATAAATCATTTAATATATTAAAAGCTTATACACAATTTAGCAACCCAAAAAGGAGACACAGGCATTTTTAAATTTGATTTTCCCTTGTAATTGACCTACAACCGGAATGGCAAAGTGCCAAACATTAGCCAGGAAAAGCTAACTAGCAATATAATATCGTAATAGAGGAAAAAATAAAACACAGGATTTTAAAGGAACCCCCACATTTATATTTACTTGAAGGAGTAAGCAAAATACACAGGATTTAACACACTAAAAATCATCTAAAACAAATATTTTACCTCCAGTTACTTATGATCGCTTCAAATAACTACTGGCTTACGAAATGGGCGTAATTGCTTTCCACTATCAATCAACTTAAGCAAAAAGTAAGCTGAATTACAGAATCCTACCTTGGACAGTAGTGGATATAGAATTTTTGTAGGAAGCTCTCGAATACAATAAGTCTTAAAAAACAGGCCAACAGTTCTCACACTGACGACTGACACGCATTCACTGCCACACTCAAGACTCCTCTCTAAGCAACGTGGCACGTTACCGACCCAAAACGAGGTCAGCCACCAGGCCGGCAGGCAGCGCCAGGCATTAAGCCCAAAGCCACGTCCCAATCCAAAGAAATAGTATGCAAGCGGGACGTAACTTAAACGCCAAAGAGAAGAAACAAGGAACTCGGAATATTGCGATGTAAGTGACCGAAAGTAAATGTAAAAAAAAAATTAATACATAACTTTACAATCATCACAATTGAAGCAGTATTGTATTCTATTTAACAATACTACTTATAATAACAATTATAAGGACGTGTTAGAAAATAAGAATTGTTTGCCTTGTGGCAGTAATTTGTATCACAATAATGTAAATGCCAGAGTGATTGTAGTGTAAATAAGCATTATTGTATGACATTGTTTTGAGATGTTTGTTAATTATAAGCATTGTTAGGAAATAAGTTTACACGGCCTCACTGAAACTAACAATAGGAGCGGATAACAATGTGCGAGGGGGTGAGTTGATTGTTAATTAGAAGAGACAAACAAATGACGTCAGATTGGCGCGCTTTTCTTAGAAATAGCGGGAATATTTTCCCTAGAGCATTAGTTTTCGTAATTTTTGATTGGATATAAATATAGACACTAATGTTGGCGCGTTTTATTAACCAATAGCAGCTCGGTTATAATCTTTAGGCATATCAGGGTGTGGGAGTATAAAAAGCTAAAGTTAGAGGCAGATTTCGTCAGTCCAACAGAAGCATTCACGCGTTATACGTCGCACAGTTAGTTCATCAGAATCGTTCGCGGGTTACACGTCGCGTAGTTCAACGGAAGCATACATAAAGTACACGTCGCAATTCTACAGAATCTCTCGCGTCTTAAAGTTTGTTATAAATGTGAAACACGCGAATTAATAATGTGCAGTAAATAAGTGATTATAGTGATATTAGAAAATATAACAGTTTCAGTTTGGCGTGTATCACGAATCAATATGTGAACTTAATTGTGGCGGTAATAAAAGTGTAAAAACAAATTCTTTTATCAGTGTTATCTTTGAGTAAAAAAATCCTTTCCGCTTACACACCCTGTTTAAGAGATTTGCTCGACTGAAAAATAATAATAGCTAGCCGGAGTACAATGAACCCAAAATGCAAAATAATAAAACAATAATAGGCGCCCAGCAATAAGATAACACGAAGTGACTGCGACAAATTGGCTTCCATACATGGGGCATATAAACATGAAGCATTTTACAACTACCCACAAATATAATTTGACTTCAAATTGGCGCCCAACGTGGGGCTAAAAAATTATTACCTCAAATTGGCACTCAAAACGTGGGGCGAAATAACCAGGAAGGGGGAATTAACCAGGAAGGGGCAAATTAACCAGGGAGGAGCGAAAATAACCAGGAAGGGACACAATAACTAGGACGTGGAGCGAATGGAGCAGTGAAATTAACTACAAGACGCCGATTCCAGAAACAACCACAAGAACGACCGACGACGCGGATGAGTGGACATCGTAATTATGAGAATAGAAGGCAACAGGGGAATTCAACTATAGGACACAAAAACAGCGAGACGACGCAGATTCATCATAGTACGACGCAGAGGCAACATATACATCTAGGACAGAGGGGCAGGAAGCTGGACATCAAAGCAACATCAACAGACAGCATCACAAAGGTTAGAATATTGTAAACTTTTTTTATCCTAAAAAAATTGTGAGAAATTAAATGTTGCTGAGAAGTGGTAGGATTAAGAAAACAATGTCTACTAATAATACTGAAGAAACCATTATGGAGGGAGATAATGTAACAGTTAGTTGTAATTCAATACAGGTTACAGAAAATAGCTCAAACAATGTAGGATTGGAGGGAGGAAATATTAGTGAAGAAAATGAGAATAGAATAGCAGGAAATGTTAATTTTGATGCTGGTATGATGATGGAAATGCTGAGAAATTTTGGTGAAACATTAAATAAGAGTATTACAGATCAATTAACTCAGAATAATCAGAAATTAGAACACAATCTAACTCAGAACATGGAAAAGAGTAATGAGAAATTAGAAAAGAAAATAGATCAAAACAGGGAAGATATGGAAAAGAATAGTAGGGAATTAAGGGAAGATATGGAAAAGAATAATAGGGAATTAAGGGAAGATATTGGTAAGAGCTTAGAACAAAACAGGGAAGAAATTGAAAAGAAATTTATGGAGCTAGATAGTATTATGATGAGAATGAGAAATGAAAACCAGGAAATGATAGCAAATGAGATAGGGGAAGTTTCAAAGAAAATGTCTGACTTGAGCAGGGATATATCTAACCAAGAAAGTGAGGTTAATAGTAAGTTTGAACATGTTGACGTAAAATGTACAGAGTTAGGTAGCCGAATGAATAGCATTTCAAGTGAGCTTAGAGAGATGATGGAGGCTACAAATGCAGATTTAATGCAGGTGCAAGTTAATTTCAGAGGTGAGATATCTGAAATTCAGAAGGAGTCGGAAACACAAAGAAATAAATTGTCCGAAGAAGTTAAAGTTTTATCTTTAAATAATCAAAAACTAACTTCTGAAATTAACAAGCACCAAGCTGTTCAAAATGAGAATAATAAAAAAATGGAACAGACAATAGAAAATCTGCAAGGTACTGTAAATAGGTTAGAATTGAATTCAAGGGTAAATATATGTGATGTTAATGTATCTGATGTACAGAATAATGATAGAGGTAGTTCCTCAGGTATGACTAATAATGTGAGTGATGCGGCGGCTTCATCTATAGCTCATGCTGAAACTCAGAGTGCACAAGTAACACTAGGGAATTTAAATATGGGAGTAAGGGACATTCAAAACTATAATCAATTTTAAGTGATTTTCCACTTCCAAAATTTAATGAAAACTCCAATCCAGTACAGTTTATTGCAGACTTGTCAGAGTATATTCAAGTTAAAAAGATACCGGAAGCATTGAAAATGATAGGTGTCAAAAGATGTTTGGACCAAAAAACTTTAGATTGGTTACAAATGGTATCAGGGGGTGAACTTTCATATGAATCCTTTAAGAGGTTATTCATGAACAGATTTTGGAAGGTTATGATACAGCTATGAGTAATGCTTAGCCATAGACAATTTGATCCAGGAGGGGGAATAGCAATGACCGCTAAAACAAAAAGTAAGCAAATCCAGGATAGCTAAAGCTGAACTGCAGAACTAACTATTGGAGTGTAAGAGGGTTATCTATTTATATATGTCATGAGAAAGGAGAAATAAATTCTGGACAAAAATAAATGTTTAAAGGAAACAAATAAGAACATTTTCTTAGTAAACTGTAACAACATTTGAAATGAAGCATGTAATAATGGAAACTTAATGTTATATTAAAGTAAAAGTACGTAGATATAATTCAAATAGTATTTTGAATATAAAGTACAAACAACAAAAAAAAAGGGTAAAGATAATTTAAAGCAGAATTCTTATGTAGCACACAGATAATGTGAAATTGTGTCTAGATTTAAGAGATGTAAATATATTTGTGTAGAGGATGTATATTTTGGTAAATATGTTTAATAATTACAAAATGAACCAGGTTAAAAATCTTGAATGTATAAATTTTTATGTAAACAACCTAAGAAAGTAAACCATTTTGGTAACAGTAACTAAGTAATTCAGGGTACAGTATTTGCTATAAAAAATTTGTAATTTCAGATGTATGTATATAAACACATTAGACCAGAGTCAGTAAATAGTTGCGAGAAAAAGGCAAAATATATGTCGTGTTTTAAATGCGTGTGCAGTGTTAAGTGCAAATGATAAATAGCGTGTGTTACAAGATTCAGGAGACTAAAAACCCATTTATAACATTTCCAAACAAGTTGTAATAATTTATAATTATGTTTCTAGTGGGGCATATGTGGCAGTAATTTGTATCACAATAATGTAAATGCCAGAGTGATTGTAGTGTAAATAAGCATTATTGTATGACATTGTTTTGAGATGTTTGTTAATTATAAGCATTGTTAGGAAATAAGTTTACACGGCCTCACTGAAACTGACAATAGGAGCGGATAACAATGTGCGAGGGGGTGAGTTGAATGTTAATTAGAAGAGACAAACAAATGACGTCAGATTGGCGCGCTTTTCTTAGAAATAGCGGGAATATTTTCCCTAGAGCATATGTTTTCGTAATTTTTGATTGGATATAAATATAGACACTAATGTTGGCGCGTTTTATTAACAATAGCAGCTCGGTTATAATCTTTAGGCATATCGGGGTGTGGGAGTATAAAAAGCTAAAGTCAGAGGCAGATTTCGCCAGTCCAACAGAAACATTTGTGCATTACACGTCGCACAGTTAGTTCATCAGAATCGTTCGCGGGTTACACGTCGCGTAGTTCAACGGAAGCATACATAAAGTACACGTCGCAATTCTACAGAATCTCTCGCGTCTTAAAGTTTGTTATAAATGTGAAACACGCGAATTAATAATGTGCAGTAAATAAGTGATTATAGTGATATTAGAAAATATAACAGTTTCAGTTTGGCGTGTATCACGAATCAATATGTGAACTTAATTGTGGCGGTAATAAAAGTGTAAAAACAAATTCTTTTATCAGTGTTATCTTTGAGTAAGAAAATCCTTTCCGCTTACACACCCCGTTTAAGAGATTTGCTCGACTGAATAATAATAATAGCTAGCCGGAGTACAATGAATCCAAAATGCAAAATAATAAAACAATAATAGGCGCCCAGCAATAAGAGAACACGAAGTGACTGCGACAAATTGGCTTCCATACATGTGGCATATAAACATGAAGCATCTTAGAACTACCCAGAAATATAATTTGACTTCAGCCTCACTGAAACTGTAAAAGAAAGAAAGTTGACATCGCAACTCAAGAGGGCCAATAGATACCGAGGGATGAAGTGATTATAAGAAAGGAACCTTGGTTTCAAAGAAAAATAGTGGGGGTGAGACGTTTGTCACTAGAGTAGAAAGTCTAAATCGAGTTCACGGGGAAGCGTGTTTTTGTAGATATTGGAGGGGAATTCTTCCATAAGGTATATGTAACCGAAACATGGATTGGGTAATACAATAGATACCAAATTAAGCGCGAAGTTGTATCCACTGGGAAAGCATTTTAATGGTAGGAAAATTCACGACGAAAATGTATATATTCTCAAGTCATAAACTACCGTCACGCAGTTCTGAAAATTACCTCACGAGGTAGTGTCTTCCGGTGATCTAGAAAACTGAAAAGTGCGAAATAATTAGTACGCGGAAATCTAACGCATTGCAGCTTACATGAACTACAAAACAGTTTCAGGCAGGCACGTAACGATATTGAAGTGTGTCAACTCTATGCGAAATGAGCAGGAAATACATAATAAAATTCTCAAATTTGACTTTTGATCAGTGTTTTAACTTTCAGAAAGAAATAACTCCATTCCGATTACACATACTGCCAAGAGACACTTCCTTGATTGATTAACTAAAACTAGCCGGAGGATAATGAATCATAAATAAAATAATAAAACAATAAAACAATTTATGATAATAGAATAATGACTCATGACTTACCGCGACAATGTTAAAATTGTCGGTTCTGGCTCTACCTTCTTACACCTTTTTGTATACATCCAAAGCTAAGAACAATAAATGTTGTCTTTTTAAGGTCATGAGAGAGCGGTAGGCTCAAGAAGAAAACCGGTTAGTCGCGGTAGGGTCGGGTTCGTGTCGCAGTTTTGTACCGCCACGCGAATTCCTTATCTCCCCTTTCCACTGTCTCAAAATCCTCTAGACTGTAAGCATCAAAATTGCCATAATTTATAACACCGTAAAACTTTGTTTGCTCGCATGGTTAATCATGTTTGCTTCATCGTCCCACATAAATTACAACAATCAGTATTTTCTGGTGCTTTGTTTACTATTAGATATCTGCGTGGTAAGCTAAAATTCATGAGACCTGTTACTGTTTATCGTTCAAAATTATCGTTAAAGTCTTAAAAATCAATACCATGTAAAGTCCTCATTTCTTTTTTCTACAGTGAGATTTAGGAATTATCCGTTGTTTTCCATGTTAAAACACACATTATATTTGTCGAATATTATTCTAGTCTGTAATAAGAACGTTTAACATCTGGATATGTCATCGTACTTACTCGTAGGTCTATGCTGTTTGTACTAATACCATAAAGAAACTGTGTGTGCGTTGTGCATGCGTACGTCCGTCGTCTGCGTGTGCGCGCAAGGTAATCGTAGAAACCACACAGCCGATTTTGCCAATTCCTTCGTAACTGAAAAGCGCTGTTCTTCCAGAAGGACATAGGCTATTAAACTATTTCCAAGCATTTAATAACTGGCAGGGTTTAAGTACAGTTTTATGTTTATAGTATCTTAGTTTAATCCCATTACTTGGAATACGAATATCACACAACATATATCACATTCATAGGGGTAAATGGGGAGGCTTAGAATATTTTAAAATTGAATGACGAGAGAGCCGGAGTTGTATATCTAGCTCATATTATAGATGTTCCCACTTGATTTCGCTGAAATTATATAGAGAGCATTTCTGGTATTCTATTGAAAAACTTAGTGCACTTCGGTTTTATAACTTCCCTATCCTTATTTTCAATTCCTATTTTGAACCCCTAAAATACAAATCAACACTGCATGCTCTTTAACTCATCTGTATTATCTGTATTGTTATCCAATAAGACCTGTCAAAACAAGGTTATCCCACAACTGCCTGTTTTCAATAATAGACTACCTCACTATCTGTAAAAACTATCTTTATCTTTATTTTTAAACCATTATAGACAAAATTATGCTACGTAAAATTCCGCGATTGAGCTATAGAACCTGGTGAAAGTTATAGAAATCCTTATAACTTCAAACAGTTACCCCTAATTACAGAGTATATCCCTGCAGTGATAGATAACAGAGATAGTGTCATTACAACGCTTGACATTTTGCACAGTTCTAACATTAAATAATATTATTTACCTGAATCTTAAAATCAATTGGTTATTGGCAGCTGCCGTTTGATTAAAACTTCATTTTAAGCTTTCCTCTCTCCGTTTTCAGTTAAAATATTACTTGTTTAGTACAAGCTATTAAATTGTTCATAAATGTGCGTTATAAATAAATACTTATGCAATCTCGTGAATTTTGCGTCCTAAATCCGAACAGTAGCAGAATTATACGAAAAAAGATACTCCAATAGCTACAGTGCTGCTGTCAGCATAATCTGTCGTTAAATTTGGCTATAGCGACAAAAGTTTATATTTTGTTGCATTTTTAATACAGGTATTTATACCGAGCAGGATGGCTCAGGCGGTAAAGTCTGTGGCCCGCATTCAGGAGGTCGTGGGTTTGATTATCGCGGCCGGCTTTCCTAGCCCCGGCGTTTTTTCGGAGGTTTCCCCGGGTCCCCAGTCGACTGCATTACATACCCCAGATTTCCTGTTCCTCCATTTCATCTCCATCCTCATTTCACTTCACTTTTCAGCTGCTTGGTTTCTTTCAGCGTTGCAAGTGTCGGCGGGTGGGCAATGGTGGCAAAAATGCCTTTCTTTCTCGAGTCATCAGATATGCAACACGCACTACATCACTCAGCAGCATATGGAAAACAAATGAACAGACAGCTAGTAAAGGAGTGGCGCCTGCGAGTCACACTGCCTCGCGAGTCCCGTTTTCACCACCACTGCTCTAAGGAAACCTACGTCCCCCGGACTGTGAGCGGTCTCCGAGTCCCGCGCCACCCAGGGGATGTGTAAGTCCACAGGGGAGGGGAGCCGGTTGCACCAACTACCACCCAATGAGTTCAAATCTGCCTATAGTGCCTCCTTATCCGCTGCCTTATGACTACTCTCGCCTCTTCCCTCCCTCGACGTGCTAAGTCCCCCTCTAGTCCTCTCCTATAGGTACTTATATCCTGCCATTTCATACTACTCTATTGCTTTCTTGGCCTTTTTAAAACTTAAAATGGCCATTTAAAGAAATGTAATTAACCTCTAAGTTAGTACTTCCCAGTTCTATTTTTCAACGGTTTTCACGAACCTAAATGCCTATACAAAATACAAGTTTTTAATTTACACGCTATAAGTGAGCTTTTAGCATACTATAGTGTTTGTGCAGCTACCGCAAAGCATTAAATACTTCATCTATAGTTATAAATTTGATATAACCCATATTCATAGAATTTAAACACTGAATATCACGCATAGAAAACAATCTAATAGAATTTACATGCTGAGTTTTCTGGGAATAGTTTGTGAAGCCCTCTTCATTCTGAATGTCTTTTGTATAAATGGTAAACCGTAAGAATAAAGCAAAATCTTACAACACAAAACATGTAGACTTAATTAAACTGCAATTTATGTCAAATAATTCGCTTTGTTTCGCTTTTCTTTCTTTTTTGGGTTAACCATTTCCGAGATACTTGTTATCAGTTTGGATTTTCAAATATTTATACCTTTTGCTAGTGGAAAGTTGCTATTCGTTTTTCTCATGGTGATGATTCTCTCCGGGATGATTCCAAAGCCACAACATAGAGAGAAGAAGTTTTAAAAGTCTGACTGTCGCTATACCTTCTGTATCCTTATACCTATATAATATGTAATTAAGAAGAAGTAAATAGAAGATTAAAAAGAAATTTTTGTAAGAATAGTTTGTAGAAGAATGACTAGAGAAAATCATGCATATGCAACACGTCTAATTTTTTTATGTTACGTTTGTTGATTGATTTGCAAATATTACAAAATTTACAAGTTAACCCAACGAAAATGTACAACTTTCCGTTCTCACACATACAAATTTTATATATATATATTTTTTTTTTGCATCGAATACATCTTCCTGTCCGATGTACATACATACTAGGAACTCCTATATCTGAGCAGATAAACCTAGGAAAGAACGTGTTCCAAAGCTGCTGTTCATGTATGGATTTTGCAGGCAACTGTTATCCTAGATGGATCAGATTTGACCCAGTAGGAAGGCATAAAGTGCTACTCTCTGAAGAGCTGGATGTTTCTCGACTCACCTCCTTTTTGAGAGCGCGAGTAAGTCAAGGGAAAAGGTTGACGTCACGGCTCAAGGAATCTTGTGCTGCGTGACACATAAATTCTCCGGCAGATGTGAAGTGGGAGGGAGACTTTCTGATGAATCGTCATTGTGCTGAAGACAAATTGATCCATCCACCCGATCGCGGTGTCGACTCCAGGAACGTCGTTCCGCAACATTATTCATGTTCTCTCAGAAGAGGGTGCTGCTACTTCAGGATTGATGGCCCCCAGCACTTTCTTGCACAATCATCCCAATACCGTAGCAAATTGGGCTATGTGTTTTAAGGCATTCTGCGGTTAGGAGCGTGAAAGGTATTTACGATTATAAAGAACCTTTTGGGAAAGTGCCAATACGTTTTCTAACTGGCGTCCATTCTCATGTATGAAAATACACAGGAGTGGATGTGTGGATGCACATGAGTGGGCGTGCTCACACATCTCTAATAATTAAGGGATATTCCCGCCAGTTAAATTGTACAAAATTATATAGCTTTTACTGCTATATAAACAGAATATTCTACAGTAATTATAATTATTGTAGCACAGGATACATTGTTTTCACAATACAGTTGTATTCTAGGAAGAAATTTGGTCAAATTATTTTAACTGCAGTATTCATAAATCCCCAAGAATTTACTGAATTTAGAATAAAACTTCCACACCTTTTAAAAAGCTGAAAAGCCTATGTTGTAATGGAGGTGCTTACTCATTGTTGAAACTATCTTTCTAAGTTGTGCAAACCAAAACCCAAGTTTTAAGTAAATTTCCTTTGTATATGTTGATAATCATCTAAACACTATAATCATAGGCCGAATCTTACAATGAATCTCATATTTTGTCGAAGGTTAGTGCTGTAAGAGTCATTAAGTAGAAAACAGAAGGTATTTAACTTCGCATTCTTTTTACTTTCTAAACACTTCCAAAGGTTGTTAAAAGTTCGGTTCTTCTCATAGAGACATCTACGAGCTGTACTATGTAATAATAGTACTACTAATAATAAGGTTTAATGGTATTTGTTCGGTGACACTGAAAATCCAATTAAATGACTAAAAAGATCAGTTTCGAGTAGTACATTCACTTCATTATCGATTATTAACTACACTTGTTGGCTTAAAACATAATTATATGCTTAATGCATCTTGAGCAACATACCTTAAAACGAGTTTCATGAACATCTCTCAGCATTCTAAGACCATAAATTACAGAACTTCTGCAGCAGTTTTCTTACTTTAAGCGTTATCCCTTAAGCTTTTTTGTGCCGATTTTGTATAAATGATCACTCAATCTTTTTTTGGTTGGCCATGCTCCTTGTATATGAAAGAGAAATTTCGCCAATTAAGTTTGATATAATATGACATTATTATTATTATTATTATTATTATTATTATTATTATTATTATTATTATTATATATCGTAGTGTTATTATGATCACTATTATTTTAAATACACATTTGTAACACTTTCGTATAATGTACATATATATTTATAGCTATATACCATAAAGTAAACAAAAATTACGTAACTTAATGTCCATTCCCATGTTTACCATCCATCCACATAGAGTAAAACTGTATCTCAGAACTCTAAAGGCATGTTCTATTCATCAAGAAGTTAAAATTCATATATTTTCATTGGTTAGACTATAACTTGGTACAATCCAAATATTAATTCAGTTTGGTATATAAATAGTGGTGCCATTCTCACTCCGCATACTGATGAAATTACGTAATAAATCTACATTAAGGGTAGTAAAAAATAGAAAAATAATTTATATGAGCAAAGCAAAGAAATGACAGCGCTATGATAAATTGTCACTCCTAAAAAGACAAGGAAAATTTAAATTATTGTATAGAATGCTTTAAACATAAGAATATTGCGAAGCGCAGGCGATTTTTGTCAGTCGGAGCTAAGTAGGTCAGTTACCCTTGACACAAAAATGCTTTTCAGAATGGTTAGCTCTGCAACATGCGCGAGGTTTGGTGCCTGAACGTGGGAAGCATCTTCTTTACACATATATAAGAATACGTAAACCGAGCGATATGCCTCCGCGTTAACATATGAGGCTCGCATACAGGAAGTTCCAGGTTCAATTCCCATTACCGCCCACTCTGTCCTTCGGTATTTAGTGGTTTTCCCCGTTCGGTAGGCGAATGCGGGGGTGGTTTCTCATCTACCACGGTTTTCTTTCCATTATTTCCCTTCCATTCCGTTTCTTATTTTCAAGGTGTGCTTGTAGGTTTCATGGCGTATGGGAGTGACGGATAGATGGCGCGGATACTTGCTCAAAGGAAATGGACATTACAGAGTTGCTTGGTAGACGGATAGTTCATGACCCTCTCTAGGCAGCTCTGCCTATGGCCTGTAGCCTTCTATGGTTCTTTCAATTCATCCTTTCCTCCTGAGGGGTGAGAATAGTGCTCTAGGTGTCCCCTTACGTTGTATATAGGTATATATATATACATATAGGTGTCCCAAAACAGCTTTCTAGGCTTAAGGAGTTTAAACACTATACATGTCTTAATGAGAGTCTTACACGTTTCTCACGACTTCACCTAGGAGATAAATATGTTGTGGGATTTTTCTATGGACGCTCTCTAACTGCTGTGATTTTTAGCATCCTATTCTATATTGGGCGCGAAAAACCGGATATTTTGCTCAAAGGCCTGTCTATCAGGTTTGAGATTGTTTTACGTGCCGTAATCCACGACACGTAGACCACCGGTTTTACTTCCCTTCCGATGTTAGCCATGCTACGGATTTCTGTGCCCGAAAAAATTCATCGCCTTCCCGGGTCCGGGTAGCTCCGGACCTCAGGAAGTAGGGGCTAGCATGGCACCCCTAGACCACGGAGGACAACTCTGTGGTGTGGGTTTATTAGTCAATCATCATAAAATGCAGAAATACGGACGATACAGGAAAAGGCAGATAAAAGTCCAATGGTTAAAGTTTAAGGAAAATAATCACGTGGCAGACAGGAAAGTAGGGATAGTACTGTAAGACGATATCCGAATTTTCATATTAATATCACTGTTTGTCCACATACACGGCGACCTGCCGGGAATGCAATTAGTAATATAAACTATGCAACTATTACCATTATGTATTCAAATGCTTAGCTATCTGCTAAGTACGTTGGTCCGAAATTTTAAATAATAGCACTGAGAAAGAATCACCGTCTCGATAAACCGCGTCTGGCGTGATCATGTTCAACTCAAGCGACGAAATGATGACGGGCGCAACAGGTAATTACGTAACCAGAGCTAAACTATTAAATAAAAACATAAACATATGTTCTTGTTGAACCATACTGGCATTTTGTGGGGCCATATGCGGCTGGACGTGTGTCTGAGGAACAGGAGGAATGGAAGAGAAGGATGTCGGTAACTGATATGATTTTGACCCCGGATGCTGTCTCACTACAGTGGATCAAAGCGTGAAGTTCCCTTGTTAGTTCTCAGAGTGTGGGTATGACAATGTTTGATTAAGCTGATAGATTCCTGGAGAAAGCATTGTCTTGCAGCTTCCGCATCTTGCCAGGAGTTCACACAAAACATACCTCATCCTTACCGCACCACAATTTTAGCTGCATACTAACCAGAGGTAAGCAAGAACTTCTACTTATAAGGATAAGATAGCTGTTTCACTACAACTACGACTATTTCGTAGAGAAATACGAGATTCTACCTACCCACCCACCCACCTACCTACCTACGTACCTACCTACCTACCTACCTACCTACCTACCTACCTACCTACCTATCTATCTGTCTATCTATTTTATCTATCGATCTATTTTATCTATCGATCCATTTAATCTATCTATCTATTTAATCTATCTATCTATTTTATCTATCGATTTATTTTATCTATCGATATATTTAATCTATCTAATCTATCTATCTAATCTATCTAATCTATCTAATCTATCTATCGATCTATCTATGTATCAATCAGCTATTGCGACATGCATTTGAGGCAGTATTTTTAACACTTAAATGATATCAGTCAAATAATATAATATATAAATTCAACAACAGCCCGCCTTAAAGCAATATGTGTATGTAACAACATATAAAAAGTGTATATTAGTCATTGTATATGTTTATAATAATAATGTAGGAGCTGTGAGAATAATAGGTTAAACGTTGCTAACAATGAGGTAACCTTAGGCAATATTGAGTAAGAAAGTTTAATAATGCTACTGGTCATTATTGGAGCAACATAATGTAAATTTTGAGACGGTTTATAAATAGCCAATCAACGAGCAAGAAAAAAAACTTTAGTTAAATGAAGGTATTCTGTTGGAGTAGGATTAGCCAATCAGAAATTGAAATATTGCAAAATTTACAAATTCAGAAGTCACAGTGTTCCTAACCGGACGCAAGATGCGTCCTCGAGAAATTTAATACGTATTCGTGTGAGACGAAAATAGTTTACGTGCTAAAAAGTGCAAGTAATTAATAAAAAAATTTCACAGCTCCCTCTCTATATCAGTGAAGTGTTATTTGAATCGTATCAAGCATTATAAAATTATAATCTGTGTAAGCCTACATTCTTCAGTCGCACCACTCCTGTTAAGACATTCATCTCTAAAAAATATAAATACTGACGCAGCCGAGGCAAACATAAATATATAATATTTAAAGAAACCGCATAGATTACAAAGTTAATATTTTTTTAAACATTTTTTGGGGCGAAGGCTACCGGAAACTTTTTACCATACGTGCGGTTGCAACTACTTCAAGTTCGGCTCCCCAACAGTTGAACTACAATACAATCCTACTACAAATTAGCTTTCCATACGTAGCAGCAACAAACATTCTTCTTCAAATTGGCTCCCAAAGCGTTGGGTAAACGATATAAATAAACTTACCTCAAATTGGCTCCCAAAGCGTGGGGCAGATAACAAAACAACCATACAACTACTTCACATTTTAATTACTTCCTGCATATTTTATGTTGGTATTAGATTTAAAAATTCCATATTTCCCTTTAACTTCACATGCATAACGTTGAAGAACTAACACCTAATCCACTGAGTTAGAATTTCAACTATAATAGAAAAGCATTTGGCCAAAACCCTAAGTTTTCTTCAAACTCAATTTTGAACCTTGTTAAGGTTTCTCGCTATAAAAATTGACTTCTATTATCTACAAATGCCTACAGTAAATACATTTTCTCAATAATATTGTACGGCTCTATTAACTATCCCTGTATGTGAGCAAATGACTTTAGTTTCTAGTATTTTTACTTATTTATATATTTCTTGGACCAATAGACCAATAAACAGCTTGAAAAACAAATATACATGTTTTATTATCAGAAACACTACAAAATAGTTTATTAAATAAATATTGTAGAAGGTGATTAACATAATTTGCATGCTGCTGTGTGCCGCTTTAATACTGGACAAAATATTCATATCAGTCATAAAACCATGGTAGGGACCATCTTTGGAGATAAACCACTAAATACTAATTTCTCTTCTGTTGGAGAATGCATTTCTCATTAATCGCTAGCTTTGGCAACATTTGTATATGTCTGATGCCTCTAGCGCCTGCCAAGCAGCAGCCCGCAAAGCTCTCGATTTGCCCGGCAGCGACGATGATTTACGATTCGGCCCCAGCAATCCTGGGCGGCACAAAACAAAATCGATTTGTTCGACCTCTCGATTTGACGACCAGTCTGGCCGGCATGGCCTTAATGATATACACATATGCAGAATTTTTCGCATGGAAATGTGTGTTAGCAAGATTCTTAAGTTTGCAAGATCTTATTTCAGGAAATACGGAAGAATAAAATCCCATTTTATTTTTTTCTCATACATTCCATTAGAAGCGTCACAATTCGGAAGTTAGCTGAAAAATACACTCACCATATAATTTTAGCTTTGGTAACACATTTCTGAAGAAAATACGTAAACATAGAATATAACATTAACATCACAGGGTGCGATATTGCGGAGTGGTGCACATATTAAAACCCTTTAAGTACAGGTTTTGTTATGTAAATTCATATCATTAATAGACTAAAATGTAAAAGCATTCTGGTAAAACATTTAAAACACACATTATAGTTTGATAAACCCTGTTTGAGGAGTTAAAAAAGCAGACATGCAAAAGCACAATAATTATTTGCTTCCTGTGTTGTTAGCTTACTTGTGCTAAGGAATTTACAAGTGAGTATGACTCCATGTTTAGTACAGAAACTTTGCAGGTTAAATATTCATATTTACAAATCGCAATGTTAAGCAAGTTATATTTACTTCTTATTTCACAATATACTGTGTGAACCATTTAAGTTGAGACTGTATAATATCTCCAAAAGTAAATGTTGTAGAAAGAAATGTCTTATATAGAAGTTGCTTGATATTATGGAGGAATGTAAATTCCATTCATCGTGTTTTGATTGGAGGAGCTATGATGGTCATTTCCGGGTCAATTTAATTTTTTTAAATGGAAACCTAGAATTGGGGTCAATTTTTTAATCATAAAGTCTACAGCTTACAACTTCTGACGGCTGACACGAACCCTTTTCCTTTTGGAAGTTTAAATTTCTTTTGTTTCTCAATTTACCAATGCGCCATTTTAACTCCTAAATAAATGTAATCACGCCTTTATCTTTTTCTTCCTACTACATTGTATTAATAACATCAGTGCTTTCATACAGCTCACCGAACCATTTGTTATAATCACCAAATATAGTCACTGATACACTTGGGCAGAAATTACTTAAAAAATAGTCAAAGCATTTGATGTACTTAGCTAAGTACCTACTTAATTCGGTAGCTTCAGTGAGGTTCTCATTCATACTCGCTTTTAGTCTAATTTTGGATCAAAGTTTATTGAACTTGTGATAATTTGTGGTGCAAGTTTCGGACCAATTGTGTTATGTTTTAAAATAAGACTCAGAAATTACAGGCGGCTTCCAATATGGATCATATGATAAAAATTATGTCAGAATTCGGAATGCCATTTGGTATGAATTTTTCTATTTTTAAGCTAAACTGCTCACCTGCGATGTTAGTCGCGACATAAGTGATGAAGTTCATACAAGTTCAGTATACCTGAAAGTTAACACAAAATGTATATTGCAATTTATTTAAAAGTTACAGAGTGAAATGGTTCGCTGTAACGTGAGGCTCGTATTCGAGAGGTCCCAGGTTCGATTCCCATCGACCGCCTACTCTGAACTTGGGTTTTCTCGTGATTTTTCATAGGTGAATGCTGGGGTGGTTTCTCATCTACCGCGGTTTCCTTTCCCTCCTTTCCTATTTCAGGTGTACTTCTAGATTTCATAGCGTATGGCAGTGCCGGACAGATGACGCGGATGCTTGTTCGAAGGAAAGAGCACTCTCCGTGGACACTAGAAGGCTGCTTCGTCGACGGGTTGTTTATCACTTTCTCTATGCATCTGCAGCAGTTGGACTGGTCTTCGAGCCTGGAACTATTAGGGACTTCGGCGCGTCTCTGTGGCCTGTTTGCCTAACGCCTCCAGTCTCCTGTTCGGTTCCTTCACTCCATCCCTTCCTCCTGGGGGTGGTAGCAACAATAGATGTGTGTAGGTCGCATGCATGTGTCCCTATCCTTGTATAAAGTATACCTATGGGTACAAAAGTTATAGTTGTTTCCCAATAAGATAACTTTTCTTCAGTCGAAGGTCGAGCGAAATACACACAAAAGCCATTATAATAATTTTTATGTAATCTACAGTTCATACTGAACCTAACACATAAGTCTCAGTATTTCTTTTCGGGGCTAGAATAATGTCTTTTAGCACACAAGAAAACGAAATTTAGTACCAAATTAAATTTAATATTAGTCACTCAAATGAAAGTTTAAGAGAAATACAAGTATGCTAAAATTATAAAGCGAACATCTATATATAATGAGTTACCACGCAACCATAGAACGTCGTAGAATATTGGAGGGATGAGTGGGTGAAGCAGGTATAGTACGTAAATCAATAGTGTAAAAACAAAAATCTTAACCAGTTGCTTCTATTTTCCCCCATAACCAGGAAATGTAAACGCGAATGTAAAATTCTAGCATATTTATGTTCTATATTTCTGTATTTATCACTTATGTTACATTATTGGTAGAGAAGGGAGCTGCCTAGATTACCTTAGTGATAGAAATATCACACGGAGGAGATCTATGTAGACCGCTAGACGGATCCATTGTGTTGCACGATGAGATGGAAGACATGAAGAGTTACGATCCAGAAAGTACTCGCAGTAAGCGAAAAAGGGGTCTCTAACGATTCCAGATAACACATATCCCCACGTAGACGCTATCATGAAAGGCCACCTTTTCTTGACCACTGACAAGCGTCCCTATAAGGAGCATGCCACGAAGGGCCATTTCCTTAGGACTATCAGCCGGCGTCAGGCAGAAAGCCTTTCTACCGAGCAAATTCCACCGCCTCACTGCACGCACACTAAACCCACTTTGCCTGACTCTGCAACCCAAAAAGATCATGATAAAGAAATTAAGTGAAAATCGAGCGGAGTGGCTCAGGCGGCAGCGTCTGTAGCCCGCATTCGCGAGGTCGTGGGTTGATCATCGGCGATCACCCACTCTAACCCATGAATTACTCAAGATCAACAGGCGAATGATGGGGTGGCTTCTTCTCTACCACAATTTCCTTCCCGTCATTTACCTTTCATTCCATGTTGTTCTTATCTTTCAGGTATGTTTCTAGGTCTCGTGGTGTACGTCGGTGCCGGGTAGATGGCACGGATGCGTGCTCACTGGAAGGAATACTCCCCGTGGATACCAGAAGGCTGCTCGACTGGTCGCTCGTTCCTCGCCCTCTCTCGGCGGCTCCTGTGATGACAAATGGAACTATGAGCTTGGAAATACCAGAGACTTCCGCGCATTTCTGTGGTCTGTCTGCTTATCACCTCTAGCCTCCTGTGTGGTTCCTTCACTTCATCCCTTCCTACTGGAGAGTGATAAGCACAACACAACGTTGTAGTTCCGAGATGTCCCCCTGCTTTGAACAACATAACCTTTACTGAAAATGAAAGGAGGCTGAGAAACAGGACGGAAAAATTAGGATAGTATACATATAAACCACGTTAGCATTTGCCTAATGAACTGAAAAAGCTACAAGAAAAACCAAAGGTCAGGTTAGCTTTCTAACAGTATCAGAACGCTGAATGCGAGTTACAAGCAATATCGCACAAATCATCTTCCCTCGATTAACTTATTATGCAGGATAGTAAATATTAAAATTGATTCATATATTATGACTGCTTTCGAGACCGTTATGTACTTTTCCTTTCAATGTTGAAACACAGACGCCAGTAATGCAAAGGTAACAGTAACATTTCCATGTAACTGGAAGTAAAGGTTGTGCCTAGCTGATGCAGTGTCAAGAATGCACCCGTGTAACGAATGGGAGCCAAAAGCGTTCACTAAAGGCTTTTGTGCGCGCTACGGTTTGTATACACACCGCCTGCGAAACATTACTTGATCAATGCTGGTGCAGAGCGCTACAACAAAACGACGCTATACCTACAACTGTTATTTTCTTGCAACGGTTTCATTCTACAAGAGTGTGTTCCCAAAACGTGCTGCTAGCTTTATACCAGTACTATTGATTCCTGCTTACTCAGGATATTCTCTATAAGCGTTTTTACGCTGCACAAACTCCTATGGGTTTAAAAATGCTTAAGTTATTATTTCAAGTGTTTCCTTATTTTACAATTTGCTTCTTTCTAATACTACCTTACTTTAGTTTCGCAGATAGCACGAAGCTCCTTTAGAAGTTTGGCCTGGTATACGTTACTGCCATAAAGGAGCTAAAAGATCGCCACTAATCAGATAAGCTTATCTATTGTTATACAAAACAAACTGTAAGAGAATATTATAATGTAGCCAAATCCGCGTGATGCACTCGGTGAAGCCATCAATGAAGGCTGTGAGCCGCCAGATTCGAAAAAGGAAATCCATATGATGCTGATGTTCAAGCATTGGAACAGGCTTTGACTGGCTACTGTTCGAGAAAGATCGCCATCTACTTTCTGATAAATTCTGGAACATTGCATTATAGGAGATTATAAAAAGACGGCAGAAAATAAATTTGAGTGAGTTGCGAGATGGTTGCTAGCGAGTTACAAGATATTTGTAACAAAGGGCTGTAAAGTGAGGCTTATAACGCATTTAGCGTAATAAATTAAGTTTGTTGTAAGTTAACCAGTGTTTTCTTTGTGTCACAAATGCTGTAAGGAGTGGGAATGAACCATGTAAGAGATGTTAGCAAATCTTTTAACTCCTTCATTCCCAAATGAAGACGGATATGAAAACGGGAAATGAAACCTTCGCCGCGCATAGGAAAGTGGGGATGGCAGAGATGAAGGAAGAGTTTTTGGCGAAGATAGAACAACTGTTGGGCATAGAG
Organism: Deroplatys truncata; assembly: GCA_030765065.1. NCBI lineage: Eukaryota > Metazoa > Arthropoda > Insecta > Mantodea > Mantidae > Deroplatys > Deroplatys truncata. Next base: position 175,225,801 of record CM060981.1, read on the forward strand.
AAAGAACTTAAGCACCTACACGAACACGTTAACTCCCTGGGAGGTAGATTCGATGGCAGCACTAAGAAAGTGAGCGCTATGGTGGAGAAAGTGGTTGGAAGACTAAGATTTGCGGGTCGAAGCATCAAGACGAGACACATCTACGCGCGTCAAGCCACCCATGCACGACGGAACATCAACAACTGGAGTCTTCCGCCGACAGTTATTTAGAACAGTCGTCGCTCATAACTGATGGAGGTAGCCGTACAGTTTGTAGGCCGGCTTCTAGTAGTTTTGGCGGTAAAATAATTCAGGAATTATTATTATTACTGCCAGATTTACATAACTATTGAAATAGGGAATATAAACCACAATGTACATAATGCACATATAAATTATCGTTCTCTATAAAAACTTTTTGAATTTAGCTATCTTTGGAAACAAGCTCTTTAATTTAGAACAGTTATCACCCATAACAGATGGATAAGGAGGAAGCCCCACAGCTGGTAGCTAGCCTTCATTAGGTAAAGCGATAATCAGATATTTTTAAAGAGCGTGTCGCTATGTGATATATTTGAAATTCCGTGCTCTTTGCATGTCCACGAGAAACAAAAATCACTAACTTGAGAATTGTATCTACAGGTTAGGCGAGAATTCCCCGTATCCCTGTGAGTATCAAATATTATTATGCAGGTTGGTAGTATCAAATAATGCTATGTAGCTATATTAATTCTTATCAATTGTTGGAATCAATTGTCAGAATCAATTGTTGGAATTTATGGTTACTGTTTTGGCAGTCGAGTTTTAATTTGTAGCCATGGAGATGTGATCGGTCATAGTTACACTATTGAGGAGTGTGTGGGTGAAAGAATGACAACATACAGAGCAGACAATGAGACAGATTATGGCAGCATTCCAAGAAAGATTTAATAAGTCTCCACCGCGAAAAGCAACACTTCTGGAATGGAAAAGACCGCACTGCTTTTGGAAGTGTTAAAGACAGGCCGCGGAGTGAAAGGAAGAAGACACTAGACGAAACATGTTGCACAGTCTCTGCATCGATAAAAAAATCGCCTATGATGTCGAAACGTAAACGTGCTTAGGAAATCGGTACCGAGGACAACACTGCGAGATCACATGAAAAAAGACCTTAAGCTCAGAGCTTTTCGACCGACGTTCGTAAACGAATTAACAGATAGAGAGCGGAATGATCGCGTTTTAACATGCCGTGCTTTATTAACTCAATTTCCAAATGCAGTGAACCGTGCCAAGATTATGTTTTCAGATGAATGTGCGATTTATCGAAGCTCACGTGCTATAAATATTGTCTTTTGGGCCAAAGAGAATCCTCATTACACTGTCGAGTTAGAAAGGAAACCGCCTCACGTAATGATATCGGCAGCGATGACATCACATCTGCTTTGACCGTACATTTTTGAAGGGACTATGAATGGCGCAAATTATTTACACATGTTACAAACATGGCTAATACCCCAGCTTGAGAAAAAGGGCCTCTCATGGTTGCAGCAAGATGGAGCACCTCCTCACTACGCTCTTGCAGTGCGCGAGTACCTAAATGTACAATTTCCAGGACGGTGGATAGGTCGTGGTTCAACACCAACACCAGCTCCCTTGAAATGGCCACCAATAAGTATCCTAATCTCACCACACCTGACAACTCGTTATGAGGAGTCATCAAGGCGCATGTATCTGCACGTCGTTATGCTACAAACGAAGAACTGCGCAATGCTGTTGAGGATGCATTTTGCACTATAACCCGGACATGCTCAAGAATATGTCAAAAAAAACATGGATGCGTATGGAACTGTACGCATGATGGGGAACATAGATGTATTGCACATTTAATACGTAAGTACTTGTGCTAAAATAAGTAAATTAGCATTCGATAATAGGGGGATCGGGAACTTCTCGCCCACCCTGTATAAGTATTTGAAAATTCAAACCAATAACAAGGAATACGTCGGAAATAATTAACTCCAATAAGAAAATGTTATTTGATACAAAAAGTATGCGTTAAGCATATTTGCATTTTTGTTTTGTAAGATAATCTCTATCTTTTGCGTTTTACAAATTATAAAAGTCATTAACGATGAAGAGATCTTTACAGGATATTACGAGAAAATTCAAGATATACATTTCATTTGACATACAAACATGCGGTGTTTTAATGGTTAGAGTAATTTTGGAAAAACTAAAAGTAACCAAAACTTTTCCATGTAAACATCATGTTTGGGGTGGGGAAATTTTTTAGAAAATCTGTGTCGTATCATTGCAATATGTTGAACTTAAATACCAAGTTTAGTACTTCACAGATTTTTCGCTTTAGAGTTGTGCTGTTCACAGACAGACACAGACACTCTCATACAGAGAACTTTTTCTAAAATTGATTTGTTTGATTCTCAATACGTATATTTCCCGTATGATTTCGGTATAGGATTTATGGGTGGAATTAAATTTTTTACTTACTATGGGTAAAATATACAGAAAGAAAAAAGCAAGCTTTCTACTTCTTCAGAAGCTTTTCCATCCAACATTAGAAGATTTTATATTTTTCTTATAATATGGATCTGCTGTGTTCGAATAAACTTTACTATTAGTGTAAAATATTTATTAAATAGAATGTTAATGTTTAAACATTTATTTTAATAATCTGATGAAACCCCAATGAAGTCAGGTATTAACCCTTGTACTCCATTTGGGGTCATTTATTGCCGCATTAATTATATAAAATTATTAATAAGCACTATCCTATTTTTACAATCTTCATGATATGGATATGCCCTTTTGAGATCCTTTTATGTACTATAAATAATATAAATAAGCGTGCTTTAAATAAGAATATATAAATAAGCATACAATTTATGATACAGGGTAATAAAACACCTGTTAAAGATATACGATATTGTTTTATTTCTTAACCTTGTTGTTTTACTTATTTTTATGCAGGGTTTTAAATGTCTCCAGTTAGCAACACGGTTACCTTCATTATTGAAAACTGAGGCTCTGTGCATTTTTTTTTGTTTATACATTTAAGTGGCTTTACAGCTTGTTTATTTATTATAAATCGCTTTTACAGCTTGGTCATATCGCGATTACACAGAATTTAAAGCAATTCATTTCATTATATTACAAATACAATTATAACACTCAATTAAACAAAGAATTATTAACAAGTACATTAGGGTTTTGATTCAAATTTTATACTTCTGAGGAGGAGCAGAACTTTTTTGGACTTTGATGGAGTATTCAGTGTTGTGGATAGATCTTCAGTGATGCCATTGAGCTGTCGTTCTGTAGTATACCATCTACATTCTGTGAAAAGATGTATAATAATATTATGTAGTAAGGTGTGTGCTGCAGACTCCACAATGAGGTGGGTTGTCTTTGGTGAAGATGTATGAATGGTTTAGTTCAGTATGCCAAATTCGTATTTTAGTGATAATCATTTGTTCTTTCGCCTTTAGGGAGCTTATGGTGCAAAGACTAGTAATATACTTTCTTACCATGTGTAACTTATCTGGTAGATTTTTGGTTCCATGTCTGGTTCCATTTACTGTGTGCATGTTGGTGATAATCAGTTTGCAACTGTCAGCTGTGTGCACTGCTAATGAGAAGTATTATGCTCAGAAACACAGCTCTTAGGTACAAATTTAGATACGCTCAGTGTTATAGGAGAAACATACGTTGGAAGATTTAAGAAAATCAGGAGTAGTAACTTCCTGAGAGAGACGCAAGTGATGCAGAAAGTGTTGATATTGAAAGAGAGGAAATAGCCATTGATATCGCTGTCTCTGAAAATAACTATGATGATATTTCAGTTACAAGAAACGCCGCTTACAAGCACAAATGGTAAAATTCTTTACTTTATCGTTCAACCGAAAGTTAGGAAGCGGAGTTCCAGAAAGATTTTAGGACAGAGTGCTTTAGTCCCTTAAAGAGTAAGAGAAAAAGACACGACAATAAATGAAGTACTTTCATGTTTAATACTTTTTAATACATAACATATATTTTAAAAAAGAAATATTGAAGAGGATAGAAACGTGAAACCGGCATCAGAGCTGATATTGACGGCCCAATTATAGAGAATGAGATACTACCAGACAAAAATCAGTTCTTAAACATAATTGCAACTTACTGCTTCCCAAAAAACATTGCTACATAAAATATTGCTAAAGATAAAGAAGTGTACACCTTGATTCCCTATAACTTATCTTTTCAAGAGAACAAAGATAGGTTGCTCTTTTCACTTTATTTTCGTGTTCTCTAAACTATCCAACGAGTTTGTAAGACTGTATGGTTTAAACGCTCCTCTGATCAACGATTTAATTGTTCCCCTTCCATTGTTAAATTTAGCATTTAAATGTCAGGCTGACACGCTTTGTAATATCCAATTTTGACATTAGGAACTTGTTTTTAATAAGTTCTGTGGTCAGAAAAGAACAGCCTACGTACGTCAAAAATGGCATTTTATTTATGCTGCTGCTTCTTCTTCTTCTCCTACTTGCTAGAAGGATTGGGTGTCTTCCATAAGTGTGAAGTTTGGAGTCCTATCCCTAAATGAGAATTGTTTTTAACTTTACGCATAATGATAAATTATACATTAATATTCAACTCGCCTAATCAGTATCTGAAAAGTATAGACCCCTAAGTTTACTCCGATTGAAGACAGCAATGAACAAGCCTCAAATATCCCACTTATTTGAAACATCTCTAATTCCTAGGAAGATCACTTATACTTGAAGCATTCATAACTGTATTTCAAGTGGCATAAAAACCAATTGCCCAATTTCGTTTTAAAACAAATTAATGCCATTAAAAGCTCTCTTTACTATTTGTATACGTTGTGAAATACGATTATGTTAAATGCATTGAACATTTTAGTCCATTCCGCTCTGGAATTAGTGTTTCCTATTTCATTCATTCATTATCTGTTTACCCTCCTCTTATGTAGGACTTACACCCCCCAGGACTTACAGGCGGGTGCCTGGGGTCAGAGGCCCGTCGAGGAGCAGACACTCATGGATCAGACAGAACATCCAGGATGGGTGATCAGTCCGATGCCTGGTATGGGATGAAGGAAGTAGATGAAGCGAAATGGGGGTGAAATGGATGAAAGGAAAGGTGATGATGGAGCAGTTGGTGGAATGAATGGCGGGGGAAACCGGAGAACCCGGAGAAAACCCGCCCAGACGCCGCTTCGTCCACCACAAATCCCACATGCAGGTCCCTGGGATTGAACCCGGTTCGCCTCGGTGGGAGGCGAGCGGTCTAACCACTCGGCCACGGCGCCGCCTGTTTCCTATTTAATTTTGAATAACTGGCATATCTCCTTAACCTAGGTTTCTAAACTAGATTGTCTGGAAACTTTGTTTTTCTCCTTTATTAAGGCATGTTCCTTAAAACTCATTATCGTTTATACTATTAATTAATGATGGAACGATACCACTGTTTTTCGATACTCGATACCGATCTGAGTTTTGAGCACTGACTCTCAATACTCATTTTGTAAAAACGTGTAAACACATGTTCACTGAACTATATTCTTATTAGTAGTTTTCTGTGTATAAACGCATGTAATCAATCCTATATTGTATGCTAACTCAGAAATTGTTCCTGTTTGATATTCTCCAATTGGCAGCAATTTTTTATCTTGATAAAACCACAGGTTATATATTTCCTATTATTAGTCAAGTCTAATAATAATAATAATAATACTAATAATAATAATTTCAATGCTTCCCTTTTTATGTAACCATATTTTTATGCTGCAAACCTTGTGTTAAAGGATTTCCAATCCATAGAAGAACATACACTAGATACTTCTTTCATCTAGAATCTTGAAAACATAAACTAATAGGTGTATATTTTACATGAAACACAACTAAAAATAATGTGTATATTAACAATTCTACCACTATTCACAACTACCACATAGCATATGCATTGTTTCATCCGGTAATAATAAATTAGCCATATGGCACACAAACATGATAAGTTTGTGGATTAAGGGTCTCTACTGCCCACCTACATACATTAGCATATATGTTTAATATAAAGGCAAAAATTCAAGGAAGTATTATAAAAATGAAGAGATATAAAGAAAACAGGAATTTTTGTTTAAGAACACGGGCATTCTTGAGAGAACAAATATTTCCATGCGCTGTATTATCTAACGTCTTAAATTCTGATTTGTTTCTGCTGGATTCACAAAATTTGGTCACCGTAGTAATAAATGAATGGCAGAGTGTGAGTTATCAAGCCAGGCTATTGCAGAAACATGATTTACGTCGGCTATATCAGCTTCATTCACAACTCAGTTAACGCTACATGTTACACGAGTACCTCTACTCTTTCCCCCATTGCTTTTCATGTTTTCATTTAAACACGAGAGTCTATGAAATGTTACATTCATTCAACTACAGGAAAAGCGGTCAAGGTCTATGAATAACTATAGTCCACCAACTCTTTGAAGACACGTGCGAGCCAATAACATGAAGTACCAATTCCTTTAATTCCTTATTTGGCATAAATTTATACGTAATTACTTTCACTAACGCAAAACTTAAAATTTAGTAGTATCAAGAATTTCTCTTATTAGACATACTTAAATATCAACGAGTATCGAGGTCCCATCCCGTTTACAATCCAACTGTGCGATTTCTTTCAAACTGTGAGATTATCAATTCATCCCTCCTGGTACATCCAGCTTGTGGTTGACTCCGTGACGCAAGGGAGGGATTGAGGATGGTGATTACGGATGAACATGTATGTTTTACGACCATTGTTACTGCATCTTGCTGCCCCTTGCTGCAGTAGGGAAGAGAAGGGACCAGATGGAGAGTTGAGAGATGGAAACAGTAGGTAGACGGAAGAGATGGTATAATTGTGACACAAGGAGAGACTTGGGAGCCGAGGGAGGATTGGTGGAAAGCATGGAGCTAATCGCGGGACCTTGGAAAGAGAAGGTGAGTGAAGAGTGACGTGTAGTAAAAGAGAAATGAAGAGATAAATGGGAAGTAAGGAAAAGTGGGATAAAATATCCAAGAGTGAGAGTGGAATAGTGAAAGTTAATGAAGTTAAAAATATGTAAAGGTGAAAGGAAATTGTGAGAGTTAATTAAATAAAGAATAGAAGAAAGTGAAGTGATTAGTGGATACTTAAACATTGAAGGTAAGAATATTATAGATGTAGTGATTATAAATAAAGTTTAAAAATATAGGGTAACATAATTAGGTTGGATATTAACTAAAAAACAGTATAATTTTATTACATGACATAAATAATTATATTTTTAGTAATTAATGAAGCAAAAGAAATAGTTATGAACTTTAAGGTGAAAGTTAGCAATATGTATTATAGAATTTGAAAATGTAGTAAATGGAATTATTAAATAACTAGTTATAGAGTATTTAAAACAAATTGAGGTGAAGTGAAATATTAAATTAACCAAGGCACACTTAGTTTAAGATAGATGCTGGCTATTCAGTGTCTAACACTGCTGAATACAATTAGTTAAAAGTTTGTATTAAGCTAGAATTAAAGGGTAGTAGATGCCAGTTGGCAACCAGTTGGAAGAGCTGCTGACTTCCAGTAGGAAAAGTAATAGTGGGAAATAATTATCTTAATGTACATTTTGTTTTGTTTTATTTTATTATTTTTAATTATTTTAGTTTAGTAGGTTAAGAATATATCTGATAAATTATCAATAGAAACAAATGATGTAACAAGTAATGATTGATAAACAACAGATTCGGAATAAAACTCCTGGTTTAGGCATCCAGTTGTCATGATAATACATTACAGATTTATTTTATTTTGTTTTTATTTCTTTGCCTCTTTCAGTAACTTCCGTCTTTTTCGCCACTTAGTTTTATTTCTACGCCCCTTTTGAGAAAACAATCCGTGGTGTCATGTTAATTGCCGGAGAGCTAACTTCTTATTACAACATACACGTCAATTTTTTTCACTGTTTTGTTTCCTTAATAGGATTCATTACCTGTGTTATTATTTATTGTTATTATTAATTATCAAGTTTATTTGTAACGGGGTGCCTTATTCCGCTTTAAGCTATATGCCTTAAAAAGCTTCATTTCTGTGGTTTCTCTCTCTCTTTTCTAAATCATATTAGGTGCCCATGTTTCACAGCCATATAAAAATGTTGTATGCGCGTTATTGTTCTACACATTTATTGACATTTCTGTAATTCATTCTGTTGATAAGCATCATAACTGTGCGAAACGTCGCAGTCCAGATAATTAAAGTTACGGGTTTGTTCTGTAATGTTTTCATCGATTACTATTTCTTATCGTTTTGAATGTTTTCCGCTGAAAACCAATTACCTTTGATTGCTAGTTATGCTTCAAAGTTATAGTTTAGTATTGTACATACGGCTGGTATACATGTAACCCTTTGTAGTTAATTTCTAATTGGGATAGATTATCTGTCTCCCTGGGAGAAAATACTCATAAAATGAAGAATCCTTTTCTTTTCTCTTGATAGCTAAGAAAAGAGACAATAAAAACAAATGGAGATAACATTTATTTAGTTCAAAATCTAAATGTTCCATGTTTCTGCAATAGGAGGTTACATAAGGATTTTAGGATTACGGCACTGAATCACATAGGAGGCCTATTGTACCTACTAAACCTTCGGAGGAAGCGGTGAAGCGAAGAACACAGAAGGCTAGCAGATACAGTGTTGCAGACTCGCACGCGGTGTCTAAGTCTCCAGGTGCAAAATTCCGGCGCCGGTGGGACCATCTACACAAGTCTGCCTTCCCAAGGAGAAGCCTCAGTGATAGGGAGGAGGATTGTCACACACCACACCGAAGGACAGAGAGTTACACAACACAAGTTGCAGCATCATACACCTTGCTACGCTGCCTTTTCGCCTATTCCTCCGATCCTGAAACATGACAAGAAAATGAAATAACAGGGGAAGAGGGACAGGAAAACTTGCGGCATTACAGAGAACGCAACATTCGCCTACCAACCTGGATTATACCGCGAAAAATATCCAAGTCAGAGTGGCGGTCCAATGGGAATCGTACTCGGAACTTCCTGAATGCGAGCTTCCATGGAACTATCTCGCTTGGTAGTGTCCAGAGGCGGTTCGGTATAAATAACTCTAGTGGGTCTAAAGTTGCTTGCTTCTGAGTTCATAGGTATCTATTTACGTGGCGAGGAATGACATCTGGTGAAGATGAATGTTGTAACACTTAACCCGGGAAAAAATTAATCAGCACGATAAATAAGTATAACGATTTGTTCAGAGTTCGGGGAAAGCAGTGCATTTTTTTTTTGCAGATGACTAAATAAAACCAATGTATTTTGTTTAATCTTTTGCGGATGTAGTCAATTACCTGTTCAACATGCAAGAAAGAATGGCTTGGCCGAAAGAAAAGTCTATCTCTTGCTCTGCAGATCACCGTTCAGCTCCAGACATAATGACCTCTTTCCAAATAACATTAAGTAACATTAAGAAACTCTCACTTCTACTAAAAACTAGGTACGTACACGTAAATCCATAGCAACCACAAGGGCTTAGCCTCTTTTTCCATTAAGTTCCACACTTTGGTTGGTAGAGGTTCATCAAAACCTTTTAATGAAGAAAACTAATGAAGAAAGTGTTTCCTTTGGACAATCTGCTTAAAGTGTAGTTCACAATCAGCCGCAAACGAAAACTGGAACGGAAAGCAAAGAAAGGAAAGTTTGTTTAGAATATACCAGAAACGGAAAGGGAATATTTTTCCATGCCATGGAGTAAAGTGGATTATGAACATTGGGATTTCATTCCTTTGTGAATGATCAATGACATTTCTTTTCACACGATAGCATATTGGCAAATATTGCAATATAACGAATTTCGAAATTAGATGCATAACTTTCTCTAAAAGCCGCGCCATTACTATTTTTAATTTCTCATGGAGCGCGTTATTATAATATATTAGTAATTATTAGTGCTTAGCTGAAGATTTTGCACTTCATTAATAGGGGGTTGCATACAGCAAAAAGATAAAAGCATTTCACAAAGTTATCCAAGCACAAACTGATTCTATTAGAACTAGTAAGAATATGCGTTGCACTTACCCGGAACTGTGAATGTGGTTACAGTAGCAACACTACAAATATTTACTGCATGCTGTATCTATTGACAATACCAGAGTAAGGTGTCATTTGTTTACTGCCTGCTGTAGGTCGTACGTCGGCAATAGCAAAGAGCTTGCAGTAGAGATGTTTAACAGTAGTGAAGATGGACAAGTGGTCATAACTCTTAAGGTATGCATTTTGGAGCCCATGTTTACTGGATGTTTTTCTTATTTTGTTCCGTACTATCATCTCTCAAAATATGGAATACTTTTTGAACACCTTGTGTATTTATTCAACAGTATTATATAATACAGTGGAACAATAAATTATATCCTGAAATATTCATTATATGCTTCATTAAATGGTCCAGTTTCAGATATTTAAAATTTAAATATGAAAAATTTAAAAGTAACAAAAAATTTCAAATGTTTGTAAGCTCTGTTTCACAATAAACGTGCATCAAGATATAACAATGTTAACTGTAAACATTATGGGCATATCTTTGCATTTCAGAGTCCACTAAATCTCTAAATTAAATTAAATTGAGTTTTATTTATGTACGCTCTTTAACTACTGTGGTACTTACCGTCCCATTGTATATTGGGCGTGAAAGACCGGTAATTTTGCTCAGAGACCTCTTTATCAGGCTTGAGGTTCTTTTACGTGCCGTAAATCTACGACATGGGACCACCAGCTTTACTTCCCTTCTGAAGGAAGCCATGCTAAGGATTTTTACGCCCGAAAAAATCCATCGCCCTCCGCCGGGTTTCAAACCGCGACCTCGGGAACTAGAGGCTAGCATGGTAACCACTACACCACGGAGGACAACACTAAATCTCTATGATAAGACTTCATACTTCTAGATGTTTCTTCTGAAGGGACGATACAAAGCTATTTAATCGTATTTGAAGATTATAGCATGTCAAATATTAACAACATGCAACTAAAATTCTCGCATTGCAATTGGCTATGCTAATGACCTGTGATTTAATAGATCGTTTCCAAAATGTGCTTTATTGCTCGTACTTTTACATTGCGCTGATTAGTCTAAACGTTAATGCGGCATTTTCAAATCTAGATTCATCATGTCACACCATTTAAGATTTCAAACGGAAAGAAAATTGCAGTTTTAGAGAAAACCAGGGATCAAAACTCTATGTTGTTTGGCGGGTTATCCAAAATAATTACCAAAACCCTGAAAATAAATAAATGGAGGGAAATCCAAAATATGACACAGGCCATAAGTTGATGAAGCGCGAAAAATAATGGAGATGCACAAGAGATGTGGCCTGTTTCTAATGTCGTCATCGCACAAAATATTGTAGATAAATTTCACTTTTAGCATCTCACAATGCTAGTCTATCTCACTCTAATCCTCAATATTAAATTTTTGAACTAATTACTATACTGTCGTGTGCCTGCAATTGCATGAAACTGACAACCAAACCCTATCGAGTTCAAAGCAACACACAGTTCTTGTTTTCAGGTTAAGGCTTCACTTTTGCTTATTGCATGCTGGATGTCATAACCAATATCTTGCAATAGCAATTCCATTGCGTACGTACTCATTCACATCTGTTTATCAATATGATAAGAGAATTCGCAGCCATTACTAATTCTGAGCCTAAAGTATGTATGTCTTCTATCTTCCCTTGCATTAACTTCGTTTTCTGAATCGCAAGAACTGCTTCTAAATAGTATTTTATACAGCGTTATCATGATATTTTTCTGTCTACTGTGAACACAAAAATATATTACCTTTTATAATATGCTTTCTTTATACTCACAAGTATTATTAAAATACAGCTTCCTTTACAACCCTTAAGTTACTGGTAAAATAGCTCCTTACTTTACGAACGCAATTTTACAGATGTGTGATATTACTATTTTATTGGAAACACGCACTTGTAAGTCCTATAACATTTCGTTTGTGAATACTTAAGCTAGTTTGTAAAATTCAATTTTAAAGCTTCCATTGTGAAACACATTTTACAACTTAACGCGTAATCTATTATAGCTTCTTGTTTGCGCATATAAAAGTCTGATGTTTTAAATTCACATGACTTTCTCTAAGCAAAGTTTAAAATTTAAAATATAAACTTTGTGAAACAGGACCTAGTGCAGAAGCCTAGTGGTAATGTTTTAAGAGAATTCCTTAAATTCCTCCACAGAAGCACGTTATTCCATTTTGTTGTCTACAAAAAATAATCCGCAGATAAAATATTCCCTTGAACCTGGTATTTGTTCAGCAAACTGACAAAATAAAAAAGTTTTTATGGAATCCTCAAAGCGTTCTCAAAATCTTAATAAAGACTGTCTTAACAGAATCCGTTTGGAATTTGGGAGTGGCAGTTCCACAATGTAGAAGTAAATGCCAATCAAACCCAGTGTGCAAGAAGCACATTGCTTTTTTCTGCGATGGAGATGTGGAAGCTTCCCGAAATGAAGTCTTTCCTTTGTTACGCTTTTGTTTTTGCAACGAACATTCCACTCTATGCTACTAGTGATAATCCGTTTCTTCAGCCTCCTCGCACTGGAGTAAATCCAGCGCCAAACCGCACTTGAGTTTGGATCACCTCAAGCGACGGTTTGTGCAGCAGCAAGTGGAATAATCAATCTCACCCCTGTCGCAATAGCACAATGACATAACAGATTGTCGTAAGACGAGCGCAGGCATTACAAACACATATGAATAAAGTTATCTGAGGTGAAGGTTTTTAAGTTTCTTGTCCTTAAGGATATAATTTGTTAATATTTTAGCTTTGGAGAAATAGGTAACAATAAGCTTTGAAGACAACTTGTTATGAGCGTAGAGGCTTAAAAATTCCAAACACAATGGTCTAAGAAAATGAGACAGGAAAGTGTAATTATTTACTATCATTATCATCGCCATCATCGATTTTACTTCAGGCTATCTCAAGGAAATGAAATTTTAACGATAAACAATATGTATGTCTTATGTTTGATACGCATTATATATGTTTTATATTTAATTTATCGTTTTTTCACACTAGCCATTATGAAAGAGGCATCACATCCAAAAGGGGACTTACAATATTGTAAGTACGTTTAATTTCCGGGCTGTATAGTCAATCTTTAAAGTTCCTGCACTCTAGCCGTGTAGAAAGCTGAACCAAGCTTGAAAATATCAACGACCGGGACTCGAACCACTGTTGCCGATTTTATCACTTGAACTACCACAGCAAAATACTTGTAAGTTCATTAAAACTTCTCATCTGATTATGTATTGTTATTATTATTATTTTTATTATTATTATTAAGGCAGGATTCTTAGGTTTTAATCTGTTTTTCTTTGCCATTTAATGAGCATTTTAACGATGTAGAGTTAATTTCACATTTCCTGGAGATAAATATAGAGTTTCATACAACCTAAAAGTGCCGAAATGAGGGGTTGCGATCTAAAATATCCTAAACTGCTGTTTCCTGTTCTTCAGATGATGAATACGTATTTACCTGAGGGTCCCACCATTGTTGTTTCCCTTGCATATATCAAGACACATTATAAATAAATACCAGAAGCCATTCTCTGCTTGAAAAGCGCTACCCTGCCACTCATTCAAGCATTGGATCTAATTAGCAGGGTTTCCAGAAAATAACTATCCTAGATCAATGGGAGATGCATTTTTTTAAGTTGTAACGGATCATTAAATGCAATCCTGGATTTGAAGACATGAAGCTGATTTGTTCAGTGCTACAGGAAGAAAAATATAGGAAAATGAAACCTAGAAGCTGCAGCATTAGCATCTATGACCTATGCTCCAATTACATGTTCTATGGAGAGATTATTCAATATAAGAATATGCTAGGTGATAATAAGAAATCGTTCATGTCAGAAAATTTGAGCATGTATGTAGATATTTACTCCAACCCCCTCACCATCCAAAGCAAGAGAAACAGTAAAATATATTATGTGTATGTTTACCCGTGAGTAGTTACGATAGGTTAAAATATTCCGTTTTTCCTTGTGGTAATACAAAGAGCGTGAAATTTCTATGCCATCATATAGAAACTGCCGTTAAAATCCTACTATCGCTTTTCTACTGTATCCTAAACAGAATATATAAATGTGAATTGAAAACTTATGCGGATTAACAAGAAATAGCTAGAACAATCTTTTGTAGGAATATTTGTATAAAGTTAGTAGAGAATATTGTGTGAATATAGCATATCATTTTTTTTTACAATTTTTGTATTTGTTTTAACCACTTCATTTTTATATACCCCCTTTAAATTGCATGGTCATATCGTGGGCTTTCACTTGAGAAAGGACTGATAGTGTTATTATTCGTTGGACTGTAGGTTTTTCTAACGTTTTAGTACTCTCTACTCTTAAATATCCTCGCAATCATCTCCACAATCATATTTCGAGACTGCGTACGATAGAAAACGATTGTGGTTAAAGAAAAATTCTCCGCCCCACTCAGTAAACAAACTCGGACCTCTGGTTTGAGAAGCAAGAACGCCGACTATTTGACCACAGAACCAATTACCATCAATGTTTTTTATTGCTTGAATTCATTTGATTAATTAAAACATCAATGTGGCAACATCAAAGATCCAGGTAACGCTGCATTTCTGTCTGTTGATAACACAGGTCAACAGTGATTTTGCCGTTTTAGTTATTCAGGTCTTTTTATAGTGCTTTCTATGTCCTAATTCCAAAAATGAAGTCCATATTGGGGTATGACAAACCATTTTTTTCTCAAAATTCATATATTCTATTTTTATTTATTTGTGTATCTTTTTGTGATCATGAACCATTATACTACTACAACAATGCCATCTATTGGAATAAAGCTACTAAACGTAAATAGTTAATTGTTTTATGGCAGATGGCAGCACATGCTAAGCTGTTTACACCATTTTGATTAAGAATCCATCTGTTACGGAGCTTAATAGTTGTATAAAGCAGGAAATTAGCATATAAATAATAGCATTTTGTTATGTTTATCATATTAACTCATACAGCATAATGGGAAGGTGTCGTAAATAATCTAAATTCATTTTGTTATATTTGTGGTAGTTTTATTGTGAAGAAGTAGAAAAAAAACACATAACCCAATTTGTAAGAAAAGCGTACAAAGCTTACTTTGGAATTGAAATAGGAGATCAATCCTGATCTTGGGCTTCTCATAATGTGTGCAGTGTTTGTGTTGAAGACTTATGAAGTTGGGCAAAGGGGAAGAAACAATCACTACGTTTTGAAATACCAATGGTGTGGCGTGAAACTCAGAATCACAGTACTGATTGTTACCTTTGTACATGCAATGTGAAAGGTTTTAATGCAAAGAACAAAGCAGGAATTATGTACCCAAACTTTCCATCTGCTATGAGACCAGTGGCCCATGACCCTGGAATTCCTATACCTAAGCCAACTATAGACAATAGTGAACTTATTTCAGATGCAGACAGTAACAGTGATTCGCCATCATCACTTGGTCTGAGGAGTTCGTTCCTGAAACATCAAATGTGCCACAACCATTGTCACAAGCCAAGCTAAATTATATTGTAAGGGATTTAAATCTTCCCAAGGATGCATCTGAGGTGTTAGGTTCCAGACTACAGGAAAACTGCTTACTTGCAGCTGATACTCGTACATCGGTGACTTTCTACAGGAACAGAGAAAACGATTTCTTGCTATACTTCAGCGAAGAAGAAAATCCAGTTTACTGCCATAACATTCCAGACTTTATAAAGAAACTGGGTTGTGCTACATATGATCCACATGAATGGAGGCTATTTATTGATTCAAGTAAAAGAAGTCTTAAGGGTGTGCTGCTTCACAATGGGAGTGCTCTTTCTTTAGTTCCAGTAGCGCACTCAGTGCAGCTGAAGGAGAATTATGAAAGTTTGAAGTATGTTTTGGGGAGAATTAAATATGTTGAACATAGTAGTTGATGTGTGGAGATTTTAAAGTAATCTGTATCATATTAGGCCAACAGCAGGGGTTCACAAATTTCCATGTTATTTATGCGAGTGGGATAATAGGGCAAGAGACAAATATTGGAAACAAAGACAAGGGCCCAAAAGAGAAAGTTTAAGGCCAGGTAGTAAGACCATAATAAGGGGGAGCCTAATGGATCCTAAGAAAATTATTTTACTACATAAACCTTGGTGTAATAAAACAGTTCGTAAAAGCACTTGATCAAGATGGCAATTGTTTCAAATAACTGTGTCAAATTTTCCGCTCTTTCTGAAGCATAAATAAAAGAAGGAATCTTTGGGATCTGCAAATCAGAGCTCAATTTAAAGACAGGCAACTTGAAGCTACTATGATTTCTGAAGAGAAAAATGCTTGTAATGCATTTAAAGAAGTCGTAGACAACTTTCTAGGAAACAATAAATATCTTGACCACATTAAAATTGTGAACAACATGCTACAGAATTTCAGAACTTTAGGATGCAACATGAGTCTCAAATTACACTTTCTATTTTCAGATTTGGACGTCTTTCCTGACAACCAGGGGGCAATCAGTGAGGAACAAGGGCAGAGGTTCCATCAGGATATTTGAGAAATGGAGGAGACACCAAGGACGATGGAATTCTTCAATGATTGCAGATTACTGCTGGATGCTGTGTAGGAATTCCACAGAAACACACAAGAGAAAGTCCAAGAGACAAACATTCGATACCAAATGAACAAAATTTTATTCACCTGCTGTTTATAAAATGAATTTAAATGGCGATATTTGGCAAAAATAAAACGCTCACAAATTCATTTGCACCTCTTATACAACTCATGGGTATATACATTTTTCGAAGAAAATATGTGAATACTTAATTTTATATTTAATAAAAAACCTGATGTGCTGGATAAAAATGGAAGTCATTTTTGAATTCAGTGCTACTGAAATATTAAGACTCGCCTTTCAAATGTAAAACAGCTCACAAAAAATTTTATTTGTAGACCTGTGTAATTATTTATACAGAATGTTTCAGGACCTCCGCGGCAAGTTCTGAGGAACGATAGATCTCGCAGAGGGGAACAGTTTTTGTTAAGCAACCACCATCCTACGACACATCGTTACGGAGTTATTCACCCATGTTTAAAGCGCATCCGGTAGGATGGTTTTGAGAGGTACAGCCCTGACTCTCCGTTTACATCCGCTGAAACAAGTGACATCGCCTCTTTCTTGCTGCTTACGTTAGGTTTGGTAGGTCTGAGATGCACAGCCCAATTTAACTCCGTGTTTGTGAAAAACAGCTCTACACATTCCAGCTTCAGAAAGTACAGGATTGGGGCCGAAAGTAATCTCACCCCGTATCCAGTTTGGCTAGTGATTTCTACAACAAAGTACCGCAGATCCTAGATTTTCCGCGCACGTCTTGTTTAACGATGAGGCCTGCTTCACACGAGACAGATACTGGAACAGCAAGAACAGCCAATCTGGGATGTTGAGAACCCTAATGCACTGTTCTTTAGACATCACTAACAAAAATATTCCATAAAAATATTGACTGGAATCGTTGGTGATCATCTGCTGGGGCCTTTCGTTTTGTCACTCCGTTTGAGTTAAATTGTGTTGTGCGTCTCAGACCACCATCCCGAACCTGTAAGGATAAGAAAAATGCGATGACACTTGATTCGGTGGTTGTAAACAAACAGAGAGTCAAAGTGTTGTGCCTCTCAAACCTATCCTACCGAATACGCTACAAACAAGGGTGAATAACTCCGCAACGATGTGTCGGAGAATGGTGGTTGCTTGACAAAAAATGTTCCCCTCTGCAAGATCTGCCGCTCCTCAGAGTTTGTCGCATATGTATTGAAACATCCTGTATAAGAGGTGTATAATGTTCAGGGTTATGACGACAAGTTAACATTTAGCACACGAGCGATAGCTAGTTAAACACGAATTATATATAATGCTTTATGCAATTATAATTCCTAAGTTATCAATTAGTAGTTTATATTACAAAATCTTTGGGTTTGGTGTGTGATTCTGCGGTATGTTACGAAGTCATCATTTCAGTAGTCAAATGTATTCCTTTGGCAGCAGGGTCATTTTGATTTTTTAAATTTATTTTATTTATTTATTTTCTGTTAGCAGTTTATACGGATCTGGAAAGTTTCGATAGAATGGGTGATATGATGCAGGAAATGGAATGCTTCAACGAGATAGTTGGTATTATGCAAGAAATTGACCAGGCACAGATATAACGGCAGATGTAGCGGGATCGTTATTGATTCCTAAAAACCGAGGGATTTATATGTAAGGGAATATGAGAAATGTTGTGCGGAAGAATCAATTGAAAATGAAATTCAGATCGCCAAACAAATAACAAATTGCGAATCACAGGTTAAATCATTAAATCAATAGATCTCCGTAGTAGTAGTAGTAACAGAGTAGTAGTAGTAGTAGTAGCAGTAGTAGTAGTAGTAGTAGTAGTAATAGTAGTAGTAGTAGTAGTAGTAGTAGTAGTAGTAGTAGTAGTAGTAGTAGTAGTAGTAGTAGTAGTAGTAGTAGTAGTAGTAGTAGTAGTAGTAGTGGCAGAAGCAGTAGTGGTAGTAGGTCGATAACATTTTCAAATATGATTAGTTTATTGCACATTTAATATCTATGGACAAAAGTAACCTGTTAATTCCTATGCTACGTATAGTAATTATTCCAACCCAAAATTCGTTGTCGAGATTTCACTGGAAATATGCTTTGAGGCCCATGAACCCAAAAAATGCATTTTTAAAGAAAACGTACATTGTGTGTCTGTCTAAGTGTTGTGTGAACAGATAACGCAAAAGCAAAAAGTCGGTTAAATACTAAGCTTGGTATTTAAGTTCAGCATTTTGCAAAGTTATTACAGGAAGTTTTTCAAGAAAATCCCGCTATTCAAACTAAACTTTACATGAAACATGTTTAGATATGTTTGATTTTCTCAAAAATGTTTACGATTTCTATTAAAATACCACATGTTTAAGATGTTTTTTTGCAGAAAATAGAATACATATCTTGAATTTTCTTGGAATAGGCTCTGAAATCCTCTTCATTCTGAATTGCATTTGTATAGCTGAGAAAATGTAGGTGATATTACGCCAAGAGAGGTGTAGATGTCGTTAAAGCGCAAAGTTTATGTCAAATAATTTTATTCTGAGTTAATCATCTCCGAGATATCACTTTATTGGTTTGAATTATCAAATACTTATACATTTGTCAAATGATAAGTCGTTGTTCGTTAATTTATCGCTCTTAAAGAATTTATAACAATACTTGTACAAAAGTGAGTAGAGAAAGTCATGCGAATATAAACGCATCAGATTTTATTTTGTTATGTTAAAAGTGTTCGACTAAAGCTTACGTTCAGTACGTACATAAAGATGAGAAATGTTTTGTTCTTACGTCAATGCAAGTGATTGACTAGGCTTCGAATAGTCCTTCAATAAAGTAATTCTCTTATTTGAATGTTGGTATGGTTGACAGAGCGACTGAGGATTTTCCGTTTTTCTTACAGGTACGTCACTAGTATGAAATTGCATCCAGAATGAGATAATGACGTTGAGTTCTTTTCAGGACTCCTTAGGAGACTTCAAGAAGACCCCGTCCAGCCTTCCTAGGCGTGAAGAAGGGCCATTCCGAGACATCTCACAGTCCGGCAGCCACACTAGCCATCTCGGCTATCGACGCAGTAACTACCGGCTATTACACCGGTTTAGCGGCGGCTGTTCTCTACGCGGTCAGCCACCTTTTCGGGAGCAGCGCTTGCTGCAACTGGTAAAAGCTGATACTAGGGCAGAGCGACAAGGCCAAGCCAACAGTCTTGTGACTGGTTTTAGGCGCCTATTTTGGGTCCGGTCCTTCCGTCGCTCGTGCTGTTTAGCACCCTTTATCAGCTCTTTTTCTCTCTCTGTCAACTCTTCCTTCCTCTCTGCTATTAGGCTTTAAGTTCCCCCCTTCCCCCCCATTTTCTTTCATATTAACAGCTACACACCTTCAGCCTCCCGTCCGTCCTTTGCCATGCCGAAGATCGGAAGGGTGGCCTCCCGTTCGCCGGCCGACCTGACAACCGCAGGGGGCCCAGTTGTGGCTCGAAATCTCTTAACCGAGATGGAGGCAGCCGGGTCGGCCACTCCTGCTGACCACAACCTCTCTTCCTCGTCCTCGTCCTTCACCAACCCATCCTCACCCTCTGCAGTCTTTTCTTCCCCCTCCTCTGAATCTCCTACCACCATACCCTCTACCCAAACTCCTACCATCAAATCCCGCATACCGCGACCAACCAACACCCCTAGATCCTTCCCAACAACCCCTACCCAACCACCTAGGCCCACTGACCCTCGCCTCTCCCATCCACCCGCCTCCACCCCCCTCCCCCTCACCCAACCCAGCACCCACCCTCACCTCTCACTCATCCTCTCTCCCCCTCCTTACCGTCCCTCCCTTGCGCCCAACGCTCCTCTACACCACCAACCACTCCGACCAGAACACACACTCCTCCTCCAACCGCATCAACATCCTCAAATCCTGCTCCCAGCTCCTCCTCTCCCCTCCACACCCTACCACCAGCAACCGACGGACCAGGACAGCAAAACCGTCGGACCTATGCAGAGGCAGCGTCGACGACACTCCAGCCACCAATTTACATCAGACGAAGACACTCTGCAACTCTTGCGACATTACTGAAGCAGTTCGACGGACTGCACCGCACAGAGGGCTACACGGTCTCCCCCGCGGCGCACACGGGCGATTATGCCGTCCGTATGCGCTGCGAGAGGGACTACAGACACTTGGTGCTGTTCCTCCAGGAACATGAACTGGACTTCCATGTCACTCCCCCAATTGAGGAGAGGACCTATAGGGCGGTGATCAAGCGCCTCCCTATAGACGGAGCTGAACGTGAGATCAAAGAGGAACTCGAATCCTCGGGCCTCACGGTTGCCCGTGTGGCTCAACTCAGACGCTTTGACCGGAACCGGACACCCCTACCCATTTACATGGCAGAATTTACCACCCCTGATGATTTTAGGCGGTGCATCGATAACATCCAATCAATTCTACATTTTAGGGTGCAGGTTGAGGCGTACTTCAAGCCGCCCATCCCTACACAATGTAGAAGGTGCCAACAACTGGGCCACCACATCCGTCACTGTAGGGCTCCTGTCCCTACCTGCTCTAAGTGTACCGACCACCATGAGTCGGCCACTTGCCGGACACCTCCGGACATGAGGCAATGTGCCTTATGTGGTGGGCATGGGCACGGGGCTCGCTACAGAGGTTGCCCGGCTTACCAGGAAGCCCAAGCCAGGATGCGTGAGGCTGCCCCTAGGCCTTCATCACGCAACCAGACTCATCAACCACCAGCTAGGCCCGCTCCACCCAGACCACGCAGACACAACCAACGACACCAGCACGCCCAGAAGCTCCACCGCCTCCCAGGCCAGCACTAAGGTCCACCAACACTGCCCCTGCACAGCCTCAGGGCAGCCAAGCATCAAGACCTAGCTTCCCCCCAGGCACCGAGAATGTCAGGCTTACCTGGAATGGTGCACGAGATGAGATAATGCATATTTTCACCCTCCTGCTCACTCAACCATACGACACCCCTGAAATACTCCTGCATCACGCCGATTTCTTTTCCCTCTTCCTAAACCCAACCGTCCACTTCTATGGCCGTTGATTTTGCAAAGGTCATGACCTGGAATGCTAGGGGACTGAGAAGGCGCAAACTTGAACTTACTGACTTTCTTCACACACATGACGTACAAGTAGCACTAATAACTGACACACATCTTTCTCCTCAAGACCGTCTCAACATCCCCGGATACTACACTTACCGCACAGACCGTGACCGTAGGGGCGGGGGCACCGCCGCAATCATCAAAAGAGGCCTACTCCACAATCACGCACACATCCCGACATTAACTCGCATGGAAGCCACTGGAGTATATGTCCATACAGGCCCCCTCAAAACTCTCTTCGTATCCGTTTACAACCCCCCATTAGACATAAACTTACCCGATCTGGACACCCTACTCAACATACACCCGGCCACTATTATCGCAGGCGATCTCAACGCTAAACACACAAATTGGAACTGCAAACAGTCAAACAAGGCCGGATTGAAACTTTGCAGACATGAACAACAATCAAACTATGTCATAATTGCTCCCACGGAACCCACACACATCCCCTTCAATGCCGCACACCAACCTAGCATTCTCGACATTGCTCTAGTCAGACACATGGGTCACCACCTAATCACCGCTGCAGTACACAACGAGCTCTCATCTGATCACCTCCCAGTCATATTCACCCTACAGGGCACCCTCACAACGGCACCACCCATACCACGGCACAATTTCAATCAAGCCAACTGGGACACCTTCAGAAACACCATTACTGAGAACCTGCCAACAATACATACACTCACACCGAACAGCATAGATACAGCTGCTACCAGCATTGAAACCACAATTAAATTTGCAGTCAGCACTGCAGTCCCGGTACACATACCACGAACTACGACGCGCCATTTGCCTCCTGATCATAAAACACTGGCAGCTGAACGCAACAGGGCCCGCAAGAAGTGGCAGAAAACTCGCCATCCTGTGCACTTTGACCGTCTTATGAACCTCAACACAGAAATACGCCGCCGAACAGCTGAAACTGCTGCTGCTCAATGGAACCATGTATTGCAAGACCTCAACCCAGAACACGCCTCTGTATGGCGCATTGCCAAACACCTGACTCGACAACACTCAAACATCCCTCCACTACACTTCAACGGAAACATTGCCACCACTGATACACAAAAGGCCGAAGCCCTCGCGGATGAGCTACACAACACACTGACCCCCAACACCACACCTAGCTCACCCAGGTTTACGCTCGAAACTAACGCACTTACTCGACTACTACTGCAAAACCCAACACACAACAAAACTCGTCACACATGCAACTCAGAAATCAGATGGATCATAAGACACTTGTCCAACAGAAAAGCCCCCGGCCCCGACCAAATTCCAAATTGTGCCCTTAAGCAGCTTCCCGATACTGCCATCACTGCACTGTCGACACTTTTCAACCTCATACTGGACACCGGCTATTACCCCAAAAGCTGGAAAAATGCCCTTGTCCTACATTTTCCCAAGAAACACAAGGACCAGACTAATCCCAGCAACTACCGACCCATTAGCCTATTAAATACCATCAGCAAAGTCCTCGAAAAAATCATACTTAAGCGACTAAACTCATTTCTTCACAAACACAACATAATCATACCGGAGCAATTTGGCTTCAGAGCGCAACATTCCACCACTCTTCAACTGGTACGTGCCACTGAACACATAACACACGGCTTCAACACCCGGAAATCCACAGCAGCCGTGCTGCTGGACATTGAACGTGCCTTTGATCGCGTCTGGCACGAAGGCCTCATTCGCAAACTACACAACTACAATGTACCCGACTCCCTTGTCAAACTCGTAGCAAACTACTTATCTGAACGAACATTCCAATCCACAATAAATAACACAACCTCCTCAATCAAACTAGCACGCGCGGGAGTCCCACAAGGCAGCATCCTCGGGCCCCTCCTGTTCAACATTTATATCAACGACATACCAAAAACACTCTCGGCCACCTACTTCATTTACGCTGATGACACCACAATCATGACCCAATCCGGCTCCATACCACTCCTAACCAATCGAATCCAGCTGGCCCTCTCCGCATTGGAGGACTGGCTCACAAAGTGGCGTATCAAGGTGAACACTAACAAATGCGCGGCCATCCTATTCACCAAACGCATCAAACACCGCCAGCTCGCACGCACACTACCTCCTTTACTACTGTTTGGGAACAACATCCAATGGAAAACCTCAGTCACCTACCTAGGTGTAGAATTTGATCAAAGCCTGACCTGGAGTAAGCATATTCAAATAGTCCGAAACAAAGCCAACGCACAACTGGCACAACTCTATCCACTAATCAACCTGAATAACACATTACAACTACGCATGGGACTCACACTTTACAAAACCCTGCTGCGTCCAATACTCACTTATGCCGCCCCCGCATGGGGCTACGCTGCACCCAGCCATATCAAAAGATTACAGCAGTTCCAAAACAAGGTTCTACGCCTCATAGCCAAGGTACCAGCAATTACACCCTCTAACATTCTCCACTCCGAACTCAAAATACACACCATCGAAGAATTCATCAAGAAGCTCGCACATGACATGTACGCACGCTCCTCCAAAAGCAAAAATCCACTCATCACCGATCTCGGCGGCTACAACACGATTATCAACAAACATAAAAGACCACTCTCCCTCTTCCACAGAAACCTATCTGACACCATTACACAGGAAGACATCCAAGATTACCTCGACTACTTAGTTCCTGACTAACACTACCACTGCCTTCTCAGTCATCCTCCATGCTCCAACTAACCACTTCCACCCACCTTCCTTCCAGCACCTTATTTCTATATACTTCACCATCTCTTTTCACAGGTTGCCCTCCAAGTCCCTGTTTTGCAGGGCGGCCACCGGGTGGAAGAGGGCCCCCCCAAACTGTAACCAATCACACGACCCAGCTATACACATGGACATGCATCAAGGAAATAGAATTGACTCAGGTTTTCTCTTGGTCAATACAATATTAATTAACCAACCTACTAATCTTTTCACCTACTAACTCAAACATTCACCTACCACCTACTGCCCCCCAAACCTGTCACCCAGTAGATCATTAGACGACTAACACAACAACCTCCTACATGGCCTCCTCATCAAACCAGCTCGTTCATCACTGCACTCACAGTAACCAAACCAAGCTCTGCCCCAACGCAACAATCACCACACCCACCCTCACACAACATCCCAATTCTCCACCACCATACAACCACTCCAATTGCGCCCAACCAAACATTCACCATACCACTACACCTCAGCTACCAACACCCATCGAGGCCCCTCATTACTACCCACGGCAGCATTCAGGACTAGGTCATGTCTGCTGCCCTGGACTGAATCTCCGATCAACCGCTAGCATGTACTGCATGCCAGCCCCGCAACCTACCTATTACTAACCAGGGTGCTCTTAGCGGAACCTGACTAACCCTGCATGTAGAATGACTAGTAGAATTAACAAGCACCCTTCCCCTGCCCCTGCCTGCTTTGTTCACTAACCAGCATGTGCATGGGGAGACGATGTAGCCTCCGAGGATGATCGTCACCGGGGGCGGCGGGTGTGGGGCCGCCCCTTTAAAAAAAAAAAAAAAAATAATAATGACGTCACTCTTCATCAATGATTATGACACGTGTGCCATCATTAGCCGATTTGGCATGCTTTTGAAGCGACAACTACCTGCTAATATTACAAGGAATACTGCAAAAATAAATTACGTCTTTAATTATGATTCCTTAGAGGTTATGGAGCATTAAAACTACATCTGCGTGTACTTAAAATGTGAAATCACATTATGCATCTATTAATCCGTCATGCCAAAAGAAAATTAAAATGGTTGACTTAAAGAAAACTGAAAAGAACCAATTTACCTATTAGTATGGAATTAAAGTTTTAAGCTTGAAAATTAAAGCCGAATTTAAATCATTAGCATGATGGTTACGGAGTTACAGCGGCTTCAAGTTTTAAATATATGAAAATTCGAAAACGTGAACAATTTTGATTCCACAATTATAAAGTGCCTAATTCTAAGCTTACTATATTTGACTCAGATATGGCTTGCTTATTTGTAATCAATGTGTACAAACATTTTCATTAATTTGTTGTTGGCCTTAAATGAGAAATCGTGGGCAATATGTTAATTACGAGCATTTATAACTACTGCCTTCATTCTTTTAATTGCTATCTTAGCCACCAAGTGTGAATTTTAGTGCAAAAATACGTCTAAGGTATTCACTAGAAAGCAATTAGTTTCTTTTCCTGTTAATTAAAACGATTAAGCACGTAAAAGTTTGCTTCAACTTCAGCTTATCGTCTCCCTAGACTTCTTTCGCCAATTAAGGTGCACAAACTTAACGTTTTAGAAATATGGTCCTGCCTAGAATTGGCATAACGATTATTTAAATGTTATTTCTCTTTTGGAAATAACTTGAAACTGTTTAAGTCATGTGGTATTTGATCCTTCTTTTATGGTTTGTAAGGCAAACTACTAGTATCTGATGCTTGATATACTCGTACCTTTTTTATCTGATCCTTTCATAATATAGTATTCAGATCCGTTTGTGAACTTGACAATGTTTTCGTACACTTACAATTTTTCTATTGTTTAAAATATTAGACAGAATTTTATCCTATTATTAATATCTAAGTAATATCAAGGATGTCTTCCAAACAAATATTCTGTTACCTGTTACTTGTTGATATTCTTATAATTTTATTATATTAGTTTACTCAGCTTATATAATTAATTAATTAAATTCTTCGGTTCTAATTCGTGTATTTTAATCTTCAGACACGTTAGATCCTCTAGAATAACTTTTTCAGTATAAATTAAACTTTTAACCAAACTATTTACCCAAGATATTATCTTTCGCTGTATCTTATTCACGGTTTCTAATGCATACATGTACTAACAACGGATGGTTAACTATACCCTAGTCTTAAGTGGTGTTTGTCGCTGTTACATAGGTAACTAATCAATGAAGTAAGATAATATCGGTGATGATAACTTCTGATGCTGCCAATATACTCTGTCAATTTCGTTTAAAATATGATCAGGCCAGTACATGCTATGGCTGTGATCTCTATTTCTTGTACATTAATTCGTCTAGGCTCATTACTGGAAGTGCCTGCAACTACGTTTGTTAACGTTAACGAGATGCCCGCTAAAACATTTTGTATTACTTTGTCTCGTACGGCTGGTTCACATACATTACTACAATTTGAATTCTGCACATTTATTCCTAGTTTTAAAACTTCTAATACGCATTTTATTTCTGTTACCTCTGTTGTTATTTCTTTAATCTGATTTGTGACTTCTTCAAAGTTTCTAGCATGTTTCCTGCTTTCCCTTTCTGCTTTTCCATGTCTATTTCTATTTTCCTCTAATTCTTTTTTAGCTATTTTCCATTTTGTTTCAAATTTCCTGGGTATTTCTTCCCTTAATTTCCTTCTCTCTCTCTCTCTCTCTCTCTCTCTCTCTCTCTCTGATTTCTCCTTAACTATTTATCTATTTTGGACTAATTTCTTTCCTAAAATTTAATATTTGTCCCCTAATTTGTTCTCTGTTGTCTTTTATTTCACTTCTAACATTGCTTATTTCCCCTCTATTTTCATCCTTGAATATTTCTAATGCTGCCGATTTTCTAGCTTCTTCCTAATTACTGTCAAGTGTTTTCTAATTTGTGATTATTACTCTCCGTCTTTTCCTCTGTTCTCTGTTGAGTATTTTCTAATTTTTTTCCTAGCTTTTCCCCTATACTCTTAACATTTCCATCACTGACATTAAATAACTTCTTCACATTCCAATTCCTGAATCATTTACTGCTTCTCCCTGGATTCTATCGTTTCCTGTTTGTGTGCGTTTCTGCATATTTTGACCAATTTCTTCTACTTGTGTTACGCTATTTTGTACAACTTCTTGTCTACAACCATACTTTCTCCTTCCTGACTTCGATTGTTTCTACTATATTAGTTTATTTAATATTCTTCCACTCCTTAACCACATCTTCATTGGTCAACTCTAATAAATATTGCACACCAAGCACCTTGTTTGCTACTGTTATTTTCTTGATCGCCTTGCCCCTGTATAGCCTGAACTATCGCTGTTGTAGATCGTCTTCCTTCTTTCTCGAGCTGTTTTTACTGGATTTATGGCCTCCTCAGTTGTTGATGGTCTCGATTCGAAGTCCCGTGATTGTGTGCCATTTTGAAACCCTTCTTGGTGCTACAATTGTGAATCCGTAACCTTTTGATGCAGCTATCCCAGAATTATATCAATTTAGATAATGCTTAATGTTACGTGTTTTGTTGTTGAGTTCTTCATGTCTCATCTCCTAATTCGTTCTGCGTTGTCTAGTTGCCAGCTGCTTTAGTGGTTTAGCTATGAGTTCTTTGTCATAGGGTATGTGAGTAAAATGTGAGTAAACGTGAAAGGATAATACTAGTTAGCTGATAAATTTAATGTTGACTAAAATATTCTGTTTGAAGGGAGTCTCCGACGTTGAGTTAAAGAATTAACTTATTTCTAGAATAATAATTATGCGAAGCGTCAGCTGCCCTAAGTCGCAGAAATGTCAACAGGAAGATCCCTCGCAACAACCGCTAAATCTTTCTAACTCAAGTGTGTCGCTGGGGCTACACAACTTAAAATAAAGTTAAATACAACATGAGTAATAACAACAGTCAGTACAGGATTAAGTAAGTATATCTCTGATTTATAATCCACGCTCTTTTCTTTACTTAAGCGCCACCTACCTATCGCTACCCCTACATACGGAGTCCAGTCTTAAAACGGTACGCGTATTTGAAACTGTTTCTATGTGGTGACTTGCTCGAATCTCAGAATTTCATACCCTTCCTAATTTGCATAATTCTTGGTGTACGTGATTTTTCAAACGTACTGAATTCAACCTTAACTGCATTTCAGGAATCTTTATGTCAATGCGTTCGTCACTGGCTCGGCTATTACAAATGATTTTCCTTAACATGTCTCCCTAATGACCTTTTTCACCGGACAAATCTTTTAACTGAAGCTTATTACATTATAATTGATTTAATATACATAAATTATTTATTGCAATTATTTCTCTATTTTACTATTATTAATTTAATTATTTATATTCTCCTGTTAATAAATACGGTAATGTTAAATTAAACAAATATTTTATTAAGTGCGAAGGCTTTCATGACCAGAGATAATGGATAAAATATTAAAATATTCTGGGCTGGAAGGCCGTAGTCTAAGAGTAAAATTAATTACAGCCTTAGACCACGACCTTCCAGCCCGGAAGATTGTAATATTTAAGCAAACATTTTATGGATTTAAACATGCCTCTTCAAGTGCACATTTAGATTTTCAGAAATGGGAGTATCAGAAAAACTCTAATAAAGAATAATTTCCGTAAACGGATTTCAAATGTAGAACTCTGCAATTGAAAGACAAGTATTGTTATATACTGGGGTGAGGTCAAAAGGTTTACAGCTAGATATTAAATTTTAGTTACTCCAGCATGCACATTGGGAGGCATAGCATCAGAGGTAGCAAGAGGACCAGAATCTTAAACTACGCATTCCAGAGTAGGCGTGGGACATTTATCACAAAATACAGAGTATTTCACATTAATCACATTACCTGTGGTTTATTGGATATAAGCACCTTGCCCCTATATTACATACAAAATATTAAAAGGAACAAATTGAAGGGCGATACCACACACGCGGTTACATTCACATAATTCACATAAACATTCACACCAGACACTCGACCAGAAGTGACGCTAGCACACAACACACAAAAGAAATAACGCTCACTATCTCCCACTCTAACCCTCGCCACGCCAGACGAACTTCAAAACCCAACCAACAATACTGTCGCCAACGACGCAATAATGTGCCTGGCGTGACAATACACTCACACATACACGCCACAATATTCGTAACTTATTGCACCGGTAATGACTAATGTAGGATACTACGGCTAAAGTAGAGCCAAGTATAAGAAAGAGCTGTGATCAAGATGTTGTGTTCATAGTTCTTTTAACCACGACTAATATACAGTGTGGTAGAAGAAATCTATTCATACCTTTTATTTTTATTATTATTTTTATTATTAAAACATTTCAAACTGAGGCATTTAAGATTAGTTAGTAAGTTACATTACTGGGTCTGTGCTTTTAGTCTTTACTCTCGAAAGATCAAGACGCCATTGCACTCCTCAACCGTTTATACCGAGTTCATTAGAACGGGCACATCGTTATATGCTGTATCCCGTCTTGTTAGAGTTATGGAAACGTCTATCCCCGGGGTCTTATTTCTCAGCTGCATATCAATACTTTGATCATTAAGCGTCGAAACGTCGTAACTTTGAAAACACAAATGGGGAAAGCACTTGAAGCAAGAATTTGGTGGAGAAGCAATTCTGATAAACAGCAATACGCGAATATAGTAGGCAGCATAACTATGCTTGATGTTTGCCGCTCTTATTGTTGTAAATATATCGGAAACAGATGGGATGCTGGATAATAGAGAGTCAAGAGCGGATAGGTTTCAACAAGCTTTGTGAGAAACTTGCTTAAAATGCTTTATCTTTAATTCCGAGCAAGGTTTACAGAGTGCACCATAGTTTGTTAGCTCCCTATTAGATTTCACATTTTTTTATTTGATGTCATGCTAATTTATTTAAAAACTGTGCGGGGTGACTCCTCGGTAACGCGCATTCGGGAGGTCGCGGGTTCGATTCCCTCGGGCTTTCCATGGTGACCTTGGTTTTTCTTCCTAACTGCCACAGGTCGGTAGGCAAATGCTGCATGATTCCCCTTCTACTCCAAAGAGTCCATAATTTCCTTTCATCTGTTTCAATTCATATGCTTCCTGGCGCATGGCTGGCTGCTGAAACCTCTTCCTGATGCATGGCTTGCTATCCCGAGACCACAGAGTGAAGATGGCCGGCGTTAAGATTGGTGTTGGGACACCCTCCTTGCTAGTGCATGTCATCGTTCCGGAACTAGTCGAACTTCGGGTCTTCCGTTCATGTCTTCTTCCTAGTGTTCACGTTGGAAACACAAAGGGGGTGTGGCCTATGTGCGGCGCTGCGTTCTAATGACCGGAGGCCTCTCCGTCTGACTGATCCTAATTTTAATTTATTCAAAAGAACAGTTTAGGAATACAACCAAACTCTGAAATAATGTATCCTCATTAACGGGTTTATGAATTACGTACCGTGTACCAATAATGCATTATTTCCTACAGTAAGAGTAACCAGAGAATTTTATAAATAAATGCTCCTCTAATATGTTCCAACCAATTCGAAGAATTTATTGAAGATTCTCAAATGATCACAGACACGTCTGATTATAACATGCTGCACTGGTATATTAAACCGAAAATTGGTGACCCCAAGGCAGATATTGGAGCTGTTTGGAGTGCATTTGGTTCCATCACATCATAGAAACACTATAATAATTAGAGAATACAACGTATAACACAATAAGCCTACTCTGAAGAAAATCTGATTTGTTATCTCCAACCATTCTTCTACAAACAATTCCTACAAAGGTTTACTCTTCTTTCTGCTTAGTGTTAATCGAAATAAACTTTTCCATAAATGATTAGATATATTAGACATTTCTTTTATCGGTACAAGCGTGATACAAGAAACTGAAGGATAGTTAAGTCTTAAAAATAGGTTTGCTATGGGCTGACTTTGAAATTCCACTCTTTGCTTGAGCATAAGGAACATACACCGATGGCAATTTAGCACCTCAAAAGGTATAAAGCAGTTGAAAGTATCATTCAATAACGAATATTTCCGAAATCGTTAATGCTTAGAAACTATCTCTTCTGGTTTAGCAATTATATAAGTATAATACACGCCATTCGCAGGAAATTGCTTATAGATGTTATTTATAATGTAAACATCCTAAACATGCGTATTTTAATAAAAATCATTAGAGCACTTTTCGAATACTAAAAATAAGATACAATGTTCTATCTAATGGATTAGTTCGGGCTGGAAAATTTTCTTCAAAAATCTTCTTGCCACATTCTTGAAAGTTGTTGAACTTAGATACAGAGTTTGTTATTTATACCATATTTTGTTTTTAGTTAAGTGCGCGGGCCCATTTATAATACTGCTTTATTCAGGTGATTCCAAAACGTGTAATTCGGTGAAATCTCGAATTGTAGAATGAAATACAAACCGTCCTCTATTTACTGATGTTATACAATGGATAAAGTACAGTACTTTTCGGATTATAGGATGTTCCAAAATAAGCTTTGATTCTCTATGCAAAATTTAGAGTTATCTTCAATAGTACCAATCTAAAATTATTATCAAACCACTAAAATTTGTTATAAACAGATATTAATCCAAATTACGATATATCTTATAGAAAATCCAAATTAATCGGCCGTGTAACAAATTTCGCGTATTTAGAAGTTAAAAACAAAATTGTATAGTTCGTTCCTATATGTGTTTTAATATATGTACTTTTGTGGCTTAGGTATGGCTTGTCTATTGTTGGACGCTCCAGGTATAACCTATAATGGGGAGGTTATCGATTTTATTCAAAAGAGTCCAAAAGGTTTAATGATCTACCAAAAACAAAACGACCCATCTACGAGATACAATGGGTAGCGTAATAGCAACTTTGTAATATGAAAGGCACAAATTTAAATCTCGGGCCAGTTGCCTGGCTAAGGGTTCTAGGAATTTCCTCTTGTCCTACTCTTGGTTTTTATGCCTTATTTCAACAGGTAATAATCATTACATTTTTAATTTATGTACAATAAGGAATTTTAATCTATAAAATGGGGGAAAAGGAAAGGGAACAAAATCAATGTGCTACATTCACATGACTTTCTGTATCCTTTATCGCTTATTAGTGGGTATGCAATTTACTAGGTTACAAATTAAAACTTTTCTTCGATACGATTAAAAATAGGTGACTTTTACCACTTTCGGTGAGCAGAATTAAAAAATGCATTCCATTCTACCGTAGCACATCTTGTTTTAGGAATATAACAATGTTCAATAAAAATATAGATGCAAAATTTGCAAAAAGTATTACATACTCACATGCAACTTTTAAAGAAAATAAAGAAGAAGGTACCAGAATAAATGGATTATTTTTTCGAAACTGAGACAAAGATGCACGAATTTTGTAAACTTCCTTCTTCTTTAATGGATTTTCCTCCTCGTTGTAGGACTTACACCCCAAGGACTTACAAGCCAATGCCTTGGTGAATTTCAGAATGTATGTTACTTATTTTCCCATGGAACTTCAGTGTACGTGATTTTCTAGAGTGTTCTCTGGTAGGTTCGTCGCGCACACCAGCATTAATCGGTCATCATATGTACAGTTCTCGACATTGGCAAAAGGAAGCAACATCGTAGACTCACCGAGCCTGCTCCACCAGTGACCTCCGCCGAACTTCCGGCATCCGCCGAGAGGGCCGGTTCACTGCCGCCGCAACCCGATGCCTCTTCAGCTTCGGCCAGTGCTTGGCTCTTGCCGCCAGCCGCTTCACCGCAGCCGCCACAACACCAGCTGGCGATGCCGCACAGTCAGTGACCGTACACCAGCCGCCAGTTCAACATGGAGCTTCAGCATAGTAATTTCTGGAGTGTCACGGGACTTGACGGCACGTTTCGTGCTCGGAGCTTCGCAGCAGCAATGACCCTATGCTTTGAGGGCCACCAGAATCATCTCTACCGGGGATCCAACGCCGCTGGTTAAAGTGGAGCTAGCCAGCCACACCGAACTTGAGGCTGCCTTAGCGTCTAGCCTTCCCTTGTTAGGGAGAGACCTACGCGTCTAGGCTAGCCGACAGGAAAGGCTAGCTCCTGTCGCCACTGCTGTGCCTACGGGCTCTTCATGCTCCTGTACATCATGCAGGAACCATGATCTCCGCCGTCGACGCCGCTACTGCGCCACTTGTGGTGGCTCAAGCGCTCTTACCTTTGCGTCCTCGCAGGAAAGCATCGCTGAAGCTGAATTCTCCTTCCACGCTATCGCAGGCGACATCACAATCACTGCAGCCTACAGCATCATCACCAGCGCCGAACACTGCTAACAAGGAAATCCACGGCCTACGCGACGCCTACACCGACGCCGAGTTTCTGAACCAGTCGGCGAAGCTGACAGCCCTGGAGGCCTGCCTCCATCAGCTTCAGACCTCCATAGATTCAACAATACGAGCACATCAATCAACATCGGACACAACATAATAAGATCTCGACTCCATAGACATAACACTTAGATCTCTGGAAGAGCAGCAGAATCAACTCCGAACCCACTTCCAGGAGCCAAACACACAACCGGAGACTTTCAGCACTCGCCGAAAACCTCCGAGCAGCACGAGCTACTCAGAGATGTCACGTCCTCGAGACAACAAGCAAACAACCAACACTCCCTCATCCATATTATCACTTGCATTCCTTAAAACTGCTACTTTCCATTCACTATCGTTGCAGTCAGGTTTATTCATGGCTGCACCTTAGAAATCTTCCTTACCGCTCCCGTCCACTGAGAGGCAGCAGTTTACTCTCCGAGTACTAACGCGGGTGCTTCGGGGGGCCGCACATCATTTCCTTTAGTTTCTCTCATTTTCCTTCTTCCATTTCCTTCCGGTGGAGGAATTTTTAGTGGGTATGTCGACTATTGTCGAGTCCCACACTCCCAGTCCCGACTACCATCAGGGCTGAGGTTAGTGACTAAATCATCTTCTCCTCCACTCTAAAAAAATCGTATGTATGTCCCAACGTCCCTTATAACGTCGTTCAATATCTTTCAAGTCCAGGTGAAACCTTTCACCTTGCTCTTCACCGACAGCTCCTAAATTCGACAGGAAGTAGTCAAGATGTGACTTTTAGGAAATGAAGCTTGAAACTCATGTTACAGTTAATATGAGTATGAGTAGTTAGGAATCTCCCAGCATATTTCTGACAATTCCTTTGTGTTGAGGTGTTTCACATTGCCCAGAAATTTCTGAAGAACTCTCCGAATCCATTACACGTATCTTTTACTGTTCCATTCAGAGCTGGCAAAATTAACATCTTTCATCAAGTTCTTAATGTGTGGTCTCTGATTTTGATGACAATGTTGAAAACTTTATGAATAAGTACTGGAAGCAAGAGCAACTTTTGTCAAGTGCTT
This sequence comes from Deroplatys truncata, assembly GCA_030765065.1. NCBI lineage: Eukaryota > Metazoa > Arthropoda > Insecta > Mantodea > Mantidae > Deroplatys > Deroplatys truncata. The sequence continues at coordinate 175,260,688 of CM060981.1, forward strand.
TCACGAATTGTTTCACAATGCCAAGTTTTAGTGTAATGGTGGGAGTAGAATTTTATGACGACCAACAAGAGCCACTTTAGTAACATTCTTTGATCCAGATTCCAGTTGCTGCCTCTCAGGCCATTGGCCAGTTTCCCATTCCCCTACTATCCCATTCCCAAAGAAAACAAGGGAATTTTGTGTATCCACCCTGTTGTCCTAGTAGCAGATCAATGCACTTCAAGTCACCACATTTTTGCCACTCACGTAGTTAATTTTTTCAAGAACACGCTTCAGAGTTTCTTAAGACTCTCTGAGGTTCATGGAATGTGCAAGCGATATTGAAGATAACTTTTTTGCCATTATGAATTAACGCTGCCTTAAGACTTTGTTTGGTAGAATCAATAAAAAACGCCAGTTACTTAGCTCATTTGCTACCCTGTCCAACTGTTGAATAAGATTACACACATCCACACAAAACATAAGTTGATCTTCTTCTGCGTAGTACTTGTGGAACTGTATTTCGAGATTCCTATACTACGAAAATGTAACGCCAGGTGATAAAAAATTCTTCTCCTATAGTTTTGAGCCCAGTAGTTCAGATTTTCTTTTGCGAGGCCTAAATTCCTCTCTAAATCGTTTAACTCAAATGAATTAAACTGTAGTGGTGAATTGTCAAATTCTTCTGGATCAGAAACAAACTCATCGCCGGAAGTCCGGAGCTGCTTTCAATTCACTAAAATTGAGGTTTGCTGGTGTAGCAATGGGTATTTTAGGTGCATGAGGATAGGCCGTGTAACTGAGCTTACATTTGGATATATAATTCCTGCCTTCTTTATTTATTTCTTTTTATATGTAGCCAGTGAATTTGAACGTGAATAAGTAACAATCATCATAGTTATTCTGCTGTTCTCCCCATATCATTGGTTTGGCAAACGGCATTGCCTTCGTTTTTCCTTCGAACCAATAGCGTAATCCCTCAACACAACTATTACATGCAATATGACGCACGAAGGAGTTATCCTGATCACCAAGTTTCTCTTTGAAATGTAAGTACTATAGTTTCTGTGTTTGTGACTCTATTTTACGTACCTCCCCATTAAGCACATAACACCCACAAATATGAAAAGGACTTTGTAGACAGTCTCCTGCGTAATCGTGATGTAGAAGTCGTACTCAAATTTTTATTTTCGCACTACACATTGAGAAGACGAACACATTTTCAACTCAACTGAAGTTGAGATGATAATAGCTGCAAATGTAACATACGTACCCCACAAGAAGACAAACCCGACACATGCAACAAAGTTGAGAAGTGCTGAGAATATGAACACAAACATCTGGTTGATAAGGAAGGACGGAAGTGAGCCGATTAGGAAAAAAATCATAGAATGACATAATGAAACGTAGCCGTAAGCTATATAAGCTGAATGAATTTAGCACCATATATGCACATATCATAAAAACTAGATGTTATAGTCAAAAACGGACTTCACTTTTGAAATCAGGGCACTGATTTCCGTCAAAGTGATATACTTTCCTTTATACCGCAGAATCAATGTTCGTTAGTGAATTAATTCTTACCCAAACCTATTTTGAAGCAGTATTTTATATCACAACACTGTGAATGCCAGAGTGATTGTAGTGTAAATTACCATTATTGTATGACATTGATTTGAGATGTTTGTTAATTATAAGCATTGTTAGGAAATAAGTTTACACGGCCTCACTAAAACTGACAATAGGAGCGGGTAACAATGAGCGAGGGGGTGAGTTGTTTATCAATTATAAGAGACAAACAAATGACGTCAGAGTAGCGCGCTTTTCTTTAGAAACGGAGAGAATATCTTTCCTAGAGCATATGTGTTCGTAATTTTGATTGGTTAAAAAAATAGACGCTAATGTTGGCGCCTTTTATTAACCAATAGCAGCTCTGTTATAATGTTTAGACATATCGGGGTGAGGGAGTACAAATTATGAAGGCAGAGACAAGTATCGCACAGTTTAATAGAATCATTCACGAGTTATACGTCGCGCAGTTCAACAGAAACATTCACGGGTTACACGTTACGTAATTCTATAGAATCTTTCGCGTCGTAAAGTTAGTTAAAAATGTGAAATACTCGAGTTAATAATGTGCGGCAAATAAGTGATAATATTTACTTTCGAAAATATAATAGTTTCAGTCGGACGTGTATCAAGAGTAATTATGTGAAATGAATAAAGTGTGACGGCAATAAAAGTGTAAAAACAAATTCTTTTATCAGTGTTATCTTTTATTAACAACTCCTTTCCGTTTACACACCCTGTTCAAGAGATTTGCTCGACTGAGTAATAATAGCTAGCCGAGGACAAAGAATCCAAAATTCAAAAATAGTAAAACCATAACAGGCGCTCAGCAAATAAGATAACACGAAAGATGCCGCGACAATTTTCCTATCCACTTTCTTTTAAACGAGATAAATCTTTCCGGAATAGCTGCATTACACATATGGTTATAGGTGCAAAGGGAATAGTGATAGTCAAATGTTTTAGAACTGGATGCTATACGCTGGCTTTAAAATTCCATAACGTTTCCATGACATCACGAACATGTTGAACGACGGTTATCAGGGCAACAGTCTTAACCCAAGCCCTCCTCCTGAACCCAGGGCTAGCGCCAGCTCTCCAACCGTGGGGGTTTCCCATGAGGCCAATACCTTGAGTCTAAAAAACTCCGTCACTGACGCGCGTCATCCCAAAACGGGGCGACTACCGTTAACCACGGTGGGGATAACGGCAATCCAGCATGCCGTCTACCAACTCTCACTCATGGTTGGTGCCGGAGAGCATCGGAGCGTCTCTCAACCCCGCCTGGGCGGATAAACCAGCCAGGCGTACCCAATCTCCCATGGGTATCGTGAACCACTGCCCCGCCGAGTCCAACCCAATCCGAACAGATCCCCATCTAGAGGGGCTCGAATGTTTGGCCCAGCATACTTCTAGTAACGTCAGAAGTACCACCAGTACTCAGGGTACGCAGCGCCGCACCACGGCAGCTGAAGGGGTCGGAACCTCCCCCCCTTACGATGAAAATCGACAAGACTTCGAAAGAATGGCTGTGTTGAACAATTCGGGCCATTCAGAAACGGATATCTTGGAAGCGGTTGATGCTACAAAAAATATTGTTGAAAATAGGTTGTGTATTATAAAGAGATCTACATTCTCTGTGAAGTACATTTTCGCCCGTCGTTTAACGTTTACAAGTTACACAAGATTATACCAAATCCCTTCCGAATGAAGAGAGATTCAAACGCCATTACCAAAAGATTCAATATATACATTTTATTTATCAGGTAAGTATCCTTAATATATGGTACTTTAATCAAATTTGTTAGAGCCATTTTTTATAAAAACAAAATTCTCGAAAAGTGTTCCAAATAAACGGTAGTTTGGGGTGAGGGATTTTCTCAAAATCTTCAAATCGCATCTTTGGAAGATGCTAAATTTAAATACCAAGTGTGGTATTTATCCGTCTTTATGTTTTTGAGTGATGCTGTTCATAGGCACATACACATGGACACTTTCTAAAAATCTTTTTTTTGTTTCAGGGGCCTCAAAACATGTATTTACGATAAAATCTCAGTATAGAATTTTTGGTTGGAATGTAATACCTTCTCTACCTGCTATGTTCGTGATAGAGAAAGTATTCATTCATTCATTATCTGTTTACCCTCCTCTTATGTAGGACTTACACCCCCCAGGACTTACAAGCGGGTGCCTGGGATCAGAGACTCGTCGAGGAGCAGACACTCAAGTATCAGATAGAGCATCCAGGATGGGTGAACAGTCCGATGCCTGGTATGGGATGAAGGAAGTAGATGAAACGAAATGTTGGTGAAATGGATGAAAGGAAAGATGATGATGGAGCAATTGGTGGAATGAATGGCGGGGGAAACCGGAGAACCGGAGAAAACCCGCCCAGACGCCGCTTCGACCACCACAAATCCCACATGCAGGTCCCTGGGGTTGAACCCGGGCCGCCTCGGTGGGAGGCGAGCGGGGGTAAGGTAAGAATAGCAGATGTCTTTAAAGATTTGAGCTTCGTTATTGGAAACTCTGGCACTCGTAAGGAAGATGTGACATGTCACGCAACAGGGAGTACTTGAACATTAAATGGAGTTTACTGTAGTCTACAAATCCGTCATGAAAATCATTTTAAATGCTGTTGTTGAAAGTATCCTCAGTTATGAAGGAGAAGGATGGGTTTTGACACAGCGACAAGCAAATGCTAAATACGGTAGATGTAGATGATTGAGTAGGAGATGTAGTGTTTATAGAATACGACGAGTTCCTAATAAAATGATAAGGGAAAGAACAAGAAGAAACGTTAACGGAAAGGCTTGAAAAGAGAGCCCTCAAATGGTATGACCATGTCCAGCGGATATCAGTAGATAGATGTCTCAAGCGGATCCTGTCATGGTCGCCATATGGGAGGAGGAAAAGGCAGACCTCGCAGCACCTGGGGAGAGCGAATAGCCAGGGCAGTGTAGGAAAGGAATTTAAATGAAGACGATTGGCAGGACAGAGGATTTTGGAGGAAGGCATTAGAAGACAGACGCTGAAAAGGGGATACGCTTTTAAAAGTAAAAAGGTTAGGTCAGTATTTCCCACTAAGTAGTCTGAAATTTACGTTTGCGGATTAAATAAGTTGTGCTTACTATTCTGCAGTTGATAGGGTACTAGCTGACATACCATTAAAGTGGGAGCAATACCAACCTAATGGATTTCGAGAGAATTCTCATTGAAAATATTAATCCTTTGATTAAAATGTGGATCCACTTCTCTGCGCAGAGTTTATACTTACTATCGTCGATATAAGGGACCATTATCATACAGTTAGAACAGCATTTTATATAGTAGTTAAATTAATGCAAAATAAATAACTCAACGTAATTTTTGTCACAAATAATTTAAATATTATGCAATAAGTAGTGACAATTGCCCTCTGTAAGAATTCAATGTGTTGAATTTGCAATTTAATGTAATTTTAGATATCCAAATGCGACGTTAGGTATCACTATCGAGTACGCAGCGACTGCCCCCACGTTGTAGTTTGCCTGTATGCTGTCTTCTCACTGCAGTATTTCTGCGTTCTGTTTTCGGCCAAAGAAGGAATAGTTGGAATACTTTATATTTCTAATTACGATTACTCTACACCCGCAATTAATATGGAAGTATTAAGTTGAAAGTGAAAGAATGTGACACATATTACTTTCTCTACCACCTGCCTATAGTAAGTAAGAGGAAGTATTGTTTTCAACCTAAAAATTCGAAGGCGAGATTTCACCGAAAGTACTTGTTTTGAGGACCACTGAATCAAAAAAGCATGTTTAGAAAAAATCGTTTTTGTGTATGCGTATTTCTGTGTGAATGCGAACAGTATAACTATGAAACGAAATTCTAGATAATACCAAACTTGGCATTTAAGTTTAGTGTTTTCCAAAGAAGCGACACTAAGGTTTATAAGAAAACCCCCCTATCCCATCCTTTACATGGAAAAGTTAGTGATGTTTTTTATTTTCTAAAATATTGCTCTAAATATTTTGATTAACCACCAATATATTTGAGATATGCACATAGCAAATAAAATACACATTTTGAATTTTTTGGGAATAGCTATGAAGTCCTCATCATTTGGTAGGAATTGTGTAAAATTTTGTATAACAGGTAAAGCATAAGAGATAAAGACATACTTACAGAAAATACATAATTTATTTAATTAATTTGTCACTTTAAAGTCCTGCCGTTGTGAAGTACCAGCGTCGCCGGTAACAGCTACTACAACGGATAGGTACCTCACTATACTATAGAGCACCATAGCTTCATCAACCGGGACGAGTGCTAGCCGATTTGTACAACCTCGAGACACTAACAGCGTAGTTGGAGGTAGCCATTACTGGACATTTATTCGGAGTTCCTAATCACTGCTTCGCGCCTCTCCAATATGGAGTCCATAAAAAGCATGCAGAGCAGTGTTACCGCCCTTTCCATAGAACTGTCAACAACGAGACAACAAATTAGGCAATGCACAGCTTCAAAACAAGACTACAAAATTCTTCAGCTAACATAGAAGCAACATACACATTCACCACTATCCTCCAGGATCTCAAGGACTCAACAGAGCAGGTCAAGGCTGTTCTTCAACCTAAGGTTCCAAGGCGTTAACCGTAGTATCGGCTACTGCTTAGTTACTTTCAATGGCTGCTAATATTCAATGTTTGCATACTTTGAAGTTGTTCAATAATGTATATACATACTTTCATTTCACTATCACCCTTAGCCTCCAGGTCATGGCCATGGCTACAATATGGGAACCATTGCTTCACACGCTCCCACTTATTATTGATGATAGCATCATTACATCAGTACATAATAAATAACGGAGGTACTAATGCGGAAATCCATGATGCCACCGCAAATCATTTCCCCATGTACACGCCATACCTCCTTTCATTTGTTACACACACACACAAAAAAAAGTAGCTTGCTATGGTATACCAAATATTGAGCTATTGCATTGAATTTGACATCTATATGCCGTATGTTCTCTATTTCATAATGCTTTATAAACATATATAGTTTTAGTTGTTAAATATTTAATAAATACTGATATATTTATACAAAACAAAACTCAATGTTAATTAAATAATAATTAATTAAATAAATAACAACCAAAGGAATGTGCAGAAAAGTATAGTTAGACAAAATTATCGGGATTTCGATATCTAACCCATATCAACATCCAATTACACCGAATTTGGAGCTCTATGCACTCTAATTCATAAAAGCTTTTTTCATCATTTTATACAGTGTAATAAACTTGTTCAAAGGCGTGTTCATACTCATAAGTAAGGTGTATTAGGAGGGAATAGAGCTTTTGAATTCCATACCTCTGTCATTTTAGTTCTATAGGAGAAAATAACACATACTTTATAAATTTATGCTGAATATTATAATAACTCGAACCTTTACACTTAAATGAGACGAAATAATTGATTGAGAAATATCAAAGGAAATGTAATGTCAAAAGGAGGACTACAAATTCTGCTATAGAAACAACAGCCGCAAGAACAAGTAGATAATAATAATAATAATAATAATAATAATAATAATAATAATAATAATAATAATAATAATAATAATAATAATAATAATAATAATAATAATAATTTGCAAACTTTTAGAATGTACTAAACTTTCCCATTAATGTACTGCATTATTATACAGCAATAAAACATAAAGATTAAAACTGAAATTAAATATACGATGTTGAATATTATCCCATGTAGCTTTGTAATTCTTTTCAATAATGCAAATTCAACGTTATTTCCTGTTCCAAGTTGGTTTGTTAGTATGTGATATTTCAGGCTAAAGCAGTACTTTCCAGAGGTGGTGCCTCGAGTCCCGACAACCCGTTGCATCACGTAGTAGCGTTAAGTCAATGTGAAAGTTCGTGATTACAAATTTAGAACATAAGACGAATAACTTGCATAAGACTAAATAAAATGTCCCTCCCTTCTTTCGGCGTATTATGTGCATAACCGAAATATTGTAGCGAGCCATAAGTGTAGCTCAAACCGAGGACCAAGGATTGGGTTGTAAGATGGTGAAACATAGAAGCTGGATATTGTACACACGGGGTCGCGCTGTCAGCCTGCTGAAAAGTACTTAATGACCTCGAAATTAGATTACACTCTCACCAACTCCCGGCCGACTTTTCCGAAACATCGAAGCCACGAACTCTGGATCTCGACGCCTCCAAAATAACTCATTCTGCATTTTTAATTAATGAACCTTAACACACACCAGAGGGTTTCAGGTAAGATGTGTTACGTGTAAGTTCTTGCTCGTATCACCCTACTCTCCGCGTAATCACGTAAATATAGCTGTTAGATTTGTTATACAATTCTTGGGTTATCATTTTACGTCTCTGCCTCCAGTTTACCATCGACCTTCGCCATCTATCCCTCCCTAACACCGATACTGACACGCTCTGCAATCTGAGACTACGCTCCTCCTATTGTAGAGTCCCCGGGAGATAACTACCCGAAGGGATGGTGTAGGCTGAAACAGTACGTTCTGAGTAGCTAAATATAAAATTGTAACCATAGGTAAAATAAATATCAATAAAAGTAGGATAGTGTTATTAAATAAGGCTGCGAAGTGAATTTTACACCTACAGGTGAATATGAGTTGGAAAGACAGAGCCCGCAGCGGGCCGAAAATGGAGTGGTTTTTCCCTTATTCTAACCGAATGAGAAGAGAATACGCTTTGTTAATGTACCGTTAGGTCGCCTGAAAATCACATGTGTAGAAAAAGGGTCAATGCTCTTATCACCCCCAAGCATCGAATGAGAAATTAGGTAGAAATCATATGATAGTGAAATGGGGAGATAGGAGTATTGAAATAAAGAAATAAGAGAGCTTAGAAACGAACTACTTCTTATTCTTGGTAGTTCCTTGGAGGTTGTTCGGAGAGCAAATGTATCCGCGATAGTGGCGATAGTATGAAGCACAACAATAAAGAAATGCGCGTGCGTGTGGCGAGGTAACATCAGGAGTAAAATTTTAACAACGGTTAAGGGAAATAAACGGGCAGGAAAATGAATCAGCCGTATTAACCACTAACCCTAGATACAAGATCCATGCAAATCCCTGAGCCAGCATCAAACTCGGGACAATTCTTGCAAATCCCGTGCCGCAAAAATTGGTGCTCAACACCTGTACAGCCGCAAATTGGCTGCCTAACGTTGGGGCCTGAATAAAATCGACAATACGAGACAGCGTGTGAACTAAACTTACAACACAAGAAGTCATCGATGTTCCCAGTACATTATCAGGTCTAAATCCAGCCGACTGCATGAGACAATGACAGGAGAACGTGACCGAATGTGCCCAGGAGACCATCAACACGACCGCAGGAGGTAACTGTAGCAGCAACAACGGCAACCAAAGCAACAAAAAGTAAGTTCAGTGCTTTCATACAAAGTAATCATCAGATATACTACATCGAAATAAATAGAACAAGAAGAAAAGTGTAGTTCAGTAATCTATAAAAAGTATATTTAAGCCGCATAGAGATAGAAAGGAACTCAAATCAAGGCGCTAGACCTGCTATCTCCGCAGAAGTTTCAAACAGTAATGGGACGGCAGATCGATTCCCATTGGGAACGATTTCGCCACAAACATATGAGAATAACAATAAGGGTGCAGACAATAAATCGAATAATGACTTTGTGCATGGTCAGTTAACAATATTCACACAATTGTTCAACGAAATAGCGGTTCCAACTTTTGATGACTGTATTGACAACGCTATATATTGTTATATTGTTGATTTAGAATCATATTTTGCATTGAAGGGCATTCTGAAATATACAGAATGATAATCGTGAAAAGAGGGTTAAAGGACGATCCCTTAGTTGTTTTAGATTAACCTTAGGAGACCACGGAATCTATCTGCAGTTCAGGCAAGCTTTCTTGAACAAATATTGCAATATATCCACCCAATACAATGTCAGAATACAGATTAATAATGGACGTTACCAACCGCATTTAGGTGAGGGAATAATTTATTATTTTCTGAAGCTAGCGCAAAAATGTAAATTGTTAGAACTACCTTTGAGGGAGGATGAATTCATAGGGTTAAATGTTTACCATTTTCCAAGTGAAATTAAAAATCACCTGATCGTAGCTAAGCCACGAACAATGGGGGAAATTCTTGAACTTTTGACGGCTTTTAAAAATCAGCCGTATGAACAAAGCGATATTGGCCTAAGAACCCACAGAACTCAATTCGCAGACGGGGAAGGGGCAAGCCCAAATTTTAATCCTTGCAGGCGCGATGCCTACCAAGTTCGCGAGAGGTATAGAGACAACGCTTCTGGAACTACTAACAGACCAAATTGTAGGAGAAATGGACCTCCAGGCAGAAACTATGATAAAAATTTCAATTCAACACAAAACATGCAGAGTCCCCAAATAAATTTCATGGAGTTTGAAAACGAAAGGAGAGGAGGCTATAGCATGGAGAAACAGGCAACGGGAATGATAACAGGAGACAATATGTAAACGGACGACCGAGACGTGATGGACACAGCAGCGCGAATACCGGACGTAACTCACCACGATGGAAGACCGTTCTCCTAGCCAATCTACGCACGGGGAAGCGAGAGTAAATCCGGGACATGTCAAACCAGTGCCCCTTGAAATCACCAATTAGACCACACCGTTTCTCCGGGTACGGTCACAGAGTACACAGATGTAAGCAACGCATTACTCAGAGAAGGGCCAAGATAGATTAACAAATTAACTATTTAAAACACACACTTCTTCTTCGTAGTAGTTCCTTGGAGGTTGTTCACAAAACAAGTATGAAGGACACCAATAAAGAAATGCGCTTGTGGGTGTGGCGAGGTAACATCACAAATCAAATTTTAAAAACGGTACTGAAAAATAAACAGGTAGGAAAATGAATCAGTCGTATTAACCAGTAACCCTAGATCCAAGATTCATGGAAATTCCTGAGCTAGCATCGAAGCCGGGACCATTCCTGTAAATCCCATGCCGCAAAAATTGGCGCTCAACGCCCAGTACCGCCGCAAGGCGCACTGTACAATTGTGCCGAGTCGCTGGGTACAGCTTAGGTAGGTAATTAAGTATAGTACTCCTATGGCGAAAGTACCAAATTGTTTTCTCCTCTCTTATCTCTCCTCGTCCCCTACCCTTGCACGCTGCACTTAATCTGCCCACACGGGGCACATCGGTTGTGAATCGGCGGGGCAAGATGGCACATACATATGTACCAGTATTAGAAGACCTCGTTAACTAGAATTCACCTTGCTACTGCTTGTATCATGACTTTGTTTTAAGTGCATGCTATAACCTGAATAGTTAGCATTAAATATATACATCCTTAGAACATGTGTTCTCTGTCAGGCTCATGTCGTGTTAGAATAGCAAATAGTTACGATTTATCTTCCATGGCAGAAGCTGCTCTCGTTACTACAGACGCCACCAGCCTCGTTACAAGGGATTAGGATAATGAGGTTTTAATTTAAAAAGTTTAGTGGCTTTCCAAGCCAAGAATTCTGAAACTCCTGTTTCCTGTGATAACCTACACAGTGATTTTTGGGGATATTTTCCAACCTTTGTCCTATCTCATCGAATTTTTCTTCTGTAAGAACACGGGGAGTTGCTTTGGGTTTCTTATCAAGAACAGAACCGTTTGTCTAAATCGGTTTGCAAGACTACGAACTGTCTCTGTTAGGTGCACCGATTCCGGGGAATCTGTCTATAAATAGCCGTGTCACTTCTCTACAAGACTCTGTTCGCACGTAGAAATCGTACGTAAATATAAGGTGTTCTAAAGTGAACACATTTTTTGGTATTATAACAGGACTATTACTCTTTAACCAAAAGAACAAAACATGAACTCGCGCTAGCAACGATCACACATGCACTGACGCGCGGAGTGGAAGAAGAACAGCGAGGGCCAGAACCGGTTAGAAGCACTGTGCGCACGAAGCTACATCCGCCAAGCTGCCGGCCAGGTGTCGAAAATAAGGCACTGTACTTTGGTTATAATCGCAATATTATCTCGCCATTCACACAACGCACTGATGTAGGTAAGTCATTTTCTCAAACAATGTCTCAGTATCACACCAATACTACCACTAAAATAAAATATTCGTAACTAACTAACTCATCACCCAAAAGCTTCTTACCAAAATAATTCCATACTGTCGGCTTTTTATTTTTTTCATCAAGTTTTCCAATCTCCCTCCGTATTCTTCGTGATATTTTTCTTTGAATTAACTATTTTGTAATGCTTCTTTCTTCAATAAAGCCTTCCAAAAATTCTTACTCCCTTTCGCCATTTACCCATTATAAGAAGAGGAAGTATTGCATTTCACCCAAAAATTCTATATATAGGTTTCACATAAAATACACGTTTTCAGGTCTCCTGAATCCAGAAAGGCATTTTCAGAAAAACTTTCAGTGCATCTGTGTGTGATGGGTGTGTTTATAGTTCAAAAACTAAGTCTCACACAAATGTGAAGCAGGAAATACGCACCACCCCATATTTAATATCATTTTAATTGCCTTATTATGTACGATTTTATATGTTTATATATTATCACTAATATTTATATATAATTAATATTTTGGTGATCATGTAATTTTTCTGTATAGTTAACATGTTCCTGGGCCACGACTTTAGGCATATAGAGAGTGTACATATAGGAGGAAACTCAACTAGTTTTACTACATCAGTTGGCTGCAATTCTTTGTTAGGAAGCAGGAGGGTGAATTTTTTATATAACCTCTTTCTTATGTATCTTTCTTTCTTTATGAGAAGTCACAAAAATTATATTTAGTTTTATTTATGGACGCTCTTTAACTGCTGTAGTCCTTAGCGTCCCATTCTACATTGGACGTGAAAAACCGGTAATTTTACTCAAAGGCCTCTCTTATCAGGTTCGAGGTTCTTTTACGTGCCGTAAATCTGCAACACGGGAATACCGGTTTTACTTCCCTTCCGAAGGAAGCCATGCTAAGAAGCCATGCCATTCCCTCCGCTGGATTTGAAGCCGCGACCTCGGGAACTAGAGGCTAGCATGGTAATCACTACACCACGGAGGACATCCCCCTCGAAAAGTGACGCTACCAGAGTTGGGGAGGAGAGAAATCGCGTATAAATCGGGGAACTCCCGTACAGCGTAAGAGAACGTGCTCCATATCTGAGATTTTAACCTATAATGTAAAAGTATTGATACCACGCTTCTTAGCCTTCGAAAATGCGACCAATAAGGTAATTTGGTGTGGTAGACACCGAGTAAGCGTGTAGAGCATATAATCCATCAAAATTTGGTTGAGGTACCCCAGTCTTCACGATGTAAGCGACACGAAATCAGCAACACTTTATCTAAGCGCTTCCCCGAAAATTACACCAAAGTTTTCTAACATAATTCCTCTGCCCATTCTGTGAATTGGATGAGGACTGGGTACATATTTTGGCGGAATGTGCACAGTGGGAGAACCAGCGAACGATTAAACTCAAAGAAAAATTCTTAAGTCCCTTAAGAAAGAGATTGGCATGTTGGGATCTACTGGCTGACCAGAGGAACTGGCAAAACATGGGCAATTTTCTGGCTAAAGTGCGCGAAGCTAGGTCAAATTTGTTCAGTTAGACAAAGGTAATTTATTTCTATTTCCCTTTTTCTTGTTCCTTTTGTTGTGTTTTCTTTATCTGTTGTTTATTTTGTCACCCTATTGTATCTTAAATATGCATGTACGGTCAATGACCCATGCACTAAAATACTTGTGTAATAACTTCAATAATTTGAAACATAATTCCACGGTTGCGCGAGTAAACTAAAACATTGAAAATGACCGGGATAATGTTTCGGTTGATCTTGAGGTGAATGAAAGTAAGTGCCGAAGGTTCTTTCGGTGAGTAAAGTAGTTTACTAGTACTGTGAGGAAACGAAACTCTGTGTTAATAAGAGTCACGTGAGCAAAAGCAGTCGAAGTAACGTGCTGACGGAAATTTTTGTATTAATACGCGCAGTATGTAAACTTTTTGTTTTGGGTGACAACATTACGCGTGGAAGTTGCATACGGACATTTAGTTAAATTGTTAAATAAACGTATGGTGTTTGGGTCAAACTGACAAAGTTCTAAGGCCACAGCTAGGAAAGCTCGTGGCAGGAACATTAGTAGTGACGTGGGCAGTGTCCACATTTGGAAATATTAAACATAGTAGTAGTGAGATACATGGTTTTTATTTCCTACCTATTCGAATCCAGAACAGAGACTACTGTCTGAGATCTACTGTTCCTGGTGACCATAAACCCCAGCAAGTATCCTGTTCTCTCTACTGAATAGCAACAAAACAGTGACGGAGGAGTGGGATATCATCAACGAGGCGACGGAGACGCGTGCTGAGGAAGAAGCCACCCAGAGAGAACCTTAAAACGGAAGTTAGGCACAGTGCCTAGCAGACGCCTCCGATCCCCCTGCTCGCGAACGACAGTAAGTTGACGCGTCCATGAAACTAAGCCAGTCCCGCTTCAAATGCCAAAGTTGGCATTTAAGTTCAGCATCTTCCACTGATGGGACACGAATAAACACCGCCCATTCCAAACTACGCTTTACAAAAGAATTTTAGATTAATTTTTATTTTCTCAAACATAGCATATCAATCTATAATGTTTATCTTTCGTGACTAGAAGGATACATTTTTGGTGCGAAGGTTGTAGTTTTGAACTGCTAATTAATTTGTATTCCATTTTTTAAAAATAGCGTTTATTTGATCCTCACACATATAATCCAAAACACACTCAAAGAAGAGTAACAGTAGTTTTAAACAAACAAATGTATCAACACTTGTATTTAAACCTACTTTTATATATAGACTCTTTTGAAGAGACAAGGAACGAAGATAACATTAGCACAGCTGATATTTTCACTAGTGAAAAGGTATATCGTAATTTCGAAACATTTACAGTTAAATATTTCCTTGCACACAAAAATCATAAATGTCATTCATTGTGTAGCACAAAAAAAAACTCTAGACGTGGCGTAGAAATACTTTGTTGCACACTGAAGAGTGAATGCGGTAAAAATAAAAGGGTCTCTTCTTGATTAGTTGTTGATTTTACTCATAGATCACGTTACCTAAAGCCAATGAAAGTAATATCCTTCCTTACGCAATGACCCAGACAATTTTTACTTGATTTTCGTCATGATCAAAAATTATATTTTTCCTGAAAAGGATTACTTCTAGTCTTTGCGCCTAAAATCGTATTAAGAAACGGTCGATTATGAAGGATATTGCGACTAGTGTTCAATTCCCAGCAAGATAGAACAACATTACAGCACCGAAATGATAAGCGTATTAAAATTTGGTGTAGCTGGAGGCCATTCAATAATATCAAGTTTTACTGTACGTGATCCCTCGTTATGCAACATTTACAGTTAAGGTTTCAGGCTAAGGATGTACGACACGGAGGTGGTAGATATTTACAAGAAAAAATCGTATAGCATTGTGGAAGCACATCGAAAGCACGCGCCTTGTTGCACGTTAATTGAATATCGACCATGCTGTTACGTGGATAGCTGTACATGAACAGCAACTGCATCCGTACAGTATATATTGTGTTCGAGCTGATTATCCTCGAAGGCAGAAATGTAGCCAGCGGTAGTTACAAAATTCTAAATATTCAATCAGTTTTATTAAAAAAATGAAGCAAAACCAACCACAGGTGCACTAACTTCTGTGTACCAAGATTATTATTGCATTGAAGATCGACCTTGTGTTTCCGCTAGACGGTTGCTTCGTAATAAATCTTCGACATGATTTACTTTCAGAATCATACAGGAGACTACGAGGCATAATTATGGGCTTAAGATTTTCTTCCTTCTAAAGTAGAATTTAAAGCAAAAGTTTGGAATCTGTTCTCTCGGGTATAAGGGTTAACATTATATCAAATGAAAACAGTAGGAATTGTGTGGGGGTTTGTTATCATTTGAAAATGGCCTTCCTAAAGAAATACCGATCCAGATAACCCCGCGTAACTTGCAAAGTTCGCATTCGGTTGGTTGCGGGTATGATTCCCGTTGGACCAGTCACTCTGACCTATGGCATTTATCTGGTTTTCCTAGGTCGATATGCGATTGTCGGCGTGGTTCCTCTTCTACCGCAAATTTTCTGTGCATCGTTTCTCTTCATCTGCCTACCCTCATTTGTTTCAGGATTGCAGGATCCAGCGATGGCGATTGGTGCGATACGGCGGGACGGCAGAGTTTGCGCTATGTAAATATTTTCCCCAGGCTCTTGAATGACCGACTTGTGTCCCTTCCTAGGGTATGGTTACGGGATACTTTGGCTGATCATGCCGGCATCAGGATTGACATCATTCTGGAATCATTTGCAATCCCATCCTTACTAGCGCGCATTGTCGTCCGATTCTGGTCGCTCTTCGGGTCTTCCCTTCATCCTTTACTCCCACAAACCACGAAAGTCGCAAAGGGCCTACAATGGCCTAAGTGCGGTGCTGAGCTCCAATATTTGGAGACCTAATCCGTTTGACCAATCCCAATAAAATGGTCAGAGAGTCCTGTTAATATCTTCTGTCACGGCAGCTACCTACGGGAAGAAAAACGTTCCGGTGAACATCACTATTTTGAAGGACATAACTCGAAACCAAGCAATTTCGGACACGTATTGTAACGGATTTTTTATTATCTACATATGTGAAATCCTTCAGGTCAACATACCTGAATTTATACCATCTGTTTTTGAAACATCCTCTATAGTCCCTATTAGTTAGTAGCATATATGGTCGTGCACATTTTGCCCATAGTAAGTGGCATAAAGTAATTCGATAATTTTATGTCCACACAGGTGGCTGAGGTTTTTAAGACAAAGACTAGTAACTGGGAACTCCGCGGTTCAAATCCTGCTAGACCGTCCTCCTGAACTGAGGTTTCTTCCAGGATTTCTTCAGTCCTCATAACCACCAAATACAGGGGAGAAACCTCAAACTTAGGCTGGAACTCCGAGCGAGATACGTCTGTGACCCGCATTCGGAAGTTCCCGCGATCGGTCCCTGGCGGCCACCCCTCTGGACCATGCGTTTTTCTTAGGTTTCCCGGGTCGCCAGGCAAATGTTGGGGTGGTTCATCTTTCACCACGACTCTCCTTCCTCTCATTTCCTGTTCCTATCATCTTCCTGGTCAATGTTTCAGGGTTGTAGTACTAGGCGACGGAATTCGGCGGGTTGCAGCTGGGCAGTTGCTTGCGTTCTGTAAAGGTTTCTTCCCTGGCGTTGCTGTGGTACCGCTTAATTTGATCGATCCTTACCTCGGGGCTCCACTGAAGGTTGGTGGCTTGTGGGCAGGGACCGTGCGGATCCGGATGCGGTCTATCTGGAAACGTTAGGGACCCCGACCTGCTTGCGCCCGTCGGCATCCATATCTGTCGCCCATCGGGTCTCTCCCCTCATCTTCCCTCCTAAGAGTCCCGTTGAAAGCATAAAGGGTCAACTGGCTTGCGTGCAGTCCTCTGCCCTAGTTCCGTGGGTCATCTCTGATATTACCTTTAGTTTTACCTTTAGGTCTGGAATTCTTCTTCCCAATTTTATTTCCAAAATATAATTTAATTTCTTATAGCATTAGTGTCCAGCATCTGTAGTTCTGTATGCATAAGGACAGGCGCTAAACCCTAACAATAGTAATTTGTATCTTGAAAATTTAGGTTGGTATCGAAAGGGCGAGTCCGGCGCCATTGCGCATTGGGCTGGAGCGTGGTGCTCCGGTTCCCGGCTACGGAATGCGCCTGGGTTGGATTTGGTGATTCCGATATTAAGCTCCGGGTATATGAAGGTGTCCATTCAGCATCTTCAGGAAACTGAGGAGCTACGATAGGCAGCAGTCCTGATCTCGGGAGCCAACTCTCCGACTACGGGATGCATGATGCTGGCCACTCACTTCTTGGTATCGTATCGTTTGGATGATCGCCCAACTCTGCCTTCGCAAGTGGGCCAGTGAAGCCGGCAGTTGGATTGACAGACCCAGGCCCTTCGCGGGCTGTAACACCGCAGGATTTATTTTTCTATCAAAAGGGCAGAACCAGGACTGAATGAAACAGAGATAACGTCAGCTGTTTACGTGGTAATGGAGGTTGTGATTGGTCATATGCCTTATACATCGCTATTCTTTATCTATAGCCTGGACATGGAGAATTAGGCCAACCACCCTCCTTCTTAAATAACACTGCCCAAAATATTGGTTAAAAGACGCAGGTGCTGTTTATATTAAATATTTTACTTATTAAGCAATATAAACCCCTTTCATAAGTGCATTTAAAAAATAACATCCCTACCGTTCTAAAGTTTTTCATTTACCAAGTAACATCTCGTAGGTAAGATGCTTGACCTCATGTACTTTTCCGGATTTTCCCTTCGCTCTAAAAGCACAAACTAAAGCTAATTTGCAATTCAGGAAATCCAGATGTCAGCAACTGAGAATATTGATATATAACACTTCTGAAATCCCCAAAAGTATCCACTTGGGTAAGGCGATTCCTTTATAGGTCAAAGTCAGCACCAGTTGGTTATCGTGTTTTATTTACCACTCATTGCGGGGAGATGATCTATTTGCCCGCTAATACAAAAGAGCACAACTTCCGCAGAGCACGCAGCCGTTATTGCTTCACCAAACATGGTATCTCGCTGCACATTGTTATTGTTAGAGTTCTGCTGGCAACGAATACTAATGAAAACATCAGCTATAGTCCGCAGCGAAACGTATCGACGATTGCGGATTACGACTTTGGTACTTCTCTGTTTAGTATAAGCACTGTTTAGAATAGGCAAAACAAATAAAGGAATTAAAACCAAAAACAGCTAAAGATTAAAATTGCGAGCAAACCTTAAGTTCATTAATTATGTGTTCTGAGACAAATAAATAAAAGTGTGATGCGAAATACTATGCTATATCTATACAAGTTAGAAATTCATAGACGTATAAAAAGGAAATCTCATAACTTTTTCGAAGTTATTTTGTGTCTTCACCATTTTTGCAACGGAAGAAATCCTAAATTCTGCGTGTGGCATAGGCTATCAATCCCTAATGGTATCTTAAAATTAAATTAAATATTAGGATGATATTTTACAAGCACGACCATGTACAGAGAGAGAGCCAAAAAACTACGAACTGGCTGCGCGATGTTTTTCCTGTCCGCGTTATCCTCGGCGCTCTTTGGCGTCTGCCGCTATCATAGAAAGGCACGGATGAAACCATACAAAATTTTTAAAACTGCTTTTAAACACTCTACTTACCAGCTTTATGAAAGGAGATGCTGAAACTAAACACCGTCGTTGTCCATACATTTTTGGCAGCTCTTTAGAAAACTATCCATCACTCGCCGTAGTTCACGTTGAGAATTGCTGGCAATTTCCTGGCGAATATTTTGTTTTAGTTCTTTCAGGTGTTGTAGGTTTGTCTTGTACACTTTGTTTTAAGTCACTACAGAGATGGAAATCGCAAGGGTTAGGTCGGGGGACCTAGGGGGCCACAAATCTGTACTAATAATTCTGTCCTCAAACTCACTTTCAATTGTTCTCATCGAAATATTGGGCTTATAAGCTGTTGCAGATTCTTTTAAGAAAAAGAAAAATCACACTCCCTGTCTGTTAATGCTATAAAAAGGGGGGGCAATTTTGCATTATATTATATACTTTAATAAGAGTATTCTAAATTAAAACGTTTTACAGAAACAACTATCAACAAGGCCTCAAAGAACAAGGATGATTGTATTCCAATTACTGTAATGTGCTAAGTATGGTCGTCTTGAGGTTGATTTGTAGAGTAACCAAATTGACCGCTTATTATCACACTGTTTCAAAATTCCAGGCGGCGCCGTGGCCGAGTGGTTAGACCGCTCGCCTCCCATCTAGGCGGCCCGGGTTCAATCCCAGGGACCTGCATGTGGGATTTGTGGTGGACGAAGCGGCGTCTGGGCGGGTTTTCTCCGGGTTCTCCGGTTTCCCCCGCCATTCATTCCACCAACTGCTCCATCATCACCTTTCCTTTCATCCATTTCACCAACATTTCGTTTCATCTACTTCCTTCATCCCATACCAGGCATCGGGCTGATCACCCATCCTGGATGCTCTGTCCGATCCATGAGTATCTGCTCCTCGACGGGCCTCTGACCCCAGGCACCCGCTTGTAAGTCCTGGGGGGTGTAAGTCCTACATAAGAGGAGGGTAAACAGATAATGAATGAATGAATGAATGTTTCAAAATTCCAAAAGCAAAAGCAAAGTCACAATTGTCTGGGCACACTTCGCCGGCAAGAACAATTGAAATACGTCGAATTGGAGTACCCTACTAATGCATCAAATAGCCATGACAATGCTGCAATATAAAAAGCAAATGCAGCAGCCAGATTTGTCTGAGAGTATGTCGGAAAGTATTTATTTACACCTTTAAATGCCATAGGCTATTACTTTGTGAAAAGTGTGAAAAGATCTAGTCGCAAATTAAATTAATAAGTAATTCGTCTAATTTATCTAGCTCTATTCGTAAAGTTCCAATTATTTCCGTTATGCTACGCCACAGGTGCACTATATTCCGTTTGTTACCGCCATGAGTGATTTTTGGGAGCTTGTGTAAACTGTTTTTTGTTTGTTTTTTTGTGTTAAGAAAGAGTGTCCTTTTCACAGTCTTCTGGTGCGCAGGACTGGCTGGCGGTAAGGGTTCTCATGATCTAGCATGGCGAAATATTCATGCATTTTTCGGAACTGATGCTATCTTACCTACTACCAAAGTTGTATATATCGGGAGCAGATTGCCACTTCACTTTCGTTTTCTTTATAAAATTATTTATGCAACCACGCATGTGATAGGTATGCTAAATTGTATGGTATAAAATTCATTATTACTTTTGTTTTTACATGTTTTATAGTCTATTTCATTGTAATTGTGCATCCTATGTTCAGATTTTTTATTCGTTAATCCTTCAGAGTTTATAATTGTTAATGCATTACAGTTTATAGTTTATAATCTTGTGCAGTCGTAATTATTGATGGTTGATTCATTTAGGAAACTATGCACATACAGAGGGAGAGTTTCTCCTCGCATCGTTTGTTGTTATAACTTTGTGCTTCCTTGTTGTACACATTATCATTGTAATGTAAAAGCAGAACGATTGTTCAGGTAAGAAAAGAACTTCGCAAACCACGCGGATAGTTTTTAATGTATAAAGATGTTATATGTGCTGCTTATTTAAAGTGTTCAACTTTAAATAGCTTCTCACTGAACTTTGTTTTGTAGCATTTGGCGGCCAATCCTTTACTTGAGCTGGAGCTACCGACTCTCCAGTAGCAGGCTTCTTCTGTATTTTAACCTTGGCACTTCCATTTTGAGAAATTAAAATGTGAATAAATGCGCATATGGCGGTGTGTGATCTTAATGCTTAGAAAGGAAATCTAATACAGAAATGAAGCTTTAGGGACATAACTACTTATAAATTGAAGGCCCAGTTATTCTCTTGTTGAGCATTCTATGGCGTTTCTCCGAACTTTGTACCACTTCAGTAAGATGAATGTGAGGTAAATTTGAACACCTGGATTTCCAGGCTCATCGTAGATCCGGGTGTTGTACATAGTCATTAGCCATCCAATCTGCTCATGCAAATGAAAGTTTTCACCACACACACACACACACACACATACACGTGATATTTCTATTTACTTCAAATATGTCTTGGTCGGTTATGTTAATAAAGTATTATTATTATTATTATTATTATTATTATTATTAGAAGAAGAAGAAGAAATAACTTATTTTACACTCCAAATGCATGACAATATCCTACATTTTATATAAATACCACTATAGTGATAAGGATGTTACATTAATTGGCAGAATGCATGAACGATATATGTAACTGGCATTGCTGTTGAACTACAATGCGTTTTGTACAACGAGTAACACTTTGTCTTTCATAACTCATGCCATTCACTGTGCTACATATTTACCAAAGGAAACAAATTTATACCATGTAGCCCTAATCAAATTCAAACCCATAACAACGCGGGCAAAGTGCAAGTAAAAGCTGGTGTTATACAATACTATATTATTCATATAGAAAGTGATTCTCCTACCACGTTACGCTAATGACGATGGAATATATAGGTGTGCCCAGGAATGAATTTGAATTGACCAACCATATGAGAAGATTTAATGCCATGCAGATGTTTCGTCATGGTAGCTCAAACGCTAAGAGCGTGGTAAGTTGGCCAAGGATAGTTGGTTCGGTCCTGACTATAACATTGCAGTTTTATAGTCTAATTGAGCTTTCCAGTAGGGATGTTTACATAAAACATACATGAATAACATTAAAATCCTCATAGTATAATGATATTATCATGAATCATAGAAATTATCCAACGTGAAGGAAAAGTGTTAAGAAGAATATAAGATCATGAAACATGTTGTATCAGTTGAATCACTTACACACTTAAAAACATTCAGTACAGAAGATTTCGAAAGCGCTTAACGTCAGGGAACATGTTTTACACAATCTGGTATTCTGGTGAGTTCTTAGGTACATGTTTTCTTTAGAAAGTTTATGTCTAAATCTTAAACTTTTACATAATTTAAGATTTAGACATAAAAGTATAAAAAAATCTAATTTGGAAGAGCAGGAATTCCCAAGTATATACAGTAAATTTAGGGTATAAATTTTATTTTTGATTGCAGTACACCAAACACAAGATGTGAGGAAATTAATTTGATTGTTTTGAACAAATAAACAACTAATATGTTTAGTTTTAAATGACAGTTAAATGATTCAGAGAATCATCCTACTGCGTCCTTGAAAACTATCAGCGTATAAATAGAAGTCTTTATTCATCCAAATTTTCGTTTTTGAGTACTCGCATACATGGAGGTACACATGTGCCTCATTTACGTTTGAGGAAATACCACAATCTGAATTTCCGTTCAAAATCTCGATTTAATATTTTTGGTAGAATGCAATATTTCCTATATACCTTAGGAGAAAACAAAACATCTGACATTCTCCACATATCTTTCAATAATCTAATCCTACAAAAGCCTATTTTTATAACTAATTTTGTTAATAGTTTACAAAAATACTTTTATTAGACATTTCGTTATAGATACAAGGAAATATAGGCGAATGAAGCGATAGTAAAATCTTTAAAAGACGGATCGCTATATAATGAGTTTGAAATTCTGCTCTTTGCATGGCCATGAGAGAAAAAAATGGAACAGTCACATAACAGTTGAAAAATAAATAAGCTATTTAAAATAACCAATAACAAAGAACCGGTAAAATCAAAAAACTAATTTTGTGTATACTGAGCAAATTATCTCCATAGTAATGTATGAGACTTGTACTCGGGGTGCCTCTTTAGACTTCCTTAGCTAATTAAAATTGTACAAAATTCATTCAGAACGAATAATACTTCAAAAGCTATTCTCAGCCATATTGAAGATATAAATTTTATTTATTATGCAAATATGTTAAATGTATGGTATTTTGGTGACATTGTTACAGCAATTTTTAAGAAAATAAAAAAAAAAAACTTTTCCATATAAAGGATAGTTTGGATACGGGTGATTTCTAAAGCTTCGTATTGTATTCTTAGAACACGCCGAATTTCAATAAACAATTTGGTGTTAAAGCTCCTTTTTGTTTTTGAGTTGTGCTCTTTACAGACTGAAATGAGAGACCGGTAGGAACATAAGAAGGACTCAGAGACATTTTATAATTTTTCTAAACACAAAATCTCAAAACGTATATTTTGGGTGAAATTTACATAAAGAATATTTTTGAGGAATACAAAACTTCCTCTTCTTACTGTATGTATCTAAGCAGCAGAGAAAATAAAAATGGCTTATTTCCAAGATTCTGAGAAAAACAGTAGCTTACTAATAGAATGAACGATTGATGAATATAGCTTAAAAACTTAAAACTAAATTTAGAAACGCTTACCTAAGAAGCAGCTCAAGATTTGTTTTAATTGGTTATTCCCTTCCCTTCGATACAGCGGAGAAGCATTTTGTGAATTTATGCGCGTTAATGACTTTAGCTGAGCTTGAAAGCAATCTCAAGTGCACTTCTGCAGCAGCAGCAGTAGTTATAATAGTGTTAGTAAAAGCAATTTCATAACAGCTGGAATGTCTATGCAGGATAAAACATTCTAAAACCTTTTGAAATCGAACCGTTAACTAAATTTGTAGTTGTTATAAACAGGATAACCTTGAATTAAACAGTCACTCTTTCTACCGCATTAGTATGTAGGGCACATTTCCCATGGCACCTAAAAATTAAATAAAAGCTTAATAACAATTGTATTTACTATTATTTTAAAATAAAATAATTCATAAAGAATCAAAATCGAGCCATATTTCAAATGCCCCCGCCATTTTGAAAGCGTTAGGTTCTGCAAAATATTTTGGAACATATGCCTGTGTAATCAAAGATTGCATTATATGAAGAACATTACATATATATATATACCTTTTAATTTTCTTTGAAAAAAATTAGCTCTAAACTTTGACATTATTCAAACTTTCATTGTTTGGATGTTTTTTAAAAGTAGTGGGTATTTAAAAGCACTAGGCTTCTATGCTATAATGAATTAAGTACAAAGTTATTGAAAAACCAAATATGGGCATAATAATTTTTAATAAATGATCACCAAAGCCAATATAATTTTTTTTCACATCATCACTTAGGTACATTCTTATTACATATTCGTTTGCTTTAGTTCAAGTGTTCTGCAAATATAACATTTTACAAATTGAATAGGTTATTTTTATAACTATAAAATTCCTGTGTTGAACTCATCTAATGAGCTTAAATTTTCTGTTCGAGTTGCCAAGACGAACATCGTAGTGGTCGATCAAATGAAGTGACCACGCCAGAAATTGTGAAGAAAATCCACAAAATGGAATTGAATGACCGTCGACTAAAAGTGCGTGGGCTAGCAGACGTAGGCATTTCAAAACGTGCTGTACATCGCACAGTAACTGAAAATTCAGGCATGAGAAACTGTGCGCAAGATGGGTGTCGCGTTTACTCACAATACAACAAAAGCAGCGTTGTGGGATGTTTCAGTCTAGTGTTTGGTGATGTTTCGCTAAAATGAAGCCAAGTTTTTGCGTCGATTCATAACCATGGATGAAACATGGGTCCTACACTTCACACCTAAGACGAAGGAAGAGTCAAAACAGTGAATTGAAAGGAGAGAATCGCATCCAAAGAAGGCGAGGCAGTTCCATCTCAGGCAAGGTCATGGCGTTAGTTTTTGGGATGCGCTGGGATAATTTTCACACTGATTATTTTTAAAAAGGAAAAGCAATCAATGGCGAGTATTATGCAAACTTATTGTAGCTTTTGAATGATGAAATCAAGAAAAAACGACCGCATTTAGCGAAAAAGAAGGTTTTGTTTCATCAAGAAAATATACCAGTGCACACATCGATTATTATCGCCATGACCAAAATCAATGAGTTAAAGTTCGAATTACTTCCTCATGCACCATATTCTCCAGATTTATACCCCTCTGATTATTTTCTGTTTCCAAAGTTGAAGAAGAACTGGCTTGGTGGTAAAAGGTTTGCCAAAAATGAAGATGTGGAGTTTGAAGTTGATGGCTATTTTGCAGAACTCGACGGTTCTCATTATAAACAGGGTATCAAAGCAATTGAACTTCGCTGGGAAAAGCGTATCGAGCTGAAAGGAGACTATGCAGAAAAATAAAGATGTTTTTTCCCAAAATTTTGTATCTTATTTGTTAGGTCGGGTACTTCTGGGACAGCCCTCGTACTTCCAAAGAAGAAATTGAGAAAACATCTAACCTAAAAAATAACAGAAGAAAAATCTCACAATAAAAATATAAAATGCAAATGTGTAATGTGTTACACTCACACGATTTCCTCTAGCCACTGTCCTTTTTAGATAACTTCTGCAAACTATTATTACAAAAACTTATTTTTGTATTTACTTGATGTTAATCGAAATAAGAATTTGCAGAAATAATGTCATGACACGTTTCGATGTAGGTACAAAGGGGATACAAGAACTTGAAGCGATAGTCAAATCCTTATAATGTGCGATTCTTTACGCTGATTTTGAAATTCCATACGATCGCGAGTAACAAATGAATGGTGACAGGACTTAAAAATACCACGAATATATAGGAAATGGCTGATGACTAGACAGGAAGTCTTAAGCAGTTAGCTTCAAGTTATCTACGTCAAACTCATTACCACAAAGAAGCGAGATGACGCCGCGGTACGTATGCACCTCACATTTGGGAGATTCCAGGTTCAAACTCCCGGGGCCGACCAGCCTGACCGAAGGGTTTTTCATGGTTTTCCTAAGTCGCTAGGCAAATTTTGGGCTGGATAATTTAATTCACAAATCGGTCCGAGTATGCAAATACCAAAAGGCAGTACAAGGGTTGGGGTGGTTTCTTATCTGTGATCTCCCTGCCTATAGTCCAATGACAGCTCAATCTTATTTCCTTCCGTCCTGGCTTTAATATTTGGACATTTCTATGGCTACTGATGACACAAAACAATTTATATAATAAACTGTATATTTTAAATAATTTGTACACATTGTACAGTAAATATTTTGTCCGTCTCTAATATTATAAAACTTATTAAATTAGCCAAATATTGGTAGTACAAGTAAGCAAAATCCATGTTAATGCTTTCTTCTAAAGTATGCGTAATGTTTTTGAATTATGAGGAAGTATTTTAATGCCTAAATAATATTAATTGTGTTTTATTATAATTAAATTCAATAACAGCCCACCTTGAAAACAGTATGTATATAATTATTATTTATATTGTATGTGAAGTCATTGTAAATACTTATTTTTTATTGTAAACACATTTATTAGTGATATGTAAATGTTTATATACTCTAATAGTGCAAAAACTGTGAGGATAATATGTTTTAGGATGTTAATAATGAGGTAATAATGTAATTTTGGTGACAATAATGTGTCTGGGATTTAAAAAAAATACTGGTTATGAAAAGATCGGTAATAAAGTAATTTCACTTACAGTTTGGAATTAGCCAAGCAACAGTAAAGAAAAGTTTTAATTTGAATACTTAAATTCTATTGGACTAGAATTAGCCAATAAGAGACTGGCGTTACCGAAGCTATAAGATTTTTACCGTTGGATTCAGTCAGTCGCGGGCAAGATGTTGTAGAGTACGGATGGTAAAAATTGTGTTCTCCACTAGAATGTATAAAGTGCTCACAGTTTTTCTTTTATAAAGTGTTGTGTTTATAAATGTGCAAGTATAAAGGGAAATAAAAAGAAGCGAAACTTAAAAAGTAAATTCTGTGAGCTTTTTTTTAAATTCTTGTCTTATCACAACCTAAAAAGAACTTGTGTTTCTATAGTGCGACTGAAGCAGCCGAGGCAAATAACTTTAATAATATTACGTAAAACAAGCATCATCTTTACTACAAAGTTTGGCGTCCCAAGCATCAAACAACATTAAGGTGTATCTTAAAAACGTTGGTTTAATTACTTCTTCAAAGTGACGCACATACGTGGGGATTCTCACATCTCATATCCAGCATCCAGCTAAATAAATTTTTCAAAGTTGGCAACAAATACAACGAGGTTCAATTCATTCTTCAAATTGGCGTCCTCAACGTGGAGCTAAATAATTACATATCAACACACT
Source organism: Deroplatys truncata (assembly GCA_030765065.1). NCBI lineage: Eukaryota > Metazoa > Arthropoda > Insecta > Mantodea > Mantidae > Deroplatys > Deroplatys truncata. The sequence goes on from CM060981.1 coordinate 175,287,973, forward strand.
ATTTCAAATATACGTAATAATATTTACGTAAGCCAAAAATCAAATCTCAATTATCAAGTATCTCAACTATTTCAAACCTTAAAGAGCACTTCTTTTGTTTTTAGGGGGCTTTTAGTTGAAATGGGATTTAATTTCAGATTAAACAGCGAATCCTGGGCTTGAGTTTAATTTTTAAAGTGAATTTCGATATAAAGCTCAGGACTTAAAGTACTTACAATATTGTAAGTCGCCATTGGGGTATGTCATCTCAATGCATTTTGGGATCTTCTTGTGGTTTACCTGTAAAAATGCGAATCAGCTGGAGAATTTAGTGTCTTGCCCGCATGTTGCCATGGTAGCTTAGTGGTTAAAGCAACCGGACGGAGACTGGGATATCCGTGGTTCAAGTCCCGGCAATGGCATTGAATTTTTCAGTCGCCTGATTCTACCTTTCCAAGCCTGTCCACGCTTGTGTGGAAGAAAAATTAATTGAATTTCGATAGCCTATGTTTTACACTAGTCATAAGTAACCAATAGATAAGTTGCTACGTTAGCTCAAATCTGAAATTAAGCTTAATAGAGTTTTAACTATAAAATCCGGGAATGAAAAGTGCTTGCAACATTAGAAATCCCTTTTGGGTATTCGCTCTACTATGCATAATGGTTTTGAAGTTCCAAGTATCTCAACTATTTCAAACCTTAAAGAGCATTTCTATTGTTTTTAGGGGTCTTTTAGTCGAAACAAAATTTATTTTAAGGTTAAATAGCAAATATTGGGATTGAGTTTGGTTTTTTAAAGTGAATTTCGATAACCTATATTTAACACTAGTCATAAGTAAACCATAGGTAAATTGCTAAGTTGATTCAGATCTAAAATTAAGCCTAATAGAGGTTTAACTATAAAATCCGGGAATGAAAAGCGCTGCGTCATTAAAATGACTTTTAGGGATGATATCTCTAGTATTCGCTCCACCCTTGAAGGACTACGGGATACCTTAGTCAGATGGAAATATCTAATGCGCATATGTCACCTGGCTATTAGAGCTCAAGCGTTAACAACATCGGCCCGCAGATCCTAGGTTCGAGTACCAGCGGTGAAATTTTACATTTGAGATCTGATTCAACCTACTAAACTGATTTATTTTACCAACTTTTTTGGACATAAAACCCAATGAAATGTTTCAAAGCAAAAAGCCAATATTTTATTCCTGTACTTAAATATAGCGGGGGTCACCTGTCCCTTATTACTGCTTGTGTGTAACCTGTAGCTTATAGACTAACCTGGAAACAGTAACACCCCTTCAGGATTAGCAGAACAATACTACCCTTGAATTGACGCTCTAGAAGTTAGCAGTATTGCTTAGCGTGTGCTTTCATTTTTGTTAAGACTCTTGAACTATTAAACTAGTACTAAGAAGCACTTGTGTGTGCCAATGCTATGTGACAAGTGGTTAACGCGCAGTGCCATTCCTGTGAGTTGCAAGAAATTCGATTCATGTTCGAGTCCTCCCAAGGTTTTTCATTTCTTTTTCCTTGACCTCATGACACATAATAGGAGAAAGTCTAACACTTTTAATTTCCATATGCTTTCGTTTTCTCATACTTGAAATATATATTTGTTATGTAATTTGTCCTACCTTGGCATTTAATTACAAGAAATGAAAAAATATGATGTGAAGTACTCACGTGTCTTTCTCTACTCACTCTTCTACAAAATATTCTTACAAAAGCTTATTCTTCTAACTACTTCTTAATATAGATAAACCTTTATTACTCACACAATTCACTTTAGCTAAAAGAAGAATACAGTAAGCTAAATGAATATTCAAATCCTTTGAAATCCAGTCACTATGTGATTGCTTTGAAATTCTGTTCTCTTTACATTAACATGAAAAAGAAAGAAAAGAATAATAATAGTGATTTGTAGCTGAGAAAAGTATAAACTAATTGAAAATTCAAATCAATAACAAAAAATATCTCGGAAGTGGTTAACGCCACAAAAAATACATAAATTGTGTTTTAACCCGATCTGCCTTTTTGTGCAGTAAGATTTTGTCTATTTCTTATTGTTTACTCATTATTGAAAAGTCATTCAGAATAAAGAGAACTTCACAGGATAGTACCAGAAATTTCAAGGTATGCATTTTATTGCTATGAAAATAGGTAAAACATATGGTATTTTAATTAAAATTGCTAGAACCATTTTTGAGAAAATAAATAACAAAGGCTTTTCCATGTAAAGGGTAGTTTAGAGTGGAGGGATTTTCTTCAAAATCTTTGTGTCGCATCCTTGGAAGATCCAGAACTTAAATATGAAGTTATGCTGTTCACAGATATACACACATGGACCTTTTCTAAACAGGATTTTGTTTTCGGTTCGGGGGGCCTCAATGTATTTCCGGTGAAATCTCAACATCGAATTTTTAGTAGAATAAAATACTTTTCTTTACTTACTGTAAGTATGCAGCAGAGACTTAATAAGAGAAGAATGCCTAATGAGCATGTATTCAGGTTCAACCAACATGCAAATATAGTATTTTAAACGTGTTATATTGCACTACGCAGAAGAAAGTATCAAATATTTACCTATTCACCTACTCTTTGATTGCAAAGAAAAACACTTTAATCCTCATGATTTAAGAATACTTCTTCTCAACATCAATTAGGTAAAGCGTTTGACACTTACACAGGAACCTAGAGCGTATTCATGAGACTTCATTTAGCAAAGCAGCTAATCAAACTGACCTTCATTGATACAGATATGTGCGCGACCCCGTAATGACAATCTGGCACGTAGTAACATCTGGAGTGTAACAGACCTGAAGGCCTCACTGATCAGTTGTCGAAGTTGATTAAGGTTCTCCGGTCCCCATGAATTGTGTCTTCATTACTCGTGCACACTTGCCTTGAGGACGAACAAGCTCAGTTGTTTTGCTCTTTGCCGAGTAGCTAGAGGTCAGCAAGGATGAAAGAGATGTTCTACAACATGGAAGTTTGTTGCTTTTGATTTTAACACTAATGGCTCTAACGATGTTTATGAAAAATACCACATGTTTAAGCCATTTTCCATTACAAACCTAATTTAAATCTTAATTTTTATGGGAATACCTGTGTAGTCCTCTTTATTATGAACGAATAATTAGTAAACCGTAAGAGATGTACAAAATCTCACTACACAAAAATGCAGATCTCGTTAAAGCACACACATATCAAATGTGATTTTTTTGTAGCTTAACCACCACTTTCGAGATATTCTTCGTTATTGGTCTGAATTTTCAAACACGTTATACTTTTCTCAACTGTAAATCACTACTCTGTTCTTTCTTTCTTTCTTTCTTTCTTTCTTTCTTTCTTTCTTTCTTTCTTTCTTTCTTTCTTTTTCATGTTAATGCAAAGAGCAGAATTTCAAAGCCATCACATAGCGACCGGCTTAGAAAAGGTTTGAATATCGCCTTAGTTTACTGCATTCTTCTTATACTTACAACGAAATGTGTGAATAATGAAGGTTTATCTGTATTTATATAAAAGAATATGCTTTCGTAAGAATAGCTTATAGAGAAGGTCATGTGAGTGCTACAAATCAGCATTTGTTATTTCGTGTAATTAATTGTCAAATTTGGACAAGTAAACATCATAATAAGAGAAAGAGAAAACAAAAACATAAGCAAGTTAAGTAATTTCGGATTTCTCATCTATTTTGTGTTATGTGATCTCTAAAGTGAATTTGAGGGAAAGGAAAGAAAAAACCTTGGGTGAATTCTAACATGAATCGGATATCTTGCAACTCACGCCGATGGTACTGCGGATTAACCACCAATCACATAGCATTGGTACACACAAGTATTTTCTGTTAGCATTTGAGGTCATTTTAGTAGCTCAGGAATCTTAATAAAAATTTAAAACACACGGACAGTAAAACTACTGTCTTCTAGAGCGTCAGTTCAAAGGTAGTATTGTTCTCTTAATCTTGAAAGAGTGAGATTGGTGTTTTCAAGTTAGTCTATAACCTACAGGTTACACACAACTAAATAATAAGAGACATGTGACCTCCTCAGTATTTAAGTTCAGGAGCAATATATTCGCCTGTTGCTTTGAATCCTTGATTGCGTTTTCAGCCAAAAATGTTGAGAAAAAAATTAGATCTCAAAAGTACAATTCAACCGCCGGTATTCCAACCAGGGATCTTTGGGTAGATGATCTTAACACTTGAGCTGTAACAGCGAGATGTCTGTATGCGTATACCAAAATGCATTGCTCATTATATGTCTCTGTCACATTTGAAAATACATTTGTTTGGCAACGAGTTGTTAATTATTCAACAAAGTATCACGTCAGTGAGCCCGATGTCTCTAAGAGGGACATTTAGCCTTCCTGTTTGCTTACTTTTCGTACGTGGTTAAATTGCCTTTCTCATGCTGACCTGTATAAACACATAACAGTACTGAAGACATGCCAATTTTGATGATACCTGACTGGTTTTGGAGAGGGGGATGCGCTAATGACTGTGCGAGTGCTGAGAAACTCTTATATTACAGTCACCCTTCATTACCTAGTCTCTCAATACAGTTGTACTTGTTTCCAGCTGCACTTTTGGCAGTAAAACATGAAAAATATCCTGATATCTTCGGCCGTCCTTACTTCGCTGACTTCCGTGTTGTTACAAGCGGGTGTTGGTTGTTTTCTAAATTTCATGTTTCAACCTAAACCAGATTTTAAGTAGTAAGTTTCAATTGTTATGGTTTTGAGATTAGGCAGTTAAGGATTACCAACTGCCGTGTGGAATATAGTGCTATCCCTTTCTATTTTCCATGTTTCAACTTAAAGAAAATTCACTGTATATTTAAAGCTGTTTTATTGTTTAAACTTTAAGAGTACTTTTATTCGTGTGTTGTATCTTCAGTAAAGCTCCTATACGAAAACAATGGTTGTAATCTACTGAAACAGAAAATTAATTACTCGCTGTCGATAAACCAACGTTTTTCTTTTACTTCGGGAATATGTTTGCTGATATCCTGTACTCTGTATCCTTGCACATCCACTCAGTTTTCTCAGAAAAGATAGCAATGGATATGCAATTAAAGTTTTCTCTTACTTTGTGAAACTCTGAAGACGTGCTAGTTAAAGTTTCCCTAGTAATGAAAGGCTTTATTCACTAGAATTTCCATAACAGCTAAGAAAAAACATCCAGCGTGCAATAAAAAGCTTTAAAACCCTGAACATTGTATGGAGAAACCATCACTATGGTTGTATAAAAGTAGGTTAATATATTAAAGACACGGATGTTATTAGTTCGACGTTTTATTACGCAGAGTGAAAATAGATATAAAATGTTTACACACAGGTATAATGAAGACAGAACATTCATGGGTATGTTTGTGCAGAGTAATGCTGAAAACATTCAAACGATTTAGGATTTTCTTTTACCATTGAAAAGCCCTCACGTGCGCCGAATGACGCTTAATACGTATTTAAAGCTGGAGTATAATATAAGCTGAAACGGGATCTCTGTTTCGGTAATGGGTTGATCTTGTAGTTCTCTGATGATCTGGTAGTCTCTGATGCTGTAACTTGTAATTGCCAGATTTGAATTTACCGAGTTGATGAAATCAGTTGGTAGTATTGTGTCTGCCTGGTTTGACAGAAATTATTTTTGGCGGATACTTTACTCCACTTAGCTACAGTTTAAATTTTACAGCCTGTGTTGTGCTTTACAATTCTTATTAAAATTTTATTTTAATTTCCTTTATTTTAATTTACTTTGTTTGTTCGGTGTAGTTTAAGTGATTTAAAATAGGTGTAGCTTAGTTAACAGCAATCCACTCTTATACAGGGTTGCTTTGCATGTTTTTGTTTAAAGGTAAGACATTTAAATGGGAATAGAAATAATAGTTTTCACTGAAAGGTGATATATTTTCTCGAGATCAATGTGAATGATAAAACGAAGAACAACAGTTACCTTTTTAATTCAGTTTTATTTACTTACAATTTTTATAATTCTGCTTGTTGACTCTTTATATTGGTTCAAAAATTAATTATTGATCATCTCTTGTAGAGATGGCATGCAATATACTTTGCCTTACAAGTAAATACTTTAATTGGGCGTTGCTCAAACCGTCTTGTTTGCGAAAAATCTTTATTAAGTAATCAAAAAATATTAAATGTTGTTTACTTATCGAAGCTTGCTTGCTAAGCATAACGAACTAAATTACAACTTATCTAAAATTCTAGAAGTTAAATAATCACATATTAATATAAATAGCATATTAATAATTCAAATTCATTTTAACATATCTCCTTTTCCCCTTCTATGTCATTGTTTAAAATATTGCGAATGCAATGTCTTTCGTCCTTTCTTTATAACGTATTTCCCTTTCGACGTTATTTGTTTTTATTTTTACTTCTCTTTTATAATTAATACAGCTTTTAATTGATTTTGCACAATACATAAGTAGTTTTTGCGAATATTATTTTAAATATGGTACCTTCTAACAATATTAATTGATACTTATTATACAATTTATTCATAATAATGATATATGTCTGAATCATTGTCCATCCCTTGGATTTGTAATTAGAGTACGTCTTAGTAATTTATTAAATACATCCATTACTTTAATTTCATTTAAGAATTGCATCAAAGCTGTGTTGTATGGCGAGATTGTATGACTTTCTTCTTAAGGACCAAAAGATAGGTGTAAAGTCGCTAAAATCTATGTAAACCCTGGTAGGATATGTTTAAATATATATATTTATTTATTTATTCTAGCAGTGTTTAACGCCCGTTCATACCACATAGCTTAGACGCTGGATTATGCATGACACTATTACTATAATTGGGAAAGGATGTTTGGGAAGGAAACACTCCAGACCTAGGTTTAGAATATCTCCCGTGGATTTGATAGTTATGAGGTCAGGAAAACCTGGAGAAACGCTCCTGGTGGCTTTTGAACCGCGGATCTTCCGTTCACGAGTTTCAAGTGGTAATGACGTCGACCACCCATGTCGGTAGTAAGTGCCTGTGATTTCATTGAGTATTATCGGAGAATAGTTTTGATTGGTTCAGACTTAGTGTTTTACGAATGGGGTATTTAGAAATTTCCTACCCTGAGGCATTTCCTACCTCTTATATACAATTTAACGCCATTTTATCTGCTGCAGAAAAGTTTAGTACGTCTATATTACAGGCTCCTAAAGCAGGTGTCACCTTACAGCTTTAAAGAACTGCCTTACCCTAATTCTTAACCCTAAAGTACGCTACATGTTTCCGTATCTACTTCTACCCATCATTTTCTACCTCTGACATATATAGAAATAACCTCATTCAGCAATGTAGGTTAAATTTCTTACATTAACGCTATAGCATCCGGAAAAGAATTCTTGGATACGAAATTCCAAAGATAATGCACATTTTCCAATCGTTGTGTAGAAATCTGCAACATTTAAGCGATTTGGGGAAAACGTTAAACATACCCTTAGGAGCAGGAAAAAAGTATAATCTACCTTTTAACTTTCAACCTTATTATTATCAACTCCTTACTTATAACTTGATCGAGTTTGGACACAACTTTAAAAATTATGTCTCCATACAAACTCCAAAAGTGATACCTATGCATTTTCTCAAACCTCTGCGTACAAATTTCAGTTGTTTGACTGATTTGGATAAACTATGGGTCCAAAAAGAATATAGACCGAATTACAGATTTCAAACCTTGCAAACAATTCCTGTTTCCAAACTCTTAACCCAAATATAAACCATTTGGTAGACTTGGAGTTTAGAACCCATTCTCAAAAACTACACTTTTTGTTATATTCACTCCTTATTTGCAAATCCTCGAGTTTTGACCTATCTAAATAAAACTTTACACATTAAACTATAGGTCCAGGAGAAAATTACAGGCTGATTTATAACCTTCTAGAATTGAGAACATGAACGAAAATGCAATTGTGCTTACGTATAAGCATTTCTGATAGAAAATGTTATGTATAGGGTGATTTAAAGAATTAATACACTTATTTCTTCAATTGTTTCAAAACGAGTTATGCTAATGACAACTTATTATATCTGAAATGCAAATGAATTTTGGGAGATTATTTACCTCTATTGCAAATGTCCTCCATCCTGCATAAGGCACAACTCAACACGTCGATCCATGTTATTGGACACTCGTTGGAGGACTCTATTGTCAATAGCTTGAATCTCCTGTGAATTGTTGTGCTTCAGATCCTCCCTGTCTTTTAAGTAACCCCATAGAAAGAAGTCCGGCGATGTCAAATCCGGAGATCTCGGTGGTCACAGTTTCTTGGAGATTATCCGGTCGTAAAAGAAACTTGCAAGTGCCATGGATTCATTTGATTTATGGCATGTAGCACCGTCCTGCTGAAAATATCCTTGACTCAGCTCTACATTGTCTAGTTGCTCAGCAAACTCCATGAAAATCCGTCGATACTCTGCAAAGTTCATTGTTTTCAAAAAAGATTTGTCCCACTATTCTCTGTGCGGATATTGCGCGCCAAACTCCGATTTTAACCGGGTGCATAGGTGCTTCATGAATAATATGTGGATTTTTGCTAGCCCAATAGCGTGAGTTATTTGAGTTCACATAGCCGGATAAATGGAACCATGCTTCATCTATGAACCATGTGGTGGACAATATGGCAGTATTTTGCACAATGAACGCCTGAAACCAACGGCAGTAATTCCGTCGTCTATCCCTATCTGGTTCCTGTAACTGATGGACGACCGTAATCCTAAACGGCTTTAGACCTGCACTTTTCACAGTTCTCTGACACATTGAGTAGCTGCACCCTGACTCCTGCGACAAACGTCTTAATGATATTTTGGGTGACTGATCCATTCGTGCTCTTACGTCAAGAACAACCGTAAGAAGCCTAGATGAACGAGTTTTGCCTTTTTCATCCACCAGAGATCCAGCTGTTTCCAATTTGTTTACCAGTCCCAGTATTGTGTTTCTTTGGGGAGGATTACAAACATAAAATTCTGGCTAGTATGCCCTTTGAGTAGCTGTAATTGAATTCGTAATCCAGTATTGCTTTACAAGGAAGAGTCGTTCATGTAATGTATACTCCATTTTCACGTTGACTAGAACAAAACCTCAAAAACAGATGCCGACAATAAAAATAACAATTACGAATAAAACGTGAACATCTGCGCATCTAGTGACAGGCAATCGAAATTCCAGAATATTCTGCTTAATTTATTGCTAAAACTGGGATTTGAGTGAATTTAGAATATAGTAATTAAAGAAAGAAATGCTTCAGTTCTTCCTAAATCAGCCTGTAGAATTGGGAATTAATATCAGTAATTCAAAATAATAACTCTAAATGCCATTAAATTACCATTTCAACTGCAAAGAGGTCAGCCGAAGTGTGACGTCCCATCTATGTTGTCGCTATTACTAGAAAGAATATACCACGTTGAGCTATGTGAAACGGAGATGCATTGTGCTTACTTCCTATTACTTTAATGAACGGTGTTGTTAACTGTAGATTTTGTGTAACATATGTAGCAGAACATTTTCGTTTAGGATTCAACATGAATTCTAACAGATATTGAAGCAGAAAAACTACAAATCGTGTATCTGTGCACTAATACATTGCATAATTCCAGCAAATTGTTTATTCGCGAGCTAAAATGAGGAAAGAAAGAAATATGATGAAAGAATTATTGTATTCATGAATTTCTTTACTCACTTGTTTACAAACTATTTTACGAAACCTTAAACTTATAAGTATCCTTTTTAATGGAGATAAAATCCCATTACAAGTCATTGAAGGTTCAAGAAGGTTATATCGGGATAAAGCGATTGTCATATCTTTAAAAAGCAAGTCTATGTGATGAGTTTAGAATTCTATGATCTTTGCATTACTACGAGAAGAAACCGAATAGCAATTTGTCACTTGAATATTCAATTCAATGGCAAAGAATATCTTGAAAATTGTCAAAGTCACAAAAATTTTGTTTGACATAAACTGTGTGCAGTAACAGGATATGCATTTTTTGTAGTAAAATTTCGTCTATCTCTTACGGTTTACCATTTATACAAAAGCATTCAGAATGAAGAGGACTTTACAGGCTGCACCCAAAAAAGTTAAGATATAAAATGTATTGTTATGCAAACATCTTAAACATATATTTTTATCAACAAAATTAGGAGGCACTTTTAAGAAAATAAAGAATAATGAATTTTTTTTCTTGTAAACAGTAGTTTGGAGTAGGGGGATATTGTTGAAAAAGCTCGTGTCGCATCCTTGACATTTGGTGTTTAACCAAATTCTCGTTGTTGAGATATGCTGTTCTCTCTCTCCCATATGTTTCTAAAAGTGTATTTTTTAATTTAGGATTCTCAAAACGTCTATGTACTTTCGGTGAAATCTCGGTACGGAATTTTTGAGTGGAATACAATACTTCCTCTACGTGCTATACTGTCCGTTTAGCAACGTTTTAACTGGGAGATTATGTGGCTTATCTCACAGAAATAGCTTTAGCTGGTAGGAGGGGTATACAGTATGCTGAGTTCATGCCGCGTATGACGCGTACGTTGAAAAACAGCCGATAGTCTTTCCTCTATTGCACGTATTTACCCCTCACTTGCTTCAGATCAAGTAAGCAGCACCTCCTTTCAGTAGCTAAACCCGTACCTACTTGGAAGGGCATACCAACCCCTAGCTAAAACGTCGCTGAGCAGACGGTAGGTAAGTAATAGAGGAAGTAAAAAGGAGGAGCAAACGAATCTTACCATGGCGAAGAAGTGTCAACGATATCTCAGAGAAATATCCAGTTTGCTGTTGCGAGAATAATTTTGAAGTAAGTTAAACGTAATGTACAATTTCTTATGTTTTATGCTTACTTTTTTTTAATTTTAAGATGTTGAGCCATATATTTGCCACTTTTAACTTCAAGAACTGTATTTAACGTTTCAGGATACTTTGATACGTGTTTATAAAAATAGTAATGAATACAATACTATAAAATAATCTTCTTTTTCGTGTTAAACTAAAAAACAATGGAGTGAAAATCAAAATATCTGATATATGTGCTAAGAAATTAACATTTCTTGTCATCATCACAGTATTCATGTAGTAAAATAAAACCTTAGTTATTTATTTCCTTATTTCGTGTTATCCTTACGTCATCATTAGAGGTGCCTTGGAGTTCTTTTAAGCATTACATGTGTGTAATTACAAGTTGTAGTTATTTTCATTCTCCCTCATTAGCCCTGTGGTGCTCCATGTACATGTAATACACAGTAATAGGCAACAAATCCACTAGTTTAAGGAAAAGGAGCTTTAAGCCAGATGTTTGTACTAATTATTCCTTAAGAACGAAATAGGATTACGGTGCTTCACTATTAGCTTCTGAAAGCTAATTAGTTACGCGTCTTAGCTTTTTTTTTTAATCTGATTTGTTGCCACTTTGCAAAATTGTATAATAAGGTGTGTGTTACTTTAAAATATGCTTTTGATTCACTAACTTCGGCAACCACAAATCAGCCCTCACTTCTGAAAACATATACAATACTACTCGTATCATTAATACATTTACAGAGGGCAGATTAACCGATTCTATCTTTTTAAAACCTTCATCCGTTATTTCAGAAAAAAAAATCTGAATTGTAGCCTTCACACAACTTTCTCTACTCACTCCTCCATAAACTATTCTTAGAATGGCTTATTATTCTATTTATTCTCAAACCAAATAAACTTTCAATTCATATTTCGTTGTAGGATACAATTACCAAAACTAAAGACCGTGTCGCTATGTATGGCTTTGAAATTCTTACCTCTTTGCATGTCCACGAGAAAAAGCAAATAGCGACTTATCAATTGAAAAGAGTATAAGCATTTTAAAATTCAAACCAATTTCACAGAATATCTCGAAAATAGTTGACTCCACAAAAAAGGTTTATTTTTCATAAGCGCTGTATTTTAACGAGATCTACAAATTTTGTGCAGAAAGATTTTACAGCTTACCAATAATATGCAAAAGTATATCAGAATGAAGGGAATTTTACAGGCTTTTCCCGGAAAATTCAATAAATACATTTAATGGATCATGCAAATATCAAATATGATTTTCATAAAAATATTAGCGGCATGTTTTAAAAACGAGCTTAATTTTTTCCATGTATAGGGTAGTTTGGAGTAGAGAAATTTTTTGGTAAATCCTGGTATTGCCTTCTTGGAAGCTGCTGGATTTAAATAACAAGTTTAGTTTTTAACCTATTTTTCGTTCTTAAGTTATGCTGTAACAGACACAGACGCACACAAACGCGCACGCGTAGCATATTCTAAAATTGCGTTTTTAGGATACACGGGACCTTAAAATGTGCATTTCCGGTGAAATCTTGATATCCAATTTTTGGACGAAACGCAATACTTTCCCTACTCTGTCTCTTATGCCGGCAGCGTTTCCAGGAGCCCTGCGAACTCTAAGTAGAGCCTTGGAACTAAAATGTTTTTCCTTCCTTTCCATATAACGGAACATCGCAATGAAGTATCCTTTGCTGTTAATACGAGGATGAACTGTTCATTAAGAGGTTTTTTTTTATCACTTATGTATATTTCCAGTAAACCCCCCCCCCAGAAAAATTCCCAAAACAGTCCTACATCCTAGCCCGTAGAAAATTATTGGAAACTTATGCTTTAGGATCAAGTATGCATTTTAGGAACTAGGCCAATAATGCGTCTGTTGTACTTTTGAAACCTAATTTTAAGCATTTACAGCGGTTTACGTTTTGTTTATTTGTTGATCTTTTTAACTTGCACGTTTCCACGCTCAGTATTTCCTACAAACTTCATTGTTGGACACTGTTTGCAGTTGGACAGTTGTATGGTAATTGTATACCATACAAGTGACAAGTGTACAACTTTCCTGCATTCGCTCATCCACTTAACATCGATCGAGGTAGATGTGATACGCTCTCGTTTTTATTGTTCTAAAACTGGTTCAGCTTTACCAAATGTCCCCGCATAAATGCGCGGTGAAGTGGATACATTCTTTTAACTGTTTTGCTGACTTCTTCGTAAAGCTATGCTCAAATCTAGGGTATATGAACCAATGGAAAGTAAAGTAAAGCTTCATCCGATCAAGATGCTTTTATTACCACTCACATCATAAGGATGCAACAGATGAAAAAAACAAAATACTATGAAACCACAAGTATCAACTTATAACACGAAATGAGTTAGCACAGATTTTTGTTACATAAACTCATTCAAAATACAAAATGAGTTTCCATACATATCCAAGGGTGACTTGTGTCATTTTCTACAATCTAAGAGTATATCGGCAATTAATTCATTTTACACGTATGCATTACGTACCAAGTGAATTCTAAAACTGTAAATAACTGAGATGAGTGGTGTGTTTACGTTGGTTTGGGAGTAACTCACATCAGCTGATAAACATTCCTGAAAACCGAAATAGGGTTCTTGACGTCGTCCGTACTGTGGAAAATAAAGAGACCACATCACAAGAAAGTTGTGCCAAAATATGAGTAGTTACGAGGTTAAACGTCGAGCGCATGATCCGTTTTATTTCATTTTGCTGAATTATTTCCTTAAAATCTGAAAAAGATTGTGCGACTGTTCAAATACCCGGGTCCTGCAAAACCGAAAGACATACTGAGTTGTTTTCTTATATCCCATTAGTATGTTTGTTGACATCGTCAAGGACCAAACTCACAAAACATATTATGAGGAAGCACAACCGAGCGAGGTGGCGTTGCGGTAACGCGCACGACTAGTATTCGGGAGGACCCGGGTTTGATTCCGGGCAACCCCCCCTCTGGCCCATGGGTTTTATCGGGGGTTTTCCTGGATCGTTAGGCGAATGCTAGAATGGTTTCTTTCAGCCCTGGAATTTCCTGTCCCTCCATTTCGTTCCATTCATAATTTAATTCATTCTTCACCCGTTGGGTCAGGTTTGGAAGTGTCGGCGATGGTATTTTGGTGCGGCGTGATAGGGGAATAGGATGCTTTCTGTAGAATGTTTCCGTTCCTCGACCTCCGGCTGGTTGCCGGGTGATAAGAACCGCATTGGACTCCTCTATGTGGGGCGGGTTCCCGAATCTGCCTGTCCGACTGTAGGGGTGTCTCAATCTGGAAACTTTAGGGACCTTGTCATTGCAGTGCCCTCACTCCTGGTTCGGCCACCCGGTGTCTCCTCTCATACTCTCCTCCCTCCGAGGGCGCCCCCTCGTGGGACGTAGGTATAATATCCTCCCTGTATTTGGTGCTGAGTCCCCTCCGATTGTAAGTGTAATGAGGAAGCACAAGAGAAGGATGACAGTGACGACGGTGTCATTGAATAAGCCAAAAACCTTCGTCTTTATTTTAATATTATTGAAGAAGTTTTGTTGTGGGACAAGACTGATGAATCTTCACAGTACTTTCAAGAGAGATATTACATCCTCGTAAATATTAGCTAGACCACATATAATACAAAAATGATAACATGTCTAAGGTTTTTGTATACTTAAAAATAATATTTCTACCTATTTGTATAAATCATTAGTTTGATGAATTTGGCTGAATGAAACCATTTAAAAATTACTTTTATTGAAACAAGCAAATGTTGAATTCGCCCTTTATCTTCGCAATGCCTCATATGATTGTGTTGTTACCACTTACGTCATGTCCATATGTTTGAAATCTTCCAAGGTAAATAAACACACTAGAAAATCCACAAGAGGGTTTCTGAATGTGTTCTCTAATGACCGGGGTGGGCTGGGAGATCAAACGATTACAGAACGCGATTGAAGTATACGAGGGGCAATATTTATATTTTAGCCTTGGCAACCCTGAATGTTGTAGGAGCCATCTGACGTTTCCAATAGAAAGTTTGACATTTTTTACGATAATCTACTTCAAACATTTTGTCAATAGAGCTGTAATTTGTTTTGTTCACACCAACTTGAAAATTGTGTGTCAACAAAAACATGGAATTAACTCGGGAAAATGTTCTGCTATGATTTATTGCGACCTTCGACGTGGATTATCAAGACAAGAGTGCATCGATCAACTAACTTCCACATTTGGCGACGAAGCTCCATCCTTTGCAACTGTGAAACGTTGGTATAACGAATTTAATCGTGGCCGCCGTTCGCTCAATGATGAAGTTCGTGAAGGTCGTCCTAAATCAGTTGTACCAGAAATCATTGATGCTGTGCAAAAAATAATAATGAAAGATCATCATGCGACATATTGTGAGATTGAAGCAACCCTAGGCATTAGTTCCACCAGCATATATAAAATATTGCGTGATAATTTAGCCGTGAAAAAGGTTTGCTCTCGTTGGATCCCACATAATTTGACGCAATCTCAACAAGATGCTCGTGTCGATTGGTGTACAAAATGCTCAAGAAATACAATGGCGGTGCCTCAAAAGACGTATATAAGATTGTAACAGGTGACGAATCTTGGATCTATGCTTATGAGCCGGAACGTAAACAGCAGTCGATTGTATGGGTGTTTCAAGAAGAAGCAAATCCGACAAACGTTGTTCGCACTCGAAGCACTTCGAAGCAAATGGTCGCCTGCTTTTTCAGCAAAACTGGCCATGTGCGAACAGTGCCTTTGGTGGAACGTAAAACGGTCAATGCAGAATGGTACACAACAATTTGTTTGCCGGAAGTCTTCGGCGAAGTAAGGAAAACCAACAAGAACCGTAGGATCGTTCTTCATCAAGACAATGCGAGCGCACACCCATCTCGTCTAACAACAGAGTATTTGAAGGCTCAAAAAATCGAATGGATGTGTCATCTGCCATACACTCCTGATTTGGTACCCAATGACTTCTTTTTGTTCCCGAACATCAAGAATAAATTGCTTGGACAACGATTTTCGTTGGCAGAAGAAGCCGTTGATGCCCTTCAAAAACCATGTTTTGGAGGTGTCTCAAGAAGACAGGAATAAATGCTTTGACAAGTGGTTCAAATGGATGCAAAATTGAACTGATCATAAAGCAGAATATTTTGAAAAACAATAAAGCTGTTTTCAAGCAGAATTTTTTTTGTTTTAATTATTAGGCTCAAAATATAAACAGTGCCCCTCGCAAACATTAGTATTGCTTGTTTACATTTTAACTTCTTTTGATCAATTAATTACATATTTTTCAGAAACCAATGCTCCCATTTGTTCATAATATTTTAAGGAGTACGGGAAGCGTAAGGAATCTTCATTTTTTCTCCTCTCACTCCAATTAAAAAAAAAGGAACCCAGTGTGAGTGGCATATGTAAAACTGTACCCAAAGGCCCAACTGTAAGGTAGCTAACAAATGTATTTCCGGTACTGTTTAATAAATACATATTTACTATTAATACCACTAATTATCCTGTTTAACGATTCTGTAATTTTAAATATTCGATAACTTATCATTTAAAGTTCAACATTTATGAATAGATTGTGTACTTCTTTTATTCGTAAAAAATGTTTTCCAAGTTAAAATATATTTTAAATATTTTTAACCATTAACGAAAGAACTGGCAGCTTTAAAGCGATTTGGCGATACGTCTACACTCAATAGACGTTTGAATTATACCTTGCAAATTGGACACGCCCGTTATAACTGAGACTGTGATGTCAATCAATTAGAATAAAACTCGAGCCACAGGCTGCAGAACTGAAACTGAGAAGTGATGTTCTGTTTTCCTTCTTTAGAAGGTATCTGAGGTCACACGACTACAATCCCTTTCTGAGAGTACAACGCTGAAAAGAAATATGCTGGTTGACACGTGTTAACCATGCAAGTATTGAGTGCTTAATTATGCTGTCGAGCGCAGGCGATAGTTTTGTCTCCATCTTACGTGTTTTAATTTGTTTTTTGAGCTTACGAAAATGTATATTACATTTTAGACTACAAAGAGATTATGGCGATGAACATGACTTTCTTAAACTAAATTAACCGAGCGCGCGCGCGCACACACACACATATGGTTATAAACAGTAAGTGCCTACGTTACGAATTCGCGTAAGCATGGTTGTATGTTGGTGGGGAGTCCAAGAGGAAAGGATGCGTCATATAGTTAGCTATCTTTTTCATTCTGAGCGTCTGTCGACATTCCTAAAAGAAAACCACTTTAGGAGATCTTAAAGATATATACCAGGAACCACTTTAACAGCATTTTGGGGGGGGGAGTTAAATTTTAACGATCATTAATAGTATTATTTTCATATTTCTTACGTACAATATTCAAGTGTTAAAGATTTGTATGCCTTTGGCAACTAGTATTTTTGTTTTTCAACATTTTCTACTCATTGGTAGGAGGTTTGAACGGAGGTTCCTACTACAATGAACATAAATTGTATACATGCACTTATACTTACTATACAAAACCAGTTCGCATAACATAGTGCTATTCAGAAGAGAATATTACGGCTTAGAATTTGTTTATGTTTCTAAATTACTCTGCTAGAAATGTAAGTTTCTAATTTCGTTTACGTGCAAAACTGGAAAAGCTTCTTATGGGAAAAATAGAAGTACATTTAGTTCAAAATTGTGGTTATGTGCAAATATGACAAGAGTATAGAAAATACTTGTTTTACATTTTTATTGCAGATTATATTTCATTGGACATATAGAACAATATATCTTTCAAGACTTTTTGTGTGTTAATTTAAGCCACTTGAGGAACAAATGAAGAGGGCTTGTTATGTCATGTGCATTATATTTTGTAAGATCTTTAAGATAAATAACAAAGGTTTGTAAAAATACAGAGATGAGTGGCAAGGAGAATATAGGTAAATTATATCAATTTAAAGGTCAAAGTTTCCCTTTGAAACTGCTAAAAAAATGTTCTCTTTTACTTTCTAACAATTCATCATCTGGCATACACAAGTTTCTCCAAAAATCACCATCAGAAACAGGATGCAAGCCTGTTACAAGACAATAAAGGCATTTGAAAGTGTAAGGGCGTAAGCTGTAATGCAGATGCTGAGAAAAGTTATACTTAAAAGTTTTACACGTTTTTCTTGTATTAAACAACTTCAGTATGATATTGTCTTTTATTTTTTTCAGTAAACCGCATTTTATACAGGGGAATTTGATACTTACAGTGTGAGACGCTCCTTTGCATTAAACATATTTGAGCCACGGTTTCCCTTGTTTTCCATAAAATCACATAGTGTAAAAGTTAATGTCAATAAACAACTTTATCACGAGAATTTTACACTAATATCATGAAAAGTTATCATGTATATTCGTTCAAATCCCATTCTCATTGGACACTTTTATATATCACTCACTTTCACCATCACATTAATAATTTTTTACATATAATTATTAGCCTAATTACACATCCTGAGATTAAGCATTCCTTGCACAAATATAAGTGTAATACTTCAGTATTGACGTAATCAGGTCTGTATTTTCAGAGAAAACCTATTCCATGCATGTGAAAAGTATAACCAATGCAAAGAGGTTTTTGATACAAGAGTGAGCTATCAGTGAGAACATCTTCGTAACATATGGATGGATTGGGAAGATCGTACTGGTCTTAGCTCCTTTTAGTCTAGAGATAATTTCTCCAGTCCTTGCTTTGTGGAAGAAATCATTCCATACGAAACACTTATGTCATCAATCCCGTTCAGATTGTTATGTTTGGATGCTCAACACTTCTGATTCAATCGACAGCCCAATACTCTATAGTATCGGTAATCAGCTGAAACTTTGGGAGAGGGAAATTTAACCTTGGTAGGTATTATTTATACATTTGAGTGTAAACGACCTATATATTATACTTCAATTTATAATTATCACAAACCTAAACAAAAATGAACACACAGGCAACATACTAATGAAACTACGTAGAGAACTGCAATTCTGCAGCATTATTTATTTTTCTTTTACGTTAATTAACTCCGCAAATATACTTCTTGTCCAGAAAGTAGGTTTATAACATTCAAGTGCAATGCTTCTATGTTTCTTCTGTGAGAAACAGTGCAGGTTAATAAGAAGGAAAAAGACTCCTTGATCTTTTTATCCTTTAATTCTTCATTATATAGCGTCATTAGTGAACTTCGGCGAGAAGTTGCAGTAAAGTAAAAACTTTGTCTATATATTTCCTCTCTTTTGAATGACGGGAGAAAATTGAGTAAGAAAATAATCACACGTAGCAAAGCTGAGAACAGATTTCCACGGAAATAGGGCTGTTTCCGGTCACGGAAATGCCTTGTCACAACCACCTCTGCTTTATTCATTTCACTACCTGTGGGAAAATCAATGAAAGGCCCTCCAGAGTGAAATCCATAAACTACCTTGTTACGATAGAGTAGTCCTTGAGAAAGAAGTGGACAAATGCTGACTGAGATGTTGATCATTTAACAAGAAAAGAGGCCTATAAGGAAATGTAATTTACTAAAGATTTGAAGGTAGAAGCTAAATATGGGAATAACTTTCAAACGTTGTAGTTGAGGTTAAACAAAGAACTTCACTATCCCCAGTTTCAATAAACATAATAGTAAAAGCAGCATTTATTAGAAATCTTATTAACTGATGAATACATCTTTTATAAATACCCGCATATGTTTGCGAAAGTTCATTTAATAGATATCAGTAGATGCACACTATCTTATTACTGTTGTCCTGATACTTTTTTTGCCAAAACTTCAAACACGTCTGGTGTGAAATATTTTATATAGACATAATGTATGCTTCATTAGAAACTCTGTACATACACATTGTCAGAGTTTCTATTTTATTATATCGCTCCTGAGGCTACCTGGTTGAAGCAACATTCCTTAACACTAACACGTCTTATTACATTACTGAAGATTCAGACTAGTTCAAACCAAATGTCCAGGTTCTTAAAATCGAAGATACAAATAAATTCTGAGACTAGTTGCATAATAGGAAATAAAGCTACATTATTCATATTTGGCCTCAGTTTCTTTCGAAGTCATTTTCTAAGGTATCCACATACTGATCTTAGTACTTCTGCAAGTTTTAGAATACCCTCTGGAGGGCGTGTTCTTGAAACTAATCAAGCACTCCTTGTGGTTCACATTGAATCTCTTTTCCTATGTCAAAACTGTGACCCTTAGTCTCAGCTTCATCTTTGGAAGCAAAATAAAGTTGTAGGAGGCCAACTCTGACGAATATGGATGAGGGGCAACGTGGCGGTCGTGATGCGGGCGCAAAATTGGTATATTGTGAGTGTTCTGTGAACTGTCGCATTGTCATCATGGAGCATTTCTTTGTCCTCAGCCCAAAGTTCTTGCCGTTTGCAAAGAAAGCCTTCTCTCGGCGGCTTAAAGCATGATAATAAAAGCAGCATTCATAGGACCATGACGAGATGGAGACTGTTGTAGAGATGAAGTTCGGTATACGAATTATGACTTTATACAGAGTGGACCAATTAAGTTGAGGCTGTACAGTATCTCCAAAACCAAGCGTCAAGAAATGTCTTTAATAGAAGTTGCTTGAAATTGTACGGGAAAGTAAATGCCATTAGCCCTATTTTGTAGCAGGGATGAATAAGTTTTTCTTGGTATCGTGTATCTGAGTCGGAAAGGATTTGTTTTGCCGGCTGCTCAGGTAGAGGGTTATTGGTTGAATATGAGATCATATCTCAAGTAGTGTGAATAGGATGTTAATCACACTCGCATTTCTCCTTCACTGGCCCGTTTATTGTGAAGATCCACACTGCGTTCCTTTTACCGAATCCCCGTCACACAAGACTTGATTCTGCTTATCATCCCTAGCTATTATTTACCTGTTTCCCCCTTTCCATTTATCTTCTTACATCGAAAAATATAACGTTGACCGGAATTTAGTCATTTCTACCCGTCTTTCCGTACATTAACTTGACACTAACTTTCACACATATTCCGCCTCAACGCTTGACATGAAGTCTCCCAACAGTACGACACGAACTGCTTCATAACTTGACACGAAGTGATCCATCTTACACACGTCTCAAACTGCTCTGCATCCTAGATAATTTTTCTATTCTATTTTCTAGTCTCATTCTTCCTTTTTACTGTTCACTCGACTTTCATAATTTTTTATTGCTCATTTTTCTAAGGTTTACGCCGTTTCCCATTGGTTCGTTATATTTTCAAGTTGACCTTCACCGCGTCTAACATTACCATCTTATTTCTACCTGATTACCTTTTCTGTGCGCTTGACTGCATCTGACTTCCCGTCTGTTGTCTTCGTTTCCTGTGGATTTCACAAAATTCTATGTAGCTTAAGTGCTTGCTAATGTCTCCGCCTGTTTGTTCGTGAAAAATTTCTCATTTTTACAGTTTTCGCTAGTCTCTCTGAGCTCTGAAATACGCAGTTTCCTACATTTTATTTCCATCAGTTTTATTTTATTCACGTTCATTTTATGTATTCGTATCTGTTCTTTACTTAGCCTCCGTCGTTATGATTTTGTTCCCTCTTTTCTAATCCTTCATATTACCTTTATTCTTCCTTCTTATTTTTATTCCCATCCTTATTATTATGATGATTATGATTATTATTTCTCTTCTGGCGGATATCATTACTTCAGTTTGGAGGACGTTATAATGGTCATTTTAGGGTCAATATATTTCTTTAAATGGGAACTGAAACGGCAACTCTAGGCCGAGCCCGAGAACTGTAATTATAGATAATTTATTAATTAATTTTTATTGATGTTAAATCATACTATGTACATATCTTTTTCTTATACTGCTTGTATAGTTTAAGAAGGGTGATTTAACGTTATGTATGTATCTAGGTTACTAATATTAGAAGAGTTATAAATGATTTAATGTAAATAATTTAAGCGCTATGTTAAAATACTGTCCACGACGAAATGTTTTAGCTACAGGAATAGTGCCTTCGAAGGCAGAAAATCTACTTTATGACGTCTCTCTGGTCGCAGGGCCATTATTCCTACAGCGAGGGTGTAGCGCTTTTGTCCCTTTATTTGATATTTCGCCGTGACCAAGTGAGAGAGACAGATAGCTTAACGGTAAATTTAGGAAAAGCCGCGATTTATATTAAACTTGGACCAATGAGATCCCTGGAAGTTTATACGAAATAGGGAGACGCGTCGGGTGGCGCTAAAAAAATGGACCAATAGGAAAGGAAGCAGCCACAGAAGCCTGCGACTATAAATGGATCTGTTTGGAGCAAATTCGGGGCATTTCTTTTCAGTTTGGCATTTTGTCATGTGTGGTCAGGGAGAGATGTTGCAGGATGTGTGAGATATCGCGCCAAAAAGGGAATAAATACAGTTTTAAAAACACACCTAAGAACCGCTACTCGTAAAGAGATAATAAGCATATTTAAACTTCGTGTCATATCCGCGTCGCGTTTTAACAGCGGTGGACAGTATTTTAACGGCGGCAATACCAGTGTTGTATACTACGTGGGTTAGTTAAATAAAAAGAAACGGCAGTGTCATCTTTTCATAACCAAAGCACGTCTATGTCTTCTTATATCACCACCCGAGATCGACGCTTCCTTTACCAAGGATAAGTCCATGCTCCCATATAGTTTAAAGAAAATTACTGTAGCTAGCCGAGGATAAAATTGCAGAGGACCAGCACACTGCAAACTTCTGGAACCAACATGGAAGATGCATCAAGGTAAGCAACGGACAGGAGGAGGTGACTGCCGCAGAACCTACATTTATTATGCTGCTTTCTCATTAGAAAATGGTTTATAAAGGGCTGTTTATTTTGTGATGAGGAATAAGGAAACAAAATAAAAAATGTTGGATCCCAACTACGAAACGTAACCCTCAGATGAGCATCCATGCATGGTCCAACCATTCATTGCGCTCTTCGTACACAGCCATTAAGAATTTTCGTTGTTTACGTTGGTGTAAGAACAATTGCAAAGTGCTTCATACAAATGTTGTTTAGTTTGTTTATGAGGAGTGAGAAAAAAACTTAAAAGATAGATTACCATTTAAAAAAATTAAATTGTCCCTAAAATGACCATCACAACGTTCTCCAAATAAATCATGACTAATTTAATTTACTTTCTCCCATAATATCAAGCAACTGTTATCCAAGACATTTTCTTTCTGCAACGCTTAGTTCTGGAGATATTGTACAATCTCAACTTAAATGGTCCACCCTGTATAATTAGTTCAAAGATAGAGACAATCGTTATTCATATGGAGTATTAGGTTTATTCGTTGCAAGAAGTACTTAAAAATTAATTTCGAAAAAAGCAATCATGTGATATGTACCATGCACATATTTATCCATGTAAAGGTGGATATTAATGGTTGCCAACAACCTTCGTTAGCCTGTTAACGTTGTTATGTACCAAATGCCACATTCCTTGGGATCTTAAGTTGTGATAATGAAGATTTCTTGGGAAAATATTACACTGGACCGTACTTTTTCACACAGAGTAATATTTCAGTTTTTTCTTACAATTAATACAATTCTGCACTATAGTGGGTTAATTCAGTTTGCTGCATAAAGTGTGTTATTCCAGGATATGCTCAAAACAACTGTTATTCATCCCACTAAGGCCAAACATTTCGAGCAACTCCTTGCGTAGTCCATAGCAACCAATAGCTATAGATGGTGGTGAAGAATATGTATAGTCTAGCAATGTCGATTGTTATGCTGTCTATTTCTAATTTATTTGCTCCAAAATAAGTAATCCAATGGCAACCTCAACGATCAGTGTATTTGTCCTGCTTCACCTCATTTGTGCGCAATCTGGGAGTGTGGTTTTTGGTGGGACAAGATATATGACTGTTGTGCTCATTTAATGCGCCTCACGGATGAAGATTACCTCGCTAGCCCATGAAGATCATATCTTTCTTATATCCATCAAGCATTTAACCACAATACACCATGAGGTGAAGGCGAGCACTAGTCAGAAGGTGGTGGACCTTTAATGTAGTGTAAGAGTATAAGTCACCGTTACGAATATCGTTGGTTATATTGCATAGGTGAACCCCTAAGTGCCGGGAAAATTTGAGTACTAAGGGGAAAATCCATATTCCTTACTTGAGGGGCACTTCTGTCACAGGTATTTTCTCCAAAAAAGGTTTAATTACCCATATCATTGCATTTGTCTTCTTTATGCCCATCTTGTATGATACGTTTCATCCAAAAGCGTGTTTTAACCCATTCAAATTATGCGTTGAAAATGACAGTTTCAATCAAAAAGCATTTCCTCCATAGCGTATTTTGAAGCAAAAGCTATTTCCTCTAATCATGCAATCAGCTTTTACCTAATCTGATTCCTGCTTGGTCAGCATTTTTGTTTATGTTCATTCTTTTAGGTTTTAATGACTGAAGTTTGATTCTCTTTTCTTTTATATAATTGGAAGAAAACGCCGTCAGTATAATTAAAATGGGAGAAGAATTGGGTGGACTTCTAGTGAAAGTTCCATTGAATCGTACAATTTCTAATGAAAAAAACAGCAGATGTAAAATTACCTGTAGCTAAATTTGGAGCCTGGGAGAGCTTACCAGATAAACCAGGTAATAAAGAACCTCTGTTATTTTCTTTCTTGATATTGTTTATTCAGAGTCTTTGAGACAGTGGAAGCGAAAGGCAGAAAACCGGTTGCTGATGCCCAAGTCAGCCACGTGTGGCGGTTCTTTGTGATACCTACCGCACCGGCCGCGCGATGTCCTGATCTCTCCCTTCCAGTGTCTCAACATACTGTGACAAACAATATAAGGCAGTTTTATACAATGTGTTGGGCTGGAGAGCAAAAATGTCCGTTGCAATTGTCTGGAGAGTGATGTACTCGTAGATGTCATCACTTGAACAGTGTTATTGTCATAACTCCATTACGTGAGCACTTTAACAACTAAATTATATTTAAGTAAAACAATTTTCTCCGTTTCTCTCTCAATCCCATGGTATTTTTTTATTTGTTTCAAACAAAGGGGATTCTCTCCATGTTTTAAGTTAATTTTTAGTAAATGATCGAGCTCTAGATTTGTGGTGGCGTATTATAGTTTATATATTTAAGTTACATAGAAAATCATATAAATGTATATTTTATGACACGGTTCCCATATTATTCGTCATTAGAGAGAAATAAATTTTCTTCTTTTTCCGAAATAGTACATTTGTTTGCTCCTCAAGTATGAGAGCTGATTCTTCCTCACTTTGGTACCCGTAGGAATTCACTAAGCATTAGAATGAAGTGAGTGGCCACTCACTGCAAGGGCATCAGATAACCATGGGCATACTTCGAAAGGTCGATAATTACTGTCTTTTCCGGGACCAAGTTAACTCCTTACGTTATAAAGGGCTGTGAATTCTACAGTTATCGCTTTATATTCTGTGCTTTATTCATTGAATTCAAAATCTTCTATGTGGGCTGTATTGCTACATGGTTTACGTCTGTGAATTAAAATTTCGCACAATCGTAAACTTTTCTCTGCAGTAATGAACATGCACTTAATGCACCTGTAGAGAAGCACAACAATATTTTGGAAAATAATAAGTATGAATGTAGTTACATTAAGTAACTCTCCAAATTGATAATACAACTTTCGAAAGAGTTTCTACTTGCGTGCCATGGATTCCCTCACAGTTTTCTTTAGACTTGAACTTGCGCCATGTTTCGCTTTCTGAGCTCACAACAGCTGAAGCACTTAACCTTGCTTCTGTCATTGTGCTCCTTAAAAGGTTTTCATTGATTTGAAATTTGAAAATGAGCGTTTCAAAAACAGAAATTCACTTAGGAAATATTAGCACAATAACTCCATTCGTGTGAGTTTAACATCAATGAACGTGCATTTACTTATTTACAAAGAGTAATCACTAATAGGTGTTTTACTGCGTTCTCCAGCCCTTTACTACTAGTACTACTACTTAATATTTCCACCTACTTACGCAACAATGTATAAGTCCAAATTGAGCACTTCAAGAAAAAGATAAACATGCATTCATTATCACTGTTTTATAAGAGCAATAATCTGTATTTGCATAAATTTAAAAGTATTAACACAGAATTTTTGTGTTAAAATTAAGTGAAGTCAACACATTATGACAAATGATGGTGGAAAGTAGAGCGATAGTCTACTTGTCTACCGATAGTCTGTATCTGAAGAAAACGCATTAATATATGTTAAACAGACGGGAGTTTAAAATGCAAAAATTAATGCATTTATAGATTTTGTGTGAAGCAAATTGCACAAATATACTACGAGGATACAGGTGCAAAATTTGGGGCCTGCAAGTAGAGATATAATGTCGCTGTTGGTCGATTTAAAAATATTGCATATCTTTAAAATAATAATCCAAATTTTATGCGTTAAGTTTAAAGTAGCACCTAGTAAATAAAGTGAATTTTTAAAATATGTATTAAAAAGATTCTAGCAAGGTATCTACGTTACTTACGTGCCATAGTTACGTTATTCGAAGTGGAACTTTCATGAAAAAATTAGTAAAGAGCGAGTTTAAAATAAAATTAAGTAAACACATTAAGTAACTCACCAAATTAATAGTACAACTTTGAAAAGCGTTTCTATTTGAGTGCCAGGGATTTGCTCACAATTTTCTTCAGACTTTAACTTGCGACATGTTTCGTGCTCAGTTGCCTGTACTCATAATAGCTGAAGCACTTAATCTTACTTCTGTCATTGTGCTCCTTTGGAAGCGTTTTATTAATTTTTAATTTGTAAATGACATTTAGACGATATATTAGAATATTATGTAAGAATAGGGGTTAGGAACACATTCTCGGTATAGCCACATTCCTGCAATGGCAATATTGAATGGAACTACCAATTATTACTTAATCCGAGCAATGACACCGAGTATTATATTTACGGGTGGTGTTCCCTCCTTTCCCACCATAACAAACAAATCGTTTGTAAGGTCATCCAGCTACGTTGCGTCGTACCCAGGCAAGCAATAGTGAAAATGAGTTCATCTCTGCATTTCGTTTGAAGTAAATCCACGTTGTAAACACACAAAGTTGTTCGTTCTCAAATAATTTATGCTAGAAACAGAAGCTCTGTATCAGAGGTCTAGAAACCCGGTTATTACATCAAAATAGCATTCTCTCTCATCGTAAAGTCTGCCGAACCTTTAGCTTCGCCGCTGTTAAACTTGCACATAACTTCCAAATCCTAAATTAGTAAATTACGCAGAGTGGCACCAACATTCACACTTGTATCCATTACTTACATGTTTGAAGGGTATTACTAACATGTTAAATAATGTGCCTTAAACTCTTGAAGTTACCAATATTCTGTGCTTTAATCCTAACTAACCACGCTATGCAGCAATTGGCTAAAATTGGATTGCAAGTCAATACCATAAAGCGTAGACGAATTTAAAAGATAACCTATCTGATGAAAACCTAATTCTGTAACCACAAAATATGATGCCGTCCATTAAAAATCCAACAACCTTGAACAAGTTCAAATCAACCCTAGAAACACCACTCTGTTCTCCACTTTTACAACCTGATCAAAAATCTGCTGTTCTAAACTTCGCCATGTGTCCAACGTTAATACATCCGTTTCAAACCGTAATGCCGAGTAAGATTCCTCAGAAGTTTATTAACCATGCCGATATCATGATTAGAGGAGCACTAAAAGAAATACTACAACCACCTCATGACATCATGGTTTAGACAGATACCAAATTCAAGGGTTAGGACTATTCTGCCTGGCTTGGAAAATACATTGCAGCACATTAACACATGCAAGATACTACTGAAATTCAATAATCCACCCATAACTCCAGCACATAATTTAAACGAGGAAACCTCTTCTAGCCTGACGGCACTAAAAATAATAAATGACAACATTCTTGACAAACATGGATATGTCGACACAAAAAAATTGCGTGCTCAGTTAAAAACAAAATCATTCGACAGCTGGAGCAAAAAGGACCATAAAAGCAAAAGTGTTGTACTATACAAACAATATACTCCAGAGAATAAATAGATTAGGGATTCTTCCAACCGTACAATAATGCACATTTATCATTGAAGAAGTGGCTGAATATTTTAAGCATACAGTGTTTGAAGTTTAACATATAGCGAGATGGCTCGGGCGGTAACATCTGTAGCACACATCCGGGAGGTCTTGGGTTCAATTCCCACGGCCGACCTTACTAACCCATGGAATTCTTTGGTTTCCCCCATCGCTAGGAGAATGCTGGCAGGGTTCTTACATCCCCCGAATTTTCTGTCCCTCCATTTCACCTATATATCATGTCACTCCAACTTCCATCTGCTTGGTCTGTTTCAGGGTTGAAACTTTCGGCATGTGTAAGCCCACAGGGGGGGGGGAGGGAAGCCGGTTGCACCAGCTGCCATTCTGGGAGTTTGAATCTGTAAAAGGTGTGCTGTTATGTGTTCTTTTTATGTTTTGTATCTGTATTATACATCCAGCCAGTCACTTTACGTTGCTTGTCCCCTTTGCTTAACGCTCTCTTTGGTGCTCTCTTTTTTTTTCCTCTGTGGGTTGCTGACGTGGCATGTGCTTTGGCCGTACGCGCTGAGTGGTGGATTTCTGTCCGCATTGCAGGGATAGCTCTCTGCCCGGCAACTACTGATGCGGATTGTGGAAGTTTTTGTAATGAATTTTTAAGGAACGTCTTTGTGATTTTCGGTGGATCGACCTTATGTAAAGGTAGGCTTTATTATCAGTTTTATGTCCTGGTAATGGTGAGTGAATTTTGGGGCGGAAAACGTTATGTGTGTTTGAAAATAAGAGTTCGTAAAGTGACTGGCTCTTGGAGTTGTTCATAGGTTTAGTGTGTTTTGTTTCTTTTCCAGTTGAGTTATATTTTCAGTACGTGATTTTCAGTGTATAGTTAGTTTAAAATTTGTGATAAGAGCTTTACACAGTTGTGCAATTTGAAAATGCATATCTTGATTCATGAAGGTAAAAAGCATCAGTAGTGTGAAATTTGTGAGAAAAGCTTTTGGCATTTGTCGTCTGAAATTGCATAGTTTGATAAAAGGAGGGCAAGAAGCAATATAAGTAGAAATTTGTGAGTAGAGCTTTACATATTTTGGGCACTTTGAAAATGCATAGTTAATTCAAAATTACAGATATTCTGTTGTGTAAATTATGAGAGCAGTAATTGCAGTTAAAACCCAGTTATGCTGAACCCATTTATGCTGAACTTTGTAACTGAAAACGGTTGGGTTGTAAAGCTATCTACATCTAGCTTAGCTGGACTTTGAAGCTCTCGGTTTCCTGAATTTCATTAAAGTCTGTTTCGGTCTTGTTCAACATTCTTAGCTAGTCTTTGACTAGCTAAACATAATTAAATTTTTTGGTCTGATGTTTATAGTGGCCTTGTTTTATAAACTTTCTAAATTGATTTGGTTTGTTGAATTTTTGGATTTACTTAATTTTGCTGTATTTAAAACTTGCCTTTACTGCTCTGCTCAATTGGTTTTGGTTGCTTTACCCTTTAAGCCATTTTTGTTTTACAGTTATTCTTTTATGGTTGCTTTACGGTTCTGGTTATTAATGTTTGTTTATTATTATCATTAAAGTACCCAAAAACAAACTTATCAATAGTAGTATATTTTTGAGAGTTCTGGTTTCCTTTTGTTTTCCCCTACGGCACTCGTTAGGGCTTCCCTTTTCGTTTGGCCGGGGTTCCCTAACTCAGTCAAACAGCGGAACCATTGCAAAGGTAGGTACCCTGCCCTCTGTCCTGTCGTACCTCCTGTCCCCGTCTGTTTCCTCTCAGCTCACCCTTCCCTTCCAGAGGCACTCCGTCAGGTGCTTCAGGCATCCAAGATCTTGTAGGTCAAGGTGCTGAGTCCCCCTTCGCAGTTAGTTCTAATCCTAGTCCTAAAGTGTAACGGGAGACTGGGGTTTATTTAGAATATATTGATTTAAAGAGTCCATTGATTTACTACTAATCACTATAGAGAATCAAAGTCGGGAGTGTGTTTCCGTTTAATACTAAAAAGACTAAAACAATGTTCACGACATTGTATCACTACTTACCTGCAGCGCAAAATGTGATATCCACGGTTATCAAAATGTGAATTTTAAATCTCAAGAAAAATCATGGATCGCTTCAAGATAGGCATGCTACTAACCATTAATAGAGCTTTTCAGGTTCCCTTTCCTTTCCACCAAAAGGATGTGTAGTACAGAGCAATCTTCAAAGTCATTCAAGCAGAAAGACTCACATTTTGGGAATTTACAAGGGGTGTTTTTAGAGTAATTACCACTTAAATATTTTTTCGTTGCAGCGCTGTAGTCGAAATTTTGAGCATGCGCGATCACTTCCTCCATTTATGAGGAAGCTAGATGTAGCTGGAACGATCGTCACTTTGTGTTTTTCTTTTTTTTTTAGAGCGTTTTGAAATGTGAAAAAGCAATTGAACGAACCACTGACTGTGAAGTCAGATCAGAGATTCGTTTTTTGAATGCTAGAAAGCAGCTGGTGCAAGCTCGGGAAGGAAATACACGCGAGGACAGACGTTTCACCATATTGGTGCTGTCTTTGCATTTTCCACAAATTTCATGGTCAGTCCTTTACAACGTTTAGACAGAACGCTTAGGATTTCTAAAATTGTAATCAAGATGGAGCCCAAAAATCTTACTGATGAGCACATGAAAAAACAATCTGCCACTGCACTTTGAAGTAGGTTTATTTTCTGCCCCACAAATGGAAGCCAATTTGAAGTAGGTATTGTATTGTAGTTCTTACGTTGGGGAGCTGAACTTGAAGTAGTTGCAACCGCACGTATGGTAAAACGTTTCCTGTAGTCTTCGCCCCAAGTTTAAAAATGTTAACTTTGTAATTTTAAATATTACATATTTATGTTTGCCTCGGCTGCGTCAGTATTATTGTTAGACACATGGATTTCTTTGCAGGGAGTATTGCAACTAAGAATGTAGGCTTACACAGATTATAATTTGTACTTCACTCCATTTATTAATTCTCTAAACGATTAAAATAACACTTCATTGATATAGAGAGCTGTGAGATTATTTATTAATTATTTGCACTTTTTTTTAACACGTAAATTATTTTCTTCTCTCACTGAATATGTATTAAACTTTTTGAGGACGCGTCTCGCCTCCGGTTAGTAACGCTGTCTACAAGCAGCTGACTTCTGAATTTGTAAATTTTTCTCCATTTCAGTTTCTGATTGGCTAATCCTACTCCAATAGAATATTTTATTTAATTTTTTGCTCTATTTCAGTTTCTGATCGGCTAATCCTATTCCAATACAATATTTTTATTTAATTTAAGTGTTTCTTTTCTGGTTGTTGATTGGCTATTTATAAACTGTCTAAAATTACATTCTAGCTGCTCCAAGAATTACCAGTAGCATTATTAAACATTCTAATTCATTTTTGCCTCAAGGTTACCTCATTGTTACCTCATTGTTAGCAACTTTTAACCTATTATTCTCACAGCTCCTACATTATTAAATAACGTAATACATTCAAATAACGTTATTGAACATGTGCATAATAATATAAACATTAATACAATGACTGTTACATACATTTTATATATTATATTATACACATATTGCTTTAAGGCTGGCTGTTATTGAATTTTATATCATATAATTTGACTGAAATCATTTAAGTGTTAAAAAGACTGCCTCTACTTTCCTCATGCAATATGCTTAGGAAGTCGATGATTTGCTAATGCACATCGTTACAGGTGGTGAGACGGGTGTCTCACATCACTCCTGAATCAAAACAACAAACAATCCATGGAGTGGCGGCACACAACATCCCCCTTGAAGAAGAAGTTCAAACAGATGGTATCTACTCGCAAGATAATGTTCATAGCTTTCTGGCACAAACAAGGTGTCTTGCTGGTTAAATTCTTGCCCAGGAATGCGACAATCCACAAAGACGTCTATTATGGGACACTACGAAGGCTTCGTTGTGTAATAGAAAATAAAAGCCATGGAATGCTTTCGCGTGGAATCCTTTTGATTCATGACAATCAATGCCCGATCACACACAGCCAAACAAATTCAAGATCTCATTGCATCATTTGGTTGGGAACAATTCGACCACCCTCCTAAAGTCCGGATTTGGCACCAAGTGATTTTCATCTGTAACTTCATCTGAGGAAATACCTTGATTGAAAACATTCCAATGACGATTGTGTTGTGAAACAAAAATTGCAGACTTGGCGTTCATCACAGGCGGCGCCATTCTTTGATGAAGGCATGCAAACACTGGTCTCCCGATACGCCGAGTGCTTGAATAAGGCCGATGGCTATGTAGAGAAGCCTATATGGAGAATTCTTTTTAAATGTTCGAGGATTACTTTAAAAACACCCTCGTATTGTAATTATGTGTCTTTTTCATTTTAATACCTTCTCGTAGTGTGGTAGAATGCACATGGTGAGAATGCTTAACCGTTTATTGCCTAAATTACACAATTTCCGCTTTAAGGTGCATAGTAAAATACTATTTTTCTTTAATTTATATAAATGATTTGATTAATTTTTATTTATGTTTATGGTTGTCGGCTTAGTATTGGAAAGCTTGGTCATAAATGACATCAGAAGTAAGAAACCTTTTGCAGATTGGAGGAATTGAAAATACCAGTCATAATAATTAATTTTCAAACTAGGTATGGCGTTATGTTTTAAGAGGATTCAAGATTAAATTACTTATTATTTGTGAAAAATATGTGTTATCATAAGCAAGATTCCAAAATCTATTTGGCTCCTTAAAGGTTACTTCTTTGTTGAAGGGAATATCACTATTAGGAACATTTAGTTTATGCTTATATCAGGAGTTTCCAGCCTCAAGTCATATTGATACAAATGAGAATGTGTTTGTGTAAATATAAAATATAAACAAATTATAAACATGAAGTACTCGTAGTTGAAAAAATAGTGGCTGAGAGTTTTCATCGGATTTCTTCATGAACTTAATTCTATTTACCCTTGTTGACAAAATAATGTACCATTATCATGCTACACCCTACATAATGAGACTGAAATAATATGTACATATTTATTACTCTTGCAATGATACACAGGATTTTCATTTTTTAAAAATATTTGTGCGTAGTAATAAAAGCTTAGAGCATATTTTATGAAAGGTTTCCATTAGAGATTTGAATAAATTTGAAGCCCTATAAAGCTACTATTTGACTTCAATTCTGTATATATTTTAATATTAAGTGCATAATTTGAGTTTCCCTCGGTGCAAAAAAAAATGTATCGCAAGGAACCAATATTTGGCCAAATGAAAACCAGCTCTTCAATTATTTGAATTGATTGTATTTATGCCTGGTTATTAAAGTGATATCATCAGCATTCAGAACCGGTAGATCTAGTAGGTTATAAACAATGCCATTAATAAGTATGACAAACCAAAGATGATTCTGAATTGAACACTATGTTTCTACCTGTCATTATTTTTAAACTTCTTTTAATGCGGTATCTCAATTTATATTTCTAAGCAACTCTGTGATACACACTCAGATGCATTACTAAGATAACAGAGAATGAATGACACATATTTTGTCCTCAAATCATTAATTTCAATGTAATTTACATCTTCTAAAGTCTAGAATAGATTAATTTTTTTTCTCTAAAACTGTATAGTATTGGGGAAAACATTTTTCATGTTCAAACCATGTTTAATAGGATGAGCTGAAACGCTTCACATTACAGTAACCAATGACATTCTTTGATAAGTTTTCAAAATGCAGTAATATTTTTCTAGTGGAAAGGACTGTCTCTCGCTATACCGAAGATGTAGATCTCTTTAAAACATACTATTTATTTTAAACCCAGGGATTGCATGTGGGATTTGTGGTGGACGAAGCGGCGTCTGGGCGGGTTTTCTCCGGGTTCTCCGGTTTCCCCCGCCATTCATTCCACCAACTGCTCCATCATCACCTTTCCTTTCATCCATTTCACCAACATTTCGTTTCATCTACTTCCTTCATCCCATACCAGGCATCGGGCTGATCACCCATCCTGGATGCTCTGTCTGATCCATGAGTGTCTGCTCCTCGACGGGCCTCTGACCCCAGGCACCCGCTTGTAAGTCCTAGGGGGGTGTAAGTCCTACATAAGAGGAGGGTAAACAGATAATGAATGAATGAATGAATATTTATTTTAAACAACCTTTTATGTGGCATCAGCCATCTCCGAGTTATGCGTTATTATTGGTTTGCATACTTTTTCATATTTAAGGTGCTGTCACTATTCAGTTTTTCAACATATCAAATAAAGAGTATGGAATTTGAAGGCCAGCATATAGCCACTCGCGTTTAAATATCTGACTATCGATTCCGTTTACCTAACGAAATGTACAATGCAACAAATTCTGCAAGGATTTGTTTCGATTAAGAATACCTATTACCGAAATTTTCTCAATGTTAAGAAATTAAAAAATTAGCTTTTATGTCCAAATACACTTTGAACCTTTAGCTTCCATTTCATACTGTCTTCAGCTTTCAGAGCGTTTTAAAACTGCCTTTTACTGGACTTATTTTTCTTGCACTTTTGCGCATTAAAAATGTTTCATACGATGTAGTTTGGAAACAATTTTGTTGAAATTTCCGCCAGAAACTGGAGAATGAACTTACAAAACCGGAATATAAGTTTTGAAACACTTTTAAATTGGTCAATATATGACATAATTAACTTGACCATTGAGGATAAATTGTTACAATAATTGTATTTAAGTTAGTGATGGGACGATACCCCTATTTCCTGGTACCCGATACCATACATTTTTGAGCCGATATCGATAATTGATGCTTACTTTGTAAAAAGCTATGAAGGCGATAACTTGTTTAATTATTCATCTTCTTATTAGTAGTTTTCTGTGTATAAACCCAAGTAACCAGTTTTCTATTGTATGCTAATTCCGTAGTTGTTCCTGTTTAACATTCTCCAATTGGCAGAAATTTTGTTATCTAGATAATGCCACAGGTTTTATATCCCGTATTGTTAGTCAAGTCTAATAATAATAACAATAATTTCTGTGTTTCCCTTTTTAAGTAACTGTATTTTGTATTAAAAACTTTCATTTAAGGGCTTTTCCATCCTGAGAAAAACAAATACTAGCAATTGTTCTTTATTCTCTAGTGTTGAAAATATAAATTAATACGCATTTTCCCTGAAATTCAAACCACTAAATGTAATGTGTGTGTTACACCATTCTGCCAATATTCACAACTACCACATAATATATGTATTTTTTCATCCGATAAGAAGAAATTTGCTATATGACACTCGGAAACATAGTCAAGTTTGTGGATTAAGTCTCACTACAACCCACCAACATTCACGTGTTTAATACAAAGGCATATTTGATACAATTAAAAATTCAAAGAAAAAATCAAGGAAGTATTACATGTAGTTCAGAGATATAAAGGAAACAAACATTTTTGCATAAGAACACGAATTCTTGAGAGAACAAATACTTCCATGCGCTGTGTTATCTCAAGTTTTAAGTTCTGAATTGCTTCTGCTGGATTAACAGATTTTAGTCATCGGAGTAGCTAAATGTGCTGACAGAGAGTGAGTAACCAAGCCAGACTGTTGCAAAAACGCGATTCAGTGGATCAGTTAAATCAGCTTCATTTGCAACTCAGTAAAAGCTGCATGTTACATGATAACCGCTACTCCTTCCTCCATTGTTTCACATATTTTTATTTTAGACTCAAGAGTATATGGAATTCATCCGCCCACAACAAAGGTAGAATATATCCATGCAACCCTTTGGTGACACGTGGGAGGCAATTACGTGAACTCTCGACTCCTTTCGTTCCTTATTTAGCATAAAGTTAAACACAAGAACCTTCAGTAATGCAAAACTTAAACATTTAAAACTATCGACAAAGTATCTAAGGTTTATCTCAAAATATTAGAGATATTTCAATACCACCGAATGTCGAGAGTATTGAGGTATGGACGGTATGGAGGTCCTATCCCTAATTTAAGTAATTTCCATTTTTTCCAAAATAACTAAAAAAGTGAAAAAATGTCTCTATGTCAGTTTTATGCATTAGTATTGAATAATGTGAACATTACATTATGATTTTTTTGTTCTACATTTTTTGACAATTACTATTTCTGAATCGTGTGCAACATTTAATTAATCAATAATAAAAGTAAACGTTTTTCTCAAAAGATGATAAAATTATATTCGTGAAATTTAATTTACATTCATAATTGTGGTAGAGCAGCATGGGACTAAATTTTGAAAATATTTAAATAAAAATTACAAGATTTAAAATTTCACCGATGGGAGCCCTTAAGATAAAGCACATAGATAGAAGTAGAAGGAGACAGAAAGTAAACTTTTACATGAATAGTTTGTAAAACCATATAAAACAAACTATATTGTAGAGAGAAAGTAGTGGTTGTAACATATAGGATTTTTTCCAGATAACGTTCCCAATAATGAGTATTCGATCGTTCGGGCACGAGCTGCATATTCGTGACAAAATCTATATTTTTTAATTGGTTAATGAGGGAAACATTCTCTTTCTAGTATTCAAATGAGTTTAAGTGAGCCATTATAGCATTAATTCAGAATTCTAAGGAGTTAATAGATAGAATTCTAATTACGCTTTCCTTTGGCGATTGGCATTGGTAAATGCTAAATTTGGTTTATATGAAGATAGTGCACAAGAGATTATAGGAGTTTTGAGCTTAAATTGAATTTTGTGAATATTACCGTACGTATTGATTATCTTGGAATTAAAAATCCATATTTTGGCTTTATATGATAAGAACGTTTCGTTGTCATTGTCCATTTTTAGCGAACTTGGTTATATATCATATTGTCTATGGGCACTGAGAACTGCAATCACTTCCACAGTCTCTCCTTTACCCTACAGACAATGAAAACATGTGAGAGATGAACCATATGGCTATGAATGCCTTTGAAACCTCGGATTCTTTTACAGGGGATCTGCTGAGAGGTATCAATTTCTGGAAGGAGGTGGAATAAATGTATGTGGCAACATGGGATATTTGTCTGGACCTCCATCAAGACCGAATCCTTTCCTTTGTGAAACAGAGAGAGAATCCTTGACGATGAAAGACAAAAGGGTTGCCAACATTCTCGTTCCGCAGTATTACGGCGCGCGGGAGATATTTTTAGTGCTATTGGCAATACTATCCCCATTGGAAAGTAAATTTAACCGCTCGCCTGAATGGGCGGGCATTCCCCAAGAATGATCAAAGGGCATACTCTGGTGTCTGTCAAAGACTCCTGTCGCTACATTCATCTGTTACATGCCACTGCAAGACAGTGAGTGACTGGATGAAACTCGCTTTTGTCTTTGGACTCAGTGGTTACGTTGGAATGCTATTCTCTTTTCTGGAGCCTTCTGCTTGTGTTTACATTCCCTGAAAGAGCATAAAAGAATTTCTTTGTATGGTTAACTTGATATGATTAACTAGGCATGACTTTCACATTCGGTTGTTTTGAAATGTATGTTTCTAAAGGGAAAACGGGTTCAACATAAGTGCTACCAGCTTTTAAGTTTTAAAAGTAAATATTTTAAAGTCCACTTAATAAAGCTTTCAAGGCCGTATTGTCCCAAACACATACTGCATGTTTCGCTTGTATGATAATGCAGAGCTTATCACCTTAATAGCATATTGCATTTCCGATTTTCTGCAAAGCACTTAACCCATGCATACTGCATACTTTTTTCGATGGCAGTAAATAATAGAAATGCTTACGCGGAAATAAAATTAATCGCTATCAGCTTTTCAACAGCAGTATCAAGGTATAACGTACTAGTCTCTGCAAACTGGTAATCGATTAGTCACACCTGACAGTGCTGAAGAAGTCAACAACTGAAGTTGACATGGTAGCTTACGCCGAAAGGGTTATATTTAAAAGCTGCATGAATTAAACCCTAAGCAAATATTAAGAAATAAAGGAAAGTAAAGCCAGTAAGATTTAAATGTTACAATTCAACTACCAAATATGATTATATTACAGGTCTGCAACACTAAATATGCAGGATTAAACACATTTTATTAACGTCTGTGGTAAAAAAAGAAAACGCACGGAGTGCAGGAATGTCAATTCCCACACATGATAGCTTGAGTGGGAAGTGGTTAAAAAAACACCATCGCAGGAAAAGTAAATAAATTATTTGTTCTGTATTATTTTAACGCGTAATGATGCTCGATATGTAAATAAACTAGAAACAGAGGAAGGTCTGTGGTCCCTAATAATCTATAAAAATCCTATACAATTAAGCTTGAAAATGCAGTATACGTAGGTTAGCGACATAAGACTTAGGGATAAAAGGAATATATTGTAGCTCTAGCTTACCTTTAGCCCACTGGAGAATTCTGTCTTTTCATCATAAGTAATTTCACCATCTAACACAACAGAATCCAAGTTTGTTACTTAATGACGTTACCATGTTTCTTGTTCATATTACATACTAAACTATCTTTGGGTAAAGTAAAACATCAGATGAAAGTTTATAAATAATGAACCAATAATAAGGACAATAAACGTGTATTAAAATGCTTTAGAATGTAAAATAAATATCGTAATACGAAGCCATAAACACGTGGATAAAATAGTAAATTTGAGACGTATTAA
The DNA here is from genome assembly GCA_030765065.1 of Deroplatys truncata. Lineage (NCBI taxonomy): Eukaryota > Metazoa > Arthropoda > Insecta > Mantodea > Mantidae > Deroplatys > Deroplatys truncata. Next base: position 175,326,464 of record CM060981.1, read on the forward strand.
CTTAATATTACACCTAAAATCACAACCATGAATGTAAACCACAAATTACTGATTATGTTAAACATGAAGATGAGTAGCACTGTTATAATAATGGAATACTCTTCAGACCCACTATTTATTAATAATAAATCACAACATATACAGCACATAAAAGAAAAACAGTTCAATTGATACAGGATGACTAAGAATTAACGCACAAAACCTCCATAATTGTATTCCACAAATAAACTGCCGATAAAAGGTTTGCAAAACATTTTTTCCAAATGTAATAGTGCACAGATACAGCCTAAAAAATTAGTTTATCACAAAAATGAGATACCATATAGCAATATATCACAAGGCACTTGGCGAAGTTGTAATACGATATCGTGTCTTTCGGTTTGGTTCTCTCTCTCTCTCTCTCTCTCTCACACAAACACACAAGGTAACTTCACTATCCAATATTATTATTCGGTCGTCTGAATATAAATATTTATATGCACTTTTGCACTGGCTGCAAAATACGTATTTGTTTTGGATTTGCTGCATTTCTCCACTCTTCGATTAAATGATTTAAGTACGTCAGATAATTATTCTTTCTTTCATATAGTATGCTGTATGAAGCTCAAAGCCGGATGACTGAATTTTTAAAAATTATTTACCTTGCACTACATTTCTCCCTCCAGCTTAGGAGAGGTATGGAGAGGATTGGCGAAATTAATGGTTTGAATCAGCAAATATGTAGCACATCTAGCCGCAAGTAGAACACAAATGGGCATAGAGAAAGTGCTTATAACTGTTACTGTGATTCACGTTTTGGTTGCCCTTTGAGAGAATTATCCTGGAGGTGAATACCTATTTTAATATACACAACATAACTGTCTGTGTTACTAAGCCAAACCGCAGTTCTTAAGGGTATTGCATTTTAACTTTCTCTACCACCTACTGAGTAGGCAGAGAAGGAATGCATTCAATTAAAAATATGATGTAGATATTTCACCTGAAATGCATGTTTTGAGGCCCTTGAATTCCAAAATAAATATTGAAGTAGATTGTATTGTATTTCGGCTGGTGGGGAGCCGAACTTGAAGTTGTTGCAACCGCACGTATGGTAAAAAGTTTCCGTAGCCTTTGTCCCAATGTTTATGAGTCAACTTTGTATTTTAATGGGTATTTTATGTTTGCCTCGGCTGCGTCAGTATTTAGTTTTAGAGACATGAATTTCTTAACAAGGTGTGTTGCGGCTGAAGAATGTAGGCTTACACAGATTATAATTTTGTACTTCACTCCATTTATTAAACCTTGACACGATTTAAATAACATTTTACATATTTAGAGAGCTGTGAGAGTATCTATTAATTACTTGCACATTTTAACACGTAAATTATTTTCGTCCCGCACTGAATACGTATTAAACTTCCCGACGACGCGTCTCGCGTCCGGTTAGGAACGCTGTCTGCTTGCAGCTAACTTCTGATTTTGTACAATTTTCCCTATTTCAGTTTCTGATTGGCTAATCTGCTGCAATAGAATACTTTCATTTAACTTAAGCTTTTTCTGGTTGTTGATTGGCTATTTTATAAACTGTATAAAAAATTACATTATTGTTTCCAAGAATTACCAGTAGCATTATTAAACTTTCTAATTCATTATTGCCTCAAGGCTACCTCATTGTTAGTAAATTTTAACCTATTATTCTCACAGCTCCTATATTATTAAACTACGTAATATATTCACATAACATTATTGAACATGTACATAATAATATAAACATTAATACAATGACTGTTACATAATTTCATATATTATATTATACACATAAAGCTTTAAGGCGGTCTGTTTTTGAATTTTATATGATATAATTTGACTGAAATAATTTAAGTGTTGTTAAAAATTCTGCCTCAATATTTTCAGAAAAAGATCCACACGCGCAGTCAGTGTGGTTACTGTGAACAGAATAATTAAAACACAAAAAGTCTAATAAATACCAAGCTTGGTGGTTAAGTTCAGAGTCTTCCAAATTTGCAACGCAAAGGTTTTCAAGAAACCCCAGCCCTAAACTACCCTTTACAAGAACAAAATTTGGATGTTTTTACTTTTCTCTAAAATGCCTCTAAGGATTTTGATAAAAAAACTTTTAATGTTTAATATATTCACATAACAGTTAAAACATTTGTTTTGGATATCTTGGGAATAGCCGCATTAAGTCCTCTTCTTTAGGAATGAATTTTGCATAATTTTGCATAATGGATAAACCACAATGCAAAAGACAGCATCTGCTGCACAAACAATTTGGATTTCTCTAAAACACAATTTATTTCAAAATGATATTTATGGTAGTAGGCGTTTTCGGGATATTCTTATTATTGGTTTGAAATTTTTCAATACTGTCTCATTTCTTAAAGTGATGTCACTGTTCAGTAGTTTCTCGGGATGTCATGGAAAGAGTATGGAAGTTTAAGGCCACATTTAGCGATGCATTTTTAACATAGTTGACTGTTGGGTGTCCGGTGTGCTCTTTGTGTCTACAACAAAATGTGTAATTAAACAATTTCTGTAAACATTTCCATCGATTATCCTAAAGCAGACAGAAAAATAAGAATATAGTGTATAATAGATAAAAATAAATGATAGGGGGTAGAGAAAGTGAAATGTTACAAATCAGAAGTGTTTTACAAAATGGCTCAAAATAAAGTTGGAATATAGACGTGAGGATAAAACGTAAGTGTATGTTATAAGTTTTCTGTAAATAAGCAATGAAATCTTGCTCATTCTCATTATGAAACTAAGAAACCTTTCAAGTTCAAAGTAGGAAGCAAGAATATCACCTCAAAACCATCACGGATGTTCCAATGTTTTGAGATTTCTAGTTTTGGATAATGCGTACCCTCGCTCACATAATCGTGAAATAACAATAAGAAAATAATATGTTTTACTGAACTAATCTCTAGTTTCATATAAGAGAATATTAAAGATTCTATAAGAAATATTATTATGGTCAGATAATGTTACCAATGGTTTCAATATATACTGTAAATGGTATAGGAACTTCCAGGATTACCTAATTAAAAACAATATTGACAGTGTTCCTACAAACATTAAAACTGAATAAATAAATATTAATTATTACATCTCCTATTATATAGTCGTCAAGTACACTTGATTTCCAAAAAAAAGTATAATAATTTAGAATACATAGTGAAATTTTAGGACATATCGATAACTGTTAAAGCAATTTACTGGAGATTTAAAAAAGCTAATTTACAAGGTTAACCAATTCTTAATAGTAATATAAAAATATATTTTAACAACGTGTGTAGTTGGTTGTGATTACATCGCATATGTAATACTTTTTCTCGATAAACCAAGCGGGTTTTCTTCTGCTACTCCAATATTCTGCACCCAAAGGAAATATTCCGGGAGACGCTGCTTATTCTTCTGCGCACGACCACTGAAGTCGCAGCATTAAGCGAGAAAAGTAAGTGACGCGGCGTCAGCATGGAACTCCCGCAGAGACATCTGGTGCCTGTCGTCGCTAACATATGTCGATACACATTGAAAGTCGATTGACCTACCATTAACCGCCACATCGAAAGTCGATTGGTCTCCAGGGAAAGAGAGGACTCCGAAACTTCTCGTGCAAAATTCAAACTATTGGAAAATATATCGCTGAGGATGGCAGCTTTTTCCGGAAGGAAGAAGTTACGCGCATACGTTAAATCTTCTTCCGACTGTGCATGCATTAGGTTTTTTGGAATGATTACGAGCAGTCGATCTGATAAATCACAACATAAATATATGTGACTTTTCGAAAACACATGGAAATTATGTATGATTAAATTCTTAATTTGAGACCGTTATTTGCTATTATTTAGCTGTAATGTTCTAGTTTCAAGACTGGAACAACAGCATACCTATTAGGCCGATTTGATAACAAACGCAAACAGCGCAGTTAAAATTTGTTAACTATAACTCAATAAAATAAAGAAGGAAACATTCTGATGCGTTGCATTAACATGACTTTTTCTACTCTCCTGCAAACTATTTTTCCCCTGTCTACTACTTTTTAATCAAGATAAACTTTCATTACACATTTACATATTCATTGTAGGCATAAGAAGAATACAGTGGACTAAAGCGATACTCAGGATTTAAAAAGTGGATCCCTAAGCGACGACTTTGAAATTCTGTGTTTCTTACATGCACACGAGAAAAAACGAATGACTTACCACTTGAAATAAGTTTAAGTAATTGTAACTTCAAATATTGACTAGGAGTATCCCCGAAATGGTAAACACCACAAAACGTGTGACACAAATATGACACAAATTGTGTGTTTTAACCAGATCTACATTTTTTGTGCAGTAAGATTTTGTCTATCTCTTACAAATGTCATTCAGAATGAAGAGAGCTTCTCAGGCTATTCCCAGAAAATTAATTGTCATGAAAATATCCTTAATAAAAATGATATCTTAATAAACATCCTTAGAGCAAGTTTTTAAGGCAACAAAAAGTAAGGAACATATCTTCATATAAAGAGCAGTATGGGGTGGAACATTTTTTTGAAAATCTTCGTGTCGTTGGTAGATGCTCTACCTACTTTCGTTTTTTACTTATGCTGTTATAAAACACACAAACACCACACACACAACCCTTTTCTATAGAAGTAAAATCTGATTTGTTACATTGACATGACTTTCTCTACTCACTCTTCTATAAACATATTCCTACAAAGCTTATTATTCTAACTCCAGATAACTTACAATTCACATTTGCACAGAGTAGGTACAGTGATAGTCAGATTTATAAAGAGTGTGTCGATGTGCAAATGGCTTTGAAATTCCATGTTCTTTGCATCATTATGAGGAAAAGAATGACGACTTCCTATTTTAGAAAAGTATAAGTATTTTAAAATTAAAACCAATAAAATCGAATATCTCGGAAATGGTTAACTTTAAAATAAATTTTTGGACACAACTTGTGTGCTTCATTGACATCTACATGTTTTGTGAAGTAAGATTTTGTCTAATTCCTAGATTTATCAATTAAGTCATTTTGAATAGAGGACTTCAGAGGCTATTCTCTGAAAATTGAAGACATACATTTCATTTATCGTAAAAATATCCTTGACATTTGTAATTTTAATGAAAATAGAGCAGTTTGAAAAATATATTCGGTGTAAAGGGTAGTTTTAGGTGGGGGAATTTTTTTAAAAATCTTTGTGTCACATCCTTGAAAGATACTGAACTTAAGTACCAAGTTTGGTATTTAAATTTGGTATTTAAACGGCTTTTCGTTTTTGAGTTATGCTGTTTATAGACACCACCTTTTTCTAAAACTGCAGTCTCAAAACGTGTGAAACCTAGTTTAGTGAAATCTCGGTATCGAATTTTTGGGTGGTATTCAATGCTCCCACTTACCTATTATAAGTAGATGGTAGAGAAAGCAATAAAACTTTTAATGAACATTGCGTTTTATATGACATATTAATGGAACCGTTCCAAATGCAACATTATTTTTCAATTACTTGAGATTTAACTACATAGACATGAGTGTGATAGTTTCAGCCTTCTCATTTTTTTTATTTAATCGTGTTTTAACCTGACAGATAACATGAAATGGCAAATCAAAGATGCTGCAATAAGCACGGGGTCATCGAGCATAAAATTATCTTATCTCTTTAATGTGTAAGATATATTGTATAATTATATTCAACTGGTTTACTTTGCCTTTATGTGTACGATTCATACTAATGGGAACTATTAACAATATTTCTTTAAGGTAAAATCAGAACCTTTCCGTGCTACCTAGGTGAGAAGCCGTATAGATATATACATCATTAAATTGTTTAAAAGGAGCAAAAGAAGGAGCATTTGACAACGCAGCATGCATCAGGCCCGCTTCTGTAAAGTAATCTATCACTGAAGCAAGAACTATAATTCTCGACTATAATTGCAACAGGATTACCGTAGAGATGTCACTCGCTAGCTCTGATATGAAGTATACTCAGTACATAGAAATGCACACTTTTAAGAAAACGTGCAATGTTATGTATTCAAAGGACCTTCTCTACCCACTATCATTTATTTTTATATAAACTCTACAGATTATCCTAACTAAAATTTATTTTATACTTCATGTTAATCGAAATTGCAGGATCTTGCCACTGGTTGGGTTCCAGCGTGCCACATGATCCTGGGTTATGCCAGCGGTAACTAATTACCAATAGGGTTTCCCAAGTGTACAGACTAGGGGTGAAGCAATTCAGAAGAGGACATCCAACTATTTGATGAAGAATTACTTTATAGGCGAATGAAGAACTAGATTTCTAACGGTAGAGAAAATAAAAAGAAATGACGTATTTTGATTTGTTGGCTTGCAGATCAATAGGGCAAATCAGGCTCTAAGCTGAAGAGAAAGCAAATGATCTAAGCATGCAAGTTGGGAGGCTGAAAGGTGGCGGCTCAACCACCCAAATATATCTGTGCAGCCCTCGTGAGGCAGTCAGGCAAATTTCAAAATCAGACGACCAAGGCAGACTAAGAATAAACAATTTGGAATTCTAGATAACGTAAAAGAATTAAGAATGAAAGAAATCCAGCTAAATGATGAACTAAACACATTTAGTGGTAGAATTATTAACAACAGACAAAAATAAATTGTCCGTGCACTATATTAGATAAACAAAATAGATTTTGAAGAGACAGATCCTGCCCAGGCAATATTGTCAGCATGAGCAACTAATGGAAAAAATACAAAAATATAACCTCGAGGCACGCATTGCTTTCATAGATTATGAAAAGGTTTTGATCGGGTGAAAAAAATCTCTTATGGAATATTATGAAGTAAATAAGATATTTCCTGCATATAGTAGAAGTAATATAAAGTTTAAATAGAAACACAGAAAGTAGAATTAATACTTATAAAGAAAAGACAGAAAAAATAAAATTTTATGGAGGTGTAAATCAAGTGTGTACATTATCACCCCTATCTAACATCTGTATATAGACGACAGTGTAAGAAATGGAAGACAAATAAATGCAGGAATAGGACTACACCCCGAAAAATATGTATAAATAGAGTAATATTTGCAGATGACAAGGTCATTATACAACAAAATGAAAATCACGAACAAAAAGCAATATATCGGTTAAGCTGATTATGTGAAAAATATAATTTTAAAATATCATGAAACAAAATTAAATTGTTGGCATTCAGAGCTGAATACCCTGTACGTTCCAAAATTATAATAAAGTAATATACTAGAACAAAATCTTTAGGCTCGATATAAGCTACGACAGAGAAAATGACAAACAGTAAACTTAATAGATTTCAAATGATCTTGAACAACACAAAGAACTCCAAAAAAATACAAAATTAAAATTCTATGAGGTAATTGTCATACCAGTTTTAACCTATGGAAGTGAATTGTGGATAATGAATGAAAAAAGGAGTAAACTTTTAAGAAAATTTAAGGTTGTGCAATATTTGAACAAATACGAAACGAAGACATCAGAGCACAACTAAAAATATTTTACATTAATGAACGTGTACAAGAAAATAAACAACAATGAATACAACATAATAAAACAACCGGAAATTAAAAAAACAGTGAAACAGATAATTAAATAAACCAGAAGGAAGACGAGAAATGTAAAGACCAAGGAAAAGCTAGTTGGAGTGAAGACGGAACAGGCTGTAAGCCTAATACTGAAGAAAAAGTTAATCGAAATAAACATTTGCAAAGGTAGTTTCATCACACATTTCGTTGTAGATACAAGAAGAATACAGGAAGGTGATTGTAGGGAATATGATTTTACCTATACTTCCTAATGCTTTAATTTGTTAAGAGAAACCAAATGCGTAATGAAAACTATTGCTAATAAAGGAACATACTATGTGTATGACATATATCACTAAAATATTTAATTATTCCTTAAAATGTTAAAATAATTTTCTTGTGAAAAGTTAGAGAGAGTGCAAGTAAGTATAGCTTTTAAATTAATTCGATTCTGCAATGTGCATAAGGCAAACACTGGAAAGAAAAAAAAATATGAAACAAACAGGAGTTCCTTATACATTACTAATTCACGGAGACACTATACACTATAACTGCATGATAATAATATTGTAGCAATATTTCCCCGATTAAAAACACAGAAAAAGGAACTCTATAATAATTGTATTTTAGGAACTATTAGTAATTAATTAATATTCGATTTAATAAATTTCCATAAGTTTAAAGCCATAGGATTAAAAAGTGTATCAACCGAAAGCCCTTTATAAGCTATAAACAGGTTTTAAGTTTCCATAATATTGTAAAATAAATAAAGGCGTAATTGCATGAGAAAAACTGCAAGATTTAGGCCAGAATAAGAGTAGTTTCTTTTTAGACTGTCCATTATGTTTTCCGAGAGTGGGGCCATAAAAATCGAAACCTTCCTTTGTGCTTCGTGGGTACGAGACTAGCTTTCAAGCAAATAGACGCTATGAGGCAACGGGCATTTCCTTACAGTTAAGCTTTAAATTTTCGCCCAGGGAACCTATAAACGCAGAGAATAAGTGCGAGAACCAATAGAAACATAGGAATACGCAGTGACATGTATTAAATTTGGTGGAGAGCAATCGTTGAGATATGTGAATGCGAGCGTGGTTTTGGGACAGTCTGCCATGATTCTCCGGTAAGGAAACACGCATCACGTTGAGTCAAAAATAGAAAAGAAAAGGATAAAAGTTACAAAATTTACGAAGTTCCGCACCACAATGCAATCATGAAGTAATGCGTGTGGAATAATTATATAGAGTGTTAGATTGTCGTTGAAATTATTTTATCCAAGATTTTAAATAACTTAACACGCCGCAAGTAATGAATTCAAGTTCGCGGGAATCAAAAGAATGGTGATGGAGCGCCTTAAATAATAAATAATTAGCCAGAGCAGAACGTTAGTGAACCAAAGGGGAAAATATTCTTATATAACAACCGTACGGAGCAGAAAAAGAACAAGAATCTTGCAGGTTTTCTGGCAGGAATACACGTTTTAGTGACGAAGTGAAAACGTTTTCTTCAAGAGTCCTAGTGTCACCCTTCCCGCAATTCTGCCCTGACAATAACAGTAGGAAATTTCAGACCGATTCGCCGACAGTTGACCCTGAGATGCGACGTCGATAAGTGCTTCCTGACTGATACCGGCGATCTCGAGTCCTGAAGACTTCACCTACAACGACGCAGAGGTAAGAGTAACACAACAAAAGTAGCGGCAGCAAGCTACAATATAAAACGGTTCGATACTATGTAATACGGGATTTAATATACCTGTATGTGGAGAGGACATTCAATAGTCATATTACAGATCGACTTTTGTTTGTCTTCAACTCGGAGTAAATGTCTATCTTAAATGAGTTGCCCAGATGATGCACCAAGAGGACTAGCATCGAAAGCTTAAATTTGTAAACTTCTGTGCATGCGGTAGCGAATTCTACGTAAATAGTCGCTACCACGGAAGATCTTATTGGATATAAACTGTATGTTCTGACAATACTTGTAGTTTTCCTCTAATAGGTCTTATATATCACTTACGACAACCTGGTTATAGAAAATTCAAATATGAACATAAATAAATGCATTGGCTATTTAACGAAAATTCTACATACGCATTTGATTCGTTAAGTCTGTATTTCAATTTTATAACATTTTAATCAAATCAAAATTTCATACATTCCTCAGAAGTATCATAGCTGTTACAATTAAGTGACGGATTTGGGAATTCCATGGAAACTTTTGCTGTGATCCATTACACTGGAACAGTGCCTGTTCCTTTCGTGTAAACATGTTTACGAAAGAGACTTGCATCAAATCCGTCTTTGGGTTTTAACATGCATTAGTCACATCCGTCCTATCGTCATTTATCTCTCTGCGATAAACGGGTAGCTCTGCGTTAAACCACAGGAATTTCGCCTTCAAGAGTTAAACGGTTATTCTAGGAACAGATAGCAGTTATCTAAAGCTCACATTTCCTCTAAGTGTATGACAGAATTTACAGCAACACTAAAAGCAATAGATGATGTAAATCAAATAAATGGAAATTTAGTAGTCTCTTTATTTTTCCTGTAACGGTAATTTTATTATGGTTCTAAAGGATATTACACAGCAAATGTTACACAAAACTGTATAGTATTTCGGCCCAACCCTTTAAAAGAGAAAAGAGGGAGAACGACTTTGTGTGTGTGTGTGTGTGTGTGTGTGTGTGTATGTGGAGGAAAGGCTGAAATTCGATAATTTATCGAAAAACCTCGACGTCAAGAACTTGAATATTACAAATGTTCGAATGTGAAAAGCCATAAAGTATCAATTAGAAGTTAATATTTTCATTACAGGGATTCCTAAGTCTACAGATAGGAAAATAATTGTGACAGTAAACCCGGGAGGAACCTGGTATGGTGACCCAAAGGATTCTTCGACAGAAATAAGGAGGACCACTATAAGAATTGACGGTCCGCGATAAAATAAGTTTCATCATTATACAAAATTTTGTATTTATCCTACTTGAAGCTTTTTTAGCTGTGCTTCTCTCTCTCTTTGTCTCACATACACACCGCGAAAGAGAGAGAGAGAAATGCACGAACCGTGTGGACTTTTCAAAAAGGTGCCTTTTACTTATCCAATTGAAATATTGCATTTCTTTCCAAAATACTGATACCGGTATTATACTAGAAATTAACTCTCGGCGGTTCCTGAAAAGAAAAAAAGAACACACTTTTAAAACAAGTAACTTCAAATAAACCCTAAATTTCGTAGTTCAATCACAGTTCTTTTAAGGCGAGAATTTTAAAGCCTTTTCCCCATTTCAAACACCCTTTTAAAGCAAAACGTTTCCTTAGTTTATTTTTAACAGCTGCATTATTTTTTTAAATAGAATTTGACGTAATGACATAGAAAATACATTTTTATCCTGAATTTTCTCTGAAATCATCTGCATTCTAACTTAATTTTGCATAACGAGGGAAGCATAAAATATACAAAAACTATTGGGGAAACTGTAAACCTCATTAACACACGTAATTATTTATTATTATCAACTATTTACAAAATATTGGGATTTAAAGCCGTAGGGAGTTATAGCAGTTTTCTGTTATAAACAGTACATTCTAAATATTCAGTGATGGTCATTACCTCATGCAAAACATATTTAATATCAAATACAGTATTTATCGTTTTGGTTTTTAAACAGTTGATTATACATTCGTACTCCGTATTATATAGTGTACCTAAAAAAAAGTATGCTGAAACTAATAGTTTCAGCGAACACATATTATGAACGACAAAGTAGGTAGCTATATAAACTCTGGTGAAGATTGGAAAAGTAGAATTAGAAGACTGACAAATTCAATGCCATCACCGGGATTTGAACCACGGATCTCTCGGTTCCGTCTGGTTGCTCTAACTACTGAGCTACCATGTCAACATGTCGGGATGGCATTAAATTCCCCAACTAATTTGCATGAAGATTGTATTGAGATGACATATCTCAATGAAGACTTAGGCGACTTACACTGAATTTTTCAGTCGTCTGATTCTACCTTTCCAACCTTGTCCATCACACGGCTTATGTGGGGAAACAATTATCTCTGGTGGATCATCTGTAGAATAACTGGAAATAAATAATTAAGAAAATGTAACCCTCGCAACTCGCGTGAGTTTTACACATTATATATTTTCATCCAGGTCCACGAAATCTGTATTTAAATGTTAATCACATCAACCTTCCGTTGTCTTAGATAAGGAGAGAAAAACTAGAAAGTTGAATGCAAAATTCGGAATTGTCCATTTAACAAAAATGACTTGTTTTCATTTCCCATACATTTACATGGAATAATATTTAATATATCTCACTACAGAAGTTGATATGTTAGTTCGATTTAGAAAGGCTTTTCCCGATTGATTATTAAGCTTGTTTGTTAAATGTATTAATTTTAAAAGAAGACTTTACGTTAGCTTCATTTTAAACCTACTCAAGCTTCATCTGAAGGTTCAATGTGAGCAAGACTTCAGTGCATTAAGAAGAAAATTACATAAAGACACTTCGCACTTTGATAATGCGAGCTTTGTAAATTTAATTAAATTAAAGTAGCATGTGACTGCTTCAGGACGTGAATGCTATCTGTCGGATTGGCTATCAGAAGACAGATCTATATCCTTGCATTCACTGTCTTCAAAGACCTTCGCGGCCGTGACAGAATAGCTTTGGCTCGTTGTTAAAGCTTATATATAATTAAGCGGGATTAGAAATACTTGCACAGCTCGGCTCCTTTGACGTTAATTAGAACACCGAGAGAAATAAGATTTTGTTTCATTATCACCATCATCGTCGTTTTCGTTATCACCCTTGCCAACGCCACAGAATAACAAGATAATTGAAATGCGGAGCTACAACCAGCAAGCAGAAAAGCCATAGGATTAAAATAGTCTACAGAAGCAAAAACAATATTGCATTACACTTCAGTCTATTTCACATAGTTCGCAAGCTATTCCCCACACTTGTTTCTTACAGTGTATCACATTGTGTGTTTTTTTTAAATGTGTTAATTTATAGTCTCTAAAATGTTTTATAGCGACTTATATAATACTATGTACAAAGAAGTGTCATTTACTTCTGGGGAAGAAATTAAAAATAATATTCAGTTAAACCGAATGGTCATTGTTCGGAATTGTTAAAATGGGTAATTATATTCGAGATGTTTTGCAAATTTGATATAACATGTGAATAATCTATAGTTTGTTGTGTAGTCCAATATCGCTGAGAAATATTTTCAAGTTAAAAAAGACCCTGGTGTTCAAAGCTCTCTGGAATTCGGCGCGGATACTAGGAGCTTTCTTCTGTCAGTTTCTTGGCATCTTGGATTGATGTTGTATATCCCAAGTAGCAAAACAGAATGGGAATGGTTCATCTCATTTTTTTGCCGAGAAGAATGTGAGTAAGCTTTGAGTGACGTATGCCAATTCTTGTGGCCAAGATTTGGTCTGGAAGTTTCACAATATTATATGGATTTCTTTGTTCCTAATTGTGTGAAATTGGGAGTAGAAAGTAAATAGAATTTTAAGTTACCATTTATGGTTCTCTTGAGGTTTGATATTAAATACTGATTGGAAATGTTAAAGGGACAATTTACTGAGTTTTGAATAAAAGCCATTTGGCTCATTGAATCCGTAGTTCATTACCAGTAAGGCGAACATGTAATAGGATCCAAACAACAACTACATGCTTATTCTCATCTGTAATAGACTGGAAAAGGTAGTGAATATCGTGATCACCGGGCGGTGTGTGAACCGATTTCTTGTTAATTGGGTGGTAAGATAGATTGACTAATATCAAACCAAAAAGTCAAATATGACGTTCGACAGTTTCTTTAAGTATTGTGCTACTTTATAATACAGCTTGAGAACTTAGAGGATAGTTTCATGCTGTAATTTATGCTCAGTTTTTCCGCTTTAGAAGCATAATGTGGCTTAGTCAACTTATTCTGCATGTCAACAATACTTAGTCACCTTCATTTATTGATCGGTTAATATACACTGATGTGCAAAACCTAAGGACGAAAGTAATATCCGCAATCTGTGACACTGCCAAGTAGCATAGCTCGATGAAACTTTAATCATACATAGAGGGAACTGCTACGGTATGCTACAGTAGGCAACTAAACGAAATATGCAATGAGACGAACAGAAATTCCACTTTTATTCATAGATTATAAGCTACACTAAAGTCAATACGACATATTCTGGCTCTCTAGATTTACAGAAATAGATATATAGTGCTTACAGCAATACATTCTCTGCATCGTACTCCCATGCTGGCCACATGGTTGGTAGGCAGTTCTTGTACTAGGGAATTCCATTCCTACACCAGCGCTGTTGACAACTGTTGGATGGTCGTTGGTGCATGTGGATGTGCTGCAATGCGTCTCCCCAAGGCATCCCACACGTGTTCGATGGGATTTAAATCGGAGGAGCGGGCAGGCCAGTCCGTTCGCCGTATATACTCTCGTTCCAAGAGATCCTCCACTTGCGCTGTTTGATGTGGTCCCGCATTGTCATTCATAAAAATGAAGTCAGGGCCGACTGCACCCCTGAAAAGACGCACATGGGGAAGGAGCACAGTATCACAATAACGTTGACCATTGAGCGTACCGTGTTCAAAGATTTGGAGGTCGGTGCGCCCATGCAACAGTATACCTCCCTAAACCATAACACCCGGACCACCAAAACGATCATGTTCAATGATGTCCGTGGGTTCATTACGTGTTCCCACCTCTCGCAGAGATGAGGGTACGTCGAGAATCACTGCTTAGATAGAATCTGCTCTTATCCGAGAAGAGCACGCGACTCCATTCTACGTTGGTCCAATTTTGATGCCCTTGGGACCATCGCAAACGGTGCCGCCGATGTGCGGATGTCAATGGAACATAACGTATTGCCCATCGGGCCAAGGGACGACCTCTGTGTAGTTGCCGTGTCACTGTGTATCGTGAGAATACGTGCATAGCTGCCCTGTTAAATGTGGTTGCAATTGCACCCGCTGTTTGGCGTGGATCCCTACTTGCCTGTTGCACAATGTAGCACTCATCTGCTGCTCTAGTTGAGCGTGGTCGACCACCACCTCTCCTTCGGAAAGCAGTGCCTGTGGTTTGCAAGGTTCCCCATGCACGTGAAACAATGCTGTGAGCAATTCCAAACTCCTGAGCAACACTCGTCACACTCCGCCCTTTTTCCAGTTTCCCGATGATTCTACCCCGTGTGAAGTCATCCAAATGATGTCTATGGGCAATGAAGATTACTACTACAGTGCACCGTAACAGCTCGCTAATTGCCACATACCGTTTTGTTCTGTTTCGTCAACTGCCAACTTCCCCGTGTTGCGGGATCAGACCCATTTGGCACTAAAGGCTCGTTACACTTACGCCATGTGACGTCAAGCTTTCTGTACGTGTGAGAGACCTCTGGCAATATGCTCCCGCACCTTCATCTACTTCCAACAAATAGTTCTACTTTACCCATCTCGTCCTTAGGTTTTGCGCTCCAGTATATTATCTGGCATATTCATAAATGAGTCTAAATATTATTCCTAAACTTAGTATGCTATTAAACAGCCATAAACTTACTAATTTACTTTATTTCCAGAAACGAAGCTTGATACGGTACTGATGTTAATTTTTTTCCTTGGAAGTAAGAAACTAATTTACTTGCCTTGGAGTGTGTGTACTGTTTTGAATTCCACAAATATATTCGTTGCATGTTCTTTTTATGATTTAAAATGATGAGATATTGTTCTTTCAGTTTATATCATGTTACAGAGTCCATTATCCATCATATGCTACATGTATTAGAAGAGTACGCAATATTGTACGCTTCTGGGATGGATATACTAATGTTTTGGTTTAAACAGAAGAGCAACATAAACCTGACTTCAGGAGGATGTACTGCTCCACATTTCAAAAATTATAAGTTAAATGTAACTGTTATAAGCCATTTTGATGGCGTCAGGCTCATAGGATTTAATGAAACTATCATCAAATAAACCATTGGTTTGGATTGCCTGAAAATCTAGGCTTGATGTGCTATTGTTTCAGTGATGCCAATAGTGTTTTATGAACATTTTTGTGAACATATTAAGGTATGTCCTAAGTTGATATTCCTCATGTATTTACTTGGGCATATAGGTCCTAAGAATGTTTCATGGCTCCAAATTTATTATTTATTAATTAGTGATATATTTAGATAAGCACTTCAGAGTCTATACTTTGAGAATTAGTGTTTCTTTCCTCGTGAGGTCTAATATAAAGATCATAAATTGTGCTTAAGTTCTAACTTCCACAACCGGAAGATTAGCTAGCTAAAGGTTTGGTATCTTCAGTGAAAATGGAACTGATACCTGAAAGTTTGATACAACTTTGTGTATGTTTACACTAAAAAAGCTATTGCTATATAAAACTTCGTTAGTACGTAATGCAATAATCATTGATCGCAAATTCAGTTTTCTCCCAAAGGAAGCTTTGCCTGGGAGGAATGCGACAAGAATCCAAAAGAATCCAGAACACCTAAGAGAGAACTGCCGGGGGGTTCAGCGGTGGCTTAACATCTCACATTTCCCGTCAGCGTTTTAAACGATCCCAAGAGAAAGAAATAAATGTTCCTGCGGGAGAGAAAAGAGGATACCGTTATTGGCACGTCATCAGGAAAGTTTGCCAAGCTCCCGCACTGTTTGTTGTTCTCCTTTAGGTCTGAGTCGTCTCTTTCAACTGTTTTTCAAGGATGACTACAAAAGCACTTTTCGCCAGCTCATCTGAATGGTTGATTCACTCTTGTGCAGGCTTGTTATCGTGCTGACTGGTACTTACGCCACCCAGCATAACGTGTCAGGGATTACATCGCTACTAAACCCAGCAAATAGTCCCCTTAAAGCACTCTAGAGCGCCTTGGAGCATCATTCAAAGAATTGCAGAGATTGTGATGTTTACTGTATGCAGCTTCAACGGATTTGATTTTGCAGTTTAACCACAAACTAGATAATGTTCTAGGCTGCTCAGTGAAATTGTTAAGCCTATTCCTTGAAACAGACTATAGAGAAGGAAAGGGGGCGGGAATCACAGAACAACAGTGGCTCCTAGTGTACGTACCTTGAATCAGACTCTTAATCGGTACAGTACAGTTGCTGTTTCAAGATAAAGTTCTTAAGTTTTTTGTTTTTTTATTTTCACTTCCAATCATATTATACAAGCCATGGTATTATTATTATTATTATTATTATTATTATTATTATTATTAAAATAACCAAAAGAGAAAACAATGTATGAGCATGAAAACATAAAAAGGAACACTTCTGTGACTTTTTGGTGTCAAACAAGTATAATGATAATTATAATAATAACTTTATCAGACAGTTTATACTTGGCGCTAAACAAATAAAATGATCCGCCTATTTTCGGTTTATTTTTATCTTTAAATACTTATAAATGAAACAACAATTCTTTATTAAAAATTAAAATATTTATTATTAAAATGTTGCAAACAGATTACACAGTGGAGAATGTTAAAATCCAATAATGTATGTTACAAGTAATAGTAAAAGGTATGATAACAATAATATTTAGGCAGAAAGACCGGAAAATGATACCAATGCAACTTATAGATATAAAATAATGAAAAAAAGCAGTTTTAATAAGTTATGTGTTTCGCTTGCTCTATACGAAGCTTGTAAATGTTGAACCTACAATTACAGAATAACGAATGATTTATGTTTTACATCAAATGTTTATTTGTTTTTCCTTCTTTCATTTTCATAACTATAATTTAAATTGTGTTTTGGCTTTCTGGAAGATAAACAATAAAACTGATATTATAACTTTTAGTTTATAAAGTAAACTATACTACCGCAATTAACTAATATGAAAGAAAATCTAAAACCATTTAATTGTGATATAATTTATAAATATCAACATGTTATATACAAAACTAAACTTGTTCCAATTCATGGTAGTGTAAGTACACTAAGGAATTGTATATTGTCTAATTTTGTTTAGCAAAATATTAGAAAAGCATCAATATTTAAAATCTTTTAATTCCGTAAAAATTTAATGCATGGTACATTCTGAAGATGTTTTGGCAGGTGTAATATTTCTATGCACCTTATCACTAGGAGAAATTAAGAATGAGGCAGTATTTTATATCACAACACTGTGAATGCCAGAGTGATTGTAGTGTAAATTAACATTATTGTATGACATTGATTTGAGATGTTTGTTAATTATAAGCATTGTTAGGAAATAAGTTTACACGGCCTCACTGAAACTGACAATAGGAGCGGGTAAGAATGAAGCGAGGGGGTGAGTTGTTTATCAATTAGAAGAGACAAACAAATGACGTCAGATTAACGCGCTTTTCTTTAGAAATGGAGGGCATTTCTTCCCTAGAGCATATGTGTTCGTAATTTTGATTGGATATAAAAATAGACTCTAATGTTGGCGCGCTTTATTAACCAATAGTAGCTGGATTATAATCTTTAGGCATATCGGGGTGACGGAGTATAAATTATGAAGCCAGAGACGGGTAACGCGCAGTTCTACAGAATCATTCACAAGGCAAACGTCGCGCAGTTCTACAGAATCTCTCGCGTCGTAAAGTTAGTTAAAAGATGTGAAATACGCGAATTAATAATGTGCGGCAAATAAGTGATAATAGTTACATTCGAAAATACAACAGTTTCAGTCGAGTGTGTATCAAGAGTAAATATGTGAAATCAATAAAATGTGACGGCAATAAAAGTGTAAAAACAAATTCTTTTATCAGTGTTATCTTTAGTACCAACTCCTTTCTGTTTACACACCCTGTTCAAGAGATTTGCTCGACTGAGTAATAATGGCTAGCCGGAGGGCAAAGAACTCAAAATAGTAAAACAATAACAGGCGCTCAGCAAATAAGATAACATGAACGATACCGCGACAAGACATATTGGGTAACCAGGCTAGATCCCTGAGTGTTCCTGTTTTAATGCTTGGTGTTACAATTTCACTGAACGCCAATCTCTTAACAGACGCACCAAGTGGGATCAAAATCTCCTTTATTTATTAATTCAAGAAGCAGGTACTCCTAATCAGACACTTATGAAGGAAAACAAGTCAATTTGCATTTCTAAATTCAAGCATATTTGTGTTTTTATGGATAAAGTAAATTTCGAATATGTTAATGACAAATGGCGACTTTCATTCAAAACTCGGATTGAAAGGATGTTAAAATTAAATACAACCAACCTAAATATGGCTAACTTCTCCTGCTATATGTTCTTTAGGGTTTCATTGAGCTTTCTGATGCTTCAAACGGCGGCAAGCGTAAGTCATTAACGTTAAAAACAAAGGAAAACTTAGGATTTGGAAGCAGGTAAATAATGATAATGAATGATATGAATTATAACTCCTTAAGTCATAATAATGTTGAAAAACATACTTAAGTTGGAGGAAATGAAAAAAGGAACAACTTATGAATTCAGTGACATTTAATTTCTCTTTTGGCGCTGAATAAAGTACTTAAGCAATTCATAATTTAACACATACTTTCCATGTTGGGTGTTAATAATCACATGTTTCATTTTTGAAGTGACTAATTAAATGCATTACCAATACTGTCAGTGTTAGCCATGTAATGCTTAAAATATGTGAGAGGAAATTGGAACGTACCTTACAGCAACCAACAGCGCGTGAAAGTGAAGCATGTAATTTAAAACGCCGGAGCTCAAATTTTCCATTTTAACGCATGTTCGAAGCAGGCAGAACATCGTGACTAAAATGCTGAAACTCGAAGTTTACTGTAACGCATGTTCGAAGCAGGATGATCCTGGCTAAATCGCTGAAACTCGAAATTTGCTTACTAACGCATGTTCGAAGCATCGTGATTAAAATGCTGAAACTCGAAGTTTACTTAGTAACGTATGTTCGAAGAAGCAGGATCGTGACTAAGTTGCCGAAACTCAAAATCTGTTTAGTAATGCATGTTCGAAGAAGCAGGATCGTGACTAAATCACTGAAACTCGAAATTTGTTTAGTAATACATGTTCGAAGAAGTAGGATCGTGACTAAGTTGCTGACACTCTAATTTGTTTAGTAATGCATGTTCGAAGAAGCAGGATCGTGACTAAGTTGCTGAAGCTCGAAATTTGTTTAGTAATGCATGTTCGAAGAAGTAGGATCGTGACTAAGTTGCTGAAACTCTAATTTGTTTAGTAATGCATGTTCGAAGAAGTAGGATCGTGACTAAGTCGCTGAAACTCGAAGTTTGTTTAGTAATGCATGTTGGAAGAAGCAGGATCGTGACTAAATCGCTGAAACTCGAAATTTGTTTAGTAATGCATGTTCGAAGAAGCAGGATCGTGACTAATTTGCTGAAACTCGAAGTTTACATAGAACGCATGTTCGAAGCAGCAGTACATCGCAGCTATGACTGCTAAAGGCCTTTGGTTTGGTGCTTCCTCATTTGGAACTGCACGATGCAGTTCCACTTGGAAAATAAATGTTTCTGTTCGTGTAAATATACCTCTGTGTGTGTTTGTGTGTGTCGGAAAAACAGACATAACTAGAGTAAAAGAAAAAGAAGAGAAACAGTGAGGGGGGGAACTGAAGTTTTATGGATAATTCTTTTGAAATTTGGATTTTGCTACGGTGAATGATCTTCCTTCTTCACTGGGACGAAAGTATATTAGCGTGTTGCAATCATGAATGCCTAAATACCCGTTAATATTCCTTGTATTTGAAACGGTGCAGCTCCTTGAAAGCCGTACTTGGTAGTACAAAACTTAATATCCAATATTATCGCTGTTATCGCAGCAGAAATATTTGTACTGTATACACATGTGTAATTCACCAAAAAGAAATCTGTTTATTGTTATCAAGAGATTTCTGTATTGCGGTGTTTGTTGCATCTGAAACATAGACATGTGACCATTAGTAGAAACCTGAAGCACATACAAGCTTCCATAACCATAGCCACCGTGCGGGATGGCTCAGGCGGTTAGTCTGATGACTGCATTTGGAAGGTTTAGGTTCGATTCCCGTGGCCGTCTTCCCAACCCAAGAGTTTTTTTAGGGTTTTCCCCGTGTCGCCAGGCGAATGCTGGGAAGGATCATTATATCTTCCGAATTTCGTGTCCCTCCATTTCATCTCCATTCTCATTTCACTTCACCATTCGTCTGCTTGGTCTCTTTCAGGGTTGTAGTGTCGGCGATGTGCATGGCAGGGAAACGGATGCTATAAGGAAACCTTCGTCATCTGTACTGCGAGCGGTCTTCGGACTGGACCCTCCAGGGGATGTGTAAGCCTAAGGGGCGGAAGGGAGCCGACTTCACGAGCCAGCACACAGGAGTTCAAATCTGTAAATGGTAGGGACCCTGTCCTCAACCTGCCGTGCCTCCTGGTCCAGCCACCCTCTCTCCCCTCTGACCTCATCACTCCGTGGACTAGTGGTACCGTGCTAGTCTCTAGTTCCCAAAGGTCGTGGGTTCATACCCGGCGGAGGGCGATGGATTTTTCGGGCGTAAAAATCCTTAGCATGGCTTCCTTCGGAAGGGAAGTAAAGCCGGTGGTACCGTGTCGTAGATTTACGGCACGTAAAAGAACCTCAAGCCTGATAAAGAGGCCTCTGAGCAAAATTTCCGGTCTTTCACGCCCAATATGGAATGGGACGCTAAGAACCATAGTAGTTAAAGAGCGTCCATAAATAAAACTCAATTTAATTTTACTTCCTTCAAGGGGTGCCCCGTCAGAAGCATAGGCACAAAAGCTCTGTGTAGGTCGAGGTGCTAAGTACCCCTCCGTACCTTGTTCCTATCATATCCTAAAACTATAGCCATCTAATCCTGTCGCAACTAACATTTTTGTGAGCTACACCTCTAGTCACAGCTACTCGTGTTGTCTTACCTCGTGCTTGAAGAGGGAGGCAAGTCCAACGAATATAATTGAACTCTGACTTATCCTTAAGCAACCACGGTAAAGTTTTTGGGTGGAAAAACATGAAATGAGCACAAACGTCACTATGACGCCAGTCAGTACTATGTCTCGTTTATTATGATAGAGTTGTTATTTTTTGCTGTTGCTATAAGGCTTTATCAGCATAAATATTAAATAGACTAACATTTGTCTTACATTTTGAATCGTTTTATGATATTCAATGTTTTGGGGATAACTAGTGTTCAATTTATATAAAGTATTTGTATTACTCCAACTAATTGAAGCGCCAATTCAAACAGAGAGAAAACATCCGATGCAGATAGCTATATTTAGAATGCTGGATAAATAGGCAGGAGCATTTTTGGGTTAACTTTTTAATACAATATTAGGTATGAGATCACATCTAGGAGATACCTTTGTAGGAAATTAGTGATGTAAAATGATAATTCTATGTTTCCAAATATTAGAAATCTTCTTTGTGACTTTAAAAATCCGATACATTTTCCTAAAGAATGAATGTATTCATGTAATACAATTTGATTCCCAGTTCCACCTTATTCAGAGTTTTCTTAAACTCAATACTAAGTTCTGGGACATATTTAGGTCTGATTGCCATGTTAAGAGATTTCAAGGCTTTTGTGGGAAAATAGGTTCCTTTATGTGTCCTTGTGTTTCTTCTCTCATGTCTTGATAGAAGGTATCTCGTTCTTTTTTGGAATTCCCAGGCTTCTGTGGTGTTTCAAGAAGATGGTCAGGCTCTCCTGGTTACTCCCTACCCCCAGAAATCTTTTAAGACAATATATATCTCTCTCTATCCTGGCTACATCTGACAGCAGCTTGGTTGCGCCGTGCAGCCTATTTGGCTTAGAGGCCATATAGGTCAGTTCTTTCTGCTCAGGTTTGACAGATATGCTGATTCTTTGAATTTGCTCTTAAGACATGTTCTTGTTTAGAGTCCATTCCCTCCATTATCTTCTCTTACTCTTTATTTTCTTCGACCTCCATTGTATTCTCACGAGTACCGGAGTATTAAAACTTCGTTACCCTTTAAGGCCCTAAATGTTGGAGGAAGTTTATGTACGTCGGGATTTTGCCTGGTATACCGAAGAATTCATTCACGACACTGCCTTTTCAGCACCAGTACCTCGAAGTATTTGGTACGATGCCTTACGCCTTACCTTGTGCGGACCAGAGCCCATTATAGTTTTAGTTCTCTGAGAGCACCAAATAGTTCTCCAAATGGGAAACCCAAGGGATAGATTTAAAATTGTAAGCTGATTCCTAGTGTGACGCCTCCCCAGTGACCAACCTGGAATGTGTGTTTCTACCGGTACAAAGTACCACCAGTAATGCTCACTGGATCTCAGGCGTACACAGCCCTTCTACCTTCAAGTTCTTGGGGCTTCTACGAGGGGAAATACGTGTTTTACTGAAAAGTTGAAATCTGTATGCCTGAGACCTGTTCCCCAGGCACAAGTAAAATGGAAACATCTTCAATATTCCTTACAAGGAACACTACTCGTTCGAAAACTTGACTTCGAGTTGTTAAGTGGTGGTTAAATTCTCAGAAACTGAAACAATTTTAGCCCAAAGTCATGTTTTTTTATTCTTTTTTCGGCCATTACATTTCGAGTGGTCGGTTTTGTGCTTGTCGCGTAAAATGTAGTAGCGGAGAAGCCGGTCACCTCAAAGAAATTGCACCGGGTATAAAGCTGATTACTAAAAAGTTAAGCATAAAAATGGATCCTAAATATTACTTTGGAGCACAAGTGTTTTAGTTTCTGAGAATCATATCACCTGAGTTAGCTATTCTTACAACTCAAACGGAATACCAGTTTCGAACGAATGGAGTGTTACTTATTAGCTAATATATTACCAATTAACCATTACAAAATTCTTTCTCATTTGGCAGTTGTTCCTTTACAATAGGCATCTGTAGAGATGGTATGAGCGTCGATACGGAAAACCGAAAATGGTTGGTTCGAGTCTCGGTCATGTCATTGAATTTTTAAGTGTGATTCCACTTTCCATCTTACTCATTTGCTAGTAAGTTCTGTTAAAGGAAGAAAAAGAAACTCATCTCCGTGTGCTATACCTAAATGATTATTCAATCTGTATGTTTAACATGAAAATAAAATGCAAAATGCAACACTAACACAATAAAAATGCAAACCCTCTGATAAATATATATTATGCTTTTAAAATAAACCAAATGCATGAGGTGTGACCATGTCTAAAGCTTCCATTTTGTTTTGAATCTCCCACACTAAAACAAATAATAGGGATACATAAATCTGATTGCGATTATTGCCATAGGAATGAAAGAATTTGATAAAATGATATGCATAAGCTACAACAATAATTAAAGGTGATTATGAGGAATACATAGGAGACAGGATTTAGTTTATTGTGCTGTAAACTGTGTTTTTATTTTGATTTAAGTGTCATTCTTCTGAATAGTATATTTTATCCTACTTCCTTATATTTTATTAGACGCTGCTGAAAATAAAAAGAACAGTACGTATTAATAATTGCAGTTAGTTGAGCTTCAACTCTCAGGCTTATCTACTCTGCGAAAAGCTCTGAAATCAAACTCAAGTTACGAAAGTGGTGTGGAACGCCGCCGACGCTTAAACCTCCTTTGTACTCCGCTGGCAATATGATGAATAGAGATCAAAGAACTAGAGGGTGCCATTCCTCCCTCGACAACCCCATACAGAGATAACCCTTCAACCCCTTTACCACTTGAACATCCTCCACCATCTAGCGTCCATAGCAACTTTTGCTCCTCATCTCAAGTAAGTTTGGAATCACGGTGCTAACGAGGTCGTCTCTATTTTTGCACCTTTAGTAGAAAACGATTTTTGTTTTGAAGTACATGTATATGAATACATGCAAAAACACCAACTGGCCCAACAGCTTTGTATTGCATTTGAGCAGATATCCTTTCGTGCGATAAAAGAGTTGCAGAACTCAAGGGGTTCCAAGTAAACACAGGTCGGGGGGAACTGGCGCATTAGCGTGAGTTACTTTCGTTCTAATCCTCTTGCCTTTCAGCGAAAACGATCAGCAGATCGCGCTCACTGAAAGGCAGTTCCCAGGCTTGCACAAGAGTGTACATTCCGTGATAATAGACAAAACAGTTTAAACATACCGAAAAGGTCTTAGAATGTTTTCCACTTCAGTTACAGAAAGTTTCATTTCGGAGGATTAAACTCAATTTTCAAATTGTCAAATACGTATTGGACTTTATTGGACCTATCGGTATAATTGTGTTTAGACTTTTCTGTCTTACTGTACACATTGTAGAGTTAAATAAAAACATTAAAGCTGTAACAAAAACAATGCAAACATGAGAGAACGGTGTCGCCAAAAATACTTATTTTATTACCAAATTAACGATCGGGTTCTTATGAGACCTCCTGTATAGTTTCTTTTATACGTGAATCACAAATTAGTTGAAGAATAAACAGACTCAGAAAAAAATTGATAAGACTACAAAATATATATTTACGTTTGGCATGATTCCATTTTGGGAGCAACACGCCTGTTTGAACAAAATTAACCCTATATTTAAAAGCTGACTGTTCAAAACTTCAAAGCTCAAACATTGCCTTAAATAACCTGTTATTTCATTTTCTGAGAAGCGCACCACCTCAGCCTGTTAAACATAATGAATCCAAGTTTCCAACGAATGGGTCATTCATCGCATGTTCAAGATTCTTAGGTTATTCACGATTCGGGGCGCATAGTGAGACGATAGGGTGCAAATCATTGCAGATAAATATTAGATGAGAATCGTTAATGGAAACCATTCTCTAATTAGGACAAACTACTACTGTGAACAGTTGAGAATGGAAGGAAATTGGACATGAGCATCAAATGTAAAGATTTAGAAACCATATGGACGGGCTACATTTGGATGGCGGGTCAGCAAATAGACGGAGTGTATGGAAAAAGATTAGCCTTTGTAATATTCACGTGCAACAATGAAGGTTTTATTGGAAGTACTGTCTGAAGTAAAATCTGAGTGAGCAATACCTCAAAGTCGTCCTCCGTAGTGTAATGGCTACCATACTAACCTCCCGTGTCTTAGATTTACGGCACATAAAAGAGCCTCAAGCCTGATAAAGAGGTCTCTGAGTAAAATTACTGGTCTTTCACGCCCAGTATAGAATGGAGCATAAATAAAACTAAAACAAATACTCAAAATAGTCACCAAACTCATTAGAAATAGCGTGGCTTAGACATGGAGCATGGCGGATGATAAAAATTACTGATGAAAATGGTATGAGAATCTGCCCCATTTGCGAGGAGGTAGGAGAAGGAGGAAGAAGAATATCCTGGTAAGGAACAGGGGTACGGAGGAATGGAGGGAAACATACTTATTGTGATCCTTTACCACTTGGAATGGAGGATTAAGGTCATGTTGGACGCTACAGGCAGACAGGGAAGACTTGGTGTTAAATTTCTACCGAAGACGAGACAGCCGGGATCTGAGAAGGCTGGTAGTAGGGAAGGGGGGGTGTAAGCAGAGCTAAATGTACCGACTGGGTGTTGGTGCTTTATTATTATATTATATTTCACTTACTGTTAGTGTGTTGTGTTATTTTATCTCTCGTAACTGTTCTTTGTTTAATATGAGACATAATAATGCACCGCAATACAGTTTACAATTGTTTTGTGGGTTGTTTATATTTATGATGCTATTGTTGTTTATATTTACACGTTTTGTCTTACTTTTTTCCTGCAGTGATGTTTTCTTATAGCGGTAGTTTTTCTTTACCTTCTGTTTTTGTCGTTAATCTTGCTTTATTATTCTGTGTATTATAAGAGCACGTTGGTCTGTGTACCCGTGCTATTGATAGGGATCAATGTATATACACCTTTATTTAAATATGTGTAAATACGCTCATATATTCACACCATTCATCAAGGACTCGGGTATAAAGTAAACGCAGGATCGTGCAATTTTACACTAATAATGGAATGCGCAAAACTTTTAAAGGAAAAT
This sequence comes from Deroplatys truncata, assembly GCA_030765065.1. Classification (NCBI taxonomy): domain Eukaryota; kingdom Metazoa; phylum Arthropoda; class Insecta; order Mantodea; family Mantidae; genus Deroplatys; species Deroplatys truncata. The sequence goes on from CM060981.1 coordinate 175,352,944, forward strand.
CTGCACATCGCAAAGGAACATGACCTATCAGCAAATACATACAACACACTGAATGTAAAGCCCAGTGTTTAGTTAGCTTTCCCGCATCATCTTTATGTGGAGCACAAAGTGGAGGGACAAATACTCACTAAATCGCGTTGTCTGCTCAAAGCAGCTTTGCTGATATGTGAGCGTTTATCCATCGATATATTATGTCTAACCTCTTATTAAATGAAAAAAAATCTAATGTGTGAAGCAATTACATTCATATGACGTGTTCTACACATTATCATTTATTACTTTTTCTACTACGTATAGTAAGTAGGGGAAGTATTGTATTCCATCCAAATATTCGATACCGAGATTTCACCGGAAATACATGTTTAGAGACCTCCAGAATCCAAAAAAAGCATTTTTGGAAACATGTCCGTGTGTGTGTCTGTCTGTGTGTCTGTGAACAGCATAACTCAGAAATGAACAGTTGAATAAACACCAAAATTGGTAATTAGGTTCAGTATCTTCCAGAGATGCGACACGAAGGTTTTCAAGAAAATCCCCCCAACCCCAGATATCCCTTTACATAGAAATTTTTCGAAAATTTTAATTTTCTCAAAAATAGCTCTAACGATTTTGATTAAAATACCTATGATTAAGCTATTTTTATGAAAAATGAAATGTATATCTCGAATTTTCTGGGAATGTCTCCAAAAGTATTCTTCATTGTGAACGACTTTTGCATAAGTGGTAAACCATAAGAGATAGACAAAATTTTACTATACAAATAATGTATATCGCGTTAAAATACACAATTTATGTCATGTACATTTTTTTTGTTGAGTGAAACATTTTCGAGATATTGCTTGTTATTCCCTTAAATTTTCCAATACTTATACTTTTTTCTCAAATTCGTTATTCATTTTTTTTGTCCTGGTAATGCAAAGAGAATGGAATACTCCACATAGCAACAAGTTCTTAAAATATTTGACTATCACTTAAAACCTACCAATTCCCCTTGTATCTACAAGAAAATTAGCAATAAGATTAACATCTCGATATCTCGATTAACATGAAGCATATGGAGAACAAGCTTTTGTAAAAATAGTTTGTACAAAAGTAGAGAAAGTCATGTGACTGTAACACATCAGATTTTTTTATATAGCTTCTGCAAACTATTGTTACTAATGCTTATTACTTTCTCTAGTAAGTATAGTAAGTAGGGGAAGTATTGTATTCCACACAAAAATTCGATACTGAGATTTCACCGGAAATATATGTTTTGAGACCCCCTGAATCCAAAAAAAGAATTTTTGGAAACATGTCCGTGTGTGTCTGTGAAGAGCATAACTCAGAAATGAACAGTCGGATAAACACCAAACTTGGTATTTAGGTTCAGTATCTTCCAGAGATGCGACACGAAGGTTTTCAAGAAAATCCCCCCACCCCATATTACCCTTTACATGGAAAATTTTTCGAAAATTTTAATTTTCTCAAAAATGGCTCTAACGATTTTGATTAAAATATCATATGATTAAGATATTTTCATGACAAATGAAATGTATATCTCGAATTTTCTGGGAATGTCTCCAAAAGTATTCTTTATTGTGAACGACTTTTGCATAACTGTAAACCATAAGTGATAGACAAAATTTTACTACACAAAAATATAGATCGGGTTAAAATACACAATTTATGTCATATACATTTCTTTGTTGTTGAGTGAACCATTTTCGAGATATTGCTTATTATTCCCTTAAATTTTCCAATACTTATACTTTTTCTCAAATGGGAATTCGTTATTCATTTTTGTTATGTCCTGGACATTCAAAGAGAATGGAATGCGCCACATAGCAACCAGCTCCTAAAAGATGTGACTATCGCTTAAATACTACCATATTCCCCTTGCACCTACAAGAAAATTAGCAATAAGATTAACATCTGGATTAACAAGAAGGATATGGAGAATTAGCGTTTACAAAAATAATTTGTGCAAGAGTAGAGAAAGTCATGTGAGTGTAACACATAAGATTTTTTTTCATATCTACTTCTTGTTAATTGTGATAATCCTTCGCGGAAATAATGTCATTACACACTTCGTTGTATACAAGTGGGATAGAGAAAACCGAGTCAGTAGTGAGATGTTTAAATGTTAGTCACTATGATCTGACCTTAAAATTTCATACTCTTTCCGTCACATTGAATAGCGATGCACTTCATAAGATGACAAAGTATTGAAAGTTTCGAACCAATAAGGCGTATTAGAAAATGTCTAATGACACAAGAAATTATTTGAAACAAATTGTGTGTTTTAAAGATGTTTAAGTTTGTGTGCAGTACGTTTTTTATGTAATGTCTTAACGTTTATCAGTTGAGTTGCACAAAGTTTCTTGCGACTGATAAGGACGGTACAGGCCATTCCCAGGAAATTCAAAATGTACGTTATATTTGTCATACAAATCTCTTAGAGATATATTACTTCAATCAGAATCGTTAGTCACTTTTAAGAAAATCAAAATTTCGAAAACTTATCCATATAAAGGTTAGTTTAGGATGTGGGCATTTTCTTAAAAATCTTCCTGTTGTACCTTTGGAAGGTATTGAACTAGAATATCACGTTGTATATCACCTTCGATTTTCAGTTATAGTGTTCAGTAACATACAAAGGCGTTTTTCTAAAAATGTATTTACTATAAAATCTCGATCCCAAATTTTTGGTTAGAATACAATACTAGTTACGTGATAGAGAAGGTAATAAAATGGATAACCATATCGCTATAACGAGTAAATGTCCTAGAAAGGTGTGTATTTCCTTTGACAGTCCTATTTAAAGGGAATACTTTTTACAAACATTTTCACACCTGCGGAAGGTACACGCTATGAATTTTTTAAATGCCGGGTTATTGTTAATTTACTCAGCAAAATGATGCCGCAGTATACGGGAGGTTTCGGGTTTGATCCCCGGCTACCGCCGAATCTAACCCATGAGTTTTACGTGGCTTCCCCGGAATCGGCAGGCGAATGCTGGGGTTGCTTCTTCTCTACCACGATTTTCTTTCCATAAATTCCCTTACATTCCGTTTCCTTCTCATCTTTAGGTGTGCTTCTAGATTTCGTAGTGTATGGCGGTGCCGGACAGATGACGGGGAAGCATGCCCAACAGAAAGAATATTTGCGTGGACACCAGAGGGCTGCTTGATTGGTGAGTCGGTCTTCGCCCCTCTCAGTGGCTCCAGCTTTGGGACGGGTCTGCAAGCTTGGAAACGTTGGAAACTTCCGCGCTTCTCTGGGCCTATTTGCCTACGGTCTGTAGCCTCCTATGCTTCCTTCACTTCATCCCTTCCTCAGGGGGAATGGCAGCCACAATAGATATATGTAGGTGGCAGTGTGTGAGGTGTCCTCCTCCGTTGTATCCTATACCTATAGTTAATTTACGCCTTATTTTTTCATGAATCTTGTATGTGCAGGAACCTGCTCTCTCTTTCCGTTTCCGCACGTTTCCTTTCGCCCATTACGTCACAAAATGTTGCTTCTGTATCTAATAACCCTAAGATCACTGTACAGACTGAACGAAAGTATGTAGTTGGCCAACACATCACTGACAAAGCCATCGGTTCCAACATAGTACTCGTATCAGCGTAACTGGAATTAGAAAAGGGGTGAACAGGATGTCAATTTTTTCATCAGCAAAGAAACTTTATTGTATGTGTTCTGCTTTGAAATTCATGCTGAAGGATATGTTGCTTCTTAAGTGCTGTCCATTTCTCCCTCAGTATATGACAGAAATATATTTCGATCATGACCTGTATCCGACTTTGCATCCATGCCAGCTGAATTGTTTTGTGTAAATACTGGAAGGCAAAACAGGGTTGGCGTTCCTTTGTTAAGGTGAAGGGCTCTCACATTTCATAAGCCTCCCCCATTCCTCCCCTCATTTCCCCCTCTCCCCACGTGTAACTTTGATTAAATTCTTAATCCCTTGTTATCCAACAGAGGCAATCGCTTTCATTGATTCTCTTATCCGCTTGTAGACCCCTCAAGCGACGAAGAAGCGCATGAGCAGTCATAAAAACAAGGCACCTCAGAGATACCATTAAATCTTATGAGCGATAAAATAAGGAGGCCAGAATCTTAAAGCGTTTATTAAACAATGAGTTTAAACTTACATAATAAAAGTGGTCTGTATGCATCTGTGCGCAGAAAACTGGGTGCTTTTATTTTTACGAAAATAAGAAATACTGAATTAAATACTATTTATTCTAGAGGAATAAAAATATAACAGTTACGAACAGGAGTTTTAAGTATCAACTATTACCATTTTAATTTATAGATCCTAAGGCAATGAAACGCCTGGGCACATTGCATATTCTGCTTAATGCTATTAAATTAACAACTCCTAAAAATTTTTTATTCAGGTCCTTTATTGAATTCAAGTGTTTACATGATATTTATCAGAATGTGATGATAAAGTACCTTAGATTCATTAAGCAAAATGTTTGAATCAAGCCACTGTTTAACTGCAGAGTTACTTAATATTAAGACCTTTTATACCAATATGTGGTAACATTATAAAAAATAATAAAAAATACAAGTTAATCATGAAGTAATGTATTCTATGTCAATTTACGAAGCAATACTTCTACTCATGTTCGTTATTTTTAATTACGTATATTATAAGCTGATTATAAATTAAAATGAATAACTTGAGAAACCACAGAAATGCATTCCTGTGTAGGAGCTGTAGATGTTTAGGTAATAAATTTGATTTTAAGAAAGAAAAATAAAAACATTGTGGTTATGTTACCTAGTGAAATGATACAAAATAGCACAGCGATCTAGAACAAGTGCATTTCTTATAATGAAATATCTGACGTGTTAAATTTAGATGACTTTCTCTACACAAAATCTTTTGTGCTTGTGTTTGTGCTATTTGATGTTAATCGAGATAAACGTTTGTAGAAGTAGTTTCATTACATATTTCGTTTTATATAGAAAGGGGATACAGGAGACTGGAGTGAAGCTACATGTTTAGAAACGGGTAGATATATACTGGCCCAGAACAATAACAATGGATATCCCGAAAATGGCTGATGCCACAAAGCAATTGTTTGAAACAAGGTGTGTAATTTAAAAAGTTATACATTTTTATGCAGTAGTTTTTTGTATATCTCTAATGCCTTATTAGTAAAAAAATATATATACAAAATTCATTCTAGTAAATTCAATTCATTCCCAGCTATTTCCATAAAGTTCAATACACTTTACAGTACACTGTACACTTGGTCAATTTGAATAGTCGTCCTCAGTGCTCTAGGGCTACCTCTAGTTCACAAGCTCGCGAGTTCAAACCCGGCGGAGGGCAATGGAGTTTTTCGGACGTAAAAAACCCCTACCTCAGTGGTCCGTAGATTTACGGCTCGTAAAAGAATCTCAAGCCTAATAAAGAGGTCTTCGAGTAAAATTTCCGCTCTCCCACGTCCAATATAAAGAGTGGACCATTTAAGTTCAGACTGTACAAAAGTAAGCGTTGTAGAAAGAAATGCCTTTAATAAAAGTTGCTTGATATTATGGGGGAAAGTAAATGCCATTAGTCGCGTTTTATTTGGAGGACTTGTGATGGTCATTTTAGGGTCAATTATTCTTTTTATCTCGGAAAATACCTTTCTTATGTTATAAAAAATTAAACAACATTCGTATAAAGCACTTTACAATGGTTCTTGTACCGATGTAAATAACAATGAAAATCTGAAGAGCGCAATGAATGGTTGGACCATCCATGGATGGTCATTCAAGGGTCAAGCTACTTTTCGTAATTGGGAATCAACATTTTTTATTAACTATTTTCTAATGGGAAAACAACGTACCAAATGTAAGTTCCCATTTAAAGAAATTAAATTGATCATAAAATGTTCACCATAAGGTTCTCCAAACAAAACACAACTAATAGCATTTACTTTTCCGCATATCAAGCAACTTTTATTAAAGGCATTTCTTTCTACAACGCTTAGTCCACCCTGTATAATGGGACGCTAAGGACCATAGTAGTTAAAGAGGCGTACATAAACAAAACTAAACGTCAATTGAAACTGGTCGGAGTCTGTGAGACATTGGGTACTTCCGTGTTACCTCGTGATAGCCAGGATTTATTCACAAGACACTTGTAGTTATAATTGGAACACAATTATAATCACAAAAGTTTTCCGAGAAAATAATTCATATACGAGATTTCAAACAGATAGAGAGTGTTTCAACACTGAATGTTTGTAACCAAAGCATGATTTTTAAGTTCTCAAGTTGTAGTATGACTAATGCTCGTTATAATTCCACGGTTCGTGTAGCACTTTTATCTCAAAGGTAGAGAGTTAGCTTACTGTTACAGAGATTGCAAGTTTAAATCTCCGTGAAGCTACTGAGCTTTTATTTTCCCTTTGATTTTAAGTACACGAGTAGAAATATAACAAGTTTGTTTCATTCTTTATGTATGCGGCGTTTATTTAGAAGTCCATCATACCGGTGGATGTCATCCATGTCATTAATTTGTCGGCGGGAGGAGGTTTCATACAATTTAATTTTATAACAGCAAACTGCGCCATTATTTTGCTTATTTTTGTAAGTTAAATGAAGTAACACAAGCAATATTATTTAACTGTATTACTGGAAAACAAGTCGCAAAAAATAAAATATAACAACCCCCTACGGAGATGTGAATTGAGCTGCTTGCGTAGAGGCTAAGTAGCTTAACTACTGCCGGGTGTGAAGGTGGCCCGAATCACTGGCTTGTATTATAGAGGTAGCTAAAGTGGCACACAGAAGTTATGAATCGCGCGCTCACTCAAAGGTATTTTGAAAAACTTTAACTGCCCAAGAGGCCGGCCACTTTTAGTTTTACCGTGTTACGTTTTATTTAGCATGTAAGTATCATTTAAATCAAAGCCGTTAGTGCTATTTTGAGATAACTAAAAATAGCAACAAATGTTCCGTATCAAGGATAGCTTGGGATAGGGAATGTTCTTCAATATCCTTGAGTCACATCTTTGGAAGACAATGTGCTTATTTCACTTTTGAGTTATGCCGTTAACAGGGGAAAAAAGGCACAGTCATTTTGTTTTTTCTAAAAATCTCTTTTGTTTATTCAGGGGCCTCAAAACATTTCCTGTAAAATAAATAAACCGAACCTTTAAATGGAATGCAATGCTTCCTCTACTACGAGGTACTTGTTAGAAAAAGTGAAAGGAAATTCTATTACGAAATATCACATGTAATTTTACTCGAGCTGGAAAAAAGATTTAGAAAGAACACTACCTCTTATACAGAAGCAGTTCATTCCCATTTATTCTCGTCGTACAATGTTCATGCGAAATGACTACAACGTTTTTACTCGGGTATTGTTTACACCCAAAGCATGTCGAAATAGAATTTCAATCATCAACTGTCCAAGAAAACTGTTCAAGAACTTCTAAAGCTTCCTTAAAAAAATACTGCTATCTTGAATGACGCGTTTGGCGGTCACTGAGTCTAATGGGCCACTTACAATAAAAATTAAACATTAACATACGATGTAAATCTTAGACACAAGCTTAAGGCGATGTGTTGTCATTCACGTGGACAGATGCAAACTTAAGCAGTAACCAATGCAAGAGAGGGTTAAACGTATGAGCTAATATGGCGACCTGGGAAATGATCACTATCAAAAGAGGTTATGTACTTGAACAAGAGCTAGTCACCCGGTTAAAGGATAATAAACTCCCAAAAAAGTTATCATCTACAATAACAAATTGTTTGCTGCAATTTTTATAGATACCCCAATGATTCCTGGCCCGTGAACTTACACAGAAGCTGTGTTAGGAGTTAGCACTTGGCGACGGAAAATCTGATGGGAGATGGCAGAATAATCTCGTGATGACAGCCACACTGTGATTGGCTAGTTTCTTATGTTTGACCTAGACATAACCTTAAAAGCGTGGACCTTGCAAACTTCTAAGTTTACGTCCAATTCAATGCTTATTTTTATGTTTACGTGATTCATTGTGAATGGTTTGTCGTCCTTTGTGCTGTAGTGGTTGCCATGCTAGCCTATAGTTTCCGAGGTCGCGGGTTCAAACCTGGCGGAGGGTGATGTAAAAATCCTTAGCATGGCTTCCTTCGGAAGGGAAGTAAAACCGGTAATCCCGTGTCACAGACTTACGGCACGTAAAAGAACCTCAAGCATGATAAAGAGGCCTCTGGTCAAAATGACCGTTCTTTCCCGCCCAAAGGAGAATGGGACACTAAGGACCACAGCAGTTAAAAAGTGTCCATAAAAAATTGTGAATGGTTCTATTACAATACATAGCATCTAGCTTTTAAATTTACGTTATTCTTACGGCTAATTTTCATTGTGAATTGGGCCTAAATCTTAGCAGATAATGGGCTAAATGACCTCAATCTGCCTGAGCCTAGCTCACGCGCCTAAGTAGGGTGACGGCATTTACGGTTCACTCTAATGTTGTTAAGCTTGGTATATAGAGGAATAACCTTATGTAAACACTCTGTTGCTTGTGTTTACTATGTGTAGTTATGGTGCATACTACAGAACAGCGCATAGTAATTATTTTGGGTTTTACTCGAACGGAGTCGCCTGCAGACTGCAGCTTGAATTTATGCATAAATTTCCTGGTTTCATCTTAGGCAACAGCTCTATCTCAGCAAAAATTAGACGAAAAAAGGTTGTCGTGGAAAGAAGTCCAGAAAAGTCTCTACTCCGCATTACAATGTGTTTATGATAGAATAATGAACTGGCTCAATGAGTCACTCCAGGTCCAATTTTAGTAATTATTATCAGTGAGACCTCCTTAAAGATAAATTTCTTGCAATAAATTCCTATATTGTCAACGAATTGCGTGACTGTAATCCAGCGTACGTTTTCCAGAGTTTCAGCAGTAGAAAACCATCTAATATTCAATAATCTGTTTAACGATACCCATTAGTAAACTTTCTAAAATCCACAGTGTCAGTGCGATTCATTTCAAATTTTAATAGAGAAATCAGGGTTTAATATAATGTATCCATTAAATTTCATATATATGTATGTTTAAATTGCTTCTCTATATATTCCTATTTTTACTAGTTTCGTTAATGGTTTGAAAAATGGCTTCACACAATGAAATTAGGTTTTTAAAAACTCCAGTATTATATAATTATTTTAATAAATTTTAGAGATGGATAAAATATTAACTATGGGATTTTTTTGCCTAAAATTTATATAGTTATGAGTATTATTGTATAACAGAATCACAACAGAGTGTGTTGAAAAAAATTCATCTCACGTTTTATTCCGTTATTTATAAGGACGTGCACAAAGTTTAATTCATTTGTGTCAAAAAAGCACATCCTGCGAACAATTTGAAGATGAGAATGTCCTGAGAAGTAAAACCTCCAGGAAAGAGATCTAAAAACTATAACGCTAAAATAACACTTGAACACTTTTTCTGATTTTATGCTATATAAAAAGCATTTAGTGTATATTCAGGATCTCCTACTCACTGCAGCTAATTAGTATTTTAAGATTCCTGGCCTCTCTTTAATGATTTTACTAGAATATAATAGGTGAGTATTTAAATATCTGTATGTCATTGTTCATGGTGTACAGCTATATGAAGCAGAAGGTTTTTGGTTTTTCATATCACTAAAATCCGTATTTATGAATTTTGGGAATGTTTGATGCTTTTATTACAGGATGTGTATCCTTAACAGTATCAGGCTTTCTTCGATGCAGAGGGGGTAATATTTTTAATAACCTTTATAACGAAAGGTAAGCTTCATACAGAGGGGGAATCGTTTAAGTTGAGACTGTACAGTATCTCCAGAATTAAGTGCTGTAGAGATAAATGTCTTTAATAAAAGTTGCTTGATATTATGTGGGGAAGTAAAGAATTTAAGAAGACTAAATTTACCCTAAAATGACCATCACAGCGTTCTCCAAATAAAACAAGACTAATGGCATTTACTTTCCTAAGTTTCCCCAAAAGTAAATGTTTTTTGTGCTTTACAGTTTTCATATTTTCCTTGTAGGTGTTGCTTTCGTATTTCTTAACATACCTTTAATCATACCAGACTTTACAGACCATTTTCTGAATACCATAATTGTAAAAATGTTACGTGCTGCATCATGTTTACCTTTCTAGTTCTGTTCTCTCATTTCCCCTTTAACTTTCGCACCTTGATGTTTACATTCCATTTGTCTGTACCCGAGCATATATTCAGTGCTTCACCCTTCGTAATTAAGTTTTTCTCATGGCTCCAATTTTCCGCATTTATCTTTACTCTCATTCCTTTTGAGAAGTGTGTCTACAAATTCTACTTTAGTTATCGCCATGTTTCAGTGATTTTACTGAATAAATGCAGCTAGCTGGCTACTGCCAACTTATACTGCATCAATAAGCCTTGTGTTGAACTAGAGTATAATGGTTTGGGATGGAATGCCTAATCTTTTGTTTTTAGTGTAAATTTAAGGTAGTGATTATTTCACACGGCAATAGTTTTATAAACTTAGGTTAATTTTAAAAGTAGGAAGTGAATTTTGTTCGTGCACATAGGTTTCCTTGTTGCTTATCCAAAACACACATTATACATTATTAACATAATTATAAGACATACAAAATCTGAAGCTGTGTTTACTTGAAAAGCGCACACGAATGTTCCTTCCCAGGTGTGCATGCTTTGATAATGTTCAACTTCCATGATTACACCTACGGCACCACAGGCGATGGATGATAATTACTTACTTAGTCGGTTTACCCTCCTCGTACGTAGGGCTCACAACCCGCTAGGACTTAAAACCGTGCTTAGGGTCAGAGGTCCTCAGAGGAGCAGACAAACGTAGAATCAGAGAATGAAGAACCCGGAACGGGGGATGGATCCATAGCCAGGAATGAGAGTAAAGAAAGAAGATGATATGAAGTGAAGGCAAAATGAATGAAAGGAAATGTGATGATGATGCAATTGGTAGAATGAACGTCGGAGGATAACGGAGAAGGGGAGAAAACCTTCCATACACAGCTTCGTTCACCACAAATCTCCCTGGGATCCAACCCGAGCCACCTTGGTGGAAGATGAGTGATCTAACCACTCGGCCACGGCGCCGATAATTACCTCAAATAAAATAACTGGGAATGAACACTTGGAAGAGAAAACTCTTCAGGCATACGTTTAGGTGGCCCACCTGCATTTGCACCAAGTTTTTCCAAAACGCTTCTTTTTTGGATTCTAGGCACCTCAAAACGTATGTTTCCAGTAAAAATACGATTTCAAAATGTTGGATAGAATGCAATATTCCTCTGCTTACTATAGATAATTAATAGTACAGACATTAAAAACGGTAGATTTAAGAATGGTTTTTCTAGGAGTAGTTTGTAGAAGAGCGGTAGAGAAGATCGTGTGAATGTAATACATCCGGTTTTTACAATTAAATTATAAAATTAACTACTATTGTGATAATATTGAAAGAACATAATTCCTATTTATATCTCAGATTTCCAATTTAAAAAGTCTTAAAGCTGAATATTGAAAATCAAAATAAGCGCCCAAAATCAATTTTAACGTTTTCTACCTATTAATAATTTACCATGATTATTTGGGAACATTTTGATATATAACTATATATGTACATGCCAGCATCATACCCTACAACTTTAATCTGAGTTTACTGTTTATAAGTTGTGAAATGTCTGACAACACTTAAAATGCTTCTCACGATGAAATTTTTAAATTAATGCGTGAAATTGCAATTGATTGCCCCACTATCATTAGAACAAATGAACCCTGCTCCGGAGTAATTCTTCTAAGATGCATACTTATCTTTTAGTAGATTACTAGACTCGATCATGTACAGACGATTTAAAAAAATAACAATGAATGAAAAGAAAGTAAAATATAAAAATAGTGTGTTCCTTGTGTGATATTTATTTGGAATACTTTCCTTTAATGATCTAATCATGACTAATTACGCAATTTTATGCAAAATTATTGAAAATTCTAAGGATCATTGAAACTATGTTTAAGAAAGTCTTCATTTGGAAACTGCTTCACTTATGAACACCAACCAACCAATCAACCACACACGTAATTCAAGATAAAAGCCATTACATCAAAATGTTACAAACCATAAACTTTTTGTTTTAGAATTCACCGATCAGTGACCTCAAAATTCTATAAGAATTGTACAAGTTACAAAATATCCTATAGAAAATTGTAGACTCTACTTTCTAAAACATTTAACACATTCACTTTCCGTTTACTCGTAACTTTCATTCATCACTGTTTAAGAAAATATATTTCATTTCCAATCATGACCGTGGTATATTTATACTCTATTTTACACAGAGCTCCCTGGGCTCTTTAACATTTGCGGTGTACGACGCATTGTTTTTTCCTTTCCAACCAGAAAATCGATGATGATTGATTATTCTCAAAGTAACACTTTGAATGAAAAGGACTAAAGCAAACAGGATTGTTAACACAGACCCGATGTCAATTATCCGATCGTCCATCATGGAAACCGTTGCATTCTGGGAACAAAGGCAGTAAAACAAAGGAACTTTTCCGTGTTGGAGAACAATACGGTTGAGCTGTGACAGCCACGGGGAGGGGTACCCGGTTCGAAACCACCTATTAAATATACGTTCCTATGTCATTATTTTCTCACACACGTTCTTTGTTTGCTCTCTTTGGTATTCGTTTTATCACCAGTGGTAATATTTGTACAACATATTTATTTACATGTAAAGCTGACGTGCAAAATGTAGATGCGTTTACGTATTTATAAACCGCACTTCAGGAGGTAGCATTAAAATTGTTAGTATACGGAGATTAGGAATAACATAGTCTAAAGAGTTTTCAAACGTTACAAAAGCCTGAAGGTAAAATGCTAACGGTTCCCATAAGGTTAACTGCTCCGTTGCATGTCTGTAACAAAATAAGGGCATATTAAATCCATCGTATTACTTTCTCTACCCCTTACCTGTAGTAAGTAGAGGAAATATTGCATTCCAATAAAAAATTAGACAAGATTACACCGCAAATACACGTTTTAAGACGCCCTGAATAAAAGAAATGGATTTCTAGAAAGAGGGTCCCTATATGCTATTGTGTGTGTGTTGTGTTTGTATGTGTGTGTGTGTTTGTAACTCAAAAACAAAAAGTTGGCTAAATACCAATTAAGTTCAACATCTTCCAAGTATATGACACAAAGATTTCAAGGAATATTCCCCTGCCCCCAAAAAACTACTCTTTACGTGGAAACAATTCCATATTTTTGATTTTCTAAAAAAATGGTTCTAACGACTTTAATAAAATACTATATCTTTTAGATATATGTATAAAGAAATGCAATTTATATCTTTAAGATTAGCCTGTGAAGTCCTCTTCATTCAGAATTCCTTCTGTACAATTAGTACACCATAAGAGAGGTTTATATCACAAAAGTTCTTTTGCGGACTTAACTAATTCTGAGATATGCCTTTTTATTGCTTTGAATTCTCAAATGGGAAATTATTATTCGTTGTGTTTCTCGTGGTCATGCATAGTATGAATTGCAATGAGCGTGGAATTTCAAGCCATCAATAGCTATCCACTTCTTAATTATCTGACTATCCTATACCTGTTGTATCCTTCCTGTACCTGCAACGAAATGTGTAATGAAAATTAACAAGAGGTAGTTAGAAAAATTGGCTTTTGTAACTATAATTTGTAGAAGGAGTAGAGATCGTCATATGAATACAACACGTTCAGTAATCAAATTTTCATATACACGTTTAACATAAGATTTAGTAATTTAAAATATAAGTAGCAGCACCTTTATAGTCTTCTTTTATTCTTTCTTTCATTTGCTGTTATCTTTCGATTTTTATGGCGATTTTCCGGTTTTACCTTAGATAGACACACAGATTTACACAGACACTTAACACGAGGCGGGATTTGAACTCGCGGCCCTCTGCGCCGCGAAACACCAAGGATAAGCACTTTAGGGTAATGGCTGGAATGGTACAAATTTATAAATAAGGCAGATAATAAGTAAGGAACTGAACTCTCGGGTAAAATACCTGAAGATCAGATAGATTGCTTATGAATATTGAACAAAAAGCATAAGGAAGAATGCTGGAATATTAAAGATGAAATGACTGAACCATTTTATATATGAGACCAAAAAAGCTTTCAGGTTGCAGTCGTATTTCTTACACACGAATAAAATACATTTAGCAAAACATTAAACAAAATACCCTTGTTTGGTTATACACTGACATAGTTATACATGGATATTACACTAATTACATATAACATATACATGATTATAAATATGATAATAGTACAGAACAAATACTGTGTCATAATTGCTCCTATGGATGCTGATAATATTTTAATTATTTAACAGTTTTGCAAGCACAAGCTTCCTATATCCCGTAAGTGTATCCCGGACTGTTTGTGTTTTGACGAAAAGTCATTCATCTGTTGTAACCAAGTTAATTGACCTGAAATCTCTTTCTATACAAACTAGTTCTGTGGGCCAGTGTGTCACTTCACTTTCATAACCTCGGAGTCTCTCAATATACCTGGCTCTTTGTTTGACAAAGGTAAACAAACTATACTATTATTCCAATCATACCATTATTAATAATCATACTATTATTCCGATCATGCTATTATTCATAACTTTGATGTCATTCGTTCCAAATAAGTTTTACATTTTTCTTTAGTTATTTTGACCTTTTATTCAATGTTTTAGTAAATCAACAAAGATATTATCTGTACCTTCCTTTATATTCAAATAATTGAAAACAAATGCAACAGATACGTCCCTGAGTATTTATATTATGGAATTGTTTACATTTTTAAAGCGTGTACTTTATGTAATCATGTTACGTGGTCATTTCTGGAAATATTCGCATATAGTGAAACCTTTCTTTTTCTATTTCTCCTGCACTTTACTCTTTGCATTCTCTTTCTCTTCATTCTTCTTTAGTTTTTTTTTTCCTTTTCATTAGCTTTCATTGTAGTTCCTTTTTCATTGGATCACTCTGAATTTTGAGTTAGACGACAATTTTTTTGAACGGATGTAACATTTTCTTGTGATAGCGTGCAATAATTTTGTTGTTTTGTTTCTACTAACTCGTAAGTTTCTGTCGTAAGTAATTTGATATTTTGTTTGCTCCTTTAAAATAGATGATAAGTCTCTGATTCTCTTTCTTGATTTTATTCGACAGAGTCTGGTTCCTTAGAAGGACTAAATTTCCTTCCTGTGTATCCCACAATTTACCTTTGTTCTTTGAGTTATATCTTTCTTCACGTCTTGTAGCTGTTTCATTCATTCTTTTTCTAGCCATTTCATACATTTAATTGGCTTCCACTTTTGCGTCGTTGTCTACATGGATAGCGTTAGATACACCGGTATTTATAGTTTCAATTGGTCGTCCCTCAGCTAATTCTATTGGTTTAGATCCTGTTGTAGCATTTATGTTTCATTTACAATTTGTTCAAATGCGGGTACATATTTGACATTCCACCATATTACGTGCTAGTTTAAAGGACTCGTTTCAGTAGTCCTTGCATTTTGCACTGGTGTTACATGGATATCATGCCTTTCCTTATTATTATTATTATTATTATTATTATTATTATTATTATTATTATTATTATTATTATTATTATTATTATTATTATTATTATTATTATTATTATGAGCGATCGGAGGATTATCACTATCATCACATGATTTTAATGATCTTTTATTATCATTACGGTAGTTTTATGTCTTGGTAGTTTTTATGTATTTGTGCCTGGATCCACGTTAATATCCGGAATTACTTTGTCTGTCATTTTGCCGTAGATAATTATTGTTACCGGTCTGTCTGAATCTTATTATATTTACATGTTCTGACCTATTTCTTCTCTGATTGTCACGGTTTTCTATTGTCCTTCCAAAATTTTAAACTGGATTTTCGTATCGGTTTCGTATGAACTAATGATTTCCCTCAGGATCATAATTATTACTTCCTTGTCCGTTGTGCTGTCTGTTGTCGTCTCTTTGTCTCTCAAAAGGTCTTTCCCTCATATTGTTCAAGCAGAAATTAAATTAAGGAACTCGATGATTGCCCTCGGTTTAGCAATCAGGAAATAATTCTGAATCCTCAAATGGAAGTGATTCATCATTAAAGAGATGAAGTCATCCTGTGCAATTGGAAATATGTTTGAAGTAGCTCGAATGATGGAGAAGATAATCTGTCATACTACAATTTTGTCTAGGATTATATTCACCAAAGCAGATTTCAGAACTGATATACTACTGGGTGGTTGCATTCCAGAATCTGTTTACAAAAATATGTTGGAAAAAAATAAAAATTTTTATCTGGTTCCATCCCTATGTTTTTCCAGTGAAGAGTTCAATTGTTAAGACATGTTCCTGTTATGATCATTTTAATTGACTGAGGGATGTTAATAATAATAATAATAATAATAATACTCTATTCATTTAACGTCGCTTTAACTCCTTGGCCATATCGCGATAACTCTTAGAACGATATGTGATGGACAGTTAGCCTTCTAGGTCTCATTCTATAACCACCCGCTCCGTCACGAGTCACAGAAACTTTAGCGCATAGCTACCGAATCTTCTGCTTCGTGCCGTGCAGATGGCATTAGGGTGCCGTCCAGTCCAATTGCCGCTCTCATATAGAAAGGCGGACAGTTATTTGCCTTCTTACTTTCTCGTTTCTTTCTTACTTTCCCGCCTCACGTTGCTCGGAGCCATTTATCATGCGATCGTATTTTTGTTATATTATGGACCACGTTGAAGGACTCTGATTGCTATTATTTATTAATTATAGAGCCGGCGAATAACGAGTTTCGTGACTTCCTGTATGTCGCTGCGTTAATCTTGCTGGCCCTTGTAGCCGTGGTCGCCGGAATGTATAGCTCCGGCGTTCTTCTAAGCTGAGGGTCGCGGGTTCGAGTCCCGGGGGTGTTTGTGTGTATCTATGTCTTATGTAATTGCGGTAATAAGCGGTAACGAAAACAGTATAAACTGGGTGAAACAAGGGGAAAAAGAAATTAATAGAAATATGTTCGTTATTAACAAAAAATTCTCTCTTCTTTGTTGTCGCTGGACCTCAGCTGCTATCGGCATTTGTTTACCTATTCTGCATGAAACTGTGTTTGGAGATCTCAGTAGGACGTTGTCGCGGTATCGTTCGTGTTATCTTATTTGCTGAGCGCCTGTTATTGTTTTACTATTTTGGAATTTTGGGTTCTTTGTCCTCCGGCTAGCTATTATTACTCAGTCGAGCAAATCCCTTGAACAGGGTGTGTAAATGGAAAGGAGTTGTTACTAAAAGATAACACTGATAAATAAATTTGTTTTTACACTTTTATTGCCGTCACACATTATTAATTTCACATACTTACTCTTGATACATGCCTGACTGAAACTGTTATATTCTCGAATGTAACTAATCAATTATTTGCCGTACATTATTAATTCGAGTATTTCACATTTTGTAACTAACGTTACGACGCGAGAGATTCTGTAGAATTGCGTAACGTGTACTTCGTGAATGCTTCTGTTGAACTGCGCGACGTGTAACTCGTGAATGATTCTGTTGAACTGGGCGATACCTATCTCTGGCTTCAGAATTTATACTCCCTCACCCCGATATGCCTAAACATTATAACAGAGCTGCTATTGGTTAATAAAGCGCGCCAACATTAGCGTCCATTTTTATATACAATCAAAATTACGAACACATATGCTCTAGAGAAAATAAGCCATCCATTTCTAAAGAAAGGCACACTACCCTGACGTCATTTATTTGTCTCTTCTAATCGATAAATAACTCACCCCCTCGTTTCATTATTACCCGCTCCTATTGTCAGTTTCAGTGAGGTCGTGTAAACTTATTTCCTAACAATGCTTATAATTAACAAACATCTCAAATCATTGTCATATAATAATGCTAATTTACACTACAATTACTCTGGCATTTACAGTGTTGCGATATAAAATACTGCCTCATATGCCCCACTAGAAATATAGTTATAAATATTTACAACTTTTCTTGGAAATTTTATAATTGGATTTTTAGTCTCCTCAATCTTGTAACACACGGTATTTATCACTTGCACGTAACACTGCAGACGCATTTTACACACGTTATACATCTTGCCTTTTTCTCGCCACTATTCACTGGCTCGAGTCTAATATGTTTAAATACATACATCTGACATTATAATTTTTTTATAGAAAACATTGTACCCTGAACTATTTAGGTCACTGTTACAAAATGGTTATACATTCTTAGGTTATTGACATAAAAATTTATACAATCAAGATTCTTTACCCTGATTCATTTTGTAATTATTAAACATATTTATCAAAATATTCATCCTCTACACAAATATATTTACATCTCTTATTTATAGACATAATTTTACATTATCTGTGTGCTACATAAGTGTTTAGCTTTAATTATCTTGACCCCTATTTTTATTGTTTTGTAGTTTATATTTACAATACTCTTTGATTTATATCTACATACTTTTACTTTAATATGACATTAAATTATCATTATTACATGTTTCATTTCAAATGTGGTTACAGTTTACTAAGAAAATGTTCTTTTTCCCCTTTAAACATTTATTTTTGTCCTGAATTTATTTATCCTATCTTATGACATATATACATAATTAACCCTCTTACATTCCAATACTTTATTCTGTAGTTCAGCTTTACTTATCCTGGATTTGCTTGCTTTTTTTCTTTTTTTAGCCGTCATTGCTATTCTCTTTCCTGGAACAAATTGTCTATGGCTAAGCATTACTCGTAGCTGTATCGTAAACTTCCAAAATCCGTTCATGAATAGCCTCTTAAAGGATTCATATGAAATTTCACCCCATGATACCATTTGAAACCAATCTAAAGTTTTATGAACAACACATCTAACAACTATCATTTTCAATTCTTCCGGTATCGTTTAATTTGAGAGTATTCTGAAAAGTCTGTAATAAACTGTACTGGATTGGAGTTTTCATTAAATTTTGGAAGTGGTAAATCACTTAAGATATAATTATAGTTTTGAATGTCCCTTATTCCCATACTTAAATTCTCTAACGTTACTTGTGCACTCTGAGTTTCAGCGTGAGCTATGGATGAAGCCGCCGCGTCACTCACATTATTAGTCATGCCTGAGGAACTACCTCTATCATTATTCTGTACATCAGATACATTAACATCACATATATTGACCCTTGAATTCAATTCTAACTTATTTAAAGTGCCTTGCAGATTTTCTATTGTCTGTTCCAATTTTTTATTGTTCTCATTTTGAACAGCTTGGTGCTTGTTAATTTCAGAAGTTAGTTTTTGATTACTTATAGACAAAACTTTAACTTCTTCAGACAACTTATTTCTTTGTGTTTCCGACTCCTTCTTAATTTCAGATATCTCCCCTCTGAAATTAACTTGCACCTGAATTAAATCTGCATTCGTAGCCTCCATCATCTCTCTTAGCTCACTTGAAATGCTATTCAGTCGGCTACCTAACTCTGTACATTTCACATCAACGTATTCAATTATATTATTACCCTCACTTTTTTGGTTAGATATTTCCCTGCTCATGTCTGACATTTTCTTTGAAACTTTTTCTATCTCACTTGCTGTTATTTCCTGATTTTAGTTTTTCATTCTTATCATACTACTATCTAGCTCCATTATTTTTTTTCAATTTCTTCCCTGTTTTGTTCTAAGTTCTTACCAATATCTTCCCTTAATTCACTATTATTCTTTTCCATATCTTTCCTGTTTTTATCTATTTTTTTGTAATTTCTCATTACTCTTACCAATATATTCCCTCAATTCCTTATTATTCTTTTCCATATCTTCTCTCAATTCCCTTTTATTCTTAATAAATGTTTCACCAATATTTCTGAGCATTTCCATCATCATACCAGCATCAAAATTAACATTTCCTGCTATTCTATTCTCACTTTCTTCTCTAATATTTCCTTTCTCAAATCCTGCATTGTTTGAGCTATTTTCTGTATCCTGTATTAAATTACAGCTAACTGTTACATTATCCCATTCCATAATTATTTCTTCAGTATTATTAGTGGACATTGTTTTCTTAATCCTACCACTTCTCAACAACATTTAATTTCTCACAATTTTTTTGGTTTCCTTTTAGGATACACACAACATTTACAATTTTCTAACCTTTATGATGCTATCTGATGGTGTTGCTTTGATGTCCAGCTTCCTGCCCGTCTCTCCTAGATGTATATGACGCTTCTGCGTCGTACTACTATGGATCTGCGTCGTCTCGCTGTCTTGGTGTCCTGTAGTCGAATTCCCCTGTTGCCTTCTATTCTCGTAGTTACTGATGTCCTCTCATCCGCGTCGTCGGTCGTTCTGGTGGTTGTTATCTGGGATCTGCGTCTTGTAATTAATGCACTGCTCCATTCACTCCACGTTCTGGTTATTATGTCCCTTCCTGGTTAATTCGGGCCCCACGTTCTGGGAGCCAATTTGTCGCGGTATCGTTCGTGTTATCTTATTTGCTGAGCGCCTGTTATTGTTTTACTATTTTTGAATTTTGAGTTCTTTGTCCTCAGGCTAGCTATTATTACTCAGTCGAGCAAATCTCTTGAACAGGGTGTGTAAACGGAAAGGAGTTGTTAATAAAAGATAACACTGATAAATGAATTTGTTTTTACACTTTTATAACCGCCACACATTATTAATTTCACATATTTACTCTTGATACACGCCTGACTGAAACTGCTATCTTTTCGAATGTAGCTATAATCACTTATTTGCCGTACATTATTAATTCGAGTATTTCACATTTTGTAACTAACTTTACGACGCGAGAGATTCTGTAAAATTGCGTAACGTGTACTTCGTGAATGCTTCTGTTGAACTGCACGACTTGTAACTCGTGAATGATTCTGTTAAAACAGCGCGACGTGTAACTCATGGATGATTCTGTTGAACTGGGCGATACCCCTCTCTGGCTTCAGAATTTATACTCCCTCATCTCGATATGCCTAAACATTATAACAGAGCTGCTATTGGTTAATAAAGCGCGCCAACATTAGCGTCCATTTTTATATACAATCAAAATTACGAACACATATGCTCTAGAGAAAATAAGCCATCCATTTCTAAAGAAAGGCACGCTAGCCTGACGTCATTTATTTGTCTCTTCTAATTGATAAATAACTCACCCCCTCGTTTCATTATTACCCGCTCCTATTGTCAGTTTCAGTGAGGTCGTGTAAACTTATTTCCCAACAATGCTTATAATTAACAAACATCTCAAATCATTGTCATACAATAATGCTAGTTTACACTACAATCACTCTGGCATTTACAGTGTTGTGATATAAAATACTGCCTCAATATGGAATGTAACAAAGAATATTGAAGACAACAAGTAAAGGTATATGAAGTATTTAATTATGAAGATGTTAGGTTAAGAATAAATATTAGGACGCTGTACAACCTTGCCTGTCTATTATGACGCATTTCCACTTCATGTTTCTATTTACCTTCGCTGAATAGTTTACTTATGAATGTTATTTAGCATGAACTTACTTTTAGAACACTTTCACTCCGTTTGATAATTTCGCACACACGATTATAATACATTTCTTTGTCGATCCATTGTTCATTTTGGCGCGGAAGTTTACTGCAAAATGACGCAGGTTTGTCACACGACGGAATTCAATAGACGACCGACTTAAACGTTCCTCCATCAACATACATACTCTGAGTTCTCGGTGGTTTGAATTTTCTCATGAATTTTCTCATTGGTTGGTAAGTGCGATGGCTCACGGTGGCTTCACCAGGCAATTCTGCATGGAGAAACCAAGCAACCGCTTACGAAAACTTTTCAGGCGCTGGGAAACCCCGGTGAGACTAAAAGGACAGCCTAACGAATGTCGTAGGGAAAAAATCAAAGAATCGAGCAAACAGAATTGTGAACACCTATTCAAAAAAAGAAAAACTGGACCTATAGAAAATCTCTCAGCATAAGAACTGAACCAAATCTACCTATTAACTGGCTTTATTTTCATTAATCAATTTGCCACATTAACATAGCCTCCACAAATAAGCAACTCACAGTATATTGATACCAAGCTCATAAAATAATAAAACAAGCATAATACACTAAACTAAAAAGTTTTAAAGAAACCATAAACAAATTTTAAATGAATAATTAGCATATTAAATGACATATATACCTCAATAATGCCTTTAAGGAAAGCCAATATTTAATTTTGAAAAGAAAGCAAAATGTAGCAAAAAAAAAGGAAAGTGAATTTATAATAAAACTTACGATCTCAGCAAATGATTTAATAGCAAATAAGGCTCAATACTTTATCATCCAAGATTAAAGTAAGCTGAAAATACACAACTTTGAAACCAACCATAAAGAAATAAAAACTAAGAAAACGTAAAACAAGAAAGCTAAATGCATTCAAATAATAGTGTTTTCAGGGCAGCATTTAAACATGCTGTATATATTGCAAAGCCATTTAGTTGTAATCTCTAAAGAACCAAGATTCTCCTAAAGTTTATAACTGATAAATCCCCCCTTTATTTGTTATTTGTTAAGTTTTGGATCAAGCTGCATTAATAGCCTTCATAAAGTAAGTATGTTATTTTCCCCCATTTGAAAATGAGTATGTAAAAATTTTACCACTTGAGGAAACAATTCGCTTTTGCTACTTTGAAACTGTATTTCTTTTGGACCTGTATTCGTGATAGGACCGTTATAATACGGATTCAACAACGGCTGCAGTAATTGTACTTTTCCTAACATTAAAGAAATGAGACCAACACTTGCAGTATAGAGGGGATATAGTTTAGAAAGATACTTTTCAACCTTTCCTCCGATCGGGTGAATTCTATTTGGCGGTTTCCACGGATTTTTGGTGTTTGGCCATGTGTCATTTATTTGTTTGCTGAAGTATTGACAATTTGGCCGTCCAGTGGGTGATGTTAAATTAAACTTGCTCTGGATTTCCCTCGTGACCAGTTATTAATGAATTCTATTCCTTAGTTCATGTGATTGTCATGATTTATGCTTTGCTTTAAGTGTTTTATTTCCTGTTTGTGGTTAATTTTATATCCTTACTTTTCAACAAAATTATTTACGGGTTGTTTCAGAATTTGATTTTATGTAATTCTTTCGTCTATTGCTACTGTTTCTTCTATTATTCTGGTTCCTATAATTAATTATAATAGTGGAGGATTTATAAAGTACTCCTTATTATCAAGGAAATGCTCCGTATTGTAACTATTCATGTGATATTGTCTATTTAAGCAAGAAGCCACTTTAAACAAGTATTTTTTAGAGGAGTGTGCTCATTAAGCCTGTGCTGAAAATGAATTAAATGAGAAAGCAATATTTGTTTTGGCAATATGCTCAGTTTTTTCTTCATCGTATTGCCCATACCTTGGCTTCAGCATGAAATTTTGAATAACTTGCCAGTAGTTCTTCAGTTTTTTTAAGAATATCCATGAATGAAAATGACAGGATATTTACTTTTTACTACACATGGATATGAGGTACATTATTGCACAAGCAGTTATGTGTTATGAAATTTTAAGGTGACTGTGCAACATGACACCGTCCTTCAATTCAAGAAGCGTTTCTAGGGAATAAATCAGCTACATGATGCGTTTTGTAGCCTCAAAAAGGGTAGGAATACACACATTTTGAGACCTGAGTCTGATACTTGCACATGCTATGGAGACACCCATTAACAACCAAGTTGGTCACGAGTTCGAGTCTCGTCTTGGGCATGGGTGTTTGTCTGTATATGCAATTGCGGTAATAAGCGGTAATGAAAAACAGTAAAAACACAGTAAGGATAAAGTGGGTAAACAAGGGAACTTAAAAATTACAGAAAAAAACCTAAGCCAACATATTGTGTCATTCCACAATCACAAGTCTCTTCATTCAAAGACCAAAGAGGTTTATAAATCCAGATAGGCGAGGCAGCATCTTAGCAGAGTAATTTAATGGAAGGACAAAGAACCTAGGACGATTTAGTTCCTTGTGTTTACGAGACATAAATTACAATCAAGGTGAATCTGTGGAACTTTAAGGACTCTGCATCTTACCGATTACAACTGACAGGAATTTCGAGCACATAAAGCCTGTGTGGAAATTTTCATTTTAAATATGATAAACTGGCTGGTGCACACACTAGCACAAATTTTAGCTCAGAATTATACAAAAAGCATGATCTGTTCGTTTACTTGCGATTATACTTATATCACATATTGCATCGTATCCCCAGATAATTTGCAAATAGAATTTATCTTATAGAAATATAGGTTCGACAATATTTCTGTTATATGTCGTATACGAGGGCGACACTGAAACATTTTAGAATTATTCTTAAAAAATGTAAATGATTTTATTGTCTTTAAGAATATTCCCCTCTTATATCAATACACTTTTGGATTCGATGAAACCAGTCCTTAAAGCAATGACGTTACTCTTCTTGAGGCACTTCCGAATTCAGGTTTTTATGATTTTCCACTGCTTTATTGATGAAAAAGTGATTCCAGCATTTTATCTTTAATTTTTGGAAAGAAAAATAAATCACAGGGTGTTAGGTCATGACTGTATAGTAAAGGGTCCATTGTTCTGACCTTTAGGGCATCCAGATCCTCAGTTGTTAGTTTGGCTGTATTCGACGATGCGATGTCATGATCTAACACTATTTTTCCTTTTGAGGTTTTTTCACAAACGTTCTAAAAATTTGCAGTAAACAGACTTTATGTAACTATCGGCAGAAACGGTACGTCTATCTTCTAATGCTATAGCAACCATATGGCCCGGTTTAGAAAAAAAACCTAGCAACCATCTTTTTACCAGCACTTTTTGCCGAACTTTTGTAGGCTTAGGTTTTTTTCGAAAGACTCATTGAATCGATTGACTATTTTTTTCAGGATCATAACCATAAATCCAAGATTCATCACTAGTAGCATTATTCCAAACCAAATGTGAAAGTGCCACCTTGAAATTTTTCCAGAGTTTTTCTGTACTAATCAGTACGTCGTTGTTTTTACAATATATTTTCACGAGTCTAAATGTTGATATACATTTTTTTGGATTTGACTCATACCAATGCCGAATATCGCCCGAATAAATTCATAAAAAGTCCGTCGATCTTCTTCAAGCATTGCTCCAAAAGCGACAATGCTTTCATCAGTAACAGCAGTTCTTGGACATCTTTCACGAAATGCATCACTATGAAAACACCGACCTCTTTTAAATTCGCTGTACCAATTATTAATTGTTGCCTTAGGGGCTTCTTTGCCAAATATATTTCTAAGCCGATCTTCACATTGTTTAGGTGTTAAAAATCGTACAATACCATAGCCTGGAAATGTTCTCTAGTCAAATTCATCTTTGAGTGAACACAAAATCTTTAAATGACTATAATTAACAATCTTTTAGAGAAAATGGAATGAAATACACCGCAATCAACTCTCAAAACATTAGAAAATAGCTGTCAAATATCAAGAAATTTCAATTGTTTTTAGAAACATAGTATTCAAACACTTTCGCCCTCGTAAACATGATGAGATCTGTGCTCTTAAAAGATGATAATCTTGAGAAATATTTTAACAAATAAATAACTTACTGTGATTGACTTTATTTCACAGTTCCGTATTACTCTAATGGAGAAGCGCTTACATGTTTGAGGTAGAGTCCGTTTGAGACAGTTTTAATTAAGTCCAGGTTATAAATAATAAAGGCAAGCAGTAATCCAACTCTCACATGATGATGATAATAATAACAACAACAATAATAATAAAAAAATTAATATGAAACGTGCGATAAGGACACATATTAAGTTGATTTATTCTTTTGTGTTCGTAATTGGGGTATAGCATAATTTCCTTGTTGTGTTGTGACTTTCCATTTCGGAATCATATTATCTAAGTTTAAAGGGTTAAAGATTTTGTTTGTTTTAAGTGTAGCAGTAGATATTTGTATATGTTCTCTTTGCGATGGTTATTTGTTATAAAAAATACTTCTTTTAAGTATTGAATGCTTTGCGTTGTCAGAGAATAGTGAGAGTAAAATAAATGGAAAGGAAGAGACGCCATTTGTACAAATATATTAAATGTTTAATTCATTGTCATTCTGTAAGTGCATTTGCAAGTTGCATTATAAAAAGTGAATTATTCAATTGTAAGGGGGCTTAAGAGTTATTTGAGTGCGCAACGATATTAATCCGTTTTACAATATAAGAGGTGTAAGTAGAAGCAACGTTCGTAACGCAAGATATGCGAACGTGTAATAAATAAAATTGTTGTAAACAGAAGTTAATAGAAAAACAACAATAAATATAGTAATGGATGATTGAGGTTTTAATGTTAATATACATTGCTAGATTATCCTACGATCAAAACCTTAAACCCATAGCCTAGAGATATAAAAGTGGAAGCAATAAGTAACCGCATGTTATTCAGTGAAGATAAGAGTTGTTCAACGCCATAGTGGAGTATCGTGTGACCACGAAATACGGAGTACATCTCGGGGTATGACAGTCTACAATTGAGCAACATCGCGCTTCATGCAACGTTATAACAACTGAGCAGCGGTGCAACTATACAACACACAACACATTGGCACACTATCGTGTGGCAAATGTTAACTATAACCCCAACGTCACTGCTCATTGGCACAACATCGAGGGATTCAAATCTACGTCATCCAAACCACCGCACGTTCCGTTTCCAGATTAAGGAACCAATTTCTTATTTTTTGTAGCTGAAGAGCGTCGTTTCCAAGAGAATTAGAAGTAGCTTTATAGTTTAAGTATTTTATTGGACACTTAAAATTATCTGAGTATTGTCAACAAATGATTACAAAGTTAAAGAATCCCTACTTTCTTTAATGTTTATAGCAGTGCATTTTAATTAATAATTTAAGGGAAGAATAAACTTTATTATCATTTTTAAGCATTTAAAAGTTTTTGACTAAATACCGCTACTTCACTTTGAATCGTTTAAAACATAAAGTACCTATAAAATTATTGGTGAATATTTCACTTTTAGGTTTTATTCATTTTAATATAATATAAAAATGTATTCATCAATCCATTTATAAATTTCATAATGTACATTTATAATGTACATCACTGCTCTTAAATTAGGAGTGATTTGGAAATACATCCCTAAACGGGGTTTTAGCGACGTACAATATTTTTCTATATCTCTTGTGGCATCTATTTCAGCAAAAGTTTAGAAAATTCTCTATGGTGGGAAAAAAGAAACTGTACTGCAGAAAAGTTCCTTAGCTACTGACATATGCATTTTTTGCATTCCCAAGTGAGCGCGCTAACATTAGCGACATAGTCATAAAGCTGTAAATGGCCCAACGGACTGTTAAATTTATCCCAAAGAACGTTTCAGAATTGCGCTTATTTTTTAATAACCGTAGTTATAATATAACAAAAATGCTTTGACCTCAACTGATATGAATACTTATGATAAAATTCTCCGTTGTTATCCATTGAGGAGAGATTTGTTTCATCGTGTGTTAGAGGTCTAGGATGATACCAGAATATGCTCATAAAACATATTTTACAGATCTTATGAATATTGCAGGCTGCTTATTTGGAATTAAAGTCTGATGTGTTTCCACCGACACTGTAGATTCAAAAGGATTTTACAAAATAGTGGCCTCAGTGTTATAAGATGGCGATATCCCTAGAAACACCACATGCCCCTAGAGTCAAAAAACAGAATTTGAATGTAGTCCATTTCAGTTATAACGTTATTTGTCACAAAGATAGACAAGATCCTGGATTGGAATTTCATACATGCCGTTTATTGGCCAAAGTTGTAAAGGTAGAACCAGACTGAAATATTCAAGATTTGAACTTTTCAGTGCGATTATACCTTTCTAAGATCTAGTTCTCACAATCTGAATATTATCGAACTTACTTTCTCTAGCACCTGGTATTAGTAGGTAAAGGAAATATTTATTCCACCCAAAAATTCAATATGGAAATTTCACCACAAAATACATGTTTTTGGCGCCTTCAGAAAAAGTTCCATGTGTGGGTGTGTGCGTGAGCGTCAGTATGTGATTGCGTGCGTTTGAGTGCGTATGTGGGAGTGTAATTGTGTGCGTATGTGAGTGTATGAGTACGAGTTTGCTCTATCTCTATGTGTGTGTGCAGCATAACTCAAAAACGGAAAGTCGAAAATAAGATTTTTACTAAACAGAAACGTGGAAGAATCGAGGTGGTGGAGTTTAGCTTACTAGGACCACTTGCTGATTATAATTCAAAAAGCCAGAAGAGAAAGGTGAAATTTGTGAAAATTTACAAATACAAAGACTTTTTAGCAAAACTGACTTACAGGCAGAAGTGGCATGATCATCTGGAAATAATGAACAAAAACCACACTTCAATACAAATGTTCACTGTCATTCAGAAGAGATCTTGGTAAATCCAGAAAGAGGTAGAGAGACAGTTTTCATTTCCTGGAAATGGAACAGACCTCAAGGTGTAAACTATGGAGTATTTTACAACTGTGTTGATTATGGTTATATAAATCTTAATCAACTTATGTATTGGTTTGAGTTTTGATTTATCCCCTATTGAAAGACCCCGCATAGCTGCAAAATAGCTATGAATATAACTTATTTTCCATGGTACTATTGGCACTAGTGGATATACTTATTAAAGCTGGCATACTTGCATGATTTTCATTTAAACTACTCTATTGTAAACGGTGGATACTTACTTGTTGCAAAACATGGTTATTTAACACACTCAAAAGTTACTAATAGGTAAATAAAAAAATAGGCCACTAGCCGATAATCTTTCTTTTCCTTTCTTTCTGAATTAGAATTGCACATGGAAATTTCATTGTAATCAATACAGAACAAATAAAGGAAAAAGAGATTCGTAACTAAATCACTGAAATCAATAGGTAGTGATTCTACGCCATCTGCTTTCCCCTTGAGTAGCAACCACGGCAATTAAAATAAAATGCATTTACAGAGTAAATGGTAGTTTGGACAAGGTTTTATTGCAGGTACAAAATGTCACTACTCGGCAGGTGCATGTGATGTTATGCACATACGTGTGATTGCTATATGCTATGTCACTCTGGCAATGAAAACAAAATAAAAAAGTTGAACAAACAAAGCAAGCGAAACAAGCACGCTACCAGAAACGCGGTCGTTTCCCAGTGTTTACATTTTAGTTGCTATGCACATTTGCTCGTTACTACACGTGACGTCAACACAGCAATGAAGCTAAGGATAACAAGCTAAAAGAAAAATAAATTTCAAAAAGATAAAAGGTCGTCATGGTTCGCAAACACATTTTCACTGCTTTGCATTCTATTGACGCTGCTTTGAAATAGGTTCCAACAGTAAATTTTAATTTGTTGGTAGTTATTATGGTGTCGATTTCATCGCCTGTAGAAATGAAGATTCTAAAATACAACCAATATTTTCGCTTCCAGTTTGTTTCTTCTGTTTGCATTTTTATGTAAGTGTTTTAATTGGTGAAGAGAAGGTTTTGCTGCCAATATTCAGCACAGTGATCGTATATTGATACAATAACGTTATCGGCCTTATAATTCTGTTGCTCAAATGCTTTGTTTTTACTCTAGTATTTGATTAATATTCAGCGTTTTATCCTTTAGTGTTACAAAATTGGTAATTTTAAACAAAATAGAAATCATTATATGCTTTGAGGTAACAAAATTTACTTGTCTTAAACACACACAGACTGAGAGAGGTTACCAACGCTTAAGAGAAAATACCCGTTTTAGTCGTGTGTCAAATTTTGTCAAGCTATAAGTGCAGCAATTGAACGCATAACTCAATTTTTCGAAAACCCTTTTTACTTTTACCTAGCACAACTGGCAGGAACCAAAAGACTGGTATTCATTGAATGAGCAACCCATGAAAAAGCTGGTTCTTTTGAAAATTATTCGATTTCCACGAATTTCATTCTACAGGTTCATAATGGAATTTGCAGTAGGTGAAATTGCTTAAAGGATGTCTCTTTGAGCCTCATTTAAGCTATAGAATACCCGATGACTAGACACCGAATATTTGCTACCTAAACTCAAACAAAAAAAAAAAAAAAGACAGAAGTGGCCATTGAGGGCGTTTGTCCTTACTACACCAACTTTACGCCATAACTCCCAGCAAACGCGCCTGTATCGTGTTTCTTCCAAGTCTACTCCGCACTTAAACACACCAAGATGTATCCCTCCATATTCTCTTCTGTCTGATTGACTAAAGCTGTCCGCGCAATAAGCACGCTTTTCTTAGCAGTGGAGAATAATCACGTTGCTCCCAATGCCTAGGCAGTGGCCAAACATTCTTGCTTTCTCCACTCTCACCAGCGTTAGCATCGCACATAAATAAATAAAACTGTATATCAGTAGATTCAAATAAGTCTTACTATAACATTCATAGCAAGGGTTTTTACATTATGTGACATAAAACAATTTAGCGGAAAAATATCAAAGGTTTACAAGTAAAAATCTTACTTTTCTATACGTTTACGTAAATTTATCGAAAAGAAAATGTTGCAGGCATTTAATAACAAAACAAAATGAACTTTATCAGTTCATAATTACAAGGATGATGGATAAGCCTTAAATATTGTGAATATTTGAGGGGGCTGGGGCAAGCTGCAGGGGGATTTTTGGGAACTATAGTCAAATGTTTTCTGTGGTAATCTCATCGATGGGAAAAAGTAAGTTTTACCTAAATTATTTGCGGTTCAAAACCATTATTGACTGGCTTAATGGGGTCAACAGACGTCATGGTATAACCGTGAGTGAAGGATATATATAGATATATATATACTCCCAACCACCTGGATTAAAAGAGTTGGTTAGAAGTTTGAGCTAAGTCGTCCCTCCCCTTCTAAATACCCTAAGACTGAAACGTTAGAAAATAGATACTTTCACAGTTCGTGGCTGAAGTAGCTTTTTTTTTAGAGTGAAGCCATTTTCATCATTCTCCAATCTAGGGATGCAAATTTCACGGATATAAAAAGAAATCCCACGTTCCACAAGTTATAAACATGATTTTATTTACACATCATAACAAAAATTACCATAAACAGTTTCGTGAAATCTAAGTGAAAATATATTGTGATATTTATGTTTATGCTTAAAAACTTGAATAGTGTAACCAGTGTGTGTTAAAGTGGAAGTTTCTGCATAAGACTAAATTTATATGAAAAATCTATACTTATCGCGCTTGAAACTGTGTATTTTATGGCTGTAAGTAATAATACATATCTATATGTATATTATTGTTCCAGAAATGGCCTTTACATTATCAAGATATTTTTACTTTCTCTGCTACGTAAACTAAGGGAAGTATTGCATTCTACCTAAAAATTAGATACCGAGATTTTACCGGAAATACGTGTTTTGGGACGCCCTGAATCCAAATAAAGCATTTTTGGGAACATGTCCGTGTCTGTGTGCCTGACTGTGAACAGTATAATTCAAAAAGGAAAGTCCGATAAATACTAAACTGGATATTTGAGTTTAGTATCTTCCAAGGATACAACAATTTTAAAGAAAATTCCCCCACACCAACTACCCTTTAGATGAAACATTTTTCGAAAATTTTGATTTTCTAAAAAATGGCTCTAACGACTTTGATTTAAATACCGTATATGAATGATATCTATATGATAAATAATGTGTATATCTTGAATTTTCTGGGAATAGCTTAAGAAGTACTCTTCATTAAGAAGGATATTTGTATAAATCTTATATAATTTGTAAACGTTAAGCCATAGGTGAAAACGTACCACACAAAACATGTAGATCTCTTTAAAACGCACAATTTATTTCAAATAAGTTTCTTTGTGGTATAAGCCGTTTCTTTGATATCCGTTATTAAATCTTCGAATTGTTCAATACTTATTCTTTTGAAGTCCCATGGATTTTCAGTTGTTTCTCGCAATATGTGGAAACAGTATGAACTTTAAGCCTGCATATAGCATCCGGTTCTTAAACATTTTGACTGTTGCTGTTCTCTTTGTATTTATAACTAAATGTGTAATGTAGCTATTTTTGCAAAGGTTTATTTGGATTAAATGTAGCAGATAGAAATATAAGCTTCGTAAGAATAGTTTGTGTACCCACTAATAAAGATGAGTAGAGAAGGTCATGTGAATGTATCACATCTGAATTTTTATTCCAGTGCACTCTGCTGTGATAATAATAATAATAATAATAATAATAATAATAATAATAATAATAATAATAATAATAATAATAGTGACGGTATACCACATACACACATATTAACTCGTTTAGACAGTTGGTGTAAAGCAAAAACGCCAGTATACTTCTTGTATAAGTATGGACAGAATCTGACATTATATTAAAGCAAACAAATTCGCGGTAACATAGTATAGTACTACATAGGCTATTCAACCAAATTAGTTAGTTGGCCAGCAATTCATGGAATATGAAATGACGAAAACTTAAACGTGTACGTAGTTTGAATGTATACCTAACGTACTATACTTCACGAAACGCAACACCTGCCTAGAAGTCACGATAGGAAGTATAAGGTTTCAACTGTCGCTTTACTACACGTCGTAAAATGGGAAACTAATAATAGCTTCGACAGATACGCCAAATACAAAATAAATTAACACAATTATATTAACTATGTAAAGTATGCCCAAACTGAACCGAGCTCATAACTCTCGTGAAAGAGCCTGATCATATTTAGTTCAAACCTGACATGAGGGCAGTTAAGCAACATAAAGCGTTACAAAAACACACATTCAATACTTATGTAAGCTCAAAGAATCTCACGAAAAACTAGAAGTGTACATCAACAAAATAAATGAAATATTTTTGCAGACTAATTGAGACGGCATAAAAAATATTACCTCTACTTAAACATTGAACACATTTCAAAATATGCCCCAATGAACCTCCCGTGCACCCACAAATAAAACCAAAACTATAATTATGAACAAGTTTGAAAGGCAGTCAATGCGAAAGTAAGCTACGGTGAAACTATGACAGCTGCGAAGACAGGAAATATAATTCGCCTTAGTATAAAGGAGGCAGCTGGATGCTTACACCTCACTCGGTGTAGAACTCGGCACAGACTGAACACACCATTGACACAGGAGCTAGGCTGATCCGCACCTTGCATGCAGAAGTGCAATTCCGGAAGACAGGAACATAGACTGCTGAGCAAGTGAGAGCGGTCACCGGCGGCAAGGCAATTTTGAAAAGTAAAAATTCAAATTGTTTATAGTTAACCCTCCGAATGTGTTTGTGGACAGTATTTATATAGCATTGAATATACAAGTGTAAATATTCACAATGTAGGCAGTGGTTTTGGTTGAACAAAAGCAATTCTTTTAATTCGTTATTTTTGTGAAATATTAATTTTTTCTTCCAGAAATAATTAACTTTTTCACTCACATAAATAAAACCTTTAGTCAATAAAAGAGTTTGCCAAATAGTAAAATAAGTTCTTGTAATAACACATAAATAAGATAAAACTGTACAAGTCGAAACGACAGATTTGCCCTTCTAGATAGACAAAAACCCGATCCTCCTATGGCCATGTGCACCATTCTTGATGAAATCCTTGTTGATCCGGAATCACCGAAACGTGATCAAACTTTGACCGCAGTTAAACTGTAGCTGCGGTGCGTAATCGTTAATTCTCGTTCAACGAAACGCCATTAGCTGACCGTGCGCTAGGTTGTAATACACTCATAATTCTACGCGAATTACTCAAAGGAATGCATCCAACGTAATATCCAAAGAGGTTGCAGTGCAATTACAATCTCCTCGTCTATATCGCTTCATTTCTGTTTTGATTTTTGAAATGTTTTATGATTAGGCATTATTTTGACAGTAAATGAAAATAAAAAACAAAAGGTATCTCATATGTCAACAAAATGGAGAATAAAAGGTCTGCTCATGTTTTCTTTAAAGAACAATCAGGAGGCATGGATGCATTAGCCATGTATTTACACATGACACTAGGGGACATTTAATAACCAAATAAATAAATAAATCGCTACTGGTTTCATAGCAGAAAATTAAAAAAAGCTATCTGAAAATTGCATTATATCTAATGTTTTTATAATACTGCAGAATTCCTTAACTCATAATGATTTTACGTAAATTGTAGCTTAAATGAAATTTTGAGTTCCTATTATAATTTCAATTGCTTTGGCTAAAAATTAATAAATAGTGATGCAATAAAAATGCATGTCTGTGGTTCCCATGACACCCGGAAATTCATTGATTTGATAAAATCCATAAAAAATCTTATTTCTGCCCTCCACGGAAGCGATACAAATCGAGGACAAAAAGAAGCTATTACATCTGACACATCACTGAGATACGCATTGCCATTGTTCAGTGGATGCTAGAAATATACCCAATCACAATATTAAAAGCTGCTGTAGAGAATGATAAGTTGTAAAACCTCTGTTCATGGTTGAAAGAGGGTGATTGCGATTCGGAGACTCTAACCTCTCAGAATTTCATTTACTCGCTAAAACACTGTATCCTTTAAAACTGCAATCGATCTTTAAATTTCCTGTCCCTATACCTTTCAAGAGGGTTGCCTCTTTTTACTATGCTAGGGGTTTCACGTTAGTCCTAATTTAGGCAATCTGGATATATTATCTCGTCTTCAGTACCTTCAAGAAAATCCAAAGAGCAACCATTTTGTGTATATTAACCGCAATCAATGGAATTGATCGGTCCAGCACCCGTGGTCAAAGTTGACCATAATCAACTACCTCATTTATGGTCATGTACACCATTCTTGAACAAATCCTTTTTGATCGAGGATAATTGAAACGAGATGAAAATTTGACCGCGGTTAAATTGTAATTGTGGTGTATAATTCCTAATTCTCGTTCAACGAACCGCCATCAGCTGACCGTGCGCTAGGTTGTTGAACGCTCATGGTTCTACGACAATTACTTAAAGAAAGCACCAAACTCTATATCCAAAGAGATTGCAGCGCAATTACCATCTCTTTGTCTATAGTGCTTCGTTTTTGTTTTGATTTTGAAATGTTGTATGATTGGACGATCTTTTGGTGGTAAACTAAAACGGTAAACAAAAGGCGGTTTACAAAATTTTTCTTAGGATGAAATTGAAGTTATTTTGGAACTAACTCTCATGTATTTCAATAAAATGGAAAATAAAAGGAGTGACTCACGTTCCTTAAAAAATAAGCAATAGGTGTGAATGTATATAGCCATACATTTAAATGCGATACCAAGTGAGCTGCAAGAACTGAATATGTAAATAAATCGCTATTTGTTAAAATAGTGAGCACTGATATGTATACTATCGGGAAATTAAAACAATTATTTGTACGGGAACGATACAGATCGTAGACAAAAGGAAGAAATTGTATCTGACACATTACTGATAATATCAAACGCTGTTTTTCGGTGGGTTCTAGAGATATCCCCAATCACAATATTAAAAATTCCTTTTGTGTATGAGCTAGTTGTAAAAACTGCATTCATGGGTGAACCAGGATGATTGCGGTTCTTAGGGCACTCTAACCTTCCAGTCATTTTACTTTATAGCTACCACACTATATACTTTGATAGCCGGAATTTTTCTTCAAATTACCTGTACCGATACTCTTCAAGAGGGTCGCCACATTCTACAATGATCCGGTTTTGACGTTGGGGCCGATTTAAGTATTCTAGGTACAGTACCTCATTCTTAAAACCTTTAAAAAAATCAAAACCGGAAGCATTTTCGTGCAACTGAACCCCAATCAACGGAATTGATCAGTCCAGTACCCGCGGTCAAACTTGACCATAATCATATACCTTGTTTACCTTTGGCAATTGTCGATGCAACGAAAAATTGCATTGATCGCGGTCAAATGCCTAAATGACTGCGATTAAACATTGATTGAGAATGGTGCACATGACCTTTAGCGTCAGAATATTAAACACGATAAATTCCAAATATGGAATACAGAAACATGAGGTAATCAGAGCTAAACTTTCGTCAAAATTTGAAGAAAAATAACAAAATTAGTTCTTATGTTCAACAAAATATTTTGAAACTTTAAATTCGGTTACTTACTATGGCTTTTACTCTCGGAGCCTTTTAACTCTTCAAAGACTTAAATGCCCGTAAGCACAGGACCTTAGGGTCTCTATTTAATTCCTATGCCTTTTACTCGGCATTGATTTTTCTCACGTTTTGCGTAATAAAAGTGTTTCATATGATATACATTGTAAAGCTTGTTCAAATTTTCAGCAGAAACTGAAAGAGAATATACTTTAAAAACTGGCATAGGGGTTTCCTA
Source organism: Deroplatys truncata (assembly GCA_030765065.1). Classification (NCBI taxonomy): domain Eukaryota; kingdom Metazoa; phylum Arthropoda; class Insecta; order Mantodea; family Mantidae; genus Deroplatys; species Deroplatys truncata. Next base: position 175,389,318 of record CM060981.1, read on the forward strand.
CACTATTCAATTTCTCAAAATCTGGCATAAACAATTCGACTACTGAGGATATATTGTTACAAAAATTATATTTAAATGTATAAAAAGTTCTGAAGCAACCAGAGGAGTGAAATACATTCTGTATAATAGTTTTGTGTATTGATCCTTAAATAAAGTGCTACAATTTTTATTTCTTGAATATTACGATTTCTGATCATGTGCAACACCTGAATAGTTAATATAATAAAAGTGAGATAAAATGTTATTTCTCTCTCTCAAAAGCTATAAGGAGTATCAAATTGAAATTTAAAGTACACTTACAATTGTGGTGGGGTAGAATGTGAGAACGTTTTGAAAAAATGTAGATAAAAACTATAATGTGTAGAAATTTCCTGTGGGTAACCTTAAGTAAAATAAAACCAGGAAGTTATATAGATGCACTGATATGAAACTGTGTGTTTGAAACATGTCCTCGATGCCCCTCTTTCACTACATCTAACATTTAATAAGAAACCCTCAAAATGCACCGCTGATGTAGCAGATGGTTATAAATCGGACTAGCTGCGCCGACATTGTTACCTATATGTATATTCATAATGGGAAGCTGTACTTTAAAGACTGCATCCGAAGAAGTGTGTGTCGTGGAGCTGTCTTTATAAGACAACGAGGTTGTCAAGAACAGTCATGAGAGAAGTACGCTGAAGCGAGTCTTTGTTGCAACCAGAAAACGGCTCTTATGTATCAAAATATTAACATCACATTGGGATACCAGCGTGCCAAGTAACAAACGTTTTGAAAGTGTTTTAAAATTAGGTTGAGACTATTTGATTTCCGAAATTCTGTTACTTATTAACGCATGCATATTTCACACCAATTTTTGTATGATCCTGAACATTTCCAAATATTAATTTTATTCTAACTCCTGTCTTTATTTTTTTTTCTGTTCCTTATTATTGCTAGTACCTTCTATTATATGTGGCTAAGTGGTCATTCAGTTACCACTGCAGCAAGAAATTTTAATGAATTATCCATTTTGTTCATTTATTAATTTTAAATGCATTTATAAATATGAAAGCAGGTAATTTCCATACAAATATTCAAAATAAAAATATAACAATTTCATTAAGAAATTTCGTTCTTAGAGTAGATTAGATTTATTATGCCAATTACATACAGAATTCATAAGTAACATAATTACAAAGGCCAATCATACAGTAATATAATACAAATCAGCAACTGTATAATGACCGAGCGGGATAGCTTAGGCGGTAACGTCTGTGGCCCGCATTCGGAAGGTCCGGGTTCAAATCCGACCAATTTGACTGAAGTTTTTTCGTGGTAAATGCCGGATACTATGACGCCTCCGCCTTAAGTCTAAAACAATAATAAAAATTAAAAATAGGTGGTAATAGCTGCGACGGAATGATGATTATGTAATTTTGTATTTTTTGTATTTGTTAGCCCCAAGTTGTGGAAGCCAATTTGCGATAGAAATGTTTCTCACGTAATGTTGTTTACATCAGTATTGAAGCCATCTTGTGACGTCACTCCTTTATCTGGTTTGTAGCTCCATCTGGCGTAGCAATTTGCATCAATTAGTTTCCGAAAGAATTTAAGTTTCGTATATTGTCCTCCGGCTAGCTATCATCTTATCTTGGTAGGACATGTATCTCTATGTAAGGGTGTGAATCGGAAAGGAATCTTTTATCCAGAAATGATACTGATGAAGAAATTGGTTTTATAACTTTTATTGTCGAACACGTTCACTAACACTTTTTACATATTGATATAGATACTCGCCAAACTGAAACTGTTTGCAATAACTTCTTACTTATCACTTTTAACTCGAGTACTTCAACTTTGTGTATTTTTTAACTGTATAATACTTTATAATAATTCTCGTAATTCTGCTGCGCGTAACTTGACGAAATGAAGGACTGACTGACGATGAACTGAGAGACCGACGTGTAGAGTATTGAGAATTCTGTTGAACTGGGGGGCGATTTACCTCGGACCTGGCTTATATACACCCACTCCTCGACATGCCTAAAGATTATAAATGAACTGCTATTGGCTAATAAAACGCGCCAACATTAGCGTCTATTTTAATATCCAATGAAAACCACGAATACATATGCTTTAGGAAATGTTCTAGAAGCTTCTACCGAAAAGGCGCGAAACATTACGTAACTTCCTGGTTCCCGGTAATGATAAACAACTCACCCCATCGCTGCATTATTGCGTTATTATTGACAGTTTCAGTAAAGCTGTATATTATTATTTACCAATAATAATTACAATTAATAAACCTCTGAAATCAATGTCACATAAAAATACATATTCATATTACAATCATTAATTACATTTAAGTAATTTGTGATACAAATTACCGTATCATATGCCCCACTAGAAACATAATTATAAATATTTATAACTTGTTTGGAAATTTTATAATTGTGTTTTTAGTCTCCTAAATCTTGGAACACACGCTATCACTTTCACTTTACACTTCACACGCATTTAACACACGACATATGTTTTATCTCGCCACTACTTACTGGCTCGGGTTTAATTAATTTAGATATTCATCTGACATCACAATTTTTTTTATAGCAAATACTTTACCCTAAATTATTTAATCACTGCTACCAAATTGTTTACTTTCTTAAGTTGTTGACAAAAATTTATACATTTAAGATTTTTGTAATTGTTTAAAATTTTTTATCAAAATATTCACCATCTACACAAATATATTTTCATCTCTTAAATCTAGGCACTGTTTCACTTGTTCTATTTACTACATAAATATTTGTTTTAATTATTTTTTTTACCCATTTTTGTTATTTTGTACTTTATCTTAACAATACTCTTGGAATAGTATTTATATACTTTACTTTAATATCATATTAAGTTTCAATCTTCACATTCTTAATTTTCAAATGTTACAGTTACTAAAAATGTTATTTTTGTTTTTAAACATTTCTTTTTTTTTTTTTTTATTTCTCTTTTCAAATGACATAAATAATTAACCCTCTTACGTTCCAATACACTTCTCTACAAGTCATCTTTACCTATCCAGCATTTACTTTACATCTCATTGCTATTTACCCTCCTGGATCAAATTGTGTGTGGCTAAACATTACTCGTAACTGTATCCTAACCTTCAAATTTTTGTTCATGAATAACCTCTTGTATTCATATGTAATTTTGTCCCGTGATAACATTTGAAAACAATCTACAGTTTCTTGAATTACACATCTTTTAACAACTTTCATTTTCAATTCATCTGCTATCTTTTTAACTTGAGAGTACTCTGACAAATCTGTACTAAACTGTACTGGACTGGAGTTTTCATTTTGAATATCTTGGCACAATTTATTTCTTTGCATTACTGACTCATTTTGTATTTCTGATATTTCCCCTCTGAAATTAACTTGCGCCTCATTTACATCTACATTCCTAAACTCTTTTATCTCTCTTATCTCACTTGAAATATTACTCACTGGATTTCCTAACTCTGTGCATTCTACATTAGCCTCACTTTTAGTATTAACCTCACTTTCTTTGTTATCTCTATCCCTGCTCATGTCTAGCATTTTCTTTGAAATTTCTCCTGTCTCACTTGCTATTACTTCCTCATTTTCATCTCTCATTTTTGGCATACTACTATCTAGCTTCGTAACTTTCTTTTCAATTTCTTCACTGCTTTGATCTACTTTTTGCTCTAATATCTCATTACTCCTACCAATATTTTCAATTGATTTCCTGTTTTGTTCTAAGCTCTTACCAATATCTTCCCTCAATTCCCGATTATTCTTTTGCATATCTTCCCTGTTTTGATCTATTTTCTTACTAAGATCTTCCCTGTTTTGATCTATTTTATTACTAAGATCTTCCCTTAATTCTTCCCTCAATTCTCTCTTATTCTTTTGTATATCTTCTCTTAATTCCCTATGCATATTTCTCAGCATTTCCATCATCATACTAGCATCACATTTAACATTTCCTGCTATTCTATTCTCACTTTCTGCACTAACATTTTCATCCTCAAATCCTAAAAAGTCTGGGCTATTTCCTGTAACCTGTATTGAATTACAACTAACTGTTACATTATCTCCCTCCATAATTATTTCTTCTGTATTATTGGTAGCCATTGTTTTTTTTATCCTACCACTCCTCAGTAACATTTATTTACCCTTTTTTTTTAACAAAAAAATTAAGATACTCTAACCTTACTGATGCTGTCCGTTGCTGTTACTTTGATGTCCAGTTTTTCTGCCCCTCTCTCCTAGGTTTGTACGTCGCTTCTGCGTCGTATTATGATGAATCTACGTTGTTTTGTAGTTGAATTCCTTGTTGCCTTGTAATCTCGGAATTACGATGTCCAATCTGCGTCTTGTAGATTATTTCACTGCTCCATTCATTCCACCTGCTGGTTAATTCTGCTACTTTCCTGGTTAATTCTGCTACTTCCTGGTTATTGTGATCCTTTCCTGGTCACTCTGCTTCATTCCTGGTCATCGTGTTCCTTTCCTGGTCACTTCGCCCCACGTCCTGGGTGCCAATTTGATGCGGTATTAAGGTTGTGTGACTTCATGTGTTGCCATCTTGTGACGTCATTCGTTTGGTTCGTAGCTCCCTCTGGCGTAGCTGTGTCATTTATCAATGAAAGCTGGTAGACTGGACAGCACCCTAATGCCATCTGCACGGCACTAAGCAGAAGATCCGGCTGCTATGTGCTAGGGTCTCTGTGGTCACATGACGAAGCAGGATGACATGGTTACAGGGATGAGACCTAGAAGACTAACTGTCCACCTTTCTATATGTAAGCAGGAGTTAGGCTGGACGGTACTAATGCCATCTGCACGGCACGAAGCAGAAGATCCAGTTGCTATGTGATAGGGTCTCTGTGGTCATATGACGAAGCAGGATGACATGGTTACAGGGATGAGACCTAGAAGGCTAACTGTCCACCTTTCTATATGAAAGTAGCAGTTAGGCTAGACGGTACCCTAATGCCATCTGCACGGCACGAAGCAGAAGATCCAGTTGCTATGTGCTAGGGTCTCTGTGGTCACATGACGAAGCAGGATGACATGGTTACAGGGATGAGACCTAGAAGGCTAACTGTCCACCTTTCTATATGAAAGTAGCAGTTAGGCTAGACGGTACCCTAATGCCATCTGCACGGCACGAAGCAGAAGATCCAGTTGCTATGTGCTAGGGTCTCTGTGGACACGACGAAGTGGATGGTTACCGGGATGAGACCCAGAAGGCTAACTTTCCTCCACACCTCGATCTAAGAATTATCCACTAACAGATCCATCGTTATATGACCCTGTAGTTAAAGCGACGTAAAACAAATAGAGTAATAATAAAAAAACTATACAATGCTGCAGTGAACAATACAATTCTGGACTTGATTTTAAATATAATATACGGCAATTTCTAAACTGATGAGACAAAGTATTAAATAAATTAATAGAGATAATATTTTATTATATTTATATGTTATTATATATAGATTACGACTATTTCTTGTGGAGTATTTGTGAGCTGAGTCGCAAGCTGTAAACTAACTTAAGCTTTTTTTACATTCAATAGGTAAGAGAACGAACAGTGAAGCCAGTGTAAATATATTGGATTTAACAAAATTGGTTTACAATGTGTCTGTCGCGAGTCTCCATAAATTTTGCCTTACAGATATTTTTTGTTTAATTTCTGCAACAGAAAGATTTAATATGTTGAAGTGTGTTTTCCCCATAAAAGAATATCATAATTTAAACGGTATGTACAAATACACTGTCAAAAGACATTTGCTGTTATATAGTTTCTAAGAACTTTTAAACAACCTAGTCCAGATTCAAGATATATACCTAGGGTTATCTCACAGAGTTGTCAATGATCAGACTTCGACCTAATTTGAAATTTATATTTCAGTTTTATTAACGTTTAATATTTATATTTAACTTCACTGCTACGAATTGTAATACACACTTCAACATTTTAGGACATAGGAACAAGAACAGCATTGGAGTAGCAGTCGATAATTTCATACTCGTATAATCACAATCAGTTGAAATCGAATACAATTAGAACGACCAATAACACCCTTTGATTATAATGGAAATGGTAAAACCCAGTCTTACCTTCGCTACACAGGAAACTTGCGTAAACGATGTGGAGGTATTATCGCTCAGGAGTTTAGCATTCCTATTGCTTTCGATTTGTATCTCGTATCCATTGTATTTCATCGATAGTGAAACACCCTACCGGGGATTGAAATTTCTCATATGCGAGCTGATAAGTAAAGCAACATCATTATCTGAGCTAGCAGTTGCACCGAGTTTTCCGAATCATATACAACTTTCCAGCCTTAATCTATATACACCAGTGCTAAAGAACAAATTATAATTATAGCATTTTGCATACTACCAAACTGTTTTGTGTATTTACATTCCAAATATTGCAGCACTCTAAGAATTTGAGTAATAAAATTGGAAAAATCGACTTTGTATCTTATATTTAAGTTTTGAAATGCGATTCTGCGCGCTACACTGATATATTATAGCAACCTTTCCTTTCAGCATTATATGATATTCGCCGTAAAAGGTTGGTTTATATAATGCATTGAGGTCTACTATAATCCCGCCGGCCTTAAAATGGAACGTGAATTAAGCAAAAACAGCGCAGAAATACTGGCCTGCAAATTGTATTACTACGCCCTGGATGGGGCATACGTACTATACGAAGACACGTGCTTCTGACCTGAACCACCTGATTGGCATAAATGCACATCAGCGGTGCATTTATCGTTATTTCTGAACGATATATTATCCCCTTTTCATTAACACTGCTACTTCGTTTGACAACAGACGTTTATTTTACATTTGTGCTGTAACCTATGACCAAAACACACTTTGAAATAATTTAGTGTTGGTGCATTGGAATATTGAAGAACAACGTTTTGTAGTTAACACGTTTCCTGCAAACCGAGATGAGTTATAAACTATTTAAGATATTGAAGTAGTAATACAAACAGTATGGAATTATAGAACTGGAGGATAATGAAATTTAAATACGAAAGTGGTCCAAACCGTCCATTTTCTCCTCCTCTTTATCGTCATAACATTACCTGCCAAGCACAGTTTGCATTTCCTTTTCTTTGAAGGTGGTAATAGTTTTCCAGCTTTGTGCTTTACCACGCAAATGGAGTTGACGCTTTTAACGGAAACACAAGTAAATTCGGACGTTAAATTAATAATGTCTTTTAATGGCCTTATAAGGATATTTCTCATAAAACGTATTAACACATTCGATGCAATGTTTTTTCACTACTTTTCAAAATTTTGCCTTTGGGATGTTTAACATATACGTTTTGATTACTCATATTAATTGTTAACCTTAACCACCGTTAACCATACTATAATAAACAATTTGAAACTAAGCGAGCGCCGCTAGATGCAAAAAGACTGACCAACTGTAGTTTAATAATAGAAAATGATGCACACGCATATCTCCATTCATTAAGGTTTTTGTTTTAATTACACGCACACACATATATGTGTGTGTGCGTGTGTGCGTGTTTTAAATGCAGTGTGAATTAAAGTCTAATATTCAAACAAAGTCTTTTAACAAAATAAACTCTTAAATAATATAAAACTAAATCAATATCCGTAGTATGGCATGGAATTACGTTCTTGTAATCGGCGGCCTATACACACTGCATGCCACGTGCTTTTCCTTACATCACTTTCCTTCTAAGCCGGCGGGACAATCAATATATTTGGCACAATTAGCCCTTCTCGGGTCGGTAGGCGAATGTAGGTGTGGTTCTACCACGTATTTCTTCTTCATCATTTCCATTTCACATAATTAGCTTTCATTTGTTTCACCTCATCTGTTTCAGGGTTGTAGCGACGGCGGTTTGTATGCTGCGGCAGGTTTGCGGAATTTGCACTCTGGAATGATATCTCCATTGCACCTGGTGCTACTGTTGGGGCTCCTTACTGTCTAGGAGGGTCTCGTCTATTCCCGGAATCTGCAGATTGCGGGTGGTTAAGGCCACTAATGTGTACTAGGCGGCATCAGGTTTAGTGTCATAGCGGAATCGTTAGGGACCTCTATGTTGATATCGCACATCGCCGTCCGGATCGCCCTTCGGGTCTCCCTTTCATCTCTTTGTTTCAGGGGCACGTTGGAAGCACAAAGGGCCCACTGACCTATGTGCGGTGCTGTGCTTTGAAACAGAAATTATGCCTACGTTTAAAAATGGCTTACATAATAAAGATAGGCATATGCCAGATAAAATAATAAACAAATATGGGTATTAGGTATTAAATGTAAAAATGTTAGATGTTAAACAAGGAAATACTTCATAATACTGGAAATACTGGAACTAGAAGACGAGTTAGAAGCTTGCAAGGTCACACAAAAATGCTTAAGTTTGTTGGAGTCTGAAGTTGCAAGCTTTTGTAGTTTATGAAGGAGTAACAATCTATTCTTTATTATTAAGGCAGAACTACTGCAATAAAAGTGGGTTGAGTAGGCAAAGTCGAGTTTAGACAGGGAATCACAATGAAATAGCCGGAAGAAGCTTACGTGACAGAAAAACCCGCAAATAAGGTTACAAGGAAAATGTGATAAGAGTAGGAAGCTATTCGCGGAGGAAAAAATTAGCCATTCAATTAAATTTTTTGTATATGCATCATAGAGTAAGGATTCTGTATATAAACCGGAGGAAAAATTTGAGGTTAGGAATTCTCGAAAACCATAAGACGTCCCCACCATACTAAAACACGTTAAAAATTAGAGCGCAAAGTTTGGGGAGTAAACAGAATAAGATCTCGAATCACGACACGTAATCATCGCACACGTAAGAAATTATTTTTCGCGCCGCGAAACAAACATAATACGATTTTGCATAAGGAGACCAACATCGGCGTTATCCGTGAAAGTGCTTACTCTTGTGAGTGTAATGAAAACATCCAATTTCCATACGGGACAGTGAAATATTGTGTGTTAGTGTACTGAAGGTCAAGGTTACTAAACCTGAAAATACCAGAAGGTACATGACCTATAATCCTCGATCGTCCTTACCAAGACAGACATACCAAACTCCTGCTTTATGTATGGCTTTTCCTGTCATCATAGAAGAACTCTTCACAGGAAATTGGGCATCGAACCAACTCTAGCCGAGTTAAGAGAAACTACTACTGCGAAGATACGTCAGAACAGCGAAGCCGCAGCAACAAACAGGTAAACACAGGCATTATTACCACTGCTGTGCAAATATGACTGCCGATCAGTGATGACCTAAAACCATCGCCGCAAGGTGCTTCGCAACATCAACCCGCCTCAAAAATGGCACTATACTCGTACGTGGGGTAACCTGTGACTTCAGCTCCAGGTAATGGAGGACCCTCCGTCTGACTACTCCTAACTACTCCCATGGAATCGTAGTTTCGTGGTGCCTGTCAGCATCGGCGCAAACTTAGGCGATTTTTGACTGATTCTGGCCGATTTCAATTTCTTGAAGCCGGAAAATTTCCTTGTCAGCAGACAGCCAAAAATATGCAGATTTTATGTAATCCTACACTAATTGCAGTATTTTAAAAATTAAAATGATTCAGTCTTATTTTTAATTGTTAACGTTTGAATGATTTAACAATGAAGTCGCTGGCAACTTCAATACGACAGTGGATCACAAAATGCACAGTTAGCGTTATCTGACTACTCCTACATAGTAAGTTCTTCGCTCTCTCATATAATAAAATAAGGGACTGAAGTTAAACAATATGCTTGCACCTTCCAGTAATTTTCATTAGTTTACTGTTTTCACTTTGAGCAAGCAACAATCATTTTTACTTAGAGTGATAAAGTCACGCGTGTTTATTAATAATGCTGAAGAAGCCTCCACATACCAGCAGTTTCGAGAAGAATGGTTAATAGATGAAGAATTCAAAGATTGGATTCAGAAAGTCCCGACAGATAAAGCAATAGCGCGTTGTCGTTATTGTCAATGCCTTCTCAATTCTAAGCATTCAGGACTAAGAGATCATTACAAATCCCTAAAGCATTCAAAAGCGGCTGAACCATTTTCTCTTGCCAGACAGAGTAAATTAAATTTTCAGCTTAAAGTGCCGTCATTCACAATAGCTAGAGCTGAGGACGAAATGCTCTTATTTGTGACTATGCATTGCTCCATCCGGTGTGTAGACCATCTTAAAGAACTAAATAAACAGTGAAGCCGAAATTATGAAGTAAATAATTATCATAATAATCTGAGAAGTATAGTGATACAAAATAAATAATAAAATACTTAATTTCAGTATATGTATAAAAAGGAGAAGCATTGTGAAAATTGTTGAATGTAAAAGCTACCGAAAGACAAGACAGGCACAGTTTAGCTAATTAGGGACCAGCCCCAGGTATAAAGGGTAAAATAGCTGAACCAGTTTCTCTTGGAATTTATGGGCACAGTTTCATTGGCCGGGATGTGAAGGTCATTAGAGCCTTCATGACGCTAAGTTTTGAGGGGAGAGAGGGGAAGTTAGGAGTTTTTCCTCTGTGTAGCGCGGTGGTGAAATTCATTCTGTCCTGAGCGATTGGTGAGAACGGGACGACATTCTCATCGAGTTGTGAACATTGGCGGCGAACATGCAAGAGGGTAGAACGTTCAGCTGTAGTTAATAATCTTCGGTCTTGGTAAAGACTCAGTAGCATCGTATGCATTTAAAAGTGATCGGCAAACCTTAAGTTTTATTTTAAATGGTGAAAATAAAAGTGTTCCAAGAAAGCGTTTGTGTTTCTCTGTACAAATCCACGCATACCCATTGATTAAGATCTCATGCTCGAGTAGCCGTGGCAAAGTATAAAAAAAACAACTAGGAGGAGAAACGCAGCAATCGTGAGGCAAAGGTATTGCTTTATTGTTGGAAGACGTAGCGTGGCTGCGTCAACAGTGTTTCCAATTAACGTATTTGGAAATGCACCGCACAAAATGGAGTGAAGTAATAAAAATTCAATGTATGCATACTTTCAGGAATTGCTTAATACAGATAGCGGTGATAGTTGGGATATAATACCTGCTTGCGGATGAAATAACTGACATTACCATCATTAAACAACTGAAAGTTTGTGTTCTCTACTACTAATAGAACAAAGAGTGTGTAGTTTTAATATTTTTGAAACTGTTGATATTGACTCTGGTGATGCAAAACTATTGTAAAAGGCATGATAGCTATACTGTGCGAAGTTTGCGTAGATTTTGCAGAAAATGCGTGGTATAGGTAATGATAATGCATCTGCCATGGTTAGCAAAGACAACGGAGTTTATATCCTTCTTAAGCGAGAAATCCCTCACTTAATCCTGATTCCATGTTCTTGTCACTCCATCCAGCTAGCCCTCTCTTATTCCTGCAAAGAAGAGTTTGGAGTTCGTTTTTTCTCAAATGCATCACTGGCTTCATCGCTCCTCGACAAGCCAGAAAGTCTACAATGAACTATACAGTATACTTTATGATGAGAATCCCCTGAAAATATTACAAATCTTGGGAGGAAGTTGGATTTTAATTCAGCCTGTCTGTGAACGTATACCTAACCAGTGGGAACAGAGTACTTCAGGGAAGTTGCAGAAAATAAAAAACGCCCCCTTATTCAGATTCTGTATAACATGCATAAAGACAAAAATAACAAATTATTTTTGCCCAATTTTGAGGGAATACAACACAAACAACAAGGTGCTCCAGTCTAGATGTGCGGACTTTATTAAACTGCTCCAAAATATCATTATTCTAATAAGATCACTGGCAGAAATAGTGGTCGTAAAAGGATGTAGGGAGGATTTGCTTTCAGTAAATGTCCATCAATTTTTGCATTTAAAGCCAAATTTGGATTCTGCATTTGAGGAGCAAGTACGAATTCTGCGTACCAACAGGAAGACGAACATGGGCATAGAAGTATAAATCCGAAAAGTCTGCGTCAACTTTATTACCCGCCATGTTTCTGAACTACAGAATCGTCTTCCAAAGAAGGTGGAAGTGTTTCGCAAGATTTCATCTATAGCACCTGAAAACTGCTTGAAAGGTATCAAGGAGATCATTTTCTTCCTATCCTTGGAGATGGGAATATCACTGCACCTACTGTCTAACATAAAATTCCAGTGACAGAAAATCAACTTTGTGGAATGGCAGAATGTGACAGGGACTGTTTGTTGGCTTTTGAACTGGTCTCAAAATACGAAAATGCATGTATCCGTTTCGCAAACTCAACAATTTAGCAAGGATACTTTTATCTCTGCGTTGGTCCAATGCGAAAATAGAGGTTCTTCAGATAAATGAACCTTGTTAAAACCCCATTTAGGAACAGGATGTGAAACGCCATGTTAAACTCTCTTTTCACTATTCGTGGAGGTCTTCGACTCCAAGGAATGTGCTGTCACAACTGTAAATATAATGATGCAGTTCTGAAAAAAATAGGAAGGATTTCTAAATAACTGATTATAACACACATTTATTAACACTGTATTTCCTGTAAATTAACTTACATATTTATGTTTTATAGGTACAATGGAAGCTTGTAGTACGAGCAGTAGCGACAATGCTGATAAACTAGAACCGTCATGGAGTGATTTGTGTTTAGTATAGTTCTCATCTTCTAATTATATAGAGATATTTTTCCATGCAGTACAAGTGATTCGTTGCCCTGAGCAGAGTATGCAGTGCATAAAAGAAGACTGAATAGGTGTATTTTCAAGGATCCTAATATTTCCCAATAAATTCAGTTATGTGCCACATTTTCTTTTTTTTTCTATCCAATTTTGTTGCGATTTAGCAGATGTTTAAGAGCTAGTTACCCGAAATTCTAAAAGTAGAGTTGACAACGCTGCCTGTCACTTAGGCGACTCAGCCCTGATCTGCACCACACTTCTTGTGTGTCAGGTTTCAGTAGATAATAGCGGTTGCAGTTTTCAGCTAGGCCAGAGCTCCAACTACGATGCCTTCCGCATATAGATATTATTTAAAATATATTATTTTATAGATTTGAGACGCAACTACAATTTTTCAATTGAAATTGTCTAGCAGAATGTTGTCCAGCTAATCTCTTCGCGTTCCGCGCATTAACAGGAAATGAGAATCGCTTCCGGAAGAGGATCGCAAAAACCACCCAAATATTTTAGCTGCAGAAAAATGTATTCTGTTGCTCAGAAATCGAAATCTGGAAACAAATAATACCTTTACTAGTTGAAGTTCCTTATTTATTTTACGGACATTATAAATGTGATGGAAATAAATATACCTAACATTACGAACATGCGCCAATGATGATGATAATAATAATATAAATAATAATACTAATAATAATCATAATCATAATAATCCACTGGTTATACGGCCCATGAAGTCTTTAATGTGCCAACCCGACAACTGACCCCATGCCCACGCATGCACGGCAGAGGTGGGCGATCATCCAACCGATGATGTACCCAGCATCACACACACCCCAGCAAGAATGTTGGCCTCCGTGGCTGGAATCACTGCCTATTGCAGCTCATCGCTTTCCTCCCGATGCTGAGTGGGTACCGGTCGTGTAACCAGGACTTAAAATTCGCACGCTAATGGATGGGATCGAACCCGGGCGCATTCCGAGGCCGGAAACCAGAGCTCTACACTCTTGTCCACAGCGCCATGATGCAACACATATCCCAAAATAGGATTCAGAATTACGGTTTAGATTTGCTAATGTCTACCACATCAGGACCGTCTACTGCAGAGGTGGCGGAAACGTGACTCGCGAGTTATTTTGACTTGCAGGCGCACGTTCCCTCTCTGCAACCGTCCGTTTGATTTTCACATGCTACTGAGTGACACCGTGTGTTACATATTTGGTGACTCGCGAAAGGAAGTCGTTTTCGCCACCCTTGGTCTACTGGTTCATAACAAGGATGAAGATGATGAAGCGTGTTGCCATAGGTGAGGGCATTTTCATAATAATTTCCCAGCAATTTATGTGAATTTACATATTGTATTCCCGGAAACGCTCACCAATGCCTGAACTGAGTATTTATCTTGCTTTAAGTTTGGCGTAGAATTGCCTCTTCTAGTCTTCGTGATTACATATCAGTAAACATACATTTAAAACGTAAACACTTCATAAACGCTACGCTTTTCTTCGAGCGAGGAAGCAATCCGGTAAGCAATACAGCCCGTGCGTCAGTGGTGCTATGTTCCAAATATTACATTACATTTTTTTTTTTTTTTTTCATTTTTGGCGAAATGCTTGGAGACGAACCAAATTTTAAAAATGTTAAATACAAACTTAGAAATTCTGAAAATATATTCTATCGTCCAAAAACAGCTGCCGCTAATTTTTGTTTTCTGAAAATTCGAATGACTCTGGAGTCATCTCTGGAGCCATCTGAGGCTATACAGTCTATATCTGTGTCCACGAGGCTGTAGATCCTTGACCAGCACCAAGCAAGGTGGCTCTGCGATAACTGTGAATTTCGCGCTCTGTCCTTGGAGTTTTTACTGGTTTTCCCAGATCGGTAAAGGAATATTGGGGTGTTTCTCTTCAATCACGAGTTCACTATCACCTTCATTTTCTTTCATGTGTTTCATCTTCATACGTTTCAGGTTGTAGCACCAGGGGACTGCGATTGGTAAGTTGATGCCGGACGGTGTAATTTGTAGGAGGTGAAGCCAGTGCTTATCTGCGTCGTTGCTGTCTCGTCGCTACGACATCGGGCGTCGCCTGGCCTCCAGGAATCGAACTCGCCGATGTCGGCTAGGAAGCGCACAAACAATGTCTCAGGGTATTGGTCGGCCCATCGACTTTTGGTCCCATGTAATGGTTAGTTATTGGTAGGAATCGGGAGTGGGCAAACTCCTGGATTCCGTTTAAAACAAACATTGCATTCACTTTTTCACTCCAGCGCGGCTGTTTGCGGGAGATCCTGCAAGATTTTGGCATTAACACACGTGATTTCCTAACAATGTACTTCCAAGATTCTAGCACAAGATTCACTAGTATCTTTGCTCCGGCTAATTACTCGCAGATTAGCGCTCTATTGCCCTCCTTTAGACGCACGTTTACTTAAAAGTGGACACTTAGTGGATATGAGGAGATTATGACAATGATGATGAAATATATTGGTAATGGCTTTAAGCTGGACGTTATTGTAGCGAAGCTGTCCAAAAGCGACTGGTATTATAAGATCCTTAAGTGGCATTTGGAACAAAAGTGAAAATAAAAGAAATGAACTGAAGCTTTCGTAAACTTAAGAATTCAATAAAAATATTATTAGGCATAAACATAGGTAGGCGCAAGTATTATCGATTACAAGAAAAATGCGGAACTTTCACATTAGCACTGCAAAATTTTCAAACCCTAGAAGTAAAAGAAGTAGAAATTGATGCATAATAATTTCAAGTTACTGCATTTACTATCCAAAGAAAGGATCTTCCTCTTTTTATGCCATACACCTTTAGCTAAGTGGAAGTGTTGTATTCCACCTAAAAAGTTGATGTCGAAATTTCACTGGAAATAATGTTTTCCGGCCCCCTGAATCCCAAAGGATGCCAATGTAGAAACCTATCGTGAGCATGTGACAAGCATAATTTGAAAACGAAGCTTCCTATAAATATCAAAAGTGGTATTTAAGGTCAGTAACTGCCAAAGATGCAACACGAAGATTGGATTGGATTGGATCGTGAAGTGGAAAGGATTGGGCACGTCCAATGAATTCAGATATTGTACCTACGCCTCACGAGGGAGGGAGCACCCCTCGAAGGTAGGGATGAGGTGAAGGGAGACACCGGGCGGCCGGAACCAGCAGTGGTGGCGCAGTAACGGCAGGTTCCATAGAGTTTCCAGATATAGCCGCCCCTTCAGACGGACAGGCAGACTGGGAACACCGTCCCATATGGTGGTGGCGTTCCTTATACCTCGGCAACCAGCCGAGGCCCGAGGGACGGAGAGAGCTCACAGAGGGAATCCTCTTTTTCCTACCACGCTGCACCGAAGCTCCATTGCCGACACTTCTAACCCAAGAACGGGCCAAACGGGGTGAAGAATGAATGAAATTATTAATGGAACGAAAGATTTGAAGGACAGGAAATTCAGGAATGAAAGAAACCACTCCCACATTCGCTTGACGACCGGAGAAAACCCCGAAATAAACCATAGGTCAGAGTGGGCCGTCGCTGGGGATCGATCCCGGGACTCCCGAATGCGGGCCATAGACATTGCCGCTAAGACATTCCACTCGGTCCCTCACTCTTACATGGAAAGATTTTTTTATATTTTTTTTATTTTATCAAAAATGGCTCTAACAACTTTCGTTAAAATACTATACATTTAAGATATTTATATGACAAATAAAATGTATACCATGAATTTTCCGGGAATAGCCTTTGATGTCCTCCCCATTTTGAAGGAACTTTGTATGATTTTTGTATAACTGGCAAACCATAAGAGATAGATAACAGCTTACTTCACAAAAATAACAGATTTCTTTAAAACGCACAATTTATTTTAAAAAAGCGTTTGTTTTGTGGTATCAGCTATTCCGAGATATCCGTTATATTTGGCTTGTACTCTTTAATACTTTTGTATTTTAAAGTGTTGCGCTATTCGAATGTTTCTGGCGATGTTATGTCGATTTTCCTGTGTCCCTCTTGTACCTACAACAAACGTTACCAAATGTACAAAGGTTTAAAACCTAATTAACATGAAGTAGAAAATTTGGTTTTCATAAGAATAGCTTGTAAAAGCTTCGTAAAAATAATAGATAAAGTCGCGTGAATTTAACATCACATTTTTTTAACATCGCAATATGCCGTGAACGATTACACCAGTTTCGTAATGTAAACGTTGAGAACAGGCTGAGATTATATTATGGGGCTTCAGGATGTACTTGATCGCTTGAGCAGCAGAGGAAACCGAAATACTTGAAGTGAATCTAACCAGACGCCATGTCGAGTTTTCCGCCACGAATTCCATGTCCCGACAGTGGGGTCATTTAGGTGGAAGACAAGTAGTGTGACCACTCGGCTCTGGCGCCGTCCAACTAATCACCTAGCTGTTTTCGTGAAACTTTCCAGACAGATTTCCTACATGGAGAACACGATATTTAACAAATGGTTACCACTTTAATGAAACGTAAATTCTATATATTTTTAGAGTATCATACTTCTACATCTCCATTCCGCACACACAGTGTATCCTAAATTCGAGATATCCGTTGAAATTTCAATATGAGCAGACTTTCATTTCTTTCTTTTGTTTTCCGCTTTTCTTCAGTCATGTCATAATGCACTACCAGCTCACGAGGAGTTTTCTTCTATCTCAAAATGGCGTTTACCGAGAAAATGCGATATATTACAAAATGTTCTGTAATGGTATTTCAATGAAACCACATGTCATCATGGCACAATTCTGAGGATAGACAATCATTTTGCAACAACGATGCAGGTTTATGTTAAAGACCTCATTTGATTGCCATTTCTGAATTCTTCCATTGTTTAAATTAAACCATAAACAAGAAAACATCCACACCCATATTACACAGAAATGATTTACATTAGAGATAAGTATTTGAAAATGTATTTTAATACTAATTTTAAGTCGCTGATTTCTTGAAGATAACAGTAGTCTGCATTTTAAAACCTTTTGTCAGATGATTTCTTAAAAGTAGGTGTTCTTGAATTAAGTCTGCATTTTAAAACTTTTTGTCAGATGATTTCTTAAAAGTAGGTGTTCTTGAATTAAGTCTGCATTTTAAAACTTTTTGTCAGATGATTTCTTAAAAGTAGGTGTTCTTGAATTAAGTTTTTATGCTGATTCCAGAAATAACTTCCGTTCTTTTTCTATAACGTCAGGTTTTTACACAAAATAACTAATGTTTTGACAATTTTACTAATGAGCGTAGAAAAGCATTCAAATACCATTTCACACAAGGTAAGTTTTTATTCAAGAAATATTTTAAGAATACTTTCAAGCACTCCCCTAATTTATTTCATGACTACATTTTAACAAAACAAGAAGTCAAGGTGTTTCATTTCATTTTTTTCAAACTTTTTCTTTGACTTCCTTGCAGATGCTTGAAGCTGACTGTTCCTCCTCAACATTCAACAGTAGTCAGCCATCATAGTTCCATTCTGTCTGGTACCTCCTCTCCATTTCCTTAATGTCTTGATGAAAACGTTCACCCTGCTATTCACTATAATGTCCCAGATTTTCTGGAAAGTAGTCGATATGTGAATGCAGAAAATGCACCTTTACACTGATGTTACAACCCATCTTCTTGAAATTTTCCAACATTGTTTCGACAATTGCCTTGTAATTAGGATTTTTGTTGTTGTTTTCAGTAACTGATCGGAAGGCGGTCCATGTTTCTATTTCTCTCTCATTCATTTTGTTCTCAAAATCTTCATCTTTTATCAATTTCTTTATTTGAGGACCAACAAAAGTTGCAGTCTTTAATTTGTCTTGTGCAATGAAGGGAAATTTTTTGGAAAGGTATTTAAAGCAAGATCCATCCTGTGGTAGAGCCCTTACAAATTGTTTCATCAAGCCTAATTTTATGTGTAGTGGCGGAAGCAATAACTTTATATCTCTATGTCTCTATATTTTTGAAGTGAAATTGTGAAAAAACTGTACGTGATAGAAACAAACTAAAAGCAGTTCTGAAATCAGCATAAAATGTGAGTCAGAATCTCGTATTAGTTTACAGTCATCCGATATCATGCAGACTAGTGTAATCATTCATTGAAAATGTGCGCATTTTGCTGTTGCAGGTTTATTAGCCTGACATGCGCCAGAAAAAGCGTTTGAAAGATAGTCTGCAGAACTCAATGACACTTGTGCAGAGTGATATTTGATTGCAGGAACTATAAGTTACAAGTATTTATGTGAACTTTTCATTCTTGTACAGTCAGTAGAGATTAGTTAGAACCAAATACTTTTGAACACAAGCCTTCAAATATCTATGTGTTTCCCAGAGACCTACAAGTTTTCGCCTCGGAAGTAGCATATTCTTCCAAAGGAAAAATCAGTATTATTAATTTTCAAAGTTTATGAATGTTCAAAATGGCAATGTATTATTCTAAACGCGTATGTCAGTTTTTGATGTTCAGTCATCAAAATTAGCACTATTCCTCTGCATCCACTACCTAAATTGTAATTCCATATTTACAATACGGCTTTAAAATACATTTCAAAACTGTAAATATTCATGTTATCTGGCTACCAGCGTGACAAATTTGCTTTTATTTCTCCGTAATGCTGCAGATTTTAAATTACAACAGGTGTGTACTACCCATCGATTGTCATTTATGATGTACATATTGAAATTAAAGAGCAAGAAAGGTCAATATCAATTAAAAAGCAATAATATTTTAAATTATTAGTGATGTTTATCTCGCCTAGCATCATGTGAAGAGCGCTGATGACGAAAGCAAAATCAAAATGAGAGTATCAACCAAGGATGTCATTAAAGTAATTATAATCAATAATTATTATTGACATCCAGAAACACACTTAACGTAAACATTTGTTCAGAGTCATTGTAAAACGACTAGTTTTATACCTCTTATACTGCTATAAGAACCTGTATACTGTTATGAGAACCTGAAAATGCCTAAAAGCTTGCTCATATTAGCTTAGATATCAAATAAGCCTCACCTGTTATTGATACTAAATTTCAGGTTGTAAGCCAATATTGTTATGAAATGACTAGACATGTTTGCTACTAACGCAAGCGTCTGCTGTCTGTGAGAGCAATATTGCATGGCGATCTTTGTGATTAGTAACGGTATGGCGCATGTATCATAATTATACACCTTATGAACGTCCATGTACTAATATAAGTATACTGTAAAGAGCTGTCCGACCTGTATATTAACGATCCAGTAGCTGCATCTCGTTCTCTTTAATGCCAGTCGCTTGGAATAGAGCAGTTATTAAGGGTACGCAAGATTACAGAACACAAACACAACACATGTGGTCGTGTTAAATCCAAATACAACTTTTTGTACTTACCCGGTATAAGAGAGACCACGTTTAGTAACAAAACGAACTACTTTTTGGATTGGCTGCGGAGGGGCTCGGCATTGATCCATATAGGGAATATTGTACCTATGCCCCATAGGAGAGCGTCGCCAGAAGGAACGACGAGGCGAGAGAAGTCACCGGCCGGCCGGAACCAGGTGTTACGGCACAGGAATGGCAGGGTCCCTAAGCTTCCAGATAGAGACTCCCCGTCAGACGGACAGACAGACCGGGTACCCCATCCCGCACAGAGGGAGTCACATCCCTCAAGGGGGATCGGATAACCTCGGCAACCAGCCGAAAGCCGAGGGACGGAGAGAGTCACAAAGAGCATCCTTTTCCCCTGCCACACTGCACTGAAACACCATCGCCGACACCTCCAACCCTGAAAGAGACCAAAGGATAAAGATGAAGTGAAATCAGAATGGAGTTTAAATGGAGGGACAGGAAATTCGGGGGATGTGAGAATCCTTCCCGGCATTCCTCGGGGGACCCGTAAAACCCCCGAAAAAACATATGGGTCAGGAAGGTCGGCCACGGGAATCGAACCTAAAAGTCCCGAATGCGGGTCACAGACGAAACCTCCTGAGCCATCCCGCGCAGTTAGTAACAGAACGAACTACATTTTACTTTTTCTACCACATGCTTGGAGTAGGTAGAATAAGTATTGTACTCAACCGAAAATTTGATATCGAGATTTCACTTGACATATTATTTGAGGTGCACTGAAAACAAAAAAAGGAGTTTTAGAAAAAAGTGTGCTCGTGTGTGCGGGGGTGTACATGTGCTTGTCTGTGTGTACAGTGTAACTTAGAAACAAAAACTGTGATAAACGCCAAACTGTATACTTCATTACAGCATTTACTATGAATGAGATATAAAGAATGTTAAGAAAATCTACCCACCAAATCGAGAAATAAATAAATATGTACCCATTCAATAAAATTGGACCTCTAGCCCCCGAATTCTTTTTTCTTTCTTTAAGGGGAAGATGGTAGATGAGCTAGACAGGAGAAAGAGTTGTCTTATTTTGGGAAGGATAGGCCTAGGAATAGGAGTGGAAGAATTAATCAGTTCGTAGGAAATAGAAAATCAAAGGAGAATCATGGTTGGATCCCGCATAACACCTTCAGTAGTCAACGTGTATTTGGGAGCCATCCACCATTGAACGGAAACGGGCAAATGGATATGCCTGGCTCCTGCCATGGCTGAGACCTGACAGCGGCCCAAGGTGTTAAAGGTATTTTTATCAGAACATTCATAATTCTTTTTATTCAGTGCAAAGACGTCGTTAGTGGCATTCTCAATGGAAATTGCTGTGCCTATAGATGCCATAGTTTTGGTCGACTTCCGTCGTAGAGCAGGGGCTTGGTGTTCCATGTGGTGATCTGGGCCAAGGTGTTGTCCTTTAGCTCAATGCCAATGCTGTACCGCAATGTGGCTAGATAACTAAGGTGAGCCACTCCGGGGTGGGAGCTGCCATTGGCTGCCCGCCTGTGACGTAAGTGAGAGTGAAGAGGCGGAATACAAACACAGCGCAGTGAACACACTAAATTCCTCCCGATTAACTCCCAATTGTTTATTATTAGCACTTCTTCCAGTTTTTTAAAAGGTATACTATTTCAGAGCATTCTACAAACATTGTGGGCTAAACATAAAGCTAAACGAATGGAAACTGCATTACATTAGTAATATATTTACGTATAAACTACTGGAACACATCCAGGACTTCAACGTAAACTGTAGGCGCTACAAGAGATTCAAACATACATTACTTTAGTACTAAAGGAAAATTTACAACTACTCTAAAGGAATCGCTAAATGGATATGTTGGTGTATTTTTTTACCGTAAGAAATGAAAACAATAATTCCAGAATGCATTATTCTGTTACAGGATGTAAAAATGAAAAAGACATACCTGCAACATTCCACTTGTACTTGGACCTTCACTAAGTGCATATCCATGCCAATCGAGAATGAACTGCTACGGAACTGCATCTGGGAGCAGAATTTTCTTAACCGGCAAACCTAAAAGTTCACTCTTCAAATCCCGTTTATAGTTACTAGGAAGAAAGTGCACTGAACATACACGTGAATTATCAGCGTTAAATTTGTCAGTACACTTACAGGAGACACCCACACGCGCTTTAATTGCTCATTTTATTGGAAATGTGTGATAATTCACACCAACCGTTTTAAAACCGCAATTACGGTATTGTGCTACAGCATAATACATTCTACTCTTAACGTTCTTACTCCACACCGACTTAAACACTTCACCAAAGCAGAGAAAACTGAATCTATACTCAAGATTCTAGTTTAAATATGTGTGTGCAACTTATTTGTTGAAGTGGGGGGGGGTATATGACTCAGTGATAAGGAGCAATGTACTTTCGTACATCTGTTGTTAAGTTGTGAAGTTTCCGCCAACATAGCGAGGTAAAATAGGATAATTGTACGTGACTTTTAAAGCGAAGAGAAGCTCAGATTAATATCTGTTGCCTTTTACGCAGTTGAGCGGCATAATTATTTCAAAGGAAATGCTGTTTGCTCTTACAGCCAAAGTTTAACAACCTTTTTCCGTTCACTGTGGTTCTGTAAAGGATTATATACCTGGAAAAGCTTGCCATTTTCAGGGAACATTTGGCCCGCATTACATCTGTTTTCATGTTATGAGTCGGCCTACCTGCCAAAAAGTAAGTTCTTTATATCCCTCAGGAATGCGTATTAAACAGTATATTATTGTGAGCAGAAGCTATTTGAAGACCAAGTATCATATAAGCATGATCCGGATTCTGATGACATGCCATCTTTTAATTCTTGCAATAAAGGTATTGCTTAAGTGTACATAAATCCTTATCATGGGTCCCATATTAAGAAATATATATATATATATATATATATATATATATATATTAGGTCATTTTGGTAGTTTCAAGTTTTCTATTTTGGATAATGTGTTTTTCGATATTACATCATTAATTTGTAATTTCTTTGTCCTTTGCGGCTTTATTTGGTAACTTCCTTGCATAAGTATAGAGTATATAAAGATTATTGGTTGGTCTGGAAAGAGTTGCTTGTGAGTGGAGAGATGGTTATTGTCAGGGAAACAGGTATAACTACTGTTATGAATTCATGTCCAAAATTAGGGATGAGGAGGTCAGTTTTCCCTTTTTTGCTTAATAAGTGAGTATTGCTCTTATTTATGTATGACATGGACTGTAAAATCCTCGTAATTTGCAATAAACATTGCATATTCTGAGTTCTCAAAGGAGTTAATGCTACACTTTTGTAAGACCTGTTTAAAAACACAATAAGTTAGAAAATTAATTGAAAATATATTTGTTCTATGTTCTTTGTTTGGAGAATCTGAAAAGCAAAGAAAATAATGTTCTTACTTGTTTGAAGAATCTGAAAAGGAAAGTAAGAAAATTTTCTTTTCTTTTCAGGTTCTTTGAACAAGAACATTTTCACTGCTCTTTTACTTATTTTTTCTTCTTGTATAGGAGTTATATCAATATATAAATTAATTTATAACTTTCTGTACACTAATTTTAGTAAATCAAATAAATCTCATTTTAGATAATTTTTTGTAATTACAAAGTCATTTTGGAACCAATGTAGTCATTTTAAAAAATAATTAGTCATCAAAATCCGCGCCTGCTTATAAAACACCGCTCTGACATTTTCTCTCATGTATTTACGTTCATCTCCTCTGTATTTGCTCACATAATATTGATTTGTTTCGTAAAGCCTCTCCTGCCAGTTTGGCGTGAAATGTGTCCATGTTTTATACAAAATAACGAAAACTAAGATACGAGTAAGTTATTGCACTTTCCTTGCATAAATACTAAATAATATAGGCACCTAATTACAATTGGCAAGTTACTTAGATCTACCTCCTTTTAAAAAGATCAGTGTAATATGTTTCAATGATCGCCAGTGCAATACACTAATACACCTCCTTTTAACAACACCCACTTTCCCGTGGGTGAAAGCATTACATTTGTGTGGTTTTAAGGGTATTGGTTGCGAGCGTACACTAAAGCATACAGAAAAGGTTGTTCTAAAATTAATATCTCCAAAATATTAAGGCTAGACGCATCCTTATTCTTACTCTTTCAAGTAGGAAGGATCAAATGGGAACTATGTACAATTAATTATTCATTAATTAAAAAATTAAAGCAACTTTATACTAGTAATAATTAAGAAACTAGGTTTATATAAGCACATTCTCAGCCTAAATAATGAAGCCAAAATATCCAAATTCTGAACACATCATTCGAATGTACACTACTCTGTAAATTCGGTTTATTTGAAAATTTGAGGATATTTGCAAGGCTTGCTGTGCAGATAACTGTTTTTCAGCATGTGTCCATTATCTACTTCAAGTAGTCGAATGTCATGTGAATTTAATTCATTTTGTGGAGTTACTCTCTTCTGCCAAAATAGTTATATTAATAAAATTCTTTTTAAAAAAAGTATTTTAAATATGCATGTCGATTATTCATGCTTTTACCTAGACGCGAAAAAAAAGTCTCGGAAAACATGCACATATATCAAGTTTTCAGCTATCATGACTTTTAAAACTGCTATGTTTAAGTCATATTACATAATAGCATGATCAACATATAGTTTCTCTCATTAAGCTGCGTTTTTCACAATCCATAAACAAACAATACAATTTAATTTCGAATCAAAGTTTAAGACCCGATAGCGTATAACGTTGAATTTTATATAGCGTATAACGTATTTTATTTTCGTTGCTAAAATTGGCCGAATAATGTGTGATTGGTTTTCTTTAACATAATATAATTAAAGTCAAGCATTAGCATAAACTAAGAAAATGGTTTTAAAGCTTGCAACTTAGAGCTTCTGAACAACTTTAATATAACAAATATCTGCTTTATATCTACATATCTCTCTTTCTTTGAATAACATGTATGCTGTAAGTCATCCCTCAAGACCAAATTTCATATATCGACAGCGTTTTAGTGAATATTTCAAGGAGAAATGAAATGGCGCCAGTTGGGTATTTAGCTGTAAAAAGACAGGTTTGTGTTTATTATTTCCAAGACTAAGTCTAGTTATAGATGCGATTTTGTTTCAAGAGTATAGGGTCGAAACAGATCGTATAACGATAATATTATACGAACTTTCATGCCGAAAAGTACGGTGCAGAATACTGGCTAGCTAAAACTTCACTCTCGATGACGTCATGCAGCAGGCGGACCGAAACCAGTACAAGCGAAAACAGTGCGGTAAGAGACCCCCCTGGCTGTACCGTACTTCCTCCGTCCATCGCTGTTTCACAAACGACAGTTGTGAGCTAATCAACATCTTTGATATACGCTACAATGTCATCAGTCGATTGGCACTTGCTTAAAAGCGACGTGTTGACCCTCCACCAGTACTGCAACGTAAAATAATTTCGGGTAGATACTCTCCCCCGACACACGTAATTGCACTGCTGCTGTCACCGGTGATGATTAGCCTCATCTTCATTTTCTTCTTCTTTGGTCCATTGCTTGCAGACAAGAGGTTTGAGACAATATTTTTCCCAGACATATTAAACATTATGCATTCTAACGTGACTTTCCATGAGTTTTCTACCTTGGCTTCAAGTTTAATTCTGTGACTTCATGATTCGCCACCGTCAAACCGTCTAGGCATCTGTAATTTATATATCAGTTACTTTGGTATGTTGTTTTCACTTTCCATCGCTCTTTGAAAACCTAGCACGGTCGAGATATTTTAGATTTTAATTACACACTTTGTTCTAAGATAAATGCTGATAATGAATATTTATATTATGAAAAAAATAGATTCTTAAATTTTCTTGATTATCTCAAACTTATCAGAATCTGCCATACTACTTACTTATAGTATTGTATTCCACCGAAAAAAATTCCATATTTTCACAGATACTATGTGTTAGAGGTTTTAAATTTTACCTCTCAGGCAATAATCGAACCGAGACCCTCGCACAGCAGGTGGGTGCTCCATCGACGAGCTATAAGGCCAGCCTATCACTTATTGTTATATAGCTTCTACAAACTATTCTTAAAAAGGCTATCTTTTGTCTTTTTCGTGTTAATCGCTTATCTCGATTAACACGAAAAAGTTTCGTTACATCTTTCGTTGCAGGTACAAGGGGGATAGATGAAAGCTAATCGACAGTCAGACATTTAAAAACTGGGTCGCTATATACTGACCGTAAAATTACATACTTTTCATGACAATACAAGAAACAAGTGAACAGCAACAACTTTAAAAAAGACAAGGCATTTAATAATTCCAAACAATAATAACAAATATCTCGGAAATGTCTGATGCCATAAGAAATTTATTAATATGATTATGTGTTTTAAACAGTACTACATATTCTGTGCAGCAAGTTATTGCCTATCTCTTGTGTTTTAACCGTTATACAAAATTATACAAAATCCCTTCCAAATGAAGAGGACTTCACAGCTATTACCATGAAATTCAAGATATACATTTTAATTGCCATATAAATAGCTCTAAAATATATGGTCTTTTAATAAAAATTATTAGAGCTGTTTTTGAAAAATCCAAAGTTTCGAAAATCTTCCGTGTCAAGAGTAGTTTGGTGTGGAAGGATTTTGTTAAATATCTTCGTTCATATTTTTGAAAAATACTGAAGTTATTAAGTTTGGTATTTATCTAACATTTCATTTTTGAGTTACGCTGTTCAAAGACGCGCGCACGCACGCACACACACACACACA
Organism: Deroplatys truncata; assembly: GCA_030765065.1. Classification (NCBI taxonomy): domain Eukaryota; kingdom Metazoa; phylum Arthropoda; class Insecta; order Mantodea; family Mantidae; genus Deroplatys; species Deroplatys truncata. The sequence continues at coordinate 175,416,101 of CM060981.1, forward strand.
CACACACACAGGAACCTCTCATTAAGAATGCTTTTTTAGATTTAGGAATCCTCAAAATATACATTTTCCGGTGAAATGTCGACATCGAATTTTTGGGTGGAGTATAATACGTCCTCTACTTACTGTAAGTAGTAGTAGAAAAAGCAAAATCAGATCCCATTGATATACACAATTTATTTCAAACATTTTGTGGCCTTTACCATTTCCGAGATATTCTTTGTTATTGATTTGAGTTCTCAAATACAGTGCATGTTTTGCAAAGGTTAATTTGCTATTGTCTTTTCTCACCCTCCTGGTTATGTCAACAGCAGCATTTAAAAGCCTTCACATACCGACCCAATTTTTACAAATATTACCTTTATCGCTCTTTACCTATGATATATATGACATACGTACATTTCTGCAAACCTGTTTATCCCATTAACAATAAGTATAGAGAAAAATAAGCTTTTGTAAGAATAGCTTGTTGAAGAGTTGTAGCGAAGGTCATGTGAATGTTACACATCACAAATTTTCAGGATATATCTGGGCTTTTTCTGAGGATCAAACTAGCCACTAACCATCCCTGCTTTTGGAAATGATATGCCGCAACAGTGTTTATAATAAGTATATAGGGGAAACCATTTAATGGCAGCCCCGAAGAATTACAAGTAGCCGGCTTTACACAAAACTGAAGTACAAAACCTTACAGTGGGGGTTACTAGTTTTAAGTCAAATCAAATTTTGTTTTGAAACAACGTAAGCTGATTAAATCACTTCATATGGCTAAATATCTTATCATATTACATTTAATGAGAAGGTATATTGTATAACCAACCATTAAAAATGTGAAAATATCAAAACAATTCCAAATAAACGCAAACTCCAATACAATGGCGCCTGCACAACCAAAGATTATTTGCTTTTGAAGTAGATTGTTTTGTTACGTTGTTTGCTGCTACGTATGAAAAGCCGATTTGAAGTAAGAGTTGTATTGTAGTTCAACTGTTGGGGAGCCAAATTTGTGTGTTTGCAACCGCACGTATGGTAAATAGTTTCCGGTAGCCTTCACCCCAAATGTACTTTCAGGTGTCCTTTGCCCCAAGTTTAAAATATATTAACTTTGTAATTAAACTGTTTCTTTAAATATTTAATATTTGTGTTTGCCTCAGCTGCGTCAGTATTTGTTAGAGACACGTTTCTCTTAGGCAGGGTTGTGATACGACTAAGAATGTAGGCTTACACAGATTATAATTTTACATCACTTGTTTTTATTAATACTTGATACGATTAAAATAACACTTCACTGATATAGAGAGCTGTGAGATTCTTTTATTTAATAACTGCACTTTTTAACACGTATACTATTTTCGTCTCACACGAATACGTATTATATTTCTCGAGGACGCATCACGCATCCAGTTACAAACACTGTCCGCAGGCAACTGACTAGATTTCAACAGTCTAAACTTGTAAATTTCTGTATTTCAAGTCTCTGATTGGCTAATACTAGTCCAATAGAATACTTTCATTTAGCTAAAGCTTTTTCTGGTTGTTCATTGGCTATTTTATAAACTGTCACTAAAATTACATTATTGTTACTCCAAGAATCACAAGTAACATTTAAACTCTCAAACTCATTATTGCCTCAAGGTTACCTCATTGTTAGCAACGTTTAACTTATTATTCTCACAGTCCCTACATTATTAAATTACGTAATACATTCATATAACATTATTGAACATGTATACAATAATATAAGCATATGCAATGACTGTTACATACATTTTACAAATTATTGTTATATACACATATTGTTTTAAGGTGGGCTGTTATTGAATTTACATATTATATAATTTGACTGAAATCATTTAAGTGTTAAAAATACTGCCTCACTTTAAACTCAATAGTTGACGACTCCTGCAAGACGACCTCCTTGTAACGCCAACGTAACAGTTCTAATTAACACCAACGAAACGAGCGAGTTGGTGCAGGCAGTAGCGCGTGTGACCGTGTGTTGATGTTAAAAATCTAATTTGAAATACTTGTGTGTCATTCATCTAGTTTGTCTTAATCACCAGGTCTCACTTTTAAGGACCATGTTAGTACAGCCATTGTTTTTCAACATTTTATTTCCCGTTACCTTAATTTGTGTTCAAGTGTTCGTTTAGATGTTTCAAGCAATCGGAATCGATTGAGGTTCCTTATTCACTGCCCTCATTAAAGATAAAGCTTTATCTTTAATTATCTCCAAGATAATTAAAGGTATAAATTTGGTTTATTAGTATCTTCGCTTTCTTTTCCGTTATCATAGACTTACGAGCAATTTATTTTTACGCGGAAGGATAGCCGGGAGCTCACGTAATCCTCAGTCTGGAGAAGCACACTTGAGGCTCTCCCCTTAGATTTCAAGGTTCCGGCAGGCCTTCACAGCCACCGAAAGATCATTATAATATCATAGCTGAATAAGCCCAACAAACTGATCTCATAATTTTGTGTGGTTATTGTTACTAATATGTTTTGAAATTATAAAAAAGAAATTTGGTTCAATTTAGCAAATCTCTCGGTACCGTACCGGTCAGGGATTATAATTTCAGTATTTACACCACGTAAATCTTTGAAGTTCAGTTTCTATGTTCCATTGCGTTTCTGTGATTTAAAATCAATTTTAAACCTTTTTCATTCTCTAGATGATTTTTTTTAATAATGAGACAGCGAAATTTGGCGCCCGATGGGGTAGAGACAAATGATTTGGATTACCATTATTCTAGAGTGCACTGTGTACAGTGCCAGACGTGGGACGTGCCCCCTTGAGCTAACGTGCCTGTTGTTTCTAAGACGACGATGAAGCAGGTACTTTAGCATTGCAGCGTACGAATGCAGTAGCTCACACTATGGCCTCTGCACATAATGACATACATTGTGGGCTTTACGAGATCTACATTTTTTGTGGAATAATATTTTGACTATCTCTTACAGTTCACCACTGATATAAAAGTTATTCAGAAAAAACGTACTTCAAAGGCTATTCCCAAAAAATTCAAGATATACATGTTTTTTCATGAAAATAGTTTAAACATGTAGTATTTTAATCATGGTCGTTAAAGTAATTTTTGAGATAATTAAGATTTTCGAAAAATTTTCTATGTTGGGTAGTTCGGATTGGGAGGATTTTCTCGAAAATTTTCCGTTGAAGATGCTGAACTCAAATGCCAAGTTTAGTATATAATCGACTCTTCGTTTTTTAGTTAAACTGATCACACACACACAAGGACGTTTTCTAAAAATGCTCTTTTTTGTGTTCAGGGAGCCTGAAAACGTGAATTTTCGGTGACATTTTGGTATCTAGTTTTTCCGGTGTAAATCTATATTAGCTCTAGTTACTATAGGGTAGTAGAGCGAGTAAAAATACGGTTAAGCATGCCCTGATTAACCCATAAATCGTAAAAGGCGTTGTAAATCGGATTAATAGCCTATGGCTGATCTACAACATGGCAACCAGTGTCCAGTATTAGGGATTTCAATCGAATTATGGTTAACGGAGTCGTAACTACAGAAGCAGCTGGGATTATCAGTAACTGAGAGGTACAGATACTGGAATGGGTTTCTGTGCTAATTTGAAGATAACTATAGTTTTACAGATAATTGCTGTCATTTCAGAAACTGGTCCCAATTATTGATTATAAAACGTTCAGCCATGCATTATTTTCCCTGGCACTATACGATAATTTCCATGCCTTAAACGCTGTATTTACGAAGGATCGTTAACGAATACTATGGGAAAGTTGGCATTCTGGGGTGATCCCCCCAGGCGTTCGTGTGTCAAAACGGAAGGCTCATATGTTGCCGTGAATGTACAAAGGGAAGAAATGACAACTGGAAGTTTCCATTTGGGTGGGACTGATTGTGGTAATTGTAGCCGGGCTGGCGTGACAACTACAGTATTGCGCGTGCCCTGCACGTGAAGGGGGAGGGGGACATGGGAAAGCGATCACCCTGCTGTAACCAGACACCCCTTTACCAAATCTGCGTGACCCTAGTACCAGCAGTATGTGAGGGTTAAAGTCGTGGCCCTTTGATTTGGGAAGCCATCCAACACTTGGCCGCCGCAGTTTGCTTCCTGTTTGCAATAAGAGCCCGCTATCCGGATAAGAGATCGCTAAATTGAATACTGAGGCGGGCGGATCGTGTAGCTCTAAGGATGCTATTCCATTTCTGGCTAACAGTTTTAAAGCCTGCACCTGTTCTGTATCTTCCTAAATAACCCTATCATGTATTATCTCATAAGCATTCAAACTAATCCTAAGTGGCAACATTATTTCTGCCGAGATGATGAATTCAGTGACTGTTCCATGCAAAAAAAAATCTGAATGACGGAATGTAGGTTTAGAATGTGCATTATAGGTTTACTGAAAGACTTAAAATTAGGTTAGATAAATATTCAGAAGAAGTTGAAAATCAATGCAGCAATTTAGTATTGAAATCAGATGTATAGGACAGTGGCGGTGTAATGCAACAAAGACATTCTAAACGTTCACGCTGAAAACTCGGAGTATTTTCTGAAATTCATCGAAGTTCAACTTCCGATCCAAATTCAATACTTCTTTTTCAAATCTGTTGAGAGATATTAGTTGCCCTAATATTTCCCATTAGTCTTTTTAATAACCTAATCCAATGAGAGATTCTCCTTAACAGAAGTATTAAAAACCTAGTCAAGTCACCACAACATCCCAATATTTCCTCAAATATGATGATACGAAGGCTCCCAGAAGTACCCAACCTAGCAAAGAAAATACAAGAATTTTGGGAAAAAACATTTTTGTTTGTCTACATAGTATCCTTTCAGTTCGATACACTTTTCCCAGTGATGTTCAATCGCTTCGATACCCTGCTTATAGTGAGAAACCTCGAGTTCTACAAAATAGCCATCAACTGCAGACTCCACTTCTTGATTGTTGGCAAATCTTTTACCACCAAGCTATTTCTTAAACTTTGGAAACAGAAAATAACCAGAGGAGGCTAAGTCTGACGAATAGAGTGCATGAGGAAGCAGTTCGAACTTTAACTCATTGACTGTTCCTTCGTCTGAGGTGTGACGTGATGGACCCATGTTTCATCCATGGTTATGAATCGACGCAAAAACTGGGCTTTATTGCAGGAAAACATCGCCAAACACTCGACTAAAACATCCTCACGACGCTGTTTTTGTTCCATTGTGAGTAAACGCCACACCCATCTTGTGCATAGGTTTCTCATGTCAAAATTTTCAGTCAGTATACGATGTACAGCACTTTTTGAAATGCCTACGATGTCTGCTAGCTCGCGCACTTTAAGTGGACGGTCATCCAATAACATTTTGTGGATTTTCTTCACAATTTCTGGCGTGGTCACCCCATTTGATTGACCACTGTGATGTTCATCTTGGCAATTCTTACGGCCTCGCTTAAACTCTGCTACCCAATATTTTACTGTTGTAAATCAAAGAGCAGACTCCCCCAATGTAGAATCTAGCTCAGCTTTAATATTAGTTGGAGTAAGACCTTTAATATGAAAGTATTGTATCACATAACGATGGCCAGTTTTATCCGTTTACGAATTTTCTGAGAATGTTCACTATTAATGGCTGCCAAACAATTACTAAACAATGTAGCATTGTCAAACTTCAAACTTAAGCTTTATAAGATTGGTACTTTCTAGCATAGTCATTTGTTAGAAACAACAACCGCTATATATACGTCAAGTCGGGTATTTCTGGGACTATCCTCGTATATCCTCTTCAACCTCAACCATCGTGCTAACCATAGCTAAACTATAAGCGCTTAGAATACACAAACAGGTTCTCAACATTAAGACTTCAATATAGTGAATGCGTTATCAGCTTAGAGGTCCTATGCAAAACTTGCGTTCAATTTTTTTAATTAGGAAAACAACAAACAAATTAAATGAACAAAAACTATTAGTGTTCGTAGTTTTCGATATAACTGATGGAACAGAGCAAATTGATAGCTTTGAGAGTGATAACTTTGGGAATATTCTCAATTAATGTTATTTGAGCAAGTAAGTATTGAAACTTTTAACGCAAATAATACAAGTCCAACATTTATAATCGTTGATTGGCAACAAACCAATATGATCATTAGAAAATCAGAGTTTAGTTACAGGCTTGAGAAAGAGAAAACTGGTATAAAATACATAACATAAATTGAATTAATTGTTCTTTCACACGAGAAGTGAGTTGGACAAAGGGATTTGAACCACGAATTTCTCCCGGTTTCCACCCAGTATCCCATTAATTGACCTAATGGTCGAAACTATGAACACCAGTACTTAAAGTATTTACAGCATTCGTAAGTTGTTGGGGTATGGTCATCTCAATAAAATTTGAGATCTCCTTTGATTTACGGGGAAGAATGCGAATCGGTTGGGGAATTTAATGTGTACCGACATATTGCTATGGTAGCTCAGTGGTTAGTGCAACCAGACGGAAACCGGGAGATCCATGGTTCAAATACCGGCGATGGCATTGAATTTTTCAGTACTCTGATTCTACCTTTCCGACGTAATACAAAGTTCAAATAACACACCTTATTTGTGAATCTAAAATAATATGTAGAGCTTAACATGGAGGAAAGAGTTAAAATAATTCCAGAGCACAAAATGAAATTATAAATCAAGCTTGATGGATATTCATAAGAAGAGGAACCAATCTTTAGAAGGCAGATTAAATGAAACGTTATGGACGGAAGTTGTATTTGGGGGAAGTTGGTCACATAATTAGCTAACGGAATTATAAAGAGTTAATAGTCGCACATTTGCTGCTTTAAGTAATTGGAGAATTTGAGTGCCCTAATGAATGCACTGTGGAAGCCTACGAAACTGCAGACATATTCAGAGAGATTATTGTAGTGTGGAACAGCAGATGCAAATCTTCTAGGGTTTGATGGGGCTAGGTGGCAAGGTAGAACTATTCGCATACAGGTTAAAAATGAAGAAAGGTGGACGCTTTTGTTTAAACAGACTTTCTTTTAGCAAACAGCTGTGAACACTCTTCATTTCCATGGTTATTTTATCTGCGTGCTCATTTATAAAATTCTGAGCAGTGTATCATGTCCTTGAATAATGATTTAATTTCATATACTGGCAGATCCCGCAAATATGTTTGCGTCACTCTATTTTATGCCAGGCCTATGTTTTCGTTTTAATTTTTCTCTTTTATTTGTGTCTTTCCGTTTTATCCAGAGTGTGTCCTAAAACTTTTTCAAAATCAGTATCATTACCCCTTGATTGACGCAACTATACCTAATCAATGAGATATTTAATTCTCAGCAAAAATAGGAAAGAGAGACATAGAGAGAGAATAACAACCATGAACCATCGGGGATGATTTTATATTTACTTTACAAGAGATGTGTAAATTTTGCTGAGATAACGGATTTTTCAAATAAAAGAACTTTCCAAACCTTTGGTTTTCCACTAATCCGATGGTTACTGCCTTTTCCTATTTTCAGCCTTCTCTATTTCTCTCTCTCTCTCTCTCTCTCTCTCTCTTCCTTATAAGTTTGCGTTCTTTTACCAGATGGGTCGATGAGACGATGAATGCCAGTATGAAATGAATGTGAAAATGAGCTCGTACATCAAAGCATTAAACTATCGGTATTCATCTGTGGCCTGAGGAAAAGCTACAAATAAGAACTTCAAAAGACAAAGCGACTTGAACAAGCTGGGAATCGAATTCAGGCCACCACCATAGAATACAATGATTTTCTATTCAGAAATACATTGTTTTAACCATAATTATTAAATTATATAAACTTTTCTAGCAATGACGCGCTTATGCAGAGAAAATAATAACAATAATCTAATACAAATCCGTAAAATATTCATGCTATCATAATCTTGTACGGAATACAGGACATCAGTACAAAGTGCCTATAGACAGTTTTGTGACATTTTTCACAGAGTTCACTAATAAATGAAATATTCAAATTTATGGACATAATGCTCCCTTTTCAAACGCAGTACCTTGGGCAGAACCATTAAGATGTATATTTTCAAAGCAGGATCTAACGTATGTTACATTCCAAGTTTCATAGCAATCGGTTCCATAAGTGCAGGGGAAATAAACTTACACACAAAAACAAGTAAATATATTATAAGGGCGATTTTGTGCTCAGGAAAGCCCGCTGTATGCATTACAATTTAATTAATATTTTTTAAAAATCAATAACTATAAGACTAAGCTTATAAGCGTTTAGCTATATATTACTACAGGTCGCAACTCTACTGACATTATTGCGTTGACCACGCAGATTCTTCTGCCTTTCTCTCTCTCTCTCTCTCTCTCTCTCTCTCTCTCTCTCCATTACCGTCGAATTCCTCCACTGCTGCCTGCCTGCCTGCCTGCCTGCCTGCCTGCCTACTTTCTCTCTTCCCCACGCTTTCTATTTTTCTGTGCAACGCACATGTTACTTGGTGTTTTGACTAACTCAAATCGCTTCCTTTTCGGGTTGTTAACGAAACCTAAATCACACCTAAAAGGTTTAATACTAATTCACTTCGCCTGTTCCTTGTGCTTGCTTTCCAAGCAAAACTACAATGTTGCCAATGATAACCATTAAAAACAGTAACAGATCCAGAAGTATGCGCCAAATTGGCTTATCTGTATGCATGATAGAAAACGAAAAGGTTATGTAACGTCTTGATTATTCGTCATATCCAAAAGTTGTAGGAGACAATACATGTCACAAGCATTATTCTTGTACACCTTTGTAATGTAACATTTTCTTATAGCTGAAATGGAATAATAAGGAAGATTATATCTTTTACTTCGTGTCTCATTAGAATCTCCGTTTGAGGTAAGCAATTACGATATCATGTTGTATTCTCTAGTGTAAGGATAGTGAAAACAGGACTCGCGAGCCTTTGGACGTATCATACCGCTATCACAAAAAAACCCTCACTTTCATTTTGAAGTACGTGATGCTATACGCATACATACAGGGTTATTCAAAAAGAAGGAGCGGAATTTAAATATTTATTTCTAATGAACGACGATAGATGGCGACACATATGATACATCACTTAATAGAGAAAAGTTCAAAATTTTATTTTGTGTGTTCAAAATGAGCACCATTTCGAGGACGACCAGTGCTTTTCCGTTTGCATACGCAACCATCTTCTACGAATTTATTATATAAGTTTTAAATTCTTTATGACGAGGCAGCTCGTTGTTGAACTTACAACAAAATGTACGCTGCAATGAAAACAATGGATTCACTCTTTGCACACCGCAGCACACAAATGACTTTTTCTGGGGTGTAGCCATTTTCTCGTAAACAAACCCGGCGCCACTGTCGGTGCTGAATGGAACCAAAAGGTGGGGCTTAAAACTTTAGAGTTACCTCTATTCAATGATGAGTTGCATGTGTCGCTATCTATTGTCATTTATTAAAAATGAATATTTAAAATCCGTTCCTTCTTTTTGAATAAGCCTATATTGTAAAGAGAGAAATACATATGCATTTATGTGTATTAGTATTAGGTTTAACTCGTCAACCACTCATACGATTTTGGTAGTTCTTTCGCCATTGAAATATACTGTTCTTCCCTACGGATATACACTTTAAGAGAGCTTCTAAGTTCAACTCCTAAATGATTTAAACACTGAAAAAGGGGGTTTATAAGGCCTAGATGTTAGAATAAGAAGATGGATACTAGGCGGCGATTACATTTCAAGTTGTATTTACCTCATAGGGAATCTGGTTAATACCTTAACTTTATAAAGAACGATACATGTTAGTTTAAACTGTCTACAAAATTGCATAATCTTATGTGGAACAAACCATAATTAAAATTGTTCTTCGTCCATCTCAGTTAAAATCAACCGCAAATGCCACACATAATGACAACCGTAGTATTGTCTGTTCAAAGTCTTTTGAGACAGCAATAGGCGCAGGTAAAAGACCGGTTAGTCGCGGCAAGGTCGGGTTCGTGTGGCGGCTATTTGTTATTGATACCGTTCCTTATCTCCTCTTTCCACTGTCTTGAAAGCCTCTGAACAGACTATACAATACGATGGCACTATGGACGACTTTTATACATCAGATAATCAACCTATAGCAGATCAAATAAGTGAACATCATTCTAACATCTCGTAAAATACTTTTGGAGATCAAATGTCAACATTGCTCCCTCTTCACAACAATAGTCGAACAAGTCTCACAATGTAATTTCTGTTCCTGCATAAACCGCTTTCACGTCTCAGAAAAAATCTCCAGTCAGAGTAACCAAGCATCACTGCAGCACAAGTAAAAGCTTCTACCACTCTTTTTGCGCAATGTAGAAATGATCAGTTTCTTGTGCGGGATATTAGAAAATATTTACCTCACATTTACAGAATGATTGAGAGATTTTCAAGTAAAGACATATCATGACAACACCGTTCAATAAATCAATATTTCACATTAAAGAACCCAGCAGAAAAAAAAAAGTTTTCTGTGGAACTGTGCAATGCTTGTTATTCAATTAGTCGCTGCTTGAGTTTAAATTACCCAGTTAAAAAGGTTACACACCTATTGGGAGGAATGAAATATCCCACACTGTGTGCGTTTGACCTTGAATATCTCGATTCCGGCAGGATGATTCTGAACCTTACCGACTGATGTACATTGTAGTAAGATGAAACACAGACGTCGCAGCGCTGACTTTTCACGATACACTCGCCGCCAAAATTTTGGATATACAGAATACTACTGTCAACTAGAACCACGCTTTGTGCCCTAGCTTAAAGCTCGTCATTTGTTCAAATGCACCAAAACCTCCAACTCAATACGTTAATTCTCAGCAAAATCATCCCGCAAATTACAGAGGTTTCCGACATTAGTTTCAAATAAAACAGTGAACTTCCGGGAGGGGGGACAAGGGACCTAGAACCAGATAAATCACCAAAATGTTGACCGCAACCATCACCGCAAATCAACAGCAACTGTCCCAAAATTACTGTCATGTCATACAACAAATGACATATCTAGCGCCGCACCAAAGGATCTTAGCTGGAGTTGTAAATACATCGTTATTCTCATAAGCACAAAATATAACAAAACGAGATCCTCCGACAAGTCCATACACCTTTCATCAGTGATTTACTCTCTCGTGTAGTATGTTGTATTGGCATTCTTTAAAACCATATCTCCCGTAATTAACTCATGTTTACTTTCTTTCAAATGTCAAAACATAATGCTTTTTATTTCCGATAACTCATTCTACTGAATTGGGACGCCTTAGTATTTGTGCGATACGCATCTGCTTCATTCACTTTCTGTCAACCAATATCACTGATATTGCATGCATGACAAATTCATTTTCTTCTAAATGAACAATTCACTATCCCAGGTTATAAAATATATCGATATGACCAAATCATCCATTAAGCTTCAGGAGGTGCAGCTATAAAAAATGACAAAGACATTTCTACACAACGTTGTTGAAATTAAAATCCAGTCTCATGACAATGACGAACTTGTCATAACAAGTGCTTATACAAATTCCATACTCACCTTTTATCACTGTTATTTTCAGCAAATTGTTCCAAAATGGGGGATTTATACTGCTAACAAACACCATGGGGACTGCAGAATTTAAACCACCGGTGGCAATTGCCTTATAATTTTATCAATACGACTGGATTGTAAGTCTCAGCAACTAGATACCGATTTATTCTAAAAATCCTAATGTTTCTGCGGATATTCTTGAAATAGGTATTAGTACAAACCTCCAAATTTCTATATACATGACATGCACTTAGCTTGGACCACCATCCAAGTTGTGACTGCATCTCAGCTAGCTGCAAGTGTACTACTGGAGGTCGTATAAATAGTTCTACACAATGAGAAAATGCCCAATAAATATTAGAAACAACCTTGAGATCAACCTAACTTCTCAAAACTGAAGCTAACAGTGATGACAATTCAAAACTTAACTCGAACCATAGATACGTGTTTTAAATTATCGCGCCTAGTACTTGGAAGCAGCATTCATACCACTATCATCCTTCGTCACATTCAAGAAAATCCTCATGTCCGTCGAAAGTGGTAAGCAGAACAACGACCATGACTACATACAGAACTAAAAGACCTATACGCCATGTGAGTATTAATACAGACATATCAACTCCATCTTTCTCCTGAGTACTCAATGCTATGACAAAAATGAAATAATTTCTGATAGGACATATCAACGTCCCGCCTCTCAAAGTCAACAATCGGATTGTAACAGACACTAAAAGCAAATGTGAGGCCCTAGCACCTTATTATGAGCAGGTACTTACTTTCAAAGACAGTATTAACCCTCATTTCACCACTTTGACGCGTGAACTACTAGCGCACAATGGTAAAGTACCACTCTAGACAGAATGTCTTAAACCGCATAAGTGAATTATTTGGTGTCATCCAGATTCTTCCAAATAAGAAATCTCCCGGACCATACCTAACACCTTACCAAGAAAGCACTACTTTAGTTCTCCTCGGTATTTAATGCTTCTCTTGGAATCAAATACCTTCCATGAACATGAACTTAAACATGAGTGTTAATACCATCCCACGTGTCAATTTCAGATTCCAACAAAAACATTTTACCGCACTCCAATTACTGAGGATTACCCAGTCAATTATACAGGTTTTGAACGTAAGTAGTATTTTCGGACATAGCTCAAGCAATTGACAAAACGCAACATGACCACCTATTGCTCAAGTTACTTCGGACTGAACTTTCTGAGTATTATTTTATACACAAAAGGTTTACTTAAAGACAGGCGCTTCAAATAGGCAGCAGTCAATCTTCACAGCTCCTTAGGGAAGCTGGAATTCCTCGAGGTTCAATATTGCACAGCTTGTCTTTGTCTGATGAGAAACATTTACCCATCAGCACGGACTATTTAAGGACGACACGTTCATCTTCCATTCACATTCTGATCTTAAGATTACCATTATTACAATTTTCCTTTAAACACTTTGAAATGTGTTCCACATCGCACATCTTTCTTAATACTAATAAGACGCAAGCTATATTTTTTCCTTGCAATCTCACTACAATCACCCTCCTTTGGAGCTGTTAAATGGTATCAAAACATTCTTGTGACTGCTTACACAAACTGCAGTGAAATATCTTGGAATACTACGCTATAGCAAATTCGCCTGTAATGCCCATATTAAAGGCATTGCCGCCCTAATTACAACTCGATTATCAAAATGCTACCACTTGTTCAATCGCAGAACTTCATTAAGCAATGTTTTTAAATTCTTCTTTATAGATCCCAGAGACAATCGCTATTCATTTATGGAGCTCCAGTTTGGGGAACTGCACAAAGTCTCATATACACCGTTTACAGATTATACAAAAGAAATGTCTCATTGCTACCAATGCCACATTATTCATTAGAAATGAACTTCATTATGAACTCGGCATCGTTTGATACATCTGGTAGATTTCCAGACCTATCTAGCACCATGTACAGGAAGTACCTATGCAGTATAACGTCAGCGATTGAACTCGCCGGTCAGACCGTTAAGGAGGAAAATATCTTAATGAATGATACCACAGTGTCAGATAAACAATCAGTAACACGTTCTTATTTCATATATATTATCAATTTATATACCAATTACAAGACTTAGTCAGAGGAGTCAACCTCAAAATGTTATTTGTATGCTATATGTGCTAATCGACATAATTATAAAGTTTGACAGGCTAGGATAGAATAGGACTAGAAACGAAGAGGGACTTAGCACTTCGACCTACGCAGATATTTTGTGCCTAGGGCCCTGAAAGGGCGCCACCGGGAAGGAGGGATGAGGTGAGAGGAGAAAGAGGGCGGTCGGACTAGGAGAAACGACAGCAGAGGAGAGGGTCCCTACCAGGTATGGATTTCAACTCCCCGGCTGTTGGCGGATGCAAACAGCCTCCCCTTCCCCTTGGGCTTACATATCCCCTGGAGGGTCAAGGACCCGGAGGCCACTAACAGTCCGGGTGACGAAGGTTTCCTTAGAGCATCCTTTTCCCCTGCCATGCACACCACCCAAGACCTCCCGCCGACACTTGCAACCCTAAAAGAAACCATGCAGATGAAAGCTGAAGTGAAATGAGAATGGAGATGAAATGGAGCGACAGGAAATGATCCTTCCCGGCATTTGCCTGGCGACACGGGTAAACCCCCAAAAAACCCATGGGTCAGGAAGGTCGGCCCGGGGAATCGAACCCACCCTCCCGAATGCGCACCACAGGCGTAACCGCCTGAGCCATCCCGCTGCGTGTGAAGTTCGATAAAAAGTATTGCGTGTAAATACAAAATTCTGGTTATATTTCATTCAAAGCAATAAATATAAACTGCCATCCTGATTATAACAGTGAATTAGATTATAGTGGATCAGAGGTCTCCAAAACATGGCACGCGGGCCGGAATTAATCCGACCCTCGCTTTAGTGAAAGCTTTTAAGAGCGCTTAAACGGTAAGTTTCCTTTTTGTACCAAAGGAATGTGAAGTTTAATGTATGTGTGCGTAGAACCTCTTTATTGACATTTGAGTGCATTTTGTACAATGTTTTATAAAATGCTATAAAATAATCCACAATAAACTGTACAAAATCTGTAAAGCGCCCTTTAAAGTAGCGCGCGATTCTTCCCGTTTGTTTAACTCTAATCGAGGCCGCTAGGAGCACATTCAAAGTAAGTCAAAATTGCCTTCACTTGTTCGTAAATAACACAGACGCCCCCAGTAGCGCTCTGCCTGCAGCTGACTGTGATTTTCTGGCTGTGTTTGTTGTTTTGATACTTCAAGTTTTCTTTCTTTCGAATACGTGTGCAATACGTCCGCTGAAACTAAAATGAGAAAAGTGGATAGTGAGTGTCGTATCTTCAACACAACGTGAGCCGTGAATTGCTTATTACAGAGAAAGACAGCAAACCAATGTGTGTTATGTGTAATAAAGTTATTGGTGTTCTTAAGAAATGCAATATGCGTCGTCACTAAAAAAAAGTGAAAATTTCAAAGATTTTTAAAAATTTATTCAGTTTGATAAATTCAAGGACAAAGTCCGTGTACATAAACTGGAAACATTAAAACGTGGACCTTGTTTACAAAAAAAAACATTTTTAGGAAACGTGTTCAGGAAAGTGAAGCCATTACAAAAGTAAGTTTACGAATTGCCAATGAAAACTCAAACAAGGCAAACCATTCGCTGACGGAGATTGCATAAAGAAGTGAATTTTAATTGCAGCTTCAGAACTGTTTCCTGATAAAACCCAACAATGTAAAGCAGTTACTTTTCAGCAAATACAGTGGCGCGGTCGAGTAGACGATATCGCTTGTAATTTATCAAATGAGAAAGAAAAGGTCTTTAAGTTTTCTTGGTACTCAATAGCCCTGGACAAATCTACAGAAATATGTGATACTGCTCAAGTCCTATTGGTTTTTAGAGGCATTAACACAGACTTCGAAGTTACTGAAGAATTAGCCGATCTGATTTCTTGTATAGTACAATAACAGGCGAGGATATCTTTCAAAGGGTAAGTTAATTTTAGCTGAAAAATTTAACCTTCACCTTTCTCGGCAGAAATGCGTTACAACATATGGAGAGAAATATGTGTGACAAATATGCAGGTTTCGTTGGTAGACAAAACACAGAATGTGAAGCCAGTGGTGTTACGAAACCCTTGACAATAAACTGCCTTCATCAGGAAGCACTTTGTGCGAAGTCAGTTGATAATTACGTCTTGTGTGATGAAGCATGTGATTTCTGTTGTCTAAAGCCTGTCCTGTTCTGAAGCCTGATTTCTGTTCTCCCATACCACACGGCAGTAAGGTGATTAACCTGTTGTAAAATTTCGTCAAGCTTCTTTTCTTCTAGCAACGTGGATTGAAATACTTCTGAATGAGAAAAACAATCTTTTGAAAGTCGTGCTGGACAAACAATGGCTATGCAAACTAGCTTTCTTGGCTGATGTTGCTGTCCATTTGAATAAACTGAATAAAACACTTCAAGGAGAGGGTAATATTATTAGTAACCTTTACACACATGTTAAGGTTTTCAGACAGAAACTGATACTTTTTTAACACAACGTCAGACAGAAAGTTTTCTCACACTTCGCCAATTGCCAGTCGTTGAAGGGTGAACATGGCTCAAATTTTCCACTCCTATTTGCAATGGAATTTATTGGTGAACTGAAAAAAGAGTTCTCTTCCAGGTTTAGACGCTCATTTCAAGAAGATCAAAACTTTCCAGAACCCCTTGTGAAGTGGAGGGGATGTGCAGGCAGCGTTGCAAATGGAAATAATTGATCTGCAAGCACCATGAAGGACAAGTTTAAAGAAGGAAGAAAACTACCCCAAGATCAAAGACTTTGCACGAGGTTTGCTATCTGTATTTGGCACTACTTACAGGTGTGAACAAACATTTTGTTTGCTAAAATTTACAAAATCTAAATACAGAAGTAACCCGAGTGGTGAACATTTACAAGATATTTCACTCATATAATAGATTTTTTAAAGCCATAGTTTGATTCAAAAGACAAATTCATACCCCTCACTAAGTGTAATAAAGAGTAATAACCTGAGGTTTTCTTTGAATATGTGTTTGTATTGAACAACAAATTTCATTATAATTTTTTCCTTTAATTTTTAAGAATGTGTTATCCGGCCCCTACTGAGATTTAAAACTTGATATGTGGCCCTCATGATCTAGTAATTTGGAGATGGGGAGTCCTGGATTAGATTAACATAAAGATGGAATAGGAATATGTGCTTGAAACTGAAACCTGGAGCTGTATTGTATTATATCCATCTTTATTGTTCATATTACTATATGTGATATTTGTTTCCTGAATTGATATTTTATAACATTTTGCAGATGTGTATTTTGAAACAGTATCAAAACCATCGATTATCCTTTATTATAATACTACAGAAATATGAACTTATGTTTCTGGGTGGCAAAACTTTAACAACCCGTGTATAGGTAAGTTTTACTGTATTTTCCGTTAATATTGTAAACAAGTTGTTTACGAATGCGTAAAAAAGCGGTGTTCCAATGACATCACTTTAATTCAGACCCCGCCACTCGGAGACTAGCTTGGCTTCCTTCGGAAGGTAAGTAAGCCGGTGGCCCCGTGTCGTAGATTTACGGCACGTAAAAGAACCTCAAGCCTGATAAAGAGGCCTCTGAGCTACATTTCTGGTCTTTTACGCCCAAAATAGAATGGGACGCTAAGAAACATAGTAGTTAATGTGCATCCGTAAATAAATAAAAGCCCAGTTTAGAGACCAGAGCTGGCCTACCTAATGCCAAACTAATTATCTCTGATAAGTTCGTGTATTGATCCGTGATTTCCTATTGCAAATGCTTGACTTGGCACGGGTTGCTGATCAGAATCGCTAAGTACCTTTTTATCACTGATTCTGACGGTTTGTGATCTGTTCAGAGGTTTACTGGAACGATAAAAATCCGTCAGAATTTGTTGGGACGCGCGGCCAGTCAGACGTTAATATGTATGCTCCAACTAACAGCGATTGTTGGAATGAACCTATTAATAGGTAATTATATAAACCATTACACGAGAAATATTCAAGCTTGTATTTTCATAATTAACAATGGAAAACATTATTCTTCTCCAGGGTCACAAACTATGTGCTAAGTGCAGAAATTTGAAGAAAAAATGGGTGCTGATAGGTTCTTCACATCTGCCATTTCATCTCTAAAGGATTGAATATTGACATCAGGAGACTATGTTTTCCTTAATGTGAAAATTGTGGAGTCTAGAAGTTACAGAGTATTTGCAACAAAAGAGAAAGTTCTCTATCAAGGTTAAATTGCATCTATAACTTTCTCGACGATAAGGGTATTCAAAGCCGAAGATACTTAAAGAGTATGCAATCTTTGCAGAATTTCAAATATTTTGGGGGTGGCGGTTAGGTGGTCAAAAATAAAACAGCCGCTAATGCTTTTACTTCCGTTTCATGAACCCAAGGGGATTTTTGTTTATTGCTGTGAACGGCTTGGTATTTACAAACTTACTGTTCTAATGAACATAGATATCGAGCAGTTGGCTCACGATATCGTGTGAATCTCGCATTCGGGAGGTACCGGATATCATTCCCCTCAATTGTCCTCTCTGACATCCTAGTCAGTAGGCAAATGCTGGGGTGGTATCTCCTATACCTCGATTTCCTTTTCCTTATTTCTGTTTCATTCCGTGTCATATTAAAGTGTACTTCTAGGTTTCATGGCATGGGGCGGTGCAGAGGAAGCAGAGGAAAGAGTATTCCCGTGGACACCAGAGGATCGTTCATCGCCTTCTCTGGACAGCGGATATTTGAGCCAGGAAATGTTAGGGACTCCTATAGCCTCCTGTGGTTACTTCACGTTATCCCTCAGTAGGTTATTTAGAAGAGAGCTGGCACAGTTTTTTGCGTTTATATGGGAAAGGATAGGGAAAACGAGGGTGGATGCGGAGGGCTAAGGAGGAAAATGCGTTTATATGGGCGAGATAGGGAATACGAGGACTGACACTAGGCTAGACAAGGGCAGAAGGAGGGGGATGCGCTTTATATGAGACAGATAGAGAATACGTGGAGAGGTGCTAGGCTAGACAGAGGCTGAGAGTAGAGTATGCGTTTATATGTATGAGAGGTATAGGAGCAGGAGGAGCGGTGCTAGGCAAGACAGAGGTTGAGTAGAGTATCGGTTATATGAGAGAGGTAGGGAACAGGAGGAGAGGTGTTAGGCTAGCCAGAGGTTGAGGAGTAGAGTATGGTCTATATGAGAGATATAGGAAAACGAGGAGGGGTGTTAGGCTAGACAGAGGTTGAGGAGTGGAGTATGGTTTATATGAGAAGTATAGGAAAACGATGAGAGGTATTAGGTTAGGAGAATTGAGTATGTGTTTATAAGAAGATACGAGAAAACGGAGAGATCCTATTATAGGATAGACAGGTGTTAAAGGTAGAATGTGTTTCATATGAGCGGTATAGGAAACCAAAGAGAGATGCTCAGCTAGACAGGGATCAGGAGAGGAATGCGCTTTATGAGAGGTAGGAGATACGGGGAGTGGTGTTAGGCTAGACAGAGGTTGAGAGTAGAGTATGCGTTTATATGTATGAGAAGTATAGGAACAGGAAGAGGGGTGTTAGGCTAGACAGAGGTTGAGGAGTAGAGTATAGTTTATATGAGAGGTATAGGAAAACGAGGAGAGGTGTTAGGCTAGACAGAGGTCGAAAATAGAGTATGGTTTATATGAGAGGTATGGGAAAACGAGGAAAGGAGTTAGACTAGACAGAGGTCGAGGAGCAGAGTATGGTTTATATGAGAGTCATAGGTAAACGAGAGAGGTGTTAGGCTAGACAGAGCTAGAGGAGTAGAGTATGGTTTATATGAGAGGTATAGGAACAGGAGGAGAGGTGTTAGGCTAGACAGATACTAAAGGAGTAGCAATATGGGTTTATATACAGGAGAGATACGGAATAGGAGGTGCTAGACCTTGAAAGCGACTTTAGACGTGAACTTCATGGAAAACTGTTTCATGTCAATGTTCTAGACAGGTCCATCACGTAACCCATTCAGGGAAAAGGTGACCAGCAAAGGCAAAAAGGTGACCAGCAAAGGGAAAAATGTGACCAGCAAAGGGAAAAAGGTGACCGGTAAAGGGAAAAAGGTGACCAGCAAAGGGAAAAAGGTGACCGGTAAAGGGAAAAAGGTGACCAGCAAAGGGAAAAATGTGACCAGCAAAGGGAAAAAGGTGACCGGCAAAGGGAAAAAGGTGACCAGCAAAGGGAAAAACGTGACCAGCAGAGGGAAAAAGGTGACCAGCAAAGGGAAAAAGGTGACCAGCAAAGGGAAAAACGTGACCAGCAGAGGGAAAAACGTGACCAGCAAAGGGAAAAAGGTGACCAGTAAAGGGAAAAAGGTGACCAACAAAGGGAAAAAGGTGACCAACAAAGGGAAAAAGGTGACCAGCAAAGGGAAAAACGTGACCAGCAAAGGGAGAAAGGTGACCAACAAAGGGAAAAAGGTGACCAGCAAAGGGAAAAATGTGACCAGCAACGGGAAAAAGGTGACCAGCAAAGGGAAAAAGGCGAGCAGTAAAGGGAAAATGTGACCAGCAAAGGGAAAAATGTGACCAGCAAAGGGAAAAAGGTGACCAGCAAAGGGAAAAAGGTGACCAGCAAAGGGAAAAAACGTGACCAGCAGAGGGAAAAACGTGACCAGCAAAGGGAAAAAGGTGACCAGTATAGGGAAAAAGGTGACCAACAAAGGGAAAAAGGTGACAGACAAAGGGAAAAAGTGACCAGCAAAGGGAAAAACGTGACCAGCAAAGGGAGAAAGGTGACCAACAAAGGGAAAAAGGTGACCAGCAAAGGGAAAAATGTGACCAGCAACGGGAAAAAGGTGACCAGCAAAGGGAAAAAGGCGAGCAGGAAAGGGAAAATGTGACCAGCAAAGGGAAAAAGGTGACCAGCAAATGGAAAAAGGTGACCAGCAAAGGGAAAAAGGTGACCAGCAAAGGGAAAGAGGTGACCAGGAAAGGGAAAAAGGTGACCAGCAAAGGGAAAAAGGTGACCAGCAAAGGGAAAAAGGTGACCAGGAAAGGGAAAAAGGTGACCAGCAAAGGGAAAAAGGTGACCAGCAAAGGGAAAAAGGTGACCAGCAAAGGGAAAAAGGTGACCAGCAAAGGGAAAAAGCAGCGAGATAAATCAGCAGTAGCACATCATTTCTGGTCTTCAAACCATGATATCACTCCAAACATAAAACTCTTAAAACCGATCAACAGCAGCAATGAATTGGACATCTGGGAAAAAATACATATTGTCAAACACAGGAATCACCTAATGAATTTTGAACTGCCGCCACCCAACAGCCTTTGGAGGTTCATCAGCCCAGCACCAGAGAACACCACAAACCACACACATCCCCCAGACGATGACCGGCAAAAATCAGTTAAGAGAAAATGCTGACGATGGGAACAAGCCGTCTCCCGAAACGCGTTCAAGTAAGAATATCATAGTGATGTAGTGTAACAACCCTCAACTCTCTATTTTAAATTAAAATACATTGTTTACAAGAAGTATGATTATAAAGTGTAATTATCAATTTATTATGTACCTGATAGTAGTTGTGATAGTATACTTCACAATTCAACATCAGCAATCATTGAACGAGTGCTGCATATGTATTAAAAGTGATACAAACAATCAAACGCTTTGCATTCAAACAATAATCAATACCTATACTAGTCCTGCCATGGCTGAGCTTTAACAGGTTCCATCTTAAGTCCCAACTCTGTTTAAATTTCCTACATTGCATCCATTCTGCTTTTGCTCAGCCAAATTTAAATTTGCTAAATACAGCAAACTTTCTCTTATGATTCTTACTTCTGATGAAAAATCATTAATAAATAGTAATAATAATAATAATAATAATAATAGTAATAATAATACAACAGTAATGCAGAATATTTGTTTTTATAATAATAAGCCACATTGTAAAATACCATAAAATGAGAATAACTTGTTATTAACATTAATTATGAGTATACAAAAATAAATTGAAAAGTTGAAAAAAATTAGAACTTACGAGGTGTGATAAAAAATAATGGAAATTTTTTAATTTGGTGTGCTTTATACATCCGATGTTCAAAACTTTTGTTTTATCTTGTTGGTAAACATTTTCCTGATGTAAGTTTGCATTTTCAACTGTTTTGAATATTTAATTTATTGTTGACAGTTAAGAAAGTTATACGTGTTTTCAAGTGCTTGGCAAATTCTTAGTTTTGAAAAAGATGGATCAAGGAATTTGCATTAAATTTTGCTTGAAAAATGGAATAAAGTGCAGCGCCGCATTTGAAATGTTGACTGTGGCTTATAGCGAATCTACTATGAGTAAGACAAGAGTTTACTAGTGGTATAAACATTTCAAAGAAGGTTGAGAAGACATTGAAGACGATGACCACCCTGGATGCCTTAGTACATGAATTACTGATGACAATGTGGAAGAAGTAAAGAAAATTGTTCTGGAAAATCGCTGAATCACCATTAGAGAGGTTGCTTATGATGTCGGCATATCCTTTGGCTCATGCCAAGCAATTTTTTCCGGATGTTTTGGGCATTAAAAACTTGTAGCAGCAAAGTTTGTTCTGAAATTGTTGAATTTCAATCAAACACAACATCGCATAGCCATCGCTCAGAAATTGCTGAATGAAGTCGAAAGCGATCCAGAACTTCTAAAGAAGGTTATAACAGGTCACAAAACATGGGTATATGGGTATGACATTGAAACTAAGGCCCAATTGCCCCAATGGAAACTGCTTGAAGAGCCAAGACCAAAAAAAATTCAACAAATTTGATCACATGTGAAGGTTCTTCTCACTGTTTTCTTCGATTACAATGGGATAATGCATCAGGAGTTCCTGCCTGATGGTCATACGGTCAATAAGCAATACTAGCTGGAAGTTCTGTACCGTTTGCATGAAGCAATCCAAATAAAACGGCCAGAATTGTGTGAAAACCACTTGTGGAAATTGCATCACAATAATGCACCCGCTCACACCTCAATGCTTATTCGTGACTTTTTGGCAAAAAACAAAACTGTTATGCTGTTCAGCTCCTTCAGTGATTCTGTTTTTTATCTCATCAATGGTGGCAAAACGTGTCCTTTCAAGATTCTCTTCAGCCTCAGGAATAGAAAGAAGTCTCAGGGGGCCATTTCCGGTGAATACAGTGGCTGAGGCAGCATAACAGTTTTGTTTTTTGCCAAAAAGTCACGAATAAGCATTGAGGTGTGAGCGGGTGCATTATTGTGATGCAATTTCCACAAGTGGTTTTCACACAATTCTGGTCGTTTTATTTGGATTGCTTCATGCAAACGGTACAGAACTTCCAGCTAGTATTGCTTATTGACCGTATGACCATCAGGCAGGAACTCCTGATGCATTATCCCATTGTAATCGAAGAAAACAGTGAGAAGAACCTTCACATGTGATCAAATTTGTTGAATTTTTTTTGGTCTTGGCTCTTCAAGCAGTTTCCATTGGGGCAATTGGGCCTTAGTTTCAATGTCATACCCATATACCCATGTTTTGTGACCTGTTATAACCTTCTTTAGAAGTTCTGGATCGCTTTCGACTTCATTCAGCAATTTCTGAGCGATGGCTATGCGATGTTGTGTTTGATTGAAATTCAACAATTTCAGAACAAACTTTGCTGCTACAAGTTTTTAATGCCCAAAACATCCGGAAAAAATTGCTTGGCATGAGCCAAAGGATATGCCGACATCATAAGCAACCTCTCTAATGGTGATTCAGCGATTTTCCAGAACAATTTTCTTTACTTCTTCCACATTGTCATCAGTAATTCATGTACTAAGGCATCCAGGGTGGTCATCGTCTTCAATGTCTTCTCAACCTTCTTTGAAATGTTTATACCACTAGTAAACTCTTGTCTTACTCATAGTAGATTCGCTATAAGCCACAGTCAACATTTCAAATGCGGTGCTGCACTTTATTCCATTTTTCAAGCAAAATTTAATGCAAATTCCTTGAACCAACTTTTTCAAAACTAAGAATTCGCCAAGCACTTGAAAACACGTATAACTTTCTTAACTGTCAACAATAAATTAAATATTCAAAACAGTTGAAAATGCAAACTTACATCAGGAACATGTTTACCAACAAGATAAAACAAAAGTTTTGAACATCGGATGTATAAAGCACACCAAATTAAAAAATTTCCATTATTTTTTATCACACCTCGTAAGTTCTAATTTTTTTCAACTTTTCAATTTATTTTTGTATACTCATAATTAATGTTAATAACAAGTTATTCTCATTTTATGGTATTTTACAATGTGGCTTATTATTATAAAAACAAATATTCTGCATTACTGTTGTATTATTATTACTATTATTATTATTATTATTATTATTATTACTATTTATTAATGATTTTTCATCAGAAGTAAGAATCATAAGAGAAAGTTTGCTGTATTTAGCAAATTTAAATTTGGCTGAGCAAAAGCAGAATGGATGCAATGTAGGAAATTTAAACAGAGTTGGGACTTAAGATGGAACCTGTTAAAGCTCAGCCATGGCAGGACTAGTATAGGTATTGATTATTGTTTGAATGCAAAGCGTTTGATTGTTTGTATCACTTTTAATACATATGCAGCACTCGTTCAATGATTGCTGATGTTGAATTGTGAAGTATATATCACAACTACTATCAGGTACATAATAAATTGATAATTACACTTTATAATCATACTTCTTGTAAACAATGTATTTTAATTTAAAATAGAGAGTTGAGGGTTGTTACACTACATCACTATGATATTCTTACTTGAACGCGTTTCGGGAGACGGCTTGTTCCCATCGTCAGCATTTTCTCTTAACTGATTTTTGCCGGTCATCGTCTGGGGGATGTGTGTGGTTTGTGGTGTTCTCTGGTGCTGGGCTGATGAACCTCCAAAGGCTGTTGGGGTGGCGGCAGTTCAAAATTCATTAGGTGATTCCTGTGTTTGACAATATGTATTTTTTCCCAGATGTCCAATTCATTGCTGCTGTTGATCGGTTTTAAGAGTTTTATGTTTGGAGTGATATCATGGTTTGAAGACCAGAAATGATGTGCTACTGCTGATTTATCTCGCTGCTTCTTTTCCCTTTGCTGGTCACCTTTTTCCCTTTGCTGGTCACCTTTTTCTCTTTGCTGGTCACCTTTTTCCCTTTGCTGGTCACCTTTTTTCCCTTTCCTGGTCACCTTTTTCCCTTTGCTGGTCACCTTTTTCCCCTTTGCTGGTCACCTTTTTCCCTTTGCTGGTCACCTTTTTTCCCTTTGCTGGTCACCTTTTTCCATTTGCTGGGCACCTTTTTCCCTTTGCTGGTCACATTTTCCCTTTACTGCTAGCCTTTTTCCCTTTGCTGGTCACCTTTTTCCCGTTGCTGGTCACATTTTTTCCCTTTGCTGGTCACCTTTTTCCCTTTGTTGGTCACCTTTCTCCCTTTGCTGGTCACGTTTTTCCCCTTTGCTGGTCACCTTTTTCCCTTTGTTGGTCACCTTTTTCCCTTTGTTGGTCACCTTTTTCCCTTTACTGGTCACCTTTTTCCCTTTGCTGGTCACGTTTTTCCCTCTGCTGGTCACGTTTTTCCCTTTGCTGGTCACCTTTTTCCCTTTGCTGGTCACCTTTTTCCCTTTGCTGGTCACCTTTTCCCTGAATGGGTTACGTGATGGACCTGTCTAGAACATTGACATGAAACAGTTTTCCATGAAGTTCACGTCTAAAGTCGCTTTCAAGGTCTAGCACCTCCTATTCCGTATCTCTCCTGTATATAAACCCATATTGCTACTCCTTTAGTATCTGTCTAGCCTAAACACCTCTCCTCCTGTTCCTATACCTCTCATATAAACCATACTCTACTCCTCTAGCTCTGTCTAGCCTAACACCTCTCTCGTTTTCCTATGACTCTCATATAAACCATACTCTGCTCCTCGACCTCTGTCTAGTCCTAAACTCCTTTCCTCGTTTTCCCATACCTCTCATATAAACCATACTCTATTTTCGACCTCTGTCTAGCCTAACACCTCTCCTCGTTTTCCTATACCTCTCATATAAACTATACTCTACTCCTCAACCTCTGTCTAGCCTAACACCCCCTCTTCCTGTTCCTATACTTCTCATACATATAAACGCATACTCTACTCTCAACCTCTGTCTAGCCTAACACACACTCCCCGTATCTCCTACCTCTCATAAAGCGCATTCCTCTCCTGATCCCTGTCTAGCTGAGCATCTCTCTTTGGTTTCCTATACCGCTCATATAAAACACATTCTACCTTTAACACCTGTCTATCCTATAATAGGATCTCTCCGTTTTCTCGTATCTTCTTATAAACACATACTCAATTCTCCTAACCTAATACCTCTCATCGTTTTCCTATACTTCTCATATAAACCATACTCCACTCCTCAACCTCTGTCTAGCCTAACACACCCTTCCTCGTTTTCCTATATCTCTCATATAGACCATACTCTACTCCTCAACCTCTGGCTAGCCTAACACCTCTCCTCCTGTTCCCTACCTCTCTCATATAACCGATACTCTACTCAACCCCTGTCTTGCCTAGCACCGCTCCTCCTGCTCCTATACCTCTCATACATATAAACGCATACTCTACTCTCAGCCTCTGTCTAGCCTAGCACCTCTCCACGTATTCTCTATCTGTCTCATATAAAGCGCATCCCCCTCCTTCTGCCGCTGTCTAGCCTAGTGTCAGTCCTCGTATTCCCTATCTCGCCCATATAAACGCATTTTCCTCCTTAGCCCTCCGCATCCACCCTCGTTTTCCCTATCCTTTCCCATATAAACGCAAAAAAACTGTGCCAGCTCTCTTCTAAATAACCTACTTCCCTCTCTCGTATGGGGTGATGGTCGCAATAGATCTGTGTAGGTCGCAGTGCGCGAGGTGTCCATATCCGTTGTATAACCTGCTCGTATACTCCTATAAGAGGTAAAGATTGAAGGAGACATTGTATTGTAGCTCCACTGTTGGGGAGCCAAACTTGATGAAGTAACTGCCCCACGTATGGTATAAAGTTTCCGGTTGCCCTCGCCCCAACGTTCACTTTCCGGTGGCCTTCGCCCCAGCGTTCACCCTCCGGTGGCCCCCGCCCCAACGTTCAGGAATTAACGTTGTATTTTTATGTTTCTTTAAATATTATATATATTTATGTATGCGTCGGCTGCGTCAGTATTAATTTGCAGAAACACGTAATCTCTTAGCAGGGGGTGATGCGGCTAAAGAATGTAGGCATACACAAATTATAATTTTTACTTCACACCTTTTATTAATCCTTCAGAGGATTAAATAACACTTCACTGATATAGAGAGCTGTGGGATTATTTATTAATTGCTTGCAACTTAATAATATTCTCGTCGTAATGAACTTTATATGTCTCACACTGATTACGTACCGAGCGAACTGCTCAGAAACGTTGCCTTCTAGATTTCTGGCTTCTACAGCTTAAATTTGTAAATTTCTCTATTTCAAGTCTCTGATTGGCTAATCCTACTCCAATAGAATAATTTTTTTAACCTAAACGTTTTCTAGTTGTTTATTGGCTATTTATAAACTGTTTTTAAATATTACATTATTATTTCAATAATTATTAGTAGCATTATTAAGCTTTTTAATTAATTATTGCAAGTTACCTCATTGTTAGCAACTTTCGGCTTCTATTCTCACAGCTCCTACATTCTTAAATTACATAATACATTCACATATCTTTATTATGCATGCACACAATAATATAAATATAATACAATGACTGTTACACACATTTTATATATTATATTATACACATATTGCCTTAAGGCGAAGTGTTAAAAATACTGCCTCAAGATCACGATTTAGCACGAAAAGCTTTCTAGATCACTGTGGAGTTATTTTATAGATTAGCATGGTAAGGGGTTTGAAATTAATTAAATCGCCATTTGACATGTGTAACGTCGAATAGGCGTGCTAGTGACACACACACACACACACACACAAACACATTGAAATCACGAATTTTTACCTTTAGTTAGCAAAACATCTAATATCTTACATTCATATGACTTTCTCTACTCATAGATTGTTCTAGTCACTTCATTATAATCGAGATAAACCCTTGCAGAAATACTTCATTATACATTTTGTTGAAGGTAGAACAGCGATAGGGGAAACCGAATCAATATGTAGATGTTTAAAATGGGTCGCTCTTTTAATCACATCCGAGAAACAAGTCAAAATTGTGTGTGTTAAAGAGATCTAAATTTTTTGTGTAGTACGTCTTAATCTATCGCTTAACGTTTACTATTATACAAGATTATACAAAATTCCTCCCGAATAAAGAGAACTTCACAGGTTATTCCCAGAAAATTCAAGATATGCATTGAATATGCCATGTAAATATCTTTAATTTATGATATTGTCGCGGCAGAAATTAAGGGCTGCTGCGGGGTAACAGTGAGGAACTCAAAGGCGCGCCTTCAACAATTGTCACGGTGGCAAATACAGAGGGTTAGAAGGGGTGAGACACGCTTAACCAGGCGCCTTGCACTAAATGCCACGGTTAGATTTGCAGGGGTAAGGTGGGGTGGCGATCAAGACTCAGGCAACTACAACACATGTCACGGATAAAGGAGGGGTAGCTCAGAGGTCCTCAAAGTGGGTGACTAATTCACTGGTAGCAGGAGACCCAGGCGTCTCCAGCTCCTAGCTGGAGCGACTCACACGTGAAGGAAGTCCCGGATTAACGGAAGGTCCTTAAAGGTGCATAGCATCTAAAGTACATGACCAAGGGGAAGGTGTCGGTATGTCTTGTATAGTACTAAACATTTACATAGTGACCCAACAAGCGTATAAAAATATATATTTATTACCACATGGCTCGAGGCCACCTACGGGAGTACAAACAGTTTAGACAGACGGCATGCTTACCTGAAACAAAGCTGATGTTGCCCAATGCCTAGTGTTATATTACCGATTTATGATTTACTTTTCGTAATGATTTTCAAGAATCAGACGCAGGTTCATGTAGCACTCTCTCTGGAATCCCCCCTTGTCCCAAAAGTTAGGTTTTTTTTTTAAAAGTGCACCACTGCTACCTCAGTAATCCTTCATCTCTTGAGCGATCGTCCTAGCCCAAATCAGCAGAATTCGCACAACGTTTCTAAGTGCATGAAACCTGATGCTGTGCTGTGCTTGGACATATATTCTATATGACAGAATTTGTAACTTTTATGGTGAAATAATTTTGCAACGCTACTGAGCGCAAGAACAATGCCACAAAATTAATAAAGCGTTCATCGTGATAGCATTTTAATCAAAATCGTTAGAGCCATTTCGAAAAAGTTTCCATGTAAAGGGTAGTTTGAGGTGGAGTATTTTCTTGAAAATCTTTGGAAGCCACTGAACCTAAACACTGAAGTAGATGGTTCATCTTTTAGTAGTTCCACGTATGGACGCCAATTTGAAGTAGGTTTGTTGTTGATGTTAGCCCCACGTTTGGGAAGCCAATTTGAAGTAGGTAGTTGCTGCTACGTATTGAAAGCCAGTTTTTAGAAGATGTATTTCTGTTACGATGTTTGCAACACGCTTTGGACGTCAATTTGAAGTAGGCCGTATTGAAGGTGTTGTATTATAGTTCAACTGTTAGGGAGCCGAACTTTAAATTCGTTGCAATCGCACGTATAGTACCCGGTTTCCGGTAGTCTTCGCCCCACGTTTAAAAATATTATCTTTGTAATTTGACTGTTTCTTTAGATATTATATTTATGTTTGCCTCGGCTGGGTCAGTATTTGTTAGAGATATGTTTCTCTTGGCAGGTTTGTGATACGACTAAGAATGTAGGCTTACACAGATTATAATTTTTACTTCACTCCTTTTATTAATGTTTGATAGGATTTAAATAACACTTCACTGATATAGAGAGCTGTGAGATTCTTTAATTAATTAATTGCATTTTTAATACGTAAACTTATTTTTCGTCTCACACGAATACATATTAAATCTCTCGAGGACGCACAAGCAACGCATCCAGTTATGAGCACTGTCTGCACGCAACTGAATTGATTTCAACCGTCTAAACTTGTAAATTTCTGTATTTCAAGTCTCTGATTGGCTAATCCTACTCGAATAGAATACCTTCATTTAACTAAAGATTTTTCTGTTTGTTGATATGCTATTTTTAAACCGTCTCAAAATTTACATTATTGCTGCTCTAATAATAATTAGTAGCATTTAAACTTCCTTACTCATTATTGCCTCAAGTTTACCTCATTGTTAGCAACTTTAAACCTATTTCTCACAGCTGCTACATTACTAAATTACGTAATACATTCACATAAGATTATTACACATGGATACAGTAATATAAAAATATACAATGACTGTAATGACTGTAATATACACTTTGTAGATATAGTTACACACACATATTGCTTCAAGGCGGGTTGTTATTGAATTTACATATTATATAATTAGATTGAAATTATTTAAGTGTTAAAAATACTGCCTCAACACAAGTTTGGTATTTATCCTACTTTTCGTTTTTGAGATATGCTGACACACACACATACACACATACACGCAAGCACACACAGAGCCATACACAGACACAAACGGATGTTTTTTCTAAAAATGCTTTTTTTTTCAAGGGGCCTGAAATCGTGTATTTCCTGTGAAATCTTGGTATCATATTTTTGGGTGGAAACGTGCTACAGAGAGTAAAAATGACAAATGTATGAAACTTTCAAATCATTAGCAACGGATATCTCGGAAATAGCTGATGCAAGAAATTTTTATTTTAATTAGCTGTGTGCCTTAAAGGTATCTACAGTTCTTATGTGGAACGTATTTCTCCATCTCATGTGATTTACCAGTTGTATAAAGTTATACAAAATTCCTTTAGAATGAAGAAGGCTTCAAAGGTTATTCCAGGAAATTCAAGATACATATTTTGTCGTCTAAAAACTTAAAAATATGGTATTTTAATCAAACTATATAGTCACTTTTGGGAAAATGCAACATTTCCAAAACTCTTTCATGGGAGGAGTCATTTGGTGTGAGAAGATTTTCTTTAAAATCTTGTTAGACTTTTGTATGATGCTGAATCTAAAAACCAAGTTTGGTACTTATCGGACATTTCCTATTGGGTTTTATTGTTCATAGTCTTGTTCTCAGACGTTTTCTAAGAATTTCTTATTTTACTCAGGGAACTTGAAAATAGGTATTTTCGGCGAAATCTTGACACCGAACATTTTGGGTAGAATACCATACTTCCTCTTACCTAGAATAGATAGCTAGCTTACAATGAAAAATTACAAGCAAATTTTGAGTTATAGTCGTCCGGTTTTGTTGCCATTACAGATGGTAAAAATTGGATCTCAGCTGTACACATTTAACACGCGCGCACATTAATAATTATTTAAGAATTCTCTCTATAGAACTACTAAAATAATCCTTCAGGTTTACATTATAAGCCACCATTTGACTGTAACATTAAGCGCATTACCTTTATTACTCAGGAAAATTGTATTTAAAATTCCTAGGCATTTATTTGCATTTCGACCCTATGAAACCAATGTCTCCCGGCATATGAAAAACAAAAAAAAAACAAGCCTTAATCTGAAGCTTTGTGCTCAAACGTTTCTGTAATATTGGAAACCCTAAGCCATACAACCGTTTGGGAACTTTGATGTTGCATTTTAGCGCGAGTCTGCAATACAGTGGTGTGCGCGGAATGTGGGGACATTAAATAAAGAATGTGCTATTTCGTGACATTTACTAAACATAGCTCAAGTTTTATGTATTGGTTTACAGCCCGTCTAGACGAAAGATCTCCAAACCGCAAATATGGTGCACCAAAGGATGATTTTTATCATTTTATTTATTGCTTGTTCGAGCACTTTATGGAGCTGAGGCTTTGTATAGCCATAGCTATAAAATGAAAGCTTAGATAAGAAAGCCTTCTAGTATGTGCGAAATGTTTTAAGGTTAAGCTCAATGATTAAATATTACGTGGTCCATAGTAACAAACTTTTAATTGTGCGTATTGTCATGTTTCACCAGATTTTATTCTTGTCATAACAGAAAGGTGTACTCGATTACACTTTAAGTTTTTATTCTATACTAGCTGGCCTACTCAAAGTTGATACGGTAATTTGTATCACAAATTACTTAAATGTAAATAAGGATTGTAATATGAATATGTATTTTTATGTGACATTGATTTCAGAGGTTTATTAATTGTAATTATTATTGGTAAATAATAATTTAAGGCTTTACTGAAACTGTTAGTAATGGCGCAAGAATGCAGCGATGGGGTGAGTTGTTTATCATTACCGGGAACCAGGAAGTTACGTAATGTTTCGCGCCTTTTCGGTAAAAAAAGCTTCTAGAACATTTCCTAAAGCATATGTTTTCGTGGTTTTCATTGGATATTAAAATAGACGCTAATGTTGGCGCGTTTTATTAGCCAATAGCAGTTCATTTATAATCTTTAGGCGTATCTTGAGGCAAGCCTATAAATAGTGTGGGTCAGAGGTAGCGTGTCTTCAGTGCAACAAGATTCTCAACACATTACACATCGTCCCCAGTGCAACAAGATTCTCAAAACATTACACATCGCCCCCAGTGCAACAAGATTCTCAAAACATTACACATCGTCCACAGTTCAACAAGATTCTCAACACATTACACGTCAGCCCACCAGTTCTACAAAATTCTCCGTTCATTTATTTCGTCAAGTTACGCGCAACAGAATTACAAGAACTATTATAAAGTCTTATACAGTTAAATATATAAAGTTGAAGTACGTGAGTTAAAAGTGAGAAGTTATTACAAACAGTTTCAGTATGGCGATTATCCAGATAAATCTGTGAAAGTGTTCGTGAACGTGTTCTGCAATAAAGATTATAAAACCAATTTCTTCGTCAATATCATTTCTAGACAAAAGATTCCTTTCCGCTTCACACCCTGCAAGAGATACTTGTTCTACTAAGATAATATGATAGCTAGCCGGAGGACAATATACAAAACTTAAAATTCTTTCGAACCCTAATTGATGCAAATTGCTACGCCAGATGGAGTTAAACGAACCAACCAACGAATGACGTCACAAGATGGCTCCCACCAACATTGAGGTAAACGAACATTGTAAGTAATTCCGCCGCATAATTGGCACCCAGAACGTGGCGCACGACAACCAGGAAAGGAATACGATGACCAGGAAAGTAGCAGAATTAACCACGAAGAGGCGAATGCAGCAGTGAAACGATCTACAAGACGCAGATTCCGAGACAACAGGGTAATTCAACTACAAAAACATCGAGACAACGTAGATTCATCATCATACAACGCAGAAGCGACATACAAACCTAGGAGAATGGGGCAGAACGCTGGACATCAAAGCTACAGCAACATACAGCATCAAAAAGGTAATTAAATGATCCTTAGGAGTGGTAGGAAAATAAAAACAATGGCTGCTAGTAATACAGAAGAAATAATTATGGAGGGAGATAGTGTAACAGTTAGCTGTGATCCAATACAAGTTACAGGAAATAGCCCAGACTTTTTAGGATTTGAAGATGAAAATGTTAGTGTAGAAAGTGAGAATAGAATAGCAGGAAATGTTAATTTTGATGCTGGTATGATGATGGAAATGTTTAGAAATTTTGGTGAAAAACTAGATCAGAATAATGAGAAATTGAGGGAAGAAATTTGTAAGAATAATGAGAAATTAGAAAAGAAAATAGATCAAAACAGGGAAGATATGCAAAAGAGTCATAGGGAATTAAGGGAAGATCTTAGTAAGAAAATAGATCAAAACAGGGAAGATATTGATAGGAGTTTAGAACAAAAACTAACTCAGAATAATGAGAAATTGATGGAAGATATTGGTAAAAGCTTAGAACAAAACAGGGAAGAGATTGAAAAGAAATTCATGGAGCTAGATAGTAGTATGATTAAAATGAAAAATGGAAATCAAGAAATGATAGCAAATGAAATAGGTGAAGTTTCAAAGAAAATGTTAGACATGAGCAGGGAAATATCTAACCAAAAAAGTGAGGTTAAGAATAAAATAGAGCATGTTAATGTAAAATGTACAGAGCTAGGTAGCCGAATGAGTAGCATTTCAAGTGAGTTAAAAGAGATGATGGAGGCTACAAATGCAGATTTAATACAGGTGCAAGTTAATTTCAGGGGGGAAATATCTGAAATTCAGAAGGAGTCAGAAAAACAGAGAAATAAATTGTCTGATGAAGTTAAAGATTTGTCTAAAGATTTAAATCAAAAGCTAACTTCTGAAATTAACAAACACCAAACTGTTCAAAATGAGAATAATAAAAAATTGGAACAGACAATAGAAAATCTGCAGTGTACTGTAAATAGATTAGAATTGAATTCAAGGGCAAATATATGTGATGTGCATGTGTCAGATGTACAAAATAATGATAGAGATAGTTCCTCAGGTATGACAAATAATGTGAGTGATGCGGCAGCTTCATCTATAGCTAATGCTGAAACTCAGAGTGCACAAGTTACACTAGAGAATTTAAATATGGGAGCAGGGAATTTGCAAAATTACAATCATATCTTAAGTGATTTTCCACTTCCAAAATTTAATGAAAACTCCAGTCCAGTACAGTTCATTGCAGAATTATCAGAGTATTTTCAAATTAAAAAGATACCTGAAGCATTGAAAATGATAGTTGTCAAAAGATGTTTGGACCAGAAAACCTTAGATTGGTTACAAATGGTATCAGGGGGTGAAATTTCATATGAATCTTTTAAGAGATTATTCATGAACAGATTTTGGAATGTTACGGTACAGCAAAGAATACGAGCAATGCTTAGTCATGGTCAATTTAATCCACGAGAGGGAATATCGATGACTGATTACTTACTAAAACATGCAAGTCAGGTTAGAAACTTGTCACCTCCAATCAGTGAGGAAGATTTTGTGAGTTTGCTCGCAAGGCATTATCCTATAAGGATACAAAATTACTTATTAATTGCAAAACCACGGAACATCTATGAGATGACAGAATTAATAACAGCTTTGGAACAACAGGAAGAAGATATGTCTCGGGAGTGGGAACATAGATTTTTAGATGTACGAGATAGAAGAAATTACCAAGGCAGTTATCAGCAAATTAGAGGACAAGACAGACATCATGAAATTAATACCAGACAACGGTATCAATCATACGTTCCACAATTTGAAAGATCAAGGATAGATAGGAGACCAGGTCGACAGGAACAAATAAATTATGTCAGGACAGAAAGATTGCCTGTAAGAGGGCAAAATTATGGAAGGAGGTACACTAGACAAAGGGGAAATTTCACTCACTGGAGGGAAAATAACCGGGAAAGATCTGAGGAACGCCAAGAAAATTACGTGCCAAGGGGACAAAAGGTCAGAAATCGAGGATTTCGAACTCGAGGAAGGGGAACTCAAAACAATGGTAGCGACACGGAGATAGATTTAGCGCCTGTTAGGAATGGCAGTCCCGTACGTGAACATGGAAATAACCAGGAAAACTGTTAACAGACTCCTGTGCAGTAGGTTCTCAGGACGTCTTTAATAATTCAGTATCCATTACCAATACAAATCATACGCCTACACATACACCCTGTAATAAGATTACAGCAACAAAAGATAAGGGAGAAAATTTTGAGTCACCTCATGTTAGGATGGAAATTGAGAAGAAAGAAATCATTGCAACTATAGATTCTGGTTCATCAGCTTCAATTTGCTCACAGAAATTTTACATAAATTTGATTAATGAAGGTAACAAAATTATGGCTCTTCCCACTAGTAATTTAGTTTGTCGTGTTGCAATTGGAAGAACTACACAGGTCATAAAAACACAAGCTCTACTTAGCATACTTATTGGCGGAGAGAATTTTGAGGTTATGTTTCTAATTGTAAACCATCTGATTTGTGACATAATTATAGGATGTGACTTCCTACATGAATATGAAGCATGTATTGATTTTAAACATGAAGAGTTAAAAATAACAAAAGAAGATAGAGAAATAAGGGTACCATTTATAAAAGAAAAAATTTCTGTAATCGAGATGACAAAGGATGAGAAAAATATTTGTGACCAAGAGTTTTTTGTGCAAATAACAGAAACTGATAGAAATAGTCAGATAAAGCAGGTAGTCACAGAATATGAAGGGAATACCACGCCATATTTTCAACAGCCAGCAGAAATGCCAGAGAAAGTAGAGGAATTTACAATCCAAACAAAAGACGACCATGTGAGCGAGACAAACAACAGCAGGAAAGAGAAGAGAAATGAGGAAATAATACATAAGTGTGAAGAAGCTTATAATCTTACGATAATGCAAAAACAAATCTTTCATGATGTTTTGATGAACAATAGTTCAGTATTTAGTAATATCCCAGGCAGATGTAACGTATATCAGCATACATTTCAAGTAGAAGACGTACCACCATATAGGCACAAGTATGACAGTTTACCTATAAGTCTTCGAGACAAAGCTAGACAATTAATAAATAGCATGTTAGAAAATGGGATTATTGAGCAAAGTAATTCTCAATACATAAATTCAATCTGCTGGAGTATTAAACGAGATGGTAGTTTGAGATTAACTTTAGACGGTAGATATGTCAACAAGTATATGAAACCAGATCATTTTCAAAGTGAGGGAATTGAACAACTAATTACAAAACTTTCGAGAGGGAGATTTTTGACATCCATTGACCTCACTGCATCATATTGGCAAGTGGAATTAGATCCACAAGTGCGTGATTACACTTCATTTCAGTACTCAGGGATCCAGTATCGCTTTTGTGTAAATCCTTTTGGTTTAAAAAACTCAGGAAGTGGATTTTTGAGAGCCATTCACAGTATCTTTGGAAATTCTGCAGATGACTTTTTAATAAAGTATATTGACGACTTCCTGATCATTAGTCAAACATTTGAAGAACACATGAATAATGTCCATTATGTGTTAAATAAACTACAACAACATGGTATGACTGTGAACATACTAAAATCAAAATTTTGTGTCAAGGAAATAAATTTTCTGGGTTATGTAGTGGATGAACGAGGTATAAGACCTGATCAGAAAAGAATAGAAGCAATAATGAGAATTCCGCCACCCAGGAACGTAAAACAAATTAGACGTCTCTTAGGGGTATTGAACTTTCAGAGTAAGTTCGTACCAAGATATTCGGCTGAAATAGAACCACTGCGGCAGCTTCTCCGAAAGAACAATAAGTGGAAATGGACAGAGGATCATCAAAAATGTTTTGAGAGAGTAAAGGAACTCTTTGCTAAGTCCATATTACTTGAGAGG
Organism: Deroplatys truncata; assembly: GCA_030765065.1. Classification (NCBI taxonomy): domain Eukaryota; kingdom Metazoa; phylum Arthropoda; class Insecta; order Mantodea; family Mantidae; genus Deroplatys; species Deroplatys truncata. The sequence continues at coordinate 175,452,992 of CM060981.1, forward strand.
CCCAGAGAAGATTTGGAATATGAGATTTATGTCGACGCATCAATGCAAGGATACGCCGGAATTTTAGGGCAGCGAGACATCAATAATGACTTTCACGTCATTAGTACAGCTTCTAGAGGACTTACAAATATTGAGCGAAATTCTTCAGTGACTCAGTTAGAAATTGGAGCACTATATTTCTCATTAATTCGTTTTAAAACCTATATTTATCAGCAAAAGGTGAAAGTATATTCAGACCACATCAGCTTAACTTTCATACAACGGTGTAGATTATGTAGTGGAAAACTTGCTAGATACATTCATGCAATATCTGCATTCGATATTGAGATTATCCACATTCCTGGCAAAAACAATACCTTCAGTGATTTACTATCAAGATTGAACTACAACCCACAAATTCCCGAAAATATTGAAAGGCCTAGAAATGAAGTCAAAATATTGACAATTGAAATTCCTTTAAGCAAAGAAATGATTAGAAAATTGAAAAATATGGGGGAAATTCAAAATGAGGATGCAAAATTATTTGAACTTAAAGAAAATGCACCATTGATTGAGGAGGCAAAGAAAGAAATTATAGCAATTCGAGATGGCACATTATACAAGAAGCATGGAAAAGAAATGCCTAGTTGGAAGATAATGGTTCCGAAAAGCATGGAAAAGGAACTAATTAAGAATTTTCATGAAGGGTTAGCACACTCAGGGACGGACCGAACAACTTCTATGATTTTAGAGAATTTATACATATCCAAATTGCGTCAGAAAGTTCGGAAATTTATATCGTGCTGCAACCTGTGTCAGAAGGCAAAGCAAATAAATGCAGCATATGCATTTGAAACTAATTCGGTTATAAGGGATAAGCCGAGATGTGTAATTAGTATTGATATTCATGGTCCGATGCCTCCAAGTCAATTTGGAAATAAATATATATTTGTCTGTTATGATATATTCAGCAAATATGTAAGAATTTACCCTTTGAGAAAACCTACAAGTTTAGCATGTTTGAATAGACTACTTAAGTCATATGTGATAGAAGAAGGACCTATTCAATCTGTATTGAGCGATAATGCTTCGTACTTCACAGGAAAAAAATTTATGGATGGACTGAAAGAAAATGGCATTAAACAATATTTTTCGTCAAGATACAGACCGAACTCCAACCCAGTGGAGAGGGAAATTAAGGAAATTTCAAATTATTTAAGGGTGTTATGTCATCGAAAACACACTCAATGGTATGGATACGTGAACTATGTTCAGAACCTCTTAAATGAAACCATAAACAATGTGACAGGATACAAACCATGTGAACTTAAGTTGGGAAAGAAGATCAATACAATGTGTAAAAAAATTCCAGAAGCCATTCCAGATGCGCATTCGATACCACCAACAGAAGAAGAGATGTTCCGAAAAGCATTCGAGAGGATGAAAAAAAAAGCCATAAAAAGAAAAATTAAACATGAAGAAAAAAAGAGAAAGGAATGGAGGATCAAAATAGGAGATTTAGTTTTGGTTAAAACCAAGAAATTATCGGATAAAGAAAATAAACTTTATTGGCGAATGTTTCTCAAATACCATGGACCATATGAAGTTGTTAAAGTATATGGAACTAATACATATGAGTTATGTAATCCAACAAATCGAAAAAGCATAGGAAAGTTCCATATTGAGATGCTGAAACCATACAACCATGAAGATCATGGTGAAACAAAAGACAAAGATGATAAATAGTAAATGCTGAATAGTTAAAGACGAAATGCAGAGCAATGTATTGGAACGTAAGAGGGTTAAATAAATATGTACGTCCTAGGAAAGGAGAAATAAATTTTGGACATGACTAAATGTTTGAGAGGAAAATAACATTTTATTAGTAACAGAACATGTGAAATAAAGCATGATGTTATATTAAAGTAAAGTACATAAATACTATTCCAAGAGTATTGTTAAGATAAAGTACAAAATAACAAAAAAATGGTAAACATAATTAAAACAAATATTTATGTAGTAAATAGAACATGTTAAACAGTGCCTAGATTTAAGAGATGTAAATATTTGTGTTGAGGGTGAATATTTTGGTACATATGTATAATAATTACAAAAAAAATCTTAAATGTATAAATTTTTGTCAACAACTTAAAGTAAACAATTTGGTAGCAGTGCTTAAATAATTTAGGGTAAAGTATTTGCTATAAAAATTATAATGTCAGATTAATATTTAAATTAATTAAACCAGAGCCAGTAAGTAGTGGCAATTAAAAAAAAGAAAAAAAAAGGAAAAAAAGAAAAACATATCGTGTGTTAAATGCGTGTGAAGTGTAAAGTGAAAGTGATAGAGTGTGTTCCAAAATTTAGGAGACTAAAAACACAAATTATAAAATTCTCAAACAAGTTATAAATATTTATAATTATTTTTCTAGTGGGGCATATGATACGGTAATTTGTATCACAAATTACTTAAATGTAAATAAGGATTGTAATATGAATATGTATTTTTATGTGACATTGATTTCAGAGGTTTATTAATTGTAATTATTATTGGTAAATAATAATTTAAGGCTTTACTGAAACTGTTAGTAATGGCGCAAGAATGCAGCGATGGGGTGAGTTGTTTATCATTACCGGGAACCAGGAAGTTACGTAATGTTTCGCGCCTTTTCGGTAAAAAAAAGCTTCTAGAACATTTCCTAAAGCATATGTTTTCGTGGTTTTCATTGGATATTAAAATAGACGCTAATGTTGGCGCGTTTTATTAGCCAATAGCAGTTCATTTATAATCTTTAGGCGTATCTTGAGGCAAGCCTATAAATAGTGTGGGTCAGAGGTAGCGTGTCTTCAGTGCAACAAGATTCTCAACACATTACACATCGTCCCCAGTGCAACAAGATTCTCAAAACATTACACATCGCCCCCAGTGCAACAAGATTCTCAAAACATTACACATCGTCCACAGTTCAACAAGATTCTCAACACATTACACGTCAGCCCACCAGTTCTACAAAATTCTCCGTTCATTTATTTCGTCAAGTTACGCGCAACAGAATTACAAGAACTATTATAAAGTCTTATACAGTTAAATATATAAAGTTGAAGTACGTGAGTTAAAAGTGAGAAGTTATTACAAACAGTTTCAGTATGGCGATTATCCAGATAAATCTGTGAAAGTGTTCGTGAACGTGTTCTGCAATAAAGATTATAAAACCAATTTCTTCGTCAATATCATTTCTAGACAAAAGATTCCTTTCCGCTTCACACCCTGCAAGAGATACTTGTTCTACTAAGATAATATGATAGCTAGCCGGAGGACAATATACAAAACTTAAAATTCTTTCGAACCCTAATTGATGCAAATTGCTACGCCAGATGGAGTTAAACGAACCAACCAACGAATGACGTCACAAGATGGCTCCCACCAACATTGAGGTAAACGAACATTGTAAGTAATTCCGCCGCAAAGTTGCGTGATTAATGTTTTAAACTCAAATTACGAATTACTTTCCTTTTCAGCTCCCTCGTTCTTAATGACATTATTGTAAAATGATATACATGATTTGTATGGTTAATTCTCCCATTTACCTCTAATAGTTGTAATTTATCAGGCTAATAACTGATGAAAAATGCCCTCATATTCACGCAAAAGAATACGAAATATCGGCGGATGTCTGACATCCTTAACCTCCCTCTACAAAATCTTCCAAATTCTGGAAATGTTGCATATCCTATAAGTAAACTTTACGGTTGTTACGTTAAATAATATTAGTATAATTCAGAAAAGGAATAATAGAATTAACCAATTTAAGGGTATTATTCAAAGAACCCTATATTCTGGGAGATCCGGACAATTTCATCCCAGCTAACCCCCTTGTAACCGAAGTAATCATCGTTCAGAAGTGACCGACTAATTGTTTAGATAATTACAGTAGTAGTTTTTATAAATTACTTTAGCTTTTAATACCCTCTCGTTTCCTTGACTTAATCCCCTGCGGTTTGTATCTCCGGGGGGGGGGTATTAAAAGAGAAAGCTTACAAAACAAATCCACGCGCTTTAGATGAATTTAAAAATAATATTCATCAAGAAATTGCTGCCATTTCTCAGAGGCAACTGCAGAGTGTAAAGGGCAATTTCCTAAACATCTACTAGAAATGCTTGAACAACGAAGGTAAACAGTTCCAACATCTCTTTGCTTGATGTACCGCGAGTAATTTACTTTTCTTTCTAAGTGTTTATGTTATGCGGGCTAGAAATAGTTTACGCGACAAACCGTACGTATTTACTATAGAATTTCCGTCACCTAAGGCGCTGACACTGCAACCAGCTTCGCCGCCCCGTCGCAAGGCCAAAAACCGGTCCCGTCAAGCATCGTTCATCCCGTATATACAGGTTTATTCGTAGGCAGCGTTATCAGCTTTTCGTGGTTGCGGTACTACAGCTTATTTATATTGCATTAAAGTTTCATTAGTAATGAACAGCTGGAAATTACTGACTTTTTATGCATAAAATTAACTACACTTTGCGATGTTGTTTATATTTCTTACCACATTTTCAAGCTAAGGACTTTCTGAGGATAAGGCAAACAAGAGAGAAAAGTAAGCAAGAAAACGCCCACACAACTATTCTTATGAAATTGGAACCTATATCTGATGACTTGCATTAGGCACGTTGATCACAAAATTAGGAGTTAGGTTTTTTCCTTCCGTGCATCTTACCTGCTTTACCTCTTCCTCTTTCCTCTACAGATAGGTATGCCCAAATTCCACTGATAATGTGTGGACAAGTTGGTTCTATTCCTGATTTGTTCTAAATAATTAAGTATATTTTAAATCTAAGCGAGTTTGTTACATTTTATCTAAACTTTAGCTTTCTTGGATTTTATTTCTCCAGCTAGTTGCTATAGACTATTAGACTATTTTTCTATTTAAACTACTCTAAAGCAAGCACGTTACCAAGGATCAGAATTGTCTATTTCTTGCTTTTAATGCTTTCCTCCGTCAAGAAATTTGTCGATATTTCGCAAGGAAGGATAAATCTTCGAAAGCATGATTTTAATTGCTAGGGACATTATAGTTATCATCAAGGGGCAGAGTTGAAGTTCCTAACGAAAGAGATCAAATTGAACATTTGTAGCCCCTGTAGTATTCGAAGGATACACTGGAACGAGAAAGCGCTATATATTTAACAACAAGAATGTTTTCCCGTCTCTTTTAAAATTGTTTCTGGCCATATCTGTAAGTTCACAAAGATCATCCATGTAGCGTTTCTTCCTTTGTAGCACCCCGCTACGTTGATGGTAATGGATGCTGTGTTACGTACCTGTAGGTCGTCTTGATGCCCATACTCTTGTGACGTATCTCGATGCTCTCGTAGACTGGAATCTGATGATCGTATACCTGTGTCCTTGCGTGTGTGTTATTATGTTGTAACTATTATTTTATAATTGTGCCACGGCTGCTGTATTTGTGTCGGACAGCACTTGTGTCTTGTCAGGGTTGGGTATGTATAAGGTTAAAATATTTTGCTTACACGTATTCTGTTAACTATTTCACTTATAGTTTAGATAAGCAACATGGAAAAATTCACAATCCACTATCACCTTTCTTATGTTAATATATGTATATATATATTATATAACTGGTAGACCTTAAATAGTAGTTTTAGCGTCTATTCAGAGACGAGTTTATACACGGTCTTCCTGATTGAAGACTGACAGGCTTCTGTTAGCGTTCCCTTCAACCGTTCTTCTTAACGTACATATTTGAATTACAGGCATGTATCAATGTACCTGATTGGTGCTACTATCCAATAACATACAATAACAATTTATGTCACATATATATGTTTATAGACTTTCTTAATTATGAATCCAAGGTTCCTTACATGCTTACGTAGATCGTACTGCATTTCTCGTAATTTTATATTACTGGTTATATAGCTAATAATGACCTTTCCGCCTCAAATTATATTTTATATGTTATAACGTTATATAATTGATCTCTACCATGTGTACATTATGAATATATGTGTTTTAACATCCTCTTAATTATTATACGTACAATATTAGCAAAGAAAATACATAACACGTAAAACTTAGAACAAAAAATATAAAAGAAGGATATTCTGAATGTGTTGATGCTGAGAAGCTGTGAATTATATATCTTATTACATTAATGAATTATTGTATTATTTTGTCCGTGGCTAGTGCAGTATGTTGCTTCATCCTTTTCCCCTGCCGCACTGCACCGAAACACCATCGCCGACACTTCTAATCCTGAAAGAGAGCAAACGGAGTGAAAGATGAATTAAATTATTAATGGAAGGAAATGGAGAGACAGGAAAGTCGGGGGATGAAAGAAACCACTCCAGCATTCGTCTGCCCCTGAAAAATCCGCCCATCGTTCAGAGTGGGCGGTCGCCGGAAATCGGACCCGGGACACCCCTAATGCGGGCGACAGAGGAACCCGCCTGAGCCATTCCAGATGGTATAATTAACCTTACCTGTTTGAACTTACGAAATCCTTCCACTTTGCGATTACCAACCATGCTGGATTGCACTTACTCGGTAAAGCCAAATTGATATAAATCCCAGTCCATCTGCCCTTAGAGATGCTTGCGGTCAAGAAGGGATACATTAAAACTTGACGCACTTCGCCCAAAGGTCCTTTATTGTATCCTTTCCTGTATTCTTGGTATGCTTTACAGACATTCCATTTTTCAGCCTCGTACATCTCTTAATCCTATACTTCACCGAGTTTTTAGATCCTACTTTGATGCAACTATAATAGAAAAGACTCTTGCTATTTTGCATTAAATTAACACAAGCCTGCTTCGCAGGCATCCATTCTCACCCTTATAGACTGCTTATATAGAAGCCTGACGGAATTTGCTATAGCCTTGAGCTCTCCCTAAAGTAACAGATTTGTTTTGATAAAACGCTCCGAAATTGATACACTTGTTTCATAAAGTTAGCTATTGTTTTGCAAAATATTTACGATGTTAGTTATAATCAAGCACGTAAGGAACATTCGCCTCGAGGACTGTAGAATATAAAACAAACATTTGCCTGCATTCGAAGCAGTCGTGTGGTTTTCCAAATGGAAGGAAGATAGGTGCTGTAATGGTAAGATATTCCTGCTATATTTGAAACATTTTTATAACTTCTCATTGATTTTAGGGTATACAACACATGGGCACACCTCGCGTACTGTGACCCACACAGATTTATTACGGTACCATTCCCCAGGAGTGCTGGAGCGGCCAGAAAGGGCGTTGAACAACCCTTGCACCAGGGAGCCCTCCGGTGTCCACAAGGAGTACTGCTTTCTTGGAGCATGCATCGGTGCATCTGTCCGACACCGCCTCACACCACAAAACCCCGAAGTACACTTAAAGTTTGGGAAAGAAAACGGAATGAAGAGGAAATGAGGGACAGGAAATCGTGGTAGAAGATACACCACGCCAGTATTCGCCGCCGACCAGGGAAAACCACGAAAAACTCTAAGTCTGAGTGGTCGTCAATGGGAATCGAATCCGGGACCTCCTAAATGCGAGTCTCACAGGTTACCACGGAGCCAAGTTTTGTGACATTCATATGGTGTAAATAAGAAACTATCAAATTATTTAATCCTTTTCATTGTATATAGTAATCTGTTTGTTCGATATAAACTCTCAAATAAGATTATGCTGTTATCCCTGAAGTTATTTAATTGTTTGATAAAGAATAATGACGGTGGTGGATTTGATGTTACGTCCAAATTTATGCTTGCGTTTATCTAATCTCTAAGAGGAAGCGATGAGGTGATGGAGTACCAGGAGTGGCCAGATCTGATCGGTGCTGGTACAGCTTAGTGGTGTCGTTACCGTCTCTACCCTCTCTAGTGCTTTCCGGTAGACTTTTCCTCCGATACCAACCCTAACCTTACGTACATTTTCGGACAGAAGATTCCATTATTAAGGTATTCTGTCCTGAAAACAAATCCACCACTTAACACAAACTAATGCACCTGCGCTTTATCCCTGAAATATGATAAAATGAGGGACAGAAAACTTTGTAGCACGTAAGAATTCATTACAAAATGCGTCTAGCGACCGTTAAAAACAAACTTTTAGTTAGGACGATCCGTCATATCAGGATTTGGATCTGAGCCTTCCAAATCCGTGTCCCATATGCTCTCTTAAGAGTCATCCCGCTAGATGTAGAGAAATATTAGAAAAATAATTATGATTCATCTGTGTCAAATTATAAATTCAGAAATTATTACCTATTAAAGAAATTGCAATTTAGTACTCAGAAGTTTACTCTAAATTTAAATGGTACTAAATTTTGCAGTAGAATGGTTTCACGTCTCATTGTTGTCCTCCGTGGTCTACATGATAGCCTCCAGTTCCCAAGGTTGAGGAGAACGATGGATTTTTTCGGATGTAAAAATCTTTAGCGTGGTTTCCTTCGGAGGGGAAGTAAAGGTAGTGGTTCCGTGTCGTAGATTTAATGCACGTCTGATAAAGAGGTCTCTGAGAAATATATCCGGTCTTTCACGCCCAATATCGAATGGGACACTAAAAACCATAGTATTTAAGGAGTGTTCATAAATAAAACTCAATTTAATGTTCACGTTCTCATTAATAATCGTAACAATTCCATTAAAAGTGAAACATGCCTATTTCATTCCCTCGCCTTCCGATATGAAGTGCTACTGTAAGTGTTCTCTGCTCACGAGAGACTCATGTATCGAGAATCAAGACTCGATGATGAGGGAATTCTGAACACTAGTAGTTTACATGCCCTTTCGGGTAGCTCAAAAAGAGCAACATTGCATTATAGGGAAAATAAGATACTTACATGGATACCGCATAGTGATTATATTATTGTGATCTCAGCAAATCTTGTACTTCTGTGTACTTGTAGTAATTCTAAAAGGGAGAAAAGTGAAATACAGAGAATAAATTTAAGTTTGTATATAAAATCACAGAGTGTGGTTCCCTTAGAACATAAGTTGCTTCTATCAGTAGCTGAAACCTTCTTTCTCTGGTAGCTATTAGAGAAAGCGTAACTGGTTAGGATGCTTTTTATCCCTCGTATAGTTAATATATCTAATTTTGCGTCCTTAATAATCAAATGAATTAGCATTTCTTCATTAAAACAAGTATTTCATGCTAAAGACATGATTATACGTCATACCTTAGTTCGATAATAGAAAGAAAGTGACCATACCACTTTCTTCACGGTTGCGAGATATTTGCCGGAGGCGTAATTACCAATAAAAAGTCTAAAGCTTCAATGTGTGAATTTAGAACTCTAGCTTTTTCGTAGACATCCAGGGTAGCGTCCTGTCATATAATTTTAGAGTGATATATAAATATCAATTACTGTTTATCCTGTTCTATAGTGACGACAATACAGAAACGGATAGTTTCGCACCGATGAAATTTTCTTGGACGCAGCTCTTGCAGATACGAGTATCTTTAACTGCAATACTCGATTAAGTTTTCTGCATATTAGGTATTAAGAGTTTTTATATGAGCGGGCATTTCTGCTGCTACTTTCTCTGCCAATTACATTTCGTTGGTGGACCTATATTTTATTTCATCCAAAAATGGGATATGGAGATTCCACAGAAAATAAATATATTAATGTCCTTTGAACCCAAAAAATACGTATTTTTAGAAGTAGACCACGGGATAAGTTTATGGAAGGTGACGAGTATAACTAAAAGAATCTGATGTGTTGCACTCACTCTTGTACAAACTAGTTTTACAAACGCTTATTCTCCATCTACTTCATGTTAGTCGAGATAAATATTTGCCAGTGTGTTGCTAATTTTCTTGTAGGTGCAAGGGGAATATGGTAGGCTTCAAGCGATAGTCAAATCCCTTAAGAGCTGGTTGCTATGTGACTATTCCATTCTCATGGCATATTCAGGGTAATAAAAAAAAATCTGATGTGTTACACTCACATGACTTTCTCTACTCTAGTACAAAGTATTTTTACAAACGCTTATTCTCCATCTAGTTCATGTTAACCGAGATAAACATTTGCAAACTCTATCTTATTGCTAATTTTCTTGTAGATGTAGGGGAAAATATATTTACAAGGGCAATATAGAAAAACAATAACCTTTAAGCACATACATATCTCTTAATAGCTGGTTGCTAGGTGCAGCACCATTCCCTTTGCCACAGATTATAACTCTTTGCATATCCAAGACAAAAAAATCTGATGTGTTACACTCACATGACTTTCTCTACTCTTGTACAATCTAATTTTACAAACGCTTATTCTCCATATGCTTCATGTTAATCGAGATATCAAGATGTCAATCTTATTGGTAATTTTCTTGTAGATGCAAGGGGAATATGGTAGCTTTTAAGCGATAGTCAAATATTTTAACGCTGGTTGCTATGTGGCGCATTCCATTCTCTTTGCATGTCAGGACATAAAATAACAAGCAATATCTCGAAAACGGTTCACTCAACAAAAGAAACGTATATGACATAAGTTGTGTATTTTAACGCGATCTACATTTTTTGTGTAGTAAAATTTTGTCTATCTCTTATGGTTTACTAGTTATGCAAAAGTCGTTCACAATGAAGAATATTTTTGGAGACATTCCCAGAAAATTCGAGATATACATTTTATTTGTCATGACAATATCTTAAACATATGATATTTTAATCAAAATCGTTAGAGCCGTTTTTGAGAAAATTAAAATTTTCGAAAAATGTTCCATGTAAAGGGTAGTCTGGGGTGGGGGGATTTTCTTGAAAACCTTCGTGTCGCATCTCTGGAAGATACTGAACCTAAATACCAAGTTTGGTGTTTATCCGACTGTTCGTTTTTGAGTTATGCTGTTCACAGACACACAGACACACAGACAGACACACAGACACACAGACACACAGACACACAGACACACAGACAGACACACACACGGACATGTTTCCAAAAATGCTTTTTTTGGATTCAGTGATTCTCAAAACATGTATTTCCGGTGAAATCTCGGTATCGAATTTTTGGGTGGAATGCAATACTTCCCCTACTTACTATACGTAGTAGAGAAAGTAAAAATGAATAACGAATTCCCATTTGAGAAAATTATTGAAAAATTTAAGGGAATAACAAGCAATATCTCGAAAATGGTTCACTCAACAAAAAAAATGTATATGACATAAATTGTGTATTTTAACGCGATATACATTTTTTGTGTAGTAAAAGTTTGTCTATCTCTTATGGTTTACCAGTTATGCAAAAGTCGTTCACAATGAAGAATACTTTTTGAGACATTCCCAGGAAATCCAAGATATACATTTTATTTGTCATAAAAATATCTTAAACATATGATATTTTAATCAAAATCGTTAGAGCTATTTTTGATAAAATTAAAATTTTCGAAAAATCTTCCATGTAAAGGGTACTCTGGTGTGGGGGGATTTTCTTGAAAACCTTTGTGTCGCATCCTTGGAAGATATTGAACCCAAATACCAAGTTTGGTGTTTATCCGACTGTTCGTTTCTGAGTTATGCTGTTCACAGACACACAGACACACACACAGACACACACACGGACATGTTTCCAAAAATGCTTTTTTTGGATTCAGGGTGTCTCAAAACATGTATTTCCTGTGAAATCTCGGTATGGAAATTTTGGGTGGAATACAATACTTCCCCTACTTACTATACTTAGTTGAGAAAGTAAAAACGAATGACGAATTCACATTTGTATAAGTATTGAAAAATTCAAGCAAATAATAAGGAATACTTCAGAAATGGTTCCCTCGACAAAAAAATCATGTGTCATAAATTGCGTTTTAAGAGATCTACACAGTAAAATTTTGTCTAGTTTTTGCAGTTACCAATTATGCAAAAGTCATCCAGAATGAAGAGAACGCTTGGGGACATTCCAAAAAAATTCAAGATATACACTTCATTTGCCATGACAATATCTTAAACGTGCGATGTTTTGATCAAAATTGTTAGAGCCATTTTTGAAAAAAATCAAGCTTTTCGAAAACAGTTCCATGCCAAGGGCAGTCTGGGGTGGGGGGATTTTCATCAAAATCTTTGTGTAGCATCCTTGGAAGATACTAAATCAAATACCAAGTTGGGTATTTATCCATCTTTTCGTTTTTGAGTTATGCTGTTCAGGGACACACACAAGGCCATGTTTCCAAAAATGCTTTATTTGGATTGAGGGCACTTCGAAACACGTATTTCTGTTAAAATATCTGTATCGAATTTTTGGGTGATATGCAGCATTTATCCTACTCGCTACACGTAGTAGAGAAAGCAAAATGGAATTCGGGATGAAAATCAGATTTGCTTTTTTAAGTCCAGCAGCCTTCACCTAGGTAATATGAAAGCATTCAGTAACTACCCAACCTCAAAATATTCTTTGCAAGTAATGAATGTCGTTATTTTTATTTCCTCTAAGAAAACTTTAACGCTTTGATTAGAATTAAGAGGCCGAGATTTAACAACAAAACACGTATCTTTTAGTTTCTGTAAAATGCCTGTGTTTCTGTAAAAGTCCTTATAATTTTGATTGAATTTTGTATGATAATGTATAACTGGGGAAACCGCAAAGGATAAAAATACTTACTATAGGAAAAATATATAGAGTAATGTAAGTTTGGAAGGAAGTAAACGCGAGCAGGAATTAAAATTTCAAGAGTTAAGATTGTCTCCGTTTTATTGTATGTAGACGCAATGGACATTTTAGATACTACAGAAGATGAATTGTAGATTTTTGCCCATATTTTTAAATAAAAAATTCTCGTCAAAACACAATCTATGTAATTAAAAGAAAAGCCACTTAAGATTAAAATTACAATAGATGGAAAAACAAACGAGTTAAACATTTACGTACTCAGATAACATTATTTCGTTGCTTAATAGGAATGACATATATGCAAAATTAAAGAAATATAATAAAATAAATGGACTAATAGGAATAAAACCCGCAAAAGTTATCTGTAGAAATAGACAGGTGAGACTACATAAAATAAATGCGAAACCAACAATAATGCTTGGTTCCGAAATCTGGATATTAAAATGACAGGACGAGAAAAACCTTGAATCCCACCAGATGAGATTTTTTAAGTCTTTAATGGGAATTAGGGTCAGACTATTAAGGAGGAGTTGAAATTCCTACGTTTATTTAGAACGATGATCAAAGAATACTGAGTCAACATGTTAGTATAGACCAGTGGGAAGGAGAAACATGGATAGGCCGGGGATGAGAGGAGATGAGGTTTGGAACAGGTCCTGCTAGCCTAATTCTTGGACGAAGAAGAGGAGAGGAGGAAGAGGAAAAGAGGGAACGTAGAGGTTATTAAAATATACAAGTATGTTTGTTTTCTCGTGACATTAGACGTTTTCAAAGTACTCTATGTTGTGTATTTAATTTTCCCAAGTATAAATACATTATCTTGGAATCTGTTTGAAAACTTGCTTTTCTCCTTTCCTTCGCAAGTGTTTTTTCCACGGTTTTCGTGTTTATTTCTTCATGATCCTGATATAAGCGTTCCATATTGTTTCTTTTATGTAACTTAACACTTATTGCTCAGTTTGAAGCCATTTTTAGATAAAAGCATAGTGAATGTGCTAACGTGAATAGAAGAATCACTATGTATAGGAATGCTACAATATAATCAGTTTATTGAGTTTTCACAGTGTGATTTTGCTCTCTTCCTAATATGATTTAGTTCAGTTTTCGCTGTGACTTCACTTTTCCTAGCGCGTTGCGATGTGATGAAACACGTGCTAAGCAGCCTTTTGTTCTTTCCGCTTCACTCACTGGGGCATCGAACGCAATACCTCTCTATTCTACCGCAGTAGTAGTGTTCACTCTGCCACAAATGTAACAACCTCACTCTGAAATACAACTCGGACCTCCAGAGTAGAGGTTGTACAATGGGCTGGTTACCCATTCACTTTATAAACAAACAAACAAATAGAAAACATTACTCATAAGTCCCTAAGGAATAAGCTGCACAGTACTTTAAGCCCCGGGCTTCAAGTTACGCCAGTGTAAGTCCCCATTGGGGTATGTCATCTCAAAACAATTTGGGATCTCCTTGTGGTTTACCGGAAAAAATGCGAGTCAACTGGGATTTTAATGTCCTACCAGTGTGTTGCCATTGTAGCTCAGTGGTTAGAGCAACCGGACGGGAACTGAAAGATCCCTGCATCAAATCCCGGTTATAGTATTGAATTTTTGGTCGTCTGATTCTACCTTTCCAACCTTGTCCTACACACATGGCTAGTGTAGAAGAACAATTAATTGACATATTTTGATACTTTTACTTTTTGTAACAGATTTTGTTACTTTTAACCAGCTTAAAATTAGCAATACCTTCTTTGGAAGAAAGATATAAATGAGTATACTTGGAATGCAAGAGGCTCGCGCTCAAAAATAATTGATTACATAATAGTGAGTAAAAATGATGCTCCAAAATTTGAGGTACTCGTGTGTTTAGAGGCAATGACATAGGTTCCTTGCAAAGATTGAAGTATGCCCAAAAACAGAAACGAGGAAACAAACCACAAAATCAACTTTTAAATTTAAAGTTCATTTTCTACAGGAAGACAGTGTAAGAAATGTATACCAACATAGAAGAAGAATGGATTAGGTTAAAAGCAGCAATCTTGAAGGCAGCCAGCTAATGCTTAATGAAGTACTTGGAAAAAGTAAAAAATCGAACTGGAAAAGGGGAATGAAAATATGGAACCAATAGAACCTATAGTATTGAAGAAAGGCAGAGTCCTTATAATTATTTTTTCAAACAAGAATCTACGGAGCTTGGCAAACATATAAACAGAAAAGAAATAAAAGCAAAATTTTTAGAAAAAGAAACGACAGTGAACCTTGAGAAGGATTAGTTGCTAATATTGAACACGACATTCTTGGAAGACAGAACATAGCGTTTAATCTTACAAAGCATATGAATAAAACGGAGAAAGATACTGCGAATATTAATGTCATAATGGAAAATCCATGGATAAAACTCTACAAAAATTTATGCTATGATGAAAATTATTATGTAGATATTCATCGTTATCTTCACGTAGATTTATATCATGATGTTCTGAAAGCGTTCGTCTCGTAGTCCTTCCTTCATGAAATCTTCGTCTTGCAGTTACTCCACGTGGACAACCTTTCGAACATTTCTGTAGATTAAATAAATATAAAATTATTAGAAACAGTTTTAAAGGTAACAAAAATAGAAAATCCACTGGGATGCGTGGAATTAATGCTGAACTAATCAAATGTGATGGAGTGATATTAAAATGTTGATTTATTCGTTCCTTAAAGCTGTTTTGGAATAATTCTTAGTACCGGTGAAATGCAACTAAAGTTACTTTCCTCTTTAAAAAAGGCAATATAACTAATAATGGAAACTATAGAGGAATACGCTTATTAAGAGCAGACTATACAATTTATGGAAAATTCTCAACAAGAGATTACAAGGTATTACTGATGTAATAATATCAGAAGAACATTAGGTTTTACCAAAGGACGTTCATGTACTGATAACGTGTTTGGAAGGAGGTAATTTATTGAAGTACAACATTAATTTAATCTAGAAACTCACACAGCGTTCATTGATTCCTAGAGTTTGGCTGTAACTGAAAATAAAACAAAGCCCTTAAAGGGAATAACCCCGTTAGATTTAAGACACTAATTGAAGACTACTAAATGAGAAAATACTCGAAGAAGTACTCCACTTCAATTATCTAGGAGTAATATTAGTTTTAAATCTGACAAAGACATTGAGATGAAGGTAAATCGATTTCAGAACATTTGTGGAACGATAAGAAGAACTTTAGAAAGATTATATTATTTAGGAAGATAAAACTACAAAGGAAACACAAATTAAACTCTATAAGATTATGGCTGTGCCTACTGTAATAAATGTCTGCGAATCGTCTGCGAAATGAAATTCGTGCATTATATAAAATGGTGCATTAAAACCGATAAAATAAGAAATGACAAGATAAGATCAAATTTGAATATTATCTCAATTAAGAGAGGTTTGACGAAAATGAAACAAAATGGAAAGATCACTTCGACAGAATGACAGATGATAGATTACCAAAGAAGATAATGAATTATTAATCAACTGGGAAAAGGAATTTAGGTAGACCTCACAGGAGGTGGTTTGATGAAAGAACAGAGCAGGTGATATTGTGGCGTATTAATCACTTGGGGGTTACATTATTGTTCTACATTGTCATTCCAGACAAATTGTTGTTTACGTCACTCTTGGCTGTTAGCTTTGCATCCACGAGTGGTGGAGGACAGCGCCTGTCTCAGTTAGGATTCCGTGAGTAACGGACCGCGAGTGTAAGCCGGGCTTTGCATCGATGGACATCTCCTCCCACCTTCCATTTTTAATAATGTAGAAACCACAAACGTTTGGGAAACAAATCTTGGAATGTGTGAGTAGATTTGTGTTATGGGTTTTGTGCAGTAAAAACTCACGCCTTCCTCTAACCTCCACACTACGTTTCGGTCCTCTGCAGCCAAGTAAATATACGTCCACTCAATGTACGTGCTGGGTACTCAAAATTCATTTAAATTTCATGTGAACTTTTAGGCCATCTATCCAGCATGTAACAATATCATCTAATCCTTGAAGAGAAGAACAAACTCCAGATGGAATGCCCGCCCAGATGTACTTCAGTACATGTTCAGGTAATCTAAGAAATCTGTAGACGGTGGATGTTGGTGTGAACAGTTTTAAATCTATAGAAGGAATGAGCCAAAACGCCTAATTGGACGTTAAGGAGGAAAATATGTTGATTAGTAATGGAGAGAGGAAAAGTTGTATAAGTGTACCGATCGGATTTTTCTGTCGCGTTTTTTTTTTTTTTTTTGTTTTGTTTTCCTTCAAGAAGTATACGTTGGTGAGTCCAGTTTTTTGTGCATACTTCGAGTTATTGATTCTCAAGATTACTTCTCTAAGATTGTTGTGTAGAATACCCAAATAATTACTTGATGTCCATTAAAGTTCTGGATACAAATATATTTAAAACTATAAAGCATCAGCATTGATGTATACAGAATGTAACATAAATGTACGGCACAAATTGCAGAACACTTCCTCACACGTAGACGAAGAAATTATGTTATACGAACATGTGTCTAGAAACGCTTCGTTATAACTCATGTTCTCCAACTCATTCATCATGGGAAACAAACACGAACAGAACGATGGAATCTTTGGAAACATGTATTTTTGGTTACATTTAGTTACGTTGTCATCGTAGGTGCACCGCCAGTGTTTTGTATTACATGTCCGTGTTGTTATGCGACTTACGTCATTCTTGTTCACAGGTAACATCAACTGTTCCGGTGAGCAGTACGACCTTGGCAAGCACACGGGTTACTACGTACTAGTAGAGTTGATCACAGACTTGGCTCTGCAATGACAGTGTACACAAATACAGAGATGGCAGATGCCCATTTGATGTATGGATTAGCAGACGGTAATGGCGTTTGCGCTCAACGTTTGTACCGGGAGAGATTTCCAGGACGAAGGTGCCCTGACTGGAAAACATTTGAAGCCTCTGATCGTCGTCTTAGGAACATGGGGTATTTCAGCCTGATACTCGCGACCGGGGTAGGCCTAGAAAGAGGAGGCCACCGCAACGGGAGGCGGCAATTCTTCAGGCAGTTGGCGACGACAAGACAAGTAGCTGCAACAATGAATGTTGACCAAATGACTGTTTGGCGAGTGTTACACGAGGTCCGGTGTATCCATACCATTTAAAGCATGTGCAGGCACTATCAGCAGCTGATTTTCCTGCACGAGTACGCTTCTGCGAATGGTTTAGTGCAGCGGTGCTGTTCACAGATGAGGCATCGTTTCAACGAGATCAGATTGTAAATTATCACAATCGGTATGTATGGGCTGACGTCAATCCTAGCATCTGTTAAAGCAAGTCATCAACAAAGACTTTCTGTCAATGTTTGGGCCGGCATTGTTGGTGACTATTTGGTAGGGCCATACGCTCTTCCACCCAGGCTCAACGGAGAAAGTTACCATAATTTCGTAATTTTCTACGTGATCTGATAGCAGATGTGCCTTTAACTGTGCTACAAAATATGTACTTTATGCATGTGGAGCACCTCATTTTAGTGTTAACATCCGTCGGCTTCTAAATAAGAACTTCGGTGACAGATGGATAGTTAGAGGTGGACCAATTGCCTGGCATCTACGCTCCCCGGATCCACTGGGCTTTTATTTGTGGGAGTATTTTAAAGCTCTTGTGTATTGAACCCCAGTACCAGATGTTCAGAGTTTCCGTGCCCGTATTATGAAAGGATGCGAAACCATAGATAATACTCCAGGTACACATCAGCGCATCCGGGATTCACTACGACGGCGGGTTGATGCATGTATCAATGCTCGCGGAGGGCATATTGAACATCTGCTGTGAGAAAGAGTTGCATGTGATATGCTGGTACGTTCTATTCCTGTGTGTTTCCCATGATTAATGAGTTGGAGAAAATGAGTTGTAACATGGTAACAAAGCGTTTCCAGTCCCATGTTCGTATAACGTATGTTCTTCGTCTACCTGTGAGGAATGTGTCCTGCAATTTGTGCCGTACATTTTTCTTACACTCTGTATAAATTTTAATAACGTGCATTTACAATGCTGGAACATATGTTTGGACAACTTAGAGAATTTGTTTGCTCAGCAATACACATACAAATGCGATATAAAGTAAGAATTCCTTTTTTTAAGGCCTTTGGTGTCTCAAATAAGGCGTATTTGTAGCAATACGTTTGGAGTTGCAGTTATTACGATAAGAGGTCTGTGAAATTATCCACCATTATCGCTTCGTTTACTGTAGGAAAGCAAAAACAGAGACGAAGAAGTAGGTGGAAAACAACGGTGGGCACAAAACCGTCCCGCCTGTCACAGCCTCCAATTATCTGTGTTTCATGTCTACCCCAGCACCACAGAGAACTGCCATCCACAAACTTCTGCTGCTGAAAACCTGTCTCATACTAGGAGTAATTTGTAAGGACTTGGCGGATAGAAATAACAGTGAAGTCGGTGTCAGCAAAAGCATTCTCATCGCTGTTATTTGAGATCAAAATACAATTACACGGTATTTTAAATTATTTAAGAGAATGTGACATGTCACTTTGTAAATTTTAAGATTTGAAAAATAAATTAAGACTCTACTTCTAATTATATTTAAGGTTAAATCGAAATCAACAATGTTTCTATAACCTTGTCCCGCTGATAGGGCGTATTCTTCCGCTCACTCCATTTGTATCCAGTTTCATCTAATTGGATAATGTGTTTCTTTGAATGGCAATGTAGAAGCCATGTGGAACGCAAGGCAGGCAATAAGAGCTATATAAACATTTTATCGTCATATATACACGAGCTTTCGTCATCTTGAGAAGCGGATTTAAACTGAAGATTCCTCCTGTCTATTTGTTGATCAACATTTATATGAATTCCAGATGCATTAACTCTGTTACGTAATATATTTGATTAGGCCATGAAAATGTAAATTCCATAATGCTCTTCGAATACCTATATTAAGACAAATGATGTTAAAAATGGAACTAATTTGTATACTACAATATATTATACGGCAGCGGTCAATGAGAAGTGACTAATACACGTGACAGTTAAGATATACGTGGTAAAGTTATACGGAACAGGGTTTAGGTCTACTAGAATGAAACAGCTAAACTATCTCCATATGCAATAAGCTACATTAATAATTAATGTATTTGACAGTGGCAATACTCTTGTATTTTATATAAAATTCCTTATTACACTAATTACACAAACAAATTTCTAATTTGAATAGCATTTAGATAAATAAACCTTGTCTGTGTATGTTAATATGTTTAACCGCCACGAGAAAAGTTCTAATGACATCTCTTAAAATATTTGACTTCTTTGCACTCCTGTATAAAGACGTGAACCTTCATTCTAGTTTTATACACTTATAACGCTTATATTTTCTGAATTGGTTGTATGCTTCTTCTGCCACTTTCTTCCGGAATGTAGCTCTATTTAATATTACTCTGTGAATATCGCTTCCCTGGAAATTCACATCTTACCAAGTCCCAAATAGTAATAGTAAGTAGTTTATTATCATACCCGTGCAACACAGCAACTCAACACAAGTAAATTAGAAGTTTAAATTGGACTCAATAATATAAATTTCTTCGATATAATATATGGGATTTAATATCAGTATTCTGCGTATACTCTTATAAGAATTTAAAGATATATCTCGTAATCTATCTGGTAATTATTGTTGTAGAATTTATAGGCTATGTAGAAAAATGTACTTATCCTATTAATTGTTATATTTAAATTTACCCATGTCAATAATGTTTCTTTTTCGCGTCAGATATTTAAGTTATGATGGACAATTAATATTGTCCTTAGATTAATTCTAGCATATAAGAGACAAGACAGTACGTACCTTTATGGAAATGTAAGCTTCCAGATCAACAAAAAATGGCTCACACTGTATTCTCTGAAGTGCCCAACAGATACCTAAAATAATTTTATTTCTTGGAATAAACAGTTTATTGGCTGAGCGATGATTCCCCATAAGAGAGTAGGTCTCATAATGAGTATAATGCAAATTGAGTTTAAAATATTCCATTGAACTAAGGAAAGTCAATATATTCTGCATTTTCTTCTTTTCGAACAACAAATTTAGGACTCACAATTGGGCTCTAAACTTTGCTAATGGAATCCAAAACTTTATTGGCTACAGTTTTGACATTATATTGTACTATATAGTTTTCCCTTGTTTTGTTATTCCTTAAATTTTTTACCCTGCTTATATTATGAGTGGGTCTTGCGTTATAGTTTAACAGAAAGAGGACTCCTTTATGGGTAAATAAACAGTTAAATAACGAGCGATATAACTCATGACTCCCATTTGTGAGGCTAAGGATTCGAATCTCCTGTACTTGACAACATTACTGCTTTTCTGCATCTTACACTTATTACACAGAGAAACAATCATATGATCACAAAAGCCCATCTTCTGATTAATTCAATAGCAACCAACTAGATGGCACAGGATTACGATACGCAACTGAGGTTATCAATCAACAGGTTACTCAAGTTTATGGTATAAAAAGTCAACTACGCAAGTAAGGTCATCTATTCGGTAAACACTTGTACCTAAACATAACCATAACCTAATATGCCTTTTGAAGCGATGTTAAACAAAATATCTAATGTGATACATTCACACGAATATCTCTACGAATTATAAAATCCGTTATATTTTATACTATTCATGTAAAATTTATTCTTCTATCCGCGTTACTTTACTCATAATATATTTTCACCTAGAAATTATTTGAAATTAAGCCAAACGTGCACATTATAAGTTTAAAACATTCCGAAGAGCAGCTTTCATATTTTTATTCATCGTAACAATCGATTGTGATGTAAAGGAAAGCATAAACGAGGGGACAGCAACCACAAACTTTCAAGCAGGTCTGTTAAATGACACTTATGAAAAGGCTAAACCTGCAAAATGGAATGCTTTGGAAAGTCTAACTCTACGAAAAAAAATCAATGATTTGACATAAACACGAATTTTGACGACCCTACGTTTTTGTTGTAGTAAGGCTTTTAAGGTTTCCTAGATATACAATATTAGGTACAAAATTATATCTTATAAATTGGATTTCTCCGGATGTTCAAGAGTTTTTTTTTAATTTTGAAAGTTATAGTCGCTTTAACATATGAGTCATATCGCGACTTTACAAATTTTTATAAAATAAATATTCAACAATAAAACAATGAGGTTATTTAACATACGGGCAAAATTAACAAACTTAAAAGCATACATTTTAATTGTCATGCAATCATATGTGTTTTTTTAAACAAAATCCCTACAGTCATTTTTGAGAAACTAAATATAACGTATCACAGCGCATATACCTGAAGGATGTACGTGCAGAACTTAACTTCTAAGTTTGGTATTCATACCAATTTTTTGTTTTTCAGTTATAATGTTCACACTCCACGAGCATTTTCTAACAAAAAAAATAGAACCGGATTGTTTTCTTTCTAAGCGAGATAAAAGCAAGTTGAAAGCACTAACGCGATATTTGAATTCCCTATTATCTGTTCTACTCTACTGGATTTCGAAGATTATTTATTGCAGCTTTACTTTTGAATAGTCTTTTTATACCATCGCATTCCTTATAATAGCCTTACACCTGCGATATTTAAATGGATATTTGGTGTCCGCAGGTGCCAGAAAATTGAGGTTAGCAGCACTTACTTGTTGACAAAACAGGTGATTACCCTAAACGAGAATCTGTCTCGGGTTCTCTGGTTTACTATAGCAGTTTGGCGTTTGATGCATTTTACTTCCAACATACATATAGCATGCTGGGCAAGTATTGAATCCCAAAGAGTTCGATGAAGTGATTTCGCTGGATATACTATATGTATGTATTATATATGTATGTATGTGTGTATGTGTGTATGTATGTTTGTATGTATGTATGTATGTATGTATGTATGTATGTATGCATGTATGTATGTATGTATGTATGTGCGTGTGTGTATTTGAGGTACCTGATCTGAAAAAGAATTTTTAGAAAATGTACCGCCTATGTGTGTGGAAAGGTGAAAAGTACAACTAAAAAGAAATTAATCACCAAACTTGATATTTAAGTTCAGGTTTTTCCAAAGATGCAAAACAAAGATTTCCAATAAAATTCCCCACACCAACTACCATTTATATGGAAAAATGTTCCCTCCTTTTTATTTCGTTAAAGTGACTATCGATTTTTATTGAAGCAATATGTATTTATTTAAGCCATCTGCATGAATAATAAAATGCATATTTTCAATCTTGTGTGAACAAAAGTTCAATATTCCACTAATTTTGGGTAATTTTGTGTAACTAGGACCTTACAAAATAGGAAAAAGTTACTACAAGGAAGCGTTGAATTCCTAAAGGCATACAAACTGTGGGAATTACATTTTTTCGTAGCATCCATAATACTCCATATTAGTGCTGGATTCCAAGTTGCAATTCTTGTTTTGAACTGAACCCCAGGAGATGTTTCTTCCGTAAAATTTTATCTCACAAAGGGTTATACTAATTTCAAATAATATTATACAAATATAAATTAAATCCGACAGATTATTAACAATTTATTGAAATCTATCTGCAAAAGGATGAGCACATAGAGTGCCTTTCGACCAACGAACGGGCTCGAATGTTACTCTAATAATGAGAAGGGAACGTTTGCTATATTATGAATTACCAACACATTTAAATAATAATGCTTTAAATGAAGCATGAGTTAATAAATGGAAAAATACTAAATTAGCAAAACCTAAGGATGAAATACTTATTATTAATCCCAATTGTCTTAAGGTTGATAAGGCAATACTTTTAACTGAATAACATGTTACTTATGGGCTAAAAGGTTACACTTTTTATTCTATGTCTATTCGCTTTACTTTTGTCATCTGTGCTTTGGTTTGATTGTGGACAGATAAGACACTTTTGCCTATATTGACATATAACAATATATTTCAATAGATAGTATCTTTACGTTATTTGCCCCACGTTTTTTGGAGCCAATTTGAGAAAGGAGTTTGTTGCTTCACGTATGGAAAACCAATTAGAAGTAGGAGTTGTATTGTAGTTCAACTGTTGAGAAGCCAAACTTGAAGTAGTTGCAACCGCACGTATCGTAAAATGTTTCCGGTAGCCTTCGTAAAAAAAGAGTTTAAAAAACATTAACTTTGTAATTTTGATTGTTTCTTTAAATATTATATATTTATGTTTGTCTCGGCTGCGTCAGTATTATTTTTAGAGACATGAATTTCTTAACAGGATGTGATGCAGCTGAAGTATGTACGCTTACACAGATTATACTTTTCAATTCACTCCTTATTAATTCTTGACACGATTTTAATAACACTTCACTGATATAGAGAGCTGTGAGATTCTTTTGTTAATTACTTGCACTTTTTAACACGTAAACTATTTTCATGTCACACGAATACGTGTTAAATTTCTCGAGGACGCGTTTCGCGTATGATTAGGAACACTGTCTGCTGGCAACGCGTCCAGTTATGAGCGCTGTCAACAAGCAACTGAATTGATTTCCACCGCCTAAATTTGTAAATTTCTGTATTTCAAATCTGTGATTGGCTAATCCTACTCCAATAGAATACCTTCATTTAACTAAAGCTTTTTTTGGTTGTTGATTGGCTATTTATTAAAACGTCTCAAAAGTTGCATTATTGTTGCTCCAATAATGACTAGTAGCATTTAAATTTTCCAATTAATTATTGCCTCAAGTCTACCTCATTGTTAGCAACTTTTAACCTATTATTCTCACAGCTTCTACATTATTAAATTACGTAATACATTTACATAACATTTTTGAACATGTATACAATAATATAAACATTTACAATGACTGTAATATACACTTTGTATATGTGTTACATACAAATATTGCTTTAAGGCGGGCTGTTATTATTTTATATTACATAATTTGACTGAAATCATTTAAGTGTTAAAAATACTGCCTCAATATTCAGTTGTTATATGTGGTTTAATATCACATATCCTCCCTGTTCTGTTTGGAATAAAGTTAACAAAACGAATGTGCATCTTACTAGAGAAATTAAATGGATCACTTCTTCAATAAAATGATTATATAATAAAACACGAAAAAAAAAGCATTCTGCCATTGTAATTATCTCATGGGATCCAACTCATAAAAGCTGATAGTTCACATTTGCTATTTAATTTAGCTTTTAAACTCATGTTTGCTGTTGGTCTCAAAATAAATATTCATTATAAGCATTCGTTTAGCTCAATTATAATACCAAAAAATGTCAGCATTCGCATTACTGAACATAATAACGAAAGGAATAATCCTATCAGCGAAATATCAGCAGTATAAGTGGTTCTGACTTGAATTGTATGAGCTTATTTCTTGTATGGAAGCTCCATTTTTCCGAATCTTTGTGAGCGTATCAGGCCATTTCTTGTTTCAAGCGATTTGTGTTTTCATTGTAATTAATATGAAGTCTGTTCATAAATATCCAGCAGTGTTGATACAACTAGCAGTGTAAAGTGTCATTTCATTATGTTCCATATGTTCTTTGCGAGAATAACACAAAGATAGTATATTTTCGTGAAACATCATTGAACTTTTTGAACAAACGTATTCTAATCATATTCTAAATTAAATTCAAAGTATGGATTATAATGTATTGTTAAAGAGCTCTGGAGTAGCTCAATGGCTTCGTTTGCAGTTCTCCTACCGAGGGTCTGTGATTCGACTCTCGTCTAAAGCGTGACGATTTTAAGTTACTCTTATCCAGGTGTCTAACTAGCTCATGTGAACTATCCCCAAGAACCAACGTGGTTCGGGGACCATGGTAAAAGCTGTAGGTCCCCTGATACCATCATAATCCTTATTGTTATACTACTATCAGAGATACGGGACACCGCCCAATGGGTGCCTCCAGGTGATAAATGGGTTCCAGTCATCGCTTGGTGAAACGAGATCCCTCTTCCCCTATGGTCATGGACTATATTGGGAGCGTTGGAAACAACAATAATATCATACACTAATATTAATAATTACTGTCAAAGGTGAATCAATATAACACAAAATCGTACAAACAAATCAGGGTCTAAAGCAACATGTCCTCTATTTGTGGCATTATTCAACCCATATTAACAAAGTCATCAGAGAATTGCATAGAATTTTAACAATAAATGATAAACATTCTCTGAAGGAAATGTCACTCATTTTGCGCTTATTAAGGTTTATAAATATTAACCTTGTGTTTCACAAATCGCGAACAGAAATATTTTGTGTTCCTGCTACTCCTGGCAAAACACATTAGGGATGGAAATCGCAGAATTCATATTTTCCTTTAGGTATGGATTTTAAACTTCCTTCTTTAATTCGGCAAAAAATGTAAGCTCTTATACTTTTTGTTTTTACTTTCTCTACTAAGTACTTACAGTAGGTAGGAGAAGTTAATATGTATTCTACCCAAAATTTCGATATAGAGATTTCACTGGAAATCTTACTTTTTGAGGCAACCTGAGCACCCCCAAATTTTTTTTAGAAAACGCTGTGTATCTGTGAATAGCATGACTCAAAAACGAAAAATCTGCTAAATTCGAAACTCCGTATTTAAGTTCAGACGTTCCAAGAGTATGGCACGAAGATTTTGAAGAACATTCCCCACCCCAAACTACAGTTTACAAAGAAAACTGTTGCGTCAATTTTTTATTTTCTCAAAAATAGCTCTAACGATTTTGATTAAAATATAATATGTTTAAGATATTTTCATGACAAGTAAAATTTATATTTTGCATTTTCTGAGAATAGCCCCTAAAATATAAGTGATAAACCGTAAGAGATAGATAAAATCTTACTACACAAAGTATTTAGATCTGAAGCATATGATTTATGTCAAATAAAATGATTTGTGGCGTAAATCATTTCCGATACATTGAAAACCATATTTTTTCCCCATTTCGTGCCCATGAAAAGAGAACAGAATTTGAAAGTAATTACATAACGTCCGGCTTTAAAAAGATTCACTATCGCATTAGCTTATTGTAGTTTTATATATCTACAACAAAATGAATAAATAAGCAATAAAGGTTTATCTGCATGAAAGAAGAGATAAAAGAAAAAGCTTCTGTAAGAATAGTTTATACAAGGATGAGCAGAGAAAGTCACGTGAATGTAACGCACAACATTTTTTTTACTTCACACATTTCTTCCATTATATATTTTACATCTTTCATGACTGATATCACTGTGCTGATACTTCTTCATAAAATATATTTACTAATTTAATAGCATCCTGTAGATTACGTTCGTAGCTCATGCCTGGAATAGACATAGTAATGCCGTTTTGAGCTTACGTAACTTTTGCAGTATGTGCCACATGGATACATAAACAAACACCGAACTGATTATGTGTTCAGTCTAACATTTGGAGAAGCATGTTTAAACTCCTCTATTTTAGCTGCGATCTTTATTCTTGCAAATTTATCTTGAAACTCAGAAATCATTTCATTCCTAATATTTTTTAAACACTAACTTGCGTTTAGCGTAGACCACAGAAGCAGAATTAACGCGAGACAACTTTGATTTTTAAATATGTGATTTGCCTAATGGAGTTAAAGTTGTGTTTAATGTATACACGATATCTTTAACACTGTCCAGTACGTATTCCTCTTAGCTAGACATCATGCTAGTACTGGAGCACTCTTCTTCAGAAGATTTAGGAACGTTCGAGTACGTCTCATCGGGCTTGATTTCATTTTGTAAACCCTAACACTGCAACGTATACGAATAGCGATTTCTACTACGATTTCTCCTTTCTCCCATTTCCTCTTATTCATCTCTCCCTTTCACGTTTCAGCTGAATTTTCAGATTCTGTGATGCTTGCGCTGTCGACCAGAAGGCGCATATGCTGGTGCTTGGAAATATTTCTTCGCGTGATAGCTAGGGTGCATTGTCCCGCCCGTTAGTGTCGCTTCGTTGTCTTCTCTCGATTCTTACCCTCTATTGGTGTACAAGCGTTCAAATGGGAAACATTGGGGGCTTCTGCGGGTCTCTGTGGGCCTGTCTGCCTGCGGACCAGAGACCTCCTACGGCTCCTTCACCTCATCCCTGCCTACCGGAATGTACTCACAATAGATCAAGCTGGTCGCAGTGACGAGTTGTCCCCCTCCGATGAACACATCCTACATCACAGAGGATTGTACACTATATTTTTAACTTCAAGCATTCTGAACTAACAGATTAAAATTGAAAGCATCCTTATCAGAAAACACATCAAGGGTTGGCGTGTTTCGTTGTAAACCCTACCAACAAAGGCTTCCTGGAAATATGTGTAATGACAAAGTGATGACTACCATAAAATATTTTCATTCTCTGAGGTGTGAGTGACTATTCTCGCTGTAGTTAGTCTTCCGCTCTAGGGTTTTTAATATCGCACAAGGTCATGACATGTAAAGTGTCTCAGGTGATATTGACGCTTATGAGAAGACTTCGTTCTATTTTACTACAGACAACAGGACGAAACTCAGCACATGCAGTAATATGACTACATTTTTCATAAGAAATGCATATGAAACAAAAATGAATCTTGCAATTATTTTTAACGATTTACATTTCAAAGTTATTTTCAAATTCAAAAAAGTTAACATTTACATACAAATAAAAAAGTACTTCATTTATTATTTTGATACATCTCGTGGCATTTCAGTTGCTTCCTACAAAGGAAGAATGCTCTTCAAACATTTTTTTTAATGTCCGTCAGTCTGAAGGCTAAAAATTCCAAGTTCTTAACTGAAACATCAATATCAATACAATGAGTCTTATATTGTTATACATAGATATTAGCATAAAGCATATTCATATTATACAATTAGAACATTTCAAGCTCTAAAACCTTGCATGCCAAAAGAAAGATATTAACCTTCAGTGAAACACACTATACAAAATATGCGTAATAATTCACCTCAGATTAAAAGAAAATCTTGAAAGTAACAGAAAGAAAACGTAAAAATATAATGGCTGGCAAGTGTGGACTTACAGCTGCGAGAAATGCGCTATTTATCAGAAAAAGTAGGAGAGATAATAAGAGAAAACCAAAATTAAATTCTGACGTTTTATGACATTGTGAATACTTTATATGATATATTTTTAGACCACGTACGCATTGGATGCCAAACGTGATGTAATATTTTTTAGTTGCACCACGTATTGCGGGAGATATGTATTTTGGAGCGTTCGCCCGACGTGCAATACAAAGTTTCTGGTGGCCTTCGCCCTACGTTCACTTTTCCGGTGGCCATCGCCCCCACGTTTAGAAATCAACTTTGTATTTTAATGTTTATTTGAATATTATATATGTATGCCTCGGCTACGTCAGTAGTAATTTGCAGAAACACGTATCTCTTAGCAGGGGTAGTACGGCTAAAGAATGAAGGCTTACACAAATTATAATTTTTTTTACTGCACTCCTTTTATTAATCCTTCCAACGATTAAATAACACTTTACTGATATAGTATATATATATACCTTAGAGCTGTGAGATTATTGTTAAATACTTTTTAACACGTAAACATTATATTATTCTCGCCGTAATTAAATTTTATGCCTCACACTGAATACATATAAAATCGAACTGTTCGGGAACGCTTCCTTGTAGCATCTGACATGTACCGCCTAAATTCGTATATTTCCACTATTTCAAGTCTCTGATTGGCTAAGCCTACTCCAATAGAATACTTTTATTTAACTTAAGGCTTTTCTAGTTGTTGATTGGATATTTATAAACTGTTTTAAATATTGCATTATTGTTCCAAGAATTACTAGCAGCATTATTAAACTTTCTAATTTATTGTTGTCCGAAGGTTACCTCATTGTCAGCCACTTTCGGCTTTTACTTTGTAATTCTGTTTGCTACGAAAGGTATTTTGCTTCTATTCTCACAGCTCCTACATTGTTAAATTACGTAATACATTCACATAACATTATTATACATGTACATAATAATATAAACATAATAAAATGACTGTTAAATACATTTTATATATTATACTATACACATACTGGTTTTCGACGGGCTGTTATTTTTTAATATTATATAATTAGAATGATATTATTTAAGTGTTAAAAATACTGTCTCATATAATAAAATAAGAAACCACAATATCACACAAGGGCTAAATATCTATAGCCTACAAGATACAGTACGTTTTATTTAAAGCCAGTTTGTTCACACCATATGGCGTGTTCTCGATCCGCGCTTCCATCTTCCTCTATCTTTCCAATCATTATTATCCGTCACTTTTCTTACTTGTCTTATGCAATCACTCCGCACACGACGTAGTCTTCCTCTCTTCTTCCGTCGAGAAGGTTGCCAATTATGTAGCTTTAATGGCTACCTCTCCGGTGATATTCTTTGTAGATGGCCATAATAAATTAAATATCTTCCTTCAATTGTAACAATGATATTTACTGCTGTCATTTGCATCTACTCTCGTATAATTTTCAAATGTTTAAAGTCTATAAATAAGAGCAACGTTTTCTCCAGTAATCCATTTCCATTGTTTCTAATTTGTTTTCATATCTCTTGGAGACCTCTCACAGCTCAATTCATACAACGCAATACCTTCAATTATTGTTTTATACATTGATTCTTTAAATCCCTATGAATAGCTTTGTTCCAAATTATGGAATGCATTTGTCTTATAGCTACACCTCCTTTTTGAAGCCTTCTTTGATTTTCAGTCTCACTATCCTATACATTTGTCATTATTGTTCCTAAGTACTTATACGTGCTACAGCACTTAAGATTGACCCATGTTCCATCACTATGTTGCTTCCTAATTTTCCAAACACCAGTTATTCCGTTTGAATTAAATATCTTTTTAAACCCAGTTTCCACATCCTTCTTTTAGTTTTATGATCGTCTCAAAATTTATTAAATAGGGCGTATTCTTATTTATCTGTATACTCATTGAAGCAATACGTTTTGAGTAGCTAAATCAAATTACAACCATATGGAAAATAAATATTAATAACAGAAGAAATAGTATTGAAAAAGACTGGGAAGCGAATGTTACTAAGTGTGAAGAAGGGTTAGTGCCATCAGCGGACGGAAACGTGTGATTTTTCCCTCTATTGTTAAGTGTCCCGTTAGGTTGCCTGGAACGCAGATGTGTGGAAAAGGGTCAATGTTCGCGAAAGCAAGATAGCTTTAGGCATCCAATGAAAGAAGCTAGAAATTAGGTGATAGTGGAATGGGGAGATAGAAAATTTGAAATAGAGAAACAGGACAGTTTAGAAGACACACTTCGTCGTGATAGTTCCGCGGAAATGGTTCTTAGAAAATGTGTCGGCGGATAGGTGCAAAGTTATGAAGCGTAGCAATAAGGAAATACGCGGGTGTATTTCGAGGAAATATCAGGAATCATATTTTAAAACGGTGAAGGGAAATAAACGAGCAGGAAATACAAAAGTCGTATTCACCACTAACCCGAGATCCAAGATCCATGCAAATCCCTGAACTAGTACCGAACCCGTTACCCTTCCTGAAAATCCCGTACCACCAAATAGCCACGTACCCCCGTAAAGAGGAGAAATCTCGCCTCAAATTGGCCGCCCAGCGTGGGTCTAGAATAAAACCGACGGAAATAAATACTACCGCAACATGGAGCCGGATTTCGTTCTCCAATTCTTCAAAGCCTTGGACAGGAACACTTTAAACAACGTAGGTGCTAAATAACATATTTGGCAATGTCCTTTATCCATGGTAAAACCAGTCAGAGAGTGTATTTCCAAGTTTGATATAACCCGCATTTCCTGAATGTGGATTTCTAATGCAGTTATTTAAATGTTTTTGACGCCTTGATTTTTCATGGTCTCCCACAATTTTAACATCGGAATACTATCATATGCCATGTGCAATTCGACATGTAATAAATGGGTATCTATATTGTGCGTTAGTCAGACAAAATTCTAAATTTAAAAGAACACCAATGCCGTCACACTGAAAGAATGGAAATTGACATAATACACAACGCCGAACCACTATCTTAAGGTCCATAGAAATTTTACGCATCTTCTTAGAGTCGGAATGAGCAATTCTCTTGAAATGCAAAATGTTTTACAAGCTAAGTTTGTGAAGGCCACCAGTAGTTCAAGCACAGTATCGTGAGATTTTTTGCGTACAATTCATTTAGTCCTAAGCTTTCTGTTTTAGGAACATTAACCTCACCTTGTACATTACATCCAAAACAAGCTTAAAAGACTGTAATATTCCGAATATTAAGGCAATACGTTCAAAATTATGGCTTTTAAAGACAAACATCCAGTGTAATCGAAAGATTGTTCCAAAGGGTCGAAGTCCAGGAAAGTAATTTTAAATAATTGTACTTGATACTTTTTAAGTAGAAAAGGGCATTCTAATATAAATAAATTCCAGACAGTATGTGGAACTATGCAAGGAAATTTACAAAAGGTAAGAAAAGTATCAAATATAGAGCTCTAGAGATTTATGGCAACTTCAACAACATTATATGACTGTGAAACTTGGGTTCTAAGGAAAAAAAAACAGAAATATAGAACTCAGGGGGCGGAGTTCCTTGACAATTTAAGTGTTGCACCAGACTTCATGGGATCAGAAGTGAAGAAATAAGAGATATAGTGCAAGTAGAGACTTTATAGATAAAGTAACGAACCATACACAAAATGGATTGAACATATGAACAGAACGGCTGATAAGAGACACCCACAACTAGCCCAGTACTACCAAGCAAAAGGACAAGCTATTGGATGGCCTTGAAAACGTTGGTCTGATGTTTTGTGAAGCCGGAACAGGTAATCATCTAATCCTTGAAATGATGATGATGAAGAAAAAGAAGAAGAATAAACAGTTCTAAATAGCATTTTCTGATTACATTTTTTCACTTTAACTTGCTTTACCATTTTATGAAGAAGTCTTGAAGTTGAGAATTTAAATTATTACGTACGTTAAAAAGGTTCAACGAATTAAATGGTTGAAAAAATATACCTCATGCTCAAAACAGTTATTTAGGTCCGGCAATAATCCCCGTGTTTTATGTTACGTATATGCTGACTTCAAAGTTAGGTACCGTAACGTGTATAAAAGGTGGCCCATTTGCCCAGATCGCAATATAGTTTTTCCATCCGTAAGCTTTCCACCTTCAGGTTGCGCTGATCGGCTGGCTGCTAATTGATTATTAAATGTTTGTGTAATTGTTGGCCGCCACTGTGTATTACAAGTTTTGATATGAATAGAAGACAAGAGATTGTACTGGGACTGACATTAGCATTGTTATGGGTTCATTGATTTCTATTGCCCGGCTAACTAATAACTCTTGCGGCGACTCCAATTGTATATATGTTTCACGTGGGGCGTTATTAAGTGGGCTGTCGAGGTTCAAGGATCCTGTCTTCTTTCCCGTTCTCTACTTCCTCCGTTGTGGTGGAAGATTTTAACCTGCTGGATCCAATGATTCTAATCTTCTTCTTGCCTCGGCTGCTGTCAGTATTTTAAATGAACATGGGACCTCATGAGTATGGTACGTAGGAAAGAATTACTATAATTGAAGACACAAGTTGAATTTGTAAGAAAGTAATTAATTACTTTGTAAAGAAATGAAAAACTCATTAACACGTTGATCTTTTACACTTTGTTGAGAATATATTTAATGAACGCATTTCCATTGCTCGTGAATTATGTTGTTTCTAAGTGAATTACTAATTATCAATGTTCTTCCGTCACTAATGCTACATTATACTTAGTTAATTTCGTCACTAACTTTACTCCGCTCGCGCCCATGATAAACACTTAACATTATATTATAGTTTTCGGCGCGGAATTCTTTCATGGATTGTCGTAGGTTCATCATGCAACTGCAGTCATCAAGCGACTGTGGGTTTTCAAGCAGCTTATATAGGCTAAGACTTTGGCGCTCTGAAAATTATTTGAATTTTTCTCATTGGTTTCGTGGAACCGCGAGCTATAAATTTAAGTGAAATTGGAGGTATTTTTCACCCTCCTGACTCGTTCTCGTCGAATCACGTGGTTGGAAACAATGAAAACTTCCCCGGTTTCTTCGTTCTGCTGCGATTTCTGCACTTGGTCAGGATAAGTCTTTCTTACTCTAAAGATGAATAAAAGAGACTTTTCACAAGGAAGGCTAGCGCAACTTTCTCTTCGTTTTGTGTGTTCGAAGCAAAAATCTAACGAAGCAGTGGAATATTTTGTGCATCTGGTTACATAAGTACAACCGATTACATAACATTAAATAAAATACATACAGATTATTTGCTACAAAGCATAATTATAACATTGTTATTGATATGCTTACATTGATAACGGCATAATTATGAGCTGCGGATAAATACGTTAAAATACGATAAAAATGTTTCACGTTAATTAACTATATTATGGGCACAATAAGGTTTGACAGTACCCGATTTATATTTATATCTGTATATACGATAAACCTATTGCGTAGTGTACGGGTTTTGGTTGGAAAATATTATACGTTTTGACTTAACACTTTTTCTGATAATCACCTAAAAGTTATCTGTCCGCTCCTACTGTTGTAAACTAACTCGTCGTTATTCTTAAATCTGCCGTCCTACAAAATTAGTGGTGGTTAATTACGCACTTTCTGAGACAACATCGCGTAGTTATCCGACATCACCGAAATCTAAGATGGAAGTAATTTTATTTCAGTTGAGAAACCTTAGCGTGGCTTGTCTTCTTCCACATACAAATTTGAAAACTTACTCTTACGTGCTTCTGATTGGCTAACTTTTATTTTTTAAATTTATCTACACACTTCTATTTGCTGCTTCAGAAATTACATGACTTATATACAGCTGACTCCTAAGCTTTCAACATTTTTCCACCCTCATCGCTTTTAAGCGTGAGTTGCTTTTATTACTGGTCCTGACCAAGGACGCTCCCCTTCAATTAGCTTTTATGATTTTGTTAATTGATACTTTCCTGCTAGGTTCTGACACGCAACAGCTTTCTCTACCGGGTGAGTCTTCTCAGCCTGCTGATTGAGAAGCCATGCAGTCCCGGCTATGCCGTAAACACTGTTCACTGCGTCGCGTCGTATCAATCTCGACCGAAAAGACTGCTTTGCACCGGCGTACATGCAGGGACTTGCAGTGCGCTTTGATCTTCAAAAACTGAAGGTCCCAGGTTCCAATACTGCCACTTGAAGGCACTTTTTATGTTTAGTAAATTTAATGAGAATGATAGTTTGGCATGGAAGTGTTGTTTACTTAATTAATTTAACTATGAGAATTTCATTAAACACAAATTGTTCCTTGTTAGAATATCCTTTTATGAACATCATAAATAAATGCAAGAAATGAATAAAAGACTCACTTATTCGCAGACGTGATTTGAACTTCCGACCTTTACCATGACTTTCGAGCTTGTTAACCATCGCGTTACTACAGCACATTAACAGCAAGCACCATCGTAGCCCTAATCAGCGGGCACCTGCATTTCGCATCGTTTGTAAAATGAAGGGTTGCCTAGTTTACAATCCGCACGATGAGAAGTCTCACGCGGTATATACAGTAGTTAAAATATCCAGTCACTAATATTACCTGATTTCCTATATATATACACTTTACAAGCACACGGTTACCTTCATTAGAATATTCCGAAAATATGCTTTAAAATAAGTACAAACAATAAATGCTGAAATTAGTAATTAACATAGTTTTTAACTGACACTGACACTGATAAATTAGAGTCGTAGTGTAAGGTAATTGTTTATGTACCTAATGTTTATGAGTATAAAAAATACTTCCACATTTGATTCTATACAGCCAGTATCAGTTCTATAGATGACAGGATGAAAAACTACTTAGTCACATAAAAACGTGCCAGTGAACATGTTATAATCGATTAGAAACTACGGAGTGTTTTGGAAACCGCCACTAGAAAGAGTTCCGCTACAATTGGACTCAAGAAACGGCTAGACCAACACACCCTTTTGAGGAAACGGTAAACAATTATTTGCATTTCTCCTTAAAGTGGAAGACCACTGCGGTATTTATATGAGAGATTTCATAATTAACAAGAGTTAAAGTTATTGCCACCATCGAACGTCAGTATGAACACCGACATTAAGAAACCGTTGATTAGCATGGAAATAAAAGGTTTAAATGTATTAAAAACAACAAAAAACAAAACCTTAACCTTGGTATCTATTTATACTTTTTGTTATATTATTAATTTTTGCGTCAAAATTTAACGAAGCATGCCTCATTTGTATTCTGCTAGTGTGAGCATGGGCAACTAGCTTTTAATCTTTCCCTTCAACAGTTCGGCCCTATTTTTGGGGAGATAGATCCAGTAGTTAAAATAATGCTCAAAGAACAGAGTTGATCTCGCTGGCAGAGGTTGGGGCTAGATTTGTCAGCACCAATTTAAGCAGCTGCCCCCAAGATATGTGATTATGATTTATTAAATCTGATCTACTAATGAGGACAGTTTGAATTATTTGCCTCTTCACAGCACAAGGTAAGATGGTGATGCGCTAAGAAGTCATGTTTTTGTATAAAATTTCACGTCTATGGACGCAATGAATGAAATTATTATTAACAAATGGTCAAATTAACCAGAATTCAGAGAGTTGTTCTATCCTACCTTGTAAATTATTTAAAATTCAATGACCGAAAATATGAATTTTGATATGAGGCACCTTCTCAAAAGTTAGAAAGTCTTAGTAAAGAGTTTTTATTGGATGTTTAATTCCTTTTTCCGCTTTAACAATAAAACAAAAAGTTCGATGTGTTACATTCACATGACTTTTTACTCACTCTTCTACAAACCATTCCTGCAGGACTTCATAATTCCATCTACTTCTTGTTAATTCAAATATACTTCAATTCATATTTGATTGTACTATACAGTAGGTAAAACGATTATCAGATTTTTAAAGATCATGCCGCTTTGTGGTGGCTTTGAAATTTCATGCTCTTTGCATGACCACAAAAAAATAAATAAAACAAATTGTGTCTTCCCAGTTGAGAGGAGTGTATTTGAAAGTTTAAACCTATAACCCAAAATATCTCGGATATGGTTAACTAATATTCATATGTCATAAATTCTGTCTTCAACGAGCTCTACATTTATGTTAGTAAAATTTGTCTCTTTCCCATGGTTTACTAATTACACGAAATTCATTCAGAATGAGCAGGAGTCCACAGGCAATTCCCAAAAGATGTATATTCTTTTTTGTCATCAAATATCTTTTCAAGATATGGTATTTTAATTAATGCTATTAGAGGCATTCTTGAGAACATAAAACCATTTACATATAAAGGGCATTTTGATATGGGAGAGTTCTCTTGAAAATATTTGTGTCACATCCTTGGAAGATGCTGAACTTAAATAAAGACAAAGGTAAACGTACATACTGACGAAAGGAGGGACCCCCAAAATCGAAGTAGAACACAACACGCAGGACATCCGGCCCCTTGTGCTTCTACTGTCGCCCTTGGTAGGGATGGAGAGACCCGAAGGGCGACTAGATCCGGATGAAGACAGGCGCATGCATAAACGGGCTCCCTAATGTTTCCAGATGGAATGCATCCGATGCCGGCCGGGCCCACCCCTAACCTCCGGTGTCCCCCGAAGGAGCGCCTAAGAGTACCCGGAAGCGGATCCTAACTGAGCTGGAAGGATGTCAGAGTGCACAGCCACCCTCCGAGCACTGTCGCCTGGTAACCCTGAAACAGATGAAAAGGAAGATGATGTGTACAGATATGAGAGGCAGGAAAGTCGTGGTAGAAGATGAATCAACCCAGCATTCGTTTGCCGAAGGGAAACCACAAAAAACCATGAGTGAGAGAGTGCGGTCCCCGGGGATCGATCCCGAGACCTACAGAACGGTTACCTAGCTCGGTGCTGAACTTTATATCAACTTTGGTAGTAATCACGTTTTCGGTTTTGAGTTATGCTGTTCACACACCCTTACATACACAAAACCTCTGCACCGAATTTTTTGGGTGGAATACAATACTTCCCCTGCTTGCACTATGTAATAGTAGAGAAAGCACAGAAATGAAATCCCTGCCTCATATGTAGCACACATTTTCGATAGAGATACTACGTTTTCCTGAATGTCTTTGAACCTTGGGCTTATGGTCGCAACGTTGGGTCCGCTGTAACCAAGAGAATATTACATATATTTTGGTCGGATACGTTTCCGGGTATAAAAATCAATGGATAGATATTCTTTCTTTCTCCAATTTATTTTTGTCGAAAAGTGTCATCTATCAGAATATTTAAACGTTTTCAATCCTTTTGTTTTCCCTTCGCAAGATCTCGTAACGCCGCTTGAACTCTTTCCTCCTAGCTTATGATACTAATAGTCTGAAGTTGTTAGTTGTTGTTATGCTTAGTTGTGATGCATTTTCTGCTCAATTAGAAGTCGTTATTGTCAGGAATGTGAATATCATTGATAGAAGAACATTTTTAATACAATAATACTTCATAAGATATATATTATAGGAATTGCCAATGAATAGAGAACGTAGGGGGCGTGCAGCACATCGCATGTGGTGCACCGTCTCCTTTATGTTGAGAAGGTACAATACTGCTGTTTTATTTCTCGAAACTTGACATTGATGTGCATTTTTGAGCACCGATACCCGATACTCAGTTTACAAAAAGGTCTAAGGCAATAGCTTGTTCACTGAACTACTATGACACATTTTTAGTTTTCATTGTAATACCATATATAACACTTTTGTATTATACGCTAATTCTCCAACTGCACCAGCTTTGCAGTCGCCATTCGGCAGTATTTCGTTTTCCGTTTTAATACACTTCCGGTTTATATCTATCTCCTATTATCATAGACAACAGTAGCAGTAGTAATAATAACGCAAAATAATATGATGATGTAATTAATGGAAATACATAATTACACTCTGAGCTGATTTTCAGTGTAATTCCTTATTTAATCTAATGCACCTAATGTTGAAAGCAATAGACAGACTATGCATTGATTCTTTTCAAATGTTGTTAGGTTTATTTTTATAAGGTTAGCACCCTTTAACCGGTTAAGTCATATCTGACAATGAAAGAAATGATGGTCAAATGAGCCCTGGGTGCATAGAGCTTAAAGTTGCCCGACATTCGTCTTTTCAGGATAAGGGAACCTGAAAACCCCGGAAGAAAACCTTATCCGTGTAACACCCGTAACCGAGATTCGAACTCGGGACTCGCTACCCTCACACTATAGAGGCGGGCGCATTAGATTTTTACGGAGGCGGGAAATGTTTACATTAATTTTACGTAAACTTCACCCTATGAACAATGTAATATGCTGCCTTGAATTTTATGTATTGTGTGACTTTCCACCCCGTTCTGTTATTAGTAACAACCACTTCAAATAATTCCATTTACATTCTAATATATCTGCTGTACATTATCTATTACATGGATTAAAAACAAAACGCTAACGCAACTTGTCATATAATACACAAAGTGCGCTACGCTTACAAGAGTCTCTCAGAAGCTATAGACTAGCAGACTGAAGGAAGGGGAAAACAATCAAATACTGATTTATCTCATGTATGAAGTTTGAATTTGTTTCTTCTGAGTTCATCAATCTAGAGCAAGTAAGGTACCAAGCTAAGCGACTGCAGAAACCATTCAGTGTGGTTCTTCACCAAAACTGGCTTCATTCACATCTCAGTTCACACTACATATTATAAGAATACCGTTATTCCTTCCTTAGGTTTTGCATGATTTCACCTAAGGCGTAAATAAGGGGCTAGAATGTTATATTGATACACCTAAGAAAAACATCATAGGTGGGAACAAATAACGATGTATTTAGCAATGTGATACTGCTAGGCAACAACTAAAAGTCTCATCTGCGCTCTACTCCTTTCGTCCGAGACTTGCGCAAAGTGAAACGCAGCAATTGCCGATAATAGTGTTTGGAACCAAATAGGGTAAACTAAAAATGTGTAAACACCGAATAATATCGAAAAGTTACTAAAAGCGTTAGACTTACTTAGATACCACCTAGTATAGTGAGGACGGGACTATCAGCAGTATCGGGGCGCCACCCCTGTAACTATATATTATCGGCTTTACCTACAGAAATACCGGGCGAGTTAGCTCCGCAGTAACGTGTGAGGCTCGCATTCGGAAGCCCCGGATTCGGGGTGCTTATAGTTTCCTGGTGTGTGGCGGTGCTAGACAGATGGCACGGAGCTTTGTTCCAAAGAAAAAATATTCACCGTAGGCACTAGAAGGCTTCTTGATTGGACGGGTCGTTCATCGCCCTTCCAGTAGTAGGACGGGTCTTCGAACCCGGGACTGTTAGGAACCTCCGAGCGTCTCTGTGATATATAGCCTCCTGTGGTTACTTAACTTCATTTCCTCCTCCTGGAGGGTCCTAACCGCAATAGTTATCCCGTAGATCTCAGCACGCGAGGTTGTATACCCTATACTTTGTCGCAGTAGTCTGTTTTTTTTTACTTGGCGCCTGTTATTGTTTTACTATTTTGAAATTTGGGTTCTTTGTCCTCCGGCTAGCTGTTATTACTCAGTCCAGCAAATATCTCTTGAACAGGGTGTGTAAACGGAAAGGAGTTGTTACTAAAAGATAACACTGATAAAAGAATTTGTTTTTACACTTTTATTGCCGTCACACTTAATTAATTTCACATATTTATTCTTGATAAACGACTGACTGAAACTGTTATATTTTCGAATGTAACTACAATCACTTATTATTTGCCGCGCACTAATAATTCGCGTATTTCACAGTTTGTAACTAACATTACGACGCGAGAGATTCTGTAGCGTAACGTGTACTTCGTGAATGCTTCCTTAGAACTACCTAACGTGTAACTCGCGAGAGAGATTGCTTAGAACTGCGAGACGTTTACCTTGTGAATGATTCTGTAGAACTGCGCGATACTTGCCTATGGCTCAAGAATTTATACTCCCTCATCCCGATATGCCTAAACATTATAATAGAGCTGCTATTGGTTAATAAATTGCGCCAACATTAGCGTCTATTTTATAAGCCAATCAAAATTACAAACACATATGCTCTAGGCAAGATATTCCCTCCATTTCTAAAGAAAGGCACGCTACCCTGACGTCATTTGTTTGTCTCTTCTAATTGATAAACAACTCATCCCATCGCTTCATTGTTACCCGCTCCTATTGTCAGTTTCAGTGAGGCCGTGTAAACTTATTTCCTAACAATGCTTATGGCTAACAAACATCTAAAATCATTGTCATATAATAATGTTAATTTACACTACAATCACTCTGGCATTCACAGTGTTGTGATATAAAATACTGCCTCAACTTATAACTCATTATGAGAGGGTAGATACATTAGATTAACATGTTATACACTCTCATACATGTTCCGAAAATTAGTGTTTTTCTAATTCTGGAAAGCACAACGAAATACGCTGTTTAAAGAAAAATTTCCTCCAGCACCTGGGGAACGCACCTGGAAAAAGTGGTCTAAGAATCAGTACGATGATCTCTGGAGTGCAAAAAGTCTTATTTTATATTAATACTTGCGACAGTGTATTTATTTCTCGAGATAAATAATGTATTTCAATGTTATGATAATTGATAAATGCTTAGTAACTAATACCGTTTTGATTTGCTGCTGATCTGGTAGGTCAACCACTATCATATCACACAGATTCGGCTTCAGGAGACGTGTATCACTATTACTGCAACAGCCGCTCTTTAATACCAAACTAAGAGCAATGGAAAATAAAATTTCAAGTCCTAAGTTTCATTTGAAATTAAGAGCCCATCTAAAATGTTACAGTTCCTGAAACAAAAGTGAGCATGGCTACTTAATTTAGTGGCATAATAACGAAAGGTAACAATAAACCACTGCCTGTGGTGGTATAAAGCCAACCTGACAAGAACAGATGAAACTCTTTTCCTTTTTTCACCCTCCTGTGCTCCTCATTTTTTGCAGTACCTTTCAACCACTCAGTTCTTTTCATGGTGTCACATTTCCGTGCTGATGGAGTAAGGCTTGCGTAAGCAGTGTGTCTAGTCTGTCTGTCTGTCTGTCTGTCTCTGTAATCAGAAGACTGGAGAGCGTGTAACGAGGACGCCAGCTACGTGCCCAATCTCGCCCCGGGTTAGTCACCCTTCACTTGCTGCAGCAAGTTCTACTTCACTCCATTAAACTGTAGCATTTCCCTTTCCTCAAAACTCACACTGGTTATTCAACCTCCCCAAACCGTCACCAAAAATCAGCAAACATGGTGATGTTACACCCTTATACGATGACATAATAACCTGTTTCCGTTCACTGCTTCGTTTTAAGAGGGAGATCTACGAGTAGAGCCTTGCAAGACTAAATAAACGAGTACAAAATAGATGCTCAATAGTAGAACTGAATCCCTGAACAACTCGGGTACATATATATTTGTTAACCTAGCTGTTTAAATTGCACGAGTGAATTTGGTCAGCAGAACGGCATGGCCGACCTTATAGAATAAGTCCAAATGATGAGCCAAGATACAGCACAAATAATATATTTATTTAATTCATATTCTCTTATAACGAGAGACAAGCATTTCATCTTTCAAGAATTACCAATGTTTTAGTTCTCTTACGTTATGATTAAGGGTATACTAAATGATGAAAGTTGCCAATACGTTACAATTATTCTAGATGTTGTGCAGTCTTACTAATTGGAATTTCCTCTATAATTTTATATATTGTCTCGAAGTTATCACATGGATGGCGTCGCCGACTCATCATGAGGAGAAATAAACAGAAACGCT
Organism: Deroplatys truncata; assembly: GCA_030765065.1. Taxonomy (NCBI): domain Eukaryota; kingdom Metazoa; phylum Arthropoda; class Insecta; order Mantodea; family Mantidae; genus Deroplatys; species Deroplatys truncata. The sequence continues at coordinate 175,495,399 of CM060981.1, forward strand.
CTCCCCCGAAATGAACTCCAGAAGCGCTATCGAGAGATAAGGGATTTTTCTGCAAGCTTCTTTTCCCCCTCTCACGAAGCTTCCAGGAGCTCTCGCAGTTGTATATAAGCGAACTAATGAGTGTTTTTCTGATGCGACATAAAGGGCTGGTAACTCAGTGCGTTCTAGAGTGAGGTTATGAAGGCAGTTGCGACGTACAGTGAGCGCTGCTACTGCAACCTATTAGGGAGGTCTTGTAATCGATGCCCCAGTGAGTGAAGCGGAAGGAAGAAGAAGCTGCTTCGCGTTTTTCGTGGCGCCACTAACCGAGAGGAGAAGTGGAGTGATAGTGAAAGCTGAACTAAATGACATCAGTGAAGGGACAGTGAAAAGTGAACAAAGTACAATATTCATTAACATTATAGGCACAATCCTTACTTTTTGTATTATAACTTTTTCACTGCCGCTTCACTAAGTTCTAAATGACACTTCGTTAAAGCGATCCACTTTTTCCGAACGGTTCACTCACTGGGTAGTCGAACACAGGACTTTTCCAATATCTGGCGGAAGCAGCACTTATTAGTCGTCACAGCAGTCCTCAGAAACTCGCTCAGAGAACAGCACTTTTCGTCGCACTAGAGATGCTCTCGATAATTCGCTCCTGTTTAATTCCACTCGATCACGCGAGAACTCTCACTTATAAAGCAACTGGTTAGAGTTTCAAGCGAAATTTTATTCAGAATTCTTATACATTATTATCAAACCTAAGTATCAATGAGTGTTAATAATCATTCAATGTGTGTACTGTTCATTTCCACATAACTCTATACATATATACTTCATAGTATGCCAAAAACATGTAAATAAATAACTATTAAAAGGCAACGTAATGGATATGTGAGTTAAAGAAGAGAATACTTCAAAGTTAAAAAGAAAACCAGACAGCGAAAAGAACAGAAAGCGTTAAGGGTGACGCTCCGTTTAAAAATTCGAAGTAAAGTCACGATGGTGAATAGGGCCTATAAGAATTCAGGGCTTCGGAGTTAAAATTTCGAAGATACAAGCCATGCGTAAGGGTAGCCAATAAGAAAACAGGAAGCTTAAAATCTTCTAGAAAATTGAATAATATATCATTTTGAGAATTATGATAGCGAACTACCAGTTCTATCTAAAGTGTCGTAGGATGAATCCTTTCTGGTTGACATTAGAATTTCGCGCCAAATAAATAGTTTCCTGATAAATTGTGGTAACCCAGTTCTATTTGAAGTTTTATACAATGAATCTGTGATAGTAGAGATTACGAAATCGCGCCAAAGTATTATGTACGTGATAAACTGAACATACTTGCTAAATCAGCGATAAAGAATATAGTGGATTAACAATAATTATCAGAAAGTGCTCAGTATACATAATCGTTATCACTAAGAAAAAGTGTTCATATAAAACTTCAATGGTGCTTATAAAATAAAGATTAATCATTTGAACATCGCTCTTCAGTGTAATAATTTCACTCCTTCAACCCTTTCATACGACGCGAACCCCATAATTATATTCTACTGAAAACATTATTAAGCAGAAATGGACATATTCGCCATTAATAAACAACAGACACAGTGAAAGAGCAGAAGAAGATGACCAGAGAACTGCTGCATCTTAATATGAGGTGAGAACGGCGGCAAGTTCCAGAACGTTCTAAAAGGGGAAACATCCAGAAGATTCTCGTTATCTGACGTTAGCGCTTCTGGAGGTTACCTATGCTGGGCGAGAGCGCTACCTATCCTTGTTTATCTCCGATTCCCTAGCGCGTACCTCCGAATAACCTTGGGACGTAGCCGCTGAGTCACAATATTGTTTAAACGGTCCACTTCTCTGCCACTTCTAAGAAAAAGATTAAGGGAGATTTCTGCTCCTACACACTTTGGAGCAGAAATTTAAGCCAATGTTTTCAGAGAAATTTTACTCTACGAATTGGTATTACTGTTAAATATATCATAACATTAGATTTCTCTTCTTGTAAATATATGGGATTTCGTTTTCTCCATTGTTGTTTTGAACAGATTTTTCATTGAATAGCATTTTCTGATACAAACGACGCGTTTTCTCAAAAACTATTGAAGATGGCTGAATTAAATTTTAGGATGTTAATACAAGCTCCAAGTGTTGTTTTGGATTTAGTTTAGTCGTAGTAATGGTTTTATTGTTTAATTGTGATCAATTTGAAACAATGTATGCCATATTTAAGAAAATAATCCTATTTTCCTTAAGCAAAGGTACAAATGAAACTACACCCGGGAACTAAAGGCATATTCACCTTCATTCTGAAAAAATTCAGCCTGATATCTGTAATAGTTTTCCAGATAATAGGTCTGGAATTTAATAGATTTAACACTTGCGTGATAGGGATTTTAATATCCCTTAAACACAGCCGCATTTTTATCACTTCATATAATCATTGTTTAAATGGTAATTTAAATTAAAATGTCATCATCATAATAACATCTGGACAGCTTAGAGAGCACTTACACAAGGAAAAATTTCTATTGAAGCAACTAATATAAAAACTCAGTTTTTTACCCCCACAGGAAGATATCTACTTAATTAATATTCAAATTCAAAATGTCAGCACATTTATACAATACGAATAAGGCTCATGTATTTTATACTTTTTCTACTACGTATAGTAAGTAGGGGAAGTATTGCACTCCACCCAAAAATTCGATACCGAGATTTCACAGGAAATAGATATTTTGAGGTGCACTGAATGCATTTTTGGAAACATGTCCGTGTGTGTGTCTGTATATCGTGTGTGTGTGTGTGTCTGTGAACAGCATAACTCAGAAACGAACAGTCGGAAAAACACCAAACTTGGTATTTAGGTTCAATATCTTCCAGAGATGCAACACAAAGATGCAACACCCCAAATTACCCTTTACATAGAACATTTTTCGAAAATTTTAATTTTTTCAGAATTGGCTCCAACGATTTTGAATAAAATACCATAAGTTTAAGACATTTTTAGAGCAAATGAATTGTATATCTCGAATTTTCTGTGAATGTCCCCAAAAGTATTCATTGTGAACGACCTTTGCATAACTGGTAAACCATAAGAAATAGACAAAACTGTACTAGACAACAAATGTAGATCGCGTTAAAATACACAATGTATGTCATATACATTTTTTGTTGTTGAGTGTACCATTTTGGAGATATTGCTTGTTATTCCCGTAAATTTTCCATTACTTATACTTTTTCTCAAATGGGAAATTGCTATTCTTTTTTTTGTCCTGTTAATGCAAAGAGAAAGGAATACTCCACATAGCAACCAGCTCTTATAATATTGAACTAACACTTAAAACCTACCAATTCCCCTTGCATCTACAAGAAAATTAGCAATAAGATTAACATCTCGATATCTCGATTAACACGAAGCATATAGAGAATAAGTGTTTGTAAAATAGTTTGTACAAAAGTAGAGAAAGTCATGTGAGTGTAACACATTATATTTTTACTTTCTCTACTACGTATAGTAAGTAGGGGAAGTATTGCATTCCACTCAAAAATTCGATACCGAGATTTCACCGGAAATACATGTTTTGAGACCTCCTGAATCCAAAAAAAGCATTTTTGGAAACATGTCCGTGTGTGTGTCTGTGTGTGTGTCTGTGTGTCTGTGTGTGTGTGTGTCTGTGTGTGTGTGTGTGTCTGTGAACAGCATAACTCAAAAACGAACAGTCGGATAAGCACCAAACTTGGTATTTAGGTTCAGTATCTTCCAGAGATGCGACACGAAGGTTTTCAAGAAAATCCCCCCACCCCAGACTACCCTTTACATGGAAGATTTTTCGAAAATTTTAATTTTCTCAAAAATGGCTCTAACGATTTTGATTAAAATATCATATGTTTAAGATAATGTCATGAGAAATGAAATGTATATCTCGAATTTTCTGGGAATGTCTCCAAAAGTATTCTTCATTGTGAACGACTTTTGCATAACTGGTAAACCATAAGAGATAGACAAAATTTTACTACACACAAAATGTAGATCGCGTTAAAATACACAACTTATGTCATATACATTTCTTTTGTTGAGTGAACCGTTTTCGAGATATTGCTTGTTATTTCCTTAAATTTTCCAATACTTATACTTTTTCTCAAATTCGTTATTCATTTTTTTATGTCCTGGACATGCAAAGAGAATGGAATGCGCCACATAGCAACCAGCGTTAAAATATTTGACTATCGCTTAAAAGCTACGATATTTCCCTTGCATCTACAAGAAAATTACCAATAAGATTGACATCTCGATATCTCGATTAACTTGAAGCATATGGAGAATAGGAGTTTGTAAAATTAGATTGTACAAGAGTAGAGAAAGTCATGTGAGTGTAACACATCAGATTTTTTCATATTAGGTGACTCTCTTTCTAGTCAATTTTATTAACATTTACCATAACTACGGTGTGAGTTACTAATCTCGTTTAAAACTTGCAAGTGCAAAACGTATTAGTCAAAAACTAAATATTTGATGAATACAACTAGAGAAACGATAGAACACAACCAATTAGAGGCATGACAGATACCAAAATGGTTGCGGCAATATTAATTAGTATCTCAGTTCTGGGGTGAATTATAACCTATATGCTGCATAATATCTTGTAGAAATTTCTATTAACAACATTAGCACGTATAGCGGAGGTTTAAGAACCACTTTTGAAAATTCCAGGGAAGTAAACTAAACTTAGGCTGAAACGTTTCCTTCCCCAACCTCATTTCCCAATTATCATTTAATTTCATGCACGATGATTTTCCACCACCCATAGTACTACATGTAGTAAGAACTGCGTTAAACAAAATTTTAAAATGGGATCACGCTAAAGCGCAAGCTAAAGGGACATATAAGCAAAATTTGGAGTGATTATGGAGTTCGCCATGCTTACAGCCCGATTAAAGTTTCAAATTCAGATCAGAGGAAAGTTCACTTTTCACCTCTAGCTTAATTCGTTGAGTTATATTTCATGTACTCAGCGAGGTTGCGCTGCAGTAACGTGTGTGACTCACATTCGAGAGGTCCCGGATTCGATCCCTGGCAACCGCCCACTCTAACCCCAGCTTTGTCGTGGTTTCCCCGCGATCGACAACGAATGTGGAATGGTTTCTTCTGTACAAAATTTCCTTTCCACCATTTCCCTTTCATTCCGTTTCTTTCTCATCTTTCAGGTGTGCTTTTAGGTTTCGTGGCGTATGGCGGTGTCAGATGCCGCAGATTATGCTCAATGGAAAGAGTTATCCCCGTGGATAACAGCGTCTGCTGTTTGATTGGTGGGTCGTTCATTGCCCTCTCTCGGCGGTTAAGCAATGGGACGGATATGCATGTTTGGAAATTTTAGGGATTTCCGCGCGTCTCTGTACCCAATGTGTCTACGGCCTGTAGCCTCATGTAGTTCCTTTACCCCATCCCTTTCTCCTGAGTTGTGATAGCAGCAATGATCTATGCAAGTCGCAGTGTACGGGGTGGTCCCCTCCGTTGAATCACCTGTACCTATACCGTTGAGTTATATTTCGTGTGAATGCTAACTCTAATATGCCCGAGCTTTGGTTTCTAGCAAATATGATGAAAGTGGGTTCGTTTGTGTTGTGAATTATGTAAGCCGAGTTATTGCAGAAGGCTGTGCCTGCTGTGTATCTGAAGTTCCAAATTTTGTGCTTAGCATTGATTCAAGATCTCCTGTTCTTATATGCTTGGAGGGTTCTGCGCCGTAACTGCAAGTTTAGGTTATTATTTAGGGTGATAAATTCTATAGCTACAAATTTTGTGAGCTGAAGCAGTGCTTCTAGATCATGTGCTGGTTCTGGTTGATTATGGCGGCTGTGCCTCCGCCGCGCGCGTTTCTGTGCTTACGGTGGACGATATAATTTAGTATGAAGCATGAGTTTCATGACAGGAATCCGGAGGTGAGGAGTTAGAAAAAGTCGACGAAGGTAGATAGGATGGAGCGGGTGTGAGATAGCTTGTCCATGAGCAGTTCTACTACATGGTGGCGTGTCTCCAGGAGATCGTCGTCCTTCATCTCTCATAGATTTTCCGTTGGAATGTACGCCGTGGATACATGTGACTCTCCCTCGGTGATTGTTGTGGCATCCTCTTCTTATGACGTGGCACCCTGGTCGGCCGGCTAGGCCTTCGAGCCGGATAGACCCGCGTCCGAGGCAGCCGGGACACGACTGGCTTGTGGAGCTATTGCGCATGGCCCGACCACAGGTGCTGCTGAGGGTGCTGAGCGCTCAGTGGCCCCTCTCCCGTTCTGAGCATCGTTCATCTCTCTCACACACACAAACACGCATTCTCACTCTTATTCATACTTCTAGACACTACAAATCATAGGGAATAAATTTCACTTTCTAGCCGGAAACCAAATCCAGGCAGCGCTCTGACCCCACGAACTCAAATACAGTCCCGCTATTTGCATCTTGTATAATATGTTGAGCTAAGGCTTGACAATTGTTAAAAACGACTTGTAATTGTTAACATATATGCAACATATAAAATTCCAGGATATAGTTTCTCACAATACTGTATTTTTACATCATTTACCTAATTAAACTTGGATAGCCGTAAAAGTTTTCCCATTTTAAACTATTTTAGCGCAAATTTTAAAAATGTTCTCCACCTCCTTGAAGACAGCATCTAATTCGAATTTCAAGATACTCTTTTGTCTGAAAGTGTGCTGGTGGAATACGATGACTAAATCTGTGTGATCCTGTGTTTCAATTCATTCCGGGTTCTAGCTCTCTGTGGAAAAGGTACGGTTTAACGCACTTCCTCAGAAAATAATTAAAAGTGGTAATGCCTGCTAATCTTCGAGGCCATAGCCTCTTCCATCGCATTGTACACCATGCATCCTGTTCCATTTCCGAGCAACTGAATGAGCATAATGTGTTTTGGCTCCACTTTTTATGAAATCACACTCTTATTGGTTTACTCACAATGAAAGTATGCACCTCTGAATATGCTGGTGAGTGACGCTTTCTGAAAATATCTGCATACATTCATTTATCCTTAAATGCCATCGCAAAGCCAAATATCTATATTGTAATTGCTAGTGACGAATTTTAATATATGGCTCCAATGTGTATAGTTAAGAAAAGCAAATCAGGTACACACCATTACAGTAGATTCTAAAGTATCAGTGCTGACCTCCACGTCGATAACACTTTTAAAGCTATACAAAGGTTCATCAATATGGTATTCAATGTTCTGCAGCCTCTGAGAGTGCTTAGTGAATAAGAACTGTACTCGGTGTATGCTGCGAGGAGGTAATATAAATTAAAGCTTGTTTGACAGCATAGAGCTCAGAGGAGAAAACACAAAACAAGTCTGGAAGCTGGTACCTATCTTTAGCATCCGGAGTAATTATAGCACAGCAATTAGTCTGATCAAGTTTCGAGCTTCACACACACACACACACACACACACACACATATATATATATATATATATATATATATATATATAAACATGTACTTAGCACATATGTTACGGACTTTTATGGATTACTTGGTACGTTTTCCTGGTAAGTTCTCATATTCATAATAATTCTGGGGGTGGTTAACTTTCAGGATGGAAAATCATGATGATCTCTCGTCATTATTGAAGGTATTTTAATACTAAGTTCAAGTATGCCTTTTCAACTGTAAGATGAAAAGGTAATAGCTGATAGGAAATAGTTCTTTGGCGTACTTGTTTTTCTCTTTCCGAAGAAGGTGTATCGATGGGTTTCGGAGTTGGGTCTTGCAGCAGTCTTTATGGTGTAATTTAGACTTTGTGCTATTATGCGCAATTCTAATGGCGGCTCTTGAGCTTCCATTTGTAAACTAGATGTAGGACTGATCCGGTATTCTCCTAACGAAATTCATAGAGCTGGTGTTTGAATGGAGTTGAGCTTCTTGAGTATCGTTTTCAGAGCCATAAACTATGGCCCCGTAATCAAGTTTAGGTCTGGTAATACTCTGGTATGTCCGTATAGGTACATTTAAGTCTGCACCCCTATTTCGGTATGCTAGATTTCTAAGAATGTTTAATCGCTTAGTACATTCGTCTCTTAATGTTGGAATATGTGATTTCCAATTAACTGTTTGGTAGAGCGTTAATCCTGATATTTTTAGAGTTTTCACAACTTCAACATTTGTGTTGTCAAGGTATAGCTTAGGATTTTGGATTTTGGTTGGAGATTTATAGAAGCATACAGATATGGTCTTCGCTTTTTAGGGAATTTAAGTGCAATATCTTGAATCCAGTCTTGCAGATAATTTAATGCTTGTTGGATAAGTGCTTCTGTGCTTCAAAGGTTTTTTCCCCATGAAGAGAATCGTCTGCAAAGAGGAAAGCTTTGTTGGTGGTTTGACTTTATTCAGAATATCATTTATGGCGATTAAGAAAAGTATAGGGCTAATGGTTGAACCTTGAGGGAATCCACTTTGTAGCTGTACTTCTTCTGATAATGTTTGATTACATAGTCCTTTAAGTACATTCTTTTGTAGGAAGTTGCGAATGAACTGGAACATGTATCCTTTAATGTCAAAGCATTTTACTGATTTTAGTATATGACCATGTTGAATTTTATCGTATGCTTCTTCTATATCAGGAATTATTACTATTGCATGTTGGTTTTGAAACAAAAAGCCTTTCTATTTCCTTTTTCAGCATTACAAAATGGCCAGTAGTGCAGCTAAAACGACGGAAGCCGTTTTGTTAATTTTCTCCAGATTCCATACAATTCTTTTCGATACTATTGATACAAAAAGCTTGGATACAGTAGAGGTGACGGCTATATGTTTAATGTTCAGCTTTAGAGAGGTGTGTATGTAGTTTCGGATCAGGAATTACTATGGCAGCCCGCCCCGGATCAGGAAAGGTTATGTTTTACCAAAGATGGTTGAATATCTATAGAAGGTAAATGAATCCTTCCTGGGGAAGAAATTTTAATACCTAGTATTGCCTAGTCTGGGCTAGATGAATTACTACTTACTAGTGCTTCTAGGAGAGAGATTTTATCATTATAATTTACTATCCTGGGTGGGGAATTGTGGGTAAGCTATTTCCAACTGACCTGACAGAGCTTTTCTGTCGATGTCCCTTGAGATTGCTGAAAGATATTGAGCTAATACGTTGGTACCTATTTTTGAATCGATATATCGTTAATTCTAGGGTTTAATATGCCAATATTTTGGAATCCTCTTAGCATCCTATCAATTTGGAATGTTGTACCGTATAGGTTTTTGGGGAGTTTGGTTATTCATAGAAGATTATTTTGCTGAGTTTTACTACTTGACGTGCCTTTGCCCTTAATTTTAATAACTCAGTTTTGTTTTATGTTGTGGGTTGGCGTTTATACTTGTAATGAGCTTTATTTTTAGCTGCTATACCTATTTTGCAGTTTTCATTCCACCAAGGAACGCGCTTACTTAAAGTTACTTTTTCCTTATGTATACAGAAATCAGCTGATTGGGGTTTAAAGTTTATAAGTGCATTTACGTTTTGGTTGACATTGGATTGGTGAAACCTCTGGGGTGAGGTTAGCAGACACGACTAATTGGTAATATATGTCTTAAATTCATTCCAATTTGCATGCTGGAGATCCCATTTCTGTTGTGGGATAACCTTTAATTGGGTGTTATTAATGCGACTCAGTATTATGGGGCAGTGATCGCTGTTGTACAGTTCTTTTGACACTGTCTATTCATAATTTTCGAAGATATTTGGAGTGCTTAAAGTTAAGTCTAGCACTTGCAGTGCCATGGGAAATGCTAAAGTGAGTTTGAAGAAAGCCGTTTAGTAAAATTAGGTATTGATCTTCTAGAAACTGTTGAATTACTTTATTTTGTTAGTGAACTTACTATCTCATACAGAGTTGTGACTATTAAAATCTCCTAGCAGAATGACAGTCTTAGGTAGATGGTGTGTTGGTCGTTGTAGTTCTTGAGATTCAGTGAAGTTCTGCTCCGTAAATAAGGGTAGCGAATGAAGATCGAGATAGAGATGACATGCACAGAATGTATGTGATCGCTTCAAGCTGAGTGTTAAGGATTATCCGTTTATATACGACGTTGTCTTTAACATAGGTACACCTCCACTAGCAGGAAAGCAGCCATTTTTTTCTTGTGGAAAGGGAGATATCTTAGTAAAGAAAAAACGTGTTCTTGTTTGGAATTTGTTTCCTGAATACAAATTATGTCAATGTCGTGTTTGAAAATTAAAATTCTGAGAAATTCACTGTTGGCATAAAATTCATTAATATTCCACTGAAGGAGGTTAATTTTTTGGATGATATTGTAGGGAGCTCAAATCGGAGTATTCTTGCTATGCGCGATATTCTAGCTTTTCTACTACGATCTTTGATGTGAAATAAAGTTTCTTTGGCGTATTTGAAAGCTTTTCCAAGTCTGAGATATAGTCAAGGGCTACAGCTTTGATGTCGTGTATCCCTACTGTGTTATTTAAGAAGCTCGAAAGTTGTAGGAAAATCCAAACAGAATTCCTGAGGAGAGTTCTGTATTACCTCCTTAACTGGCATAAACATGTCACTGATTTTGAGGTTTAGTCTTTTGCTTTGATGCTTTTGTATGTAATGCCTACATGTCATTTTTTTTTTTTCGTCACTATTACCTTCTGATGAGTAGCAATTTACCTCAGATTCACTATTGCAGATTAAGCTTATTTTCTTGGGTGCTTTTACAGCAGATGTCCCACAGGTATTCGACATCGGTCTTTTTATACCTAGTTGCTTATTGGAAGACGGGCCAGTTTTCACTTCTTCAGTGGAAGTTATTTTTGTATCATTTGTGGAATCTTTAGGGGAGTGGTTCTGGAATAAAGGAAAGTCTGTGCTATTGAATTTTGCATCTAGTATTTGTTTCATCTGGCTTGTCTTTTGGAGCTGAAAGACACCCCTGAGCTAAATGACCTGTTTCTTTGCAGAGAAAGCAAGTGGGATTTGCTGAAGAGACATATACCCGGTATATTTCATTTTCAAAGGTAATTTCCAACTTTTCAGAAAGTTTCTCAAAATTAGTGGGTGAAGCGTACAGTCGCCTGCAAAAACTCAAAATGTGAGAAACTGCCGTTCGGTGATTCCTGCTTTGATGTAGGTAGTTTGGGAAATAGGTTGTTCTCCTATTTTCAATAGCTTTTCTTCTGGTTAGTGCGGTAGTCACCTCCTGCCCGAAGTCGTGGTTCTTGTTGATGCCCGTTGCTCACGGCTTACCTTGCTGCATCCTCCATGTTGGCTCCAGATGTTCGCAGTGTGCTGGTTCTCTGCATTTTTATCCTCGGCTAGCTGCAGTAATTTTCTTTAAAACTAGGTGGGAGCATGGACTTATCCTTGGTAAAGGAAGCGTAGATCTCGGGTCGTGGTAAAAAGGAGAAATAGACGTGCTTTGGTTACGAAAAGATGACACTGCAATTTCTTTTATTTAACTACTCCACGTAGTACACAACACTGATATTACCGCCGTTAAAATACTGTCCACCGCTGTTAAAACGCGGCGCGGATATGATACGAAGTTTAAATATGCTTATTATCTCTTTACGAGTAGCGGTTCTTAGGTGTGTTTCGAAAACTGTCTTCATTCACTTTTGGCGCGATATATCTCAAACATCCTGCAGCATCTCTCCCTGCCTGTAGTTTTGCAAAATGTTCCCTAACTAAATGACAAATGACCGACACATGACAAAATGCCAAAACGAAATGCCTCGAATTTGCTCCTAACAGATCCATTTATAGTCGCAGACTTCTGGGGCGGCTTCCTTCCCTATTGGTCCATTTTTAGCGCCAATCAACGCGTCCCACTATTTCGTATAAACTTACAGGGATCTCATTGGTCCAAGTTGAACATAAATCGCGGCTTTTCCTAAATTTACCGTTAAGCTAGTTGTCTGTCTCACTTGGTCACGGCGAGTTATCGAATAAAAGAGCAAAGGCTTTATACCCTCGCTGTATGAACAATGCCCCTGCGACCAGAGAGACATCGTAAAACTAGATTTTCTGCCTTCGAGGACACTGTTTCTGTGGCTAAAACATTTCGTCGTGGACAGTATTTTAACATTACGCTAAAATTATTTACATTAAACCATTTATAACTCTTCTAATATTAGTAATCTAGATGCATACATAACGTTAAATCACCCTTCTTAAACTATACAAACAGTATAACAAAAAGATACATACATAGTATGATTTAACATCAATAAAAATTAATTAATAAATTATCTATAATTACAGTTCTCGGGCTCGGCCTAGAGTTGCCGTTTCATTAGGTAAGACAAGGCATATGTTCGATCGTATAACTCTTGTGTTCTTGGTATTGAGAGGTCTATAATCTTGAATCGTCTCATTTATTGTGACCGAATTATACTTCTGGATTAGATCATTTAAGATGTTAGCAGGATCTGTTAGTTTACCAACTGCTAAAATGTAATCTTTTATCATAACATCATCAGATTCTATCACTATAGCTTGGTCCTGCTAGTGGCTGTTTGTGTTATTTAAGCATAAATGCTAAGCTTAGTTTCATTAGCTAACCTAGAGAAACTATTACCTTCCTGAGTATTACCTTCCATCTTGAGCTCCTGTAGTCAGCAGCCAAGGAAAAAAAGTTGTGAAAACAGCAAAAATCTATTGGAATCCAATTATTATTCTTCTGTTAACACTCCTATTAGTTGAATTAAATTAGTTTACATTATTTTAGCGTTTAAGTAACAGATTTAATGATATTAATTCACTAAAATATAGGCCAAAATCGTAGAACGATTTAATAACAGCCATGGCCTACCATGGTCCTTCGAAAATTCACTCTGGTCGCGGTACGAACGCTAGTTGAATGGTGGGGCTGCTATTTATCTGCTCCTGAGCTAGCAAATACTTACAGTACTTTCTCTACTACACAAAGTAAGTAGGGGAAGTGTTGTATTCTACCCAAAATTTCGGTACCGAGATTTCACCGAAAATAGATGTTTTTTGAGGTGCTCTAAATCCAAATAAAGCAGTTTTGGAAACATGTGTGTGTGTGTCTGTGTATCTGTTTGTCTGTCTCTCTACCTGTGAACAGTATAACTCAAAAACGAAAAGTCGGATAAATACCAAACTTGCTATTTGGGTTTAGTATCTTCCAAGGATATGAAAGGGGATATACCATATATATATATATATATATATATATATATATATCAAACAAGAATTGTGCATAATAATTTAATTCAGCAAGAAAGATGTTAGAATATTTAGCTGCCAAGAAATGTACAAAGCAGATTGTAATTTAGATAAGTAAGGGGCAAGCTAGCTAATTCAGATAAAAGGTAATTCTACGTAGAGCCCACCACCTTTCACTAAGCTAATGAGCAAGAAACTTGAATGACCAGAAATAGAAAGCGGCAGATACAGAAAGGAAAGAGACAGAAATATTGAATCTGCTTCCGGGCGCCTCACTGGGACGCGTGTGCGAAAAGTATTGGAGCGAAATATTCTCATACATAATAAGGTAACGCGATCTGAGGACCAATTAGAAATGTCGTTACATTCTAAGGCGCGAGGGTGAGCGTCACTAAATTTGGGTATAAAAGGGGGAAGAAAACCGCAGATTTTCACTCCCTTATACAATTTGTCGACACACAGTGCTAATCTCTGACCAACGGATGCACACACCGTGGGTGAGAAGCGCGTGCAGTTAGATTAGGCTCCTAATTTATTATGATGGGAATTGTTAAAGATGAAAATGCTAGCCGCCCATAAGTATTTTATTGATAATAAACCACATTTTAAGGGAAATGCAGTTTATTATAATTTGCCTCACCTACAAAAACCCTGAGATCAGTGAAACTATTTAGATAGGTAATTTATTAGGAATGAAAAAATCATCAGCCGCTGAGCAGAGATAGTCGTAGACTAGAACACTGCAGCAGAGGCCATCAACCAAGGGGACCAACGATTTCCCGCTACAGATATGAAACGAAGATTTTCAAGAAAATGCCTCCACCCCAGACTACCCTTTACATTTTACATGTAGCAATTTTTCGAAAATTTTAATTTTGTCAAAATGGCTCTAACGATTTTCACTAAAACAACATATGTTTAAGCTATTTTTACGGCAAATGAAATGTATATCCTGAGTTTTCTGGGTAGGTCCCCAAAAGTTTTCTTCAACCTGAATGACTTTTGATAACAGGTAAACCGTAAGAGATAGACAAAATTTTACTACACAAAAAATATAGATCCCGTTAAAACACATAATTTATGTCATACACATTTTTTTTATTGAGTGAGCCATTTCAAAGCATTCCTTGTTGTGTTTAATGTTTAAATACCTAAACTATTTCTAAATGGGATTTCGTTATTGTTTTTTTTAATGTCCTGTACATGCAAAGAGAATGAAATGCCTCACATAGCACAACCAGCTCTTAAAATATTTGACGATCGCTTAAACCCTTAATATTACCCTGCACCTACAAGAAAATTAGCAATAAGATAGTTTCAACAAATGTTTATCTCGATTAACATGATGGAGAGTAAGGGTCTGTAAAATAGTTTTTTCGGAAACTTGCCCTATATGTACCCATCCCAATATTTACATGGGAGAAAAAACACCAATTGGAACTAAATTATATATGTTGGGAAAGGCAAATTCCGAAGAAATTTTATGTAAAATTAAATTGTGTTTTTATAAAGGTGATGAAGTCCCTTTTAGGGTGGTTTAAAATGTTAGAATTTCTGGAAGAAAAATATTCGTGTTTTAAGAATAAGGCACCAGGATATCCCTCGATCCTGTCGACATTCGCGACGTTCGGCTTTGCCTATAGATAAATCGATTAGATACCGGGAACAAGCATCTTGCTCAACATACTTTAGCTAATAATGCACTGCTTTTACCACTTAGCAACTGCTCCACATCAAAGCGTTTATTTGCTTTGCATGAGGAAGGCACGTGTTTCAAGGTGACCACCCCGGGTTTAGATATCTGCACTCAACGTCTATTTGTCGCAGACGCTTGAGTTTAAGGTGTAGATATTACCAAACGCTACCTCCTGTTGTACTTATCTTTAATCCTGCTGTGGCAAAAACCATGTGGTCATAAGATCAAGTGCTTGCGAGGAATGTTAATTCAATATGCGTCGGAAGCAAAGGAGACAGAATCTCTAGTGTCTGTTCTCGCGTGTGCGCTTATTCAGAACAAGGCTTAATCTCTTGAATAGTGTAGAAATACGGAATTTTTTATAAGCTATAGTTTCCTGGGAGAATTTGTCTTTACTCTGTCTATCGAAAAATAACGCTTTGCTCTCTTGTCTGTTTTTCATTGAATCACATAGGAAAAATATAACACCCCTGGTACTCCTACTACTAATACTACCACAATAATAATAATAATAATAATAATAATAATAATAATAATAATAATAATAATAATAATAATAATAATAATAATAATAATAATAATAATAATAATTCAAAGGTCTACACAATTTTTGCCAAATGAATACTGTTGATATTTTCTTACTCCTTACCAGATGGAAGCTCTCTAATCAGCCACAATTTTCTTTCATCAGGCTACAGTTTTTCAGAAATTGGTTTTTCAATTTTCTGATTTCTACAAGATGGAAACTCTGAAACCAGCCCTTATTTTCTTTCATCGGTTTGTTTCTTACAGTTATAGAAAATAACGGTTTTAATAACTCTATCTCTTACTCACAAGTTTCTCTTAAGGGCCTTCCCATCCCTCATTTTATTTCCTGTTATGGTATCTGCTTGTTACAGATAGTCGAGAGGTTACCGACCCGAATCTTTAACTGTCAGTTTCCTTCACTTTGTTCTCGGTAACAAAAGTGAGGGATGGAAGAGCTTCCTTGTAAAGCTTCATCCATAAGAAATATTTTGGTTTTGTAAATGGTCTGTCGACAGTCAGATGAATTTTGAATTCAAGTTAGTTTAGATGTTCACGTTAAAAATGTCTGATCGACGTCGTTGAGTAAATAGTTCCTAATATATTTTGCTATACGTATGGTAGTTGTACTCCAAAAACAGAGAAGAAATATTATAAGATTTCATAAAAATGCATATAAAGCTTACTTTGGCATACTTCTTGGTGATCTAGATAAAACTTGGGCTCTCCATTACGTATGTTTTTCGTGTACCGAAAAATTAGACAGTGGGTTAATGCAAACGAAAGTCGTTGGCGTTTGATGTGCAAATGATGTGGCGTGAACCTAAAGACCACATTACAGATTACTATTTTTTCTTGGGTAAAATTGCTGGTATAACGAGGAAGAATAAAAGTGCTTTAAAATATCCCAATAATTTCGACTCTGCAATTCGTCACATTCCACACTGTGAGTAAGTGCCTGTTACTTCGCCGCCTGAAAATCTTGGTGAAAGCAGTTCTAGTTCAAGCATTGAAGAAGATGAGCCACGATCATAAGCAGCAGACATAGACTTTCAACCTACTGGTGATCTTCAGCACAGGCTGAGTTCAATGATCTGATAAGAGATCTGCACCTACCAAAGAGCAGCTCGGAATTTCTTACTTCGAGATTAATGGAGAAAAGTATGTTACCACCTGGAACTTCTGTAACATTTTACAGGTAGCGGGATAAATCTTTCTTACCATTCTTTTCACACGCTTATAAACTGGTGTTTTGTAACAATATAGCTGGTGTCTTTAATGCTGTGAATTCATCATATGAACCTCATGAATGGAGACTTTTTACTGATAGTTCAAAGACAAGTTTAAAGGCAGTTCTGTTGCACAATGGAAATATATTACCTTCTATTCCAGTAGACCATTCAGTGCATTTAAAAGAATCATATAATACTTTGAAAGTTCTGCTGGAGAAGCTGAAGTATATGGAACTTAGTGTTTGTGGCGATCTAAAAGTGATCTCTATTCTTCTAGGCCAGCAAGCGGGATTTAATAAATATTTCTACTTTCTTTGTGAATGGGACAGTAGGTTAGATCAGAGCATTGGACCAGAAAAATATCACCACAAAGGAGCAATTTAGTTCCTTGAGAAAAAAATGTGAAGTATGAACCTTTGGTTTCTGCTTCCAATGTCCTTCTTCCACCACTCCATGACAAATTAGGCTTGATAAAACTTTTTGTAACTGCTCTGAATAAGGACAGTGATAGTTTCAAATTCCCTGTTATAAAGTTTCCACAGAAAACTGAGGCTAAGATAGCAGCAGGTATTCTCGAGGGCCCCAGATTCGTGAACTTATACAGAATGAGATCTTTCCTCAATCAGCGTCCGAGTTAGAGAGGTCAGCACGGTTGGCATACAAAACAATGACAGAAAACTTGCTTGGTAACAAGAAATGTGAGAACTGTAAGGAAATTGTGGAGGAAATGTTACCACATTTTAGAAATATAAGATGTAGAATGAGTATTAAAGTGCATTTTCTCCCAGCTACGTTGATTACTTTCCAGCAAACCTTGCTGCGAGTGAAGAGGAAGGTAAATGCTTTCATAAACACATTCAAACAATACAAACCCGCCACCAAGTCCATTGGGATGTGTCAGCGATGGCTAACTACCGTTGGTATTTGAAAAGAGACACTAAAGTATGACATGTCAGAGCTTCGAAAAAAATGAAGTTTTCTTCTCCTCAACAATGAAAAAGTGTAAAAGCTCATAATTATTGACAGTTCTCTTTTGTCAATATATTTTTATTAATATTTATGTTAATAAAACATAGAAAAACAGTTTTGTCTTAGCTTTATGTTTCATATACTGATAAAGCTGCATTCAACACTTAAGCACATTATTACATTTGATTTCATTTTGAATGAAATCCTAGCACAATAGATATATACATATATATATATATATATATATATATATATATATATATATATATATATATATCTCGAGATGTAAGAACTTAAAAGCAAGCCAAAAAAAATTGTATACCCGTGATGATGATGATGATGATGATGATGATAATAATAATAATAATAATAATAATAATAATAATAATAATAATAATTGTAATAAAGACCACGATAATAAACTATGTCAGAAAACAGTATCCTAAATTACCGAGCGAGGTGGTGCCGCGGTCACGAGTGTGAGTCGCATTCAGGAGGCCCCGGATTCGATCCCCGGCAACCGCCCACTGTGACCCATGGGATTTTCATGGTTCTGCCGTTCGGAGGCGAATGCCACGACTTTCATGTACCACGTTTCCTGTGGCCCTCATCTTCCTTGTCATCAGGTGGCGGTGTTCGGCGGGTTGCGCGGGATGTGCGCTTTGTAGACGTTTCTTCCTGGCGTCGTTACGAAACTACTTAGTTAGGACCCACCTTCAGATGCTCTTGGGTACCCCCGGCTGTTCGGGGCTTGTGGATGGCCCCGGGCATCTTCGGATATGTTGGATTCGAAAACGTTTGGAACCCCGTCCATGCTTCCATCCGTCGTTATCCAGGCTTCGAGTCCTTCCCCCTTATCTCTCCTTCCCAGGGATAACGGTAGAAGGAAAGAGGACCGGTGGCTCCTCCGTTCGTCCGTACCATTATTATGTTAAATTCCGAGCGTTACATACAGAGAAATTATTAATTATTTTTCTCGGAAGTTATTGCCCTGAAGCCCTAATACTGTTTTCCTGCTATAGAATTTGCGTCCAGCTTGATTAACAAAAAGAGCAACTGCCAATATATCATGTGACAGTACCTATGATTGTGTCTGCAAATGTTGACAAATGTATTGTGTGTGTGCTAATAAAGGAAAATTATGGGATCATTCAATAGATCTATTTATTTGCGATGAAAATAGAACTGAAGGATTGGTATTGTTCAAAACCATATTTCATATTAAAATGAAGTCCCTTAGTGATCTTATATGAATATATATTCTATAGAGGGATGGTGTAATTCATTCTATACTAATATCGGCTATGCTAGACGAGCACGTTTTCATATTTTAAATTTTCTGCTATATTCCTCCTTTTATCAATAATACCTTTTTCAGTTTCAGGTATAGGAAAACTTGCTCTGAAACTTTTCGTAAGTCAACGAGACAATAACTACGTAGGTTTTTTGGTTCTAACGATGTTATTAAAAATATCACGCACTATGCTCATTAGAACCCTTGTGTATATTACCAATTCACATACTACTCTTATGCAGGATGTGGTATAGGATGCTCTAAAAGGTAACGGTACATATCACGGAGGGGCCCCCGGAACCGGGGCAGAACACCGTACGTAGGCCAGTCGAGCCATTGTGGTTCCAACGCGACCCCTATGAGGGAGGGATGAGGGGAGAGACCCGAAAGACAACCAGATCCAGATGCCAACGGGCATAAGCATGAAAGGGGTCGCTAACGTTTCCAGATAGAACGCATCAGACGCTACACGTCCTTGCCCACAAGCCACCAACCTCCAGGTTCCCCGGGAGCGAGCCCCACGCTGACGAGATACCTAACTGAGAGGCACCGCAGCGACGCCAGGGAAGAAACCTGTGCAAGCCACCGCCCATTCGCAAACCGCCGAACAATAGGATGCTCGTTCTTAAACTACTAAGAAAACTCACCGAAAGAAAACAAAAATGCATAACAGCCTCTGTCTACAAGCATTTATCTAAAGAAAGTTATTGCAATGTAACGTTAGAATGCAGGAGAATCGTTTTCCGAGATTAGCTTTGCAATATTGTAGCAACCCCGATTGTAACAACAGCTCTAATGGGGCGACAGATCGACAAGTCCGTGCCATGATGCTGCTGCTGATGATGCAATGTTATGTTTTTCAACGCTGCACCAGAGAAGAATTGCGGCTGAACACAAGCCACAGATCTTGCTCTTGGTCAAGAGGTAAAAACTGCTAAAAGATGTGAAATAAGAGATTTTGTGATGTCAGTTGCCTTACACACTATGCACTAATTCGAAATGGTTTAAATTTGTTAGTGTTCTAAATCTTACTTTGAAGTAAAATTTCATTAGAATAATAATTTTAAATATTTTATGCATCTGAGGTTATAGCGATGTATAAGATGCGCTATGATGATCAACAATTGTTCATTAATTCTTTTATATGAAGGCATAGGTATTTTCACTGTTAGAGAAGTAATTACATTTCGCGTAGGGTGCTGCAAGTACGTAGTGTCTGTTATCACTTAATGCCTTCCTAATCCTCGCATTTTTTATTTCAGTTCACGTATACTATACTATACAGTTCAACGTTCATGGATGATTACTAATTTTCAAATATTTATACGTTATCGCTTGTGATCTGTTTAAGGTTTCCTATTACAGTGACATTTCCTTTCCGCGACCTGTAATTCATTACCGTGTGTAGACCTGTTTCCAACTAAATCGTACGGCTTCTGTTACGGTAGACAACAATATTTTGTAACCTATCATTGTTTTCTGCTTCTAATTGACTTATTATCTTACATTAAACAACGGAGTAAATGTACGTACTAAGACGCTTTAAGCATCTTTCAAGAATTATAAGTACTCCGTTTA
Organism: Deroplatys truncata; assembly: GCA_030765065.1. NCBI lineage: Eukaryota > Metazoa > Arthropoda > Insecta > Mantodea > Mantidae > Deroplatys > Deroplatys truncata. The sequence continues at coordinate 175,515,877 of CM060981.1, forward strand.
GGATGCGTTATCAAAGTCTTTGAATATGTGATTTCTTTTTAAGCTTCAGCTCCTACGATACAATAATAAGTAACTTTGAAATGAAATATTTATGGATATCCACTCTGTATTTCGTGTACGTGTTTCACAATATAATTTATTACAAGTTATTTACATTAGGTTACGTATAATTGAAATAAACATATATATTTCTATTTCCACTATTGTCAACCCTATGTTACACATACACACTCATATACATTCATATATTTATATTAGTATATTAGGCTTATATTTCACAACAGAATAAAAACTAGATACTAAACAACAATAGCAAGGACATTACAATTTAGCATGGATAAAATATAAGAAATGTTATAACTACAGTGTTTTTAATAAATGATACAGAGCTGTAAAATAAGTGATTAATATAGAAATACGCTTTAATTTAAAAACAGACAGTAAAATAATAAATTCTGCACTGTCTGTGAGTGCTGCAAAGACATGACAGGTACTTCCAATATCCTTTTAAAATAATGTTGAAATATTTCTTGGCCCGTCATTAACTTTGTGCATACAAGGTTTGGATGGAATTTATTGTATTTGAAGACTAAATAAGTTAGTAAAAGGTAAGGCCTTAGTGATATGTCCTTTGTTACTATTTAACCAGTATCTGTTTCAAACCTCTGTTGATAACTTCCAATATCCCTCTTCGCACGTGATGCTGGACTGCGACTGTTCGCAACTGCGTTTGCTAATTCATTTCCTCTTTCATTCCCTAGTAATCCTTTATGGCCGTTTACCCATGATAAGAAAATAACACTATATACTTTATGATCTTTATGATAAGTGAAAAGTTGCCTCGTCACTGAACACAATCTTATTAAGAAAACTATCTCCTTCTTCCATCCTGTTCAGCATGTCCGCACAGAACTCATAACGTTTAAGCTTGTCATTATCATTCAATGCCTGAACCAGTTGCAACTTGTACACCTTACACTGCATTCGTCGTCGTAAAATTCTCCATACCGTAGTTTGTGGAACGGTCAGCTCCAAACTTGCTCTAGTTGTAGACTTCTTTGAACTTCGTGCATAAGTTCTTCTCACGGCTTCCACAAAGTGACCTGCTACAGGAGGGATCCCTGTCCTTTCTCTCGGTGTCCCACACAACCTGTTTCTACGAATCGATCATACCATGTTTTGATAGTTTTCACCTGCGGGGGAGTTTTTTGATACTTTGTACGAAAACCTCTTTGTGTGGTAATTTGCGATTTTGGTTTCATGAAACCACAGACAACAATGCGCGCGCTCCGCACCGCTGTAAGACTCCATAGTGACTGCTTACTAAGCTCCAGGTGTTGCGAGTGCTTCACGTTTGCCCCGCCAGACGAGCGAGCGAGTGCATGTAGCAAAGTCTGCCGACCATGTTTAAAACTTGATATGACATAAGGTTTGATGAACATCGGAATAAATTTCCGTCTACAGTTTCGAAATAATTCATTCATACCTTCAGGTAACTAATTTAGAATAACCCTGTATATATGAATTTATGATTACCTCAATTAGGTAAATTTGAGCAACGTACAGACGAATAGAAACTACTTTTTGAGGTTTTAAACTACTTCAATAAAAATAAATAATTGTTAATATTAAATCCTTTAAATGTTAAAGGAATTAATGCAGTAGACCATTTAAAATATAATTAAAGTCAATATATGTGTAATTGGAATTTAGGCATACTCGCCTTTTGTTACAATATTTATAGTATAATAAAATCAAATAACTTGATTTGGTACTTGGTAATTTTGCCTTTACATTCCTGTTTTCTCCTTATGAGCAAAAGTCCGATAACCATCCATATATCTGGGTAAATTTATTATTAGATAAATAATTTATTAGGGTAGCATTTTATACATTTATTGAATTATAAACATTCTCTAAGACAATCCAGTTCAATGTGTAAATGCAGCACAGTCAATACTGGTAATACAGTTTACAGCCTGTTGGACAGAAAATAACTGCGGTTGGAATATGGAGCATAAATGTGTAAATTCATAATGTGATGTTCAGTGTATTTCATTGTTACTGGAGTATATAGCAAAAGCACAACCTATGAAATCACTATTGCAGTTCGGGAACCTAGTAGTCCGGGTGAGATGAATATCATAAACCTTGGGTAGCATTTGGAAGAGCTGGGAAGAGAACTGGGTACCCCAGTTGGTAGTGATCTGTTGCGGGCATCCGAATCGTGCGATCCATTCCATTAGAAACATCCTTATTACAGTTTCTTCAAATGTCCGGAAGACGAAATGCCTCCGGCCACCGGGTGTATCGATCGACAACTGTCATGTAATAGCGGTTACCTGAAGAGACGGACAGGGGGTAAATAATGTAATTTGGACATGAAGAAGCGCTCTGGTGGAGCTGAATACTGTGCACGTGGTGTCACAGTGTGTCGATTGGTCTTTGACCGTTGGCAGGGTTGACAAATTTGTGCCCAGAGGAGGCAGACCTGTCGCATACTTGACCAAATGAATTCCTGGGAGACCAACTTCGGAGAAGTTTTGTTAGCGGGTGGCTAAGGTTTATGGAGGGAGACAAAGACTTCGGCGAAAAAGTTGGATGACGAAAGCACTTGGCCTACCAGCAGAGGTGTCACAGTACACAGGCACTGCAGTACCAGGTAGAGGAGAGAAGAGTTATTGTTCTGGCATCCTGCTCCTGAGACTTAGCCAGTGCTATCATGTCCACGGGGTAAGACAGGTCGTCAATACGAGAAAGGGCGGCGGCAGCGACGTTATCTAAACCAGAGATGTGTTCAATATTGGTGCAGAATTGGGAAGTTAGCTCTAAGTATAGGAATTGATGAGAGAAGCTTTCGCTGTTTTGTTGGAAGGCATAATTAATGGGTTTGTGACCGGAGAATAAGGCTTGTGTCTTTTGCGCATGCCGGAAGTGTTTAACGGACTCGAAGATAGCCGGAAGCTCTCTGTCGTATGGTACTGTATATTTGTTGCTGGGATGTGCACTTCTTAAAAAAGAAGCCGAGTGGTTGCAAGTTCCTATTTATCCGTTGCTGCAGAACTGCTCCGATGGCGGAACTGGAAGCATCTGTGACCAGAGAAAGAGGGACAGAGCTATCTGGATGGGCTGAAGGAGTAGATTTTGAGAAAATATCCTTACACTTCTCGAAAGGCTGATGCAGCTCAGGTGTTCAGTTCATAGAAACAGATCCTTTGAATCGAGAACCTGATAGAATTGCATGAGGAGGTGCCTGAACAGCAGCAGTATTTGGTAGGAAACGACGGTAAAACCGTACTAGCCTCTAGTTCCCAAGGTCGCGGTTTAAAACCTGGCGGAGTGCGATGGATTTTTTTTTTTTGGGCGTAAAAATCCTTAGCATGGCTTTCTTTGGAAGGGAACTAAAGCCGGTGGTCCCGTGTCGTAGATTTACGTCGCGTAAAATAACTTCAAGCCTGATATATAGGCCTCTGAGTAAAATTACCGGTCTTTCACGCCAAACATAGAATGGGGCGCTAAGGACCATAGCAGTTAGAGAGCGTCCATAAACAAAACTTTATTTATTTACGACGATAGAAGTTTTATTATTACCAGAAACGCCCTCAGTTTTCGGATAGTCTGGGGTGATGCATAGGATTACAAGCAGATACTCGGTGGGACAAGGGACGAGAACCTTCACCGAGACGATACAGCCCAGGAAGACAGCCTTCGGAAGCTTGGAGGTGCATTTGGAAGAGTTGATGCTAATTCCAAATTTTCGTAGCCTGGTGAAGAGTTGGCGAAGGTGCTGGAGATTCTGTTCCGAAGTTGGAAGAAGACTAGGATTTTGTCCATGTAGGCGAAACAGAAATCCACTCCACGCAGAATTTCGTCCATAAATCTCTAAAAGTCTGAGCTGCATTTCGGAGGCCAAATGGCATAAAGGAGAATTCAAACAGACCGAAAGGAGTAGCGATTACTATTCTGAGCATATCATTAGAGTGTATGGGTATCTGGTTGTATGCTCGGACGAGATCTAGTCCGGAGAAGACAAAACTACTGGAAAGATGTTGGGAGTAATCATGGATGTATCGTATAGGATATCGGTCAGGAATGTTGAGTGCGTTAAGAACACGATAGTTGCCACAAGGTCTTTCTTAGGTACCACGTCCAGCGTCGAAGAGGGCACTCAGAGCGGCAGGTTGTACCCTTCTGCAGCTTGTTGAGGCGCCTTAGCAATTTCAAAGTGCTCAGGGGCGAGTTCGCGAGGGGGCAAGAAACAGGCGGGCCGGGCGTTATTCTGAGATGATGAATAATCTGGTGCTGTACAGCTTTTGGCATTCCCACAGGCCGAATGAAATCGCGGAATTCTGAAAGAAGGTCATCAAGATCTGTACCAATGAGGTAGTTTTGACATTAGGAATTGCAGTGCCTGTGCTATGACCGTGTATTGAATGTTTCGTTGTGCCGTCCAGTAGACGACTATGACGAAGTCGACACGACAGTAGTGCGACATGAAATCTACACTAATTATTGGAATGTTGACATCAGCAACCATGAAGCGCCACATAAATGCTCGCCGTGCGCAAAATTTAAGTTAAATTAATATAGCCGAAAGTATGGATAGTCGTGCCATTGGCGGCGAACAGTTGTTAATCTAAGTGCTCTCTCCTGCCAGAACCCTTCAAAAAACACGCAGAGATATAAAGCAGTGTCTATTAGTAATCTAACCTTACATTTTTTGTGTTCGTTTATTACAGCATGTTCCATTACACTTTGATAATACTACATGTTAGGGTTTGCTTCCTTGTATAAATATTTTACAAAAAAGCAATACATTTTACTTCCAATGTTACTGTGAATAACTAATATAATTTTACATAGTTTTCAATAATCAAACTTAAATTTGTTAACAAATATGATAAACTGTTTTTATACATTTTAATTAAATGCTTTAATTGAGGCGGCCACTTTTGTTACTTTTCTCTCCAAGTGTATTCTTTCATTATTTAATAAAGTACATTTATATAGTTGGTGTTCTATAGTCCGCTCATTCTCTTTGCACTTACACATGGGGTCATGTGTTATTTTAAATCTTTGAAAGTATGCATTTATTTTTCCGTGACCGGTTAAAAGTAGTGATATGTTGGACGTTAATGTTATTTGTGTTTCTATTCTGATACGTACTGTGGGGAAATAGGACTTCGTTAGTTTGCCATTTGATGCTAATTGCATTTCTCTTTGCCATTTCTCCTAACCTAAGTTCTGCAGTTGATTGTATATTTCACATTTTGGCAATTTATTGAGCACATTTCTAGATCATTGTCATTTGCTGCCTGCTTCGCCAGTTGGTCGGCCAGTTCAGTACAAAAATGTTTCACATGTGCCTTTATCCATTTTAAACATATTTACCAATTATTTTTACACAATATTTTTATATTCTTGCAAACACTGTAGCTCAGAGAAAACCTCCAAAAAAATTTCTTATCTTTCTGGCTACTCCTTTCCAGTACTTTATTCCATTTACTAGAATGCCATTGTTCTGCTACATAGTTTTGGATACACCTTCCGCTTCTTCTTTTTGTTTTTTTTCGAACTGCTTTATAATTAAATATATTGTCGTTTAATTACAGCCATTTAATAATCTGAAGAATTTTTATAACATCCTTCTTGTTAGCATTATAGTTCAATCAGAGTCTGTAGTAACATTGGAAGTGGTGGGTTGAAAACATATTGCATATGCCACAGGTCGGTGATGAGTGCTAGCAGGATGTAACAACAAATTGTGCTCTTGCATTATTTGCCTCCCTTCCACATTCTATTATTCTGATTGTTTGGTTTATTTGTGCAACTGGCGTCCTCCCTTCAACACTTAATTTTTGCTCTGAGGTGCTAAACAGTCATCCAAATGAACTTCTTGTTTATGACAGCGCATATATTAGTTTTATTCCTTTATTTATTCTGTAAATATACATCAATATAATCACTGAAATTACGATTTAAGAGCAAGAGAAACATTATTTACGTGCATCATTGTATCTTATCAACTCCTAATACGTGTTATCCACTCTTTCTTCTGGGAAGACGAAGATGTTGCCTCATCATTGACCTTAAAAGTTCTGTAATGGTTAAAATGGTAGGTAAATTATGGTATTTCTCTTCTTTTTCAATATTTCTGACATAGTTTGGTCAGTGGTTGATTTTAGTAATTATCTCCAAAATCTGTATGGATAAATCTAGAACTTCTACGTGCTTCCTTCGGAGAACATTTTTGAGAAAGCCTTTCGTTTTCTTTCTGACCAAGAAAATTCAAATTGGGTTGAAAGGGCTGTATTACGTGGGTAGCCTTAGAATGTGATAATCACATTCCACTACCACGGCTCCAACTGCATACACTTTTAGCTTTTCCTAGGTAGCCTTTTTGCTTTTCCAATTGTCATGTGATGTTATCATGGGATTGAGAAAGCGTGAATGATATTTTACCTTATTCATAACAATATTGAAGATTTTCCTACCAGCATGTTTTGAAACCATTCAGTATTTGTTTCGATGTTCATTTTATCAAATTATTTGCTTGATTTTGTATTGATACAAATACATGAAATAATTTAATGTGTTTACCAGATAACCTACAGCAATTTCTATGCTAACACAATATTAACATTTCCTGCAAGCTTCAAGTATGCAGCAAAAAGCGCCATACGCATTTCATAAAAATAAAAATAATCAGAAAATATCCTGAAACAATTTAAATACTGAAGGCTTTATACTGCTTTCCAGACAAAGTCGCATTACATGTTAGCCCTTAAGATCTTTTCCCCTTTATTGCTGTCCCCTGTTTCCTCTGCTCTAATGTGGTCATTTACACCTTTTTTCACTCTGGATGCAGCGACTGAGGATTTACCATGACAATGTTACAACGTAAAACTAATAGTATTACTATGTAGTTTTATGCCATGAAAGAGAAACTTTGGAATGCATTAGACATCAAAATGTGTATCACTGAAAGCTCTGATGTGTTACATTCACATGACTTCCTTTACTTATCCTTTTACAAACTAGTCTTAAATAAAACTTATTATTCTAGGTAATTCTTGTTAATCTAGATACATTTTCAATTAAAATTTACCCGTTTCGATATAAATACAATAGGAAGTAATAGTCAGGTTTTTAAGCAACGTATCGCTATGTAATGACTTATTCCATGCTCTTTACACGACTTCCCATTTGAGAAAATTAAAAGTGTTTGAAAATTCACACTATTATTAAGGAATATTTCGAAAATGGCTAACTCCATAAAAAATACTCACACATGATTAAATTCTGTGCTTTAATGAGATCTACAATTTTGGGATATTAAAATCTTGTCCATCTCTTATGGTTTACCAATTACGAAAAAGTCATTCTAAACGAAGAGGATTTCAGAGACTATTCCCACAAATTTCAAGATATACATCTCATTTTTAATTAATATGTATTAAACATTTGGTATTTTAAACAAAATCGTTGGAGCCGTTTGTGAGAAAATGAGAGTATTTGCAAAATTGTTCATGTACGGGATAGGAGGACTTTCTTGAACATATTTGTGTCGTATCCTTAAGAAATGCTGAGTTTGGCATTTAAACGACTTTCGTTTTTAACTTATGCTGTTTACAGAGAGACAGATAGACACACAGACAACTTTTTCTAAAATGCTCTTTTTGAGTGGGAGGATTCAAGGAGTCTCAAACACTGTTATTTCCGGTTGAATCTCGGAATAGAACTTTCGGGTAGACTAGACTTCCTCTACTTACTATGTATATAGATAAGTAGTAGAGAAAGTAAACATTTAACCCAATATGAAAATTTAGTCCTATTTCCCATTAAACACTTAACAAATCCTGATTCAGCTCTCAAATGTACTTCTGCAACATAAATACGTGAAAATCGCAACGTGCATACCGTTTCATAAATAATGGTTACACTTACTTATACATTACTTTTATGATTGAAACATGTCAGAATTATCACATTAATACAACTCGGTTAGTAACAGGAAGGATGATAAGGAAGTTTGTGTAAAATCCATACAGTGTGACCCAGGGATGATCTCGATATAGTCGACATCCCGACACAGTATTATAGTCTGTGGTATCTAGTTAGGTCGAATACTTTGAAATACGTCTGAGATATTTATCATTACTCTTAAACTTTTAGTTTTCGAGTTTCTGTTCCATATAACTTAATTAGCAGTTATCGCGTTCCATTTTCCGCTAGACAGGGTCAATGGGAGTTCTTCAAATTGTTGCTTGGTATATGTTGCCAAAGTGTTGCTGGAGTCATCATTCTTGGCTCCTGATCATCAACGTGTTTTCTGAAAGTGAAAATAGTAGCATTCTTTTGGCTGTTATATCTAAATGAGAACAGGAAACGCAGTGGGGAAGGCTGTACACGAAACTCCTTACCATACCAACCAGCTGGTGCACAGGGCACCAAGACGACGGAAGAGTTACCGGTTACCTAAGGACGTTATTTGGGCCGCCTACTTAAAGGCTCCACTCCTACCCATCACAAGTCCCCAAGTTAAGCAGCATCGGGCTTGGTCACCGGATTAGTGACTGATGAATCACTTGATTGCCGGATAAGTGACTGTCTAGAGGTGGCCAGCCCGTCTGCTAAGTTGGATATTCCTCAAATCCTTACCCAAATTCCATCCTGCTTCGCAGCCAGCCGGCCTGCTTAACTTGACGACTAAGCAAGCGGCCGTTAAGCATTATTGGACTTGGTCACCACTTGGACGCATGACTGCCCAAGTGGATTCTCCAAACTCCCGGCCAATGGCAGTGCAGAACACTAAACTCCGCACAATGTCCAAACATAAAAGCTTGCGAAAATCCTTATTCACCCTCTATATCGCACAGGTAAATTCGCACTTGCGGCTAGATACTGTGGCGATTAACATCCTGCCCAGGTAAACTTAGGTGACACCTTCTTGATTGCTCGATTGCTGGAGTAGGGAAGAGAAGCCACTCATTTAAATTATAAGATTAAGCTGGTTTGGTTGGCACATAGTTTCATTAAACTATTTCCTTCATTCAGTGTGTCAAATTATTTAACCAGTGATATTAAAGAAAATGTGGGTGAAGTATGGAATTATTTTGTAATAGGCGCAAATAACAGAGCAGTGTGTGGAATAGGCACGGTGATAAGTCGTATTAACTATGCAATACATCTAAAGAAGAATGCATCGTTTATACAAAGATTGAAGTTTACAGAGACCCTCCCCCATTGAAAAATTAACGTGGGAACTTCCTGGAATTCTATGAATCTGATGCCACGGCTTCTGAAACTTTGGAGCAATGAAATAGAGCGTTCATACACAACTTTTGACAATGATAAAGGAATGTGATGCTTTAATAAGGTGCAAAAAATAACTGTCAATTGGGGACTGGAAAACCGCTTCAGCTGCGGCATTAAACTTTAATTCAAAATTGATTATAAAATATGGTGTGTCCCACTTGAAAGGGGCACCTGAAATGATCAGGTCACTGCGTAAATATTTTGCGGATGCGATAAAATTTGGATAGAAGGCAATCCATTACATTATAAAGTGGATGTGGTAGCATGGTACTCCATAAACACTGAGGACGTGTTTCAACAGAGGTTCGGCGAGTCGTGTCTGGCGTTCGTCTTCCAGTTCAGCGGACAATTTACCTCCGCTGCCTAGTGTTCGTAATGATGTACCGCTATTCTTTGAAGACTGCATGTTTCTTGTGAAACAATATTGTATAGTGCTTTCTTTAAGATACGTCAACGAAAGTTTTGAAACGGTTTGGAGGCCACAAAGACCGTTTAAACACTCCATACAAAAATTATTTTTGGAAAACAGTGAAATAGTGTTGGTTTGAATGACGGAGAATTCCCTCATAATCGGGACTTCTTTTTTACTCTACCATGACAAGCGAAGTTTACATGGATCTGTTTCGAGAATTTGTGAGCCAGTTAAGACGATCAAAAACTGACACAGGACTAGTAGTAATAACATGGGGCATCATGTCACGCTTCTTGAGGAGCATGGATGAGATGGAATCATTTTTCCCTGTCAAGGTCTACTCATAAAGATTTTGTCCCCGAAGTCACCGGATTTTATTTCACATGACCTTTTCCCATGACCTTAAACAAACGATCTACAGGAACAAACCTCGCACCCACATTGAGTTACGGGAGAACATCTTTCGTGAAATCAGAGGTTCCTGTAGCACATTCACGAACTTGTCACGTCGTGTTGAACTATACTTAAAAGTTAAGCGATCCATTTTCATCACTGCTTGTGATTTAATTTCAATTCTCACACACATATCTATGCCATGTTCAATGCAGTTTCATTTCCTCTCCATTTACCTCTTTAACACAATTTCTGGGGCCCCTTTTGAGGGGAACATCAGATTACTTTTCACTGAAAACTAAACGTAATACCAGAGTAATTTATTGAACAAGAGAATGCCTTTATACTAATCTGTAAAGCGTGAGTTGAATATTGGAAAACAGTGTTACGTTCTGTCCATAGTATGCACAGGTTGTCCCGCAGGCTTTGGAACACTGCATTACCAGCATGTTTCACTGCATATAAAATAGTTTTTCTTTTACTTTATAGCACTTACCAAAGATTAGGGTTCAGAGACGTTGACAACCATCCAGGCTGCTAAACTGTTAGCTGAAGAAAATAATTGAAAAACCTGTATTTAATATGATTAATTTCTTGCACTCTTCATCTTCCAACTGTATCGGAAAACAAACTTCACTATGTGTTGTTCGTATGGTATTTGTCCGATATTTCAATGGCCGTTATGTTAAAGATTAAAGAGATAAAAATTCATACAATACCAAAAGATACATCTGTTTATGCAATGTCACAGATACAAACTAACAAAACCGGAGAATGAAACAGGCCGTTAACGAAATGAGACATTTTCAGGCTTATTTCAAACATACAATGCAAACACTCGAAATATCATTGCCGATGACAGGGTGGCCATCGGCTACGGCATGAAAATTCAATATACACTCAAAAAACTGACGATTGCGCTCAGCACATTGAAAATTGAAATTCGATCTCTCTTCAACATCATGCGCACTCGATTAAAAACAGGAATGTTATTGCCACGGTTGTCTTTACTCTCACGAGTTCAACTTTGGTAGCGTTGAAATAGAACACATATCTCCACAATATGTGGGGATGTACACTCGATTATGCCGTCACCACTACATAAAAGCAATAAAAAATCAATTTTAAATAAAACATAAATGAATTAAATTAAAACCAGGAACCCGAGGTCGCGGTTTCAAACCCGGAGGAGGGCGCTGGACTTTATCGGACGTTAAAATCCTTAACATAGCTTCCTTCAAAAGGGAAGTAAAGCCAGTGGTCCCATATCGCACATTTATAGCGAGGAGGGGGTGTGTATGTGTTTACCTTTTCGTCTTATTTTGCGTGCACAGTTTTAGTTTACTTGCATATGAATATGTAACTTTGAGGCAATAACTTTACTCGTTATCAGTTATAATAATCATGTTTAATATAGAACTAAATAAAACTCCGTTTTGCAAAATATCTCGACGAAAAAAAATTTAATGGTAGCAAAGTATAAAACTGAAATACATTATACCTTTTACTTTAAAAGAGGACACTTTAATAGAAATGATTGGAATCATGTGTCCAATCTAAGTATACAACTAAATGAGATATTCTTTTACATAAGATCTCCATGAAGAAATAGTTTAATGGCAGTATAATATAAAACTAAAGTAAAAGATACCTTTTGCTCTCAAAGAGGACACATTAATTAGACATTATTTTAATAATCAGTCAATGCAAATGCTGAATGGCATTGCCCTAGCAACGTCTTCAAATGGCAAATTGGCTGCTACAATTCTTCCTCGATGCACCTAGGAAATATGTGTGTACATCGCGTGAGCTACAGTTAACACACACCATTGCTTGGTCAAACAACAAAGGCCGAACACTCCAAGCACACTCCTCCTTGCTGTGTACGCATCCGCTGAGAAGAGGGTAATTATGCTCCCGAAGCTGCGGAGACGGCATAAATGGAAGCGAGTGCACGAAGGCCAGTTGCTCCCATTAAAGCAACATGCGCATCATTTCTATCATAATAGTCAACATCTTTCTTTCTTTATTTTTTTTCCAAGATCAATAACGTTAGATTGGTGTTAATTCTAACAACGATTATTTACTCAATAGTGTGGATGAAGAGTGCAATTAAAAATAACATGTCTGTATTGCGCTATCTCACGAATGCCCAACCTTACAGAGAGAGGGATGGAGGGAGTTTCCCTTCCCACTCATCTGCACTCGTGCTGCCAAGGACTGAAACATGATAGGATTAGCTTGCCAATCTCTTCAGATATTATATTAGGTCAGGTGAACTATGGACTTTGGCCCTTTGCTCTTAAGAGAAGAGGTTGGGCGTGTGTGAGTTACAATTAAAACTAGATTTAAAAAATCAGACGTGTAGCATTCACACGTCTTTCTATACTCACTCTTCTACAAACACTTTATACAAAATCTTATTCTTCTCGCTACTTCCGGTCAATCAGGTAAACTTTTAATATGCATTTTATATATTTCATTGTAGAAATAACAAGCTTATAATAGTCTAAAGCTGTAGTTAGATTTTTAGAAGCGGATCGCTATGTTGGATCTGAAATATAATATGGCCACAAAAAATAGTTAATTTGACGAAAAATATACGTACTTGAAAATTTAGCCGTATAACAAATAATATCTTGAAAAGGGTCAATGCGACAAATTTTTTTATTTTACATAAACTGCATTGCATTACAAAACGAAGATTGCTGGACAGCAAAGTACTGGAGAGCAAAAGTACTAATGGCTTTGGTGTCAAATGCTGCACATTAGAAAACAAAAACATAAATTGTGTGCTTTAACTAGATCTAAGTTTTTGTTTAGTAGGATTTTGCCTATCTATTATGGTTTAGCAGTTATATTAAAGCCATTCAGAATGAAAAGAACTTCACGGCTATTTCCAGAAACGTTTAAGATATACGTTTTATTTTACATGCCAATATCTCAAGCAACTTAATCAAAATCGTTAGAGCATTTTTGAGAAAATAAAAGGTAAGAAAAATTCTCCACTGAAAGAGTAGTTTGGGTTATTGGATTTTCTTGAAAGCCTTCGTCCATCCTTAAAAGATGCTAAACTTAAATAGTTGGGTGCTTTCCAAACTTTTCGTTTTTGATTTATGCTTGCTGTTACAGACAGACTGACAAACACAAACACACAAACCATTTTCTAAAAAAGACTTTTTTGTTATTCAGGGAGTCTCAAAACGTGTATTTTAGATGAAATCTAAACATCGAATTTTGGGTTGAGTGCAATAGGTAGATGACCATTGGAGTAAATAAACATCCTAAACCATGATTAAAACCATGAATTCCTGCTTATGATGCAGGAGCTCTAACACCGAGCCACACTCATTTTCTCTGATTGTGCAAAGAAGTGCTTTCATCTCACTCATATCCCTCAGTGAAATTTGAAAACCATCGCAGTTGCTTTAGGATGCCGTATCTTAAAAGCGATTCACTCTGCTGAAAATACTTTTAATTTCTAGAGTTTTAGTTAATCACTTCGCTGGAGCTAAGTTTTGCATAGTGAATATTTTTCATAACTGGTCTGTGCAGGCAAAAGATGGAAAATTAATTTAGATTTGAAAAATCCAGTAATTCATTCTGTGATTAAAAAAAACACATTGATAAATTATATACCACTTGTGCTAAATTCTTTACTTGATTTGCATTTAAATGAGTTAGGTAGCCTGATTTTTTCATTTGTTGTTTAAATGTCTTGGCTTCACTTAAAATATTTAAATCGGTAGGAGTGGCTTTCCAGGAATGTAGAAGCAATCCAGAGCATTTTTATGTAATCACATATAAATATGTGATACTTTGTATCTATATTATGTATATCACAACTGATATGCTAATTTTTGCTGCCCAACACAGCCATTTTTATTTAGGAGAACTTACATACAGAAATGAAATTTAATGCCAAAGACATTTTTCATGTTTTAAAGAATGGACCCTAGTTTTGCTTTGAGGTACCTTTCAAAAATACGTTAAGTTGCCAACTAATAGATCCTTGGGAAATTTAGAAGCTTCTGATACAAGAAATGGTGACCAGTGGGGTGCCAGGGAGGAGGAAAAATTGCTCACTAAATACTGCAAATTGCGAAAATTATTACAGTACTAGAATGTTTTAACATTTTATACTTAATCTATTAATTATGGGAGCTCTCTAATATGAACAAATTAAATCAAAACATACATTAGATTCTAATGAGGAAAAGATCGAAGAGTCGAGAGTCTGCAGTTCCTTCTGCGTAGCAAAGCGACGAGTAACATCATGATACTATGTTTCCCTTTACTGAAGTTTGTGGAGAGTTCTCTTTTCAATTGCAACACAGGCTAATGCTGATAGCCGATCCTGGATAATAGAATTCCTTAAATACATCTTAACGCGTATCATGCAGTAAAAATTCTTTGCACAGAAATACTTGGTTGGGATTGCCGCAAGTAAACAAAATAATCTAAAAGCATTGTGTTCATTGAACACATTTTCAGTAATTTTCCTTATTAAGTTGTTTAGATGTAAACCAGAAACAGACTAGAAACACACGAGATAGGAATCCTAAGGAAAATTTACATAAATAAAGAAGAGATAAAATTATAAATGAGTAAATAAGCACACATTTGAACATCCAAATAATAAATGAATGGGTGGATAGGAGAAGATATCAATGAAACATTCGCTTATCTCGAATGGCACCAAATAGGACAGTTCCCATATCAAGAGATAAATCGGCGAATGGCACAATCCAATATATTAGAATATATTTCTCCATGCAAAAGCCAACAAAATATGTACTCTATTGTGTTTTCTATTCCATTGCTTACTAGATATCTAGCATTATTAACCACATTGTGGTTTATTTATGGATGCTCTTTAACTACTATGGTTCTTAGCGTCCCATATTATATTGGGTGTGAAAGACCGGACATTTTGCTCAGAGGTCTCTATCAGGTTTGAGGTTCTTTTATGTGCCATAAATGTGCAACACGGAACCTCCGGTTTTACTTCCCAAACAAAGGAAGCTACGCTAAGGATTTTTACCCCGAAAAAAATCCATTGCTCTCCGCCGGGTTTAAATATGCGATCTCGGGAACTAGAGGTACCCCTAGACACGGAGGACGACATCTAGCATTACGATGGTTTATTCGCTTTCTGTATCAAATGATGCAGATGAGATTTGATGGGTATATTGGTTTCTCTGGTGAAATAATTAATGAAAGCAAAGAAATTATTTTGGTACTTAGCAGATATGGATTTGGACACTGGAAAACATTATGTAAAAGAAGAACATCATGTTGTCTCATACTGGTGTCTTAATAAAAAAATATTTTGCTTCACTTTCATGCATTGGAAATTCCATTTAAGGATCTGAAAAGTGTTGAAGAAGGAGCTTTAACAGCACAAAGTTATGGAACAGAAGTACGTGGAACATTTCATGTACCACTGTACACATGAGTGATGGATTTAGGGGCTTCCCAGCTTTTCTTACAAAATCATTGGTTGGCAATTTGCAACAGCTACTGCTTTATTCTCTGGTACATCTGGGGGTTTATGTCAGAAAAATAAATCAGCAGAACAAGGCAGTCACGTCCTGTTGATATATCCGATAATAAAATTAGGTGTGATTAGTTTCATGTATGTGCATATCTAGAGAAAGGGAGAAATGTTAAATTTTAGAACTGGTGCAGCAGGTCTGCACGACCATGAAAGAGCACAATCGCATAGTTATTTTAATGATTTTTTGTTATTAAATATCCTATTTACAGAAAACAATATAAAACATGTGGTCACCTGAAAGGCCAAAGAAACTTTGGAAAAACTCTTGGTTTCTGGATTGAACAGGTTGTAAGCATAGCATATAATCATGCAGAGTAGAAGAAGAAGAAGATTTACACCATGAAATGGTTCCTTGTGAAATGTGGAAAGATTGCTTCATCTTCTGTTTTTAATTTATTCTTATTAAAATTTTTCCATAGCTCTCCATTAATGAATCCAAAGTTTCCAAAGGAAAACTCTGGCCACATTTTGAATATTGAGTGGTGTCGGCTAACTTTAAAACTACAAGCTTTTCAGTATTTGAAAATGTGACTTCCAGTTCAGCCACAATGTTGTTCAGTATTTCGTAATATACAGTCATGTAAATATAAATAAATACCGCGATCCTTCAAATCAAGGATGATGCATGAGATGTGTCGCAGATGCTGTTATCTTTTCTGCATACTGAAACAAGTGTGCATTTGTCTCCACTTAGTAAATTTCTCAACAGCAAAATAGATTCAGACGAGCAGAAATAAAACACCATTATTAACCTTCTTCTGGATTTTATTAAAAAGGAAATCCGTTTTTACTTTTTCTATCACGTACATAGTAGTTAGAGAAGGTGTTGCATTCCACTCAAAAAATCAATACCGAGATATTCACCGGAAATACATGTTTTGAGACACCCTAAGTAAAAAAAAAAGCTTTAGGGAAAAAGGTCCATGTGTATGTGTGTGTGCGTCAGTGTGTCTGTGTGCAACATGACTCAAAAAATGTCGGATTAGAACATGACTTGGTATTTAAATTCAGTATCTTAAAATCATGAGACAAGAAGGTTTTCAAGAAAATCCTGCAACCCAACCAGCCTTTACATAGAACATTTTTCGAATATTTTAATTTTTTAAAACATGACTCTAACGATTTTTATTAAAATACCATATATTAAAGCTATTTACATGAAAAATATAAACAGTTGTTAAACATTTGACACTTGCTGTTCTCTTTTTAATCTATAACGAAATATGTAAAGCAACTATTTCTGAAAAGCTTTATTTGGATTATTAGGAGATATAGAAATAAGTTTTAGGAAGAATAACTTATATACTCACTGATAAACGACAGAGGGCAGAGAAAGTCATGTGCATATATCACATCAGATTTTTTTAATATATTTCCTTATATACAAAATTGAAATCAAGAAGGTTTCTTTCGTTGCCTTTGTTTCACTGGCTCTTATTACATTTGATTCTGTAGAGCTCATCAGCCCTGTGAAAATCTGTACTAGTTTCTCTCTATTAGTATACACAGCAGAAATTAATTTTGCATACCGATGCCATCTAGCATTACTAAATATGGGCATATTCTGTTCTACTCTTCTATCCAGTATAGCAGTAGGTTTTGATGATCGATGAAGGAATACCGGTATGCCTTCTATAGTGGAAAATAATATTTTTACACCTGATATTTTTTTAACAATTTTCTGCAGTATTATGCTCAGACGATGGGCAAATAATTGCTCATCATGGGTAAGAATTACAGGAGAAGCAATTTCGTTCACTCTTATTTGTAAAACTATTCTATTCTACTTCTAGAATACTAATTCTATCGCATATCTGACCTGCAAGCTTGACTTACAAATTGTGCTTTTAAAGGACACTGAGCAGCAAAGTACTTAAATTTCCAGCAGATTTATCCGGAATGTTCTAAAACCGCAGAGAATAGTCTTGAATATCCACTAAAATATCTCTGAACCTAACAACAATTTAACACTGAGTTTTTACTATTAAATCTATAGTGTGATCGACAGTCTAAGAGAAAAAGGAAGCATTGTAAATTTCTTTAGGAACATAATTTGTATTTCTTCTTGATTGTATGTGATTATATCATTCTGAATTGTTTACAAGAGTCGCTGAAGCAGCCCATTTTAGTAGAATGTTCCTTTACTCCACATTTCTATCCAATGTGTAGTATTTACAGGATTATATGAATCAACTGATGATTCCAAATGCTCCCTAGAGGGAAGCTCTTGCTTGTAAAATTTACTAGTAATATTACGTTTCTTCACTTTTTCATTATGGTGCAATTTTAACAGCTTATTATGTTAGTTAAATGTCAGAGATGTAATTTTGTTTAGACAAACTTTTAAGTGAAAGATAACAATGTACATGAGCTTTATCTTCTTCGTGTCTACTTATTGATCTGTATAGGTTTTATAAGTCACAATACCCTTAGAGGACCAACCATTTTTAAATGTGCTTAGCAGCATGAGAATCAGCGAAGTAATATTCCCTTCCAAGCTCTATCATACAAGCATTTACGATTACTATACCAAGTGCAATGAAATAACCTGTTTTATGCCTTTTCTTTTGTAACAACACAATTTTAGCGTAGGGCGTTCAGCTCTTAAAATGTCATTCCTTTCACATTTTGCTCGATTTTCGTCAACCGCTAAATCCGACATTGGGTTTTTCGTATTTATTCTGATCGCTAGTCGAATGCGAGGTGGTTTCTCTTCGACCACGATTCATTTCTCTTTCATTCAGTTTCCTTCTCATTTTTCATGTATGCTTTCAGGTTCGTGGCGCGAGGCTGTGCGGGACAGATGGTGCTAATGCTTTCTCCAAGGAAAGACTAATCTCGTTGACACTAGTGGGCTGTCTTTTATAGTAATCGCTCATCGTTCTCTCAGGATAGCTCAAGTAGTGGGTCGAATCTTCCATAGGAAATGTTAGGGACCTCTGTACCTCTCTATTACCTGTAGCCTTCTGTGGTTCTTTCCTTCATTCATTCCTCCTGAGGGATGGTAGCCGCAGTGTAGGTCGCAGTGCGCGGTGTCCCCCTCTGTTGCATACCCTAGAACATATACCCTATAGATTGTACTATAAACCGCATACATACGCAAATTGAACTTACCAATAAATCCACTGTTTCTATATAAAGCGCGCGATAAAGAAACCGTTCTTCAAAATCTCAGTTAGCGGTTACAATTCAGTTGATCTCACGAAAAATTTCACATATCGGTAGTAGAAGCACGATCTTAACTTATGACCATGGCAACCGCGACGTTACACACACATGCTTCTAAAATCAACACAAAGTCGTTTTCTCTCACACGAAATTCAGATACACAACCCATGCAAGAGAATTATGGATATCGTATAAAAATTGCGAATCCTTGAGACACAGAAAGCAAATTTTTAAAGTCGACGAAAAGTGAGAGCGCTCGGCCTCCCCTCAAAAACCACCGCTGATGGTGACAGGTGTTGTGCAAGTAACATGTAAAATAAAAATTCACTTGTAGTGAAATCGTGCCAAAAATTACCATCGCTCGCTGCGATACCATCATTCAGTTTACTTAGTTCTGTCTGCCTCCAATACTGCTGGCAAGATGTACCCTTTGGATTGCCAGTAAATTAACAAAACAACCGTACGAGTATTTCGATAAAGCAGCCCTAAAACTGCGAAAACTTTCACGTGACTGAAAATATTTTCTGCCATAACACGTTAACTAAGAATCAGAGAGCTCAATTACTTATGACGTATGACATTTATGTGGCATATCATGGAAAGAAAGGTAAGAGAGGAAGAACAGGCTTCACATCTTACAACATGTAGATATCAGGTACAACATACCTCGCTAATTCTTGCCAGGAGTAACTTCGCCTTTCCCCTATATTCGGCTGAACTGCAATTCAACCAGTTCCTAGATGCGAGTCAGGATAATGAAGAGACTTTCTCATTGACAAAAAATTACCTATTTCGCTGACATTGGTTTAGTTTTAATCTTCGATTCGAATTTAAGTATTTTCCCTAGAACACTACTTTTGTAGAATATCAACGATATAAAAATAAAAATAATGCTGTGTAATATCCAGATCCTTTGCATAGTTAATTGCTATGCATCAGTATCATAATTACGTACGCAAGAAAGCACAATGTTAGTTAATGACGGTGGATAAATACGTCTTACCCCTTGGTTGTTTACGCCTTTTTTTACCTCCGCTACAGCTGCAGGCTGTCTAACGAACCAAGCACGTGTAGGCGGCTTTTGTTTCAGGATTTTTCTGAAATAAAACCAATATTTTCTACTCAAATAGCTTATTAAATACCCTTTCAAAACCCATACTGTTATGTTGTATCTGCCACCTTTTATCAGACTGTAAACTGTCATATTTTACCAGAGAACAAATCCTAGAAATAAGCTTTCACACGTCAGTTGTTGAATACCTTTATGTTCAAATGAAATGTGATTGACTGAGTGACAAGCGCATGTTGTCCCAGAGGGAACAGTTTTTATTTCTATGTGTCATTCTGAGGGGAGATATTTTCTATTGCAACTCTTTATTGGCATTAATTGATATGTTACCCTTTCAGCCCGTTCTACTTCACATCATAGACTCAAGCATGATTACGTACTTAGATGATAATTGTACATCAATAAGTCTTGCGAAGCTGTCCTTCACAATATTAGATATATCCATTATATGATTGCTAATTAAAAGTACTATTGTCTGTTATATGTTTACTGCAGTATACGAAATAGGAAAATATAATAGATGATAATCGTTTTCAGGAATTCAGTCAAAAACCGAAACAATTTTAGGTATACCAATGTATTCATTATACTAGTTTTATTCTAAAGCGTATCCAGTGAGGTAACAAAGGATTAACTTTCAGCGGAATAGTGCCGTGGAGTAAGATAAAAAAATAGTCCGGAGTAGCTGTCTCCAGAGTCCATGATTAAGAGCTACAGTGAGAAGCAGGGAAACTATAATATCTAAAGGAGGCTTTGTGTTTTGGCTCTTTAGTTCGAAATTCTAGAATGCAGCTGAACTCGCTCCGGCAGATATATCAACTGTGTCTCCGTCACGTACGAAGGTGGTAAATGACAGTGCCGCACAGAAAGAGCTAAGGGAAGATGCCGCAAGCACGTGGTAATTGGCCCACATTATTTTACTGTCAGTCGTTAATGCACTAAATAATTACTTATCTATCTTATCATATTCTCCGTCGCTGGGATCTCCTTCAGCGTGTGACTTCCTTAGGTATCGGCATTGTGGAATCTATTTAGCTCGTTTGCCTTGAAATTATAAAATTTTGCTGCTAATCAGCGTGCAAGTTCACAAACACGTTCTGATACAGACTACCACCGACTGGCTAGGAAGCACATGACTATGGCGTCGAAGATTTTTTGCTACTGCGCAACCCCTTTTATTCCTGACTCTAACAATATAAAATAAATTGGACGATATTTTGTGTTCATAAAAGAGGTATTTTCTTTATAATTAAGAAAACTATGATACTAATATTTCCAAGCGTTTGATTTGTTTTTAATGTTGAGGCAGTATTTTATATCACAACAATGTAAATGCTAGAGTGATTGTAGTGTAAATAAGCATTATTGTATGACATTGATTTAAGATGTTTGTTAATTATAAGCATTGTTAGGAAATAAGTTTACACGGCCTCACTAAAACTGACAATAGGAGCGGATAACAATGAGCGAGGGGGTGAGTTGTTTATCAATTATAAGAGACAAGCAAATGACGTAAGAGTAGCGCGCTTTTCTTTAGAAATGGAGGGAATATTTTCCCTAGAGCATATGTGTTCGTAATTTTGATTGGATATAAAAATAGACGCAAATGTTGGCGCGTTTTATTAACCAATAGCAGCTCGGTTATAATCTTTAGGCATATAGGGTGAGGGAGTATAAATTCCGTGCCAGAGCCGGGTAACACTCAGTTTGACAGAATAATTCACAAGGCAAACGTCATTCAGTCCAACAGAATCATACAACGGTTATACGTCGCACAGTTTAAGAGAATCGTTCACGCATTATACGTCGCGCAATTCTACAGAATCTCTCGCGTTGTAAAGTTAGTTATAAATGTAAAATACGCGAATTAATAATGTGCAGCAAATAAGTGATTATATTGATATTAGAAAATATAACAGTTTCAGTCTGGCGTGTATCAAGAGTCAATATGTGAAATTAATTAATTGTGACGGTAATAAAAGTGTAAAAACAAATTCTTTTATAAGTGTTATCTTTCAGTAACAATTCCTTTCCGTTTACACACCCTGTTCAAGAGATAAGCTCGACTGAGTAGTAATAATAGCTAGCCGGAGGACAAAGAACCCAAAATTTAAACTAGTATACAATAAAAGGCGCCCAGCAATAGATAACACGAAGTGACCACGACAAATTGGCTCCCATACGTGGTGCAGATAAAAATGAAGCATCTTCCAACTACCAACAAACATTCTACTTGAATGTTAAGGCTAATTACACTTCATTGCACATTTTATTGTGGTCCTTTTGTGTTTAACTGTGTGTACTTCAAAGTGTTGAACCTCTATCATACCTAACTGCTTCATTTTGTCTACCATATTCAGCTGAAATGCAATTCATTTAATATATGTACTTATACACTTTATTTACATTTATCATTTTATGTGTATTAAGAAATACAATTATATAATAATTGTATAATACTGTGATAATTCTTAAGGAAGTGTATTATTATCTCTCTCACAAACTTTGGACATTTAGGTTTTAAGCTTCAGTCACTTGATAAGCTTTCCATTATCAATTCAAATATGCGGGAGGAAAGACAGATTTACAAATCCTAATTTTCAGAACGTTGTAGTATAGAGAAGTGTAACGAAGTTATTTTTAAGGTGTGAGAGTTGACAAATCCTTTCACATCTAATCTGATTCAGCTGGTTTAAAATTTCTCGACATTGAAGGTCTGCATTTGTTGTTTTTCTTTTCAACCGAAAGAATGTAGAGGTTTAGAAGACTAGATACATTTAAAATTGAATGAGTTTCATATATTATTTTGTTAATCCATTTTATTATAAGCCACTGTATGAAAATTGAACGTTTTGCTATTCGTGCCAGTTACAGTATAAAACGAATCCCACTATTCTAGCGTTCACCGAAACATATTTCAAATGCGGAGGGTGTAAAAGAAATACCTATATGGAACGATTCTCAATCAAGCCTGGTGTCCATTTAGATGAGAATTAGAGAATTACGGTCATTTGTTCTAAGGGGTTAAGGGAAAATATCCGTAAAAGAAAGAAAACACACAAAAAAAGAAGATACCTTATCAAGTAATTCTAATCTAGATTCGATCTCGGATCCTCCAGACTGGAAGGCTAACACACTGCTCTAAAAAATCCCTAGTGGGCTTAACATTTTTGTGTTTTATTAAAGTTCTGAGTAACTGTTGCATGAAGCGGAGCATGGAGTAATGAAGAACGCACATATAGGAAATAACCTGTTAAAAACCTTACTCCCTTTCAAATTAGAGCCACATAGGTCTGTTGTCATAACTTTTAATGCATTTAGAACCGGATTTTATGAACTTCAGATAAAGAGGATGAGCCAAAAAGAGAGAAAATTTCCAGGAGAGTTTTAATGCTTCAAACGGAATTTCTGACATTAGCACTTTGTAGAATGTTATAAATATCATAAATAACTGTTTCAAAAAGTAGGCGGTATACGTTTGCGAATAAATGAAAAAAAATGAATCGCCTCGGGATCAAAGCTTGGAATTTTTTCCTCGAATTATTTCTAGACCGCCATAATCTTTCCCTCTGTGCTTCAAGCCGGAGGCCCTCTAGAGATATTTACTCGCATCTGTTAACTTTGCTAATGAATTTCCATAAAATATGCTACTGCCTAAATATGCATATTAAAAAACAGAATCTCTTCTTATGGAATGCATTTATTCCCTAAAGTAAAAAGGGAATTGCTGTAACGTCTCGTCTTTGTGTCAAACTTACTTAAATGTTAACATGTAGTTCATTTAAATAATATGTCTGTAAAAACTGTTGTTGGTATACGGCGGTTTCATTAAGGCATTTTGCACAACACAAGGTTCTACTCGTGTTAGAATATTAACTGACTATATGTTCCTAATTCGTTCTCTCTTTGTTCCTTTCTGTATTTCTCCTTTTTTTCTCTCCCTGTTAGATTTATAAGAAGGAGGTCTACTCTCAATACATGATAATATCATAGGAACGAAGACGCAATTTATAATGAATAACGGTATACGAGAACTAGTAAAGCTAAAACATTTAGGAGTAAAAATTACCTGCGTATGGCGTTATTTGGGAATAGGCCCTTAGTACAGTTGTTTGGTGATGGTTCATCTGCCTTTAGTAAGCTATGTAGTTATTTTGTATTACTTTAGCTATGTT
Organism: Deroplatys truncata; assembly: GCA_030765065.1. NCBI lineage: Eukaryota > Metazoa > Arthropoda > Insecta > Mantodea > Mantidae > Deroplatys > Deroplatys truncata. Next base: position 175,539,972 of record CM060981.1, read on the forward strand.
TTTTATGGTGCCATATCTGATACAAATTTATAAATGTGCTTTGGTCCTTACTTGTGTTGATGTTACAGGATAATACAATTACTAACTCTTTCTTTATGTACAGCTTCAATTGTAAAATTTCAAGAAGCTTACTTTCATTCTTGAAAACAAAAATGTTCAAAATTCTTAGCATTTAATTCTCTTTTGTTTTTAGTTCAGTTTTTTTTAATATACTGATCAGTATGTCCTTAATTCATCAAATAACAGCGCGGCCAATATACTTTTTGCAAGGCCATGTTCTAGGTTTAAGTTTAATTTGCTTTTGTGTCTCCTCTGCCTTTTTCTCTAACTTATATATTTATGTTTCTCTATATACTTTGTAAGTCCTGATGCTTCCCTGAATATTGTTCCAGACATAATCCTGTTAGATACCGGTGTATCACTCCACAGAAGAGGAGACCTACAGCTCATGACAAGAATGGAAGTAGCAGATCAACCATCCCCGCATAACAGTTCGTAGCACACTATCAGTGCCTGATTGTAGTTTGGCACCACACCGACTCCAGGAGACACTTCTTCCCTCTTCGTCTGTGTCGACAGGGCCCGTTGACACAGAACAGGTACCTTAGGACTGCGCAGCGGTTCCTCTGTGCTTCGTCTTGTCGGTGCTTTATTAATTTCAGCGCTACAAACGTGGTATTTATTCAGTTCTGCGTGGACTACATTACGTCTTCGGAGGGTATAATATACATATTTCGATCTGCTACGAACAATGAGAAATATTCTTCGCCTTTCTTTGATATATATTACATTCTTTGTGCACCGAACTTCCAGTGTTTAGAAGACATATTGTGCTCCGTAGGGGGGGGGGGGCTCTGGTAGTCTACAAATAATTCATTGTACGGCTTCAATTCTTTTAATGTATAAATTTCGATAATCGGGGAATTAGTCAGGATTCATATGTCAAGTTCATTGATATTTTTATATTTTCTTTTTTTTCTGTGGGGACGACTCATTTTTGTAAGTGGGGAGGGAGATGCGGCGTATTAATAATTTGGGGTTTTCATTGTCATTACAAGGCATATTGTCGTTTTCCATTGTCACTACCAGACATATTACTGTTTTCGTACTTTAGTGTTGACTGGGATGACGTCACTCTTGGCTGGGAGTTTTGCTAGTCACGAGTGGAGGGGATATAGCGTCTGTCTTGCTGAGTTATTCCGAGAGAAGCGGATCGCGCGTGCAAGTGGCTTTTGGATCGGTGGACATCTTCCCTCACTTTTCATATTTAATAATGTAGGAACCCTCCCCCAAACGGTTGGGAAATAAATCCAGGAAGGTGTTATGGTTCTGTACAGTGAAAAACCCACGCATTCCTCTTAACCTCCACACCAGGTTTCGGTCCTCCGCGGCCAAATGAGTATACGTCCTCTCAATATCCGTGTTGGGTGCTAATTTTTTTTAATTTTTCATGTGAACCTTTAGGCCTCTACTCAGCATGTAACAAGAATGCTCTGCTACTACTTCTTTACTGGAGTCTATTTTGTATCTATTGTTTTATATAACTGTTAAGCGTTAAGAGATAGACAAGGAACATTTTTGTTCATCACATCAGCCATTTTTAGATATCCGCTTTTATTTGTTATAATTTGTCAATACTTTGTCATTTTTTAAAGTAACCAAAATTTTATACCTACAACGAAGTTTGTAATGAAGCTATTTCTGCAAAGGTTTATCCCGATTTCAATGAAATAGAAACAATTATAATGCGCTATATTCATATGACTTCTCCACCCTCTATCGTTTATTATAAAAGCTGTTCTAACGAAAACTTATTTTTTCTGTCTGCTTCATTTTATCGAGATAAAGCTTTGCTGAAATAGCCACATAAGCATTTCGTTATACATACCTACAAACGGAAAAGCGGTGGTGAAATGCTTAACAACTGGACGCTCTATACTGCCTTAAATTTCCATACTTTTTCCATGCAATCGCGAGAGGCAACTCAATATCGAAGAGACTTTAAAACAATGGCAGTTTAACACTTCCAACCACTGATAACGGATATTTTGGAGACGGCTTACGCCGCAAGAAGGTTATTTGAAATAAATTGTGTGTTTTAAAGAGATCTACGTACATTTTTGTGCAGTACCCACGCGTTCGTCAATCGCTTAACGTTTACCAGTTATACAAGATTATACAAAATACCTTCGAAATGAAGTGGGCTTCACAGGTATTTCCAGAGAATTCCAGATGTATATTTTCTTTGTAATGTAAATGTCTTAAGTATATGGTATTTTAATCAAAATCATTGGAGCCAGCTTTGGGAAAATAAAACATTTTGAAGAATTGTACACATAAAGAGTAGTTTGTAGTTCGGGGATTTTCTTGAAAGTATTAGCGTCGCATCCTTGGAAGATACTGAACATAAATACTAAGCTTCGTATTTATGCAATTTCTCGTTTTTGAGCTCTACTGCTTACAGACACCACGCATACACACACACGGGCCTGTTTTACATTTTTTTATTCAGGGCGTATTAAAACGTGTATTTCCAGTGAAATCTTAAAATCAATATTTGGAGAAATGCAATAATTTCTCTACCTATTAGGTATGTGGCAGAGAAATTAATAATGTTTCATAAGAAAACAGTTTGTGGAAACTATAATTATATTATACAAAAATTAAAGATGGTGCGTGGACAATCATGGGATTTTAACACGTAAGCGTTTTTTTTACATTAATTTAAGTTCTGATACCGTAGTTATTGACAGAAAGATATAAATACTTTAAAAAACGATAGTAAATTACACAAATAATTTCAATAAATTATTTCTGTATATTAAATCAATATATAATTAAATACACATAAGCTGAAAAGTTTTGTCCGGAGAGAAAGGTAATTAGCGTACAAAGTCATTAGTAACAGCGTGAGTAGCAAACGCGTTAAGTATAAAAGTCTTTGAATGCAGTTAGGATTGGGTTCAATACGTTTGTCAAGTCAAGCAGGCCAGAATTCTGTAAAAGAGAAAAGGGAATGAAATTCTTAGAACGGGGAGGCTCCGTCTAGTAACAGATCACGGATGCATACGTAAGCGTTTTAAGATTGGCCCGCAAGAGAAGTAGCGTTGGTGGGATAATTCTAACGTAAGTGGAGCTTAAGTAATAAAAGAACATGTATTTCTAAACTTAGCGTCCTGTCACCTTTCTTTTCCTTGTGTATAACCTTAGAGATTTAGGTCTTTTACGGAGATCGGCAGTTCGTAATGCCTGAGACCGCGATGGGTTACTTAATGGGGTGTTGTCGGTAAGCATTTTAGTGCCTCACGACAAGTTACACTTCTAGTTTCTTTATTGCGGAAACAATTATTTCATAACGTAATTTTGATATTGCAGAAGTTAGCAGCTATGGTATTTCAATTGTTATTGTTCCAAGTGCTACGATTCATAATCACTTTCATTCTTTATCTTCAAACGGTCGGCAACTCTTCATTAGCTCAAGTTTTAGATCACATTAGATTTATAAGTGAATTTAAACTGGTGTTATCCTTTCGAAATACGCCGACACATTCTCTGAGAGAAAGAACTCATAGCCAATCACTGTTGCAGACGGCAGCGGAATAAACAACAGATATTGGAGACCACGGCAAAAGGTACATCGGGAATTCGTTGTCAAAAGTGACGACCATCGCTTGGCTATGATTTGTAATCATATTAATACAGAATCTTTTTTCAAACTTAATACATTATTAAAGGTAATAATGTAAGATTAACAATAAATCTCTTACCCTTCGCTTAGAAATAGAAAAGCAGCCCTAAACTTACTTTGCAAAACTTTCCTATGAATTTTAATTGTCATCTTTCCACAAGGAAACGCAAGCGCTTTAGAGTTATAATTCTATACTTTCGTTTAAGGCGCTGTGCTGTAAAAACGCCTGCTGCGAACCTACCCCTTTCGTTGTGTGCACCCCTTTTGAATTACGACATGACATTTCCCTTACAAACATAACAGTGTACGTTATACCCTAGGAAAAATATGTATACATTACTCCCCCTTACATATAACCGATAAGGCTTTTTTATGAATGTGACTTCTCCACCCCACTGATAACCGTTATGATACGAGCGCCCCTCTCCCCGCCTGTAGAGTGTTTACCAGACAAACGGTCCCCTCAAGTCACTTATTGGGAAGCGCAATGTTGTATTGTTGTGATCTATATTTATTACACTTCACTTCCGCCTACATCATTGCTGTGTTGCTTTCCTCGTTTTATTTCTTTCCGCAATATCGTTTTCCCCTCGTGGTATACTTTTTTTCTGCTATTGTGTCACAGCCATAGACTGCACCTAATATTTCATTTGTTAGAAATTAGGAAGGAAGGGTCAAGTCGTCAGTAGTAAGCGCGGGTGTAACGGAAAGGTGGGGAGGGACTTTGTGTGCACTAACAATAGAAATGGCGTTTGGTATCATATAACTTGCAATACATTCTCTTGTTGTTCTTTTTTTCATTGTTTCCAAAAATCTCCAGTAGAATGGAAGTGTTCCATTATCACCGGAGTTTAAACCTTTCTGCATTTCGTTTTCTATATTCCTTTTTCGGAAGCAGCTTATCGTGTGTCTATACATTTGATTCAATGCCTAATTAAACATCATTGAACTCTACTTAGTCTTTTATTTAATAATTATCTCACAGTAAAACTGTTTCTAAACTAAAACGGTATTAGCACACTATTGTGTGTGACAATGTATTCTTTATTCTTTTCTTTTGTCATTAATACAGGGATTGTTTGACAATTCCCTTTGCAGTCTTCTTGGGACACGATGAAGAAAGTGAACATGTTAAGTAGTATAGCTTGTGTGGCCTAAGAGTACAGAGAAGAAGAGGTTTCTAAGAACCCTGCGAAGGGAAACCCAGGGCAAATTGACTAAATAGTGTTTTATAACCTCCAATAACCCAGTAGATGTAAACAAAGGAATTATAGAGGAAGTAGAGGCCTTGTTCCTGCCTCAACAACAAATAGAAGGGGATTTGGCAAGGAAACTATACCACTCGCCTGCAACAGCGGGCCTGCAACAAATGTTATTTTTATAGTGTAACGTAGATTAAAATTCACCTCTAATCTCCGTAGTCTATTGCGCAATCGTATTTTTTGCTGTTTCTCTTTCGCAGTATAACATTCATTCCCTACACTAATAGGCGTTTTCTTGACTCCACTCCCTACATACCTTCTCCTTTTCCCTCTCCATTCTCTTCTTTCTTTCTCTCTCTCTCTCTCTCTCTCTCTCTCTGCTATGACCAAAAACATATTCTCTGAAGTCACAGAGCTCCCTGTTAGCTGGTTATGTTAGCTCTCTGTAACTTTTATGAGGACAGAGAACGTTTCGATTAAGAGCATAGGTATGTCAGAAAAATGTATTATCTGCAATTCTGCATGTACAAATATAAGTTTGAAGTAGGTTTATTTTAGGTGTTGTATTCTAGTTCTTATGCTGGGGAGCCGAACTTGAAGTAGTTGCAACCGCACGTATGATAAAACGTTTCCGGTAGCCTTCGCCCCAAATGTACTGTCCGGTGGCCTTTGCCCCAAATGTTTAAAAAATACTAACTTTGTATTTTTACTGTTTCTTCAAATATTATATATTTATGTTTGCCTCGGCTGCGTCAGTATTTATTTTTAGACATGAATGTCTTAGCAGGGAGTGATGCGACTGAAGAATGTAGGCTTACACAGATTATAATTTTACTTCACTCCATTTATTAATGCTTGACACGATTCAAATAACACTTCATGGGTATAGAGACAGAGCTGCAAGATTTCTTTATTAATTACGTGCACTTTTTAATACGTAAACTACTTTTCGTCTCATACTGAATAAGTATTAAATTTCTCGAGGACGCATCTCGCGTCCGGTTTGGAACACTGTCTACAACCAACTGACCTCTGAATTTTTACAATTTGACCTATTTCAGTTTCTGATTGGCTATTCCTACTCCAATAGAATACTTTTATTTAACAAGTTTTTTCTGGTTGTTGATTGGCTATTTAATAAACTCTCTCAAAATTTACATTATTGTTGCTCCAATAATGACTAGTAGTATTGTTAAACTTTCAAATTCATTTTCGCCTCAAGGTTGCCTCATTGTTACCTCATTGTTAGCAACTTTTAACCTATTATTTTCACAGCTCTTACATTATTAAATTACGTAATGTATTCACATAACATTATTACACATGTATACAATAACACAAACATATACAATGATTGTAATATACACTTTTTATATAATATTACATACACATATTGCTTTAAGGTGGGCTGTTATTATATTTTATATTATATAATTTGACTGAAATCATTTAAGTGTTAAAAATATTACCTCATGTTCAAATAATGTATTTTAATGTTACTCCCATTAGCCCATTTAAGGAAAGAAGTAATTTATCACTGAACTTAATCCAGTTGCGAGTTCATTAATTTCTAAAAAGGCCAATGTTCAGCTTTTAAAAATGTCCAATGCCAAAACAAAAATTTGTTTTTGCTTTCTCTACTACTTCCTATTGCAAGTAGAGGAGTATTGCAATCGAAGTCAAAATTCGTAATCGAGATCTTACTGAAAATATTTGAGATTTCTTGAATCAAAACAACAGACTTAGGAAAACATCCGTGTGTCTGAACAATATAACTAAAACGAAAAGTCGGTTAAATACCAAACTTTACATTTAAGTTCACCGTCTCCCAAGGATGCGACATGAAGATTTTGAAGAAATCCCCAAAATTATTATAGTGGAAAAAGTTTTCCTTGTGTTGGATTTTTTCAATAAGGCTCAGGCGATTTTTATTAAAATACCATATCTTCAAGATGTTTACGACAAATAGAAATTATATCTTGAATTTTGTGCGAATAGCCAGTTAACTCTGTTTTGTACAGAACGACTTTTGCAAAATTGGTAAAATAACAAATAGACAAAAGCTTACTACACAAAATTGTAGATCCCGTTAAAGCCTACAGTTTATGCCACATTAAAATATATCCCTTCATATCGGTTGCAATATTCAAACACATACCTTTTCAGGTGGTATGTCGCTATTCTTTGTTCTCGTGGTCATGCAAAGTGCTTGGCATTTCAAACATTGCATATTGACCCGCTTTTTAAAATCCAATTATCGCTTGATACTGTTATTATTGTCAGGAAGATATTAACAATTAAATAAAGAAATGATAGGAAGATAAAGAAATAATTTCAATAAATAATTTCCGTATATTAAATCAATGACTAATGTAATAAACTTGAGTCGAAAGGTTTGACCGAAAAGAAGCAGGTAATTAGCAAATCATGTTAAGAGAAGCCATTAGCATTCGAGTTTTTTTACGTTTTTTTTATTTATTTATGGACACTCTATAACTACAATGGTCCTTAGCGTCCCATTCTATATTGGGCGTGTAAGACCGGAAATTTTGCTCAGTGGCTTCTTTGTGAGGCTTGAGGTTCTTTTACGTGCCGTAAATCCACGACACGGGACCACCGGCTTACGTTTCCTTCCAAAGGAAGCCATTCTAAAGATATATAAGCCCGAAAAAAATGCATTGCCATCTGCCAGGTTTGAACCCGCGACCTCGGGAACCCATGGACGACTAGCATCCAAGTAGCGAACGGGCTAGGGATAAAGATTTTTGAGAATTAGGTTTTAAGTTTAGTGCGTTTGAAAGTGCACGTAGGCCAGTTCGGAAAAATTTAGAAACTTAAAGAATTCTTTCAAGTTGGAAGCTGAGACTAAAAGTTGTCCTTCAGATACGTAAGATTCGGCACGTATAATGCAGGAAACTTTTTGGGGTAGTTCTAAGGTAGGTGGAGCTTAGCTTATATAAAGGCGTGCAATCTAATCAGAGGCACATTCGTTGGTGTATATATCCGTTCGTGCACCCTTTTCGTGCTAACATTTGTACAAACATTCGTCACTCTGGACGTTGTGACGTTTGTGTGAGAGCTTAAAGCTCTCAGTGATGCTCTTATGTGATTAAGATACAGCGGCCATCGCGAGGGATTTTACCGCTAAGCATTTTAGCCACTCACGGCAAATTACATTCATAGTTTCTTTATGCGGAAACAGTTATTTAAACGCAAAATTGATATTGCAGAAGTTAGAAGGTATAATAAGTCAATTGTTATAGTTTCGTGTACTGTGACTCATAATTAATTTCATTCTTTATTCTCAAACGGTCGTTGAATAACTGGTTATCCTTTCGCACTCGCCCACGCATACCCTGAGAGGAAGATCTTATAGCATAGCATTAGAGCAGCTGGCGCACGAGATAACAACAGAACGAGCTACGTGATAACGACCGCACAATATCAGAAGCAGGTAGCGTATACTGATTCAAAACTGTTGCACCATCCAGCGACTTTAAAAATTCAGATAACGTAGTACGTTATCAAAATTTGCGCCTCATCGTGGTACAATACGTTATCAAAACCTGGCGACCATCGTGGTGCTTGTACGTTATCAGTGTTAGCTTACTTTATTCTTCTTATATGTACAATTAAATATGTAAACGTGCAATGAGGATTTATGTCGAATAACAAATAGAATAATAAAATAATGAAGATAAGAATAATGTTGCGTAATGATAACTTGCAGAGAAAATCGTTTAAATGCAACACATCATATACGTATGTCTATTTTAGCTTCAAATTGTGTGTAATATTTCAATTCCTTCTTCCTTAAAGCATACTTGCACATAGCAACAGCTTCCAATATGGTGTGGGTTACATAAATAAATAATGTAAAGGTAGATGCGTTCAATCAATTTCTGGTGTCTGTTGAACCTCCAGAGCGGCAAACATGTAGACTTCCATCTGACTCTACAGAATGCCATAGAAGGGTGAAAATCTGGTCGCAGTATAAATGCTGAATGGAATGAAAAATGCGTTAATAGCGAAGGCAAGAAATTGGGCTGCTGCAAATTCTTCATGTTTGCTCGAATCGTAGTTAGAATAATCTGAAACGGTGCAAGTGTAGGTAAACCTGAAATAGGGATGCACCTAGGAAATCGGTAGCTATACGGAATGTATTTGCGAGATTTTAATCTTAAAGTATGTAACGCATTAAGTTTCCCGAAAGAGTGAATTTCAAACGTTTTTACTCCGACTCTCTAGGCCCGAATTCTGGATGTCCCGGTCCGCCCGTGACCACCCACTCTGACCATGTGGTTTTTCGTGGTCGTCAAGGCAAATGCCGGGGTGGTGTATTCTACCACGATTTCTCGTTTCCCCCATTTTCTTTCATTTCACGTTTGAAGTATGCTTTATGGTTCTGCGGTGCTGGCGGTGACAGGCAGATGGCATGGATGCATGCGCGTTGGAACGCCAAAGTGAAATATCTCGCCCGTTAGAGTCGCCCTGTTGGGATTCCTCACCACCGGAGAGCGGATGTTCAAACTGGAAATATTAGGGACGCCTGCGCCTCTCTGTGGACGTGACTGCGGACCTGCGACCTACTCGCCTCATCCTTGCCTCCCGAGATGTGTAGCCAGAATAGATCAAAATGGCCGCAGTACGCGAGGTGTCTCACTGCGATAAACACATCCTACATCCACTCTGACCCTCTACATGACCTAGGTATCCTTACTTTCTCTGCTACTCACCTATTATAGGAAGTAGAGGAAGTATTATATTCCATCCCAAAGCCCGGTACTGAAATTCAACGGAAAAAAAGTTTTGAGGACCCTTAAATACAAAACCAACGCTTTTAGAAAAAGTTCTGTATGTGTGTGTGTATTCAAAAATAAAAAGTCTGTAAATTTCAAACTTGCGCTTGCTTCCAAGCATGCGACTTAAAGATTTTCAAGAATATTCTCCCACTCCAAACAATCCTTTAAATGAAAAAATGAGTATAACAATATTGATTAAAGTGCAATAATTAAAATATTTGCATGGCATAATGTATATCTTGTATTTTCTGAAGATAGCATGTGAAACCCCTCCTTATTCTGAATGAGTTATGCATAATTTATAAACCGTAAGAACTAGAAGAAGTCTTACTACATTAAAAAGGAAATGTGGATGTTAAAGCAGTCAATGCAGATTTCATTAAAGCATCCTTTTGTTTCTCATAGTCATGCAAAAAGAGTATGGAGTTTCAAAGCAAACATAAAGAACCGCCTTTAAAGGATTTGGCTATGGCTTTAGACCACTGCATCCCTTTGTACGTACAACGAAATGTATAAAAACCTATTTATGGGAACGTTTATCTCGATTAACACGAAGTGGGAAGAGATACAAAATAAACGATAATAGGCAGAGAAAGGTCGTGGGCCGGGGCATTGTGTTTTGGAGCATGAAACTCCGGTTACCAGCCAAAGAATACACACACTCAATATCGTGATGTGTTTGAGGAGCTATGATTGGTAACGGTCTATAGGTCACGGAAACCGAAATTCCAGCTTGGAAGCTTGGTACTAACTACATCATCTTTCCGTATCGGTTGGATGATAAACACGTCTTCCATGTACATATGGGCGTTGGTTTGTCTAGGCGCACAAGGGCTGTCGTATTTCGGATTATTATTAATAACTTCGAAGTGTACTTAGTGAACAATTTTGATACCAAAACTTTAAATAAAACATAAGTAATCTGCAGGGTATATCATAAATTAATGGCACAAACCTATAGGGCTCATGTACAAGCAAATACAAGCAAAAATGTAAGGAATGTATAGGTCCACAAATCAGCCTTTTGCGGAGCAATATCTAAAGTGAGGTTAGGAGCCGCCAGTCATTCCATTATTTTGAATATTGTATTCTATAGTTCTCGTGTGACGTGTTCCAAATTATGGGCTTTGTTTGCAAAACTGAACATTGCCTAGAAGGACGTTTTGCTCATACCAAAGAAGCTACAGGTCGGATATCAGTACTAGAGCTGTCAAGGACATGCGTTTTACCGTTCGTTTTACATGGTACATGATGAGACTCGCCCGTTTCCCCCAGCCCAACTCGTTCGAAAAGCAGCAACGAATATACCAAACTATGGTCGAGCTTCTGGTTCACATGTCCGCTCGTGGGAAATGGGTTCCATTGGGTATATACCCTTTCGGGAATTCGCTCGTTTGAGAGTTTACGTCATAGCGGTGTTGTCAGGCGTATTCCTTCAGTGAGTTAAGGCAAAGGAATGACAGTAGCCTATGCCACGATACAGCGTTTTCAACTTTCTTTCCATCTACTGATAGTATCAAGAAATATTCATATATATATATATATATATATATATATATATATGATTGTATGTTCCAAAATAAATAACATAAAACCTTCATATACAATTTCATTCTGAATGTCTGTGAGAGCCATCTGTATCAGTCATTTGTATAAATAAACATTACATTCTGGTGCAAAAAATGGAATAATGATTATTCTTTAAAGTCCATAAATTGCGCACTGTCCTTAGAGTAAAGTATGATACTACCGACCTTTAAGGCAATTTCAGGTTACTTACTTCATAGTTGTTACTTTACATTAATGACATATATATATATATATATATATATATATAGCAAGAATTGTATTGTATTCAAAATTTGGTTTTCTTTTAATGAAAACCAAACTAACAAAGCTGAGAAAAACTCGGTAAAGATAAACTGAGATATCTGAGAGCAACTTAATGTTAAACGATATGGAATCGATAAAAATAAAACCTAAGACAGTTTTCTTAAAATAACATTTAAAATAACACTTCACAGAATGTATATTCAGGCTGAATATGTATATGACCTCATGTGTACATTATTGAGTTCATTTTCAAAATCTAAATGAGAAACTCTGGTGAAAATACAATACCTTATCGTGCTCTATCTCGCACGCGTCGAGCTAAGGAATCAATAACTAAAAATAATAACTTATGAATGAATCTTGCTGTGAATGAACACAAAGTCATCAACATTTTCGGGTGAAATAAAATATAACATAGCAATAAATTAGTTTTGTTTTGACAACATACACTTCAAATAAATGAATGTTGCTGTAAGTGAATACAGTGATCAACTGTTTCAGATGAAGGAGAATATGATATAATAATAACTTATAATAAAAGCAGTAACTTGTTTTTGTTTTAGCATTTTACGCTTCCAACATATGAATGTTGCCGCGAATGAATCCCATTAGGTAAAGCATCATAATAGCTTATAATCTGCCAAATATGGTTTCATAAAAGGGGCAGATTTAATGTTTCAGACGAAAGCGGTGAAGATTATCATAAAGAGATGACATACTTATTGTTTGGAGAATGATTTTCCGATATCCTTCAGAGGCTGGAAAAAGGGTGTATAAAAATAGTGGTCTATCTTAAAGAAACAAATCCCGAATGCAATTCTGGTAAAACTGAAATTTTGTCATGAGTAGGATATATAGAGGAATTCTGGCGCAGTTTTTTGCGTTTATATGGGAAAGGATAGGGAAAACGAGGCTAGATGCGGCGGTTCAAGGAGGAAAATGCGTTTATATGGGGGAGATAGGGAATACCAGGGCTGATGCTAGGCTAGTCAGATGCTAAAGGAGGGAGGTATATGCTTTATACGAGAGAGATAGGGAATACAAGGAAAGATGCTATACTAAACAGGACTTGAAGGGTAGAATATGAGCGATATAGCGAACCGAGGAGAGGTATTAGGATAGGAGTTTTGAATGATGGAGTAGGCGTTTATATGCGAGAGATAGGGAATACGAGGGTCGATGCTAGGCTAGACAGAGGCTGAGTAATGTATGGTTTATATGAGCGGTATAGGAAAACGATGAGAGGTGTTAGACTAGACAGGGCTTGAAACGTAGTGCATGGTTTATATGAGAGATATAGGAAAACGAGGAAAGGTGTTAGGCTAGACAGAAGTCGAGGAGTAGAGTATGGTTTATATGAGAAGTATAGGAAAACGAGGAGAGGTATTAGGTTAGGAGAATTGAGTTTGTGTTTATAAGGAGAGACGAGAAAACGGAGATAGATCCTATGCTAGGATAGACAGGTGTTAAAGTTAGGTTAGATAGGAAACCAAGGAGTGATACTCAGCTAGAGGGGGGGCAGGAGGGAATGAGCTTTTGAGAGGTAGGGGATACGGGGAGTGGTGTTAGACTAGACAGGGCTTGAAACGTAGGGCATGGTTTATATGTATGAGAAGTATAGGAACAGGAAGAGGGGTGCTAGGCTAGACAGAGGTTGAGGAGTAGAGTATAGTTTATATGAGAGGTATAGGAAAACGAGGAGAGGAGTTAGACTAGACAGAGGTCGAGGAGCAGAGTATGGTTTATGTGAGAGTCATAGGTAAACGAGAGAGGCGTTAGGCTAGACAGAGCTAGAGGAGTAGAGTATGGTTTATATGAGAGGTATAGGAACAGGAGGAGAGGTGTTCGGCTAGACAGGTAGTGTAGCAGTAGGAATATGGACTTATATACAGGAGAGATAGGGAATAGGAGGTGCTAGACTTGAAAGCGACTTTAGACGTGAACTTAGTGGAAAACTGTTTCATGTCAATGTTCTAGACATGCCCATCACGTAACCTATTCAGGGAAAAGGTGACTCGTTCAGGGGAAAAGGTGACTGCTCAGGGAAAAAGGAGGCCCACAAAGGGAAAAAGTTGACTAGCAAAGGGAAAAACGTGACCAGCAAAGGGAAAAAGGCGACCAGCAAAGGGAAAAATGTGACCAGCAAAGGGAAAAATGTGACCAGCAAAGGGAAAAAGGTGACCAGCAAAGGGAAAAAGGCGACATGCAACGGGAAAAAGGTGACCAGTAAAGGGAAAAAATGTGGCCAGCAAAGGGGAAAAAGGTGACCACCAAAGGGAAAAAGGTGAGCCATAAAGGGAAAAAGGTGACCTGCAACGGGAAAAGCTAACCCACTCACACTAACAGGTAAGTAATTCAGCTAGTTTTACAAGAGGTTGACTGCATCATAGCAGTGTATGATTTCACAGGTAATTCAGCTAGTATCGTATGTATTTAGGCTAATTCATCTAATAACACAGAATAGATTCCAGAGGATAACTGCATCATGGCTCTGCATAATTTCACAGGTAATTCAGCTAGTATCGTAGGTATTTAGGCTAATTCAGCTAATATCACAAGAGGATAGATTCTAGGGTTGGGTATAGCTTAGTGTCGTATTTCACCGGTAATTCAGAGAGTATCGTAGGTATTTAGGTTAATTCAAGTATCACAGACGTTTAGAGTAATTCAGCTAGCATTACAGGAGGGTAGGTTCCAGGGGTAGGTTATAACCTAGCTTCGTATTTCACAGATAGTTCGGGTAATATCGTAAGTATTTGAGGTAATCGACATAGCTTCACAGATATTATTGATAATTTCGATCAGAGATTTGTATCACAGCTATTTAAGGTAAATGCAGGTGATTCAGGTTGTATCAATGGTATTTGAGTCATTTTAACAGGTAATTCATCTAGTATCATTGGTATCTAAGGCAAACCAGATAGTATCACAGGTGCTTGTGCTAATTTAGAGCAGGAATTCGTATCAGAGCTAGTTAAGGTAATTTCACATGATTCGGGTAGTATCACAGGTATTTATGTCATTTTCACAGGCAATTCAGCTAGTATCGTAGGTATTTAGGCTAATTCATCTAGTATCACAGGAGACTAGATTCCAGAGGCTAAATTCATCATAGCTATGCATGATTTCACAGGTAATTCAGCTAGTATCGTAGGTATTTAGGCTTATTCAGCTAGTATCACAGGAGGCTAGATTCCAGGGTTGGGTATAGCATAGTTTCGTATTTCACAGGTAATTCAGAGGTATCGTAGGTATTTAGGATAATTCAGGTAACATAGGTGTTTAGAGTAATTAAGCAAGTATCATAGGAGGCTAGATTCAATGATCAGGGGTTCGTATCAGAGCTATTTAATGTAATTTCACTAGATTCGAGTAGTATCACAGGTATTTAAGTCATTTTAACGGGCAATTCAACTAGTATCACAGGTACTCATGGTAATATAGAGAGTAATTAAATTATAAAACATTTCTCATCCAACGTTACAACAATTTATATACTTTTTTCTAAATCTTACAAACTTATTATATGTTAAACAGTTATTGTACGATGTGGAGAGGGATAAACTGCATATTGGTTCACAAATTGAAAAGCTTTACGTCAACATACCTTTATTTTAGTTCGTTGTAGATGTCTCTCCCCTTTTATCTAGGCTTGAGACTAGCACTAGGATTGCTCCTAATGGCAGGGTTACCACCTTCCCTTCCATCTTCTTCTTTCTTCATAAGGCGTCAGCTATCTGCATATACAGCACACAAATAACCTTCTTTTTTAAGATTGTAGACTCACGAGAAAATCTTTATCTTTAACTTACATTCTTTTAAGCACTGTTTGTAATGGCGTAATGTCCATACGCATATGTCGTTATCCCGTCCTCAGCAATAATTCTTTTATCATCAAACGGAGTCAATGCAATTTTATTCACTTGCACTGTAGCAAGAGCATGCTTTCGTGATAGGATCAGATTCATAGGTGTTCTGATGATTTCACTGGTTTTAAGACAGTCTGTATAGCTGTCAAACGAAATGTACTGCTTAATAGCGCTACGTTTTATACCTTTAATCTTTTTTATCATTGACCCTTGAATATCTAAGGCATACATCTTTAGGACGTAGTCCAACAAAGCGTAGGATGATTTTGCTATTAGCCTCATCTTTAAATTTTCCCAATATCTTCTTGTTCTGAGTAGAGTAACATATATGGTTGACAGGGTAATCAGCTGTATCGAGATGCTCAAGAAAACGTAGCTTATCCTGGTACACATCTTCAGTTGTTACACGATGAATGAACGAATCAGTGTCCATATACATAAGCTTCAGGTTTTCAGCTCCATAATAAGGCAACAACGTCGTAATGATAGTTATACAGTAATGTCTTGGAGATGTCCAACACACTCATACCAATGTGTATAGGCTTGTTGAATACAATCTGACGAGAGGCCATATGTACAGCAGCTAGATTATCAGCATATATCGTCCTGTCGATAAACGTAGGCTTGGCGATCAGCTTCTCTAGAGTTTTTTCATTGGTCACCAGTCGTATATCAATACGGTTACGCAGGTTCTCCATAGTTTTTCCAAACATAGCGTTGTTAAAGAGCTTGTAGAGATCCTTCTCGAAATCATTTGCAGCTTGTTGTCGTAGCCTGTTGTTAAATTCCACATACGGTTTTAACCATCGAGACTGTTGGAATTGTAGCACACGATGGATTTTTGTTAACCGTAGTCCATGATCAAGAGCTTGCTTCAACGTCATGTAATGTAGTATATACTTCTTTCGAGGTCCAAGATGAGGTATCAGTTTCTTTGTAGATGATTCCAATGGTTTCATACACGCTGGCAGGAACGGTAGATCGTTGTGTAGATCGTGAAGTTCTGCAGGATACTCGATGTCGACTTCTAATATGTGCCCATGAGGATCATCTTCTTGTAGTGTTTCTAAGTTGATTTCTTCAGGTGACACCCACTGAAATCCACCAAAAGGAAGGGCGTGACACATTGCCCACCCATATTGGGTATTAGCGTCCTCGTATGTGATAAATTGGGTTGGTCTCGACGGATCAAACTTATCCATATAAGTGTTATTAGCCTCAGCATACCGATGGGAAACTTGGCATAAACCTCCTCTTATACCTGATTCCACCATGAGTAGTTGATCATAATCTTGTAACAGCTCCAGCTTAATTCCAGTATACAGTAACATGGCGCCCCATGTAAGACCTGGAGAGGTAAAATAATGGGCAGGATCAACTTTGTGTGTTTTAAGGGTTTGCTCTCTGAACGTCTCAAAGACATCAGCTAGGAGAAGTACATCCGAAGTTAAGTAGAGATCGCTGTACTCTCCCAGGTTTCTCACATTAAACAGCTCCCATACATTTCTAGCATGATCGTAGTCAGTATCAGTAATTTCTTCTTCATTTAATCTATTGTAGAAGTAGTCCTTAGGAGGCAAGCAGGTCTCGTTCAGGACATCCCATGACGTAACAAAATCATAGGGAAATACACCCTTACGGGTCATCAACTTCAATTTGTCTTCTCCAAAGTACTTTAGCGTTTCAGGATACGAGGTTAGATTTTTTACCAACTTATCCAAGCTTGTACTGAGGAATCGGAAGCTATACACAAATCGAAGCTTTATATCTCCTACATACTTGGTGAATGAGATATAGCTTTCTTCAGAGTTAGGAACTACCTCCACACGTTCACTTGTACAACCCAGCTCCTTAACAATGAAATGAGAGTCATATCCGCTAAGGTTATGCATGAAGACTGGTATATATTTAGGTATTTTACAGGCTAAATTACATTCATTATGAAGACTTCCACGATATTCACCGCTGATGTGATCATGGTCGCGTACTTTATAGTTCTCTTCTGTAAAGGGTTTTCCACACAAGTAGCATGCTGAAGAAGACTCAAAATCCTTTTGCTCTTGATCCGTAAGTTTCAGAGGCTTAGCAGATTTGTATATGTCATCAATCATTTTTGCAAGAGATGTCAGGTACAGCATAAACTTCTGAGCAGCATCAGCACCACGATACACATAGGGTTGCTTAGGAAGACCAGTTTCGAGATGTTCAACACCAGATGTAGGCTTCACGTAAACACAGAAGCTCATCGGTGTGTGCTCTTGATAAGGGGTTGTATAGGAAGTTTCAGGATTGGGTATACACGTATGGCATGGAGTGAGAATACTCTCAAAATCTGCATAGATGACATAAGGTACTTTCAGCATCCTCTCAACATTTTTAAACTGTACAATTGCTTTCTCCTTTGTAGGCATAACTACCCTTGCAACACCATGCTGATTACAGATGATTGCATGTTCTTGTAGTTTTTCCAGTCCACTTCGTCCATATCGATTATCGAAATGTGTAAAGCTGCGCTTGCAGGTATAAACACGTTCATTACATTTAGTTTTCTGGCGTCGAACGAGCTTCTCAAAATTCTTTATATACACGTAGTGATGTTTTCCACTACTGTCATTCAATAGTAACAGGTCACAGTGTTCAGCTAGTTCAATGTCAACAACCTTTATCGGATACACTTCATGCTTCTCATCCAGCCCGAAAACGTTAACAGACATCTTGTTAAGCTTCTCAAATTTAGGTATTTGAGAAAGTGGAGTAGGGTAAGAAACACAGCTGAAGTCATACTTATCTTGAAGCTGCTTGTATTTGTTCACACGCTGTGCATCCTTTCCTATGAATTTAGCTAATATAGAGTACATGAAACATTTCTTGTCGGTAAAGTTCTGAATGTTTATACATGCTTTCCTTGCTTCAACAGCTGACGGTAGTGGTATGTAGCTACTTCCTCGCAACGGATTGTACTTGTTAATACGAAGTCGAACTCCTTCCACAGCAAGCAAAGCCCAGCTGCTACCCTTAAGCTGAGACTCCTCCATTTCAGTCACCAATTTCTTGAATTTCACTTCCATCGCTGACTCCAGATCAGTTTCCAGGAAAACAGCTTGATTCCGTGTTTTAAATGTTTTGTCACAGGTTTCACCAATACTGTTAACAAATCGACACTCAGCCAGCAGATTAATTTTAACACTCTTATGAATGCTAAGCTCTTTATGCACAGCCTGGATTATCCGTTGTTTTGCCTCTTGCAGATACATATTCAGGTCCTTAGGTGACTCGCATCGTATAAAATACGATTTCAATCGTCCTTCGAATGAAGTTTCGTATTCTTTCATATCACAGTCCTCCATTGTTGACAGCAACTGATGTTTAGTTGGCTCCAATCTTCTTTTCTTCTGAGGGCTGCTTATTTCACATACATCTTCGTGTCGCTGCCCCTTATAACCATCTTTGAAGGTTACATTACAATGTTTACATTTGAAGAGCTTCTTGCAGCTCATCTCGTGTCTTCTCTTGTCATAACCTCGGAGGAACTTCTTCCCACATTTTTCGCATGCATATCCAGTAGCGCTTGGAATAATATCCTTATACGCTGAGTTATTCATCTTTATTCTTGATGTAATAACGTATTAATCACTGATCAATGAAATGTAGACCTCTTCACCTTGATACCACTTTAGAAAGCTGATTATTCTTGGAGAGAACACGATGTTAACACCTCAAGACTAATTAGCACAATGAAGTCCAATACCCTAGATCACCATATTTATAGAGGGAGCACGAACCTTTTAGATCAATCATAAACTCGTTTCATAACCAGATGTATATGATCGCTCAACGTGTATTAACCCCCCAGCCATATAACCTCAAGTCCAGAGACAGGATGTTTATGACGTCACACCCAGAGACAGGATGTCTGGCAGCATCAAACACGTTTAAACTCGTCTCATAACTACCTGCTTATGATGTCACACCAGCAAGAGAAGTATTCCCACACGCTCATTCAGACATATATTTCAAATTCAAGCCTATCACCACCATCACCACCTATTGTACCAAGGTTAATTCAAGCTGTATTATCACAATACTTAAAAGTAAAAGCTTAAAAGGAAACCTAGAAGATTTTTCCCCTTATTTACTTAATTACTTCATGCTTTCATTCCCTTTTCAATTCTTCCTTTCCATCTTCCCACAGAAAGACCACTACATTTCACTGCAATCACGAGAAAAGCAAACGCTCATTCAGACATATATTTCAAATTCAAAGCCTACCACCACCACCACCACCACCACCACCACCACCACCACCACCACCACCACCACCACCACCATTACCTATTGTACGAAGGTTAATTTTAGCTGTATTATCACAATTCTTAAAGTAAAAGCTTAAAAGGTAACGTAGAAGATTTTCCCCCTTATTTACTTAATTATTTCATGTTTTTATTCCCTTTTGAATTCTTCCTTTCCATCTTCTCACAGAAAGACCATTACATTTCACTACAATCATGAGAAAAGCAATTTTTCCAGAGTTACACAGATTCTAAGCTTCTAAATCGAACCCGGTAATACTTTTAATAAATGTATTTTAGCTCCCCAATATCAGCATCTACCATTTAATCTTTACTCGAACCTGATATGATCCATAAGCTTGAAGATATATGAAATCACCCCTTCGGGATTCTATCTAAGTACTTTAAAGTAATTTTTATAACGATAACGATATTTAAGGACTAGATACTCTGTTTACGTTTACCTTGACATGTCTATCTAAATTAAATTACGAGTTATTAAATGTTTGCCAGTAAATTTCATTGAATCGGTATTCGAACCCAGAACACCAGGAACAAAATAATTTATAATATTAGTCAGACATGTTAAACAAAGCTGTATGCAGTTACATCATCGATCTAAGTGATATATTCTAGTGTACAGAGGAAAATTAAGGAAGTCATCAAAAATCGGGAATCGAACCAAGCACAAATGATTGACAATTATATACAGCATTAATCACCCAGTACAGAACCTATCAATCATGCTTTGCTGCACTCCTCTACCTCACTTAGTTCCCGAGATAATGAAAATTTAAGCATTAAGGATCGAACCCAGGACGTTTCTTGTAAATGTATATTTGGGTACCTGGTGTCCTGGGTTCGATCCTTAATTTTAAAAACTCTATTATCTCGGAAACTAAGAAAGCTAGAGGAATGGACCAAAGCATGTTTGATAGCTGTTATAATGTGTAATTAATACTGTATATAATTTTCAATCAGTTGTCTCTAGTTCGAATCCCGATTTTTTAATGACTTCCTTAATTTTTCTCTATACTCTAGAAAATATCACTTAGATTGATGCTGTAACTACATACAACACCTTTAAACATACCAAACTCATATTATAAATTATTTTGTTCTTGGTGTTCTGGGTTCGAATACTGATTCGATGGAATTTAATTATAAATTTAATAACTCCTAAACCAATTAAGATAAAGACGCCAAATAAACTTTATTGCGTTTATGTTATTAGATAGTATCTTGTGAATGTATACTTGGGTACCTGACGTCCTGTGTTCGATCCTTAATGTTTAAATTTTCATTATCTCGGGAACTAAGTAAGGTAGAGGAGTGCAGCAAAGCATGATTGATAGGTTCTGTACTGGGTGATTAATGCTGTATATAATTGTCAATCATTTGTGCTTGGTTCGATTCCCGATTTTTGATGACTTCCTTAATTTTCCTCTGTACACTAGAATATATCACTTAGATCGATGATGTAACTGCATACAGCTTTGTTTAACATGTCTGACTAATATTATAAATTATTTTGTTCCTGGTGTTCTGGGTTCGAATACCGATTCAATGAAATTTACTTGCAAACATTTAATAACTCGTAATTTAATTTAGATAGACATGTCAAGGTAAACTTAAACAGAGTATCTAGTCCTTAAATATCGTTATCGTTATAAAAATTACTTTAAAGTACTTAGATAGAATCCCGAAGGGGTGATTTCATATATCTTCAAGCTTATGGATCATATCAGGTTCGAGTAAAGATTAAATGGTAGATGCTGATATTGGGGAGCTAAAATACATTTATTAAAAGTATTACCGGGTTCGATTTAGAAGCTTAGAATCTGTGTAACTCTGGAAAAATTGCTTTTCTCATGATTGTAGTGAAATGTAATGGTCTTTCTGTGAGAAGATGGAAAGGAAGAATTCAAAAGGGAATAAAAACATGAAATAATTAAGTAAATAAGGGGGAAAATCTTCTACGTTACCTTTTAAGCTTTTACTTTAAGAATTGTGATAATACAGCTGGAATTAACCTTCGTACAATAGGTAATGGTGGTGGTGGTGGTGGTGGTGGTGGTGGTAGGTGGTAGGCTTTGAATTTGAAATATATGTCTGAATGAGCGTTTGCTTTTCTCGTGATTGCAGTGAAATGTAGTGGTCTTTCTGTGGGAAGATGGAAAGGAAGAATTGAAAAGGGAATGAAAACATGAAGTAATTAAGTAAATAAGGGGAAAAATCTTCTAGGTTTCCTTTTAAGCTTTTACTTTTAAGTATTGTGATAATACAGCTTGAATTAACCTTGGTACAATAGGTGGTGATGGTGGTGATAGGCTTGAATTTGAAATATATGTCTGAATGAGCGTGTGGGAATACTTCTCTTGCTGGTGTGACATCATAAGCAGGTAGTTATGAGACGAGTTTAAACGTGTTTGATGCTGCCAGACATCCTGTCTCTGGGTGTGACGTCATAAAATTCCTGTCTCTGGACTTGAGGTTATATGGCTGGGGGGTTAATACGCGTTGAGCGATCATATACATCTGGTTATGAAACGAGTTTATGATTGATCTAAAAGGTTCGTGCTCCCTCTATAAATATGGTGATCTAGGGCATTGGACTTCATTGTGCTAATTAGTCTTGAGGTGTTAACATCGTGTTCTCTCCAAGAATAATCAGCTTTCTAAAGTGGTATCAAGGTGAAGAGGTCTACATTTCATTGATCAGTGATTAATACGTTATTACATCAAGAATAAAGATGAATAACTCAGCGTATAAGGATATTATTCCAAGCGCTACTGGATATGCATGCGGAAAATGTGGGAAGAAGATCCTCCGAGGTTATGACAAGAGAAGACACGAGATGAGCTGTAAGAAGCTCTTCAAATGTAAACATTGTAATGTAACCTTCAAAGATGGTTATAAGGGGCAGCGACACGAAGATGTATGTGAAATAAGCAGCCCTCAGAAGAAAAGAAGATTGGAGCCAACTAAACATCAGTTGCTGTCAACAATGGAGGACTGTGATATGAAAGAATACGAAACTTCATTCGAAGGACGATTGAAATCGTATTTTATACGATGCGAGTCACCTAAGGACCTGAATATGTATCTGCAAGAGGCAAAACAACGGATAATCCAGGCTGTGCATAAAGAGCTTAGCATTCATAAGAGTGTTAAAATTAATCTGCTGGCTGAGTGTCGATTTGTTAACAGTATTGGTGAAACCTGTGACAAAACATTTAAAACACGGAATCAAGCTGTTTTCCTGGAAACTGATCTGGAGTCAGCGATGGAAGTGAAATTCAAGAAATTGGTGACTGAAATGGAGGAGTCTCAGCTTAAGGGTAGCAGCTGGGCTTTGCTTGCTGTGGAAGGAGTTCGACTTCGTATCAACAAGTACAATCCGTTGCGAGGAAGTAGCTACATACCACTACCGTCAGCTGTTGAAGCAAGGAAAGCATGTATAAACATTCAGAACTTTACCGACGAGAAATGTTTCATGTACTCTATATTTGCTAAATTCATAGGAAAGGATGCACAGCGTGTGAACAAATACAAGCAGCTTCAAGATAAGTATGACTTCAGCTGTGTTTCTTACCCTACTCCACTTTCTCAAATACCTAAATTTGAGAAGCTTAACAAGATGTCTATTAACGTTTTCGGGCTGGATGAGAAGCATGAAGTGTATCCGATAAAGGTTGTTGACATTGAACTAGCTGAACACTGTGACCTGTTACTATTGAATGACAGTAGTGGAAAACATCACTACGTGTATATAAAGAATTTTGAGAAGCTCGTTCGACGCCAGAAAACTAAATGTAATGAACGTGTTTATACCTGCAAGCGCTGCTTTACACATTTTGAGAATCGATATGGACGAAGTGGACTGGAAAAACTACAAGAACATGCAATCATCTGTAATCAGCATGGTGTTGCAAGGGTAGTTATGCTACAAAGGAGAAAGCAATTGTACAGTTTAAAAATGTTGAGAGGATGCTGAAAGTACCTTATGTCATCTATGCAGATTTTGAGAGTATTCTCACTCCATGCCATACGTGTATACCCAATCCTGAAACTTCCTATACAACCCCTTATCAAGAGCACACACCGATGAGCTTCTGTGTTTACGTGAAGCCTACATCTGGTGTTGAACATCTCGAAACTGGTCTTCCTAAGCAACCCTATGTGTATCGTGGTGCTGATGCTGCTCAGAAGTTTATGCTGTACCTGACATCTCTTGCAAAAATGATTGATGACATATACAAATCTGCTAAGCCTCTGAAACTTACGGATCAAGAGCAAAAGGATTTTGAGTCTTCTTCAGCATGCTACTTGTGTGGAAAACCCTTTACAGAAGAGAACTATAAAGTACGCGACCATGATCACATCAGCGGTGAATATCGTGGAAGTCTTCATAATGAATGTAATTTAGCCTGTAAAATACCTAAATATATACCAGTCTTCATGCATAACCTTAGCGGATATGACTCTCATTTCACTGTTAAGGAGCTGGGTTGTACAAGTGAACGTGTGGAGGTAATTCCTAACTCTGAAGAAAGCTATATCTCATTCACCAAGTATGTAGGAGATATAAAGCTTCGATTTGTGTATAGCTTCCGATTCCTCAGTACAAGCTTGGATAAGTTGGTAAAAAATCTAACCTCGTATCCTGAAACGCTAAAGTACTTTGGAGAAGACAAATTGAAGTTGATGACCCGTAAGGGTGTATTTCCCTATGATTTTGTTACGTCATGGGATGTCCTGAACGAGACCTGCTTGCCTCCTAAGGACTACTTCTACAATAGATTAAATGAAGAAGAAATTACTGATACTGACTACGATCATGCTAGAAATGTATGGGAGCTGTTTAATGTGAGAAACCTGGGAGAGTACAGCGATCTCTACTTAACTTCGGATGTACTTCTCCTAGCTGATGTCTTTGAGACGTTCAGAGAGCAAACCCTTAAAACACACAAAGTTGATCCTGCCCATTATTTTACCTCTCCAGGTCTTACATGGGACGCCATGTTACTGTATACTGGAATTAAGCTGGAGCTGTTACAAGATTATGATCAACTACTCATGGTGGAATCAGGTATAAGAGGAGGTTTATGCCAAGTTTCCCATCGGTATGCTGAGGCTAATAACACTTATATGGATAAGTTTGATCCGTCGAGACCAACCCAATTTATCACATACGAGGACGCTAATAACCAATATGGGTGGGCAATGTGTCACGCCCTTCCTTTTGGTGGATTTCAGTGGGTGTCACCTGAAGAAGTCAACTTAGAAACACTACAAGAAGATGATCCTCATGGGCACATATTAGAAGTCGACATCGAGTATCCTGCAGAACTTCACGATCTACACAACGATCTACCGTTCCTGCCAGCGTGTATGAAACGATTGGAATCATCTACAAAGAAACTGATACCTCATCTTGGACCTCGAAAGAAGTATATACTACATTACATGGCGTTGAAGCAAGCTCTTGATCATGGACTACGGTTAACAAAAATCCATCGTGTGCTACAATTCCAACAGTCTCGATGGTTAAAACCGTATGTGGAATTTAACAACAGGCTACGACAACAAGCTGCAAATGATTTCGAGAAGGATCTCTACAAGCTCTTTAACAACGCTATGTTTGGAAAAACTATGGAGAACCTGCGTAACCGTATGGATATACGACTGGTGACCAATGAAAAAACTCTAGAGAAGCTGATCGCCAAGCCTACGTTTATCGACAGGACGATATATGCTGATAATCTAGCTGCTGTACATATGGCCTCTCGTCAGATTGTATTCAACAAGCCTATATACATTGGTATGAGTGTGTTGGACATCTCCAAGACATTACTGTATAACTATCATTACGACGTTGTTGCCTTATTATGGAGCTGAAAACCTGAAGCTTATGTATATGGACACTGATTCGTTCATTCATCGTGTAACAACTGAAGATGTGTACCAGGATAAGCTACGTTTTCTTGAGCATCTCGATACAGCTGATTACCCTGTCAACCATATATGTTACTCTACTCAGAACAAGAAGATATTGGGAAAATTTAAAGATGAGGCTAATAGCAAAATCATCCTACGCTTTGTTGGACTACGTCCTAAAGATGTATGCCTTAGATATTCAAGGGTCAATGATAAAAAAGATTAAAGGTATAAAACGTAGCGCTATTAAGCAGTACATTTCGTTTGACAGCTATACAGACTGTCTTAAAACCAGTGAAATCATCAGAACACCTATGAATCTGATCCTATCACGAAAGCATGCTCTTGCTACAGTGCAAGTGAATAAAATTGCATTGACTCCGTTTGATGATAAAAGAATTATTGCTGAGGACGGGATAACGACATATGCGTATGGACATTACGCCATTACAAACAGTGCTTAAAAGAATGTAAGTTAAAGATAAAGATTTTCTCGTGAGTCTACAATCTTAAAAAAGAAGGTTATTTGTGTGCTGTATATGCAGATAGCTGACGCCTTATGAAGAAAGAAGAAGATGGAAGGGAAGGTGGTAACCCTGCCATTAGGAGCAATCCTAGTGCTAGTCTCAAGCCTAGATAAATGGGGAGAGACATCTACAACGTACTAAAATAAAGGTATGTTGACGTAAAGCTTTTCAATTTGTGAACCAATATGCAGTTTATCCCTCTCCGCATCGTAAAATAACTGTTTAACATATAATAAGTTTGTAAGATTTAGAAAAAAGTATATAAATTGTTGTAACGTTGGATGAGAAATGTTTTATAATTTAATTACTCTCTATATTACCATGAGTACCTGTGATACTAGTTGAATTGCGCGTTAAAATGACTTAAATACCTGTGATACTACTCGAATCTAGTGAAATTACATTAAATAGCTCTGATACGAAACCCTGATCATTGAATCTAGCCTCCTGTGATACTTGCTTAATTACTCTAAACACCTATGTTACCTGAATTATCCTAAATACCTACGATACCCTCTGAATTACCTGTGAAATACGAAACTATGCTATACCCAACCCTGGAATCTAGCCTCCTGTGATACTAGCTGAATTAGCCTAAACACCTACGATACTGGCTGAATTACCTGTAAAATCATGCATAGCTATGATGTATTTAGCCTCTGGAATCTAGTCTCCTGTGATACTAGATGAATTAGCCTAAATACCTACGATACTAGCTGAATTGCCTGTGAAAATGACTTAAATACCTGTGATACTACCCGAATCATGTGAAATTACCTTAACTAGCTCTGATACGAATTCCTGCTCTAAATTAGCACAAGCACCTGTGATACTATCTGGTTTGCCTTAGATACCAATGATACTAGATGAATTACCTGTTAAAATGACTCAAATACCATTGATACAACCTGAATCACCTGCATTTACCTTAAATAGCTGTGATACAAATCTCTGATCGAAATTATCAATAATATCTGTGAAGCTATGTCGATTACCTCAAATACTTACGATATTACCCGAACTATCTGTGAAATACGAAGCTAGGTTATAACCTACTCCTGGAACCTACCCTCCTGTAATGCTAGCTGAATTACTCTAAACGTCTGTGATACTTGAATTAACCTAAATACCTACGATACTCTCTGAATTACCTGTGAAATACGACACTAAGCTATACCCAACCCTAGAATCTATCCTCTTGTGATACTAGCTGAATTAGCCTAAATACCTACGATACTAGCTGAATTACCTGTGAAATTATGCAGAGCCATGATGCAGTTATCCTCTGGAATCTATTCTGTGTTATTAGATGAATTAGCCTAAATACATACGATACTAGCTGAATTACCTGTGAAATCATACACTGCTATGATGCAGTCAACCTCTTGCAATACTAGCTGAATTACTTACCTGTTAGTGTGAGTGGGTTAGCTTTTCCCGTTGCAGGTCACCTTTTTCCCTTTATGGCTCACCTTTTTCCCTTTGGTGGTCACCTTTTTTCCCTTTGCTGGCCACATTTTTTCCCTTTACTGGTCACCTTTTTCCCGTTGCATGTCGCCTTTTTCCCTTTGCTGGTCACCTTTTTCCCTTTGCTGGTCACATTTTTCCCTTTGCTGGTCGCCTTTTTCCCTTTGCTGGTCACGTTTTTCCCTTTGCTAGTCAACTTTTTCCCTTTGTGGGCCTCCTTTTTCCCTGAGCAGTCACCTTTTCCCCTGAACGAGTCACCTTTTCCCTGAATAGGTTACGTGATGGGCATGTCTAGAACATTGACATGAAACAGTTTTCCACTAAGTTCACGTCTAAAGTCGCTTTCAAGTCTAGCACCTCCTATTCCCTATCTCTCCTGTATATAAGTCCATATTCCTACTGCTACACTACCTGTCTAGCCGAACACCTCTCCTCCTGTTCCTATACCTCTCATATAAACCATACTCTACTCCTCTAGCTCTGTCTAGCCTAACGCCTCTCTCGTTTACCTATGACTCTCACATAAACCATACTCTGCTCCTCGACCTCTGTCTAGTCTAACTCCTCTCCTCGTTTTCCTATACCTCTCATATAAACTATACTCTACTCCTCAACCTCTGTCTAGCCTAGCACCCCTCTTCCTGTTCCTATACTTCTCATACATATAAACCATGCCCTACGTTTCAAGCCCTGTCTAGTCTAACACCACTCCCCGTATCCCCTACCTCTCAAAAGCTCATTCCCTCCTGCCCCCCCTCTAGCTGAGTATCACTCCTTGGTTTCCTATCTAACCTAACTTTAACACCTGTCTATCCTAGCATAGGATCTATCTCCGTTTTCTCGTCTCTCCTTATAAACACAAACTCAATTCTCCTAACCTAATACCTCTCCTCGTTTTCCTATACTTCTCATATAAACCATACTCTACTCCTCGACTTCTGTCTAGCCTAACACCTTTCCTCGTTTTCCTATATCTCTCATATAAACCATGCACTACGTTTCAAGCTCTGTCTAGTCTAACACCTCTCATCGTTTTCCTATACCGCTCATATAAACCATACATTACTCAGCCTCTGTCTAGCCTAGCATCGACCCTCGTATTCCCTATCTCTCGCATATAAACGCCTACTCCATCATTCAAAACTCCTATCCTAATACCTCTCCTCGGTTCGCTATATCGCTCATATTCTACCCTTCAAGTCCTGTTTAGTATAGCATCTTTCCTTGTATTCCCTATCTCTCTCGTATAAAGCATATACCTCCCTCCTTTAGCATCTGACTAGCCTAGCATCAGCCCTGGTATTCCCTATCTCCCCCATATAAACGCATTTTCCTCCTTGAACCGCCGCATCTAGCCTCGTTTTCCCTATCCTTTCCCATATAAACGCAAAAAACTGCGCCAGAATTCCTCTATATATCCTACTGTCATGGCTTCAAAGAAAGAATATACCTCATCTACATGGAATAGCCGAATAATAAATTAATACTAAAACTTCTGACTAAACATATTATTGTTAGTAGTTCATTGTTAGTACATTCATACATCGGCTGTAACCGTTGATCGCGTTTATATTTCACTTGAAATATAACTCCATTATCACGCAAACTTTAGCTACGTATAAGGAAGGAAATAACGCTGGTGAAATAAACGAACTGAGTCTTCCCCTTGGGTTTGGCCACTTTGGGCGTTTGAACAGGAAATGGGACATATACCCCTTCGGAATCCAGCACACCCTACCCGTCCGTATGCAGAAGTTTATTCGTGTTCGAAGGTATGAATGGTATAAAATAGTGCCAAGAACTCCTTCGATGGACAGCTCTAATCAGTACACAGTCTCAAACGCTAGCAATCACGACCCCTATCTTGGGAGTGTCCGTTTACTGCATTGTGATCAAAATGGATCCTTACAGCAACGAAGAGTATGCTGTGCTTGTCCTGAATGCTAAGGATAGCGGCAATCCACGGAAGGTTATGCTCTTGTACCGAGAAGCACATTCTGATCAAAAACACCCAAAAGTCGTACATTTGCAAGAGTTCAACAGAGTCTCAGAGAACGGAGAAGCTTCGCACATAGTAGGGGAGTAACCCGGGCCGGTATGCATTATGCTCGAGGTTGAGAATATGGTGTTGGAAGCAGTACTACTCATCCAGGAACTTCGACACGCAAGTGCAAATTGCAGTTTTGAGCAAAGGTGCCTGAGAGTTAACAGTCAGAAACTTAACACTCTATTCAAAGAATTCGACTTATAGTGCAAACGTTTGAGAATCATTATGAATCGTTTAAAATTAAAATTAGTCAAGTTCACGCACAAGAGAGAAATCACCGATCATACCCTTAAACTAAAACCTGTAGTAATATCCTCATTACACACTGTTAGATATCTGAGTTCAGAAATTCAGGTATCGTATTCGTCTTCTGAAGCCCAGCATAATAAGAAAATCCACACTTGCATTACAGTATAAAATGACTTCCTCATCCGCCCTATTTGGCAGCAAGGCTGTGCAATCTGGAGTTCCATTTCATCACCATAAATCAAAAAAATACAAACTCCACAGAACAAATTTCTCCAAATTATAACTGATACACCTTGGTGTATTCACAACACAACTCTTCATAGTGATCTAGGGATTCCGAAGGCCTCTACAATCCTCCCAGATAGGTGCAACAGACTATAAAACTCATTTCTATGACACAAAATACCTTACTGCTACAGATACAGAAGAATACTGAAAAGAAGCAGACCAACACACTACTGTAATGACAGTAAACAAGCTTTAAAAGTAGGTAATAATCCAAACGCATGTTTATTAACTCTCGTTTTCTGCAAATGCACATAACTGCACTGTACAGAACATTGTACATTAAAGTTTTCTTAATAAACAAAATACAAAACAATTCACATTTTTATTGCGATATTAACCTACATACTGTTTATGAGACACCGCATCAGCAACATTTCTCGTTTAATACGTGGTTAGGAGGACTAGCTGATCGTCTCGTTGGACCACATATTCTTCTAAGAAAACTAATTGGACCTAGATACCTTTGGTTTCTGCGGCAGCATCTTCCAAGATTTTTTGAGGATATTCATTCACCTTGAGCAACGACAAAATTAATGATACATTTATGATGGAGCACCAGCACAATTTGCTGCTATTCTGAGACATCTAAGGTATAGATATTGTATAAGGTGCACAAGGAGAGGATACTTAATTATCTTGCAAACGGTTCATTAGGGACCTATGTTTACTGTTTTGCTTCTATTTACGTGTATTGTTAACCATATTAGTTTGTATTTCCATTGTGATACATCCTGTATACAAACATATAATCTAGTACGAAATTTACACGAAAGATACCCTTAATTTCCGAAGTACTTTTTAAAATTCATTAGGAACTATGGTTGCTCTTGATATAGGCTGTTGCTACCCCTTTAATTAATGTCTAGGTATTTTTTATCCTGTTATGTATTGAAAGGAACTATGGCATTCCGTAGAAACATATCTGTGGAATTTTATACGGAAATTATTGATGGGATTATATAGATAATTAAAGAAATGATGATTAGATAAAGGACTAATTGCAATAAAAACTTTCCGTATATTAAACGAATACATAATGCAATAAGCTTGAGTTCAATGATTTGTCCGGAAAGGAGGTAATTATGAAGTCAGGTTAACGAAAGTTATTAGTATCAGCCGAGAATACATCACATTAACTTATAGAGTCTGGTAAGGCGGTTTTGACTTACATTCAGAGTCACGTAGACCAATTCTGTAAAAGAAAACGGTGGGTGAAATTCTTAGAATTAGGGGTGGTACCTAGTAACAAGCTAACAGATGCACACGTAGGATTCTGAAATATTGGCCCAGGCGTGAAATAACATTGATGGGGAGTAATAAAGTGAGTGGAGCTTAAATTAATACATTTTCGTGGAATTAAACTTAGAGTATCACTCTGATACCGGCACGGGTAGTAATTGGCATTCGTTCGTGCACGCCTTCTTGCACAGATTCGTGCTTAACCTGCTGATTATTTGTGTGTATTTTATGTGCCTAGTGACGCGCTCTTGTGAACAAGATTTAGCGGCAATTTACGCTTCCAGGTTTTTTTTATTCCAGAAACAGTTATTTCAAACCGTAAAATTGATACTGGAGAAGTTAACTGGTATAAGAAGTCAATTGCTGTAGTTTCAAGTGCTAAAATTATTAATAAATTTCATTCGTTATCTTCAAACGGTCGCAGCTAGCTTCAATAGCTCAAGTATTATATCACATTAAATTTCACATTCACTTTAAACCGGTGTTGTCTTTTCACAATACATCCACACATACCCTGAGAAAATACTCATAGCTCTACCACTGGAGCAGCTGGCGCACGAGATAATAGAACGAGCTAGGAGATAGCAACAGTATTGGCAATCAGATAACGTAGCACGTTATGAAATTGTCGCATCATCGAGGCAACAAATACTGCTTCAAACTGGCACCCAGTCTGGGGCAATCCGACTTCAAAAAATGGCGCACCATCGCGGGACTTCGAAGTGGAGGCCATCAGAAACTGAGAAGCAACGCAGAATTTAACCCAGCAACCTACAGCACGAGAAGGAGGGTAGGTAATCCAGAACGGCGGTAGCTCAGGCTACACTGGTACGCAGGCAGCAATAAAGAAGAAAGAAGACACCAACATCACTATAACAGTGAGTGCATCAACTAAACACGATACGGAGTGCAAATTTATATATTCAATATTATTAATGTAGATGTGGTTGAGAAGTGGAGAAATGTTAGGTGAAAATAATTCAGTAATAATAATGGAAGTTCAGGACGGAGAAAGTAATAGTGGACATGAAATTGTACGTAATAGAGCAACAGAAATGGTAAAAAATAATGCAGATGTGTAGAATAGCTTAGAAAGAGAACAGGAAGAAGAAAACAATTGTAATTCTCAAGGCGAAAGAGTAAGTAGATACAAAAGGGACAAAAGAAGCTATAAAAGAGGCAAAAGGAGCCAGAAAAGGGCCAACAAAAACAAAATGGCTAGCAAAGTTGGTAGAGCAACTGCTTGCTGTGCGAGAGGTCCCGGATTCGATTCCCGGCTGGAGGTGGGAATTTTTCTCTAGAAAGATTAATCCCTATCCTCCCCAGAGTCTGGGCGTATGAATTGAGAGCGTAAATGTGTGTAATATCTAATGATTAAAACAAAAAACAAGCAAACAAAGGGGCAAGAAACCCAACGATAACAGTTACACGAGTTAACACCATTTCAAATAGGCAATAAGTTCCAAAAGAAAGGCCGCAGATAAGAACGATTTAATTAAATACGGGGCATAAATGGAGCTTAAAAAACCCATAACAAGAAGGAGTTAGAAAGGGGGCAACAGGAGCTAAAAGGGGGAGCCAGGAAATAAATTAAAATATACTCAACAAAAATTAGAAAATAGAAGCTAGAAAGGGTTCAACAAGAATTAGGAAAGAAGTTAGAAAACCAACAGGAATTTTAGAATTACTCAAGCAATAAAAGGAGAAATAAGTCATGTTAGAAGTGAGGTCAAAGAAACTGGAGAATAGATTAGAGAAGAAATAGAAGGATTAGAAAAGAATCTAACAAAGAAATAGAAAAATCTCAAAAGGAAATTTGCAAACAGCTTAGTAAAATATCAGATAGAAATTTGGAAATTAAGGGAGGAAGTAGCAGAGAAATTAGAGATAGAAAGGAAAGTAGCTCGAAAATAATTACAAGAAAGTAAAAGAGACATGAAAAAGCAGAAAGGGAAAATAGGAGACAGGCTAGAAGCTTTAAGAATGTGCCGCTCTGTCGCTGAACGCCTCCAGCAGACGAAAATCGAGGAATGTGCTAGAACCATGTGGTCATTCATGATGGGAGTGTGGTAGAACGACGTAACGGTCGTCCACGCTTGCCATTGGCTGGGCTAACCATGTCAGCATTACAGCGTTCTACCAGGCAGGAAGAAGAAGAACGTGAGTCCCCTTTGCCAGAGGAGCCATCAGTGAAGGACGAGAGCCGAAGCGAGAAAATCGTTTAGCCAGTATGGCTTGCATTTGGCTTCGGCGAATATTTCGGCATAACATTATCAAGCGTAATTTTCTGGGTTGTCAAAACTGAATTCATGCGTTTTCGATAAGCAATTTCAAAATTTATTTCATTACCCTTTTTCTAAATTCTTTAAGCTCGCGGGAGAAACATATTTTTTCATTTTTTCACTTCTACATATACTGCACCAGCAGTTGAAGCAAACAAAACACTTTGTAAGGAGTCAGAAATTATTCTAAAACAAACTAATTATCAGAAATAAAGGGGAAAGTGAAATACAAGAACCATTATGTATTTAAAGCACACGTCATATTTTATGTTTTTATGTATGTTAAAAAATGTAGAATGAATTGAAACTTATAAGCTGTTATACAAATATTTTAGTTATAATAAATAGTTAACTCGTGTGAATATTTTAAACCTAACCTCCCTTAACATTCCGTACCTGAGGCAAACAGATATTACACCATTAAGGTTATATTGGGCAGCAGTTTAATCACACATGTGTAACGAATACTTGAAGGATAATAATATAATTATACAGCACGCCACAAGAAAGTTCACATTTTATCGGACAAGACGCACCATCCCATACAAATAGAAACCGGGATAAAGTTTAACTAAATGAGGGAGATAGGGTAGAATTGCTTTTGAAAGAGTTAAGACAAAGGCAAAAAAACGTAAGTCCAAAAGGAAGGAAAGAAAGTGTAAGTGGAAAACTGGAATGGGCAATAAGTTTAAAATTGTAGAAGCTAGGCTTAAGCAAAACACAGTGAAAGTGAAGTGCAGTAAATTTAACAAATTAGGATCAGTGCTTCACCGAAATGCTCAAACAAACATAACCTGAAAACCAAATACAATCAAATGAGACTTCCGGAAATGCATATAACTTCAGAAGGGAAATTAGCAATAAACAGAAAAATATCATAGTGAAAATAGCATAAACATTATTGTATTTATGTATAGGAAGGTTATTAACTGTAAATGAAATATTTGTATGTCATAATATGTGGTACAGAAGACGAAGTTTGTAAAATATTATATGAAAATTGAAAGAGTTGGCAACAGGAAATCAGATTGATTTAAAGTTAAAATTTTATTCGGGCAAACGGGTGTATTTTTGTATTGTTGAGAATAAGGGAATGTAACGGGGCATTTTGATACAGTAATTATTGACGGGAAGTTATAAATAATTAGATAAAGAAATAATAGTAGGTTAGAGAAATAATTGCAATAAACAATATCCGTATATTAAATCAATGTATAATGCAATATGCTTGAGTTGAAAGATTTTTCCGAAAAGAAGGTAATCAGGAAGTAAGTTTAACGAAAGTCATTAGTATTAGCCCAAGATAGAACATATTAGCTTAAAGATTCTGGAAAGGCAGTTTAGTGTTAAATTCAGAGTCACATAGGTCCATTCTGCAAAAAGAAGGTGGATGAAATTCTTAGAATTAGGGTGGAAATCTAGTAACAAGGTAGTAGAGATACATGTAGGGTTTTTAAGTGTTGGCCCGGGCGTGAAATAACGTCGGTAGGAAATAATAAATAAGTAGGCAGTGCTAAAATTCATAAATGTTTGTGCAATTTAAATCAGAGCCTTACTCTGGTACCGCACGGATATTCATCGACATTCGTTCGTGTACACCTTTGTGCATAATCTGGTGATTATTTGGTGTATTTTAAAGGCGTATTGACGCGCTTTTGTGAGCAAGATTTAGCGGCTATTGCGAGGGATCTGGCCGGTAAGCATTTTAGCGACTGAGCAATTACGCTTCCAGGTTCTTTTATTGCGAAAACGGTTACTTGAAACCGTAAAATTGATACAGAAAAGTCAGCAGGTATAATAAGTAAATATTTATAGTTTCGAGTGCTAAGAGTCATATTCAGTTTCATTCTTTATCTTAAACGGTCGGCAGCTCGCTTGAATAGCTCAAGTATTAGATCACATTAAATTTCTCATTGAAATAAACTGGTGTTGTCTTTTCACAATACATCCAGCATACCCTGAGAAAGTACTCATAGCTCTACCACTGGAGCAGTTGAAGCACGAGACAACAGAACAAGCTACGAGATAACAACGACGACAACAACAGAAGCAGGTAAATCATACTGCTTCAAAATTTCCGACCATCGTTCTTCTATCAACTTCATAAAGCTCTTTGATAAAGAATCGCTGGTTTTGTGGTGATGTCAGGGCATTGGGTGTTTTCTTTTCTTTGTGATTATAGACGGATTACCAGATCGCAAATGTTCATCGCCCTGAAAGAAACGACACTGAGGTTTACTGTAAACTTTTAATTAAACACTTTTTAGTGCAAATCAAATCCTATGGGTTAAGACATTTGTTTCTTCCTTATAGCATCTTCAGTGAAGAAAGTGTTGTGAAAATTGAGTTGCTCTTTTTTAAGTTGAATGATAGTAGAGAATATGAGGAGGTACAAAACTAAAAAGTAGTTATTGTTATAATAGTTGTTATGAACATTTTATTATTACTTACTATTATTAATGTTTATATGTCATTGGAGACAGACAGAAAAAGAAAGTGGAGAAAAAACAATGATCTTAATATTTGTATTGGCAGAATGAAATAACATCTGCATTACCCAATATAACTCATTAAATACCTGCTTTATTTAAAAGAACCTTAACTGATACTGAATTACACATTTAGGAGATGCTAAATCAATAGAACACGGTAGAAAGATGCATAAAATAGCTGATGATGATTCTTATCATGCTACTTATGAAATTTCGAAAACAACTGCAATGGAGGAAGCAAGAATTGTTATTTACCAACGTTAAAATCACCTTGAAACCAATGTCTCAGAATTTTCACACACAAAAAAAGAAAGAATTAGAATTAATTTAAAACTGTGTAGTCAACGAGGTACATGAATAAATATCTAAGATAATAAAATGAATAAACATCTATCGGGCTCTATCTCAAAAGTCGATCGAAACCCTCTGTTTGTGAAGGAGTCAGAACGATAACCGTTGTGTGTGTCGCCTTAACGAGATTGAAACCTATCCTGGCGTCCTCGCCTCTAGACCAACGGTAAGGTCTTTCGCAGTATAGCAATATGCGTGATACCGTACATTGGGTTTACTGCTGAAAGAAAAG
Organism: Deroplatys truncata; assembly: GCA_030765065.1. Lineage (NCBI taxonomy): Eukaryota > Metazoa > Arthropoda > Insecta > Mantodea > Mantidae > Deroplatys > Deroplatys truncata. The sequence continues at coordinate 175,576,770 of CM060981.1, forward strand.
GTGATGTTATACACGGAACAACTTAACGCCTTTCACCCAAAGAGTATATAACGTGTACGGAACAAAAAAGCGTATACGGTGCAACTGAAATGAGATTCTTCCTTTATACTGGTAGTAAACATCATTCTGAGTAAGTTGCACCACTAACTTTGTGGTATGATTTAAGTTTGAATATTAGGCCAAGATAAGTGGTTCCGCGGGTAGCAATACTCTCTGACTTCTTGTCTTGAGTTAGGTTATGGCGTAAACGATACAGAGGGTGTTACATATTGAAGCTGTTACACGATGTCATGCTGGTGGTGCGACAGTTTGAAGTAAAAACGTAATTGCTACCTTTTGCCGTTGTTTCCATAATCTGCTTTTGACTCTCTGCCGGCTGCTCCACTGGTTGAGCTATGAGTATTTTCCCTCAAGGTGTGGTCGATGTATTGTGGACAACACCAATTTAACTTTAACACCAGTTTAACGTTACTTTTTGCGCACAACCAATGCTTCAGATCCTAAGTGTGTCTCTTAATTTTGTTGCCAGGGGCACAGCTAAAAATCTCGGAGATTCCTTTGACTTCTCTGTTTCAGAATCTTGGCCTATTTGTCTACGTAAGCGTGCTGAACTTATAACCCAAATGCATTCCCAGAAATCCTTAAGCTAATGTGTCCACTACTTCAGCTCAGAACTTCCGTTACCTAACTCCTAATTACCCTAGTCTATTCGGAAGTATTCTTTCAACCTAAGCATATACACTGATTTAATATACGGTAATTATTCATTGCAATTATTTCTCTATCTTACTGTCTTTGTTTAATTATTTATACCTACCCGTCAATAATTACAATATGAAGGGTTTGTGTGTCACGCTTAAGGTCGCCTACACAATGTTTTTCTTACATGACTAATTTGGCGATATATGATCAACTTAAGTGAAAAAAAGCTTTCAAACTTCATCAATATAAGCCTTTGAGTAATACAAATTTGACAATCGCACTTATTGTTTGCATTAGCAGCCTTTCTTAACCCTGCTCTTTGAAGTAGCAATTACAGTCAAAAACGTTTTGATAGTGTTGTCGTATCCTTTGGTTTCGGTGGTAATGACGAGCTGACTGCAAACTACGTATAACTGTGCCAGGCTAACGAGAGTACATCATCTTCCTTAAAATAAGCATAGTTCTTACATAATCTAATGTCAATGGGAAGAGAAAAAAATTCCTGGAATCATTATTGTTAATATGCTCTCAGTATGAACATAATATGATGATAATGACTTACAAGGAGAATAGCATTTATTAATGTACTTTAGGCAATTAGGTTGGCGGTTAGAACAAATGAATATTCTTCAAAATTCCCAGAACGTCTTGTAGCTTTGAGAATAAGATGAGGCATGATGTACCTAAGCTGTTGGACCGAAGTAGCACTGCACTTTTAGTGTAAACTTATGGTTTCTAATGAATCTGCAGTTAATGGATAGGAGGTTGCTTGCAACGTATCTTATATAGGAAAGATTATATGTATTGCCACCCACATGATAACCGTACTGTTAAACTTCATTCAGTCCGCTTTCTGAACTCTAAACAATAGACGTACCTACATCTCTTAGACTTGATTCATGTCTATTGTTATACCGTCCCCTTATCCGACCAATTCTAACCTACGCTACTCCGATCTGGGAAGGAGCTTGTAAATCGCACCTACTGCATTTGCAGGTAGTTGAAAACAAGGTGTTGCGCACGTTACTAATGCTCCCTGATTTGTGCCAAACCATCAGTTACACCAGTAATTAGGTCTTCTGTGTTTACAGTAGTTCATTCCACAAACAGCACGTTGTTTCTTCTTCCACATCAGAAGGATCGGGAGCTGTGGAGTTCCATCTAGGTGTCCGAACATGTCAGCCTACGCGCCTCAAGATATTGTTTAAATCTACTAAAGCCCTGAAAACTCCGTCACTTAGTTTCTTACAGACTGCACTGTTCCGCAGTTGCATTGTGTCTGAAATCTATTATGGTACACCCATTTATCCCACTGGGAGACATGCTGTTTGCTACGTTCGAGGAGGTTCATTGCACATTTATATCTGTTCTTTACTTTCTGTATATTGTACTCCCAGGTCTGTAGAGCACTGCTTCCGTTGGATCATTCGTAACGCATATCGTATAATATTACATTAATTTGTGGTGAAATACCTCTATATGCTGCTGAGGCTGCCGGATTGCAACCACTGTGTATTTTTTGGGGGATAACAATGTCGTATCCTGGAATATTTATAAGCTTAACGTTACACAGAGTTTGAGAAACAAGGAACGTAGTACGTCCCAAACGGACTGTACCCAGGATATTAAGCATTATTGTGTCGACGTATTATATATAATGGATTCACATTAATTATATACTGGGAATAGCTATTTGCCAATTATTCGTGGATCAGCGGATCCGTGTTTAGCATGTCCTAGAAAACAACAAAGTCATATGGGAATCTCCAGTTTCACAATAAAAACACCTACACACTACTCGACAGTATCATTTTCAGTTATAATTTGCTGTCAGAAATGTAACATTATTTACTAATTGGTTCCCTAAATTCTTTCACAATGGCTAATCGGAGCTAAATATTTATCGTTTTAAAACATTGCTACCCGAGATACTGGGAGATGTCCCCCTAAGTACAATAAGAACCATGTGCTTTCTACACAATACAGAGGTACAAAACAATCTAAATTGCCAATGGATATTTTGGATAGACTAACAGATCACCAGAACACAATCTTCTTGATTGCTTCTTTATAATATAACACGGAATGGATTGAAAGTGTTGAAACATAGAGCACTACAGAATAAAACTGGAATGCGTGCTGCATAAATCCATAATATTTTCTTGAAAATAATTTGCAGAAATAAGCGTATTCCTATTTTAAAATTTATTGTATTTTATTCTAACCCCATTTTTATCTGTTTCTCATAAAACCTGACTCGTACCAGTGTTAATTAAGTATATTATGCAGATAGTATGCCTCACAGAGCTCTCAGCTGAGTTTAAGGTGCAAAAATTGATAAAGTAAATGGGAGAACTATTTTCATAGATTATTCATTTAATTCCCAAACATTTTTCTTGTGATACCGTATTACTTGCATTCCCTGCTCGTGGATTGCCCCTTGTTAATAGATCAAGATCAAAGTTCAGCTTCCTGCAGGTGGGTATCCCTATTGTGCCGTATTGCAGTGTTTTGTTTCACTTTTTCTTAAAATATCAAATTTAACTTTGATCATTTTAAAATAATTCATTAACAAAATATACTTACAGTAAAAAGCTCCAACAAACGGTTTCAGTTAAAAAAGATTTCCTTTGAACTGGTATAAATAGACTGACTTTGTTTAGACGATAGAAATAGAATTTGGGTTTAGAGATAGTTGCATTTCAAGGTAATGAGCTCCTGGATCTCTCAGATCCAGGCTGTAGCAGCACGTAAGAGTAGTCAGGACTCTTAAGTTACTTAGATTGTATCCTTACTAGGAAAGTAAACCGTGATTAAAAATCCGGGTCCTTATGATGGGATTTCTAATTGGGTTGTTAACCCAATATTGTAGAAAGGATATTTACTAAATCGCTTCACGATATATGTAGTACTGGAAACCAAAACGTGCGCAACAAGAAGATAGGACTGGAATTATGAACATTATAAAATTTGGTATGTATACTTGCGTGTATATGATAAGCTCTATAATGGAACAGAACTGTTTACGTTGGTACTGACAAAATCTAGTCACACCCCTATCAGCGTGACCACCTCTGCTTTTCGAGCATAATTCTAGCCAATGCTAGAGTGCAGAGTGCTTTACCTCACCCATAGTATGGCCGTACTTCCGAAGAGTAGCATTACAGCTTAAGCCTTATACTTTCACAAGTCAGTCTCAGATGTTTGAGATCTCCTAATGGTTTACCAGAAAAAAAATATGAATCAGTTGCAGAGTTTAATGTCGTGTCGGCGGGTGGCTATGGTTAGTTGGTCAGAGCTACCGAAAGATACGTGGTTCAAGTTCCGGCCATGGCAGTAAATTTTTCAGTCTGATTCTACCTTTCCAACACTAACCATCGCCTTCATGTTGCTGATGAAAGCTCTCATATATTTGGCGGGCACTTGTCGTTTATTTTAACCTCACATGCAAATAATTCTTCCTCCTTCCCTCTAGAAGGCCGAATTCTTTTTAATTGCTTTAGCCTTTCTTGTGTACCAATCGTAGCGAAAATCTTTCACAGAAGTGGTATGCGAATCACCCCTTCATTCCATATATACTATAAATATCGTTCATTGGTTAATTTGTAAATCCATGAATTGATTTTCAGGCGAGTCACAAAGAGAGCTGATACAGCTGGGTGGATTAAAAAGTTGGGATACTGAAGGTGGAAACCTTACGGAGAGAAAAAGACTAAGACGATCTTGGAGAATGCGCCACTTTTTACCCGGCAGTATACATGGGGTGGAAAAAGTATATAACGAAATAACAAGAAGTGAAAGAGGGGAAAGAAAATAAGAACAGGAATTAACATTGCGTTTAAAAATGAACAATGAAAAGAAAACAAACCAAAGATATGAATTTGTATCCGGACAACTATGTAACCGTCTTGGACTTCGGTTTGGCAAATCTTCTGCTGACTGAAGGAGTAGGAATAGGTGGTAGTAAGGGAAGTTCTGTACTTTGAGTGTTTGGGAACGCGCACTTAGCCTACCTTACCGGCTGCAACGAAACATCTGCACGGGTTGTATGCGTAAATGTGCTTTACTTTCGGAATAACCCTAATATAATTATGTCTGTTGATTTTTATTTAAATAAATCACTATGTTATCCCTAAAAATTTACATTTCATCTTACAAACATGTGATGGTTTTAGAATATTACGTTAGCATCGAAAGCCATTCCTAGAAATATCTGCAATGGAAGAGTCATTTTGTATTTGCTAGTTCTGAGCTTAAAATAATACAAAAGTTTGCTCATGCGCGTTTTTCTCATGGACTGTTGTCAAGGAAATAGTTATGTTATTAAAAATGAAGTTGTTCTTAGAGCACCCAGGAAAATGAAAAGTGTAGAGTAAGGTTTTTCAGGGACTATGATTACTCCCGGAAGTGTGTTCCATTAGCTTACACGGAATAACCTCGAGCTGAGAAACGGGTCAGCCGTCTTAATCAAAAACGGTTTAGCTCTCCGCAGAAGCCATGCATTAGTGTAATGAGTTTTGAGAAAGGATAGATAGCAGTGCCTGCCTGAACAGATAACACGTTTCATCTGACCAGAGAGCCGATACTTAACTGGGTGTAAAACAGCCAGCATTCTAGATCAACTTTCCTACAGGATGTTATGCACAATTCCGATAAAGCTCTTTTCTCTACTGCTTACCTATACTAAGTAGAGGAAAAGTGTATTCCACCCGAAAAATTTATATCGATATTTCACGGGAAATAAAAGCTTTGAGGTTATTTGAATTTAAAAAAATAGAAAATGCATGTGTATGAGTGTGTCTGTGTATATGGAAACCATAATTAAAAACCGAAAAGTCGGTTGAATATTAAATTTGGTAATTAAGTTCAGCCTCTTCCAATGATGCGACATGAAGCTTTTCATGAAAATCCCCCTAACACAAACTATCCATTTAATGGAAACTTTTTCGTTGCTTTTGATTTGCTCAAACATGGCTCCAACGATTAAAATTAAAAGACATATGTCTAAGATATATGAATAAAAAAGGTATATCTAACTTTCTGGAAATAGCATGAAGTTCTCTTCATTCTTAGTGAAGATTGTCTTAGTGAATTCTATTTGGAATTCGCAAAGCAACTCATATGCGATAAGCACAATGTAGTGAAACGTAATTACAAACCTCTAGTTTGCGAAGGAATAAATCAAAGTAGGAATTAATTAAATATCTAGAGTAAAGCAAGCAATCAGAAAATGAAGTATAATTATATGGGAGCTTATAAGTAATATGCTTAATATTCCATAAACCTCAAACAACGAGGAACGCTAATGTAAACAATAACAGCTTTGGATTTCAATTGCGCTAAACGAAAACAACCCGAGACATATTATTTTGTCAGTACTCGTTGAACCATCATCCGTAATCTCCTGGCAACCGCCGATGAGCAACACAAAACAGCGATCTGAAGCCAAGAATCTGCGATCATCAAGCACTCCTGCTACCATCTGTCACTCACATAACTCAACGCAATACACTCAGACCACAATTTTGTGTTGGCAGAAGTCAACACAGGGGTCACCAGCCACAACTTCTTGTTTCAAACCCGAGAAGTTGGTTGGAACTGCATCAAGGCTTCAATGTAATCATTTGTCCTAAAATCAATGACACTCCCACCCTGGAGGCCGCGGTCTCATCCTTCACCTCCATGATGGTGTGAACTGTCGTTAAACTAACCCTTCACACCCTGTACCCTGACATCCTTCCGGTCGAACTCCTCTTGGTCCTCATACCCTGGGTTGCCCACAGACTATACCAGCGTTACCCCACGCGACGCAATTGAGCGCTTCTAGACGCTTGTACAGAGAGGTCCGTCTGCACCTATGTGAGTACAGCGTGCATGCATGGGAGAAAAGATAGTCCGCATGAACCCCGAGAATGGTGGGGCTCATGTGGACCCAGAATGCAAAAATGCTCCAAACCATCGAGGTCAACATAACCCCCGCTCCAAGACACCCAAGGCCTGGATTATGATCCCTAAGAATATTGATTTGCGGACTACATTAAATGAACACGGGGTCACAAAATGACCCCAGGACAACGCCCTCTCCAATCGAGTTTAATACCCTCGGTCACCTCCATACGAGGCAGATCGACTGTTCACCATTAGATCCTGCGAACTCCAAGGCGCACTCCGGCCTCTCAACTCCAAAAAGGCTACAGGATTCGATGGGCTCATCTCCGCCATGCTACGCTACCTTCCTTTCAGAGTCGTGCTCGCCCGCGTCCTCACTACTTGGAGACATTCAAGCCATCTCCGCCCCAGCAGCTGATGAGTGTGGTGGAGGCTGCTGTCCTGGGTTTTCCTTCTTGTTGACCTGGGATTGCGGGTGTCCTGCATAAATTCATTAAATTGGAGCTATCCACTCATATCATAGCCTTACTATACCCTATCTCAAACACTGCACTTTTGTTGTCTCAGTCGCAAGGAAAACATCAACACGCAGGTACTCAGCGTTTTCATAGCCAACCTACCTACAGCGCAGCGCGTTAAGATAACCTAATATGCTGACAACGTGATGTTATTCTGTAGGGACAGAAACTTTCTTAGAGCCTGCAGTTCTATACGAGAACTCCACCTTATCCAAGATTAGTACAGGTGTTGGCGTATGTCCGTTAACGTGAACAAAAACCAAACCATTCTGTTAACGAAGAGCTTCTTCTCTGTGAATTGTCCCACGTTTACTTATCCCCACCGAAGAATACAGTGGACAAATGCCATCTTCTACTTGGTTGTCAAGTTAAATAAGGGTCTAACTTTTCGGCAGCACATCCTAGACCTATCGCACCGAGCCATTGGGTCTACTGCTTCATTACACCTCATACTAAGGTCAGCGATTCCTGTTTCTCTAGAAATACTTTAGTCCCTCTACTTGCATGCGCCTGCGAAATCTGGGGAATGACCCCAGACTCCAATCTGCTGAGCCTATAGAGGGCACAAACTGGTGGTGTACGGAACATCTATTCTGTATGCCGTTCCTTCCCCGTGAGACTTACTTTACGAAGCCTCGTCTCTTCCATATATGAAGGATGGAGTTAGGCGCCGGGCCGCAAAATTCTATAATTTTGCCATTCCATCGGAGCGTCCTCGGTAAGTATCTTGGGAATTACAATCCTAGACAACGTCGCTTGAGGCGACAACGGGTGTTCTGCATAACATGTGCGCACCTACAAGTCATGAAGAGCTGCGTCTTATGTCACACCTGTGTGTTATAAATAGACAATGTAAAATTAAAATTCCTTAAATTATTAATGTAAGTATTCCTTTAAACATAGCAATCAAGATGACGGCCAACATTACCAACTATGATGATCCTTCAGTGTAATGTCCCGTAAACCTATAATAAAGAACTTGTTCTGGTGTATTATTAAAACTAAAAATACACCTAATAGACATCGTCTTGCACCTGTTATCAACCTTTGTATTACAAAATACCTGTTTGAGTCCTTTTAGTCCTTTAACTTAAGTGTACTATAAATATTATCATTATATAATTAACTTACAAAGTCTAGGAATGGAATGAATATTCAAATGTTTGCATAGAACTAGATTTTGCCGTCGTTTGTTATCCAAGAATATGAATATAAAATCTGAAAAATAATTTCTACAAAGATTCGACACCAGATAGACATCCTTCTTCCAAATCACAAGGTGAGAGCTAAAGATTCAGTTATATTTTAAACCGTCATTCTTCTGCATTACCCAATCCTTTGAAGAATCTCTAAAAATTATAACAATTAACAGAAAGTTATTTGACTGTCACAGTCAATTTTCTTTACGTTATATTGAAATAAACATTAGTTAATAATTGCTTTTCTAACTTCGAACTGGATATGGTCTTCACTATTGGTAATGAAAATTTGTCACTGAAAGTGACATGTTTCAGTATACGTGTTTTGAACTCTTGCGTATTTTTACCACAAAAATGGTGGACTTACCGACATTCAAATTGATAATAGCTTTCTCCTTTTTCCACTATGTCGTAGTAGGTTCTTTATTCAGAAATTTGTGGTACCACTCTCTGTTGTATTCATGAGACTATTGTTTTAAGTAATTGCTTCTTGTTATTTTTTTGCATGTTCACATAAAATTAATATAGGGATGTTGCTAATCCCGTTTATTAATTTGTTTAATAAAATTCCTTCAAATTACAGCTCTCCACCTCCAACGCAAGCTTTTACTCAGCTGAAGGATAAATCATATAGTTGTCAAACCTCTTCCTTTTTAAAGCAGTTTTATAAAAATCAATGAATGACAGAAGTGCTTATAAACTTCTTAAAACTCTTGTGGTATTTCTCTTTTGTTTGCTCTTAGAGTTCCAATTAATATTAGTTTGTGATCCAACAATTTTTCAGAAAGCAGTATGGTAGTAAAAAAATTAATTTTAGTGATTCCCCTTCTAGACCAAAAATATGGTACAACCATATTCTACGGAGCACGTAGCCCTTGAATTACTTCTCTCTGGTTGTCCTTCATACCTGTACATACTTATATATATATCCATTTTAGCATCTGCACATACGCATATTTTTATTCCGTACTTCCGGGATTTCGATTTCATGTATACTCGAAATGTGCAGTTGCCACGAAAAGTTGTCAGTCTTTCGTCAAGAGTTAGGTACTTATTATGGCTATAATTATTTATGCATGCATTTATAAAAACTTCTCTTACTGCCTGAAACTTGTCATCTGTATCTCCAACTCTGATGTTGCGAGTTCGTGTGTTATTACGCCTCTAAACAGCTGATAATTGTTGAAATCTGGTATGTGGCATAACCGTGAAAAATGGATTTCGAAAAGCTGGGTGGCCAATCCATAACTTGGAAACACTAGTGCTATTTCCATGCATTTTTCCTGCAGCCAGTAGTATGGAAATAAATGCAAACAACTCCTGGTTTGTTATATTGTGGCGTTCTCTAAGCTTTTTCTTGGAGAGCTTCATTGTATTTATCAAAAACTTCTTGAACTTTAGTATGCCTACATAAAATATCAAGTATGTTTTCATGAAAAAGAAAGCAACGATACTTACAATTGGATCTACAGTTTTACTGCCATTTATTAGACAGGCTTTTGCAAAAGAATATATTTAACTGCACTTCTTCTTTGATGGAAGGGTGTAGAATGCCATTAAGAGTTGGATTTTGATCCTCAGTGACATCATCTAATAAATTTTCTGTCCCTGATGGCTCTGTCATTTGATGAATTTCACTAATTTTTAATACGTCATCAACTTCTTCAATTACTTCAACATTATCATTTTCGTCTTCATCCTACCACAAAGCAAGCACAGATCACCTGGATTATCAATATTTGTAATCCTTTGGAACTCCTGCAGTCTGTAACGCTTGCCCATGTTTACGTTCAGAAGTACAAACCAAGAATGCCACAGAGCAAAATAGCAACAATAACCATTATAAATTAATTGTTGCCATTGTTTTTCTAACTCAACAATGAAAATCCAAGTACAGCACGACAACAATTACCTGATAACATAACTTTATTGTTTCTCAATAGAGTAAGAATAGGGTGACCAGATGTCCTGCTTTTCGCAGGATACTCCTTTTTTGACACCTTATCCTGCTGCCCGCGAAGAGACTCTAAAATCTCATGAATATCCTGCATTTCAAAACCATCCTGCGAAAACTCCAGCGAAATGGAAAATATGAAATTTTTCCATCATTCTGCAAATGACTTGTACAAAATAAAGGAAATCGTACCATTAAAAAGTAACGTGCATAGTATAAGTTGGCAGTCTTATAAAAAACAATTGTTCAAACTGAAATTGTGAAACTTCCGGTCTGTGTCGGAATGTTGGTCCGTTTAAGTTTTTCAACGACTTACTGTGAGTCCGTGTGCGATGAAAGATAACTGTAGTGTATAACTTGCAGCAATTATGCCGAAAGTTAAAGGAAAATGCGTATTAAACACTGAGCTGCAATCTATTTATCCATTTATCGTCCATAATAAATCTAACAGGAATGTACGCTGCATGAAGTGTTCAGGATTGTTTTAAATAGCAAATGGCGGGAAAAAAAATGAAATCTTACATGTCCAAACAAAGAAACACAAGCTCCCTGACAACACTGCTGCTTCCAGCTCATCCGTTACAACTTTCTTTCGAGGAGCTGAATTTGGATTAACCGGACAGAAATTGGCTGCTTGTGAAAGAAGTTTTGCATTCCACACCATTCAACATAACCAAACATTTCGTTCGACAGACTGTACAACTATTTTGGTTCAGAAATGCTTTGAACCCAAATATTCGTGTGCAAAGGCAAGGAGTGATGCTATCGTGATTAATATCATCAGCCTATTTGCCATGTTAGAAGTAGTAAAGGACTTGGAAAAAGAAAAGTATTTCTCTGTGTACACAAACTCTTCAAATCATAAGTTCACAAAAATATTTCCCCTCCTGGTTCGTTATTTTTTTATAACAATGTGACGCTGACCTCTGACGCATCTTTGTTGTTCCTGGCAGTTGCTTCAGTGGACTCAGAGTCCCGGGTTCGATGGTTGGATGGCAGGGATTTGGAATTTGTTTTTGGTAGAGCTGAGGTTCTTGTTTTCAGGGGTGGTGACACTGCCTTGATGATATTAATAATTCTGCCGGCGAAGTTTGAATTATTTCTTTATTTGGTTACGTAGATTCCTGTTATCCTTATCACTTTCGAAGTCGCTACTTATGTGTTTCTCCGACTAGCCCTCGAATTGCCTAGATTTCATAACTTCATTTTTACACTATAAATTTCCTGATTATTTTCTTCTAATTTGTTTCGTCGACCGTCCTCGTGGTTAGTTTGTAGCGGAATGAATCTCGGCCGTCCTCATGGTTAGTTTGTACCCGAATGTGTCTCTGCGTTTCTCTTCCTTTTTCACGCCTTTCGCCAAACCTAGAATTTTCCCCCACCTTTCTTAAGTTTCGTTCCGTCTTAAGTTCAAACGTATCATGTGATGTATACGCGATCTTTCGATTGGCTATCATTTTGTTTCATGATTTTTATTATTGGCTACCCCCACTTGACAACTTTCACATCTGCTTCTTACAGCTTATTTTGAGTTTTAAAATCTTCCCACGAACATTCTTAGATCGTAGATAAGGTACATATACTTCCTGACCCTTTTTAAGCTTTGAAACCGTTGTAAACGGCCTGTCCGAGCCAAGATACAAAGGCGAAACTTCCGGTAGGCTTGTTGCTATCCACGCAGGTAAAATACCTTGGAGGACAACAAACTTTGTTTCCTGTCTTCCCTACAAAACCCATTCCTAATATGAATTCAGCACATTTTCGTCGCTATGTTCGATCCTATATTATTATTATTATTATTATTATTTCTCCTGGGTCTCGATAACCAGCTTCAAATGGCGTTCAAGTAAAGGTTTTGGACTTTCAAGAAAAGTTAGGGAAAAGCGCTGATATTATTCCCTCATATGTATTGAAGACGCTTGGAGATTATCATCTTGAAAATAAAATAGTCGGACTCTGTGCAGATAACATAAATAAGAACTTTGATGGTTCATTTCGAAAAGAATATAATAATGTATATTCCAAAGTGCAAAAAGTGCTTGAGAGAGAAAGGGTGTTTTCAATTATGAACAATATCCGGAAAAATGAAAAATCCAGACTAAAGCCGGAAACTCTGAAACATATGTTAATCACAAAATATAATTTGAATTATAACTGTGTGCAGTTCCATGGTATGCTTCTTGAGAACCGAAAATTGTTAAAAGCAATTCATGGCAGTGAAAAGTATGAAAGTCTATCTCACTAACTTCTTAAAAGAACAGCGACATTACATTGTTGTCAGCATTATGTAAGAATAATTGCTAGTGTTAATAGTAATAATAACAGTATAATAAATATCACTAGTAATATTTTATATTCAAATGTTTTCATCATAGAAAGCACCATCCAACAAAAGTGTATTTCAGGCATATCAGTGTTAGAATATGATGTATTACAACGTATATGGATAATTTACACTAGCCTAAGTGAAGTGAAGGGCCCCCCCCAAAAAAAAATAAAATTCATGATTTAGTAAGGTACCAGCCCACTCTTTTTAATGAGTCCTGCTTTTTGTGTCTGAAAATCTAGTCACCCTAAGTAAGAAGGCTATAAATGAAATTTCTATTTGCTACAAATTTCATAGCAAACAATACCAAGGGGGTGACAAGAACATCCCAGAAGGATATCTGGAATATACCTATTAAGTGAAAAACGCTAATGAATATATAATGAATACAGACTTTCAAATTGTAAACGCTAGCGAAAGTATACATATACGCGAAAAATGGTAACTGGGTAATTCCATTATCCCCGTTGCTAGCAGAAGGGTAAACAGCGCACCTGGGTTTCCCCTGGAAAGCTAGTTGTTTTGTTGTTAAGGTACTGCAGCAAATAAAATATCTCATTGCTATGTTACGAGCGCTGTGCAGGCTGATGACAGTGATGGGGCTTCCATCTTCAAGTTACTGTTCTAGCTTCTCTGTATACCCATCAGAGAATATACAAACATAACTCTAAAATGACTAGGTTTTCAATTTATAAAATTAATTAATTCATTCATTCATTATCTGTTTACCCTCCTCTTATGTAGGACTTACACCCCCCAGGACTTACAAGCGGGTGCCTGGGGTCAGAGGCCCGTCGAGGAGCAGACACTCATGGATCAGACAGAGCATCCAGGATGGGTGATCAGCCCGATGCCTGGTATGGGATGAAGGAAGTAGATGAAACGAAATGTTGGTGAAATGGATGAAAGGAAAGGTGATAATGGAGCAGTTGGTGGAATGAATGGCGGGGGAAACCGGAGAACCCGGAGAAAACCCGCCCAGACGCCGCTTCGTCCACCACAAATCCCACAATCAGGTCCCTGGGATTGAACCCGGGCCGCCTCGGTGGGAGGCGAGCGGTCTAACCACTTGGCCACTGCGCCACCTAATTTATAAAATTATGAAGTATTAAAATACATTCCAGACCAGCCTACTATTCTCAGTAGGCGGAAGACAGATGCTGTTCAATAGTTATGCTACGCATACTTGAATAAGCTTGGGGTAGGAGACAAAGTTTACTGGAATTGCGTTAGACTGTGTATCAAAGAATGTTCTATACAGGAAATTACATCTGGGACACTTCATAACATCAAGTGATGAAAGGGCATTCCGAATTTCGCCATACCCACGTCCCTAACCGAGGGAAAACTAGGGCAGAATAAGTGATACTTGTGTTGCAGAAGAAGCGAGAACTCATCCTGTAGTAGAACCGAGAAGATTATGAGGAATGAACTACCTAAAGTTTTATTGGCTGTGCTTGTATTCTTGCCCTAAAGGGAGCATATGGCGAAGAGAATGAGAAGAGCAAGAACCCATGATAACCCACCTAATCCAACCACCTTGCAGGAACTGCAAGCTATTCAGAAGAAATTTAGGAAAATACTGACTAGGGAAATATTTTAGTTGCTAACCTTAAAAATGATGGCAACAGCTTAATTTTTGGCACAAGACAGAGTGTAGACCTTCCTATGAAATTCGGATGCTTTATGCATCGTCCTTTATGATCAGTCTGTTCATGTACTTGCAAATGTTCTCCGTTCCAGCCATGTTTGGAAGATCAGTAGATACGCCAGACATATGTTTATTGTAGTTTTGAATAAATTACTTTATTAGCATACTCAGTGAATAAGCAGCAACAAAACTTATAATGCCGTGATTTTGAATTAGAGTGCCCGTCCAGGCATTAGTGCTTCAACAATGTTATGGTGCTTGTTCCGGCCTTTGCCAAATAATAGGATACAGGCCGAAGGGGTGATATAATGATCCATATGATCGCATCATTAAATGAGAAATGTACATTTTGTGGATGCTGATATTTGTTGAAGATGTACGGCGACGCTTCGATGATCTGCGTCATAGGGTTATAGACAAGGTACTGCCAATGTTTGATTACTTCCATATTATATATATCAGGGGACACGACTGAGGTAGAAGTTTGGCAATACCCCGGCCAATTTTTTTGTGGCACTATAAAAGATAAACATAGGATAAAGAATTTGCCGAAGAACTGTTGTATTTTTTTATAAGTAGATTTTGCAAAACACCATTAAAGTGCTATACTACAATCATAGAATTTTAAAAAGTGGAAAAGATGCTCAAACCTTATTGCAGAATTTGGAATGGGCAGACGTATGCAGTCGCAAGCAAAGAGAGGTTGGAACTTCAAAAGGGTAAGACGTCTAATGCAAAGCAATTCCACCTATGATGCAAATAATAGACGCCTGGAATATTTAGGGACTTTGGATATAATTTTACTGTATAAACGACAAGTCCATATATAATTGGTACACTTGGCAATAGAGGAGCTTATTGTTTTAATCTTATTTATTATATTGTATTATTTGTAATGGTAATAAAAGGGGAATTATAAGTGAAAATGCTTTTTTATCTTTTGCGGATTGTGAATGCGCTTTAGGTAACTTTTGCCATAGAGGTTCGCGAAGTTGAATTTCGGGAACGCCGATTCTGGATTCCTATAAGTCATCCGGCATTACTATACAGCAAATGCTACTTCAAATAACGTTCTGGCTGTCATTTAATAAGTTTCTTTTTCTTCTTCTTCTTCTTCTTCTTCTTATTATTATTATTATTATTAAGTTGCCCAAAATAATTAGTTTGGTTACAATGGTATTTATATTGTTACCAGTAAACTTAAATACCATAATGATTATAAGCTTAATTTTTTCACAGAATCAAATTTTTGCTTTCGACTAGTTTTCTATAAATGTATATTAAAGGGAGCAATAAACCTACGATACGTTTTATTGAACACACTAAAAAATCCTTCGTCGCCGGTGCTAAATGTTTCGAATGAATTAGTGCTGTGTTTGAAACCGGGCATTGGTCGTCACTTTTTTGAAACAGTACCCTCTGCTTCAATATCTGCTGTTGATTCTGCTACCGGCTGCCACAGTAGTTTTCTATGAGATCTTTCTCTCAGGGTATGCGTGGGCGAGTGTGAAAGGACAATGCCAGTTTAAATCCGATGAGCAAACGAGTTTCCGACCGTTTGAAGATAAAGAATGAAACTGATTATGAATGCTAATACTCGAAACTATAACAGTTGACTTATTATACCTGCTAACTTTTGAAATATCAAATTCACGGTTTGAAATAACTGTTTCCACTATAAAAGAAACGAGAAGCGTAACTTGCCGTGAGTTGCTAAAATGTTTACCGGCAAAACTCCTCGCGACGGACGTTAAATCTTACTCACACAAGTGTGTCACTCAACGCTTAAAATAACCGGGAGTCTTCACAAGTATCCAGAGTGACGAAGTATGCACGAATGTGTACACGGAAAGAGTGCACGAACGAATGTGTCTCTGATTAGATTGCATCCCCTTATGTTAACTCAAGATCCGACTAGCCTAGAACTACCCCTACCAACGTCCCTTCTCGCGCTGGCCAATACTTAAAAATCCTGCACGTGCATCTGTTACCTTGTTACTATAGGGTACCTCCCTGGTTTTGAGAATTTTATTCCCCTTCTCGTTTCCAGAATTCTGGTATACGTGTCTCTTCAAACGTACTGAGCTTATAAGCTACCTGAATTCCAAGAACCTTTATACTAACGCGTTCGCTACTTCGGCTGTCGCTAATGACTTTGCTTAATATGACTTTAATGGACAAACTATTTCAACCAATATTATTGTAGATACAGAGGTTTAATATGTGGTTATTATTTATTGCAATTATTTCTCTATCTTTCTATAACTTTTTATTTAATTATCTATATCTTCCTGACAATAATAACTGGATCATGTTTCAGGTAAGGAGAGTGAGATGTTCAACAGTTAACAAAATAATACGAGCGTGGCTGTCAGATCTACTAGTTGTTAATGCACGTTCTAAACAGGTTTCTATAAACACCTGGAGACAAGTGGTAGGGATAACGGTAGTACAGTGAAGCTAGAGAGATAAAAGATTCCATGGTTTTCAAATCACCAAGCTTCGGGGTAAACCTCTTTAATAGCAGCAACCACCATTATCAATATAAAGAGTATTATTTGGTAAAGGAATTAAAACAAAATGTAAAATCTTTCCACAGGGAAAGGTTCAAACGACAGAAAGGGAAAATATTACTGTTGCTACAGCATTGCAATAAAACTGCTTATTTTTTACATGCGTGCTATTGGTAGCTGGATTTTAGTTATCCCTCGGGTGAGCATAACAAATATTGAAACTGGTGTATGTATGCATTCCCGCATGCGCACACACGCTGTTGGCACAGACCGCAATTAGAAATGTAATTTAAGTTGAAATTATTTACAAACAAGTGCAACACAATGGACTGCCTCCACGCAGTGGTTGTGGCGGCGATAGCAGTTGTGGTTATTTACCTTAGGATTATTAACTCCATATGGGCGAACTAATGCAGACGAGTTCATCCAAATGGGCACAAATTGTTGACATTAAAAATATGAGAGAAATGTTGTATAACTAACTGATTTTTACGTTGCAGATATATCTAATGCATTTTCTGGAAGTGCACAACTTGTTAGTATCTCTGGAAAATGTTTTAAAAGAAAGAAATAGCTTTTTTTTAGTACACTTGGTTGATTTTCAACATGTTTATATATTGTTTTTTCCTTCTGCCTTGTTTTCTTAACACAACTTAAACATAATCTGACATTTCACAACCACATGACTGCCTTTACCCATTATGATTTATTTTCATTTCCAAACTACAAATCTATTCGTGCAATAAACGTCTAACAAGAAATTTGTCGAATAATTCTCTATTTTGAATGAATAATTGGTACTAACATATACGATGGACCAACTTGACAAAAATTACAGAATTAAAATGTGTGTGTATGTGTGCGCGCGCGAGCATGTGCGTGTTTCATGTCATATTTTAAGAAACGGTCAAGCTAATTGGCACATAAGAGAATAGGATTTGTGGTATTTAAGTGTCCCAAAGGAGGGTTGTTCTAATGGAGCACCGAATAAAGAAATCTAAACATCACATTATTATTAAGCTATTAAAATTTTAGATGACAATACCTAATAAGCATATTGGTTCTACAAAATTCCGATAGGATGAACAAGTTATACACATTTTTATTTATCCCAGTGTGCATTAGAAACCTGAGAAAGAAGCATACGTTTTTATATTGCCATTTTTCAAAACCTTGTACAGCATGTACAGTGCACAGAGAGAGGGAAAGAGGAATTAAGAGAAGGTAATAAAGGAGGAGATAGTGAGATAATTGAAGGAGAGAGAAAGGGAGACAGCGAGAATCAGGGATGGGAAAATGGTAGAGGAGCAATGGAGGAGAAGAGAAGAGAAGAGAAAGGGGTAGTGAGAAACAGTGAGAAAGTGGGAATGGGAGCGATAAAGTATAATTTTAAGTCTAACTCAATAATTCGAGAAGAACTGCACGTTCTGCTAGTTATTTATAAACAAATTGGTTTATTTACCATCTTCCTGTTAAAACATGCTAAATGTCGAAAGAAATGGTTTCAATTGGCTTTGATATTGCATTCTCGTTGCATGATCTTAGAAAAAAATAAATAATTAAAGAAATTAAAGTTTGATGCCACTTCGTTCTGTCATTCCAGCCGTGTGTAAATAATTTGGAAAATCGAATGCGTCTTTAAAGGAGCATGTTGAGAAGGATAACTCTCGGTAGCGCCTGACACTCGCATTTGGGAAGTACCTGGATTGATTCTCGTTGGACCGGCTAACGGGAAATTCCAAAATTAAAAAAAAAAAAAATGAATGTCAGAATGTCACTCTTCTATAAACTCTGTTTACAAAAGCTCACTCCTCTAAGTGCTTCTTGTTAATCGAGATGAATTTTTGTTGCACATTACGTTTTATCTATAAGAAGAATACGTTAGGCTAAAGCGATAGTCAGATTTTTAAAAAGTGGATCCTTAAATTGTGGTGTTAAAATTATATGGTCCTTGCATGACCACGGGAGCAAAACAAACAGCAACTTACGAATTGAGAGAATTATACATTTTTGAAAATTAAAAACAATACCAAGAATACTTGGAAATGGTTAAAGTTACAAGCAACTTTATTTGATATAAATTGTGTGTTTTAGGAAGTTCTAAATTTTTAGTGTAGCAACATTTTGTCCATTTCTTGAGTTTACCAGTTATACTAAAATGATTCGGAATGAAGGGGATTCCAAGAGATATTCCCAGAAAATTCAATATATACATTTTCTTTGTCATTTAAAGATCTTAATTAAAATGGTTAGAGCCATTTTCGGGAAAATAACAAATCATTAAACCATTTCCATGTAAACGGTAGTTCAGTGTGGAGAGGATTTTCCTGAAATTAGTTTTGTTGCATCCCTGGAATGCGCTAAAATTAAATTACCAAGTTTTGTATTTAACATGCCTATTCGTTTTTTACTTTCTCTACTACGTATAGTAAGTAGGGGAAGTATTGCATTCCACCCAAAAATTCGATACCGAGATTTCACCGGAAATACATGTTTTGAGACCTCCTGAATCCAAAAAAAGCATTTTTGGAAACATGTCCGTGTGTGTGTCTGTGTGTGTGTGTCTGTGTGTGTGTGTGTCTGTGAACAGCATAACTCAAAAACGAACAGTCGGATAAGCACCAAACTTGGTATTTAGGTTCAGTATCTTCCAGAGATGCGACACGAAGGTTTTCAAGAAAATCCCCCCACCCCAGACTACCCTTTACATGGAAGATTTTTCGAAAATTTTAATTTTCTCAAAAATGGCTCTAACGATTTTGATTAAAATATCATATGTTTAAGATAATGTTATGAGAAATGAAATGTATATCTCGAATTTTCTGGGAATGTCTGCAAAAGTATTCTTCATTGTGAACGACTTTTGCATAACTGGTAAACCATAAGAGATAGACAAAATTTTACTACACACAAAATGTAGATCGCGTTAAAATACACAACTTATGTCATATACATTTTTTTAGTTCAGTGAACCATTTTCGAGATATTGCTTGTTATTCCCTTAAATTTTCCAATACTTATATTTTTTCTCAAATGCGTTATTCATTTTTTTTTGTCCTTGGACATGCAAAGAGAATGGAATGCGCCACATAGCAACCAGCGTTAAAATATTTGACTATCGCTTAAAAGCTACCATATTCCCCTTGCTTCTACAAGAAAATTACCAATAAGATTGACATCTCGATATCTCGATTAACAGGAAGCATTTGGAGAATAGGCGTTTGTAAAATTAGATTGTACAAGAGTAGAGAAAGTAATGTGAGTGTAACACATCAGATTTTTTAGTTTTACTGTTCACAGGCAGGCAGACACGCACACACGTGTTTTCTAGAAATCCGTTTTTTTTTTCCTTTCTTTGTTTCGTTTGAGGTTACAAATGTGTAATTCCAGTAAAATCTGAATATTGAATTCCTGGGTGGAATGCAAAACTTCCTAGTAAAGTAAAACTGGCCTGAATTACACAAGTGAACGATGTTTGCATCCCCTACTTTAAAAAGAACCGTTCATTAAGTCTTGCTTTCTCACATTCACCCAGACCCACTCTCCTCCTTGTCCCACGCTTTGAGGTAGTTTTTTACCATCCCGATTCCTTTCTTTATGACGGCGTACTATGCTACTTTTAAAGGATACTACATTAATTAACAAAAGTGTGTAATAAACCCTTCTTTAGTGTTATAGCTGAAATAAGGAAATTACAAATTAAACCTTCTTTTTTATAAAAAAATAAGAATGTTCAAGTGAAAATAGCAATTTAATGTTTAAGATAGGTAAGGCAGTTGCAAATACCTTGTATCTATTCTTCATTATTGGATATGATAAAACACGATAAGTAAACGATCTGCTGTTAGGAATAATATTTTGGATACTTCTGCTGTATTTGATGTTCTTGTCCCTTCAGTATAAAATGAGCACATAGGATTCGCATTGCTAATTTAGTAACTCAAGTACATATGTTGTAAAAAACCAAAATTGTGTTTTAACTGTTTACATTTACGATAAAATAAATTTGTTGACTACTCCTATTCGATAGTCGGAGACAGAGTGCAGTGTTTTAAATGCATACGTCAAGAAGTAACAATGTAACAATGAATTTGGGTTATCTTGAAAATACTTATAGAGCTATTTAAAATTAATTTGATTTTCTTTAATATGACTAATGAAAGAATAATGTATTTCCTCGTTGTTATGAGGTTAACTACACCATGATAAAACAAGACTGTGTGTTTAAAATGCCTGTCAAATTCCAAATACCACTTTAGCTGATCTTATATACTAATGTTTGTATAAAAAAGACGATAGTTTTCCATAAATTTTGAATTCTAAAAATTGAGAATTTGTACAAAAATCTTGGCTGTTATTGTTATGATGAGAATAAGAAATAACAGTTGGTTTTTGATAGATCAATTAAAATTGGATGCAATTTCATAATTTTTAAGACAAATCTGGTATTCTTTTTTTGATTGGTAGCCTTGCTGTCATAATCTGAACCTGCTAAATTGATAAATTGAGTAGGTACTGCTTAGAATTGCAGAAAATATTTAGCACACAAGAATTAAACAATTTTCATACAACCTGTTTTCAAGCCTGTTAAACAAGAAAGAAACGGAAATATAAAGATACATTCAACATCCCGCCAGCGCAGACCACCTCACTTCCCAGCAGCACTATTCATCAGACTTGGACACACTTCTTCGACCCTCAGACGCCATATATGAAATTTCCTTTTATAGTGATTCACACAAAATGGTCTAACATTCACGAAGATTTCACAGGATATTCTTAGAGTACGCAAAATATACATTTTATATTTTGTAATGCCACTATCTGAAACGTATAATATTCGAATCGAAACTATGTCATTTTTGAAAAATGAACGAAACATTTTCAATGTGTAAAATGATTTGAGGTCAGTAGAATTTCCTTGAAAGCTTGGTTTTGCATACATAAAATAATTTTGGCATTTATCGGACTTCGTTGTGAAGTTATGCTGCTCTTTCTCTCTCTCCCTACAAATACACATACGCGCAGGCATTTATATAACCTTTTTCTATATACGCTTTGAGGGTTCAAAGAATATATTTCCAGTGAAATCTCTATATCATATTTTTCCCATAGTTAAGTGGCAGATAACTTAGTGCGTCTTTTGCTGTTTTCGATAGTACTCCCTATTCAGGTAATGCATACTCCAAAACAGAGAAAAAGTTATTCTATATAGTATTTTAAATTTGAACTTTATTGGTGAAATAATCATATACAATAATCTCTGTATCACGAAGTATGGAACATTTATGACTGAGTATCGGTTTCTTAAATCATTTATATGAAGAATATTAGATCAATTAGTAAGAGAATCTAACTCCTCGCTTACGTTAATGCTATTCTTACAATACAAAAACAGATAGAGTTGATATGCTGCGCATAGTCAAAGCAAACTTAGCCAAAAACCTAAGACTCATAGCTTAACAAAGTCGGTGAACCTGACTTAGATGAGAGTACAGCAGTTTGCTCAAGCTACGCGCCCGGTTGGTCAGTTTATAAAGTAACATTTGTGTATCCATATTGTATCTTTTATTTTTCACATACCTTCTATTTAATAGTATAAAATGAACAAACCAGCAACGAATTGAGTTCTTGGAATGAAAAAAATGCGTAAAGTATCTTACCATATATTGGATTTATCTTGACTCATGCGACTGGTGACCGCCGATTCTTACTCGTAGCAGATTTCGGGTTGAATGACTTCACTCTGAGATAACCTATCTCAGTGTCTGTAGTATGTAACGGCATATGCAAGTAAGCCTAACGTTGTTTGGTAGTGTGTATAGTGGAAATAATGTTGCATGAACGTATTTGTATTTACTTAATACTATTATTGTAGCAGCTAAATTTACCAAGCTACAGAGATTAGCATTTCCGTGTATTACAGGGTTTAGAATCCAACCATCGTCCTTAAGACTCCTCTGGGATTCCCTCTTATGGAGTAGGCTGGGATTGCTACTTACTGCTTAGTGCAAATAGAGAACTGGACACACCTCTATCCTTAACTTCCTGGATATCCCGATATTCAGTATGCGGTCTGAGCTAATGAATACTGAATATTGTTCTTCCCTCCATTTAAAACAATTCTTGGATCTCGAGAAGACTGGATGGAAGGAATTACGCCTGACAAAGAATGTGATCTATGTGTATGGCTCACAGATAAATCCGGTATAGAGACACAATCGGGCGTAGGTATATGTAGCCTATCTCCAAGGACAAATATTAGTATAAGCCTTGGGAAATATTTCAATCTTTCAGGCAGAAATATTTACTATCCAGAGCTGCTTTAAGAGGTCTTGAGAAAGGTTAACATGGTAAATGAGTTCTCATCCTCACAGACAATCAAAGTGCTTTAAAAACACTTTCCTCAGAGCAGATAAAATCAAAATTGGTATGGGAATGACTAAATGTCCTGATTGTTTGTCATCTCGCAATAGGCTCGAAATGCGGTGGGCGTCGGGACATCAGGGCATCTATAGATATGATAAAGCTGATCAGCTGGCTAAAAGGGGTACTGAGATAAGCTATGTTAGCCCTGAACCCGTGGTTGGAATCAGTACAGAATCTCAGTAAAAACAGGAATTTGTGAAGTACACCAATTCAAACTGGCCTTGGGTTCATGCAACACTCTTTCTTCGTCTCCCATGAGATTTAATAGAATAGGAATAAGGTAAGTACATAGTTGCACTGATTTCCAAACACGGTCACCTCAAGAAACATCTGCGTAAAGTAGGCCTCTACAAAGATGAATTCATATGTAGAATGTGCAAAGAGGACGAAGAAACTGCCTCGCATATTCTCTTTGACTGCCCATTCCTGCCAAGAAAGAGACTTACTCTTTCTATAACCAAATTTTAAGAAAGCATGCTGACCATTAAAACCAAGATACTGCGGCTTGTTCAGTGAACGCTTTTTAGGAAACAATGAAGGCATCGCTTCAAATGCGGTTGCACAATAAGCCCTTAAGCTGGCGTGCGGGACCTAGACAAAGCTCCAAAGGACCCCCCCCGTTATTATCTATTTAAGGCATATAGTAATAATGCTGTACACTATAGAGCAATGTGTATTTATTGTATTACGTTATGCTCAAACGGAGTCACATGTGGGCAATCGGCTTGACGCCACCTTGCATAATGAATTCATAATTTTAGTTTGCTAGAACAATTTAAACAGGTTGAATCCACTAGATAAACAGAAACATAAGCAATTAACAGTTTTCAAAACGAAAAATTAAACAAGATAGTAACTGCCGTAGAAAAAAATTAAAGTCGAAGGGAACATCATCCCATAATTAATATGCAGAATTTAACATAAAGAATGTGTTCCCAGCTATGTAAATAAATGATAGACAAATTTACATCAGAGAATATGTATTAAACAGGAAATAAATAGGAAAAGGGAACAGATGTATGTAGTAGAAATGTTGTAAATAACATGTAATATAAGATATTATAATACTATGTATGGAATATTATACAAAGACTTTGGACGGGAAAGCCACCTAGCAAGTTAAAATAATTAGTATATGGACTTTAGCAGGTCAGGAAGTTGGGAAAAGCAACAGCTTGTATAAGAGAGCCGACGAGAAAAAGAGACAGAGGTACATAAGAATTCCTAGAAGTGGAGAGGAACTTAGCACCTCGACCGATGCAGAATTTTTTGGGGCTGGGCTCCTGACCGGGCACTCTCGAGAGGTAGGGATGAGGTAAGAGGAGATACAGCCGGCCAGACCAGGAGGCACGACAGGGAGGGCAGGGTCCCTAACACTTACAGATTTTGAACCCTCCGGGTGCTGGCTGGTGCAGCCGGCGCACCTTCCCACTGTGGGCTTACACATCACCTGAGGTATCCGGGACTCGAAAGCTACTCACAATCTTTGGGACGAAAGTTTCCACAGAGCATCCTTTTCCCCTGCCATGTACACGCCTAGATCTCCCGTCAACACTTGCAACCTTAAAATATATCAAGCAGATGAAAGGTGAAGTGAAATGGGAATGGAAGGAGAGGAAATTCGGGGGATGTAATGATCCTTCCCAGCTGTCGCCTGGCGACCCGAAAAACCCTGAACAAACCCATGGGTAAGCAAGGTCAGCCATAGGAATTGAACCCACAACCTCCTGAATGCGAGCCATAGACGTAACCGCATGAGCCATCCAGCTCTGTATTGTTGAGCATAGGTAACCAAGGGCTCGTTTATCGAAGATTCAGATTTTGTGATTTCGTGAAACAAAATGGGCCAAATAATTCTTGTTTCTCTGAGAGCTGATCATGTTTCTGTCTTTATATCATGCAGTGGTTTATGATATAATTGATGTGGACCTTCATAGTTGCTAATATCTATAGTTCTGTCCGAAACGTGACAGATAGACGCAGTTAAAATGGACCAGGATCAAAAAGTCCACCACAGACTGCAGAAGCTAGTTGCAATAACGTATTGCTGCATTATCCACATTCGTGAGTCTTTGCTCTACTGTTATTCCGTATGACAGTAACTTTAGTTTTGTAACAGCTCTACGAGCACATAGAACTGAAACACTGGTTTGAAGGGCTAAGCAGGGCATAGATATCTTTGTAACGCGTTCGGGAACCGCCCGAGTTACGCTAGGGTTGGCCTTGCCATCTGGAGGTCTCAGGTTTGAAGTTTCACCGGCTGTTGTCTCGTGCTTGAAGATGCTGTGTATTAAGCTTATCCCTATCGCCTACTATCTCAGGAATGGGTGAGAGCAATAATACAACTACGTGTTTGGTTATTAGCTGGATTTTGTTTCAGTTGTTAAAGCGTTATTTCCATTAATTAATGTTCACACTTTTCTGCTTTCCGAATCCTTTCTCTATTACAATAAGTAAGGGCAAGCAACTCTCATTGTCCTCCACCATCCTGCACACAACGTGTAGATTCAGGACATCGCTGTTAAGAACTCAGAGTCAGAGTGGGCTGCTTGGAACAGGTTCCCTTTTGTATGAAAATGCCCTGACGCACACATTCGCGCCAATAATTGCAAAATATGTTTAGATTGGTGCTTATGTTATTCAATCAATTTCATTATAGACTTAGAAATGAATCATTTAATTAGAAGTAATGAAATTACTTTTTCCCAGTATGAAACAATGTAAATTATTACGAAGTACGGTTTTAATTCCACAGTATACCTCTTAGAAATAATTTTATTGTTGAATTAGAATTCATGTAATACGAGAGAATGTCAATATATTTTTTATTTTTAATTCTGAGTTCAATCATTTTCACTGACTAAATTGCACCCATTATTACAAATTAAAGCAAGAAGCTTAAAGTTTGAAATATGTTCCTGTAATTCACTGGTCTAGCATACTTAGCTCCGTATAGCATTAAAGCATTAAAATAAACAACCAACCAGGAAAAGTGCTGGATTATGAATAAATTCCTTTGTAGAAGTAGCAGCTTCATAAAATTGTAAAGGAATTGAATACAAATGCACTATTGAAAGAACTCTAAAATATATCCGTTTAAATTGAACGACTGAGAAATATAAATTTCAATGGTAAAATATTCTTACGCTTTCATTATAAAACACTGATATAAGTAGTTTTAACTGTAAATGATTAGATTTGTATCATTTAACTTGCTTTTATCTCATAATATGGCTTTTGTGCACCCCCAAGTCCTATTTATCCTATTATCGGCTATCAGCACGCTTTCGCAGTAACTAGTATTAAAACGGGGAGAAAGAAAACGATGGAAACTGTTATTGAAATACCAAGGACGTGATAAAAGCCTGAGCGAGAGGAAGAAAGCAATCTCTATTCAAGATGGCACTGCTGCTCTCATTCGCTAATGGTAATCATTAGCAATTTGGCCCATCTTCACACGACATCCACTGCTGGTTTTACGACCGAGTAGGACACGCACTTATGATAGTGCGAAATCACAAAAACTATCGTTATTCTGGTGAACAGATGTTGCAGCGCTCTCGAGAACAACTTCTACAGCAGCAGTTAAGCGCTCTCGTATCTCAACAGGCGTTTAGCCCACGAAACAAAATTAGAAGAACCCGACTGCATTTGTAGCAAGTTAGTGAATGCGAAGCTTACGACTTTAAATGTATGGATTGAAATGAATATTCTGGTCCAAAACTCCACAGCACATTAGAAAATATTGGGTATTAACGTCCAATATGGCTGTAATCTCATTTTAGAGAACATAATGTGCTGATGGGATGACGTTCTTAAAGCCGAGCGGGGTATATGACATGATATTTTTCTTGTGCTGGGAATTCTGAAACGGAGTGCACTCAGTTGAGATATATGTGGACCAATAGAAGATTCATCGGAAAACTAGCGATCCTCAGTACGGAATAAACTTCAGAGAGCACGAGGACCGCTATTCAATACTATTCTCTACCCATGATATCGTCTTTGGACGGAGGCAGTTTATGCAGCGGTATTGCTGTTGGCTTGGCCCATCTTGAGCTTTGGCATAATTTTCCGTTTGAGGGTTTACAGAAAATAGTATTAAGCAATTTGTGAGTTAATACATAGATTTATTATATACATTAGAATCATATCTGTAAACCTTGTTTCTTATAGAATGACTACGTAAGCCCTGTGCAATTGGTAGGAGATAAAAGCGATATAAACACTCTATCGTGATAAATGTACGTGCTTTCGTCATCATGAGAGGCAGATTTAAACCGCAGGATTTTCTTATATGTTTGTTAATAAGAATTTACATACATTCCAGATTCATTAACTGTGTTAATTAATGTATTTCATTCATACGTAATGCAAATGCAAATGTAAATTTGACAACTCTGTTCGAATATATTAAGTACATGATCATGTTAAGTAAGGAACTAGTTTTATTCACACAACAATCTATTCCAATGCATCAGCAAATGAGAGCTGATGCTGCAAGTGACAGTTACGACATACGGGGCAAAGTTATATGGAACAGGATGCAGGGGCAATTTTATACATTTGTAAAATCTTCATTCATTACTAATTTACATACCCAATGACTTGTAACCACTTATAATAAAGGATCACCATGAAATGAACAGTTAGGCTTAAAAACGTTAGGATCCCATTCATGCTTGCACATGTCATGCCCTTCGGGTCTCTCCCCTTATCGTTCCCTCCGAGGGATTACGATGGAAGCTCTGCCGCGGTTCCGGGGGCTCCTTAGTGATACGTACTTTCACGTTTACCTTTACTTTAGACCCCAAGTTCATTTGCTCAGTGGCCAGTTTGTTTCAATCACTGAATGAATTTAGTCATCCTCTGTGTGCACATAAGGGACTTAGGGGAAAGAGTATAATTTGTGACAAAATGCTGCTGAAAACGAACATTATTTTCCTATAAATTAGGAACTGAAAGTACGATTTTAAAGTATTACAATGGTTAATTTTATCATTCTTTGTTTCAAAAAATATCTTTGGGGTTATTAAAACGACACGTATAATTTTTCTTCTAATACATTTCAATTAGCATTTGCTAAACTAGACACATTAAGATCCATTTTGGCAACAATTTGCAAAACTAATTAACAATGACAGGGACAGACAATTCAAATCTTAGTTTTATGCTTAATATATAAAATAGATAAATAAAACATTTCGACCAGATTGTGATTGAAAACTTCGAAAATTAATGTTCCTCGTTGGCGTACGCCGCATCTAACAGCAGCAATGAAAGCTTCGTTGAAGACGCTGATGTAAAATTCAATCTAAGACAGAGAAGTAAAACCAAACGGACCACCATAATTGCGTTATTTGTACTGCACCACAATGTGTTAATAATTTGGTTGCGCCAATAACTCAAACTTAAGATGTAAATTTTCGTTCTTAGATTGGCACCACGTTAAAATGGTACAACTTTACTCTCAATTATAGACTGGTAACTGATACACAAATATGTGCAGGTGTGGTTAAAAATTATCGTAACATACGTATTAAAAATTAAACCAATGAAAATGATTAAAATTTGTACTTGCACAGTTTATATTTAAAATTGTGTTGTACACGTCAGTGGTAAATTGTCATAACTTGATGTTTTCAACTACAGGTTGTCATACGCGGGGTACGTTCAAATGAGAAATGCACTTTACAAAAGCAATACGAGATATTTGGCTTTCTCTGTGTTTCTTTATGTACTTTTCTATCTTCTTTTCATTGTTTTCTACTTTTCTTCCTTTCATTACGGCAGGTGCATGCCGTTAATTTTCAAATAAGTTTCTATTTGAATGCCTTTTAAAATTGAAATTATTTTGAAAATACCAGGCTGTGAGCTGTGAAATAAATCGTTGAAATGCCTGGCATGCATTCGTATGTGAAAGGCTTCAGGCAACAGCTCGGTCCATACTGTAGTATTAAATATGGCCTCCTTAGAAATGTATATAGTAATCAACAAGATAGTCGCTAAACTGTTCAATCTTTAGACCTAGCGGCTTATTCTCAGTCATATCAAACACAAAACAACCACCTACTTCATGTGGAGGTAAATACGACAAACCGAAACGATGTTTAAGCCACTCACCAGCGTCAGACGATTTGTCCTTGAACACACTAGCTAGTCCATTGCGTTGTAGTTTACGCCACCATGCCTGGCCTGGACGAAAGCTACAACTTAATAGTCCAGATGTGTCACTCCATGTTGACTTAATTGCTTCGTGTGTAACAACCTCGAAATCTACTACTACTACTACTTTCTTAGGTTGAAGTTTCAAGCCTTTTTTTGTGTTTGATATGACTTTGTCGGCCCTCGTAGCCGTGATCGCTGGAGTGTATAGCTCCGGCGCTCCGACAAGCAGAGGGTATCGAGTTCGAGTTCCGTCATGGACATGGGTGTTTGTGTGTGTATGTGTATTGCGGTAATAAGCGGTAATGAAAACGTTAGGAGCACACTATCATATACTGGGTAAAACAAGGGAACTTTAAAAAAACAAAAACAAAACAAAAAAACCTAAACATTCTACTTTTCAACTATGAAACGAAACACCAAAGAATATATATATATATATATAATTTTTTTATTTGGTAGTAAACAAAACGCTGCTGGAACGTAATGTCCATTGTGAAGGAAATGCAATGTAAATAATTCTGTAAAATTTCTTGCGCTGTATCTGAAAGCTGTATCTACGTAAAGCGTTTCTACTTCCCACAAATATTCCAAACAATAACTATATTGTTTCGTGATCATTCAGTAACACAAAATCTTCGTTAGTAGAGGACTTTGGTTGTAATTTAGTTACAGCTTCGTGAACTTCAAGTAAGGTTCTTGGTAGTTTCGAAATATGGTGGCATCATTTTCTTTAGACTGCTTCTCGTAATAGTTTAACGTCAGTGAAATGTAACATACTAGCACAGGTCTCTGGCTTCTCATTCAATGTTTTAATTATTATAATGCCTGGTTTTTCGCTTCAGTCACTAGCCGCTTTCCTTTTACACGACACACATACCTTTTGCTACATACGATATTTCTTTCGTTATTATGGCGATTATGACCACCTGTAATTTTCGTATGCATATTTAAGGTTATCATTATGACAGTACAATTCTTCACTGCACAACGCCAACGTGTACGCCCATCTATATATGTATGTATGTGTACGCCTTACAAAATTTGAAACTATCTGTCCTCTGTCCTGTCCTCTATTGCTGCCCCTTTGGACTAGCCTTCACCATTCACCACATTCTGCCTCACAATGTTTATGTCCTCCGACTCAATGTGCCTGCTACTTAAACAATCGTGCACCACTAACTTAAGAAAAATAAAAATTCCCAGCCAAGCATATCGTTGGCCCAAATTCATTACCTTTAAATACCACCGCAATTCTCAATTCCAAACTGCCATTAAATCTGCCGTAAATCCACTGCGCCCGCCCAAATCAAAAGAAGATTAAAGAAAAGATGCTATCCCGAAGACTTTTAATACAACACAGTTAAAATAATGACAAATGTTGGAATAGTTATTTCGTAATAACATATTTATAATTTCAAAAACAACCTAGATAAACGTATATAACCAAAATAACACGAAAGTATCAATAATATAGATTGTGGAATTCATGGAGTAACAAAAATTAAGAGAAAAGGAATAATAATAATAATAATAATAATAATAGTAATAATAATAATAAATTAAAATATCTCAGTGTAGCTGTCTCATTTTGTTTACCTAAGCAGTTTCTTTTATTCATGGATGTTCTTAACTACTATGGCTCATAGGGTCCCCTTCAATATTGGGCGTGAAACACCGGAAATTTTTCTCAGAGATCTCCTTATCAGGTGGGAGGTATTTTTATGTGTTATAAATATACGACACGGGGTCACCGGCTTTGCTTCCCTTCCAAAGCAAAACATCGACCTCCGCCATATTTGAACCCGCCATCTCGAGAACTAGAGACTAACGATTCCCCTTAGACCACGGAGGACGACACTTACGCAGTGTAATTCAAAACAAAATAAACTAACCAATCTCGACGTATTTTATGGATTCGTAAATACATAGAAACTTAAAATATAAAACCAGAAAAGAGAAAATTTAAAATGCTATAAGTCAGTATTACTATAAATTTGTAATAAGGAAGCAAGCAATGAACAACTAAGAAACAAGAAAGCATATACAGGCTGTCAAAATTAAAAGTCTGATGGCCTATCTGATCTACAAAGTAACAAAATAAGAAACATAAAGGTAAGGGATGAATTTATAGCACAAAAACAAACTAAAAAAATTATTCAGAGCTTGTATTACCATCTCCGCTCAAATTTCCTTTTAGATACTAGTTGCCAGTCAGGCTGAAATGTTCATATAATGATCTTCGGTTAACAGCTAATCTGAAGTTATTCTTAACGATAAACTAACCGCTACCTTGGACGATGTTTAGGGTACTAAGTTGTGGTAACCATACAAGAATGGCGTGCCTTCGACCAAGAAGAAATATTAAATCAACATTTATATAACAGGGGGAAAGCCAATATAATTAGGTTTCGAATGAATAATTTCCAGGGTGGGACGAAGAGAAACTACATAAACGTTAAAGGACTGTCGTAAATAGCACTGGTTGCTTCATTTTCTATTGAACTTTTGCTGTATAATATCTCCGGCATTATTCTTGGGCATAGTAAACGTAAACGTATTTTAATTTTTTAATGTTCATGGCAGTAACGTTTGTTCAATATAATGCAACTGATACTGACACGATACGTAAAAATATCTAACCCATATTGCAGGCAATCTTTACAAACTATTTCAACACCTAAACGTAAACTTATGTTCTAAAATGTCCTACCTTCCTACTAACCTTTAGGAAGTCGACGAAAAAATCGAGGCTTTTAACATACGACACTTCCCAATTTTTGTTTGCTTTTTGGAGTTTTCTTCTAAATTTAAACATTAATAATGACTTCATATTATTAAAACATTATTAATAGCATACCTACAGCACGACCACAACGAAACAAATGAAATTTAATATTCTGAAATGTTTTAATCAATTAAAGCCCTACATTATTCCTATTTTAGCGATACCGAGAAGAAAGTACTGAGACAACATTTATGTAATAGCAATAGTATCTCGGAAAAATAATTCGATGAGAACATTGAAAAGAGAGCCAAGTGTTAGAAAACATTTATTTTATGTTCTTATGCTGTGCAATAGTTTCTAGCAGCATCAGAACCTCTCCCTGAGTGTATTGTCGTTTTCTAACTGAATACACTGCTAAGTGCAATCTGAATAAATTTCAGTGTAGCGGAGTAAGGCTTAGGTTAATATCTCCGTTCCATTAAAAACCTGTCATAAATAAAATAATATGATACTTGTACTTCGGGTGTACCATTTCTTTCCTCCCCCCACTCAGTTTCAAATGTTTTAACAGTAATGTTAATAAAATACGGGTTAGTGTAGATTAGAATTAAGACAGATACAGGTATCTCCGCTATAGTGAAAATTTATCAAAGTGTTCCTATAGATGCCAAATCTATTTTTGCATTAACCTATATAAACCATAGGAAACTTCATATAATCTAATACTCCGAAATGTCCTAATGTATCTTCAAACTACGCTACATGTATAGTTATCCTACTCTATACTACCTCGAGAACTTTATTAACGGTAAATAATTATTTTTAAATGTACCGAAACGCATTTAACCTTTTCAAGTCACTTATGCTTACTGAACTAACGACATAATTCCTTATACCTATAACTTAATGTTAAGAAATATACCACTTTCTAAGCTATACAAAGCACAATAAGCCTTTTGGGCTGATGTGTGGGAGGTCGACAAATCTCCACCAACAACCCCCCGATATCTATCTATCTATCTAACCTATACAAGACATAATATTCACAAGTACATTATGTTCCCGAATGCATCCAGGCTATTATAAGCCACTCGAAATTGTCTGTATTAATCACAAAAGCCCACCACACTAGCTTAATAATGAGTTTATCTTTTATTACACTCATAAATCAGACACCCGGCTCAAGAAAGTTACAACATAAGGTTTACTTTGAAGATATAACAGTACAAAGTTTCCAACTAAAGTGTGAAATCGCGTTGCCCATCATACCAAATCATGAAACACTGGGTTAATTAACCTACAGTTACCTAGTGTTAGTAATACGCGGCACTCGTTTTAATCAACAGTAGCAATAACCACAGATTAGCAAACCTTAGCTTTTAACGGAAGGTCACAATCTTAAAAAAACAGAAAGCGGCTGAAAATCGAAATAAAATAAATACAAAGTAGAAGGAAAAACAATAACTAGATAGTAATCCGTAACAAAGACAGGTGCCTAATACGAGTAGTGAAGAAAAGGCATAGGATTAAAGCCAGGAAGACTTGAAGTTGAGTTGATACTGGACTTAACGCAGTGAGGTTACAATTTAGAAACCGTTCCCACCCCTCATAGTTCGTTGGCGTTTGCAGACACTACTCAACAGCCTCCGTTTATCTGCCCATTAGTGACTGGACTTAATGCAATGAGGACACAGTTTACAAACCACTCCCATCCCTCATAGTTCGTTGGCGTTTGCAGACAACACTCACCAGCCTCTGTTTATCTGCCCGTTAGTGACTCATGGCCGCTGTTGCTTACATTCTTTGTATTTACATAATGATTTGACTGTGGACAGAATGCATATGCCTGGTGATGAAAAAGAAAAACAAAACGCTGAAATCAAAGAATTTTGAAACACGACTGAGTGTGAAATAGTTTTAACTGCAATACGGGAATCTCTTTAAATTTGTTTCTAACAATGCGAAATAACATTGTTATTTACATTAACTTCATAAAATGCTTAAAACTTGAAGAGCCACCAAGAAGTTATTTGTCATCGAAATTGACTCCTGATTTCAGAAAAGGAATTAAATCTCTCATATCTGCTTTTTAACAGAGGAAAATTTAAAACTAGTTAATCACTAGTGATGAATAGTTACAGGGTCTGTCACGAGGTCAATAATTGCCACAAATTAAAAAGCGTTTTGACCGTAGCGCGTCTGCTGTCGACATTTGAAACTGCGCTGTTTTGAAAGAATGCACAGTTTGATTGAAGCACGGCTCATCTGTTATTGATAGCCCTTCCCGTAGATATCTGACATGTGACGACTTGAACACCATACCCCAGGGTAGTGCGGTGACGAGGTCATCTCCCCTCTGTGACCGGTAACCGGCGAAAGGTAGTTACACACTCGGGGCTCATCAACATTTGTAATGTTACTCTGCCGCCTATAATTGTTTTTCCTTTCTTATTGTGATTCTAGTGTAGAATTGCAAAAAAGTCTTTTATAAATTGTTCTCTATTTTTAGTCATACTATTTTTAAGTTTTAAAATACAGATCATTTCAGGTACAAAATTCAGGGATTTTATAACTACTTGTTTCGAACGACAGTGTTGATTAACTTCTCGTTCATGCTGTCATGGTGGAAAAGTTGAATTTTCTGCATTCAGTGCTGGTAACGTAATCTACCTGCATGTGCGTTGTTTATTACACTGCACTATGTGCACAAACTATGATACGCTTTTGATATGCAGTTTGTTGCGGACATGAAATATAATCATATCTAATTAATGAATTTTACGTTTTTTTATGTAACTTCGGTCTTTACCTCCTTTCATTTGTTGACATTTACCCACGATTTAATTCATGCAGCGGTTAAGTATGAACTGCAAGTTATTGATAACTTTAAGGTAAACAACCAGGCGTGGAAATTCCATCGTTAGTTCGTCATCAAGATTAATGATGGTGACCTGCTATGGAACTACCATTTTCTGTAGCTTTAGTAGCTGATTTTATTTTTCAGAAAGTGCCATTTGTATTATTCACTGTCGACAAAAAATAGTGTACAATTCATATGTGTTAAGTACAGGAGGTAGAAAAAATAATGGAAACACTGTTTAAACTGAACAAACGTTTTATTAATATGGTGTTGGGCGACCCTTTGCTTCCAAAACAGCTTGTAATTGATCCACATATTGCATGAATTCTTTCCAGAGCTATTTTATAACACTCATCACGAGGAATTGTTTCAATATCCTTAAGGGATGAAGGAGAAGGAATTCCTATCCTCACTCTCTTTTCCAACTCATCTCACAAGAGCTCAATGATGTTTAGATCTGGAGATTGAGCTGGTCATGGAAGATAAGTTCTTCTTCATGTTCTTCAAACCATTTTGTTACACGTCCAGCAGTATGTACAGGGGCACTGTCGCCTCGAAATACCGCATTGCCTGAAGGAAAAATGTCTGCACTATAGAAAGAAACTGGTCCCCAAGAATATCTCTGTAGACATTAGCAGTCACTTTACCGGTCAGTGTGAAGATAGAACATACAAAAGCTAAGATATTCCAACCCAAACCATAATTGACTCTCCACCACGCTTAATAGTAACAGTAAGCAGTCGGGATTGTACACTTACATAGGTTTCTCCAAGCGTATCCTCTGACAGTGAAAGGGAAAGTGTGGGAAATAATTCATTAGACCATATTACATTTTTCCGATCATCAGCTGTCCAGGTCATTACACCATTGTTTCTCTTTGTTGCATTAATCTGTGAAATGTTTGGCAATTGCTGCTCTGCCATATATTCCTAACTTGTGAAGCTCTCTCCTTAAGATTCTGGTAGAAATAGACTGCCTGATATATGTTTTCAGTTCTGCAGTCACTTAAGCTGCAGGTAGCTTTATGCTTTCTTAATACAATCTTTTTTAACGTTCTTCTGTCTCTTTTGTTTAGCTTCTGTTTGCGACCAATGTTTCCTTTTGGAGAAGATGTTTTACCCTCAGAAAAGTGTGCTGATATAACCTTAAAACTATACTTCTTGAAATGTTGAATAAATTTGTAGTTTCAATCGCTGCAACTCCTGCTAGTCTGGTCCACTTTGACCCTTTTGAAAGCCTAAAACATGTTTCATTGGACTATTGTTCACATTTTCAGCACAACTAAAGAACTAATAATTCTGGAAAACATTTCTACTGTGTATATTTTGTAACAAAAAATAAAAGAATTCAATATTCATTACAACTTTTAGGAGAGGCAACCTCATCTACAAATATGTCTGAAACGGTGGTGTTTTCATTATTTTGTGTATCTTCTGTACATGGGTGAATTTTTACTTGGTCTTGTATTATCAAACTTTTACTACGTCTCTAATGATTCAAACTTGGTATTTGGGTTCAGTATCTTCCAAAGATGCGACATGAAGATTCACAAGAAAGTGCTCCCATTTCAAATTACCTTTTATATGGAACATTTTTCGAAATATTTGAGTTTCTAAAAATTGCTCTATTTTTTATTAAAATACCTATATTAAACATATTTACATCACAGATAAAATGTATATTTTGAATTTTCTTGGAATAGTCTTTCAACTCCTCTTCATTCGGAAGGAATTTTGTATAATGTATAACTGGTAAACCTTAAGCGAGAGACGAAAAGGTACTACACAAAAATGTAGATCTCTTTAGAACACACAATTTATTTCAAATACATTTTCTGTTACTAAAGCCATTACGGAGACATCCGTTATTAATGGTTCTATTTTCTCAATATTTTGTCATTCCTTTCGAGTCCTATCGATTTTCAGCTGTTTCTGGCGATGGCATATAAACAGTATGAGATTTTGAGACCAGCGTATAGCATCCAGTTCAAACATTTGACTGTCACTGACGAAATGTATGCTAAAGAAATGAGTAAGGCAGCTATTTCTGCAAAGGTTTATCTGGATTAAAATGAAGTGCATAGAAAAATAAACTTTCATAACAATAATTTGTATACCCACTAATAAACGATGGAGGGTAGAGAATGAATGCGTCACATGTATCACATCGGAATTTTTTATGGTAGAATGTAACCTTCTGCGGAACTGCATTTCGGCTTTGATTGATGTCTTCAACGTCAGTTTTTTGCATTTTGTGTTATTATGGCATTGCTATTATTTTCTAGCATTTGAATTCTGAGATTCTTAGAATCTTATTTCTTAGTGTATTTCTTAGTTTCATACATATTGCAAAATTTACTCAGTTTGTCGTCAAACTCAACCTTTTCTGCATAAAGACCGCTTCAATCCCAGATGATCTATTATTTTAGAATGGATTATCTTATGTACAATGTGTTTGTGCCAATAAATGTCATTACCTTCGCTGTTGTGTCATATTTTCATGTTCATGCTTGCAACCTCATGTAATTTGTGCACTGACGTTTTGGGAGTTATTATTTGTGGTGCATATCTATAGTAGGTATTTTTAAATTCAGACAAATGTGAAAGAAGAAATGTAAAAGATAATTAACTTGAGTAGGATATGTAGGAGCGAGGCAGCGCAAAAAAATAAGTGCACAGATGGGAAAAGGGACGTTATTCCGTATGCGGGTTGGAGGAGTATTCCGTATGCGCGTAGCAGGTATGAAATGTTAAGAAGCTTACGGAATCGGGGTTTCAACATTGTAGCATCGAGGGTCCTAAGCTGCAAAGCGTAGCAGAGGGATTGAGGACCCTCAGCCTCAAAGCGTAGCCGATGGATGTTTTTTAGAAGAAGAGTGGAGCACCTGCGGCTGAAGGTTGATGAGTAGAATATCTGCTTATATGGTAGAGATAAGAAAAACGAGGAGAGATGCTAGGCTAGAGTGGATTCAAAGGGTAGAACATGCGTTTATATGGCAGAGATAGGGAAAACGTGAACAGATTGTAGCCTAGACAGGGGTGGGAGGATAGAATGTACGTTTATATAGGAGAAATAGGAAACGAGAAGAGGTACTACGCTAGGCGGGGGTAGGGGACCAGGAAAAATATTTATATGACTGCGATGGGGAATACGAGGAGAGATGCTAGGCTATACGAAGGTTGAAGGCTAGAATATAGATGCCAGACTCCACTCGGTTTAAAGGGCGAAATGTGGGTTTTATACGGGAGAGATAGGGAAAACGAGGAGAGATGATAGGTTAGACAGGGTTGACGGGTAGAATATGCGTTTATATGAAAGAGACAAGAAATGAGGAGGAATGCTAAAAAAGTTAGGGATTGAAGGTATTTAGGGGTTGCGGAGCGGGAATTGTAATGGATTTTAGAACATTTTCGAAAGTATTTTAGGCTACTGCATCAGCTATATACAGAGGCTTTTCAGAACATATTTGAACACGGAAGGAATTCAGGTGCTTCAAAGGTATTTTACCATCAGTGCAGGTATTTTAAAAGTATTGACTGGACTTGAATAGTGTGTTTTATTTATGGACGCTCTTTAACTGATAGTGTCCTTAACGTCCCATTCTATATTGGGACTACCGGCTTTACTTCCCTTCCGAAGGGAGCCATGCTAGGGATTTTTACGCCCAAAAATCCATCATCCTCCACCAGGTTTGAACTCGCGATCTTGGGAACTAGTGGCTAGCATAGTAACCACTACACCACGGAGGACAACGGCACGGGTGTTTGGAGTTTATGACGGGTTTTTGTAAACAGGAGAAGGTATTTTAATGCTATCAGCTCAAGTCTTTGTGGTATTCACTCATGTTGTATACAGATTTTCTCTTGTATTATACAGAGCTTGTGATATTCTATAACAATTTCTGTAGTTTTTACAGTCATATCGGCTATTTTTAACGGCTACTATGTATTCCTATGCTACCAGGATAAGCTACTTTTCTTGAGCACCCAGATACAACTGCTTTCCCTGCCAAACATATATGCTTCTCCACTGAAAACAAAAAGGTGGTGGGAAAATTTAAATATGAGGCTAATGGCAAAACCATCCTATGATTTGTCGGACTACGACCAATATGTATGCACTAG
Organism: Deroplatys truncata; assembly: GCA_030765065.1. Taxonomy (NCBI): domain Eukaryota; kingdom Metazoa; phylum Arthropoda; class Insecta; order Mantodea; family Mantidae; genus Deroplatys; species Deroplatys truncata. The sequence continues at coordinate 175,615,828 of CM060981.1, forward strand.
ATATCCACAGCTCAATGATAAAAAAGACTAAAGACCTAAAATAAAGTGCTATTAAGCAGCAGTGCAGAGCAGCTATGAAAACCGTCTTAAAACCAAAGAAGTAACAAGAACGCCCATGAATCTGATCCTGTAATGAGAGTATTCTGTTGCCTCAGTGTAAGTGAATAAAATTACGAGGGCGGATCGAAAAGTAACGCACAATATTTTTTTTACAAAAAAGTTTAATAGTTAAAACAACAACAAGAACCACAAATGAACTTATACATTTTACCTACTTTTCGACATAGTCACCAAGTTTCCCAACACATTTCTTCCATCGTGAAACCAGTTTCAATATAACCTGTTTGTAGAATTCCGTTTCCTTTGAGTATACCCATCTGCGGACTGCTGATTTCACTACCGCGTCTGTTGCAAAGCGTTGGCCGGCCAGGAATTTCCTCGTGGTTCCAAACAGATTAAAGTCCCACGTTGCATGTTCCGGACTGTGTGATGGATGCTGGAGCACCTCCCAACCAAATTTGGTCAGCATTCATGTTGTGGTGTTTGTCACGAAGGGCGCAACGCAAATTAAACAAATTTTTCATGTAGACTGTAACATTCACAGTGGTCCCATGTTCAGCAAAGTCTACCAATGCAACACGATGCATATCCCACAACACCGTCACAAGCATTTTCCTAGGAGATTGAGACATTTTGAATTTTTTCTTCACTGGAGAACCAGCATGTTTCCACTCCATACTTGTCTGCTGGGTTTCGGGCGTGTTGCGATATGCCCACGACTCATCACCAGTGACCATTCCTTTCAGAAAGTTATGTCCTTCTGCGGTGTATCACCTTAGGTGGATCCAAGCTCGCCATCATTCGCTGGCCCTTGTGGTTGTTGTCAGGTACTTAGGCACCCAGCGAGCTCTAACTTTAGGAAATTTCAACGTGTCATGAACAATATCCTACACTGCACCATAGGAAATGTTTAACTGTTGCGAAAACGTTCGTAGTTACACACGCCGGACGTTCTAAATTGCTGCCTCAATGCCTCTGGCATTCTGCGGGGTTGCAGCTGTTACCGGCCTCCCGGAGTGTGGCGAATCACTAAGGTTCACATGGCCCTCTAGGAAGAGTGCACATCACCTGGAGAGATTGCTACGGTCCATAAAATCATCCCCATACACGCCACGCATGTCCCTGTGAATAGCACTCAGTTTATGCCCTTTGGCCCACATGTCGAACCACACCTCTCTGCTGTTCACACGTGGACGACAGTAACAAGCGCGTCATTTTTTGCATAGTTCGCGCTTCTCCCGCTAGAACTTATGAAACAAAAAGTACCCTCTGTAGTGAAAACTTCAAATTATATTGTGTGAAACTGCAACGTTCCAGCTGCAATACTAAGGCAGAAAAAAATTATTGTGCGGTACTTTTCGATCCGCCTTCGTACTGGACTCCATACAACAATAAAAGAGTCATTGCAGAGGATGGAACAACTACATATACATATGGACATTACAGCATTACAAACAGTGCTTCACAGAATGTAATCTTGATCTCAAGATGAAGCTTATCTCAGTGTCTACAATTTTAAAAAATGGAAGTTTCCTTAGGTGCTGTGCATATACCTTGCGGACATCTGATGAGGAAAGAAGAACAAGAGGATAAAAGGGGAGGCATTAACTCTGCGTTAGGAACAAATCCTAGCACTGGTCTTAAGCGCAGAAAAGAGGAGAGGCGCCAAACCTTACAACCCTTATCTAATAAAGCATCGATTAACCGGTAAAATCAATACGCCCAGTCAAAAAATATAACCACATAAAGACTGAAAATTTTGATAAAACAATATCACCAAAGGAGTTTAAGGCTGGGTTATAATAGACTGTTAGGCTGTACATATATTATCACGTGTTTTCATTAGAATATACAGAAGTCCTTAAAGGAAGCCGACATAGCTGTAAAAACTTAAGAAATTGTTATAGAACATCACACGCTCTGTATAATTTAAGAGAAAATCTCCATAAAACAATAGAGATTACCACAGAACCTCTGCTGATATCATTAAAATACCTGCTTCTGTTTATAAAAATCTATCATACTACTGTAAAAAACTGTGTAAATACCATCAAAATACCTGCACTGGTGGCTAAAATACCACTGAAACACCTGAAATTCTCCCGTTCGTGTTCAAATATGTTCTAGAAGCCTTTGAATATAACTGATGCCATAGCCTCAAATACCTTGGAAAATGTTGAAAAAGCATTGCAATTCCTTCTCCAGTGGCTAAAATATCACTAAAATCCCTTAAAAGTGCTTAAAATACTCCTAAACCTCTCCACCCTGGTGCAAAACATCCCTATATACCTTCAACCTCTATCTTCGCTAGCATATGTTCTCGTATTCCTTATCTCTCCCATATAAGCGCATGTTGTACGCATCACCTCTGGCTAGCCAGCATCTCTCCTCGTTTTCCCTAGCTCTCTCGTAAAAACGCATCTCGTTCTGTTCCAGCCCTGTACATTATCTATAAGTCCCTCCCCGATATAGCTAATTGTGCTCTAAATATCCCTGAAATTGTTCCCCACTCTTATGGAAAACAACCCTAAATATTTCAATCCCTGTCTTCTCTAGTACTCCTTGTCTCCTTCCGTATAAACGCATATTCTACCCGTCAACTCCTGTCCAGCCTAGCATTTCTCCTCGTTTTACCTCTGCCGTATAAAATACATATTCCGTCCTTCAAGCCCAGTCTGTCCTGGCATCTCTCCTTGTATACCCTGTCTCTGCTATATAAACGGATATTCTAGTCTTCAACCTCGTATAGCTCAGCATCTCTCCTCGTATTCCCAATCTCAACCACATAATTACCTCTGTTCTATTCTCCTAATCCACGTCTAGCCAATCACCTCTCTTCGGTTTCCTATCTCTCGCATTAAACGTATATTTTACCCTTCAATCCTGTCAAGCCTAACATCACTCCTCTTTTCCCTTATCTCTGCTACATAAACGCATACTCTTCCCGTCAACCCTTGTCTAGCTTAGTATCTCTCCTCGTTTTCCCTATCTCTCCCACATAAACGCATATTCTATCCGCCATTCCCTGTTTAGGCAGGCATCTCTTCTCGTTTTACCTATGTTTTCCCAAGTATGCGCATTTTTCTACGCTAGCTAGCTGTTGCATCTATTTTGCCTTAACGTCTACAAATTCCGTTTATATATTACAACCATAGTTGTTACTGTTGATAAAATAACAACAATCTCATTATAATAATAGTAATAATAATGGTTTTAGTAATGACAGTGACAGCAGCTAATATTTTATTTTAAAGTGCCCAATATTTTTCTTTCACCTCAACTTCTGAACCACATTTAGATCTCTAAATGTGATGTAAAGGTAAGTACTGCAAGTCTCAGGATCCGTCTTAGTAAGGCCCCAGAGGGCAATTAATTACAAATTAAGGCTGAAGACAATATGCTAATCAGGCGAGATACTGCCAAAGGTGCTGTAACAGCATATGTTACACATGTTAATATTATACGTTTCAATGCTAAGTTATAAATTACGTTTTAATGTGAATAATTCTGACTTTCTTTATTACTCCTCATATATATGTATTAATTGATATTACTGTTATTAGCTGAGTTTGCTGCGAGTCGCTTTTGTATGATGGAATCGTAGTTTAGAAATTATATTTTATTTAGTCATGCTTTATGCTAAATTGAATACGTTAGGGAGGCCTTAATAAATAAACAGATCATCTACCACGAAAAACGCATTTGACTTGTTTTACGTCCACTCAGAATAAACAAGCTCTTGATTTAATTACATAATTCACAGCAACAAATATAAGATCAGGAAGATAGAGAATTTAGACACTTCGTCCAAGGCATCGAAAGAAGGAAGGGAGGCATGTTGATAGACTTCGCTGAAGTCTACCAAGGAAGACAGACGTGACGCTAGACTTTGCTTGGACAATCGGGTGAGTACATACATATAAGTCAAACTGTAATACGTCGTTGTATAGCAGTCAAAGCATAAGCGAGGATATGTTAAATCTTTAATGATAAAAACTTATTTGTTCAATTTATCGCCAAACTATTAAGTTACATTAGAAAGCTAAGCAATAAAAATAGACGTTGAAATTCGCTGAACTTATATTGCTCACCTTAGCTTAAGCACTCATAGCTCATACTCCGGGAGCACAATTTTAATATATAATTTAACATCACGTCACATTGGTTTTACTCAATACGACTTAAAATGACATTCTTTTGTGTGACATAAAAATGCTACTACACATGACGCATAACGTTTGGATATTATTATTATTATTTAAATCGCTAAATATTACTACAGTACATACCGAGCAAGATGACGTCGCTGTAACATGTGTGACTTGCATTCGGGAGTTCCCGGGTTCGATCTCCGGTGAACGCCCCTTCTGATTCATAGGTTTTTCGTGGTTTCCCCGGGTTAACAGGCAATTGCTGGGGTGCTTTCTCTTCTACCACGACTTTACCGCCCTCATTTCCTGCATCCATCATTTCTTTCATTGTTATCTGTTACATGGCTGTAGACCAGGCGAGGGTGTTCTGGGTTGTGCCACTTCAGTGGATGTGCGCATTGTAGAGGTTTCTTCCTGGCGTCGTTGCGGGACTGCTCATTAGGACCCACCTCCGGGTGGAACCCACAAGGAGGTTTAAGGGTGGGCGTCAGATTGGCGTCGGATCTTTAGAACTGGAAACATTAGGAACCCGTCCGTTCTTGCGCCCGTGGTCACCGCGATCTGGTCGCTCCTCGGGTCTCTCCCTCCCAGGGATCACGGTAGAAGCAAAAAGGGCCGCTGCAGCATGCTTGAGGTGCTCTTCCTCGGTTGCAGGGGTAACTTAACCGCAGTACAAAATACATTTTATTTGATTAAATGGAGTTATGTAAATTCGTTTCTATTATTTGGAGAGATTTCGTTTTATTAAAACATCAACAACATGCATTATGAAATCAATAAACATATGGCACTAAAGCGTGATATATAAGGTCATTAGGTACTTTAAGTTTCATTATTTTTATATAAAATACCTAATTAAAGTTATTTAATATCTTTGACATAAGAGCAATAAAACGAACGTAAAAAATATTTGATTAATGAAATATGCAACTCATTTTGTATTCACTAACATCAAGAAACGGAATACTTTATTGCTCTCAAATTTTGGAAGCAACCAATTTTCTCTTTAAAACAAATACTAAATGCAAGAAATACTCTCCAAATTGATGCCCTCTGAGTACTGCAACAAATATTTTATACAGTTCTACAGTTCTATTCATTGATTACAAATGGAGTTTGCATTTATCTAATGTGTTTCTTTTTGCATACAAAAGCTACGAAACAAATTTGACGTCACCCAAACACATTAATGACCGATGAAAAAGCTACAAGTTTGTGTTAATACATTTCAGAGTATACCCTTCAAAAGTTATAAAGGTGTTTTAACTGCGGTTTTGTTTAGAAAAACATGCCGTAAAATGCAATTCAACAAACCTTTTAGTAATTAAATTGCATAAAAAGTACATCATACTACAATGAAATGTGTAAGTTTATTTCTATAGATGTTTAGATATTTATTTGAATAATCAGATTTTCTGTGTGCAAGATAATGACGAATAATAATATTAAAGACTTCACAAAAAGAAGTTTGAAATCATAAGCTCATATAACATGTGTAACGGTGATATCTTTAGAAAATAGCTGTAGGAATGTATGTTTTTCTGAAAGAGTATTGGTGGAACATTACTCATATGTAGCTTCTCCTTTTCCTCTTTTAAACGAATACCTTCTGATACATTATATTGGTAATTTAAAGATATTGAATTTTTTCTGGAGTACTGTTACTAAGATATCCAATCTCCTTCATAGCTTTAAGACGAATCTTCAGTCCCTTATACCCTATTACTGTTATACTGAAGAATGAATTGCTATCAACGCCAATAAAACAGATGCAGTGAGATTTAGTATGTAAGTAAATACACCAAATTTTACGAACGGCTCCAGAAACAACCAACAGAGCGATAAAAAAATGAAAATGATGAGCTTTAGAGGCTTCTTTAACATAATTGCATGACTAAAATATGAACAAGATAATATTATTATTTTTCTATCCCTGGTAACTTAATTAATTAGATGATTAGAACAAAATTTTGTCCCTGTAACTGAGCACTATTCATTTGTTTGTAATGAGCGTTCCTTCATTGCAAAACAATCTCGGATATCTATATATCGCGTATAAAAATATTTGAATAAGAGAAACGTTTATTGTAAGCACATGCCCAGCTTTAGTTTTTACTTGTTAGTTGTTCACCACTTTTCGAGGTATAATCTTAAAGACTGAGTTTGTTACAAATACTTCATTTTGTAATACAAAATGTAGATGTTACGATACAGGTTAACCCGCTAATGCAGTCGTATCCTAGAGGGTAATGTGTGGCCAATGAGGACTTGTAATTTCTGTACATTTGTATTTAGTCTGAATTAAGTACACCTACTACAGTTTTAGTAACATGGTTCGACTAGTACCAGCTGATTATATAATGACCAGGCACACTGATACCTTGCAGTGTTTTCTGTAAAAAATATTATGAACACCTGAAGGCATTGCATCCTTCAAAAGCAGGTAAATCAGGATTAAGGATTATTAGAAGAAAGAAAGCAATATATGTTTAGCTATCAATAGTGTGCAATTAGTTTAGGACATCTACGAAACAAGCATTTCTAAAACTGTACATTTCTAAAACCAATATCCGTTCTTTTTAGTGTATGACACAGATCCTCGAAAATTTCTGATCCGTAGTTTGGGGCTGAGGAGGTTAAAGCTCCACTTTCGTCATTGCTCCTTACTAATAATGCAACATCTTCCTTGTGTTTCATTGAATTACAGTGTTGTTTAACATGATGTTTAAACGTCTTTTGAGTTCTATGCTACATCTGATGGTTTAGCCATTTGCTCTGAAGTGTTTCCTGCCAAATTCCGCCACAAGTTATGCTAATTCCTATGTATAAACTGTTTTTGCTTTAGGCAGATTGCCGCAGTTCTCCACTGGCGTATAGTATGCAGTAAATAAATGGAACAGTCACAACGAAACCAGCTGTTGGGAAGGGAAGATTTGTCTATCACGGTATCTGACGTCACCTACACTCCTGCATTAACAGGATTGCTCTGTTTACTTACTAAAACCCTTCTGCCTGATAATGAGAACGGGATATGTAGACGGTGACCAGTTTCATGGCCTTCACATTCGGTCAATTTCAGTCCTTTGAATTTTTGTGTCTTGGCACACGTAAAAGGATTATTTTAATAGTTGGGAATTTCAAATTTATAAAATTTTAAACGCAAACCCTAAATACTTCAGCACCTGCATACAACAGTAGGACGGGGTTTAAACGACTTCTCAGGCGAATGTAGGAACTTGGTGTGTGTATGTATGAAGAGAACGGACCAAAGCACATTCTCTTGTGTCCACGCTTAGCAGAGCAGACTGTTTTGGTTTGAAAGGAGTTATGATGAGCAAGATGATAGGGGTGTCGCAGTAAGGGTTCACTAAGGGCACGCAGAGTCTGTGAATTTTTTCGCACATGCGCACTGAACCTGTTCTCCCTATCAGAGCACCTACAAGAGGAGCTACCCTAAGTAATTTGTACCTTATTTCTTCCCATCAGCTGTTTCACACCAATGGCTTGCGAGAAATCTAAACTATAAGAAGGTCTTTCACTACAAAGGCAACTCAACTAATGTATCCTTAAATAACATTACGTTTTAATGGAGCCATCGATATCATAAGAGCGATTGGTTAGTGAGAGGAAGATCGCAGAAAGAACTTAATATGTAAATAGAGACATTATGTTTATTGCATCTTTTAAAGTTAATTTTACATCGGTAAAGTTACACTTTAAAGTTCCCTCCCAAAAGAAAGCAATGTCGTGATAGTGAGGCAGTATTTTTAACACTTAAATGATTTCAGTCTAATTATATAATATAAAATATAAAACAGCCCGCCTTAAAGCAATATATGTATACTACAATATATATATATATATATATATATATAAAATGTATGTAACAGTCATTGTATTATGTTTATATTATTGTGTACATGTTTAATAATGTTATGTGAATGTATTACGCAATTTAATAATGTAGGAGCTGTGAGAATAGAGGCCGAAAGTTGCTAACAATGAGGTAACAATGAGGTAACCTTGAGGCAAAATGAATCGGAAAGTTTAGTAATGCTAATAGTAATTCTTGGAAACAATAATGTAATATATAAAACAGTTTATAAATAGCCAATCAAATACTAGAAAAACTGATAGTTAAATAAAGGTATTCTATTGGAGTAAAATTAGCCAATCAGAGACGTGAAATAGAAAAATTTACACATTTAGCGGTAAACGCCAGTCGCTAAAAGGCAACGCAGATTCGCTCGGTACGTATTCAGTGTGAGACATATAAAATTCATTACAGCAAGAATATTATAAAGTTTACGTGTTAAAAAGTGGAAGCAATTAATAAATAATCTCACAGCTCTCTATACCAGTGAAGTATTATTTAATCGTGTGAAGGATTAATAAAAGGAGTGAAGTAAAAATTATAATTTGTGTAAGCCTATATTCTTTAGCCGCATCACCCCTGCAAAGAGATACATGTTTCTACAAATTGCTACTGACGCAGCCGAGGCAATATAATATTTTCAAGAAACATTAAAATACAAAGGTGATTCCTAAACGCGGGGTAGTTACTTCATCAAGTTTGGCTCCCCAACAGTGGAACTGCAAAGTAAAACCTTCTTCAAGTTGGCACCTAAACGTGGGGCAACGAAACAAAACAAGTTCTTCAAATTGGCTTTCCATACGTGGGGCTACAACCATTTTTCACAATAGACAGCAATGTTTCAACATGTTGCTTAATTCTATGTATTTTATTTACTACTGATATTAATTCTTACTGGAGTTTGTGAACTGCATGCAATGAAAATGTTGACAACGATCTGAAAAAAAGTACGAGAAACTTAGCTCAAGGCAAATTATTTCAGTAAACGTATAGGATGTAGTGAAATAAAAATTCAGTTATGTACATCAAATTATTTTTCACCATAAGTAGGTAAATATAGAGAGAGCTGGGCCACTTTTTTGGGCACATATGGGAAAGGATAGGGAAAACGAGGCTGGATGGGGCGGTTCAAGGAGGAAAATGGGTTTATATGGGAGAGATAGGGAATACGACGAGCGATACTATGCTAGACAGGGTTGAAGGAGGGAAATACGTTTATATGGAAGGAATAGTAGAGAGGTGTTAGGCTAGACAGAGGTCGAGGAGTAGAGTAGGGTTTATATGAAAGGCATAGGAAAACGAGGAGGGGTGTTAGGTTAGACAGAGTTGAAGGGTACAGCATGTCTTTTATATGAGAGAGGTAGGGAGCAGGAGCAGGGGTGTTAGGCTAGGCAGAGGTTAAGAAGTAGAGAATGGTTTATATGAAAGGTATAGGAAAACGAGGAGGGGTGTTAGGCTAGACAGAGTTGAAGGGCAGAGCATGTCTTGTATATGAGAGAGGTAGGGAACAGGAGCAGGGGTGTTAGGCTAGGCAGAGCTCAAGAAGTAGAGTATGGTTTATATGAAAGGTATAGGAAAACGAGGAGGGGTGTTAGGCTAGACAGAGTTGAAGGGTAGAGCATGTCTTGTATATGAGAGAGGTAGGGAACAGGAGCAGGGGTGTTAGGCTAGGCAGAGGTCAAGAAGTAGAGTATAGGAAAGGTATAGGAAAACGAGGTGGACTGTTAGGCTAGACAGAGTTGAAGGGTAGAGTATGTCCTTTATATTAGAGAGGTTGGGAACAGGAGGAGGGGTGTTAGGTTAGGAGAATTGAGTATGTATTTATAAGGAGAGACGAGAAAACGGAGAGAGATCCTATGCTAGGATAGACAGGTGTTAAAATTAGGTTAGATAGGAAACCAAGGAGTGATACTCAGCTAGAGGGGGCAGAAGGAATGCGCTTTATGAGAGGTAGGGGATACGGGGAGTGGTGTTAGGCTAGACAGAGGTTGAGAGTAGAGTAGGCGTTTATATGTATGAGAAGTATAGAACAGGAGGAGGGGTGTTAGGCTAGACAGAGGTTGAGGAGTAGAGTATAGTTTATATAAGGGTATAGGAAAACGCGGAGAGGTGTTAGGCTAGACAGAGGTCGAGGAGTAGAGTATGGTTTATATGAGAGGTACAGGGAAACGAGGAGAGTTGCTAGGCTAGACAGATAGTGAAGCAGTAGGAATATGGACTCATATACAGGAGAGATAGGGAATAGGAGGGGAGGTGTTAGACCTTGAGAGCGACTTTAGACGTTAACTTCGTGGAAAACTGTTTCATGTCAATGCTCTAGACATGCCCATCACGTAACCCCTTCAGGGAAAAGGCGACAAGCAAAGGGAAAAAGGTGACCAGCAAAGGGAAAAAGGTGACCAGGAAAGGGAAAAAGGTGACCAGGAAAGGGAAAAAGGTGACCAGCAAAGGGAAAAAGGTGACCAGCAAAGGGAAAAAGGTGACCAGCAAAGGGAAAAAGGTGACCAGAAAAGGGAAAAAGGTGACCAGCAAAGGGAAAAAGGTGACCAGCAAAGGGAAAAGGGTGACCAGCAATGGGAAAAAAGGTGATCAGCAAAGGGAAAAAGGTGACCAGCAAAGGGAAAAAGGTGACCAGCAAAGAGAAAAAGGTGACCAGGGAAGGGAAAAAGGTGACCAGCAAAGGGAAAATGGTGACCAGCAAAGGGAAAAAGGTGACCAGCAAAGGGAAAATGGTGACCAGCAAAGGGAAAAAGGTGACCAGCAAAGGGAAAAAGGTGACCAGCAAAGGGAAAAAGGTGACCAGCAAAGGGAAAAAGGTGACCAGCAAAAGGAAAAAGGTGACCAGCAATGGGAAAAAAGGTGACCAGCAAAGGGAAAAAGGTGACCAGCAAAGGGAAAAAGGTGACCAGCAAAGGGAAAAAGGTGACCAGGAAAGGGAAAAAGGTGACCAGGAAAGGGAAAAAGGTGACCAGGAAAGGGAAAAAGGTGACCAGGAAAGGGAAAAAGGTGACCAGCAAAGGGAAAAAGGTGACCAGCAAAGGGAAAAAGGTGACCAGCAAAGGGAAAAAGGTGACCAGCAAAGGGAAAAATGTGACCAGAAAAGGGAAAAAGGTGACCAGCAAAGGGAAAAAAGGTGACCAGGAAAGGGAAAAAGGTGACCAGCAACGGGAAAAGGGTGACCAGCAAAGGGAAAAAGGTGACCAGCAAAGGGAAAAAAGGTGACCAGGAAAGGGAAAAAGGTGACCAGCAAAGGGAAAAGGGTGACCAGGAAAGGGAAAAAGGTGACCAGCAAAGGGAAAAATGTGACCAGCAAAGGGAAAAATGCGACCTGCAAAGGGAAAAAGTGACCAGCAAAGGGGAAAGCTAACCCACTCACAGTAGCAGGTAAGTAATTCAGTTAGTATCACAGGGTAGGGAAGCGGATATAGCATAGTTCCGTATGATGTTACAGCTAATTCAGAGAGTATTGTAGGTATTTAGGATAATTCAAGTAACATAGGTATTTAAAGTCACTCAGCTAGTATCACAGGTACTCATGGTAATATAGAGAGTAATTAGATCATAAACATTTCTTATCCAACGTTACAACAATTTATATACTTTTTTCTAAATCTTACAAACTTATTATATGTTAAACAGTTATTGTGCGATGCGGAGAGGGATAAACTGCATATTGGTTCACAAATTGAAAATCTTTACGTCAACATACCTTTATTTTAGCTCATTGTAGATGTCTCTCCCCTTTTATCTAGGCTTGAGACTAGCACTAGGATTGCTCCTAATGGCAGGGTTACCACCTTCCCTTCCATCTTCTTCTTTCTTCATCAGGCGTCTGCTAGTTGCATACACAACACACGGATAAACTTCATTTTTAAGATTGTAGACTCACGAGAAAATCTTCATCTTCGACTTACATTCTCTTAAGCACTGTGTGTAATACTGTAATGTCCATATGCATAGGTAGTTATTCCATCCTCAGCAATAATTCTTTTATCATCAAAGGGATTCAATGCAATTTTATTCACTTGCACTGTGGTAACATCATGCTTTCGTGATAGGATTAGATTCATGGGCGTTCTGATGATTTCACAGGTTTTAAGACAGTCTGTATAGCTGTCAAACGAAATGTACTGCTTAATAGCGCTACGTTTTATACCTTTAATCTTTTTTATCATTGAGCCTTGAATATCTAAGGCATACATCTTAGGACGTAGTCCAACAAAGCGTAGGATGATTTTGCTGTTAGCCTCATCTTTAAATTTTCCCAATACCTTCTTGTTCTGAGTAGAGTGGCTAATATGATTGGCAGGGTAATCAGCTGTATCGAGATGCTCAAGAAAACGTAACTTGTCCTGGTACACATCTTCAGTTGTTACACGATGAATGAATGAATCAGTGTCCATATACATAAGCCTCAGGTTTTCAGCTCCATAATAAGGCAACAACACGTCGTAATGGTAGTTATACATTAAGGTCTTGGAGATGTCCAACACACTCATTCCAATGTATATAGGCTTGTTGAATACAATCTGACGAGAGGCCATATGTACAGCAGCTAGATTAGCAGCATATATCGTCCTGTCGATAAACGTAGGCTTGGCGATCAACTTTTCTAGAGTCTTCTCATTGGTCACCAGTCGTATATCCACACGGCTACGCAGGTTCTCCATAGTTTTTCCAAACATGGCGTTGTTAAAGAGCTTATAGAGATCCTTCTCGAAGTCATTTACAGCTTGTTGTCGTAGCCTGTTGTTAAATTCCACATAAGGTTTCAACCACCGAGACTGTCGGAATTGTAGCACACGATGGATTTTTGTTAGTCGTAGTCCATGACTAAGAGCTTGCTTCAAAGCCATGTAATGCACTACATACTTCTTTCGAGGTCCAAGATGAGGTATCAGTTTCTTTTTAGATGCTTCCAATGGCTTCATACACTCAGGCAGGAAAGGTAGATCGTTGTGTAGATCGTGAGGTTCTACAGGATATTCGATATCAACTTCTAATATGTACCCATGAGGATCATCTTCTTGTAGTGTTTCTAAGTTGATTTCTTCAGACGAAACCCACTGAAATCCACCAAAAGGAAGGGCGTGACACATTGCCCACCCATATTGGTTATTGGCGTCCTCATATGTGATAAATTGGGTTGGTCTCGACGGATCAAACTTCTCCATATACGCGTTATTAGCTTCTGCATACCGATAGGAAACTTGACATAAACCTCCTCTTATACCTGATTCCACCATGAGTAGTTGATCGTAATCTTGTAACAGCTCCAGCTTAATTCCTGTATACAACAACATGGCGTCCCATGTAAGTCCTGTAGAGGTAAAATAATGCGCAGGGTCAACTTTGTGTGTTTTGAGGGTTTGCTCTCTGAACGTCTCAAAGACATCGCCTAGGAGTAGTACATCTGAGGTTAAGTACAGGTCGCTGTACTCGCCCAGGTTTCTCGCATTAAACAGCTCCCATACATTTCTAGCATGATCATAGTCAGCATCACTAATTTCTTCTTCATTTAATCTATTGTAGAAGGTGTGCTTAGGAGGCAAGCAGGTCTCGTTCAAAACATCCCAGGAAGTGACGTAATCATAGGGAAATACCCCCTTACGAGTCATCAACTTCAATTTGTCTTCTCCAAAGTGCAGTTACGCTATCAATCTAAGTGATATATTCTAGTGTACAGAGGAAAATTAAGGAACTCATTAAAAGATGGGAATGGAACCAAGCACAACTGATTGACAATTATATACAGCATTAATTACCCAGTACAGAACCTATCAAACATGCTTTGGCCCGCTCCTCTACCTCATTTAGTTCCAGAGATAATGAAGATTTAAAATTAAGAATCGAACTCAGGACACCAGATCCCCAAATATACATCCGCAAGAAACTACCTATTTATATAAATGTAATAAAGTTTATTTGACGTCTTTATCTTAAGTAGTTTAGCAGTTATTAAATTTATAATTAAATTACATTTTATCGGTATTCGAACCCAGAACACCAGAAACAAAATTATTTATAAAATTAGTTTGCTATGTTAAAAAGAGTTGTATACAGTTACGCAATCAATCTAAGTGATATATTCTAGTATACAGAGAAAAATTAAGGAAATCATTTAAAAATCGGGATTCGAACTAGGGACAACTGATTGGAAATTATATACAGTATTAATTACACATTATAACAGCTATCAAACATGCTTTAGTTCATCCCTCTACCTCTCTTAGGTTCCGAGATAATGAAGATTTAAAATTAAGGATCGAACCCAGGACAGCAGGTATCCAAATGTACATTCAGAAGAAACTACCTAATGATATAAATGTAATAAAATTTATTTGGCGTCTTTATCTTAATTAGGCTCTGAGTTATTAGAAGTTGAATTTGTAATTACTCGTGGGATTCGAACCCAGACATCCCGGACAACTCGGATTAATATCTCAAGGACGCGGCGCATTCCAAAGAATTGAATAGTTTTTATCCCATTGTTCTATCTCTTTTCATTCAGGAGATATAAGCGATTAATCAGTAGGGTACATTTGCGGGTTCTGTATCACTTAATATGCATGGAATGCAATTAATATGCTAATTAGCCCCACGCCCACTAATTAGCCCCCCACCACCAACTGTCCCCTATGTGTATCGTGGTGCTGATGCTGCTCAGAAGTTTATGCTGTACCTGACATCTCTTGCAAAAATGATTGATGCCGTATACAAATCTGCTAAGCCTCTGAAACTTACGGATCAACAGCAAAAGGATTTTGAGTCTTCTACGACATGCTACTTGTGTGGAAAAGGCTTTACAGAAGAGAACTACAAAGTACGCGACCATGATCACATCAGCGGTGAATATCGTGGAAGTCTAAATAATGAATGTAATTTAGCCTGTAAAACACCTAAATATATACCAGTCTTCATGCATAACCTTAGCGGATATGACTCTCATTTCATTGTTAAGGAGCTGGGTTGTACAAGTGAACGTGTGGAGGTAATTCCTAACTCTGAAGAAAGCTATATCTCATTCACCAAGTATGTAGGAGATATAAAGCTTCGATTTGTGGACAGCTACCGTTTCCTCAGTACAAGCTTGGATAAGTTGGTAAAAAATCTAACCTCATATCCTGAAACACTAAAGTACTTTGGAGAAGACAAATTGAAGTTGATGACTCGTAAGGGGGTATTTCCCTATGATTACGTCACTTCCTGGGATGTTTTGAACGAGACCTGCTTGCCTCCTAAGCACACCTTCTACAATAGATTAAATGAAGAAGAAATTAGTGATGCTGACTATGATCATGCTAGAAATGTATGGGAGCTGTTTAATGCGAGAAACCTGGGCGAGTACAGCGACCTGTACTTAACCTCAGATGTACTACTCCTAGGCGATGTCTTTGAGACGTTCAGAGAGCAAACCCTCAAAACACACAAAGTTGACCCTGCGCATTATTTTACCTCTCCAGGACTTACATGAGACGCCATGTTGTTGTATACAGGAATTAAGCTGGAGCTGTTACAAGATTACGATCAACTACTCATGGTGGAATCAGGTATAAGAGGAGGTTTATGTCAAGTTTCCGATCGGTATGCAGAAGCTAATAACGCGTATATGGAGAAGTTTGATCCGTCGAGACCAACCCAATTTATCACATATGAGGACGCCAATAACCAATATGGGTGGGCAATGTGTCACGCCCTTCCTTTTGGTGGATTTCAGTGGGTTTCGTCTGAAGAAATCAACTTAGAAACACTACAAGAAGATGATCCTCATGGGTACATATTAGAAGTTGATATCGAATATCCTGTAGAACTTCACGATCTACACAACGATCTACCTTTCCTGCCTGAGTGTATGAAGCCATTGGAAGCATCTAAAAAGAAACTGATACCTCATCTTGGACCTCGAAAGAAGTATGTAGTGCATTACATGGCTTTGAAGCAAGCTCTTAGTCATGGACTACGACTAACAAAAATCCATCGTGTGCTACAATTCCGACAGTCTCGGTGGTTGAAACCTTATGTGGAATTTAACAACAGGCTACGACAACAAGCTGTAAATGACTTCGAGAAGGATCTCTATAAGCTCTTTAACAACGCCATGTTTGGAAAAACTATGGAGAACCTGCGTAGCCGTGTGGATATACGACTGGTGACCAATGAGAAGACTCTAGAAAAGTTGATCGCCAAGCCTACGTTTATCGACAGGACGATATATGCTGCTAATCTAGCTGCTGTACATATGGCCTCTCGTCAGATTGTATTCAACAAGCCTATATACATTGGAATGAGTGTGTTGGACATCTCCAAGACCTTAATGTATAACTACCATTACGACGTGTTGTTGCCTTATTATGGAGCTGAAAACCTGAGGCTTATGTATATGGACACTGATTCATTCATTCATCGTGTAACAACTGAAGATGTGTACCAGGACAAGTTACGTTTTCTTGAGCATCTCGATACAGCTGATTACCCTGCCAATCATATTAGCCACTCTACTCAGAACAAGAAGGTATTGGGAAAATTTAAAGATGAGGCTAACAGCAAAATCATCCTACGCTTTGTTGGACTACGTCCTAAGATGTATGCCTTAGATATTCAAGGCTCAATGATAAAAAAGATTAAAGGTATAAAACGTAGCGCTATTAAGCAGTACATTTCGTTTGACAGCTATACAGACTGTCTTAAAACCTGTGAAATCATCAGAACGCCCATGAATCTAATCCTATCACGAAAGCATGATGTTACCACAGTGCAAGTGAATAAAATTGCATTGAATCCCTTTGATGATAAAAGAATTATTGCTGAGGATGGAATAACTACCTATGCATATGGACATTACAGTATTACAAACAGTGCTTAAGAGAATGTAAGTCGAAGATGAAGATTTTCTCGTGAGTCTACAATCTTAAAAATGAAGTTTATCCGTGTGCTGTGTATGCAACTAGCAGACGCCTGATGAAGAAAGAAGAAGATGGAAGGGAAGGTGGTAACCCTGCCATTAGGAGCAATCCTAGTGCTAGTCTCAAGCCTAGATAAAAGGGGAGAGACATCTACAATGAGCTAAAATAAAGGTATGTTGACGTAAAGATTTTCAATTTGTGAACCAATATGCAGTTTATCCCTCTCCGCAGCGCACAATAACTGTTTAACATATAATAAGTTTGTAAGATTTAGAAAAAAGTATATAAATTGTTGTAACGTTGGATAAGAAATGTTTATGATCTAATTACTCTCTATATTACCATGAGTACCTGTGATACTAGCTGAGTGAATTTAAATACCTATGTTACTTGAATTATCCTAAATACCTACAATACTCTCTGAATTAGCTGTAACATCATACGGAACTATGCTATATCCGCTTCCCTACCCTGTGATACTAACTGAATTACTTACCTGCTACTGTGAGTGGGTTAGCTTTCCCCTTTGCTGGTCACTTTTTCCCTTTGCAGGTCGCATTTTTCCCTTTGCTGGTCACATTTTTCCCTTTGCTGGTCACCTTTTTCCCTTTCCTGGTCACCCTTTTCCCTTTGCTGGTCACCTTTTTCCCTTTCCTGGTCACCTTTTTTCCCTTTGCTGGTCACCTTTTTCCCTTTGCTGGTCACCTTTTTCCCTTTGCTGGTCACCTTTTTCCCTTTGCTGGTCACCTTTTTTCCCTTTGCTGGTCACCTTTTTCCCTTTGCTGGTCACCTTTTTCCCTTTGCTGGTCACCTTTTTCCCTTTCCTGGTCACCTTTTTCCCTTTCCTGGTCACCTTTTTCCCTTTCCTGGTCACCTTTTTTCCTTTGCTGGTCACCTTTTTCCCTTTGCTGGTCACCTTTTTCCCTTTGCTGGTCACCTTTTTCCCATTGCTGGTCACCTTTTTCCCTTTGCTGGTCACCTTTTTCCCTTTGCTGGTCACGTTTTTCCCTTTGCTGGTCACCTTTTTCCCTTTGCTGGTCACCTTTTTCCCTTTGCTGGTCACCTTTTTCCCTTTCCTGGTCACCTTTTTCTCTTTGCTGGTCACCTTTTTCCCTTTGCTGGTCACCTTTTTCCCTTTGCTGATCACCTTTTTTCCCATTGCTGGTCACCTTTTTCCCTTTGCTGGTCACCTTTTTCCCTTTGCTGGTCACCTTTTTCCCTTTTCTGGTCACTTTTTTCCCTTTGCTGGTCACCTTTTTCCCTTTGCTGGTCACCTTTTTCCCTTTGCTGGTCACCTTTTTCCCTTTCCTGGTAACCTTTTTCCCTTTGCTTGTCGCCTTTTTCCCTTTGCTGGTCACCTTTTTCCCTTTGCTGGTCACCTTTTTCCCTTTGCTGGTCACCTTTTTCTCTTTGCTGGTCACCTTTTTCCCTTTGCTGGTCACGTTTTTCCCGTTGCTGGTCACCTTTTTCCCTTTGCTGGTCACCTTTTTCCCTTTGCTGGTCACCTTTTTCCCTTTGCTGGTCACGTTTTTCCCTTTGCTGGTCACGTTTTTCCCTTTGCTGGTCACCTTTTTCCCTTTGCTGGTCACCTTTTTTCCTTTGCTGGTCACCTTTTCCCTGAATGGGTTACGTGATGGGCATGTCTAGAGCATTGACATGAAACAGTTTTCCACGAAGTTAACGTCTAAAGTCGCTCTCAAGGTCTAACACCTCCCCTCCTATTCCCTATCTCTCCTGTATATAAGTCCATATTCCTACTGCTTCACTATCTGTCTAGCCTAGCAACTCTCCTCGTTTCCCTGTACCTCTCATATAAACCATACTCTACTCCTCGACCTCTGTCTAGCCTAACACCTCTCCGCGTTTTCCTATACCCTTATATAAACTATACTCTACTCCTCAACCTCTGTCTAGCCTAACACCCCTCCTCCTGTTCTATACTTCTCATACATATAAACGCCTACTCTACTCTCAACCTCTGTCTAGCCTAACACCACTCCCCGTATCCCCTACCTCTCATATAGCGCATTCCTTCTGCCCCCTCTAGCTGAGTATCACTCCTTGGTTTCCTATCTAACCTAACTTTAACACCTGTCTATCCTAGCATAGGATCTCTCTCCGTTTTCTCGTCTCTCCTTATAAATACATACTCAATTCTCCTAACCTAACACCCCTCCTCCTGTTCCCAACCTCTCTCATATAAAGGACATACTCTACCCTTCAACTCTGTCTAGCCTAACAGTCCACCTCGTTTTCCTATACCTTTCCTATACTCTACTTCTTGTCCTCTGCCTAGCCTAACACCCCTGCTCCTGTTCCCTACCTCTCTCATATACAAGACATGCTCTATCCTTCAACTCTGTCTAGCCTAACACCCTTCCTCGTTTTCCTATACCTTTCATACAAACCATACTCTACTTCTCGAACTCTGTCTAGCCTAACACCCCTGCTCCTGCTCCCTACCTCTCTCATATAAAAGACATGGTGTACCCTTCAACTCTGTCTAACCTAACACCCCTCCTCGTTTTCCTATGCCTTTCATATAAACCCTACTCTACTCCTCGACCTCTGTCTAGCCTAACACCTCTCTACTATTCCTTCCATATAAACGTATTTCCCTCCTTCAACCCTGTCTAGCATAGTATCGCTCATCGTATTCCCTATCTCTCCCATATAATCCCATTTTCCTCCTTGAACCGCCCCATCCAGCCTCGTTTTCCCTATCCTTTCCCATATATGCCCAAAAAAGTGGCTCAGCTCTCTCTATATTTACCTACTACCATATTTTCTAGAAAAGTAAAACTGTCTTTTGTGCCTGGATTTTAGTGTGATAAATTCATGTTCGTGGATCCTATACAATGTTATTTTTATAAGTTGTCCCCAGCAGGAGCCGCCACTGGTCATGAACAGCTGCAAAACTATTTAGTATAGGATAACTATGGTTAGACGAATGTGTGTGTGTGTGTGTGCGTGTAGAAGAAAGAACGAGTATTTTTGAAACTTCTAAAGAGCTGACAGTTTCAAACAGATATTGTGCCGTTTCAAAATGCTTCTTTGATAGAAATCTGATGTGATGCATCCACGTGATTTTCTCTACCCTCTGTATTAGTGCGTATATAAACTAGTATTACCAAAGCTTATTTTTGTATCTACTTAACTTTAATCCAAATAAACTTTTCCACAAATAACTATATTAAACATTTTGTTATGGATACAAAGGGGAACAGCGATAGTCAAATGTTTCGCTATACGCTAGGCCTTAAAATTCCACACTGCTTCAATGGAATCACGAGAAACAACTAAATATTGGCAGGACTTAAAATAGTATTCAACTATTCGAACCATTAATAACGGATATGTCGGAAATGGCTGATGTCACAAAAAGGTATCTGAAATAATTGTGTGTTTTGATCTACATTTCTTGTGTAGTGCGTTTTCGTCTATCGCTTAACCTTCACCAGGTATACAAGATTATACAAAATTCTTTCCAAATGAAGAAGACTTCAAAGCCTAATCCCAGAAAATTCAAGATATACATTTTGTCATGTAAATGTGTTTAACGTATAATATTCTAATTAAAATCATTAGAGCAATTTTTAGAAAATAAAAGACTTCAAAAACTTTCCATGTAAAGGATAGTTTGTGGTACGGGAATTTTCTTGTAAATCTTTGTGCCGCATCTTTGAAAGGTACTGACCTTAAATACCAAGTTTGGTTTGATCCGACTTTTTATTTTTGAGTTATGTTGTTAAAGACACACATGCGGACCATTTTCTAATGCTTTGTATTCAGGGACCTCAAAACATGTATTTCCGATGAAATAAGGCATACATTTTTGGGTGAATGCAATACCTTCTCTACCTACTAGGTACACGGTAGAGAAGATGGCAATTAAAACCGAGGAAGTTTCGGATGAATGTTTATGCGAGATTTTTCTTTTGTTTTACGGAAGCCGCTCACAACATTTCCAAGTATTACTTTCGAGATAAAGAAATTCTGAGTTATATCTCTTAGAACTTGGTGAGTTAATTGTAAGTGATTAAAGGTTATTAGTATAGCGCGAGAACTCTTGTGCATGTTAAAAACTAGTCGCTGTTCTGTTTATTACCGGAATACTTCCTGTGAGCCAAAGTGGAATTTGGGCCTCTATGTGTATCTTGAAATCAAGAGCTAATAAAAGTGCTTGGAAATCATCTTGGGTTCCTTGGCCCCTTTTAGTTCGAATTGAGTGTTTTGGAAATGAAATGCTCTCGAACACAGATACTCTTTTGTCTGAGCTAACAAATGCCATTACAGAAACAGACCATTAAGACAACCACATTGTACATCTGAAAGCCACCCATCTACTCCAAGACGTTGTGACATAGTACACAAAAGATGACGACACTATGTCACATGCTAGAGTCTGACATGTCAGGGAGAGAGCTGTTATTGAAAGAACGTGATGCTGCGTGGCAAAACAACCTTAAGAGGAAGAGGCAATAAAAAGTGTTTAGGAATCAGGATGTTATTTATGAGAGGTAGCGTTGTCCACGTGTCGACACTTCGACGGAGTACGGTGAAAAATTAACGGCCATGTGGGAAGACATCCGTCGCCTCTGTGGGCAGGTAAAGTCTGTTTCATAACTAAGGGTTCCTTGAGCTTTGACACTAGACGAATAGGGGCAAATATGAACAGCCATGTGCTATCTCCAATGGAAGGTTTACAAGCTACAAGCCTCGCTTGTAATGTTGTTCTGTAGTGGTTGTCGGTAATTACAATAACCTTGTGAGTTGAATCTACAGTAATGCATGTGGGAGATCTCGGTTCCATCCTCGTCGACCGCCCCCTCGGTTTGAGTGTTTTGTGATTTTCCCTGGTCAGTAGGTTAATGCTAGTGTGGTTTGTCATTTACCATGATCCCCTCTGCTTCATTTCCCTTTCATTCCGTTTCCTTAATGCTTCAGGTATGTTTCAAGGTTTCGCGGCGTAAGGCCGTGTCGCATAGATGGCGCGGATGCTCGCTCCAAGAAGCGAGTATTTCCGCTGGAAACTAGAGTGCTGCCTGGTTGCACGGGTCGTTCATCGATCTTTCTTGGCAGCTACAGTAGTGGGACGAGTCTTCGAGATAGGAATGCTAAAGAATTCCATACGTATCTGCGGACTGTCTGCCTGCGACATAAAATAATTGAATTGAATGTTATTTATGGACGCTCTTTAACTGATGTGGTCCTTAGCGTCCCATTCTATATTGGGCGTGAAAGACCGGACATTTTGCTCAGAGATATCTTATCAGGCTTGAGGTTCTTTTACGTGCCGTAAATATACGACACGGGACCACCGGCTTTACTTCCCATCCGAAGGAAGCCAAGCTAAGGATTTTTACGCCCGAAAATATCCATCGCCCTCCGCCGGGTTTGAACCCACCAAATCGGGAATTAGAAGCTAGCACGGTACCACTAGTCCACGGAGGACGACTGTGCGACCTAAAGCCTCCTGTATGGTTCCTTCACTTCATCCCTTCTTCTGGGGAGGGGGGGTAGCCGCAATAGATCTCCTTAGGTCGCAGTGCGCGAGGTGTCCTCCTTCTTTGTATACCCTATAACCTAATTTTAATTCTCTTTTTTCCTTTACTGCAGCTACGCAAGGTTGAACGAATTTCACAAATCCTAGACAGTTTAATAACACAAATGTGGAAACATAGGGTTTACGATTTGTTTGCGGGCATGTAGTTCAAAGATAAGTTTAGCATGTAACAACTATTGTCCGGAGAAAATAAGTGCCAAACTGGCAGTGTGAGCAATTCCTATCAGAGAAGCAGTGCTATGTTATATAATAATAATAATAATAATAATAATAATAATAATAATAATAATAATAATAATAATAATAATAATAATAATAATAATAATAATAAAGTGGCGCTCATTTCATGACGGGCCGAGACCTGCCAAACCTATGGTCGATCTTACGCTCATGTACGCACGGCAGAGGTGGGCGATCATCCAACCAATACGGGGAGGTGATGTGGCCAGTATCACACATCCCCAGCCAGGAAGCCTTCATGGCCGGGATCGCTGCCTATCGCAACCCTCACTTTCCTCACGATGCTAAGCTGGCACCGGTGCAATACCGGGACTTGAAATCCGCACTCCCATGGGTGGATTGGGCACTTTCTATGACGGGGAACCAGAGCAACGCGCTTATACTATGCATAGACAATGCAAGAATTATTTTCTTAATTTAAGAACAAAAATTCACCTTCTGGGGTTGGCAATAGGGATTTTTACGTATAATGCTTTAAACTCGAAGTAGACCTAGATAAGTACATTAACCAAGTTGATAAATACTTTTAATTCCATCTCATTGGCCTGTAGAAAGACACCGTGAAATATAGATGCCTATCCAACAGGCCTTTCCCTTGTAGGTGAGTGGGAAAGACACGCTTACCAATTGATCAGACCTGACGCAGAGTAGAATGCGCCCTCTTCCGATGCTGCTGGGAAGCTTTTGCTGCTTTTCCATATACGGTTCTTTGGAGTATTTTCTAAGGAATGTTTAATATAAGCCACTGAAACCAAAATACATGCGCATATGTTTGAATGAAACTACATATTTACTATGTGTATTTACCCTAGCTATAGCTATTGCTTGCTATGCACTTAATACAGAAGCAAAAAGTGTACGGTACTTTATATCTATGTGATACAAAAAGATTACGTGCTAACAGAAGAATGAAAACAATTTAAGAAAAATATGTATTTTTATTCCACAAGCTAAGGAAGGTAAATTAATTCATTTCAACTTTTAATAAACCGGAATTTAGTTTTACTTAAATAATACAGATCTACAAATGAAAAGTTTTTTTTCAGCTGTTCTACATTTGAAAGGTGATTCTTAATGTTTCGTTCCCGCTGATTTCAAAAATGACTTCTGTTTTTTGCTATCATATCAGGTTTTTTTACAAATAAAAAATGAAGTATTCACATATTTTCTTTGAAAAATGTAGATATATAATCATGAGATGCATAAGCCTGTCCAACACACGGCTTGTGTGAAAGAACAATTAATTCCATTAATTGACCTAATAGTGGTTGAAACTATAAAAACTGGGACTTGAAGTAGTTACTATGATTGTAAGTCGCTTGTGGTTTACCGGGAAAATGCGAATCAGTTGGAGAATTTAATGTCGTGTTGGCATGTTGCCATGGTATCTCAGTGGTTAGAGCAACCGGACGGAGACCGGGAGATCCGTGGTTCAAATCCCGGCTATGGCATTGAATTTTTCAGTCGTCTGATTCTACTTTTCCAACCCTGTCCAACACACGGCTTGTGTGAAAGAACAATTAATTCCAGCTACAAATGAATTTCTGTGCGTTTTTATTGCCAAATATTACATTTTAATTCATTTT
The DNA here is from genome assembly GCA_030765065.1 of Deroplatys truncata. NCBI lineage: Eukaryota > Metazoa > Arthropoda > Insecta > Mantodea > Mantidae > Deroplatys > Deroplatys truncata. The sequence goes on from CM060981.1 coordinate 175,640,208, forward strand.
ATAAACAGCAGATCAATAAAGTCTTGTTCGTTTGATATCGAATGCCTGTCTCTTGGATTCTCTCTTGTATGTTTCCATGGAATCCCTACACAGCATCCAGCAGTAATCTGCAATCATTGAAGAATTCCATCGTCCTTGGTATCTCCTCTCCATTTCTCGAATATTCTGATGAAACCTCTCCTCTTGTTTCTGATTGATTGCCCACAGATTGTCAGGAAGACGTCCAAATCTGAAAACAGAAAGTGTAATTTGAGACTTGTGTTGCATCCTAAAGTTCTGAAGTTCTGTAGCATGTTGTTCACAATTTTAACGTAGTCAGGATCTTTATTGTTTACTAGAAAGTTGTCTATAAGTTCTTTAAATGCATTCTAATCATTCTTCTCTTCAGAAGTCATAGTAGCTTCAAATTGCCTGTCTTTAAATACAGCTCTGATTTGCGAACCCACAAAGATTGTTTTATTTTTGCTTCAGAAAAAGCCGGAATTTTCGTTGAAATATTTGAAACAATCACCATCTTGATCCAGTGCTTTTACAAACGGTTTCATTACACCAAGTTTTATATGAAGAGGTAGTAAAAGAGCTTTCTTAGGATCCATTAGGCTACCTCATATTATGTTCTTACTACCTGATAAACTTTCTCTTATGGGCCATTGTTTTTGCCCTACTATCTCACTTGCAAAAATATCATAGAAATTTTGTGAACCCCTGTTGTTGGCCTAATATCATACAGATTACCTTCAAATCTCCACACATCAACTACTATGTTCAACATATTTAATTATCTCCAAAACATACTTCAAACATTCATAATTCTCCTTCAGCTGCACTGAGTGCGCTGCTGGAACTGAAGAAAGAGAGCATTCCCATTGTGGAGCAGCACACCCTTAAGACTTCCTTTACTAGAATCAATAAATAGCCTCCATTCATGTGGATCAGATGAAGCACAACCCAGTTTCTTTATTAAGTATGGAATGTTATTGCAGTAAACTAGATTTTCTTCTTCGCTGAATTATTGCAAAAAATATTTTTCTCTGTTCCTGTAGAAAGCCACTGATATATCAGCTGCAAGTAAGCTGTTTTCCTGTAGCCTGGAGCCTAACACCTCATCTGCATCCTTGGGAAGATTTAAATCCCTTACAAGGTCATTTCTCTTGGCTTCTGATAATGGTTGTGGTGAATTTAATGTTTCAGGAACGAACTCCTCGAAGGCAAGTGATGATGGTGAATCAGTGTTGTTGTCTATAACTGAAATAAGTTCACTGCTGTCTGTAGGTGGCTTAGGTAAGGGAATACCAGGGCCATTGGCCACTGGTCTCATGGCAGATGGCAAGTTTGGGTTATAATTCCTGTTTTGTTCTTTGCATTAAAACCCTTCACATTGCATGTACAAAAGTAACAATCAATACTGTGATTGTGACGTTCACACCACACCATTGGTATTCCAAAACGTAGTGATCGTTTCTTCCCCTTTTCAAACTTTCAAAATGTGTTCAACACAAACACTGCACAAATTATGAGGAGCCCAATACCTGAATTGATCTCCTATTTCAATTCCGAAGTAAGGTTTGTACGCTTTTCTTACAAATGAGGTTATGTTTTTTCTGCTTCTTCACAATAAACCACCATAAGTATAAAAAAATTCATTTCGATTATTTACACAACACCTTCTTTCCATTATGTTTTACTGAGTTATATATGATAAAGATAATAAAATGGTATTATTTAAATACTAATTTCTTGCTTTATACAACTATTCAGTCCTGTAACAGAATTCTCAATACAAAATGGTGTAAGCACCTTAGAATGTGCTGCCATCTACCATAAACCAGTCAACTATTTCCTTTTAATAGCTTTATTCCAATAGATGGCATTGTTGTAGTAGAGTAATGGTTCATGATCACATAAAAGATATACAAATAAATAAAAATGGAAGATAGGAATGTGGTATGTGATACCACAATATTGTTTTCATTTTTGGATTCAGGGCATGGAAGTTACTATAAGTTACAAAGACCTGAATCTAAAACAGCAAAATCACTTTTGACCTGCGTAATTAATAGACGGAACTAAAACGACTACAATGTTGAGCAGGCAAAGTATAAGCACAGCGTACGTGTGGTCAGTTATTCAGCCGCTGTAATGTAACTTCATTGTAAAACATGGTTTATACAAAAGAAAAACGTCAAGTTGTGGCGAAATGAGGAAAGAAAGCATAAAACGAGAACTACATTATTGGATGCTCAATCATAAGCTTAAACAATACTTGCCTTAATTGTTGCATATGTGGACCATAATGAGACAAAAACATGGGAAGAGTTTCCTTTTTCTGCTGCAATAGGCCTTCAGACTAAAATGTTATTAAAAATGTTGATTTCTCTTTATACATATGCTAACCCAAAAGGATGACATGTATACCAGGTGGCCCAACAGTGCCGTATTTTTTATGTGTAGATATTCCTTCGTGCGTTAAAAGCTACAGAACTCAACGGGACAATTACAAGCAAATGCAGGCTAGTGGGGAACTGGCGCAAAAACGTGAAAGAGCTTCATTCACTATTTAGATTGACATATAATAAAAATGTCTTTATTTGACCTATTAATATCCGCCCATAGCTATTTTGCAAATTGTTTTCGCTGTTCTTGTCTAACTTTTCGGGTTATATGCTCTGTAGGCTTAAATCAAAGCATTAAAGCGCAGTAACGAAAACCATGCAAATATAAGAGCACCTAATCTGGATCGGTGACATTTTCCTCTATTATTATTATTATTATTATTATTATTATTATTATTATTATTATTATTATTATTATGATTGTTACAAACTATACGCATTGTAGTGTATTTCAAAACATTAAAGCGCCGTAACAAAATACATGCAAATATGAGGGCATATAATGTGTATCACTGGCATTTGTTCTACATTATTGTTATTATTATTATTATTATTATTATTATTATGCACTATACGCATTGTAGGGTAAATTAAAATTTAAAGCACTGTAACGAAAACTTGCAAACTTGAGAGCGGTAATCCGTATCGCTGGCAATTATCCACCTATTATTCTTGCTATTATTATTGTTGTTTATTGCTATATAATTTATTATTATTAAGGTTAGCTATTTTTGTTATTGTAAGTTATTATTATTATTATTATTGTTACGCACAAAACATATACTGTAGTACTATAAATCAAAAAACAAACGCACCAGAACTGCACCGTAAGTAAAAGATAAACATAATAGGAAGCAAACTAGTGCATAAGCAGTTAATAGCTGTGCTAATGTAAACAACGTGACCGATGCTTTGCTTAAATCTACTATTTTGTTTTACTCAACGCGATATAAAGGCCCTTATTAGAGCTATGCGCCCATTGTTTGTTTCATAACCAATGGAGATTGGTTTAGCTCGCATGTCAATCGCGTCCCATGAAGGAGTATTTAGCATTTTGACAGAGCAGAATGCAGAGAGGAATAGTATCGTTCCACGCTTACGTAGCACTATCTGATCAGCCTAGTGAACAATAACCTTCCTCACATCAGCCAATGATATCATTAATGTTCTTTTACTTCAGACGAAGCGAAAGGATCGCTTATTAAGTTGAGAACATTGTGAACAGATGGTTGCTGATACTGTTTCAGCAACAAATACAGTAATAATAATAATAATAATAATAATAATAATGGGCGATCAAATGCTAGTAATACTCCGTGAACTCATGTTTGCATGGTTTTCGTTGCGGAGCTTTAATGCTTTGATTTACTCTACATGCGTATAGTGCGTAATAATAATAATAATAATAATAATAATAATAATAATAATAATAATAATAATAATAATAACAACAAACCATAATAATAGGTGAACAAATGACAGTGATACACATTACGTGCCCTCATGTTTGCTTGCTTATCGTTACGGCACTTTAATATTTTCATTTACTCTACATTGTGTGTGTTTTGTGCGTAATAATAATAATAATAATAATAATAATAATAATAGGTGAACAAATGCCAGTGAAACACATTACGTGTCCTCATATTTACATGGTTTACGTTACGGCGTTTTAAAGTTTTGATTTAATTTAATGAGTAGAGCGCGTAATAAATAATAATAATAATAATAATAATAATAATAATAATAATAACAGGTGAACAAAGCCAGTGATCCACATTACGTGTCCTCACATTTACATGGTTTTCGTTACCGCATTTTAAAGTTTTGATTTAATTTAAAATGAGTATAGTGCGTAATAATAATAATAATAATAATAATAATAATAATAATAATAATAATAATAATAATAGAAAAATCAGATGAACAATCGCCAGTGATCCACATTAGGTTCTCTACGTTTGCATGGTTTTTGTTATGCCGCTTTAATGTTTTGATTTACTCTACAATGCGTGTATTGCGTAATAATAATAATAACAGCAGCAAGCTAACAAGTGACAGTCATACACATTGCCAACTCTTGTGTAGGGCCATCTGGTCCCTCTTCCATCCGGTATCCTTACCTAATGACGGGATTTAACGAATTTTTCCTTTCTCTACAACCTACTTAAGTACTCCATTCCACCAAAAATTTCGATATCCAAATTTCACTGGAAACACACGTTTAGAGGCTCCTTGTAACAAAAAACAAATGTATAGAACAAGGTCCTTGTAGGTGGGAGAGTGGGTGGGTGGGTGGGTGGAGCGTAACTGTAAACAGGTACAAAATGATGGTTAAATAACAAACTTGGAAGACTTACAACAAAATTCCCCATAGCTACCCTTTACGTAAAACATTTCAATGTATTTTTTATTTTATCAAAAATGATTTAAACGATTTTGACTGAAATATAATATATGTTTAGGGCACTTACATGAAAAATAAGATGTATGTCTTAAACACTCTGGGAATAGCCTTTGAAGACCTTTACATTCGGAAGGAATTTTCTATCGTTTGTAATGGGTAAACCATAATAAATAGAAGAATTACAGTAAAATAAGAAACATGGATATCATGTGCTGTCGCTATTCAGTTGTTTTAGTGATATGCAGACAGTGTAGAATTTTGAGGGCACCATATAGCGAACATCTGACTGTCAATTCGGTTTCCTCTATTCCCCGTTGTACTATGAAACAAATATGAATTGAAATTATTTCCCAAAATATTTATATCGATTGATACAAAATAGAACAATAAGCTTTCGTAAGAATAGTTTGTAAAAGCTGCTTAAAATAATCGATGATGGGTAGAACGCAGTACACCGAATGTGCTATTATCTGGTATTAAAATAAGTGAAATATAATTTTAAATATTGGATTTACAACTCAGCTACTTCTTACCAATAATAATTAGAGGAAGTATTGCATTCTGCCCAAATACTTCATAATGGTGGATAATACTTTTGAGGGTTTCTGAATCCAGCAGAAGAGTATTTTTAGAAAAAGGTCTCTGATTATGATGTGTGTGTGTACAGCATACCTATCTCAAAAATGAAGAGGCTCTTAGTTATCAAAATGATATATAAGTTCAATGCCTTCTAAAAATGCGACACGAAGATTTTCAATAAGAACTCTCTACATTAAAATACCCTTATATGATTATATGGACAGTTTGAATTATTTTTTATTTTCTCAAAAATGGCTGTAAAGATTTTGATTAAAATACTATAGGTTTAGGAAATTTTCATAAAAAATAAGATATTTTCTACGAATATCTTGGATATTCTACGAATAACCTATGAATTCGTCTTCATTCTGAATGACTTTACTTTTCTACAATTTATGAACGTAAGAGAGAGAGACGAAATATCAATACACAAACATGTAGATGTCGTTAAGGGACCCAATTTATGTCAAACTGATTTCTTTAAGCGTTAACAATTTCTTGGATATTTTTGTTAACTATATGAATTTTCAAATATTTTACTTTCTGTACCAGATACTTACAGAGAATAGAGAAACTATTGTATTCCACCCAAAACTTTGATGTCGAGATTACAACGGAAATACATGTTTCAAGGCCCCTTCAAGCCATAACCGTATTATTTTCTAAAAATAATGCGTGTATGTGTGTAACATAAGTAAAACGAAAATTCCGATAAATTCCAAACTTAGTATTTAAGTTCAGTATCTTCCAAAGACGAAAACGAAGACAAAATATCCTCATCCGTAACTACCCTTTAATGTATATGTTTTCGTTATTTTCTATTTTCTCAAAAATTGCTAAGAAGCATGATTAGTATACCGCATTTAAAAAATATTTCTATGACAAACGAAATTTATATGCAATTTTCTTCTGATGTACTCCTGTAATTGTTTTACCGTTCCAAATCCTTGCAGTAGCAGAATTTACATTTGCATTCTCATTTCATTAATTCCTGTAGTGTCTCTCTATCTCTATGTGTTGATTTATTGCTTATAAAATCGTTTTTAATACTATTTTTGGATAATGGAAGTCATCAAAAGCTAAGAAACTAATGCAAGTAATTGTTTATAAAACATGCGAATCGAAGTACAAAAACGAAATGGAAGTAGTGACAGTGGTTTTAGCTGTTGTTGTACCAAATAAGGTTTTTATAATAATTTCAGATGCTTTTTGAGATTGAAAATATCCTAAAGTTGTAATATTTCATCTGGCATAACTACTTTCTTAGAGATTGGAATGGGATTGAGGAATTTCATCCATATCACTTTAAGAACCCGTTGACACCCTAAGTGTGTGAAGCTGACAACTGTGATACGTTATGTTTTTTTTCTTTTTCCGTCTGGCTGTTCCTGTTTTGAAATTCTGCGCTCATTGCTTTTTCGGAAATGTTGCCTCCACGTTTATCTGCATTTTGCTACTAGTTTGCTAATACAGTTTGTATTTTTTCCTAAGCCTTTAGCATAGTTATCTCTTAGCTATTTTTATCTCCAAATTCACATTCCTATAACTGTGATTGTTTGGCTCCACTGTTACTGGGACCTTCATAATTATTGAAACGTTTATAGGGAATCTCTCGTGAGTTTACTTTTCAATGTCACTTTTATAAGTCCCAGACATTTTTAAGAAAATTCAATTTTATATTCCAATTTTAACTTTTCAAAAATAAACAATGGGAACAGCATTTTGAAAATGCTTCTGCTTAGACAAAATGTTTTAATAAAATACCAAAATGTTTATTTTTCTTCTTGTTGGCTTAGATACTCTTCATTAAGAACTATTTGTAAATTACAAACCAGTGGAAAATCGAACATTTCAAACCATCTGTACAATTTATACCTTCGAAGACCTGGAAGCTATCGCTTAGAGTAAGCATATCAAAGTAAACCCAGGCTGGTGGGACGCACTGTTACTCCCAGCTTGATGTGAGGGATTTACCATTAGATAGGAGAGAAACAATTAGATAGCATGTGCCACTCGACAATAATGGCGCAAAAGAGTAACCAGGATGTGCCCCGTGGAAAAGGGAAAGCTAACCTGAAATATTCTGAGTAAAAGTTGTGCCGTTTTCTGTTAAATACATTTTTTGCGGGTGATCAATTTTTAATATGAAAAAATGTTATAAAATAATAAAATAGTAACAACAAGACTTTAAGAAATGCACCATGAAGAAATATATAAACATTTCCCTCGAATTAAAGTAACAGTTTTGAAAATAATTAAATATTTTAATGACTATAAAATATACTATTATATGGTGAAACATTTCGCAACTAAATCAGTAGCGAAGTATTCATAAGGAAATTTCAGGAACTGTCATTAATCGATTTTTATGGACGTTAGATTTTTAGTTAACTGGAATCGGTGAATACACAAACGTTAGTCATTCGTTGCGCAAACATGACAAAATTTTTATGGTTTTAATGCAGCAATGCAATTTAAGGCTCTTGATGATTTACAATGAAAGCTGAGCATAGAAATGCTATTACTGTGAGAATTAATACAAGTAAGGAATTTAGTCATACTTGGATTAATCTGATCCATAAAGACAGTACTTCATAAACATAGTGCAAAGCAGGTTGAAAATCTAATTGAATTCTTTGTGGAGTTTGATTTCAACAATTCATCTTGGTGAGCAATCTGAAAAGCAGCAATAAAACCACATATAGCACAGTATTAACACAGAAATGTAGACAAAGGAAGATTAATAGACACAGGCATGCAACTAAACAGTAGCTGTAATAAAAAAATGAGTGGACCTACACCATGTAAAAATATTATTGCATCGAGACAAAAGAAAGGTATGAGCAAAATACATAAATATAAATGCTGTAAGAGAGGCATAGTTTGCATTCATAAGTCAACACGGTTTTAAAAAAGTAACTTTCCATAGACAATGCCATAAATTAGGAATAAATAAAATACGTATATTAATTGTACACAAAGGTAAGAATTAATCACTCAGTATGAAGCAACATATGCCAGTAATATCCACAGAAACAGATATGATAGTGACAAATAATTATAGTATCATATCACAATGGAATGAAAGCAGAATAGTTATACGTGAAGCTACAAGCAAGTAAGCTTAATGAGCCTAAATATGACTAAACTTAAACAATGTCAGTAATATATATGTACACAAAGTAATACTATATGCTAAAATTACTAATGTGATGCTAAAAATTAGTACAAAAAATGCACATGCACTGTAATGAACCAAATAAATATAGCAAGGTAAATGACAAAGAAAGTTTCCTAGTATTTAGCACAAACTAGCCATGCCTGTGCTAGGATCATACAGAAATGATGCTGACAGTATGTGAACTGTAATAGAGTAACCACACTAACTGTAAAGAAAAGAAAATTCGATCAGAGAACTGGTCAGAAATGTTAGGTTATACAACACGTCTGTACTGCACTACGGTGACAAATTTCTCATAAGAAAGCAAGATTCATAACCCTTAATTTCACTAGCAAAAGTGTAAGAATATGGTAGCAAGGTGGCATAACACATATAAATATGCCAATATCATGAACAGGGGTCAAATTTAAAAGATTAATGTAGTTTTATCAGGCATACAAAATCTAGGAATTTCACAGACACTGCTCACATACAGAATATATTTATCAAATTATAGTTCGCTAAACCACTGTCATGAGCGCTTAAAACAGAACTACTGAATGGTAAACTTAATTAAAAAAATAAAATAGGCAAACCTGAAAGGTAACTGTGGTGATTATGACACACAATTCCGTACACAGAAAACTCGTACCCATTACAAGTTTGTCCTCAAACCAATATAAAAATTAAAGAGCGGAGCCTTTCTAAAAATACTCAATAAGACCATATATATTACAAACATTTGAAAAAAAATATATATATATATACATACATACATACATACATACATACATACATACATACATACATACATACATACATACACACCCCACAAACAACGTGGGAACAGGGAAGGGAATAAAAAAGAGAAGAAGGAGAAGACAGAGAGGAAGGGAACAGTGGAGAGAATGAGAGAGGAGGAGGAGAAAGTGGCAATGCAGAGATACCAAAACAAAATTATATAGCCATCATATAAAAAAATATGAAACCTACTAAAAGTGAAGACTTTTCAGGGCCGAAATGGAAGGGGAAAAATAAAAATTTGCTACGAAAAGAAAAGAATCACCACGCAAACCTCTGGAATAATTTGGGCTTACCTGTCACGTTACTGAGCCGAAATGTGCTGCCTACACGTGCTACGCAACCCCTTAAAATCCCACCACATCGCTGCAATCCTACATAAAAAAAACTCACAGCACAAATCCAGACACAAGAAGATACCTCTCACACACCTACGTTTACAAACGTAGCTCAAATCATAAATTAACAACCACGTGCACAAAAGTTTTAACACTCACAGGCTACAAGCACACTAAAAATGTTTCACAGCAATGTGATAGCGTTTGCAACAGAATATTATAAACCCGGCGCCTGAAACAAAATTTTATATACCAAACACGGCGCCTGCAACAAAAATTTTACATACCAAACACGGCGCCTTCAACAAAAATGTTATATACTGGGGTGAGGCCAAAAGGTTTGCAACTAGATATTCCGGCGGTATACTTATAATGTTTGTGTATGTGTGTTTACTTCACGTGGTGAAGCCATTTTGTGATGTGATTCTTTGTTAGGTTTGTAGCTCCATCTGGTGTTAGCAATTTGCTATAGTATTAGTGTTTGTTTGAAAGAATGCGACTGTTATATTATTTAATTTTTGTTTACCGTCCTCCGGCTAGCTATGATCTTTTTGGTCGAGCACATCTATTTATACAGGTTGTGTAAACGGAAAGGAGTCTTTTATCCAAAGATAACACTGATGAAAGAATTTCTTTTACACTTTTATTGTCAAACACATTCACTATCACATTTACACATTGATCTAGACACTCGCCAAACTGAAACTGTTATAACAACTTCTTACTGATCACTTTTAATTCACGTACTTCAACCTTTTGTATAATTAATTTTACAACACTTGAGAATTTTCCTAACTCTGCTACGCGTAACTTGCGAATCGATAGCCGACGTATACTTTACAAATATTTCTGCTGGACTGAGGACGACGTGTAGCATACAAATATTTTCGACGAACTGATGGACTGACGTGTAATGTATAAATATTTTCGATGAACTGACGGACTGAAGGCGACGTGTAGCATACAAATATTTTCGGTGAACTGACGGGTTTTACCTCTAACCTAGCCTTTTTATACTCCTACACCCCGATATGCCTAAAGATTATAACTGAGCTGCAATTGGCTAATAAAACGCGCCAACATTAGCGTCTATTTTTATATCCAATGAAAATTATGAATACATATGCTCTAGGGAAATGTTCCAGAAAATTCTAAGAAAAACGCGCCAACATTACGTAACTTCCTCGTCTCTAATAATGATAAACAGCTCACCCCCTCGCTGCATTATTGCATGCTATAATTGTCAGTTTCAGTAATGCCGTATAAACTTACTTCTCAACAATAATTTCAATCAATATACATCTCAAATCAATGTCACATAAAAATGCATATTCATATTACTATCATTCTTTACATTTAAGTAATTTGTGATACAAATTACTGCATCATATGCCCCACTAGAAACATAATTATAAATATTTACAACTTGTTTGGAAATTTTATAATTGGGTTTTTAGTCTCCTAAATCTTGGAACTCACACTATTTATCACTTTCACTTAACACTTCACACGCACTTAACACATGACATATGTTTTTCCTTTATCTCGCCACTATTTACTGGCTCTTGTTTAATGTGTTTAGACATTAATCTGACATTACAAATTTTTTATAGCAAATACTGTACCCTGAATTATTTAATTACTGTTACAAAAATGGTTTACTTTCTTATATTGTTGACAAAAATTTATCAATTCAAGAGTTTTTTTTGTAATTATTAAACATATTTACCAAAAATATTCACCTTTACATAAATATATTTACATCTCTTAAATCTAGACACTGTTTCACATTTTCGGTTTGCTACATAAGTATTTGTTTTAATTATTTTTACTCCTTTTTGTTGTTTTGTACATTATATTCACAATAATCTTGGAATTATATTTACGTACTTTTACTTTAATATCTTATTAAGTTTCAAGTTTTACATTATTAATTTCAAATACTGTTACAGTTACTAAAAATGTTATTTTCCTTTTTAAAAATTTAGTTATGTCCAAAATTTTATTTCTCCTTTCTCATGACATACATACATACATACATAATTAACCCTCTTACGTTCCAATAGATTTATCTGCAAGTCATCTTTAACTATCCAGCATTTACTTTACAACTCATTGCTATTCACCCTCCTGGATCAAATTGTCGGTGGCTAAACATTACTCGTAGCTGTATCCAAACCTTCCAAAATTTGTTCATGGATAACCTCTTAAAGGATTCATATGATATTTCGTCCCATGATAACATTTGAAAACAATCTAAAGTTTCCTAACCCACACGTCTTTTAACAACTGTCATTTTCAATTCTTCTACTATCTCTTTAATCTGAGAATACTCTGACAAGTCTGTCATAAATTGTACTGGATGGGAGTTTTCATTCTGAACAGCTTGGTACTTATTAAGTTCAGAAGTTAGTTTTTGATTATTTACAGGCAAAACTTTAACTTCTTCGTACAATTTATTTCTCTGCATTACTAACTCCTTCTGTATTTCTGATATCTCCCCTCTGAAATTAACCTGCGCCTGATTCACATCTACATTCATAACCTCTTTCATCTCTCTTATCTCACTTGTAATACTACTCACTTGATTTCCTAACTCTGTACATTCTACATTAACATTTTCTATTTTATTACTAACCTCACCTTTGGTTAGACATTTCCCTACTCATGTCTAACATTTTCTTTGAAACTTCACCTATCTCATTTGCTATCATTTCCTGATTTTCATTTCTCATTCTCATAATACTACTATCTAGCTCCGTAAATTTCTTTTCAGTTTCTTCCCTATTTTGATCTAATTTATGCTCTAATTTCTCATTACTTTTACCAATATCTTGAGTTAGTTTTTCTAATTTCTCATTAGTCTTACCAATATCTTCCCTCAATTCTTTCTTATCCTGATCTAGTTTTTGTTCTAAACTCTTACTAATATCTTCCCTCAATTATTTCTTATTCTGATCTAGTTTTTGTTCTAAACTCTTACTAATATCTTCCCTCAATTCCCTCTTATTCTTTTCCATATTCACATTATTCTTTTTCATATCTTCCCTGTTTTGATCTATAAATTTTCTCAGCATATCCATCATCATACTAGCATCAAAATTAACATTTCCTGCTATTCTATTCTGACTTTCTTCATTAACATTTTCTCCCAAATACTACATTGTTTGAGCTATTTTCTGTAACCTGTATTGAATTACAGCTAACTGTTACACTATCCCCTTCCAATATTGTTCCTTCAATATTATTAGTAGCCATTATTTTCTTTATCCTACCACTCCTCAAGTACGTTTGATTGTTACAATTTTGTTTTCTAAAAAAAAATTACTATACTCTGACCTTTGTGATGCTGTCTGTTGCTGTTACTTTGATGTCCAGCTTCCTGCCCCTCTTTCCTAGATTATATGTTACTTCTGCGTCGTATTATGATGAATCTACATCGTTTTGGTGTCCTATAGTTGAATTCCCCTGTTGCCTTTTAATCTCGGAATTATGATGTCCTCTCATCCGCGTCGTCTGTCGTCCCTGTAGTTGTTTCTGGAATCTGCGTCTTGTAGTTCAGTTCACTTCTCCATTCGCTCCACGTCCTGGTTCCTTTGCTCCTTTCCTGGTCATTATGTCCCACGTTCTGGGTGCCAATTTGAAGTGGTAACTTTTGTGATGTTTAATTTATTGAGCCCCACGTTTTGGAAGCCAATTTGCGATGGTAAATTTATAATGTTTGTATATTTGTGTTTACTTCACGTGTTGAAGCCATTTTGTGATGTGATTCTTTGTTAGGTTTGTAGCTCCATCTGGTGTTAGCAATTTGCTATAGTATTAGTGTTTGTTTGAAAGAATGCGACTGTTATTTTATTTAATTTTATTTACTGTCCTCCGGCTAGCTATTATCTTTTTGATCGAGCACATCTCTTTATACAGGTTGTGTAAACGGAAAGGAGTCTTTTATCCAAAGATAACACTGATGAAAGAATTTCTTTTACACTTTTATTGTCGAACACATTCACTATCACATTTACACATTGATCTAGACACTCGCCAAACTGAAACTGTTATAACAACTTCTTACTGATCACTTTTAATTCACGTACTTCAACCTTTTGTATAATTAATTTTACAACACTTGAGAATTTTCCTAACTCTGCTACGCGTAACTTGCGAATCGATAGCCGACGTATACTTTACAAATATTTCTGCTGGTCTGAGGGAGACGTGTAGCATACAAATATTTTCGACGAACTGATGGACTGACGTGTAATGTATAAATATTTTCGATGAACTGACGGACTGAAGGCGACGTGTAGCATACAAATATTTTCGGTGAACTGACGGGTTTTACCTCTAACCTAGCCCTTTTTATACTCCTACACCCGATATGCCTAAAGATTATAACTGAGCTGCAATTGGCTAATAAAACGCGCCAAAATTAGCGTCTATTTTTATATCCAATGAAAATTATGAATACATATGCTCTAGGGAAATGTTCCAGAAAATTCTAAGAAAAACGCGCCAACATTACGTAACTTCCTCCTCTCTAATAATGATAAACAGCTCACCTTCTCGCTGCATTATTGCATGCTATTATTGTCAGTTTCAGTAAGGCCGTATAAACTTACTTCTCAACAATAATATCAATCAATATACATCTCAAATCAATGTCACATAAAAATGCATATTCATATTACAATCATTCTTTACATTTAAGTAATTTGTGATACAAATTACTGCATCAATATTAAAGTTTAGTTACAACAACATACATATTAGGAAGCATAGCTGTAGAGGTAGCAAGAGGACCAGAATATTAAACTATACATTCAAGAGCAGGCGTGAGATAGTCATAACAAAATACACAGAATTTCACATTAATCACATTACATGTGGTATATTCAGCATAAACACGGCGCCCCTACATCACACACAAAAGATAAAAAGGAAGAAATTGAAGGATGATGCTACACACATGAGACTACATTCTCATAAATTCATATACAGACTTCCAGACCCAACACTCGACCTAAAGTGAAGCTAACCACACTACGCACAGAAGTAACGCTCACTTCCCCCATTCTAAACCTCGCCAGACGAACTTCAAAACCCCAAAGCCGAAATAATTACTCCAACAATACTGTCGCCAACGACGAAATTATGTGTCTGGCGTGACAATAAATATACATACAAGCCACAATATGTATATATATATATATATATATATAAAGACAGAATAACACAAGTAAATCAATTACGCTGGATCACCGGTGTTAAGGACACATTGTTTACTGTATAGGCATGTACTGAGTGGGATGGCTCAGGCGTAACGTCGTGCCCTCATTTGGAGGTCCTGAGTTGGATCCCCGGCGACCGCCTACTCTTACCTATGGAATGTTTCGGGGGTTTTCCAGGGTTTGGCGAATGCTACAGTGGTTTTTTGTAAACATAAATTTCGTTTCATTAATCATTTCATTCGTCCTTCTACTCATTTGATCTGTTTCAGGATTGGAAGTGTTGACGACGGTGTTTCGGTGCAGCGTGGCAATAAAAAAGTATGCTCTCTGTGATATAAGAACTGCCCGCTGGGGGGCGTTGGACCTAGTTTGGGGCGCGGTCCCCGGTCTGGCTGTCAGGCTGCTGGGGCCTCTTAATCTGGAAAGTGTAGAGACCCTGTCATTGCTGTGCCATTATTCATGGTTCCGGCCGTCTGGTGTGTCTCTTCACCTCCTCTCTCCCTCACTCTGTGGGTGCCTCCTTGTGGGACGTGGGTACAATATTCTCATTCCTGCATTCACTTCACATTCCAATTCAATCCGATTTAGGTATGTTGACTCTTGCATAACCATACCGAATGCTTCAAGTTTTAGTAACAAATCTAACGATGAGATTAAAAATAAAGATGGAGAAGATGTGAGTAAAGTTGAAAAAGGAACACAGGCCGTAAGTGAAATAATGAATGCCATCCATTATCACCAGAAAATAAGAGAAAAGAGGAACCGACGGAAGTAATAAATGTCTACATAATGTACAAGACACAGTTGCTAGCACGGCGAAAATTAAAAGAAAATAACCTTATCTGTAATCCGGAAAAACTTTTAATATAATTGTAATGTGGATAATATGTCTTATGTTACTAACAGTAGTTAAGTAATATAACACATAATTCTCTATCAAAATTTATTTTGATATTTTGGTCACCCCAAAGTTTATATACACAGAGAAAAGAGAGAAAAACAGATAAAGAGGAGATTTTTTTAATATGGTTTTATGTTTTAGAGGGCGTTAAGCTTATTTCTGGTGAAATTTTGATATCAAACTTTTGAGTCGAGTGTACTACTTCTACTTCCTACCCTATGTAAACGGTGGAGAAATTAAAACAAAGAAAAAGTTTGCTATAAATACATTAAATTGTGTTTTCAATTAAACAATAACAGTAATGATATGCTCATATGCTCATAGGTGCAAGAACTTGAAACATTGTTGTACACCTTCGAAGACAAGTTTTATTATAATATAGACATTGTAGCTGGCAAATATGAAAGATATGCTGATTTAAGCAAACCTAACAGGCCCACCCCAAAGAAAGAAAACAGCATATTAAAAAATTCCAACTCAAGGCGTAAAAGTTATCTACTTTACTGTGTAATAATGTTATGGTTAATCCCAAGCCTTTTAGTTGCTTTCTCCGGCCTACATTTTAATCTGTTGAGTAAACTGGAACTACCATCGAGGGATCGGAGATCATTTTTGCTGTATTATATGATACTGGTAAGTAATGGAAGTATCCTATTCTATCAAAAAATTTGGAATCGAGGTTTAATTGGAAACACACATTTTAAGATCTCTAAACTTACCCAAAGTGCACTTTTTTGATCCCAAGAACATTATAACTCAAAAATAAATAGTTGGATGAATGTCACACTTCGCATTTAAGTGTAGCATTTAAGATTGCAACACCAAGATTTTTATATAATTCCTCCCACTACGAACTATCCCTTACGTGGAAAATGTTTTATGGTTTCATCATTTTAAATACGGGCGTACCGGTTTTTTTATACCCCGTCTTTAGTGCAATGGTCATATTGGCGACCTTTGAAACATATTGCCTATCGGCAATGGTATTAACTGTATGCGTAAAGCTGTTATTGGACTTTTCTTTCTTTGGGTTTTATACATTAGATCACACCCGCATTCACACTCTCGTTTATACTTCCAGACTCTGGGGGGGGGGTATAGGAAATAATCTTGGCTTCCACCCTTTGCCGGGAATCGAACCTGGGACTCATTGCATGCAGGCAGGTACTCTACTGACTGAGCAATGAGGAGAGCGATATACTGACACGTGGAATAAAATGTATACCTTGAATAATTCTTTCATAACCAGAGAAGTCCGCTATTTTTTATTGCAGTTTGTATACGTTGGACACAGCGTTAGCTGTTATCAAAATATTTCACACCGCAGGTTTAAATTTTTCTCAAGTACTCCTCTGACGGTATTGCTTTTCGTTCGTTCATTACCAGGATTTTTTAGCTCACTTCACCGGGCTTCTGATATGATTTGAATACATTTTCCGCCGGATCAATGTAACCGCATTTTGCTTAAAGTGAACTCATCTTTAGATCAAAACATGTCATAAGTGATACAGATAGAAGAATCACTGGGTACAGAAAGTGATGTGAGGCGCTGCTTTGGAAGTTTTAAAATGTAAAATGAAATTTAAAGTATCCTAGGTGGTTTTATTTATAGGAAGCACTACTGCATTTCAGTGTAGTATGTACGGTCAGAAATGAGTACCATCTGAAGCATTGAGAAACCATTACTGTCTTATTGATACTTTCAAATATAGACATATAAACTGATTTGGGTGCAAGTTTTGAAAATATCTCATATATTACATTCACATTACTTTCTCTAACGGCTATAATTTATTTTTATAAAGCTTTTACTAAGTATTCCATAAAATAATCTTGTTTTTCAGAAATAGTTTCATTATACATTCCGTTGAAGGTAAAAACGCATTACAGGTGATTTAAACGATAGTCAAATGCTTAGAACCGGGTCACTATATGTTGGACTTGAAATTCCCTAGTCTTACCATGACATCGCGAGAAATAACTGAATAGCGACAGCACTTTAAATAAATCTGATGTACTGCAATCTCAATTTCACTCTGGTGTTCTATCTTTTATTCGGGGATGGATAGTGTAAATAAATAAATAAATTCAGCTATAACTCGGCCACGATATAAATGCGTTCGGTGGGAAGAGGAACTTAACAATTATGGAACAAGTGGACGGGACATAGAAGTGCAGTCATAAAACTTTCGCAGAGACACTATCCGAGAACTAATGTGAAGGCATCAGCAGGTTGGTACCGTTTTCTTACATTCCTGTTATCGCCTTGGCTCTCATTCCTCTGGATAGCCAACCTTGATGACGTTAGGCATTGTCAACAAAACAGTGGCGCTCTCCTCCAAGCGCTCTCATTTCATGGCCGATTTAGTTTTGAATTTTCTTATTTAAGTTTAAACTGAAAATAGCATTTTATAGTAGTTGAAACAAGAATTTTGATATTCCTAACGAATGCAAATATGTTCAGGGAAAGTCATAATTTAAACATAAACAAAACCCTCTTATACTTTAATGGTAGAATTATTTATGTTGCTCTATATCAAAGGCGACCAAAATAAGACTCGCGGTTACATCGTGCCTCGCGATTATGTCCCAGTAATCGCTGGTAATCACCAATGCCTTTTCGTTTGCGCGGACCAAGTGGCTTATTTGAACACGCTCTACCGAGGTCAGTCTTTCGATAGCGTTGAAAGAGGCATATTCACACAGAGTGAACAGTGGGTGTGCTACAAATAATGGCATTGTCAACTCCTTCAACATCAAAGAAGAGTAAGTTCCAAATGGAATGGGAATACTTGTTTTTCTTTTTTTATTCTAAATATAACTAAAACATTAAGTATTTGATATGTTCGAAAATTATTATTACGCAGTAACATACAGCGGCACTATTGCACATGTCATTCTGAATATGCAGAACTGAAAGGTATTATTATTAATATTATTATTATTTTTATTATTACTATAAAACTGCAGATTACTTGAATGGCGCTTATTTATTCATTATTTCGGGATTGCAACGAGCCAAGAAACTAATTGAGCTAAAGGAGAAGTACTCTGTTCCTGCTACTAAATCACAAAACATGACAAAAAACCACAACTAGCTAGTTACGTTGTGACATGGAACATAGGTAAAGTCCTTAAATCTTTTCAAAAGGGGGATTTTATTAAATCATGTATGATGGACGTGGTAAAAATGTTGTGCCCCCAGGAACTGACTAATTTTAAAAGCTTGCATCTTTCACGACAAAGTATCTTCCGAAGAATTGACTTGTTGTCCAGTGATACATGTAGACAAGTGGATGTGAAAATCCGTAAATTTGTGTACTGTCTACCTCTTGAAAGCACAGATTTGATTGACACATCTCAGTTGGCAATATTTATAACAGGAGTTGATGAAGAGTTAAATGTCGGAGAGTTTATGCTAGAATTATTTCCTTTGGAAGACACTACTGAAGTAGAAGACATGCTCAATGTTGTTTGTATGTGTGTAAATAAACACAATTTAGAGTGGCCCAAGATGGCGTCAATTGCAACGGATGGAGCTCGCTTGATGATATGCGTTCAAAAGGGGTTATTTGGCAGACTCAAGGCCTTTCTTAAGGAAAAGGGTGTAGAAAATGTTTGTACATTGCATTCTACACCAAGAAGCCCTTTCTGCAAAATCTGTAGACATGCCAACTGTTATGAAAGTTGTGACTCAATGTGTAAATAATAAAGAACAGTGTATTGAAGCACCCTCAATTTAGACGCTTAATGGAATCTTCGGAACAGAAATTTGAAGATCTACAATACTTTTGTGAAGTCAGGTGGCTGAGTGGAGTTCGGATACTTCGGATTCTTTTGATCTTCAAAACATTATTGATGAATATATGAAGCAGCACGGAAGAGCAATAGCAGAGTTGAGTAATGACGAGTGGATATGTGAGTTAGCTTTTATGAGTGACATTTGTGAACACTTTAACACACTCAATATTGCTTTGCAAGGCCGAAAACAAAATGTTGTCAATATGTATTGCTCGATTAACGTATTTGTTAAGAAACTTGAAATTTGGACTGAAAATGTCCAGAAATCCCAATTTCACTACTTTTTCCGTTTGAACTCTATCACATGTGTTCCTCCACACAAACTCAATAGCTGTAGTACAATGTTAAAAAATTTGAAATTGGAATTTACAGAGAATCGATTTACAGATTTGAGACGTTTAGAAAACCCTTTCACTATGTACACTGATCCATTCTCCGTAGATGTTAGAAAAGGAAGAATAGATATTCAGGAGGAACTCACTGACTTACAAGAGAGCATATCAATGAAACAACGGTATACAAGCTGTACCTCTCTGAACTATACACAGGATTGTGTAGTAAATATATGATAAAGTTTAAAATTTGAAAATAGCTTCATGGAAGCTATTTTTGGAATAACCTATTTATGTGAACAACTGTTCTCACAAATGAAACTTGTAACATCTAAATGTAGAAGCCGTCTGTCAGACAGACATTTGTGTGACCAGCTGCGATTGACTATGTGACGCATGAGATATAACTGCTGACTGCAATTCCATAATAATGCAAACAATACACGAGGAAGAGGAACCTTAAAATATGTACAATGGTAGGTCAAACGCTAGTTGCATTTGCCGAGGAACTTCTGCATTAAATCAATATTGCTAAGTGTGTAGTGCAGTACATTAGTTTTTAGTGGATACATGACATTTGTGAAACATAATGTTTTATGTATTAATTGCAAGTGTTTCTTTGTAATTAAACACTGCTACTGTATAACTCTACAAATAATATAGTTCTCTGAATGAGCACATTCATTTCGAACAGCATATGCGTCCACTCTTAACTTTTAGGACACCTCTTGCTGTCTGTGTCACGCACAAACAGTGCAGCAGTTGCGAGTGCTTTGCGGGTTGCGTTTCCAGTATAACTCGGAGCTGAAGGCTGTTTTGGCCGCCCTTGTTCTACACAACCGCTACCATATTTCCACTAATAAAGCGAGAGAAAATCTCAGTCTATCTAATATTTTATAATGGTGAATTCACTTTAATTATAGGAAACTTAATTAACGGTGCTGAACTTTGATCTTTATTGTCTGCCCAGACGTTATAGTGTCCTTAGTGCGAAGTAAAGGTTTACTATGCAGCAATTCAGGCAAATGCTACAAAGAAAAATTAGTAATATGTTACTTTACAATACAGCTTTAACTTTTAAAACAAACATGTATTGCCATTTTTAATATAATTGAAACAACAAGTCTAAAACTTTGATTTGACTTAGCACATTTGCGCTTTTCACTTGACAACTATAACCGTAAAAGTTTAAGTGCTAACACATTAGACGTTCTTTGCTTTCTGTACCACACTTTAAATTAACTCTGTATACAAATTGAATACTCGTGACATAGAAATGTATGCCCCCTTCTAATACACGCATAGCGTAGAACACGAAAACAGAATTTTGAGTATAATCCAAATGGATGAGCAAGAATTTTGATTAGTCAGAAATGTTGAATTTTGCCTACCCTCGCTACACGATGTAGGACTTGCCTCTACATTAACTCCGTGCTTGTCTCAGCGGCTGTTGATGTGTCTCCGCCCGGTTGTCTTAAACGCCCCGGGAGGTGCCTACAGTCCTCTTCATGCGTAGAATGTGGGCTGCTGTCACGCACGTCCTCGGCGAAGTAGCCATTCGGCGCACTTCTACAGAGGACTAACCCTCGCCTCTTAGAGAGAGCGTTTACAAATATTTCATGCCGAGTGTCCTATAAGATGTCTAATTTTCGCCGACTGACGATGAACGAAGTAGAAATTGGTACAACATAAGCAAATAAAATGCGCAGAGGGGAAAAGAACCTCATAGGATAATATAAAATGATATGTAGTAACATTAAGTAAAATAGAAAGTAAGATTACATTTATAAATATGCTAAAATATAATTAATCAGATTCCAATTTTATAATAGCTGGTTGGAAACAATGATTATAAATGTTTTAAAACGCTGTAGAATGTCAGTTGTCTGGCAGAATTGCATTACCATAGTGACATATGTGAGTTACCATGCCAACTGCTTACGTCATTACCTAAGAACAATACACTAAAAGTGAAGTTACTTCTCTATGATGAAGTAAGTAAGACGCATTGTGCATTAACGCAAGTAAATATTTAATAATCCAGCTTCAACTGTGTTCTTTAATAGTGTTTAAAGATACGGATATAGCAAAAGAGAGTATAAAGAATTATACCGTCAATATTTGTGTAAGATCTCGCGTGATTGGAATAAATAAACATATTCTTATAGTGACCATTACTAAAATTCCTTGTCATTCACAACAACCCAGACTATCAGACCACAGATCCGAAAACAGTAGGAATACATAGTGATTTTTCTTACAGAGTCAAAGATTGCAACAACTGCTGACTGAAATTAGAAGTGAACCGAAGCAAACTCATAGGCTGCAGAGCGCAAGTTATTCCGGTATTCTAGCCAACAGGCACAATTCAAATTGCGCTACATGGTAATATAAAACAATACATTGAATTTAAAGTGTTACATATATACTACAACTGTTCATAGCATTTTCCATGAAGCGAACCTTGTATTCTGGAAACTCGATTCATTCATATCCATTGCTTCTAAATCATCGTTTTCCATTTCATTTAACTCTGGGTTGTTGTGTAGCACATGATTCTGTATATAGGTAAACGGATTTAAGATTTAATTATATCTTTAGAGAGGAAATATATCTGAATCCGGAGTTTTTCGTGTGAGAATAAACCACTTTAAGTAATATTAATGCAATTTAAATTTGGGATACTCATTGAGGACATTAGGGACAGCAATGGGAACACATTTCTTCTTTAACAACATATTTGAAGTTATGACGTTTTAGTTTTCATTCATTTCGTTTCGCCCATGTGCAACTAATTTAAGATCCAGGTAAACAAAGTATGCGTCCCAAATTCCTCTACGACGAAATACGGTATATTTAAATACATTTGTGACATGCGATTTTATCTTTACGTGACAAATTCAATTTCTACTACAGTTGCTCTAAATTATAATATTAGACAAAGATAGAGAGTATAATAAGCAAATATGTTTCTAACATTGGAAGCAAAATATTCTTAATGCATACATGTAATTATATATTCATAGATAAGCAATGTGTATTTTCAACTCTTCGTTTTATTTTATATTATGTGCCTGTGTTTAATTAATTAAACAAAATGGCTGAAATAAGTGTAACAAAAAGGTTCAGTGTATAACAAGAAGTCACTTTTATATTACAGGTCATATGAGAGAGCATTAATAGAGCGTGAAGTAGAAGGTTTACGGGAAACAAAAGCACTACATCTCTAAGGTTTATGATAAGTTTTGAAATTATCGAATAACTTGGTGGATGCATAGCACCACACGAATGAAATAGATTTAAATAATGTCGCTACTATTAAAACAAAGTCACTCAATAAAATATGTTACTTATGTTCTCTTTAGAAACAAGTGAGCTTATCGCCACGTAGTGAGCCTTCATTGTCCACTGGTAAATTGTGAAACAATGCCAAATTTTTTTCAGATTAATACTTAAAAGTATAAAAATGAAAACTCTTTAGAGAACAGCAATTTTACAACAAACTAATGAACTGTTTTACTTTTTCTCAAATCTTAAGGGTTCAGTTTTTTTAAAAATCTCCCGCAGTCGGAAACAAACTCTGGGGGAGACATACTTATCTGACGATGATTATTACTTATTCTGTATGCGATAACGAGGGCTCCCGCAACCGAGTAGAGCACCGCAAGTGCCCTTTTTGTTCTATCGGACTTCTGGGAGAGAGGGGTGACGGAAGAGACTCGAAGGGCGACCAGATCCGGATAACGACGGCGTAAGCATGGATGGAGGTCTCTAATGTTTAAAGATCCAACGCATCCGACGCCACCCGGGCCCACCCATAAGCCACTAAACTCTCGGTGGTCCCACCGAAGCGGGGCCTACTCGGAGGCGAGACCTAGCTGAGCAGATCTGCAACGACACCAGCGAAGAAATCTCTACCGAGAGCAGAGCCGCAACCCGGTGAACATGGCCCCTGGTTCTACAACCCCTGTAGTGGGCACAGGAGATATAGGGCAGGAGAATATTGGTAAAAGACGAACCATCCTAGTATTCGCCTGCCGAATCCGGCACTTCCGGAATGCGAGTTGATACGTTATCGTGGCGCCACCGCGCTTGGGAATTGCTCTTAATAAATACGCGAATGGTTTGTAACCCAGGCGTTCTTAAACGCTCTTCGTATCGTGCTATCAGTGTAATAGAGAATAACAAAGGGTGGAGATAGAAGAAAGGAAACTTCGCTTAAGAAGTAAATATAGAGTTAGTAATTGGGGTGAAATTATAAACATTCTAAGTGTTCATTATGAAATGTTCGGCATTAAATTTTGTTTATCAGGCAAAAGAGTTTTATTCCTTTCTTTTGTTGGAAATAGTATCTGAATCGAAGTCAAAAAGGAAGGAAAGAAAACTAGTCACAAACTAGAGTTTCGAACTTCAGAAGTTTCAGGCGAATGGAGAAACGCAGTTGATAATGTAGCAGTTCTAAGATAGATGCCTATATCTTGAAGTTTTGAAGTTTTAAATTAAGTTAAGAACTCTATTCATTGACACAAGAAAGTGTTTCACTTTTAAAACTAGTGAATAGAGAACTAGTCGTATGTAAGTACACTATAGCAAGTGAGATATGTATTAGTTACCAAGATTTGAAGTTAATAATTCTTGAAAGTCTGAACTTCTCGTTTATGCTTAACTGTTCGGTGAGATAACACTGTAAAGTATTTTCTTGTGTGCTAACGCTTAACTGTGCTGATGTTTTCAAGTTTCAATAACGTGTTTGGTGGAGTTTTATACACCCCAAATTAAAAAAAAAATAATAAAAACGTAAAATACAACAAATACTATTTATAAAGCAGAATATTATAAAAACATACAATATGATTACTGGTAAGACAAAGGCGTTAACAATTTTCTCATGAAAAATGGCCGAATTGGTCACAAATAAAAACCAAACTTTTCAAATCGATTTTTAGTTTTTCTTTCTCCCTGTGGACAAAAACAACAAATATTATTTCAACCATTGTATCATGAATGAATACAATATAGCTACGGCATTTATTGACCATACACACTTTTTGCACTGATTTTGAGCTTTTCGGAATACCTGTTACGGACATACTTCACAGCTGGATTTTATTTTTATGGATCTTGATTGAGGTCGTGTTAAAGGATAGTTATCCCTAAGATAACGTTTTTGATGGCTTGCAAGTCTCGAAGAAAATGTTTCAAATCTCTGCGGGCGAATAAGAGAAAAATCATATCTTACTTGCTGTGGGGTGCAAAGGGACATAAATTGTGATATTTCACCTTTGAACAACAATTATGCAAATCACTTTCTCCAACTGTCAAATGATAATATACAATATGATTACAAAGAGCCCGGACGACATCCAGCATTTAACTCGTGAAATATTAAAAAATAAAAGAGGCTTAGTGTTTCATAGACCCCACCAGCACAGTTAAGGGCTAAGCTTTTTATCTGTGTAATTCTGCAGTAAGCCTTCAATTATAAGGCCTACCCAGATAAAGAATAAATAATGAAATGAATAATGAATGTACAAATAGGACCCTGAGCTTCGGACACTGTAATCATCTGTTCAGGATAAGAAACCTTTAGCAAACAGTTCCAAAGCTAAACAGTCTCACAGTTAATCGACACTATAGGAAGTACTGAATGCAAGGTGCATAACTTATATAGATTAATGTAAGGATAAGTTATTGTGCAGGAAAATGTGAATGAAGATGACGTGATACAAATGAACATGTAGAGTTTCTTTAATCTAAATTGTTTTATAATTCTTTTCTGTTAAATTAATAATTTAACTAATTAATTTAATCTAGGAATGTCTACAGCGCTCGTAGGATGAGTTGCAAAACAGCTCTATAAAGAGCTGAATAGCATCGACTAGAGTTGCAACAATGACCTAGAAAACCATTCGTGTGATAAAGTTTTCGCTAACGTTAGAATGAAAATCGATGCTGCAAAATGCTAACGATTAACTTAGATTACATCTCGCCTTGTCACAATATCCAAGTACTTTCGCAAATTTGTTCATCTTATAATCATTGTCGTCGTCGTTGTTTACTACTTCAAAGCAAATGTAACAAGCATATCACGTCACCAAATAGTATGTTATACTTTATATAACATTTTAAGAACATATTCCAGAATAGTCAGCAAAATCTTCTTCTGTGAAGATAATTGGCGCACACACACAAATAGAACATTTTATTTCTGAAATTTGTTTGAATAACAAGCTTTCTCAACACGTTCAGAGATGGCATTTGTGTGTGAGAGAAAGACTTACAAATATTAACCAGTCAGCGTTATCTTAAGGCGGCCGCTAATTTTATTATTCTGTGAACGTCCGTTTCATAGTCGTTCTTTGAGATAATTATTAGAGAAAAAGCAAAGCAAAAGGATAAATGAAAAAAGGAAATTAGCTGATTTCACGTTCAAAATAAATGTAACAAACGTTTTTACCGTTTTTGTGCAACAGTAAGGCACCTATTGCGACGAAAAGTTAGCAAAATAAAAGGAAAACCAGACTCATAATGAGCAGTAAAATTACACAACACGTTTATTTCCTTATTGAGATGACGATGATGCTTTTTCAACAATATTTTTATGAAAAAACTGTCAACAAACAAACAGTAAAATACAAGCAAGAAGAAAGACGCGAAAATAATGAGACATAGAAAGAGATGACTGGAGTGAAGACGTAACAGGCTCCAGGCCTATTGAAGGAGTTCCTTTTTTCCTTTTCTTTCTATTACATTTACAAGAATTAAATCTTATGGAAAAATGTTTATCGTGCACCTATTTTTGTATCCTTCAATAAATTATAAACACGTTGCTTCCATTAGGTAAATATCGCATCTGCAAGCAACAATATCAAACTGAAATAATTATTGCTATATTGATTAACCAAAGACACAGCAGGAATTTTTCGCATTTCTTGCATTCCACCAAAAATGATTTAAATTTATGGTAAAAGTTTAATAAAGTACATGGGTTTATCTGAGCAAATATAATATGCTGTAGCAAGATTTATGTGTGAGTATATTCCAAATTAATAAACAGCTAACAGAAATTTTAGAAGAAGAGAGCTTTTTTTATAAATGTTAGCTTGTTTATGGCTCCACAGTACTTGCAGTATTACCTAGAGTGGACATCGTAGACAACGTGTGCTGCTGAAATTATGCTATAAAGAATCGTTAACATGCTCATAGCTTTCAATTGCGTTCGTTTTGTGGTGTAAGTAATGTGACAGCTTAGGTAAAATTTATTAGCACAGATGTCAATTTTAGACAACGCTTAGTTTTTACTCAGACTTGTATACATAATTTATATTACTCTTTACTTTGCAATAATTTAATTGCAAAGGAAATGTACCACAATTGACCTCTGAACCGTTATTTACAAAATTTCAACTCCTCAGGTGCATTCCATTCGTGAGTTGTTTCATACGGAGAGAGGGATATGGCGATGTCAGTATTGCTTTACAGCAGCGAGCGCACATAAAGGCTCCAGCCGCAGCCTCCTGTTTCATAAGAGCTGAGATGTGAGTGTGTTTGTAAATCTTCTGGCTGTTGTCGTTCACAATGGCACTGGAGATTAATTGATCTGCATCATTTTCCCTCTGGCTTCCCAATATAAAGTCTGTAAGTCATCTTTTTTAAGGCCTTTGCATTTGGCGAAATGCTGTTTGTGCAGGATAATATCTTCTTCACAGAGAGTGCACTTGGGTGTAGGTAGGCATCACATCTTGTAGAGGTGTTCTACGAGGCAATCGTGGTCAATGTATATTAACTGTATCTTTAATATTCTTATATTTTTTATCTTTTAATTTATCTTCATCAAGTCTCTGCTGTCTTTTAAATTGTTGTTTAATGCTACATAATTGTTTATTTATTTCCATTTGTCCAACAGGTTTTATTTGTTGTATTAAACCTTTCTTTGCTAATTGATCCGCAAGTTCATTGCCAAAAGTCCGACATGAGCTGGGAGCCATTGTAGAGTGACATGATTTCTAGTTTCAACTGCTTTAATTAGGCTTTTTATTTCTTTAAAATTTCTTGTTTTATTATTGTAGTTTACTGTCTCATCTATGGCTGATTTTGAGTTTGATAAGATGACTATTTTTTGTTTTATGGATGGTCTATATAAAATGTTCTGTAATGCTGCTTTTATAGCTGTTAATTCTCCATCATAGTGGTTTGACGTTTCATCCCATGTTAGATACTGTGCGAAATTTACAGTATACTCCTGCACCGGCGTTTTTTAATTATTATTGATGAAGGATCTATCTGTATATGTTCGGAGCCATTCTTTTTCTGGGTATCTTTCATTTTCCGTAGCTATTGCTATGGTTCTCCTTTCATCTGGCATATTGATTTGCTTGTGTATTGTATATATGAGGTCATTATGATATTGTATATCAATGTATTCTATTGGAGTCGTTACCTCTGTTGCTATTAAATTTGTTGTACTTATGTTCTTCTATTTTAAGTTATTAATATATATTCTGAAGCTTATTTGAATTTTTAAATTACTTGCTGTGTCTGCTGTGTGGTATCACTTGTATCTGTTTCTATTGCCTTACAGTTCTTGTGCTACAGTAATTGCTTTCAACTTATGTTCCAATTCTATATCCATGTATTTTGTGAAGCGTTTTAGTACTGTAATTGGTGTTTTTACAGCTCCTGTTATTATTCTTAGTGAATTATTTTGCGACATTTCTAGTTCACTTGTCTCTTGTTTACTGTTGTTAGTAGTTGTCCTCCATATAATAGGTTAGGTTTTATGTATGTTTTATATGTATTATTAAGAAGGTTCATGTTTGCACCCATTTTATTCTTGCTAAACGTTTTAAAATTTTATTCTTTTTGTTGGTTTTATTCGTTACGTTGTTTAAATATACTTTCATTGATAGTTTTTTTATCTAATTCTATCCCTAGATAAGTTGTTGTAGTTGCTTTCTGTAGTTTTTTGTTGTTGATTTGCAGACAAATATTTTCTGTTTTATGCTGCATCGCGAATAGTTGGTATTGAGTTTTTCCTGTATTTAATTCCATATTGTTGTTATTAGTCCACTGTTCTAGGATTATGATTGTTCTCCATTGTTGTTTGTAGTTTTTTTGTAGTGTTTCCCAGATCGTATGTTCTTTTCTGAAGTTCATATTACCACGTCGTCAGCAAACATTCCTTCTTGTATGTTACCTATTTTCTTTAGTACATCTACTAGGTCGTTATATATATATATATATTTATTTATTTATTTATTATTGAACAGAATAGCACTTGTAACAGACCCTTGAGGTAGTCCAACTCTCGTTTGTTTCCATTTAGATGTGGCTGTTTTGTATTGTACTGCAAACCATCTTTGGGGTAGGAGGGTTTAAAACCAGTTTAGCATGTGGCCTGATATATCATATATCTTCATCTTCTATTGAAGTATTTCTCACCTTATTGGATTTAAAGCATCTTTGAAGTAGACAAACTGTGCTAGAGTAGTCATTATTATTATTATTGTTATTATTATTATTATTATTATTGTTGTTGTTGTTATTGAAATTTTCTTTAATGTCCTGTGTTAATCTTAGAACTTGGTATATTGTTGAGCTGTCCTTCCTAAATCCAGCTTGTTCAGGGACTAACAGATTTTGTTTCTAAAGAGTATGTCAGTCTTGTAGCTACCACTCTTTCTAAGAGATTTTCTATGTTTGAGGTTAAGAATATCGGTCTGTAGCTATATATCATTTGAGTTTGTTTATCTTTCCTCTTAATAGGTATACATTTTTTTCTACAGAACTGGTATGTTATTTCTGATTGTCCAGATTTTATTGAAAATATTTAATAAAGTATGGAGAGTTTCATGTCCTAAATTCTTTTTTGTAAATATTGTGCACAAAATTGTGTAATTTCATTCTTACTATAAGATATGTGAACATTTTTAATAAAAAAAAAGTAGAAAACTAAACGAAAAAGCCTCAAATTGCTGTAAGCGACGAGAAAAAAGAAATTATTTACCCAAAAAGATGATTATTATAATAAAATAGTTATATTTATTTGCAAAATAAGTGCCATTGTTTTCTAAAACAAGTTAGAACAGAGTGGTCGCGTTTTGTTTGTTAGTTTTTTTCAGCGCAACTTGATCATACAGGTATTATTTTCTGCCATATGGAGTGCGGAACTGCAGTAGGAATTCGCTATTCTTTTGCCTCTGATTGTAAGAATACTCCTACTGTGGAGCATACGAAACAAATAAAAGCTATATTATCAAACATGCTAGGTTATGACTTTCTTTACAGAAAAAGGTGATAAATGTTATCTTGTTTTAGTTCAAGGGTTTATTATGAATTCTCATTAATTTTAAAGGTGCAGAAGGCAAGCAGGAGCCCAGTGGTCCGGATTCGCCAGATGCAGGAAGTGTTGGGGAGATGTGCACTACATTGTAACAGACAGATATCAGATAGTGTAACAGACAGATACCATTGTAACAACAAATGTCTATGACCCATGATTTCTTCTTATGGAGTAGCTCACCGTGAGAGATATGTAAAACAGGTTTACATCTCTACAGGGAGGCCTTTGTTTTTAAGGGGACAAAACAGGCTTCATTAATTAATTAATTCTTTCATTCATTCATTCATCCTTTGTCCTTCCCTGTTTTATTTCCTATATTGATGCTATAAAAACAATACGGAATGTCATGGCTAAAATGCTACAAGGAATGTATTTTTAGGGATATCATATAAATGTGAACCCATTTGAAGACCAGGAGTTTCAAGAGGCGACAAATGCAAGAACGCGAAAAGATAAGTGATCCAAAATTAACCGGGAAAAAGAAAGGTTAGTGCAGTGGATTAAAGTCCGAAGTATACGAAACAATGATCAATTTATGTGATGAGAATAACCCTGAAGGATTACAAATGAAGTTCTTCCTTATCGCTGCGCTAGAATTGGCATGACAAATTAATAATCTCGTCTATATCTTCATTTGAAGCGTTATCAAATCCCTTTTGTGTCATTTTTATGTTTAAACGCAGCGGCATTGATCGTTGGTAGCTGAGTCACTACAAAATGATAATCCAGCCTCTTCAGAGCATTAAAACACGAGGAGCTCAAAGGAGGAGGTGTTACAGATTTTTCCATAAAAATTGAATAGAACCATTGCCATGATTGGTTCAAAACAACATTCTTTTAAACGTAATTGGCCATTATCTCCCATTTGCGGCAGGAGTTAAATAGTCACAGTAATAGGTCCCATTCAAAATTATAAAGTTGTAACAGACCGGTAGTATTAGCTTGGCACACTACACACTTATTTTTCCACAAACCCTAAGAGTACATCTACTAACCATCATACTCTCTAGCAGAAATTCACAATTTCCATGCACATAACAACTGTTTTCTGGGAAGAGATTATTATCATCCATGAAAAACAAAGGGTGTACAGTCATTTTCCTTAATGGCATGCTATTTCAGCATTTTGTTACCCCTTAAATTACAGCACAGTGCAGTGCAATGCAGGTCTGGTTAATGTTAAGAAAATACTGGATATGCAGCGTCCACTTCTAGGGTCCTTACTCCAATAAATTCTCCAGAAAGATGCTCACCTCTTAACTGCACGAGACCTCCATTATATTGCACACAGCTTCTCTATTACCCATTCTGTAAGCAAAGCTTGTCTCTGCACTCGTGGCAAGTGCTAAACCGGGTGTTATAAAAATTAGAACACGCCCAAGGTTATAGATCTATTAAACCTGGGAATAATGTAGTGCGTTTGGGAGAAAGAATATTAGAATAATCCCCCATGTTCTAGATTATTTATTTGAAATTATTTCAACTACGTTTGGCTTTAGCTTGTATCTTAGCTTGTCCACATCGAAATGACTTCTATATGGTTTCTCTTACTCTTGCATGAATGACTTTATATATGATTAATAAAATAAACGACACCTTGACTTTCGCTTCTTCAAATTGCCTTCCTTTCGTCAGTGCTACGGTGTCTTCTGCACTAAGCATGTATGAGTCTAAAGTCTATCATGTTGAGGTTTACTGCTCTGATTTGCACGTTAATAACTTAGAACAAGGAGTCAGGTTCTTTCCTTTCTTTCGACAAAAAGATTTTGTATGCTGTCCAGTGCTTCGGTGGGATACATGAGCAATGGATTTCTCAAAGTTCCGGTAATAGGTTGTAACATTCGCCCGATTGAGTATAAAATTCTAGAAAAAAATTCATTGCAATAAAATTAAATAGAATAAAAGGGAAATAAATGTAAGTAAAGAATAAGAAGACGAAGAAATGAATGATAAGGAATCACAATAACAAAAGGGAAATTATTGAATTAGAATAAGCATTAATTTTTTCTTCTACTTCGGCGTTTCCCCTTTGGAGTTAGCCGTCCTCAACCTCCACAAACCGCATTACAGTCATCCAGTCCTAAGTTTCATTGCCTTCTGGGAATATTTTTCTCAAATTAGTTCCGTTCTTCTTCTTCCTATTGGTGATCGCCATTTCAAGATTTTCTTCATCCATCCGTAGTCGGGCATCCTCTGTGCGTGGCCATACCACTAAAGTGCTCTATTCTTTATATTTTTTTGTTATGAGCATGTGATTTCCATTGTTCTCTGTAATTCATTTCGCACCTCATCCTACCTTGTAAGCCGTAAAAGTCGTCTCACATAGTAATTAATTGTTCTTTCACACAGGTCTGTGTAGAACAAGATTGGAAGGCTAAAATCATACTGAAAATTGATTGAAGCACTTTAAGTCTCGGTCTTCATAGTTTAACCAATATCACGCTGTTACGTTGTTATCAAGTACAATGTAAAGATTTTACTTATCTCTTTCCTGATAGAATGTTGTATTGCATTTAATTTTAAGAGTGGTTCTTTTAAAATACTGTTACAAAAATTGATTTCGTTGTATTCCAAGTAAAAATAGTGTTTGTTCTTCAATTTATCCTTTCTGTCCAGTACATATCTTCCAGCACAACCCTTGGGAGCCGCTGGAATTATTGACGGAATTATTTAGAAATTATTTAGAAATTCCAGAATTGGCAGAATTATTTATTTACCAACTGAAAGCCAAAGAAAATGTAAAAGTTAGTAGTCCCTAAACCCTGAATTCCAGATTGGTAAGCTGCATCACACCAGCTGATAGCAGGTAGAATATGCAAATGGAAATCGAACTGTCGTTCTTAGGGTATGCGGTGCAGTAGAGTAATGCAATTATAGCTAAACGCCTCTTTGCTACCCTGACTCTAAAGGATAGCTTTTCCATGCCTTAAGCGGACTCGATGGTGAAATTTCCAAAAACCGTAATTCTTACCAATTATTTTGAAATTCTAACCGCATGCCAGGAAGAGGTAGATAAATCAATCCTAAAGTAATTAAGTAGGTAGCCTGCTCTACCTTTGAGTCAATTTCATTTTGGAGGATCGTATCAATATAAAACTACTAGATTATAACACAAATGGACTAGGAATAAAAAACAGGGAAGACAATTAATTTTCCCGAGCCATGTCAATACAATACATTAGAACAGTTTCTACGCGAAGCTTAATATGCGGTATTCAGAATAGAATGAAACTGTTTATAACATTTACAATTGACACTGAAGACGGATATCTCAATCAGTTTCAATGCACTAAAATAATAGAGGAATTAAAGCCTTATATTATAAAACATGATTCATTCTGTTGTTGTTGATCTAATGTGCAGGATTTTCATCCATCAATTTTTCCTTGCTAGCCAATATAAATTGTGTTTTTTCCAATGTGGTATAGCTTTACTCAATTTTGGGCATTCCAGTAAGTGTTCTCCATTTAAAATCTTGTCAGCATTGCAAATTTTACATGCTTTGTCATTCATAAAACCCAACCTATGCAGATGCTCCGCCAGACTGTCATGTCTATGGCTAATCTGAAGTGAGCAACGGCTTATTTCCTTGGGATATTTTTATTCTTTGTACTATTTGTTTTATGTTGGAGTAATTTTTGTAAGTAATTTCCTTTTGAATATTATATTGGTAATTTTGTTCTATATTAATTTTGACATTTTTCAGTTTCATGTCTAGTCCACAAGACTATAGGTTTTGAATATAACACTGTGCCATTTTTGGCCAGAAAGTCTGCTTTACTATTCACTCCCACGTGTGCTGGTATTCACAGTAATATTATCAGTTGAAAGTTTGATTGTAGTAATCTATAATAAGATCTCACATCCTTAATATTATAAGATTCATCTGGAATATCATATCGTTCTATTGCTTGAATGGCAGAAACTGAGTCTGCGAGAACAACTACTTTATTTTCTTTTATACTAGTCCTGTAGTGTATCTGTTCTAATTCTCGTTGTATTGCAACAACTTCACCATAAAAATTTGTGGATTGCCTAGGCAATGTAAAATAATGTGAAAAGCATTTAAGTATATACCACCTCCCACATTATTTCTCAATTTATCTGCAGAACCATCTGTAAATTCTAAGCCACTCTTTTTCCACGAATTGATTATGCAGATGTTTAAGTGTGGCAATTATGCATACTTCTGGTGAGTCTTTCTGTTTATTTAGTGGTTCTATCAGCTCTTTATTTGTTACTAACTTGATAAAATCCATTGGATTATTGACTAATTTTGAAGATTTAGAAGCTAGTAACAGTGATGTGTCATGATTTAAGATAAAGATAGTTGAGGGTTGTTACACTACATCACTAAAATATTCTTACTTGAACGCGTTTCGGGAGACGGCTTGTCCCCATCGTCAGCATGTTCTCAACTGATGTTTCCGGTCATCGTCTGGGGGATGTGTGTGGCTAGTGGTGTTCTCTGGGCTGGGCTGATGAACCTCCAAAGGCTGCTGGGTGGCGGCAGTTCGAAATTCATTAGGTGATTCCTGTGTTTGACAATATGTATTTTTTCCCAGATGTCTAATTCATTCCTGCTGTTGATCGGTTTTAAGAGTTTTATGTTCGGAGTGATATCATGGTTTGAAGACCAAAAATGATGTGCTACTGCTGATTTATCTGGCTGCTTTTGGTAAATGCATCTCATATGCTCCTCAAGTCTTATTTCAAGATTTCTTTTGGTTCTTCCTATGTATACCAGGTTACATTCATTACAATCAATTTGATATATACCAGCTAATTTATCGTTGGGGATAGGATCTTTTGTTCTGTTGCATAGTAGTTTCTGTATATTGTGGTTATTCTGTGGAGACAGGGTGATGTTGCATTTCTTAAAAATCCTTTGAAATTTATGATGTGTCCAAGGGTGATAAGTGAATTTTCTATATGCTTGTGGTTTTTGTTGTCTGAGTAACGTAGTCATTTGTTGGATGTATTTCTGTCTTTCAAAGCTTTTTATCTTCTTATCTATTGTTTTTTTCTGGTATCCATTCATAGTGGCTATGTTGATGATGTGTTGGTATTCTTTCTGGTATTCCTCTTTCTCCATTGGTATATGTACTAACCTGTTTGTAATACTATTTAAAATAGCATGTTTATGGCTTGTAGGATTGTAGCTATTGTTTTTAATATAATTTTCTGTGTGCGTTGGTTTTCTGTAAATGCCAAACGTTAGTTTGTTGTGTGCATTATTTCTGATGATCCTGATGTCTAGGTAAGGTAATTGGCCATTTTCTTCTTTTTCTATTGTGAATTTAATAGATCTTTTTTGTAAATTTAATAATTACAAAGCATCTTCTGAAAGTTTTTTTTGGAACAATAGCAAAAATATCATCCACATACCTATACCAGGTTTTGAATAGATGTGGGAAAGATTTAGTAATATGGCATTCAAAATGGCTCATATATAGTTCTGCTAAAAATGGTGAAAGGGGGTTTCCCATAGTTAGGCCTGTGGTTTGTTGAAAGATTTTGTGATGGAATGAAAAGAAATTCTGGTCCAGACATAATTTAGTTAGTTTTAGGTAATCTCCTGTTTGTGCTCTAGGTGTGCCATTGTTTAATATTCAATTTTCTAGGAGTGGTAATAATTCTTCTTTTGGTATGCTTGCCGCCACCCAGCAGCCTTTGGAGGTTCATCAGCCCAGCACCAGAGAACACCACTAGCCACACACATCCCCCAGACGATGACCGGAAACATCAGTTGAGAACATGCCGTCCATTGGATTAGTTCAAGGAGAACGAGGAGTGCATTTTTCTGATAAATGTAGGTAATTATAATTCTTATGTAAAAAGGATTTGTTTATGATTTGTGTTTTTAGCTTGAATTCTCTAGGTAGTTGTTGAAACCATTGATGTTTGCTTGCGTTTGTTTTTAGTTTTACAAACAATTGTGCAGCTTGTATTTCAATGTTGGCTTTCATTGGTTTATTATTAATGTTCCAGCAAGAAGTGCATTAACTGGCGTTGTTTTCACTGCTCCTGTTATCAATCTGAATTCTTTAAGTCACTCGTAAGACACAATTTCCAGAAAAGAAATAAAAAAGTTATAAAGTGTTCTTTGAGATGATTATTACTGTCATAGAAGTAACGCATTACATACACCAATCACATTAAAGCATATAGTGGATATCTACAAATCAGAACTGCGGTTCTCTGAAAGCATATCTGCAATTTTCATCTATAAAAGGAATATAGTAGTTACCGAGGGGATGGCTCCACTATAACTTGTGGGGCTCGCTATTGGGAGGTACAGGATTCGCTTCCCCGTCGGGACGGCCACACACACCATGAGCTTTTTATCGGATCGGTAAACGATCGCAGGAATGGTTTCCCTACTGCAACAAATTTCCTGTCCCCAATCATTTCCTTTTATCTGTTTCGTTCGTATGTTTCAAGGCTGTAGGATCAGTCGTCGGCGGTTGGTGTGTTGCGCCAGGACGGTGGAATTTGCGTTATGAAAAGTTTTCTCATTGGTATCAGACCGTACATTCTGTCCATTAAAGTTTAACATATTATTACATATTAAAATAATATAATTAGAAGCAATAGAATTAAGATAGCATATAAACATATCATTACATATTAAAATATTAATGCCAATATGAACTTCAGAACGAATATAATAAAATAGCAACACGGAAAATAAGTTCTGCCTGTATTGTAAAGAATAACATATACGCTCGCTAGCAACATCTGGTCAGTCCTCGAGAACAATAACCAGCAGACGGCAGGTAGCCTGGCACATTCCTAAAAAGATACCGCCTAGTATGGACTCTGCCCTTTTGTGCTGTATCCATACTTGCGCAGAGCAATACATACACAGCTTAGCTCGGGTTCGAAGCCTGCGTGCTTTATCTTAGATCTCAGATATCAGCGTGGGAAACATAATGATCAGTGGGCGTAT
This sequence comes from Deroplatys truncata, assembly GCA_030765065.1. Classification (NCBI taxonomy): domain Eukaryota; kingdom Metazoa; phylum Arthropoda; class Insecta; order Mantodea; family Mantidae; genus Deroplatys; species Deroplatys truncata. The sequence goes on from CM060981.1 coordinate 175,677,439, forward strand.
AATAAAATATAAACTGGCCAACCAGAATAAATTTAATAATTTCGAAGAGAAAATAAATTCACATGAATATATCACGTGACTAGAGAAAGTTAGAGAAGGCACGAGAGAAGGGGAATTTCGTGTCATGGCTGAAATAAGTTCTGCTTGGTAAAGACATACTCGACAAAAATATCTTCGCAACCAAAACGTCGTAAAGCAGAGGGAGTACCTCCGACATAACAGTGTATCTGACCTCAAAAAATGTGGCACACTAAGGTAGATCCAACAGACGGCGCAAGCTCTTTCGCCTAATATCATATTATCAATACGGCGCGAGACTGTGCAGGCATCATCAACCTTATATCGGACGATTAAGGGTCACGACGAGCGAATATCTCATTACAATAGTCAGACTATCCTCATTAATTCTCGCAGTGGCGAGTGTTACAACGGATAAATAATACATTAATTATGATACAAAGGAAGTTCTAGTGCATTCATTCAACTGAGCAGCCTGCACCAGAACCAGGGGGCATCCACACTGAGGCAATTCAGAAGAGCTCCCATGCGAACCCAGATAACCCTCGAGACCAAAGAACCTGTTGTAACCTCCTATCCCTCTCGTATACCCTTAACTGACTACAAATTTTGAGACGACGAATGCACCACCTCAGGTGCTTGGCAAGATTGCTGAGGGCTCCCATCTTCTCTGCGAGCTGTCTTGTCTATTAGCGGGACACCCAGGTTGCGGGTGGCTAATGTAGGGTTAGTCGGCGCAGTATTGGTGGCATGTTGGAATCGTTAGGGATCAGGTCATTGCTAACGCACATCGCTGCCCAGAACTTGCGTGTCTACCCTTCATCCCTTTCTCCTAGGGATCAAGGAAGCGTACAGAGCCCACTATGGCCTGTGCGGTGCTGTGCTCCAGTTAATGGAAATCCTGCGTAAGATTATTCTTAACCTTTAATATAGTATTTTCCTTCGATTTCTTCTCGATCAGATAGGAATAGATCTCTTAGACTATTGTTGATAAAGGTATCAGACAAGCATGCTTTAGCTCTTTAATGAATGCTTGCAATTTCTTTATCTCACGGCTTTAACCGACTATTGGAGAACTTATAATGTTTGTGGAGAAGATGTCTAAGTCTGAGGGCTAGCCCCCTGGGACATCCTTCCTCCAGGTAATAACGTGAAGTGCCTTCACTTAAGGGAAACAGAAAAGGATACGGAGTACCTCAGCAACGGAGAAAGCAAGCATTCTGAGGGACATCCTAAAGACGGTTTAACCGCTAATAGCATAGCCTCAAGTGCTGAAACATTATTAATTGGAAATTTACGTATGAAAAATTTCTGAATATCCCGGTATTTTAATAATCTGAAAGAAAAGGAATGAATGATGAAACTTAAATGCTAAGGTTTTCACACCAGCTCTGTTATACGAGATTGACTATTTATGTTGAGACTGTCCAATATTTTCAAGCTAAGCGTTTTAGACAGAAATATCTTGAATAAAACTGGTTTGATGTTCATGGGGAAAAGTAAATGCCATTAGTCGTGTTTTATTTGGAGGACATTTGATGGTTATTTTAGGGTCAATTTAATTTGAACCTAATATGACCATCATAACGTCCTCCAAACAAAACACGACGAATGCAATTTACTTTCCCCCATAATATAAAGGAATTTTTATTAAAGACATGTTTTTTATATAATGCAACGCTTAGTTTTGGAGATATTGTACAGTCTCAACTTAAATGGTCCAGCCGTATATATTTTCCGGACTTGTAGGCCGTGGTCCATTGGTTTCTTCTCCAACGTTTCGCCGAAAACTGCGTCCAGCATCTTCAGGGAAGTCAAAGCCATAAACGCAGCACACATAAATACAAGAGTCTTGTCTGGATTACGGAGTGTATTTATGGCTTTGATTTCCCTAAATATGCCCCTAGGCAATTCAGAAGAGCTCCCATGCAAACCCAGATAATCCTCGAGACCAAAGAACCTGTTGTAACCTCCTATCCCTCCCGTATACCCTTAACTGACTACAAATTTTGAGACGACGAATGCACAACCTCAGGTGGAAACGTCGAAGAGGAAAACACCTGGACCACGACCTATAAGCCCGGAAAAACATATAATAGAGTTAATGATTAATCTTGCTTAAATACTTAGAAATAAGAGCCTCAAAGTGAGGTGTGTGTGCGGTAGTGGAAAATAGGAAAGAAGACTTCAAAGAAATCCACTGAGGTCCTGAACGATAAGTTCATTATTTCCGTGGTTTTCTCTGAACCGTGTTTCATATAATTTGAGTTCGGTTGTTACAAGCTAATTTTGGAAATCATAGATCTTGGGTGGCGCAACGTTGAATAACAATATCTTTCAGTTTCACTTTTTAAACGAAAGTGTTAATACGTGTGCACGATAAACCCAATCCCCAAACAGAACTCCTATGCAAGGCTTGCGGAAAGACGGGTTAATACTATTAATTATTGTTATTAATCATTCATATTTCAATAAGCAAAAAGTAAACCGACAGAGCAAACAGTAAAAGTCTGCATTGAATTAAAAGTGCATACGCACAATGAGAACACTCATAATAAAATAAAATGACATAACATTCTTAACGGTTTTCAACTGTGAGGTACGTTTATATTTACGTTCACCAGAAATTAATTTTTTAAGATTTTTTTTTCATTTGACTTCTATCGTTATATAAGAGGTTTTGATCGGAGAAGCTACTCCATAACTGCAGCTACTTTAACGTTTATTCTCAATTACTCTTTACTTTCTCTAGCATCTGCTTTTAGTAGATAGAGAAAGTAACTCAACTTCGATATTTCACCAGAAGTACCTGTTTTGAAATCCCGGAATCTAAAAAAAAAATAAACAGTTAAAATACCTATATGCACGCGTGTTGCATGGCTAATAATATGCGTATCTTGAATTTTTAGGATTAGCCTATGAAGTGTGCTTCATTCGGAATGATTTTTTTATAATTTTACATAAATGCTAAACAATAAAAGATAAGAATTTGCAGTGCAAATAATGTAGATATCCTTAAACCAACATCATTTATTTGAAAAAATTTGTGGCATCAGCCATTTCCAAGATATTCGTTGTTATTGGTTTGAAGTTTTCATAATTATAATATTTTTTAAGTTGCTACCATTCAGTTCCGGCAATATCATGTAAAAGGTAAGGAATTTCAACGGAAACATCAATATTTGACTGATGCTTAAGCCTTCGTGTTTACCCTTGTATCTAGAAATTGTATCGTGAAAGCATTTCTGCAAGTGTTTATTTCAATTAATATCAAATATAGAAACGTTCTGTGTTACATTCACAAGACTTTCTCTACTTTCTCTTCAACAAGCTATTCTTACACAAGCTTATTCCTGTCTACTTCATATTAATCCAGATTAACATTTGTAGAAAGTATATTATTATTCCATATTTGGTTGAAGGTACAAGCAGATTGAGGAAATATAGTATGCTTTAAGCGATAGTCAAATCTTTTAAGCATGATTGCTATGTGACAGCTTTGAAATTCCAATCTCTTTGCATGGCCAGAGAGAAGAATTAAAGCGTAAAACAAGACGATTTCCCATCAGAGAAAGGTATGAGTATCTGTAAATCCAAACAGAAAACAAGAGTATCTCGGAAACGGTTAATTGCAGAAAAAATATTTGACATAAATTCTGTGATTTAACGAGATCTACATTTGTTGTGTAGTAATGTTTTGTCTAACTCTTCTGATTTGCCAGCTATGCAAGTCATTCATGATGAAGAGGACTTCAGAGGCGATTCCCAGAAAATTCAAGATATAGGTACATTTCAATTGTCATGAAACTTGTCTTAAAAATATAGTATTTCAATCAAAATCTTTAGAGTCATGTTTGAGAAAATGAACATTTTCGAAAAATTTTCCCTGTAAAGAGTGTTTTGTTTGGGAGAATTTTCTTGAAAATCTTCACGCCACATTCTTGGAAGACGCTGAACTTAAATACCAAGTTTGATGTTTAACTGAATTTTCTCCTGCTGAGCTATGCTGTTCACAGACTGCAGGGAACATACACCCGAAAGGGCAAACAATGTAAGCAATGGGAAGTCAATAATCCAGATAGAAATATGTAATAACATAGTAGCTTGTATCACAAAATGTAGACATAGGTTTAGAAAGAAGTTAATTTGCTAGGAAGCGATTTAGTAGCGGGGCAACAATCCAACAACAACACACTAATGGACTCAGGGATAGGCAAAATAGCGACGAGCAGAAACAAGGACAGAGAAAGAGGGACACTTCCAGAAAAAGTCATAGGTTCCAAGGGAGTTGAATAAGAAGTCAGCAAATAGAAAGAGTAACAAGAGTGGTGAGGGAGACAGAGATAAGTGGAATTTCACAAAGAAGTCAGAAGCCTGGCTGGTAAAAGTGAACGATTTCTTTCTCAAAGCACACAATGTAAATAACCAATCAACATAGAGGGTAAAAGGGCGCAAATGTTAGCGTCATATCAGCGGGGTATATAAAGGAGACCTGCACCAAATTTCAACACTTGCTCATATACTTCTCTGATATTCATTCGTGTGAATTGCCTAGTGGCAGATTACCCTTAAGAGTGCGTGTAGGGTGGTAGATGACGTGTGACATAGATAACATGGTCCACGGAAATATTTAAAGCAGCGGAAAGATGAAAACTACAGTATATATTAATATCAAAGAAGAGCAGTTGCTAGCCGTTTCAATTATTTTATTTTGTTGATTTAGAATAAATCCAATCGTTAATAAATCCATTGTATTCATTCGCCTTTACCCCAAACATCTTAAATACAGATTACTAGGAAGACATATTTATTCACAGCTACCGACTAAAATCCGAGGTAGAAAACTTCTGACAACTTCAAACTGGAACTTATCATCAAGGTGAGATATTGCGTACATATGTGAAAGTGCTGCAATAATCTTCCGCTATGAAAAGATTATCGGAATTACTTTGGGATAATGGCGCTAACTTTCGCGCCTTTTTTACTTAACATTTATTTCAACTGGTTATTTACTTGCCGTGCTATTAGAAAGAAATAGTTCACTTTTAGAGGTCAAACTTCTGTCTGTCTTCTCTGGTAAAACCCACTATCTCTGCCTCACTCATAACTCGTGTTTCTCTTTCCAATTGCTGACTTCATATCCAACTCCCTTGACTTTCTAGGAATTGTATATATCCGTCCTTGTTTTTCCTCGGACCTCTCTCTCAGTTCGACGTAATTCTGCCTAATCCTGTACTCGTTAGCGTGTGTATGCTAGTGGATTTCTAACCCTGCTGCTAGCTCACTTCCTAGCTATTACAATGTTTCTTACATCTCTTAATATTTTATGGTACAAGTTATTATTCAGTGTTTTATTATATTATTATATATTTCTATGTTATTATTGATTTATGATTCCCGTTATTTACATTGTTATTTTTCTTACACTTTGCAGAAATAGTTTCATTACGCATTTCGTTTCCAGTATAGAGGAAAGTGAATTGATAGTCAGGTGTTTATACACTGGGCCGCTACTTGCTGACCTAGAAATTCCATACGCCTTCCACGACATCGTGAGAAATAATTATATAGCCAGAGCACTTTAAAAAAAGAACAACGTTTTGAAAAATTTGAACCAACAGCAGCCGATATATTGGAAATGGCTGATGCAACGAAAAAAATTTATTTGAAATAGATTGTGTTTTAAGGAGCCTTATATTCTTTGGGCTGCTATAATATTACAGAAAATTCCTTCTAAATGAATAAAACTACAGAGTGGGATGGACTTTATCGTTGGGCGCCGTATTGAGTCGGCTTCTTTGGGTGTTGTCTTCGTTGGGCGCCTTAGTGGGATGGACTTTATTGTGTGTTTTCCTTTTCTGTACGGTATCAGTGTTTCTGTAGAGGGAAAAGGAAAGGTATCGGTCAGATGTCGGAAGAGCATGGATACAAGTAGGTTCTCTTGATCTCGGGTCGTGTTAACCGATGACATTTATATGGTTTATTACGTTTTATTCTGACCTCCTTAAAATCATTCCCATAACCGATCCGTTCACACAAATATGTTTAATGTCCGACCACACAAATATATCGAACTATGCCATCGCCAAATCAAACTATAGCCACATGATACCCTGTGGTGTTTCACACGTCTACTCACATCGAATTCCAGAGTACAAGTGCTTGCCTATACCCTTCGGTTCGCATTCCTGAAAGTTTCTTAACCCTAACTTTCTGCCTTGTTTTGTTTCCCCCAACTCACACATGTGTCGTTACAATGGGCATGTTCAGCCCGCATTCCGATCCCCTAACGGTACGTTCATTTCCCGTCGTATACCTACTCTGTACAGTCTTATAAAGATATGTTATATCTTTCCACGCTTTTCTAGGTGGTTAACAAATAGACTATGTATAATCGATATTATGGCTTCAACGTATCGTTTCAAGAGGCTATTCCCAAAAAAATTGAAGGTATGCATTACCAGTGTCTTAAATATGTGACTTTTTAAACAAAATAAAAAATATGTAACCTTTTACATGTAAAGGGTTGTTTGGGGTGTGGGATCTTGTTAAAACTCTTCGTGTCAAATATTTGGAAAATAGTGAACTTAAATGTCACATTTGGTATTTTTTGAACATTTACATTTAGAGTTATGCTCTGCACAAACACACTACGGACTGTTTTTTGAAAGTGCTCTTTTGAATTGAGCGGCCTCAAAACATGTATTTCCAGGGAAATCCCAAATTCTTTGTTCGAATATAATACTTAATTTGACCAACAGCAATAATTGCAAGTTATAGTTACATGGCTTACTATTACCTGAAACCCAGCTATATACTTGACTTAAAACTTCCGAAATGAAATTATAAGAATACTAAAAGCTATATTTAGTGATTATCCTTAATCAAGTACATACACGATAAACAGCTTTATTGTATTACATTAGTGATAACGCGTTTATGCATCAATACTTTCCATCCTAAGTCTTAACATGTTTTACTAGCAACCCTGTTGCCTAACTGTATGTAAAGAACGCGTAACCATGAACCTTCCATGCTTGCTTTCCATTCCATGTGCGGGAAGATTTTTATTGTCCTACCCGTTCAAGTGCGGCGCTTTTACAATATAGTGCGCGTGGAGCAGAAAAAGTTTTTGGTGGGGACGAGAGAGAGCCAAGACAAGGTTGTACATGCGTCGGTCGCAGTTGTCCTAATTTAGTGGAGGAAGCCGGCCACAACCACGAACCCGCTGCAGCTGTGATATTTTAAATAATTTTATGAGCGAGAGAAGAGTTTCTGTTGTATTCACAGCACTGTCACTTGGTGTCGGGAAAACTTTGTCGCTCTCTACTAGCGTTGCAAAACAATGGTGAGGCAGGGGTAATACCTGGATCAAGAGAAGCTAAATGCTGGTAACTTACAGAGAGGATCACCTCCATAGCAACCACCGCAACCCATGTGTTGGCAACAAAGCGACATGGCTTATTTGTTTCAGGTTATTTGTTCAGTCATCAGATGAAGCAACTACTCGTATACCAGTCTAACGTACTGTACGTTAATGTGCTTGTACACTTTGAAATAGAGACAACAGTAGCGTTATTTAACAACTAGTGTTTAATACATATTAAGGATCTATGCTTTTAATCTCGGTGTACACCCGAGTGCACGGAGATGTGCCGATGCTTCGGTTTCCTGCAGTATTCTTCTTTATTTAATGTTGGCAAAAACTACTTATCATCTGTGTTTCATATCAGCCCTGGTGAGCCGATCTCTTACTGGGTTGAATTCAAGTCCCTCACAGACGTATCTGCTTATGAACAAAGGTCAGACCTAGGTGAGCGGCGAAAGGGAAAGAGTACGGAAAGTTTGCTCTCTGCGGTTGGAAGATATGCTTCCCAATGGCGGTCCACACGAGCCTCGAATTGGTTCATTGTGAAATGTGTGTTACTCCAACATTAACCTAGATCAGTTTCAGGCTCAGGGGCGTAGGAAAGGGGAGTATTAAACATTAAGTGAAAGGCTGGTAGTGCATGGGAGCTGGGCGTGACAGAGGCGGTTTAGTATTTCATTACCACCATAAACCAATACGAATTACATTCCTCACGATTCCATGCACTAGACTGTACTCTGAAAGGGTAAATAGAATACTTCCAAAAAATGCGGTTGGTCTACAGAACACTACAACGGGAGCTCTACTTAAACTGGAGCAAATTCCTCGTTTGTTGCAGTTGTATAGGATATAAAGTAAGGATTTTGACATTTAGTAACGAAGGCAAAGTTAGCTCTTTAGGTTTCTTAACCAAATTGTCACGGATCTAGCTACAAACCCCATAGGGGGCAGTAATAGTTCAATTAGATTTATGGAGTACTACAAAAGGGAATTTAAATCAATAAAAACCCGATTTCTTCTATGAATTTTTAGGAGCCGTGAGAGGCACATTCATATGCACAATTTTGAGAGCATTCGGGGCCTATATTTTGGCAGTAGGGTGAAAAATTAGAACAGCTAAGCACTGGATACAAATATATCAGGAACATAAATATAATTTTTTTATTTATAATTTTAAAGGGGTTGAGCGCTTTTACGAATTATTTGTGTTATATATTTACAATCAGCAAACATTTGCGGAGTTCTCGGAAAACATTTCATTTTGGGAAATCTATAGATAAAGTTTATGTTTATTTACAGCACTGTAAACTTGTGTGAAAATGCTGTAGGACTTATTTCAGTTTCCTGATCTTCTCTATCTGTTTTCTGATCTCCTTTTGTCTGCCTATTCATATCCATAGTCAGCATTCTCCATATCACTTAGGGCTTTAACTACGCATTGTGGTGGGATTTGTTAAATTTTAAGAGAGTGCAATTCATGTTAGCAGGTTCAATCATTGCTTTTATTTTGCTGCAAAGATTTTATTCTGTGAAATAAATGCTAAAATTATGCCTTTTGCTGTGCTTTGGTTTCCTATTACAACTATATTACAATTATTTTCCCATATCAAAAAATTTAACTCAGTTATTGTATACCAACCTACATGTTTATTTTCTTTCTAAAAGTTGCATCACATTTTTAATTCAATTACAACGGAGCGTCTTTTATGTAGCGTGGAAGTGAAATATTTACGCAGCTTTCGCCAGCGAGTTCTACGGCGTAAATATTAAATGTGTAATACAATGTTGCTTACGTTTCCTAAAATACAATAATGTTTACGCAAAAGGGGATCCTGATCCTGATTTTAGGTTACGTCGTGAGAGTACTTAATAAATAACAATTTATTTCTTTGAGTAAATTTATGACTTTGCATGAACAATAGTTAACGTGTATAATCGCAACACTAAATAAAAACTGTATGTTTTAAAATTTGGAATGTATAAAAATTTATTTAAATTATATGCCACATTACCATTAGAAAATCTTTACACCGATTGATACGCAATTTGTTATATAATATATTTTAGGTTCCATTTAGAAAGTAAGCAATATGGCATTTTGAATTACTTTCCCTAAAGACTAAGTTCTAATTTCGTGCAATGTCAAAACTTAAACTGTTTTACTTTACATTTGTTTAAGATTCATAATCAATAATAATAATAATAATAAACATAATAACAATGCATAAAAGTATAGGAATTCTTAAGCAATTGGCCTCAAGTTAGCTACAGTCAAACCAGTATCCGATTACAAAAAAAGGTAAACAACAGCGGCCAAGAATCACTGATAGGCAGGTAAAAGCCGCCCTGAGCGGTGTGTGCAAATGTCAAAAGACTTTACGAGGGAAGGGGGATGATTTGTTACCTGCGATCTCCATGCCTATATCCCAGTATCAGTTCCGCTTTATTTCATTTCGATCTGGCTTTAATGCTTGAAAATTCGTATTCCTGATAATAAGTGTTAATATTATTGTTGTAATAATTATGATTACTATCATCCATATAGTTAAGGTACTATTGCTGCGCTCTTAGAACCCAACTTAATGTAAACACATGACGTCATTAAGTAGACCGCGATACGCGGGAAACCAAAGCACAACACAACACGGACCTTAAATATGGGCGATTATTTGTGGCTTTTCAAGAAGAAGGTATGTTAATCAAACATAGTTCCAGATTTTTTATTAATGTCAAATAATAAATAATATGAATAGTAAAGCTAAACGAGGTTGTATTCTCCGATTCATACATTAATGATGAACAGTTCTTCCGTCATAGTTGATACGAACACGAGACTTACGCGCTTTGTTTTCATCAAGTGCGATTGAGATAGATGGAATAGATTAGTCACCCGGGGAGCAGTATAGTTTACGCCACCATAAAAAGACACAGAAACACGTTTGTGTAGGATTTAATGTTTTATTTAGGTTTTAAGTTTTATTAACAACCCAGACGGAAAGCTTTTCTTTGTTTAGATTTTTTAACCATCTAATGTCATGTATGTTGCAAGACATGTACGTTACACAGAAGGGGCAGCTTTTGGGAAACGAACAATAAGTGAAAGGGGGTAAGGCAGGGAGAGAAAATGGGAGAGAATGATGGAGTTAGGAGAGAGTGTGAGAGTGAGGGAAAGAGATGTAAATTGAGAAGGAAGAGAAGAATCTCAGTAATTAACACATTCACGCAAGCGGAGCTGTGGGTTCAGTTAGTTTTCTAAACAGGCGAATTTGCTAGGGAGAAACTGCTTGTTAACTTATTGTAGTCGTAAAATGAGGTATTGCAATTTGTGTCTGAAGAACGCATACAATGAATGATTTACTGAAAGTACGTATTTGTAGGTGTAAAACAACGCTTTACTAGATACTGCACAACGGAGTTTGTCGGAATAACGATGTACAGCAGCTAACTAACAGCTAATGTATCCTAACCGTTTTGTAGAAGTTTGCAGCAGTGCCACTTAGAAAATCCCATGGGAATCAACGTCACGACCGCCCATTGAAAACAGCAATGGTTAAACACGCGTGCGCTGAAATTAATTGTACACATACGTTTTGCATTGCCTTTGCGGACATAGTTCAACATGTATGCAGGGAGGAAAAAGAGGGCTGTTATTTTTAGCCCATTGTGCTATTGTTCCCGTGATCGGTGAAAAATGCGTTGCTAGGCGATGAAACAAGACAAGTGAAGCATACTAAGTACCCTAATTATTTTATGTAAATTCCATCTAAAGCTTCATCACAGGACCATTAGCCCACGAGAGAGTGGGTTCTGCATGTTGGTGGAAATTGTTTACACGTATATAGCACACGAGGTGAAATAACAGCATGTTCTGGATAGAATTCTTGTAGCCTACATGCCTACCACTACTGAGTACCTTTATTCTACTATTAATCATTCTATGAAAACTTTTCCTAAGAGAAAAGGTGTGCAATAAATCAAAATAGCTTGTAATTTTCGCTCAAATCGAAATTCAGTAGCAGCTTTCTTGACTTCTGTGGGTTTCACAGCCAACCCACATATCGTTCCTTTATCATCTTCGTAAAGTCTATATATTCACGATATGGTATAGAGTATTCAACAGATGGGGCACCTCGTGCACTGCGACCTATAGAAACCCATTGCGGCTACCAAACCCCAGGAAGAAGGGTTGGAGTGAAGGAACCACAGGAGGCCACAGACCGCAGGAAATTCCCAACATTAGGAAGTTTCTAACATTCCCTGGCCCCAAGACCCGACCCACTACTGGAATCTGCACAGTGAGGGCGATAAACTACCCGTGTAACCAGGCAGCCCTCTACTGTTCACAGGGAATAGTCTTTGTTTGAAGCAAGCGTCCGCATCATCTGTCCAGCACCGCCTCGCGCCGTGCAACTAGAAGTAACCTGAAACATGAGAAGGAACCGAAATGAAAAGGAAGGAAGAAAAATAAATCGTGGAGGATAATAAACTACCCCAGAATTCGCCTAACGACTAGGGAAAATTATAAAAACCCAAGTTCAGAGCGGGTGGTCGATGGGAATATATGTATAACCCGAGACCCTCCGAACGCGAGTCTCATAACTTACCACGGAGCCAACTCGCTCGGTATATTTACGATAATAATGAAGTAGGTATATTGATGTTAAAGAGTAGGATAGGGGATGTAGTTATTGTGCTTCTTCGACTTTACCACTAGTGACATCTATGCTCACTTCCTTATCAGAATTGCGTTAAGATGGATGTCAAAGCAGACGTGGATGAATCCAACAGAAAAATGTGAGCTAAAATCCAACACGTACCAAAGTTGTCCTTGCTACGGTTAAGACCCTGTGTAGGTGATGAGCTATGGTACATTACACATGATGTATGTAATAGTTCTCGCAGGATCATTTGTTAGTGATTAAATCCTTAGATTAAGTACTGCAAATCTATACAAAGAGTTATGAATGGAATATTAAAACAAAAACATCACGCACTTTATGAAGAATTGTTTTCGTGTTTATGTAAAATGTGTGTTTAAAATGTTATGTTATTTACCTTATTAGAATTTTGTTTTATTTCGTTGATGAATATTATGTAACTAAACATACACGATGTTGAATATTGTTTTAATACGTATTTTATGAAATACTTAAACATTCAGGATGTTTGAGTAATATTTAACATGTTGAATATAAACGACAGTTAACATAAATTAGCTAGTATTGGTTGGCAGCGCCATATTGTAAGATAACTGTTTATTACACGTGTCAGAGCGGATTAACGAAGATATCTTGCTAAATTAAGTAAACGCGAAACCACCCAGTCTCGCCCCTTCTATAAGGAGCAAACATTACTTCTATTTCCCGAATATGGCTTAGAATTCTCTCCGCACTGGCTTTGCCATTTATGTACCAACCAAAGTAAACAATTTTTTATAGCACTGTGTGTGCGTCTGAACATAAGCGCGATGAATTCTTTCTAATTACATGAGCCGTTGTTAGGGAAAATAACCGCACCCGGTTATTTCTGATCGTTCGTCTTTTCGGTGTTCGCCTCTCTAAGTCGTTTAATGCTTTCTATTATGAGACACAAGCGGATAACTAAATTTTTATTGCAGCGTTGTTATTCTCATTTTGCGGCAAATTTTAATAGTGACGTTATGAGATTTTTGAGTGTTTTTTGTTTATTTTTATTCATGGCAACTCAATTCTTGGCCGTGTGGGCGGCTGTTAAACTGTGAGCCTTTTCTAATATATACTCTCACGCGTTAGTGTAAAGGGAACAGATATTTTGATGTATGTAAATACTATCATTGCCAGCTTACCCTTATACGCTTTCTGTTTTTGAAGTTCGATTGTAATGGCCACTGTTGGAACATTTCAATATGTCATAGGCATTCAATTATAGTTTTAATTAAGAAGCGCCAAGATAAATGTATATTCTAACTGAGTTTGCAAGTTATTGTATTTTGTTATTTTACAAAGTACATAGAGAATATCGTTAAACGCGGACAGTCTCCTATGAGTAAGTTTACTTTGTTGATTCTTCCTTTGTGGCCTTTCTGAGTATCCGTTCCATACTGTGCCAGCGAAAGCTCCTATTCTGTATTCATACATGAGTATTATATTGTAAGTATATTCAAACGAAGTACGAAATCATAAGTGTCAGTGGATACCACCAGCAGAGAAAACATTGGTCTATATAAAGTTCATGGTTGACACATACAATATGCAGGTGTTTATTGTAAAAAATGATTGGATTTCCAGTACTGTTACCAGAACTTACAGATATGAGAACGGCATTTGTGATAGTCCTGATCAAAAGACAATTCTTAAGTTAGTGGAGAAATTTGAAAACACTGGTTCTTAGACAATGAAAAAAGGAAGCATAATCCTCATGGTGTTACAGTGCTGTGCAGATTGTCATGAGCGATTGCTCTGCTGCTTACAAAAGTAATTACGCCAAGGAGAGCCAAACCGTGGCCACACTGGATGTCAGTAAAGCTGAAGGCCAGGCACATTGGACGTGATGCGGTTTACCGATGAAGCTTGGTTTCAGTCTCAGGCTATATGAACTCTAAAGACGCAAGAATATGGCATCAGAAAATCATTATGTGCATCATGAGTCATCTCCTCACCCAGAATAAAGATGAGTGTGGTGTAAGAATCATTAGACCAATTTTCTTAGAAACTGTAAATACTGATGTGTATAAAAACATTTCACGGAGTTCGTGGAGCAGATAGATATTGAGCTTACAGGGATATTTCCAACAGGACGGTGCCACATCCCATACTTGTAATGAATGCATAGCACACTTAAGCAGCTTATTCAAGAATCGTGCTATCTCTAAAATTGTTGGCCTCAAGATCACCAGATCTCATGTAATCAGTTTTTTTATATAAGGATATCTCAAAGTATCTCACGACGAAACTTTTAGGATCTCCAGAAAAACATAACAGCCGAAATAAACAATATCAACGTAAACATGTTGAGGCATGTATCTAACAACATGGCGAAAAGAAGAAAAACGTGTCACCGGAAGGAGGGGACAGCACATGTTATAAGCGTCTTTATTTCTCCCAGAGCTAACGTCCCATTCGCTCGTATTTGGGTATTCTCCTGTATTATTATTTAGTCACTCAGTAGACTCGTTTAAAAAGTGGGACATCGCTCTGAAACACAGGTAGTAGGACTGGTGTGATCCTTTGTAATGTGTGTTTTGTGTTTTCATTGTGTAGGTGTTTATTAGTGACCTTATCGGCTTTGATTAAATGTTTCTGTATAGAAATATTACAACGAAAGCAACTCAGTTTGTTAATTTGCAGTATTATAATCAGACAAACCATATGTATTGCCCTAAGCACATTTTTGCAACAAATGGAATATATTTCGTGTTCTAAAAAAGAGCTAGTGGTACATTGCTATGACAGCATTTTTACTTTCTATACCGCTTAAATATAGTAAATCGAGATAGTACTGCAATTCTATACCTCAACAATTCTATACCAAGACTACACCGGAAATACACGTTATGCGGCTCCCGGAATCCAATAAAACATTTTTAGAAGAAATATGTGTATGTGTGTGTTTACGCGAACAGCATAAGCCAAAAACAAAAAGTCGGTTAAATACCAAATTTGATATTTCAGTTCAGAAACTTAAAGGATAAGACACGAAGATTTTCAAGAAAATTCCGATAGCCCAGAATACCCTTTATATGGTAAACTTGTCAACTCAAAAATTACTAACGATTTGACTAAAATACCATGTTTAAATTTTTTAAATCTTGAATTTTCCGGGAATAGCCTGTGAAGGCCTCTTTATTCTAAATGACTTTTGCATAATTTGTAAACCGTTAAGAGGAAAAGCCACTATTTATGTCAAATAAACTTTTTGTGGAGTTCAGCATTTCCGAAATATTCCTTATATTGTTTGAATTTTCAAATGCTTATACTTTTCTCAAGTTTTCTCAAGGCGTTATTTTTTTATCGAGGTCATGTAAAAAGGATAGTATTTCAAAGCCACCACAGCTTTTTAAAGATCTGACTGTGATTTTACCTGCAACACTTTGTCTAAATGCGAATTAAACTTTATCTGGATTAACAAGAATTAACTAGAGTAATAAGCTTTTGTAAAAATGGTTTGAAGAGTGAGTAGAGAGAATCATGTAAAATAACACAGCTGTTTAATACTCAGCTGTAATTTGTTACTCCTCTTCACTGTCCACTAAAACCTTTGTGTTAAAGCAATGACGTCCACGATGTGCATAAATTCAAGTAAATTAGAGTAGGTAATCATGGATAGCCTTGTTACACACTTTGATTTTAACTCGGCTTCTTTTAGTTGTTGGTTCAATTTAATCATATTTCCGTTTTATAAGTTGTTATACATTTTATTAGATCAGCCAGATATATTCTATAGTCTGTTAAAATTTAATTTATCTAGTCAGGAAGACAGAAATTCTTGCTAAACAACATTGCTGATTGGTTTAACCAGTTCAGTAGAGTGTAACTAGTGTTGCTGTACATGCTGATGTATGAACAAGGACTGCATGTAATTGGGAGACTTTGCATGAACAAATTTCATAGTATGGTGAGACTGGTCGTTAGGACCTTATATTTGGTAAAATCGTCCTTACGTGTTCTGCATATCTTCAGCAGTAAACTTCGGTTATTGGATATTAATTCTAGAAGCATGTACACAATAAAACAAGTGATGCTCTTAGAAGCTTAGCTACACTAAATACACATATTGAAGCGTACTTTCCTAGTAAGCAGCATTTGGGAAATTGGAAGGTAGAGTTTGTAATTTAAATATAGGTGGGCGTAAAACCAAAGGTCAGTTGTAAAGTTCAGAGGTGAAATAACCCGATACAAAGTCGTTGCGGTTCTCCGTTTTCCTGGTCCTGCTTTTGAAAAAAGTTACTAAATGAACCCTCTTAAGTTGTGGTATCTACGTGCTGTGAGCAAACAAATTCTATTCTCTTATTACGGAATCTTTATAGTGGATTCAACTAACATATTGGTCTACGCTTCTAGATAGTATGAATTGTTAGTCCAATAGAATTTATGGGTGAGAATGTGAGTGGAACAGATTGCTCTATCACTAGTGGCTGGCGAGTAGAGGAAAAAGACTTGAAGCAAAAGCAGCAGATTTGCATATTCCCATGCTTTTCTTCCTCCACATTTTTTTTCTGCTGCGCAAAATTACTCTCAAGACTGTGGGACTACAGAATAGAATTCCGCTGAGGGAATTTTACTTTAAGAAGAAATAGTGGTACATTGATCATTAAGGTATTTGTTCTCGAGCTTTAAAAATCTCTCTCGGTTATTCTTTTGCGTGTTTACTACCTGCATTTAAGCTTTGTTAGGGTGAAAAATAACATGTCCTTTGTCACGAAGAAAATAATAGTTTTAAAAATTGAGGGTAAAGGTATCACAAAATTCAGAATTTTTAAGACTGGTT
Source organism: Deroplatys truncata (assembly GCA_030765065.1). Taxonomy (NCBI): domain Eukaryota; kingdom Metazoa; phylum Arthropoda; class Insecta; order Mantodea; family Mantidae; genus Deroplatys; species Deroplatys truncata. The sequence continues at coordinate 175,694,291 of CM060981.1, forward strand.
TTAATTTGTGCAAGAGCACGTTTCATTTAATGCTTGTGAATGAGAATAAACCATGGAATTCTGTTTGTACATTACCACCCAAGCAGGAAATTTTGCTTAGTTATGGTGACCATTCACTATATTGCTTGCAGTAGTATATACTTCGTTTTTATTTATACACCCTTTCTTAATGAAGAATTACGGCAACCTTCATGAACATCCTCCATCAATATCCAAATAATTATTTTTGTACTCTTAATACATAGGCGTTATAAAACTCTACTACGATTTTTCGTCATATTCTAAATGCATGAAATCTCTTGAGCTCCGCGACAGGGGTAAATATTCTGTCAAAATCTACCTCTGTGGGTAAATAATCTATAATTAAATAGAATAACATTAAAACAAAGAGGTAAAATAAATGTTTTACTCTCGTTATTGAAGGATTTGTCTATTATTATTCGTTTAATTATTTATAACAATAGGATATTTTCAGCCATATTTTCAGTTAGTAGAAGCAGGGTGGAAACTGCGATATCTTTAATGCGAGGACTAGAGGATTTTCAGAAGCTTAGATGGGGCCAAGATTTGTATGTAGAATGACTGTATTTCTTTGTATATCCTTACTCAGAAAGATATAGAAATTAAAATAAATGATTTATAAAGCCCGGGACTTAAAGTGCTTACAATATTGTAAGTAGCCATGGGAATAGGTATGTAATCTCAAAATTAATTTGAGAACGCCTTGTGGTTTACCGATAAAAATGTGAGTTTGGAGAACTTAGTGCCATGTCCACATGCTCAGATGGTCAGAGCAGCGGCACGGAAACCCGAAGGTTCGTGGTTCAAACCTGAGCTATGGCATTTGATTTTTCAGTCCGATTTTCATGTTCCTACTTTACCTACACACGGCATGTGTGAGCGAAATTAAGTTTTTGTAATGTCAAGAACTCCTTAACCCGACCTCATTTAATTTTAGCAACTTTCATGCTTATCGACAACCTTTATTTGCTTACGCGGATATTTTGAATAATGACAAAACCGCTAAGACCGTGCTTTAAATATGTAAGGTTGAGAAACCATAATCAGTTTCTGATTATATCACATTATCCTCATTTAATTTCAGATATGCCTGTGATTTGTTGGAAAATGAGAGCACGAATACTTCAGTCCCTCATAATGTAGTAAAAAATTCTGTTTTTTATATATATGTTTTTATGCAATACTACCATTGAAAACAGTTTGTACTGTATTAAATATCGTCCATAATTAATCATTATGGCAGGCGTGCCAATAACACGAATGACATATTTCCCATATCAACAACATAATAAGGTATTCCAAGTTGTCCTGGTTCATCTGGAGAAGATGAAACCATTTTGTGACTTTTCTCTGAACAACGAAAATGAAAATATATCTAAGAGATCTAAATTTAGAACTACTTAACATACTCTACTATAACAGGCTACACTCAGTCCATACCAGCTGCTTACTTCTCTCCCATGAAAGGAATAAGTGGCTCAACACTTCAACACACCAGTTAATAATAATGCAGGGAGAGAAGTTAACGTCTCATAACGCATGAAAACGCTCTGGCCTTTGTAGGATATATATGCTCAATTATTACATATTTTAATTTCCTATAATTTACAATGATAAGATTGCATAAAAAATTATGGATAACCTTTAATGACACTCGTGAAAATTGTTACAGAAACAAAAGTGAGAGCGACATTCATTCGAACAATTATTATTATTATTATTATTATTATTATTATTATTATTATTATTATTATTATTATTATTATTATTATTATTATTCCCTCCATACATAAATTACTGTTATGGATAGCAATCCCCGTAAGATTAAATAGAACCACATATAATATTTATTTTAACTTCATTTTATTCAGTTGTTTTTGAATGTACAAAAAGCTGAATAAATTTTGCATTAAAAATTTTTAATTTCTAGTGTTACAGTCCAATGGAAATGATAAAGTAGGCTGAATACTGCTGCTGATGTCAATACCGCCACCACCACCACCACCACCACCACCACCACCACCACCACAACCAATAATAATAATAATAATAATAATAATAATAATAATAATAATAATAATAATAATAACATAAAACTTTAAACTTAATCAGTTTGGTGGTTGGTCACGCTCATGGCTGAGTGCATCATTCCTGTTTAAAAGAATATCGCGGTAAAGTTCATAGTTTACCAGGGTAGTAAAGTCGTATTTTTGTTGCATCAAGCTCGGTTTCAACTTCATCGGCGTTTAATCGTGGTAAAATGTTTACCGCTCGCTGGGGAGCGGTTTTTCTAGGAAAACCACAGTAAAGAATCCAAAACGGAACTTAACCATTACATTTATATACTCAGTATTTTCATTCATTTGTACGCAATTAAGAGAGTAATGGAATAGAGAAGGAGTGTTCATATTTGAAAAATTGAACGACGTTTCATTTCGAAGATTCCGGTTTAAAAAGGAAAGGATAAATGCAATTTTAGGTGGAACTGGTGAATAACTCCAGCTCCCTAAAGCAAGGAGAAATCTAGTATCTCCAGAAACAGTCATGTTAGTTTGAGATTTAATGCGAATGGAACATTTCAAGGAATAATTGAGATGTGAGTGATTAAAGACAGAACAACGGAATATCCCATAAACACAGGATTTCATATGCAATTCCTTCGAATCACCTCGCAGCATAAAACTGCCTCTCACACAACTGGAAAAAAGATGCGAACAAAAAGATTTTTCGAAAATCCCCCAACGTCAATCCACCCTTTACAAGGACTGTTTAGCGAAATATTTTATTTTCTTAATAATGCCTCTAACGATTTTAATTAAAATACTACGTATTTAAGGTATGTACATACAAATATATCTTTTCGGGAATATTCTATTGTGAAGTCCTCTTCATTAGGGAAGAATGTTGTATTATTTTAACCAGTGAATTTTAAGAGGCATAAAACGTACTATACAAAAACAGAAAACTTATTTGAAATAAGCTTTTTGTGACATCAGCCATTTCCATATTAGCTTGAATTTGTCAACACTTCTGTGCTTTTTAAAGTCTTATTCAATTACTTCTGCGATATCATCGAAAGAATATGGAGTTTCAAGGCCAGCCTATAGCCACATGCTATTAAACAACTGACTAGCGATTCGGATTCCTCTATCCCCATTTTACCTACCTAAATTGTGTGCTATAATTATTTTTACAAATGTTTATCTCAATTATCAGTAGATAGAAAAATAAGCTTTTGTAAGAACGGTGTATAGAAGTGAGATATATAAAAATAAACGATGGTCGGTAAAGAATAGTGTGTATGTAACACATCAGAATTTTTTCTAAATTTTCACTTTGTCTTTCATGGTAACACCAATCATTTTTTGTTTTCGATTACCAATTTGTGTTTACTTACGACTAAGTAACACGGAACTCTTATAGCTCTACAATTCGGCGCTCTTAATGATTTATCACCTATATTCTTCATTGGCTCCATTGCGAATGTATTTGGAGAGAAAACTATCTGCAAATTGATGAAATACAGGTTAAATGTGGGCTACTAACATTATAACTCTATGCATAAACAGACCAAGCAAGTGACTATTGAAATTAATCTCTGCTTTCTGAATATTACTATGAATTGCTTCGGAGGAGAAAAATAGTGAGAAAATCAGGCGCTACGAAACCGCGGTATGATATTTAAACCAAGGGTTACTAATGGTGCACAGGTTTTATGAATTTACCACGATAAATGTTTAGCTACGGTATCGTAATGCTTATATTTACCGGGATTGATACACCCGGCCATCAGTGCTATATGTTTTCTGTGAATAATATCGCAGGTTTATTATCAAGTTTCAGCTTAGAAATTTAAAATTACGAAATATAAAATATTGTTTAGTATCCCTTCCAGGTCTGTAACCATTCAAATAATGTCATTACCTTTGGTTCTCTTCGTTATATGCCATATTAGTAGTTTGAGGAACCTTTACGAAGTAGGAGGCACTTCAAGATTTTTTCTATTAACCCTTCTTGTCACTTAAACTGACCTTTGTCTACAGGAGTTTAATTCAAACCAAAATTCGAATGCTTCATCACTGCACATTAGAAAACGAAGGAGAAAAATAACAGTAGATTCATTGGCATTATTCCTTGTGCAGTTCACAGATCCAAGAATGTTGCCCCGGGGTGAGATACCAGGAATGTTTATCTGCTCACTTTGATTTGTTTACTACTGCACGCAGTGTTGCCAACCTCGGTGAAATTCCGCATCAAACGGAATGAGGATTAGTTTTTCTGATCGAATTGACACCGTTTACTACTGAGTGATTGCAGTTGAGACAGAATGTGCACGAAATAGTTTTATAATCTGTTAATTTATATAGTGTTTAATTTGACATATAAATGATATGTGTGTATATTGTAAACACCATGTAAACCATTTTTGTATAATGTAATATTTGTCTTATATATAATGTCCCTGTGGAACTGGTTTAGAATGTCTCAAAATCTGCCGTTTGTAGAAAATATGCTATTCGCATGTGCAGGGGAAACCGGGAACTTTTGTGTTAGTCCAGGGTAAGGTTTTATGACCTTATTTGTCGCCGCTCCGGAAGTATGGAGTGAGGAACAGAACGGAAATTTACCAAGAGAAGCCCGGGAAAAAGTCACGTGATATATAAAAACTAGCCAATAAGAATATATACGAATTAAATAATATTTAGCCACGCTGAAAGAACCGCGAAAATTCCTCCAATAAGAAATCCGATCATAAAATTTCAAGTGGGGGTCGTATTCCATAAATAGTCGAGATTTATCCAAAAATCCAAGGAATTGACCTGTAGATGCAGGCGAGGAATCCAGTTGGCGCGCAAATGGTGTTCTTTTGTGCGAACGTGTAAATGTGACCAATCACGTATTAATTAACAATGTATCAGTGATTCTCGAGTCTTATATAGTGATAAGTGAACAGGAACATTGTTCGGTGGTTTTAAAGTGAGAAGCGACAGTAAATTGCAGTTATCCAAACATTTTGATGAGTAGTGAATTCACCTCTTAGCTCCTCGTACCACTATCGAGATCGATGAGCTTATTAGCAATCCTGATAGGCAAATTCCATGCAGAAATCTCCGCTGAGAACCAACTAGCTAGGGTAACAGCGAAAATTACCGTACAATTAAATCAACCAGCTAGGGCAACAAGAGGAAGCCACGTCGGACGGAGAACATAAAGCAGGTACAGTGAATTACCATTACTTCTTCTGTATCGGCCACTGTACCACGTTTAGCTCCAACCCACGTTTAGCGCGAGCATCGAACCCGGGAATGCAACCAACGGCGCAGTCTTCGAAGCATAGAGGCTCGACGACTGACGTGCAGTCCTCTCGCAATCGCAATTGCTTTTGGTTGTCAACTTTACATGTGTGTATAATATGTTTGCATGAAAAAATTGGAAGTATTTATTTAGCACATTCCTGTTGCTAGAATTATTGTATTGCGGAATGACTCAGTTATGTCTATTTTAAGGTACCTTGAAGTTACATAGTTCACAACTGCACCTAAACAGCCAATTTGGTAATAAAATGGTTGCATACCTCGAAGGAAAATGTGTACTTTCATTTTTGACATAAAACCTATAGCTCGTATTTTTCATATTAAATTACTGCCGTCCTCCATTGAAATTGATCTCAAATTATAACGATCTGTACGTAGACTGAAAAAAGATTCCAATGTGTGTATATATATGTGCGTGTGTGTATATAAGTGTGTATACATATATATATATATATATATATATATATATATATATATATATGTATACACACATATATATGAGTCCAAGGAAAAGAGATACACACACACACAAAACAGGCCTGTGAATTGTCATAACTGCGAGATTTTGTGTTTGTCGTTTACGCCTGCTTTAATGATATGCATCTTAGTAGACGAAGGAATGGATAATCAATTATGGCGTAGATGAGCTCCAATGTTTAAAGTTGAGGAGTTCTAAAGCAAAGCAGGAAGACAAAACATCTGTTTTTAACTCTAAGACCTTGAACCCCGGAGCAGCTGGATTCACTAAATCACTAATGAAATTTGCGTGAGAAATGCCGAAGGATCCAAAAATATCTGAAGTGAGGGGGACCTTTGTGTTGTTTAATTGATCCACTTAACCTCACATCTCTCACAGGACATATTTTTTCTCCCTTCCTTTTAATTCTAAGTCCGTGTATTATAACTGCACACCTTTCAACCCAAAAGCGTTAAGAGACTTTTGTAAATTAAAAATTATATATATTTTGTTTTGCGTTTTAGTTATATGATAAGATTGATCCTATCATGTAGGCATAGTAAGAACTTTTGTTTCGCATAATTTTTAAGTCACTTCACTACAGAGAACTTATTGCGGCAGAATGAATTAGGTACATGTGTACACGTGACAATAATTCTTGTTTTCAAAACACAAAAACACGCAAACAATACATTAGTATTAATCATTTTGCTAATAGAAGTTTTATGTGTGTCTATGTAGTTTTGGTCATGAATTTATACCATTCATGCTTTCGAATATAAATGAGCTCCTACATACATGCGAATTGACTTTTGCCTCGCTCTTAGTCCATTCCGTTTACTATACCCAACGAGTTGGTGTAACATTTCCTATTGGAATGCCCAGTGCGACCAGACGCAAGGTGAAACTGCTTTGCTTACGTTGCCACACGGTGGCTTATGCGCAGCGTTAGTTCGCGTATATTCCGGTATGGAGGCAAGTAATGTTTTCTTAAATTTAAATGGAGTTTATCAAAACATAAAATTGCAAAATGCGATGAACAGAAGAGCTTAAGAATTATATCTGAGAGAGCGAAATAAATGAATAATAATAGTAATAAGCGTTCTTTGATTTACTTGTAAGAAAACACTCTTTGATTTTATTTTTATATTATTTGATATTTCGTAATGCAAAGCTTTAAGGTGCTCAAGCATCGCTAGCTTGTGCTATTACCGAGTTTATTCTAAGGTGTACTAACGTAAAACTCGTTAAAACGAAAAGAAATTTTAAGAACAAGCAACATTTGCTGTAAGCAGTGAACGTTATTGTACATAGCATTAATATAAAGCAATAATGCTCGAGTTCATTAACATTAGTTTGTGTTGAAGTTTATTATTAACATAATTTACTTTAATAGAAGTTGTGCAATTTCTTAAGTTTGCGGAAAAATAATTATTTAATTTATTGTGTTGTATGTAATTTGCAATGTTTATTTAACTAAGTGTTTATGAACATCACCGAGTTGTTTTTCCCTCTCAGAGAAATTTTGAATGAAACTGAATTTAAAACTAGAATCCTGTTTATTGGAACATGTTTGAATGTATGTTTTGCGTAGTAATGGTAGAAGAAAGCGTGACAAAATGGATTTGAGTATCATGACATCAAAAAGAATATTTAACCATAATAGCTGGTGGAAACAAAGTTGAAGAAACAATAACATGGCATGTTTTTCTGTTGCCATTCATTACACTGAAGCAACATACCTGACAACAACGCTAAGATGTGAACTGTCGAACGAACGAACGAATACTCCAACGAGTAAATGCCCATTTCCCACGAGAGCGCGTATGAAGATTAGGCTCGACAGTGGTTCAGTATATTCGTTGCTGTTTTTCGAAGAGTTGGGCTCTAAAGAACGAGCGAGCCTCATTATGTACCATATGAAACGAACGAGCAAAAGTTATGTCCTTGATAGCTCTACTATGTAGATCTTTGGTGCTTATGAGAAGGAGACAGTTTATAAGCTAAAAACTTTATGCTAATACTTTTCAGTATGCATACCCTTAAAGTCTACTGTACTAGGACTGTCAATTATCTGGAAATATCTGTTGTTTCTTTTCTTTAGTTTTCAGAAGGAAACAAGGTTGAATTGTCTCTGGACTATACGCAAAGAAGTCGTTCTTCGTAGTCTTGGCGTTTGCAGACAGCACTTGGACCGGTTTTTACTCACCTGTCAGTGATCCTTGTCCTCTATTATTTACGCTCATACCATTATCACCACAGGATTCTTTGTGGTATAATGATTCGAGTGCAAATAACTTGAAGCCAACTGCTTGGGAGTTCTGGTAATCACCTTATTTATATGCTCAGAAAGGAAGTCACTCATAGCAAATGTACCCTTCACCTATAACTAAGTTTACCTATGCATATTTGTGGTTTTCCTCATCTTAATTGTTAAATATATGGTTTACGAAGTTAGCTCGCAAAAATTGTGTAGTTTTCTTTGCTCTCATTGTATTAGCAACAACCCAAATTACTCAATCCGCACTAGGCATAATCAAAAGCTTCTCCGATTAGTATCTTTTTTATTGTATATTTGGATTTCTTTTTGTGCTTCCTTATAGTAAGAACCGCCTGCGCAAGGCAGAAAAAAAAATGAAAGAAAGAACGAAAGAGAAATTCTTTGAATTGGCAAAGAAACCTAAAAATATACAACTCGGTTTACGAGTCTTAGGCTTTACAATTAAGCTACGAACACCCCTAAACATATGACGCTTAACCATTCGGTTCTTTATCACCCGGAACTGTGTTAACACTAAGAGGTAATGTCAAATGCTGCGTGCGCATTTTGATACAACCTTATTGGGATTTATGTTCTTATTCTTTTATCATATCTAGAGTAGAGATATAAAGGAGAATTAAGAATGAGAAATCCGTATCACGTTGAAGATTTTAGCTTCCTGTGTCAGCATTCTTCGTAAATGAGGTGCCTAAACCCTATGAAGAACCTTTTTAATTTCTCTGCCACCTACATAGTAGATAGAGAAGGTATGGCATTTCACCAGAAAAATTGATATCGAGATTTCACAGGAAATATATGTTTTGAGGCACCTGAATCCAGAAAAGTGTTTGTTTGTCTCTGTGAACAACATAATTCAAAAACGAAAATTCGAATAAATGCCAAACTTGGTATTTAGGTTCAGCACCTTACAGAGATGCCATATGAAAATTTTCAAGAAAATGCCCCACCAGAAACCACCCCCTCCATGGAACATTTTATGAATGTTTTGATTTTTTAGAAAATGTCTAACGATTTTGATTAAAATACCATATATTCAAGACAAATAAATTTTATATCTGAATTTTTTGGGGGAATAGCCAGTGGTCTTCCTTATTCGGAAGGAATTTTTAATAATCTCGTATAACTGGTAAATGTTAAGTGATTGACGAAAGCCTACTACACAAAAAGCATAGATCTCTTTAAAGCACATAATTTATTTCAAATAACTTTTTTGTGGCACCAGCCATTTCCAAGATATCCTTATTAATGGTTCGATTTGTTCAATACTTTGTAACTGTTTTCAAGTCCCGTCGATTTACAGTTACTTCTCGCGATTGCATGGAAAAAAGTATTTAAGGCCAACATATAGCATCCAGTTCTTAAACGTGTGACTATTCCGTTTGTGCTGTACGAAATGTGTAACGTAGCTACTATATCTGCAGAAGTTTATCTCGATTAAAATGAAGTAGTAAAAAAACTAACTTCCGTAAGAATAATTTGTATATCACTAATAAACATAGGTAGAGAAAGTTATGTGAATGTAACACATCAGATTCTTTAATCGATTTTCTTTACTCATCTGCACACTAAGAAGCGACTCGAAATGCTACGAGTAATTTTGGAGCAGGGATTTTAGTTTTACCAGCTATTTATCATTTGTATCAATTATGCAGTTAGTCGCAGAAGGATGCACCACATTTGAAAAATTCAAGCTCTTAGATTACCATAACTATCTTGGGAGGGGATACCAATTAATTATTCAGTAAGGCAACAGTTACAGGTAGCAGTTTTATCTGCCGATCAGCAGGTTAATGTAAGGACTACTTCAATGCCCGAACAAAGGTGTAATGTCCTGCGCAGTAGTAGATACTTATAGCACGCGAGTACGGATGGTCTCGGAATAAAGTGCACTAAATTCTTCTAACTGTTACTCTCGGCTCTATGCTCATAAACTGAATTTTCCCCCTTTAAATTTATTTTTACCTTTCTTTATTTTTTTTATTGTTCAGTGAAATTACACATTTCAACTTTAAATTCGAGACTAATTTATTCAATTACATTAGGAAAGTTTACTGTACTCCACTGCATTAGATTATGGCAAAAATGGTGTGGCAAAAGTTGGTAAAACATATACCTGTTTTATGTGAGGAATCTTTGGCAGAACGATAGTTTTCCACTTGGTAGTGAGGCAGTATATTTAACACTTAAATGATTTCAGTCTAATTATATAATATATAAAATGTAATAACAGCTCGCCTTAAAGCAATATGTGTATAAAATGGTATATATAAAAAGTGTATATTACAGTCATTATATATGTTTATATTATTGTCTAATGTGTAATAATGTTATGTGAATGTATTACGTAACTTAATAATGTAGGAGCTGTGAGAATAATAGGTTAAAAGTTGGAAAGTGTGTTGTCCAACACACGGCTTGTGTGAAAGAGCAATTAATTCCAGGTTAAAAGTTGCTAACAATGAGGTAACAATGAGGTAACCTTGAGGCAATAATGAATTATAAAATTTAAATGCTTGTGTGAAAGAACAATTAATTCCAGGTTAAAAGCTGTGAACAATGAGGTAACAATGAGGTAACCTTGAGGCAATAATGAATTATAAAATTTAAATGCTACTGGTAATTCTTGGAGCAACAATAATGTAATTTTTGTGACAGTTTATAAAATAGCCAATCAACAACCAGAAAAAGCTTCAGTTAAATTAAGGTATTCTATTGGAGTAGGATTAGCCAACCAGAAACTGAAATATAGCAAAATTTAAAAATTTATGTCAGTTGCTTGTAGACAGTGCTCATAACTGCACGCGTTGCTTGTAGACAGTGTTCGTAACCGGACGCGAGATGCGTCCTCAAGAAATTTAATACGTATTTTGTGTGAGACAAAATAGTTTACGCGTTAAAAAGTGCAAGTATTTAATAAAAAAAAACAAATCTCACAGCTCTCTCTCTATATCAGTGAAGTGTTATTTAAATCGTGTCAAGCATTAATAAATGGAGTGAAGAAAAATTATATTCTGTGTAAGCGTACATTCTTCAGTCGCACCACTTCCTGCTAAGACATTCATGTCTCTAAAAAAATATAATACTGACGCAGCCGAGGCAAACATGAATATATAATATTTAAAGAAACATTCAAAATTACAAATTTAATATTTCTAAACTTGGAGCAAAACCCTCCGGAAAGTACATTTGGGGTGAAGGCTACCGGAAACTTTGTACCATACGTGCGGTTCCAACTACTTCGTCGAAATATAATACAACTTCTTCAGTAGTTTTAAAGGTTAGATCATTTGACTTGTGTGATAATAGGGGGATAAACTGAGCATTTGTTTTACGGTTCGTATTCATGAACTGGCTTTAGAACTGACATTACTTGAAACCATACGAGATGTGAATAAATGTTGTTTGGCGATACCGTTCAAGCTGCCTTCCATTTAAATGAATGCACAATTGACTACTGTGTACTGTTGACCGTGTGATGCGCTTAAAATTGTCAGTTTATTGAATAATCTGGAGTAATTACGGTCATTGTGGTTTACAGAATAAAAACTCTATTAATACTTTGTTTTTTCTTTAAGTTACTTCTCCATTCAGTAAATCTCACTTTCTAAACGTGTTGCAATATACTATAGAATTCTGACAAATTTTAATGTTATATTTATGAATTAACGATGTAACACATTTTACGTATCCCTAAAGCTTATTTATACTAATTCATTCAGGTAAATGTAGTTAAATGTTGAAAACTTCCAAAAAGTGACTTTATAGTTTATTTGTACAGTCTTATAATTTAGAATTCGCTCTTTAATTCAATATATAATTTATCAGAAGCACAATATTTATATTTTTAAAAACTGATACTGCATCTGCCATTTTTTACTTTGAATTCTGCACCAATTCACAGTAGAAAAATTGTTAACTCCTATACGCTTTGCAGTATAGAGGTAAACTCCAGTTCATATTTTAGAAGTAATTTTGCTCCTCAAATTGCCACTACTGTTACTGTGCTCAAGTGCTGTGGTCTCTTTCTTTGTGAGTTTTTTTCTCCATTTTTATTTTAAATAGCTTTTTCCATAAATGACGTTTTCATGTATAAATGACCCGTTTTTTCAGACACCTTTCTAAGGACACCTAAATAAAGTTTTAGTATGATAAATACAACCGTTTAAGTGCTTTTAGGATCTACTTTAGTGTTAATAGTAATTTCGGTTATCTAAAATAATAATTGGTGATAATTTTAATCAAAGAATGGTATAGTTAAAAAATTCTTCATTAATAAAAAAACTCAATGGACAAAAGTAGATTGCGAATTTAGAAAGTATGCATATAGATCTTGTAAAAAGTTCAGTCTGATATCTAAAATATTTTCTGAGATAATGTATCATGAGTTTAGCATTTAACATTGGTGGGATAGGGGTATTAACTTTCCTTAAAGGAACAAGATACCATTGAGCCTCATGTAATTCGCAACATGCTTGCTACTTTCCAGCTATCCGGTCTCCAGCATAAATATATTTTTAAATGTTTATACACTGTAAACCATATTCGGGGCAACCAAATGCTGTTGTTTAAATACTGTTCAGAACTACAAAACTCCTTTGCAATTTTTTTATGAATTTAACCTACATACGAGTATATCGCAAGAGGTCATTTATGGCATGCCTTTGCAAGTGAATTTATGTATGCAGAACCAGCAAGTATGAAAGCACTAAATTTGATACTTTTTATTTTGATTAAAATTAACCCTTAAGTTTATCCTTATTTCAGAAGTGGAGTTGAAATAGAGTTTATCTTTAGCTCTATGTGAAATAAAATCGCCTTAAACGTTGTTTTTCCACACAACTTTTGTTTAAGTTCTTGGCGTTTTAGTCAGTTTTCAAAAATTTAAGAAGTAAATCTGCAATTTCGAATTAAATTATCTAAATTGCCTGGTAGAAATATATATATATATACAAACAACACGGTAAGTATTCAATAACCACTAACATTGACAGTTCTTCTGTTATGATCTTGGTCTGAAAATAATTTATATAATCCTAGCAGACTGAAAACAATTTGCTGCAAGATCTAAGTTTCGTCTAAGATTACATCAACAAGAACTCAACAACATGAATACCAGTTACCACGCAAAAATATAAAATTTTTAAACTTGAAAAATAAAAAATGCAGTCAAATTATTTGACGCAATGAACGAAAAATGTTTTCTTACTGTATGAATGGCCTGTTAGTTGTCTGGCAGAACAAAAACAACGCTATAGAATTTTTAATATTTGTGCAATAACTTGGAAAAGTAAAATATATATGATTTTACAGTTGCTTTCCAGAGTAAACACGATATTATATGCAAGGGTGAAAAGCTTCATCATTGCTTAAAAGGAATAAGGAAGAATAACTTACAAATACTGCTGTGGTTGCTTGATAAGTTGAGAATAAATACTATGTAATTGCTTGGCACTATGAAACCAAATTACTATGTGCAAAGATTAAAGCTTGGCCAAGATGAGTGCAGGTTATTTTCTGAATCTGTACATACCTCTGTAGTTCTTTGTACAAATAAAAGTAAAGTAAGTGCTTTAAAATTACTTAGCGGAATAAACACAGTTAACTACGTGCAAAAATAAAGCTTCTATAATTTCTGGATACAAGCTACTGCCTGAACCTACAATTGCTTAAGCGGAGAGTAAATGTGTGATATTTCTTGGTATCATGAACTGAGTTTACTGTATGCAAGAACAAAGCCTGACAAAGCTGACGACAACTTATTTTCTGAACCTCTAAATTTTTCTATAATTGATTAATAAGCTGAGAGTAAATTCCTGGTACAGTGAACGGAATTTTCTCCATGTAAGAATGAAGTTTCTATAAATACTTGACCAAGATAAATAAAATTTAGCTTCAAAAACTGTGAACACTTCTTAATCCCATGAATAAATGAAAGCATATGGTTTTAAATACATAGCACAATGAACAAACTTAACTATATGCAAGGACAAAGTTTCTGTAATTGCTGGTTATAAATTACTTTTTGAAACTGTAACTGCTTCTGTAAATGCTTTCCTGGTACAATGGGCTGAAGTTACTGTATGCAAGAATAAAGCTTTATGTAAATGCTTAACTACATTAGGTGCAGGTTATTTTCTAAACCTGTAAATACTTCTCAAATAGCTTGGTTGAACGAAATTAAATGTTGTATAACTACTTAGCACAGTGAACACCATTTGCTTATATGGAAGGATAAAACTTCTATAATTGCTGAATATAAGTTCACTTTCTGAACCTATAAATAGCTCTATGACTGGTCAACAAGCTGAAAGTAATGCTGATAATTACATGGATTAAACTGAAATTACTGTATATTAGAATAAGGCCTTGGCAAAGAGAGAACCCGGTTACTTCATATAATTACTACTATAATTGCTTGGCTAGATGAGATGCTAGGTTCAAAATTAATTGGCAAGGAGCACACAAATTACGGTCTGTAAAAGTGAAAATTTATGTAATTACTTGACGAATTGACCGAAAAATGATTGTAACAAAGTGTCTACAGTTTGGAAATTGGTATGAGTTATTCCGACCAACCAGAGATCTCATTCTACAAATGCTTTGAAAAATGAGAGTAAATGACTCTCATTACTTCAACGTGAATATAAATTACTGTTACACTATATCGGCCTTAACCAGATATAAAATATATTGCACTAACATCAAAGGAGAGTTTAAGATAAGCTGAGGACAGTTTATATGAATGGATCCCAATTACCTTCAGTCTTTTGAATTTTCACAAGACTAACCAATACAACTTCATATGTATCATCCCTTTAGCATAAAATTACTCTGAACCTACTAACTAAATCTTACGAAAACAACCCACAAGCCGGGCAAGTCTCGGAGTAACCATCAGTAAATTTCGACAATGAAATGTAAAACACAACGAAATCACATGGAAAATGGATAATAAACTTGGCCAAGACATCCACCCATCAAGCAAAATTTCACCGCCAAAAGGCAACTGTTAAGTGCTCGGGTCATCACCCAGCTAAAACCTCACATGCTACTTTACACAACTATGCGGCAAGTAAAACAAACTTAACAAACTTCAGGAAAGGGCGTAGGCAGCAAACGTGCCTCTGTCGCAATTTTTACTGACAAAATAGTACAAACCAAAAGGTAACAAAGGATGCAGCTGAGGAATACTGTTCTGGTATAGTTAGATTGGGTCATACTTGTTGAAATTTCAGTTTAGATTCTCAAAAAATATATTACACTAAACTTGTCTCAAAAATAGAAATTTAATGTGAAGGAATGCGTTAATTCACTGAACCGGAATCAAATTTTGTTCCCAATAGATTCTAAATACTGGATGAAAATCATTTTCGTCAGAGAAGAAAAATTCATAGACTGAAATACTTTAATGAGCTAAATCCTTCCAGAATGTTGTAATCTATAGCAAAAGTATCAACTACAACCGGAGTAGTCTGACAGATATACATTTATTTCTTACTTTCTTTCTTTCTTGCTTTTATTATATACCTTTTTTAATATTTATCAGGTTCACTCAGTATTGTTGAGAAATAATAATTTAGTAGTTTGTTACCAATCCATCATACATATGAAATGAAACTTTAATGAGGGATAACTGCACATATATATTGATAGCGCTGTGGCTTTTAAAAAAGCATATTTGTTACATCCACAGAGCTGTATAATCTAAAGCTCCTAACACAGATTTAGTACAGGTGGCTATGTATGAACTCTTTTGCCATTTAGGAATGTTTAAGTGCAGCACTGATTAAAAGAAAGGCACAAGGTAGCTAAAGAAATATTGTTAAGATAAAAATGAAACACAGGTAAAAACAATGGAAGTGGATCCCGCGCACCATGTTAGGAGGGCGGAGCCTAGACCAGGGATGCTGGCAGCGTCGGAGTCTTGCGTCTCGACCATTCATCTCGACTACCTTGCTATTTATACGACATACCTACACTCGATTCTTTTCCCCTTCGTTCAGAGCTATTTTAACAATGGAACATCGGAAAAGTGCAGACGGTTTCCCGGGCAAAGGGCTGCACGAACTGCCTTAACGACTGTGACGCAAGTTCTTTGCCAGTGCATCTTTCAAAACACAACGTATATCAATCTTGCCTATGGTACGCATTGTAGGTATTCACTCTTAGGTGATCTAATGAATGAGTGCATTTTCAAAACAGAAGTAAGACCAGTTTAATTGCCAATGTCCGGAATGATTTGAATGAAATCAAATTCAAAATAATGAGGCAATTTCGATAACTTTTCTGCCCTTTGCTTTGTTCCAGCAGAATGTAAATGTCAATCACTAACCCATCTTTAAATTATGTTTTACTTATGATATCCGTCCAGCCTATTTCTTTGATTTGCTGAGTTTTAAAGTTGTTATGTGGACAGGTAACCGACCTGTCGCTAAACACCAAAACTGGAACACCAGGTACTCTTTTGTCAGGGTTACCGTACCTTAGCCAGGATGATCCAGTTTTAACGCGCCAGGTACTGGCACGCACCCCTCCCCTTCAAAGAGTAGGATATGTGAAAATACCTATTAATAAAACCAAGGTTATGGCAATGAAAGGGAAACATAGCGTAAGATCCAAAATAATCATAAATGGTGTTAAAGTGGAACAAGTTAATAGGTTTAAATATTTGGGAAGTGACATCTCAGTGTATAATACAAATCAAGGAATGGAAATATATTGCAATCAATGGATGTATTAAAACATATCTGCGAAAAACAACGAGGAAAGATATAAAATTATGGCTACTTAACGTGGTATCAAAGCTATTTTATGGAAGCGAAATCGTGGTTAGAGCAACTCCAATGAAATCCTTTGATGTCGGAAGAAGCTATAAAATCCCAATCCCTGAATTTGGAAGAAAGAAGACATCATATTTGTGCCGAAAATAGGAAAGTGTCTGCGAAACTTGCCACTTGGTGTCATTTTGCTTCTATATCACATACCTAGTAGGTAGCGAAGGTATTGAATTCTACCCAAAATTTCGATACCGAGATTTTACCGGAAATATACGTTTTGAAGCCTCCTGAATACTTTTTAGAAAAGGATCCACGTGTGTGTGTGCGTAAACAGTATAACTCAAATAAGAAACGTCGGATGAATACCAAATTTCATATTTAAGGAAGGACCGAAGTATTATTTTGGCCATTTTGGTAAAAAAATGTTTTTTATTTTTTATTTTGGTGGCTATCGTATGCCATACATCAAACTACATATCTGCGAAGTTTTATCCTCTAGGGAGGATATTACATACGTTTGGACAATATTTTTAAAGCGTTGCGCCATTAAAATTACTCTCTGCCCTGGTAAATAACGCACCATTTTCTCAAATTCAGCTTTTTTGTTTTCCAGTGATCTATCTTTTCCCACAAAAGTATAGCTAGAGGTCTGAAAGTTTGCCACAGTGCACTTCATATGTTGGTAATAGAATAACCAAGTAGAATTTTGATACAGTCAGAGATTGTTTAAAATAAATAATTAGCATAATCATTTGCTGTTTTTATGACTTTTCACATTTTGAGCAGCCATAAAGTGTACTTTTAAAGAAAAGCTGTCCGCTATATGAAATTTCCATCAGACCATTTTTATAAAGGTATTAAATAATTTAGTTCTAGAAAATGACACGTATAGTTCAATGTCTGTCGGAGGAAGTAGATTTTGATTATAGTAATAAAATTAATATAAATTACTTAATATCTCAAGAATTAAATTACATATAGAAATGAAATTATGTATAGACACTTACTTAGTTGCAAGTAACGCCTATGAAAAACTTGCTATAGCTCAAATGCTTTAGAAAATCACTTTTAATATTTTGGGTCTCTGCAGGTTCAATATCTCCCAAAGACGCGACATGGAGTTTTCCAAGAGAGCTTCCGATTACATGGAACCCTTTTAGAAACCTTTGATTTTTTAAAACAAAAAAAGGGTTTTTATTCAAATACCATAAATTGTGTGTCCCAGAGTGCCTGTATCAGCCGTTTTTGTCCAAAACAATAGGATACTTATTGTTCGCAAAAACAATTTGATAATTAAAACCTATGTAAAGATCGGATTGGTGGTATTTCAATTTCCGGAACAAATCGGAAGTAGGGGTACTTGTGGTCACTTTGAAATTTTAAATGGGAACATGGATTGTTTAAGATATCATTCGAGAGTATTTTTAAGATGAAACTACCTTTACCAAATCTTTTTTTTTCTTCTATCTTCTAATGTTTACTCATAAATGAACGATAGACTTCCTGTTCAAATTTTGTACCAGTTACTTGAAAGTGTTCCTCTGACTGTACGGTTACCGAAGTGGCTTCAAGAGAATGGCTATACGGCTCACTTTTCACTTAGGGCTCGGCAAGTTCTTGATCAGTTTTTTCATGAACGTGGATTAGAGCGAAGAGATCCAGTGCGTTGTCCGGCCCGATTTCCTGACTTAACGCCAAACTATGGGGAGAATTAAGTGCATTGTCTACCAGGTGCACCTACAACTAGACAAGATATAAAAGAAAGAATTCGACCAGCCTGTCGGTTCTCGGTAGTTGTGAACTTATCTGTACCATTAATTATGTAAGGAGAATCACAGCGTTATGTAGCACAGGGTGGTGGACATTTTGAACAATTAGAGTGAGTGTTCACAATCATTGCCATAGGTAGTGAAGCAATAAGATCCGCCCGAAAAGAAACAATAATAATAAGAAGAAAGAAGAATAAATATAATATAAAGGATTACGAAAGGGGGAATAAAAACCATAACAACTGAGATTAAGAAAAGAATAGAACCTAATAAATAAAATGAAGTTAAATAAAATAAAATATATGAAAATAAAATGTGTGAAATCGCGTATTTCAGATCAAGGAGAGCCTAGCAAAAACTGCGAAAATGGGAAATGTTTCACGAGCAAACAGACGAAGCCATTAGCGAGCACTTAAGCTACATAGAATTTGTGAAGCCCACAGGAAACGAATACAACAGACGGGAAGTCAGATGCAGTCATCCGCACAGAAAAGGAAATCAAGCGAAGATAAGACATTAATGTAAATAGGAAGTGAAATTTATAAAATCGACCAACGAGAAGTTATAAAAGTCACATACATAGAAAAAAGGTGAAACGAAAATAGAAATTAGGCGCAGACTAGAAAATTATCTATGATGGGAGAGGAGATTGAGACGTGGGTAACATGAATCACTTCGTGTCGAGCAGTGGATCAGACTTCTTGTACAATTTTGTGCCAAGCTAGTGTCGGGGGAATCGCATCATTCCGTGGGCGAATAGGCGTGCGGAAATAGATATAAATTCATGGCGACGAAAACAGTAACTTTAGAGTTTCTATCTTCAGAAGGGGAATGGAAAGAGAGAAACACGCGAATGTAAGTTACGAATTGTAGACGGGATCGTCTTGTGTGACGGGGATTCGGGAAGAGAATCAAACAGTGTGGATTATCAAGTAAAGGGGCTAGTGAAGGAGAAATTCATGTGTTATTAACCTCCTGTCCACACTTCCTGAGAGAAGATCTCATAACCCAACCAGCAATTAATCCTCTACCTTGAGTTTCCGGCAAAGGAAACCCTTCCCTGAATCAGAAACCCGCCACCAGGTCAAACGACCATAAACCGTTCCCACTACAGTAGGTACATCATTTCTCAGAAGATGTCATTAATTTGTTTGCTTTTGTCTTTCATTTGTGAGTAAACATTAGAAGATAAAAAAGAAGTTTGGGTAAAAGTCGTTTCATTTAAATAGCACTATCCAACGATTCCTTAAACAATCCATGTTCCCATTTAAAATTTCAAAGTTAACACGAGTACCCCCATTACCGGTTTGTTCCGTACATGGCAAATATCACCAATCGATTCTTTACATAGGTTTCGGTTATCAAATTGTTTTAGCGAACAAGTATCATGTGGTTTTAGAGAAAAACGGCTGAGAGAGTATTTTGGGACACCCGGTATTTAAGATATTCACATGACAAATAAGCTCTATCTCTTGAATTTTCTGGAAATAACCTGTAAATTCTACTTATATAAGGACCATTTTTTATAACGGTAGATAAACCTTAAGAGAGAGACAAAAATTTACTGTACACAAATATAGGTCTGATTAAAACGAACAATTTATTTCAAATAACTTTTCTGTGGTGTCAACCATTTTCCGAAACATCCATTAATAAGTGTTACAGTTGTTCAATACTTTGTAATTTTTTAAAGGCCCTGTCACTGGCCATTGTGTATCGCGATGTCATGGCTAGAGTAAGGAATTTTAAAGCAATTTTAGCCTCTTTAGAACACCTGACTCTATCCTCTATCCCTCTTGTACCTACAATGAAATGTATAATGAAACCTTATCTGCACATTTTATCTCGATTAACGTGAAGCAGATAGAAAAATAATCTTGAATAAAAATACTTAGTAGGAACTATATGAAAATAAATTATATTGGATAGAGAAACCCATGTGAATATAACATTAGATTTATTTCACGCACCTTAAATCTGGTGCTAATATCAATATTTATCCACATTTCACCAAGGTTTTGGAAACAACTTAGCAAGACATGGGCCATTTATTTATTTCACTTACAGTGTTTTCTAAACATTGTTTTACTTTACATGTTGCACGAGCTTCAGCATCAAAACCTTAAATTTGGGGACTAAGAAGTTGGGAGAAAAGTCAGAGACAAACACTTACATACCCAACGTAGCTTATTTCAAACATTGAACTGAAAATATTATTTGTTTCTAAGTACAATTAGTTAAACACATTCTAAATTTAAATGAAGCAAGAAAATGTGCATTTCCTTGTAATACATAGAATATTTGTATTCCAATCAAACAGAATTTAAAAATTATAAAATATTGGTTTTTAAAATGATGGTGCATAGATATTACTCGATATTTGTGATATTCTATACTGTACCAGATTTACTTTTTCAGCAACAGCAATGATATTCTCTACCAAAAATATGAGTGGATATTTGTAGATGAACTAAGTACATTCAATTGAGATTAAAATGTGAACTTTGTGGTTCGTATGTCGTCTGTTAGTGTTGGAGAAGTGGGCTATAAATACTTCAGGTGATCCTTTCTATAAGGTAACGAACACTTGGGTGCGAGTAAGTGGCCCATTCCCATAGATTGCAACGATTTTTACTTTCTCTATTAGATACTTACAATAAATAGAGAAGGTATTGTATTTCCCAAAAATTCCATGTGGAGATTTTATCAGAAATACATGTTTTGAGACCCCTTTGAATTAAATAAGAACAGCTTTATAAAAAACTCGTCTCTCTTTCTCTTGTGGTGTGTGTGTGTGTGTGTGTGTGTGTGTGTGTGTGTGCGTGCGTGTGCGTGTGCGTGTAAATGTGTGAACGGCATTACTCGAAAACGAAATGCCGGATAAATAAAAAACTTGGTATTTAAGTACAGTGTCCCCCAAAGATATGGTACGAAGATTTTAAATATATCCCGCGCCCTAAGCTACCTCTTACGTTGAAAAGCTTTCAAAATTGCTGATTTTTATCAAAATGACTAAGGTTTTAATTAAAATGATTTATATTTATGATATTTTCATGACAAATAGCATTTGTATCTTGAATTTTTTGAGAATAGCTCTTGAATTGCCCTTCATTCGTGAGGAATTTTACATAATTTCGTATAACGGTTAACCATAAGATATAGACAAACACTTACTGTACAACAAACGTAGGTCTGTTTAAAACACAATTTATTTCTAATAAGCTTCTCTGTGACATGTGCTTTATCCGACATACCCGTTATGATTTGAATTTTTCATTATTTTTGTAATTTTTGAAGCGCTGCCGCTATTGGTATCTAGCGATGTCATGGAAAGAGTGTGAAATTGAGCAACAATATTTGGGCGGGGATTATTGGCGACCGCCTACTTGGAGGAGTTGTTCTTCCACAACGCCTGAACGGCGAAACATATCTGGACTTCCTGCAAACGACATGCTGGAGAATGTGCCCTTGGCAATACACAAGCAATATAACTGCAGTGATGGAGTCCACACTTGGTATTAATGTTCACCGACACCTCAACATCTTCCCCAGACGTTGGATAGGACGTGAGGGCCCTGCTGCATGGCCTGCTCGATTCCTGTATTTTTGCTTGTGGGGGCACTTGAAAAGCATTGTGTACGGTGAGTCTGTTCCTGATGTTCAGACCCTTCAACAAACGTGCTCACGTAGCCTATGACGATACTCGGACACAGCCCGGAACATTCGCACGAGTGAGGCAATCCAGGATGAGACGTGTAAACGTGTGCATTGCATCCCATGGAGGCCACTTTGAACATATGCTGTGACAAAGATGGGATTCAGGCCATGTACTGTGTGCTAGAGCTCTGTTTGATGCCGTTCTTCAGTGCCATCTACCGTGAAAACTATGCATTTCCGGACACAAGGTAATGTGAAGTTTTGTGCTTCATTTCCAGTCAGGAATCACCCCCGGACTTTGTCGGTGGGCTTCAAACTCCTTCTGTAGAGCCATATGACTATCAATTCTTTCTGTATCCCCATGCGCCTACAACGAAATATTAACAAAATGTTTCCGCAAATGTTTATTTCGTTTAGCATGAAGTAGATAGAAAAGTAAGCCTTCGTAGAAATAGCTTGTAGTAGCCTCAAAAAATTACACGATATTAGATAGAATGCGTTGAATATAACACATCAATTTCTGTCTTTGTTTATTTATTTATTTCAAAATGTTCTTATTTACGTGATCAACACAGGATTTCATCTAGCACTTTCATCTCTCTATGACAACAGGTTCGGAACAAATTTTAAGGAACGATTTAGCGATGTTGAAACTAAGAAAGGATCAGAAATGTCCGTTGTCCATGAATTCACTCTAATTGGCGCGAACGCCTAGCCCGATGTAATGTTATTAGAGGCCCTATCTTGCAGAGGGAGATGTTCATGAGAAATAAGTTACTGGTAGCATTAAAAGGCACGGCAGCCATAATATGTTAAAAGTTTCGTTTGAAGTAGGTATACAAATACAGTATAAAATTATTGCTACCAGCGAAGAGGCATGCAGGGTGCACAAATGATTAAGAAAATGGATGTGATGGAATTAACGTCATTCTCATTAATATTGTCATGAATATTAACAACTTCTGTTACTCATAAGCAAGGGCATACAGAATCCCTTGGCAGTGATAGCCTCCTCTCATCTTAGGAAGCATAAGCAACTTGTCAATCAGGAGGTTCGAATTTTGCAAGAGGGGGGCAGAAAGATGGAGAGAGAGAGAGAGTAACTACATTTTTCATTACCAACCTAAATCGCCCCGTTCCTACAAATGCAACTTTTCTGCACACAGATTTACATCATAACGTTTAAATTACCTCACAAATAATTATTCATGGTTGCTAATACTGATGAATGTGCTGGTTATTCTTTGCTTTTCCGCCTTTATGAGAACTGTTCATACAACTATGTAACAGTGGGATGGTCACCATTATGCGGTGTGGCAGCGTTGTGTTGGAACGTATAGGGAAAATTCTCTTGTTCATATTCGTAAATCCTTCAGCATTAGATTACTTTCAATGTAAAAAGATTCAACGACTGATTTTTACCCATATATCACACCAAACCAACCATTTCCTGTCCTTCGCATTCTGTACTGATGCATCAAGATGAGGTTGGTATCGCTTCGCATTCAGCAGTATTCTGATATGTGTAAAGGGATTTTAGAAGACCTACAGCTATCAGGTACGATTTTAATGGTCTTCCAACAGTATCGGGAAACACCGTCCTTTTAGCTCAGTCTACTCTGCACATTACTGTCATCCAGGACGGAGCTAGGCGCAGCACACTTCCAGTTATTTTAAATTTACATAGGATTCAGAATCGCTTTTGACCTCGGTAATGAAAAAAAATTCAATATCCGTACTTTCTTGCTGTACAATAATGACTACTGGAAGCAGAAATGGTGAAGGAATTAAGGTCACGACAATTATTGCTTCTATCACTTGTATCATGTAGAAATTTAGGTTATCAATTGTCCTGCTGGCGTGGTGAGGAAATGTTACAATTAATTATTTCAAAAAATGAATAATCACATCAAATGATAAGAATATCCTTTATTCATATAAGTAATCTACTGAGCAAAATTCTTAAACATTGAAGAGTTTGTGCTTTTATATTATGAACGAAAAAAAAACATACATTGTCTTAAAGAAACGCTAAATTAATTTATACGCATTATGACTTTGTCCAGTTTTTAACTGTCACTTCAAAGTTCTTAGTGTCACTTCATAAATGTGATCTGGTTCAACTTTTCGTTGTGATTTCCTTAATTTTCACTATCACTTCATTTTATTCGTGACGTAGTGGCATACTGAAATACGCACGACGAGCCTCTTGTTCCGGACGGTTCACTCTCTTGGGAGTCGATCACAAGACTTTCCAATCTCCTGCAGTAGCAGCACTCACTGCACGTCATAGCAGTCATCACAATCTCTCTCGGAGAACAGCACTTTTTGTCGCACCAGAAACGCACTCGCTGACTCACTCACTAACTGATTGACCTTCGCTAGAGCGCTCATTTACGTAGCAGATGTTTAAAGTTTCAGAACGTTCTAGAAGGGGAAACTCCAGAAGCCTCTGGTTATCTTATGATAGTGTTACTGATGTTTACGCTGGGTAAGCAACCTACTTTCCCTGTGTAGCTCTCTACAGTCCGGTGCCGACCTCCCGATGACCTTTGGCCATAGCCGCTGCGTTACAGTGTTTAGGAAAAAGAAAAAAAAGTCGCCAGTAAGACCATTATTACATATTTGAACGAAAATAGCAAACAACAGTAATTACAACAGAAGTGAAATTAGTGCATAGTTAAAGAAATGTGAGGCATAAAGAGAACCTTAATACATTTATAACAAATAAGAGAAAACAACGAATGAAGAAAAGAGCCGATAAAAGAATAGGAAGAAAAACGATAGGGGAAGTTTAAGAAAGAGTAACATGAAAGAAAGACAACAATCAAATCTATATAAAGAGGAAATAAGGTGTAAAACATTAATAATAAAAGGCTAAGGAAGGCCAGGAAATTAAGGGGCAAAAGTAATATAAGTAATAAGAAAAGAATATTTACGAAGCACCAAACACAACTAAAACGTGTTCGTGTATAACATTTTTCGTGTTAAGGAGAGTAATTTTTCACTTAAAATGGTAACTTACATAAGAACGCTGCAGTAAATTTATATAAACACACAACCTTAATAACACAGAAACAAGTCTCCATATCAGCTGTACGTTTTTCTTCTCGCACAATAATTCTTCCCGAGCATAATGAGTTCTAAATTTCAGTTAACTTCACACGCAGTTGTTTCCTAGCTTCCTCAAGCTCTTCCCCAACCCTGCTACGTCAAGACGACAAGGCTGTTTCATAAGTAAGGGTATCATTCTTTGTTTTAACCGAATACTGTTATATGTTATTTAACAATAATGTACTTCAACGTAATATCCGAATAGCGCCACAATCATTGCGCCATCACTCCCTGTCTATAATACTTGGATTTTAAGGAAATCCATGTGTGAAAAGGACCTACATTCGTTTTCCAGAATTCATAAATATCTATAAACGTATTTTAGTTCTATGTAGCTACGACATTTTAAAGCATATTGTATAGACACTTAAATGACTGATTATAAGCCTAGATTCCTATAAAATTTTAGTAAAAAAAAAGAGATGAGTTTTGCCTACATAAATGCAAATAAGGCATTCAAGAGTGTCTTCAGGAATGTTCAAATTCTAAATAAGTTGCAGAGGAGCAGAAAGAGACGAAGGAGGGCCTTTGCACAAAGTGCTTTTTAAACAGATAGAAACAGTGTTATTCTAGCGTTATAATTTTTAACTCTCTTTTCTCAGGTTTTCATCTGGCGACACATTCTTGTTTTCAGATTATTCCACGCAATGTACTTTTCGGCATAAATAAATAAGTAACAGGATAAAAGTTATCTATATATACATTTGTTGATATAGTTGTGGCGTTATTAAATAACAATATTCATATTGTGTAAATTAAGCAAAAATGGAAGTTTCATATTTAAGATTTATTGTCTAACAAATTAGTGTAATAATTACAAATTCCGTCAAAATGGGTTAATAAACTATTAAATATTTTAACTATAAAATATTAATTCAAAAAGCATTATCGCATTATGTTGAGGAATGTTTCAAAACAGTAAAAAAAAAAAACGTAATAAACCTTATGCGTTATACTCACATGACTTTCTCTACCCACCCTTCCACAAACTATTCTCAAAATGCTTATTCTTCCATCCCCATTGTGCTAATGGAGATACATTTGCAGGTACAAGAAGAATACAGTGGACTTAGGGGAGAGACAAATCTATCTTAAAACCATAGAAAAAAAGAATAGTGATTTACCAGATGGAAAAAAGAATATCTCATTTGGCCGATTCAAATTAACAATAGAGAATATTTTGGAAATGATTAATGCCTCAAAAATATATATTACATAAATTGTGTGCTTTAATGAGATATAGATTTTTTGTGTCGTAATGTTTTGTCTGTCTCTTGCGGTTTACAAGTTACGGTTTTCGTATACATTCCGAATGAAGACTTCACAGGCTATTCAGAGAAAATTATAGTAGCATTTCATTGTCACGAAAATGTCTTAAACATAACTTATTTAAGTCAAAATCATTGGAGCTATTTTTGAGAAGCTCATAAACAACAAACGTTTTTGCTTGTAAAAGTAGTTTATTGTAAATCTTGGTATCGCATCATTGGAAGATGCTGAACTTAAATACCAAGCTTGGTAATTTACCAACTGTTCTTTTTTAAGTTTTGCTGTTCACATAGGTACGTATTCACGGATCGTTTTATAATAATTCTTTTTATTTAATAACCTCAAAACGTGTATTTCCAGTAATCTCAATATCGAATTTTTTGCAACACTTACTCTACTAGTATAGGTAAGTAGTAGAGAAAGTAAAAATATCTCTGGAATTAATTTTAAAATATGCATGAAATTTTATGTAGAGATTATGCATTAAACCCTTATTGTTGTAATAACATTCCAAATAAATTGATCTCAATTGTATATTTTAGAGAACGCACAAATGGGTGTACTTAAGTCTCAATGTTTTAGAGAAAAGTCATGTTCTGTTGCTCATATTCATAATATATGAGGTGGAGTTGTATGGGATGAGATAATTTTATACACAGACAAGCAGAAGCTGTAATTCTATAAGAGGCCCTTAACAGTTTAAAGAACAAACGTTCTTCGCAAACCTGATGACATCATGGTTTAAATATGAGACAATTAAAGCAAGCTTTTTTTAAGTGTATAACAAAACGGAAGCTGGTTTACATATTTTGTTATTTTCGCTTTCTTCCATAAGAGTCCCATTTCTCCACATTTAGAACTTTTAATTTTATATAAGCGTAAATTACAAGAGTTAATCGATTGCGACTAAACTAATGTTTGCCTGATCCTTCGTGTTCGCAAAGATTGTGTCGTATATTATGGGCAGCGTTCACTTTATTTCTGAACTCCTTTATTAAATGTTTAAGGCGGATAGATTAGTCATCATAATCTTCCAAACTTTAGGCCAAACGGCCTATTACTGTCTTGTTTTCTGTACACTTTTTGTGTTTTTTTCCCTCTCTCAGTAAATATAATAAGATTCCTTTTGGAAATATGCTATTACTCATTCTACTGACGTGATTGTTACGGTTTTCTTGAACACCAAATATGTTTCATCACAGAACTTATCTTGAGTTCTTTCATGACGTCTTCATTTCGTTTGTGGTCAAATGTGTATGCACTCCAGCCTTCTCATGAATTTTATCTCACATGCTGTGTTTTTACTAACGTCATAAGCTCTTAAGGCCCATCTTCACTTCCATAAGAAAGGAAGGGTATTTTAATGTCAGATAAGCGTATATAATATGTCTTTGAACACATTTATTTTGCTTGTTTTAGTGTATTTGTTGATATTCTGGGAAATGTTATCCTTATCATGTTAGTTATAGTTTATTGTATTATACGTATAGGTAAAATCGTGTTTTTGCATTTTTCTGAATAATTAGATAAATATATTCATGTTATATCCGATAATAATACGTTTATATCAGTGTGAATAAGCACTTTTATCTTGAATCTTAGATATAGGGTGAACTTTTTGTTGCTTTTATATTTGATAGTTAAAATCTTATTCCGTATTATAAGTGCGTACAAGCACATTTCTAAAAGCATTTGTTTTATTTATTTATTTACGTGCTTTTTTCTTTCTTGCTCATAGTCAAAGTCATAACTGTATTTTAGTATTAAGAACAAAATTTGCTACAAATTAAAAACCTCTAGCAAACTGTATCATCATTCATGTGTCAGGATGTTGCAATCGCGGTTGCTTTGGGGCAGCCGTAATCCAATTTCATCACCAAATGTAACAAACAATTGCTAAACGTTCTCCAGTAAATTCGTCTACAAATCCGTGAAAGACTGAATAAGAGTCGTAAAAAAATTTCATAGTACACATTCTTTGCAGCCTATAACTACGTTCTTTACTGACTAGATAACAATTATGTAAATGGACGAGTAAAAACGCCAGCATGAATAGGGAAGGGCCAAATTTGAGCGCACTATATAAATCCTTTAGTTTCGAATTATTTATTATATTATTAAAGATGAATTACTTTATTTATAACTTTGAAGGACATTAGACTTTAAAGGGGGGAAACGTTTTAAAGTATATTTATAATAATTTATTGAATTACGTTCAGATATTTTCAGACACATCTTTGTTATTCCTAAATTTGTTTTCTTTACTTAACCTCCATTTACATTCAATGTCATAAACCTTTTCATCATAATCATTATCTACCTAGTCTGGGCCTAACTGAGCTGTTGCTTCTCCAGGTGCCTACTCGTTCAACAAAAGCATGGTTTAATAATATTAATATTATTATCTTTGCTACTGTAATAATGAGATTCTCTTGAACAGTTAATTTATTTAACTCTACAAGAAGCTGTTGTCGCTACCCAACTGCATAATGTGAGAAAGTGCAGTCGTGTTGAAAATGCAAATTTTGTACATCAACAATGTGTTTCATTCCTCAATGACTTAGATTGTCGCGGTATCGTTCGTGTTATCTTAGTTGCTGAGTGCCTGTTATTGTTTTACTATTTTTAATTTTGGGTTCTTTGTCCTCCGGCTAGCTATTATTATTCAGTCGAGCAAATCTCTTGAACAGGGTGTGTAAACGGAAAGAAGTTGTTACTAAAAGATAACACTGATAAAAGAATTTGTTTTTACACTTTTATTGCCGTCACACATTATTAATTTCACATATTTACTCTTGATACACGCCTGACTGAAACTATTATATTTTCGTATGTAACTATAATCACTTATTTGCCGCGAATTATTAATTCGCGTATTTCACATTTTGTAACTAACTTTACAACGCGAGAGATTCTGTAGAATTGCGTAACGTGTAGTTCGTGAATGCTTCTGTTGAACTGCGCCACGTGTAACTCGTGAATGATTCTGTTGAACTGCGCGACGTGTAACCCGTGAATGATAACTGTGCGACGTGTAACCCGTGAATGATTCTGTTGAACTGTGCGACGTGTAACCCGTGAATTATTCTGTTGAACTGTGCGATATGTGTCTCTGGCTTCAGAGTTTATACTCCCTCACCCCGATATACCTAAACATTATAACAGAGCTGCTATTGGTTAATAAAGTGCGCCAACATTAGCGTCCATTCTTTTATCCAATCAAAATTGCGAACAAATATGCTCTAGGGAAGATATTCCCTCCATTTCTAAAGAAAGGCACGCTAATCTGACGTCATTTGTTTGCCTCTTCTAATTGATAAGCAACTCATCCCCTCGCTACATTGTTACCCGCTCCTATAGTCAGTTTCAGTGAGACCGTGTAAACTTATTTCCTAACAATGCTTATAATTAACAAACATCTCAAATCATTGTCATACAATAATGTTAATTTACAATACAATCACTCTGGCATTTACAGTGTTGTGAAATAAAATACTGCCTCATATGCCCCACCAGAAACATAATTATAAATATTTACAACCTTTTTTGGAAATTTTATAATTGGGTTTTTAGTCTCCTGAATCTTGTAACAAACGGTATTTATCACTTACACGTAACACTGCACACGCATTTACACACGTTATACATCTTGCCTTTTTCTCGCCACTATTCATTGGCTCAGGTCTAATGTGTTTATATACATACATCTGACATTACAATTTTTTATAGCAAATACTTTACCCTGAACTATTTATGTCACTGTTACAAAATGGTTATACTTTTTTAGATTATTGACATAGAAATTTATACACTCAAGATTTTTAACCTGGTTCATCTTGTAATTATTTAACACATTTACCAAAATATTCATCCTCTACACAAATATATTTACATCTCTTAATTCTAGACATAATTTCACATTATCTGTGGGCTACATAAGTGTTTTTCTTAAATTATCTTTACCCCTTTTTATTGTTTTGTACTTTATATTCACAATACTCTTTGAATTATATCTACATACTTTTACTTTAATGACATTAAATTATCATTATTAGATGCTTCATTTCAAATGTGGTTAGAGTTTACTAAGAAAATGTTCTTTTTCCCCTTTAAAGATTTATTTTTGTCCTGAATTTATTTCTCCTTTCTTATGACATATACATAGTTAACCCTCTTACATTCCAATAACTTTTTCTCCAGTTCAGCTTTAACTATCCTGGATTTGCTTTTCATTTCCATTTTTTCAGCGGTTATTGCTATTCCCTCTCCTGGATCAAATTGTCTATGGCAAGCATTACTCGTAGCTGTATCGTAATCTTCCAAAATCTCTTCCTGAATAACCTCTTAAAGGGTTCATATGAAATTTCACCCCATGATACCATTTGTAACCAATCTAAAGTTTTCTGAACAACATATCTTTTAACAACTATCATTTTTAATGCTTCCGGTATCTTTTTAATTTGAAAGTACTCTGACAAGTCTGCAATAAACTGTACTGGATTGGAGTTTTCATTAAATTTTGGAAGTGGTAAATCACTTAAGAGATAATTACAGTTTTGTATGTCCCTTATTCCCATATTTAAATTCTCTAACGTTACTTGTGTACTCGGAGTTTCAGCGTGTGCTATGGACGAAGCCGCCGCGTCACTCACATTATTAGTCATACCTGAGGAACTACCTCTATCATTATTCTGTACATCTGATACATTAACATCACATATATTGACCCTTGAATTCAATTCTAACCTATTTACATTACCTTGCAGACCTTCAATTGGTCTGTTCCAATTTTTTATTGTTCTCATTTTGAACAGCTTGGTGCTTGCTAATTTCAGAAGTTAGTGTTTGATTCAAATATATAGACAAAACTTTAACTTCTTCAGACAACTTATTTCTTTGTGTTTTCAACTCCTTCTGAATTTCAGATATCTCCCCTCTGAAATTAACTTGCACCTGAAATACATCTGCATTCATCTCTCTTAGCTCACTTGAAATGCTACTCATTCGATTTCCTAACTCTGTACATTTTACACTAACATGTTCAAACTTGGTATCAGCCTCACGTTTTTGGTTATACATTTCCCTGCTCATGTCTGACATTTTCTTTGAAACTTTCCCTATCTCATTTGCTATCATTTCCTGATTTTCAATTCTCATTCTTATCATACTACTATCTAGCTCCATAAATTTCTTTTCATTTTCTTCCATGTTTTGTTCTAAACTCTTACAAATATCTTCCCTCAATTCCCTATTATTCTTTTCCATATTCTGAGTTAGTTTTTGTTCTAATTTCTCATTATTCTTAATTAATGTTTCACCAAAATTTCTCAGCATCTCCATTATCATACCAGCATCAAAATTAACATTTCCTGCTACTCTATTCTAACTTTCTTCACTAATATTTCCTCCCTCAAATCCTACATTGTTTGAGCTATTTTCCGTAACCTGTATTGAATTACAGCTAACTGTTACATTATCCCCTTCCATAATAATTTCTTCAGTATTATTAGTGGAGATTGTTTTCTTAATCCTACCACTTCTGAACAACATTTAATTTCTCACAATTTTTTTTGGATGCACAAAAAATTTACAATTTTCTAACCTTTATGATGCTATCTGATCATGTTGCTTTGATGTCCAGCTTCCTGCCCCTCTCTTCAAGATGTATATGTTGCCTCTGCGTCGTGCTACGATGGATCTGCGTCATCTCGCTGTCTTGGTGTCGAATTTCACTGTTGTCATCTGTTCACGTAGTTACTGATGTCTTCTCATCCGCGTCATCGGTCGTTCTGTTGATTGTTTCTGGGATCTGCGTCTTGTAGTTAATTGCACTGCTCCATTCACTCCACGTTCTGGTTATTATGTTCCTTCCTGGTTAATTCGCCCCACGTTCCGGGAGTCAATTTGTCGTGGTATCGTTCCTGTTATCATATTTGCTGAATGCCTGTTATTATTTTACTATTTTTAATTTTGGGTTCTTTGTCATCCGGTTAGCTATTATTACTCAGTCGATCAAATCTCTTCAACAGGTTGTGTAAAGGGAAAGGAGTTGTTACTAAAAGATAACACGCACAAAAGAGTTTGTTTTTACACTTTTATTGCCGTCACACATTATTAATTTCACATATTTACTCCTGATACACGCCTGACTGAAACTGTTATATTTTCGAATGTAACTATAATCACTTATTTGCCACGCATTATTAATTCGCGTATTTCACATTTTGTAACTAACTTTACGACGCGAGACATTCTGTAGAATTGCGTAACTTGTACTTCGTGAATGCTTATGTTGAACTGCGCGACGTGTAACTCGTGAATGATTCTGTTGAACTGTGCGACGGGTAACCCGTGAATGATTCTGTTGAACTGCGCGATACTTGTCTCTGGCTTCAGAATTTATACTCCCTCACCCCGATATGCCTAAACATTATAACAGATCTGCTATTGGTTAATAAAGTGCCCCAACATTAGCGTCTATTTTTTATTCAATCAAAATTACGAACACATATGCTCTATAGAAGATATTCCCTCCATTTCTAAAAAAAAGCGTTCTACTCTGATGTCATTTGTTTGCCTCTTCTAATTGATAAGCAACTCACCCCCTCGCTACATTGTTACCCGCTCCTATAGTCAGTTTCAGTGAGGCCGTGTAAACTTATTTCCTAACAATGCTTATAATTAACAAACATCTCAAATCATTGCCATACAATAATGTTAATTTACACTACAATCACTCTGGCATTTACAGTGTTGTGATATAAAATACTGCTTCAAGATACATAAATTAAATCTTCTTTCATGTTGAGATACAATTCTCCAGTCAGGTTTCCTTAAAAATAAATTATTATTATTAATAATAATTATTATAATAATAATAACAATAACAATCTCTAAAGATGCCTGCCCACCCACTGATCTTTTGAGGAAACTGAGTCTGATAGCCACGAAAAAATGTGGAATTTTACCGTCTTACTATCCAAAATTATATCTTTTGATAAACCCATTCAAGAAAAAAGTACATTGGCCACCGATAAAAATATTTTGAGTCAATTTGTGTAATTTTAAATTCTCTAGGATATTTGCTCGACAAACTATATTCTTCAATTCAGAATCATTCTGGATGAGTGCTATAAATTTGTATTTTGTAATATAAAATTTTTATTCATTGATAGCACTTTATGTGTGCAATCAACTGAAAGGTTTATTATTGCAGTACTTTATAATCGAGGTCGGTTTCATAGCGGAATGTCCTAGTATTTCCATCTATGTAGCTTCGAGTTTTTAGTTTATTTGCTTTGTTGCATAGAGTTTCTTCAGATTGCCGCACAATCACATTTCGAAGAGTTACGTTTTTCTCAGAATGTGTCTCGTTAAAAATGCAAGCTGTTTTCGAGGCACACAACGATTTTGAACGCCGTATATAAAGATACTTTCAGTTCAATACCCTCTTGAGGAGTATACATATTTTAAAATAAGTTAGGAATCAAGCACAAATATTCTAATAAATACGTTGTGATTGTATTCTATTCAACTGCAAACAACATCGCAATAAATCAGGGATTGTCTTTTTAGCCTGTTGGTTAGCATACTAGCTTCCAAATCTAAAGGTCACGGGTTTAAATCCCAGCTAGCGAATGGGAATGTTTCTTTAGGATTATTCCTCATTCTTCCTAGAGTCCATAAGTATGAGTGAGAGTGTAAATATGTGTATTTGTATGCGTATGTATGTGTGTGTATGAATTGAATGTTTATTAAAAGAAAACTCAACGTAAGTAAACCCAAAAAGTAACAGAATATTAAAACGATTTAACACCAATGGCGATGAGCAGATGTTCCAAAAGGCAAAGCTACCGATATGATCTTAGATGTTAAAGGGGATATGTAAATGGAACATCAAAACAAAAAGTAAATAAATAAAATCAATGAGGTTGCTAAGGTCATAGAAAAAAATTGGAACATGTTAATGAGATACAAATTAATGATCTTTCGGAAATAAGCATAATAGTATAATTTAGTGGTGTCAGAGGGGTAGCGGATTGTGAATTAAATTGTAATTAATCGTGGTTTTAAATTTCCCCCTCAATATAAAAATAGACGTGTTTCATTATTAAAATCAATTTAACCTTATATATTACTTTATTTTGACACAGAAGTTTTAAAATGAAAGACCTGTATATTAAATAGCGCCGGTGTCCATGAGCTTTAAAGAACACGAATCACTGCTCATGCTGAAGTGGGGATTAAGGAAGGTTTAACAATGAAACACGCGGAGCGTGGCGACTTGTTCCAACTGTCACGTCATAGGTGGCCCGGAACGGACGGACGTTTTAATTCGCGTCCAAATGAAAATAGAAGTGAATAGTTGGCTTCCAAATTCCTTGTTAATGGAGAACAGAGACAGGGCAGGGGAAATGAAGCGACACGGGTGGGGCTTGGCTCCCTGCCAACCATTCCTCCCGCCTCACCATTGTTGTCTCTTCTTGTCTTCATTATAATTTGTGTGTATATTTACCGTTATTAGGTTTAGACCTATTTTTGGATCAGCATATCTCTTATTCCGACAATAACCGTTGGCAAAAATAAAGTACTCGACTATTATTTTGTTTTTAAAAAAACAGTCCTTTTTATTGTATTTTAGTTACGTAATTCAGTTATTTTAACAAAATGGTTTTTGATCCAACCCATGGCGAAAAATTAAATTTTGTACATTCAGTACGGTAACCAAACATATCTGCATGTTTTGCCTATTTCACTGCACGTATGTAGATGGACTACATTAAACCCTCTAACCTTTGATATACTTAGTTATTATTGCAGACATGGAATATAATCATATTTGATAGCTGAAGTTTACCGTTTAAATCTTACCTGGTTCTTTACTTCCTTTTTATTTTTTAATATTTACTTACGATTTAATTATTGCAGAAGTTACCTATGAGGTGAAGTTATTGTTTTTTTTAAGGTAACAAGCGTGGATAATCGATCGCCAGTTCTCCACCAAGGCTAAATTTGGAGACCTTGCTATTTGAAGCATTGTTCAACAGCTGTTAGTAGTACATTTTATTGTCGCGTAACTATTTTTATTATTAACTGTCGTCGAAAAAGAAAATGGTATAAAATACTCATGCGTTCTCGGAAGTAGAAAATAAGAGGCTAAGCCTCTATTAACGAGTTGAAGTCTCGTATATTTTTAAACCCTTCCGCGTTCTCATTGGTGCAATATACTGTTATATTATATACATTATAGTCTTCAATGATTAGTCAGAGCTATCTGTCGTCCTCCGTGGACTAGTGGTACTGTGCTAGCCTCTAGTTCCCAAGGTCGCGGGTTCAAACCCGGCAGAGGGCGATGGATTTTTTCGGGCATAAAAATCCTTAGCATGGCTTCCTTCGAAAGGGTGACGTGGTCCCGTGCCGTAGGGATAAAGAGGCCTGATAAAGAGGCCTCTGAGCAAAATTACCGGTCTTTCACGCCCAATATAGAATGGGACGCTAAGGACTATAGTAGTTAAAGAGCGTCCATAAATAAAACTCAATTTAATTTTCAGAGCTATCTGCTCATGCTACAGACTACGAATGCTAAAATTCTCTAGGAATGCCATGGTTATCAACCATATAACACTTATGATATCATCCTACTTATCTTTATCACTATTATCTTCATAATCATTCATCAATTCATTTTTACTTTTTCTGTCGCTTACCTAAGGCAATTAACCATTTAGGTTCTCGAAGCCATAATAGCTATTTATGTATCAGTTATGCAAAGTAAGATTTTATAGGCCAAATTAAGCATACTGGATGAGTCCGCTAAAGCTTTCGGTGCGTGTTGCATACAACAGTTTTTAGTAAAGTACCTCTAAATTATATTAAATAATATATATATATATATAGTATAAGTACTGTGTAAATATAAAAGGCATAGTCAGTTATTTGTTGACATACTCTCACAGCCACTTCAATCCCACACAGTGAAGTGTTGATGGTAACAATACGAAATGACGATGTAGATGTCAGTGCTTATTCTGAACGCTCGTTTCTAAACAACAAGGCTAATGGCTGAAAATACGGTTGAAAATCTAGAGAAAGCTTCAATCCGAACCAGAAACAGTGTTCAAAACTGCTGCCAGGTTATGATCAATTGTTTAAAAGACTGTTAAAGTTGCAATGACTGGACACTGCCATCTGATTCTGTTTATTAAGCGCTAAAGTACTATTTTTTCGGCGTATTAACAATCCAACAAGCACATATTTTAGAGAGCGTGTATTAAAGAGGTATTCTTCGAAAGGTCAATAAGCGCGCGTATGTACGTGTGAACAATATAACTCAAAAGTGAAATGTCAAACAAATAAGCTCCCAAAAGTTAATTTTCAAGCTCAGTAACTCTCAAAGATGCATTGTAAAAATATTTATCTATGATAGTGATTTTTTACCCTCTTCTTGTTCATGCTCTGTGTGTTTTGCATTTTTATCACAGATATTAATAAGATGTATTTTATCTTCAACTATTCATATGCAAATTTGCTCCACACATACAACATATATTTCATGGTTGAATGTTACCATTTAAATCCTAGCACCTTTATACTTTTCCTTTATTTGTTAACATTTTCTTAGAGTTTAAGTCTCACAGCATTTAAATATATTCCTTCTTCAGATTCTTTTGAGACAGTGGAGGGGGAGATGAGGAATTCGCGCGGCCGGGGTGGCAGCTAGCACAAAGAGCCGTCACACGAAGCTGAGCTGGGCGCGTGCAACCGCATTTTATCTTCCCCTCTCCATCGTCTCAAAAGCCTCTGAACAAAGTAACGGTCTTTCGCAAGATCAAGCAAGGTAGCGCAAGCGGCATCTCAACTTCAGTTGACTGACTTGATTAACACTACCAGGAGGGACTAATTGATCAGAAGATCGCAGAAGCTAGCGCAGTCAACCATGATACTGCTTCTTAGGCAGCTGAAAATTATTAATTTTATTTCCGCGTAAGTATTTCTGTTATTCAATATCATAGATAAAATAGTATGCAATACACATGCGTTAAGTGTTTTGCAGAAACACGGAAATCATTATACGTGAAGTCTTGTACTTTCAAACTTTTTCCTCGTGCTTTAAAGATGCACCTACTTACCGTACTTATATCGCAATATACTATCACTGAGTTCCTCTCTATCCATCACACTTTAAATGTAACAGATTTCGTTGTTTTTCATTTTAATTAAAATTATTCTTAATTTTGGTGAAAGTGTCAAATGCTTCAGATATTAGAATTGTTAATAAAATATTTATCTTGAACTTTCCTTCTATAATCCCTGAAGTGCTATTTATTTTTATAGAATCTTATGTATCTGGCAAATCACCAAACATTTACAACCGATAATAGTCCAATCCGCGAAGAATGATGATGACAATGATGATGACTTATTATTGTGAGAATTTAGAATGTTTTAAAATATAGAATGGATGTCAAAGTGCAGTTTTTGTCTAAAACCGATTCCGAGATTTCCGAGTTATTCATCTCAAATGTCCAACATTTTAAGTAATAAATTTTAAATGCTCTAAGTGGTTTTGTAGATCTACGTTGATGATAATAACGTGGTTGGATATATTTTTTTAAATAATTGTCCATACATTTTAATAAAAATATGTATAATGTATAAAATAAATCTATCTTCCATAATAAACAAACTTATTGTACAAAACTAGATTGAATTTAGAAGGCATTCATCTACATCCTGTAAAAAGTCAATCTTATATCTTTGGTTATAAGATAATGGGTCTTGAATTTGGCAGATTTAACATTGGCGGGACAGGACTTCTTAATATTCCCTTAAAACTTCATAACAATTACTACTCAATAGTATTGAATATCATTGTTATTATACCTTTCTTTTGTTTTGGAATTGCATTAGCGGTATACATTACCAGTTGTATGTACACTTTCCAGTAGGTTTAGCTGGTTTATCGAGCAGTAGCGTGTACGACAGACAAGGATAGAGATATTTCAATCATCAATGCCTTTTTCGGTTTGTCGAATGGTAGTTCGAGTTGATGTAGCAAAAACTGAAGTAAGTTCCATATAAGGAATTAGCTGAATGAAATTTATATTCTGATACTCTTAGAAGATTTAGTATAACCTAGAATAATTTCAAGATTATTTATAGAACATATTCAATTACGGTTTTGAGTCCC
This sequence comes from Deroplatys truncata, assembly GCA_030765065.1. Lineage (NCBI taxonomy): Eukaryota > Metazoa > Arthropoda > Insecta > Mantodea > Mantidae > Deroplatys > Deroplatys truncata. Next base: position 175,733,141 of record CM060981.1, read on the forward strand.
CAAAAAATCTTAAAATTGTTTCTTATTACATATATATCGCATTTTTGTATCGAGATATGTAACTATAAACTCGTAACATACAACGAGAAATGCCTAATTTATCGTTATTTATCTCCCATATAAACAGAGAAGTAGAGCGGAGGGAGAGCCAATGAGCTAGAAAACTGATAATTTGTGCTGATTGCGTACTTTTGAAAGGGACTAAATGCAATATTTCGAGCAATATGTTTGGCACGTTGACATTTTTCGTAATTAGTGCACGAACAAATGGCCATATGGTGTTAAGCGACAAATGCTGCTAATACTGAGAGAAAATCAAAACAAAGCAAAACTCTTGGCTATTAGGGTGCAACTCCATGGCTTTGATAAATGATTTTATAGTCAAATATAGGGAGGAAAGTTTATACAAATGAAAGCGGTACATCGTTTCAGTTTAACAAATTAGATGCAATTCCAATAAAATTAAGAAACACGCTATGCAGGTAGAGGTTGCCTGAATATCTCGTTTATGGACGATCTGGGAATAAGTGAAGGAAATGTCTGGTTTAAATTTTGTTCTATTTTACTTTTTTATTTACTAACGACGCTAGGCGTCTAGTTGTAAGCTGGTGCAATGCAGTCTGTGCGTATGAAATTTTGCACATTGGAATGAAATAAATAGAAGACAGAATCATCGGAATTAGCATACAAGTATGCTTTTGTCCGATATTTCAGAGGAATTTGGTGTTGGTTCAGCACGTTGTTTACAAATTAGGACCTCTACTATTTACGCTCTGAAAGACATTCCATGGATATCTAACGCTATTGCTTGATACTATATTTTACAATCAAGGGTCATTGATCAGAAGTTGTAAAAGTATTGTAAGTTTACCTGCGTACGACCTTCATCTATCCACTGCTTGCACACACGAATCACTGTCGTAGCAGCATGCTCTGTACGAGCCAAAATGTCACGGTATGACAAACCCGCTTCCCGGAGACCGATGATTCTGTCCCGTTCGAACTCATTCACATGCCGATATGGCTGCCTTTGACGTCGACGAGGCATACTGGCACTCACTTTATTGTTTCCACCTTGTTTGAAAGCTCTGCACTGACTACACTGGGCGCAACACTGACCGTGTCGGGCCGACACGAGAGGGCTCTGCTCGGCCTACTTGCACCTCATTTCTCTGTAAATCTAAATACTTATTGCTTGCACACTCTTCTACACTTCCAACAAGTTTGGAGTTATTCGGGAAATTCTCTCTTGGTGTTGCAATTTTCACAAACGGCCATGTATATCCTAGTAGGCAAATCTTAATCATCTATAGTCTCAACTTCCGCAATAGCCAACCGGGCGAAATGGTTCAAGCGGTAGCGTCTGGGACCAGTTCGGAAAGTCCCGATTTCAAATTCCAGTGCCGAATAAACACTTCGAGGATTTTTAAGTGGTTTAGGTATTGCCGTGTTGGAATTTTTAAGATCTCCCCTTTCCTACTCTTCCTCTCGTTGTATTCTTGCCATTACTGGTTTCGCAGGAGTTTGTAGTAAGAACTTGGTGTTATTCGCATTGTGAAAATTTTCCTTATTTAACCTGTCCTGGGACCGCACTGTTCCCCGCTGACTCTTATGCAAGTCTCTGACATGTATATGCAGGGAGCAAAGGGATAGCAGGTCACTTTCGAAATGTTAGGGCCCATCATCTACGTCATGGAGAATTGCTCGCTCCTGATTGCAAAGCTCCGTGCAGCTGCTGGCGTTTAATTCGTCCCTCCCGGAGATTCAGTATCTACAAAATGTCTATGGAAGTGGCGAGAAAATCCTCTTCCAGGTGATTCCTGTTAGCCTGGAGTTACCGGCTGGTTTTAATTGAATCTAGCTTGCCTCAAATGTATAATAGTCACTGATATCTACGACAGAAGGTTTATCATAAGCGTGTTGAGTGAGAGATTTCCTACACTTTCAAGAATCATCTGTTTACAAGATCGTAACAGAGCACCTTCACTACAGGAAATTGTGCACTCGATGGTTTTCGAAGATGTTGCCTGAGGACCACAAAAGTCACCGGATGGCAGCAGCGTTGACGTTTCTGGCCCATTATGAGGCTCAGAGTGGCGATTTGTTAATTAAAATTATGACTGGCGATGAGACCTGGGCTCATTATGCAACCGCTGAAACAAAAGAATAATCTCGTCAATGGGTGCACACACACTCACCAAACAAACCCAAAAAGTTTAAGCAAACCTTCAACGACAAGAAGATAGTGGCTATATTCTTTTGGGATCAAGAAGGTGTGTTGCTGGTAGAGTTCTGGAACGTGGGTCTACAATCAATGCAACTGTTTATTGCAAAACATTACTACGACTGCGGGGAGTCATACAGAACAAAAGAAGAGGCAAGCTGGCATCTCAGATTGTCTTGATTCATGACAATGCCCGCCCTCAGTGCTCGTGTTACCCAACAAATTCTTCAGGAATTTCGATACAACGTTCTCGGCCACCCGCCATACAACCCTGATTTGGCGCCGAGCGATTTGCACCTCTTCCCTGGATTTAAAAAGTAGCAGGGAGAGCCGAAGTTCGAGAATGATGAAGTCCTTCAAACCAACGCCGTACCTGTCTTAACTCACTGGCGACAACATACTGTGCAAAGGGAATCGTAAACCTTGTCCACAGGTATGACAAATGCCTCAATCTTAATGGCGATTATGTTGAAAAGTAAGCACATGTGTACCTAACATTTGGTAATAAATTTATTTGGCTACGTACTCTTGTCTTATAATTATGACCCATTGGAGGTTGAAAAAGCAATAGCCCTCGTACAAAACCGAATCAAATATTTGCATGAGGCTACAATACGCCATAACATGATGTCAACGCTTTGCTGTCTTTAATGGCGGCTGAAAGCTTTCTGTTTTGTTTTTTTGTGATTAAGAGGAAACGTATACGTAAGGTATTTGACTTTGCTAACAACATACAGTTATGCTGTTTTGTGATATGCTTATATAATATAACAATTTGAAAAGATTCTCTTAAAAGCATATAAGGCGCTGTAATTTCACACTGGAAACCTTAAGCTTATATAAAGTACGAGCTTTAACTTGTCAACATGTTTGGAAACATGCAGCTTCTAATCATTTTTGGATGTTTATCATTGCACAGTCTCATGAAACATTTTGAGTTCTAAGGATCATAAAAGGTACATAATTTCTACAAGACAAGAATTAACAAGGTCTACCCGGGATGCACCGTAGCACATGCTCCTCCGAAGGCCCAGGATGGGCATCATCCGGGTGGCTCTCCAAATCATAGTGTTTTCCCATTAGGCCGACACCTGATTGCTTAAAAGGTTTCTCTTCTAACACAATTTTCATTCCCTCATTTACCTTTCATTCCATTTATTTCTCATCTTTCAGGTGGGGTTTCAGATTTCGTGATGTGAGGCGGTGCCGGAAGATGACGCAGATGCTTGCTCCAAGGAAAGAGTGTTCCCCGTGAACGTCAGTAGGCTGCCTGTTTGTAAGGGCTGCACTCTCAAAGCAGCTTCAGTAGTGAACAGGTCTTCGAGCTAGGAAATGTTGTGGATTTCTACGCGCCTCTTGGCCTGTATTCTTCTGTGGTTCCCTCGCTTCATCCCACTCTACTGGCCACAATAGACCTATTTAGATCGTGGTCCATATATTCTCTAGTTGCAGCATTTTTATAGTTTATGAGTATCTCTTCGTTCTTAAAATTGTACATACATATAATTCCTGTTTAAATAGGAAATTAAAGCAACATCGAGTGTGAATGACATTATAGCTTGTAGTTGCAATAACTTGAAAGGTTTTCTATGTTCTTAAGGCTTCTAAAAGCTACTAAACTATATTTAGCTATGGGTATGCATTTATAGGAAACGTCTCATATTCAACGATTTCCTCACTAGTAATTAAAGATAACTCGATCACTGGAGCTAAGCCTAACAGATTCGCTTTCCTGTGATGTTTACTCTGGAATACGTGTTATTTTCGGCCTCCCTTCAAAGTTAGACACAGTTATTCAATTACTTCCGTATTCGTGGATAATGTTTACTTAAGTAACTTGAATGACTCTTGAAGTAGAGCTTTGCATGAGGTGCAAGTTGTATATAAATCAGTCGGAATAAACAAAATAAATATTTGGCTTAGACAGAATTGAAAATAACCGATGCGAATATTCTACTGTGACAAGATCATGGATTTAGTGTTAATAGTGTGACACCAAGATTCACTCCACCGCGGTGGTGTTAATTTGTGACATCTTCGTAAGAAATTTGTTCGCTGAAGTACTGTAAGAGCTTCAGTAGTTTATAGGGTGATGTAGTAATGTTATTATTTATAACTTGCTATAATCAGAGATAATCGCTATGTTGCTACAATCTGGTATAAGAGAACATTGGTTTCCTCTCAATCGTCGGTTGATTCAACATACTTGTACTTCATTGAAGGACATCGTTTGTTGAAGTTCTTTATTTACAGTAAGTGTAAATCTGCGGTTATTTAAAGGAGCATGTGCTAAAATTTTGCAATCCCTTACAAATAATTTGAACTGTCTTGAAAATACAGGGTTATTTACTTTCAGAACTTCAGGTCATTATATAATCTGAAAATGCACAAAATTAAAGACTTTACATCCCATCCTACATCTCTTGCTGCACGATCTCTATGCATGTAAGGAAAAATAACCTTATTTAATACTCCCGTTTTATGGGGTACTAAAGCTCATTCATAGGATTAATAACTGAAGTTCCATTGAATTTCCTTAACTTTATTCCTTGAGAATTTAGCGTGCTATGACTTCTTCTTTTCTTTTCTTTCTTTTTTTTCGACGATAGCGAATAGTAAGATAATTTGGTTCGTAGCTTTCAAAATGCCTGTAAGAGATGGTTTGCCATATGCGATATGTCGTTATTGTTCACTGGAATATTCGGAAGTAGAAAACCGGGATGAATATTATGTTCTTATAGAACATGAACACAATGGACTATAGTTGAACACTTTTAATTAATAATGTCAAATTAAACATAAAAACTTTAAAAAGTGGGCGTTTAGAAGTAATGTGCTTCTTGTTTTGGAATTTATCTTCTATCTCTATTCTCAAAATTTCTATCTAAATATGAGACAATGAAAATGTAAAAATAGCTTGTAGTGGATGAGAATACGGTGACATATTCACAGAATATATAATTCAGTATTTTTTAAAATTAATTTTTTTACTGCTTCCTCCATTAATTTAGATATTTGATTATTTCAAACAGAAGTTAGTAGTGAGACGGAGGGGACCTCAGTAACTGGACCGCAGCACTGCATGTAGGCCATAGAGCCCTTTGTGTTTCCAATGTGATCCCTAGGAGGAAGGAATGAAGAGGAGACCCGAAAGACGACCAGGTCCGGATGATGTCTGGACGGGGTTCCTAACAATTCCAGAATTACGCCTAACCTGACGGATAGCCCTGCCTTAGACACCCGCAACCTGGTTGAGACAGTTCATAGGAAGTAAAGGGACTCCATTAGTCCCGCCAACCGCCAGGGAGAAATCTTTCTAGAACACAAATTCCACCACCCTGCCTTCGCCTAGTCCCACAACCCTGAAACAGATGAGGTGAAACAGGTGAAGGAAAATGGTAGGCAAGTTTTATGGTAAAAGGGAAAGCACCCCACAATTCGCCTACTGACCCGAGTAAATCGCGAAAGAAAATACCCACAATCAGTGTCCGCCCCGGGAGACGAACCTAGAACCTCCCGAATGCGAGCCTCACACGATGATACAGAGCCATCTCACTCGGTGATTATTTCAGTGGTTTTCCTCACGTAAAAGAGTTGAGAAAAACGTTTAAATTTTGAGCAGAAAATACCACCTTTGCCATAGCATGTACGTATACAAAACCGAGAGTAGAGAAGATATTCAGTGGAAAGAAGCTGGTTTCATATTCCATGAAATATATCATAAGGAGAGCCTCAGCGAAACAGGAAGCAACAGGCTTTGTTACCGACAAGGGAAGCGAGAAGACCGGTAATCTGATCGTTTTTAACTTAAAAACTGTAGCGTAATTTGTGTAGAGGAAGTTTCAATGGCTACTTTGAAGCTTCAAATAGTTATACAAAGCACCGAGTCAAGTTGCAGGAAACCTAAGTCTGTTGTGGTTGGATAAACAACATCGCTGCGTGTATAACAAAACGGATTAAAAATATACGTGAATTCCTCAGCAAAATGCCTTCCCCTTGTTCATTGACTGTCTGATATGCTCAGAAAGTAAGAGCTTTGGAAACTCGTGCTTGGTTTGGGTCGTTCAGAGGGTTTACATTTTTGGAAAGCTGGACAAGGTAGTGTATTGTATTAGTGAGCAGCATGCTATCGCCCCATCTCGGAATCTCTCATTAAGATAACCCTTTCTTTTTAAAAAGACATTGTTTCTAATGGTTGTTACCACCTTCCAAACTTCATTCCAACACATATTTATTACAGGCTAGCGGGCTGCCAAAATTGCACATGTAGTCTTTTAAACTTGAATGAAGATCTAATTAATTTTTTTTACCTCTCTCCGTTCTTTTTATGAAATTGTGATACAATTCCCTCCCGTTTATCCTCTATAATTTAAATTTCGTAAAAGGTACGGTGAAGGTACGGACAAAGGGTGGGAGCCCCGAAACCGGGGCCGGCACCTAACGTGGGCCAGTCGGCCCCCGTGCTTCTACCGTGACCCCCGGGAGAGAGATGAGATGAGAGACCCAAAAGGAGACCAGATCCGGATTAACGATGGGAGCAAGCAGAGACGTGGTACCTAATGTTTCCTGATTGAACGCCTCTAACTCCCCCCGAGCCCACTCTGTAGGTCCCCGAGCCCCTGGGGATCCTCCGAAGGAACTCCCACGCGAACAGCTAGAGGCGGGTTCCAGCCGAGCAGTTCCTGGAACATCAGAGTGAAACGTCGACAGAGCGTACATCCACCTACCAGACGCAACCCGCCGAACACCGTCGTCTGGTCCTACAACCTTGAAACAAATGACAAGGAAGATGACAGGCACAGGAAATGAGGGGCAGGAGAGTCGTGGTAAATGAACCACCCCATCGACCGGGGAAACCACGAAAAAATCCATGGGTCAGAGTCTGCATTCGCCGAAGATCGAACCTGGTATCTCCCAAATGTGAGTCGCCCACGTTACCACAGCGCCACCTCACTCGTTTTTTTTAATTTCATACAGCCCCGGCTATTACTAATAACGGATGAACAATTCCTTGACATGTCCGCAAAAGGATATGCAACATCGGCAGAACTTCTGAGGTCCTTAACCTTCACCCCTCCCCGGCAATCCTCCAAGCTCTGGAAAATGCTGCATAGCTTAGTGCGCTTTGGCAGTGGATCAATCATCGATCGGAATGATCGTGTAGGTAGGTTAGATATTCATAGTAGGTGATATTTTAAACCATTGTACCTTCACTTTTGACCGAAAGGGATGGCTCAGGAGGTTACGTCTGTATCCCGCATTCGGGAGGTCCCGGAATTGATTTCCGGGGACCACCCACTCTGGACCAAGGGCTTTTGGTAGTTTTCCCGAGTCACCAAGCGGATGATGGGATGGTTAATCTTCTACCACGACTCTCCTGCCCCTCATTTCCTATATCCATCATTTTCCTTGTGATCTGTTTCAGACATGTAGGACCAGGCGACGGTTTTTGGTCGGTCGTGCTTGAACGGTGCGTTCTGTCTGGAAATGTTAGGAACCCCGCCCACGCTTGCGCCCGTCGACATCCGGATCTGTCGCCCTTCGGGCCTTTCCCCTCATTCTCCCCCCCCCAGGGGTTACGTTGGAAGCAAAAAGGCTCGATTGGCCTACTGGCGGTGCTCTGCTCCGGTTCCCGGGCCCCTACGTGATACTTACCTTTACCTTCTCTTTTGTCCCATAGTTTTTAACCACATAAAAGCTACATAGTTTTCACATAGATATGCTGTCATTTACAAGGAAATAAGGCGAAGCCTGGTGAATATGAATATTCTCCACTTCCAGCGCATTAAGATAGCTGCTTTGGAAGAGATGCGTAATCTGCAACCGCAGAAAAAATTATCTCAGTTGTTAATTATAAAACATCGGTTGACAGATTTCCAATGTTAGCTGGACTCAGTTTTCTCTCTTTATAGTTATTTAAAATCCCAATTATTATTTAACAATCCCTATTATAACATACAAAGAAATAAAGCAAAGCTTTCTTACTTGAGGCTTATTAATGTATGTTGGCATTGATATCGCATACTTATTGTATCGTTGTAAGCACATTACACTCCCTTTTTGCTTTTTCTTAATTGTTAAATCTTGAACATCCACATATATACTGCTAGCAATGTATTAATATCCGCGGCATTTGTATTTTTACAGGCGTTCTCTTTGGAGTAAGAACTATTTCTTACTCCATGGCATTCTCAACTAAAAGTCAAAGCCTTATTCGCAAGTATGTTCTTTTATTACTTCACGGCGTTCGTATTCAAGTACAAGAGACTTGAAACGTCTTTTGAATTATTTAGTAATTGATGAAATTAAATTAAAGATGTTTGTAGACTATGTCCGTCGGAAATAACTGGGCGTTTCAGTCGTAAAAAAAAATATCAATATCGGTTGAGTGGATTTTGAGATTACCTACACATACACATAGAAATATTCTCCCTTTATAATGCTAATATCGACTTGCTGTATCATCATTAAGAGTTTAAAAACCAGTTATTTAAACGCAGTATAAAGTGAATAGTTCAGTTAAGCCTTGTACGTAAGATTTAATGTCCTTTCTGGTTCATATTATTTTAAATTTTGCATAATCTCAAGGTCATTCAGAGCAATATCTCCAAAATTCACAAATGTGGAGAATCCATTTTCAGGGAAAAAGTGTTTCGAGTAATAAGGCTCAAATGTTTGTTAGTGGGCAGTGAGGACGTGACAAAGGAGACAGGGGAGTTATGTTACATCTTTTATCCCCTAACTTGCTATAGTGTACACGGTGTTAGACGGTGTTAGAACATTTCTGTTTCGTCCTATCCAGCAAAATTTAATTCACTCACACTCTTGTTCGTATTGACATTGCAATGCAAATGGCATTTGTACCGATAATAAAAAGTGTGGTTTGCCTTTTACGTAATTATATTGCCATTACGTCAAAAGTGTTACAATTAATTGAGAGTACACATTTTGGGTTAATTATAATTTTTGCCAAAGTTGTGACCTGAACTCACCCATGTTTGCACTGTACGAATTACGTTTCTGTTTAGCCTTTAATTATTTTCCACTAAACGCAAATAAACAACTGACTGCTTGTTGTTGCAACACAGAATGTCAGCCTGAGGTCATGGGATGTTTAGCATTAATGATTGCGAGTGACTAACGGCATGACTACTGACTAACGACTACTATAGTCTCTTTATCTTATATCATCTGAGGAACATTTGGTTTCTTCTCTCATTTCTTTTCTTTTTTTGCTTCTTTTGTTATTGATTAATTTGTATAATCCCTTTAACGTATGTGGTCATGCCGGTGGCTTTAACTTTAGAAACAAATAATTCGCTGACTAGGTTTATATTTTCTCTGCCATCAACCAAAATTAAGGAAGAGGAAGCGGTTTATTTCACCCAAAAACTCTATGTCGAGATTTCACCGGAAACACATGCTTTACGCCGCCTAAATAAAAAAACTGGCATTATAAAAAAGGTTCGTTGGTATGTGTGTACACGTATCCGTGGGTGTAGCTGTGGACAGCATAACTCAAAAACAAAATGTCGAATAAATGCCAAACGTGGTATGAAAATGTCGAATAAATACTACACGTGGTATTTAAGTTCAACATCTTCCAAGGTACAACAAGAAGACTTTTCAAGTAAATCTCCCCTCTCCAAACTACTTTTTATATTGAACTTATTCAAATTGTCTTATTTTTCCAAAATGGCACTAACGATTTTGCTTTAATTTTGTATATATAAAATTTATACTTTGAATTTTCTGGGAATTACCTATGAAGCCCTCTTCACTCGGAAACTGTTTTGCATAATTTTGTATAAGCGCAAGATAAACAAAAACGTATTACACGAAAAATGCAGAAATCCTTAAGATGCATAATACAGGGTGACCGAGACGAAATTCCCTATTTGTAACTATATGTAATACTACATGTATTTTATGCATCAAAAGATTGACAACAATGAACACACTGGTCATTGAAGCTTTGTCTGTTTAATCACACTATTTATACATTTGTCATACAAGTGGCACGAAAAAATAAAATATTTTGTTTGCTAATGACGCTGTCAATTGCCAGGATCATATAAGCGCCGCCGGTCTGCTGGAATTTCATCGCGCTACTGACATGGGACTGTCGCTTTTAAGCACAATGGTCCGCGCCGTGTTTGAACCCGCGATTTTGAGACATGAAGGGCAGCGCCTTAAGTGGCACGGAGGATGTCTAGTCGATACTTAACTTAACTGCAGGTAACTTGTAGCTCTGTGGGGAAACTATCTCAATAGCAACTCCAATCCTTTCACGAAGCTGTTCCAGAGTTCTCATTTGTCTTTAACATACCCCTACAGGAGAGTAATGTCAGACGACCGGGACGCCAAGGGAATTCGACCATCCCTCCAATCCATTTTTGTGGAAATTAGCCACTCAGTGTGTTCCGGACTTCCAAATACCAGTGTGAGGTGCTCCATTCTGCTGGAAGAGCAGGTTTGGGTGACGACATCTTATCTGAGTGAACATAAGGTTTACTAGCATTTCAAGATATGCAGGATCATTTATAAGTCTCTGCAAAGTAAAAAAGCTCCAATGACTTCATCCCTTATTAATCCATAAAAACCGTTGACCTTAGGCTGAGACTCCACGACCTCTTGAGGATCTTCAATACCTCAAATTCGTACGTTGCATCTGTTGTTCTTACCACAGAAGTAAAATTTTGACTGGTTATGAAACAGAGCCTTAGACCGAAAAGTGGTCTATTCTATGCGCTGAAGAATGTCTTCGGCAAACGTTGCTCTTTTTGGTTTGTTGTCGGGTTTCACTTATGTAACAATTGTAATTTGTATGCATGAAGCTTTAGACGTTTGTGAGCACATCGGGGACAGGTGATTTCTTAGAGCAAGTTGACGTGACGCCATTGGAACGGATTTCTTACGACTTATTGCAAATCCACCTGCGTGATGCACCACCACCATGACTCTTAACAACAGACCCAGTTCTAGAAATGCTACCGTGATTCCTTGGGAGGGTGCTTGTGGTACTCTGCACGGATACGTCGTTCAAGTGCAATAATGGAGCTCATTCTATGTATTACCATACGATTTGTGCTTTTACCGTTTTGGTGTCTTCTTTCAGATTTTTTTCGATTTTCCATACCTGGAACAAAAATCATCCTGCTATGCCTTGCGTAATTGTACATTTTCACAGCTAAGTTACCATGTACCACCTAACAAAATGATCTTGGCTGTTTATTATGTTTAGTGTATGTCCCTCGCAAGAGAAAGCCTTAGCCCTTCATGGGCAAATCGGGTATTCATTCATTTGAAATTAGGGCGTTTCGTCTCAGACGAAATATTCGAAATAACCTTTTTTGTGACATCAACCATTTCGGATATATCCATTAATATTTGTTGGCTTTTTATGCATTTTGTAGTTGTTTTTAAAGCGCCGTCAGTATTTAGTAGTCTTTGCACGATATCATGGAACGAAATATGGAATTTTAAGGCCCAGCATGCAGCGGCCCTCGTTAAGCATATAACTATCAGTTCGGGTTCTTCTATCTCTCTTCTATCTATAACCAAATGTGTAATGCAAGTGCTTCTGTAAAAGTTTTTCTCGACTAACGTGAAGTGTATAGAAAAATAAGCTTTCTTAAAAATAGCATTCTTTCTGAAAAATCGATATCGAAATGTTAATATAAATATACGTTTTGAGACGTCGTCCTCCATGGTGTAGCGGTTACCATGCTAGCCTATTATCCTTAGCATGGCTTTCTTCGGATGGGAGGTAAAGTCAGCGATCCTGTGTTGTAGATTTACGGCACGTAAAAGAGCCTCAAGCGGGGTAAAGAGGTATTTGAGCAAAATTACCGGTCTTTCAAGGTCAATATAGATTGGTACGCTAAGTACCACAGCAGTTAAAGAGCGTTCATAAATAAAACTCAATTTAATTTGTTTAATTTACGTTTTGAGACAGTCTAAATCCAAATAGAATCATTTTTAGTAAAATATCTGTATAAGCGTGTATGTGTATATACGTGTGTCTGTGTCTCACATATAATTTTGTCATATAAGTGCTTCAAACATGTATATATATGTATATATTGAACTTTCTATGAATGGCCTGTGAAGTCCTCTTCATCCTTAATGACATTTGTATAATTGGTAAATCAAAAAAGATAGACAAATTCTTACTACCCCAAAAATATGGGTTTCGTTAAATCATACAATATGTGTCAAATAATGTTTTTGGTGAAGTTAACCATTTTGGAGACCTTCTATATATATAGAAATTTTTAAAATACTTATACCTTTTTCAATTTAGATATAAGTCGCAAATCGTTTTTTCTAGTGATCATGCAAGAGCATGCAATACCAAAGCCATCACATAGTGATCCGGTCTTTAAATAATTTTACTATCTTTTTAGCCTACTGCATTCTTACACCTAAACCAAAATGTGTAAATGTGTAAGGAACGTTTATATCGATTAACCAGAAGTACAAAGAAGAATTAGTTTGGAGGAATGGTTTCTGGAGAGTGAGCAGGAAAAATCATGTGAAAACAACATGTAAAGTATTTGCCTCTTAAGTTGTGAAGCCAGAATTTCTATTCATTGTTACCACAGTCAAATGTTTATTTAATAAGTCGTATGATCCTAATATCTTTTAGTAAATATTAAAACTTGGGCGTAAAGTTCAGATATTCTGCATAATGAGATGATGCCAGGATAGGGTTATGTGAAAGAAAAGCTTTGGTATTACCTGAAACACAGTGATAGGCTTTTTTTCTATGATTATAATTTAATGGTTGATGCCTGTTAAGTTTGTTGATCCTAATACGAATCTGTCTTAGCAAGTTCCTTAATTCACACATAATTGCCCATACATCACAAAACGCTAAAGGATAAGAAAATTAAATTTCTATACAAAAAAACCTGATGTGTAATATTCACTTGATGTTCTCTACCTTTCATCGTTTATTTAGACGCTACACAAGCTATTCTTACGAAAGCTTATTTTTCTACTTGTTCGTTTTGATCGAGATAAATCTTTTTAGAAACATTTGTAATACACATTTCGTTGTACATGCGAATGGAAATACATAGTTGTTTAAGAACGCTACACTATACATTCGCCATAAAATTCCATACTCTTCCCATGCAGTCTCGAGACACAACTAAATATTGACTCTAAAGGAATGACAAAATATTGAACAATTTGAACCATTAATAAGGATATCTCGGAAATGGCTGATGCCATAAAAAGGTTCTGTGTTTTAAAAGATATCTACATGTTGTGTGTTACGTTTTCGTCTATCGCTTAATGTTTACTAGTTACACAATGTCACACGACATTTCTTTCTAATGAAGAGTGCCTTACAGGTTATTTCCAGAAAACTCAAGGTCTATATTTTATTTGTGATGTAAATGTCGTAAATATATGGTATATTAATCAATATTGCTAAAAAATTTTGGGAAAATTAAAAATGTTGAAACATTTTTCACCTAACGTTTGTGGTGGGGGGATTTTCTCAAAAATATTCCTGACGTATCTTTGGAAAATACTAAACTTAAACACCAAATTTGATATTTATCCAACTTTTGTTTTAGTTATGCTGTTCACAGTGGGAGTGGATATTTTATAAAATGTTGTCTTTGGATTCAGGGGGCCTCAAAACATTCCGATGAAATTTCGGTATACAATTTTTGGATGGAATGTAATTCTACATACTATGTAAGTGTTAGGGAAGGTAAACATTTGAGGAACCTGAGCTGATAATTTGCAGCACAAAGACATTCTCAGTACTTCCGCATGAAGATGAGAAAATTAAAAGTGTACAAGTTAAAATTATCTAGTATAACGCGAGAAATGCGTCCTTTATTAATGAGGAAGGATGCAAAGCTTTCATCAAGGTGACAGATGAGGCTTCCTGAGCCCACGCTACACTCACATGTGGCTTATTATATGCACACCTCTTCCTTCCTCTTGAATCCAGGTTGGCTAAAAATAACGATAAAATAGTTTCAGGAGACAATAGCAGCGCAGTTATAATCCGATTGTTCCTTCCCAGATGTTGGTATAACGCGAGACATGCGTTTCCTGTTTTCCCAATTCCACTTGGCATGTGGAAATTAATTTTCCTCTTTGTGTCATTGTCTCAACTTGGCTTGTCACACTGTTCTGTCACAGGCAAGTTTGTACAACGCGCTCACCTGCTGTTCCTTAGCTGCATCATGTTTCAGCTTCTGTTGCATCTTTCTGAGAAGGAGATGCTGGTCTGTACCTTGTGAGTGAAGCGAACTGAAATGCTTACAGCAATGGGAGACTAATGAGTGATAATTGCCAAAAATGACGTTCTTGGTATTTTGTGCAGGTTATTGTTTGGAATTTACTCTTTAGTTTCATATACAGATTGTCCGAGACGAAACGTCTAAATTGAAGCAGCTATACTGAACATAATAAGCCCAGACAATTTAGTTAGGCGTTAGATGGTAGATTAGATGTGGAAATTTATATTTAAAAGTTACATCATGTTCATTTTATTTTATTTTTGATCTCGAATACCTGTATATTTTATAATTGTACGCACAATACTTACATTTTAAATAAATAAATATATATATATATATATATATATATTTACTTTCTCTACTATGTATAAGAAATAAGGAAAGTCTTGTATTCCACCCAAAAGTTCGAGGTTGAGATTTCGTCGAAAATTTATGCTAGACTTCCTGAATCCATAAAAGTCCGTATGTGTGTGGGTGTTGTGTGACTGAATAGCATAACTCAAAAACGAAAAATCGTTTAAATACCAAACTGGGCATTTAAGTTCTTTATCTTCTAAGAATGACACACGGAGATTTTCAAGGAAATTCACCCACTCCAAGCTACCCTTTATATGCGGAAATATTTTCT
Source organism: Deroplatys truncata (assembly GCA_030765065.1). Lineage (NCBI taxonomy): Eukaryota > Metazoa > Arthropoda > Insecta > Mantodea > Mantidae > Deroplatys > Deroplatys truncata. Next base: position 175,748,265 of record CM060981.1, read on the forward strand.
AAAATATTTATCTTCTCAAAAATGACTATGGATTTTGATTAAGATGCCACCATTTTAAGATATTTTCATGACAAATAAATGTATATCTTGAATTTTCTGGGAACGGCCTGTGAAGTGCCCTTCATTTTGAATGGCCTTTGCACAACTGGTAAAGCGTAAAAGATATACTAAATGCAGTCCTGTATTCGTTAAAGCACACAATTTATGTCAAGCAGGTACATGTATTGAGGGCTTAACCATTTTGGAGACATTCCTTGTTTTTGGTTTTAATTTTTCAGTATTTATGCTTTTCTCAAGTGGGAGGTCATTCGTTTTGTTTTCTGCTGGTCATGTAAAGAGAACAGAATTTCAAAGCCGTCACATAGCGACCAACTTAATAAATTTTACTAACACTTAAACCTACTGTATTCTTCTATTCTCATTGCACCTACAAGGAAATATGTAATAAAGATTTTTGCAAATGCTTATATTATTAACTGAAGTAGATAGAATGAGGTTTCGTAAGAATGGTTTGTTGAACAATGGGTAGAGCAAGTCATGTGAATATAACAAATTAGATTTAAAAAAATGGTACTGCATCTGCCATTTTGCATTGTGAATTCTGCACCACTTTACAGAGAAAAAGCGTATCTTCTACGCAAGTTTTAGTAGATACGTAACCTTTAGCCCATCTTTTAGAGGAAGTTTTGTTATACAAATTGATACTACTGTTAAGAATTACAACTTCAACATTCTCAAGTCATGTGGTCTCTTTTCATTGAAAATATATGCGTCTGTTTCATTCAGTTTTGCTATTAAACATTTTCTGGTACAAGTGACCCGTTTCTTTAGATACTATTGCAGATTGCTATATTAGCCTTTAGGATAATAAAAACTATCTCTAAGTGCCTTTGTGGATCTTCTTAGGTATTACTAACGCATTTGGTTATATTTTAAAAAACAAATGCTGATAAATTTTAACCAAAGACGGTATTACTAAGGAAATATTCTTTAATAAACAGACTTATCGTATAAAATCAGATCAGTGAATCTATAGCCTGTAAAATTTCAGTATGCTATCTTAAACACTTTCTGATATAATGGGTAATGAATTTAAAAGATTTAGCATTGGCAGGGTACGGCTATAAATCTCTTTTTAATCAGATATCTTTTATCCAGAAATTTTAAGATTAATTTGAAGATAACTGTTAATAAACAGGGCTAACTGAAACTAAATTCCTTTAGAAGAGAATGAGGTAAAAATTCTTATATGTTACGTTCACATGACTTTTTATTCAGTATACTTTTTCTTATAGTATAGTACTTCTTAAAAAACCTTATTCTTTTATTAATTCTTGTTAATCGAGATAAACTTTCAGTACACATTTCGTTGTAAGCATAAGTAGAATACCGGAAGCTGAAACGATAGTCAGATTTTTAAATACGGATTACTTTACAATTCCATGCTCTTTGCGTGAGCAGGAGATAAAATCGTGTAGCGACTTGTCACTGGAAAAAGATAAGGTATTTGAAAATTTAAATCAAAACCGAAGTATACCTCGGAAAGGGTTAACGCCACAATAAATGTATTCTGCATAAATTTTGTATTTTAACATGATCTGCATTTTTTGTTTTGTAAGATTTTTGTCTATCTGTTAAGGTTTTCTAGTTATGCAAAAGTAATTCAGAATGAAGAGGACTTCAGTGGCTAATATACATTTTATACATGTTGTTTGTTATGCAAATTAGATTGAACCGTTATTTTAATAAAAAGTTTTAGAGCCATTATAAAGAAAGTAAAAAAAAGCATTTTTTTTCATTTAAAGACTGTATTCCACCATACTCTGTATATACAGCATATAAAGCAGCGAAGCTGATAACAAATGTGTCAGTAAAATAATAACTACCGTACTTACACAACAGTCACTGTGTAATATCATCAGGAAGACAAGCAGGTACAAATGCCATGTTTCGCAACATACCATATTACTTTCTCCATACACCTGTACTACCCATCTCCAGCTTCATCCTGATTAATGCTTATGCAGTCCCCGAGGGCGAAGGAAGAACTACTTTGTGAATGAACACAAGTCGATCCCACCGTCTAGAGAATCAGATGATCCAGAAATTCAAACTCGGTTTACTCGAAGTTAATTTTTGGTAAATTTTCTTCTATTCAAAATCAACAGGATATTCTGAATATTACAGGAAGTTTTACAGACTGTTCTGCATATCTTGATGTATAAATGCAGTACGCATCTTTATAGGCAAAACTGTTTTGTTAGCCATCAGCGACTAACCTTTTTGCAGCATTGCGTTTATCTGCATAAAAAAAACGAAAGTCATAAACAAGTTCTTGTAAAGTTTTTATAACACTTTTACAAAACAATTGTTTCAACAATTATGGGAGAAAATAAGCTTTTAAAATGGTTTCGAATTACTCCACCTTAAAAGCTAAGGGATGTTTTAAAATAAAAGTAAAAGTTTACAAACTGAGCTAAACATTTCTACAGACAAATACTAAGGTCTTACCCATATTTTTATGTAATTAAAAGCTATTAAATGATTTCAGTTTCCAAGTTGCACTTCGGAATGTGATCTTTTAGAAATTTTCAATACCTCGTCACGAGCATATATGACGTATACATTTTTGGTTCGTTATGGTATAAATTAAAATTAATGCTGGAAAGCACCTCTCTGTAAGTTTAAAAATGTTTTTATGTTAAAAACATAATTTTGTATCCACAAATGCACTACGGGATTTATCTTATCAGCAACTACGTCTGAGTCTTAGCAGGTATCGTTTGAATGACCTCGCTCTGTGATGGTCTACTCTGGCTCATGCGCCTACAGAGGGCATTTGCAGTCCGTCTAATGCTGTTCGGCATGGTGTGTAGTGGCAAAAACGTTATGTGAATATGTCTAATTATTGTGTTTTCTGTGGGTACTAAAAAAAACGGTGTACGTTTATTTTCTTAGATTTTGCTAGAAGGGAATAACATATTGATTATATCCATAACATTTGGACAATCATTTGAAATGTCACCGTTTCTAGCAAGTCCACAATCGAGACTGTGGTCCGTGTTAGACAAAACCAAATAGAGACAGCTAGCAACTGTTTTAACATGTATGGGAGGATATGGGTTTTTAATAATGGCTTCAAATTATCCCACCTTCACAAAACTAAGCGTTGTCTTAATATTACAGTAAAATGTTACCAAATGAGTTAAAGATTTATATAGGCAGTGTTAAAAGACCCGTTGACATTTTTAAACACCAAAAACCATTTTATAAATGGCGGAAAACTGCAAGTCATTTGATATGAGTCGAACTGTTCTCTGCCTAAGACAGCCTCTTTCTCAAGATCGAAAGAGTGCTGTTGGTGGAGCTTGGCTAGATCCACTAGCAGGTCTAATCGAGGAAAAATCAGACCAGATAGGAATTGTCGTAAAAAATTCCAAGAATATCGCTGCTTCGCATTACCATGTGTGTTAGAAAATAGAATCATTGACTGGTCTGCTGATTACCCAGATCTAAATCCATGTGACTATTAACTGCTGAGAATGCTTAACGATAAAGATTGTGCAATTAATTCCCGAACACCGAGCGTAATGGCTCACGAGATAACGTCTGTGATCTAAATTTGGGAGGTCCCGGGTTTGCTCCCCGGTGACCACTCACTCTGACCCATGGTTTTTGCGGGTTTTTTCCCGGGTAGTCAGGCAAATACTGGGGTGGGTTTCTTCATCCCCCAATTTCCTGTCCCTCTATTTCGTTCCATTAATCATTTCATCCTTCACCCCGTTTGGTCTATTTCAGAATTGGAAGTGTCGGCGATGGTGTTTCGGTGCAGCGTGACAGGGAAAGAGGATGCTTTCTGTGAACTTTCTCCGTCCCTCGGCCTTCGGCTGGTTGCCGGGGTATAAGGACCACCGGGGACGTTGGACTCTATGTGGGGCGGTGTCCCCAGTTTGCCTCTCCGACTGCCGGGGTGTCTATATCTGGAAATTGTAGGGACCCTGTCACTGTTGTGCCGTCACTCCTGATTCCAGCACCCGGTGTCTCCTCTCACCTCATGCATTCCTCCCGTGGGCGCCCTTGGTGAGGCATAGATACAATATCCGCATTCCCCGGATCGGTATCGAGTCTCCTCCGATACATATTCTATTGCATCCCTATACCGTTCGCAAATCAGAAAACAGTGTCCGGCGTGCGTTTTCCAATATTTCGGATGTAGGTATTCGTCAAGTGTTCAGTAATACGTTTAAAAACTGCAAACTTGTAGATATGCGGAAGAGCATCTTACGAAAGTTGAGCGTAACACATTAATATTGCTTCGCAGAATTATCTCTGGGATAAACGGCGGGGTGGTCCACCGCTACTGTACAAACGGATTCGTATAACACCGCCGTGGGAGCAACGGGCTGCCAGTCACATCATTTTAATTCTGTGAAAGTAATACCATTGCCGGCGTGGTTAGAAAAACTGGATGCTGCTCTTGCGATTTGAAAATCTTCAAGCTTTGCAATGCGCGTATTATAGGCGGAGCCTGAGAAAATATGAAATATCTCTTTACGAAATTGCTGAATATCATCATTAATTTTTCTGTTTTTATAGCTTCGTGAATTTTTTCCCTTAGTTTAAATGGTATCTTCAAATATTACACAGTAAAATCCGATGCATTATGTGTACGTAATTAGTTGTAAAAATACTGTATGTAAAAGCTTGAAAATATCCTAGAATTATTCAACAAATGTAAACCTCTGAACATATAAATATCCAAAACATCTAAGAAATATCCTGTTTTCCCCTTTTTTTACTCTCTCTACTACGTATAGTAAGTAGGGGAAGTATTGCATTCCACCCAAAACTTCGTAACTGAGATTTCATCGGAAATACATGTTTTGAGACCCCTGAATCCAAAAAAGCATTTTTGGAAACATGTCCGTGTGTGTATGTGTGTGTGTGTGTGTGTATGTGTGTGTGTGTGTGTGTGTGTGTGTGTGTGTGTGTGTGTGTGTGTGTGGTGTCTGTGAACAGCATAACTCAGAAACGAACAGTCGGATAAACACCAAACTTGATATTTAGGTTCAGTATCTTGCAGAGATGCGACACGAAGGTTTTCAAGAAAATCCCCCACCACAGGTTATCCTTTACATGGAACATTTTTCTAAAAGTTTAATTTTCTCAAAAGTGGCTCTAACGATTTTGATGAAAATATTATATGTTTAAGATATTTTCAGAACATATGAAATGTATATCTCGAATTTTCTGGGTATGTCTCCAAAAGTATTCTTCATTGTGAATGACTTTTGCATAACTGGTAAACCGTAAGAGATAGACAAAGTTTTACTACAGAAAAAATTTAAATCGCGTTAAAATACACAATTTATGTCATATACATTTTTTGTTGTTGAGTGAAGCATTTTCGAGACATTGCTTGTTATTCCCTTAAATTTTCCAATACTTATACTTTTTCTCAAATTCCTTATTCATTTTTACTTTCTCTACTACGTATAGTAAGTAGGGGAAGTATTGCATTCCACCCAAAAATTCGATACCGAGATTTCGCCGGAAATACATGTTTTGAGACCTCCTGAATCCAAAAAAAGCATTTTTGGAAACATGTCCGTGTGTGTGTCTGTGTGTGTGTGTGTGTCTGTGTGTGTGTGTATGTGTGTGTGTGTGTCTGTGTGTCTGTGAACAGCATAACTCAAAAACGAAGAGTCGGATAAACACCAAACTTGGTATTTAGGTTCAGTATCTTTCAGAGATGCGACACGAAGGTTTTCAAGAAAATCCTCCCACCCCAGACTACCCTTTACATGGAAGATTGTTCGAAAATTTTAATTTTCTCAAAAACGGCTCTAACGATTTTGATTAAAATATTATATGTTTAAGATATTGTCATGACAAATAAAATGTATATCTCGAATTTTTTGGGAATGTCTCCAAAAGTATTCTTCATTGTGAACGACTTTTGCATAACTGGTAAACCATAAGAGATAGACAAAATTTTACTACACAAAAAATGTAGATCGCGTTAAAATACACAATTTATGTCATACACATTTCTTTTGTTGAGTGAACCGTTTTCGAGATATTGCTTGTTATTCCCTTAAATTTTCCAATATACTTTTTCTCAAATTCGTTATTCATTTTTTTATGTCCTGGACATGCAAAGAGAATAGAATGCGCCACATAGTAACCAGCGTTAAAATATTTGACTATCGCTTAAAACCTACCATATTCCCCTTGCATCTACATGAAAATTACCAATAAGATTGACATCTCGATATCTCGATTAACATGCAGCATATGGAGAATAAGCGTTTGTAAAAATAGTTTGCACAACAGTAGAGAAAGTCATGTGAGTGTAACACATCAGATTTTTTTTGTAATGCAAAGAGAATGGAATACTCCACATAGCAACCAGCTCTTAAAATATTTGACTATAGCTTAAAGCCTAGCAATTCCCTTGCATCTACAAGAAAATTAGCAATAGAATTATCATGAAGCATATGGAGAATAAGCGTTTGTAAAAGTGGTTGGTATAAGAGTAGAGAAAGTCATGTGTGTGTAATACATCAGATTTTTTTTTGTTTTTGGATATTAAAGGTGAGAATTTTTTATCCATGATTTTGGCTGCTGGAATTTATTATAGCGATGTCTATATGTTTTATTTTCTGCCGGTATTAAAGCTGCTTTATTCATTTCTTTCTGATATGCGTTTTTTTTTCTAAAACGCTATCGCCGAAACCTGCTTGAAAATGCTTTCGCGTTGTGTAACAAATGACTGTGGTATACCAGCAGAGAGGAAGCAAAACCTCTATCGAGTACGATTAAACACAAAGCGTTTTTTTCATTATATGTAGACCAACCATTTCTGTTAACAAAGCATTGTGTTGTACACATGCGCGTTCAGGATTCAGTCTATCAGTTGTTTATTCCTAAATGCAAATATCATTGTCACTCATACTCTTCTGATTGCGGAAAGAGGTGCAGCAAAGTTGATTCTTTCAGTAAATGAGAGACCTTTTGTATAAGCATAATAAATAACTACAGAAAAGCATTTTAGAGGCTCTGATGTAGAAGTGCTTTCTTGTTCTTTATTTTCATAATGACTGTCAAAGAAGCCATATTAAAACATTATATTGTAAAATTTAGGAACGTCCTCAAATCATTTTACAAAAAATTTGTAAGATGTAATTTTTTTATCTTTTCTTTGTTTTTGCTTTTTTTCTTATAACTAGATGAAGATATTTCTATGTGTATCCATATACAATCAACTAATTGGAACAACTTTTCCCCTGCCATGGTAACTAATATAACGCTGTAAACATATTTTCTATCAGTATAAGAAACAACACTTCCGTTCTGCCCCAAAACGTCTTTATAGACAAAAGCAGCTGTGCTATATTAATCCTATGATAGGTCCTACTCCGGAATCCAATCCACTGAAAATTAAATGTTAGTTTTTTTAAAGATAACAGCAGTAGCACTGCTGGCACAGTGAGAAAGTTAATTAGTGGCTGTTGTGACAGCGGGCTTTGCAAAGTATGCATTCCAGATAAAGGCAGGTACCTAGAAACTTCCTCGTTACAATTTGGAAATTCACTGCTTTGAAGATAGAAATAAATGGTTAATCAGTCTAACTCTATAACGTCTAACTGACAACTGCCTGTTGTTTATTTAACCTAACATTTCAGTTTATTTATTTTAGTTTATTTAACCTAAGATTTTCGATGTTGGCCTTCTCTCACCTGCCCGTATACACTGCACATTTATATAACTTATTTTAAACGTCAAATAAATAATGGATATTAGTCTTCTTGTTCTTCCATTTCAGGGTTAGGCCAAAATGACCTGTCACGAGGCTAATATGTGTATGGTTAAATACGTTTTTCACTCCATGATCTTCGAGATCTGCTAATGTATCTTCTTCCATTTGGTTGCATCTCTGGTTCCATTAAAATAAGGCTAGCTTTGGGAGTCTACAATGTAGACTTTCGTCTCGTATAGAATCGTCTTTCTTCTGGTAGTTACATATATCATCTACAATACTTATTTCCTCCAAATGATATAAAATATCTTGATTTCTCCCTCTGTCTCTTCTTGTCCTACCACCCGGGATTGCAAAAAGGGCTGCTTCCAGCGTCGTTTACATTGGCTCTTTGGAATCCAAGTTTCGCTTTGTATTTCATAGCAGATTTGGATATAACATTACATAATATTTCTTTTATTTCTGTCCTCATGTTCTTATCAAAATATATTCAATACAGACGTTTCATGTTGTATTTAGTCATATTTGTTTCTAAATCAGTGTCATTTTGCTCGGTACTAGTCTTATATCCCAAGAGTATAAATGATTACACCTATTAAATTATCTAATATTTTAACTCGCATATGATATCTTCATAAATGACCATAGCTTTACGTTTCCTAATTGATATTTTCATGTCATATTCCTTCGCTATTTTATTGAGGATGTTAGTTATCTCCGTTATGGTGTTTTCTCTGCCATCTGACTGCGTTGTCAATTTTTGCACTGTAGTTTGGCCCAGCTTTGATAGGGGTTTAGGTTATGAATTCAGGGTAATGTCGTCTGTGATAATTAGCACCCAGCCTAGAAGTTTCGAGGAAAGAGAATATTTTTTTTAACTTTGGCGTAGAATCTAGAAATTTAGTTGAATTTTGTGTTGAGGAATTGCATAATTTGATTATATTACTGTTTAGAGACCTGTGCAAATATAAGAAAATTTATTTCTGCATATAGCTGGTAACGAAGGTAATGATCATTTCCAATGAATAGCTAAGCATGGTAAACCGGTAGGCTTGCCAAATTCTTGCTGCAATTCTTCATCCTCCCGGTAGCAGCTGGCTCCACTCTGACGTATTTACGACAGTCACGCTCATTGTTTCTGGTGTGAATAATTAGGACCATTCCTTCACTTCAGGATCAGAAACAATTTAGCGTTCCCATCCAAGAAAAGCTGAGATAAAACGTTTTTAGCTTGGTTTCTTGGCCCAGGCCCTCTTTGTTACCATCAACCGTTGTTCTAATAATTGCACTTGGACCGAGATGGTCGGTGGAGTAAGTGTTGAAAACATGATTCACATAAAGTTTTTAAGTCCCCTGTTTTGCATATTGTCAGAGTACATAGTTGCATGCATTACGTTTCGAGATAATTAAGAAATTAAAAATAGCGCAAATATCAGATTTTTAAAATATGTTTTGTTGTGGATTTATACCATTTTCGGAAGATGAGTCTCTGATGTAACAATTATTTCTTTGGAAACTGTGTAAATCAGGGTACTATCTGAGTAGAGCATTTTGGTATTATTTTTCCACACTAGAGGCAAGGAGAGCATTTTCTTGCCAAAATTGCAGCAACTGCTAAGCAATAAAGTCTATAGTCATACCAAAAAATATGTCGTAGTAGTAGTAGTCGTCGTCATAACAGCGCATTTATTCATCCGTTAGATAGTATAGTGGCATTGGATACAATACATTAATGCACATTATTACACTATGCAACTTTCCCTTATAGTTTAACATTTCGACGCAAAACAGATTGAAAATAATGAAGGCAGCAATATAAATTACGAAAAAAATGTTAATAGCAGTAATTATACTGCTAAGTAAAATATATACGATCATTATAATTAATAATAAAATAATAGTATACAAAAGTACATAATAAATGGTGATCTTGTTTTAGAACTCGTTCACATCATAAAATCTATCCCTCAATTAGGGCGCCTCAAACAGAAAACCATGAATTTTAAATTTTTCAAACTGGTAGGCAATTCATGATATAGGATAGCTGCAGTATATCTAATACCCTTAGAGTAGAGAGTAGTATATGTAATACCGTTATAAGTTTGTTTTATTTCTGGTGTTATGCTTATGCATTTATTTATTTGTGGTTGAGGTTTACATTATTTTACTTTCACATCATAATAAACAGTATATGTAGAGACTTGGTAAAGTTAAAGTTTTTAGTTCGTTAAACTAAAACTAAACTAAAAGTCATCTTTTCTTTTGACTTATAATCTTATAATCTATTTCTGAGTTTTGAAAACCAAGTGGCTATCTCTACTCCCTCCTCAGAATATTATAACGTACCTCATTATATTTTCTGCATACCAAAGATGTAAAGTACTTAGGTCACTGCTTTTAACTAATTTTATTGTTAATGGTCAAAAGTAGAATTAAATCATTTATATTAATAGATTTTGTATGTGAATTCCTCAATGTAAATGTTGACCTAAATAGATTCCCAGAAATTATGCTTCCATCACATAACAGTCATGAGTATTATATAGGTTGATATCAATTCCCTCAGAATGTTTATTTCGTTTATGACAAAATGGATGCGGATAAGTGAAGCTGCCAGCATTTAGACTTATTCCATTTTTGCACAAAGGAGTGGCAGCACAAGGTTCACGTAAGCATCACTGCTGGCCATGAAGAGACTGATGCAGCGGGACACAGTTAATTTTGTTTGTGATCTTTCGTGATAGTTAAGAAACCTTATTGGGTAAAGGACACTAAAAGCAATATTTTCTTAGTTAATTTTACACCCGCCTTTCCTTGGGTGTAAAATTAAGACATTGTCAGTGCTGGTGTTTACATAAACTGCTGCCGCAAACTGCCAACATAACTTAGGAGCAATGAGGTAACCTGTCTATAGCAAACAGTGTGAGAAGCCTAACAACTCTGAACGCATCGAGCGACATCTCGATGAAGAGGAAATAAAGACGCATTTAGTGATTAGTGCATCAGACAATAGGGTGATGTGACATCTTTGGGAAGCTGTTGGGGCAACAGTGACAGCAAGGAGCGCTGAAAAGCCTGCATATTGGAAATATATGGATAAGCCAGCGGATTGCATAACCTTAAAGCGCCAGATTAAGAACATGCATTTATACAGTCATAGATCAATGACAAAGACAGTTTGATAAAAATTTTAAATGAGGTTGTTTTAGTTTAGATACCATACTATTTACTGACGACTAAGCTGATGTTCTCAGATTCTAAAGTACATCTACAGAAAGCAGTACATAAATTGCAACAAATAACAACAAACTGTAACTCAAAGATGTCTGCAGTAAAACTAAAAGTGAGGATTTTAGAGAAAAGAACACTATTAGAAGGAAAATATAACTAATTAATGGAACTATAGCTGAGCAAGCTTACAAACGTAATTATAAAGGATTTTTAATTTCATATGATAAAGGCTGTGGTTTAAAACAAATACCTAAATTTCAATATATGGCGGTACCGTTTATAGAACTTTGAAAATAAGCAAGAATAGAAACAATGTTAACCTTTATAAAAGTTTTAACTGTTCGACTTCTAACATACGGCAGTGAGAATTCGGGGCTAAATGAAGCAACGACAAGGAAAATGAAATCTGCAGATAAATTATTTTTAAGATGAATTCTGGGATATACCCTTAGAGATCGCATAAAAAATACTGACGTAAGAGCACAATAACATGTACAAACATATAATTTATAAGAAAACTAGATTTTAAAACCACCATGGTGTGAACATATTGAAAGAATACATCTAAATTGATAAACAAAAGGTAAAAGATCAACAGGAAAACTGATATTACGTTAGGAAGACGGTCTTTGAGGCGGAACAGACTAGAGGTAGATGAAGAAGAAGACCAGGTGGAACTCAGCTCTGGGTAGTATTACACAAGCCATCTATCTCTTAAATTGCTGTCTGGGACTAAATGACGCTAAGGCGTAAATGGGTGTTAAGTTAAACGCTCTTTAGGAGAAACTGCATCTAAATCGCCGATAATAACAGCTGTACTCTAACTGATTGTCTGCTGTCATTGATCCTCAAAGCAACAACAAGTCATACCAATATAAAATACATCACAACGTTTAAAATTTAACCTATAAAACGTTTTCTTGCGAAACAGTTTGCATATCACTAAATTTTAAAATTTTGAAACCCCATAATTGGTTCAAACCTGTGTGCTTTTATCATAAATATGTTTTTAATTTCAAAAGAACCGTTTTGTTCGTTGTTTTTTCACCATTTTTATCAATATTTCTATTATGTCACATATTTGAAGTAAACTGGGATTTCTATGGAAAAGAAGAGTTAAAGTAAAAGTGAAAATACGCGAACCATTTAAGATTGTTGCATAGTATAAGTTATGTATTTATATGGCAAATTAATTTGCAATAAAAATGGAAGGTATAAATGATGCTATAGAGGATCACGTTTTCTTAATAATGTAAAATAAAGCATAGTTATTAGTTCACAGACAAACAAGCACATATACAGTGTATGAAAGTCTTTCAAAAGCTGCTTTCATTTGAGGTGGAGGACCTAAGATCCTGTATTGCCGGGGGAAATTTCAATATTAGCTCCTGGGTGGAATAAAATATTTCCTCTACACACACACACACACACACACACACACACACACACAAACACACACACGCATACATATCAGCTGCCCCTAGGCATTCGTATCTATGCAACCCGCAGTTTATAGTCTACTGTGAAAATATCAACCCTTTTAGCAAACAAATGTTATTGTAGCTCTGCTCTTCTATTCGGTACTATACGCAACTAGCTTTAATGATTAAAGGCCTGAGTGAGAACCAAGGAGCTACAAAAAGCCTTAAAAAAGGCGTCTCTTCATGGATATAATGCTTGCAAGGAGCTAGCGGAGTGTTCCCCAAACATCGAAAGAGAGAGAGAAGAGAGAGAAAGAGCGATTTAGCTGAGTGGGTTAGCTGCCGGAATGTGTTAAAGCAAAGGTTCGCTTCAGAGGTTCGAATCTAATACCTACAAGCATGAAGTGTTTTGATTCTTTTTTTTCTCCTTGTGTTTATTTTCTGTATTTTAGTATAATAATTTTTTTTATTTGCCCTCCTGTGAGCCAAAAACACAATTACAAGCAGATAATTGTGTATCATGTTTACCGTAATAATCTGTATCGTATCTGTGTTCTAAACCGTGTTACGTAGTTGGCTTTCATTCTCTTGGGCGCATATCGACGATATTGAATATAACAGCATATTTGAACCTTATGTTTCACTTCTTCTATTGACAAAGGCGTTGTAAATGTGCTAAGTTCACGGGTAAACACAATAATAAATTGTTAAAGATCGTGGATTTCATCAATAAAGTAAATGTTCAAAATAACGACCACCTTCATCAATGCGCATTTGTGTATGTTACCGTAGAGACCTGCTTGCATGCTGTTATATGCGCAGTGTAATCTATCTGCATTCTTCACGTATGAGTGTACCAGTATGTAATTTGGGCTTTGCGGTGAAAAACATGATTATTCTATTTTGTACACACTTATAATGTTATCAAAAATGTTATTTGTATCATATATCAAATTATAGGCGCAAAGAGATAAAATAAAAGGTAATAAAAAGTTAGAACTTAACCCAAAGGATTTCAATCCCAACTGAAATGACAGTGTTAAAGCAACCAAGATAATACCATTCGGCTAATACTACCGTGCGAGCATAGATTCCAATACGAATTAGTAATCGTAGAAGTCCCACCTCGAATCTTTATACGCTTTTTGCAGCGTTATACAGTGTTTTGAGCTCAGTTTGGTAGTTTTAATGCAAAGAAATAAACTCCATCAGTCATTGCAGTTACTGCATGAACTGAAATATGCCATACTTTGTGACAGAAGAGAAATTATCTGCCTAAAACTTAGCATTTTTGACAAGGCTGTACAACATTGACTAACGGCTTAAATCCAATTGGTCACAATACGTAGATCTGCCATTTTGTTTTCAAATGTTTTTGTCAACCAATTCAAGTGATATGCTGTTCCTTCAGGGGCGTTTTCAAAGGGGTGCATGAATGTACGCTAAAGAATAAAAGTTTGTAAAATCAGCCAAAAGTGCTTTTGCAGCTCCCATTGTCAGGGTGGGATGTTTTTGGAAACCGCATAGATGGCGATCGCATTCTGTCCCGTAAAACACTTATGTACTGAGTTATCTGTCCTACCTCTAAAAAGTGTTATGCATATCAGCCATTAGAAGGCATTCAAGAAAGGCGTAAGTCAAATATGTCGCTTAGCACGTTGCATAAATTCAAAAATAAATAAGCTCAGCTGACTCACCTGGTATATATATATATATATAATGTCCACGTTTTCGAGGATACATCGGAGACAAAACCCGCGCTTAGTAGGTAACTTAGCCACACATTAAGCCTAAACCACAATTATAGTGGGAGGTAAAAACGTGAATTAAGTATTATAGGTGCTTATTCACGAGTCTTATAATCCTTGATTAATAAATTAAGTCGATACTGGATTCTCTTACCAGAAAGTAGACAGTACATCAGTAGTGTATTAAGGGGTTTCCGGACGCAGTTTTTTGCGTTCATATGGGGAAATATAAGGAAAACGGGGAGATATGCGGCGGTTCATGGAGGAAAATGTGTTTATATGGGAGAGATAGGAATACAAGGGCTGATGCTAGGTTAGACAGGGGTTGAAGGAGCGAAGTCGTTTATATGGGAGAGGCGGGGAAAATGATGATACGTTTAGGAATTGTGGTTAAAACTGTAATACAAAGAAACGCATTATTCAGGAACTTTAACAACAAAAAAGACCCAATTATGGATCATTTGTACGGTATTCGAGGAGGGGAAATCCCCCCAAGTCACAGTAGGAGAGAAATGGGCATTCCAGATCACTTATTATGCAGAAATGTGCAATTAATATGCTAATTGTAGTCATAAGTTCTGTGGAGTATAATGGAAAGGTTGACAGGCATGCAATTAAGGTTATCCATCACCTATCAAAATCAACAATGGTGTCATAAATTATGATTTGTAACAAAGGAGCAGATGCCACTCTCCCCATTCCACTTCTGCACACGTACACTTTAGGAAGGCCACACCTGTAGCACTCCCTCCCCCAGTTGCATTCTCTCTTCAAACACGCGCACCTGGGCAATATAACAAAGACAGTACTTTTTCCTGTCAAAATGAACAATGGTGTAATAAATTATGCTTTGTGACAAAGAAACAAGCGCTATTGTCTCCATTCCAATGTCCAGCACAAGTGTTCGTTAGGAAGGCCACCCATGTAGCAACCCCCTCCATCGCTGCATTCTATTCTCTCCAAACATGCGTCCCTGGCATATATAACAAAAGATCAGGCTGGTGCCCACGCTAACAAAAGAACTCTTGGAGACTGTGCTATTATACCTGGAGTATCTTTGTTTAACGAGGAAAAGAGAGAGACGCGTACCCACGAGGCAAGCTTCCATTCATTATAGACGGCATATTATGGCACTGACTCTGCCCGGCAGGCAGTTATCTCTGAGAGCAACCGAAGCTTCACCAAGAGCATAGATATACACAACTCTAACACTTCCTCCAAAGCACACGATTCTGCACGAAGACCTACGGTCATCGAACATAGTTATACTGCTCTAACTCTCTGTATTTTCATCTATTGGCTCTTTCAAACAAGCGATATCAGAAAATATGCTTAGCATATATCATTACCTATATTAAACCCCTGTGTATACTTAGATATCCTTAGGTCTGTGTTCGAATCTTACTGCAGGCCAAAGTGTAATGTTTTAATTCCTTAATGAAAAATTGATACTTTGATAGGGTAAAACATTATTATTGCATTACCCTGATTAATCAAAGGCGTTCTCGGGTATCCAGAGGTACGAGTTCGAGTCTTAGTGTTGTGAACGTTAATGCTTAATAACGATTAAAATTTAGGAACATAGCCGAATAGGGTAAATCATTTTAATTTTTTATATATCATTACGATGTTCAATGAAGGGTATTCTTAGGTACCCAGAGGTTCTAGTTCGAATCTTACCCTGCTAAACTCTAATGGTTAATAAATATTAAACTATGTGAGTATGCGCGGTCAGATTAAAATGTATTTAACAAATATAATTATTTATATTAAACCCTGGTGTATACTTAGGTATTCCGATGCATAGATTCGATTTTTTATTTCCTTTCTTCTTCTGTCTTTTCTTTATATCTATTACTTTCTTCTTGACTTTCATGCAGCCGAGTATTCATATACACACAAGCACATACACAGAGCTATTACACATACATATACACACATGGAATTGTATACATGCACCTGTACACTTACACATACATATACATGCATACGCCAGCACACTTACAAGCACACGCAAACAGACACACATACACCAGAAAACTTACAGACACACACGCACACGTACACATACATACGCATACATACACCAGTACAGTTACACACACACGCACACGTACACATACATACGCATACATACACCAGTACACTTACACATACACGCACACGTACACATACATACGCATACATACACCAGTACACTTACACACACACGCACTCGTACACATACATACGTATACATACACCAGTGCACTTACACTTACACACATACGCCAACAAACATACACATATACACCAGTGCACACACAAACACACACACACACAGACACACACGCTAGCATTGGAAATTATTGTTTCATTTTTCCTGTAACCTAGAAAAATGTAATTCTTTTCAGGCTACCACATTCTCATGACTTTGATCCCCGCACTTTTTTATAACTTGTGTAAAGGCATTATGGAGGTATTCTCGGAGAGAGAGAGAAGGGGGGATTGAATCAAGTAGGGATAGAAATGATGAGAGCCTCTGCGCATGTACAGCAGGCGACAATTTCATTGCGTGCAATAATCATGCGGCTTGTAAACACCCCGGCCATAATGATGTGCTTACGTAGCCAGGGGGATTTAGATCTATATATAAACAGCTAACGACGCAGGCTACAACCATTGCGAGCTTATTAACTCTACATTTAATTTTTAAGGAACTTCAAAAAATAGTAACGCGAGGTGTTTTTTAATTTAAAAGGAGGTGCGAATCATCGATTTCTACACACACGTCATTCATCAACACGAAACAATGTGCAAGGGGAGTGACTTTTTACATAACTATACAAATCAGTGTTGGCTTATACGATGTTTTTAATTTTGTTTAAACGATGCAGTGCATGAAAGACGAATCGCTGCAAGAGTATCATACTTTTTATCTGAACTTTACTCCCACATGGATTTCTCGGCACCCTCTTCTTCCATTCACATTCATGCGGTTTTCTCTGCACCCTCTTCTTCCATAAACCTTTACACGATTTTCACTACTCATTCTTTGTTTCCTTACAGATTCTTTTTCCATGAACATTCACACGATTCTCTCTACTCGTTCTTTGTTTCACCATCACAGGAATTTTTACACACACTCTTATTCCATTCACTATCACACAGATATCACCAGCTACATGACTGTCACAAACTACCACTTCTACCAAGCACCCTAAGCTGTACGAATACCTGCGAGTATACCCGAACACAAAGATGCATAAACTTACTTACTACCTCCTGCTTTGTTACAAAACTGGCACTTCTATCAAGCAGCTGAACCTGTACGAAGACCTATGGATATCCCCGAACACAAACATGCATAAACATACTTACAAAAAACTGCTGTCATGTAGCGCAACACATACTTTAGTCCTAATATAAGAAATGCATAACTTGCCCTTCTATCTGAATAATACATTGAGAAAATAATTCATGATCAATGTTTGTTACAGAGTGTTTAGCAGATATACTTAACAAGGTGGCTGAAGAGCGCAGTTTCCTACCGAGTCGGCGAGTTCAAGATCTCGAAATAGGTCTTAAATATTAGATGAAGGCCTTAAAGAGAGCTCAAATAAGATACGGTATCAGGATCGAATCTTCGCTGGAGGATTCGTTCTTGCCGAACGCTATAATTCTTTAATCAACGAAGAGCTTACAGAAATGGCTGGAAAAATATATTTGTTATATAAGGGCATGGCAGATATGGGGAAATTTAAGACATGTTAAGTTGTCTTTTGTACCCGCAGCGAAGGTATGTAGAAATGTTAAACTTAAGTATTCAAAGTTTTTCCTATTACTATGAAAAAAATTTATAAATAAACTTTTTCATTTAAAAATAGTTTAAATGGTTTAATACTAATCTTGTGTGGATAATTTCTTGTTAATATAGGAATCAAGTAAAACTCAACAACTGACTCATTGATATTACAATAAGGATACAACATGCTACAGAATTTGTAAAAAAAATATGAAATCACAATGTCACATGTTTTGAATTCAGTTTTATATATACATATATATCGCATTGTAACAACGCCAGATATCCTAATTTTTATACAAATCTTATGTGTTTCATTTTCCATGTAGCATAACAAAAACTGCAATTCTTTTCAGGTTACTTTCACTTCAAAAGCATATTTTCTAAGACTTTGATTGTGTAATGTTTCAGACGGAATAAGGGGAAGAAGAACTGATTTGCAGCTCAGGAAAAGATGCTGACGTTCTTGGAGGATAGAATAACCATCCTCATTACATCTCCAAAACATGCAATACGTGTGCGCAGAGACATCTGCATCTCAGGAAATCGCAACGTTAAGATAGGGTTCTTCTACGATCTTCCAGTGCTTATAGTGAAAAACACAGACAATTTTGTATAGATACCAAGGCATAGCTGAGAGTTGCTCGAGCGAGTCTCACTATATTATGTGAAAATAAGAATTGGGAGCAGTAATTTGAATGATTGTGAAAATACTTTTTTAAATTTTGATGATGGCATAACCTAACCTTTGCAAGTGTAATGCCATATGCAGGAACGAGGAGTTGGAATAGGAAAATAAGTGAATTGTATGATGAAAGATAATAAAAGAGAATGAAGGTATGTCTTTACGTCATGTTTTATTCTTTAAAAATCCTTACATTTCTAATGAAAAAGAAATCCTTACATTACAATGATTAGTTTAAAATATAAGCTGCATCACATGAGTCAGAGGCTTGTATGTGAATACTTTATCATGAATTATTAAACAGAACAATAAGATCTGTGTAGGGATATTTGCAGTAGCTTGAATTTCAATTTTGATGCTGACAGCTCCATTTACAAATTCCTCTGTTTGATGCGAGAAATCTATAACAAATATAGGGGCATATTTAAGAAAATCTTTATTTTTCAATAAAGGGTAATTGTCTTTTTCATAGTAAGAGCTTCAGTACATATCATACAATAATGCAAATCTCGAGAGTGCAAAGTCCAGGCTCCTATCGTGATAGGGATAACATTCACTATTAAGATAAAGTCTCAAATTAGTTAGTTACAATGATCAAAAAGGGATCACTCTTTAGATGCATTACTCGATCATGAAGTCTGAGCACCTAAAATGACAAATCCTGACTTCTCCATTTTTGATGTGGTGGCGACATTCCAGGTGAATGCTTGCGGCACAGCAGGCTGAGCATGCAGATACATGGTCCTAAATGGGTGAAACAGAGTCTTATTTGGCTTGGCAGTCTTGAGGATTTCAGGCATTTCAGCATCAGAAAGTAGAATCACAGACATTCTTCACTCAATTCGTACAAGTTTAACAGTGGCATTCGCTTCACCCTGAGGCATAATATAACGGTTTTACGGTACTTTGATCGAATCACCACAGACACCAACTGGCTATTTGGTATGGGCTCCTTGCGATCGCCAGCAAAATCCCAGAAGCATTGAAAGCGGTACTATAGCATTGAAGGCTCCATTTGCTACATGTACAATCTCCACACCATCCAGAATTCGGCAGATCATCAAATTACATTGGGTTGAGAGCAGCATATTTGCGTTAAGTTGAAACGATCTCGGGGTTTCTGGTTCGATCAATAGTTGACCCGTTCATATCTAATCGAATCTCCTCAAACATGAATACAATAGCGTCATTGGTGAGCTTTGCAGTAGTAGCTGCTCCATTAGGTTTAGTAATACTTCCATTGATGTATAGATAACTTCAATTAGGTAATGTATATAAATCCTCTGCTTGAAAAGCGATTCTAATCTCGTCATTAGCGTCCCGAACTGATGCATTATAAGACAAAAACACGTGTTCCTCTTCTTTAGTGATCTCGTCGTCGAATCTCAGCGTCTCGATAACACTGGTGATATCCATGATTATAGCCCAATGTCTGGAGGAACTTCCGTTTAAATGACGTTAACACACTGGCTGTCAATGGCATAGCATGAAGTGGACGTCGAATCAAGCCGTTATTATATCCTCGAAGCCTCTGATTTCTTCTTCTAAAATATATAGGCATTCTGCTTATATCCTTGTTTCTAAAGTCAATGATATTACTGTTATGGTCTCCTATACGAAGGGTGATCTGCTCTATGAAGTGGATGTTTATGAACGGCAGGGAATTGGATTTGATGGTTCTTGTGAAATATGATATCCAACCGCAATAGATGGGAAAACTCATAGATCGAGTGTCACTTTTACCGTCGATGAAAGAGACTGATGCAATACTGTGCTCGATTCGCATGATACTTAACTTAAGTATATTCACCAGGAAATTAGATTCAGCCAGCAGATTAGCTGGAATAACTTTATTGACACTGATGCCCCAGAGCGTTTCTATAGAACAATCAGCCGGTTAATGATAGAGTTAATTAAACCGGAACCTCTTGCGACCTTATCCTCGTTAGCTCTCATGGTATACTAATTAATTTTATTGGTGCATGGTTCTTTTATGCACTATCATTGCTTATATTCATTAGCATGTATACATTAAGTGGTATTTATATTATTTTAGTTGCTATGATGGAGCTAGTGAAGCAAGATTACTCGCTACCTATTCAGCGGCTAGATTTGAAAGCGACTTTAGACGCAATCGTTACGGAAAGCTGTTTTTTTCTAGCGATGTTAAGAGTACTAATCATAGGTGAGGAGGTATTCAAAGCAAATAGAGTAGTATCGCAGGTTTTCGTGATAATTTCAATCAGTTATTTGTATTACGGTTATTTAATATAATTTTAGCTGATTCAGGTGGTATCAAATTTATTCGAACCATTTAAAAAAGTAATTCATTTGGTTTCACAGTTGTGACTACTAAATCTGCAACTGCTGGATTATCTGTTGCTGCTGCAGCTATTGTCGTAGCTGCTGTTGCTGCAGCTGCTGTGTAGCCGGTTGCTGTTGTTGCTATTGGTGTAGTGAATGTTGCTACACTTGCAGGATCTGTTACAGCTATTGTTGTAACTTCTGTTGCTGCAGCTGCTGTATCTGCTACTGCAGCGGTCGTATTTACTACTGTTATTGCTGCGATGCTTGCTGTTACTAGGACTGCTGAATCTACAGCTGCTGTGTACCCGGTTGTTATTGCTGCTATTGGTGTAGTGGATGTTGCTACAGCTGCATTATCTGTTACAGCTGTTGTTGTATCTTCTGTTGCTGCAGCTGCTGTATCTTCCACTGTCGTATTTGCTGCTGTTATTGCTTTGAAGGTTACTGTTGCTGGGGTGGGTGAATCTACGACTGTTAGATTAGCTGATGCTGTTGCTACAGCTGCTGTGTAGCCTGTTGTTGCTGCTGTAGCCATTGTTGCAGCGGATGTTGCTACAGCTGCAGGATCTATTACAGCTACTGTTGCTGCATATGCTGTATCCGCTACGGCTGCTGTTGTATTTGCCTCTGATTTTGTTGCTACAGCTATTGTTGTGGCTGTGCCTGATGTTGCTGCAGCTGCTAGATCTCTTGCTGCTATTGTTGTAGCTGTTGTTGCTATAGCTGCTGTATCTGCTACTATAGCTGTCGCATTTGCTGCTGCTGAATCTACAGCTGCCGGTTTAGCTGTTGCTGTTGTTACAGCTACAGCCCGGTTGTTGCTGCTGTAGTTATTGTTGCAGTGGATGTTGCTGCAGCTGCCGGATTTGTTATTGCAACTCGTACTTGAACCAATCACGAACGATTATTGCTGATAATTTATGGAAATGAAACTATTACATCTGATTCACAATTGTTGAACTCTTTTTATGCCCGCGGGTTCGAGTTTCCGAGTTTATATAATCTTCTGGAACATTTTAAAACGAAAAACTATGTTACTTTCACACGACTTTCTGTATCCACAATCATTTATATTTATAACTATTGCAAACTCTACCCACGAAAACTTCCTCTTGTACCTACTTCATGCTAATCGAAATAAAATTTTAAAGAAGTAGTTTCATTACACATTCCGCTGTAGGTGCAATGGGAATACAGAAAGCAGAATCGATAGTTTCTTTCTCAGTTTCGATCCTATCACCGAATCCGAGGTTCGAGAATGAGATAGCAATATCGCTCTTTGCTCTAGAATGAAAATGTAAAAATTTATTGTATGCAATATCAGATCTTTAGTGTAGCAAAGCTCGTTCATATATCTGTGGGAATATTGATGTGTTGCTATATCAATCGCTGATACTAACGAATTTGTATGCCTCCTAAAGGATGATAATGTTGGGGTATGTGTGCTTGTAGTTTTTTGAGCATATTAATGAATTGTTTTTCTCTGCTAAAATACAAATACTAACTATTACATCTTTGACAATGTAGAGAGAATTAAAGAGTGAGGGTATATAGAAGTAGCATAAACTAGAGCATCCGCATGGTTGAGGAGATATTATAACACTTTAGTCAGCTTTATTGTTTTATATACAAACTGCTGAGTCTGACCATTCGACCCTGAATGATTATAATGAAGTATAATGAAAGGAAATGGAAGATAGGGAAATTTGTGTCACTATACAGGATGTATCTTTATTGATGTGATATATTTGGGGGACGTGTGCCTGACTTCAAAACAGTAAAAAAGTTTATATCTACATGGGTCTGAAAATCAACCGCTTCGTTGTTAGAAGTCAAAGAAAATGTATTCCATGAGTGAACAGACGAATGTGTACTATACGTATGGCCGTGCAAACGGCAATGCATCACGAGCACGCGAACTTTATGCGGAAAGGTATTCTGACAGGCCGTTACCGTGCGGAAGAACATTCACATGAATTCACCAACGCTTGAGAGAGAATGGCGCATTTGAGAGGAGTACTAGGGATGTTGGGAGATCAAGAGCGGTACGAGGCATTGAGCTTGAAGAACGAGCTTTCGTGCTGTGGATGCAGACCCATCACAAAGCACAATACGTATGGCTGTAAGGAAATAGTCATATGACTATCTGGAGAATTCTGCATGAAAATCTTTTGTACCTGTATCACCTTAAACGTGTGCAAGGATTAAATGAGGCGGACTTTGCCAAGAAGACGTTTCTGTCAACGCATGTTACAGCAAAGCGCTGTGTTCATTAGTATTCTTGCCCGTATCTTATTCACGGATGAGACTGGTTTTACTCGCGACGGCATCTTCAATGCTCATAACACTCATAACTGGGCATTTGAAAATCCTAATGAAGTACGACAGGACAACCATTAACAGAGGTTCTCTCTCAATGTTTGGGGGTGGAATCATTCATGATAACCTTATAGGTCCCTACTTCTTCTCTCTCCGTCTGAATGGACAAACCTATCTGCAGTTTCTCAGAAATGAGTTGGATCACTTAACTGATAATGTGCCTCTGGACATCATCCAACGAATATGGTTTTTATACGATGGTGCTCCAGCTCATTTCAGTGTGATAGTTCGTAAGTTTTTAAATGTTCGATTTCTGCAAAGATGGATTGGTCGAGAGGATCCATTGCATTGGCTGCTCGATGTCCTGATTTGAATCCAATGAGTTTCTTAGTCTGGGAACATTTGATGCCTTGGTTTATGCGACTCCTATACCTGATGTTGACATTTTGAGAGGATGTATCCAAAGGATTTGACCAAATACGAAAATACACCAGGAATTTTCAACAGAGTACGCCAGAGCATGGAACGCAGGCCTACTGCATGCATCGAAGCAAGAGGAAGACACTTCGAGCAATTTTTGTAACTTTAGATTTTGTGTTGTAATAAACTATCTTCACATCCATGTTCATATGAAGTTTTTTTACTGTTTTGATGTCAGGAACACGTCCCCCAAATATATGACACCAATAAAGAGACATCCTGAATAATCCACCCCAGCATTCACCTAGCAACATGTAGACCTAAGATCAAAGTAGCCGGCCCAACGGAATAGGACCCTGGATCTCCCCAATGAAAGCCTCACTCGTTACCGCAGAGCCATCTCGCTCGACACTTCTTTGAAGTACCGATTCAGTTGTGTATCTTGGTGATGTAACGAGAGGAAATTCAAAGCTGGCACTTAGCGATCCGTTTTTAAGCATTTAAATGTAAATCAGCTTCCTACATCCCGATCTTACCTATAGTTATGTGCGTAATGAAAACATTTTTGCAAACATTTATCTCAATTAAAATGAAGTGGGTAGAATAATTAGCTACTGTAAGTATCGGTTATACAAGAGTGGGTAGAGAAGGTCATATGAGTTTAATGGATCAGATTTTTAAATTATATTTTTAACACACGTGCCCAGTGACACATTCACACTTTCCCAAAACGAATTTTACTTAGTTTCTGTACCACTATATAGTAGACAGAGAAGGTATTGCATTGTACTCAAAAATTCGATAGAAAATCTCATCGAAATACATGTTTTGAGGCCCCCTGAATACAAAAATAACATTTTTAGAGAAAGCTCCAATAGTGTGTCTATCCGTGTGTCCACATGTGCACACGTTCCGTTACAATGAGTAATAGTGCATGCTTGGTTTGTTTTTCTATAATATTGAACTATTACATTCTAACTTCTACACCAAATATGTAATTTGCATTGTATAATTCCTGAATTATGTTTTCCCTAGGTTAATAGCATTTACATTTTGAAGCCATTCTTTGAATAATTGTTGTACTATTTCCGTTTTACTTGGTGGTGATGCTCTTCCTGCTCTTAGAGTTATTTTTCTTCTAAATATTTTCCTTTTCTCCTTCAGATTGCTGCAGTAGCATTTGATGTGTCAGTTGTTTGTTCACGTCCATTGCTGGGACAGTTTGGATCTTCCATGATGTAAAATCTGTAATTGTATGCCTTAATTATTCCGTGTCCTGTCAACATTGTAGTAAGATTTGGCGTTAGTTCCATTCTTAGTTTTAATCTTTCTGCGACGTTGTATATATATATATATATATATATATATATATTGTCTCTTGGCTATCAGTAGTATTATGCCATTGCTTTTCCCAATTTATTAGAATTTTGTTTCTTAGTATTTTTCTAATGGTTATCTCTTTGGAATTCTTCTATAGTGATCTATTCCTTCATTTGTATTAATTGCCTTTTTTGTCAGTTGGTCCACATTTCATTTCCTTGTGTTCCTACGTGTGTTTTGACCCATCCTATTTCTATGGTGCAGTCTTGTTGTTATAACCTTATTAATTTTCTTTTAATTGCATTTTTTAGATGACTGCGATGCTTTAAGTTATTTAATGAATGTATTTT
The DNA here is from genome assembly GCA_030765065.1 of Deroplatys truncata. Taxonomy (NCBI): domain Eukaryota; kingdom Metazoa; phylum Arthropoda; class Insecta; order Mantodea; family Mantidae; genus Deroplatys; species Deroplatys truncata. Next base: position 175,773,612 of record CM060981.1, read on the forward strand.
AACTTTACTATCTGTATATATTGCTGCACGTTTGTTAATGTGAATATTTTCCATTTTTTTCCAGTACCTCCAAAACTGCAAATTGTTCTGCTTGATTGTTGGAGCATCATTTGCCCGGTTTGTACTCTAGCTGATATTCAGGTTTATGCTTATGGTAAATTGCTACTCCAGAACCTACTCCTTCTTCTGTTTTGCTGCCGTCTGTGTATATTTCTAAGGTGTAGGTGATAATTTCCTTTGCTTCTTTTATTGCTGCAATATCTACTGCATGCGGCCATTTGTTATATTCCAGAAGTTTATCTAAATTTACATCAGCATCCTGCCTTAATATCTGTATCATTGGCGATTTCCTGCAGTTTGAATATTGTGGGTACAAGTAGTCTTAAAATGCAGGACTGTGTATCTGCGTGTGTATGGTGAGTGTGTGTGTGTCTGTTAACAGCGTAACTCATAAACGAAAAGTGGGACAAACACCAAACTTAGTATTTGGGTTCAGTACCTTCCAAAGATACAATATAAAGATTTTAAGAAAATCCCTTACCCCTAACTACCCTTTACATGAAATATTTTCGATATATTTGATTTTCTAAAAAAATGGATTGACGATTTTGATTAAAACACTATACAATAAAGATATTTACATGACAAATAAAATCTATATATTGAATTTTCTGGGAATAGATTTTGAAGTCCCCTTCATTCGAAAAGAATTTTGTGCAATCTTTTTAACTGGTAAATGTTAAGCGATAGACGAAAACGTACTACACAAGAAACGTAGATCTCTTTAAGACATAATTTATTTCAAATAGTTTTTTTGTGTCATAACCGTTTTCGGGATTGTTCGAATTGCTCAATACTTAGTCATTATTTCTTAGTCCTGTCGATTTTCAGTTGCTTCTTGCGATATTATGGAAAATGGTGTGGAATTTTAAGGGCAGCGCGCAGCGTCCAGTTTTAAAGCATTTGACTATCGCTGTTCCCTTTGTGTCTATAACAAAATGTGCAATGCAGCTATGTCTAGAAAGGTTTATCTTGATTAAAATGAGATATATAGGAAAATAAACTTCATAAGAATAATTTGTATACCCGCTAATAAGCTATAGAGAACAGAAAATGTCATGTGAATGTAACACACAAGATTTTTATAAACTTAATAGGATCTCGTTCAGATCTTGTAATTGCATTATTTTTGAATTGCAGTACTTCATCTATCTTAGGTAAGCGGTAGAAAAAGTAAATATACCTTAAAATAAGAGAAAGTAACACACAGGGTTACTTTTAAGAATGGCAGTATTTTTGTCATTCAGAATAAAAGAAATCAGTACGTTTATAAACAAACAAATGCCTTCTCTGCGTGACTCATTCCATACCATGCCAAGTCTGTATATTTGCGCATAATGGATAGTCGTCCTCCGTGCTAGCCCCTAATTCCCGAGGTCGCGGGTTCAAACACGGCGTAGGGCGATAGATTTTTTTCGAGCGTAAAAATCCTTAGCATGGCTTGCTTCGGAAGGGAAGTAACGCTGGTGGTGTCGTAGATTTACCGCAAAGAACCTCAATCCTGATAAAGAGACCTCTGAGCAAAATTACGGGATAGAACGGGACGTGAAGGACCACAGGAGTTAAAGGGCGTCCATGAACAAAATCCAGTTTTTTAGCTTAATGGATTTTAGAAAGAAACAAATAATGTCTGTAAACAGATGGAGAATGCAAAAATATACCTTTCTGTAACATGTTTTTGTGTTAGGTTTCACTAACGTTTTAATCTATCGTACTAGGTAACGGAAAAACGAGCCTTTCGGCTTTGAAACTATTCAGCGTCCATAGTTTTTTTTTCCCAGCTTCCAGTATAATAGATTCAGATATCCTGCTATTTTCGTACCTTCGCTGTGGCTATCTGCCTTTATGGTGAGTCGTCAAAATTGCGTCCCATTTTATTTACGGCTTTTAAATGCATTTTGCTCGGATCGTCCGCAGTTAACGACTTGTTCAGTTAAACTTGTCGTAAACTAAAGTTGGTATTATTGCCGTATACAGCGCCATGATTTGAAAACTGGAGCCATCATTACGAAATTGCCTCACTTCGCAGTGAAGGAAACATATCACTTCCACGCATTTACGTGCTCGTATTTCAGTACTGTTGCTTATAATCTTGTAATAGGAGGGGCTGTTTTATTATTCTTCACATTGTAAGCTCGCCAGGGATTCGATAAGTGTAAGCTGTAATTTTGCAAGCATTTATCAAAACAAAATATTATTATAATGTCATTATAATATCCTTTCACTAACTTCCTAAGGATTATATCTCATAGATACCTATATTTGATTTTCAACGTCACGGATTTTAGACCGATTAATTTCAAATTTTAATAACAATTAGGGTTTAATGTATAGTATGAAGACCAAATGTCGTACATATTTTCAAAGTGGTTCCACATATCTTCATTTTTGTTTTATCTACCCCGTACTTAGTAGGCAGAGAAGCTATTAAATTCCATCAAAAAATCAATATCGAAATTTCACCAGATATATATGTTTTCAGGCCCCTGAATAAAAAAAAGGATTTTTACAAAAATCCTACAAAGCTGCAATACATCTATTTAAAAAAATCCCTGCAATCCAAACTACCCCTTTCGTGAATAGTCTTTTAAATTTTTTATTTTCTCAAAAATGACTAATGATTTTGATTAAAATATCCCATGTTTAAGATATTTATATGACAAATAAAATGTATATATTGAATTTTTTGGGAATCGCCTATGAAAGCCTCTTCATTCAGAGGGAATTTTTCACAATTTCGTTTATCTGGTAAACCAAGGGTTAGATAAACACAACACAAAAAACATTTTTTTAAACACACAATTGATTTCAAAATGTTTATGTGAAGTCAGTAATTTCCGAGATAACCGTTGTTGTTGGTTTGAATTTGCAACTATATTATCATCTATTTAAAACACTGTCGTTGTTCAGTTGTTTATCGCGATGATATGTAAAGAATATAGAATTTCTAGGCCAGCATACAGCGAGCTGGCTTTGATACATCTGACTATCGATAGCGTAATTTAGTAGTTTTAACGAAATGTTTAATGCAACTATTTATACAACGGCGTATATCGATTAACATGAAATAGATAGAAGAATAAGCGTCATTAGAATAGTTAGTACAAACTATATCAAAATGTAGATAGGCAGTGTTTTAAAATTACGTCGATTTGAATTTCGAAGGCCGGGTAAACAAGACGCGGTCGACTGCAGCGACTCCTGATCACGTTACCTTACTTCACGTCGGAAAGAAAAGAATCCGGAAGTTGGGCAGTATGATTGAGAACTTATTGCTGAACAGTTGTACTAGTATAGTCGTCATAAACACATCAGCTAGCACGAGACAATTATTATGAAGCAACTTACCAAGTTCAAGAAAGCATCGTGTTTGCATTCATGTAACGATTTGCAGCTTTAATTAAGATTGCCACTAGCAAGGTTCATATGTAGCATGTATGCTAGAAAGGTTAAAACAGCATATGCTAACATTGTGGCATGTCATACACCCACTTTATGTGAGCAGTCGCCCGAAGTCAAATGGTACTTGTGGGTCATATATATTACTTCATGGGATATCTCCAGAATGCAACATTTGGTACGCTACGAGATTAGCACCCAACGTAGGAACGTGGTTGGAATCCGATGCGGCTATATCCAAGTGGATATACATCAAAAGACCAACGAAACATGGAAAAGACAAGCTTTGGTTTCGACTGTATTCGCCTCCTCAGCCATACTAAACGGGTAATATTTACTTCATTATTAAATCTTCAAGTTAGTCATGCCAGATAGTCAAATGCAACTGAAATTTAAGGAAGAGATGGGTAGTTTTTAATGGGGCGTTGTCCATTTCATGTAATGTTACATGTTAATAATTCAGTTGCTACATATATATTTCGAATTTGTACGAAATTTTATGTTGGGAAGGAACTCCGAAATTATTATAACAAGAATAGTACAAGTGGACGTTGTAAGTGTAAAACTGATTACGTAATATGTTTTTACGTAAATTATTAGAACTTGAAGATCTCATATTGTGCTGCTTTTGTTTTGTTTGGTTACATAATTTTAACTGCCCCACGTATGGGAGCCAATTTGCGACGGTATTACTTATAATGTTTGTTACTTGTGATGTTTATGTATGTGTGTTTACTTCACGCGTTGCCATCTTGTGACGTCATTCATTTGTTCGGTTTGTAGCTCCATCTTGTGTTAGCAATTTGCATCAGTGTTAGTTTTTTTTTGTTTGATTTCATTTCAAATGTCCTCCGGCTAGCTATTATCCTGTTGGCTTGGGTCGAACATGTGTCTCTATACAGGTTGTGAAACGGAAAGGAATCTTTTATCCAAAAATTACACTGATGAAAAAATTTGTTTTACACATTTATTGTCGAACACGTTAACTATCACATTTATACATTGATCTTAACACTCGCCAAACTGAAACTGTTATAATAACTTCTTACTGATCTCTTTTAATCCACGTACTTCAATCTTTTGTATATTTAACTTTACCATACTTTAGATCTTTCATAATTCTGCTGCGCGTAACTTGTGAATCTATATGCGATGTATGTCGTACTAATACTTTCGACGAACTGACTGACTGAAGACGACGTGTAGTGTACACAGATATTTGATGAACTGCCACCGATCTACAAAAACAAACAAACAAATGTGTAATTTAGGTTAGCCTAGGCTAACCATGGCCGGTTAGGGTTTATGTCCCTCTTCAGCCAAATGATTATTTTTATTTGGGGTGGCTTCGACCCTCCGCAGTCACTTGGCAACAGCAGCTTGATGGTAATGATGGTTTGGGGGAGGGGGCAAAGGAGAAGGTGAGGAGCGCGCAGGTGCCGAGTGTCGAGTCTTGGGTTTTGCTGTGGTGACCATTGCTTCTTAGTTTGTGTGTCTATTTATTTGAGTTTTAATTATTATTATATATATATTTTTTTTAATTAAGGCTATCATAGTTTTGTATGCCTTTTTTTTTGTTCATTTAATTTTTTAATTTTTTTTTTTTTTGGTTTTTTTTTTGTAAATAGAACACACTTCTCGGTCTGGTGTTTGTATTTGTCTTGGAACTAGGATGAGGGTTATTTGTCTGTGGTTGTTCATTTTTATTTGAAGGTGTGGTAACCATACCACCGATCTACCTCTGACTTGGATTATTTATACTCCTTCAATCAGATACGCCTAAAGATTATAACTGAACTGCAATTGGCTAAGAAAACGCGCCAACATTAGCGTCTATTTTAATATCCAATGAAAATTATAAATACATATGCTTTAGGGAAACATTCCAGAAGGTTCTAAACGGAAAAAACGCGCGAACATTACGTAACTTCCTCGTTTCCAATAATGATAAACAGCTCACCCCCCCCTCTCTGCATTATTGCGCGCTATTATTGACAGTTTCAGTAAGGTCCTTTAAACTTACTTCCCAACAATAATTACAATTAATAAACATCTGAAATCAATGTCACATAAAAATGCATATTCATATTACAATCATTATTTGCATTTAAGTAATTTGTGATACAAATTACTGCATCAACGTACGTGGTGTAAACACTGATAGTGTTATAGAAACATTTCATCACGTTGCTGAAGTGAGTAAAATTCAAAGAGTTGTTTTCAAAGGTGCCTTATTCCACAGAACTTTGGGGGAGAGAAAGAATGTAGTTTACCATATTTATTTCTCAAATTAAATATGTTTTATATGTATTCATTATTACAGTTAGTAAAGAATAACAAAATCTTGGGTTATGTAATTTAAAGCTGTCATGTTGTATCCCTAATTCACAATTTGTGCACGGAAGCAAACAAAGTTATAGTAGTTCAATGTTAGTTAAATTGCATATTTGTACTTGTTCTCACCCTGGGGATAACCTGATCCATTATCCCAGGTTTAGCACGCGGGAGTTATTTTTGAATTGATTGTAAAGGTAACTGGAAAATAGTACTGTAAAGTGGTCATGAATTGGGCTGAACCACTGAGCAAGAATTTGAGTGGCCCTGGCAGTTAGGAGTAGGGTGGGTTGGTAGAGAAAGTTATGTGAATGAAACACCAGACCTTTTTAATTCTTATTTTACTGTTTAGAAAAACTGCTTCATTCGACGCAATTATTCGAATTACTAATTATCCTACTAGTTTGCAATAAAATATGTATTAAATATGAGACTTCAATTTTTGTCCTAAAAATGTACTCCGTATAATTGTTTAATAAAGCCACAACTAAGCATTTAAAAAGTTAATCCGACTTTTTATCCTGTTATTACCAAGGAGACAAGGAAAATTTAATTGATTTATACGAAAAGTACATCATGTGGGACATTTTGAAAATGAGAATGTAGCGACAAATTAAAAGCCGAGATATAAAGCTAAAATGGCATTTTTCTGACTTTATGCTATTTAAATAGCATGTGCATATGCAGGTCCTCCTCTGCAACTAAGACCTCTAATTGAATGGTTTGTTTACCTTAATGTAGGTAAAACCAGTCGCGATGGCTACGCGTTAATTTTCGAGGCTCGCATTCGGGATGTCCTGGGCTTGATTTGTGGGGCCGGCCACTTAGACATGTGTTTATCGTGGTTTTCCCTGAATGGTAAGGCGGAGGCTGGGATAGTTTCTATTCTACCATAAGTTGCCTTTCCGTAATTTCCTTTAAATTTTCTTCCCCTTTCATGTTTCAGAAGAGCTTAGGGGCTATGAGTTTCGATCGGTGTCAAATGGTAGATGCTCGCTCTGAAAAGTTCTTCTCGAATCTGCCAGATGACAGCCTACTCTGAGCCGTCGCAGTGAGTCGAGTTCTCCCATGTTCTTCCAGAGGAAGCCTTCTATGAGAACCCCGCCGGTGACTGGGTCTTCAAACTTGGAAACATAAGCGACATATGCGCCTATTTGTCGAACGTGCTGCCTGTGGCCTGTAGCCTCCCGCGGTTTCTTCACCTCATCTATTCTTCCTGAGGGGTGGTAAGCACAAAATATTTTGGGATGAGGTGCGAAATGTCCCCTCGGTTCCCTGGTCATAATGTAGGCAAAACATAGTTTTCACTACAATTTTATAGCGAGCTAGACTTACAAGTAGACATTTAAATTGCTATGCGACATGCTTTAAAAAGTCATACAACTATAAAAACTGCAAAGGACTAAAATATTAGTCGAACACGATATGTTCGGTGGAAGTATGAACTAAATAGTTAGGAAACAAGTGGACTAGGCATAGGAAGTGCAGTTAGATTAAGAAAATATCCGCAAGATACAGCTTCCGTGAACTAATATGAAGACATCAGCAGGTTAGTGCTGTTTTCATTGTACATTCTATGGACTTGCTTCTCACTCCCCTCGGATCGAAATCCTTGAAGATGTTAAGATTTGTCGACAAAACAGTAGTGCCCCCCTCCAAAAGTACTCATTTCGTGCCCAACTTATTGTAGGCTTTAAAATCCATAATTATGAATTGTGGCCATTTTCTTATATATGGGTACCTTAAACGCTGTATAAGTATCGTAACGCTTAATAACTGTATTAAGTATTCAGATAACGTATAGCTCATTATAATACGTATGATGTATGGTTCAATATCAGATAACAGCTTCGCTTTTGTTAAAATGTTTAAAAAATTCTTCGACATTTAAAGCTTGTGCAAAAGAAAGGGAGGAAACTTGGTGAACATTATATTGCATAATTTACATTCAGTGCAATAAGTTTCTTTGCTTACAGTAGTAGGCAGCTTTATATATATTTACATTTTTTACTTTCTCTAGCATATAGGTAGAGAAAGTAGGATATTTTAGTTTCACCGATATTTAGGTTATACGTCATGAGGCCCACTGAATATAAACAATCAGTTGCACAAAATATTTGTTTTAGTTCCTTAATTCACTTCTACCCCTTTTCTTCTCTCTCTCTCTCTCCGTCTCTTTCTCACTCCCACTCTCTCTCTCTCTCTCTTCGTGACACACAAGTTACCTCATTGCTTCCTTAAGCTCCATTGTCTTTTAATCTATAATTGCTTACCTTCTTTGCCCTTCTATTATCATTCCGATTGAGGCAATGACAATTTAACTTAGGGCTGAAGGGCATTAAAATAAAGTAGCAAAATAAATTACATTGGTGTGCAAAACCTAAGGACAAAAGTAATCCTCGCATGCTGTGACACTGCCAAGTAACATAGCTCGATGAAACTTCAATCATACATAGAGGGAACTGCTACGGTATGCTACAGTAGGCAACTAAACCAAATATGCAATGAGACGAACAGGAATGCCACCTTTATTCATAGACCATAAGCTACACTAAAGTCAATACGACATATGATAGCTCTCTAGATTTACAGAAACAGATACATGGTGCTTAAAAGGGTGCATGATCACTACGGACAGCAATGCATGCTCTGCATCGTGCTCCAATGCTGGCCACAGGGTTGGTAAGCGGTTCTTGTATTAGGGCGTTCCATTCCTCCACCAGCGCTGTTGACAACTGTTGGATGGTCCTTGGTGCATGTGGATGTGCTGCAATGCGTCTCCCCAAAGCATCCCACACGTGTTCAATGGGATTTAAATCCGGGGAACGGGAAGGGCAGTCCATTCGCCGAATATCCTCTCGGTCCAAGAGATCCTTCACCTTCACTGTTCGATGCGGTCGCGCACTGTCATCAATAAAAATGAAGTCAGGGCCGACTGAAGCCCTAAAAAGACGCACATGGGAAAGGAGCACAGTATCACAATAACGTTGACCAGTGAGCGTGCCTTGTTCAAAGATTTTGAGGTCGGTGCACCCATGCAACATTATGCCTCTTACCAAACCATAACTCCCGGACAATTAAAACGATCCTGTCCAAGGATGTTCCTGGGTTCATTACGTGTTCCCACCTCTCGCCAGATGAGGGTACGCCGAGAATCACTACTTAGACTGAATCTGTTCTCATCCGAGAAGAGCACGCGACCCATTCCTCGTTGGTCAAATTTTGATGCTCTGGGGACCATCGCAAACGATGTCACCGATGTGCGGATATCAATGGAACACAACTTACTGGCCGTCGGGCAAAGAGACCACCTCTGTGCAGTCGCCGTGCCACTGTGTATCGTGAGATTGCATGCCTAGCTGTACTGTTAAATATGATTGCAATTGCACCCACTGTTTGGCGTGGATCCCTTCTGGTCTGTTGCACAATGTAGCGGTAGTTGAGCGTGGTCGATCATCACCTCTCCTTGGGATAGCAGTGCCTGTGGTTCAGAAGGTTCCCCATGCACGTAAAACAATGCTGTGAGCAATTCCAAACTCCTGAGCAATACTCGTTACACTTCGCCCTTCTTGCAGTTTCCCGATGATTCTTCCCCTGTGAAGTCATCCAAATGGTGTCTACGGGCCACTACAGTGCACCGTAAGAGCTCGCTAATTGCCACACACCGTCTTGTCCTGTTTCGTCAACTGCCCCGTGTTACGGAACCCGACCCATTGGCACTTTAGGCTGGCTTTACTCACGCCATGTGGCGTCCAGCTTTCTGTGTACGTGTGAGAGTCCTCTGGCAACATGCTCCTGCATCTTCATCTATAGGTTTTCCTCTATAAATAATATGTACTTTGTTACATGCGCAAGAAACGTGTAATGAAACTATTTATGCAAACTTTAATCTCAATTAATATGACGTAGATAGAAGAAAAAAATTCTTGTGGAATACTTTGTAGACGGTTAATAAAAATAAAGCATAGTGGGAAGAGAAACTCATGTAAATATAACACAAAGAATTTCTTCTTTGTTCCTTCGTTTCCATCGCAAGAGCTTATTACCAGAATTTAGTATCTGAATATCGTTTCTGTAGTTGCAGCTTTCATGCTTAATTTGAATTAATTCCTAAGCAAAAGTATATCCTGAGTAACATTAAATCGAACAATAACTTCTTAAATGAATTCTATAATTATAATACAATTTAATATTTATAAATATACGAGTATTATTATGTTTAATATAAGCGAGTTTGTCATTGGTACAGAAAGTTGTGTGAATGCATCACTTCAGATTCTTCACTAACTCTTTCCCACCCAAGATAGCACTTGGCATCATTATGTTGCTGAAAGTCGAGTTAAAGTATCTGTACTAGAGATGGGCTTATTTGGTCAATTTTCTGTCCTTATTGTTAGATACTTTGCTGTTTTCTTTAATTTTATTGATATTATCATAGCTTAAAATAAATATAACTGAAAAAATATCTATACTTCATTAAGTACAAATCATGTCTTACACTATAGTACCAATTAATTCCATAAATATCCGCATATACCAGTCACCGTTTATTATACGTGGGCCCATTCCGTTGTTTACCAGAGTTGTGGTTACATGGTAGCATTGCATTCTCCGATACGGAAATCTTGTTCAGTGATATAGAGCGCTTTAGCTAACTGAGCCATGATTCAGAGATGTGGTGCGGTAAGTTTCCAAGGGTTCAGTAAGAGTAGGACTAACTGCTCCGAGGGACTTAGCACCTCGACCTACAAGATCTTTGGTGCCTAAGCCTCCGACGGGGTGCCCCCGGGAGGGAGGGTTGAGGTGAGGGGAGACAGAGGATGGACCAGAATGCACAGCAGGGCTGAGTGCAGAGTCCCTACATTTTACAGATTGAAGCTCCCCGAATGGCAGCTGAAACACCCGGCTCTCCCTCCCCCTGCAGGCATACACATCCCACTGGGGGGGGGCGAGACTCGGAGATCGCCTATATTCCGGAGGACGGAGGGTTAAATAGAGAATTATTTTCCCCTGACATTGAATGCCTAGACTCCCGCCGACACTTTCACTCCTGAAACAGAGTAAATAGATGAAAGGTGAAGTGCAATGAGAATGAAGGTACAGGAAATTCGGAGGATGTAATGAACCTTCGCAGTATTCGCCTAGCAACCGGGGAAACCACCGAAAAGATCATGGGTTAGGAAGTTCGGCCGCGGAAATCGAACCCACGATCTCCCGAATGCGGGACACAGATTTTACCGCCTGAGCCACCCCGCTTGGTTTCTAAGAGCTTAAGCATCATTGTATGCCTTATGGTTTTAAAGCCGGCTTCAACGGAAAATAAATCGAGCTAGAAGGGATTAATGCTTTCATGAAAGATACCTATAATGAAATAAAACTTTGCACGAAACGAGTAAGCGATGCCTTCTGAGTGATTAACAACAATAACTCCGCATTGTAAATAAATCACATTCAGAAATACAATGGTCCCAAATTCCCTTTAGACAACGTTTTAACACCAAGCTCACACATGCACTTCTTGTATTTCCCTCTGGTCTGTCAAGGAAATTAATGGCGCGGTTGATACATTGTTATAAATAACATCAATGATAACAGCAATAAAAGAAGTTACGACCCATTTACAACGTGAGGAAGCTTGTCTGGGATATATATCAGATCAGTCTTTCAGTTTAGGAGGTGGTTTTAGTAAAGCGTCATGATAAATAAATAGCCCGGTGTTGGCTCTTGAATGTATTCCTTCGTTAATAAGCTCTCCCTATTTATCAAAACACCAAGCCGTTAGATATGCAGTAGCAGGTGCAAAAGATTTGTAGCCGCGTTTATTTCTTCTGCCTTCTCTTTCTTCTCTCATTATTTGCTTATGGGCGTGTGAATACAGTTTGGTTCCCAACTCTAATTATAGCAGTTAAACCTATGATTCCTACTATTAACGTTAGGGTTCCAGACCCAGAAGTTGTGCACAAATATCTGAAGCAAGTCATTGATATACAACTAATTGCTTCAAATGAATTTGTACTTAAACACATATAATTTATTTTTAAAGGATTTAACACTCTGGAAGCAGATTTTAATAAAAGGTTTGATGCTACATTCTTTGACTTTCTCTGCCCGCTATTGTTTATTTGTTTATATTCCACTGTGATTAAAGGGGCTTATTTTTATATACACTTCATGTTAATCAAGACTTTCAATTGCAGAACTGGTTTCATTACACATTTTGTTGAAGGTATGAAAGGGACAAAGGAGGCTGAAGTGATAGTGAAGTCTTTATAAAGAAATTCGTTAAATTGTAGCTTTGAAGTTCCACAGCATTTGAAAAAGTGCATGAAGTAATGCAAATTTTAAGCCAATAGTAACGAGTATCCCAGAAATGGTAATGCCACAGACAATTGATTTCAAATAAATTTTGTATTTTCACAAGACATATTTCTTTTGGGAAACCTATGTCTATCTGTGATGGTTTACAAGTTATAAAACTTATACAAAATGCATCCATAGAAAGAGGACTTCACAGGCTGATCACAGAAGTTCAAAAAACATTATTATTCATGCAAATGTCTTGAAAATGTGTAGTTTAATCACAACAGTTAGATATTTTTGAAAAATGAATATAGGAACTTCACTTTACAAACGATAGTTTTGGATAGGGATGTTCTTGAAAATCTTTGTATCGCATTCCTTTGAAAAAGCTGGACTTTTTTTATCAAGTTTAGCATTTATCCGACATTTTATTTTTGAGTTATACTGTTGACATACGCTCATTCTCATGAACACACACTCAAATATATAGCCACACGCACGCGCAAGCACTCACACGGACCTTTCTCTAAAAATGCTTTTTAATACAGGGTACTTCAAAACATACTTTTGGAGTGAAATGTTGATATAGAATTTTTGCGTGGAATATAATACATCCTTTTCTGCTATATGTGAGTGGTATAGAAATGAGGCAGTAATTTCAACACTTAAATGATTTCAGTCTAATTATATAAAATATAATTCAATAACAACCCGCTTTGAAGCAATATGTGTATGTAACTATATATAAAAAGTGTATATTACAGTCATTGTAAATGTTTATATTATTGTATCCATGTTCAATAATGTTATATGAATGTATTACGCAATTTAATATTGTAGGAGCTGTGAGAATAATAGATTAAAAGTTCCTAACAATGAGGTAACCATGAGGTAACCTTGAGGCAATAATGAATTTGAAAGTTTAAATGCTACTAGTCATTATTGAAGCAATAATAATGTAAATTTTGAAACGGTTTAAAAGCAGCCAATCAACAACCCGAAAAAGTTTTAGTAAAATGAAGGTATTCTATTGGATTAGGAATAGCCAATTAGAGACTTGAAATACAGAAATTTACAAATTTAGGCGGCTGAAATCAATTCAGTTCCCTGCAAATAGTGTTTCTAACTACACGCAAAAAGTGTCCTCACGAAATTTAATACGTATTCGTGTGAGACGAAAAATAAGTTTATGTGTTAAAAAGTGCAAGTATTTAATAAAATAATCACACAGCCCTCTCTCTATATCAGTGAAGTGTTATATAAAATCGTATCAACATTAATAAAAGGAGTGAAGTAAAATTATAATCTGTGTAAGCCTACATTCTTAGTCGCATCACAATCCTCCTAAGAGAAACGTGTCTCTAACAATAATACTGACGCAGCCGAGGCAAACATAAATATTTAATACTTAAAGAAACAGTCAAATTACAAAGTTAATATTCTTAAACTTGGGGCAAAGGACACCTGAAAGTACATTTGGGGCGAAGGCTACCGGAAACTGTTTACTATACGTGCGGTTGCAACTACTACAAGTTCGGCTCCCCAACAGTTGAAATATAATACAACTCCTTCAATACAATTTTCTTCAAATTGACGCCCAACGTGGGGCACATAACTCCTTAAATAAAATACATTCTTCAAATTGGCACCCAACTGCGTGGTGCTCGAAGAAACAAGAATTGGCGACAACTGAAAAGAAGAGATCAAGGAACATCACAGAACGTCAGAAAACTCCAAACAACAACAGAGAACTACCAGAATCGACGAAACTACAAGACTTCGCTTCAGGAAGCTCCAGAGAATTTAAAAATTATCATCAACAGCATCCAAAGACAGCAACAATTCTTTCAGGAGTACGGGGCACACAGCCAACAATTCAACAACAATCTACGAGGGAACACCAGAATGAAAAGGTTATCTGTAACAACCACAACAAAAGGTCAGAAAGTTCCAGTATTATATGTATAATAATTATCAAGCTAGTTAAGAAAATATATTGTTGTTAAGATAATTTCATGCTGTTAAGAAGCTGTAAATTAAAATTGCACAGTTCCAAAAAAAAAATAATAAAAGAAAATATACAAAATAAAATGGAAAAAGAAAACAATGTAAATATGGAAGTAGGAGAGGATAGACCAGCCATTACAAATTACAATGTAAATTTAGAATCAGAGTTAGAGGAAACAAATAGGTTAGATGTAGAAGAACAGTTGTCTGTAAATTCACAGTTAGGTATAGAAAGAGATACTATTCCTCACATATCTAGGAAACAAGAGCAAGAAAACTTATTACAACAAATAATGTGCATTCTAAAAGCAATAACTGAAAGTAATGCAGAGCTAAAAAGAGAGTTAAAAGAAACATAAATAAGACAACTGAAACTAGTACGGAGCTGAGAGTAGAATTAAGTAAAGACTTTAATAATAAGTTAACTGAACAAAGTAATAAGATAGAGGAAATGAGAGGAGATTTAAAAGAAACTAGTACAGAGCTGAGAAAAGACTTTAATAAGCTAAATGAAACTAAGTTTCAAGTTAAGTAATCAGTTAACTGAAACAAATACAGAGCTATCTAATATAAAAAAGATCTAGCTCAGCAAATAGAAAATTGTATGAAAGAAAGCAAAGCTGATATCTAGAGGTTAGAAATAAAAATAGAAAAAGATATTGATTTAAAAGTAAATAAGGTTGTAAGCAGCTAGAACAGAAATTGTCAAGTCATATTGATAAAAATATAACTGAAATGGAGCAAAAACTTACTAATACTAAACAAGGTATTTGTAATAAGTTATATAAACTGGGTGAAGAATTGAAAACAATGGTAGAAAATACAAATGCAGATCTTGTACAAGTAAAAATAGATTTAACAGGGGAAATAAATGGAATGCATGATATGGCTAAAACAATTGCAGAAGCAATAAAATAATCAAATACAGGGCAAGGACAAGTAATGTCAATGACAGATAATATTAAAGATAAAGTACAAAAATACCATAGAAATAGATAAACTTAGAAATAGATTTGAAAATTTAAGTATCAGTGTACCAAAGGTAAATGCAAATGTAACTAGTTCTGTAAATACTAATCAAATGCATGTCAATAATACAAGTGAAGAAAGAGGTGTATCACTTTTGTTAACTAATAACACAAGAGACGCTACTGCTTTTTCCATAGCGTCAGCCTTTCAAACACAAAACAATAATGATGACACCATGTGCGTGTACCAAATCAGATGTCAAACTATTATTCTGTGCTTAATGAATTAGCATTACCTTATTTTAATGCTTCCTCAAGTCCAGTATAATTCCTTAATGATTTAGTAGAATATTTTAAATTGAAAAATGTGCCTGAAGGATTAAAGATGATACTTGTTAGAAAATGCTTGGACAACAAAACCTTAGAATGGTTACATATGCTAGCAGATAGTGAAATGAATTTTGAAACATATAAATTCAATACTTAAAGAAACAGTCAAATTACAAAGTTAATATTCTTAAACGTGGAGCAAAGGCCACCTGAAAGTACATTTGGGGCGAAGGCTACCGGAAACTGTTTACTATACGTACGGTTGCAACTACTACAAGTTCGGCTCCCCAACAGTTGAAATATAATACAACTCCTTCAATACAATCTTCTTCAGAAATTAAAAATTAGTTCCAAGGCTGGACCAAGAAACTTCGCCGTGTCGGGGTGATGCTCTACTCCAGAGCTACCAAACGTGCATTAAACCCTCTCGTGTATTCGATTCATCAAGGAGATCTCAGTTACTCTGAGGTATACTTTAATGGCGATTTGCAATATTGCAAAAATTTAAGAACTCTTTACTTTCTAGTTTTCTAGTTAAATTAAAGTTGTAGTTAAATCCTTAGAATTAATTTATGCCTAATGAGGTTTTTTATTCAGACTGATTGTGTGACTGAGGTTGGAAGTGGAACCGGAATTAAAAGTCTACTTTCGACGCTGAGAAATGAGTTAAGGATCTTCGGCTTTCCGTGCCGACACTCTGTAATAATTTCTATTGCGTATTACAGTACCTGTTTCTTTTTAAGCTACTTTTGAAGTATATCTCGAAGTATTTGAGTTCCAGAACAACATCCGTTATTAGGCAATATTCTCCTTTACAACCGGATTGACTGAGTAGAAATGGGAGATAAAGGAAGAGCACCTTCTGCTATATATAAAATCTCTTAAGCTCTTAAGTCTATGTGCCTACACAGTCCTGCAGCACAGGTCGAAAGGACGTTTGAAAAATGATTACCGTCTTTGCTTTTTGTTAGGTGTGCAAGTATACATATCTTTTGATTCGATAATGAATACATTAAAAACGGGAAGGTAAACTACAGGGTGAGCCAAAAAACCATGAACCGGCTGCGCGGTGTTTTTCTTGTCCGCGTCCTCGGTGCTCGCTGCCGTCTGGCCACCGTCGTTGTCCATACATTTTTGGCACCTCTTTAGGAAACTATCCATCACTCGCCGTAGTTCACGTTAAGAAATGCTGGCAATTTCCTGGCGGATATTTTGTTTTAATTCTTCCAGGGTATGTGAGTTTGTCTTGTACACTTTGTTTTAAGTTAACCCAGAGATAGAAATCGCAGAGGGTTAAGTCGGAAAACAAAGCCACAAATCTATACTAAAAATTCTGTCCTCAAACATACTTTCAACTTTTCTCGTCGAAATATGACCGTATAAGCTGTTGCAGAGTCTTGTTGAAAAAAGGCAAAACCAGGCTCCCTGGCTGTTAATTCCCTAAAAAAAGGGAGGTAAAATTATATTTACATATGCACGGGCTTCAACTGTTGACTCGAAAAAATTGGCGAGTGATGGATAGTTTCATAAAGAGGTGCCAAAAATGTATGAAAACGACGGTGGCCAGTTTCAGCATCCCTCATAAAGTTGGTAAGTAAAGTCTCTAAAAGTAGTTTTAAAAATGTTTGAATGGTTTCATCCACGCCTTTATATGATAGCGGCAGACCGCAATGAGCGCCAAGGTCGCGGATAGGAAAAACACCGCGCAGACGGTTCTAGCTTTTGGCTCTTCCTGTATAATACCCATAAATCTACAGGGGATTACTATAATCCCTCAAAAGTGCAAGCAAATTGATCACAATTAGGTATCAAGGGGCGGTTTTATCATCACTGAAATAAGTTATAAGTTATCACCACTTTCAGAAGATGAAGGTGGTGCATAATATAGCGCAGATGACCTAGTATTTGTTTTAAGGTAATAAATGGGTTTGGTAGAACTAAGGATGAATGCCCTGAATGATGCAGGAAGGAGCTTTTTGTATCATTCCTAACAGCAGGTCTCTAAAAATTTTCGCCATAATAAAGAAGCTTGATTTTATAGCTCATGCTTATCGAGCCACCTGTTAAAATTTTAAGTCAAGTCAAATATTTGGGACTTATTTTTTACCAGTATATCGTAAATCTTGCACTAAAAAGGTATATCTCTGATAAATCTTCAAAGGCAATAAGGGTGTGCTGCACGCTGATAGGGAAAATCTTGGATCTTGAAGCTTTTACGTTGGGCTATGACAACCGCCATTAATTACTTCTGTCTCATTGGAGTATAGCTTGTCAAATTAATTGAGGGAAGCAGTTCTAAATATCATCCCTACCCCTACTTTGAGGAAGGAAGACCTAATCATGACAGTGCTAGGCTGCATTTAAAGTGCGTGAACCTCTTTTCACATGAAAATCCTTAATACTTTTCAAAGGAATAACATTTCACTTATACGGCATTCAATACTGAAATTTTCTTTGAGGTGATTCTCTCTGAATGTAAGTCGTGGAAATACTTTCAAACTCATTTTGTAAGAATGGGTTCTTTTCTGGTATACATCTGTATACAGACGTCTAAAAATGGATGCAAACATAGCTTTGGAGCATAATGGCAAAAGTATACCCACAAGTTGATATAACTAATTGTAAAATTAAAGTTCCTGGTAGAGAATTTTACGACTAAGAAATGATAATCAATACACCATTCATTGTCAAACTAACACTTCTTGTTATTGAAGTTTCTGGAACCTATTTGGAGTTTAACTGACTTTACTTTTCTCCTAATTTCATTATTTTGTTACCTTCATAGCAACATTTAACACTGCCACTGTATATCTGCACTCTTGAAAATCAATTTTATAATATAATTTGAAGAAGGTTTTGTGAAGGTTGTATTATAGTTCAACTGTTGGGGAGCCAAACTTGATGAAGTAACTGCCCCAAGGATGGTACAAAGTTTCCGGTAGCCTTCGCCCCAACGTTCACTTTCCGGTGGCCTTCCCCTCAACGATTAGGAATCAACTTTGCATTTTATGTTTCTTTAAATATTATATATGTTTAGGTTTGCCTAGGCTGCGTCAGTATTAATTTTGTAGAAACATGTTTCCCTTAACAGGGTGAGATACGGCTAAAGGATGTAGGCTTACACAAATTATAATTTTTACTTCGCTCCATTTATTAATCCTGCACACGATTACATAGAGAACTGTGAGATTATTTACTGACTGCACTTTTAAACAGTAAACTTTATAATATTCTCGCCGTAATGAATTTGCGTCTCGCACTGTATACGTATGCGTCTAGCGTCCGGTTAGTAACGCTGTCTACAAGCAACTGAATTCTACCGCCTGAATTTGTAAATTTTTCTTATTTCAAGTCTCTGATTGGATAATCCTACTCCAATAGAATACTTTTATTTAACTTAACCTTTTGCTGGTTGTTGATTGGCTATTTACAAACTGTCTAATAATTACATTATTGTTGCTCCAAGAATTACTAGTAGCATTATTAAACTTTCCAATTCATTATTGCCTCAAGGTTACCTCACTGTTACCTCATTGTTAGAACTTTTGACCTATATTCTCACAGCTCCTACATTATTAAATTACATTATACATTCGCATAACATTATTAAACATGTACATAATAATATAAACATATACAATGACTAATATACATTTTATATATTATTTATGCACATATTGCTTTAACGCGGGCTGTTACTGAATTGTATATTATATAATTACGCTGAAATCATTTAGGTGTTAAAAATACAGCCTCAAATTTCTTTTAGGACGTTAAACTCTACTAGCAGCTTCAACTAGCTTACTACTGACATGGCTGCTGGATAATAACGACTATTTGTCTCCGCTCTTCTATTCAGTCCTCTTTGGTCACTCATATTTTTTGTTTTGTTTTTGCCTAAAAACAAAGTGCAGCTTCAATCGTCGAATCAGGTTCACCAATCTCACAGCCATGATTCCTTATTATAGTGCTGGCCTTATGTTCCTCACTCTGCCGAAGAAGGAAAAATCTTGCCTCTGCTTCTTTTACCACTGCAACTATCAGCCCACTTATCCACGAGCTATTTGCACCGACAAAAGCATTGGAAAGTATTATATTCACTTCATAACATATCTGAATATCTTAGACGTTATAATAGTTATGAAATTACTCCCCCCAAAAGAAAGAGAAACAACATAGTAGCATTCCGCATTCGGAATCAACTCCACTTAGAAATGTAGATCGGTCTAGACAGAAATTCTCTAAATACATCATCTACCATGCACTTGACTACGTATACCAACATATAGAATAACTCTCGCTCAAAATTAAATAATCAGAACTAAAATAAATATGTAAAGTAAATTCAGAATTCTGAACATTACCATATGTAGCAAAAGTTCATTAAATATAGAAGCCTACGAAGCCTACACCAACATTTCGTAATTCTGGAAATTATCCAGGGATTGATAACTTTTATATATCAAGCCAAGAACTGGCCAACTTCTTTCGTCGATTTAAGAGTAAAAGAAACATTTTATTCCCCTTTTTAGGATAAATGAAATGGTGTAAGAAAATACGTTTTCCCTTATTTTTCTTAAAAGTAGGTAAAATAAATTGGCCATTCCTTGATGGATCAGTTCCGTTACAGGTAACACGCATTTGCTGCAGTTTTCGCTTCTCATACTAATAATGGGTTGAATCTTCGAAATTAAATTATGTGCGGGTGAAGGATTTCAACAATGCTTTCTTAACTTATGACATTCTTATGTTAAATATAAGTAATTCAAGGCTATTCAAGCGTATGTTTTTATGTTATCTACTACTTACCTATAAAGGAGAGGAAGTGCTGCACTCCACCCAAAATTCAATACTGAGATTTCAACGAAAATACATGTTTTGAGAGCACCTGAATCCAAAAAAGGATTTTTAGAAAAGGATACGCGCGCGTATATATGTGTGTGAGAGAGAGAGAGAGAACACCTGTGCTTGTCTGTCTGTCTCTCTGTATGTGTGTGTGTCTGCGAACAGCTTAACTCAAAGCAAAAGATTCTTTAAATACCAAATTTTGTATTTATGTTAAGTATATTCAAAGGATGGACAAGAACAATTTTAAGAATATCCCCCAACCCCAAACTAAACTTTACATGAAAAATATTTCGAATTTTTTTTATTTTATGCAAAATGGCGAACGATTATGATAAAAATATCATTCATTGAAGTCATTTTTCATGACAAATAAAATGTATATGTTGAGTTTTCTGGGAATAGCCTGAAGAAGGTAATTCCCAGTCCTCCTTCAGTTGAAAGGAATTTTGCATAATCTTGTATAAGTGGTAAACATTATATGGTAGACGAAAACATACTACACATAAAATATATATATTGTTTAAAAATACATTAATTTACATAACACTTCTGTAGCGTAAGCCATTTCCAAGACGTCCTTTATTAACAGGTCAAATTGGTCAATACATTGTCATTCTTTTAAAGTCCTGTCGATATTCAGTTGATTCTCACGATTGCATGGAAGGAGTATGGAATTTTAAGGCCAGTATATAGGTCCAGTTCTTAAACATTTGACTATCGCTATTTTCTTTGTATCTATAACGAAGCGAGTAATGCAGCTATTTCTGGAGATATTTATCTCATGAAAACGAAATAGATAAAAAATAAGCTTTCGTAAGAATACTTTTTGTACCCACCAATAAATGATAGAGTGCAGAGAAAATCATATGAATGTAATATATCAGCTATTTTTTTTAAAATGCACATCTAAATGAGCCACAACACACAGCACAGAATTCTTGGACCTAATTATTTCAAAGTAACTTTTACAATGCAATTGCATGAGAAATGTACCAATTCTACACACTCGCTTCAGTAAATTCACCTCTACTTACAAATTCCTCTGCTGTTTTTTCTTTAATTTTACCACTCCACAATAGTGGAAAATACTCGAGTTACAAAAGAAACAATAATTATTATAGCACGCTCCGTCCCGTCAGTTTGACCACCGAATGCGTTTAATCCCGGAAGCTAGACCTGAAATAAATTCAATACAAATTTAACTTGAGTCTATGCGTCACTTCGTTCAGCACTTGAAGATGATACATTTAACATCGCCTGGCCCGAAAAGCTGAAAGAAGAGAAGGAATAAACGCGTAGAATGAAGGGCTGGGGAAGAAAGATGAAAGTGTATACCCTTAGGGGACAATAATTTAAAGCAAAGTGTCATGAAACGTATATTTCTGAAAATACAGAGAGATAAATTTGAAGAAGAAACAACCCTGTTGCTATTATTCTTATAATTAGCTGCAGTTTAATTTCTTTTGAGGTAAGAGATTTTTCCTGGCGTAAACTCTCTCGAACTTCGGTTAGGTTAAATAAGTACGGTTGCCTCGGGTGTTACTTTCCTTGTTTCATATTTCGCTTTAATTTTCTCTCGTCTTTTGTTTTCCCTTATATTAAAATATTTTGTTTCATATTTGGTGCCTGCAGCCTTTGTATCGCATAGTCAGATGGTTGAGGAAAAACGGTAGAAAAGCCTTATTTCTACAAAGTTGTGGGTATTGTTATACTCCGAAATGTTCTTTACTCCTTTGTTGCAACAAGAAAGAGGATCCAAGCTCTGTAGGCGATGTTATTCTTTGATTGCCGAAGTTTTGTCTATCTCATCTGCTATGTTTAATACATACAGTGCTTATGTATATGCGTATAATCGACTATTTCAATGCTTAGTGCAATTATAACATATGTATTTTATGACGCATAGTTTGTTACTGAAGATTTGTTGCTTAGATAGGGGATATTTTACAAAACTGTTCGCATGTAACAGGATCTTTAAGGCTTCTTTACGACCGCGTGAGCGTAAACTAACAGAAGAAAGTTAAACTATTTATGAGATTTAAACATGTATATTATAGTACAAAACATAAACACTTATTTCCCACATAAAGATACGTATCTTATTGTAGTTAGGAGAAAAAAAAATAATTAGATCCCTAAAGTAAGCCAGAAATGCTGTTTTATTAATACTTTACTCAGCGGCTACGGGCCAAGTTTATGGGGAGGTTAGCGCCGGGCATTTGAAGAGATAAATGGAGATAAGCAGACGCTGTGGCGCTCTCGTCCAGCGTAAACATTAGAATAACCAGAATCGTCTGGAAGTTTCCTCTCCTCGGCTCCAGAACTTTCTAGAAGTCTATGAAAATGTTCAACGGCTATAAAAGCGAGTGTTCTGAGAGAGTAAATTAGTGAGTTGGTGAGTGCATTTCTAATGAGACATCAAGTGTGGTATTACGAGTGAATTTGTTACGACAGTTGTGACGTACAGCGAGTGCTGCTACCGCGGTATCTTGTGCATCTCTGTGAGTGAAGCGGACGGAAGAGGAGGATCACATTAGTGAAGTGTCAGTGAGACCTTAGCAAAGTGGCGGTGAAAACTAAACAAAGTCACAACCTATTCACTGAATTTCCTCTCAACCAGCTTTAAAAATCATCCATATGATACAAATACTTGTATTTCACAGACAGTAACTTATCCTCAGCGTTATTAGCTTTAAGTATAATTTCAACAGGGAGTGTAAAAGCTTCTTTAATTTTGTTCTCAAAATGAGACAAGAGGCCTTCGGGTTTGTAAACACAGTCCTCAGGGTCTAATCATTAATGAACTCCTTGTACATAAATAACTATCGGCATATGAGATTTAAGGTTCAGTTCAGTTTATCTAGAAAATAGTACATAATCTCTAAAATTAATTATAAACTTAACATTTAAGGCAAAATAATCCAGCACTTTACGTAGATAATATGGGGTTAGAGTTTGTCACAAAACCTACTAGACTATGAATTTCAAACTTGTAATTAGCAATACGATCTGTTACATTCACGTCGTTTATTTTCATATAGATTCTACAGCCTTACGAAAACTTATTTTTCTATCGAGTTTACGTTAATCGAGATGAACCTTTGCAAAAATGGTTTCATAACATATTCCCTTGAAGCTACAAGATGTATAGAGAAAACGCAATCGACAGTAATTATACTGGCCTAGAATATCCACACTTTCTGTGCATCACGAGAAACACTGAGTAGCGACAGTATTATAAAAACCGAATTTGTTACATTCACATGACTTTCTATATCCTCTATCACTTATTACTAGCTATAAAAATATTCCTTCGAAGCTTATTTTCTATCTACGCACTTCATTTGATTTGAGATAGAACCTGGCTGAATGCCAATCCCGCTTGTGTCTTGTATCCAACTAAAGACAATAAATAAGTATCAATATCAATATTTGGGATAAGCTGTGCAGAAATAGCCACATTATACATTTTGATTATAAATGCAAACGGAATAGCGATAGTAAAGTGGTTAAGAACTGAAAGCTATAGAATTAATATTCCATACTCTTTCCATGCAACCGCGAGAAACAACTGAATGTCCTCAGGACTTAATAAAAATGACAAAGAATTCAAGAATTCGAACCATTAATAACGGATATCTTGGAAATGCCTGATGCCACAAAAAGGTATTTGAAATCAATTGTGTGTTTTAAAGAGACTAGTCCCTTTTAGTCCATCGCTTAACATTAACCAGTAATACAATATTATACAACACTTCTTGTGAATGAAAAGGACTTCACAAGGTAATCCCAGAAAATCAAATTCATACGTTTAATTTTTCATGTAAATATCATTAATATATGGTGTTTTAATCAAAATCGTTAGAGCCACTTTTGAGAAAATAACAAAAATACTACACGTAAACGGTAGTTTGGATGGGGCGTTTCTTTGAAAACCTTCGTAGAGCATCTTTGTAAGACACTGAACTTAAACAACGAAGTTTTATGTCTTTATTGATCCCGTTTTTGAGTCATGCTATTTATGGATAAACACGGACCTTTATTAAAAATACTTCTTTTTGGATTCAGGGGGCTTTAAAACATGTATTTCCTGTGAAATCTCAATATCAAACTTTTGTAAAGAAGGTGACACCTCTACTTATTATGTACGTGGTAAAGAAATAAAAATGAATCAATTCGACGTTAATATGCTGAATCCGAATATTGGTGGTTTAATTTATTAATGTCACTTAAGGTTATCTAGCTAAATTTGCATTAAAGGTAGAATCAGATTTTAAACTATTTCATTGGAATTTCATTCTGTATATTATTTGCAAAGTACAACAAGAATATAATTCTCGCAGATTTAAAAGCGCCTTTAAAGACGGATATTCACGCAAAGCTATAGTCTAGGAAATACAACAGCTATTCCACCATATTAAGAGCAACGGAAAAGAAATCACAATTGCATGGATACCTTCCCATTTAGGTATTAAAGGCAACGAAGAAGTGGACTTCACAGCGCGAGAAGCCACCAAACATCCCCAAAATTACCCTAATATAGCTACCTACTACCAAGATGTCATATTTCATGTGAAAAATAAAATAAAATGTAACTGGACCGGTAATGGCTTTGTAATGACCAAACGAAATTACATGATACAATATCTACTAAGTTTGCATCTCCCGCTTTAGTAATAAATTTAGGGTGCCGTGATGAAATAAAAATACAGGATTCACACACACACACACAGACACACACACACACACACACACACACACACACTGCCATTTTACGCAAGGAACCGTCAACTGAATGTCTTCATTGTCATTAAACCTTAACCATCAAGCACACCTTCACAGAATGCGCAGCTTACAGTGCAATATAAAAGCTCAACTTCCAACAGAATTCAATAACCCGAAAACTAACTAAGCCATTCTTAAATTTCTTCACTCCATGTCATTGTATAACCTCCTCTGACTGTACAACCATTGTATAGGGTTTATTTTGTAAAATATTGTATTATACTGAAGTAATGTGTTATTACTCATACACTACACTATAATGACGTTGTTACATTGTATTTAGAGTGGTGTATTGTTCTGCAACTGTATATTGCAATACAGATTTATATCCCGACATACAGATTACCGCTTGTAGTTAAGCGACAATAAATATTTTGTTTTAAAAAAAACATTTCAGGTAAACACTTTGAATTAAAATCTCATGCATGACACTGTCATGACTTTCTACTGATAACAGTCTCACATAATTCCTTATATATTAGTAGTATTCATACTAAAGGTGTTTATTCTAATCAAGTTAAGTTACCATAATTATGACCATAAACTATCTTACTGGACAAATAACAACTGTTTGCATTTTGTAACACAGATTTTGTTACTAACGAGCCCAAGTGGGGAAAAAATAATAGTCAAGATGGTTTATAGATGTTACTTAATACTTCAATCCTGAACTACTTAAAGTAGTAACAACATGTAACAGCCTGCACTTTGAAAACTTCTAATACTACACTAACGTTGTTTTATATAAGTTGTATATTTCAATGAGCTCTACGTTTTGTGGGTAGGATTATATTTATCGCTTATGATTTATTAATTACGTAAAATTATAGTAAAACCATTCAGAATGAAGATCACTTTACAGGTTATTCAGAGAAAGTTGAAGGTATATATTTCATTAGTGATACAAATATCTATCAAAAATGATATTTTAATAAAAATCGTTATTGGTTTCTGAGAATAAAAAGCAACGCACCTTAGCAATGTATAGAACAGTTTATGGTGGAGGGATTTCCCTGAACAGTCTTCTCAGGTATCAAACTTTGTATTCGTTTTTTCTTTCTGTCTTTCATTCCTTCTTTCTTTCTTTTTTTAGGTATACCATACACGCACGCACACAAGTGGATACACAAAAACGCACGCACCCACCCTCACACACACACATACCTTTTGTAAAAAAAGAGTCCTCTTTCGGAGGGCCAGGGAGGTCAAAATGTATAATAATTTCCGGTGAAATATAGATATCAAATTCTTCAGTAGATCACACTACTTCCGCTACCTACCAAGTGAAGTGGCGCCATGGTAATATGGACTCCACTCAAAAGGTCCCGGTTTCGATCCCGGCGACCACCTACTCTAACCCATGGGGTTTTCGTGGTTACCCCGGATTGGCAGGCAAATGCTTGGATTGTTCCTCTTTTACCATGACTTTCCTGCCCTTCGTTTCCTGTACCCACCATCTCCTTCATTTTCATCCGTTTCAGGGTTTTAGGACTATGTGACGATGTTCTGCGGGTTGCGGCTGGGCAGTGGATGGGCGCATTGTAGAGGTTTTTTTCCCTGGCGTCGTTGCGGTATTGCTCAGTTAGGACCCGCCTCCGAGGGGGTCCCACCAGGAGGGACCGTCAGTGGTCTGAAGGCTTGTGGGTACGCTCAGGCAGTGTCGGCCCCTCCGTTCGTCCATACCTTTACCTTTACTTCCCGTACCTATAGATAAAGGCTAGAAAAAGTAATAAAAAGCTGAGTTTATATACACAGAGTACACACATTAATTTTATTCACTGAAATGCAACAGTCTTTTAAAATGGTATCTTTGTGGAACCATTTTCTCAGTTATCTCAATAGTGAAACATAGCATATCTTCACTAACGTTACAGAAAATAACAGTTTTACCCCAATCCTGTTTATTTTCTCTGTGGCTTACCTATGGTGTTAGGTGAAGATATATATTTCACCCAAAAATCCAGTATTGAAATTTCACACTAAATGCAAGTTTTGAGGTCCACTGAATCTCAAACACCGTTGAAGAAATTATCCCTTTAGGTTTGTGTATGTTTGAACATCATAATTCAAAAACAAAAAGTCGGATGAATAACAAGCTTCATTTTTACAGCTTGTTTCACGGATGCAAGACGTAGATTTTTAGGAATTTCATACCTAAACCATCCTTTATATTGAAAAAGGTTCGATTATTCTTTATTTTCTCAAAAGTATTATTTTTTTCGTCCTCTGTGGACTAGTGGTACCGTGCTAGCCTCTAGTTGCCAAGGTCGCGGTTTCAAATCCGGCGGAGGGCGATGAATTTTTTCGGGCGTAAAAATCCTTAGCATGGCTTCCTTCGGAAGGCAAGTAAAGCCGGTGATCCCGTGTCGTAGATTTACGGCTCGTAAAAGAACCTCAAGCCTGATAAAGAGGTCTCGGAGCAAAATTACCGGTCTTTCATGCCCAATATAGAATGGGACGCTAAGAACCACAATAGTTAAAGAGCGTCCATAAATAAAACTCAATTTCAATTTTTTTCAAAAGTATTCTGGGATTTTTATTAGCGCTTGTTTTAGCTATTAATATGAAGAAAAATGTATACATAGGTCTTTAATTTTCTCTAAATACCCTAGAAGTGCTATTAATTCGCTTTTAATTATACTGTGTAAGATATAAACAAAAATTACTATAGAAAATATACGCAGTTTAATTAAAATATACAAAGGATCAATGCATTTTAATATTAGGAGTTTCCAAATTTGCTGTGTTTGCATTATCTCAATTATCGGTCTATGGTTATTGTAAATTCCGTTTCTTACTTGAGATTGGTATATCTTTTGTATATGCCCGTACTTTACCATTAGGCTCTAGAGGGATTATTTTTCCTAATGTTTTTATTTCAATCTTCATCACTATGCTGTGTTCTGTTTATAAAAACCATTGCGTTTTGGAATAATTCATAAAATGGTGTTATCTTTACGACGTCGTATTGGCCTCCTTCAATCTTAGTATGAATGGACAATATTTATATATATATTAGCATGTTACACGGATTATGCGGCTGCACATTAAGCCTTTTAGGATGACGTGCAGAGATCGATAAAGCTCAACAAAAACCCCGTAATCTTATCTAATCTACAGAATTATAGTTGTTCTGTAAAATAATTCGTAAGCTAATTAAAATTTTCTACTTGAAACTGATGAAACAAATCACGAGGTGGTAATGCTTCTGTCTTAAATTCTTCTAATTCCGTCAGCTTATTATTTTAAACTACTATATGTACTTTAAGGATCTATAAATTGGGTCCTTTGAAATAAGTAATTATATTTTATTTTAAAGCTTTATAATTAATTCACACTGCAATTATAAGCTTTGACATGAGAAAGGAAAGAACAGCACAAATTTGTATTAAAATACAGAATATTTAAGTAAATTTTCTAACAAATAGAAGGTTGCAAATCTGCAATATTCAGATTAGTGAAGATTTTAATTTTGAAAAAGCTTAGATTTTATTAAACAAATATGTGCTTAGCACACTGAAAATTGTTATTTTACGAAAAGTTAGATTCTATTAAGCAAACTTGAATTTAAATTCAAACATTACCTGAGAAAAGGAAACAATGTTATAAGCTATACCATGCTGGTTTATATTGCAATTTTTACTTTGGCAAAAACATAAATTTTGCCTACAAAATCCGTTTTAGGTAACACTGAAATACATATTCAACATTTTTTATCAATAGCCTTTTAAAATTCGTGCATTATATAAATCTCCACTCATTAACTAG
The DNA here is from genome assembly GCA_030765065.1 of Deroplatys truncata. Taxonomy (NCBI): domain Eukaryota; kingdom Metazoa; phylum Arthropoda; class Insecta; order Mantodea; family Mantidae; genus Deroplatys; species Deroplatys truncata. The sequence goes on from CM060981.1 coordinate 175,802,411, forward strand.
AAAAAACATGATAGTTAAGGACTACTAAATAGCTATTCTGTGTTATGTACGGCAATGGTTCTGTAGAGTGTCTATATAACACAAAATCTCTCATGACCTAGTGGATGTAATTAAATAGTATATACAATGGGAAACATGTAGGTCGCTCCAATTCAGTTAGAATGGCGCGATAGAAGAAAACAGCTGCATTGCTCTCAAAACGCAGCGATAATCTAGATCAAACACCAGCTTTATTGGAGTAAAAGTAGTGTTGTGTTAGATTTAAACCCATTTGAAACTATGGTTATTTTTCCTAGACTCTATTGAGCTTCAAAATATGTATGCCGGCATACGAGTTTGTAAATATGAGAAGGCTAATGATGCTATATTGCTTTTATATTCCAGAGAGGACGATAAAAACGCTCGAATTCTGAAACCAAATATGATAGCACTGCCACTCAAACTGTTTAATGAAACCGAACGCTCCTGATAAGTATACTTCACAACTTGAATTTAAATTTCAACGCGTCAGTAAACAGAAAAAAACCAACATTTACCCAGGAATGCGAATGAAACTCGGAAAGTGTAATGTATTGATTTTTGCCAAACACAGATAGCATTAAATTAAACCAATTTGCAGTCAAGTTTGCACATGGCTTAGGAATACAAATACGTGTTTGCAAAGCGGCATTTGTTAAAGCTTTAGCCATGTTTGCAGTAGAGTATTCTTTATCTTTAAATCATCCATAAGCAATTTTAGTAACTCAGAGTGAGAGGAGGTTGTGATTCAATGGAGGGGAACACCTCGCGCGCTACGACCTTCACAGATCTATTGCAGCTACCACTCCCAGAAGGGAGGGATGAGGTGAAGGAAACACAGGAGACTACAGGCCATAGTCAGACAGGTCATAGAGACGCGCGGAAGTTTCTAACATTTCCAAGCTCACAGATCCTTCCTACTGCTTGCGCCGCCTAGAGAGGGCAAAGAACGTCCCGCCAATCAAGCAGCCCTCTGATGTCCGCGGTGAACGCTCTTTCCATTGAGCAGCATCCGTGCCATTTTTCCGGCACCGCCATATGACACGAAACCTATAATCACACCTGAAAGATCAGAAATAAACGGAATGAAATAGAAATAATGGAAAGGAAATCGTGAAAGAAGAAAAAAACGCCCCTATCATTCGCCTGCCGCCCCGCGGAAACCACAAAAGACCATAGGTAAGAGTGGGTGGTAGCCGGGGATCGAACCTTGTAACTCGCGAATACGAGTTGCAAACGTTACCGTGGCGCCATCTCGCTCAGTGAGAGGAGGCGAATCATTCATGAAGGCTTTCATCTCTAATGTTCAAAAAAGGTAAAAATCACATATACTCCCATAAAGCTTTACAATTGCTGGGCTATTGTGGAATGATAAGCACTTTACGCTATATTCTCACAGACTTTGTAACAGCAAAGTCGATATGGTTGCGAGTTCAGTCAGCTTGACAAGCTCATCAAGCGGGAGAATACCAATCTCCACTTCCAACTGGCTTTGACATTGGAGTTCCCTAAGCGCTCATTCAAGGATGCACAGCTGTAGTTAGTCATGGTTACGATATTGCTTCAGAACAAAATACTACTCTAGGCGCTTTTCACAGGCATGCTCACTGCTAGGTTGCATTCTCTAGCTCAGACTCACACGGGCCTCAGATGTCTTCATCATTGCAACCCATGATTCCCGCTGTACTATTACAACCCCAAAGCTACATCAATAGTTCGCCAAGTTCAAACTAGAATGTGCTTGGTCTTGCTATAATGCTCGTAGTTATACTTTTCTGTAGTGTTCTATTGACGGTATCCGTGCCATTTATGCTCGTCGTAACACTACCACCATGTAGAAACTTAGTTAAAGTCAACTATAAAGTATCTTCAGGTATGCGATACCGCAGGTTTGGACTCTATAAGAACACCGAAAGTGGTGTCCTGATCTTTATCTAAGTTTCCTTATCCATGTTGTATTTTTTATGTTAGAATAAGTGTATGAACCGAAAGTACGGTAAAATTAGAAGAAAAAAGAACTACTGGCATTGCAGTTCTTGCGAGTCCGTGATTTAATGTCTCGTTTCTCCAAGATTATATATCTGATTTCCAAATAATAAATAAAAAGCGTTTATATCTTTATAACTTTGGCTTTACCATCTAAGACATGTTCTACTAACGTCCGTAGATCTACTAACGCAGATTCGTCTTTCTTTGGGGCTACACCGGCTGCTTTTAAGTTTGAGGGTAACTGTAAGCTATTCTCCAAGCTTTTCGACATTAATAAACCTGATGTGCTGCATTCACATAACTTTATATACACGCTATTGTTTATTTTCCACATTAAGACTACCCTAGAAGCACGCTGCGCTGAATGCAGTTTGCAGTAATCCTGCCATAAGTAAAACAGTTAACTTTTCTTAAACCATCTTTTTTGACTTAACGAAACTGACCTAAAATTTTCGAAAGCTTGGGTTCTTGATTCTAACCTGGAACTGTACGACTCACAAATATTTTCCGTCAAAATGTTTCTAACAACACTTTAAACACGTTTCTCTAAGAACACGTGATCTGCATTACTCCGGATGTATAACCTATAAGTTAGCACGTATGGATCGTATGGTGTAGGCGGAATGGATCAGCTCACTTCAGTGCCTTTATGTAGCCCACTATCTAGAAAACACAATTCCAAGAAGGTGGAGCGGTCCTGGTGGATCTAGAGTATGATATACTCTGTCCCATGATCTAAACCTTCTTCGCCTTTAATTTTGGATATACATTTAGAAATGATATACGCTCAGCCGGTTTATGATGTGCAAGTTTTGGAACACCGTCTACATTACAACTATCGCGTTCCTCGAAATAAGATATTTGATAGGTTTCGCGAACAATCGAAACTGTCTCAAGATTGCAATCAGTGCACTTCCGGTCATTGTAGTAACTTAACAGCTAGTGTTATGCAAATTTAGCAATGAAAGAGACATTTTAAAGTCAACTTGATTGAGCCTAGGTGGTTTTCATCCTCCTGTTACAGACTAATTTACAGTATTTACATGTGATTAATTTAAACTCACAAAATTAAGAAACATGTGGATAATTGTGTTAAATTTATTGCCATTGCCGCTCTTTCTTATTCCTATTATAAATAACAATTGTTTAAATCAATATTCGTAATTGCTTTTGATTTAACACTTTCCCAAAATGTGTGGAGATATAAAGTTTAATGTACAATTAATTCCTACAGGTACAATTATTTCTGTGTATTTATATAAATATAGGAAATAGTAAATAAGTGATGATCACCCTAGATAGGAGTTAAAAGCCCTTATCAATGTTAATGCCTTATTAATTAGAGTAATGTAGATTTGTATCACAACTGTGCAATTTATGGCACATAATTAATAATTTAAATACTAAAGACCAGAGATATTCTAAAATTTCTCCGGCTGATCAACAAAACGCAACATTTACGAGAAACCGTTTTATTTCACATAGCCACCATATAGCTCAACATATAACCATATAACTCAACATGTTTAGTGCAGAACTTTCTAAAGTGTTAATATCCTCAGTAAAATAAGATTTTTCCAACTGAGCAAAATAAACGTATGTTTCAGCTTCAACCTCATCATCTAATGTGAATCTTTGTTCATCCAGACATTTCCTAATGTTTGAAAGTAGAAAGTAAACGCTAGGAGCCAAATACGATTAATACGGTGGAGGTGAAAGCATTTTGAATGGAAAGTCATGCAGTTTCACAGCATCAATCTCAGACGTAAGTGAAATGCGCATTATCGTGATGAAAGAGAAATGTGTTTTTCGCAAGGTATGGAATATAGTCTGAATATCATCCTTCATTTGTTACAGTAGTGAAGCGTAAGGCTCCTCGGGTTCTGCCCTTCTGGAGGTAGCCTAAAAGCAACACACAATGAGAATCTCAGAAAACCGTAGCTATGACCTTTCTCACAGATGGAACCGTTTGTTTTCTTTAGTGCACTTTCATCTGCTGCCATCCCTGGTTGGACTGCTCCTTCTTCTCTGGTGTATAGTGATGAACCCAGGTTTCATCTACTGTTATGAATCATCGGAGATACTCACTGTAATTGTGCTTAAACAACACTTTAGAATGTTCATGCGAATGCGTCTTTGGTTCCTTGCTATCAAATTCGGCACCCATTGTGAAGAAAGCTTTTCAGTATCCAAATCTGCGTATAAAATACAGTTCACGCGGCCTATCGAAGTCTTTGTAATGTCATCCACTCACGTACCTTCAGTCGGCCATCATTTATAGCGGCATTGTGAATTTTTATCGCAATGTCATCGATCATAACGATTTAGGCACGCCCTGAGAGCTCATCATCTTGAATGGATGTACGATCGCGCTTAAATTCAGCAGCCCAGCTTTTAACCTCTGAAAATGAAGGAAATAATCTTAAATTCAAATTCAACACCGTTTATATTTCTGCTCTGATTAAATTCTTCTAAACGTAGTACTTTATAATATATAGTATTTTAGTTCTATCCATTTACTGAAAAATGTTAACTCTGAAGTGTTTATAGAATCGTCTTAAACAAGTGACTACACTTACGGGTCGGAAACTTGGACATCTCTGAGTGAGGCCATTATTCATAGTGTCAATAGACTGCTTTAGAGTTCATATGTATTTTATTTAGCTTATCAACGCACACACAGTGAGGAGTAATTAAGTTGAGATGTACAATATGAGTCAGTATTTTTAACATTTAAATGATTTCAGACAGTATAATATAAAATATAATAACAGCCCGCCTTAAAGCAATATATGTATATAACAAGATATAAAAAGTATATACTACAGTCATTGTATATATTTATATTATTGTATATATGTTCAAAAATGTTATGTGAATGTATTACGTAATTTAATAATGTAGGAGCTGTGAGAATAATAGGTTAAAATTTGCTAACAATGAGGTAAACAATGAGGTAACCTTGAGGCAATAATGAATTAGAAGATTTAATAATGCTACTAGTCAATCTTGGACCAACAATGATGTAATTTTTGTGACAGTTTATAAAATATACAATCACGAACCAGAAAAAGCTTTAGTTAAATGAGGGTATTCTATTGGATTAGGAATAGCCAATCAGAGACTTGAAATACAGAAATTTACAAATTTAGGCGGTAGAAATCCAGTCAGTTGCTTGTAGGCAGCGCTCATAACTGGACGCGTTGGTTGTAGTCAGTGTTCCTAACCGGACGCGAGAAATTTAATACATATTCGTGAGAGACAAAAATAGTTTACGTGTTAAAAAAGTGCAAGTAATTAATAAAAAATCTCACAGCTCTCTCTCTCTCTCTATCAGTGAAGTGTTATTTAAATAGTGCCAGGCATTAATAAAAGGAGTGAAGTAAAACTATAATCTGTGTAAGCCTACATTCTTCAGTTGCATCACTCCCTGCTAAGACATTCATGTCTCTAAAAATAAATACTGACGCAGCCGAAGCAAACATAAATGTACAATATTTAAAGAAACAGTCAAAATCACAAAGTTCATAGTTTTCAAACTAGGGGCAAAGGCCACCGGAAAGTACATTTGGGACAAAGGTACCGCAAACTTTTTACCATACGTGCGGTTGCAACTAATTCAATTTCGGCTCCCCAACAGTTGAACTACAACACAACTCCTACAACAAAATAACTCCTACTTCAAATTGGCGCCAAAGCGTGGTGCAAATAACGTAAAGACAATACCATCTTCTTCAAATTGGCTCCCAAAACGTGGGAAAAATAACAATCTTCTTCACATATCTCCAAACTTAAGCATTGTGGAAAGAAATGTCTTTAATAAAGGTTGCTGGACATTACGGGGAAAGTAAATGCCATTAGTCGTGTTTTTTTTGTAGGACGTTATGATAGTCACTTTAGGATAGATTTAATTGTTTTAAATGAAACCTACAATTAGGATCAAATTAAATTGACCCTAAAAAGACTATCACAAAGTCCCTCCAAATAATTTACGACTAATTGCATTTACTTTCCCCCATAATATCATGAAACGTTTATTCCAGACATTTCTTTCTAAAACGCCTAGTTTTGGGGATATTATCCCTACATAATGGTCCACTCTGTATATAAAATTCATTGTTGCTGAAAATGTTTGACTAATAACAAACAGAAAATAAAATAAATTATGCCTTATTCAGCTCTTTGTTTAAGAGTTTGTACACCATTGTATTCCTGATTGTACACAGCTCGGATCATTTGTGTTTTGTATTCTGCCCTAAACGAATGATTGGAAGGTCAAATAAAGACGCTCTCAATGACACCGTTGAACTAAAGATTCATATTGTGAGCTTGAAATACATATCCAGAAATAAGTTCATGAGGCCAATTTTGTTCCTATCATTACACAAAACTATCTCCGAGTTTGTCATTTTAGGATTACTTGTACATGAGCAAAGGAATATATTCTCCGAATGCAAGTTAAAACCTCTATGTAATGTAGGAAAATCCGAATGAGTCATATTTACAGTTTAATCATTTAAACACTACAGTAGCTTCATGAAAACTATTGGTTCACTGCTATTTTCAGATACTGGCGTTAATGTATGCAATTATTTCAATTGCGAGATCCAGTCATAATAAAACGGAAGTTGTATAGGTTTTTATGCATCTAGGGGAGCTAGTTGTATATGAGAAGCTGCTGATTAAAATAACCCATATTAAACCATGTGGAAGATTTGTTACATTATTATAGTAAGTCATGTTTGCAAGGAAATGTATACTCATAAGACGGTGTAAATAATTTATTTTGAGTAAATATTGTTGGCTCTTATACAATTTCAAAAAGTAAAAAGTGGATACTCGGATCTGTCAACCAACGAAGGATTTCGGAAACAAAAAAATAGTAATTACTGCTACTAGAAGTTCTATTAAAAATGGTAAGGAATGCCCTGCGTCAACAACGATCTTTTCACAACCATATTTTCTCTCTAAAATGATTATCTAATAAGTTTCATTTAGCAGTATTTTTCAACAGCCTTATTCCTCAAGAAAAATTCTATATACTGTACGAATAAGAAATTATGTATGTATAGTATGCCTACAGCAGTCCACATACAACGTTGTTGTTCTACATTTCTTCGAAAAAAGTATGGAGCGCCCCAAGGCTCCGGCCTTGGTCCTGTATTTTTTCATGTATGTTAATGACCTTCCTGCCCCAATTCAGGATGAGTGTGTGTATACCTATATGTCTGCAAACGACTTAGTCATCAGTGTCACAAATACAATAGAAACTTATTAAACGAGAACAGTACAAATAAATGGTGCAGCACTAACAATTTGATAATTATTATTAATAATAATAATAATAATAATAATAATAATAAAACTTAAAACATAAACTTTATTCTTAATCTTTGTTAGAATATCCAACAAAATGTCTAAGGATTCATCTTTGATAAGGTTTAGGATGGTATTGTCACATATAGTTTATTGCAAAGAAAATGAGCAAAGGCATTCTTGAATTATTCCTGCTTAAGAAGACTGCATCAACCACTTGACTTTTAGTTGTATGTTATAGTCATATATGTTTTTCATATACTATAGCATATAATAATATGAGATCTTGTATGTATGCTTCAGCTCAACCTATTTTTATTCCGCAGAAGAAAGCTGTAGATGTGGAACAACTTCAAAGGTACACTATAAACCACACATTATTCGTTTAGGTGTACTTACTGTCAGTGTTTGTTCTGGTCTGTTTCCTTTATGTTAGAAATAATATACACACACTTACAATCTGCTCATCCATTCATGCTTATCCTACACGTGCAAACTTTGATTTGCGTATAAACAAATACAAATATTTACACAACAGTTTTCTAATAGTATATTTTAAACAGTCTAACAATCTCTATTCGATATCTTCTTATAGCATTCTGGAGAAGGATTCGCGCGGCTTTTAACTTTATCCGCTTTAAAAAGTTGGCGTCGTTTAGAAAATTAATGTGAAATGCATGACTTTAATATGATAATGACGATATCGTAATCATATTTGTGTCAGTGATATAAATAAATAAATTAAACATTAAGGATAACACGTCATACTTATTTAAATAATACACATGTAACTATATCGCCATGTTTTGATCGTGCTGCACGAGAGAGGCGTATAGAGCTGAAATCCCCGAGGAACTCCTTGCCTTCTCAACCAAACGCCCTCTTTATAATATTGCTGAAGATTCATCTCATTCTCAGGTCTTCCCACATTTCGTTTCTCTTCTTTCGCTTCCTCTATCTTCCTTTTTACGCGCATATTTGTGCGAATATATGCGTTTTTTCCTTTCCTTCTTTATATCCCTTCTTGCTCCGAGTTTCCTAGCTTAACAAAATATATTCCAAGAGAAACGTCTATAAGCACTAACTCTTCCATGTCATTTGAATGGTGCCGACTTTCTCGGCTCGAGAATTACTCGATATTATTCTCAAAATGCCAAAAGATATAACATTCGCAGAAAGCATCACCCTTAAAGCTACAATTTTGTCGATGAACACTCTTGATACTGTGGCATTAGCCTCCAACATTAGCAGCACTTGGGTGGGCAGTAATTGATCAGGGACTAGTTAATGCCCTCATCTAAACCTGTAAAGACGCAATAAGAAAACATTGCAATGAATATTCTGCTGTAGATTTGCTGTACTAGTAATAGCACGGCACGGGGAGACAAAGATGCCTGACTCGAGTCCCACCGGTGGAATGAATTTTTACTTCCTCTACTACGTATAGTAAGTAGGGGAAATATTGTATTCCACCCAAAAATTAGATACCGAGATTTTACCGGAAATATATGTTTTGAGGCCCCCTGAATCCAAAATAGCATTTTTGGAAACATGTCCGTGTGTGTGTCTGTATACGTGTGTGTATCTGTGTATGTGTGTGTCTGTGTGTGTGTTCCTCTGTGTGTGTCTGTGAACAGCATAACTCAGAAACGAACAGTCGGATAAACACCAAACTTTGTATTTAGGTTCAGTATCTTCCAGAGATGTGACACGAAGGTTTTCAAAAAAAGAATCCTCCCACCCCAGATTACCATTTACACATGAAACATTTTACGAAAATTTTAATTTTCTCAAAAATTGGCTCTAACGATTTTGATTAAAATATCATATGCTTAACATATTTTTATGACAAATGAAATGTATATTTTGAATTCTCTGGAAATGTCTCCAAAAGTATTTTTCACTGTGAACGACTTTTGCATAACTGGTAAACCATAAGAGATAGACAAAATTTTACTACACAAAATATGTAGATCGCGTTAAAATACACAATTTGTGTCATATACATTTTGTTTTGAGTGAACCATTTTCGAGATATTGGTTGTTATTCCCTTAAATTTCCCAATACTTTTTCTCAAATAGGTATTCGTTATTCATGTTTTTTATGTTCTGGACATACAAAGAGAATGGAATGCGCCACATAGCAACTAGCTCTTAAACGATTTGACCATTGCTTAAATACTACCATATTCCCCTTGCATGTACAAGAAAATTAGCAATAAGATTAACGTCTCAATTAACATGAAGCATATGGAGAATAAGCCTTTGTAAAAATAGTTTGAACAAAAGTAGAGAAAGTCATGTGACTGTAACACATCAGATTTTTTAAATCCGACTCAAATTTCCAACTTATTGCCTACACAACGCTAGTGTGAAAGACCAATAATCAAAACACATATGTTCGTAGTACGTGGGGCATTATTTATATTTTGAGCCTAATAATTAAAACAAAGTACTTTCTGATTGAAATTTGCTTTATTGTTTTTCAAAATATTCTCCTTTATGATCAATACACTTTTGCATCCGTTTCAACCATTTGTCAAAGCATTTATTCCAGTCTTCTTGAGACACCTACAAAACATGGTTTTTGAAGGCATCAACGGCTTCATCTGCCAACGACAATCGTTGTCCACGCAATTTATTCTTGATGTTCGGGAACAAAAAGAAGTCATTGGGTGCCAAACCAGGACTTTATGGCGGATGACCCATCAATTCGATTTTTTGAACCTTCAAATACTCTGTTGTTAGGTAGACGAGATGTGGGTGCGCTCGCATTGTCTTGATGAAGAACGATCCTACGGTTCTTGTTGGTTTTCCTTACTTCACCGAAGACTTCCGGTAAACAAGTGGTTGTGTACCATTCGGCATTGACCGTTTTACGTTTCTCTAAAGGCATTGTTGCCGCATGGCCAGTTTTGCTGGAAAAGCAGGCGACCATTTCCTTCGAAGTGCTTCGAGTTTGAACAACTTTTGTTGGATTTGCTTCATCTTGAAACACCCATACAGTCGACTGCTGTTTACGTTCCGGCTTATACGCATAGATCTATGATTTGTCACCTGTTAGAATCTTATATGCGTCTTTTGAGGCACCGCCATTGTATGTCTTGAGCATTTTGTATACCAATCGACACGAGCATCTTTTTGAGATCGCGTCAAATTATGTGGGATCCAACGAGAGCAAACCTTTTTCACGGCTAAATAATCATGCAATATTTTATGTATGCTGGTGGAACTGATGCCTAGGGTTGCCTCAATCTTACAATATGTCGCATGACGATCTTTCGTTATTAGGTTTTGCTCAGCATCATTGTTTTCTGGCACAACAACTGATTTTGGACGATCTTCACGAACTTCATCATTGAGCTAACGGTGGCCACGATTAAATTCGTCATACCAGCGTTTCACAGTGGCAAAGGATGGAGCTTTGTCGCCAAATGTGGAAGTTAGTTGATCGATGCACTCTTATCTTGATAATCCACGTCGAATGTCGTAATAATCATTGCACGAACATTTTCAAGAGTTAATTCCATGTTTTTGTTGACACATAATTTTCAAGTTAGTGTAAACAAAACAAAGGGCGCTCTATTGACAAAATGTTTGACTTAGAGTATGGTCAAAAATGTCAAACTTTACATTGGAAACATCAGATGGCACTTACAACATTCAGGGTTACCAAGGCTCAAAATATAAATGGTGCCCCTGCTAGTGGTTAAATGTATATTGTGGACATTTAAAGAACTCCCCAAAATGCAAGGCGCATTTGAGATGTGAAATTTCTACTATCTGAGACCGTCTTGAATATTTGCTGTGATACTTGAATCGGATGAACGTTTTAATGCACGTACGGGTATCTGTCATTGTAGCACGGACGTGGCATTGTTTTTCAAACCTGATTCAACATTCCAACTTAATACTGCACACCTTTAGTGTGAAAGAACAATTGTTACAATGCATTTTAAAACTTTTTTTGTACATTTGAACAATGATTTTAGTGTGAAATAGGCAATCCACAATAACTCAATTTCTGAAGAACTTAACATTTTTCATTTGAAATAGGCTTTGTGGGTCTGGGTCTCTGCTGTGGTCCTGGTTCTGGTAGCTCGTTCTGGTCGTCCCATTGTCCCATATACTGTAACTCGCAATTGCCTGACTTGAATCGCTCCGATAACCAAGTTGCTATTATTGTATCCGCCTAGTGGGCAGAATGCTTCTTGGCGGAATACAAGTCGATTAACACATGCTAGCGAACGTTACGTTATTACAATTTTGTGGAAATTTTAGTTTAATTTGTTATAAAGACGAGAATTCCATGCAAATGCATGTTTTTATAGACTCATTGGACATATCCCAAACTTAGTACGTATCGAGTTATTGCTTTATGATTCCAAATATGTGTATGTTTTCCGTACATATTTGCATATTTTGACGTTTTTGGGGACACAAAAACATACATAATGCATATATAAGGACTTTAGCTTAATTACTTATATAACATACAGTATTTTCAGTTTAAATGCACGTTTTAGTGGCTTTGAGTGGACACCACAATTTTTCGATTTTATAATCAGGATTGCAGAAAGAAACAGGAACAAATAACAGAAATAGAAAGCTAAGGTTCTCACAGTAGGATGACCTTCCCCAGAATTTTACCAGATGTCCTCTGCAGACCGCCTGTCATAATCAGATTTATTTATCCACAACAATCACCGGAAGCTTTTGATATCGCGACAATGAAAATTTAGCCTTCTAAGTCAGTACCAACAAAGACACAGCTGCAGAGCGGTCTTGTTGAATTTTAACAAACCTTACTAGCAATTTCGATTCTTCTAAAACTGCAATCTATCGATCAATTGTCTTCGCAGTGTGTTTGTGTGTGTGTGTGTGTGTGTGTGTGTATGTGAACCTCGTAAGTGGTAAATGTCTTGTTATTCTGTTTGCGTATGTTGTGCTTCTAATGTGCCTCCAATTAAAAGTTCCAAAAGGTACTCCTTAAACAGTGGATAAAAGAAAATGTTATTCTTAGATCAGATTGGGATGCTGTATTCTGTGATTGTTGTAGCAAAGAGATAATCTATTATTTTTCTGAAAACGTTCTATGGTACTTGTTCGTTGTAAAACATTACAAATTTTTATTTAGATAATTGGATAAGAATGCCGGATTTTTTTTAAAAAATAATATCCGTATAACCGGAAGACCTTTTATAATTTAATATAAAATGTATTAAAAAGTTTGAAGTCGAACAGCATGTCATATCTGCATCACATTTTACAAGAAAGTGAAAAACAAAAGAATCTGCAACGCAACAAATCCAGTCATTTATTACCGCTTCCACACCTAAGGCACTGCAAAATAATTGTTATATGTATTTGTGCGATGCTTTCGTAGGATCAAATATACCACTTGAGAAACTCAACTCTTAAGAGTTGTTTTGAGAAGTATACATAAAAAACTGTCCCTGATCCCTAGACATTGAGGAAAATTTATGTTCCAAATCAGGTAGGCCTACGTAATGTGTCTGCCAAAATAAATTTAATTTTGTGTAAAAATAAATGCAACCTACGTATTTTCACACACGTAAAAGTAATTGTCCTTTTGCTAACCAGGTACTGAATAAAGTTCGAGGACTTGGGAACTTCAAACCTATGGATATCTGTAGATGAAACAACTCATCCTATGATATGGACGAAGTTAGCGCGAGATTTTTTCCTGTAGCTGGATTAAATTCAAGATTTATACAGGCCAAGATTAGGGTCGCTTATTGTCGCTATGGCTGCAAGTAAGCATTCCTGAAAGATTCTAGCATTTCTTTCTACAGATACGTACACATTTTAAACAGCACAGTACAAAAGTAATGACGATCCATCTTTTTGTCATAATTAAAGTGTCAAATTTGTTCATCTATTACTTCTACACAGAAGACGCGGGTATACAATTTTATACAATTTTACATTAATGTTTAAGACACTGTATACGGAAAGAAAGACAAAAATTGAAATTAAAAATACTTAAGAGTCTAGAAATATATGCCTGGTTTGATTGCTTTGTGTTGTTGACATTCAGGTTCTTAATACCTTATGATAATCCTTGTACCCAAATCTCAATCCAAATATATAATGTGCCCTGGACAAGAAAGAAAGAAAACAGTTACTCCAGAACCTGCTGATTCACCTACACTCTTTTTTATTTAGGAACTTAACGATGTCAACATAAATAGAGGAGTCTAGAGAGGAAAACAGTCAACAATCTCTTTTGTTTCGGTGAATTTTACAGAATGTTGGGCAGTATTTGAGTTAACAAAAATTGTTCTCAAGAAGATGCAAATATTTTGTCCTCAGTTTCCTCTATGAAATTAATGGGGATGTGGAATGAAGCAGTATGGGACTCAGAATTTCATTCTATATTCTTCGTGTCAGATGTTAAATTTCATTTATAACTTAACTGTTTCATCTGAAGGTTTCTAAATCATTCTGTAGTTAAAAGTGTCATAAATACAAATGAAATCAGAACAACTTTTCTGAATACAAGTATGAGCAATAAATAATAGCCTACATAGAAAAATGTAAAGAAATAAATTTATTTGTTTACGTGGTTAAGCATTTGAAGATCTTTGTAGGTACATTCTTACGTTACATATTGTTCGTCAATATAACGGGCAATCCCGCTGTAAGGGATGAACCTTTAGTAACGTTTCATAATGGCTTCTCAAGTTCACTAAGTTATCACTGTGCAATTCACAAAAATATGAACACACTCGTTAATATTTCAACACCAAACAACGTATACCCACATTGTAGCACGTTAACATGCTAAGGTAAAGACCCTTTTTATGGTTAAACATCAACAGCTTGTTCATCACTGTCTAAATTTAAATTCTTCACTAACGTTGTGATTTTCACTACATAACCTATATTCTATCTTACTAGGTTTTCAGCTCAGATTCAGGTTTTAAACATGGAATGCACGTTATTTGGTGCTCTATATTAATAAGGTATCACGAGGGACTCTCACAATAACACAATTTGCTTGTCGATACGAAAATACAGCTTCATTTTAACATTTCTATTTCACCTTTCCATTACGGCTTATGGGCGACATTGCACATTTCTACCTTCGTCACGTGACTTTGATGTTGGTTTCAAGTCTCAGCATGGGAGAGGTCGGGCCAGTCGCTCTCTGTACATGCTCGAAGGGGGCGCTATGTTGCTAACCTAATTGTAGGTAAATTAACTGAGGATGGGCCTGGTCAGCCCTATCTAGTGTACTTAAAGTCTTGCAAAAAGCAAACAGCTCCTTAATTGCTACTTTCTTTAAAGTTGGATTAGTAAGTTTTAAACACATATTATAATTAAATAATATTTTAAATAGTTATTTTATTCTCATTTAAGATCCTATTTTTATAAAACATTTTCTGAGAAAATGATTCTTATATTTTAGGTATTCTGTGGTCAAATATGCAAATAAAAGCAGGGTTTTTTCGCGTTAAGTGATGCTGCCACCCACATGCTGAAGGCCGGGAAAGTAATTAAAATATTCTACCCAATGTAAAACACATTACTTGTTTTGTTCATGGCCTCCATCGTTTGCAGAAGCAATGCGCCCTAATTATGACAATGTCAAATATTTGATATCAACTAAAAGGTATGTGTTTTAAAAATCCCTGCACATGTATCTGCTTACAAAGAGAGTTCCTGATTTACAGTTATCCCCTCAGTCCATTCTTACTAAATGGGGTACTTGGTTGGAAGGCACTCTGACAATTTTGATGCCGTTAAATTGGTATGAAATAAAATTTATACGTAGTTAATTGCTACAAAATTAATACTTCAATATTTAATTCTTAAGTAAACACTTCTTTCATTTTAGGCAGTAAACAGTTTCCCGCTAAATGATGTATGTGTCAGAGATGCACAAGAAGCATTTGATTGCAAAAAATGTGCAGCAAAACTTATTTAATTTACATTAAGACAAAGTTCCGTAAATTTCCCTCTAGAATAACAAAATTAGATGCCACATTTCTGTCATTGGTAGACTCAATGTCAATGGTTGAGGAATTCTGTACAAAGAAAAAAAATTGAAATGTTGCTAGTTGTTAACTGTGCAAACGGGAAGTGAATTAATGAATTGGGAACAAAAATGATAATGCATATTTTAATGGATATTTCACTTGATCTTGCATGTATTGTAGTTTGATGGGATTACATAGTGCATGGAATTCTCGTCCTTAGATGTATATTAAGTGAGTTTTAGCTCAGTTGTGAGTATGAGTATTCTTCTATCATCAGGGTTTTTCTAACGTTTTTAGGGATGTTAAGGTAATTTAAATCAATAATGTCAATAATAATGAAATTCACAGCAAAATGGTTTATTTCTTTTCAGGCAAATGAAACTTATATTGTAGAACAATATTTAACTTCTAAGATTCAACTTTATTTATTCCATTTTCTTATTTTTATTCCATAATTCTTTGAATATTATCATAAACCCTGGTTTATAATTATTTTAGCGTATAACACAAGATAATATGCTTTATAATTTAAATAGTTTCCTAGGAAGATGTCGGCTTGTTACGAAAAATTTCTGGAGTATAATTAAAAAAGATTGAACGTTGTTTACTTTCTGCTTGGTTATTAAGTGTAACGAAATAAGTTATAAGACATATACAAACTACTTACACTAAACAAACTACACTTTGATATAAGTAACATATATATATATAATATGAATTTCTTCTTTAACATATTTATATTTTAGTTTTCACATTTATTTACATATTTCATTTTTGTTGTGTAAAAATAATGCGAATGCATTTTTTTTCGTTCCATCCTGTTAACGTATTTTCTCTAATTGCGTTATTCAAGTTTCCTTTCCTTCGTTCTTTTTACATGGAACAAACTTTTAATCTATTTTTATAAACGTTTTTGCAAATACGAAACCTTACATATATAATATATACATGTATATATAGTATTTTCCAACAATTCTTAATATATAATTTTTAACACAATGTATACATAACAATAGTAAAATTGTCAATCCTTGTCCATCTCTTTGAAATTACAATTATAATTTGATTTTAACTCATTTTAAATTCATATGTCGTTTTACTTCATTTTAAATTCTGCATCACGTTTTCAATTTTAGTTGTTTATATACAATAAGAATGTAACAAAAATTGCTCTTCTAATTTTATATTTTCTGAAAATAGCTGATCTGAGCTTCTGATAAATAATATTTTTAAACCTGTGGTTTGTAAATGGCCATGCATGAATATGTACACACATTGATTCAAAACAACACTAACAACGCTTAGTATATTGTAGAAAACGATCAGCTTATCATTTTACCTTCTCTATTGTAGACATTCTACCCAAAAAGTTTCGTATGCACTTTTCACCAGAAACATAAGCTTTGAGATTTCGGGAATCCAGAATGGTGTACTTTTAGAAAAAGGTCGTTTTGTATCTGAGTGTGTCTGTGTATCTGTATGTGTACAGCATAACTCAACAAAAAGTCATTCCAATACCAATTGGTACCTATGTCTTCCTAAGATGTGACACAGATTTTCAAGATTGTACCCTCACCCCAAACTACCCTTTACATTTTCAGTTATTTTTGGTTTTCTCCAAAATGACTATAATAAAATTGATTAATATAACACATATGTGCGAAAATAAAACGTATATCTAGAATTTCCTGCGAATATCCTGTGAAGATGCCTTCATTGTGCGTTAATTTTGTATAATTTGGTATAAACTGGTAAATTGTTACAAATAGCCAAAAACTTAATACAAAAAATGCAGATCTCTTTAAAAGACGGAATTCATATCAAAGATTTGTTTTTGCATTAGGCATTCCCAACTATTTGCTGTAATTAGCTGGAATTTTCAAATAGTTAATACGTTTTACTTTTTCACTACATTTATACTAAAAAGGGTATGTAGTAAAACAAGGTACCCATGTCTGTGAAACCATGGTTTGGTCATTGTTGACGTATAAGATTGGCAACATTGCGGATAATATTATAAGTGTGCTTTCCATATTTTGTCAATAAATCTCCTCTAAATTGAAAGCACCACATCTGGCGTTAAATTAACAAAGGGTTTCGATATTCAGTTACTCAACCAGGGAGCACACAGAAAAACGTGCATATTTTTTACCACGTGCATCGCAGATATGAGCTCTTAATTAAAAGATCTGATGTGTTGCATTCATACGACTCTCTGCTCACTCTAAACTATTGTTATATAGACTTATTCTTCCGTGTAATTCTTTTTAATATAAACCTTCATTATACATTTTCACACTTCGTTGTAGGTATAAGCAGAATTAGTTAAAGCGTTACTCCCATTTTCACTTTTTAGATCAGAGAAGATATTGTATTCCAGCCAAAAATTCGATACCGAAATTTCACCCGAAATATGCGTTTTGAATCGAAATAAAGCATTTTTGAAAAATTTCCCTCTGTGTGTGTGTGTGTGTGTGTGAACAGCATAAACCAAAAACGAAAAGTCGGATAAATACAAAACTTGATATTTCAATTCAGTATCCTCCAAGGATGCGACATGAAGAATGTCTATAAAATCCCCCACCCCCGACTTCTCTAAATACAGAAAGAGTTTAAAAGATTACCTTTACAATTTTGATTAAAATACCGTATATTTAACATATTTGCATGAATATAAAATGTATAATTATCTAGAATTTTCTACAAATAGCCTGTGAAGCATAGTTCGTTCTGAACAACATTTAATATATAACTAGTAAACTGTAAGAGGTAGGCAAAATCTTATTATACAAAAAAAGAATACGTAGACTTCGTTAAAATATACACTTTATGTCAAATGATACTTTTTGTTTCGGTAGCCATCAAAATATTCTTTCTTATTGATTGAAGTGGGAGTATTTTCTTGAATACCCTCCTGTCGTATTTTTTGAAGATGTTTGTCGCTTAGCAGACTTTTCGATTTTGATTTATGTTGTTCACAGACATACCCGTGAACGGAGCTGTATAAAAATACATTTTTGCACTCAAAATGTGCATTTCCAGTAGAATCTCGGTATCTAACTCATACTCTGTCTCCTTACTATGCCAAGCAGTAACAGAAAATATAGGTTACAATTCGGAATCTTTTTGTCTCCTAACGTATTAAGTGCTATTGGTGTTGTTTTGAATCATCCTGTACTTGAGTACGTGAGCGTTAACCTTCTCACTGAAGAACGCCTGAGCCGATTGGCTGGCTCTCTGTCCCCCTGGTCACTTTCACTAATGAGACCCGCTCGGATGGGTTTTTATGTAAATACGTGTAAGTGTATGTGTGTGCGCGCGCGTGTTTGCGCAAGTATGCACGCGCTCGCCTGTCTGTACAAGGGAAGCCAAAACATCGGATCTATTACATTTATATGGCTTTCTCTACCACAGTCAGGTGTTTTAAATAGCTTCTATAATGGATTTCACCCAAAAGTTCAACCAAGATATCACCGGAAATACATGTTTTGAGGCCTCTGAATACAAAAGAAACATTTTTAGAAAAAGTTCCACGTATATATGTGTGTGTGTGTGTGTGAGTCTGAACAGTATAACTCAAAAACGACGGGTAAATAACCAAACTTGGTACTTAAGTTCAATATCTTCCAAAGATTCAAAGCAAATGATTTTCAAGAAAATCCCCTTTCACAACCACACTTTGCATGGAAAATATTTCGAAATTTTTTATTTTGTAAAAAATGCATTTTAGAGATTTAATCTGTGATTAAAATACCATATATTAAACATGTTTAC
Source organism: Deroplatys truncata (assembly GCA_030765065.1). NCBI lineage: Eukaryota > Metazoa > Arthropoda > Insecta > Mantodea > Mantidae > Deroplatys > Deroplatys truncata. The sequence goes on from CM060981.1 coordinate 175,821,514, forward strand.
ATGAAACATAAAATGTGTATCTTAAATTTCTTGGGAATAGCCTGAGAAGTTTCCAAAAACTTCGTGTTGCATCTTTGGAAGATAATAAACTTAAATATTAAATTTGTTTTTTATCGGACCTATAGTTTTTGGATTATGCTATCCACATACAGACATATACACAGACTAAGAGATACCGTTCTCCAAAACCTATTATTTATTCAGGCGGTTTCAAAACATGTATTTCCGGTGAAATCTCAATATACATAGAACTGTTGGGTGGAATGCAATTATTCTTCCTCTACCTACAACGTATGTGATAGACAAAGTAGAAATTGGATAATTAGATAGAATTGGCTACGGAGTGGGCTCGACATTGATCCACATATGAACCTTTGTCCAACAAGAGATCGTCCCCAGAAGGAAGGATGAGGCGAGAGGAGACACCGGGCGGCTGGAATCAGGAGTGACGGCACAGGAATGGTGGGGACCCTATGTTTCCAGATAGACAGGCAGATCGGGGACCCCACCACACACAGAGGGGTCCAACGCCTCTCAAGGGGGTTCAAATATCCCTGGCAGCCAGCCGAAATTTGAGGGACGGAGAGAGTCACAAAGAGCATCCCTTTCCCGTGCCACGCTGACCGAAACACCATCACAAAAAATTCCAACCCTAAAAGAGACAAACAGATGAAAGATGCAATGAAAGGAGAATGGAAATAAAATGGACGGACAGGATATTCGGGGATGTGAGAATCCTTCCCAGCATTCCTCTAGTGACCCGGAAAACCCCCCGAAAAGACCCATGGGTCAGAAAGGTCGGCCACGGGAATCGAACCCACGATCTCCCAAATGCGGGCCACGGACGAAACTGAACCAGCCCGCTCGGTAAGGGAAACCCATGATTACCTGACCATTAAAAGTGTTGTGGCAAAATTACATTAGTGAAAGTTTACTCCACACTGCTCCCTGTAACACAAGACACTATTTATGCAGCAGCATGATGCAGTTGGAGACAAAGGGGTTCATAATCTATTAACCCTACTAAGGATTTTTCTTATCCTCCACAAATTCTTCTCTTCTCTTCTGGATTAAGTATAACCAGCAAGGACAGCCAGAGCTGTGAATATTCTTCTTTAAAGGTAAAATTAACTCAAATTATGTTATTGGAGAATAGGCTGCACAACTTCGTTTCAACATAGTCATATTACTATATTGATTATATTGTATTCTACCCTCATTATATAACGTAAACAAAATTTCTTTTCAAATTCAATAATATTGAAGCATAACTAAAGCAAATCTAGGCACTTTTTAAAACTTAGAACCAAAAGGATACAGCAGAATACTTTCAATAGTATTGACTATTTAATTATTTTATTGTTTTGGTTGGGTTAAGATATTTTTCTCTAAAGTAAATACATATATTTCATAACCAAATCATGTATTCTATTTTATTTTGAAGTTGTGTAAAATTCACGAATGCTTAAAAAATTGAATTAACGCTTCTCTAATGTGCAGTTGTGCCTCTTTGTTTCTGTTACCTTTAACTGTAATATATTATGTTAAAAAACTAAACTGCGTTTTACTTATGGACGCTCTTTTAACTGCTTATTCTTAGCGTCCCATTCTATATTGGACGTGAAAGACTGGAAATTTTGTTCAGATGCCCCTTTATCAGGCTTGAGGTTCCTTAATGCATCGTAAATCTACGACACGGGACCGGAACTACTGGCTTTGATTCCCTTCCAAAGGAAGCTATGCCAGGGATTTTTATACTCGAAAAAAATCCATCGCCCTCCACCGGGTTTGAACCCGCGACCTCGGGAATTAGAGGCTAGCATGATACAACTAAATCATGGAGGACGACATATGATGTTAAGACAGAATAAGCCTAGGTATAGCTGTTTGCCTCAATGCAGTGAGTGTTGTGGCTTTATTCCAAGAGAAAGGATCGAAAAATCCTTATTAATATACAGCTATAAAAATGTTAAGTAAAAAACTGTTTGTAAGCAAAATACTTATAACAAGTTTAGTAATTTATACGATGTAGTTGTGATAAATATTTGGGAGCCTAGTGACGTAAGAGTAGTAACATTGTAATTTAGAAATTTTGCATATATGTAATTTCATGAATAGGCATCCGTTTCCTCTCATTGATTCACAATCAGAGGAGAAATGATTATTTAAAGAAAATCCCCTGTTAAATATTCCTGGAATTGTGTATACTTATCTGTGTAGTTAACTTAGTTTTTTATTTTATTAACTTAATCATGTATAGCTTTAGTGAATGAGCTTGCAAGTGTATTTGCTTTTTCATGAACTGGTGTGTGGTGTGTAAAGTTGCTTCTTCAGTTAGGTTATTATAACGGGGCAGGCAATACTCTATAATATATTTACATATCATTCTATATTCCTAGACTACTATCACTTTACTTCGGGATGTACTCGATTGCTAAGATTGCAACCTAACAGTTTGTGCTTCGTTAACCATTATCTAGACGTAATGAACATTATCCCTCCAAAGTTCGTGGGATTTGAATTGTTAACAGAAAGTTAATAAAACATTTAAACTCTGGACATTTAATATAATTAAAATTACATAACAGCCCTTCTCAATCGTGAAACAATACTTGATTATTGAATTGGCTGGCATGCTGTTCTTTTAATATAAATTATGAATTTATACAATTACTAGCTTCTGTTGCTGATATAAATGTCTCTTATAACGTTCTTGGACTTCAGTTAGTTTTAACTGTACCTACTTTTTACAATTCACTACATGTGCAATATCATTTAATTCTTTTAACATTCAACATTCTTAGCATGCTTTACTAAATTGATTACTGAATTTATTTAAGTTTTATTCTACCAACATATAGTATACTGGCTATTCTGAAGTAGCCCTATAACTTTGTTGTCACAATATGAGAAGTTGAATGGAATGTGTTTACCGGATTGTGTGATGTCAGACTGTCGAGGTGGTGTCCAATGTAATACCAGCTCGTAGTCATCACTGAGGGTGTCCTCATAACGTCACTATTTTACTTTACATAGCATCTAATTATTCTGGTAGTAAACCAAGTCCTCCGCCGAAACATGTACAGTTTTGGTTGTGTAACCAAGGTCTATTTCTTCTTTCGTAGTAACATATGTAACCATCTAATGTAGCCAAATGTATATTGCAGCGATAAGGTTATTCAACGCAGGATTTAATACACTTTCGTTAACTCTGCTGGTTAATGGTGATGAAAAGATGATTACTCGAACTAACTATTGTTGTTAAAATCAAGCTATAACTATTCAATAGAATAACACATGTTCCCTATACGAAGTTCTGAACTGGAGTCTTCTCCACTAGACGCTATTAGAGAGGTTGTCTACTAGCGCTATACCCGACTGTTCTCGCTGTCTCGCGTCCAGCTGCCCATCACGGTTTAGTTATGTTCACCACTTGTATTACTCCGCGTGGCAGGTCGCGTGTTTAGTTGCCAGCGTCGGTGGTGATAAAATAATCGCCACAGACACAACCCAGTTGGGGAGAAATGTTTGTATTATGGCTATCATAATATACACTACGTGATCAAAATGAGTACAAGTTCGTGGCGCCCTCCATCAGTAATTCTGGAAGTCAATATGGGTTGGCCCACACTTAGCCTTGATGACAGCGTTCACTCTCGCAGGCATACTTTCAATAAGGCGCTGGAAGGTTTCTTGGGGAATGGCAGTCCATTCCTCATGGAGTGCGGAACTGAGGAGAGGTATCGATGTAGGTCGGTGAGGCCTGGCACGAAGTCGGCGTTATAAAACATCCCAAAGGTATTCTATAGGATTCAAGTCAGGACTCAGTGCAGGCCAGTCTATTACGGGGATGTTATTGTCGTGTAAACACTCCGCCACAGCCCGTGCAGTATGAACGAGTGCTTAATCGTGTTGAAAGATGCAATCACCATCCCCGAATTGCTCTTCAACAGTGGGAAGCAAGAAAGTGATTAAAATATCAATGTAGGTCTGCGCTATGATCGTGCCACGCGAAACAACAAGGTGTTCAATCCCCCTCCAGGAAAAACACGACCACACCATAACACCACCACCTCCGAATTTCACTCCTGGCACTACACACGCTGGCAGATGACATTCACCGGGCATTCGCAATACCCACACCCTGCCATCGGATCGCCACATTGTGTACCGTGATTCTTCACTCCACACAACGTTTTGCCACTGTTCGATCGTGTAATTTTGACGCTCCTTACAACAAGCGAGGCGTCGTTTGGCATTTCCCTGCGTGATGTGTGGCTTATGAGCAGCCGCTCGACCATGGAATGCAAGGTTTCTTACCTCACGCCTGTCATAGTACTTGGAGTGGATCCTGATGCTGTTTGGAATTCCTGTGTGATGGTCTGGATAGATGTCTGCCTATTACTTTTTACGACCCTTTTCAAATGTCGGCGGTCTCTGTCTGTCATAAGATGAGGTCGACCTGTACACTTTTATGCTGTATATATCCCTTCACGTTTCCACTTCACTATCACATCAGAAACAGTGGGCCTGGGGATGTTTAGGAGTGTGGAAATCTCGCGTACAGACTTCTGACACAAGTGACACCTAATCACCTGACTACGTTCGAAGTCCGTGAGTTCCACGGAGCGTCCCATTCTGCTGTTTCACGATGTCTAATGACTACTGAGGTCGCGGATAATGAGTACCAGGCAATATGTGGCAGCACTATGCACCTAAGATGAAAAACTCATGTTTGTGGGGTGTCCGGATACTTTTGTTCACATAGTGTATGCTATGCTATGCTATGTATATGGGTCCCATTAACTTACAAAATATAAAGAAAACGAATCACCTAAAGGAATATTTTATCCAAAGATGTCAAAGGGCTAGCCAAACTATTGGTCATACGTGACATTAATTGTAAAATAGGGAAAATAAACTTGGCTACTGAAGAAACGCCACAAGACAGAAATGTTGGTGTACAGATACTTTAAACATAATAAAACAACACCAAACATACAATAAAATTATACATAAATAAATATTCTTGGATTCCCTTAAGCTTCACATTTGCTTGAGCTGCGAAATATACGCGAAGACCTCTTTGCCAGTTTGCAAATGACGCGATACAACTGTAACCTTGGAATGAAACTTAACGATCTTAAAGGGACCATGAAATCGAGGGGATAGTTTGGCTGAGTAATGGTCTGCAGCTTTATTCTGGGGATGGTTTGTTAAGACTTTCTATACGACTCTCAGGTTATGATGATGATGATGATGATGATGAAGTGGAGCTTAAGGGCGCTCAACTGCATTGTTTATTAGCGCCCTTACAATGTATAAAATATAAAATTGAAAAGTCAAAAAACTAAAAAACCACACACAACCCGCTTAGTCAAAAACACTAAAAAACACAACAGAACAAAGACTAAAATCTACACACTAAAATCATGGTCACTAAAAGAATAAAACGTGTCAAGAACTGTAGAATGCAAGGGACATGAGCGCCTAATGTCCGTCGGGGAGAAGGGCCCCATTAAAACTGACAATATAAAATCAAACAGCTAAAAGGCGCTCAGCGCATCAAATGCGACGGCTAAAATCAATGTCAGTGATAAAACGTAAAAGACATTCTACAGCATGCGCATCATCTGCCAAAACGTTGGCTAGGCCAACAGGCAGACCCCCGCGAACGCGCAGTGGAGCTAAAACTTGACACTCGGTTAAAATGTGACGCACCGTTAATGGCATATCACACTGACCACACAGAGGTGCGGGGTCACCACTAAGCAGGTATCTATGACTAAAAAGGCAATGTCCGATTCGTAGACGAGCTAAAATCACCTCTTCCCGAAGAGAAGAACGAGAAGAGGTGCACCATATTAACGGGAGAGGTTTAACCTCCCGCAATTTGTTCCCCCGGAGGGCCGTCCACTCATCGCGCCAGAGCGAGAGGATGCAGTGACGTAACAAAACACTAAAATCAGACGAGAGAACAACAGAGGTAAAAAATCTGGAGGACAAAATCACCGATTTGGCAGCGGCGTCGGCAGACTCCTTCCCTGAGATGCCCACATGACCTGGAATCCACACGAAGGACACGCTGATGCCAAAAGCACCAAGCAAGTGGAGCAGGTCATGAATGCGCTGTACGAGCGGGTGGTAAGTGTACAGCGCGTTAATACTCTGAAGGGCACTCAGAGAGTCCATACAAAAAACACAACGCCATAAGACATGCCGATGAATGTATAAAATACATTGATAGATACTAAAAAGTTCGGCGGTATAAATCGAACATTGCCCGTGTAAACGAAAAGTAAACTATGCGCACCAAAAACTAAGGCACATCCTACGCCAACATCAGTCTTAGACCTATCAGTATAAATAAAATGATAGTCCCCGAATATTGCCTGTAGTTCTAAATATGCGGATCTAAGGACTGAAGCAGGGGTCTCATTCTTCGCCATCAACGTTAACCCAAGGTGACAGTGGGCCTCAGCGCGCGACCAAGGAGGAAAACGCGTTTCCCCCCGAGGAAGGGTCGGCGCTGGCGTAACGTCTAAATGCCGAAGAAGCTGTCGAAATCGAACCCCTGGAGGGAGCAATGCAGAGGAGCTAATTAAATAGTGGCGATCAAGCGACTCCTCGAAAAATAACTCGAAAGGCGGGTGGTCAGGCAAGCTTGAGAGTCGACAAGCATAGCTGCAGAAAAGCATCTCACGCCGGAAGGACAGCGGAGGCTCTGCAGCTTCTGCGTACAGACTGGGTACAGGATTAGTTGGAAAGGCCCATGTAGCGACTCTTATGCCACGATGGTGAATGGCATTCAATCGACGTAACACAGATGGACGTGCCGACGAATAAACAATACACCCGTAATCAAGCTTGGATCGGACCAAAGAGGGATAAGGGTGAAGAAGGACGGTCCCATCAGCTCCCCAGGATGTGCCACTTAAAAACACGTAAAACATTAAGAGAACGGCCACACTTTGCTTTTAAAAAGGAAACGTGAGAAGTCCAGCTTGGCTTCCGGTCAAAGGCCAACCCCAAAAATTTCACCTCGTCTGCAAATGGAAGGACCTCCGACCCAAGATGGAGAGAGGGCGGAGGGAAAGCCTTCCGGCGCCAGAAGTTGATGCAGACGGATTTCCCGGCGGAGAAATTGAAGCCGTTAGCGTTACTCCAGGCGTAGAGACGGTCGATACAGCCCTGGAGACGGCGTTCGAGTAGACAGGTCCGCCGTGAACTGCAATAAATGGCAAAATCGTCAACGAAAAGGGACGATGAAATGCCAGCTGGAATACAATCAACAATGGGGTTGATAGCTATCGCAAAAAGTGTGACACTGAGTACAGAGCCCCGCGGTACTCCGTTCTCTTGAATAAAACGACTAGATAAAACCGAGCCAATACGTACACGAAAGACGCGGTCCGTCATAAACTCCCGAAGAAATTTGGGAAGACGACCGCGGATATTCCATGCGTGAAGTGTACGTAAAATGCCGCCCCTCCAACAAGTGTCATAAGCTTTCTCCAGGTCAAAAAACACAGCCACGGTTTGACACTTTCTCAGAAATCCATTCATAATATGCGTCGACAGGGACAGCAGATGGTCCACGGTAGAGCGATAGCGGTGAAATCAGCACTGAGAGTTCGCTAGAAGTTTCTGAGTCTCAAGCCACCATGTCAACCGCCCGTTAATCATGCGCTCCATCACCTTGCAAACGCAATTGGTGAGGGAGATAGGGCGGTAGCTGGAAAGAAGTTGGCGATCCTTCCCAGGCTTAAGTATAGGGACAACGGTGGCTTCGCGCCAAACGGAAGGAAAAAAGCCGTCTTGCCAAATACGGTTATAGACCTGTAAGAGAAAGAGTTTACTGTCGGCGAAAAGGCTCTTTAACATCAGGACATGAATACCGTCCGGGCCAGGAGCGGAGTGCCTAGAGCAATGAAGTGCGTGCTCCAGCTCCCTCATTGTGAAAAGTTCATTATAACACTCATTATTAGCAGACTGAAAATTATAGGTGTCGGAATCCAGTCGGTCTTTGATAGAGCGAAAGCCGGCGGAATAATGGTCTGCACTAGAAACCGCCTCAAAGGCAGCACCAAGAGTGTTAGCGACGGCAGCCGGATCCACTATGGTGGCATTGGAAACCTGAAGGCCAGAAACAGTACAATGCGACACTTTACCTGAGAAGCGACGAAGTTTATCCCAAACAACAGATGAAGACGTAAAGCGATTAAAAGACTCGACAAAACGAGTCCACGACGCCGTCTTGCTATCCTGAATAATGCGACGAGCCCTGGCGCGCGATTGCTTAAAAGTCACCAAATTATCAAGTGCAGGGTGTCGCCGAAACACCCTAAGTGCAGTTCTACGGGCACGAACGGCGTCCCGACAATCCTCGTTTCACCACGGAACAGGCGGTCGCCGAGGTTGAGAGGATGAACGGTGAATTGCACATTCGGCGGCAGAGAGAATCGTAGACGTAAGGTGCTGCACTAGTTGGTTAATGTCGGCGAAGGGCTGGTCGTCAAAATGCACGAGACTGGAATACAAGCTCCAGTCGGCTTTTGTGAATATCCAGGTAGGTATTCTCGAATGCTGTACGTGGTGTGACAGAAGCGAAACGATGCAGGGGTAATGGTCGCTGAAGTAGCTGTCATCGACGACGTTCCACTGAAGACGACTACCAAGCTGGAGTGAGCAAACGACAAGGTCCAAGTGAGAAAATGTACCGGAAGAATCAGAAAGAAACGTAGGTTCACCTGTATTGAGTAGAGAGAGATTGAACTGATCCAAAATGTCGGAAACAAGAGTTCCCCTCGCTCAAGCACTTGGCGAAACCCACAGGGGGTGATGGGCATTAAAATCTCCCAACAGGACAAATGGTGTTGGGAAGCGGACAAGAGTTCTCGAAGCTCCGCGTTAGCGAGGGGAGACGATGGAGGTGAATATACAGAGTAAACAGAAAAGAAAAAACTGGATAACTGCAGTCTAATAGCAACAGCTTGCAAGTCGGACGTAAGAGTGAGACGTTGAAAATGAACGTCGTTACGCGCTAACAACATGACACCTCCATGAGCAGGAGTACCCTCCTCCGGTTCAAGGGCGTAGTGAACTGGAGTATATCCTCGGAGATCAAAAGGATCATGAGGGCGGAGCTTATTCTCCTGCAAACACACCACAATAGGCGAATGGGAACGCAATAAAAGTTGCAGTTCCGCCTTCGTACACCACGTACATTCCAGGTCAGGATAGCCATTAAGAAAAAGGGATAAACTGTCTATTTAGAAGGGCGGCTTAAAATTACCTTTTTGGTACGGAGTTGGTCAGACTCCATAGCCTCCTCGAAGGGAGAGCTCAGAGCCAGAAACCGATTCAAGCGCCGTGAATCGGTTCTGGGTGGCGATGGGTGAGGGGTGCCGCTGAGCGCGGCTTGTCCCAGGAGCTTCTTGGAACTGCGACCTCCGAGGAGGAGAAGGTGAACTTTCTTACCGCGCACACGCGGATGGTCCTTCAGAAAATATTCCCTACGAAGTTTCTGCTTTGGTTTCTTTTCAGCGGCTTGCGAATTCATTGACTTGGGATCAGGTTTATATGGCTTGCTAACTATACCAGAAATGGACGGCCGGATGGTAGTGGCGGTTATTGCAGTCATGGTCCAAGTCTGAGTTTCGGCATCTACTCGTGGTACTGGCGAGGCAACAACAGAACAAAATGTACCAGATCGCAGGAGAGAAGGTTGGGCCGCATGGTATCGCCTCCGGGCCTCGGCGAAGGAGAGTTTCTCCTTTACCCGGATATCCTGGATCGCCTTCTCGTCCAAGTACCGCGGACAGTCGGCAAATGACGCAGAATGAGACCCTTTGCAGTTTTCGCAGACAGGGCTATGGAACAGGTACCTTCGTGCAACGGCTGGCTACATGAGGCACAGATGGTTAACGGCACTCTTACAGGAGACTTGCGTATGCCCAAAACGTTGGCATTTAAAACAACGCAGAGGTCTTGGAATATAAGGCCTCACCGCAATGCGTTCGTACCCTGCTGAAATGCTGGTGGGCAGATCGACGCCATCAAATGTTATAAACAGGGTACGAGTGGGTACCAATACTCTATGCACTCTATGCACTGCTGTCACCTTTTGGTCGGAAAGATAGTCTACGAGTTCATCGTCCGACATACCATCGAGGCTACGGGTGGTAATGACGCCTCGACAGGAATTCAAGATGCGGTGCTTCTCCACACGGATGAGATAGCCGTGCAGAAGCGTAGCGCGCAACAAGGTCTTACTTTGCTCATCGGATTTCGTTTGTGCTAATAAGGAACCATTCCGTAGACGAGTGCAGGACTGAACCGCACCAGCAATAGCATCAATGCCCTTTTGAATGATGAAAGGGTTGACCTTCTCAAAACTTTGTCCTTCTTCGGTTCGTGAAATGACCAAGTTACAACCAGTTGTTGGTGGTGTCACTTCTGTTACGTAAACGTTTCGGCGCTTGTTGGTATTAATGGAGAAAGGGTGCTCCATAGCGAAATAAATCCTCCACCATTGCAACCGTCTCCGACCTCGGGCTCCGAATTCCCGGGCGTTACCCCGGCTTGGGTGAGTGGCCTATCTATACCTATCTCACCCCAGGGTCACACCTCCCAGAACATAGACAGAGGGACCCAATGGCCGTCGGAAGTCAGCAGCTCATGCAATGGCCCCCCGCGGGACTGCAGTTGAACAGCGGATACGAACACATACCCTACATGACGACCCCGGGTGGTGGGGATGACGCCATTACCCACTCACCCAGCTGCGCACCCAGTGCGCGGGTATCCGTCAGGCTGTGTCCACGGAGGATTAAAATAAAATCTAAAAGAAATAAAACTGTGTGGGCGTTTCGCACGCAAGGAAGAAAGAGAGATGCGTAAATGAACGGACGTGGTGCGAAATGTGCAAAAGTAAAAGAGAAGAAAGAAACGATGTTGAGGGGCGACATGGAATGAAATGCACAGAACGCACGGAGCCTAACTTGAGTCCCCCGGTCACGAGAACGAACCCACCTCGACCGGACGGGGGTGGAAGGATGATGGCGATGATTGGCTCGGGAACCTCCGGTTACGCCAAACCCGTACTCACATAAGGTGAGCCCCTGGGGCGACTCTCAGGTTAGAATCAATATCGTAAATCAATCTTTATCGTAATAATGGGCATATCTGTTATGAGCGTTTAGTAAATTGGTATGCACGCGCTTCCTAATTTCCTTAGTATCCTGATCTTGTGGATCATCAGGTAAAATGTCTTCTAAACTCCATAGGTTAGCGAGAGAGTGATTAGGAGGATATGAGTAAATTACATTAAAGGTGCATTCGCCATGGGCTTCATGCCTGGCAGTGTTGAAGGCAAATTGCAACCATGAAAGGTATTGATCCCATAAGGTGTGATCCTCACTATCAATTGCTATGAGAGCAGATTTTAAATTCCGATTAACTCGCCCTCTTAGGGAAGGTTTGGTATAGTATGGAATGGTAAATACTAATTTTATCCCAGATATAAAACGGAATGTTTGAAACAAGTGAGACGCAAAATACGAAGCCTTATCAACTACAACGACTTCGGGCACGATGAAATTCGATATTATTCGCTTCAAAACTGTTACAGTAATAGCAGCATTAGCCGCACGAACAGGATCCAACCAAACGTATTTTGTGAACGCGTCCACTGACACTAGAATATGCCTTGTTTACTTCGAGGAAACGGTACCATATAATCCAGAGGCAGGTTTTAAAAGAGTGTGTCGGCAACACGGGAAGCTAACTTGCCGACATGCAAATTTTGTGCAGGGTTGCTTAATCGAGAAATTTGACATGCCTTAACCCTAGCTTTAGTATCTCCATCCATGCCTTGCCAGACAAATCAAGGATACGTTCCCGCGTCTTAAAATTACTTAGGTGTGCTCCGTAGGTCCTCCATGGTAAAAATGAAACACCTGCCCATAAAACAAACGAAGGTTCTACTCGACACCCAAATTTACTAGCAACTTTCCACAGCATTCCCATTTGCAATTTGTAACTACCATAATGTTCTCCAGCAATAAGCTTCTCAATGAGCTGGCAGGGCTCCGGATTCAGAAGTTGTATGCTGTGAGAGATCTGTGTAAGCTAACGGACAAGAGATAAGACCGAGCAACTTATAGGGAAGCTAGACTTATGTTCCTGAAATTTACCTCTTGCTGAACTTGTGTCTGAGATTCAGAAATACTCGAATCATACATGCGTGTTAATGCATCAGCGAGAAAATTCATGGGTCCACGTATGTGTCTTACTGTAAATTTAAATGCTGAAATACGCAATGCCCATTTCGCTAGCTTACCAGCGCGGTTAAATTTGGCCAGAACCCAACTGAGCGCTCGATTATCAGTTTCGAGGTAAAAATGGGCATGCTCTAAACAGAAGCAATACTTCTCAAGGCCATAAAAGACAGCTAAGGCTTTTAGCTCATAAATTGAAAGTTTCTGTTCTTGTTCTGTAAGCATGCGCGAGGCGTAAGCGATCACCCTACGACCTTCCGGTAATGCTGTACCACAAAATTGTTGAAATTGATTTACTAGAGGCGTCAGTTTGGAGCACAAACTTTCTATCAATGTTAGGAATTTCCGATGTAGGAGCGAAAATAAGTGCTATTTAAGAGCGTCCTGGGCTTGATGTTCATCTTCCCATTTAAATTTCTCGCGCTTTCTGCGTAACAAATTAAGCGGCCGAACTTTAAAGGCGTAATAAAGAATAAAACGGGCAAATTACGTAGCATGCCCACAAATCTGGTAACACCCTTGGCTTTTTTGGGAATTGGAAATTCTCGAATTCTCATTGTGCGATCTGGTGCGATAATAACATCCCGAGAAATAGTATATCCAAAAGGTTTAAAGAGGCAGTGGCAAATTTTATTTTGACCGGATTTACAGTTGCTGCTGTAATCGTAGGAACAGTTCACGCCAATGAACAAGATGTTCTTCGAACATGTAAGAGTATATATAGGGATCATCAAAATAATGGAATAGATATTGAAATTTAAGATCTTCGAACACGCGGTCTAACAACTGTGTCAAAACCTGGGCTCCCACTGCAAGTCCAAAAAGTAAATAGTTCCATTCGTACAGTAGCGAACGCTGTATAACGTCTAGATTTCTGTGATAATGATATCTGAAAGTATGCACTATTCAGATCCAACGCCGTGAAATAACAGGCTTTAACAAAACAATGAAAGTTATTTAACATGTGAGGTGATGGTTCTTGGTCTACTTTAATGCGGGTATTCAATAGTCTGTAATCCACCACAACTCTACTACTCCCCCTCTCCAGGTTTGGAAACGAGAAATTCTGGACTGGAATAATTTGATATAGATAAACGAATTATACATTTATCCAGGATTTGCTATACTTTAGTTCTCATGATTTTAAGATGATTCTTACGAAGTCGATAAGGTGGTAATCTTACCGGTGTAGTATCCTCCAATTCGATTTCGTACTCCACGCAATCGGCAAGTCCAAGAATATCGGTGAAATCGAATAACAAATGAAGATTCTGTTCTCTTTCATTTGGCAATAAATAACTTAAACTCAAAGATTCTAACTGGAATGTGAGGAATTCTCATCTGTAGTATTTAAAGCTGATGCAGTAATTTGTATCACAAATTATGTAAATGTAAAGAGTGATCATAGTGTGAATATGCATTTTTGTGTGACATTGATTTGAGATGTTTGATTATTGTAAGCATTGTCGAGAAGTGGGTTTATACGGCCTTACTGAAACTGACAATAATAGCGTGCAATAATGTAGCGAGGGGGTGAACTGTTTATCATTATTAGAGACGAGCAAATGACGTAATATTGGCGCGTTTTTCTTAGAATTTGCTGGAACATTTTCCCTAGAGCATATGTTTTCGTAATTTTCATTGGATATAAAAATAGACCTTATGTTGGCGCGTTTTATTAACCAATAGCAGCTCGGTTATAATCTTTAGGTATATCGGGGTGTAGGAGTATAAAAAGGGCTAGGTCAGAGTCAAATTCGTTCAGTCTATCGGAAACATTTGTATACTACACGTCGTCTCCAGTCCATTACATGTCGCTGAATACATCGCACAGTTTATCGATTCGCAGGTTACGCGTAGCAAAGTTATAAAAAAATCTCAAGTGTCGTAAAGTTAATTACACAAAAAGTTGAAGTACGGGAATTAATAATGTGCAGTAAATAAGTTATTATAACAGTTTCAGTTTGGCGAGTGTCAAGATTAATAGGTGAAAGTGCATAATGTGTTATGATAATAAAAGTGTAAAACAAATTCTTCATCAGTGTTATCTTTGGATAAAAGACTCCTATCCGTTTACACACCTTGTATAAGATAAGTGCTCGACCTAAAAGATCATAGCTAGCCGGAGGACAGTGAACCCAAAATTAAATAAAATAACAGGCGCTCAGTAAAAGCTAACACGAAGTGACCGCGACAAATTGTCTTTTATACGTGCGGCAGATATACAGTAGCATTCTTTCAAACACTAATACCATTGCAAATTGGCTACCACAACATGGGGCTAACTAAACCAATAAATAAACAAACATAAATAACGCCGCATATTTGGCTCCCAAACGTGGAACTTAACAAAGAATACCGCCGCATATTTGGCTCCCAAACGTGGAGCTAACAAATTTAAATAAACTTTTTAACGTCACTAAGCACAAACTAAAGATTATTTAGAAAAGGAGGGTCAGTAAAAAACTGGAATTTTAAGATGTGAGCGAAATGAAAACCATACACATTTTTTTTGAAATATCTAAGATCAAATGCGTAGCGCAAAAAAAAAAAAGTATCTGCCCCAAAGTAACTGTTTCGGGTAAATGCTTCACGACATAAAATCTAAACTTCCAACGAAATGTTCCAACCCTTAACGGCAACGAAATCACACTTACAGGCACCAATGACCACTCGCCACAGTGATACAATCTATATCCGTCGAAGAGATGGGAAAACGCAATGCTGACATAAACTTTCAATCCACTAAAGAAATAATGCTCCCTGAATCCAACAACGCAAATGTATGTAACTTATTTAATTGCACTGGTAAAAAGTGTACTGATAAACCATTGTTTGCTGACATATGCAACGGAGTATGGGGTGATATTTCACCCTGCGATAATTGTCATTTAGATTTACGTAAAGGCCCAAACCAACGACCAGTGTCTCTTTAGCCTGTCGCAAAAAACAATTTCTTTCAGAATGACCAGGCTTGCCACAAAAGAAACATTGTTTAGAAACATTACAATCTTTGTGTTTGCTTTCCGGCCCCGATTTAACAGGTGTCAAAACTGCTGCCACGAATTCTAGGATATACGGTTCTACCTCTGGTGTTACCCCAGCATCCCCTCTGCTTGTAAGAGAAGCCAAATGACGAGACTTAACTATTGTGTTTTCTAACTCAGCATAAGATAAAACAACAAAGAGACAATGTTAATGCACGAATCTCGGCTGAATTGAATGGGACAAAATATGGAAAACAATATCGGCTTCTGGAAATGGGTGTAATAATGCCTTTACCACTCGTTTAATTTGCTCTACAAACATTTAAAATGATTCGTCACACCGCTGTGTACGAAAATAAAAATGGCCAATTAAGTTGTGCATCTATGCCGACGACAAAAATGTATGAATAACATTGTCATGAAATAAATGTAAGTCGTTACTGTATTGCAACATAACGAATAAACTGGTGAATCGAGGTTCAATAATTTAACTTTCAGAATAACGACGAACTGATCAGCAGTAATACCTAACGCAGATGCACAAGATTTAAAATCTCCTGAACATAAAAAAAATTCAAAAGCGTGTCCCGGGGATTCAACTTCTAAAGCTGAAGTTTTATCCAATAAGGAGTGTTGGTTAATTTTAATTTTGCAATTTCTGCCTGGAATGGTGGTTCAATAGGCATGATAGCATATTCTGCTCTAGATTTCGAAATCTCATGTAATAAGGAGTGTATTTCCTCTATCACCCCTATATTATCTATTTGTTCAGTTAACCTAGAAAGCGAGTCATATAATTTTTGAAATTGAACTTTATGAATTACTTCATCTACTGATGTACATCTTGAACTTCTATCGTAGCTTAATACGTCGTCTTTGTGCAGGAATAATATGGGTTGAAATATACGTATTAATTTGTTCTTGAAATGAACATTAACAATTCTCACCCAAATGAAGTTCAGCTATGAAATCCTCAGCCAAACTCGTCTTAACATTTCCAACTGCGTTATCCACTATTGTCGTTTTAAATTTCTTGAGTAAACACGGTTATGTCTCCCCTTCCTTAACACTAAGTCCTAAACGGCGTAATTCATACACAAGTCAGGTTTGTTCAGCACCTCAAGCTAAAAATTGGAATCCGTATTAAGAGCTGACATACAACTAAATAAATACAAATATATAAAATGTGAGGCAGTATTTTTAACACATAAATGATTTCAGTCAAATTATGTAATATAAAATATAATAACAGCCCACCTTAAAGCAATATGCGTATGTAACAATATATAAAAATGTATATTGCAGTCATTGTATATGTTTATATTATTGTATACATGTGTAACAATGTTACGTGAATGTATTGCGTAATTTAGTAGTGTAGGAGCTGTGAGAATAATAGGTTAAAAGTTGCTAACAAAAAGGTAACAATGAGGTAACCTTGTGGCAATAATGAGTAAGAATGTTTAGTAATGCTACTAGTCATTATTGGAGTAGCACAGTAATGTAAATTTTGAGACAGTTTATATCATAGCCAATCAACAACAAGAAAAAAGCTTAAGTTAAATAAAAGTAAAAAAAAACTTTACAATCAGAGCTAGAGGAAACAAATAGGTTAGATGTAAAAGAACAGTTATCTGTAAATTCTCAGGTAGGCATAGAAAGAGATACTATCCCTCAAACACCTAGCCAACAAGAGCAAGAAAACTTCTCACAACAACAATTTATTTCCCTTCTAAAAGCAGTAACTGAAAGTCATACAGATCTGAGAAAGGATTTAAATAATATGTTCAATGAAGCTAATAATAGGATAGATGAAATGAGAGCAGGGATAAGTAATATATTAACTGAAACCAGTAAAGAGCTGAGTAATAAGTTAACTGAAACTAGCACAGGAATAAATAAACTACAAGAAACTAGTCAGGAAACTGAAGAAGTAGAAAAAACAAATGCAGATCTTGTACGAGTACAAATAGGTTTAACAGGAGAAATAAATAAAATGCATGAAATGGCTAAAATAAATGCAGATGCAATAAAAGAAGCAAATACAGGGCAAGGACAATTAATGTCAATATAGATGAAATTAAAGGATAAAGTACAGGAAAGTGGTAAAGAAATTGATAAACTTAGAAATAGTTTTGAAAATTTAAGTACAAGTGTATCAAGGGTAAATACAAATGTAACTAGTTCTATAAATGCTAATCAAAGCATGACAATAATACAAGTGCAGAAAGAAGTGTATCACCTTTGTTAACTAATAATACAAGAGACGCTACTGATTTTTGCATAACATTAGCCTCTCAAACACACAACAATAATGATGACACACATGTGCATGTGCCAAATCAGATGTCAAACTATTATTCTGTGCTTAATGAACTACCATTACCTTATTTTAATGCTTCCTCAAGTCCAGTACAATTTATATATGATCTAGTAGAATATTTTAAATTGAAATATATGCCTGAATCATTAAAAATAACCATTGTTAGAAAATGCTTGAATAACAAAGCCTTAGAATGATTACATATGCTAGTAGACAGTGGAATGAATTTTGAAACGTTTAGAGTTTTATTCATGAATAAGTTTTGGAATACAACTGTGCAACATAAGATTAGGGCAAGTCTAAAAAGTCTGTGGCAAAAGAAGAAAAAGAAAATAAAGTATGTAGGTTATGTGTGGCACAAGAAGAAAAAGAAAATAAAGTATCTGGAGCATAAAAGGGGAACGCAATGTAATTTCAAAAATAAAATGTATAATAATATCTTTACTAAAAGTAACAAATTGTCAATATAACAAAAGAGAGTTTAGATAAAATTATGTAATAGAAGAAAATCCATTGTTAGTAAGAAAAACATATGACATTTGAATAGCAACTGCATTTATATGGTATAAGATAGAAATTGTTAGAAATTGTAAAAGAAATATAAAAATGTTTAAGAAATAAGTTGTTAAGACAGGGTAAGAGGTATTAATATGACTAATTAAGAGTGAAAAGTAGCAAATAAAATCCTTAATTGTGGCTGTGTTAGTGAATAAACAAACTTCACTCAGGTCACTGAACACCAGTGTTGCCCTTAAAGTGTCGAACATATAGCAGAACAAAATAAATATGAAGTATTCTGGTATACACGAGTGTAGTGAAAAACCAGTGAGTGTTAAATAAAAGTGACAGTGAAAAATAGGAAGTGTAAACAAAACACAATAAACAAATAAACAGGTTATGTTTCTTTCTTTCAGGAGACTTTCAGAAAATATTTAAAAATTTAAAAAGAAGAACAAAACAAAAACTAATGGTACAAATTTTTCCGTTCACAAGTCAAATACCGCACGAATCTCTACTGACATTGTAGCTAAAAGAGATTCATTACTCTCTGCTACCGTTGTGAAGTTGTCTGTTTCGGGTTAGGTTATTATAACAGGACAGGCTATACTCTATACTGTATGTACATATCATTTCCAATTTCCTAGATTACTAGCATTTTACTTCGAGATGCACTCTATTGCTAAAACTGCATCCTAACAGTACCTCCTTCGTTACCCATTATCTAGACGTAATGAACACTACTCCTCCCAGAGGTCGTGGGATTTGAATTGTGAACAGAAAGCTAATAAAGCGCTTTGCCTCGAGACATTTAATATAACTAGGATTCACACGACACTTCTCAATCGTGAAATAATACTCGATTATTGAATTGACTGGCATACTATTCTTTTAGTAAGAATTATGAATTTATACTATTACTAGCTTCACTTGCCAGTTATAACTGTCTCTTATAACGTCTTGAATTTCACTTTGTTTTCACTGCACCCCTTTTATACAATTCACTACAAGTGCAATACCATTTAATTCTTTAACATACTTTATTAAACCGAATCCTGAATTCATTTAAGTTTATTCTACCAACATTTTGTATACTGGTTATCCTGAAGTAGACCAATAACTTAATTTCACAGTGAGATAAGTTGAATGGAACGTGTTTACCGGATTGTGTGATGTTAGACTGTTGAGGTGGTGTTCAGCGTAATGCCAGCTCGTAGTTATCACTGACGATGTGCTCATAGCGTCGCTATTTCACTCTACGTAGCAGGAACATCCAACTATTCTGATAGTAAGCCAAGGTCTCCACCGAAACGTATACAGTCCTGCTTGTGTAACCCAAGGGCATTTCTTCTTTCGTAGTACCATATGTAATTATTTAATGTAGCCAGGATTTAATACACTTTAGTTAACTCTGCTGGTTAATGGCCATGAAAACATGATTACTGGAATTGTCTATTGCTGCTAACAGCTTGTCATTCCAAGCAATCTTTAGCTATAACTACTCGATGGAAGAGAGAATAACACTTGTTACCTATACGAAGTTCTGAACTGGAGTATTCTCTAACAGACGCTTTACCCAACTGTTCTCGCTGTCTCGCGTCTAGCTGCCCATCGCGGGTTAGCTAAGTTGACCACTTGTATTACTCCGCCTGGCAGGTCGCGTGTTTAGTTGCCAGCATCAGTGGCGGCACCACTCCTTGGTGCATAGACTTCATAGAGCGGTCGTAACGGGGATTTCATTTCTGGCTTATCAACGTGCCGATAATATAATCGCCCCAGGTGTTCGTTCTGACTGTCTCCTTTGTTTGGTGAGAAGTTAAGTCTTCCTTTTTAGAAAAACATGATTGTCAAGATCTCAACTTCTACAAAAATGAAGGAATCACCAGCCCTGTCACCAGCATGCAAACTAAAATTTAAGAATGACCTAGCATCAGAAGAACACAACTGAGTTTATCATATGCAATTAAAGTATTGGCGAATCCAGAATGCAATAAATACGCGTTTCCTAAAACTCTACAGCCCACAAAAGATCGTTGTCACTGTAGACTTTGTCATGTTTGAATTTCTCAATATTCAAGGAAGAAGGACTAGATACATATTCCAATAACGATTCATATAAATCAGAAATCAACTGTTGCACCATGGAGAACAGATCTGCCTGTTTTGCATATGCAAATGAAAACCAAAAACGCAACACATTACAAAATTCATCAATCATAATCAACAAGCTAAAAGCAAACTATACTAATCACATACAGGTTCATACTGGCGGTTCTGCTGTCGAACAACATAAACGAGCTGCGATTGTACACTCTAATTTTACAATGCTCTACAGACTACCAGATTTTTATATGGTATTCATATGAGATATTTTTGCCACGAAACAAAGTGGTACACAGATCCAGCAACAACGTAAATGGTCATTATGCCATTATTAAAGTTTTATGCACTTTACGAGGTGCATCCCAAAAAAATGCACAAAGGTTCTCAAAATTATGTATTTGTACATAGATGTATGACATATACATGTTACTCCTCCACATAGCGAGAATTGTATTTAAATATAGATTAAATTACTGTTTTAATTTATTTAAATATTATGAAATAATTATTTTATTTTAGATTGAAACTATTTAATAAATAATTAGAGTTAATTAGAGTTACTTCATTATAGGTGTATTCCTTCGTTGTCTAAGCACAGTTGCAAGAGTTCAAGCCACTTTTGGTAACGCTTTTTGTTGCATTCTTCAGGTAGCGGTTTTACAAACTGGTAAACTGTAGAACCCAGACTGCCCTCGATGAAAATTGCCTCCCACGAAGACTGAGTTTCAGTGCGCGAAACAACCAAAAATCACAGGGATGAAGGTCAGGTGAATAAGGAGGGACCCAGTGTCGCAATACCATGCTCGAAGAGAAATTGAATCACAACACGTGCGCTGTAGGATGGTGCGTTGTCTTGATGCAAAATGAAATTTCCCACCAATTCAGGTCGTTTTTCTGCAATTGAAGGTAAGAGCTTCTTCTTCTGGATATCTTTGTAACGTTCACCAGTGATTGCCATGCCCTTTGGAAGAGGATGGGAGAGCATAACTTTTTGGTCCCAAAAGATTGAGTAAAAGTTTTTCTCGGTTGAGGCGGGAATTTAGAACTTTTTGGGAGGCGGTGAGTCTGCATGTTTCCACTGGTTTGACTGTAGTTTCCTTTAGAATTCAATAGAGGGATCCCTGTTTTATTCACAGTATTTACCTTGTCAAGAAAATATATCTTTCGTGGTAGCTTGTCAACATATCTTCGCAGCAAGTCATTAAGACATCTTTAATGATTCTCGTCACTGTTTCACTGGTTAAGCCTGTTTGAAGGCAATTTTGCTCAACAGTCACACGGCGGTCATCCATAATGTGTTTTTCAACATATTCCCTGTTCTGATAGGTGCGGTCAGAAGATGGTCTCCCATTTCGTGGTAGATCAGTAGACGCTCTCCCCTTTTTAAACATTTTCCATTCACCTATTCACATTGCTATAGTGCATAGAATTATCCCCCCACACACAGATAAGTTCACGACGAATATTAATGCAGTTTTCACCTTTTGCACACAAAAAATTACGATTGCACGCTGTACCTCTCGCGAAACTTCATAATTATCCGTATAGAAATCATCACTCAAACCTTTGCTACATCTTCATCCACTCACAGAAATGAACTGACTGGCACACCTGCTGCTAGCAGAAGGTCTGACCTTACATCACCCAATACCACTATGTGGCTACCTAACATGTACAGCCGCCAGTAAAATTTTATGCGTTACTGGAGTGCACCTCGTATAATTTTCACAGACTGCATGAGCGTTTAAATGTCGTAAAAGACAGATATTGAGCAGCGCTATAGTCCATGAAATATAACAGCTACTCCACCTATTAAGAGCAGAGAAAAACACCACAATTGCATGGATACCTTCCCATGTAGGCATTAAAGGTAACTAAGAAGGAGACTTCTCAGCGCGAGAAGACACCTAACATCCCCAAAATGACCCTAACATGCCTACCACCTGCCAGAAATATTATTTCGTGTGAAAAATAAAATAAAACGTAACTGTTCTATCAAGTGGCTTAGTAATGTCCAAATGAAATTACATGATACAATATTTATTAAGTTTGATCTCCCGCTATATTAATAAATTTAAGACGTTGTGATCAAATAAAAATAACACGACTTCGCATTGGCCACACAATAATCTCACATACTGCCATTTTATGCAAGGAACCGCCATCTGAATGTCAACATTATCATCAAACTTTAACCATAAAGTACATCTTCACATAATTCCCAACATACGAGGAAAAAAGAAAATAGCACAATATAGCATCTTATCCTTCACCAGTATTTAGTAACTAGAAAACAATCCCAATTATCCATAAATTTCTTCACTCCATTGTATAACCTCTTGTGATAACAACCTTATAGGATTTAGTTTGCAAAATGTTGTTTCATATTGAATTCATTTATTACTTAATATGCATATACTGCAGTATAATAACATTGTTCTGTAACTTGCACTTGCGATATAACCCCTTATAGTTCAGCGATAATAAATCAATTTTAAAAAAATAATAATTACCTGTGAATTTGGTCTCTCCACTTTCTCCACCTCCCTCTCTATCTTCACACAGACGCACGTTATTAAAGAAAGGAGACCTTATGAAGTGAATCATTGTAAATCAAAACATTTGTCGACCACGATATTATTGAACCTGACATTGCGGAAACCTGCATTTGAATACACGCGGAAGCCAGCCCAGCGAAGTGCAATACTATTGTGGTCGACTTATAAGCATGGAAGCGAATGGTAAAACATGATACAAGTGAAAAGCTGTTGCATTATGAAGTTGGTAACAGTACAAAATAGAAAACTGACTTTTAAAAACAGTGTGAGTTACATTACATGAAAATTCGTACACTATTACTGTAATTACACACAAATACGTGTCATGCCTATGGATGTATATTTTTAATGCAAGGAGGAAAAACTCTATGCATATTCGAGTCAAATTTTTCAAAATGACCTTTCAAAAATAGATATCAGAATCTTTATTGATAAACTGCTTTTAGATTAGCAATGTTCTCTTCTGGTGAAAAAAGTAAAGCTTTTGTTGGAGTATGATAAGGTTTACTAGGAAGGAGCATTTCAATTCTGGGCCAAACTTCAGCTAGACATAAAAATCTACCTTTTATATTTCCTTAGTCTTTACCTTATCAATAGATGAAAAAGATTCTCCTAATAATGACCTCTTCGACGTAATGTGAAAAATAAATCTAAATTAAATTGATATTTTAAAGCAAAAAAAACTAGCATGCGATTTTGAGATAACAATCCACAAGTCCTTGCTAAATTCGTAACCTAATACTACTATTTCAATTAGCCTGTACAGGAAAATGCTTTGGTCTATTCGCAGTCTACGCAGAAAATAAATCCTCAGAAAATAAATCCTCCACTTTGACGGTGTATTTTTCGTGGTTTTATTTGGTCGGTAGGCGAATACAGAGGTGGTTTCTCATCTACCACGATATCCTTTCTATTATTTCCGTTTCGTTCCATTTCCTTCTCATCTTTCATATGTGCCTCTAGGTTTCGTAGCGTATAGGGGTGCCGGGCAGATGGTACGGATGCTTGCTCAAAGGACAGAGTACTCCGTGGACAATAAGTCCAAGGTGAAGTGCATACGAAACAATGACGGAAATGTGTATCGTATAAGATAAGATACCTCGTGAATACTAGAGGGCTGCTTGCTCGATGGGTCGTTTATCACCTTCTATAGCCAGTTCCATCAGTGGGACGGGTCTTCAAGCCTGGAAATGTTAGTGACTTCCGCGCATTTCTGTGGCCTGTATTTCCATAGCTTGTAGCCTCCTGTGGTTCCTTCACTTCATGGCTTTTCCCTGCGCGGTGTTAGCCACAATAGATCTATGTGGTCGCAATGTAGGAAGTATCCACATCCGTTATATAACCTATACCTACGCAATTTATTGCTGCATATAATTCAGTAGGCAATAAGAAACTTAGCTGTTCCGCTTGTATATTTGCCTCTAATAATTTACGCAGTATTTCTAAGAATGTAAAGATAAATTTGAGTATTGGAATCTAATACGTTTATTCAGAATTAACCGAAATGCCCAATAACTTTTGGAAAACGGCATATAGAGAAATTTCCATCCAGAAATGTGGGCTAAGATACAGCGAATTTAGAAAATACCAAAAACTCATGCTAATTGTTTCATTCAACTTTCCTACCCAGCTTTATGAGTTCCTTCTAACTCATACTGGAAAATACTGAAGAATATTTAAGATACAAACCTGTACACGAACGTAGACCATCTACAAGCTCCCCGCACGTAAGAAAGGAAAAGAAGCAAAGGATGTATTCGTCTAACAAATCCTAGCAAACACTTGCATTAATGCTTGATAAATATAACCGCTGAACAAAACATATTAGTCTGCTTTGTGGCTATGCAGTCGCTGCTTAATGTATCTGTTTTGTGGTAGTGGCAAGTGTAATCCAGATAGCAGAGAGTCAGCTCAACATCAATAACTTTCTGTGCTATTTGTTGTAATTTAAATTTAGTTTTAATGATGGGATAATTTTGGGGAGAGAGACAGAAACGGAGAACGAAAGACAGAAGGAGGTAGAGAAAATAATGATATAAGAAGATGAAAAACAAAACCGAGTTGTCATGACTACCTGAGTTTGTTTTTGTGGCGCAACCTCTGACTGTGCTCCCACTCGCCAGATAAATGCTGGTAAAATATGGCGGCAAAGTGTAATACTGTTGACTAGAGAAGCGGGTCAGCTTTACTTTAATATTTTAAAGCGATAATGAGAAGATGAACGACATCGTTAAAATTACACATTCACATAAATATAAATTTATATCTCTGAATAAAACAGATTTAACATTTTAAACCACTCTGGACGTAAGACTGTTGAAAGTAGGAAGAAATTTATTGTGTATATCTTGAAAGTAATTTATAGGGCTATACAAGATCAGTCAGCTGCCCCTAGGAATTCGTATCTATGCGAGCTGCAGTTTATAGTCTAATGTGAGAACACTCACCCTTTTAGCAAACAAACTATTATTGTAGTTCTGCCTTTCTATTAGGTACTATACGCAACTAGCATTAATGATTAAGGATCTAAATGAGAACCAAACAGCTGCAAAAGCCTTTAAAAAAGTGGCCTTTCATAGATATAATGCTTGCAAGGAGATAGAGGAATGTTTTCCCGAAGAGACAGATGCACTACGTGGGTTCTGGCCGAGTGTGTTAGCAGACGGAATGTGGTAAAGCAAAGGTGAACTTCGGAGGTTCGAATCTGATACAAACATCAAGTTTTTCTTTCGCTCCTTGTGTTTATTTTCTGTGTTTTGGCGTACTAATTTATTTATTTTTGTTATTGGATCCCCTGTAAGCCAAAGACGTAATGTGTGTCATGTTTACCCTAATAATCTGTACCGTATCTGGTGTTGTAAACTGTGTTACGTAGTTAGTTTTCATTCTTTTGGGCTCATATTGTGGCATATGTAAGCATTGTTGCGTACATGACCTTGGCCGCCTGGATCGGGTATTACGTAAGAGAGTGGTGGGGATAAACAAGCTTGTATATAGCGTCCCACGCCAAGTGGCGTGCTTTCAGTCAGTCAGTAGAGTCGCAGCTAGCAGGCAGGTTGTGTGTACGTGTTACCCATACAAAAGCATGTATGGCGTCCTCAGCGACGGACATGAAGCCAAGGAGGTATTGTACCCACTTTTATTAATACATCATCTTGCCATCCACGTCTTCCCAGTGTAATTTATCATAGTAGATAGATCCTTTCTCCCATCTGAACCATGTTGTAATCCTTTTATTAGATATTCTCTAATATTTTTCACTTTTCATTTAGCTGCGTCCCTTGTCGTGACCTCGCCTTATATAAATTATTAACTTTCTGGTACCTCAGTAGCGAGTAGCCCTACCTCCCATTGAGTATTTGTTTAGAGGTCACGACAATATCAACGATATTAAATCTAGCAGTTTTTGTTTCATGTATAAACCCTATGCTTCACTTCTTCTACTGACAAAGGAGTTGTAAATGTGATAAGTTCACGGGTAAACAGAATAATACGTTTATAAAGAGCGCTGATTTCATCAACGAAGCAAATGTTCAAAATGACGACCCCCTTCATCAATGCACATTCATGTACGTTGCCGAAGAGACCTTGCATGCTGTAACATGTCCGGTGTAATCAGCCTGCATTCTTCACGTATGGCTACCCTTAGATGATTTGGAGTTTGCGGTTCTTGAACATAGACCCGTTCCTTTAAATGATCCCACAGAAAGAAATCCATCTTGTGTAACTTGTTTTTTGAGGCCCCCTCGTTCTTGAAATCCTCTTGGAGATTGACTTGGACAAATAACTCAGATGAGAGAAGTTCAGTGCTTGTTTAGGTATCAGGTGAGATCAGGTGATCTAGGTGGCCTTGCGAATGGGTCCCCTCGTCCAGTTCTATGTAAGTGATTCCTTTATATCATTAACCAGTGTGGTGGAGCTTCATCCTGCTGTAGCCACATTCCTGTCCGTTTCACTAGTGGCACATCGTCTAGGAGCAATGACAACTCTTCTTGCAGAAACGCAAGGTACCGTGGTCCTGTGAGGTTACCTTCAACAAAGTATGGTCCAATTAGCTGGTCTCCTAATATTCCGCACCAGACAGACGAGGTATAAATTATCCACCTGACAGTGGAAAACATGGCAAATATTCTATTCTGAACACACTTATAATGTTATCAAAATGTTATTTATATCATATTATCAAATTATACGCCCACAGGGATAAAACAAAGGGTTATAAAGGTTTTGAGCTTAACCCAAAGGATTTGAAGTGACATAGTGTTAAATCAACCATGATAATACAATTGGGTTAATTCTACCTTGCGATCTATGGTTCCTGTACGAACTAGTAATCGCAGAACTAGACCCCACCTCGAATCTTTACACGCTTTTTGAAGCGTCATGCAGTGTTTTGAGCTCGGCGTAGTTTTCATTCAAACAAAACTGCATCAATCATTACAATTACTGTAAGGTCTGAAATACGCCATAGTTTGTGACGTAAGAGAAATTATCTACATAATACTTAGCATTTTTTACAAGGCTGTACAACGTTGACTGACGGCTTAAATCCATTTGGGCGCACTGTGTAGATATGGCATTTTGTTTTAAATGGTCTTGTCAACCGATGCATGTGATAGGTTGTTCCTTTAGGGGCGTTTTCAAAGGTGTGCACGAATGTATGCTAAATAATAAAAGTTTAAAACTGGCTAAAAGTGCCATTGCAGCTCCCAGTGTCAGGGTAGGATGTTTTTTGTATCGACATACATAGCGATTGCATTGTGTCCTGTAAAACACTTATGCACTGAGTTATCCATCCCTCCTCTATAAAAAGTATTTGTATGTTTGTTAGCTATAAGCATTGTTAGGAAATAAGTTTACACGGCCTCACTGAAACTGACAATAGGAGTGGGTAACAATGAAGCGAGGGGGTGAGTTGTTTATCACTTAGAAGAGACAAACAAATGACGTCAGGGTAGCGTGCTTTTCTTTAGAAATGGAGGGAATATCTTTCCTAGAGCACATGTTTTAGTAATTGTGATTGGCTTATAAAACAGACGCTAATGTTGGCGCGATTTATTAACCAATAGCAGCTCTATTATAATGTTTAGGCATATCGGGGTGTGGGAGTATAAATTCTTGAGCCAAAAGCAAGTATCGCGCAGTTCTAATGAAGCATTCACGAGGTACACATCACGCAGTTCTCAGCAATCCCTCGCGAGGTACACATTACGCAGTTCTACAGAATCATTCACGAGGTAAACGTCTCGCAGTTCTAAGAAAACTCTCTCGCGAAGTACACGTCAGGCAGTTCAAAAGAATCATTCGCGAGGTACACATTACGCAATTCTACAGAATCTCTGGCGTCGTAAAGTTAGTTACAACATGTGAAGACGCGACAACTATTACGACAGTAATTACATTCGGAAATATAACAGTTTCAGTCAGGCATGTATAAAGATTACAGATGTGAACTATTAATTAAGTGTGACGGCAATAAAAGTGTAAAAACAGTTTTTTTATCAGTGTTATCTTTAAGTAGCAACTCCTTTCCGTTTACAGAGTGACAATAGATATTTGCTCGACTGAGTAATAATAGCTAGCCGGAGGACAAAGAATCCAAAATTCAATATAGTAAAACAATAACAGGCGTCAAGTGAAAAAGATAACACGAACAGATTACTGCGACAGGATGTACGCACAAAAGATCCACTGGAGGTCGAGATGCTAAGTGTCCTCTCCGTTAACTGGGCCTATCCTATAGTACTAGTTTTATGAAATATGAACTGCTTTAATTTATAATTCCCTAATTTGTTAAGACAATAAGAACTTTCTTTCCGCTCTATAAATGCCAAGCTATAATGTAAAAGCTAAGTTTAAATCATAAAAGAGAATACAAATAAAAAACGTTAATATATATTGCTGTTGTACAAATGCAATGCATAACTGTAATGCATGGCCGTGTTTGTAATTTTAATACCTTACTTCTAAAATAATGAATCTCAGGCTTATGACTAAGCAATAGATGTTGATTTTAAAAAGTGTATTCTAGTGTGGTATTCTAGTTTACGATTTAACATGTTTTACATGGAAAGTCGTTGTGTCATTTTGTTTGTGTATGTTGCCAAATGTTATCTGTGCAATTTTCGGAACTTCCGCAATTTCTTCTTTATGGTCGTGAGCCAATTCACTAGCATAAAGTGATGTATAGGTATATTTTAAAATTTTCCACAATTCTTCCCCTATGTTTACTTCTGACTGAACTTTTACAATTGATAAACTTATGCATGTTTTCCAAATGTACTTCTGTATACTATTCGTAAGCTTGACGTATTACATTTATGAATGGCACTCTGGGCGTCTCAGATGAAGAATAAATGTCGTTTAAAGGAATAAAGCATACTAAGCATATTTTTACAAAACATAACATATCCCAAAATGTAAGTATATGTGTTGTAATGTTATATGCAGGAATATCCATGAAAAAATAACTGGGTTAATAACTTTCGGAGTGTTTGTGGAGTGACAGAAACACATTAAAAACTGTAAACTCCAAGAGAAACACTTTGAAACATTTCATAAGACAAGTGTGCGCCTGTTTTATTATATGTTTAACAAATACGGTCTGTAAAAAGAAATATTGGATCTATATAAAAGCAGCGGAGAGGAAAATATCTCTATACAGTGAAAGTTGCTCTAGGTCAGATCGCTTAAAGAGGATATACAAAATTTGAATATATTTTACCTGAAGGGAAAAATAGAAATAATACCTTCTAAATAGAGTTTGCTTTCCACTACAAATAGACCCACTGGCTATATATACACATATAACACTAATATTTATTACTATACAGTGATTTTTATTTTCTCTACCACGTACATAGTAGATAGAGAAGGTTTGTATTCAACCCAAAAATTCTATACAAGATTTCACCTAAAATACATGTTTTGAGTCCTCCATGAACCCAAAGAGGGATATTTAGAAAAAGGTCCGTGAGTATGTGTGTGAGTTTGTAAATACATCTCAAAGACGAAAAGTGGGATAAACACCAAACTTGGTATTTATGCTCAGTACTTGAGTTCAACATGAAGATTTTCAAGAAAATCCACCTACATCCAGCTACCCTTTACATGAGACATTTTTCGAAAATTTTAATTTTCTAAAAAATGGCTCTAACGATTTTGATTAAAACACCATATAATAAATATATTTTCATGACAAATAAAATTTATCTTGAATTTTCTTGGAATAGCCTTTAAAGTCCTCTTCATTTGGAACACATTTTGTATAGTATTGTATAACGAGTAAACGTTAAGTGAAAGACGAAAACGTACTACGCAAGGAAATGTAGATCTCTTTAACACACATTTTATTTCAAATAAGCTTTTTGTGGCTTATGCCATTTCTGAGATATCGATTATTAATGGTTCGAATATTATATTTCTTGGTCATTCTTTAAAGTCAACATTCATTTTTTTTTTGTCGCGATTGCATGGAAACAGTATGGAATTTTAAAGCCAGCATATAGCGTCCAGTTTTCAAACATTTGACTATAGCTGTTCTCTTTTTATTTATAACGAAGTGAGTAATGTAGCCATTTCTGCAAACTTTTATTTTCGATTACAAAATAGTAGGATAAAAATAATAACTTGTGCACTCACTAATAGACGATAGTGCGTAGAGAAAGTCATATGAATGTATCACATCAGATGTTTTTATTTTACAGTTCTACACTAAGTTTACTTTTCTCTTCAGATACATAGTGCTCTATAGCAGTAACATCACCAATAAAAGCAAGTAAAATGTGCTTATACTCGGTAAATATTGTAATTTTGGAGTGTTATTTCTGTGGGATCATAATAGTTGAATACAGAGTAAGGTTCTTGTATTCATCTCCACTAAAACTCTCTACCTCGTCCATATTTGTACTGAATGAATTATTATTGCAGCTGGAGAAAGTCTTCCACTTTATTCCTTAATAGCCCTCCTCTTTATGGCTAATACATTATAATGAAACTTATATTGGATAAGATATACGACATCTGTCGGCGAAGTATTTTATTTTGATTCATTAGCTTCATGATAAGGATCAAAGTCTCCTAGCTGATTGTTTTAATATATAATTATTGGTCTTGGTGTAACTCCAAGATAATATCATGACTTTTTTTAGTGAGTTCTTTGACACTCATGAATAAAAGTGTACAAAAAGATGACCGTAGTTGCATAGTGATCTTCCTGTACCACCTGCTTGAAGAACTTGCTAATAGATTGTCTCAGTATATCATCTCAATATAAACATATTTTCTCCTTCCTTGTGCAAAATACTTTATCGATATTTATATGGAACTTATGGAATAGTGAAACCGTAGGCTTCTCTGTGCCGTATCAATAATCGTGTCATTCTAGCGACAGTTACATAGTAACATATTTTTATCATTTCCTTGAGTAACCTGTTGATACATGAGCTTTCATGAAAGTCTGTTTTACTTCTGTTTCCTTTGTTCCGTTTTTGGAGCTTTTTGTCGTTGTATTGATATACAACCCTGAAAAAAAATTTACATTGAAAGTAATATTAGAAACAAAAATTAAAGGAAATCAAACCTCAATTTCACTTCCTCTACTGTATACAGTTAGTAGAGGAAGTATTGTGTTTAACACAAAAATTCGAGTCAGATACAACCGCAATTTGAGGCCTCCTGTACCCAAAAAGAGCACTTTTAGAAAAAAGTTCATGTATTCATGTGTGTTCATGTCTGTCTATTTTACTGTAAACAACATAATTCAAAAATTAAAGGTCTATTAAATACGAAACTTGGTATTTAAGTTTAGGACCTTCCAAGGATAAGACAGATTTTGAAGAAAATCCCCTAACCTCAAACTACCCTCTACATGGAATATTTTTCCAACTTTTTTATTTTATCAAAACTGGCTCTGGCCATATGTTTAAGCCATTTGCATGATAAATAAAATGTTTGGCTTGAATTTTTTGAGAACGTCTTTGAAGTCCGCTTTTTCTGAATGAAGTTTGCATAACTAATAAACCGTAAGATGTAGGCAAAATCTTACTACATAAAAAATACTTAGATCTCGGTAGAGCACACTAGTTATATAAATTATTTTTCTATTTCTTTTTGCGGAATTAACAATTTCCAAGAATTTCCATGTTATTTGTTTTAATTTTCAATATTTTTGATTTCCTCAAATGGGAAGTCATTCGTTTGTTTCTCTTGGCCATGAAAAGAGAATGGAATTTCAAAGCCATAACATAGAGATTAGCTCTTAAAATATTTGACTAACGTTTTAGCCTACTGTATTCCCCTATTTCCACTGTACCCACAGCGAAATATGTAATGAAACCATTTATGCGAATGTTTATATCGATTAACAAGAAATAGATACAATAACAAGCTTTTGTAAGAATAGCATGTTGAAGAATGAGTAGAGAAGGACATGTATATATAAAAATAATTTTTTTCTTTAATTGTTTCATTTGTATAGCCTCCTTTAACTTCGGGGGGAGGTCTTTGACTTGAGAAACAGCTAATGGTATTATTGCTCTCTGAACGGTAGGGATTCTAAATGTTGCTTCACCTTTTCTATTGAGTACACTCATATTCATACTTCCAGACTCTGAGGAGGAAGGAAATCATTACTTTAATTAAAAATTCCCCGTTCTAGACTTCAATCTAACCCAGAAGCGCTGATCATTCGACGCAAAAAAGTTGCAAAACTCTTATATAAGAAATTGGTTAATGGGATTTAAAGTATGATGATGGTCACCTATAAATCCAATTGGAGCAACTATAGGGATCTTTAGCGAGGTTTCTAATAGCACTAATTGCTTCTAGAGCCGCAGAATAATTTATTAGTTAACGCCGCCTCTATGGCACTGAGTGAACTAGGCACCGCTGGTTGTGAAAATAAAGGATAAATGTTGTTCAGGAACCCCTTTCCGTGGGTGTAAAGTTATTTTACATGCAAATATAAATAACGCGGTCTAAGGGTTTTACTTCTGTCGCAAAGGAAGCCATGCTAAAGGATTCTTATACCCGAAAAAGAAAATACAACATTCATCGTCCGGTTTAAACTGAACTAATAGTGGACTTCGGTATTGGAGAGTAATACTACCACTAACCTACAAAGAGATTTGAACCTCAGAATGCTCAAATTTAGCTTTTTTGGTTGCCATCTTTTATATCTCAACTTTTCATATTCATTACAGTACTACTTATAAAGCTTTTGCTTCACTGCCTTCTTCTAATTTATCCACAGTAAATGTTCTGAAAGAAAAGAGGGGTGAACAAGTTTCTGATCTGATTAATTTTATGAGTTATGAGAAGTTGAAGCTGTGTGTAAGAATCTTAAGAGCTTAATTATACGAAAGGCATGGCCCAAGTTGGTAGAGTGATAAATGCGAACACAAGAGAATCGATGATGTACTTAAGGATGAACCAACCAACTGATCGGTCACGTTTGTACCCAAGTAATAGGCAAATAGGTTATTAGGAGTAGAAGGGTGCGTTCCGGGCTCCAACATGAGCTTCATTACCCTCGGAGCTGGCTTTAACATTTAAATTAATTCAAATTAGACAATTAGAACACGGAGCGTGTACGTTCAGCTTCGGTGTAGACATATTGAGCTCTAGCTGACGTCACTGCACCCGGGAATTGCCAAGAGCTGCCAGCATTGGGAACCTGATTTTTAAAGAGGGACACGAAACGCGCTCTTTAACATGCGTTTTGACTGAAAAAGTGTAGATTCTTACTCTGAAGGCGATGCATCCTTATTCTGTATATAAAAATATCTGACGTGTTGCCTTCACATGACTTTCTCAGCTCGACCACTATAAACTATTGTTATAAAAGCTTATTTTTGTATCTATGTCTTATTAATCGAGATAAACCTTCCTTAAACATTTTCATATTTCATAGTAGATTATACAAGACTGCGGTAAATTAAAGCGAAAGTTAAATTTTTTAAAAGTGGGTCGCTATTTTTTGACTTTCAAATTCTGTTCTCTTTGGACGACCACGAAAGAGAGACGAAAGAATGGAGATAGCGACCGAGCGAGATGACTCAAAACGTAACGTCTGTAGTCTGCATTCGGGGGTTCCAAGTTCGATTCCCACGAACGCCCACCGGACTCATGGATCTTTACGGGGATTTATCCGGGTCCTCAGGGGAATGCTGGGGTGATTTCATTCATCCCTCGAATTTCCTTTTTCTCCATTTTCGTTACATTAATCATTTCATTCATCCTTCAATCCATTTGATCTGTTTCAGGGTTGGAAGTGTAGCGATGGTGTTTCGGTGCAGCGTACCAGGAAAAACTCTGTGAAATTTATCCGTCCCTAGGCCTTCGACTGGTTGCCGGGGTATAAGGACCGCCCCTCGGGGCGG
Source organism: Deroplatys truncata (assembly GCA_030765065.1). Lineage (NCBI taxonomy): Eukaryota > Metazoa > Arthropoda > Insecta > Mantodea > Mantidae > Deroplatys > Deroplatys truncata. The sequence goes on from CM060981.1 coordinate 175,855,645, forward strand.
CGTTAAACCCTTTGTAAAGCGGGATTCCCGGTATGCTTGTCCGACTACTGGGGTGTCTCAATGTGGAAAATGAGGGACCGTGTCATTGCGGTGCCGTCACTCTTGGTTCTGTCCCCCGGTGTCTCCTTTCACCACATCTCTACCTGCGAGGGCGCCCCTTATGGGGAGTCCCTACAATATCCACATTCCTGGATCGGTGCCGAATACTCTCCGCTTCACAATCCAATCCAATAGGAGTAACATGTCTCCCTCACATTCAAGAGGTTGAAAGGGGATATACCACACACACACACACATACACATAGACATATAAATCAATATTAAACAAGAATTGTACATAGTTATATAATACACCAAGAAATGTGTTAGAATATTTAAGAACCAAGAATTATACAAAAGCAGATTGTAACTTAGATAAGTAAGAGAGGGGCGAGCTAGCTAAATCCAGGTAAAAGATAATTCTAGGTATAACCCAGCTTTCACCAAGCTAATAAGCAAAGAACTGTAAGCAATAAGGAGAAATAGAAAGAGACAGATATAGAAAGGAATGAAACAGAGATATTGAATCTGCCTCCTGATGCGTCACCAGAATGCGTATGCGTAAAACTTTGGAGCAGAACGTTTTCATACATAATAAGGTAACGCAGTTTGAGGACTAATTAGAAATGTCGTTACATTTTGAGGTGCGGAGGTAAGCGTCATTAGGCTTAGTTATAAAAAGGAGAAGAAAGTCCCAGATTTTCACTCTCTTATAGAATCTCGTCGACACATAGTGATACTCTCTGGACGACAAATGCACGGGTGTGCATTGGGCGGGAAGCGTAGGCAGTTAAACTAGGCTCCTAATTTATTATAATGGTGGGAACTGTTATAATGGGAAAAGCTAGCCGCCCATAAATATTTATGAGATAATAAACCACATTCTTAAGGGAAATGCAGTGTATTTTAATTTGCCTCACCTACGAAAACCTTGAGACACGTGAAATTAGTTAGATAGGTAATTGATTAGGAATGGAAAAAACAGCAGGCGACGAGCAGCAATAGCCGGAGACAAGAACACTGCAGCAGAGAGCATCAACCAGAGGAACGTTTTCCAACTACAAATGATGCACAACGCTTTCCCGCTATAAGGTCCCGAGTTTGAATCTCGGTTGGAGTGTGTTACTTGGATAGGCCTTTTTCCGGAGTTTTCACTTATGAGAAGCTCTAGGGACCCCGAGCCCATTTGTGCATCCCTTCAACCATTTCCTTCATTCACCGTCGGATATGACCGATCCGGTTGAAGGAGGTTAATTGATCGTCAAATCAAGCAGAAAATATGCTATCCTGATGGCTAAATTCCTGAACGACCAAAGGGTCCAAAAAAAGACGACATTTATTTCTTTGAAATGAAGAAAAACGAATAGCGATTTGTAGTTGAAAAAAAAATGATGCGCTTCACGCTTCTACAAAATATTGTTGCAACTCTCTTTCTTGTATCTACTACTTGTTAATCAAGATAAGCTTTCATTACACATTTACATATTTCATTGTTGGTAAAGTAAAACTATAGTTAAATCTTTTAAATGTAGTTCACTATATGATGGGTTTGAAATTCAGTTTTCTTTGGATGACCATGAAAGAAAGGAGAGGAAGAAGAAAAGGGCTAGTGATTTGCAGTTGAAAAACTCTGAGCGTTGCATTCACACGACTTTCTCTGCTCATTTATTTTACAAACTATTCTTTCAAATGCTTAATCTTTTGTCCATGGCTTGTTAATTGAGATAAACTTTCATTGCACACTTACACATTCATTGAAACTATAAGAACGATACAGCAGGCTAAAGCTAAGTTCTGAGTTTTAAAAGTCGGATGTGTTACATTCAAACTACTTTCTCTACCCATTCTTCTACAAAATATTATTACAAAAGGTTATCCTTCATGTCAATCGAGATAAACGTTTGAAGAAATGCATAATTCCTTGTAGATACAAGGGAATTAGGGAAATACAGTAGGCTTAAGCGATAGTCAAATCGTTTAAGAGCGGGTCGCTATCTGATGAATTTGGACTTCCGTTCTCTTTGCATGAGCACGAAAAAAAATAGCGATTTTCCTCTTAAGAAAATTTAAATATTTGAAAATTCAAACTATTAACAAAGAATGCCTCGCAAATGTTAGCATCACCAAAAAAAATATTCGGCATAAATTGCGAGCTTAAACGTGAATCTACTTTTTTGTATAGTAAGGTTTTATCTATCTCTTCGGTTTGCAAATTATAGAGAATATTTCCAAAAATTCAACATATGTATTTTCTTTGTCATGAAAACTTCTTAAACATATGGTGTTTTAATTAAAATCATTAGAGCCATCATTGAGAAAATAAAAAAAAATGACGAAAAGGGGTAGGTAATGTTGGGGAGATTTCCTTGAAAATCTTCGTCCCGCACCTTTGAATGACACACAACCTTATCGGATCTTTTTTTCAGAGACACAAACACGTACAGGCCTTTTTCTAAAAACAGGTTCCTTTTTGGTTCAGGGAGCCTCAAAACCCTACTTTCCAGTGAAATCTTGGCGTTAATATTTTGGGTGGAATACAATACTTCCTCTACCTACTATAGGTAAGCACTAAAGAAAGTAATAAAAATTCATAATTTTTTTCGTCAGCATTACCATTAGCATCTTACAGCGGTTTCCTTAAAGCTCCAAATATCCGATAGAAGGACGTCCAAACGCTTTATCCAGCATATTGATAGTATCCATTTCTGATCTGTAATATATTTCTTGCTAAATTGTTCATTTTGAGTGTGTGGTTTTCAAAAACGTTTTAGTTCCCTTAGCAACTATATCGACCTGCAATGCTTAAGTATTTCCCTGAATTGTTTAATTTTACTAATCGTTTATTTAAAATTTGTGTATTTTAATTAAGACCTTACGTCCAGAATTGCTTTTCTTTTTAGGGGAGGCATTTTATAAAAAGGTTCTTCATACTTACGCTTTAAGCTATTTTCTTTAAAGACTAGCAACTTTTATTTTGAGAAAAATGCACAATTATGTCACTTATTCATTCTTTGAAGCAAAGCAAAATCCCTTAGCAGCTTGATTATTGGTATAATGCATCGATCTTTTGTCTGGAGGAAAATGTCACTGTGTTAAAACGTAAGGTTTCCAGGATTTTTGCAAGAGATGAGGGAATGATGAAATGTTTCTTGCTCGATAATGTTATATTTACTTCAATGTTTTATATTACAAAGCCAAAGAAAGACTTTTCGCTCACGCAGAAAAGCTAACGCTAATCTGTAAGCATACCTAATGCTTGATAAAATGTAGAGACAATAACCAAACGTCATAAAACTTCCGTGTAATACCTAATGATTTTAAAATGTACCATTTCTTAAATATAATACTGAGCAAAATGCATTAGAAATTATATGAGGACGTTGATGGAAAATGATGACATATTTTCGCTGTTTAAGGGAAGACTACAACACAGATGGTGTTTCTTTATGTAGAAATTACTGTTTAGAGAAGGGAGAATGTCCTTAAATTTTTCGTCTTCCATCCCGAAGAGATACCTGACTTAAGTTGAAGTTTGCTATTTGCTCCACTTTTCGCTTTTGAGTTGTGCTTTTGACACTAAATAGCTGACTGTTAGACACATGCAAACAGAGGTACACGAACCTTTTCCTAAAAGCATATTTTTAATCAAGAGTTGTCAAACCATATTTGGACTGAATATAGTGCTATCCATGCACTGTCTATACATAAGATGCACATGAAAATCTAACCTTATCAATTGTGCAGCTCAAATGTGCACGGTGCTCTCGCATAATGTTTCTCGTCTCGCAGCTGAATATTACAAGCCGGCCTTTTCTGTATTAGATGCAATGTAAATTTACCGTTGGTAATTAACCCTTTCCAGCCCAATTTATTTTCGGCTGAAACCTCATAGTATATGGTGGATACCAGAGCTTGCCTTAATCTCGAATTTGTAGCTCAGCGATGAAGATAACTAGCTAGGATTTCGAATCCTTGATGCGGTATTAGCAAGTTTATGGTAAAGAATGTGTTGTATACACGTAAAACAAACGGTGATTTATATTGCGAATGTCTTTAGCATTGTAGTGAAGACATGCTTTGAGTTTAGATAAATAAAAGGAAGAGAAATCCATTTTTATTTATTTTTATTTTAGGCTATGCCATATAACATTTAAAGGGACATGCATCATCAAGCTAGAGAATTATTGAAAGTTAGCTCTAGCAAATCAAAATTTTTATCCTACTTCCAAGAAATATACATAATGATGCCATATGGAGCATTGGGCTGGAAAGGATTTAATTTTAATGTATTTCATCAAAGTAACCTTAGCAACGACAAAATATTACTACGAGAGTAAAATGATTAGCCCTAGTGATCTTGTGGAGTTACTTTAAAGCAATGAAACCGAAGATTGTACTTCGGAGAGCAGTGAATCAAGAAGGAAACAACAACTTCTGATAACCTGAACACTGCGGTCTGGTAATATCTTCAATGTGAAGTCCTTTTAATGGATAGAACAGCATGCCTAAATTATAGAATTAATAAAATGACGGCCTCTGTAATCTGTGGTTAACAATTTAGGCTCCAGATTCAGAGGTTTCCGGATTGACTCTCAGATAATGGGAATTTTTCTTTAGTCAAGACTGTTCCCTGTCTCCTCTTGAGTCTGAAAGTCTAACAGGGCGCGAGCGCGCACATTGTGTGTGTATGCTCGTTTTTATATATAACGGAAAAATCAAAAGAAAGATAAACAAACCTAACGATTAAAACAGACAGTAAATACGAACATATTATATGCATTACTAAAACAAGTTAAAATATATTGATATTAGCACAACTTCACTCGCGTAATGGAAGTAAGTCGATTCAGTTCTTGAAGATAGGTAGGATGCTACCTGAAACAATGGTCCAATTTGTTCATTAAGAATCTGACGCGAGTGAAGCTGTGTTAATATGTCGACTCAAGAAATATGAAAACAGTAAATAAATGAATTTCGTTGCACTACAGTCAAAGCCGCCAAAATGTAAGGTGCTAAACACGGCATTTAAATGGACAAAATAAATTAACAAAAATACACTTCGGACGAAAAAAAGGGAAGCTACAAGATTTGCTGGAAAAGTTACAAGATTTTTTCTGTGAAGTAATCTTCTTCTTCAGGCTATGTGTAGGTGGATCATCGTAGCATATGGGAGTGTTGCGACCAAATAAACTGAAAGGACTGCAGAGATGATAAAATAGACTTTCATTAGCACTTACCATCATATTCTTTTTTTCAACGCGCAAAGAAATACCTAAAGTAAGTGATTTCATACATTTTGGGTAAGATTAAAATATTTTGTTCCTTTTTAAGTATTTAACACTCATTTGTCATTTGTATGTGCCAGGATGTATGTAAAAGAGTCGTATTAAAGTGACTAAAACAATATGTAAAATATATAAACAAAATATTTAGTGGGTGAAAATTCACACACATAGCGTGCCTCCGAGTGTGTGTAACGTTTAAGCATACCCCTAGTAAAATTTAAGAAATCCGCAATTTCGGTTCATTTATTTGAAATCTTAATGCAGCCAATCAGCGTTTAATGTATAATATATACTCAAAATTTCATGCATATTTATAAATTAGTTCCCAGGATATTAATTGCTGTTATTTGTCTGTTGCTTTGAAACATTGCACCGCATGATACAACTATTTTTGGAAAAATTAATATTTTACAACTAAACTGTTTACCACTATATCAATAAATACTGGAGATGAATTTTTTAATTATCCTACTAGTTTGGGAGAAAAAATTATTAAATAAGAGACATGAATGTTTGTCTAAAATTTACACAATAAGAATATTAACTACTCTAACTTAACTGGGGCTTCTAGCCAAGTAAGTATATGGTTTGAAATCGATGTTTTCAAGGTGTTCATAAAGGTCAGTTTATCTTAAAGGTGAAGATGATGAACACCTTCGAAACTTCGGTTTCAAACCATATACTTACCTGGCTAGAAGCCCGAGAAAAGTTGAAGTTGTTATACCGTCAGGAAAGCTTCCCCTCTTATTTTAATATGAATACTGTTTAATAACGGCACAATTAAAAATGTTAACAAAAATTTATGTTTTATCCTGTGATTAACAAGGAGATATAAAACATTTCATTGATTTTTACCCAAAAGTATATGGTGTGGAACAATGTGAAATGAGAATGTGGCGATAAATGAAATCCGAGAATTGAGGCTTAAAAATAATTGTAACCTTATAATAACAGATTTTCTGACTTTATGATGTCTAAAACGTCTTTATTGAATATATAGGCCTTCGTTTACCTTTTTTTGGTTTGCCATTCTATATTTGGCTTATTACATGCGACGTAACTGACCTGAGAAGGCACGCATAATACTTAGCGACTCTTTATGATCTTACACGGTGGCGCGCACAGCCTCAGTTGAACAATGAAATGTGTGTATTTAAAATGAAATAAATTCTGTTCATTGTAATTTTAATATTGTGTTCATTTTCTCTGCTTCAAAATGACTTGCTTTCACGTTACCCTCAAAATATCAATAAATATGCGCAAACTCAACAGTATTGATAACTGTTGCACTACTCGTAAATACTCTCAAGGTACTGCCATCCGATCAGCATTTAATTACACACAAGAAACGAGATAGGATCTCAAAGTTTTAAAATTATAGTGTGGTCGATCAAAAATAGTCGTATGCAACTTGACTACGAGCACTGTCCAGAAAGTAGCCTCCGTTTTGAAATAAACATGAAACTGATATACATACAAAAGTTTTATTATATACATATGAAAACTACAGCTGTTCTCTATTTTTCTACATAGTCTCGAAACAGATTCAAGCACTTGTCATACCTTTTCAAAGTCTTTGAAATACCCTGTGCATAAACTTCTGCCGCCTGCGAACTAAGCCAACCTGTGACGGGATTTGTAACTCTTCGTCTTTGCCAAAGTTCTGAGCTGCAAGCCTTTTTTTTCACTAACGGGAACAGATGGATGTCGCTAGGGGCCAAGTCCGAGCTTTACAAGGGATGGTCAGAAACGTTCCATTTGAACTTGGCCAAAAGTTCATTTATGTTGTTTGCTGTGTGAGGGCGAGCGTTGTCATGCAAAAACACAACACCGGATATGAGAAGACCACGACACTTATTTTGGATTGCTCTTTTTAGCCTTTCATACTTCACACGCACTTCACACTTGGCGGGATTTGTCATTTTGGAGCTCATTGTTAGGTTATAACTAGCAAATACGCGACAGTACGACAGTCCACCTATCACAGGTAGTAGCGTACTGAGCCACTGCGCACGCTGATGTCAAATGACGGCGCTACCCCCACTATTTCTCGTACTATGCATGAGCGGAGGTTCCTTTCTGGACAGCCTTCGTATAATGGTAATTAAGTCGCTCGTACGAAAATTATGAAATGAGCGGTATCGAGTTTCATAAACATACTCGAGTCTTAGTTACCACCATTATAGTTATGCTGCGCGGTGTACTATTCCGCTCCTCTGCAATTAGTTTAGCATTTGAAATTTCCTGAGGTATCTCATGAATGGATTGTTCAGTTTAGTATAGACAAAACATCATGTTTTACTACAATTTTATACGAAGCTAGGCATATAGTCAAACATTTAAATCACTATATGGTATGTTATAAAAGTTCGTAGAATATAAAATCTACATAGAATTAAAGTAGAAAGTTTTTAGTGTTTAATAACACTAAAATGCACATTTATGAATTATGGCAATTTTTAGCATGGGTATCCCTGGCTTGTGCGTTCCTAGGATTCCTGTGAAATTTTAATTTCTGTGTCTGCTGCGAGAAGCCTACAGCACATTAAAATGTACTATTCGCTTTGTGTGAGATATTTTGTTCAAAATTTCCAAGAATCTAATCTCAATTCCTTGACCTTTTCACAGCATTATGAAGCTGAGTATGAATGCTCGTTCCCTTCCAGTGGTACTAAAATAGCATGACTTTAGACGATAAAAGGGAGGGTTTGATAGCAGCGGAGATACACACAGCTACGATCGACTTCAGCTAATAACTAACTCCTCTGAAAAGGAACACGAATCAACGTTAAACCCGTACCAGAGATAAAGATAGAGTTGCCACTTTCTGAGCTGGCAGAGGTTCTGCCGCCAGTTCTCATAGATCCATCATTTTGACAGCGCGAACAGAAGAATAAAGGCAAAAAGAGAGGAGATGAATACGAAACCATCACCAGTTAAAACTGCTCGATATACGCTTTCAGAAAACATTAATCGACATTCAAAAGTTTGGACAACTTAAGTCTTAAGAATAGCAAGTTTATTTCAAAAAAAGAAAACAACTTATTCATTCATAGTTCAAAGCAGGATTTTTACCATGTTAACGGTTATATTTTAATACTAGCATAACCCTCTGCGCTGCTCGTTATTCTGTTGACTTTCTCTCCCCCTCCCCTTCTCTCGCACTATCTCACTCCCACATGTTTTCAAAATTGATAATATTGGTGCATTTATATTTATTTTAGTTCTACCTGAACAATGTTCCAAAACAGTAGTTACCTTCAAATTAAAATATAATATAAAATGTAATTTTAAAAAGAAAACCAAACAATTACTAATGAATGCAACAATGCAGCAGCAATGGCAGTCTAATTTAGCTAACAATTCAAAATGTAAATTATACAAGAATTAACTACTGTAATACAATTTCCAGTTTTTTTAAAATGTCTCTAAGTTATCTGGCATCAGAAACAGGAGCACGTACCATGAAATGAAGGACCTGAAATACGAACTATCGGTGTATAAAATTGTTATTGTGTTACGAGCTAATTTCATATAGCATATTTTACCTAAAATATGTCTGCTTTTTGTTTTTAACTCGAACATATTCCTAAACTTTTTAATTCACACTTTAAGCAGAACACTTAGTTTCTTTTATATCGCCTTATGCTTAGTAAACTGTTTTGATTGAGTAATGTTTTTTATACTTAGCTGGAAAGGTTTTATAGCATTATTTTACTTATAGGTTCCTAAATGAATTTAAAATACGATGACACGAAATGTGTGTGATTTTTCACATCAGGTTAACACAAATTTAGGCTAACACAATAGCGTCAATAACGGGCATTCAATACATTAATTCTACCCGAGCGATATGGCTCCGCCGTAACGTCTGAGGATCGCACTGGGGAGGTCCTTGGTCATATTCCCGTCGACCACCAATTCTCACCTTGGGTTTCTCATGGTTTTCTGTGGTTTGTTATTCAACACGATAACAAAGCACCATAATTTCCCTCTTATTCCGTTTCCTTCCCATCTTTCAGGTACGCTTCTAGGTTTCGTGGCGTTTGACGGTGCCGGAAAGATGGCACCAATACTTGCTCAAAAGTGCTCCCAGTGGACACTAGAGGGTTGCTTGGTCCAACGGGTCATTCATCGCCCCCTATAGGCACCTCCAGCAGTGGGACGGTCTTCGAGTCTGGAAATTTTAGGGATTTCCGCGCGTCTCTGTGGCCTGTCTGCTTGCGACCCTTGGCCTCCTGTAGTTCCTTTACTTCATCCGTTCCCCCTGGAGACTGGTAGGCACAATAGATCTATGAAGATGGCAGTGCGCGGCATGTCTCCCTCCGTTATGTAACTTACACAGTAATTCTATTACGTAACCAAAAAGAAACTTAAAGTAATAAATGCAGGCAATTGGTTACTATATTTCATTGCTGTTTAAATCGATTACAAGCGAATCTATAGGCCAGCTCAATTTTACTGTAAAGTTCATTGTATTCAGAGCAAATCCTGGGAACATGGAAGTTTTTATATGAATATTCAAATGTCATGAGTCGGGGCAATTGGCATCTTTGAAATTTGTTATTGTCATTGAAACACATTCGCCACAGTAACTCCTCATTGTTTAAAACATCATTATAAGCTTATACAGCAATCAGCAATCATTCCACGAAGTTGGACTGGTTTTATAATCTGATTATATGCAATGTTCTGATTATCTGTTAAGTCATCGTGAAAGATGTTATGTACTTTCCAATTTATTATCGTAAATATCGGTTGCCATACAACTAAGGCATACTCTAAGTTTCTGGGAATAATATTATAATATAAAATTCTAATCATTGCTTGATCTCTTTCAAGACCCTCAAGAGACCACCTGGAGACAAAGCCAATTTTTAAACGAAGCGTTGGTTATGTTTATTATACTAGGTGAGTCAGCTGCCCCTATTTATTTTTTAATTTATGCAACGTGTTAAGCGTCATATTTGACTTATGCTTTTCTTGAATGACTTCTAATGGCTGATTTGCATTACACTTTATAGAGGAGAGATAGATAACTCAGTGCATAAGTGTTTTACAGGACAGAATGTAATCGCTATGTATGTCGATACAAAAAACATACTACCCTGACACTGGGAGCTGCCGTAGCACTTTAAGCCAATTTTAAGAGCCTTTATTAATTAGCATACATCCATGCATACCTTTAAAAACGCCCCTGAAGGAACAACCTATCACATGGATCGGTTGATAAAACCATTTGAAAACAAAATGCCAGATCTACGCAGTGCGATCTATTAGATTTAAGTCGTCAGTCAACATTGTACAGTTTGTCAAAAATGCTGAGTATTAATTATATTATTTCATTTATGTCACAAACTATGGCGTATTTCAGATCATACAGTAATTTTAAGGACTGATTTTATTTCTTAGAATTAAAATTACCAAACCGAGCTCAAAACACTACATGACACTACGAAAAGCGTGTAAAAAATTCCAGGTGGGATCCAGTTCTGCGATTACTAATTCTACAGGAACCCGAGCTCGTAAGGTAGCATTGGCCGAATGGTGTTATCATGGTTGGTTTAACACTGTGCCATTTCAGTTCGGGTTCAAAATCCTTCGGGCTAAGTTCAAACTTATTATTACCCTTTGTTTTATCTCTTTGGGCCTATAATTTGATATTATGATATAAATAACACTTTTGATAACATTATACGTGTACAAAATAGAATAATCGTCATGTTTTCCACCGCAAAGCCCAAATCATCCACGAGCCCTCATACATGAAGAATGCAGGCAGATTACACCACGCAACAAGGTCTCTCAGGCAACGATGAAGGATGTCGTCATTTTGAACATTTACTTCGTTGATGAATTCCACGCCCTTTAACAATGTATTATTCTGTTTGCCCGCGAACTTAGCACATTTACAACTCCTATGTCAATAGAAGAAGTGAAACGTGAAACAAAAACTTTTAGATTCAATATCGTCGATATGCGCCCTAAAGGATCAAAGCTAACTACGTAACACGGTTTACAACACCAGATACGGTACAGATTATTAGGGTAAACATAATACACAATTGTATGATTGTAATTCTTGTGTCTTTGATTCACAGGAGGACCAATAACAAAAATAAATAAATAAATTAGTACACTAACATACAGAAAATAAACACAAGGAGGAAAAAAAAGAAGCAAAAGAATTTGATGCTTGTATCAGATTCGAACCTCCGAATATAACCTTTGCTTTATCACATTCCGGAATCTAACCCACTTGGCCATAAACCACATACTCTACCCCACTCTTTGGGAAAATATTCCTCTACCTCTTTGCAAGAATTATGTTCCGAAACGCCGTCTTTTTTAAGGCTTTGCAGCTCTTTGGTTCTCATTCAGGCCTTTAATTATTAATGATAGTTGCGTATAGTACCGAATAGAAGGCCAGAGCTACAATAACAGTTTGTTTGCTAAAAGGGTCAATGTTTCGAATTAGACTATTAATTGCGGGTTGCATAGATACAAATAACTAGGGGCAACTGACTCACCTGGTATATTGACGAAAGGAAAAGTTCTACTTCATAGTTACACCTAAATATTTTATGGAAGATTATACATCATATAAAAATCAGCAATTTTGGTATTACTGATCTCTGTATATACAGGATGGATCATATAATTTGAGACTATACAATATCTTAAAACTAAGCGTTGTAGGAAGAAATGTCTTTAATAAAATTTACCTGTTATTGTGGGTGAGAGTGAATGCTATTAGTCATATTTTGTTCGAAAGAAGTTATGATGGTCATTTCAGAGTCAATTTATTTTTTTTAAATAGGAACCTACATTTTGCATAACCCCAAAATGACCATCATAACGTCCTCCAAATAAAACACGACTAAAGGCATTTACTTTAGCCTATAATATCTAGCAACTTTTATTAAAGACGTTTCTTTCTGCAACGCTTATTTTTGGAGATATTGTATTTGGAGATAATGATCAATCCTATCGATACCTCAGGATAAGAGTGTTGCAAGTCAAAATCAACAATTTTTAGTAGGAGCAGAAAACGTTTCCTTCTGATCTCAGTCTTTCTTGTGAAGGGTCTGTTAAGAATTACATGTTCACTTTTTCACAGTTAACACAAGTAAACTATTACAATAAAATAATCCTATATACTTTATCAACCTTCAATTTTTTAGTTATTACAGTATGGCTCTGTCAGTTTATTCCGTTTTTTATAGTTATACCACTCTGACACTGAATTTTAGCTATAAAATTTATAGCTAAAATATACAATAGTACTTTAATGTGCAATTTTACTGGTAATTTGAAGTTGTGTAAATGTAAACGAATACAGTTTTAATATTTTTATAATTAAAAATAATGTAGATTTAAAAATGCAAGTTCATATTTTAAGCTTGCACAAAAATTTCTCACGTCAGAATACTTTCCCGTTTTGCATAGAAAGTAAAATTAGGAACAATGGAGTGATGTCATTTAGTTTTTAAGTTTTTGTAAAAATCCTAGTGTATACTTGGAATTACACATTAATCACACAAATAAATTAAATCGTCTTTTTTTAATGAATTTTGCAGCGCCATTATATACTTTCTTTAATTCTGCCATGTAATTTTTACTCATGTCTCTGGCAAATCTTCTGACACTGATTCCTCACCTCCTTTCCAGAGGATGATCTGTAAAATATTCTGAGAGGTTCACTCTTCTCATAATGCATTATCTTAATGTCTGCCCACATAACCGTTTTTCCCTTTCTCATTTATGTTGTAGTTTTTTCCCAAGGAATTTGCAAAATATTTGAAATTTATAAAATCATAAGTAGGCATTTCAGTCATTTTGTGCGCATTGTCACTCTTTTTGGCCGGCTGCAGTAATGCTACCCGCTGTTAAGAATGAGTGATCATTTCACCTTTTAGGACCCTTTGTTGTTATCTTTCAATATTAGCATGTACAGAATAATTTTCATTTTGTGTATAGCCTTTTATTAAATATTTTTGCGTAATGTAATCAATTCCTATGTGCATAACTGCATATACAAGGAAAGCTGCAATGTTCTTGTTGTAGTTTTGGCCAATGTAATTCTCAGAGTAATATACAAATTTATTTATACCTTTTTTCCTGTTCATTTGAATGTACTTCATCAGATATGTAGTTACTTCGTTAGAACCCCTGTTTGCTATTCCTTCATCCTAATAAACACAATTTGCCTCTTTAGTTGTTGCACCAAATACAGTTAAATTAAAAAATGATAGCTGTCTTTTATAATAGAGCGATGAACATTCTCCACAAGGTAGTGGCATCACCTTTAAGATGAAAACAACAAACTGAACTTTTTTGGACACAACTATTACTGCTCCTTATCCCTTTGTTTCTCTTCTCTGCAAAGTAATTTTTCTTTCATATGTTTTTCATATTCACCTTCAATTTATTTTCTCTCTTCATGATTCCTCTTTATACTTTGTATGCACTGATACTTCTTCGGCTTATAAAGTCAAATGTAAAAGCAACCATCAAAATTTGACACATAGTAATGCTTTTTCAGGTTGAATACCTCCTCGGAAACACTTCTTTATATAGTTCATACATTTGCGAGATATTTATTAACTCACTAATATATCCTTTTTTGTTCTAGATTTGCAATAATGGGATTCTATTCCTTCAAATGAATTTATGTGCTCTATGACTGTCTTCTTCCTTTGTTCATTCAATACCTTCTTATTTTTATATTTTACTCTCTTATCTGCCTCAATCATTCCCTCACCACTCATCATCTTCCACGTTGTACTTATGTACCTATGACTGACACCAAGAATTTCCAAGAATCTTTTTTTACTCGAATATTTTTGTCATTTTTCTGAAAATATTAACCAAAAATTTCAAATTGTTAACTTCCACACTTGGGATATCGATATTTAGGATCTATGACTTTTGCTTGTCTTGCAATGAATTCCCTTTGCAGCTGAATGTCACCCATGTTCCAGAAGTTTAGACTTATATCATTTCTTTGTAGAGTTGTAATTTTTTCAGGGAACTTAAACATGCAATTTTCTCCACAGCCTGGTTTAAGTTGCCGAGGTGTCATATGATTTCCTTTAAAATTCAAATATTGCTTAGCAGAATTCAATTTGTGTTTCCGAATGTTCCTTTTCCACGTATGATTTGTTTTTGCTTCTCAGGTGTCAAGGATGTGTAACTTGAGGCTGTAAAATTAATAAAACCTTAGTTGTAAAAATATAGGTATCTTCATCAATTTACAGCATGCAATTAAAATGCTCATAATTCTAGTCTCTTTCTTGTAGACCAAGGTCTTACCCTTACGAACAAAATAATGTAATAAAAATAATTATATTGTTGATGTCAATGGCAGCAACAACTTATTGTTCTGTATATTCAAGTGTTCAGTATCATTTGTCCATTTTGTGTCATTTATTTCCTGCGGAATTTCGTGTAAATCTTGGATTGCCTCACTGATTATCTGAAACGCAGGTTCTGTATATTAGGTATTGTTAAAATGTTGTATGGAATTTATTTGCATTCTTCAGTTTTTATTTGTCAGTTTCCCGATGTGTTGCATCATTTTCTTGCTTCTGTTCCTCAGTAATCATTGCATCATTGCAGCAGCATTGCTTTGGAATCTGTAATGGCCAAAATTATGTAACAATTGTTAAATCCTCTCGAATTAGCTGAAAAATAGTTCTTGAAACATTTAGGAACTGATTCCCAATTGAATAATTATAAGCATGCCCATACCAAGAAAAAAAATTCGGGGAGGGTTTTCCACAAGTAGATCTAAACTTAACAGTACCCCACACAGTTACCATGTACCTACTCCGTAGTATATAGACATTACATGGATAATAAAATTGCTTGTAGGCATTATATAGACACGAAAAACTCACCAGAATGCGGATATTGTACCTCACAGCACAAAACATAGAGACTGCTTCGAAAACCGAAGTGTATGCTCACCTTACCTGTGTAAAGCGACGATATTAATTTTCGCTTTTTCTTGTAAATGTGCCACTAGCAACAGACCTACTGTTATCTATCGACATTTTTCCATATTGATTTGCTATGAATTTAAATAAATAAAACTGTCAGAAGTTTCGGGGAGGGAGGGTTGAAACCTAAAAACCCCCTCTAAATACGGCCCTGATTATAAGGAAAGCCACCACATTTAAACTAGTACTAACAACAATCACTAGTTGCATCAGCTGTATTTGGATATCCTTAGTCTATAAGTGCAGTCAGAATTCGAATTTCGCCGTAGAGATCTTCTGGCTGACATTTCGATTATTTTATGAGCTTTCTTCAGTTCATTGCATGAAAATCAGTTTATAATTTAGTATGCTATGTCTATGGCTTATGTATACTACAACTAATCCGTTAAAACACTTGTCGTCAACAATGTAAAGTTTAAAATAAAATGCCATGTAAATTAAGTTATTGGTATTTCAAAAGAGCAAAAATAAATGATTTAAAATCCTGAATAGGTTGGAAGGCGCAACTGCTATAGACCTGATTTGTCACATTTGAATTGGTGAGGAAATCATTAAATAAATCAGGATACGCCGCCTGAAAAATAGGAAAGATTAAGATATACTCAGTAAAGCATTTTATACAAATAAAGTATTCAGATAATAAACTATAATTATTATTGGTACCAAAATCATACCTACCATTAATTCAATCAAAGATGGAGCAAGGCTGCTTTCTTTGATTTCATCCAGAATGTTAGTATCTCTGTTTAAGCACAAAGTCACCATGCTCTACTTTTGTAGCAATCCACTTTACAAGTGAGCAAGAAATCAAGTATTCAATAATATTCAATATGTTATTCAATATTCAAACATTCAATAATTCTTAACAGTCATTGCGCAGTACAGCAAGCTCAAATCCATTGTTAGTTTAAACGCGCTTTCATGATTGTTCATCCAAAACTGGTACAATTTAAAATAAACCAATGTTGCATTGTTATTGTGTTGCTCCAATGGGTTTTAAAGTGTTACAACTCAAAACGTTACACTCTTGCACTGAACTAAGATCACATTACGTCCAATACTATAGTGAATTATGCAAAAAAAACAGCCATGTGAATGAATAGTTAGAGATACAACAGTTTTATGTAATGAAGGCCTTGTATGTAGAGTATAACAGAGTAAATAACTAAACATTGCCATTTTTTGAGTTATAATATTCTTGTCCTGAGGTATCGCTATATAATAAAGGTTTGATATAACTTAAAGCATAAGTAGGGCTTCAAAATTATAGAAACTTTGCTGGGTTTATGATTTTTCCTTTAGTAACTAGAAATCAGCTACCCACATTGTTGTAGGGGATTACCGTATGTGCCTCATATCCCAGTGGATTCTTATTCAGACCCACTATACCCGGTAAGTCTATTTCTATTTTTAAAATAGAAATAAAAATCATACCCTAATACTTTATATTTAAATGGTGAGGTTTTAGTTTTTCATGTATAGCTATTCCATTCCTCCTTCTGAATTAATTTTTAGCCCTCTTTACAATATTTATTGTATTATCTTTCCATTCCATAACATTTGTTTTTCCTATTTTACCCTTATTAGATTTAATATATGATCCAATTGATTTAGTGATACATATGATATATCTAGTTGCATTTACATATAGTATCATTGCAGAAATCAACTTTTGAGCAGAAAACGTATGAATTTATTTCTCAGATACTGATACAAGTGTAAACATTACCAGGAAACACTAAGACTGGGCGCCATAGAGGCATAAACCCATACAAAACTGGTGTCACAGCAGCATACTCTAAGGACAGCCAGGCTTAAGCAAAATCCCAAGATATGTTCCAAGATACCTCTAAGGATGCCGGAATGTGATTTTACAATTTAAACGGACAACAAATAAGCGCTAATAATAATAATAACAATAATAATATAATTATATTATTACAATTCATGATGATTACGACGATGATGAACTGCAGCACTGAATAGGTGTATGCATTGTGTTTCATAAATATCAGATGTCATAAAACGTCTCCTTACAGTCATATTCAAACATTTTCAATAGTATACTAGAGAGGGAAATTAATTATGTATGTAAAAGGTAAAGGTAGTTACGTATCATGAAGGGGCCCCGATGATGTACGTAAATCTTTATTTTTATTTATTATTCTATTGCATTACTCAAGGAGAAGTTATGGCTGTAAGATTTTTCCTATCCTTCTGCAAGTTCTGACAATACATATAGAAAATTTACAGCGGCATAATATGTAAGAATACAACACGAGAAATTCGAAAATACAACCAATAAAATATACCTTTGACGTTACGAAACAAAAAACTGTAATTCCATACCTGCCATTAGGCGGCAAGGATTATGGAATGTAAGTGTTACCAACCGAAACAGTAAATTAAAACAAAATCACGCCAAAATCAGCTCGTACTCCTAACACCCAGCTATAAGAAAACTAAGATTTTACGAAAATATTTTAAATAAAAAGAATTAAACTGCATCTAAGCTAACATGAAGTTTCTGTGAAAGCTATGACTTTGAATATCTATCTGAGTCTAATCTGTGCTTGTTTCTCAGTACAAGGCAAGTTTCACTCAAACTAATGTTGTGGGATTATTTCTCACGTTAAAATTGATAAAGTATTCATACCCTTAATACCTCTGAGTCGGTCATACACAGCCAAAGGGCTGTTGCACACGAAATACAAATATCTGCTTTCTCATTGCCTTCATTTCGTGTTCTGTGTTTTATAAACGAACTCTATTGTTTCTTAGTTTCTTCATTGTAAATGGGCAAATGCAAATGAAGAAAATATAATAATTCATTTTAAAGTTACTTTATAAAATAAATACATGACGAATAAAGATAACTACTATAATACACAAAGAATTAAAGATTATGAAAGTAAATTAAAGCTTCTATTATTTTTCCTAAGTTCTAACTTGCATGGTTATTTAAATATTAATTTTTATTGTCTAAATTCATTGTTATAATAAGTGCTCCAGACAATGCATTTTCAAAAATATACATATAAAACCTCAAATTTTACAGTAAAGGAGTTTACAAAAAGTATCTTTCCTATAGAGATTTTATGTTAACTGCAACTTATTTTAGAAAAATTATTACTTTTCATACTGTACAAAATTGTATGTAGCATTATTTTAAAAAAAGTGTGTGGTCACTTTCTATAAATATTTTTAGAGGCAGTACAAAGATTTTAAAAAAGTTAGTAAAAGAGTTAATTCCGTGGAATATTGTGTGTACGGACAGATGCTGAAAACATTTGCGAGAAAGCAAAGTTTAAAGCTGGGCGTACCTATGAATAAGCATGCTCCTGTCCAGTTATACGTTCAGGTAATTGGTAGTGTATAAGCGCCAAGTGAAAAAAACTATATGCTTTCTTAAGTGTGTATTCTTAAAGGCTAGAATTCGCAGTATTATATTATGAGAAATTTAAGATTTTAATTGTTTACAATTTTGGACAAATTTTACAGATGCATTACCTTAACTACTCTTATGCAATTTTGTTTCTATTTTGATAGTTTTAAGGCTACATGAACTTGAAACTACTTCATGAATAAACATTACAATTCATCAGCCCGGATATAGAGGTAATGGTTTTACCTTTCACGCTGTGGAACTTGGTGTGCCTGTTAGTCAAGCTACCTGCCCGAGCTGTGTGTTAGGTTTTCCAATATTCCTTGAGATAAGTATTCAGAAATTTAGGTACTAGCTCCCTCGGTTCATTTTTAAATTCACTCCCTTCTTTGATATGTCGTCTGATATGACTGAACAACTAAACTTTCAAATAATAATAATAATAATTAAGAAAAACATGGCTAAATGCAATTCCACAATAACACGAGGTGGGCCCCTTCCGCTACCTCTCACGGAGAACACTTTGGTTATAGACCAATGTAAGAGGAAGGGGTATAACCAGAATTTTGAAATCCACCCTGGTCATTCTCCCTATCCTCCCTATCAAGCTCCTTAAATTGGTTCTAAAAGGCTTCTTGAGATAAAGTGCAAATCCACTGGCAGAGAAGAAGACTGAAAGTGGGTCTCTCGCTGCACGGGCAGCAACGCTAGCACATCAGTATGTTTGTTGCTTATAGACAAGAAACAATTCTTTTTTACTTCTTTAAGACATATGTACTTACTGTAAGTAGAATTAGGTATTGCATACCGCGCACAACTTCAATGACAAGATTTCATTGGAAATACATGCTTTGGGATTCCTTGAATTCAAAATAAGTAGGTATTATTATAAAAGGTTAGTTGTGAGTTTATGTTTGTGTGCGTGCATGCGTGTGTGCGTACGGGCGCGCGTGGACAGCGTGACTTAGTCCGATTGAAAATTTTGAGCATAATTTCCCTTTTCCAAAAACTTTTTACCTGAAAAATGTTCGTTTTTGTTATGCTCTGGGGCAGTATTTTTAACAACTAAATAACTTCAGTCTAATTATATAATATATAAATTAAATAACAGCCCGCCTTGAAGCAATATTGTATGTAATAATTTGTAAAATGTATGTAACAGCCATTGTATATGTTTATATTATTGTATCCATGTGTAATAATGTTATGCGAATATATTACGTAATTTAATAATGTAGGAGCTGTGAGAAATAGGTCAAAAGTTGCTAACAAACGGGGTAACAATGAGGTAACCTTGAGGCAATAATGAGTTTGAGAGTTTAAATGTTACTTGTGATTCTTGGAAGCAATAATGTAATTTTAGTGACAGTTTATAAAAATAGCCAATCATCAACCAGAAAAAGCTTTAGTTAAATGAAGGTTAATTAGGTGGAAGATGAAGATGGATTAGGAATAGCCAATCAGATTTAAATATAGAAATTTACAAGTTTAGGCGGTTGAAATCAGTTCAGTTGCCTGTAAACAGGGTTCCTAACCCGACGCGAGACACATCCTCGAGAGATTTAATACGTATTCGTGTGAGACGATAAATAGTTTACGTGATAAAAAGTGCAAGAAATTCATAAAAGAATCTCACAGTCTCTATATCAGTGAAGTGTTATTTAAATCGTATTAAGTATTAATAAAAGGAGTGAAGTAAAATTATAATCTGCGTAAGCCTACATTCTTGTCGCACCAAAACCCTGCTAAGAGAAACGTGTCTCTAACAAATACTGACGCAGCCGAGGCAAACATAAATATAATATTTGAAGAAACAGCTAAATTACAAAGTTAATATTTTTTTAAACTTGGGGCAAAGACCACCTAAAAGTACATTTGGGGCGAAGGCTACCGGAAAGCGGGTACCCTGCATGCGGTTGCAACTACTACAAGTTCGGCTCCCCAACATTTGAAATACGATACAACTCCTTCTAAAATATTCCTTTTTCAGCTCTACAAAATCTCTTAAATTATTTCGAAAAAATACCATAGGTTTTATATACCTATTGGTATGTTTAAAATGATTATTGAATGTTTTGCGAATAATATGTGAAGTGCTCTTCATTTGGAATTCATTTTATATACATTTGTATAACTGGTGAACCCTAAGGGATAGACGGTAATCTTACTGCGTAACTTACTACATATATCTCGTTAAACGAAACTTCTGTGTAACGTTAACAATTTTCTAGATATTCGTTACTATCGGTTTGAATCTTCCAAGTCTTTGTCATAAGCATAACTGTTTTTATGTGTTAAGTTACCACCCTTTTGTTTTTTATGATGTTGAGAAAAAATTGAATTTTAAACCCGATTTATAGCGAACTGTTTTTAAAACGCTTACTACATTATTCTTGCAGCTACAACGAAATGTGCAAAGAAACAGTTTTTGCAGAAATCGTAGAAATAGTTTATAGAAGAGATATAAAAATAAATTATTTTGGGCATAAAAAGTCATATTGATGTAGCATATCAAAAACATTTGCATACTAGAAAATTAATCTGCTTCAATAGGTCCTAAAGCTACCAAATGTCGAGGAATTAAAATAGTACAAAAGAATACTGATTATATATAAAAAGGAACCAAAATTTTGATGAACACACATAAAGAAGTTAGTGTTCAAATGTTTATACGTCTAATAGCTTTGGTGAAGGGAGAGAATTTTTGAAACATGAGTCTTGTTCTCGACAGACTTGGACATCATGCGAAAATGTGATCCATTACGAGGAATAGGAAATTCTGGGGTTGCCGTGTCAGGCGCGAGTAATTGAAAACTTAATTTGTTCAATATAACGTTCACGCCCTTATCCCAGGAAACGATCCAGTCTTTTAAGCAAAATACAACACCAAAGCTCTGAGCTGCATATCATCTAGCAGAAAATATGAGCAACAAAGCGGACGGATTTGTACATTTTTTCTCTGTAACTTTGCACTGCCTAAGCAGTTATTAGAATATGTTACAAGGTTTTGATTATTTAAAACACAATGAATTGTACCTCTGGATCCTCTTGGCAGAAGCTCGTTCAGTGAAGTCGTTGCTTCAGGAGATAAATTTCATACGCCACATTCAGAGAATCTCCTCTACCTGATACAATTCAATATCAATATGTATATGCCTCTCAGCATAGTCAAAACAAACTCAGACACCCTCGCACAACTATCACGACGCTAAGGGAATGGCTTAGCAAAAATATTTTTCGATTTTTTTATGAAATGCATCCTCCTCCATTATACGGTTTTTAAGTTCCTTCCATTGTTCACATTGGTGCACAATTATATTCGTTTCAGATTGGACCTACCATCAAGCACATCTATTCCAGAGTAAAATGTTTTGTGGTTTTTAGGGGCAAAACAAGCATTAAGATTCAAATATAGCACTTATATCAGCAGTAGTAGCGGCACCTTATTTCCTTCAAATTCAACAGTATTCTCTATGAATATTCGAGAATTTTGTATCTTAAACCGGCATATTTATAATATCATTTAAGAAGAGAAGGCTTCGTCGAATGACTTGATATGCTTTTGCATTTTGCAACTCATAAGATTAATATGAGCCATAAATTTCTATTATTCCAGTGTTGGTTATAACTTAGACTTCGAGTCACCCAAAAAATATTTTTAGAAAAATGTATCGTGTGTCTTTGTGCGTTTGTTTCTGTATGTCCTTTGGCTTTTATAAAAAACAGCTCTAACGATTTTGACTAAAATGCACATATCTTGTTTACATGAAAAATACAACGTATATCTTGAATTCTCGGAATAGGCTGGGAAGTCATCTTCACCGGAAAGAATTTTACACAATTCTGTATAATGAGTAAACTATAAGAGCTAGACAAAAATGTACTGCAAAAAAACATTTGGATTGTTTAATACATATAATTTAATTCCAATAACTTTTATTGTGGCATAAGGCATTTACGAGATACTTGCCGTTATTGGTGTGTACTTTCAATACTTAGTCAGTATTGAAGTGTTATCGCCATTCAATTGTTAGTTGCCATGTCATGGAAAGAGTGACCCGCATTTAAAGGGGATATACCACACATACATATGCATATTAACATAGACGTGTGGATTATATTAAACAATGATTGTACATAATAATATAATTCACAAATAAAGATGTCAGAACATTTAACAACCAAGAATTGTACAAAAGCAGAATGTAACTTAGATAAGTAAGGGACGGGCAAACTAGCTAACTCCAGGTAAAAGATAATTCTAGGTAGGTCCCACCTTTCACCAAGCTAATGAGCAGGGAACTGGAAGCAATAAGGAGAAATAGAAAGAGACAGATATAGAAAGGAAAGAGACAGAGGTATTGAATCTGCTTCCGGACGTGTCACTGGGACACGTATGTGAAATATTTTGTAGCAGAATATTCTCATACATTATAAGGTAACGCGGTCTGAGGACCAATTACAACTGCCGTTACATTTTGAGGCGCGGAGGTGAGCGTCATTAGGCTTAGGTGTAAAAGGGGAAACAAAGCCCCAGATTTTCACTCTCTTATGGAACCTCATCGACACACAGTGATACTCTCTGGACGACAAATGCACGTGTGTGGGAAGCGTGTGCAGTTAGCCTAGGCTGCTAATTTATTATAATGGTGGGAATTGTTATAATGGGAAAAGCTAGCCGCCCATAAGATTTATTTGATAATAAACTACACTTTTAAGGGAAGTGCAGTGTGTTTTAAGTTGCCTCACCTAAGAAAATCCTGAGACCTGTGAAATTAGTTAGATAGCTAATTGATTAAGAATGGAAATACAGCAGCCGACGAGCAGCAATAGCCGGAGACAAGAACACTGCAGTAGAGGACATCAACCAGCGGAACAACGTTTTCCAGCTACAAATGATGCACAACGCTTTGACTATCACTTCGGTTTCCTGCTTTCCCTTTGTACCGACATACCTACAACTAAATTTATAATGAAACTAATTGTGCGAACGTTTATCTCAATAACATGAAGGGGACAGAAAAATTAGGCTTTGTAAGAATAGTAATAGAAGCTATATAAAAATAAATGGCAGTGGGTGGAGAAGTTATGTGAATGTAACACAAATGTTTTTTTGTAAAATGTTTCGCATTAACCGGCAATGGCTCGCGTACCATAAGTTGAGAAACCTTACGTGAAGAGAAAGTAAAGAGGGAACCTCTCCTTTCTGTAGCGTGGTTATTTCGGTTTTAAAACCCAGTTTTCATTAACTGTAGCTGTCGACCTTGAGCTTTAAGGCAAACGGCTAGTTTTACATTCTCTTTTGTGATGTTGATGACGTGTGCTCTTGACTGATAATTGCCGCGATAAAAGAACAGCTTGCTACCTCTGTAGTTAATTTCATTATGTTCATCTGTTCTTATTAGCGCCACTCTTCGCTGCCCTGATGAAACCGGATGAAGATAAATCATACAACATCACGCATAACCCTCGGGCTAACGTGAAGCCTCCCCGTCAGGTAATTGATTTAAATAAACGTGAGTGCGCATGCATGTCTCGTCATTTCATTGTCCATATTCGTTCTCAAATGTAAGATAAATATCACAACTTCCGTTCTCATGAAAAGTGTAGTTATTCCTGTCCAGTATTTTGCCTTAATGCCTTAAGTGCGGATTTATTACGATCAAAATTAGTTTCTCAAATTCGACGTCACATCACTACTTTTACCATTGAAAACTGTTCCTACCCTGTATAAGATTTGTAGTTCAGACCTTTAGGGTTTTGTCCTGCTTTCAGATTCCAGAAATTCTTCAACAAATGACTGAACTCTGTCCCGAGATAGCAAGGGTAATGGTACCATGCCCTCGCCATACGAAAACACTTTCTTTCTCATATTAGCATATGTAAATCATTTTGGAACAGTATGTTTAGAAATATTAAATGTATTTGTATTAAAATAAGCACCATATGGAACAATCAAAATCAAATGAACGCAAATACTTAATTTAAACAATTATTTAATCCTTAATTAAAATTCGAAATATGTGTATCACGTTACATGCTTATTTTAGAAGTACTTTAGTATATGTAACCATATCTTAGACCTGTTTTATATTACAAATGTTTGTTAATACTAATTAAAGTGTGTTATTTGGTAAAATTGGCTAAAAACCATCCGTAACTCACTGTCTTAACAGATTGGTATCTGCTAATTTGTCCTCGAATAAATTCAGTAACATTTATTGTTAAAACTGTATTTACTCTCCCTCATTACCTTATCAGCTGATGAACTGCTTGACGTCAATGTCTTTGAGATGTCTTTAAATATGTTGTGAAGTTTTAATGCGAATGATTGATGCTTGTTAATATCGCTTGTAATTTATGTTGAAAATTCTGCGAAGTTGAAATGTGGCTTCAATTGGAAATATTCTCCATAGTTGAAGTGCGTGGAACAGTGCGATTATTGTGGGTAAAACGACTAAATTGCACAAAGATTCGTCGTGAAATTCTGGCGGTGTATGGACTAAATTCAGTGTCGTGTACAGATATTGTGAAATGGTGTCAATAGTGTAAACAAGGTCGCCCAGATATGATAGATGCTAATCATGGAGGAAGGCCATCAACATCGAAGCACACAGGGCAATATCCAGAAAATCTGCGATTCATAGCATGATTTTTAGCAAGATTCATAGCAATCGCTAAGGGAGTATCTTTGCGCAGCAGATGAGCATCTTAATAGGCAGCGCTCATTCCATTGTTCGAGATCGTTTGCAGTATGGTAAATTGTGCTCACGCTGGGTTCCGTGATCATATACATAAAGAAACAAGTTTTATGACTTCTCTGGTCCTTCTTCAACTCTACCTTTCCTAAAGCGCATCATCACCAGCGAAGAGACATGGTTACATCTTTCACGCCTAAGATAAAGAGAACTTACATGAAAAGGAAAAGCACATCCTCGCTTGCATGGAAAAAGTTCAAAGTTGCGACATAGAAGAGGAAATCCTCGAAGCATGGCGTATAATCCAGATATGGTGCATGCAATTTTCATCTGTTGGGCAAGCTGAAAGAACTGAGTTGAAAACGAATTACCAAAAGCGTTCTAGAGATGTAGAAAGGATGAAAAGTAAGAAGTAAATAGACAATTTTAATAAACACTGGATTTTTGGTCGGCTTTTCACAATTCAGCGACAACTACTGATAAATGAAACCATTGCGTCGTGTGAACATAAAAGTATATGCTCATTTCCAAGTTTGCAAGGTACGAAATTATACATTTAGTCAAAGCCAAATGTAGAAAACCCTGGAATCGGAGTGCAATGTAAATGCAACTTTATAGAGGTAGTGGAACAAAACTGCCATTCAAACAAAATACGTTCTTCTTATTACTCATATCTTTCACTATACGCTAAATGATCGCTGAAAAAATGAACATAATTATGGTTAAGAAAGAGTTCAGTTTGGATTCTTTTACACCTTACCACGCTATAGTAATATTTCATGTTCTTCTAATGTCATGTTGGGCGACTTGACGAATACCTTACTGCATGGAGAAAGACCTATGGTTTTAGATTTTCAAATGGATGAATTATGGTGTCTGTTCTTAAGTTGATTATCTTCTCTATCACCTACCTAGTAGATAGAGGAAGTATTGCTTTCCAACCAAAAATTAGATATTGGGATTTCACCGAAAACGTATTTTTTGAGGCCCCCTGAATCCAGAAAAACCATATTTAGGAAAAGGTCCGTGTGTGTGCGTCTATGTGTGTGTGCGCGCGCGCGTGCATCTGTGACAGTATCCTCAACAAACAAAATGTGAGATAAAACCCAAACTTGATATTTAAGCTCACTTACTTCCAAAGATGTCACACGAAGATTTTAAGAAAATTCATGCGCAAATCCACTCTACGCACGGAATGTTTTCGAAATTTCTGACCTGCTAAAAATGGGAGTAACAATTATGATTGAGCTAACATATATTTGGGTAGTTTGTATAACAAATAAAAGAAAGAATTTTGTATGCCCAATTTTTATAACTGTACACCATAAGAATACGGCGTAAACTTACTACACAAAAATATACATCTCCTTAAACACACAATTTGTTGCAAGGTACTTCGTGGCATCAGCCGTTTTCAAGCTTTCCGTTGTTATTGGTTTGAATTCTTCAATGCTTTGTCGTTTTATTTAAGTACCACAAACTTTCAGATTTTCTTGACATGTCATTGGAAAGGGCATGGGATTTCAAGAGCAGTATCTATATAGTGACCAGTGTTTAAACATTGCACTATTCCCTACCTATTTACCTACAATGGCATGTGTAGGCATTGAAACTAATTTTATAAACATGAGTATTAATTAATATAAAGTAGATAGAAAAATAGGCTTTCGTAAAAATAGTACTTTCAAGCTATATAAAATAAATGATAGAAAAAATACGAGGCGCATCCAGAAAGTAAGCAATTTATTCAAGATTGAACTGTACGAAGAATTTATGTCTTAATTTTGTGGTTATCATTATGTGAATTTTCGAATACAAAGGTCAAGTATACTGTATATTTATTAAGATTCAGTACGGTAAATACATGCGCAGACTTGTACCTTGGCTTTTGTTTGTACGGACCTCTGTCATATGATATCTTTTTTAATTAATATACAAGTTATTTTCTTAAGGGTGAGCGCAATGTAAATGTCTTTCACGATTTTGATTAAAACACCATATATTTAAGATACTTATACGCAAATACAATGTATATGCTGAATTTTCTGAAATAGGCTGTGAAGACTTTTTCACTCGGAAGACTGGAAAACAGTTTAGTGTAATTATATATAACAGGTAAACCGTAAGAGAGAGACAAAAACTTAACACCCAAAAAGTTTAGATTTCTTTAAAGCACACAATTTATTTGAAATATACTTTTGTATCATCAGCCATTTCTGAGATATCTGTTAATATTGATTTAAATGTTTCAAAACTTTCTCATTTTTTTAAAACTCTGTCGCTACTTAGTTGCTTCTGGCGATGTAGAGCAAGAGTATGGCATTTCAGAGTCACCAGTATGCAATCCGCTTTTAAACATCTTACTATTGATTCAGTTTCCTAATCCTTTTCTTGTACCTACCAGAAATGTATATTGAAATCATTTCTGTGAAAGTTTATCTCAATTAACATGAAGTGGTTAGAATAATAAGCTTACCAACAATAGTTTGTAGAGGCTATATGTATAATGTGTAGTTTTTAGGACACACACACACACACACACGCATGCACCTACATAAAAAGAAAAATGCGGACCTTTGTCTAAAACAATTATTTTATATATAGAACCTCCAAACATTTTCACTTCTTAGTCATTCATAGATGGTTAAACTTCAGTAATACCTGATGATGCTTATTTATTCTACCACATCTGCTTCAATCTCATTGTTATACAAATAAAAGTTTGTTTAACACACTATAGCTTTTCTCTGACGTGTTGTTTACTTTTAAACATATAAATGCTTATGACGAATATTAGAAAATAGATACAAGTATAATGGCTTTGTTGAAGTAGTAACAATTACTTAAAATGCACTTATTCTTTTAAAGAATAATTTTATCTTAGCAGTGATGAGTATATTTTTGCTCCAATTTGCACAAGAGTCAACTTATGCTATTCTTTAATTTTAGATATTAACATTTGCATTTCTATTATTTATGTATGAAACTTCCTATTCTTGTACGGATTTATGATTATCAGGACTCAGATACTGATAACATGTCATATTTTAATTGCTGCATCATAGGCATTGTTAACATGTAAATAAATCCGTATCATGTCCTAGATTACGAAAATGCATATTTATTACGTCATGTTTTATCATTTTATGCCACTTTCTATTTTAGGGCATTTTTTGCCGATTTTACTTCATTATTTTGTCACTTTTTTGTGCTTTGAGTCTTTATTTAGTAATTTTCTTGCATTCACAGTGAATATATACAACTCTATATTATTGACAGTTTAGATAGGATAACTTTTCAAACATCACAAATTTCACTATTCATCTGAAATATTAGCAATTTGCATTTTAAGTGCATTCTTGAGAAAAAAATCACTTACTTAAGGGTTGCTTGTAGGTGGAGGCGTGCAATTGTCAGGGGAACTGTTATAGGATCTAGGGATGAGACAAGTCAGTTTTCGGTTTTTCACATGCGTACAGTCAGGTTTTCATTATCCTTCTCTTTTATGTCGTGTCATATTTTGTGAGGTCCTTCTCATTTTTTTATAATATGACTTGCTTCAAAGACGGTTTTCTTAATTTCTTTTTCAGATTCTTCCAACAATAAGATGGTAAAAATGTATTCTTAATTAATTTTCTAAATTATATCATTCTTATACCTACTTGTTCTATTAGTAAATGAGTTATGCCCATATATATCTTAAATTATGACTTTCGATACACTAATTTTAATAATTTAAATAAACTTGAGCATTAGGACACGTTTTGTAAATATTTTGTAATTTAACATTTTAGTCATCTTATAGGTAATTTTTCAAACATTTCTAGTCATCAAATTCCGGGCTCTGATGATTATATTAAACACACTTAATACTGAGATAAGCTTATAAGCATAATAAAAAGTACAAAATCTGGAAATTTAAATCGGGCTAAATGATAACCAATACATTATATTCTATTATTTGTATACACACTTAGGTGTTTACGTAGTACATTTTAATGAAATCTTAAGATATAATAAGGGTCACTTGCTCAGTGTTACATGGGTCCTGTTTTAAGCACACAGACAGCCTCTTCTCCTGCACCTCTTGCGATGTTATCACAATCGATTTTCCTTACACAGACGAGGGCATGCCTCCAGGGTTTAGGCACTAATTCCCTTGAATGCCACTCAAGTCTTGTGGCGAAGGGAAGATTAAAAATTGTACCGGAGGGGCTGGGGTTTGAAGTTGCATACAGAAATAACATTCTCTTGGAGTGGTTAATTGTTCCCGGGCCTGCGTGTTGCATAAGCTTAGTGTTGCAGACAATACAAGGAAATTTATTAGTCCGTAGTTTGCGAGGGAGCAAAAAATGGGGAAAGCGGAAAATTTAATAACGCTAGAAGGCTCCAAGAAACGAGATGTTCGCCAGGACGAAATTCTCTTAGGTAAAGGCTTAGCATGGAGTACCTGCGGACTACTCATTTAACGTAAACTTCCTTCATCGTGAAATATGGCCCTTAAGGGAGATTTGTGGCCACCCGTTAGGTTTTTGGTGTGACCCAGTGGGCTACACTTAGAGTAACTCTTGTCACATCCAAGAGGAATTAGTTTCTCTTCTGAATATGGTCGGTGGACGTGAAACTTCTGAGATTGTTTCTGCTAGAGATGCACTCAGAGCAGATTTCTCCTAATAGAACAAGTTGCTTGGATGAGGAGTGTTTCCCCTCTAAGAAGACAACTTCTATCGTTAATCCATTTATTAATTTCCAAACTACGATAGCCCCGGCTTTGTGAGTAGTTTGAAAACTACCTCTAGCTTACGCAATCTTTAACTCCTGAAAGCAATAACAAAAACTCACAGAATGGAACATTCTACCAAAAGAATTATTAGAGTTATAAAAACACACTTCATGCTTAAGCATAATCTTTTGGGAACACGTGAAGGAATTCTAAATAACTTGTGCAAGAAACGGAAAAATAAAAGAAGAACGAAACAGAGATGACTCATCTGTAACATTCAGTTTCGCATTATGGAGAAATTAGAGTTAACTTCTAGCTTCCCAACAACCTAACGACTTATCGTGGCTTACCGCAGGTGAATGGTGAATTGATATGCACTGTACATGAATATGAAGGTCCACAAGAAACTAAAAAGGTAATGAAACTAAGACGGCCTGAAGCAATACACAAGGAAAGGCTGGTCACCCACAGCAGTTTAAAAGACACAGAGAACAACGGTATTAATGAATTGCTTTCAACAATTAACAAATATCTATGGAAGTAGTGATATGCATCAGATACTAAAATCTACCCACAGGGATAGTCGAGGTCGTTAATGCATGGAGTCTTGAATGGCAGGCCTGTGCGGACCTTAAACACTTAAATGTGAAAATAACTATAAATAAGCGAAGGGGGAGCAAACAATAAATCCGTAAAACACTACTCAATATTAATTTGGGGATATTCTAATAATAATTAATAGATGAAGTTGATATCGTATAGAGTATGATAATTCTAATACTGGTATTTTAAACAGCACCATATATTTTAATGTAGCATCTGAAACACACAACAAAAACTCTGATATGCTACTTACACATGCCTTTCTTTAGCCGCTATTGCTTATGTTTAGGTCTCTTCTTCATGTTATTCTCACAGCAGCTTATTTTTCTATCCACCTCATGTTGAGCAATGTTAACGCCACAGTCGTTACACATTTCATTGTGGGTTAAAAAAAGACAAAGAATTTTAAAATGAAAACAATACAAGAATATATTGGAAATGTATAGTGATCAATAAAATTAATTTGAAATAAATTGTGTGTTTTAAAGAGATCTACATTTTGTCTAAATAAATTTTATCTATCTCTTATGGGTTATACAGAATCATGCTAAACTCCTTTCCAAATAAAGTGGACTTCACAGACTAATCACAGGAAATTCAGATATACATTTTATTAGGCATGTGAATATCATCAGCATGTGGTACTTTAACTTAAATCGTCAGAGCTATTTTGAGAAAATCAAAATTAAGGAGCATTTTTCATGTAAAAGGAAGTTAGGTGTGAATGCGCGGGAAGTTTTGGCATTTGTACGAATTTTGTTATGACTTATGCTGTTCATACAGACAAACACACATAAGATCCTATTTGTAATAATTGTTTACCAAGGGGACCTCAAAACATATACTTCGGTGAAATATGTACATTGAATTGTTGAGTGGTATGGAACTATAAGTAAGTGCTAGAGAAAGCAAATATTTAAATGTGTACGGTGGTGTACCAAAGTATTAGTTTATTTCTTCAGGCAGTACTTCCATGTCTTATAGTAGCACTTTCCTAATACTGTCAAGCAAAAACAAAAGTTTTGCTTATAGTTGAAAAAATACTAAGAGCTCAGCATATAAAGTATACCTACTTTTTGTAATATTAATAGGCAGCTGGGCATAGAGTGCAAACAAGAAAGTAAATAATGTAGCTCAGTGCTTGTGAGTTTTGCTTTGTGCATTTTCCTCCAGCGGGAATGAACTACTACGAATGGTTAACAAGATGTACCATTTTAAATATGGTTTTTTTATGTTTTTTTTTCAATTTCCCTAGCTAGTCTTCCTGCAGTCACCTGCAGAGCTCTCGCTAATAATTATAAATTTCAGTGGTGATACCCGATTAGGTAGCATTATCAGATGGAATACGCTGCAATATTGGTTTTCAATACTTTTATTTATTTTATTGCAAGAAATGCGTATAAACTAGCACAAATCTTACTCAGATGGCAATGGTTGAATTTGCTCTCACATTAATCGCACTTGTTTTACTAACTTCAGAATTAGTACACTGCGCATGAGTTCAACTCTGATAAAATTGACGTTTATTCGAAGCTTATTCAATATTTCACCGCAAATGATACAGTTTTCCCCTTAATGTTTTCTCCGCTCTATGTAAATTGCGTTTTTATATATGGAGGCTCTTTAACTACTATGGTTCATAGCTTTCCGTTCTATATTGACCCGAAATTTGGCTCTGATGCCTCTTTATCAGGCTTGAGGTTCTTTTACGTGCCGTAAATCTACGACATGTAACCATCGGCTTCACTTTCCCTCCGAAGTAGGCATGCTAAGGATTTTTATGCCCTCCATCTGAATCGCGATCTCGTGAACCAAAGTCAAGCGTGGTACTTCTAAAGCATGGAGGACGACCCGCTCTGTGTTTAGTGGATTGCCCTTCAAACAAAAGTTGTTACCTAACAACAGACTTTGCAGTATTTGCTAACGCTTATTGTTTTGTGTCTAAACTTTGCTTTTAAGTCTGAGTTTATGGGCTGTGCCATACTGTCAGATAGCCCGTCGCATACTAATCGATTTACACTTAGTATTCAAATATGGACTTTAGAACGAACTGCAGTATTTTCCACCCAATTAGTTTTGTTAACGGGTGTTTGGTATAGTATAATTAAACTATACTGGATGCTAACGAAGATAATAATTATAGTTTTTGAGTGATAGTTTGGGGAATTTTATTCCGTTCAGAACAACAGAGCTCGAAAATCGAAATAAGTTTATAAAACTGTCTTAGCTTATTCAACGAATTGCGGCTGCCATTGATATTGAAAGGTACAGTATCCTTCCATGAATGTTTTTGCCAGTTGGCGATTTTGCCCTCCCCAAAAAAGCAACATGCTACCCATACCACAGCTGTCTTCTACTATCCGAAATTTCTTCCCCTATACTGTACTGAAACTACTTATGTACCTCGCGAGATGGCTTCGCGGTAACGCGTGAAGCTCGCATTCAAGAGGTGTCGGGTTCGATTCCCGTTGGGCTGTCCACTATGACCATAGTTTTTTTTTCGTGGTTTCCGCAGATCAATAGAGGAAAGCTGAGGTGGTTCCTCTTCTACCACGAATTTCCTGTCCATTATTTGCTGTCCCTAACATGTCCAATTATCTGATTTAGGGTTAGAGGAACAGGCGAAGACGATTGGTGTGTTGCGGCTGGGCGGTGGAGATGCGATATTCTTGGCGTCTGTTCGACTGCTGGCAGGTCCGCCTTCTTGAGTGACATCCCTGGACTCTAGGGGCCTTGGGGACTCGGGATTGTGGGCAGAGATAACTGGTGTCGGATGCGTTCAATCTGGAACTGTCCATGCTTGCAAAGATTGTCGCTCGGAACTGGTAGCCTTCGGGTCTCCCCTTCATCCCTCCCTTCCACGGATCACGTTAGAAGCACGAAGAGCCACACTGACTTACGAGCGATGCTATGCCCCAGCTAGGGGCCCCTCCGCGATATGCACTCCTCAGGTAGTTCTATGACACGAGCAGGGCTACCTAATACGAGTAGCATCGCAAGGACTCTCAGGAGGGGGGACGTCTTGCAATTCGATGGCTGCTACCTATTAAAGGGGGCGTAATTGTGCTCTGCCAAGACGAGGTTGCCTCAGATTTCTGGCCTGGTTTCCGGGACCAAAGATGGAGGGAGAAGTTCTCTTCCAAAGGCTGGGGAGGCGGAATGCAGGAATAAACACGAAGTACTGGAGGATGTAGAGCGCAAGTGTAATTGAAATGTGTACACCTTGTGGTAAGTATGGATAGAGACTTCGCCGGTTTTATCCTAAACTTTATCTAAACTCTTTTGCGGCTTGGTCCAGGTCTCTCTTACATTGACCGGAACGGCGTCTCAAGAGGGGCAGAAGTAGGCAGGAGCCCAATAATGGATGGTCCGATGAACACTTATTGTGAAATTTCTTGCTGGAAGGGAATGTATACTCCTCATTAACCCCAAAGGAAGCTTGAATTTCCTCAGGAAAACTGACGTAATGAAAGGGGACAGTGGCGTGTGCTTAAGGTATCTGCAACGGTAAGAAATTTCACTGTAAGTGGCTAAACGAAAACATATTGTAGATACATACATAATTGCAATTAAAATGATAATATTACTGTCACCCCGCGCATTACATTGTAACACAATGCAGTATTTTTACCTTATGTTATTTGAAACAGAGTTGAATTCTCCTCCTTTTCTTGGCGAAATCGTCAATCACATAGTCATAACATATGTAATTCAGTTGTAGATTTTTTTTAGAAGTTCCTTCTCCAGTGCTATCAAAGATAGGTTTGAAAGCCTTTCCTGTCCCTGAGTGTTGCATGCATAATATTTTATGTGTTTTAGTTTAGAAAAATTACGTTCAATTGCAGCACTGCTTGCTGGGATGGTTAACAGCAACTCGCACAGTTTTGTTACTTCACTATATGCCCTGTTCAGTTTATTGGTTTTAGTAAAGCCTAGAAGATCATTTACGGATTTATGATGCATGTCTAGTGGCAGGTAAGTTGCAGAGAGTTGTGACCTCAAAACAAAAAAATCAAAGACTGTCCCAAAGGACTCTCTTAGTGACTGTATAGGTAATTCTGGAAAAGATGACTTGTAAATGGAGTTCTTAAAATTTAACAATTCCAGAAAACGCAGAGACTGAATATTACCAAATCTTTTTCCGATATGAAGTAAAGGTGTATCCAGAACCTCACAATACAAATGTTTGTAGCGCACTTTCCTGTTCAAACAATCACTGCCCCATATGGCGTTTCGTAGGTGGTTCTTGATCACCAACATCTTCCTGAATTTTATCCCATACTTCGTCGAAGGAATTGCACTTCTCTTCCAAGGGCGTCTGAAATTCCTTAACTTTCAATAAGCAATATCCAATATTAGAGTCCTTACTTGGAGAATATCATATAGAGTGTCAGTGATGGGGAATACTATAGCAAACATCTTTAATAGAAATTTGAAGGTGAAATCCTCCATTGTAATCACGAAAGCTCATGCAGCAGTATAGGCCTCTTGATCTCACTTTTAATCAGCATTGGCATAGTTTCAAATAATGAAAAAAGTTCTTTTCTGTATTTATAAATTCTTTCCACCAAACAAGAGCTGTAGTTCCAGCGCGTTTGTGAAACACGTGGCAATTTTCTATGTACCTCATTATCTAGGGTTTCAGTTCTCTTACAAGACTTAAGAGCCTCAGTTCTCTTACAAGATATTGAAAAAAAATGCAGCTATCCCATTAACGGTCATGAAGAATATCCTACATTCTCGAATGTGTGAAACTGCCTGTGATACAACTAAATTTAATCTGTGTGCAAAGCAATGCACAAATAGAGCATGGAGAAATGATCCTCTTACTTTCGCTTGAAGTCCATTTAAATGGCCCGTCATAACAGCCGCACCATCGTACGTCTGAGCAACTAGCTTTTCCCCACAGTCAAATTCTTCCATGAGATCGTTTACAATTTTGTATAATGCATCAGCTGACCGATCATCTGAAATATTCATGAAACGGAGAAGCCCTTCTTGAACATCACCTTCAGCTCCAACGAATCTCATTATTGCAGAAAGTTGGGATAAATTGGCAACGTCTATACTTTCGTCCAAACTAATGGCAACAAGCTGGTATCCTGGATTTATCTCTTGATCGCTGTCATTAGAACGTTGCTTATTGATTCAATTAAGTCACTCTGGATCATATTGTCGTAGCCCCTCTTAACTAAATGCTCATTGTGAGGTGGGCTACTCGCTGGCAAAGGTACCGGAGAATTAACAAACTTGTTACATGGCGAGGCTACGACGAGGGACGCAGCTAAAGAAAGTACAGAAATATCACTAAACACTGGCAAAAGGGACACTACATGACTCAAAATGGAAGGAAGGAACTTTATACTATCATAAATAAAACAGGAAAGATCTGGATGGTAAGGGATTTATTAGGTAAAACAGGATTCGTTATACTTTACCTCACATTCTTAATTCCCATGTCTGTCGGGCGAGGCCGCCATGCATGCCTGCACGGAGAAGGCGATTACACGTCTTTACTGGTTGACTTCACCTCACTGATTCCCTCTCCCAAGCCACGCTACCTAAAGCGTAGGGGACGCCAACCAACCTATCCCCACCTAAAATTGCTAATTCCCCCCACCCAAGCTTTAACTGCCATCTCAAATCTAGGTGACCAGAGAGAGACGTATGCGCGACAATCTCTGCATACGTCACATCATTCGATAGGCCAATAAACACTGTCGCCTGCTCCATGAAAGTTCTCAACTTGTCGTCATTCAAACAAAGCAAAGTTCTACATAATTCCCCTTGCTGCTGGATTCTGATGACTCATCATGATTCCTAAATGCTAATTCCTGTTTTCCCAAAATACAAACAATATCAATTAGGGGTTTCATTACTTCTCTATTTTTGCTTACTAGTTCGTTGTGCCGATTTTGTCCCATTTTCTGCTTAATATCCAGTAAGTGGTCGATTCTGGATTTACCATATGTTTTCAGCAGAATGATAGTTTGGAGATGAGTGCTGGTCAAACTGTGTTTTTAACTGCTTTGTGAATATTCCCCCATGTCACTGAACCCGCCGCTAGACCACACATTTTTGTCGTTAGCAAACAGGAGACAACACCAACAGTAAAGCTTTTGTTTGTGCGGACAACCGGTAAGCCATTCTTCAGTAATATATAGTTGTGAATTGAATTTTCGTACACAGCTTTTCATTGCAGTACTAATGTTTAGGCCAGGGTTTAGTCTTCCTTCCTGCACAATATTAATCTTTTCTTCATAGTTTGGAGAATAAAAACTTCGCGATATAACATTGGACACTATGCAGTCATCTGCGTCTGCACTTCTACTCTCCGAAGAAAGCGAAGATTCCATCTTTCCTCCCCACGTTTTGTTGTCCAAGCACTAGCGTACGCACGTGTTGAAAATGCTTACCTTATACTTAATGGAGGATAATTTCGTTCCGACACGGCACGTAAAATATAAGAAAACTACACATGAACGAACTGAGAGTAAGCTGTCACACTTTTCATCGAATAATAAGGCTAAACACTGTACAAAATCACTCGTTGCTTGTATGTATATTTGCTCGAAATGCTTGTTTGTTGTTACCATTGTTGAAGTTCATTCACCTTCGCCCGCACTTAACGCATCTGCTTCCCTTGAGTCGATGGCGACCGAGTTGAACCGAAATGCTACGGAAATGCAGTCGCGCGGACAGAGAACGTTAACCGTACGACATCCTATCCTTGTACAATAATATTAAATCTTATTTCAAGAGCACTGAAAATCCAAGCGGTGATGAACAAAATAACACGTACTGGAAGATAATTTAATCTTAATTAATTTTGCAGAATTTTCAGGGTAAGCACTGCTTACCTTGCATACATGGACTATACGCCACTGGAAGGGGATGAAGTGAGTATTAAGTTAAGCTAAAATGATATCTTTTCATTCAGGATAAGTTACGACACAGTATTACTGCCTCAAGAGATATACGCAGTAGCATAATGAGGCAGGATTTGGAGGCCGCCATAATATAAGAACTTGTTTTCGGTACGGTCATAATATGTGACTAAAGATAAAGGGTTGTTTTCAGCGCAATATGTAAATCTCGAGGATGTGTAATGACAAGACGGAGTAACACTTGATCTCTGCCGGATTATTTTGCGTAAGATCTGGTGTCGCTCTGGTGAGGTATTAGGAAGGAGGACTTCCAAGACAGGTGGTAGTTTGTTCGGTCTGTTTCTCTTATGACTGAGGAATTTACTCTGCCTCAAGATTTTGGAAATATTGTGTTATATTGCTAGGGTTGAAACATCAACCTACTTATTGGCTGTGAGTCCAATTCCTGCCATAGCGTTGGGATGCTAAGGACCACAACGATTAAGGAGTGTCCATAAATAGAACTCAATTTAAGTTTTCCAGCATGACGTTTGGGGTATTGATATCTATAGGCTAGGAAAATACATGAAATCTGTGCTGCACCTGCCCTTGGTAAGAATAAAGGGAATAATAGACTACAGAGAACTGGATATGGTATTTTCCAGGACGTTTAGGGTGTCTTTAGAAATATTATTTTAGGAAAATTAGGAACAGTCCGGAGATAGAGGGGCCGACCCGGTGAAAGGGATTATAACCTCATTGGAAGGTTGTCAGGCCTTGGTGATTCTGGAGATTGAGACCTTGTAGTCATCAGTACCCCGAGGGTGCCCACAAGGGAAAGTTTTGACACCATGTCTGTGGCGTCTATTGAAGGATGAATACTGAATGGACTCAACAGGGGAGCAATGCATACTCAAAGCTATGCTGATGATATATGGCTTGTAGCAACTAGAACATCCCGAGTACTGTCTCGGAGCCCATATAGGCCTGCCTATACCCTAGAGGAATGGTGCATAGAAACAGACTTGTCCGTCAACCTTACAAGACTAAATTGAGGATCTTCACAAGGAGGAGGCTGCCTAGGTTGCTAGAGCCCGTTTTCTTTGGAAACAATTGAAGTTATCAAGAAAAAATTGAACTTAGGTGATAATCTGGACGCTGGGGAAAAGGTATGTGGATTACAAAGTAAAGGAAGTTTACATAGCTTTGTGGGCCTGTAGAAGAGCCATTGGACTGAGGTGAGGCCTGCGACCAAATATGGTCAAATGCCTATACATATCAGTAATAACGTCCTGGGTATCCTTTTGCGGCATTGGTTGGTAGCCTGCCGTTTTGTGCAGGCAGTTTCCGACAAGCTAGTATCACTGGAAAAATGTAGGTGGTGTGGAATACTCTCTAGTCCAGCTTAGAGCTTCTGGTGGACCCTCCTTTGCATTTGTTTGTGAAGAACGTTGCAAGAGTGAGTGTGCACCGTCTCTGAACAGTATGGAGTGGTGTTTAAAGCTAACCTACAAGGAACATTCACTGACTTCAGGAGATGTGTCCTATTACCCTGATGGTAGGGGATCCGATATGGAATAGGTTAATCTAAATCCATCTTACTCAGTGGTGATACAATCCAGGGAGGTTTGATGTCCAGAGACAGGTTCTCCCTAATTGTTTGGAGCCGACATGTTTTAGGGTTGTCTCCCGATTTGGGATAGGACGCAAGCTGGGCCCAAGTACCAGGCTTACCATTCCCCTTGCAAATTTTGTCACTGTCCTTCAGCCTGGGATATATGCAATTTTAGCTTGCGCTACGCATATTTTTATTGTGACAGGCAGACGATCGGAGGCAAATATTTGCTCAGAAGGCCTGCTGGCCTTGAAAACACTTATAACAGTTACAACTACATCCATATTAACGTAAAAAAGCCAAAGGATGTTCGATAGACTCTTTGCCAGCGTCTGGTTCCCCTTTTTTGGATTTCCGGGCATGCTGGTATTAGAGGAAATGAAATGCCAGACACTCTTGCTAAGAGAGGCGCAGGGCTAGATTCAATTGGTGCCCAGCCCTTCTGTGGTGGTCTCCCAGAAGTGCTAAATATGATATAACGCAACTAACAGTGAGGACGCATTTAGAGTTATTGACAAAACAGACTACCGAAGAAAGGTAAATGATTAGTTTCTGGGTCTGGCAGCAAATCAAGTGAATTTCTCTTAAATGTAACCAGCTCTAAGCTAGAGGAGTAGTTAGCTCTATAACAGGCCACAACACTTTGCATTGACATTTATACATAATGAGAATGACAGAACACTTTATGCGGGAAATGTGGGAGAGAACTTGAAAACTCATAAGATATACTATGTGAATGCGAAGCATTTACCTTGCATAGATATGTATCCCTAGGTTTCTTCTTCTCAGAAACTGATAAGAAGGGTAGATATCAAGGACGTAATCAAAACTGGTGGTCAAGTTTTGATTATCCCCTTTCGTGAGAGAGGGTCACGTAATATGGTGAAGAATGGACCAAGTTATCACATTTTTTCAAAACGAAAGGTTCACAAAGTTCGCGCTCAAAAGTAGGACGCATTATCTGATACTATAATCTGTGGAAGACCAAGGGATGCGAGAACATTCAAAATATTATACGTTGTTGATACCCGCACCGGAATAACCAAATCAACTTCGTAAACGCGTCAATAAGCACACAAATATAAGTACCTTTTTCTTATCGATCGAGGAAACTGGCCAACATAATATAGGCAGTCTTTACATTGGGTAAGAGGCCACATGTGAGTTAAGTAATATAAACCGTGTAGATTGTGCAATTTTGGGCGCAAAGAAGACAGAACAATTACAGACGAAATGTGAAATGTCTTTGTGCATATGTTTCCACACAAAATAACGAAGTATGCGTGATTTGATTTTAAAAGCCAAGATGCGCGCCAAGTTGCGAAGAATTAAAGTACCGACGTCTATAGGAATAAACGCTCGAGGTAATACAATGCGCAAGGTATTACATCTCAACAAACGTGCAAGTAAAACCTCATTACAATGTATAATTTTCCTGAACATTGCTTTGACTAGCTGCTAACCGCAATGGACCTAAAACAGGTTCCACACGTTGATATGAGACAAGAAGGTAAATACCTCAGGAAATCACCGGATAAGATGTTAAGTAAACCAAGTTGTTGGGGCTAATATCCATGTGTATTCTTCATGCAACATGCGGAAAAGGGCATCTGCTGTAGAATTTACTGCACTTTTAGTATGACGCACTTTGAATTAAAAAGGACTAAGGCAAGAAGCCCAACGAGCCAAATTGCCTGTTTGACGGCGGTGAGGGGGGACACAAGTTATAGCTTCGTTGTAGCAGTCGAGTTAAAATGAACGATATTCCAAAAAGGATTTATACTTTTCACATGCCATTAGAACTGCTAGGACCTCGAGCTCCTAAGTCGGCAAACGGCATTCCTTTTGAGCCAGTAAAAGTACGGCAGAAATAACAAACAAAGCACCTGTTTGTGCGATAAATGTTTTCGTAAAGTGCAGGATGACAAAAACGGGTGGATCTGACAAAGATGGCGAGGTGTTAAAAAGCGTGTTGCTAAGCAGCCGACCAATGGAAACGAACATGTTTCCGGCATAATACATAAAGGAGTTCTGCTATTGTAGCCAAATTTGGTATGAACTTTCCAAAACAGTCATCCATCCCCAAAGACCTAGGAAGTTTCCAAAGTGACTTCGGAACTGGATAATATCTAATTGATAATGTCCACGATGAATCAATACGTACACCTACATGAGAAACTAAATTGTCCAAAAAGGAGATTTGTTTAACCGCAAATGTTACTATAGATGGCCGTACCGTAACGCCAGCTTCACGCAGACACTGAAATACTATACGTAAATGCTGTAAATGAGTGTCAAAGTCAGGAGAGTAAATAACAATGTCGTTTTACACTTATATTTATGAAAAATGCGTCCAAGTAATGCCGAAAGCACCTGAGCACCCGTTGAAATACCAAAACAAATCCTAAAAATTTTATAAGAGGTTCCAAGAAATTGTAAAACTGCTAAGGGCGCAAAGAAAGTGCTATGGGAATCTGATAGTATGCTTGATTTAGCTCCAGGGTTATCAAAGCTTTAGTATCCATGAAATAAAGTGCCGCAACATGAACTTTTGGTAACGACATAGACTCAGAGTAATGCTCTTGTTCAATTTACAAAAATCAACTACGAGGCATGCCTTATCATTAGATTTAGGCACAAAAAAAAAGACATGGGCTGGCATAACAACTATCAAAATCTTCTACCACCCCTTCGAGTAGTAAATGATCAATTTGATTACGCTAAATTTGAAGTTTAGGCAGTGACAACCTATAAGATGGTGAACGTACTGGCTTCGTATGGTCAAACTGAATGTGATATTGAAAACCAAATACCAACCCTAGTTTGTTCGTCAAAACATTTGGAAAATCTCGCAAAAGATATAAAATTTAGGAACGATGATCTTCCGACAAATCCAAGCAATTGATAGTCCATGGCTCCGTTACATCCATGGGTGGATGTAAACAAGCCAAACGTTTCGAACAAAAAAAATTTTAACTTTCGAGTAAATCGAATGAAAATCTTACAGTGAAATCGGAAACGTCAAACCGTATACCAGAAGAAAGCATAAAAGGACTTCCCAATATAAATGAATAGATAAATTTGAAGGAATGGCAAACTCAACTGGGCAAAACAATTTATGAATATTAATGCATAAATGGACCGAGCGAAATATTTTCACCAAGGAGCCCGAAGTAGTTATAGTTGAAGACAGTTGAAGTGTTCCTTTAAAGGAGTTCACATGAGGTAGGGTATAAAGAAAGTGTTCATAAAGCAAGTTTAAGATGCTTCCGGGATCTAATACCGCAAAAGTAGAAATATTGTCACAAGAATATTTGGAGAATGAAGAAATGGTAAATCCTGAATATACGGAAAATTCAAATATGACTAACAAAGCTGTTGTAATTGTTATAATTGCTGTGTATTAGGTATCCTTTTGACGACGAAAACGTCATATAAATGGTCTGAATGCTGACAAAAAGTACCACGTTGTAACTGCAGTGCCTTTTGACGAAAATCAGACATCGTAGATTTGACCAATTCCAGAAACGGTAAAAGTGGTTGCAATAACTCTATTTGTTGACGCATTTAACGGTTGTTGTGTAGTAAACGCGTGTCTTGAAGTTGTTATAACCACATAATTATATTATCTAAATCAGCGAAAGTCTGAAGTTAAGCTAAACATGCAGAATGAAGACCCGATACTCAAACCCGATATAATAATATCACAAATCTGATTTTCAGAGTCCGGAGTACAAAATTCTTTATCACGTTTGTGTACTCGTGCAACAAAATCAGAAAATTTCTTTTGAACTGCTTGAGGATCGTAATCATATTACGTAAAGAAGGAAGAGGTAAACGTGACGGAAAGAAAATGTGAAAATCCACAAGAGAAAAATCCGAATTCCGAGCTGTTTCCAATAAAATATTTTACCATCCGTAATGGTTAACAACCGTCCATAAACAGTACACGAATTAAACGTCATATCGAACGAGCACTCGCAAAGTCGAACAAAAATGCTTGATGCGGCAAACTAACAGAGAAACGTTTATTCGTAACTAACTTTTGCACTGGGTGGTCCACATTTAAAGGCCGGAATTGCAATTTCTAGATCATCAATATTCGAAGGAATCATGAACGTATTGTTTTGCAGTAAAGCCGAATATTTACGGTAAAGTACCGCCAAATTATCGTAATTATATACTATATATAATTACTATATAAAGATGCATTTTGAATAAACTCTAAACGTTCTGAATTACGAACTAAACGAGCTCTTAAGCGTCCCCATGCTGCAGTAGAAAATGAACCAGTTTGTTCCGAAAGTACGTCATGAAACTCCTGTAAGTGATCTTTCGTTTCCTGAATAAGTGCACGTAATTTTCGTTCAGGAAATTTTGCAATCTCGGGTTCTATATAAAGGTAATCTTTTAAGCATTTTACTAGTTGTGGCACAGTACACGATCCTTCAAAGCTTAAGCCACGTGATCGAAGATGAAACAATAATTCATCCTTCCGTAATAAACCCAACTTCGTAGCTATTCATAAATTTAATGGTTACGCAGAAACGCTTTAAAAATTTGCTGTGCAAGAGGAACGTAATTTTGAAGGAGGTACTGAGCTGCAAGAAACCGTAAGGGAATATTGGATAAAAGACCATGCATTGAATATCGTAGAATACAAATAAAAATTACTACAACATTTTCGAAACATTCAAAATATAGAAAGT
This sequence comes from Deroplatys truncata, assembly GCA_030765065.1. NCBI lineage: Eukaryota > Metazoa > Arthropoda > Insecta > Mantodea > Mantidae > Deroplatys > Deroplatys truncata. The sequence goes on from CM060981.1 coordinate 175,899,572, forward strand.
GTAAAGTATTTTTACGTATACGTGATTACTAACTTTTACTCCGTGCTCTGCTACCATTTGCACCGGTTTCTCGTGATTTGGATCTTTATTAAGTTCTTAAAGTGCATGTGTGTTTCAAAGAAAGAATTTGCGTGCTGGATCCATTAGATTATTTAGTTACCAAAACACACACCCTAACACTGAAGGTATCATAATAGCGGATAGCAAGGAAAGAAAAGTTTTAACACGTATATAAAAATGAAAGCTTAAATTAATTGCAGTTGAACAATCATTATATATATTCAGACTTCCTCACTTTAAGCTTTACAGGAAAGTTAACAAACAATAAATAACGCTTGCTTCTCCGGTGAAGATGAATCCTCGACTGATCTTCCTGGTAGTGCCAATAGGTGCCTAGCCCTACACCTATCGGGTGTATCACGTTTTTCCACACCATCGCAAACTCCATCTGGCAAACCACCAGCCCGCCCTCTCTAGGTTAAGGAAGAAGACTGCTTCCAGGCGGCTCGGCCGGCGGTCTCTGCGGGTTGCATGCTCTGATGCTCAGGCCAATAGCAGTTTCATGTCCTGCAAAACGGCAGTGTATGACTGTTATCGCTGCCAGTTATGGAGACGGTGATGATGAGATAGGAGATGAGCCCAATATGGCTCAACTATTGCATTCGACCGGACAGTGTGTTTTACTTGTGTGTGTTTTTAACACTTAATCCTCTGATGAACGGACAAACTGAAATATTGAGGGTTTTAGTGTGTGACAGTGTGTTTTTATCTTTTACATAGAACAACCGTGTTATTTTACCACAAGTTGTTTCTTGTTAGTACAAATGATAAAAGACATCAAATAACCTGTTATTGTTGACTGCCAAAATTAGTCTATTCACTCTGTCATTAATAGAAAGTAAGTGTGTACGAGTTCGTCAACTTCACAACCTTTGAGAGACGAGGCTTTGATCATAACCAAAGACAGACTCCTCGCTTCATAGGGTAGTTAGGTCAACCTCCGCACAAAAAGGAAGAAGAATGACACGAACTTGGAAAAATTAATTATGTATCAATTATGCCTGTAGCCTTAATAATTTAGATTAGAATATGCCTCTGACCTCGTCTCCTAAAAATTAAGGTATGAAATGAAATAAAGTATGTAGTTAATATATTATTAGTATACGACAAAAATTACCTTTTATTGTATGTTATCAGTTAGTCATTGAGTTTCATAGAACTCCGACTCTAATGCTTAATAGCATAATTAAACGAAACTATTAACTACTATACCAAGTAGCTAATGGATAAATAACTACAACAGCTGTATTTTCTTATTGATTATGAGTATTCGGACACAAGAAGAAAGTGAGTTCATAATCTGTTTGCTCCTTAGATGCGTATCATTTATGTACTATCAAAGCTTGTGAAAACTTCCTGACTTACACACCTAGCACGTTTTGGCGTATCAGTTCTTTAAATTACTGATGAATTTATTTCTGCCCTTTGTGATTTAATTTGCACACCAAATCACAAAAAATGTAAGAGAAAACACAGCTTCACACGCTACCAGCAACATAAGACCCCCAGGAAGTGATTGCACTTCTGCCATACCCAAGTTATTATCAATTCAATTTCAGCCTTTGTTCCCAAAATTTACTTAATTAAATTGAAATTTGGGAGTTTTAGAGAACAAGTGCTTTGAATTTAATACGCGTGTAAAATTTAGGATAATTTTAAAACCTTTTATGGAAAATTTATAAAGGCAGAGCATGTTTCTAAAATAAAGTTTATAACATACTTCTACTGCACTTTTCTCCCAAGTGTTGATTGTACCGTCACAATTTTTTTCTGTGGTACTTAAACTATAATTTGAGATTTGGTGCTAATTTAAATTTATATACCATAAAAATTAAAAGATAAGGAAGATGTTGTGTATATAAGGACACAAACTAACTATTTTTACATGCCATTATTTTCTCTATCAACTTAGGCTTAATACTACATAAAAACCGAGCGCAGATCACTAGCTAAATTAGCTAGTCATCGAATCCCGCTAAAATGCACCTTCTGCATTCAATAGAAACTGTGATAAAGTATGTGGAGAGCCCAACTATAGCAAGCGGTGAGATAGATACTAGCGGGTTTAGACTGAATGCAGATACATGCATTATATCCGTTTATTTTTAAAAATAATAATTCACTCACAACAATACGCAGTTAATGAGATCAGATAACATCCGAAAAATCGCATTGTTTGGACACATGCGTACTGCCATATTCTTCCCCTTGTGCCGATTTCTCTAGCCCCTTCTGAAGTGGTCGATGGCCAAGATCTGTAACAAGAAGGCCAAAGGTTCGGCACTGACTGTCCGAGCTCCCTACGGTATAGCAACAAGGCTATCCGAGAGTTTGTTGTTGACAAACTGTAGCCACTAGCTCACGACAGTGCGCCATAATGTAACGATGAGGAAGGAAGGTAGATTTGGGCTGTAGGGAGCTTTTTTTAATTTTTTGTTTATGGACGCTCTTTAACTGATGTGATCCTTAGCGTTCCAGTCTATATTGGCGTGAAAGACCAGTAATTTTGCTCAGAGGCCTCTTTATCAGGCTTAAAGTTCTTTTAGGTGCCGTAAATCTACAACAGGACCACCGGCTTTACTTCACTTCCGAAGGAAGCCACACTAAAGATTTCTACGCCTCGCGTGGTTTGAACCCGCGACCTCATTGAGAGAATGGATTGCATCGAACCAGCGAACGAGAAACGTTCTTCGACAGTTTTAGTGTGCTCAGCTCTGCTTTTGTTTAGGAGGGTATTCGGAAACATTTTCGGCCTTTTCTAAATTCATTATATAACGTATATAGGTGACTACATTATTCAAGTTGATTCTTCTCTAGGCCCATTTTGGGAAACAGATTATTACTTGGATTAAGAAACATGTAAATGTAAATTGCACTTTGTGAAGGAAATAAATATGTATGACGTGTGTCAGCGAAGTAAGCCGTAATGTTCTCTTAAAACTTTTATTGTTTGTATTACAAGTAAACCTCTTCGAATTTTAAAGTTATCAAAAAATGAGTTGTTATTAATCAACAAAGTTTACGAACTATTATTGCAAATGTCACTTACTTTTCTTTTAAATCGTCAATCCACATCAACAGGTACGTTTAATTGTTAAATTTACCATTTAGTCTGCCCTTAAACTAATTATTTGAAGTATACAGCAAAGTGCACAATTAAATAAATGCTTGCAGTCACCTCTTGAGTAAATGGAACCTTCAACAAAGCAAAAGAACAACGATTGAGTTAATCACTCTGCGAATCGCTCCTGACAATGTTCTTTTCAGAATGAGGTAAAGCTGCAGCTTGATAATACTAGTGACATGAACGTGTTATTAACGAATGTGGAACCCAACACATGCCTCTGGGCCACTACAGTGGTCATTTAATTTGATGATGGAGTGAACGGCGATTAATGGCGAAAATGAGGGGCTTTGCCAGCAGGAGAGGATGTGGATATTAGCCGCACATGGAAATAACTCAATTACCGACTGATCCATAATATCTGCTATGTTTGTACACTTGTCCCAAAATTAAGTCACACATCATCACGCTACTCGGATACGCCGCGTCGGCTTAACGTAAATTAAAAACACATGCAGGAGCGCCGCTCCAAACGCAAATCCAATTATACGACATTTTGAAGGAAAAAAAATCATTGACTGTCCCAGAAAAGCATGTATAAAGATAAAAATATATGGATTGGCACGAAATGTTTGCTATATGTTTTGCTGCACATGCGTTATACTGATGGTGACCTAAGTTTAAACTAAATGTGAACATTGCCAAAATATGACACTAATATGCTTTTTTGCAGCTTTATTAATTGAAATTTACTCTTTCATTTAATACTTATATAATTTATTGTTTTAAATATGACACTTATATTTTAATAAATAGTAATCTATCTGTACTCTAAATTTTGCAACACTTAACAGAAAAAAGTACACAACTCCTACACTCCTTCGATCAGAAAAGTAAACGTGTCTTCTTTTTTAAGGGACGTTTTGCTTTACAAGTCGGTTATTTTCTTTGCAAATATAAGCGAATTTGTTTTCTGAATTTTTGCTTTGAATATATTTTGCTGCGAATGAAATTTTCTGGTACAAATGATCCGTTTTCTCAGATGACTAAAACAACCTCTGAGTGGTGTTATGGATCTACATTTATGTTAGTAATACTGTTGGTTAATTTTAAAACTATAATGCCTGATACATAGTAATAAATGGATGGTGTACTTTGAGACAGCATTTTTAACACTTATGATTTCAGTCTGGTTATATAATATATAAATTCAATAACAGCCCACCTTAAAGCAATATGTATAAATAGCATACAAAATGTATGTAACAGTCATTGTATCATGTTTATATTATTATGTACATGTTTAATAATGTTATGCGAATGTATTACGTAATTTAATAATGTAGTAGCTGTGAGAATATAGGTCAAAAGTTGCTAACAATGAGATAACCTTGAGGCAATAATGAATTAGAAAGTTTAATAATGCTACTAGTAATTCTTGGAAACAATAATGTAATATTTTTTAAGCAGTTTATAAAATGGCCAATCAACAACCAGAAAACGCTTAAGTTAAAATAAAAGTATTCTATTGGAGTAGGATTAGCCAATCAGAAACTGAAATAGAGCAAATTGTACAAATTCAGAAGGCAGTTGCTAGTACACAGCGTTCCTAACCGGATGCGATGCGCGTCCTCGAGAAGTTTAATACGTATTCAGTGCGAGACGAAAATTCATTACGGAGAGAAAGTTTACGTGTTAAAAAGTACAAGTAATTAATAAATAATCTCACAGTTCTCTATATCAGTGAAGTGTTATTTAATCGTGTGAAAGATTAATAAAAGGAGTGAAGTAAAAATTATAATTTGTGTAAGCCTATATTCTTTAGCCGCACCACACCTTGTTAAGAAATACATGTTTCTACAAATTAATACTGACGCAGCCGAGGCAAACATAAATATATAATATTTAAGGAAAACATTAAAATACAAAATTGATTCCTAAACATTGGGGTAAAGGCTACCTGAAACTTTGTACCAAACGTGAGACATTCAATCATCAAGTTTGGCTTTTCAACAGTGAGGCAAATCACCTTTCTCAAATTAAGAAAATAATCCTATCTTCCTTAATAAACAAACTTGTGGAACAAGAATATATCAGTGAACTAGAAACCATACATCTACATAATAATGTAACAATTTCAGTGCGATATCTTAAACACTTTCTGAGATAGTGGTTCATAAAAGTAGCAGATTTAATATTGGCGATAAGAGCTTATAATGTGCCCCTAACTACAGATTAAATACACCGTTACTAAGGAGATGCTGAGTGGACATGTATATATTCTGAAAGAAAAGCACAAAGTCCACTGCTTAATTCAGTGCTATTCGTCTTTCCCAGCTGGCGCCAATTTTTTGGGTTCTGCAATCTCCATAACCTCCTAAGTTTATTAGAATTTATCTTCTCAGAAACAGGTCGTATGTTAGAATAGCGCAAAATAAATGAGAAGTTTTCAAAGCTCATAGTAACTAATTTCAACATTTTCAACAATTTGAACATCTCAACGGATGATCGGATGAAATAAGGATATAAATTTAAATTGTTATACCACCCAAATCTCAATTTCAAGTAACTGCTTCGAAGTGCTATCTTAAGAGAAGTTAGATACGCACACAACAAAAAAACTTCCCCTTATACTATTTACCTGGACTTTTTAAGAATATTTAATGGGAATGCACAGAATGCGGCGATTCCCAATTAGAGGTGATTTCCTGTATAAACATGCTGTGATTGTCATAGAAGTACCATACAGCCTATGGTAAAACTAATTTTTACAGTGAAACCCTTAACAGTAATAAAATGAATACTGATTGTTTGATTATTTGCATGCGTTAAATTTTAAAGTCTAACTGGAAATAAAAAACATATGCCTGACCACCTACTGTATTATATGAATGAATTTATCTGTAATTTTAATTTAATACACATTTCTAGTATAATTTAATATGATTTATAATAATACCAATACAATTATTTCACATTTATTATTGGCAGTAATACCAAGTAGGATTTCTTGAAACTGCCAAGGAGGAATAGAATACTTTGTATTACACCCAAAAATTCGATATGAGATTTCACCGGAGATACATATTTAGAGGTCCCTTGAATCCCAAAGAGAAACATATTTTAGAAAATGATATGTGTGTGTGTGTGTGTGTGTGTGTGTGTGCGCGCGCGGGTAAACAGTATAACCCACTACCTTGACATGCAACGTTTTCGTTATCTTTTTTTACCAGAAGTAGCTAAAAGGGTTTCATTAAAATACGATTATGTTAAAGATATTAGTACCACAAAATCAAATTGAATTATCTGCTAATAGCTAATACAGTTCTTTGGTAAACCGTAAGGGATAGACAAAAGTTTACTGTACAAAAAATATAGATCTCCGTTAAATCGCACAACTTATGTGTAATAAACCTTTGCGACATTATTCCGAGATATTTTTGTTATTGGTTCGAATTTTCAAATACTTTATTATTTTTTTGAAGTGCTAAAAGTCGTTTGTTTGATTCTTGGGGTCACGCACACAGCAAGAAATTTCATGGTCAGCATATAACCAGATACTATCGCTGGCTATACACTGTCACTTCAGCTTCCTGTATCCTCTTCAGCTATCCTGTATCCTATAACGAATTGGTAAGGAAACTCTTGCTACAAACGTTCTACTCGCTTAACATGAAGCAGATAAGGGAATAAACCTTAGTAGGAATTGTTGTCAGAAGAGGAAGAAGACAAAGCCATTTGAAACACATCAGAACTTTTCAGTGTAAATTGCCTATATCTCCCTAGATATCTTCCTTAACAGCCAAGGGCCGCGCCCACTAATTTTGGAACTGATGCTTTAACCGAAACTGTGTGCAATCGGATATTAAAATAATATTTTACAATAAACTTTTAATGGTAAAACATAGAATGTCACAAACGGTAGTAGTAAGTTAAGTAGCTTTGCTAGCTTCCTCCAGGTCGCCAGTTCATTTTGATACAGTAGCTTCCTTCCGATATTAGCCTAAGTTACTAATTAGTTAGTCCTGTTTATATAATTAAACGGATTAAATAAATACTTTTAAATATTTATTTTCTGAGTATGCCATAAGCGTTTAACTGTGTTACTAAACACGGTATAAGTTTTACATTTGTCATGGCTTTCTTTGGTTATACAGTGCTTTTCCCTCACACTGTGGCCATCGCCGCAGTTCGGACTCCCGCCTAAACAGTTATAATATCCCCGTAACCGCCTCACGTTCTCGTAGTTACAGTTACATTGATAGTAAGCACATGCCTTATCATAAGAGATATTGGAAATGTCCTTTTCTATACACACATTTGTGGCATCTTCTCAGTAAATTTTCATTTATATTTGAGAGTTCAATGTGAAATTGATTGAATTCCTCACCTGATGTTTTCTTTTAGTTTTTAAATGTATGGGGTTTGTTGTACACACCTTATTTTTCAACTTTTCCTTTAGATAAAAATAACAATACTGTTAACTGATGGGATCAGGAGGGTCATAGTTCTTTACTAATTACCCTACCTTCAAACATTTCCTTAATTAAATTTAGTGAGCCATCAACTGCATGCGTAATAGCAAACTCTTGTTGAAAAAATGCAGACTGACAGTCAACGTCGGTCAGCCCTCTCAAAAATGATGTAAGTCAATGTTGTACCTCTCTGCATTTATTGTTTGTACAAAAAATATATACGTCCTATTATTCTATATGCATTTACTGCACACAGATTTTCGCGTCATGCAAGGAAATCTTATAAGTAAAGGGTTTCTCTATACTCCAATCTCTGTTCTTTTGCAACGAAACATAGCCATTTAATGGAACATGCTTCGTCAGAGAAGAATATTATGCCTGAGATAATTATTCTATAATTTAACAAAATCCAATTACAGAAATTATCCGACTCGGTTAATCACGTGGTAAATAATATGTATACAACAAAAATTCATACTCTGTAAGTACTAAAAGAAGACATCAGGCGAAAAATTCGCTCAATTTCAGATATTGAACTCTCGAGTGTGAATTAAGCTTGCCTGAGAAGATGATGGAAATGTGTTTATAGAGGACAACGTTTCCAACATATTTTATGATAAGGCATGAGCTCATTATCACTGTAAATATAACTATTAGAACGTGAGGCGGATGCGGCGGAAATTCGAGCTGCGGCGGCCTGCACGCTAGTAGCTGTACTGTAGCCACAGTGTGAAGAAAAAACACTGTATGTAGGAAATGCTGCAATTTGTGATTGTGTTTTCGTGCGAGCATAGAAAATTATACCTTGAAACTTAATAGGAAGTTTAAATGTTAAATTATATTTTGAGAATTCAATGCTCTACAGATTCATTTACAAAATTACAACTTAAAAATGAACTTAGACGTAACTTAATTCATGATTTCATGAACAGCATTAAAGACTTTTAAACAGCTGGCTTGCAGTATCACTATGTAACCCCACGTTTGCTTTTCCATTCGCTCAAGAGTGATTATTACATTCTCTTGTAAACAGCCTACTGCATTGAATAAATACGCGTGATGTGAGCACAGCCTCCGTGAAGTCTCATGGATTCATGTAACGACCATTGTTTTTGTCTTAAAGATAATAAGGGGTCTAAACCTAAGAGAAGAGATTCAAGTTTCGCGTGTATGCGAAATAAGAGTGTGTATGTTTCAAAACCGCTTACTGAATATTGGATATATTACGCAAATTTATGTGAAAGGGGAAATTTTATGTAATTGTGGTTTGTAATAGCGTCAAATTTCTGAAATGCCAAAAAGAGATGCTGTACGTAATGTTTAGTCTTGTAATTTTAATACAATTGTAATGTAATCATTTAAAGTTTATAAAATAATTCGCCATATCTAATTATATTGTGACGGTTATAACTTTGTCTGTAACAGATTTTAATAAATAGGATTTAATGCAGTTTGATATATTCAAGAAACACTTGGTTTAAGTAACACCAGGAAATTGTCTTTAGATTTCTTGTTAGTCATTTCCCGCATGTTGAAGTAAGCAGATATAAGATGACACGTGGTTTAGGGGAAAAAATCACTTCCTGTCTGACACGTGGGTAACTTGCAAAAGTTCTGACTTAATCTTAGATCAACTGCCAGCTGGGCACGAATCATCATTTTGGTCGGGTATGAGTTTTTGACAGCTCTCTCTTGACCAACCACGGGCCTAGCAGGAATCTTTGGTGGTTAATTCGGAAATTTATTTTTAATTTACAATCGCAACGTAAGAGCTAGGCTGACGACGATGGACTACCGGACCTACCCTACTGCTTTGGTAAATCCACCATGTGTCTAATTCTTCTTTTTTTTCTCTTTATTTTGGAAATTTAGTTTAGGTTAAATTAGGTAAATTAAAAATTAGAAAAGATTACGACCATCAATTACATGTGTTATAATGGCACCCATTCACCACCCTTGCTACCGTAACCTGTAGCCGTAGGGAAGCCATCCTGTGCTACGTTCCCCCATACTTTACGTTTACGTCTGATAATGGCGGTTTACAAGATAGAGCTTCACCATTAATAGAACAACTGATATATTTTCGTAACACTTTTATTTACAAACCTGTGCATCTCTATGGTAGTTAACAGAAAATATTTTAACCTAGATACTCCAGCTTGGAAGTCTGCCTTTAAAGGACATTTTGTGTTTATAGTTGTACGTAGGAACTATGATGACGATTATGATGATGATGATTATGATCGTGATCATGAAAGTATTTTTCCCGAAGGCACTTCTTGTTTCCTCAAGCTGACCAAGGATGCTAAATGAACTCGTCCAAGGAATGCAGTAAGGTGTTACTACAAAAACAAGGGAAATGAATGAATGTAGTATTCACTAGTATTGTACCCATGTTGGTTTCTTTTCCAAAACTGAAATTCCCCCCCACCTAGATCGAGGATTGAAACCAGGTTCCTTTGAATCTTTTGAATCTTAGACAAGAGCACCAACCACAACGTTACAAAAATAGACAAAAGAAGTACCTATAACTTTGCCTACTACTTACGTTTCAACCCTCAAATCAATGCTCTTTTCATATATTTCAAATTAAAATGTCTGGTTTGCTGTTATTTTACTACACTATTCGTTATCAACCAAGTGCTATTCATTGCATACAAGAAAATGCGCTTTAGACTGCACTGTATGTAATCTATTCGGTGTAGACGTATTCGAGCCCTCATAGCAGTTAAACTTTCCAGCTGTAATTGACTCAATTGTTCTCCCTTTCTGGAAACATAGTTTTGGTCTGTTAAGACACCCCTTTTGCCGCTAATCTCCACTCGGCTCTCTTACTGTTATTACAGGAAGGATAATAAGTGACTGAAATGACAAGATATGAATAGTTATAATGTATCCTCTTTTCCTAAGAATGATGCACACGGCCATCACAAAACGTTGCATAATTTCTTGCTCAGAATTAACACTCCGTCATAAACCCACAAATTCCATAATTTTCAACATGGCTGTAATGTCTTACTAGATCGGTGTTTAAATTAATATTGCTACACCTTTGAGTTAAACTGCAGAATTACTCCTGATTGATATCGATTTTTGGAGTGTTGTATAAAAGACTCACAAATTGAAAAGTAATAAACACTCCTACACAGTATTAACATCAAACATTTATCCCATAAGAATGCTATAATGTAACGAAGGTGAACTTCCGCTTCGTGATAGTGGGGCGTATCCTTCAGCGCTAGCCGGGGCACCGGATTGCTTGGAGATAAGAAAGAGGGACCGCCCTCAAAGCATCTGGAAGACTAATCCAGAGCAATGACGTAGCTCGAGACTCACTTACCCTCCTCCTCGGAGGCGTACAAAGTTTCCATAAGCCAGAGCGTATACCCACAGGTTGAGCCAAAAGACTCGGAACCGCCTGCGCGGTGTTTTTCCTGTCCGCGTCCTCGGGGCTCGTTGCCGTCTGCCGCTATCATAGAAAGGCGCGGATGAAACCATAAAACATTTTTAAAACTACTTTTAAAGGCTTTACTTACCAACTTTATGAAAGGAAATGCTGAAACTGGCCTCCGTCGTTGTCTATACATTTTTGGCACCACTTTAGGAAACTATCCATCATGGAATTTTATGGGGAAATTTTCCAAACGATGACCGATGTCATCTAATGTTTCTTCGGTAAGAACCGAACGCCGTCCTTTACATTTCTTAGCCTGAACACTTCCTGTGGCCTGAAATTTAATGTAAAGTTCATGAATTGTTGTGCGGCCTGGAACTTTTACACCTGGAAATCTTTCTCGAATCGTACTTTCGCTTGACATGCTGACCGAGTTAACACACGCGAATCATAAATAAACAGGCGCTGTGCAGTAGAAACCATATACTGAGCCATAATATACTTTGTTACTAAGTACAGGGCAAAATAATAAATAACTCGTAGTAACTGAACTACATCACATCACCGTCAACTCAAAACTGCACTTCACACTGCAGACCAAAACCACGTCAACAGCGTGACTTTGTTTATAGCAGCAGTGCGTTATCATGTTTTTATCATATTTTCACACGCCCAGTGGAAAAACACCGCGCAGCCGGTAATATTGTTCATAAAATACTCCTCCGGGGTAACTTAAAACATAAGTGTACAAGACAAACCCACACACTTTGGAAGAATTAAAATAAAATATCCGTCAGGAAATTTCTCAACAGGAACTACGGCAAGTGATGTATAATTTCCTAAAGAGGTGCCAAAATGTATGGCCAACGACGGTGGCCAGTTTTAGCATCTCCTTTCATAAAGTTGGTAAGTAAAGCCTTTAAAAGTAGTTTCAAAAGGTTATATGGTTTCATCCGCGCCTTTCTATGACAGCGGCAGACGGAAACGAGCGCCGAGGACGCGGACAGGAAAAACACCGCGCAGGCGGTTTGGAGTCGTTGGGCTCACTCTGTAGAAGTGTATTCGCTGCGGCAGGACGTTGTTGTTTTTAAGGTAACGTACTCACTCAGAGAGTTCTCTGAACAACTAGAGTGAACGTAGGGGTATCATGTGTTTGACAGTTTGTGAGTAACTGCAAGGGAGAAGAAGAGTCCTGTATTCGACACTCTAGTAAATGATTGGAAGGGAGAAGAGGCTGCTTCATGCGTGATTCATTTCACCGTGCATGCGAAGAAATTATAATTAAGGCGACAGAGAAAACTGAATTTAGTCACCATAAATGTCTCTAACATTCTTCAGTAAACCTATTACTTCAAATACCTCAGGCAGGAAACAATCTGGGTTTGAATATCGACGATACTAAAATATAGTTCAATTACAGAGAAGAGAAACAATGAACTTCAAGCTCAGGTTTTGCTGATAACGGTCAAAACAAACCTCTATAGGGTGGCGTAATATTTACAGTTGCTTAGACAAATACCGTACAGCTGTTCTCCAAGTAACCATGAATAAAGACAATTCAATGCCAACCCTTTGTCCTGAAGCTCACCAGTCAAGAGAGAGCAACCTATGGCGACAACTGAGCAAAACTGAGTGGGCTGCAAGTCATAGGAGCGCCAACGGAATTCAGTCGGCGCAGAGCAAAATCCTTCCAAGGCATTGGATTCAGGAAAGTGTTCGAGGAGAATGGTTTTCCTGGAGGACAAATCGAGCTATATGGGAGAAAACTATCTCATAGATTTATAATAACATGGAAAACTTTAAAGATTCCTGGAAATTAATGATAAGAAATGTCGTTCTAATTTGAATAAAAAGCTTGGTATTTACCATCACTTAGGTAACTAAGTATTTTTGTAGCTTTTTAGGGGCACACTAATAAACGGCATCTTTACTTTTAAGTATTAAATTTGCATTAAAATTTCCGATTAAGTGTTCTCACCTCAACTGAAATCATTGCAGACCTAATATTCGCATGTTGTTGAATGCTGGAATATTGATTCTAGAATGGACAGAGACCAATATAGTAACGCTGCTTTTATCAAAAGCGCTTTTACTTCGAACAATTTGCAGTTTCCGTTTCCACAAAAGTGAAAGCAGTTTTCCTCCTTATACCTCAGTCATTGTTAAGGCAGAAAGAAGTTGAGAGTAAAATGGTGCTATTGTGATACTAGTTGGAGAAATGAGACGCATTCGTTCGTGGGGCATCCAATTAGTAAGAGAAGGGACAGGAGAATACACTGTCGTCTGTAGAAACTTCGATCTGATGAAAAGAAACTTAGAACCTTTACAAAAAAATAACCTTTGATTGCTTTGAAATCATTTCAAAGTTACAACAGAAGTTATAAAAACTATGTTCCAGCAACTATGTTCCCCTAATTAGTAGAATAATAAGCACGCGTTATTGTAAAAGATATTAAAATACACTGGTGTAGCATTTAGGTATGCATAAGAACACTCTACATTATTAAAACTATATATTTTTGTACAACCATTTCACGGTTCACTGATAGCTCTGAAGATACATCTACGAACAATACGTTTGGGGTGAAATGTGTGAGAAAACGAAACGCTTAAACTGTTATACCACTACAGAAATAAAGTGAACACTAAAGGTTTCTAGCAGCTTCAGATTTTGAAATAAGTGAAACCGCCATGAAGACAAAAATTATTTTTTAAATTTGGATGGATGGATGGATGGATGGAGGGATGCAGGGATGGATAGAGGGATGGAGGGATTGAGGGAAGGAGGGACGAATAGAGAGAGGAATGGATGGATTCGTGGTTTTAATATTATGTGGCCAGAATATAGCCACTAGTAAATCTATATAAAAATAACGATCACTACAGTATTTAAAAGAACCATTGAAATTAAACATATTAAGTAGTCCTCTATGTATCATATTGTGTATAATATGAGAGACCAGTACTATAACGATTTTTCAGTTAATAACAATAACTGTAAAACTACAAGTTTAGATATTTGGTTAACACTTGATTAAGCATATTCGAAACGTTGAATTTCTAAACAGATTTATTAAGGCAAATTTATACCTTACAACCATATGTATTTTAACATTACATTTGAAATATTCGTTGTGTCAGCAACGAATATATGCCGGGTGAAATGAGTTGAGATATCATCCTATAGGAGTGATTGCATAACTGTACGGAGTTGGATGAAAAATAAATTTCAAACTTAAATAAGTGTTTTAGCTGTACTTAATTGCATTAAGCTTTAATACATTCGCTGTAAATACACGAAAGAATTACATAAGAAATTAGATACATGTATTAAATTTTAACATAATTCCCGTAACGTTGTGGTGGCTGCCACTGCAGGGGAAGAATGAGGGATAGGTGCCAATAAAATTAGGGATATTTAAATATTGCAGAGCCTAGCGTGGAATTGAATGGTAGTTCTATGTATTTTTCTTTTGCTGTTAAAATATGGAAATAAGAGAACATATCACAACATTAGTAACAAAAGACAAAACTAGTATTCAGCAATTGGCCAATTAATATTAAATCTACAATGTTAATCAAACTATACTGAAAGTACCAAAAGCAACTTATTTCACTTGCAGGGCTAATGGATAATATCTATAAGCACACTTTATGATTTCATTTAACTATAGGTATATAAATAGTTGCATGAATGCGAAAATGTTGTTATGTTCGAGTACCTCCTGATTTCATTCTTTTCTGCTTATGATATTCTTGATTGCACTCTGTTTCCATAGTATTCACTTCCTGCAGGTATCAAAAGTGAACTCCACGCAATCAACAGAAGTTAGAAACGGAAGTATCGGAAGTGATAATTCTAATCAAGCAATTTACTGAAAATATTGTTTTATATAAATCCAAATGCTAAATGCTGTAGCTTAGACGGTAGCATGGGCGGCATAGTATTATCAGTTTTTGTAAATATTGAAAACCTGATTTAAGAAATAGGAATAAATGTTATTGTGGAAGGGAAAAACATATTTGTGGAGAAATTGCCGTTCCATGCAGAACAATCTTATCAGTCTCAAATGCAGGATTGTTCCGAAATATAAGACAACGGTGGCAATGATCTTCATGGCCTCTTCAGATACAAAATGTTCGTTCTATTGTGGGAAAGGCGTGATGTAAAGGTCAAACACACGAGCTAGCTGGCTCCGGGGTAATTTGTGAGACTCACATTCCGGAGGTCCTGGGTTCGATTTCTCGACCGTCCACTCTGTCCTTGGGCTTCTCTCTGGTCAGTAGGTGAATGCTTTTGCCAAAGTTTCCTCTCCCTAATTTCCCTTACTTTCCATTTTCTTTTCATGACTTAGGTGTGCTACCAGATTTCGTGGTGTGTGGCCGTGCTGGACAGATGGCGCGGATGCTTTCTCCAAGGAAAGTGTATTTCCCGTGGACGCCAAAAGGGCTGCCTGGTTGCAATGGTTGTTCATCGCCCTCTCTGGGCAGCTCCAGTAGTGGGTCGGGTCTTCTAGGCTCGGAAATGTTAAGGAATTCTATGCGTCCCTGTGGCCTGTATACTTGCAGCCTGTAGCCGCCTGTGGTTCATTCACTTTATCCCTTCCTCCTGGTGACTGATATGCGCAATGGATCTGTGTAGGTTGCAGCACACGAGGTGTCTCACTCCGTTGTACATGCAACATCCTATACCGCCAAAAGCAAAATATCTCAGCCTTCATGAAAGGGAAGGTGCGCGGTTGCCAAACCTTCTCCTCTCCAAGGGTTTTTCTACGCGCAAGTAAACGTCCTACATTATTATACATGAGAGCATCACATGTGGATGATACACCAAACATGCTACGTTAGATTCACTACATCGTTTCTATGGTTTTTGTTGTGGTAACTGGTAATTATATTGTTTATAAAGCCCAATGCTACAAAATATACCACGTGCAACGAGCCCTATATGTTCTTAGCTTGAGACCGAAGAAAGTAATAATAATAATAATAATAATAATAATAATAATAATAATAGGCACATAATAAACATCCATAAGTATGGATTTCTATAAAAATAATATAAAGCATCTCAAAATCATTGGCGGCTGGGAAAATTAGAGATACACTCCTATGTATGTACATAATGGCTGTGAACATGTTCAGCCTTGTAACCTAAGTCACTGCTAACATTCTATCCCAATCGGGAGACACAGAGCAGGTGCTTGCATTGACTTATCAAGCCTCTGCAGCTTCTCTAATTTATGCTTTGCTTTTGAATGAAGTAAATAAAGCCTGATTTTCCAAAAGTCGCTTACGTAGAGCCAATTTAGAGCCAACATCAATAAGTTATTTTAAATTAGGTTTTACATGTGAAAGATACACGGGAACAACATCAAAGTCCATCCCAGATCAAAATTTATTTTTCACCAGGGGCGTCATTTAGGTGGATAGGGGATCAATTGCTTCCCCCCTAGATTACGAGAAATGAATAGGCTACTGATTATTATTGCTCTACCAGTAGAAAAATTACAACAATATTTTTAATACAAATATTTTACATTTGGTAAGATTTTCTTTTAGGCTAAATGTGTCGTTAAAATTCACATGAAAAATAGGGAGACTGCTTCAGGTAATCTTCGTCCCCCTAACCAGAAACTGAAATGACGCTTCTGGTTTTCGCTGCCATCTTGTAGTATAAATAAAGAACTTTCATAATTTAAAACTTAAACTTCAAAACAATGAACAGTGTCCACGTAATTCACGTTCAAAGTTCTTGTGTATTTTGGAAGAAGGATCAAAGTCACATTATTCCGTTGGAAGGGCGATCAGAGTCCACTAATTCAGGCGCTAATTAGTTAATATCGTTTTTCACTGTTGTAAACTCAGTGTTGTAACATTGTTAGTACATTATTAATTGTGCTGTAGTTGTTTGTTGAGACAGCTCGAAAATTTGCACAATGTCAAGCAGTAGTTGTGCTGAAGCTTCTACTGAATCCATTTCAAAGAAGAGGAAGACTCATGGGGAGTTTCAGATGCTTCAAAACGCATTCGATCTATGAGCCACTTCACCGGCGATGAATGCTTTGTAAATACAACTAGCATAGAAAGAAATGCATTGATTAAAGAGTTTAATGAAATAGCAGCTTATGGTAGACAAAATAGACATCAATCTGTTCTAGTCACTATGAAGCCTATATTGAGTAGGAGACGAAGAAGAAATTCCAATGAAGCACAATACCGACACTTCTCCTACAGTTGTAAAGTTAGGCTAGTAGGTAAGGCGCTGAAAGGGCGTACTGCCAAACATAAATTTTAACTACCCAAGGACTAATACCTGCAGCAAATGCAACAAATTTCAGGCCAATATCGTTCAAGTTGATTCACATATAGCTGGCGATCTCGACGAGATTTCTCTACAGGACCTGATTAAGAAGAGGAAATACTTATCCGTTCAAAATGAACTTCACAGAAGAAAGGCTGACAAGTTTTATTAATTAAAGTGGACTGAACGGCGGAACTGTAGAAAGTTCGAAAACAGAGTTGGAATTACGATGGATTATCAGAAAAATCTCCAACTTCCCAACATCTCAACTAGTGAGGTTTATTACCGACGGCAGCTGTCATTTTACTCATTTAATATACATTGCCTTGCTACAGGGAATTCCGTGTTCTATGCCTACGATCAAATCTTATCAAACAAAGGTTCAGATGAAGTTTGTTCTATGCTATAGCATTACTCTATCGAAGTCATACTCAGCATATTCTGGACAGAACAAGAACTACGGTATGTTTCGTTCCTGTCATTTCTTGGTGTATGCTAAGAGAAGGTTTGATCACATTAATACAACTTTTCCAGTAAAGGGTCATTCCTTTCTTGAGTATTACAAAAATATGGGCCTAGTAAATACAAAGACAATATGCGAAAGGACAAATACTGGCGTAAAATAATTTAAAATTCAAAAGACATCCAGAACACTTTGTTGTAGTGAAATGCAAAAATGACTTTTTCTTCAGTGGGAACAATTCCATAGTGAAAGTTACAAGAATAAATATCCTTTTGCTCAACAAACTATCTCACAGTTACCACCTGCGATGGTCATGAATAGATGTCGATACATGATCCTGTTTCACAGGAGCAAACATAATTATTGCTGTACCTACCGGTATTAAAATTGTTAGCTGACTAGCAACAATATATGGCACAAAAATAATTCATAGAGCAGCATCTTTATGAGCTCAAGGATTCATCTTTCTATTTCCATATGAAACCTACAAGATCATTGATGCTCCTCAGTTTCAATAATTAATGGAGAAGCCCTACCTCCACAAAGTTACCTACAACTTCTAGGCATCCCTAAAGAAAAATGTGACGATTTGCAAATTTTGAAGCAGTTTTGTGGCCCAGAAGTTCATTATCAATAGGCGAAACCCATGATGAAGATGAGTGAGATAACGTTTCATAATTACAGACACTGTAACTCTGGACTTAGATTCCCTCGCCTATTTATATAACGGTATTAATTAATGTCAATGTTTTCCATTATTAAAAATTAACTTATGCATCATATATAAAGTTGAATAGCTTAGAAAAAACAGCTCGTTATAATAAAGCCGTAACAATAACTTCCATGCTTTTAAATTCATCTCAGATATTGCAAGGAATTTGAAAATGTTTACCTTGCAATTTCTGTGTATTGTTGTACTAACTTTTTTCACTGTTGCACTGCATTATTGCAAGCAGCCTTACTATTATGTCAAGGTAAAATATTGTTATATTCAATATATCCTGTGTGTCATGTATAGAAAGAACTCATAGTGGTAATTATATTCAGAAAAAAAAGAGTAGCTTCTAAGCTTTTAAATTAATTTAGGAATGGACTTGGATTATTATACCTTGCAAATTTTGTGTATTGTTATATTCATACGTTCTCTCATTACTGTGCTGCACTATTGTAAGCGGTATTATACCATGATATAATATATAAAGTAGACAACAATTTATGCAAAGGTTATACATTATTTATAATTAAAACCTAATAACAGTTCCTCAAAGTTTAAAGTTTAATTTACTCACAATCTTCCAAACTGAACTTGTATCGTTATTCCCGTATACCCTTCATATGTAAATTTCTTACATGCACGTAAAGTCATATGTCTTTATAAATAAATTTGTATATAAACACATATATTCACATTGAAAACTTGATAGGTATTAAACTACAAAAGGAAACAAAGATACAAATAATTAATCACCACGGCAGATCGAGCTCATGTTTCTAGTATGATAAGCAGAGATGTTAATCCCTGCAGTACAGTACTAAGAAGTATTATGCATGCTGTTCTTGATGGAGTCTATGAATGTCCACCTGTGTACATTATCAGTCACTCTGTTTTACTCTCGTGGTAAAAGCAGAACACGAGCACTCAACGTGACCGGGAGCAAGACTCAGGCGATGCAGGGCGAGCGGAAAGATGCGCGAACGAATACGCATCAGGAGAAATTGGAAAAGCAGTGCACTGAAACCGGATGAGATGACTTTTCTACCCGTTTTACATCGGAACTTTCTGTAAACTTGTATCTATATACCCTAGGGTCACAAAGAACTGGGATTTACTTATTTGTAAAGAATGAGTCAAGTTTTTTTTTGGGTGGGGGAGTATGGATGAGGAACTAAAGTGGTGATATGGGTAGGAATCCACAAGGTATGTGAAGGAGAGGCGATGTTGGAGTACCGCGTTAGTACCTCTGTTGGTAGATGTTGATGCTAAGCTACCGGTACTTGGCCGGAACTGGTAAAATGTATACCGTGTAAACAGCCATGGTACAAGTCCCTGGCTACTACCCGAGATATACAGGTGAGGAATGGAAAAGGGTTCTTTATCGTTTACTTATTCAGGTTTTGTTTTTATGGGGGATAATCACGTCTAGTGTTGTGCGTGTTGTGTGTTGGTGGAAGTGCATGCACATCCATGATGTTGAGTATCAGTAGGTAGCTTTCTTGGTGTTCCTGATGGTGGCTATTCTGGATTTGTTGCAGACACTTGAGGATGGCGGACTGTATTTCTGATTGCCGATCTCGTAGCCCAGCGATTGAGGCCTCAAGGATACTCAGTCGCCTGGATCATCGTCGCTGGTGCTATCTTCAGGATCATTGGGCTTCATCACATGGCACTCGATGCGCAACAGCTTACACTGGCGCGATAGGAGTACCTCTTAGTTATCGTCATTCTCTAATGTATAGGGATTTGGGAGATCTTGGAGGACGTCACTGACATGTGGCGGATGGTGCTGCGATATTTGTTCTCAATAGCCGCAAGGCCCAAATGGATCGCCCGCTATAGCGTCTCGAGTTGAAGGTTAAGGTCACGTAGAGTTGCGTGTAGACTGTCTACGGCGTCCTTAGGTTGTGTAGTGTGGTGTCTGCGGAAGGCTCCTAGACGTTCTCTATGGTGATGGTACTGTAGCTGTTCCTCTTGAGTGGTTTTCGGTGATGCTAGTCAGGGTATATGCATATTGGTGAAGACTATGGCGACTGTTGACGGCGTTGAGTGTGTAACCAGGAGTAGAGCGGGCAGAATGCCTGTCTCGTAAAGTGCTCTCCACTACCACAAGTAGGCGACGAAGGGCCAGGGTGTTTCCGGTGCAGTCGGAGGTGAGCTTCGACAAGCGGCAATAGGACAGCGTGGGTAAACGAAGCAGGCGTCCGCCGCATGTCCGTGATAGCAACAGCGGCGGTAGGGTGTGTCTTGCCACAATCTGGTGGGACTGACCTAGGAGAGCTAGTCCAATCTGAGAACGGCGGAATAGTACGTCCGGTCAGGAAACATCAGGTGCAGTAGTGGAGTCGGTCCTCTGCTGAAGGAGATTCTGGAGACGTGGATCAGCGAAGGCCAGGGATACTGTACTGCCTCCAGGACAATTCTCTCGGGTAGCAGCCGGTAGACCACACAGACCACAGCGCTGTGGGTGTCATAGCGACCATTGAGATCAGTCAGTGGTGCGGCAGCGGCTAGGGTGTAAGTACCCGGAGCTGCGACACAAGAGGCTCTGCAGCTGGTGTTGTGTGTGATCTCGGAGTATCTGCGAAGAAGGTTTTGTTGACCGTTCTTGTCAGCTGTGGTCGCGATGTGGTGCCGACTGCGATGGCAGCCGTAACTTCCGGCGAAAGTGCCTTGCCAACTGCTGCTATAGCCGCTGTTCCCGGTTCAGACTGCTTTTGGCTGCTGGGGTACGTCACACCACCGTGGTCGTTGCTGCCAATACAGCTATTCAACTGATGCATGCAATACCGACTAAAGCTGCCACTACTGTGGCGCAGGAACCTTAACCGTCATGTACACCAGCCATGACTTGGCACACCACCTCGTTTACTGTGCAACATGCGATTGCATGGGCGACTTCGGGAGGCAGTGTGTCTAAGAAATACACGCCGACAGCCCACCACCAGACACTTCTAGCCTGCACCTTGCCACTTTTCTGCGTCACAGACATCACAGATCATTACCGCCGTTTGGTCACTTCACACACACACACAGTCACAGCACCGACTTCAGGACCACCATACAGAAGCAAAACGCCGCGATTCATAACCTCAATACTGATAACACCGTCAACAAAGCAGCCCTACAAAAACTCCAAGAGAAGCTAAAGTGTCTCACCGACCGCATAGCGACCACATCGGAAAACCCTGGACCGTACTCTTGACGACGTCCAGGGAACGGTCTACAACCTGTAAAGCACTTTTCCAGAAGCTGTACACACAGAAAATAAACACCAATGGGACCATTTCAATAAATAATTAGACAAGGTGGATAGTTACATAAACGAGTCTCCTGTCTACAAAGTACACTAAATGAAATGCTTCAAGAACATACCATAGCACTGAACACACGACTTAGCCAACAGGAACCCTTCTGACATCAACCAACCACCGCCCTAAATTTTCACAAATCCCCACCACAGGCAAGAAGGTAGAAGTAGCTCGCCAGAGATTTTTGCAGTCGCACGTCCAGTTCAAGGCCTTGGCACCGTCTCCAAATGAGATTCAGTCATTGGAGACTTCACCTCAGTACATACGGCCACGTCTGGGCTTTGTAAAGACGGAGGTCCTACTTCCAGACGTCGGACTTCATCCGATCTCGACTTAGCAAACGCTCGCGAACACCAGGTTTGTCTCGATTGTAGCGAGCACCATATTTCCACAGTAAATAACAATGAGAGTCACCAAAATATAACTTTCTCTCCCTAATCCCTTTATCTTCCCCAGATAACTATATGTCTGTTATCGTTTATGCCTTTACTCCTATTTTTCCATTAAAATAGAAGAAAGGAAATAAAAGTGGCGAGTGGCACTTCAGCTGCCGGATTCGGCGTCAGAGACTCCGGGGTGAAGCTCGATGATGCGGTGTTTCTTCTTCTTCCACGTGATATTGCCATTGCGGAGTCCGACGAGCGTAACAAGTGAAGTGATGTTGTAATACTTGGTCTTTACCATACTTCAGGTGTCGCTTAGAGAATAGGTTAATATGGCATTTTAATTACTTACCCTGAAGGGAGGGTTATTACTTTCACTGAAAACCGTGAAATAAGCTCTGCGCTTTATATTAGTTTCTGATCGTTATCAAATCGTCCAAAATGCAGGTAAAATCCACCGTGCATTTCTTTAAACGAAACAAAACTTTAAGTGCCAGCAACAAGGTTTTATGAATTCGGCCCCCATCTGTACAGGTAGAACATTTCGTCACTTATAAATTAGATCCAAAAATTTACCTCCCCATTTTACAGAATTAGGACTGTCGGCATTGTATGCTTAGTTCTGTAGTATTCGCGCGAGTTGCTGTCATGCGTTTACTCGCTGGTGATCATTTTATAATTCTTTTAACCAGCGGTTGTGGACATTTTGTTCATAAGGATTATTGTCCGTGTTATACGTATATTTTACTTATATTTATGCAGAAATATGTGAAGTGTAAAAGTTACATTCATAAAAATGCATAAATATTTATGAATCAAATTCAAATACCTCTTAAGTTCAATTTAAAAAATCCGATTTGCTACATTCACATGAAATTCTCAACCCTCTTTCGCTTATTAGTGGGTATACAACTATTTTTACGAAATATTATTTTTTTTGTCTATTTCATTTTAACTGCGATAAACTTTTCCGCATTTCGTTATAGATACAAAGGGAATAGCGATAGCCAAATGTTTTAGAACTGGACGTTATATGATGGCCATCAAATTTCATACTATTTCCATGACATCGCGAAAAACAATTGAAAACTATGGGAGTTTAAAATATGCTTAGTATGGAAAAAAATCGAATCATTAACAATGGAGATCTCGGCATCACTGCTGCCACAACAAAATTATTTGTAATAATTTATGGGTTTTAAAGGGATGTACATTTTTGTGTAGTACGTCTATGCTTAAGGTTTTACAAGATTATAGAGGACTCGGCGAATAAACACGACTCGACGAGCTATTTTCAGAAAATTTAAGATGCACATTTTATTTTTCACATGAATATCTTTAATATGTGGTATTTTATTCAAAATCGTTAGAGCGTTTTTTTTAGAAAATTTTTTGTTAACTGATTCTGAAAATCTGAATGATCACATGACAGAGAGGGAGAGAGGTACTTTATCATTAAAGGTGATGAGGTAAACAAGCAGCGGGTTTTACTGATGATCAATAAAACCAGTGCAACTGTTTTATATGTGACCAAATAATGCTTTTCAGCTAATTAAAGTATCAGTAAATTACCTGAACTTTAATAAATAGCGTAACGAGGAAATTACCTTGTTATGCGTGGACAGAGCTGTAGTCAACACTAATTAAATGTTCACCTCGCATGTCCACTGCAGTATTTCATGAGTTTCTTGATAAGCATTGATTCAGCAATAAGCAAACCCCAATGTTCACGAAACTCAGAGTTTTAGTAACATTCGCAAATGCTATTGCTTTTAAATCAATTAATTTTAGGTAATTTTACATAACTAGCTTAAAAGTCAATGAAGATTCTCTGCATAAGAGACTAATCTATCACTTTCTTTTATGAATAGCTATTTTTATTCTGTTTAATGCTCAGTATTTATTATATCTAATAATAGGGTGATTGGGTGGTATCTGCGTCATACTTGGAGCCCCCGTTTTGTGCACCGACACGAAAGTGCCCATGCCTCAGTGAATGCAGTATTTCCTCCTTTAAAGGATGTCGTTAAATATATGCATCAGTGATTCAATTATAGTTATTTTCCTCATTTGAAGACGTATGTTTACGTTTGATACTTTTTTTTTGCTGAGGCGTTCTTTTCCTTTCTCTATTATCGTCTTTATGTTTGCTCCTTTCCTTCTATTTTCTGTATTCACAGACAGGAGGAAGAGGTGGCATTTCATTTCTATCTGTTTACGTTTGATTCAATTTCTGGGTAATAATAATAGTAATAATAATAGATATTAGTAACACACATTTCTATGTCCATCTTGTGCATTTTTTCTTCGCTGTTTTATGAAAGGTCACATAAAGACTATATGCTTTCCTTTAATTGTGCTATTTGTAATCCGAAAATGGGCATTAAAATATTTTAATTCTATATTCGAGAATGCTGAGCCAGATAGCTCCGCACTGTGAGGCTCTCGTTCGGGTGATATCTGGTTCGATTTCCGTCGGGCCGATCACTTCGATCTATGTTTTTTTCTGAGTTTACCCAGGTCGGTAGGCAAATTCTGGGGTGGCTCCCCTTCTACGACAAATTTCCTATCATTTCCTTTTATCTGTTTCAGGGTTGAAGGACCAGGCTACGGTGTTCGGTGTGTTGTGGCAGAACGGCATATTGTGCTCTTTTGGAAAGGTTTCTCCTTGGCGTTTGGCGGGTCCACTGAGACGGTGGAGGTTCTGGTCGCCCTTCAGCACAAAAAGAAAAAACGTTTCTGCCTACCTACTTGCGGTGTCTGCTCCAGGTTCGTTCTGGCCTCTCCGTATGTGTTCTCCTATTCATGCCCCTCCTATATTTGAGAATATTGTAAATGAGAGAGCTCCAAGACCTAGAATTGTACGGTATTAATTTAAGCAAATTTCTAGGATACGTTTTAGTATGTGTAGGTCCTAGAGGTGGAAAATGTGTTAAAAAAGAGTATTATAATAGCCAATAATTCTTTTTTACACATATCTATCAAGTTATACCATCATCATCAGAATCATCTAAAGCTTAATAGCAGCATTAATACTGAAAGTCATGTTTTAGCGAATAAAAATAAACAATATTTGAAAATTTGATAACTATAACACCAAGGAAATTATTAGGCAATCCTATGTCACTCCGTCTCATAAGTTCAAAAAATTATTAATAGATATGCAACACTTGGTTGGGATTTTGGATCAATAACTGATACTGACGGACTGCTTGAAACTGAAAATCGCGTTGTTAAATATTTGCATGTACGTGTGTGTGCATATGCGCTTGTATCTGTGTGTGTGCGTGGGTTCATACGCCACCTTTGAATGCACGAAACACCAAGCTGATTGTTATAAAACATGATA
The DNA here is from genome assembly GCA_030765065.1 of Deroplatys truncata. Taxonomy (NCBI): domain Eukaryota; kingdom Metazoa; phylum Arthropoda; class Insecta; order Mantodea; family Mantidae; genus Deroplatys; species Deroplatys truncata. The sequence continues at coordinate 175,925,090 of CM060981.1, forward strand.
TATAATACACCTAAAGCTTCACTAAACGGGCTATCTGGTATATGGTAAGATGACAATGAGACTGGAAATGAAAAGCGATACCAGATTCGAAACCACGGCGAGTCTTGGATCTTAGTGTAACAATCTACCTGCTCAACTTCATGGGCTGAAATGCAGTATTGCAGCTGATATTTTGTTAGCAGCCCGAATCCCTCCTGCTCATTTAAGCGTGGCACGCAGAATCTGAGTACTATGCACCTATGCCAGAGCATCCAGTGTAAGAAAAACATCCAATGCTGCTTCTGCAGAGCCCAGACAAGTTGCTCTCGAACCACAGACAGCAATGCTAGTGCTCCACCAGGGAAACAGGAGGTCCTAAAAGCGCTGAATATTCATAAAGTGGTAATTATATTACTAGTCTGTTTGACATGATTATTCCTCAGTTCCATTATCTGTTTCGTTAAAACAAAAGAAATGATCAGTACAGTAGAAAACATAATCTTTATGGAATAGTAGAACTTAATAATGGCGTGTCCATGCATCTCTTACTGTGCAAAAAGAAAGAAAAGAAAAACCCACTTGAGTATTTTACAAATAGAACAGCAGAAATTATCAAAATTCCAAAATGAATAATTCTATTCATAAGTCACAAAATTTCTCCACAGATGTAAAGGTATTCCTTATAATACCACAACCGTTAAATTCGTGTACCGGACGTATTGTGTGGCTGTGACACACTAGACCGGATAGATGGCGCACAAAACGTACATGGTACCATGTAAATTATTTTCTTGTTCCATGAAGAGGTAGTTGCATGCTGACTGTGTAAGGAAAACTGCGATCGTTATAAAAGCGATTTTAACAGGCCCGTCGGAACTTGAGCAGTAGGTAAACATAAAGTTCTGTCAAAAATTCGGAAAATCCGCTAACGATTCTTATCAGACAATGAATCAAATTTACGGCGAGATACCTTGAACTACAGTGCTGTGTTTAAGTAACATAAACGTTTTTCGTAGGGGAGAGACAGTTCTCAAGAATATGAGCATACTGGTCACCACAAACGATTCGAACTGGGAGCAAGATCGAAGAAGTTGCAACATTGGTGCGCGGCAACCACTGCTAAACGGTAGAGGATCTCCAGCAGCAGCAGCAGCAGCAGTGGGGTTGAGCTAATAATTAGATTATTTAAAGTATAATAAATAAAATATAAAATGGTAAGAAATTGCCCTGTTAAAATATAAGAATCTAATATTTGCTAAACAAAATAAACCTGATGAACTTAAACCATGAGCAATTATTATAGCAAAAGTACATGCCTCAAAATTCTTTATGATGACCTGAATATGTTATATGTTATCCAGTACACGTCCTGCACATGACCATCTGATCGCATGACGATTTGCGATGGCCTAAGTAGTGCTGAAGACTAAACGAAGTTTCTCGTCATAATAGCAGAGGAAACGTGGTGTTTTCTTTACGTTCCGAAAATGATGCGGTTATCGGCCGCCTGGAAATCTCCACCGAAAAAAATACCACTACAAGAAACATTAACATGCAACTGGCTTATTGGAAATTGTCCACATGGAATTCATACCAAACCGGTAAACAACACACGTTGAAAGGATGGGCTGCACCTATGCGATTCTATTCCTTCTATGCTTTGATGCAAAAGGAATGAATTGTCACTACACAACACGCCCCTGCACATCGGTCTATGCTTCTCCATGAGCAATTTGTAACGTAACCGGTCAGTGTTCTGCCACACGGTCCGTATTCACCTGCTCTCTCACTACATGATTCCTTTTTCTTTCCCCTTTTGAAAGAAAAGCTACTTGTGCGTACATTTCATTCTGCCTAAGGGCATCATTACTGCCACAAGAAAAGCCGCATTGAATTTTTTCTGCCACCATCTTTGAGCAGTGCTTCCAGCAGCAGCTATACCAACATTGACGGACCTGTTAGGCAGCCACCGGCGACAATACTGATGAAAGAGATACGTATACTTGTGGAAGTGGACGCTGTGTGCGTAGCAATTGGTAAAACTGCTGGATTCTGCTTTTGTCTATACTCCAGGCTCCAGTCTACGAATAATGTCAACCTCTGTGATCTAGGGGTACCTCTTGTTCTCGAAACCGCGGTTCTAACCCGGCGGAGGGTGATGGATTTTTTTCGGACGTAAAAGTCCTTAGCATCGCCTCCTTCGGAAGGGTAGTAAAGCCGGTGGTCTCGTGTCGTAGATTTACGGCAAGTATTAGAACTCATGCCGGATAAAGAGGCCTCAGAGCAAAATTTCCGGTCTTTAACAAAATATAGAATGGGACTCTAGGAACCACAGTATTTAAAGAGGGTCCATAAACAAGCTCAATTTAATTTAATTTATCACGAAATATTACTCTACTGCGTATGTTAAGTTCTTACGTAAAAACGACAATTCTATTTACTTAAATCTAATCGTGATACATATAAGCCGAAATCGTTTACGAATTAGGCAATGCACGTTTAGTTACACCCACAAAGGGAAACAACACGCCAATGTTTAAACCACAAGTAGAATTTGGTTATTCATGAGCTCATGCACACGAAAAAGATTTACGCATGTTCAAATACGGCTCGTGCACTACAGGAAACCTGAAACAGGTAAAATATAAGTATACAGTTATGAAAACGGTTAACACTATCACATAATGACTTAACAAAGACGGCATATTTTAATTAATTCTACGTATTTCTGCATTAAATATTCGTCTATCTCTTATAGTTTCGTAGTTATATAAAGCTCAGTGAAATTGGGAAAGATATTTACAAAAGAAATGAGATTGTGGATTTTATTTTATTCTTGGTAATATCTGAAATGATGTCATTTTAATAGAAATTGTTAAAGGTATTAGTTATAATATACGAGGTGGATACTGAAAACTTTTAGAATGCCATGTTTCTAAAAGAATGGACATTATTTATATTTGAAAGCTACTTTTTAATGTTTTGCGAGTCGATTGCCGTGTAGTTTGTTCAATTTGCTCTAATACATAGTTTGTGTTATCATCATTTAAAGTTTTTGTGTTCACCCAAAAATTTTACTACGGAACATTTCCAGGCTATGACTTTTGACGATATTAAATTATCATTAATGTCTAAACAATGTTAATGTTTGCTTAGAAATGCATTTAGCGAAGACGCCCCATCAAAGGTAATAATTTATAGCTGGTATAGCGAATTTAAAAGAGTTTCTTCATAGTGATAAATTTCGTGATGGACGCCTAAGAACTACTGCTACTGATGAAAATATTGCCGCTGTCGGACAATGCTTGCAGAAGATTGATGGACAACTGATGAATTTATTCGGGCGAGACTGGGCATTGGTATGAGAGAAATCCAAAACATTTTACATCAACAGTTAGACGAGACTAAATTTTGTTGTGATGGATTCCACATAAACTGACTCCCGAAAGAAACAACAACGCCTGATTGGTGAAGAAAAACTCTGGAAAAATTCCAAGACGGCACTTCAAATTTGATTGGGAATATCGTTACTGGTGATGAATCTCGATTTACTATTATTATCCTAAAAGGTCATTCGGCTCAGTAGATCTCTCCAGCAGAACCTAAGCCTACAAAATCGAATCCGCAGTGCTGGTAAGATCGTTGCTGTTTTTTTTTCTTCCAAAACTGGTCATATTACTACTACAGCATTGGAAAATATACATACTGTTACTAACAATTGGTACACTAATGTTCGTTTACCGCAAATCTTTGAAAAAAGTTCGTGAAAAACGCCCAAAAAGGAAAAATAATGTTACATCATGAGAATCCTCGTCAACCCTTTTGCATACAGCAAAAGCAACAACTGAGTATCTAGATGCCCTAAAGACCAGCACCATGGACCCTCCACCATACAGCCCTGACCTAGCACCTTGTGATTTCTTGTTTCAAAAATTAAAGATAAAATTCTTGGAGTCACTTTTGTCGTGAGATGAAGCAGTGGAACATTAAAAACCTGGTTTCTGAAGTGCCTCAGGAAAACTGGCATCCTTGCTTGAAGGACCGGTTTCATTGAATGCAAAAATGTATTTATGTAAAGGCAATATTTTGAAAAAAATAAAATCATTTAAATTTTTTAAAACTAACCCTTGCTTGATTTTCTAAAAAAATTTCAGTGTCGCCTTCGAGGTAAGGAAATTAAAGTAAAGTACGAAACATTTACCATATAAAGGTCTACTTAGGGAAAGATATTACTATTACAGCCTTAAAAGGCGCTTGATATAGTTATAATTTTTCTTATAATCCAATCTTCCACTTTTATGTTACGTTGCATGTAAGAAGACACATACGGACTGGGCTTTTTAACTCAAGGGAACTGAAAACGTTAATTTTGAGTGAAAAACGATAGATAGGTTTATAAAACTCAATATCACCATGGTAAACTTGATGAACGTCTTCACATAATATCAGAAATACTTACTTTTATCGCTCAGTTTCCAGCGAATCAAAACTTCAGTGGAAGACACTTCAACATCTAGGATCTTCCTTTTCAGTAGCAGCTGGCACACCGGAAGCTGTTTTTGTCTCGAAGGAAGTGGGGTCCTCCTCAACATCTTCTGGGAGCATTCTGTTGGAAAATGTAAAAAGATTACGGTCCCCCTTCAGAAAACGAAAGCAGCTCAGTCAGTGAGCACAACTTGCGAACTTGAAGAAATGCCTGAGAACCGGAAGGAGAAAGTTAAACGGATTACTTTAAGTGATGAGAAGGTTGAATTCAATCTATATTAAGTTTGTTGCCATTTATCATATTATATTTATTATATTTTTAATTCCTCTACAACTTTCTGTGAAAGAAGGTGAGTATTGTCTTCCACCTAACAATTGTGTATCGAGATTGTATTGCAAACACACCTACGAGACACCTTTAACCACCCAAAAGCATATTTAGTTAAACGTCCTGTGGACCTGCGTCTTTCCCGGCGTGTCTGCCTGTGAACAGCATAACTCAAGAACGAAAAGTCGGATAAATACAGGTTCTGTACATGAGTAAGACACTGTTTAAGCAGACCAAACAGACCTATTCAAACACGAGAAAAGATAACAGCAGAAGTTCAGGTTATATTATTATTATTATTATTATTATTATTATTATTATTATTATTTACTTTATTTTCTTAAAAACGGCTCCTAGGACTGATTAGAGTATAAAATATATGAAATACTAATGTAAAAACTAAAATTTATGTCTTGAATCTTCTGTAAATAGCTTGCAAAGTCGATTCATACTGATTGAAGTTAGTGTAATGTTGTATCGCTGGGGGAATCCTAATAGGCAGACATAACCTTACTGTAGAAAAAGTGTAGAGGTGATTAAGGTACACAGTTTGACTGAAATATTTTTTCATGGCGTTAGTTGCTTTCAAAGCCTTCCATGCTGCAGAATTGCACTTATCCAAGTGTAACAGCGCTGATTGACATGCTTATAAGTATGCGTGTCTTCACATTTCTTTTAATCGGAAACATTTACTAAACATTTAAATGTTTAAATGTATTTAAATGCCGGTTACATGCATCTCAGTACCTATTGCTTACTATATATAGTGAATAACGTAAAATGTATAGAAAAATTGCTTTTAAATGACTTTCGTAATGTACATAGCTGTTAAAATATCTGAATTCTTCATGGTTAGAGAAACCGAGCTATGGATACCTCGTTACGTATGAGGTAGCATTCGGGAGGTGCGGCGTTCGATTTCTGTTCTGATGTTGGATTTTTTCATGGCTTTCCCTGGTTGGTGGTCGAATGTTTGGGTTGCAAATTTACCACCTCCCATTTCCTGTCATTTCGTTTCCTTATGTTTTAGGGTCGAACGATCAGGCGAGTAGACGGTGGGCGAGGCGTGTGCCGGTGGAATTCGCTATGCGTACTGTCTGGCCTGGCGTTTGGTGTGTGACGGGCCTCAGATAGATCTCTGCGTGGGGTAGGCCTGTTGGAGATTCCGCCGGCGTCGGAATATAATATTGGGACGTTAGGGACGTAAGGAATCCCGTCTGAGTCCAAGCCTGTCACCCGGAACTGGATTCTCCCTATGTCCTTCGCTTAATCCGTTCCTCCGGAAGTTTTCAGAAACACAATAAGCGTGTGAGCTGAATTACCGAAATTCTCCTCCGTTTACCGATAAACATGATTAGAGAAAGCCATATGAATGCACCCCATCATATTGATATATATATATAGCTCACAGCCCACCTACGTGATATACGGAGTGCGTCCGCGTCAGTTCAGAGGTCTGAATTTGAATCTCGATTGGCGTGGTTTGTCTGAATAAGGACTTTTCTCTTCAGGGTGTTTCATAATCTTCAGAATACAAATGTAAGATAACAGGTTCTATAGATTTCGGGATTATTTGAGCATCGTTTCATCCATTGCGTTAATTCACCGACCAAGACAAATTTAAAAAAGTGTTTAAAGAAAAGAGAGCAGAAACAGGGCATTTGTTACCAGGAACTCAGCAGTGATTAGTTGTCAGCCAGTTAATGATGTCATATATGTAGTTCTATAGAACACTATAAAGAAGCCTTGTCCAGGCAATTCCTTATCAACAAGGCAAAAGAATAGTTCAGGGAATACACCCTTGGTGCCGAGTCTTAGCATCGCTACTTTATTAGCATGTTTAGATAACTATTACAATTCTTAACTGTGTCCAGGAAACCTGGTTCAATAAAACCATTCTTGGATAATGCACTCACCTGGTTCTTTTGAGATGTAATAATTCCCGAGAATTTTAATCTCTCCAACACACAGAACTGTACTTACTCAGGATCCTGAAAATTTAAAACAGCCTTTATCAGACCTGATGATCTCGTCAAAGAGTCTGGTTAGCCATTCATTATTTCTCAGGTGTTCTGTAAGCCCATCAGAAGAGAAAGTCAGAGATTTGAAGGGCATGGCTTCAACTTCAATTTAGGCATTGAAAGGAAGTTCTTGGTATAGATAGCATTTGAGACGAAATCGCAAGGAATTTTAGGACTACTCATCAATGCTAGAGCGACCTTCCTCTAGCTTTCCACTGTCAAAGAAGTCCTAGGACATCCTCATATAGCTTTATTAGCCACTGACTGACTGTATCTTAGGTACGAAAAGTGCCAGAAGTATTGGTGGATTCGTATACCTCCTGCAATTCAGATTTTCAATACTGTTTCTCCTATTCTAACTCAAATTTTCTGTTATGTATTCCTTTAACTTCTCGGATAGTTTCTTTTGCACTCTAATCACTAAATTGCGCACTTAAATTTTTCAAATTTGATTTTTATTTCCAATTTCCAGGTTGTTTTACACAAGGTAAAATGTTTACTTTTGTATTAATACCGTTTTATTTAAATTACAACACAGTTAAGCGTGCGTTTTTAACTTTCGTAATAAATATCAATAAATATCCCCATTCTTGTCAATACCTGTAGAGGAGATATAATTTTTATTCATACTTTTGGGCTTCCTTATATTTATTTGTAACTGAGAAATTGCATTAGGCAGTTCAGAAAGGAATTAACTTTCATACACCGTTGAAGGAAATAATATTTCACTTTAATCGCTTGCGTTTGATTTTGATTAATGTACATTTCAGCAGTTAATTATAAAATACAATGCTATTATAAACACTTACATCTACATTGTAAGTAAAATAAGGTTAAGTAAACAGCAGAAAAGAGGGGCACATTCAGTAAGTGCAAAGAAAAAAAATATAAACCAATGCATTACAACCGGGAAATAAATTGCATAACTTTAATATCAGTGGTAATACTATTATATTAATTAACTATATCTCCAAGATCAAATCTTTATATCTTCCCTGGATTATTTGAATCACATAAATTTCATAATACATAATACAAATCGGGATGGCTCATGTGGTAACATTTTAGGCTCGTATTTGGGAGTTCCTGGGATAAAAATCCGTTGTGATCGACTATTATGACTGGGGCTTTATGGTGATGTTTCTTCGCCGCCATAAATGATGCTGACCCTTTCATTTAATTTTCCTCTCCATTTTTCAGGACTGGGTGTAGTAGAAGGTAGGGCGGTGGTATACACGTACAGCGTATGCAGTGAATGTGCTTTTAGGAGACAATTGTTTCCACCATGGCATAGGAATCTTCTACCTGAATCTGTGCCAATGGGAGGTGGAATCGAAGGGACACTTTTCCGGGCGTTAGGACTCCATAGGCATGTACCTACCGCTATGCCTAAGTGATTACGATTAGACGTATGGATGTCTATGACATTTATTGCCGTTATTAGTCCACAACAAAGCAGTCACACGCTATGATGTCACATTCTGTGGTAGGTAGTTGAGGCAGTTTTTTTATCGCTTAAATGATATCAGTCGAATTATATAATATACAAAAATAACAGCCCGCTTCAAAGCAATATGTGTATAATATAATATATAAAGTGTATATTACAGTCATTGTATTATGTTTATGTTATTATGTACATGTATAAAAATGTTATGTGAATGTATTACATAGTTTAACAATGTATGGGGCTGTAAGAATAGAAGCAAGCTGCTTTTCGTAGCAAACAAAATTACAACGTAGAAGACGAAAGTTGCTAACAATAAGGTAACCTTGAGACAACAATAAATTAGGAAGTTTAAAAAAGGCTACTAATAGTTCTTGGAACAATAATAATGTAATATTTAAAACAGTTTATAAATAACCAATCAAAAACTATAAAAGCTAAAAGTTAAATAAAGGTATTTTATTGGAGTAGGCTTGGCCAATCAGAAACTAGAAATAGAGAAAATGTAGAACTTCAAGCGCTAGACACTACAAGAAAGCAGTTCGGTTCGGTATGGGTCCAGTGTGAAACTTGAAAATTCATTGTGGTGAGAATAATAAAAGGTTTACCTGTTAAAAAGTGTAATTAAGAATAATCTCACATCTCTATATTAGGATACATCAGTGAAGTGTCATTTAATTGTGTGAAGGATTAATAAAAAAAGTTAAATACAATTAACATTTGTAAGCCTTGTTCTTTAACCGTACCAGCCCTGCAAAGAGATACGTGCTCTACAAAATTCTGCTAACGAAGCCGATGCATACATACATAAATAAATAAACATTAAAGTAAAAAGTTGATTCTTAACCGTGGGGCGAAGGCCACCGCAAACTTTGTACCGTACGTGGGGCGAACACTCCTAGAAACAATGTTCCGCAAATTGGCATCCATTACGTGCGTGGTCTAAAACAGCTTCAAATTGGTGCCTAAACGTGGTGCAACCGCAATAATAAAACTCCCGCATAGTAGATTAAATAAGAGTCCTGTCTCAACTTAATTAGAAATGTCTTTAAGATCATAATTCATTTGTACTATGAAAATAATTTGAGCCAAAAGTACGTGTAAAATTAAATTACTTTCCGGGCTTGTAGGCTGTGGTCGAACAATAAAACTGCTAAAACTTGGCATGTCATCCTGCACAGCTGAGGACGCAACGTCAAGTTTTAACAATATAAACATGTAATAGGCCAACAAGCCCGGAAAACATGTTATATTTTACTAAGGATACCCGCCATGAAAACCTAGTCATTTTTTAAAAATATTAGTTTGTGTGTTACAAATCTTACCTGTTACTAACATTACAAACATGTTGTGTTACAAACATTACCTCCTACCTTTCTCGTGGAAATTAGAGTGTTTGTAGGTTGCGTAAGTGGTATTTATTAGAGTCGGATTCACTTGAGGAGTGGCACTTCCTCAAGACTTCCATTGCTTTACGGTCTCGTGACGGTCAAGGGCAGACATCATTCATTTGAAAACTACTGTAAACTTACCCCCAGTTCTGAAATCTTCCTCGATCTTTAACCTATGCCCTGTAATAACGCTTTAAATTGCTGTTTTTACAGTTTCATTCTTAATGCACACAAGAGACGTGTGTAGCACCGTGCTGAATCTAAGCATAAAAAATATAACACTCCTAATTAACTAAAAGGCACCGTATTCCTGGAAAGCATAAATGTAAGAGCAGTAATTAAGGCTTTCAATATACTAAATGAAGCTTTTACTCTAAATTGAATTAGTTTCGTGTTTTTGTTCTAAGTATTCCAGAACTGTATGGCATTATATAGTGTAGCTTAATGACTGCATAATGATTTAGAAAAAGATTGTAAACCTATGTTTATGACAGTAATTCTAGACATTAATCTTCGCCTTCTGTGCTTACGCTCACACCAGCTGAGCTATCTTAACCACAGGAAAAATAAAACCTTCTCCCATCTGTTTTCTAAATACACAATAGAAAGTACCGGCATGAAACTTTCGGAGGTCTTTAATTCCAATCTCTGCTATGAGCGTATGTAAATAACCTTTAAAATCTGATTCTTCCGTCAAATGTTCGTCTACTAAGTACTACTACTAACCACCACCACCACCACCACCATCACTACTTCTAAGTATATGGCACGACAGCCATGTAGGTTCAAACTCTACAAACACGACAGTCGGCCTCAATTCCACATACCTACGCGCGGCAGAGGCGGGTGATCATGCTTTGTGTTTAAGGGCGCTTAACTGCTAGCTCATTAGTGCCCTACAGAGGCGAGTGATCATACAACCGGTACTGATAGATAATGTAGCCAGCATCACGCTTACCCCAGTTACAATTTTGGTTTACGTTAATCGCAGTTCTTTAATAATCGTAGCTCTCACCAGTCCTATAACTTGGCCAGAAAATCCGCACTCATGTGTGGGTTCGAACATCAATGCATACCATATCTGGGATTCGAGTACCGCGCTCCTATTGAACGCCATTACACAGGTCTGGCATGGAGGTAAAAATAGGCACAATTTCTCTAATACTGTAGTTTAATTTATATTTTAATTGAGAATTTAAATTGTCTGTTATTCAAAGTATCTAAGTCACAATTACATAAAACCCTATCACTTGGTGTAGTATGAAATTTATTGTCAAATTAATCTCCTTTGAATATGGGTTGCTGTTTTAGAATGTAAAACACGTTTTCATTTATAATGCCTTTATTTTCATATAAAATGTTTACGTTCTTTATTAAATTAATACTTATAATACATTTCACTCATAATTTCATTTATAAATCCTTTAAGTGAAATTAATTGTTAATTTGTTTAGCTGCAGCATAATATTCTATACATATGAGTATGTAAAAGTTTTTCGGTTCCTCTAAGTGTGATTACTACATCCATGATGTTCTACGTGGGAAGTGGAATGTCTTCCAGGTGTCGACGAAAAGTCAAGGTATGCTTCCACGTACTCTCGCCATTAATCCTATCACTTCTGTCTGCTGCATACGGTATTTGGGTTTATAGTACAGTAAATTGCATTCGTATATTTTTCTTTTTCCTGGTTCACTCTTACAGGTTGACCAGTATGGCGTTCAGACAGGAGTGTTGTATATATAATATATCCTTACAGCTGTTGTTTTCGAAAGCAATCTGTCTATTCTGCGTGAGTTTTCATTAACTGCTAGTCCATGGACCACTTTGTATGGATGAATTATTTATTCCTTAGCTCTTTTATGATATATGATCTAATGGCGTGGTATAATGTGTTTCTCAGAAGTTCTCGAGGACGACAAGATCCCAGGAAATGCGTAAGCGTTTCTTTCTCTCCGTGGCAATCCCTACAGAGGTGGTTGTCCAGTAACTTGCCCGATACACAACGTATAGCATCAACATAGCCTGTCATTTTACCGCCTCTCTTCACTCGCTACTCGATAATCCTATATGATTTCTCATCCAAGAGTTTGCTGTGTATACTCATTATAAAGTTCCACTCTCATTCCCATTTGAGGCGGTGAAGACCATGTGATGAGTTCATGTTCTCTTATCCTTTGACGAACTTCTTTTTTTCATCATAAAGACCATTTTTATGATCGGTGATTATTTTTGATATCTATGTCTATCATTTCAAGTATTATGCACTTTCTATACAACGATATATAGAAGCTAAAGTAAGCGGATTGTTAGATTTTTATGAGTATGTTAGACATTGATACATTGAGGATAAAGTTGAAAAGTTCCAGACCTGTGCGACGCAGTATACTATACTGTCTAGTGTATCGACTGCGAGCTGTGGGATCTCTTAGTTGCGCTTTTAATCATTTTATCAGTATCAGACAAAATATTTTGCGGAATCTTCATAATATATTATAACCACAAGTTTGGAATGGATAAATTAGACTGGGACACACGTAGGTGTACAGGACTGTGAATTTCTGGCCTTCCTTGAGTAGGGGTATGAAGTTAGTAGTTATATTTTTTTATGGAGGTTAATCAAAACTGCTCTTTCATCAAAAACGACTGTGTATTTAAAGGTGGTACCGAAATAACGAATATGATCGTTTGTTATTGTATCTGCTATAAATTCGTCTTCTATTGCGAGAGAACCTTGTTTTGGGGGCACGAGTCATTCATATCCCTATGCACTTCTTAGGGTTATCATTCACACCAAGTTCCTGGAATCTTCTATTAGCGTATAGTGAGTTCAATAACTGTTTCTTTATTTTTTCCAATAATGACTGTACTGCCTGCAAAGTCCATGATAGTTACAGGTGGTTGCTCTGATATTATAAGTTTCCATATCGGAGGGAAAGCCTCTATTCGTCTAATTCATCTAATATATGGTCCACACTCAGGTTATAAAGAGTTGATGACAATGGGGCTCCTTATCCTCCGTGTTGTAGTGGTTACCATGCTTCTCTAGTCCTCGAGGTCGCGGGTTCAAGCCTAAAATAGAATGGGACGTTAAGGACCACAGCAGTTAAAGAGCGTCCATAAATAATACTCAACTTAATTTTCTTGCATAACGCCTCCCTCTATAGGAATGGGCTTTGTTCTACCCTATATTGTTTTGATCTGATTGTTGTTTCTAATCTGCAAGTTAAAAATTATAATTGTAACTTTTGCGCGTATTTCATCAGATTTGAGAGTTATGGGAAGGTGATTGCGACCTTTATTATGGAATGCCCGTTGAATAACTACAAATATTGTCTTGTCTTCCTTTCTGCGCTTCGCCGACTTTAATATTCCATCCCAAATAGGAGTGTTCATAATAGTCCGTGGAGTTAAGCGGAAACCTTCTTGATATGTATTAAAACATTTGTGTTCCCGAAGACGGCTATCAAATGTGTTCTCAATGACTCTTCTTATTATTGGGGAAATAGTTATCGGCCGCCAGTTGGAGATGAGGACAGGATCGCCATTTTATAAAGAAATGTTCTAGCGTATTGAAGACATTTGGGAACGTTCCCGCTTTCTAACATTTCGGTGGGTATTTTTGCGATTACTGCATGCAAGTATATCATCATTTTTATGGCTCTCATCCGAACGCGGTCTGGGCCTGGAGCAGTATCTACTGCAATATTAGAGGTGACGGTGGTAGTTTTATTCTTTCATTGCGGTAGTGTTGAATGTATCTTTGGCTTGAATACTATTGGTATAATTAATTACAGAGGAGTAAGAATTCCTTTCAATTGAGTTTTCATGAGAAGATATCGAAACATAAATTGTATATGCCATTAAGATAAATTCTACACTGATTATACTCTATTTCCAATATACATATTACAGCCTTTCTTCTTTGATTATAAAACTTGTATTGAATAAGCTCATAATGTATTTATTTCGAAATTTTTTCACGCGCTCTTTTATCTCTCTTTGAGGAGTCGATGAGCGATTGTGGTGTTTATCACTGGAAGCGAGACAACCATTACGTCTAGCGTCATAATATTCAGTAACTGGGTGTTTTGGGCCTCGATTTGGTTAAGGAAATTGAACATAAATACCTTAAAATTATTCACAAGTGGATCAAACTCGTGGTTTCGGTAGCGTTTTCAAATTTGAGCTTCCAGTCATGAATTTTCCTTTGGTAAATCAACATTAAAAATTTTGAATCACGTTCATTTATATTAGTATAAGTATTTTATTTTCGGCTTTATTTACGGTTTTATTATTAAACAAATATGTCCAAAGTAATTTCTGGCGTTGTTTGTCGGGATGGGAACAACTGATACGAATACTAATACCTCTCCCACTACGGAAATATTTGTCACAAAATTGACATTGTGTTTGGGAGGCGTCTTGAGTTGTCTCGAGTTGTAATGTTTTCTGAAGAATTTACATAATCTGTTGCTTTCTCTGGTGAGGATGCATTATAATATTGATTATAGCATTGGTGTTTACGTTATCTTCAATAATGGTTGAATCTTGCGAAGTGTTATAGCTTCTTACTACATGGATATGAATTCCTCGTTTGGTAAATTTAATTCCACACAAAAGGAAGTTATCAAATTCTATTAAGTTATTACATATTGCGGATGTTTAATCCTTAATGTTATCAGTCATATACATATATTAATTGAAATTCACAATGACAAAGTTAGTCCTATAAAAATTAATTTAATTTAAGTAACTTACGTTTTAATCACAGCATGGAACTGCAACCCTACTGTATATGAACTTTGATAAAGAATGAAGTTATACCACAGTATAGTATTGTGTGTGTTCAAATAAGGTAACGATCTTAAGGATTATATTCATCATTAAAGTGGTTTAACTGCACTAATGCATCATAGGTTATCAAACGAAAATGGTAACTATGTAAACAAACAACGGTCTTCCGCTGGAATCACAGTACTAAAGCGAAATATGCATGATCGACACGAAATCCTGCTTCAATAAAAATTTCACAAATAAATATTATTTTTGACAGGTAAACCACCTGGTATAGGAAATAAAAGTCTATATTTTATACTCGAAATAAAAATTTGCAGACGATACCATAGCGTATGACTCCATAGAACACCACATAATAAAAGTGATCTGCAAAATGGTTTTTCATAACGGTATTCTTATAAACACAATATCCCAAAATAAAGCTTACAAATGGTGTCCAGACATAAAGTATTGTTCTTATTTTAGCTATCCCCGAAACCTTAATTGGAGAAGTACATTAGACGTTTTACTACCTATACCATAACAATCACATTCTTGTACTTCAGGATTTAGGCGTCTATACCCATTTACATTTGCTGGGGTAGCACTCGTCTTCGTACATTCTATTATAATCCGCAGTTGGTTATTCTAGTTGACCATGTGGCGATTTTCTTGAAAATATTCCTGTCGAATTTCCAAGAAAGACATCTATCTACCAAGTGTGGTATTTAAGTGGCCTTTTGTTTCTGCGTTATGCTGTTCACACACACACACACATACACCGACCTCAAAAGTGGCCGCGAAACATGTTTTCTAGTGAAATCTCGATATCGAATTTTTGGGTGGAATACAACACTTCCTCTACCTACTATAGCTCGATGCTGTAGAGGGTAAAAATATAGGTAATTTCAAAGAGAGAGTGAAACGGCGAAACCTGTAATGCAAACAACCCTGGTTTTAAACTTCCCCCTCCGTATTCCACTTGAAGTGCTTGGTAGTTTCAATAAAATTAAACACGAATAAACAATTATCTAAGCTGTAAAATTTTGAAATGAAAATTGTACGAGGCGTGTTTTTAAATTAAGTTCCGTTTTAATACTTTGCAGCTGCAGCGCTACAGTCGCGATTTTGAACATGCGCTATCACTTCCTCCATTTATTAGGAAGCCAGACGCAGCTGTGAGTGAACGTCACTTTGCGTTTTCCTATTGTTAGAGCATTTCAAAATGTTCAAAACAAACGAATGACCTACCTTCTGCGAAGTCATATCAAGGATTCGTTTTTTGAATGCGAGAATTGTTACGCCAGAAAACACTCATTGCCAATTGTGTAATGTTTATGGGAAAACAATAATGAGTGACAATTCCTGGTCACACACAGCCAAACGAACTCAAACTCAAGGTCTGATTGCATCATTTGGTTGGGAACTATAACCACCCTCCCTACAGTCCGGGTTTAGTACCAAGCGATTTTCATCTGCCTTCATCTAATAAAATTCCTTCGTGTAAAAAATTTCAACGACAATGATGTGAAACAATAAGTGCAGACTTCGCTTTCATCACAGGCGGCATCATTCTTTGACGAAAGCAGACAAAAAGTGGTTTCCCGTTATGATAAGTGCCTGAATAACAGCGGTGACTATATAGAGAAGTAATGTAAGGTTTAAGGTAATGAATGATAGTAAAGTATTTGAAAAATAATAGTCCGTTGTTTTTAAAAAAATTATCGGCACTTACTTTAAAAAAAACACCTCGTATATTAGGAATTGCGTGTGTTAACGTATATGCGTAATGTTGTGCAAGTTAGCTTTGAATTTTACTGAAGATTATCTAGTACTACAAAGTAAGGAATGAAAACTTCATCTAGCTTAAGATGTGGCGTATTAATAATTCGGGGAGTTTCAATCGCGCGTGCTAGCCGGCTTTTGGATCGGTGGACATCTCCCCTCACCTTTCGTATTTAATAATGTAGGAACCGCAAACAGTTGGAAAATAAATCTAGGAAGGTGTAAGTATATTTGAGTTATGGATTTTGTACAGTGAAAACCGCACGTCTTCCTCCACACCACGTTTCGATCCTCCACGCCAAGTGAGTATACGTCCTCTCAATGTACGTGCTGGGTACTAAAAGTTAATTTAATTTTTCATGTGAACCTTTAGGCCTCTACCCAGCATGTAACAATATCATAGTTATATACTTTGTAGAGCCGACCACCACTACTTCTACATTCACCGGTGTCATCAGCATCTACAAGGAACCTTATTGTGTCCTGTTTACAATATCCGCTTTGTTAGAATGAGCTATCAATAGGCAGTGCACGTCTGGCTGGCTACAAGGTGAATTGCTGTGGACAGAAGCCTAACAAATAAAATAAATAATGAAAAGTGATGTAGACAGTAATTGTGATGGTAAACACACATCCGTTTATGACATGAACATGAACGTTAGCTGTTGGCCAGCAACGCGATAACAAATGAGTTGTAAATATAATAAAGCCCAGTAATGTCATATAGCGCTGCATTAAAGCAAGCATTAATCGCTCTTCGTTTTATAGGTCGTCGTATCTTAGAGCAAAAATTTCCCACACGAACGGTATGAATTATGGAGTGTGCTCCTTTGGGCTGTTATCTTTTATTGAGTTTTCATGGCAGCTCTGAACACACATACACACACCAGGATTGTATGTAAGATTAATGTGCTGATTTGTTATAACCATTGTATGGGTCATTCGGTTAGCACAGTAGGTATAATCTTTGTTCTTTATATGGTTTAGTTTTCGCAGCTTTCCAAAGCAGTTTTATCGTCATATAGGGCTTTGTTGCTTTGTTCTATCATACGGGTGCAGCAGCAAGTGATTTAGTGTACAAAGTTTTAGTGATCCTTGCCTTTACTGAAATTGTAGTTTACAATAAGAGTCTGGTAAGGCAGTTAAATATATATTGAGTTTCAAAAAGCGGAACGAAGTCTAGTCTTTGTTCTGCATTGCATACTACTTCATATTTTTGCAAGTGTAATCTAATAAATGTATTAATTACAAGAAAAAGTTAACCTTATTTTCTTTTTTTCCCCAAAATATGTAACTGCTGACATTAAAAATAGTGTAATAGAACTTTCGGATTAAATTTTCGTTACTGTACCAATAATGAATGCAATGTTATTAATTCATTCAACCTAGATTATTAAATTTCATTTAAGAGTCTTCTTTAACATAGAATAAAACTGCAACATAAAGCATTTCGGATAATTTTAGTCTTCGGTGAATACCAATTTTAACCTATATAACTGATTATTCAGATGACAAAAAGAAAGATTTTTTATTTATTTAATGTTCTTATGTCTGTATGTTATCGTTTCGCTCAATAAATGCAAAATTGATTAGTACTTAACATACCTAATGTCCGAATTATAAAATTAGGGTACGGCAAATAAATGAACTTCCCCAAAGGGTAGAAAATAAGAAAATTGAACTTGCTTATTATTGATAGGGTTTTAAAAATACTGCCGTATAACAGTAGTTCATAAGCTTAATATCTATGAAAAGTTTTGTAATTTACAAACTTTTTTAAAGTTTAAAGTTCTTTAACCAGGTATATTACATAGGTGAATGAACGAAATGTTTGAAATGATGTTCAAATGTGCCGGGGTCCTTGGAGCTTAGAGTTACCCGACATTTGTCTTCTCAAGACAAGGGAAAACCCCGGAAGAAAGTCATTTAGATAATTCATCTAACCGAGATTCGAACTCGGAACCTCTTGAATGTGAGTGTAGGCACACCAGGGAGGTAGGCTACGGCATGTTCTTCAATGATTGAATTCTTAAGAAGTGTTGTCAACCTTTGGTTACCGCTATTTATGTGCGTGAACTAGTCACCTCGGCAAGCGTTATAGTTCCGATCGATTACCAAAAAGGACCTGACCCAAGTTTGTGTACTGGTTTTCGAAATATTACATAATTTAGTGTATTGTATAGAGAAGAAAAGAGTGACAGAGGGCCATGGAGGGAGTCAATAACAGAGAGAGGGCGAAAGTAAGAGAAAATGACAGTGAGAGAAGAAAGAGATAGTGTGGGAGAGGGAGACAAATGAGTAGGCAAGAAGATAGGAGAGAGTGGAAGAGTATGAAAAGGAGAGAGCACAAGTATGAGTGGGGAAAAGCGAGATAAAGTGGCACTTATTGTTTTTTAGTAGTGTTTAGCGTCCGTTCTTACTATGTATGGCACCAAACGTGGTGGGCACTGATGATACATGCAATTAAACGATAATTAGGAAAATAAATATGGAAAACAAACGTTTCTATCCTGAAATTATGAGGAATTATGGAAAACCAAGAAAAAAAAATTCAGTCAAGGAGGACGGTCCTGGTGGGTTTTCAATTTCGGACTTCCCGTTCATGAGTTCGTGCATTAATGATCTCGACCACTTGTGTAGATAGATAACAGTGCTTAACACCCGTTCTTACAGCATAATATCCGGCACCACAGACGGTAGACGCTGATGGCATATAGAAGGTAATTGTAATTGGGTAAGAAAATTTGGGAAAGAAGCTTTTCAGGCCTAAATTTAGGTACCTCCCCATCACTTGCCGGTTATACCTCCCCGGCACTTTCCAGTTAAAAAGATGTGAAAAATCTGTGAAAAGCCTAAGTTAGGGGACACCATTCTGGTGAGATTTGAACCTCGGACCTCCCGTTCACGTATCGTGACTTAACGACCTCGGCCACACGTATCGGTATGAGACGGAGAGAATGACAGAGAGAAGAATCTCTGCAATTAATATATATGGGAGTTCTGAAATTGTTGGACAAACTATGCCTTTAATGTGTGGTAAAAGACTTTAAATAGGTGAGAAGCGGTGCTAAGGCAAGGAACGGACGTTGGATTATTTTCGTCAGATGGACAGGAAGAATTCATCTCTTGTAATTGCGTGAGCCATTGACAAATATATAATGTCACTAACAATGTGAAGGGCAGTATAATGCAGAATTAATGAAAGTAAATAGTAGAGTTTAAGAAATGATGATAATAATAATTATTATTAATGTTATGCTGTAAGATAGGCATGTTTGGTTAGCAACTTTGAGTGTAGTAAAACTGCATGAGTTCTCAGGGGAACATGGAGGAACATTTCGAAAAACACAACTGTTCCAAAAGAAATATGTTTATACATCAGTTCCTTATTCGAAGTAAATACAAGTATCCTGAGTTTACAAAAACGGCAACAGCACTAAAAATGTACAACTTCAAATTATAGACTATATAAGTACATATATTTACTACTCGCCTAATCTATAAGACAGCTGGGAGAGGTATGTACAAATTCATAACACAAACTGGAAGATGCAGAAATATTTTTAAAAATATCTTGCCTACAGTGATAAAATATAAATGAAGTTGATAGTAAATTGCAGTTTATAAGACAGACTAAAAATAACATGCTTTTTGGCAATTTTCGCCGTTTATTCCCTCCTTAATTTAGTAAAAGACTCAGGCTTCAGTAGCCATTTCACAGATCACATGTTTACCGATATATACATCTAATACTGGAATATTTCAGACTTCGTTAGTTTTTACTTTAGACTACTAAGTAGTCTAAAGTGACGCAGAGGAAATATTGTTGTTCCACTCGAAAATGTTATGTCCAGATTTCACCGGAAATATATCTTTTGAGGCCACTTGAACCTAAAAATTTTTTTGATAACAAGGTACACGTGTGTGTGAACAGCATATCTCAAAAACGAAAGGTCCGTTAAATACCAAATTTCGTATTTAAGCTCAGCATCTTCCAAGGATGTCACTGAATATTTTCAGAAAATTCTCCCACCCCAGATTACCCTAACATGAAAAGTTTTCCAAAAAAAATTATTTTATGGAAATATTATTCGTAAAGGCGGCGCCAAGTGCTTAGATTGCTCGCCTCCCATCAAGGGTGGCCTGGGTTGCATCCCAGGAACCCGCATGTGGTATTTGTGGTAGACGAATCGACTTCTGGGCAAATTTTCTCCGGGTTCTCCGGTTTCCCCCGCCGTTCATTCCACTAGTTGCTGCATCATTACCTTTCCTTTCATACTATTCGTCTTCATTTCATACCATCTTCTTTCCTCACTCTCGTACCTGGCTACCGGCCGATCCCTCGTTCCAGATTCATTATTCCCTGATATGTTCTGTGCTCCTCTACCGGTCTTTGACCCTAGGCAGGCTGTAAGTGCTAGGGTGTGTAAGCCCTACATACCAGGAGGGTAAGTCGACTAGGTGAGTGCTATTCTTAAAATACTATATTTATATTCATAACATATTCATAACAAATGAAAATGAGTTTTCTGGGAATATTCTCTGAAGTCCTCTTCATTCTGAATGGCCTTTACATAGCTGGTAAATCAGAAAATATTTTACACAAAAAATGTAGATATCGTTAAAACACAGAATTTATGTCAAATATTCGAGATATTCCTTGTAATTGGTTTGAATTTTCAAATACTTTTATCAATACTTTTTTTCCCTTGGGCATGCAAAGACAGTGGAAATTCAAAGTTATCACATAGCGACCCGCTCTTAAAAACTTTTCCTGTCTCTTAAAGCCTAGTATTCCTCCTCTGCCCACTAAAAGGAGATATGCAATAAGAGGATAAGCGTTTATAAAAGTAGTTTGTACAAGAGTGAGCAGAGATTCATGTGAGCGCAACATCAGATTATTTAAGATAGTGTTTAATGCCCGTTCTTACTACAAACGTCACCATGGGAGATAATGGTATGATAATTGCAAAAAGAGCTAGACTACAACTTCGGCATTTTACAATTTTTGGTACTGAGGAAAGCCTGAAAAATGCCTGCAACCCGATAGGACAGTCCAGTGAGATTTGTAAACCCACCTCTCACTTAAATGACAGTGCCTTAACGATCTCGGCCATCCGTGTAGATAAATTCTGTCAGAACATTACCTAACAACACAAAGGTCAAATTACAAATAATAACACAGCTTAATTGCATAACTTGCATAACTTAATTCTTAAACCTTCTACAACCAATTTCCAGAAAAAGAGCAGCACAACATTCTGATCTATTAGTAACTAATGAACGCTGCAGTGTTTTTCTTTCACAGTGTGGCTACCACACGACGGATCGCCGCCCACCGCTAAAGCTCGGACTACCGCCGTAAAAATTATACTATCCGCGCAACCGCCTCCGTTCTCATATTTATAGTTACGATTACAATGATAATAATCAAGTATCTTGTTATAAGAAGGTTGGAAGTGTTTCTCTTTCCTATCCACATATTTTTGACATCCCTTTAGGAAATTTTTATTTACATCGAGAATTCAACATCTGAAATTTAAAGAATTTCTCACCTGATGTTCTATTTTAATTCTTCCGATATATGGGGTTTGTTGTATACACTTTATTTTCCACTTGATTATCAGAGTCGGGTAAATTTGTGTAATTAGATTTTGCGAAATGTCAATGCTAGAATAATTGACCCATGCTTAACATTCTTCTCTGTCGAGGCATGTTCCATTTACATTGTTATGTTTCGTTGTAAAATAATAGATACTCAGAAATCTCTGATAAATTTTACATACGATATTCCCTTGCATGCGAGAAAATTGGTGCATGCGTGTGTTATGCAGTAAACGCATACAAAATAATAAGATCCATATTTTCTGAACAAATCATAAATACAAAGAGATACAGGAATGACAAAGACCGTATTTGAGTAGCTGACCGACTTTGAATGTTAGTCTGGGTATTTTCAACAAGACTGCTGCTAGCGCGCATACAGCTGTTAGAGTCATTAAGTTTTATTCAGGAACATTTTGAAGATAAAGTAATTAATAAGAAATTGTGGTCCTCAAGATACACTGATTTAACTGTATGCGATTTTCATCTATGGGAGAACTATAAAAATAAAGCTTATGCAACAACCCCTATACACAAGAAGAAGTAAAAGAAAAATAAGGGGAAAAAAAGCATTAGGCAAGAAGCTGATTCAGATTTAGATATTTTAATTCTGGAGTGTAGATGAAAATTTTCTGAGACGATGCCAGAAATGTGTGAATGAAGAACAACATTTCCATAATATTTTATGATAAAGTAAGTTCTTATTATCATTGTAATTGTAACTGTAGATATGAGAACGTGAAGCGGTTGAGTGAGTATTTTAACTATTTTGGCAAGTCCGAGCTGCACGGACCGGTGCGCAGTCGCCTTGTAGTGGCCGTAGAGTGGAAGAAAACCAGTATTTCTACCTGCATCCTCAAAACATAGTCTAATATGTAATAAAAATAATGTAATTTCTTCGCTGTGTGAAAAAATAATCATTTTTGCAACTTGTAGATGAAGTGGAATTACCAGTTGAAATATTTTCATCATTAGCGTAGCCTGAGTTGAAATTTCCACGAGTATAAAAGCATTCCACGTTCCAGAAGCTCGTGCATGATTTTATTTGTAAACCATAATAAAACTTTACACTGAAAATGAAAACTTTACACTTTTAAGGTAATGCATTACTGTCTTTAGCTGCTTTACAAATACTGATTTGATATCTATATTGTTTCATTGCATTTGCTTTTTTTAAATTTTACCTATTTGCTTCACGTTTATTTATCACGGGGAATATTATGGATTATTCAGGTGTATTTAAAGTTTCACTATCTTCAACGATTTCAGAAAATTAATTTTCGTTACTGTCTTTTATATTTTCTTCTCTGGTTTCCAGGTTCCGTACAATAGTAACGAAAGAACTAATGTGTCTTACCATTTAAGCTTTGTTTCTATTATTATTAATTGTTATTTTTTGTTATTTTTCTTTATTTATAGTCGCTTTGACTACTAGATCATATCGTGACTTTTATCCATATACCAGGTGTCCCAATCGCGCCGAATTCCTGTGTGCAGATATCCCTTCATGCGTCAAAAGAATTACAGAACTCAATGGAGTAGCTCCAAGTAAACACAGGTCAGTAGAGAACTGGCGCTTAACGTGAGTGACCTTTCTTCTACTCCTCTTGCTTATCAGCGAAGACATAGCGGATCGCGCTCATTGAGAGGCAGTTCCCAGGCTTGTTCCTGTCCGTGACGATAGACAAGAACACTGTAAACTGGCCGAAATGATCTTCCATTTCAGTTACACAGGCTTTGTTTTTAAGGAAATAAACTCACTTTTTAGACTGACAAATAATTAAAATGACCTTATTTGACGTATTAGTATGCGCCCATAGCTATTTTTTGTGCTTACGGTGTTCTTGTTTAAAATTACGGATTATACGTATTGTAGAGTTAAATCACAACATTAAAGCGCTGTAACGAAAACCATGGGACATGAGAAAACGCAGTGCTTCACTGCAATTTGTTCACGTATTATTATTATTATTATTATTATTATTATTATTGTTGTTGTTTATCATTGTTACAATCATCATTATAACATTACTGTTATTCCGACTTCGCGTATAGAACAGATGTTCGAAATTTTGCCTCTGTTAATAGATACAATGTTCTAACCGTCTCCACATGTCCATATGTACGTTTCTGAGAATTCGTGTGTGACAGATGCACATTCTTTGACGATCCTTTGACATAGGACCTCTCTATTGAGGAGATCCTTTTGAAACACAATATTATTAATGTGGTTACAAAGGAAAAATTCAATGGATTAGATCAGGACATCTTGGTGGCCAAGATAAGGAGCCAAGTCGACCGACCCAATCCAGGGTAGTCTTAATTCAAATGGGCCCTAATAGATTCGTAATGGTGAGGTGGTGCACCATCGTGTTGGAACCAGTGCTGTACCACCAGTCGTACAAACGGAACTTCATTAGGAAAATCCTGCTGCTCATTTGCTGGAAGTCAGGCTAGGAGAAAGACAGGTACAATAATATTGTCCCCAAAAATACCACACCAGACGTTTAAGCAGCAACGGTTTTGTATGTGAGCATCTCCAAACCAGTGAGGATTGTGAGGGATCCAGTAGTGCATGTTAGTAGTGCCAGTGGCATCGTTGCTGAAATAATATGCATCGTTCCAGAGAGCATTTTTAAGAGCGTCAGGGGTGTCCAAAATTATTTACTTTACCCTCGTAGAATAATCAACCCCATGGGCAAAATCATTGCCGTAGAGTTGCACGCATGCCTCACTATTAACCAACTTACTCGACCTGGTAGAGATTCTACAAATGATAATTGTATTGATGATTTGCCTAACTTTCTAGATATTGATAAATGTTCACCTTCTGTCAATGACCGTGCCATTTATGCAAACTTTAGTATTGGTGTATATGATAATGTGTGTTTAGACCAATACGTTTTATTACTGACTATGTTTCTTGTTATATGTCTCTATTGAGCAATTGTAATTGGCTAAGTGTGTACAGTATTAAAAATTCAAATGACATGACTAATTAGTTTATGTCTGTCCTGTTAGACGTAATAAATGGGGCCTTTCCTTTGAAAGTATGCAACTTAAGTTATGATAAAAGGTCAAAAAATAAAATATGGTATACTAGATGAATTTATGATTATAGAATGAAATTTAAACTTTTATTAAAGAAATTTTTTCTGCAAAGTTAGTTTTGGAGATATTGCACAGTCTCAACTTAAATGGTCCAACCTGTATATTATGAGATGAAATATTAACTGCATATCGCCTGTCTCCCTACATAGGAGACTGTCCATGAGTTGACCTTAGTTCTACGCAGAAGCATATGAAATTTTTCCAGGCTGATGAGCATGGAAATGTTTTTGGGGAAACAAGTAATTGTGTTTTACCGAGAATGCTACTCCTTTGGTTTAACTCACACTTCCGTACTTTTATATAAATAATACAAGACAGGAATATGTCTGAAGTAAAATCATTCTGTGTTAATATACTGCCCTTTTTTGTTCCTTATTTTCTCTCATTTAAGTTCCGTTCAAATTTGAGGTTGGGGGCAACATGGTGGACGGTGGTGTGCGGTGTCTGCAGAATGTATGCTCCGGTATCGATATATCCGATGTGCCCCTGTTCCTGTAGATAGGCGTACAGTCGAGCGCATGGAATCATGCCAATATAATGCGCAATAGTTTATGTTGGTAAGGAAATACTAAATCCTCACCTTCTCCCATGTTCACACCCTTTTACATGGTTTTAACACTCCATTTAATTTTTGTCTTACTTTCCCCATTTGTTTTGCTCCTGTATTCATAGATTACTGTTTGAGTACCACACTTTTAACATAAAAAAACTGATGTGCTGCACTCACATGACTTTGTCTACTCTCATACAAACTATTTTTACAAACGCTTATTGTCAATATACTTCATGTTAATCTTACCGCTAATTCTCTTGTAGGTGAAGGGGGAATATGGTAGGCTTTAAGCGATGTCAAGTCTTTTAAGAGCTGGTTGCTATGTGGAACATTCCATTGTCTTTGCATATCCAGGACATAAAAAAATTAAATAACGAATTTCCATTTGAGAAAAAGTATAAGTATTGAAAAATTCAAACAAATAACAAGGAATATCTCGGAAACTGTCACTCCACAAAAAAATGTATGTGACATAAATTGTGTGTATTGACGAGATCTACATTTTTTGTTCAGCAAAATTTTGTCTATCTCTTACGCTTTACCAGTTACGCAAAAGTAATTCTGAATGAAGAGGACTTCCATAAAACTCAAGAGATACATTTCATATGCCATGAAAGCATCTTTAGCATATAATATTTTAATAAAATCGTTAGAGCCATTTTTTAAAAAATCAATGTTTTCGAAAAATGTTAAATGTAATGGGTAGTCTGACGTAGGAGATTTTGTTGAAATATCTCTGAAAGATACTGAAACTAAATTCCAAGTTTGGTATTTATTGGACTTTTCATTTTTGAGTTCTGCTGTTCACAGACACACACATGGAAATGTTTCCAAAATGCTTTGTTTGGATCAGGGGCTTCACAACATGCATTTCAGGTGAACCTTAGTATCGAATTTTTAGTGGAATGCAATACTTCCCCTACTTATTATACGCCATACAGAAAGTAAAAATACGAGACGAACTCATCCAGGGGCTAGTGTGTACCATCGTTGTAAAGCATGCCTCCCAGCCACTCAGGTGAAGTATATAAGTAATCTCTCTCTTTTGCCACTTACCTGGGTGTGGCCTATGTTCACAGCCAATGCGTGTGTGTCGGACTTGAATTCAAAGCAATAAAATTTTGGCTCACACGACTGGTATGGGCCACAGATAAAAAGGAGATTCTACCAACATAGAATAAAGAAAAACACTATAGCAAACCGAAAGCATCGGCCTACTTCCAAGCACTCGACTGTACGTCGGAGACGCTCCTGGAAACGCAGGGATGCTCAACGCTATCAAATATCGTTGCATCCTTGTCTCCTTTCTTCCTCTCGGAGGTTTATAGGTGCTATGTGCCTTGTGTTGGCCACAGTAGTAAAAACTCCTGTTCTTAATCCTTACCCACACTCAAATCTTTTAAGGTCGCAAAGGGGTTTTCGCAAAAGTGCATTATCTGATATTAACCACGCAGATAGATTTTATAGTTTCTCAACTTTAAGGAAGCACATTCCAATACTAAATAATTCAAATCGAAATTTCACCTGCCTAAAGTATGACATGGAAAAATGGTAATATATTTTTCTACCGTTCATGATCCTTTAATGATAATGTTAATAATAATAATAGTAGTAATAATACATAAATATTTCAGAGCTAGACAATGGGCAGTCATCCAACCGGAATGAGGAGGCGATGTAGTCGGAACTACCCCACCCCCTGGTTCACTTTCGTGTCCACAGACTGCTACCAAGCACGTTCCAACACACTGCACCACGATTCAGAAGCTCATTCCCTAATAAATATTAGTGTTTAGTATCTTTAATGCCTAATTATTAGCCAGAAGAATTTGTTCAATAATGCTGCAAATTTAGACTACTTTGCTTAGGACAGAAAGGTTGAATACTAGTTATATTTCACTTACTCCTCTTGAATAACATGAGATATACAGAATTGGTTCAATTTAATGTTGCATTTATGTGTGTATTATGCTATTAGCATATTTGTTATGTTATCATCGTGATTATTATGTTGTATCTATTATGGGATTGTGAATTAGTTGTTTATTAATCTATATTAGTATTCAGAAGTTGAACTTATTTATTTGAATAGCAAGCATGGCCCACCCAGTAAATATTTAGAAATAAAAGTTACCTCAGGTAAACATTTATGTTTGAATTGTTTAACTTTTCTCTTCTTTTCTCTCCTAAATGCAAGCCGGCATTTTTCTTTTTCCGTCAGTTAGGAAAATCATTAGTTAAATTCTTAGGTTTCACATTTAGCAATAATTCTATTGGAGTAAATCCAATAGTGGTATTAATAGTATTGTTTATGATTCCTTCAATATATACAGTGATCAATCCAAGAAGTAAGACCTCTGTGTTAGCGTTTTATTTAAGAATTTTATGCCACATGCTTGAGATTGACCTAGTTTTCCTGTGTTGTGCGTATATGGGTATCAGTTTAATTTTTCCGTGTCTGTGTTTGTTCTCTGTGTTTTTCTGTCTGCATCTTCCTTTTCCGTCATGATTTGATTCCTCTGCTCTCCAACGTTTGTTACTGTTGTATCCTTCTGGTATCGTATTCCTGCGTTTTCTCTGCTATGTTTTAGTCTCTTTTTATGATTCTTAAGTATCTTCGTTTACGTGCCTCTTTTCCCTCTCGATTTTTCTTTCCTGAATTTTTTGTTGAGCGTTCGTCAAGCAAGCTGTGTGCCATGTTCCGTGAAGCATATTGTCTGCGTAACACGTGTGATATGGTAAATTTGCGGATTATCGTCTTTTTGTAACATATGCGTTTCATTTGATATATATTTTACTTCTAACAATCCTATTAGTTTTACATTTTCCTTATTTAAAATGTGTCCCTTACTATTTCTACCTCTTTACATAATAATTCCTTTACTTTCTCTATTTGCTTCATTTCAAAGTTATTTTGGCAAACTTTCATTACTTTTGTTTCATTAGGGTACTCTATTATATTATTTGTACATTCTACCATTTCTTCTTTATGTTTAGTCATATATCCCTCCAACATTATTTTATTTTCCTTTACTTCAACTTCTAAACTCATTTTATTGCTGATTTTCTCTATTTGAATTCTAAACTGCTCTTTACTTCACTAAAATTGTTATTTATAATTAATCCTTATATTATATTCTTCCCTTGTCTATCTATTTTGATTTTATTATCTAAAATTTCTTACCATCTATATTTTCCTTTCTACCCCTTTCTATTTCTTGTTTTTAACTCCATTATTTCCATTTTACTACTTTCTGAATCTTCCTTTCAACCCTGCTCTAATTCTTTCGTACTTCCTTCTATTTCTTGTTTTAATTCTGTTATTCCAACTTTCCTTCTCTCTGAATCTTTTGTTCTATTACCCTCAGATTCCTTTATAAATCGACATGTCTTCTAAGTTAATCCTGTACCTTTCCCCTGACCTGTCTTTGGACTTTTCCATACCCATCTCTACACTTTCTGTTTATTCCCCAGCTGATTCTGTTGTTGTATGTTGAATGTTCATTTTAGATACCATCACTTTTTTATTTCTCAACAACATAAAACTTTAAACGTCTTTCTCCTACTATTGTCTTCTACTGTTAACGATCCTCTTCTTATCGTTGAAATCTTCTTTGTGTCGTCGTCGTCCTTCTGTTGTCCTCGCGTCGTCGTCCTCGTTGTCGCCTTTTCCTCTGGCATCGTTATTCCGTTGCCTTGTGGTTGCCAAACATCCTTCAGTCTTCTCACGCTGTCGAGATGCCTTGATGCCTTCCTGATCCTCTTATATATATACTGGTATTTTACAATTGCTATTAGTATCTCATTAGTGCTAAAATGGAGCAGCTATGTCTTACCATTATATGTAAGAACACATCCAAATTTCTATAAAAAAGAAAAATACAGCAGAGAAGAGAAATAGATAAAAGAATTTAATTTATTAAAAGTTGAATTATACTTCATGCTGATAATATATTAAAGTAAAGAAGTCTTACTTGCACCGCGCACTGAGGATATTGGAGCTCTCATTGCTCAATGTTCAAATATAAAACGAAGGCACAAATCGCAAACTATACTACATGGCACTCATTTTCTACGCTACACTGTGTACGGCTGTATGTAGAAGTGCCGTTTGGCATACCCTTTAGCTCAAGTGGGCAACTTATTTTGAGCTTGGGCCAGTAAATTGATAAATTTATATTAATAACTACTTTGAATCTGCTACTTTGAACCTGAACTGAAGTATTATTTAAGTATTAGGTATTCAGGTAACTGTAATTGTTGGCCAATGTTTAAAACATAATGTTTTTAAAAGACATTCTGTTGTTCTTATTAATCTTTTTCTATTTTGGAAGATCATATCATTTTATACAGTTTTTAGAATTGCCATAAAGGGAAACACATTGTGATGGAATTATTTAATTAGAACATTCCGATGAATTTTGAGATGTTAATGAGGCGTTTGAACTTGCTTTTAATTCACCAATTTCTCAATATTAAGTGTAATTTTTTATGTGCACAGAACTCGTACATTAATAACATTTACAACTGTGCTTGAACATAAATTATTCTTAATAACATTAATGACAGGAAAGGTTTTCTCATAAATATACGTCTTGGGCACAAATCTACACATGAATCTTAGAGCAAGGTCATGAAATCAGGAAAGGTGAAGGGAAAAATTTGCAAAATTCAGTCAAATAAGGAAATTGGGTAATCCACAATACGCTTTAAATTTAACACAAAGCCAGAATGGTTTTGTATTTCTATTATTTCCATAGAAATAGAGTATTTATGAATTTCAGGTTCTGAAATACAAGACGGATTTATGAAGAATTTCACATCGAATCTTGAACTATCGGCGAGACATTCAAAATATCTTGACCGACCACTATTTAAGGTTGGCCGCCCCTGCTCTAGCTCATATAATACACGATAATGTATGATATAATACCTATATATACGATAATATTGTAATATACTATATATGGCCTGATCTTGTCATGTATATAGTATATAATATATAACATAAAATAACTACACTTAACATTAAATATTCTCAATGCTAGGAAATGAAATGCCTCGCATTAAAATTAGTCTCTAATTTGAAAAAAGTTCTCTTAACGTTGATTTTTTTTGTAGTATATGAAGATTCCAAAACTTAATACTCTAGATTCCTAAAATGAACAGCATTTATCACTCATCATTGCTTTGAGGAAGGTTATTTAAAACTAAGTAGACATATCTACAGACATAGCTGCTCTTGGGCTTTAGGACATGACATTTTAGACAAACAAGGAGGCAAGAAATGTTTATCATTGCGGTTCGTGAAAGGAAAATGGGCGTCTAGAAAACAGCTGCGTTGAATATAAACAGTGATTTCGTAGAGTAAAGCGTAAAACTGGGCATAGTGTTTCGTTATTTAGCTTTTAAAGGAAACCATTAACTCCATAACCACCTGAAATATTGCTTATGACGAGCAATTTGAGCATATTTTAATTTTTACAAACCAAAAGTTTGCAATTTCGCTGTTAATACATTCAGTGTAAGAACATTAAGGGTTAGATACACAAAATAAGTCAATGCAATAGTTGGAAAGAGATAGAAGTAGGAAAATGGGAGGATTCATTACATTGGGTATATGGATATAAACATTTACAATTGTTTCGTTGTTATTTATTTGCATATACATACATACTTTATTTTCTTAGGCCATGCAGCATTATCTTTCAAGTCTTTATTTTGATATACTTGTGTGGGTATTTCACTCGTGTCAAGTATCTTAGCATTTACTTGTGTAGCTAAGTATAGTTAGGTTGGTCAGAAATAGGATTTTAATCTTTATCACTCTCGAGGTAAACATCAGATTGTAAACCCCAAGAGTCCAAACTAGGGCACCCAGATATACTGAACTAGCTCTGATGTAATTTTTCAGCCCGACGCGGTGCCTAGTTTCATCTCCAAGCATGGAAGAGACGGTCTTCATGAAACAGCCTCTCGGAGAAAGAGGCCTAAAGAATGGACGGAGTTGGATTCCCATTGGATCAGCCACAGGTGAGTATGTGAATGCTGAGGTGGATTTATATACTAAGATAAAACTTCCTGTGCGTTTTTTCCTCTCATTTCATTTACTCTCATCTTTCAAGTTTGTAGGCGGTGGTGTGCGGTGGATGTACTTTAAGGAGAAGATACCCTGGCACGGACCATTCTGCACATACCTGTCCGCGTGTGGATAAATGAGAGGCTAAGGTGGGTGCTTCCGTGGATGCTTAATCAGGAAACATTAGAGATCTTGCTGCGCTGATCCTACGCTATCAAATCTGGTCGCCTTTGATACTCTCTCGCCGCATCCCTTCCTACCGAAGGTTTAGTAGGCGTAATAGGCCAAGACTCGTCTACAGAGCTCAAACCTCTTCCGCTTCTAAATCCTAAACGTAACTCTAACTTCACTAGCTCTTTAAAGCTGAGCAATCTTTAAAACAATATTGCAAAAACTTAATTAAAATGGAACAGAAATAAAACATAACTATATACTTCTGAAAATGAAGCGTTATAAACGTGCTTTATCTTGTTAGTAGTGAAATACCTAGCATTGCCCGTGGTTTTACAGTTTATCCCTATATCATTTAGTCTTAGGCTGCACTTACCCAATAGCTTGCGTTTCTTTGAAGCATTAATAAGTATTAACCCAAAAGTTAGTTGAAACTTTCAGGGCTCTATAAAGAACAAAAGAAGTTAATAAATAAACGTGGTGAGAAAACATGCAACAGTACTGCTGAACAACCATAAATACCACAGAATGTAATGATGATTTCTCGTGAATACAGCTGAATGACTTCCACGCTGTCACATTCGGAATGCCGCGTTGTTATTTGTAGATAAAATCTCGGTTGGGAAGAAATAATAACAGTTTAAGTAACATAAATATAACCCCGTTCATTCTTAGTAACCAACATACACTAAACTACTAAGAAAACACGCAAAAGATATAATATAATGAATGCCAAAATGAATATACAAAGAAAAGAAGAATAACAATAAGAAGTAAAACTTCGACTGTTTTGATGCTATTGTCGTTATCTACGTTCACTGTCAGTTTATATGTCACTTAGTTTTTGTGCTTATAAAAGCATTACAAACTACCGTCGTCCTCCGTGGTGTAGTGGTTACCATGGTAGCCTCTATTTCCCGAGGTTGCGGATTCAAACCCGGCGGAGGGCGATGTATTTTTTCGTGCTAAGGGAAGTAAAGCCGGTGGTCCCGTGTCGTACATTTACGACACGTAAAAGAACCTCAAGCCTGATAAAGAGGCCTCTCAGCAAAGTTACGGTCTTTCACGCCCAATATAGAATGGGACGCTAAGGACCACAGCAGTTAAAGTCAGTTTAATTTATCACAAACTTCCACAAAGAAAAAAAGCTCTGCTTATAAAAAATGGGAAACTAGAAATTATAATAAGTGAACATGAACATCAGAGTATGATCACAGAACGAATAGACTTCCACTTATTTATTACTCTTATGTTAGCAATGTTTCAGCATTATGGAGACTTTTGTAGTCAAGGTAATTATATTGTTATTTTATATCAATACGCCATAAACAATAATATGAAGATAAAGAAGAATGAGAAGTAGTATTTTGTCTGCTTTGATGCTGTTGTTATTATCCCAGTTCAATTTAATAATTTCGAAATATTAATTTTTTACCACGTGATTATAGTCCTTTACATTTACGCAAACATAGCCAGAGTTGGCATAGCTGTCGTAAAGTATTTATTTGACTGTGATCGATGTCAGAGAGAAGATCAACGAATAATATGTGCACTCGCTGTTCCTGTGTTATTTAGAGAGGCCATGAAAACCTAGGAGTAATTCCTATGCAGGCAATATTCTACCCATTACGATTATCGTTGAGGAAGATACAGATGGTCTTGCGAGCTTTTGTAGCATTACATAAAAGTATATAGCTAATCGTGTGAAATGGGTCGAACTTGCGAATTCTAAGCCAGACAGTAATGCTTGCCTTGTGTCAAAAATTACTGTGCCAAGTTTGGTCGGTGCAACGTTGGGTCTAGAGGTACCATGTAAGGTCGCGGGTTCAAACCCGGCGGAGGGCGATGGATTTTTTTCGGGCTTAAATCCTTAGATGGCTTCCTTCGGAAGGGAAGTAAAGTCGGTTGGCCCGTGTCGTAGATTTACGGCACGTAAAAGAACCTCAAACCTGATAAAGAGGCCTCTGAGCAAAATTGCCGTCTTTCACGCCCAATATAGAATGGGACGCTAAGGACCATAGTAGTTAAAGAGCGTTCATAACTAAAACTCAATTTAATTTAATTCATGATATCTTCGGCTTTCAAGTCTCAGTGAGCGCTTCAGGCCATGCGCTGCTGAATTAAGACTAAATAATACAAAATTTTAAGATTTTCTAATTTTGCCAGTATAACATTGTTTTCCTCAAATGTGAAAAATGTGCACAGTTTATTAGCGTTACTCTAAATCTAGGCGTCCAATTTCTTTTAAGTTAAATGGCTACAAATAATGTTAATGGTCAGAATACATCAAATAAAGCAGTTTCTATTTTCTTTGGGACACGTTTTCTCTTCTATTTAATAAAAAAAAGTTTTAGCTCTAATGCACAACAGGGTTTCACCAGAAATGAAAGCTTAGGAATATGTAAGCAATAAGCACATGCACTTATAGAACAAAATTAAGAAGGTCTGAGTTATCTTCAGTTCCATAACTAATATGTGCAGGTTTCATTTTAAATTGATTTATTCTAAGTATGCATTTCGGGAATTTTAAATAATTTTTCTAGAATAGCAAACCGAATAAAAATGTGTATCAGTTAAAGTTCTGATCTAAAGGCATAATAAAAGATTTGAAACAACGCATACGGAAAATTATACCGTTTCTATTAAAATTCTGTTATTCATTCTAAGAAAAAAGCTATGAACAAACTCAGTATTCATTTCTAGAACTTCAGAATTCTTCTATATATTAACTTGCTAAAACGTTCAAAATAATATTCAAAATCAAACTTATGGTGCGCCAGCCCAGAATCGGACCAAGGCCCACCTCACCGACCGCCACATCCCCCACCTCCGCACACTACAGGTGTCATTGGTAAGGGGCAGTACTGGAGGGTGGGACATGGTCAGCGGTCCAGATTCCTCCCGGCGGTGAAGGTGGTCTTCTCAACCAGGGGGCACTGAGTTTCCATCACATAGCTCCCCAATTGGCCCCTCAGGGACCTAACGTATCTGAGTGCACTCCGTACTAGACCTTCCAGCGGGAGAAAAATCCCCTTGCCAGTAAGGGGGATCGAACCCGAGTACCTCGAGCTACGGGCAGGAAAAATAATATTCACAGTTTTAAAATGTGTTACTAAAAATATTTTTGAATGCTTTAATGTAGTTTTTAAAAGGTAAAGCCTGAAACTTTAAGTAAAACATTGCATCATTGCTAAGAACAACTGGTAAAAACTTCATTACATTATGGGAATATTACGAAAGTTACAAATTTCATTAGTGTACTTCGAAAACAAAATGAAAGTGTGGCGTTTTTCCTTGCATGTATCAGCATAATGTGCACTTGGTTTAATAATAAATTTGGAACTGAATTAATCCACTTATAGCATGCACTGAAATAATTAGGAATATTATCCAACCATATACATTAGCAATTCTCTAGCAGCCTATGTAATTTTAGACCAGGGAATGAAACTGTGTGCTAAAGAATGTTTTTGGATATTATATGTGCAGTAATGACAAATTCAGCGTTAGTGGTGCTTTGATTCGAAGTGTTTCAGCAACAGCCTTTTCCCCCCGTATCGTCTTCTGTGTGTGGGGCTCGGCACTTGATAATTGTATTTGACAAGATTGTCACAGTGTTCCCCCTCAAAGGCTGTGACTTGGCTAATTAATTAACTCAGGCGGTTCCGAGCTAGAGTCTAGTATGGGATAAGAAACAACTATTGTAGTCTCATCTAAGAACATTCCTTATATAGGGGGTTTCTAAATTTTCGATACATTTGTGAAAATACACATAAATACAAACTAGTAGAGTAAATGAATCCCATTATAGTTGTCTTTTAGCCATGATTCACATGATCACCGCTTTGTCTTACCACCACTGTATGAAACTAGCATTGCAGTATTATCAATAAGAAACCTGATGCTCAGCATACTGGAAATGTTTCTTAAGATGGACATGAGCCAGAAATTCCATAGATCATACAGAAGTAATTTGGATGCTTTTTACGCGTACGCGTCAAAGGGGAAATTTAATTATGAATTAAATTATTTTAATGTAATTAAATTGTTTCTGTGTTATGTTAAAATAATTAAATACTTTTGATGAATTAATTAAATAAAGTAATAATATGAGATACATTAAACGTAATAAACGCGCTGCTTAAAAATTTTAAAACATATGCATGATGTTCCATAGAACAACACACACTATGTGAGAAATGAAAGCAGAAAGAAACATAAGCATTTTCTGAAAATGAGCACAGGTACTGATTTTTGCGGTATTTAAATGTTCGTAGTATTCATTATTAACAGAAGTTATAATTTGTAATTATTCAAAACGATGGACGCCTGAGTCGAGAAATAGAGCCCTCAGATTCCCGAACGGAGACTGAATGAGGCAACCATTCCGAATTTGCTCCAGAACGAGGTTCTCGTCACAGGCAGAACCTACTGTGACTGGTACTTTGTATTTAGATATGCAGAAATTAAATTAAATTGAGTTTTATTTATGGACGCTCTTTAACCACTATGGTCCTTAGAGTCCCATTCTTTATTGGACGTGAAACACCGGTAATTTTGCTCAAAAGCCTCTTAATCAGCTTGAGGTTCTTTTATGTGACCACCGGCTTTACTTCCCTTCCGAAGGAAGCCGTGCTAAGGATTTTTACGCCCGAAAAAATCCATCGCCCTCCGCCGGGTTTGAACCCGCGGCCTTGGGAACTAGAGGCTAGCACGGTATCACTAGTCCACGGAGGACGACTTTAGATGTACAGGAAATGATCTTTCAGTCAGCATTGTAACAGGATACCGCCATATAAACGGTAGTTTTCTAACATATTGGAGCTTCCCTCATTTCTCACGTACTGATCATGTGTTTCTGGGTGCCACATTTCTACTTATGTGGGTTGATAGAAAATCAAACGTATATGGGCTCCATCTTCTTTGGATCTCACCACACTCGACTTCTTTGGATGATGGCATATAAGGTGGCAGTATATGATCAAGATCAATTGCATTGCCTATAGCAATGTACGTGGCATGCGGTGCTAAACATCACAACTGCAAAGCTACGAAAGGTGTTTCATGCTAGGTTTCGTCTCCGGGAGTTGTGCGTCAAATTACATAGTCTCGTCTGAACGTGTCTGAGAGATAACTGCAGTAGATTATGTATTAGGAAAAACATTACGTTTTATGATCAGAAGCATGTAGAAGACATCTAAATCCAAATCAGTAATTTTGGTTAGAATTTCAAATAATTTGAGTTGAAGGATGAAGCGACATGAGAATACTCTTTCAATTACATTTTCGGGGCGAACCTAGATGGAGCTCCAAGTAGAACTCACTACATGTCAAAGAATAAGAAAATGAAGTTTTAAAATTAGTAGCACAATCTTATACATTATAATAGCATTAGAAGCAGCTTCTACATTGTGATTTAATCAAGAATCTTGAACAGAAATAAAAATAATTTGAGTAGAAGAATGAAGCAACATCGATAATAATATTTTAAATCTGTTTTAGGAATATACCCAGATGGAACTCCGAATAGAATTCTTCATTACGGAAGTAGAAGACAGTACTCTTCGTTTCATTATCACTGAGTGTTACAAGCTTGGCTGAAAACATCATGGTGATTGAGTACACTCGTTTTCAACACAACAGAAGTAGAAAAATGCCGATAACTTTATGTTCGGAATGCATTTGTAACCGGCGGTCTTGCTGTGTATTAGTTTCCCCAAAAGCGCGCCATTTATCACAGACTGCTGTTTAAGGCGTGGTCGACTATACGTTACATGTTTTATCACTGTCCTGTGTTTTTTCTTTCTTTTGTTTAAACTATAAAATAAATGTACCAACATTTGTAATTAATTTGTTTATTCTGTAGTCATTGGTGGCTGAAGATGCTAGCTGTTGATAAAAGTTGGCCGCCTAATCTTCGCTTGTTTAACTCTGTATAAGTATCTGCAGAATGATAAAATAATATATAAGTACTCAAATATGTATGGATCGCAGAAGTATTTTCCATATAATACGAATTATAGATAAATATTAAACAAAGCGGATGTTTATTAGAAAACTTAGCAAAATAATAATAAAAAAATACTAGGCACAAAATGGTGAGTTTCACCCTGGCATCCTCATTAATAAATTTAGAATGAACGATGAAGAATGAAATGGAATGCAAAGGCCAATAAAACATCTGAACAGTGACTGCTAATGATCTTTCATCTTGCAAAGGGGCATACGTACAGAGAAGTTCTGCTGGTAAATACACCATGGAGCGCTGTTAATGATATCGCTCGACCATATAAAGACGAAGAAAAAATCAAAACTTTGCCGCAAACCTACATCCATATATGATGAGTGAGACAGAGACCAGAGAAAGAGTGAGGGAGAGAGAGAGAGAGAGAGAGAGGGAGAGGGAGAAGCCTTTGCTCATGGTTAGGCTTGATATCTTACGAACCG
The DNA here is from genome assembly GCA_030765065.1 of Deroplatys truncata. Taxonomy (NCBI): domain Eukaryota; kingdom Metazoa; phylum Arthropoda; class Insecta; order Mantodea; family Mantidae; genus Deroplatys; species Deroplatys truncata. Next base: position 175,963,268 of record CM060981.1, read on the forward strand.
ATAGTGTGGAATGCAGGCTTTCAAGTTACCTGCCGACGTGACGGAGTACAATAAACACAATTGAACCATTCGTATACCTGTAACGCAGACAACATGCGTTATCGGTCTCCAAGATTGCAAGTTTAGTTATGAGAAATATGTTGATAAATAGTCATTCAAACCTCGAGACCGTACTGTGTTTGGCATACAATGAAGTCATACATCCAGAAACCATAGGATTAAAAGAAAGGAGTCAAAAAAGAAAAAAACCCTTATGTGAATAAAACTAACAGAACCGAATTAATAACGCGCTTTAAGAAGTGTCAAGAGTGATAGGCAATGAAAGTCAATTTTGTATGTTCGATTGGCAAATTTAGTACATAATTGGAGAGGAAAATATTCTACAACCAATTATAAAGTAAAGGTATGTTGATGTATATCAATAATTCTATTGAAAAGTTTGGTTTTAATTAAAAACAGGATTGATAAAAATAAATATCTACATTCTGCGAGAAAACCTCCACTTGCAGAAAAATTAAGGATAACAAATGTATCTATCAAAGTAATTACAGCATAAATTGTGAATAAATGCTTGCCTTTTAACTATCCAAGGGTAATAGCTAGGCTCCCACAAAGTCCAGATATTAAATCCGTAGAAAGTGTACGGTTTGGATTGAGTAATGGAATCAGAAATTCTTCTACCCCTTCCAAATATCGTCTTAAAAACATTCTGAAAGACAGGGTTAACGTTACGCCGACCTATACAAGGCAAAACTGCTAAACATGTCCGTTAAAGATATTCAGGCGTAAACGACTTCCTACAACGTATTAAATTCAGCAAGCCCTAGTGAAAACGTAGTCACAGTTATTATTGATTAGAAGAAAAAAATTATGTTACTTGTGTATATTAGTACTTTGATGTTAATGGTATTTTAGTTAAACGTCTGAGTTTATACTACACAACTTTTTAAGAATCAGAACCCTAGCTGTAAAGGTGTTGCATAAGAGCAGAGGTACAAACATCTAAGGCTAAGCTAAATTAGGCTTGTGCTGTTGATCATATCGTTGTTTTCCTTACCGAGACTTAGTTTCAATTTTCCAGTCATGTTACTATAAAAATTTAACTGCCAGATGTATTTCCAAAAACTGTCTTGATGAAGCAAGGGATTTTTAATAGTAGCTTTAAAATTTAAAGACGTGTTTGTTTAAATAATGGTAGCCTAATTTAAAGAAGCTTATGAAACCTGTACTGGTTATACATATAACTAAGTGAAAGCAGATTATATGAAGAGAAATTGGCTTTTAATGTAACTTAGTATTGCATAGCTGCTTTAAGTTATAAAGGGTTAACATAATGGGGAAGTAGGACTAAATTTTTCATCCACTGCATTTTGCGAACAAGGAGATTACAATTTTTATTGTAATTTGTGTTATTTGTTGTTGTTGTGAACTATATGACCTCTAGGATATCACAGTTAATAACTTAATGACAATATTTATAATGCCATACACTGTGCGGGCTTTAAAGAAGGGTACGGATCGCGCGTATGCCGAGTAGTGAGGCCTTGCAGTACAGTGTGCTATGCATGTAGCCGGTTCTGTAGCCTTATCTTAAGATGCCCGCACTGTATAATTTGATTTCCACGACGTGTTCTTGTTTTCTTAACAGACATTTTATAAATGGTTAAAACGCTTGAATTTCCTTTTAATTTAAACGTTTAAAATTTATCCTCCGCCTATGTGTAAGTAAGAATATTTATTTCGTTTAACTTCCATTCAAACTCCAACAAGTGTGTAACGGTTACAATTACTTTCGCTCAACTTTAAACAGTTCGCTGAAAATAAGCGACACTATCTTGGGTACTAAACACCACGAGCCACCTATCACACAACAACTTCCAGCGGTATCGGAAAAGAGCACACATTCTACTCTGGGGCTTACCTGGACTTATTTGTCAAGGTGATTTTCCACCCATGTGTAAAGAATAGGGCACTGTTGCCAAACGTCTCTACATTTCAATTATACAAGTGTATGAAAGAAAGAAAATAAATGTTCACATATACTTTTTCAGCTTTCAAGAGCTATCCCTGATTTAAAGGAGATATCTATACCCTTTCATCCGTGTCTAATTGAAATTGAAGCTATTTAAGCCTCGAAGCTGGAACAACTCTTTATTGTCCCACTCTAACTATTTTACTCGGCACAAAAAGCGGATGTTCCTAACTGCAAACCCAGTTGCAAACTTGTGCTTATAACATATCGACGTTTGTAATTCTAATCTATTTGTTTGTCTCCCGTGTCCTCAACCGTTCATCTTCATACCTTCCTTCCTTAGTCAGTGGTAGCTTCCTTTTCCTTAGCTTCCTAATATTGGAACAGTATTAGTAGCCGTTATAAGTTAAACAAGATATGGAGAGTTCATTAAACAGAAAGGAAGAGCGTTGGGATCGTTCCTGTTTGTTCTGGATTCGTTTCCTTGAAATGTTAAATTTTATCTAATGAAAACTTGCTCTACATAATTCACAACCCCTTATGAATTGCACCTATAGCAGTCTCGTAGTGTTTTGTCTCACAAACGGTCGTATGAGTTACTGAGATTATAATGCTTGGATACATTTTATATTGCACTGTGGGTGATACGAAAATAAATTCGAACAGTAAAATTTCCTTTAAAAACTATATAAGCCAAAATCAATTGCTTTGAAATATTACTTTGCTGAAATGCCAGATTTTGAAAGACATATGTGGCTTATAACCGGCATAGCCAACTAGCAATTGGCTTTAAGTTATCTGCACTCAAACCATTATTAATACAAAGAATGTAAACAACAGAGTCAAGGGTTACAGAAGGGCATGTTAACACGGTCTAGTCAGTGCTGTCTGCAAACACCAAGAGACTGTACGAGGGTTGGGTGTGGTTTGTAACCTTCGACGTCACTGCGTTAAATCCAGTAACAATTCAACTTTATTTCATTTCGTCCTTGCTTTAATGCCTAGTAATTCCTATGCCTGCTTAGAATAACACATAAATTATTTCTTAATATGTTTAAAAATTTATTTACACACACTTAGAAGGAAAATGTCCGTAGATGACTTTTTTTGTATTTTGCATTATATTATGTATATTTCAGAGCTACAATGTATAATTACCGAGCGGAATGGCTCAGGTGGTAACGTCTGTGGCCCACATCCGGGAGATCTAGGATTCAAATCTCATAGGCCTACCAATCCGTATTTTTTTTTCGTCAAAGTAAATATTGGATATTTAATACCACGACCCAAAGTTCCACCTTAAGTCTAAAACAACAGTAAAAATGAAAATTGGTAAGAGCGAATGCAATGTTATCTATCTACAAATAATGAAAACAGGTAGACTGAACGTCACCCTAATGCCTTCTGCCCCACATGTGTAGGAGCATAGATACACTTGCAGAGCACTAAAGCCTCGCGGACACCTGACGAAGTTAAGACGGTATGGTGCAGGTTAGAGACCTAGAAGGCTTTCACCACACACCGATCTACGAGGCAACCTATCCAGTAATTACAGCGACGTAAAACAAATAGGGAGACAGAGAGGGAATCAGGGAGAAAAAAGCTTAATTATGTTCCTAATACTACAAGAATTGTCATCATGGTTGGATTCTTTATCGGAGTACCTATAACGCATTTGTTGTATAACTCTCCTTTACTTTCGCCACTCTCGTCAGTATCACAATAATTTCCGGACTCTCAATTCGTCGCATATTATTTTTCCTAAACCTCCAGCTATCTTTTCCATATAAAATGGGAGTCGATGGCCATAGCTTTGCAACATTTTATATGTATATCTCCTTCCTTATCCTTTATTAAGTGTTCTTATAATACTGCACACCCTCTGATAGGTATTAAGCTTTGTAATTATATACCTCCCTTATGTCATGACTAACTATTGGAAATGTGATACTTCTTCCAATCTAATTAATTATTGATAACGGTTTTTAGTGGCTCATTCTAAGAATTCCGTAGTTTTAGTTTTGTTTCAACGATCATATTGTATGGAAGGTACATTTTATTAAGCTTATTCATTCCATTTTAAAATCTCTCTCAGGTCACCGAATAACGATCATATCTGTAATATATAATCATTTTAATAACGCTAATGAAGTTATCAATAATTTTTATACCCACAGGTCTGATTTAATTTATGTTATTAATTGTTATTAAATGTAACACAACTTCTCTCTGTCCACACGGTCTAAATCATTCTGAAAATTAGTTAAAAACGCTATGTGTGTTACTAAATAATCACTCTCTTGTTTTCGCCACAATCTATTTCAAGTAAAAATAATTTGGGAATCTAGCGTGTTTATCTATGAAATCGGCGCTGGTTATTTTAGAGGCCTTTTTTAGGCTGGTTTCATAATATTGTTAATGCAATACACGCAATGCACGAAACTAAGACAAATAAGTCACTTCAACGAAGATTTCAGCATTTAAAAACATTTTAGTATGAAATTGTTGTTCTTAAGTGGCTTACAACGCTGAAAATAGAGTTCCTCGTCCTATTCCGAGCTAAGAGCAAACTATAACTGCAGCGTGCCATTGACACTCACAATATTAAACTCTCTGACTTTAGCGATCAATATTTTCTATGGCTTGAAAATACACCCATACTATATGACAGCGCAATTAAAACACTGAATAAAATGCAACACGTTTTGGGTTAGATCATTCTCATATTCGATAATATGAGTCCCTATAGCTTCAAGTGGTTCCCAAAATGAATGAATCACTTACATGAGTTGGTTAAATGATATTCAAACGGTTCTCATAGCATTAGCGTATTCCAACCATATGCTCAGACAAGCATTCGGCCGATTGCATCCAACAGCTCTCACACTATGTGAAGGGACGTAAGATATCGTCATATTGACTTCATGGCATAGGCAATCAGGTACCTGTTCCGCCTTCAAAGTCCTACACCCTACGTTTCCCTAAGCTGTTGTGTTGTATCAGGAATTCCTTCTACTCGTACTTTTCTTATCCTGTTGTTTAAGCTACCGGTTCTTCTCTTGCACTTTCATTTGTTATACGACCTTGCTTTATGAATCCGTTTATAGTTCTCAAAAGCTTCATTTCTATAGCCTGTACATTACATTTTTGATTTGTAGTTAAATGCCCAGCTTCCGTATGTTAATACAGCTGCAGTCATAACTTTATAAAACTTCAATTTTGTTTCTAAATTTGTCCACGCGTTCTCTGTAATCTGCATATTTTATTGCCTACATCATATTCTCTATCATATCTAATATCGCTTCCTAAGTACATAGCTGTTTACTTAGGTGACGTAAGTCATAGTGAGTATTTAACGGGCAGTTATCCACAAGTTATTTTATTGCACACTGCGCTGCATATTGTGAACCAGAGCTTTGTACGTGGCTTTTATTAAACTTCTGAATGGCTGGAAGTTTACACCTGAATACCAAACCTAATATTTATGATAGTGATTATTTTTTCTTTTAATACTGTTTATCGCCCGTACTTACTACCTGTGACACCACAGGTCGTGGAGTCGTCCTCCGTGGTCTAGGAGTACCATGATAGCCGCTGGTTTCTGAGACGGCGGGTTCGATCCCGGCGGAGAGCAATGGATTTTTTCGGGCGTAAAAATGCTTAGCGTTGCTTCCTTCGGAAGAGAAGTAAAGCCGGTCTCATGTCGTAGATTTACCCCTTGTAAAACAACCTCAGGCCTGATAAAGAGGCCTCTGAGCAAAATTTCCAGTCTTTCACGCCCAATAAGAATGTGAAGCTAAGAACCATAACAGTTAAAGAATGTCCATAAATAAAACTAAAAAAGGAAGGAAAACAGGCCGTGTTCACTGGTGATGCAACAATTGAGGTGATATTTGGAAAATGCAATTTAGTTAGAAACGTTCCAGGCCTAAATTGAGAGTACCTCCTCGGCATTTGCCAGTTATGAGGACTGATGAAAACCTGGAATAAGCTTCAGTCTGGGAGAAAGGTCCTAGAGGGATTTGAACCGCAGGCATCACGTTCACGAGTCCGTGCCTTAACTGTCTCGGTTATCCGTGTCGGTATGTTAGTGATTAGCCCACGTAATATTCACAGATATGCAAAACTGTACACTAACGATGTTATATATATATATTTAATTCTATTTTATTTTACGTCGCTTTAACTCCTTGGTCATATCGCGACGTATCTGTTGGTGGATATGTGATGGACAGTTAGCCTTCTAGGTCTTATCCCGCTCCGTCACGTGTCACAGAGCTCCGCCCAGTCCAACCACCGCCCCCGCACAGAAAGGCGACTAGCCGTCTAGGTCTCATCCCTGGAAATGCCATCTTCCTTCGTCACGTGCCCACATAGACTCCCAGCGCATGGCAGCCGGATCTTTTGCTTCGTGCCGTGTAGATGGCGTTAGGGTGCCGTCCAGTCTAACTGCTTATATTGTCTGTTTTACTATTGTTTTACACTTAATATGGAACTTTGGGTCGTGGCATTAAATATCCAATCCGGTATTTACCGTGGCGACTGAAGAAAATCACATAAAACTCTCAGACATATGGGTCGTCCCACGGGATTTGAACCCGGGACCTCCCGAATGCGGGCAACAGACTTTACCACCTGAGCCATCCTGCTCGGTTTGTTTTATCTACTTGTGATAATATTGTTGAATACTCTCATTTTGGGGTTTAATCTAATCGAACGATAACTAACTTGGGACTTTTCCGTCATTGGCCATGACATCCAAAGCAGAGGATATTCTGTTCTTCTGCTTACACTTTCAGTCGGCAGTGCATATGTTTCTATTGAAAATCTTCATTTCCCTTTTATAATAATTGATTTTTCCCTCCGTTTCTGTTACTGTATGTTGTTCTCTTCTGTCTTTTATTCTCCTCCTGTTCCCTCAGGCTTCATATTTCCGTGTTATTCGTACATGTTAATCCCCTTGTTCTGGGGTCCCAAAGCTACCAACGCGTGTAACACAGAGGGATATGCTTCTTGTAAAACAATATTCTTCTATGCATATTAAAACACGGCAGACAAGCAATTAGTATGGAGATCGAACAATTAATTCCCCCGGAGCCTGTAGGTGAACCGTTAGAGAACCTCGGGGTAGCTCACAACTACCGCATAAAAGTTACTGCATTCTTTCGGTCTTTAGGAAAGCAAAGAAGCTTGTTCATAATTATTGTTCTTGGCTTTAGGTAACTGATCTAACGAGCATTCTTTTATGTAATTCCGTTATGAATGAGTTATCCTACCTATCTTTTGAGAAACTGGTTACAATGCTACATTTTCTGCGACTGTAGGGATTTATGTTTTCAAAAATACTGCTATTTTTATCCACTTCTCACTCATGCTATCAATTCCTGCACTCCTTGCGTTTTGTACTTTTACCGCAGATATTAATAAAATAAATTTAATTCTCGAACTATATGTATATTTATCCTTGCAGATGTACAATGTAATCGAATTTAATAGTTGCATTTAAATCTTAATGTCTTTGCTTCCGTTTCTTTGATAACCTTTACATACGATTTAATTTATGCAATAGTTAAATGTAACCTTTTCGACGCAAGTAACATCTTACCTTCAGCTGTAGACTGGCATGGTCAAAACTACCAGGAGCTCGACCTGGATGCTGCTTTTGATAAGCTAACAGTGATTAATTTTATTTTCGCGTAAGTATTTTTATTATTCAGAATCCTCGAAAAAATAGTATCCAATACACATGCGTTAAATCCTTGACTTCGTCTCGTATTTTCAAACTTTCCCCTCCTTCTGCAAATATACGTTTACTGCAATTGTGACACAATATACTATTACCTGCTTTCACACCTTTGTAGTCGCTCTCTATTTTCATATTAGAATACACATATAGGCTCGTGTAAACACTTCGGAGTACCAGCAATCTATCAGATTGAGCTCATAGATTGCATGTAATGAAATGGATGAGCTCACTTGGTAAGAGCATCGGCCCATAAAGCCCAAGATATGTGATTCGAACCTTTGCCGCCACTAAAGTGTTCTATCTAGTTCTGCTCCCTACAATAAAATAGTTTATATTATATTTACAGTGTTTTAGTTAAGGCTAATGGATTGGTGATCACTGCATCTCCCTTCTTTTCCTATGGTCTGGATCTATTCCAAGACCTATAATGGGAACTTGCTCTTCGTAGCTAAACTCGCACTCTGAACATGGTTTGGTCAATTCAGGCTTACAGCCTACTTGGGTATCACGTTCCCACATTAACTTTATCCTCACACTCTTGCTGACCTAAGAAGCTAACTGCGACTCTACCATGCCAGGGTCTCTGATGCTACTAATATAAGAAGTCTTAGGATTAATATTCCGGTATTACATGTAAAACCTATATTTTAATATGACTGCGTTTAATCGAAGGTAAAAATAGTTTTTGGTCGATCATACTATAATACGTTGATTGCATATGGCATAACTGAACTAAAATCGCATCCATTATGCTTCAGCGACTCATTATAATCTTACTTGGCTGCGCCTACAACACTTCTATACCTTTTAACGCCTTCAAAGCAGCAGTCCACTGGAATCCATTCCCCATATAAATATTGAAAAGCTTACGTATATTTAAAACAAAATAAATTCTATTCATTGTAGTTTTAATATTATAATAAATTGAGTCCATTTCATTTGTTTCAATATTGTTCAATGTACGATACCCGCAAAAAATCAATAAATACATAATGGACTCAACAGCTAATATGAAAATTATGAAACGAGCCTACGCTCGTTTCATAAACATACTCCCGTCTTAACCACTACAATGATAGTCTTGTTGGATTATATACTATATGACGTCATTGTATCTCACATTTTGATGAACTGTTATGTAGATTAAATCTATATGAACAAACACCGAGACCAGTTCTTTGCTATTTCTATTAGAAAAATTGCAGATTTAACTCTCCTAAGCATCATCTGTGATTTAGAAACTCTATTAGGAATTCATAAATGTAGACTGTTTTTTCATTTATTTAAACATAAAGTTGCATTTCTTAAATATAATAATAATCATAAAATTTATGAAAAATTATTATTATTATTATTATTATTATTATTATTATTATTATTATTATTATTGTTATATTCACCCATTTTAGATGATATGCTTTTTTAAAACTCTATACTATTACCGCATTATGACGATATATTAAAAACTTCATCGGATAAACTAAGACAATCTTAAGCAACTACTTATTCAACCTTCTCTTAATTTGTACTTTATGTAAATTTCGACACTTATATAGCCAACACGCGATCTAGGGACTAAGAAAGCCCGCATAGAAATTATAAAATACCTTTAGTTTTCGTCAGAGCTCCTTGGTGGATTTTGTTTCTTTTATCGTGCACAGACAGACAGCATTGCTTCTAGCTGTTGGATCTGCAGGTAATAAATTATTAATATGAAAGTTGAATCTCTGGAAATATTTATTTTATGGCTACCAATTTTGCTCAACCACTTTCCTAAACTTCTCGGGTACTTAGTGTCGGTGATGTCCATTAATTTATTAAGCAGGAAAGATTAATTTAGGCTAAACGCATGTGCAATTGTAGTTTCACAAAACCAGAAAAAGTCTAGATTAAAATAAGCCCATATAGTTCCTTTACGTTTTGCTCCTTGTATAGAGTGAACATTTATGTGAACTTACTGTATTATAAATTCTCCCTTTATAGCACAGCTGAATAGGACCATTGATGATAGTCACTTATTTAAATTATATTCTTACATTTTGAATGAATACATTTTCTCATAGCTGAAGTTCTGTCTATGCCAGGGTAGCAGCTTTCGAACGGCTATATATGAAACACCCTTAAACGTCTAACCGTCAATTCCTCAAGCCAAAACCTCAACAAAGTGGAGGATTTTAACCTCTGGGTTTAAATGTCAGTGTGCTCCCTGATGAAAAAGCACAATGGCATTTGTGCTTTCTAGTTAGTTAACTTTTAAGCCATACAACGATAAATGTAAACGTTTTTATAGAACGTGAAAAGGCTAAGATAGATGGAAACCTTATACTTATAAATCAATTAACAATTTCTTTTGTCGTGCCAGTTTCCTTTAAATTAAAACATTTTATTTATAAATGTTCAAAATATAAAGTATTTTAGCATATTTAAATTTTTTACAGAAAAGTATATGAATATTATGTAAAATTTGGTGGTTCTTATTAACAAAAATGTGTCTAGATACACCACGAAAAAAATTCATGCAATTCTGACAAATAGATTTGAAATGAAAAGTTTCAAAACTATTTGAAGCTCTTGAGTTAAAATGAAAATTTAGCTCAAAAAGTGAGCATAGAACAAAATAGTCTCACATTGGTTCTTATACTTTCCCGTCATCATTCAGGAACGCCATGCCACCGATTATTTAAGCTGGGTCCTCCCCGTCCAAATCCACATGTGAAATAGGACACCAAGAGGGCCTAGCCACATCCCACTGATAGCATACTTCCGGTTGATGAAATAGAGGTTATCTGATGGCAGAGTGAAGTTTAGCTCGTACCACCCGACAGCCTCAAGCAACAGCTATATATAGAGAGTGGTACGTCTAAAAATGGTCCGCAAGAATCAACTTATTCCGTCATGTAAAGTTTGATGCAAAGATATCGTACTACTCCGAAAGTGAAAATATATACTTAGGCAATCATAAAAAGCTTTAATATGTTTAACTGAGTGAAAAAGAAACCAATTTTAACAAGTTTTAAACAACATTGTTGTGAACATGACATCGCATGAAAATGCAATATCGTTCACAATTTTGTCATTTGTTATTATTTTTGAATTTTCTTTTCACAAAATAAGACCTAAATGTTCAAATAAAATTATCCCGTCATAGAGAGAAAATTGATATTTCACGGAATTTTCGCGTTATTCCCCTCTTAAATTTAGACACAAAGAAGTTATGAAGATTTCCAGTTCACTGCTTTGATGATTTCTTAAAACCAGAAAAGAAAACGTGAAAATTGTGGCGAAAGACAGGTGCGACGGATTAAATTCCTAATATTCTTATACCGGATTGGTCCCTTAACTATGAGTCAGGTTAAGCTTATACAACGGTGGGGGACGCCTCACACATCTAGACCTACATAGATCCATTGTAGCTACCACCTTCAAGAGGAATCGATGAAATGAAGGAACCACAGGTGTTTACAGGCCACAGGCAGACCACGGAAACGCGCGCAAGTCCCTAGAAATTCCGAGCTCGAAGATTCGTCCCACTGTTGGAGCTATCTAGAAAGAGCGATAAACGACCCGTCGACCAAGTAACCCTCTAGTGTCTACGGGGAGTACTCTTTTCTTTGAACAAGCATCGCGCCATATGTCCGACACCGCCATATTCCACGAAACCTAGAAGCACATTTGAAAAATGAGAAGGAAATTGAACGAAAGGCAAATGATGGAAAAAATGGTAGTAGATGAGAAACCACCCCAGTATTCACATTCTGTGGAGGGAAAACTACGTAAAACTTTAGGTCGGTCGTCGGGAATATAACCCGGAGCCTTCCAAATGCGTGCCTCACATGTTACCACGGAACCATCTCGCTCGTTTCTTATAAACCAAATAGTCACTGTGAATTTAGGCTGCGTATAGAGGCCATGTTGTGAGTACTGTCAGAAGATCTTGCAATAGATCACAGTATGCTTAACTGACACGTGTCACTCTAAAATAAAATTGGCCCAATAGCTATTCAGGGCGAAAGTGACACACTCTTTACCTTCTCATAAAGGGTGCTTACTATAAAGTCAACTATTCAAAAATGAAAAAGAAAGCAGGTACGTTCTGTCTTTTCAACAGAACGCTCAAGTATAGCTTCAAATAATTCTCTAGAAGAATTAATCCTACAGTTTGAAATTTATCATTGTAAAAATAGACTATTTAATGTACAAATTATATTTAAATATACTGCCTAATTCGAATACTATCGAGCGTGATTTTACACTGTACCACTAAAAGCAAAAGTGAAGGATCGCCCAAATGAAGGTTTTGCTCCGCATATTGGAGGCGGGCATAAGTATATTGGATATTCGCCTCAGCTACACGAATGTATGTATTATGTAGTATGTATGTAATGTATGTGTGTATGATGTGTGATGTATGTATGTATGTATGTATGTATGTATGTATGTATGTATGTATGTATGTATGTATGTATGTATGTATGTATGTATGTATGTATGTATACAGTATATATCTTTTTTTGGTGTCATAATATTTAGGGGACGTGTTCCTAGCATCAAAACAGTAAAACAAATTCACTTGTACTTGGGTCTGAAAATCAACCGTTTCGTTGCTATAGGTCAAAGAAGATGTATTCAATGAGTGAACAGACACATATGCACTACATGTATGGCCGTGCAGACGGCGATGCAGCACGACCACATGAACTTTATGCAGAAAGGTACCTGATAGGCAGTTACCGTGTGCAAAAATATTCGCAGAATTCACCAACGCTTGAGAGAGAATGGCGCATTTGAGAGGAGTATTAGGTATGTTGCGACACCAAGAGCGGTACGAGGCATTGAGCTTGAAGAACGAGTTCTTTGTGCTGTGCATGCAGACCCATCACAAAGCACAAGACGTAAAGCTGTAAGGAAAAAAGTTAGTCATACGACTATCTGGAGAGTTCTGCATTAAATTCTTCTGTACCCGTATCACCTTTAACGTGTACAAGGGTTAAATGAGGCGGACTTTGAGCCAAGAAGACGTTTTTGTCAACGCATGTTACAGCAGTGCGCTGTGTTCATCAATTTCCTAGCCTGTATCTTATTCACGGATGAGGTTGGTTTTACTCGCGAACACATCTTCAATTTTCATAACACTCATAACTGGGCATTTGAAAATCCTAATGAATTACGACAGGACAACCATCAACAGAGGTTCTCTCTCAACGTTTGGAGTGGAATCATTCATGATCACCGTATTGGTCCCTACTTGTTCCTCCGCGTCTGTATGAACAAACCTATCTCCAGTTTCTCAGAAATTATTTGTATTACTTAACTGACAATATGCCTCTGGACATCATCCAACGAATGTGTTTTTTACACGATGGTTTATGATAGTTCGTAAGTTTTTAAATAATCGATTTCCGCTAAAATGGATTGTCAAGGAGGACCATTGCATGGCCTGCTCGATCACCTGATTTGAATCCAATGGATTTCTTCGTCTGGGGACATTTGAGGTCCTTGGTTTATGTGACTCCTGTACCTGATGTTGGCATTTTGAGAGGACGTATCCAAATTGGATTTGACCAAATACGAAGCACACCAGGAATTTTCAACAGAGTACGCTAGAGCATGGAACGCAGGCTTACTGCATGCATCGAAGCACGATGAAGCCACCTCGAGCAGGTTTTGTAACTTTCGATTTTGTGTTGTAACTATGAAATAAGCGATTTTCAGACCCATCTTCATATAAACGTTTTTTAGTGTTTTGATGCCAGGAACACGTCCCCTAAATATATGACACCAATAAAGATACAACCTGTACATATATATCACCACAGGTAGTTTTCGTTACAGAAGATGTTCAAAATGTCCACCTCCTTCTTGAATACAGGCTCACATCAACATCTCATGGCCTTGCGAACATGACTCCAAATTCCAGGAGTATTGCGTATTTCCTTACAACCTGCCACAATTCGATCCTGAAGGGATTACATGTCAGGCACCGGAGACGAATACACCAACACTTTTAAATGGCCTCAAAAGTAGAAATCGATAGGGTTAAAATCAGGTGAGCATGACGGCAAAGCAACAGTCACCTCTACCTATCCATCGATCGCGAACCCTTCGATCCAAGTACCGGTGGCGGTACGACTGAAGAGTGCAGGAGCGCCATCATGCAAGAGGTGAGCTTGTTGACGTATGCACAGTGAAGTGTCTTCATACACATAAGGTATGGTGTTTTCCAGGTAGCTTGTGTACGCCTGCCCCGTAAGTATGTGTAAAAGTTGGGATGGACTTTATCGTTGGGCGCCGTATTGAGTCGGCTTCTTTGGGTGTTGTCTTCGTTGGGCGCCTTAGTGGGATGGACTTTATTGTGTGTTTTCCTTTTATGTACGGTATCGGTGTTTTTGAAGGGGGAAAAGGAAAAGGTATCGGTGAAATGTCGGAAGAGCATGGATACAAGTAGGTTCTCTTAATCTCGGGTCGTGTTAACCGATGATATTTATATGGTTTTATTACGTTTTATTCTGACCTCCTTAAAACCATTCCCATAACCGATCCGTTCACACAAATATGTTTAATGTCCGACCACACAAATATATCGAACTATGCCATCGCCAAATCAAACTATAGCCACATGATACCCTGTGGTGTTTCACACGTCTGCTCACATCGAATTCCGGAGTACAAGTGTCTGCATTTACCCTTCGGTTCGCATTCCTGAAAGTTTCTTAACCCTAACTCTGCCTGCCTTGTTTCCCCCAATTCACACATGTGTCGTTACAATGGGCATGTTCAGCCCGCATTCCAATCCCCTAACGGTACGTTCATTTCCCGTCGTATACCTACTCTGTACAATCTTATAAAGACATGTTATATGTTTCCACACTTTTCTAGGTGGTTCACAAATAGACCATGTATAATCGATATTATGGCTTCAACGTATCGTTTCAAAGTACATGGGGTCCAACTAACTGATCACCAATGATACCGACTCACACGCTGATAGTAAACGCACTTGCTGATGACATGCTACAATTGCATGTGGGTTTTCATATGGCTATAAATGCTGAGTGAGAAAATTTGTAACACCGTCGCATGTGAACTGTGCTTCATCTGTAAATAACACTAAGGCAGGGAAGTTCGGATTTGTAGCACACTGCTGCACGAACCACTGGCGGAACATCAATCGAGCAGGGTAATCTGCTGGTGACAGGGCCTGTGCTCATTGCAAATGATAAGGATACAACTCTTACTCTCGCAAAAGAATCTCCTCCTCTACATCTGGAGTTATAGATATTGGTCATCCCCTCTCCAAACCAGGAGAAGTAAACCTCTCATGAGCGCACAGACGGCGATGGAGACGCTTAAAGTCTTCCGAACTGGACATCTTCGCTGTGGG
Organism: Deroplatys truncata; assembly: GCA_030765065.1. Classification (NCBI taxonomy): domain Eukaryota; kingdom Metazoa; phylum Arthropoda; class Insecta; order Mantodea; family Mantidae; genus Deroplatys; species Deroplatys truncata. The sequence continues at coordinate 175,978,367 of CM060981.1, forward strand.
TACCTCACTTGGTACAAACGACGAGCCAGTGGAGCATTGCCGTCCGCCTTACCGTACATGAAATGCATTTTTGCTAACCCTTGATTCGAGTACATTCATTCACTCGAACGCCAAACACAACACACAAGTAGCCTTCACCTCGAAATGAACTGTAAGAGTGTCTAGTTAAATCTTTTGTCACGGCATCTACCTGCGGGAAGAAAAATGTTCCGGTGAATATCACTATTTTGAAGGTCATAACTATGAAACAAAGCATTTCCGGACACATGTTGTAATACACCTTTTTTGTCTACATAATATGGGGAATTCACACCTAAATTTATGAGACAACCTGTATTTATTTATTAAAGGTATATACTGAATTGCAGTTTTTGAAAAAATATCCTGTGTTACATTTACATGACTTTCTCTATCCATTCTTCAACAAATGACTCTTATTACAAAGGCTTATTCTCTACCTACTTTACGTTAGTCGACATAAATGTTTTTTGAATTGATTTTATTACACATTTCCTTCTAGGTACAATTAGAATAGGAACACTGTAGGCTTAAGCGATATCAAGTCTTTTAAGTACTGGCCGCTATGAGATAACTTTGAAATTCCGTTTCCTTTGGATGATCAGGAGAAAAAGAAAAATAGGAATAGTGAATTAGCATCTGAGAAAAGTATAAATACTGGAAAATTCAAACCATTAGCAGGATTATCTCAGAAATAGATAAATTTAAAAACAAAATTTAATTTGATAAAGGTTGTGTGCTTAATCAATATCTAATTGTTTTGAGTAGTAAGATTTTGTCTATTACAGCTTGCCATTATGCAAAAGTCATTCAGAAGGAAGAGGACTTCAGGGGCTATTCGCAGGAAATTCAAAATACACATTTTATTTATCATGAAAATATCTTAAACTTATGGTACTTTAATAAAAATCGTTAGAGTTATTTTTGAGAAAATAACAGCTTTCAAAAACCTTTGCATGTAAAGGTACATTCTTCATGTCGCATCCTTGGAAGAAGATGAACTTCAATAGCAACTTTGGTATTAAACCGACTTTTCCGTTTTGAGAAATGTTGTTCACAGATACACATACACACCCAGACCTTTTTCTAAAAGTGTGTTTTTACTTTCTCTAGTAAGTAGGGGAAGTATTGTATTCCAATCAAAAATTCGATACCAAGATTTCACCGGAAATATATGTTTTGAGGCTCCCTGAATCCAAAAAAACATTTTTGGAAACATGTCTGTGTGTGCCTGTGAACAGCATAACTCAGAAACGAACAGTCGGATAAACACAAAACTTGGTATTTAGATTCAATATCTTCCAGAGATGCGACACAAAGGTTTTCAAGAAAATCCCCCCACCCCATATTATCCTTTACATGGAACATTTTTCGAAAATTTTAATTTTCTCAGAAATGACTCTAAGGAGTTTGATTAAAATATCATATATTTAAGATACTTTCATGACAAATAAAATGTATATCTTGAATTTTCTGAGAATGTCTCCAAAAGTATTATCCATTGTGAGCGACTTTTGCATAACTGGTAAACCATAAGAGATAGATAAAATGTTGCTTCACAGAAAATGTAGTCGTGTTAAAATTCACAATTTATGTCCTATACATTTTTTTATTGTGTGAACCATTTTCGAGATGTTGCTTGTTATTCCTTTAAATTTTCCAATATGTATACTTCTTTTCTAATGGGATTTCGTTATTCATTTTTTATGTCCTGGACATACAAAGAGGATAGAATGCGCCACATAGCAAACAGCTCTTAAAGGATTTGACTATCGCTTAAAGCCTACCATATTCCCCTTGCACCTACAAGAAAATTAGCAATAGGATTAACATCTCTATTAACATGAAGCATATGGATAATAAGCGTTTGTAAAAATAGTTTTTACAAGAGTAGAGAAAGTCATGTGAGTGTAACATATCAGATTGTTTTTAGTTCAGGTGGCCTCAAAACATATTCCCGGTGAAATCTCGACATGGATGTTTTGGTAGAATGCACTACTTCCTCTACCTACTATACGTAAAAGTAAAACTGAAACGAAAAGGATGTGCAGCCCTCCCTCGAGACATGCTCATAGAACGTTCCTAGCTGTAGATCTAAGCTCCAACTGGCATTTAGATGACTGTAGTCTTCAATTAAGAACACGCTGAAGGCAATGCAGTGTTTGTGCATACGAAGAGGAAACTGTGTACTTGGTTATGAATTTCAATTATGTTACAACACAATAAACATCTTTTGTATCTCCCTACTAAGTCGAATCCGCTTAATGGAAAGGGAGGGCTCATCCAGTTGACAGAGCGACAAACAACTTTTATGAAAAATGACGCAGCATTCTGTGAAGAAAATTTCGTTACGGTATCAGCCAACACTGCGCGCTTTGGGGACAAAGGAGTGTTGACGTTATTTATTCTCATCTTTTTAAACTCAGCTGAATGAAAAGAATACTGGTGCTCTAAGAAGCAAACTCTTTTTAACTAAAGCCAAAATATTTTACTACTCCGTGTACAAACATACAGCTCCATACATTTACAGTTGCTGATCTAACTTGCAATTGTGTATTTTATCATTGTCTTAAAAATAAAATAACTGCTATTTTTATTCATTTTTTATTATTATTTCGAAATTACTATAAGTTACATCTAATAAGGAGATAGCTATAATATTAATTTTGTATTTTCCGAACCTTATTTCAGAACGGGCTATTGTCTACGTTGCACTTGCAAAGCGCCTCTTATTAGACAGAACGCAGCAGCGTTCATGAAACTGTAAATAGCTCCCTGTTTGAAGCTTGTGTTTATGAGAGGCAGTTTTCAATTTCACAGGGCAAAATCGCATTTTTCGGACGTGGAGGTTTATCGGTATTGCCAAGGAAATACAGGATCCAACAAATAAAGTCGTGGCCTCAAGTAAACTAGCGGAGAACACCTTAGTTTAAACGTAGGATTTCACTTATAGAGCAGCAGGTTCTCGTCGGCGTGCTCATTGTTATATACCACGTTTTGAGTCCAGCATCGACTCTGCTAAAGGGAACTACGTTGTAGTGTGTAGCTTAACCCTTAACTGGTGAAGTGCGAAAATTATAACATTCCTGCTGACATGGTGTCTGATAGTCACGCTCCCTTTTAACGCTGTTGTGTCAGGATGCTTTATTATGTTTGTTAATAAGGGTGTTTCAGGTAATATTTTAATATACGTTATTATAACACACTCTAAGCTTAATCTTCGATTACAAATTCAGTATTCAGCATATGCAAATAAAGACGAAGAATCAGTACTTTTACAAGTTTTGTATTATCCATTCTCTGCATAATTTTAAATGAAGGACATTTTTATTGGATTCCCCAGATATTAGTCTTTAACAGAAAGAATGTTTTCTTAAATCTTCACCCAAGACGCAAGAAACTGAAACTTTGGATATTTCGGCTAAAGTGTATCAACTATGCACTCAAATAGCACTGTACATACATATTTGAATACAAAAAAACAGACAAAACTCCTAAACGCTGGATATATTTCAAAATTAATATGCGCGCTCATAATTTCCCAAACCTCTGCAACACAGGGACTGTGTTGTAACGAAAAGAATAATCAAAGTCAGGATCATCTGGTATGACGGATCAATATGGACCAGCACAGCTAGTTATTATTCCAATTCGACGAAAATAAAATTAACACTTTTTTCTCAACATATATTTTTTAGGACAACTATGAAAGAAATTACATAACTCGTAACGTTATGTCTGAGGACCACTATCAAAATGAAGTTTATTCTCAGAAAATGACTGTAAGAATGAGGGAGATAATTTGAGAGCGAAATATTGTTCAGGTAGAAGAAGATACTATTGACATAGGTCACAGTGAAGAAAATTCTGCTCAGAGATGTACATTTTTGTGTTTATAAGAGTCTGTCAGACACCACGTTACCAGTTAAGGGTTAAGGGAATTATGCTCAATAATTACAAGGAAGAAAATATTCTAAGCTCCACCATGTGAAGTTAGGTGTTAGCAGTAGTCAGACTGAGGTGATTCCAGTGACTGAGCACAACATCGCACATAGGCTATAGTGGGCCGTTTATGCTTCCAGCGTGACACCTGGGGGAAGCAATAAAGGAGAGACCTGAAGGCGACCAAATATGGACGACGATGAGTGCTAACCAGGATGATACAAATCCTGATGCCCTAGGCACCCGCAACCTGAGGAATTGAAAATACACGAGACAGCTCCCAGGAAGGAAGGAGTCCCAGAAGTCCCGCAAAGCGTCAGGGTAAATCTTTCCAGAACGCAAATTCCATCATCCTACTGCAACACAGCAACCGCCATCGCCTGCTCCTATAACCCTGAAGTAGATGAAGTGAAACCGATGAAAGGAAAGGGTGTAGACAAGAATGATGGACACAAAATTCGTGGTAAAATCATTCGTCTAGTCCCGTGGAAACAAAAAAAAAAAAAAAACCAAGGTCAGAGTAGGTGGCCCGATAGGAATTAAACTCTAGAGCTCCAAGAGGCAAGCCTCATAGATCACCGCGAAGCCCTGTCGTTCGGTTCCATCGTGTGAAGTTCTGCCGTCCTCATCTCCGCGCTTGGCATCGCTCACAGAAATTGCGTTCAGGTTAGCAGAGTACCAAACCCTAAAATGATGGCATAGGATAAAATAATCATAGTTGATTATTACATAATATTTTTCATGTCATGCTATTTGCAAATGTACGTGTTTCCAAAAAACATATTATAGAAATGGAATTTAACGCTTCTGAAGTATTTTCTATACCACATGCTTAACAACATGCTCCAGATGAAACCCAATTTTCGAATATTTTAGGTTTAAAGAGTCTAAACCTTTAAAATTGTAAAATTAATACAAATTACAGAAAAATATGTGCATTTCTTTTATATATAAGTATTTAAAATACCTTTTTAAAACAGTTTAGTTTTCGAACTATATGATAAAAAGCTTTCAAAAACATTTGTTTTACTATTTTCGTCTGATTCTTGAGGCTTCCAGTCCTAGTTGCTAGAAAACAAAACTAGGCATATTCAGCTAAATATTATATTGTTTAATGCGGGTTTCTACGTATTAAATATAGATATATCTGTACCATGTTTAATTTTAAAAGTTTAATTGTGTTTAACAACCAGGCACCACTTTCTTTAGCAGTTTCGTAAACAAATGATCTACACAAAAGTAGTATGAGGCAGTCCATTGATCTAGATGATATACTTATGCATACGAATTACTCGAATTTATACCAAGTGTTGCAGTTGAAATCTAACTGGATGAATTCCATGAAACGTCTTCTGTGACTTTTTAAGGTACTTATTAGGTCCTCTTGGCTACCATAGCGATCATGGGATAGAACTCTTCACTGCAATTTATCTTAAATGCCTATACCTAATGTTGGAAGCCAGGAATATTCTCATTAATGTGTTCAAAGAAACTATGCAGGTATCTGCAACCACAGGATGACCATAGGCAAGGGTTCTTTTCACAATAGTGTCTGTAATAGTGAAACGTGCTTCATAATATTCATATTGTTGAAAATGAAATAAATGCCTAAATTATAATAAAGATTAATCCTGGTATAGCTTAATTTAAAGACATTTTAGGTTCTATAATGTTATTTATATTTTTATTTACTCTGTCTCAAAAAGAACCTTATATTTTCTGTGGAATATCTGCTAGAGAACTGAACTACCTAGGCTTCTGTACCCAAGAATTTGCTAATGACATTGTCATACTCATTCAGGATAAGTATGCCAGCACTGTATCTGAGCTAATGATTGAAGTTCTGAAATATGTATAAAGTGGTGGAAGGAAGCAAACATTTGAATAACCCATTCTAGGACAGCACATATCCTATTTACACATAAAAGAAAATGGAGGGTTTAAATCTCCTATCATATTTCACGAACAATTGCAGATTAGCCCCAAAGTTATGTATCTGGGATAATTGATGGTAAACTTATATCTGCAAAGAATGACAAACACAGGGAAAATGGTTCTTATGGTAGCTAGAAGAACCTTTGATAAAACTTGGGGACTGAAATCAAAGTTGTTGCTTTGGTTGTATAAAGTAGTAGTGAGACCCATAATCATTGAGGTTTTACCAGGCCAGTGGTGGCTAAATAAAGTGATCATTAGTATTATTATCCATGAGTTACGCCTGCCAACGAGACGACGCAACCTGCATGGGGTTTAGCCGAGCGTCTCCTGAACGCTAGATGGCGATCTGCTCCTTCAGGATGGCGTTAGTGCTGTGTGATGTGTCAACACGTGGTCTTTCACTCCGCAGGTCGACCAAGCAGCGAGCAAGACAGCGAGGCCTCGAGAATTTGCTACCATCGGATCGGTGGCTTTAGCTCGACGCATGAGATCACGGCAAAAACCATACGCTTTCGTCCTTTTCTAAATATCATTAACTCTCTTCAGTAAGTATTGTTCAAAGTTTACATTTGTACCATGCGTGTGGCATATACCAAACGTATGAGCATTAGAGCGTGTTTCTATTTAAGCTGATTGTAAAGACAAATATTATGTAATTCATTTTAAAAGGTGAAGAACAAAAAATTTTAAAATTTGCTAAACTAATGTAAGCTTGTGGTGTGTTAATGAATGGTTGAATACATTGAAGTTATAGATGTAAGAGTTACGATCATTTCTTTGTTTTCTGTTTAAACTTAGGTAATTTCCTTACCACTTACATCAGTCAACCACTGTTTTATTTTATTGTGAAGAGTGTGACATATCACGTTAGGAAATAAGAAAGAAGTTAATGGCCCCAGCACGCAATTTTTCGTTGGCTTTACACATTTCACATACACAGCTAATAGTTCTGAATAACATCACTAAATAATATAGTGTGTAACTTGGATGATTCGTTTTCTTTCTGATGATAAAATGTTACAAAAAGGTAGCAGGTACGTGAGGGGCTTTCTTTATTCTGCCTGACGATACATCACCCATGGGCCACTTATATGGTGGCCTAAGGTTAGTCTAAAACAAACGGCCAACAAACTCTGCAGTGTTCAAAGGTTGGCTTGCCTTTGCAAAACAGGGGAAATGAAAAGCACCCCATCAGCAGCAATTGAAGTCCTCCTTAACCTACCCGCTACTGATTTATACATCTAAGAGAGCGCTGGAATGGGGATTATTGGCTAAACCTAAACTCAAACTGGTACAACCCTAATACCTTAGGGTATACGAGAATTATTATAAACATAATCAATAAGCCTCATCTTGAGTTGGGTAGTGATTATGTTACCAGAAATATGTTGTGACAGGCTATTCAATGTTGAATGGAGTCAAAACAAGATGCAATATCCTGTAGATAGCCTAATGTGGTACACAGATGGCTCTATAAGGAAAATAGTTCTGGAGCTGGAATACATGGGGAGATCATAAAGTCTATCTTTGTGTTACTCTTGGTCGCAATATACCTGTATTTCAAGCTGAAGTTTATGCAATTGAAACCTGTTTCAGGGAAAGTTTAAAAATGGACTACAAAGCAAACAGCTTTTGGACTTTCTTTTACAGTTAGGCTGAGCTAAAAGCAATTGTAACTTATCAGATAACATTTATGTTAGTCCTGAACTGCGCAATAAACCTTATGCAACTGGCAAAAAACAAGGTTAATCTTGGGTGGATGCCTGGATATAAGGGAATTTTAGGCAATGAAAAACATATATCCTGATAAGAAAAGGATCTGCTAAAACACTTACTGCATATGAACCAGTTTTTGGCATACCCTTAAACTATGTTCGAAGAACCATTGCTGAGTGGATTAATCATAACCATAATTTGCGATGGGTTCAATCTGAGGAATGCAAGCAGAGTTAGAGAATGATAAACAGTATCTTTCTCAGTCACTGAAGGCGTACTTAATCTCAATGGATGTGAAGCAAACCTGATAACTGGCCTCTTGACGGGACATTGTGGATTACGGAAACACCTACATACAATGGGAATCTTTAGAGAGGAACTGCAGGCTATGTAACAAAGATAATGAAACTATCTCTTATGTAATCTTCAAGTAGGGGTAGGAAACGATACGAATTTGGGGTATGATAAAATCAAATGATGACTTTCCTAAAGATAACTTAATTAATATACTATTGTCCCTAATTAAAAGGACAGGACTACTTAACTAAAACAATAGTGATAAGAGATAACACAACATACATTTAGGTTTCAGTGTTAAGAGCAATTACAACCCAACTCCATCACTACAATAGTCAATTTAAGTCAAGTCAAGTCCATACCTTACTACACTCATGCTTAGCACAGTATTGTAAAAATCACACGGGTGAGTAGATAAGCAGAATTTAAACATTTAGATTCTAATATTAACTTTATGAGGAATGCATATGTAGAAAACGTACGAAATAAATTATAAGCTAAGTGAGAAACAATAACCTGGAGACTAAAACTAAAAAGTCAGAAAAAGTTAAGTTACGAAGGAACTGAGGGCTCCCACAACCAGATCAGAGCACACATACAAGCTCCAGGCCCTCTGTGCTTCTACCGTGACACCTGGGAGGAAAGTTTGAGGGGAGAGACATGAAGGGTGACGACGTACGCAAGCATGAAGGGGGCCCCTAACGGTTCCAGTACGAACGCATCCGACGCCGCCCAACCCCACTGAGAGGCCCCAACCCCAGTGGTCCCTCGAATAGGCCCACATCGGAGGCAGTCTCGATTGACGCCAGGAAGAAACCTCAACAAAACGCAAATCCATCACCGAGCCGCAACACGAGTACCACTGCCTGGTCTTACAACCCTGAAACAGATGACAATGAAGGGAATGGTGGGTACAGGAAATGAGGGATAGGAGAGCCCAGCGAGAGTCGCTGGAAATCGAGTCATAGACCTCTCAAATGCGAGCTTCACGCGTTACCGCGGAGCCATCTCGCTCGCTTAAAAGCCACGAGGGAAAACAAAATAATATTCTTAGAAAAGCTATCTCCCCCCAAAATTAATGACATCAATTCCTGAACTCTATCAGAAACACGTAACAGCTGCCAAATAACTTTACTCGTATGTAAGATCATACAGAATTATGAGCAATTAATCTATTAAATAGCAAAAATACTTTTCCTTACTTTAAAGTTTAACCTCCATTGATCTGGGAGGCTATCGGAATTAAACAGCAAAAATATGCTCAAATAAACCCAAGGTCTATAAATCTTAGAGTTAACCGATACTTTCCTTAGCTTTGACGAATACAATTAAATAACCCCAGAATTATAGGAAAATTGTTTAGTAAGAATAGACTAATGCAGTCTACCAAAAGAAGTTGAGGCAGTATTTTTAACACTTAAATTATATCAGTCTAATTATATAATATAAAACAATAACATCCCGCCTTAAAGCAATATACTATATATAAAAAGTGTATGTAACAGTCATTGTATTATGTTTATATTATTATGTACATGTACAATAATGTTATGTAAATGTATTACGTAATTTAACAGTGTAGGAGGTGTGAGAATGGAAGCAATATTCTTTTCGTAGCAAACAGAATTATAAAGTAGAAGCCGAAAGTTGCCAACAATGAGGTAATCTTGAGACAACAATAAATTAGAAAGCTTAATCAAGGTTACTAATAATTCTTGAAACAATAATGTAATATTTAAACTAGTTTATAAATAGCCAATCAACAACTAGAAAAAGCTTAAGTCAGATAAAAGTATTCTATTGGAGTAGGCTTAGCCAATCAGAGACTTGAAATAGAGGAATTGTGCAAATTCAAGCGGCAGACGCTATTACATGGCGTATCCGATCGGTACGGTACGTGTTCAGTGTGAGACATGAAAATTCATAGCGGTGAGAATAATATAACGTTTCCGTGTTAAAAAGTACAACTAACAATAATCTCACAGCTGTATAGTAGGATATATCAGTGAAGTGTTATTTAATCGTGTGAATTACACAATTTGTGTAAGTCTTGTTCTTTAGACACACCAGCCCTGCTAAGATATACGTGTTCTGAAAATTACTACTGATGTAACCGAGGCATACGTATACATATATAATATTTAAATAAACATTAAAGTACAATGTTGATTTTTAAACGTGGGGCGAAGGCCACCGGAAAGTTTGTACCGTACATGGGACTGCAACTAATACAAGTTTGGCTCACATACATGGGGCAGCAACACCTGCAAAGCATATGGAATACAAAACTTGACAAGAAAACAGACAAACAAACCAAGGAAAATCAAGGCAACGCTACAGACATGAAACCTTGCTAAATTATTTCAGTGCTGCTTGAAATGGTTAAGAAGAAAAAAAATAATTTTAGATAAGTAAATCAATATAGATCTTTGTTTTAATGTTTACGGGTCAGAATCCTAAAGGTTCAACTTAAGTGTCGGATTTTTATTAAAATATATTGCACTGTTCTTACGGTTCCAGTTTAGCTCGCTTCGTTTATCATTGCGATATTGTTGATAATAGTATACAAGTTACTACAATGCTAGTATTGTAGCTGATTATACCACCTTGTTATCGCACAGGATGGTAGTGATTCATTAAAAGTTCACTGTAATAATACTAAAATATGTCATGAACAATGGTAAATGAAAGCAAAAAATAAGTAGTAGTTTACTATTACGAATGATGTAATGAGTGTGTGATTATTAAACTTGTTATAAAAATTATGTACAAAAGTTTCTGCAATATTTCTTGGCTAGTTAAAGGAATATTAGAATAGGGTATGTCAGAAATATCTCAGAAAGCAAAGGCAAACGCACTTTTTAATTCCTCAACACAAGCCAAATACAATGCCCACCGTTCAATACCTACTTCAAATCTCGAAAATGGGCCTAAATATACTTCAGCTGATTCCATTTCAATTTCTGAGAAGTAAACCTGTGCAAACCGAACGAGTCCAGTTTCGTCCACTCCAGAGTGGAATGTTCCATGTCAGTTGACGACCCCTAATGAAAGGAAAACAAGCGGCTACGACAAGCAGTGGCTAGACATATTTATTCTTCAGGAATGGAACATTTTTCTGTCTAATGTTTTACGTCAGACATCAAAGGACTTGAAAGCAAAGGAAAACCAGTTAAAAATATCTATCAGAAAACATTCAGAAAAGTTATATGAGATAAATTCAAGATAAAAAGCAGCATCCATTTGAAATTCCTGGAAAGAATTTGCCACAGAATTAGTTGATGAGAAATCCCTTTTTAAGGTTAACAGCAGTAAACACCTTTGATGGGCTGGTGATGCTGCCATTTCTTAAAGCAATAAAAGCGCCTACTTTTAATGCGACCTGCGTGCCGCTAATGCAAGAAAGCAGGGAATACTGAGCTATCTAAGGTTGGGTTAAAGCAAAACAAAATACCTTCAAACAGCTCGCTGCCTTTTGCAAATGAATTGCTTACCAGAGGTTTGTTATCTCCGCAGTGCACTGCACTTGTTCGTTATCCTGGCGGTCCCCTGGGAAATTATTATTTTCGTTTACAACAACAATGGCGTTTCGCCAGGATCTCGCGAGTAGCTGCTCTGTTATGACGTCAAAGCTTTCTACTGATAAGTCATCCTCAACCCGCCGCGGTGGGCACAAGAAACAAGTTCAACTACATTCACTATTCGTTAATTGCAGAGGATACTCAGTTGAAACCTTCGTATTGTTTTATGTTGTTATTAGACAACTGCATTCTATTTGTGCTTTCCTTACTATTGAGATATTCACATAAGCCCACAGACAAACACACACAAATACAGGGTGGACCATTTAAGTTGAGACTGTACAATATCTTCAGAACTAAACATTGTAGAAAGAAATGTCTGAAATAAAAGTTGGAGGATGTTATGATGGTCACTTTCGGGTAAATTTAACACTTTTTAAATGGAACCTACAATTAGGGTCAATTTAAACTAATCCTAAAATGACCATTACAAAGTCATCCAAATAAAACAGGATTAATTTCTACAAGACTTAGTTTTGGGGATATTGTGCAGTCTCAACTTAAATGGTCCACCCTGTATGTTTGTATGTAAATAAGTGGGGTTTATATATAAGATATACTAGAAACACAAGGATGGATAAGATAACTTGCCAACTATGATAATGTAGTATAAAGGGATTTCACATCATAAGATACCGTATATATATTATACAGAGAGTAACCGTTATAAGGAACCTCTTATTTCCTAGCAATAGAAGAGCTGTCCCTTATTCTATGCAGTTAAAAATAATATGCTCTGTTATGTTCACACGACTTTCTTTACCATTTAAATGTGTTCTCATATAGGTTTTACAGACTTCTACTGCAAACGTTTTGTTTTATGTGCTTCACGTTAATCCAGATAAACTTTTCCAGATATAGTTTATTTATGCATTTCGTTGTATGATCAAGAAGGATAGAGGACTTTAAAATCCCATACACATTTTACATAACGAGGAAAAAGTAAATAGCGACAGGAAGTTGTAAAACTTACAACATTAATGGATATCTGGGAAATGGCTAATGCCACCAAAAGGCCATTTGAAATAAACTGTGTGCTTTAAAGAGATTTACATTTTCTTGCATACAGTATTTCTCTTAACGTTTAAAGTTATACAAAACTCCCTCCTAACCACGACTTTTCACGTTGTTTCCAGAAAATTCAAGATACACATGTTTTGTGCTGTAAATATCTTAAATATGTGGTATTTTGATTAACATCGTTGAACCAATTATATGGAAATAAAAAAATATGGAAAATTGGCATGTAAGGGTAGTTTAGAGTGGAGGAAGTTATAAAGAGATCTACGTTATTTTTGTATACTATGTTTTTGTCTATCTCTTAACGTTTACAGTTATATAGAATTATACGAAATTCGCTCCTAATGACGACTTTTCAGCCTATTCGCCGAAAGTTAAAGATACACATTTTATAAAAGCAAATGCTCTAAATATATGACATTTTAATTAAAGTCCTTGAAACAATTCTGAGTAAATAAAAATAGCGAAATGTATGTAAAGGGTAGTATGAAGTGTGCGGGGAATTTGCTTGAAAATTATCGTATCGCATACATGAAAGTTGTTAAATCTAGAATACCATGTTTTGTACTTATCTGAATTTTGTTCACATTGTGTGAACCCTCTTTCTCTTTCTCTCTCTCTCTCTCTCTCTCTCTCTCTTTCTCTCTGGCACATTACACGCGGATGTCTTTCTAAAAGCGCTTTTCTGGATTCAAGGAGCTTCAAAACATGTATTTCCGTTGAAATTTCGGTACCGAATTTTTGGGTGGAATCAATACCCTCTCCACCTACAAGGTACGCGGTAAAGAAAGTAAGAAGACTAATAGAATGTTGTCTCTCGCAGTGCACTGACCATCCCAGTTTCGGGACGCAAGAGATCCCAAGTGGACCAACATGTACCAAGCGTACTGGTATTTATTTTTACAAAATAATTAAGAAAGGCTAAGGTGTCCTGAATTTTCATCTCTATACACATACTAATTTAGGTATTAGTGTTGACTTAGACCAGGGATGCACATTTTGGATTCGCTACGACCGAAGCGACCGTCACGTAGAGTACAAAATACACATGGGAGCAGAAAAGGTGGCCCATCCCCCTACATCACAATGGTGCATTTTTATTCTCTGTGGTTTCTTTATTTATATAATAAACACTTGTTGTCATTCATCCCTTGTTGCACCTCTTTATGAACTCTTGAAACAAGTCCAAAAACACAAGCGTCGACCAATGAGTGTTATTATACTAGGTGTGAAACGAAGGAACGGACGTTTCTTAATGAGTTAAGCTCTGATTCTCAAGCAATTAGAGATGGCCAGTGCTATATAACATGATTAGCAACTCGAAATTATAGAGGGAGGAGTAAGTGAGAAATGAGTTACTCGCAGAGTGAAAATCACACAACAGACATATTTTGCCAAAGGTTTCTTCTAGAGTGGACCTGGGAGCGCGGTATAAAATTATTGTCGTTATGAATTAATGCCGTCAAAAATATTTCATTTGGACGCATTTGACAATTTCCTTGGTCCATAAGATTTAAATTGGTATTATTATTATTATTATTATTATTATTATTATTATTATTATTATTATTATTATTATTATTATTAAGGAATTATTAGATTGTCTGGACAGTTCATACTTCCTTATGTTAAAACTGACCCTGCCTCTTGCTCAGCCTCCGCAGCCTCTTGACTGATAGGAAAATAGAGTTTACGCTAATCTGAAATAATGTTATTATTATTATTATTATCATCATCATCATTGTTACATAACAGCACTAATATGGCCCTAATAGTACGAAATCGTTAACTATATGGAGTATTATCATCAGCCTTATTAAGATTATCATGATTATTATTAACTAAACGGTGCTCGACTAGAAAGTACATACACTATGTGATCAAAAGTATCCGGGCACCCTACAAACAAAACTTATAAAGTGAGTTTTGGTTAGAAATATTCAGTATTGAAATACTATTGAAACATCCATCCGTTTGATATCACGTATATGAATTGTTTTCTCGGAAGGTTTGTGAGCCTAAGTTGTATTCCTCATTATAACTATAACAGGATGTACTCATGTGAACTAAGCCTGGCTCTCCCGAGCTCTCACGGAGGTACCCAATAACTCGAGTACCATCTCTCAGACGCCGGCCAGTCTTAAATTGATCGAATGCATTTGTCCCTAGTCTGATGTATTAACTAAAGTCGACAATATTTGGGGCCTCAGCATGGGAATATACTGTGCTTTACTCAGGGAACTTTTCTCAGACATAATGTAGAATTACTGTGATATCAGAGCTTTACTCCCGCTCGGAATCTGACTCTCAATAAGGTTTGCGTATCCGTTAGAAAGCATGCGCTCATCTGGCTGCTACGTTGAAAACAAGATGTACCTACGGCGAACGTAAATGCTTCAATGTAAGCAGTAGAGAGACTCATGATGTCGCCTAAGCTATCGCGTGGTGGTATCTCTCCGTTCCCCCTTAGAATGTAGGTATACCTCAAATAACCTCTCCTGAGTAAAGTACCATCCATCTTATGTCAAGACACATTCAAGCTCTTCAAGTAATCGGAGGAATGCTGAAGGGAATATTTTATAATACAATGAGGATAAAATTTGAGTTGTTAATCATATACTAAGATATATGGGTTGTACATTAATATAATATTATGTAAAATTTCATCCACAACACAAACGTTGATTAAAATAAATATCTGCTAAATTAAGGCAAGTAGGAATACAACTGTAAGCGAAGAATTTAATCATCTTTAATGCTCATATATATGCAAACAATGCAAAGCAAAAGATAAAAAGTAATTGAAGACCTATCCCTATAAGTATACTTGGGAGCAAGAAAGGTGACCAATATAGGAGCGGGAGGGACTTTATCCAGGTACTGGCACGTGTAGCTCCGCTCTCCCCAACTGTCACTTTTATGCCCCCCTCTCACACACTTCCATGCAGTTTATTAGCAAGTTGTTTATGTCTTCCCAAAATACGGTGGTGGATTGATAATTCAGTGAGTTTTTAAAGAAAATAATTTTTTTTCAGAAAATAAATTTTATTTCGCAACATAGTTGCCTTGAAATTCAATACACGTTGTCCAACTTTTCTCCAATTCTTTTAACCCTTCCAAAAGGTATGATTTTTCGAAGTTTGCAAAATATGACATTGCTTCTGTCATGATATGGTCACTGGACGTGAATTTCTTCCCAGCGAGCCAATTTTTCAAATTTGCGAAGAGGCAGAAGTCACTCGGAGCCAAATCTGGAGAATATGGTGGATGAGGCAGCGCCCAGTTCCACAAGTTTTGCGATGACAATAGCTGACTTGTGTGCGGGTGCATTATCCTGGTGAAAGAGAAGCTTTTTCTTCACCAAATGAGGTCATTTCTTTAAACATTCGTTGTGAAACTGGTCCAGCATTGCGGCATAATATTAACCTTGGTCGGTTTATCCTTTTCCAGGTAGTGGCTGTTTATCACACCTTGTGAATCCCAAAAGATAGCTTCCATGATTTTTCCCGCCGACGGAATGGTTTTTGCTTTCTTTGGAGGAGATTCGGCGAAGGAAATCCACTGCTTTGATTGTTGTTTGGTTTCAGCTGTGAATCCAAGTTTTATCAACTGTGATATAACGCCGCAAAAACTATTTGGGTTGCGCCGTAACATGTTCAAACAACCCTGTTAAATGGTCATACGATTCCGCTTGTTCTCAACTGTGAGCAGTCGTGGCACCCATCTTGCTGACAGCTTTCTCATACCAAAGAATTCGTACAGAATGTTATATACCCGTTCACTCGAGATGTTTACGGTCTTGGCTATCTCACGGATTTTCACTCGGCGGTCTTCCAGCACAATATCGTCAACTTTGTTCACCATTTCTTCTGTTGTGACCTCAACCGTCCTGTGCGCACGGCATTTCTTGTGCTGGAACGGCCACATCGAAATTCTGTGAACCATTTGTGAGTCATGTCATGTGATGGACCAAAGTCCCCATAATACTTGTTCATCTTTTCCACCGTTTCCTTCATCGTCTTACCACGCAAAAAGTAGTGCTTTATCAGAACACGAAATTCACTTTTCTCCATTTTCTACGAAGCAACACACAGCTGTTTATTTTAGGCGCTGCTTATTTGTACGATTATTCAAAGAATAGATGTAAGACCAGGGTGCAGACAACAAACCTGTGATTAGAACGCCATCTCTTGTAGTGAAGACAAATAGAAGGTCTTATAGCATATTTAAATTCTTAATTTTCTTGGTCAGGTATTTATTGATATGGGTTATTACATTTATTAATTCTTTGGGATAACCTTCCCCGTATTTTGATTGAATTTTATTTGGAGGTTACGGAGTTTATATTTGTTAAGCTGGTCGACCATTTAAGTTGAGCCAGTAAAACGTCTCCAAAATTAAACTTTGTAGAAAGTAATGTCTGGAATAAACTTGATTGATACTATGGGGGAAAACAAACGCCATTAGTCGTGTTTATTTGGAGGACACTGTGATGGTCATTTTATGATCATTTAAATTGACCCTTATTACAGGTTCCCACTTAAAAAATTTAAATAACCGTAAAATGACCATTATAACGTACTACAAATAAAACACGATTAATGGAATTTACTTTTACCCATAATATCAAACAACTTTTATAAAAGACATTTCTTTCTATAACGCGTAGTTTTGGAGATATTGTAAAGTCTCGTCTTAAATGGTCCACCCTATATATTTCTATTTCTATATTCTATGTTACATCTTGCACAGGTTATATTTCTTAAACACACACACACATATATATGCTGCACACATATATGTGTGTGTGTGCGTGCGTGTACGTGTGTGTATATATGCATGTATGTATCTATTGCTTTAATTTCCTTTAAATGGTGGCCAATGTTAACTTGGAGAGCTAGAAGGGCGTTTACTTTGCCACATGTGGGCAGGGATTGCCTGGTGTCGCGAGTAATTTTGCCATGATTGATAGAAAGTGTATTGCATACTTGCTTGTTCGATTTAACCGTTAATGAAATTCTGATTTAAAGACAATTGTGAGTTACTATATATTTAAATCCACTGGTTTAACGAACTGTGACTTAAGGGTTCCACGAGTGTGCACTCGCACGCGTCATTGCTTTCTTGAATGATGTATGTTCCTTAAGTTTGTTCAATAAATTTAAGTAATTTCACCCCGTGAGATTATTCTGTAAAAATCTCGCGGGTGACATTCCTTCTTTTGATTTGGGTTTGTCAGTAACCTCTTGTGGTCCGTGATTCCATGAGTAACTTAATGGCAAATCCATTGAAGGATGTGAAATTATAACTCCCCATGTATCCGAAGCGAGGGTGGCGGTGCAGTTTGGTAGCATATGGTTTTGCCGGGCGGGGATAATTGCGTTATATTGGCTTGTATTTTGCTTTTCGGATTTATTGTATTATAGCTACACTTATAGATGTTTCGCGTTTGCGAATGCAGAAGTTATTGTTTGAGTTATATGTTGTTGGTAACGAAATATTGTACTTGGAAGACGTCCCCGCGCGTTTGGAAGCTTTTCTTAAGTTCAAATATAGATATTGTTCTAAGCTACCGGATAAGCACCCTACTGTGGTCGAGCCAACTTTGTAGTGCGAGATAGCAGTGTTAGAATTTGCACATTTGTTTGCTGACCTCGATTCAGAGGCTGTATTGTCTAAGCACCAGGTGAGCATTTAATAGTGCATATCTCCCATAAGGTGCAAAGAATTAAATATTTCCAATAGTTTTGTACCACTGTAAGCGTTTCTTCTCCATTAGCTGAGTGACGTCCTGACTTTGTCAAATATTTAGACAAACTTTCGGGGCTGCCGACTGGATATGTTGTGCCGCGTATTACTGAACCGCCATTAATTCAACCGACTTCAGGTTTTAGGCAGTTAAAGCAACCACACCTTCTTTAACAATTCGGAAACCAACTCCGTTAATTGACGTTCCATGATTAATGTTCCCGCGGCCATTGAATTCCTGAAATTTTTAATACGTGCCAAAGATTATGCCAGGCTGTATAATGATCCTACTTAGTAATAGCTCAAAGCGATAGTAGTGAAGCCTATGGGGGTTATTTAAGCTACTATTGTTCGAGTTAATACAGAATTGGACACAGTAACGAGGCCAATTTGAAGTCCTTTGTACCTCCTGTCGCGTTACGTAGCTTAATGCAAGATAATTATTTATAGCCACAGGTGGTTAGTTATACTTTGTGGATTTATGGCTCGTGTGAAATTGTTTGCTCGTCTTTTAAGATTGCCCAATAGAAAGCGAAAGATTTGTGGGGGGTTGGTATCTAAAGTACGTTTGGCTTTAACATTTGCCTCTCTTCCTTTAATATTTGCCGCATTTGTTACAGCAAAATGCGGCGAATGCTGCTCGTTTTCCTGACGTTTCTTGACCTTTACCTTCGTATTCAAGGGATCCTATTCCTAATTCATATATTGTTTTTCCGACTCGGGGAGCTGGTTCGCCTCCGGAGTTTAATTCCGTTGCGGATCTATGTTGCATAGAGTACGACAATGTCACGTTCCTCGGAGAATACAGAATAGGAGTGGTAATGTTCAAGTAGACAGTTTCATTAACGTCCCATTTTACGCCAGGCGTTGGCAAATGTTATGCCTATTGGTAAGCCAATTCTTCGGGTTCTATGTCTTCCGAACGATATAAAACCACTAGTGCAAGTTATAGTCGGTATGCAGCTGGTGTTAGCGCTGTTAGATTCTGGCAGTTTATGTTCTTTGTTTCAAGATACTTTTTTCGGGACGCTTTGGTTAAGGATACCGGCAAACCAGAGTCTTGTAGAGTGCAATGCGTTTGGTTACTGGTCATATGCTTGAAGTGAATGCCAAAGTCCAATTAACCGTACATTCCTGCGCTTTGCGTGGAGACATGCATTTTATGATACCGGAGTTACCGTATAAATTGATATTGGTTGCTGACTGGTTGGCCAGATTGGGCCTTCAACTTGATTTTCGTCAAAATGAAATTTCTTTTGCGTTTGCCCCCAAGAACGCGGGAAATTTCAAAGTGATTTGTTTGTTCAGTCCACGCCTTACCTTATTGCCGATGCGGTGCCTCAAGGGGTCATTAAGCCCACAGAACGAATTTGACTATTTGTCGCTAGATCAGGCGAATTTATTAGAGCAATTGTGCGCTACCAATAAAGGGTTAGTTTCCGAGAGGTTAAGGGTTACAAATTTGACAACACATGATATTGAGTTATCAGGCACTACATATATCAAACTACCCATATAGATTAACCCAACCTAAAACGGCCATTCTCAGAGCTAAGATTATGAAAAATTGGACAGGGGAATTATTCGGGCGCCTGTTTCCACGTATGGTAGCCCGATATTTCCCGTACCAAAGGGAATTAGACCTGTAGTGGATTAAAAGAACTTGAATAAAAACATTAAATTTGAAGGACCACTTATTTGCGCACCGCAACCCACGGTTTTGAAGGGACGAAATTGTTTATAGCTCTCGTCTAAAAGAAAGCGTACTTTCAAATTTCTTTAGTTTAGTCATGCAAGCACACTGCATTTGCAACGTCCTGGCGTCTCAATGAATTTCAAAGTGTGACATTTGGAATAGCTACGGGGGCTCAAGTGTTATTGCGCCTTTTAGACAACCTATTTTCAGACATTAAGTTTAAATATCTATAGACTTCCATCTCGACGACGTAGTTACTTATTCGCTGGATTTTCAAACATGTCATCACCTTGGCAAAGCTTTTCTCGTTTCCAGAGAACGGGTCTTGCTCTATGTACGAAAAGTGTACGTTTTTAACCTCCTAAATTTCTTTCCTGGATCATGCTGTCTCACCGGTGGGTATAACTATTTACTCCAATCGCACCAATGCGATTAGAAATTTTCCGCACCTAAGAGTGTGAAGGCATGGTGAATTTTTTTAGCAAGTTTATTCTGAATTTTGTTACTAGTGCGGAGCCCCTTAACTGGCTTAGTCCAAAGGAGCTCCATAGCGTTGGACTAATGAGCAGCTACGAGTTTTTATAGATCTGAATATTGCATCATGAATCCGCTGATTCTTGCCTTTCCGGATTTATCACCGCGTTTTGTTTTGCAAAATGACGCCAGAATGGGGCCTAAGCCGCCATTTTGCCTTAGGACTATTCCTGAAGCCGGCGTGCTAGCTGTTATGCTTCGCGTGCTCTTTCTTATGCCATCCGCAAATACTCGATATATGAGCTCGAGACATTAGCCGTTTTGTCTGGCTTAGAGAAATATCGAGTTCATACTAGAATGTGATAATCAAGCTCTCAGAATAATCGCTTGCAACTTCTAGGACCACCGCCTTCAAGCTTCTTCCATTCATATTCGCGGATACAAGAATAGCGTAGCCGACGCTGTTACCAGAATCTTTGCTGAACCTCCATTGGACTGGCTTTCGCCTACTGGCCCGTTGACGTTTAAAGTATTGCGTTCTCTGAATTGTTTGGAGGTTTGTTGGAACATCAGCTCCAGGATTCACTATTAAATAAATAAATAAATACAATCTGTAATACTCCATCCGGCACATCTTTACCTAAACTGGGACGTGTATTAACAAATTTTCAGTTTATTAATACAATACACTTGCATTATCATTGTCCAGATAATTAACTATGACTAATAAAACCAAAAGAAAATACAAAAATAACAGTAAAGTAACTAAAATAAAGTTTTTAAATTTCCATTTAGTAACTCAAAATAGACACACTACAATTACTTTCTACTGTAGCCAGTAAAACTAACTAACTGATATCCCGTCATCATTGAATGGTAATTAAAGTTAATATTAGAATTCCTATTAATATTAATTGTTCATTAAATTCATATGAATACCTAATAAATGCTAATATTGCAATTATAATTCTAAAGGCTGCTAGCTATCTAACTAAACCATCTAAATAAATTCTAACTAAACAACTAAATATAGTTGTAAATACTGAAACAGTATTTTTACGGATTCACTATTGCGAAAAATTATCCTAACGTGTTGAAGTTGGGTAGCGTGTTCCCTCTTATCATCAATTTAAGAATCGTTTTTAAACTAAGGCCACCTCTGACGGAAAGGATAAAGTAGACTCAAGATTATGCCCTGGCAAAGCCGGCACAATGCATTATGTGGAAATGTCTAGCGTCAGATGTAGCCAGTAAGCCACTTGAGACCTTTTTGTGGACTTCGTGGGTCCCTTTCTGCACCCTGTGCAGAATAATACATAATTGCTCTTGCTGTTATAGACGAGTCTTCAAAGTTTGTGTGGCTTGGTGTTATTCCCAGTTAAACTTCGTTTTATTGCCACTCATGCAATCTCTGAGATTCTCTCTGCTATCAGTGCAACTTTTAGCGCCCCTCATTTTTTGGTTTCAGGCAACGACAAGCAGTTTACCTCAGTTACATTTACTCATTTTTGTTTCACCAGGGGCCTAAAGACTACTTTACACTACGACTTACTGTCCTTGCCCATCTCATGCTGAGAGGTTCAATAAAACTGGTAGTCATTGGTTTCCACCACTACGATCATAGTAAATGGAGATGATCCTTCGGCATTGTAACTGCTATTCTGAAACGCAAGAATCTCATGACACCAGTCTGTTTCAACTAAGCTTACCTTTTCGCCTAATTTGCCTTCGCCAATCTTTGGGATTTAGAAAACCTGTTGCCCTAGAAGTTTCATCCGGATATTGAACGCCGAAATTGGCAACGCGCGTTCCGTAATCTTAAGCGAGCACGAGTTAGCGTTAAACAAAGGTATGATGAGGATAAAAAGCCTTCTTCTTATGCTGTTATTCAAAGGGTAACTTGTAAGTTCTACCCTATAAGCTCTAAGTCGAAAGTGTATGCGGCTAAGATACCACCGAGGTATAATCACGTTGTAAAATGGTGTTTCCGCGCAAATTAGAGATATTAAGGTTGTTTAAGCAGAAAGACATCTCCCAATTAAAACCACTACTGTGATTCCTTTCCTAAATCCGCTCCTATGTGTTCCCTCTGTGTTATTGTTTATGTTTATATTTTGGTTGTTGGTGTTGCGTACTTGGCTTTGATTCTAGAATTTACTTTCCCTTTTTCTGTTTACATTATGCGCGAGTTTGCTTTGGATGGAGAGTGTGTGAGTTTAGCGTGTTGCATGCTGCCTATCTTTACGGTGCCAAAACTTCTGCCAACTGGTATTCCTGATTGAGGTCTCTTTAGTGTTTGTATTATTCATGTGCATACTTGTGTAATTGTGAGTGTGATCATGACCAGTGTGTTTTGTTATTTGTGAATTTATGCATTTTCAGGGTATTTTGTCTTTGTGTGTCTGGGTTGGCTATTTAGTGTCGTATATTTTAACTATGCACAGCATTTATGCTGCTAATATGGCCATCTTCATTTGTTAATACAGCAAATCTATGAAGTTAATTACAAAGTTAAGAAGAGATAGCATTGGATAGCTATCCAATTACAAACGTTGCAATGATACCAAGCTTATATTATTTCAGATATCATTTTTCACCTGCCAAATAACGTATTCTTTTCATTTTTATATTATTAATTTCTGTTTTTATATAGCTTAGAGTTTTACATTGCATTTGGTACATATACACATATTTATTTATGCTAAACCCTCGAACATCTACGTGCCATGAATTGTTGTTTAGCAAGGTAATGTAAACTTTTAATTTGGCTCCATTTCTCGCTTTTGTTTTATGTTGCAGCTTTCTCTTGGGGACGTAGTTCCTCTTTATCCTCACCTGTATACACATACTATGGAGCTCATCACCCCTGAGAGCACACATCTTGGAGCACGCTGTTTGCTGCTCTTGTGAAAATCTGATGTACGCCAACTGTTCCAGCTAGGGAGGCTGTGCATCACGTTTCTCCGCCACTTTCCCATCTTCTTTGCTATACTGGCATTGGTCACCGTAGCTGTTATGCGGCCTAATATCATCTATGAAGGTCACAAAACATCGGCTGGAGTATATAGTCAGCAAACACTTTTATCATATGGCTAGCCAGCGCATCACGGTACTCCTTGCTGCATCTTCTAGGCACTGGATTTCTTGCAATATTATGCGCTGTTTGTGAGCGATGTGAGTAGTGTGCTGGCAGTCCAACCCCCTAGTGCTTGCTGTAAGCTAGTGTTGCCGCTTGCAATTTCCTCAAGAAGTGTTGGGGTTGGAATGTTGCTCCAAAAGAGTGCACTTTTACTTTGTATACTGTGTGTTCCTTTTCTCTTTCCTTGTTTTCGCGGTTTAATACCTGCATTTGGGGGAGATAAACTGACCTGGCTGTAGCTTATTATCGACTCAACCTTAGGTTGCGAGAGCTTATTGCTGCCTTAGGCTGGGTATTTAATTCCTTTGCCTCTCGCAAGTGGCGCGAGAAAATACCAAACCCAGGCATTTCTTGAGCCACGGACGCTAATCAACCAGGTAACCTTGGTTGAGCTGTTGGTCGTAAGTTTCTTTCTTATGAGTTAAATTTTTCCTGGTGCTAAATTTAGGTAGATTTACTGGCCCCGTGAAGTGGGTCTACTTGCAAGTTTTGGAATTTTGGATATTTGACGGACATGAATAATTAGTGAAGCCAAACACAAAATGTTATAAATCAGATGACTGAAAAATTCAATGCCATAGCCGTGATTTGAACCACGGATCTCCCGTTCTCCGTCTATTGGTTTAAATCCCGACTATGGCATTAAATTTTTCAGTCGTCTGATTCTACATTTCCATCCTATCCAAACACACGGCTTGTGGGGAAGAACAATTAATTCCAGAAAATGTTATAGTTTGTTTAAATTCTTAACCTTTTTGGTCACGTTTTTATGGGTATGGGCTGCTGCATTTATTACTTCGTTGGGCAAATTTCCCCGCATTCTTATTGAATTTTGTTTAGCTGTTTCAGAGTTTATATTTTTAAAACCAGCTTTATACATTTACATATTTCTTGTTACACCCTTTAGAGTTCTTCATTTACTGTTAAATATTTATTAATATTTATTTGTTGTTGCACTGCTTTTACTTCTTTTAATCCTCCGTTGGGCGCAATATGTCTGAGAGATATCTTTCCTGAATTTTTCAACATGCAGACGCAACCGTTTATACGAAGTGAGTGCAACTCACTATGTTTTCTCAAAACACATTGTAGCACTTCCTGTTTCATTACTGGTAGCTGTCTGTTGTTTTTTTTTCATTTCATTATGAAGCAAAGGTATATGTGAGATATACTGCACCCTCTTACGCACCTCATTGTTCTGTAACCTTATATTCTGTCGCTCACACTTTTACGCACATGATGTTAAAGAAACAAGAAGTGTTCAACGTGTGTAACCCTAACGACTTAGAGAAAGAACTGGTAATACTGTGGGATGAAAATGAAGATTCTCTTTATAATAAAAGTGACACAGGTTGTGAGGCTAAGACATAAATCAGTGAAAAGTACTCTCATCCCTCTCAAAACACACAGATGACACTACAGATCTTAATCTTCAGTTTACTGGAAAAATAGGTCCAGTAAACTAAAAAATGAAACTTCTCCAGCATAGAACTAGAATTCAGAATTTGCTTACTCATCTGCCCGGAGTTATGTATCAAGCAAGATCTGTAACTACGCCTATACATTTTTGGAGTTGTCTTGGTACAAATGAGATACCAGGTATAATCATGACATATACCAACCGGTACATGGAGTTTATACCACACAAATTCAGCCGTGAAATAGATGCTAATTCGACAACAAAGGAGATGTGGCACTCATAGGACTTCTATATCTGGCAGGAGTCTTATGCAGTAGCAGACTATCTTTAGAAGAGCTATGGGGTTCAGATGGAGATGGCGTAGAGATCTTTCGATTTCTAGTGAGTTTGAAGCGACACAAGTTTATTTTTCGCTGCCTTAGATTTGATGATATTGGAACATTATATTTTATTTTCGGTGCATGGGCAGGAATACCATGAACATCCTTAAGAATTTTAATGCGGGATCTTCTCTTGAAGACAGAGAGAAAGAATGAAAGAATGAAAGAAGTAAATTAGATCATCTTGCAAAATTGAGAGACATTTTCACAACATTCGTCGGCAACTGACAGAAATGCTATTGACTGGGAGATAATACCACACTCAACGATATACTGGTAGGCTTTAGAGGGAGATGTAGTTTTAGACAGTATATTTCATCTAAGCCTAATAAATATAGAATTAAATTCTATATTTTGGCCAATGCCAAAATATTCTGCTCTCACGACCTTGAAATTTATATCGAAAACAGTCTTATGGACCACTCTGCAACAGCAACAAGCCCTCAGACGTTATGAAACGATTGCCACAATCAATTTACAGAATTGGAAGACACATCACCGCAGATAATTGATTCAGTCAATATAATTATGTGATATATCTGAAAAAGAACGATCATCCTTTTTCGGTAAACTAAAGAAAAATAATTACAACTTCCAGTGGAGTTTGTCAATATAAAAGGCACATCTCAGCATTCCAGATGCTTGCATTTAGAGAAAAGGCTACCCTTGTTTCCTACATTCCTAAGAAATCCAAGAATGTCCATCTGATATTCAGTCAACATATTGACGATGACATTGATTGAAACTCCGGAGAAAAGTAGAAGCCAGAAATGGTAACGTTTTATAATAAAAAAAAATATGTAGTGGATGTGGTACACAAAAGGTGTGAAATGAAATAAAGTGCAGGAGGCTATTCTTGAAAAAGCTATTCCGAAAGCTATATTTTTATCAGCTGTTTAAAGGTAGTCGGTTGCAAAGGGAATGACCAATACGCATCAAAAGGTCATAAGTTATTTCAATGTACAGAAATTGCGAGTTTTCTACTGGTCCTTCTCGGAAACTTATTAAGAGTAGTTCCGTAGAATAAAAAATGAAGCGACTTTCAAGAAATTTTTGCAAGAAATTTGAAATGTATTATTGTTTAGAGCATGCCGGTCAGATCTGTAAGAAGTGTGCCGAGAATTCGCAGTGAAAAACCCCAAGTAGATATATACTAAAATCTAGTTATAATACATTGTTAACTTTAATGATGTTAATAAAATTCATAAGAATTGATGGTCTTTATTGTTTACACGTATATTTGCAATATAACATTAGTGCCCTTTCCCATTTTGTATGTTAGCAATATTAGTCTATTTTCTGTAACTTGCCCAATTTATGTTTTTGCAACATACTGTGATGTACTGTAATGCTTTAAAAAATAAAATATGGAGCATAAAAGTAACATAAACAAAGCATAGTAGAATACAAAAATGCATATTTAGGAGGCATTTCAGACAGCACAGGGTCTAACATATAAAGGGTATCTCTGAGATGTATAGCGCCCGATCATATAACAAAAGGTATTGCGCCTGATGGAGGGTTAAGTGGTGGCCAAACGTAGCTTTAAGAGCTAGGAGGCGTTTATTTTGGCACATGCAGGAAGGGATTGAGTGGGGTTGTAGGTAATTTTTCCATGATTGATATGAAAGTGTATTCCATATTTTGTTGTTCCATATACCTGTTTATGAATTTATGATTCAAAGACAATTGTGGCTCGTATATATGCACATACGGTTTAAGCTTATAGGATTCTAGGAATGGATGCTGGGCCGAGTGGAAAATGATATAAGGTTCGTCTTCAGAATCCTGTTTTCGGATGAATCAAAAATTTCGCAACAACGGGACCATAAGTTGCCACAACATGCATTATTGGAGTGTTGATAATCCTCACCGGGTAAGGGAGGCAAATTTCCAAGAGCAGGGTGGAGTGAGTGTCTAGTGCGGAATTTTGGGCGACCATCTAATTGGACCAGGTTTTTCGAGGGGCATCTGACGGGAGCACATTACCTGGTACTTGTCTGTGAGGGACTCCCCTTGCTTCTAGAAAATGCACCTCTGCAAGAACGATTTACGGTGTGGCTTCAAATGTTAGTGTTTTCACCGCAAAGATCGATGATAGCCTGCAATCATTTAAATGCTGCACATTCTGGTCACTGAATAGGTAGACAAGGACCAGTCTGTCTTCTGGCAGTAAGATGACACCATCTAACGCCTCTGGGGTTATTTAAAGCAACATGTATATGCAGAGGAGTCAGAAAATCCAGAGAGCCTTCGCCAAATGGTGGCCTATTACGGTTGCCTATAGAGCCATTACACCCGCCATGTTATACCAAGTCAGAATTCCATGAATCAGCGTGTTCAGCTGTACATTAACTAACAAGGACATCAGTTTGAGTATTTACTTCGTTAAAAGATTCGTGTTCCATTTGGTAATCATCACTGATTTCAAGCAAGTAGAACTTTGTTACAAAAGGACCCTTTCAGGACAACCATGATGTACCTATAAAAACAGGAAGTAATATTTGTTACCCAATACATTTTTGTGTACTGCATCAAAGAACTCTACCATTACACTTCCATACTAAACATTACGCGATATGCAGTTTGCTTATTGTATGAAATCAAATGTGAAGAATCCTTATTACATCAAGATCAAATGTACAAATCTATGTGGAGTTTAAACACCTACCTAACTGTAGTTTAACAAAAAGCAACACTTAACAATGATAAACTATTAAATAAAACTAAAAAATAGTTGCAAATTAAAACGATATTACCAATGCGAAGTATGGTATTAGTTTAAATCAAGAATATGAATATTATAATATATTAAAAAATGAGTTCACTCAAGTGATTTCAACCACCTTCCCTGCAAAGAGGTGTTTTACGGCTAAACACTTCTTCAACTGAGCTATCTAGACGCACGAGAGATTACTAGTCAAGTTACATAATATGAAGTACGTGCTAGTACAGTACACATTTTAAGTTGTGAAAATGTTTCCTTAGCGTCAGCTGTGTATTACAAATGCAATAAAACATATACTATAATATCTGCCATGTTAGTCATCCCGCTAAATATGAAACAAAATATATACATGTTACATTTCCTTATATACATGGGACCCAACGTTTTCATGTTAGGGTATAAATTGCGGATTCCGTAAATAAAATAAAATAAAATATACAAAAACTCAATTATGAGCTTCTGTTTATAAACGCAGATATAAACAAAATCTATATATGAAGAGTCAAAACCAAAGAGAGTCGAAAATGAGCACTTTCTCAACTCTCATAACATTCAATTCATTAAATAGAAGCAAACGTTCTCTCTGCTTTTTACCTAACATTATTAAATTGAATGTGTAGGTAGAGAACCTGGAAGAGAAAATAACAAAAAATTATAAGGTACGATGAAAAACGCCCGAGGTAAGTAAATGGAATATCGAGGTTCTTTCTCTCAACTTGAGAAACGCTCATCCACATTAATTTACCCACATTGGTTATAGTCTAACATGTTTGAGTCCAAAACTGAAGTTAGTAATATTTATCATACGAAAGTAGCAGAGCTCCCATGAATATATCCTAATATAGGATATCCATTTAGTTTAATAAAATGCTTTTGAAGTATTATTTATCACTGAAATTTGTATGGTAGGCAAAAAGAAAATCACGTGTATAGGATTTTTTCCTGTTTTTTAGTACGAATATTTAATTATTTAAGCTCAGAAATATAGTAATATTCTCTTTATTTTCATGCAATAGAGAATTGTTTTTTGCAGCATCGCTAAAATGTGCCTTTCCCAGTATGGAGTACACAGACAGAAACTAGAGCACAGTACCGCAAGTAGGCCACAGTGGCCCTTTTTGCTTCTAACGCGACTCCTGAGAAAGAGGAATGAGATGGGAGACCCGAAAGGCGATAAGATTTGGACATGTGTCCTAGCAAGGACGGGCAGATGGAGCACATCTTGGCATCGGCTATCCACGCGTTAGCCCCGTGCCCCTTGGGAGTCCTGTTGGCTTGAGGCATGCGCCCAGGAAGAGGGCCCCAGCAGATCAACCAAACACCAGGGAGAAACCTTTCCATCGTTTTGCCATAACACACCAAACAATGTCCCTGGTTCCTTCATCCCTGAAATAGATGAAAGGTAATAATGGAGACAGGATGTGATACACGGGGAATTCGTGGTAGAAGGGGAACCAGCCTAGTTGACCTACCGACCCATGAAATCCACGAAGAACACTCATCGTCAGAGTTACCAACCCAACGGGAATCGAACCCGGAACCTATCGAATACGAGCCTCAACTGCGATGTCGTTTGGTTATTTGCAGTATGAGTTACTAACTAAAAGAAAACGCCTTGAAATCATTTACAGTACATTTAGATACACTTTTGGGGCAATAATGTCGCCTTGGAGTCTACAGTGTCAGCTTACTTTTCAAATAAAATTATTTTACCTCAAAACAAGTTAAATAATTTTGAAAAAACATTACTTAAGAAACGTTTATGCATACTATATTTCTCTGAAGTTGTATTTACAAAATTTCTATAGGATGAGTATTTAAGAAATTATACAGGGTGGACCATTTAAGTCGAGACTGTACAATATCTACAAAACTAAGCGTTGTAGAAAGAAATGCCTTGAACAAAAGTTGCTCTATATTATGGATGAAAGTGAATGCCATTAGTCGTGTTTTGTTTCAGGACGTTAAGATGGCGATTTTAGGGCCAATTTAATTCTTTAAATGGGAACCTGCATTTTTTATGTTGTATTCTCATTAGAAAATGCTTTATAAAAAGCTGTTTATTTTGTAATGAAGAATATGGAAACAAAACTAAAAATGTTGGTTCCCAAATACGAAACGTAATTGACGTAGCTTGACTCTCAAATGAGCATCCATGAATAGTCCAACCGTTCGTTGCGCTCTTCGTACACAGTTATTCAGAATTTTCGTTGTTCTTTAGGTTGGTGTAAGGGCAATTGCAAAAGTGCTTTATACAAATGTTGTTTAGTTTTTTATGAGGAGTGAGAAAATAACAACACCAAAAGAAACAGTGTCATTAACAGTCATCAATACTTTACGTTTAACTTACATCTAAGCTGCACAGAGAAAAGGTAAGAGAAGGGAGATAATCTGGTGGAGGGGGATGAAAAACTGGAGAGGGATTGGAAAGGGACAGAGAGGAGAAAGAGAAAGAGTCAGAAGAATGACAGAAAGAGAGAAAGACTAAGATGGAAACGTACATATGGGAGGGAGAGAGAGAAAGAGAAGCGAAGATGGAGAGAAATTAGAGAAACGAAAATATAACTGCATTTAATGCAAAAGTGTGAGCAGTGTGCACTTGTGCGTTGTGGAGTGGTATCTTGGATGCCAAGTAATTTTTTGTTATAATACCTGTTTTTTCTTTGAAGAATTGCTTTTAAAAAAACGTTTTAGGTATAAAAGGCATTCTTTATACCGGATAATTCACATTTATGCTTTTTAGAGCAAAAGACGTCAAATTAAAATTGATTTTTGTAGTGGTAGCAAAGCTAGGTTTATTCACTCCCAACAGCTATAGGATGACACTAGTTTATCTTTAATGAAACACTTAGAGACATTGCTTTTAAGCAAAAAATAATATGGGAAGGTTTATAGAATTTTTTTTTAAAAAAGATTTAAATGCACATGCTGAATCCATTTAATCTTAATATATAACAGGTTTTATAGGACATTTAACAACTAATTTAAACACCTGTTTCATATAACAAAACCTCATTATATGGGCCGAAGAGTTCAATAAAATAAAGCATTTTCATCTTGGATTGTATATGGTGTTAATTACTTAAACGCCAAATGCTCTATTGTAACAAATAAGCGTCTCCTTGTTTGTTTTAAAATTACTTGGTTGCAGGTAAATGTTAATCCCTCCCTAATGAGTTAAATACTGTTTTAAAACAAAATAAAATATGGCACCGTGTGGTAAACATACAGAATGGTTTTAAATACCTCATTGCTCATTCTCTGATACTTGAGGGATGTTCTAGTAGTTACACGCATTTACTATTTCGTTATCTTTTGAAAGCGGTTTAAATTTAACATATTTCAATGGAAATATATGTCAAAGCATCCCCAAATTACAGTAAATAAGCAAGTTCATTGCTCATTATCAACTTCATATATTCCTTAAAGTATTTTTATTACTGTGGGCCTTTGATCTCAAAACATTGCAATCATAACTTTGAAATGAACGAAATTAGGTTTCATCCTTGAGCAGAAACAGTGGAATTCCTTGTCTTCATCTATTTCTTCCCACTATAAATTGCAATAAATATACCGCTGCAGTTCAAGCTACGTAGAACTGGACTATAATTATAATTGACATTTCTCACTCACTCACTCACTCACTCACTCACTCACTCACTCACTCACTCACTCACTCACTCACTCACTCACTCACTCACTCACTCACTCACTCACTCACTCACTCACTCACTCACTCTCTCACTCACTCACTCACTCACTCTCACTCTCTCTCTCTTTTAGCGACCATGGTTATCCTTTTTATTACATCAAGTTTAGCTAGCAACAACTGAACAATTGACCATAAAACAACAAAGTCTATTGGATAATATATGGCTTATACATTTTTTACCTTCCGTTGTGGATATGGCTGACAAGACCTGCTCGGTGGTGCTTGAATGACCCCAATGTGTGGA
The DNA here is from genome assembly GCA_030765065.1 of Deroplatys truncata. NCBI lineage: Eukaryota > Metazoa > Arthropoda > Insecta > Mantodea > Mantidae > Deroplatys > Deroplatys truncata. The sequence goes on from CM060981.1 coordinate 176,010,420, forward strand.
TAACATTCAATACACTGCGATGGAACTCTCGTCAAAATTTACAGCAACAAATAGGGACTTTAATTTCAATTTTTATAAGATATAGTTACTGTAGAAAAATAACCTAATTTTTTAATTATTGCTGTTCTTTTATTCTCGAACTATACAATAACTAACTGTGATTGCCTTTTTGATGAGCAAAAAATAAGACAAGAAAAAATGAGGGTTTGTTTATTTTACAAACGTACTTTGTAGCACACATTCATGAATATTTTCCTTCATTGCCTTTGTTGAATATCCGGTTATAGCTTCAAAAAATTAATATGAATATCTATTTATCACCTAATGGAGTGTAGAAAGCATTGTTACATAGCGGTATTTGAATGCATATCAGGAAAACAATTAGTTTAATATAAAGAAATGCAGTAAAATATTTATGAGCTCAAAAGACAAAAAAGTTAATTACCTGTAAGAGGCATTAAGAACGGTTATTTTATAGGAAGTAAGTATGTTCGAAGACATTTTCATTTATTTGAGAATTTGTTTAACATAGCTAATAAAATTTATGGTATAATAACAAATCAGTGAAGTGATGATGATTAATAGTATTAAAATGAGTCTGGATTCCAAGGAGCTGAGAGATAAGATTAAATCGCGTTGAATTTCTCACTACGGAGTTGCGTATAATAGAAAAGTTGATACCCCACACAGATGATTCAAGCAAGTCTCAAATTTAAAACACGGTTTTTGAATGTTCATATGCTTGATGTATTCAATTTTTGAAACCACCTGCTTGAGGTTGTGTATAAAACTTAAGGGTACGAGATAAACCCTTTTGGCAGCGATTCGCTTATTTAAATGTATAGTTTTCATTTATTATAGTATTGTCTTTTAAGAATTGTGCATATGTCGAAATAAAACCTGACGTATGAACTCTTTATACTTTGAGAAATGTGTAGGCCAGAAACCATTTGATACTGGGAGAGTTACAAAATGGCCAACAACTATTTTTAAATTCAACCTTTATTGTAAGAAACAGAAGAAGTAATATAATATTCTATTAGTGTTCATTTGAGATTTAAACCACATGTTCATAGCGTTGTGCATTAACAGAAGAAAGTGTGTTACTCTAGTTTCAGGTTTAGCAGGGACATTAGGATATGTAGCTGCTGAGAGAGATTGGATGTCATTAGAGATTCACTGCTCCTTCAATACTTGCAGAGATTCAGGTCGCCGCTCAATCCCACGGAAAGAACTTTCGGGTCGCCCGCCTCTGTGACGTGGAAGTAGCGTGTCTGTCTCACATTCAAGGGATCCCGAATTCGAATCTCGGTCAGAGTGAGCTACTTGGGTAAGGTTTTTTCCGGGGTTTTCACTTATGCTGCATAGTTTAATGTCGGATAACTTTAAGCTCTATGGACCCCTGGGTTCATTTAAGCATCATTTCATTCATTTCTTCATTCACCGTCCGATATACATGAGATTAGTTGACCGCATTGGCCAAAGCTCTTAGATTATCCCTTCCAATCCACTACCGTCTAATCATACGATTTATCTCTTTTTACTATCATAGTGCACATGTTGGGAAGAAGCTCCGTTTTGCTGAAACCACAATCTCTGACATCTTTTCAATGGTAGGTCATCTGGAGGCCTGTCCTGCCATATAATGAATTTATTTTTAAGGTTCACCTCATTTTTGCAATAACGTTCACAGTGTTAGGCATATCTTCATTTGTAGTCAATTTGACCTACTAGTGAGCTTTGCAACCAAAAGAGAAAATGTTTTATTCAATATATTCATAATTTTCTTACAGCTTGAAATAGTGGTTTTGGAAGTCAGGATGCCACCGATAAAGTTTATCTGCAGCCAACCTACAAAGAGCCAACCTTCAACTCAAATTCCAGGAGCAATCATGTCTGATGAGTCAACAAATTACAATTAAATTTAAAGTAAATTAGGAAATCAGTTACCAGTATATTCCTCATTTATGGATTAGTTCAATAATGCATAACAAAACTGCTGTGGACGTATTACATTAAGTTAACTGCGATTTTATTACTCTATAGGTTACTTTTCCAATTAACGTGGAAAGTATTCCTTTGTTTTATACAACATAATTGAAAGATGTTACCAAAATCAACTGACTTCTGAGTTACACAATATGTTTTATTCACTCTATATCTAAAATTTGGGAAATATAGCTTGTTGTCAATAATTAAGATAATTTCCTGAGGTGAGTAAATTTAAAACAGTTATAACTTATTTTTCATTTATTATCTGTTTACCCTCCTCTTATATAGGACTTACACCCCCCAGGACTTACAAGCGGGTGCCTGGGGTCAGAGGCTCGTCGAGGACCAGACACTCATGGATCAGACAGAGCATCCAGGATGGGTGATCAGCCCGATGCCTGGTATGGGAAGGAGATGAAACGAAATGAAAGGAAAGGTGATGATGGAGCAGTTGGTGGAATGAATGGCGGGGGAAACCGGAGAACCCGGAGAAAACCCGCCCAGACGCCGCTTCGTCCACCACAAATCCCACATGCAGGTCCCTGGGATTGAATCCGGGCCGCCTCGGTGGGAGGCGAGCGGTCTAACCACTCGGCCACGGCGCCGCCCAGTTATAACTTAAAGTTTTCATTATAGGGATTGTTATGGTTTTTCAAGGGAAGTGCAGAATATGAATATTAATGCTTGAAGAACCTATTGATTAAGTGTCTAATTGAGAGTGTCTAGAATATTATATTACTATAAATAGGAACAAGGAAATAAAATCAAGTGGGTATAGTATATATATTCTGCATTAATAAACGCAAAGTCTGTATCTATAGTCGTACCATGTATAATATAACAAAGAGCGAAATCATGCGCGCGTGTGTGTGCGTGCGTGTGAGTGTTAGGCGTGAGTGAGTGCGCGTGTGTTGGTGTGCGGTGTGTGTGTGTGTGCGTGCGTGTGTGTGTGTGTGTGAGAGAGAGAGAGAGAGAGAGAGAGAATGTGTGTATGTGAGTCTCGGAAATCATCACTGTTTTTGGCATTTTGGTCACTCACCACTCAGCATTGAAAAACCCTTCTTAGGGACATAGGCTATAACATATTTTCCAATTTTTAAAACTGCGAGAAGGGGCTTTAGGGTTTTTGTATTCATGTAATAAAATTCCAATGTCAGAAAATATTTTTGCACGTGATTACGAACGTGGATTGATTTTAAAAACTTCCACGCTATGGGGGTAAAGGTGGAGGCTTAAAATATTTTAAAATTTAGTTTTTCGAGACGTGGAGTTGCATATTGCGTTCATATCTCAACCCTTAGTTAAACTATATTGTGGCGCTTATAGTTTTATTTTATAAGAGCTTTATAAATATTTTTGTAGACGAATATATATATTTTGGGGTTTTTGTAGACGAAACTTCGTACACTTATACTATAGGACCTGTAAAGGCTACCTTACATCTCTGTTACAATATATTCAACCTTTTATGTTGAAATCTGCAAGTTCATTCCATGTGGTTAAAATATTATACAATTAGTTATAGAACCTGGCAAAAATCATGAGTTACTTTGCAACATCTAAAAATTAACCAAACCGTATTTTCAGTCACATAGTACCTTAATATTCTTAAAATGCCCATAGCGTTTATTTTATACTCCGTAAACACAACATTATATTTCTTGGATAATAAAGGGACAAATTTCTGTCTTCGAAATAAAGGACTTGACATAAATGATATCTTACAACTTCGAAAGGTAGCCCCTACTTATATTTTCAAGCTCTTATATGCAAATTTGCACCATTTTAATCTAGAATAAATTTGACAAGCTTACGCTTTAGGTGTGAGCGAAAATTTTAGGCTACTCACGACTTTCAAATACCATCCCATATCCTTATTAAATGGTAGGCACATATCAAGGAGGGGCACCCGAAACCGTGGCAGAGCACTGTAGGTAGGCCAATGTGTTTCGAACGCGACGCCTGGGCGGCAGAGAGGAGGGAGAGACCTGAAGGGCGACCAGATCCGTGAGACGACGTATGCAAACATGGGTGGGGTCCATAACGTTTCCAAATTGAGCGCATTCTCTGCCACTCAAGCCCGTCCATAAACCCCGAACATTCGGGGGTCTCCTTAAGGAGCCTGCTTCGTGAGCATTGGAGGACGGGTCAATGAGATATCCGAACAAGCCAGGGAGAAACCTTACCACCGCCCAGCCGCAACACACCCAGCACCGTCGCCTGGCCATTCAACCCTGAAACATATGAAGATGACTGAAATGGTGGGTACAGGAAATGACGGACAAGAAAGTCATGGTAAAAGAGGAACCACCCCAGCATTCATCTACCGACACGGGAAACTATGAAAAACATATCAGGGTTGGCGGTCACTGGGAATCGACCGGGACCTTCCGAATGCGAGCCTCACATGTCATATCGCGGAGCCAACTCGCTCGGTCATATCCTTATTTTCAACCCTTTTCTTACAGATTATCTCCGTGCAATGCCGGTTAAGGCAGCTAGGCACTAAATTACATAAATTGAACATAGTAGCAGTACTAAACTAGGTTCAGAAATACGTAGAGCTGCAAAATGAAAACATCAAAGAGTTTAATCAGTATAAGTGACCTTCTTAAACGAAGCTGGAGACTATAAACGTTTCAATAAATTGTACAATATAGATTACAGGAGTGTGTTAAAAGACTGCAAACTTAAACAAAAGAAATAAAAGCAAATGACTTAAATGGATACAATACATTAGACTATGATTAACCGAGTTTCGATTAACCGAGGATCCGAATTAACCGAGGGAGTTGTAAAATGAACACGCATTATTTTTATAATAGTGCGGTGCTAGAGTGCATATATTAACGAATTTGAATGGTACCTAGCTAGCTAGCTAGCTAATGAGCGGATGATCTAGCAGTGGAAACACCAGTCGAAAATGAAGACGTTCTCGGATGGTGTAACCAGGATCAACAAATACAGCTGACTGATGACGCTTTTGCTGATATGGTCATCACTCCTGAAGAGGAACACAACACTGACGAACTCACCCCGAAAATATCACATTCTGAGGGACTGAAGGTGGTCGAAGATGATATAGCCTACATTGAATAGTAAGAAGGGTCTATGCATCTTGATCTACTTTCCCTACAGCGCTGTCATTACACCGCATCGTCCAACAGAGGCAGGAGATTAGCCTAAAAAAAGTATGAAAGACCTTTTTATAAAATAATTTTCTCATTTAATATTGTTATGTTTGTCTTTTGTTTAAACTGTGACATTTTTCAGTGTGCATTTTAAGAAACGATATAATAAGGAATTACTATAGAGTTTCAAGCATTTCTTTGTCATTTACGACCTATTAGCACATTGCCTCTGTTTTATCTAAGCTTTTCCGTATCCGTGGTAGTCTTTGTACCAAATAGCTCGAATAATCCTGCATCTACTATATGTAAACACGTCAGCAGGAAGTTTAACAAAATACATAGAATTGGCGCTTGGAAGTAAAGTATGAATGGAAGCCGCGACATCAGAGCTCAACACATTAAACACAAAGCGGAATGATCATAAATTCAACCCTGGAAAACACCTCTAAATACCCCTTCTACCAGAATCGTTTTAGTTCCTGAAAAGCTCATCACCTGTCAGATGACCTTGCAATCCGAACGAAATTCCAGTTTCGCACCAGTGGAGTGCTGCTTGTTAGATACCTAAGCGGCAGGGAAAGTAAAAGGTAGTAATAATTCAAGTATAGAAGAATTTCTCTAAAAGTATTTTATTTGGTTAAACAGTAAATAGGTGCTTCAAATATAATGTAATCAGGGCAAGTTTCTGGCACCATCGTGCTTCTTTTAAAGCCTCACATATAGAAGTGCTTGGTAATTTTAACACAGAAAATGCAAACAATTTAAGTTTTAGCCTTCACTCCCTTCAGGGCCTCCTGAAGGGTACTGACTAAACAAATTTCTTAATTTCAAAGACACCCAGAGAATATGTCATGACTTTATGATAGATTCAAAAATAAATATGAAATTTTAATACGTTTTTAGTGCTTCAGTCACCCCACAGGGCCAAGGTTACCCCGTTTACCTTATACACTTTATTTGAAACCGACATTATATTTTTCTAAATGTGGATTTATAAGACATTTTTTTAATGTAATCGCCCGATTTATGGACATAAAGGAAGGGTTTTATAAGTTCAAACTGAAATTCAAAAACCCACAAAATGTGTAAACTCTCAAGTACCTAATAAGATAAATAAATAGGACTGAGCCTCCACCATCACACCTCCATACGGGATGCTGTTGTTACAGACTATGCAAGCAGCAAGATAGCCGGTGCCACTGTTATCAGAAGCGACCCAGTTCCAAAAATCAATACATTCGTATAATCCCTGCACACACACACACACACACACACACACACACACACACACAGATCTCCCAAAACAAACAGCCCTTCTCCCTCCTACACACGTCACCATGTACCTACTGTATAAACAGATGATGACGCGACGGTTTTTGGGACCCGGGCCTAATAACTTTCACTGTCGCGCCCCTTGCCCAGCATCCTACTTCCCTGAATGCACCTTTGGGCTCCTGCAGATGTCGCCTGGTGGGTATAAACGCTGACACATGAAAATCACATCAACAATGTGGTAAGTCAAAGTATATAAGTGACGTTCACTAAGGAAGCAGACCTTTAAACTTACTCTAGCGCTCGAATTAAAAGCTTAACATAAAACCCAGGTTCTGATTAATATCATTTCGATCTCTGCTAAACCGATCAGTTCATCTCAGATTCGGCGCTAAAAATATTATACCTTATATAAATTTCTAAGAAAGACAAAATAAAAATAAAAACAAAACGCAGAGGTCATGTTATTACCACTATTCATACTAGCATTAATATTATAGGGGGGAAATCTTACGTGTTACATTCACATAACTTTCTCTACCCTCTAAGTTTATTAGTGGGTACACACATTACACTTATGAAAGTTTATTTTCTTATCTATTTCATTTTAATCGAGATAAACCTTGCCGGAAATACCTGCATTACACATTTCCTTATAGATACAAAGGGAATAGCGAGAGTCAAATATTTAAGAAGTCGACGCTAAATGCTGGCCTTAAATTTCCATACTCTTTCCATGAAATAGCGAGAAGTAATTGAAAATCATCAGAACTTAAAAAGAATGGCATCATAGAACCTGAAAGTGCACTTGAAACGTGAAATGGAGATGAAATGAGAGGAAATTGGGGAAAGAAGAAATCATGGTAGAATATACTACCCCGGCATTCGCTTTGGCGACTAGAAGAAAACTACGAAAAACCCCAAGGTTATAGTGGGCGGTCACCGGGAATCGAACCCGGCTGAGGCAGTAATTTTAACACTTAAATAATATCAGTCTAATTATTATATAATATAAAATATAATAACAGCCCGCCTTAAAGCAATATGTGTATAATATATAAAGTGTATATAACAGTCATTGTATTATGTTTATATTATTATGTACATGTATAATAATGTTATGTGAATGTATTAAGAAATTTAACAATGTAGGAGCTGTGGGAATAGAAGCCGAAAGTTGCTAACAATGAGGTAACAATGAAGTAACCTTGAGACAACAATAAATAAGAAAGTTTATAATGCTGCTAATAATTCTTGGAACAATAATGTAATATTTAAAACAGTTTATAAATAGCCAATCAAAAACTAGAAAATCTTTAAGTTAAATAGAAGTATTCTATTGGAGTAGGCTTAGCCAATCAGAAACTGAAATAGTGCAAATATACGAATTTAAGCGGTAGAAGCCAGACGCTAGAAAGCAGCCTTCCCGATCAGTTCGTTACGTATTCAGTGTGAGACATAAAAATTCACTACGGCAAGAATAACATAAAGTTTACGTGTTAAAAAGTTCAATTAATAAATAATCTCACAGCTCTACAGTAGGATACATTATGTGAAGGAATAATAAAAGGAGTGGAATACAAATTATAATTTGTGTAAGCCTTCATTCTTTAGCCGCACCACCCCCTGCTAAGATATACGTGTTTCTGCAAACATACTGAGGCAAACATACATATATAATATTTAAATAAACATTAAAATACAAGGTTGATGTTTTTAAAAGTGGGGAGAAGGCCACCAAAAAAGTAAACGTTGGGGCGAAGGCCACCGGAAAAGTGAATGTAAGGGGAAGGCCACCGGAAAGTTTGTATCGTACATGGGGCGAACACTCCAAGTAACATATCTCACGCAATACGTGGTGCAAACAGTAGTAATAAAAAACTTCAGGTTTTGGCTCCCCAACAGTGGAACTACAATATACATTCTTCAGGGAGACATTTTGTACTATAAGTAATCAGTTTTCTCAACCACTGTTGAAGAAAACTAAATTTTGGAAAGTTAAAAGCAACCTCTAACTGTTGTTTTTTTTGTTAATAATGTGTTTTTTAATAATTACTCATACATAAAGGGATGGTGTAGTTGAGAAAACCATCCCGTGTTCCATAATAAACAAAATTATTGGATAAAAATAATTCAGTAAACTTAGAAGACATGCATCTACACCTGTAAAAGTTCATGATATATCTTAAATGTTTTCTAAAGTAACGGGTCTAAAATTCAGCACATTTGACGTAGACGGAATAGGGGTTTTAATATCCCCTTAAAGTTGATATTTATTTGTAACTTATCATCATTCTGTGAGATAGTCAGCAAGTAGAAGCAAACCAGAAGGAAATTACTGGTCCTCCAAGTTGCAGATTAGGCGGTTGGGTTGATGCGCAACTCATGTGAAAATAAGATCACTCACTTCAAAGTAAACGGAGAAGCTTAATGGTAGCATATAACCAGTTACCTGAGGATTTTTTCTTACGATGGACTACCACAGGGATTTGCTAAATCATTTTTACTGGAATTGAGATATTTTTGTGTCAGTTACTCGTAAGATTGTTTTGTTTTTGTGTCTAATGGCAGTTTCCATATTTTTCTTTAAAGTTCAAGTTATAATTAATATTCTGTTGTTGAGCAGTAATAAACATACATGCCTCCGTGCACGCCTTTTATTATGCTGTTTTTTTTCTCATAGAATTTCTGTTGAATGTTTGCTATTTTGATAAGTATATGTGGAAACCTAAAATAAAACTTCGCTGACATTTGCTTCGAGTAGCCAGGTACCTCGTGATCTTCACCAAACCGACCTTGTTCGCTCTTTCCGCGCGATATAAAGGAGCTGAGAGCCACGCGAGCACCTTGCCAGCCTAACTAATTTTGAGCCCTTCGGAAACCGATTGCAGCAGATCGTTGAAGTCGTGTCCGCTTGAACCTCTCAAGAACCGTCTTTTGTCGAAACTGACTTGAGCAAACGGCAGAATGCTTTCAGGCTTCCTCAGATATGATGGCTTCTCGCGAGGAAGCCTCAGCTCAGCCTGTAGTAAGCTTTGCGCTTCAATAGTGACTGATTTCAACAAGAAAGAAAAACATTGATGTTGGTAGTGGACTGAACAAAGCAAAAAGCAATCTGGTTTGGGCATGAAGGTGCAGGGATTCAAATTTTACCTAAACTTCGCCTGTTAATTTTGAGAATTGAGCAGAATATGGCTCAAAATATTAATAAATTTAATTTACATTTGGATTTTAAGGAATTTCTATATATGAAATAGTCAGTAATAAGGTAATATATTGCAGGTTACCCTTAACACATTAGCACTTTGGCTCCGGAGAAACTTCTTCAAATCTTCCATATCGATGAAGAATGTCAAGGTAATTGGAAAAATAACTTCTGACTGCTCAGTACTTGTTCAGGGATTAAAAGTATATATCATAGTAAAATAATACTAATAATAATCATAGCTAACAATAATCTACATAGTTATTAGAGTTTATTACAATTTTAGATGTTTCATTAATACTTTGTGTGTATACTTCGTTTTAACTTCCTTTAATCGGAATACCAAGGAGCATTCAAACAAACAGTAACTGGCGGTTAAAGAGAATAAAATAACTGTATATGTTCTCTAAGTTGCTTTTTAATAAGTCGTCATGAGTTTTGGTTGATATAATTTAAACACTTGCCTCCTCCTGCACCTCTGGTTTTCTCTTTCTGTTCTTCTCTCTCCGTTATTAAGCCGGCAAGTAACTTTAGAATTAGGATTAGCAGACGGAGGGAAGTCCTACTACCTCGACCTGCAAGGGAACTTTTGTGCATATACCCTTGGCGGGAACGGATAAGATGAAGAAACCGCAGGAGACATATGAGCTGGAGAACCGGCCGACGCAGACGACAGAGACGTGCAGAGTTCTCTATAAGTTATAGGCTTGACCACCCGGCCGGAGAGCTCTCAAGGCGGCCCTCCCAAGCCAGTGGAGACCGGAGAAAGCTCGACCCAAAAAGGAAGGTTGATCCACAGCCGACCGACCGACATACAACCCCGGAGTCAACCTGTAACGTGAAAGGAAAGATGAAATGGGAGGAAATGATGTAGAAAGAAATTCAGTGCAGATAATGGTTCTTCCCAGCATTCGCCTAGTGACCTGGGGAAACCCCGAAAAAACCCTGGGTCAGGATTTGAGTTGACCGCGGGAATACAACCCAGGACCTCCCGAAATCGCGGCACAGACGTTACCGCCTGAGATATCCCGCTCGATCAGCAAATATTTTACTTTTACATTGTTCTGCAGAACGACGATTTGCTTGTCCGGTATCTTCTTATATGATCAGCATGTTTTGGGTATCATAGCTTTGCCTGTGGTATGCATATTCCTATAAAGTACAATGACTCCTCTCCGTCCAATGATCCATGCTTATTAGTTGCTCGCAAACACAACCTGGCGTCACGAGGCTTACAAAATGAGCCGAGGGTCATGGATCGGGAGGAGCGGTTCTTGAGCGGCTCACAATGCGCTGGATGACACACGAACTATGCGGTTCACAAGCGATTCGGTTGCAAGAGGATCACATGTAGGTATGTCAGCATCTTAAGACCACACGAATAATTATTTGTCTCCTTTACATTTATAGAAAGGTCTGCTAGCTCTACTGCATGTTGAGATGTTTTGAGTTGACTGTGCATGTTCGGCAGTATACATCGCTCGTTCTTAGTGCATACGGCACCACAGGTGGTGGACACTGATTATACATACAAAGAATGATTACTAGGAAAGCGAATTTTGAAGGAAGCGTTCCAGGACGTAGCTTAAGGTTAGGGTACCTCCGCGGAATTTGCAGTTATGAGGAGCGAGAGTAACCTGATAGAACAAAAACACTGAGGGAGGCTGGTCCTGGCTGGATTTGAGGCTCGGACCTCCCACTCACAAGTGCATGGTTTAACGAGCTCGCCCACCCGAGTCGGTGTGTAATACACGCCAAGTATCTTTAAATAGCGAGATAAAGGCATTTTTTTTAAAAAAAAAAAAAAGGATTCTATTTACGAACAGCATAACCCATAATCCAAAATTCCGTTAAATAGAAACTTTGTATTTAAGTTCAGCATCCTACAGGGAAGTGTCACAAACATTTTTCTAGAAAACCTCCCATCCCAAACTACCAATTATATGGACAGTTTTATTTTGTTACGCATGCTCTAACGATTTTGTTTATAAGGCCCTATGTTCAAAATATGTTCATGACTAATGAAATGCATTTCTTGAATTTTCTTACAACAGCCCGTGAAGTCATCTTCATTATGAACGAGTTTTGTGTAATTGGTAAACGAGATAGACCAAGCCTTGCTACATAGAAAATTTAGATCTGGTTAAAGCATATAATTTATGTCAAATAAATTTGTTCTGACGTTTACGATTTCCGAGACCTTCTTTGTTACCGGTTTGAAATTTTAAACACCAAAGTGGTTAGTCGCTATTCGTTATTCTACCCCGCAAATCCATCAATGGTATTCTGCTTTTTAAAACTCGGACTTGCTTTAGTCTATTAAATTTTTCTGATATTTACATAGAAATATACATGTGTTTAATAAACATTCATCTTGACTAACAAGAAGTACACATAAATATAAGATTTTACAATATGGTTTGTTGAATAACCATATAGAATGTCTTGTGAGTGCAATACAAAGATTTTTTATGAACCCAAATAACACTTTACATAGAAATCCCTCTTATATTGGTTTCCTCAAAAATGACTGCAATGATTTTAATTAAAACAACATAACTGAGATACTGGCAGCTCCAATGCAGTATATCTTTAATTTTCTGTGAGCAGACTGCGATAAAGACTTTATTCCTGCTAAGGTTTATAAATATTCATATGAGAGAGATAAAAGCCATAAGAATAACAAAAATTCAGTAAAATCGTAATATTTACGATAAGTAATGTTTGAAACATCAATTAATCAATTCCGAAGTAGGCTGCAACCATGTCTTCCCAGATTTTGAGCTTGATGCTTCAAGGTGATTAGCATATATTAATTTGATCTTTAGATGGTTGACTGTGGTCTCACACTAAAACATGATTTGCTACGGCAATTATCTAATGGAAGTATTCCGATTTCCTATCATACAGGGCTTTCATTTCAAAATCTCCAGTCTAAATAACAATTTATTTAAATTTAATTTGAACATAAAGCACCTGAATTTAGATATTGGGGGGAAGTTTAAAACTGTTCTTAATTGCATTTTAGGTTTCAACCCCTCACCTCTCGCCACCCCTACTTTGAAAATTCAAATTGCACTCCTATATTTTTATACTTAAATATGGAATAATTGTTTATTGTATATTGTTTATTAAGCGATTGTTTATTCATCTCATTCAGTTATTTTACATCTACCCAGCAACCTGACAAGAAACACAGTTTTTGGGGCTAAATCAAATGCTCAAAATGTGCTCCATTGTTGGCTAAACGGTAATACAGTCTATTTTGTAACCGCTCTCGAATTTTCTGGTGTGTTTCATTACTAATTGAATTGCATTCCTGGGCTATTTCTATTTCTTATTTCTTGAATATTCTCAGGCGGAGGAGTATAAACAACTAATTTTAAATGACTCCATAGGAAGAAATCAAACGGGTCAGGACTGGAGATCTCACCGGTCAATCTACAGCACCTCTCCTATCAACCCATTTTCCTGGAAATCTTCTTTCTAGCTATTGTCGCACGGGTACTGCATAGTGTGGGGGAGCTCCGTCCTATTGAAAATGCATATTTTGTTCGTCCAGCACCACGTTTCCTTCACTGACTTGGTTTTCTAGCGACAGTGTAATTAGTGGGTGATATGTTCAGATACAATTCTCCAGTCAGGTTTTCTTCAATGAAAACCGGTCCAACAATATCCTCCCACCAAATTCTAGCCCACACATTGGTCTTCTGCGGAAACTGAGTATGATCTTCACGAAACACATGAGGATTTTCATTGTCCCAGTATATGTAGTTGTGTTTGCTGACAACCCATTTAAGAAAAAAGGTCGATTCATCACTAAAACAAATAGTTTGTGTCAGATTTAGATCATCTTCGATTCTTTGAGACATCTGTTCACAAAATTCTACTTTTTATCAAAATCATCTTCGCTGAGCTGTTGGTGAATTTGTATTTTGTAGGAATAAAATTTGTTCATTTTAGCACTTTATGTATGGAACCAACCAAAACATTTGTTACAGCACATACTTTTGCAATGGACGTGATGTGTACAATATTGAAATGATCTAATATTTAAATCTGCAAAATTTTATCGAGTTTTCTAGGTTATTAGCTACATTGCGCACAGAATCAGTTTCTTCAAATTTACGTGCTAAATCTATGCATATCAGTAACACGTTTTTCTCAGGGTGCCTCTCGTTAAAATCTGTAGAGTTCTTGTTGTTATGTACTTACATACATGTGATAAACGGGAGCAGCTGTGAAAATATACGATAAATTGTAGAGGACCTAGTTTGACTATTGCAAAACAAATTTTATTATATGTTTCATTACCATACTTTGAAAGGTTGGCACAGCTGGGCTGCTTAATTTTTTTATTCTATTCCATGTTGTAAGTGTGAAGCTGAAGTTCACTCGTGAGTGGCCTCTGGTTACCGAGAGAAACCAACTGAGGTGTGAATTTGTACAATGAAGGATTATTTTGGAGAGATTGACATGCAATTCCATACTGTTAACACACCTTAGTGGTACTAATTGCTATTTACTTCTTTTCTATTTCTGACATTCGCTGGCAATTTTGTATACGCAGCCCGATTTTGCCTACCTAATATAAAGATAGCCAGTGAGGTTTTTCCGACTAAACTACTATATCCACCCCTTAAAAAACTGTAACAAACGGATGTGAAAATGATGAAAATACCTTGACAGTAGTTTTTGGAAAAATTAAATTGAGTTTTATTTGTGGACGCTCTTTAACTGCTGTAGTTCTTAGCGTCCCATTCTATATTGGGCGTGAAAGACCGGTAATTTTGTTCAGAGGCTTCATTAATTATGAGGATTGAGGTTCTTTTCTCGTGCCGTAAATCTACAACACGGAACCACCGGCTTTACTTCCCTTCCAAAGGAAGCCATGCTAAGTATCTTTACGTCCGAAAAAAATTCATTGCCCTCCGCCGGGTTTGAAACCGCGGCCTCGGATAGCTTTCGGAGGAGATGAGTGTAGAGCCTGTAGCCATTTTAGGATTGTTGTATAGGAAACTCATTTCGGAATGTCAGCAAACCTTGCTGTGATTGCGCATGTGCGGATATAGTTGCCAACCCAAGTGTAACAATGAAATTAGCTATAATGTCGAGTTTTCCTTATTTTTCGAATGTAAACAAAGGAGTAGCGCAAGCGCAATACTCTGTAGAGGTTTTGCACGTAATTTCTTATACCATACCCGTTATTTGAAGACAATTTACACACACACACACACACAACACACACACGCGCGCTACTTAATCTAAGCTCACGTAAATCTCGAAACCAGCGAATTCTGTCGTTTCACTACGGCGCTACGGTCTGACGGCCTTCGCTCATCTCATACTCATTTCTTCGTTTATATTTTTCCTCGTTTTCTTGTTTGTTTGTTTGTTTTAGATGCATATGAGTTAAAATGTTAAATGATTGATGGCCGTATTTGTCATATCTGCAGTTCTGCATTGTGACACGCATAAACAGAGGAAGAAAGCACCATCTAAGCAAAACCTCAAATTAAGGAGTGCCATTGGTGTTTGTTCCTATTTCCTTTGAACTTTAACTGAGCCAGAAATACTGCTCACGATAAATCTTGTGAATCTTGAATTTTCTGTATGACATCCAACATAGATATTTCAATTATTTTATGACAATGTTAAGAAAGACTTAATTATAATTATGTGCGAGTGAGTCCTTTTTCTTTAACAA
Organism: Deroplatys truncata; assembly: GCA_030765065.1. Taxonomy (NCBI): domain Eukaryota; kingdom Metazoa; phylum Arthropoda; class Insecta; order Mantodea; family Mantidae; genus Deroplatys; species Deroplatys truncata. The sequence continues at coordinate 176,025,727 of CM060981.1, forward strand.
AGAATTATTCCATCATTAAAGTGCATGTTTGTTCCGAGCAGTAATAGCCATGCATGAGACCAACGGCTTCCTACTTGCTTGAGTTCTATCCATTTTGTTAGCCTATCGTCTTGTAGCCCAATCCAGTCATATAATTGACATGGTTGGTGGATTATGTTTATTTATTGCTCGCATTATTTTTCCCTTTTCCTGCATTAGTGCATTCACTTATCTGTTTTGCAATGTTCTCTTTCTTCTACTTATTGCTTCGTATTTACATCAGTTGCTCTATTTCAAGCAGTGTCTATCACTGCCCACATGTGATCTCTTTATTAAAAGACTGGATTCTAAACAAAAAAACTGTGGGTATGTTTTCATGTATTTTCGATATTATTTAAAAACAGTGAATTTTAATAAACTTAAGGTCTACTATGATTATTGCAAATGCGAGTGGTGTTAGTGAAAACAATCTGCATAGACGAGGCTTACGCTATAATCCACGTTTTATTCGTATCAGTTATAATCATGCTGCCTGGAGGAAAATATTTGTCTCCTATTTAACTCATCGTGCTTAGTAGATTTTGAGTGCGATAGGTTTTAATCCTGGTACTGTTTTAATGAGTGGAATCACAAGGAATTAGGGTAATTTTTAATGAGGGTTTAAGTATTATTGCAAGGTTGATTATATTTACCTCTTATGTTTTAGTTGTGCTACTTATCTATGCGTGTAGATAATGCAATATTTTTATGGCAAAAATTGGTGAATTTTTTTCAAGTAAGTGCAATAGAATCAGGAAGTTACTGTGGTAGCCGGTAGTTGGCTACACAGTGAAGTTAAATGATAAACTATGAGGACTTAAGCTTTGCACACAAGACTTGATATCTTAAAGCGGTGATTGAAATGTTAAGGTCAGTCCAAGGGTATTTCCAATTTCATATGAGCTATTTTCTTTTATCCCTAGTTAATATTTCAAAATTTGGACTTAATGCTATGTTTGGAAAATACTTAAAGTTTATTGAAACTCTATTTGCTGAAGTTTAATTTATGCTTCCATGACTATATTTTCTATAGCTAGTATTGTAAAAATTATAGTTCAAGCTCTGCTTTACTGGTTTTCATTAATTGCCGTCTGATTTTTAAGTGTCATTTGCGATTCGTTTATTGTGTCAGCCGACTTATATTTTACGTTTATTGTCAGAAAACTTTATGGAAAATGTAGTACCCACTGTAAGCATGCTGGATTTTGAATTACTTCTGTTATAGATTCCTTTCGGTCATTGATGATTAGTTTACCCTTGTTATTTTTCATAAATGGTTACAGGTTGAAATCATGTATTAATAATCTTATTATGTACACCAAGACTTCCTAAAACAAGAGTTGACAAAATTCTATTTGGATTTGCCTCTTGTGGGAAGGGATACTTTGTAAATTTTTGAGGTGGTCTACTTGTCTATGGGCGTAAGTAAGCCTATAATAACCTCTATTATTCACTATAGATAATATAACATCTGTATAGTAACATATTCTAAAACGATTTTTGGCGTTCTTAACCATAAAACGTGGAATATGGGGAGCTGATGTTAAAAACATGAACGTATTTGGACCAATTTTAATTAAACACATAACAACTAAATAGCTGCATTTTATTATTTGGTAACACATGAATGTCCAAATGGAGTTGTAGTACCTGAGATTTTGAATCTAGAGGTCCAGTTAGAATCTCTGTTTGTGAGAGTTTCCTGTATAAGGGGAATTGCTGAAATTTTCCTTTATCCTTATGAGACAAATCTTGGATAAATCTAGACTCATTCGAACATTTCGTACTCATAAATCCATTTAAGTTTTTTTCATCACCTCTGTAAGATATTATTTGTCGTTAAGTACCACTGTCTCTTTATTTATTTATTTCTCTATTCCCCCCCTCTCCCTAAAAATAACAAGCACATATAATTTTAACTGCGCAATATTCGGAAAGAAAATCAAGTCTAGCATTTCAAAATGAATTCTGAACAATGCATTCATTTGATGTTTGTGGTAATAAATATTAGATAACTTCTGGAATGGTTTCCATGTAATGCCCATTTCCTTCTTCAGAAATACTTACAAGAAGGTTTGAACTTTCAAACTCTTTTGCTGGTATTTTAAGTAAACCTAAAGTTACTGTTCTCTGGAGACTCACCAATATGTACCTATTTAATATAATTGTTCTTTGTCACTGCTATGCAACTGTGGACCTCCTCTAGAACTGTGTTCAATAGTCTTTTGGCATTCTGGCTCAAATAGCTGTCCACCACTCGGAAGTGTTACAGCAGGCCGTGTATGAAAAAGGAGTTGAAAAAATTGAATCGTCCATACTCAGCAGCAGCTTAAATAAGGAAAAAAATCTGATGTGTTGCATTCACAAGACTTCCTCTTCTCACGCTTCCACAAACTATTCTTAAAAAAGCTTATTCTTCTGCATCTTAATCGATATAAACATTCATTACAAACTTTTTTGTAGATAGAAGCATAGAGAAGGATAAATCGATAGTCAGATTTTTAAAAGGTAGAACGTCATGAGTTGGCTTTGAAGTTCCATGATCTTTGCATGATCACGAGAAAACGTGAATATTTACTTACCTCTTATTTAAGAATTCAAACCAATATAGACAAATATTTCGAGGTAATTAAAATTTTGGGGTAAAACTATATGATTTAAAACAAGAGTTAGGCTTATTGTGTACATTATAAAGTAACTTATGATGTTTATCAGGTACTATTATATAACAAGTGCACAATACTTTGTACATATGAATTAAACCGTGCAGAGTTCCACATAAAGGGCTAAAAGATAGTAAGGGTAGTTCTCGGAGTTGTAAGGTAATTAATAATCTTCGTTCAGCCCTATAGTATAAGTTAACAAGATAAGCCAAGTGGTGTTTATTTGTATTTTAGGAGTTAAAAGTAGGGATTAAAAGTAATAATAGCAGAAGCTTTTGAAAATTGAAGGATTGTTTACCAGATTCTGAAATCCAAGTGCACAAAGTTTTCAAAATCATGGACTCTAATAACAAAGTTAGGCAAAATCAGAAGGGAATTTGCGCTATATGACTTCAATGACTCAATTCAACAATATTTAAGTCTCCCCGTTAAAGCCTTTCAGCTGTAAGTTACATTTGACGATATTTCATAGTCTGTATTCCCGAAGAACAGTGTTTTTCACTAGAAAAGCCATGTCAAAATCGGTTCAGTGATTTCCAGATTACCCTTAATGTATATACATACTTACACACTCACACACACACACACGTCTGGCTGAGATCGTTAAGTCATGGACTCGGTTGAAATCCCGCCATCCTGACTGAGCTTTTTCCCTGTTTACCTCAGTCCTCATAACTGGTAAATGCCGGGGAGGTACCCCAACATCTAGGCCTGGAACGTTTCCTTCCCAAATTTGCTTTCCCAATTACCATTTTATTTCAAGTAATCATTTTATTTCAGTATGCCATAAGAACGGGCCTTTAACACTACTACTACTACTACTACTACTACTACTACTACTACTACTACTACTACTACTACTACTACTACTACTACTACTACTACTACCACCACCACCACCACTTCTGCTGCTGTTGCTTCTTCTTCGTACACAGGTATTCTTCTCATGATAATGCAAGTACAGGATTTTCAAAAAGAAGGAACAGACTTTAAATAAGTATTTCTAATGAACGTCAATAGATGGCGACACATGCTATGCGTCACTGAATAGAGAAAACTTCAAAATTTTGTTTGATATGTTCAAAATGAGCACCATTTGTTATGCGAGGGTGACCAGTGTTTTTCCATTTGCATACGCAACCAACTTCTACGAATTTATTGCATCATTTGTAATTTTTTTATGACGAGGCGGCTCGTTTTTGAACTTTCAACGAAATGCACGCTGCAATGAAACAATCGATTCACTGTTTGTATAATGCAGCACACAAAACGACTTTTCCTGTGGCGTCGCCAGTTTCTCGTAAACAAAAACGCAGCGCCACTGTTGGCACTGGATGGAATTAATAGCTGGGACTTAAAACTTTGGACTTTCCTCTATTCAATGATATGTCGTATGTGTTGCTATCTAATGTCGTTCATTAAAAATGAGTATTTAAAATATGTTCCTTCTTTTTGAACAACCCTGTATGTCATTGATTTCAAAGAAATTTTCGCAATGCTCCTTTTGAGAATTTCAAATATTTTCCAGAAGTGTTATATTTAAGGTCATGAGTGACTAAAGAAATAAAATTCAAATAAATGTCACACCGGGAACAAATTCCTTCTTGTATTGCATATTTTAATACATTTCCAAGTTTTAGTAATTCTTTTTACCTATTTTAAATTCCGATATAAATGAAAGTTGGCATAATACGTCTTAGAACAAATATTGCGTAGTGGATTTATATTATAAGCACCATATAAATAAAAAATAAGTCTGGGATAGAGTGACTGGAGCATCACATTACGCGAGTCATATGAAGGCGCATATCTCTTACTTCTGTGACCGAAAGAGACGAGCGTTGTATTTTTTATTAAGAAAATTTTGCTGTACAATGGATTATACAATATAATTGTGTACAAATACTGTAAAACAAAATTAACATGAAACATACGTTTGGGCTGTTACGCACCATAATCCTAATTAATGTTTACTAATAATTGTAAACATTATAACATGATATTTTAAATTACCTTCGTCTTCCTTTATACATTACACATTTCTGTCCGTAGCAATCTACATACCCTGTTCGTGCCGCCTTCTATTTGACCTTCTAATACTCCTTTTCCCTATTGGTTTATAATTCTTAAAATTAGATCGTAGTCCCTCTGTACTCAATTTCTGAACATAACCTATCCTTTAATTTGGTATTCCTCATTTTTTCATTCAGACTGTATATATATATATATAATTATTTTCTTATATCTTCATTTATTTTATGTTCGGTTTTCTCATATCCTGGTACTGCTCTTAGAAACTTCATTTCGTTTACTTCGAGTCTCCTGTTGTTTTTCTCTGGCATAATTCATTCTTCACTACCTTACTCTAATTTTGGCACTGGTATTGTTTTATAAATTGTTAATATTGTGTGTTTTCTTGCTTTGTTCAAACATTTTTATAGCCCCATTGAAATAAAGACTTCCATTTTTGTAATTCATTAGGTTCCTTTTATACGAAACATTTTAAGTTATGAGAATGCAATTGTAAGCACACTAGTTAACACCTATATACTTAAGCAAATAGATTACATAAATGTTATATAATGCTATAAAGAAATGTTTACGACCACTACTGAAGAATAATAGTTTTCTAAGTTCTCTGTTTTTGTGGTTTTATTTGCATGGCAAGAAAACTACGTGACTCTAGGATTCAACTTCCTTTATAGTTATCCTTGTCAAGTTTTGTGAATGTTGCAAAAAAGGTTTGTATACACCCTAAACAAGAGAAAATGCTAATCAAATGTTTATTCCGAAACATTTTGATAAGTAAAGATTTCAAATACCAATATATTTTGTCGTTTATTACTTCTGTGAATTTATAATTACCATTATTCCCGTTTCAAAAATTCGGCTCACGCCAATGCTCTGTTTTCGGAATAATTTGGAATAACTACTATGTGAGGTTTAAGCTTTACTGTTATGAAACTAATGCTTTAAAAGATGGCGTTAGTGTCTAATACAGCGCAGGGCTGACGGTTACTGTTACTTTATGTGGCTCCGCACCACGCCCACTTATCTAATCTGAATGAACCGTCGTATCATTTAATACTAAATTTGGCAACCGAGAGCGGTAATTTCCATACTCATATGACTGTGTTTACCACGAAATGCAATAACTGATGACCCGGTCGTCGGAATAATGCATGCATGTGTGCATCCTATAACTTAAAATCCTTGGCTTTCTTTTAACTAAATTATTTCTCTTGTATTAAATTCAGGACACACCAGGAAATAAAATAAAGAAGACAACCCGTATTTCTGAGGGCATGTTTTCCTATTATTGCATTAACTTCTCATAGTGTAACATTTGCTTTCTTTCCCAACTATCTAAGTATATCTATTGTAACAACCCGGGTACAAACCCGGTGCCGTACAGTAATCTTGTAGCATTACTATAAGTACCTGCAAAAGAACATTGCAAAATAAGCGCCGATGTACGTAGAGCCGATGGGCGTCTAGAAAGGACCTAAAGCTGTCTTGGGAAAGAACACAAACTAAGTCTCAGCTCAACATATATTTATTTATTACATACTTACACGTTTGTGGAGAATAAATGCACACTATATTTTGATAATTACCGTCTGAAGCATCAGCGACCCACCGCTCCCCTGGCCTGGAAAATTGACCAGCTCATCCCTAAACCCGTGTATCCTGCTATGACTCTGGACTCACTCTGCACCCAGGACTTCCGGGTAGCACGAGTGTCACTTTGCACGCGCATTCCACAATGGAACATTCTTTTCGCCTGAAATAATCATTTTGAGGTTCGCTTAACTCAATAAAAACACTTTTAGAAAAATGGTCCGCGGTGTTGGTTCGTGTGTGCGTGGACGTGCGTGTGTTTGTATCTCTATCAGCCTGTGTCCAACTGTGAAGAGTATAACTAAAAAAGGAAGAGTCGGATAAGAACCAAAAGTTACTGTTTAAGCATGCAAACGAAGATTTTCAAGAGAATTACCCCAGCTCAAACTACGCTTTTTATGGATAAATGGTTATTATTTTTGGTCAGCAGTGGCTCTAACAATGTTTTAATGTTTGTGATAGGTGGAGATATCCTCCTCTAATACAAATCACCATCCTTGTTTTCTATATATAGTTGTGAATTATGTGATATTAAAAAACAATGGAAACTGCGCATAGTGACTCCTACATAATTATCAGTGATTCTCTATCAGCCTTAAATGTAATGCAAGCCACGTTCTCTACCAATAGTATTGTAAACTAAGTGCATAATCTTGTTTATAATTTAGAAAAGTCACTCAATTTCATGTGGTTACCATCTCATAAAAACATACCCGGTATGAAAGAGCTACTACTGCAGCAAAACAAGCTACATAACTATCAACACATGATACTGATATCAAAATACCTCTCCAAGATGCAGTCACACACTTTAAGAAGGAAAATACTCAAAGAATGGCTGACCAGCTGGATGAACAATTCTACAAGTAAACTTCATGATGTACGTGGAACTTCAACTCAAGAATATCCAATAAGACAGCTACAGCGGCGAAACCAAATTGTAATATCCCGACTACGAATTGGGCATACTAAACTGACACACTCTTATTTGTTAAATAGAAACTCTTCACCAATTTGTGAAACATGTAAAACAGCATTAACTGTAGTACATATTATACTAACATATCCAAAATTTTGAAAATCAACGTAGTCAGGTTGGTATGTCCAAAAACATTTCTGCAGCACTCAATGATGCAACTTTCATCCAGAAAGCAATTATTTTACTTAAATTAATTAATATCCATCAATACATTTAACCAAATTGTAACCTGTATGTATACATAATGTGTAAGTATTTCACTGTAATCTAATAATGTAAACAACTGTACATGAAAGGTCCTGATAAAACCTAGCAAGGTTAAAACGATACTAAATAAAAAAAATTTACATTTTTAAAATTATAATATAATGTTAATATAATATATATAGTAACATACTCCATTTGTATTAGGTACGTCACTTGAGTTACGTTAGCTCAGGAATGTTGAAGTTTTTGATTGACCATTAGCAACAGATAGGTTAGGCAGTAACATTATAAATCATGGTTGTTGAATAATATCTTCTACATATTTTAGAACGCTCGCTTATAGTTTATTAGCTAATCTTTGCTGTGCCCTCCCCTGAACGAAACTAAAAATTGGATAGCGTCTCACAAATTTCGGCATTGCTACGTCAGAATACTCAGCTCAAATAACAATCGTTGAGGGTTGAGGGTTTTAAGGATCAGCACGCGCACGCGCAACACAAAAACATCTTGGTATACAAATTACTAGAAGTTTTGTTTTATGTTTATATTCTGAATGAATGTGATAATGAAATCGAGTCCAACAATGAAGCTGGAAAGAACAAATCTATTCCCTTCTGAAGAAGGCTGCAGTTACCGATGGGGACTTAGGATACTGCCTGGCATCTCACATGAGCTTAGCATCAGTAGGATAAAATGCAAGAAACTTTTGGAGAATAGGTTTTTTGTTCTCCAATCCTTGGACCACAAAGTAATCTGGCGATGAAATACTATGCGAGAACATTGTAAAAGTGTAGCTTAATTTTTAGAGAGTAAATGATCACTTGAAGCCCAACATAAATTCTCTGTCTCAAAGCAAATGACATAAAAAAATGCAAGGCTTTGTACTGAGAGCGCTACAATCTAGCGTGTAAGAAACACCAATACATTGTGTTTGCTGTATTTTTAAGATCAGTGCTTAAAAGTCTATAAAATGCTAACATTTTCTCACAAGTTGCTTTCTAAACACTGTTTTGAACACTGTGTTAAAAGTAGAAAATGGATTTGGTATGAAGCGTGTTTTTAAAGTACCGTTTTAATATTTTGTTACTGCAGCACCGCAGTCGCGATTTTGAGCATGCGCGATCACTTCTTCCATTCATTTAGAAGCCAAACGCAGCTATGAGCGATCATCACGTTGTCTTTTCCTGTTAAAGCATTTCAGAATATTCAGAACAATCAAAGAAGCCACTGGCTGTGACGTCAGGTAACTGATTCGTTTTTTGAATGCGAGAAATGTTATGCCAGCAAACATTCACCGCCAATTGTGTGAGGTTTATGGGGAAACATAATGAGTGACAATGCCGGGTCATACACAGCCAAACAAGCTCAAGATTTCATCGCATCATTTGGTTGGGAACAATTTTACTACCCTCCCTACAGTCCGGATATAGTCCCAAAAGACTTCCATCTGTTTCTTCATCTGAGAAAATTCCTTGGTGGAAAACATTTCAACGACGGTGATGTGAAACAAGAATTGCAGAGCTGGCTTTCATCACAGGCGGCATCATTCTTTGATGGACGCATACAAAACCTGGTTTTCCTTTACTACAAGTGCCTGGATAACGGCGGTGGCTATGTGGAGAAGTAGTGTAATGTGTAAGGTAATGAATTGTAGTAAAATATTTGCAAATGAATGTACTGTTATTTTTTAAAAAAAATATGGGTACTTCAAAAACAGCCTTGTAGTAACCAATCTGTAAAAAATGGAGCATTAATCTGGTTAACACTAATATTGTTTATTTCCTAAATACAATGCAGGCAATTTTGAATAAATATATGCCTAACCACCGAGTACTCAAATAAAATATGAATTTTCTTTTTTATAACTTCTTAGAAAATAAGCACCAGAATGTTGCCTATTGCATAACGTTACAGACATTTTCTGAAGGTTTTGTATATTGAAATTTTAAATGCAACGATAAAAATGTAAGGTTAAGTGCCATCTATATCTGTAAGCAAAACACATTAATTTCACCAAATATTACTGCATTTTTCAGAAATCCTGAATTCCCTGTTCAAAAATAAAGAATGCACAGACAAGACATAGACTAATATAGCTGGGGAATTAAATCTAACTTTTGATAACACAACAGATATTTTACCTTAGGCTTATAAAACCAAGAAATTATTTTATTTATAAAAGGTATTCAAGATATGTTGTTCAACTACTAACATGAATTAAATCATATTAAAAAGGCTTGCCTTTAAACTTAAAAAAGATGGACAGAATGTATATTTATTAAAGTTCCCAATTGGATTGTCTTAACTTAGGTTTGCATAGATACCTACAATGCAAAGCAAACAAGAACTAACTAGCTGGCTTACCCGACATTGCTCAGTTAACTCTTTAAACTCGAATGACATTAATATGTTTGATTTACCTATCTCCATTCTTTATGCATTTATTGTGCAATAATCTGGAATTGTTATGGTAAATTCTTCCCTTTATCCCTGGTAATTTTAATTTCGAAAACTCCGGTTAATAATGGATGAAAAATCTCCTGATATTCACCAAAAGGATGTGAAACATTGGCGGAATTGACTTCATTAACCACCTCCGGTGACAGTCTTCCAAGTTCTGGAAATGCTGCTTAGCCAATAAGTACCCTTTGGAATGGTGGGATAATTTTTAGATAATTATAGCAGGCGAAATTTTAAACCTTTGTACCTACTCTTTGGTCCCATAATTATTTAATAATACAATACCTACATAGCTTTTTCACATAACGCAGAAACAACAAATAGATCGAAATAGAGGTGAAGCTGGTGAATATGAAGATTCCCCACTTCCAGGACACCTCTTTAGAAAGGACACAGTCTCAGATTATCGAGAAAAATAAACTTCTCAATTGTTAACATAATATATATTAACATATATTTAACATACGAGATAACATATTAACATATTAAGAATATAACACATTAATATTGTTAATATAACTTATCGGTTCCATTATTTCTCTTATAAGCAATTTTCTTTCCTTATGCAATTGAAGGATCTAGGGGAAAAACAGTAACAATTGAAGCAGTAACAATTTTCGGCACCTTTGAAGCCGTATACTTTGCCTGCTTCTTTGTTGATTCTTCTGCTTTGATCTTACAACTCGTTCTGTTGTCTCCTCTCTAGTGTTATGAATATGAGATCCTCCTTTCAGGGTATGCGGGGATGTATTGTGAAGGACAACACAGTTTAAATTGACCGAGAAATTTATTGCGAACTAATGTTTGAGTTATGGAAGTGAGTTGCCAACGGTTTAAGATGAAGATATATACTGGCTCTGAATTGCAGCACTCGAAATTGTAATAACTGAATTACTATACCTGCTAACTTCTACAGTGTCAATTTTACGATTTAAAGTAACTGTTTCCGCAATAAAATAAACTAGCAACGTAGCTTGCCGTGAGTCGCTAAAATGCTTATCGGCGAGAGCTCTCGTAATAGTCGCGAAATCTTACTCACACAGGCGCATCACCAGGCGCTTAAAATTTCACACGAGCAGTGCGTACCGGTGACAGTACCAGGGAGAGAGCAACTAATGTATGCACAGCTGTGTGCACGAATGTGTGCACGAACGAATTTAAGTACTGTAGGCCTTGACGAGAAAACGTTTGCGGGGGTTCTGCTTTCCAGGTGAATGAGGGGGATAGTACCAGGTGGCAGCTCACGATGATGTCATAAATAGATCTACTATCTACAATAAAAACATTGTGCAATGTTAACATTCCAGCTTGTTTCACTTGGAGCAGTGCGTAAGTGTTTTCTACTGATTTATAAAGTTATTTAAAATTGCCCACTAAGAAAGGAAGAACTCCACACACTCAAGCCCGAGAAATAATTGCTAATTTGTTAAAATCTGTGACGAGATGCAAACAAAAACAACTGGTCATTCAGCATTGTTAGCAAAAGAGCGTACGTTCTTATAGGAGGCCTTTAAAGTTTTGTTGATATGTTGAAAGAAGAGCTTAATTTTTCTCAGATAGCGCTAGAATTGTTGATGTCAGCACATTCCTTACAGACACATTCTCATGAGAGGAACACAGTAACATTGTCGATACCAGTGTGAGAGTAAATTTCTGATCTAAAATTACACGCCTTTATTACTTTTAGCTCCGCCTACTTCATTACTTCTCATCAACGTTATCTTTCACACGCAGCCAATACCTAAAAATCCTACGTATGCCTCTTAACTTTGTTACCAGGGGGCTTGGCTAAAACCTCAAAATCTAAATGCCTTTCTCTGTTTCAGAATTCTGCCTACGGACCCTGCAAACGTACTGATCTTACAATCTAACTGAATTCCCAGAATCCTTAGCTAATGCGTTCGCTACTTTGGCTGTCGCTAATGAATTTCGCTAACCTAATGTCTAATTAGTAATTACCTTCTTCTTTCCGAACAAACATTTTAGCTCAAGCTTATTACACTATACATTGATTTAGTATGCGGAAACTATATATTACAATTATTTCTCCGCCATAATACTATTTATTTATTCAATTATTTATAACAGCCCCTCAATAATTACAATATTAAAACAAAGTCCAATTTTCAAAAAATAAAATAAATGTGTGTTGCCATCTGGTTCAGAAGGTTGAGTACTCCATTCTTTGTCATGAAAAACTCATCACAGTCCATAATATGAGTGGATGAAAACGGATGTCAAAAGAAAAATGGTCAATGTTCATGAAATGTATGGAAGAATGATCAAGATCCTGAATTTCTGCTGGGATATTCCACTGTTGTTTAGCAAGATAGTCTTTTGCCAGGCTTGTCAGCCGTTTTGGTAAACCAAATAGTGGTTTGCTACCGTCTATTGTTGTCATCTTCAGGGCAAACAGACCTGTTCTGTGGTCACAAAGGATTCTGTGTCTGTTGATAATGGAAGCTAATGGAGGTAGTGGAGATATGAGTGTTCCTGATAAAAATAGAAAAGTGCAAAGAAAAGGAAAAAAAATGTGGGAGGGTTAGTGATGCATCCAAGAAGATTCACGCTATGGGTCACGTAATGGGTGAGCCTTGTCATTGTAAGTTGCAGGGTTTTTAAAATATAATCCAAGCAGAAAAAGATAATCTGATTAAAATGTTTAACTTGATGGCATTTAAAGTGATCAGGATAGTTATTAATGTGGATGATTTGTGTGCTGCTACTTTTAAGGCGTAAACCAAGAGGTGAAGTAATGGGAAGTAATTTACGGAGCATTGTTACGAATATAAACTGAGACTAGACAGGCAGATGGCGTGGGTGCATGCGCGTTGGTAATATTTCTCCCCGTGAACGCCAGAGTGAACTATCATGCTCATTAGGGTCAATGAATAATTGATTGATTAATTATTCAGCGACCCTAATGAGCAGGATAGTTCACTCTGTCGCCCCTTGAGATTCATCGCCACTGTTGCGCGGAAGTTCAAATTGGAAATGCTAGGGACTTCTGCGCGTCTCTGTGGGTCTCTTCGCCTGCGGACCTGCGACCTCCTACGACTCCTTCACCTCATCCCTGCCCCCTGGGGGTGTAGCCACAATAGATCAAATTGGTCGCAGTGCGAGAGGTGTCCCCTTCCGATAAACACATCTTACTACAAAATGTCGTCTAGAGAAAAAGCTGTTCAAAGCAAAAGGGAGAAAATAAAGCAACATATATACTTGCAAAGAAAGAAACCATGTGGCTTTAGCACACACAACCTGGTGTACTTAACAGCAATACCAATTTTAAAGCAAAATGTCCCATAAAAGATGTCATAGAGTTTAGCTGTCTACTCCAAAGTGCGCAGAATTGTGATTGTTTTATCTGTGAAGTGGTACAGAGCTCAGTAGAAAATGAAAGGTGCAGTAAAGTTTTAAAAGTATATTTAAAGTGCAAGTATTTGTCCAAAATGGCAAAATATCAATCAAATTAAAGAGAAAATTTCCACTTATAAGATTGAATGAAAACCAAAAAGGTTGTTTTTGTCAATTTTCGCCATTTAGTCCCCTCTTAAGTTGGTTCAGCTTCAACATATATAATAATATCAAAAGGAAAATTAAAGTCAGTTAATAAACTTTGTTCTCCAAAATTGCTTAAACAGACAGACTTGAGCCCAGTGTCAAACTTATCACCCATTCAAGCTACTTCGGTTTAATATAATACGTCTATACAGTATGAAAAGACTAATTCTTTAAATAGGGAAGGATCTAATGAGTACATTGAAGCTGTTTATGGGAGTTTTGCTTCTATCTTCTATAGATTCGCAGAAAAACGCTTTGGAAGGAAGAGATGTTTGACAACTGTGCATTTTCGCTTGGAGGTGGTAATTTTACGTCTGTTTCACAGTAGGGTGAGCGCTAAGTTTCCAAAGCCAAACACGAATGGCATTAAGAAAATTATATTACGTTTTGCTAAAAGTGCTGAAAGCTTTATCTTAAACATTTACTTAGTGTACACATGAGTAGAAGCCAAAATGTTGGAAAAATGTTTTATCTAGGCATTCAGCAAAATTGAATAAACATTTATTATCTTATTGAACAGTTTATAAAACTATAGAAAATCAAAATACTAGGCGTGTTTTTAAAGTAAGAAACGATAGTTTTGTAAAAAACGACAGAACATTATTTTCCAAATACTTTATTACCATTCATTACCTTACACCTTACACCACAGTCACCTTAATCAGCTAATTGTCGTAACGGGAAACCAGTTTTTCTATGTCTGCGTCAAAGAATCATGCCGCCAGTGATGAAAGCCAAGTCTGCACTTCTTGTTTCAGAACAGTCGGGATTTTCCGCCGTCATGTCCCAGCAATCACAGAATATTCATTCATTATCTGTTTACCCTCCTCTTTTGTAGGACTTACACCCCCCAGGACTTACAGGCGGGTGCCCGGGGTCAGAGGCTCGTCGAGGAGCAGACACTCATGGATCAGACAGAACATCCAGGATGAGTGATCAGCCCGATGCCTGGTATGGGATGAAGGAAGTAGATGAAACGAAATGTTGGTGAAATGGACTAAAGGAAAGGTGATGATGGAGCAGTTGGTGGAATGAATGGCGGAGGAAACCGGGGAACTCGGAGAAAACCCGCCCAGACGCCGCTTCGTCCACCACAAATCCCACATGCAGGTCCATGGGATTGAACACGGGCCGCCTCGGTGGGAGGAGAGCGGTCTAACCACTCGGCCGCGGCGCCGCCTAATCACAGAATAATTTTTATTTAAATTATAATCAATAGCATTTAGGGAATTTAAATTTCAAATCATACTTCATAAGAGATTATAGTACTTATAATGAGTGGCTATTAATTTGTTGAAAAGACGTGAAAATACGTACCACTTTAATACCAATTCAGTACAAAAAAATCTAATGTGTTACACTCATATGACTTTCTCTACTCTTGTAAAAACTATTTTTACAAACGCTTATTCTCCATCTACTTCATGTTAATCGAGATAAACATTTGCAGACTCTATCTTATTGCTAATTTTCTTGTAGATGTAAGGGGAATAAATATTTACAAGGGCAGTATAAAAATGCAGAAGCCTTTAAGCATATACATATCTCTTAATAGCTGGTTGCTAGGTGCTGCACTATTTCCTTTGCCACAGATTAATACTCTTTGCATATCCAAGACAAAAAAATGAATAGCGAATTCCCATTTGAGAAAATAAGTATTGAAAAATTTAAGGGAATAACAAGCAATATCTCGAAAATGGTTCACTCAACAAAAAAATGTATATGGCATAAATTGTGTATTTTAACGCGATCTACATCTTTTGTGTAGTAAAATTTTGTCTATCTCTTATGGTTTACCAGTTTACCAAAAGTCGTTCACAATGAAGAATACTTTTGGAGACATTCCCAAAAATTCAAGATATACATTTTATTTGTCATAAAAATATCTTAAACATATGATATTTTATTCAAAATCGTTAGAGCAATTTTTGAGAAAATTAAAATTTCCGAAAAATGTTTCGTGTAAAGCGTAATCTGGGGTGGGGGATTTTCTTGAAAACCTCCGTGTCGCATCTCTGGAAGATACTGAACCTAAATACCAAGTTTGGTGTTTATCCGACTGTTCGTTTCTGAGTTATGCTGTTCACAGACAGACAGACAGACACACACACACACATACAGACACACAGACACACACACGGACATGTTTCCAAAAATGTTTTTTTTTGGATTCAGGGGATCTCAAAACATGTATTTCCGGTGAAATCTCGGTATCGAATTTTTGGGTGGAATACAATACTTCCCCTACTTACTATACGTAGTCGAGAAAGTAAAAATAAACGTCTTTAAAAGGTTGCAGCTTAAATACATTAGATATTATGATAATACGAAATGAAGCGTAAAGGTAACATTCTCACCACGAAATTAGCTGTTCCAAATTTTTCAGAAACTTGTAATATGTAATTAAAATGAATCGTTAAGGTATTTTATTGAGACATTCTCTAAATATCTGCTGAGTATATTTGCACCGTACAGTATCATAATGATTGCAAGTAAATAAACGGACAATCTGTTGGCATTTTCTCAATCAAACAATGCATTTTCGCAATATGAGTTATAAGAGTATATTAATATGATACAAGGGGTAAAAGTAGGGTTTTATTTTGCGAGTAGGAATGTTTGCGAAACAAAGGCCGTAGGCCAAGTTTCCTATCCTAAAACAAAATATAACTACTTAACATGTGTGGCATATACCATTTTAGACAGCGCTCGAATCTGTAAACTATCAATAATATTGTATTGATTCGTGAAACTAGCAGAGAGCAGGTTTAGAATGCGGTTCTTGAAAGAAGAGGGGTGACGCTAAAAAGGGAGATGTTGGATTTTTTGATTCGCTAGCGGTCATTTTCAATGAAATTATTTTCACCGCTTTTTGCCTTTCATCAACCAATGAAGTGATTAAATGCTATATCATATTACTTTTTGGATTCTTTTTTGGGTAACTACTTATAGTATTATTCATTAACAACAAAAACTGACTTAAAACATAGCTGTACTTTCTTTTACCACGTTATGCGGCAACCTATTTGAAGTTGCTGCACTTGTGCTGTAAGCGAGTTCAAATTAAGATTCAATAAAGAATCTTAATTTGAGATTCTTGCTAATCCAAAATGTGAGTTACTTAAACTGATTAAAAGAATAGCTATATACGACTATTTTAACAGTTAAGGGGCTGTGTGAATTTGTAATGGATACAGAAACTCCTCAAGTATCTGATTATTTCCTGATATTTTCATGTGTGTAAAATGCACCTTTTGACATAATATTTGCATTTTTCTTCAGAAATATAAAGGATGCATTCGTGTGTATATGTAATATGTATTGATAACTGTTTTAGCACATGTTTCTTTAAAAAGCAAGTTTGATTGTTATTAGCTGTGATACAGTCTGAATTAAAAAATTCAATATTGGTATGATATTGACTGAAGCCTATGGTAAAATGTTTAAACTCTTTCGTTGCTAAAATATATACAAGTGAAAAATCCGCTCTATATTCTCTTAAAATGTTTTATAAGTAACATGAATATACCTTCAGAATGCTTAGCTCCTAATATGCATAAGGAATTTAATAAAATAAACGATAGAAATTTGGCGGCTCTTTCCGTTAGACTCAACAGATCGTAGCACAAATACAACTATATTGAGAGTTTGCTTTATTAAGTTTTCAGTCAGATTATAACATTACCATCACAAATGAAAATGTACTTATATCATAATATTTGGGTTTTACAGTCTGGGATGCTGCCGACAATAACTGCCGCATTTAATAAAAACCTATATACAAAAATGCGATAAATTTAAATCTATGAAACTTGCTGCTTTCGATTTCATTTAAGATCTAACAGCCAAAATGTTAGAATAAACCTATTGAAACTGTATTTCTCTTTCACATTATGCGTCTAGCTGGTATTAAAAATTGTATTAACTGCCACTTTTTCACAAATTATTTCATAAGCATAAAGTTTTTATTACAGTGTATTGAAGCGTTTGTGTTCTGTTGTTTTGCTTCAAACACTTTTACGTACAGATAACTTGAATATTAACCCGTTACCAAGAAATGTTTTTAAAAGTGCAATCAGACTTATTTTATTACTCAGTTTGAATCTATTTGTTCTTCAATGCTTCAATGCATATTTGGTATTATACAGTATAGCATTGAAAGTCCTTCCAAGTTACAAATTAATTTAGATTTCTAAAACAAAATGGTTTATATAGTTTATGATACAGTATCGTAATTAAGTGAGGGAATTTGTATTACTTTAAACCAGCTTTTACATCAAATTTTAATAAAGCATATTGCCGACTATCTCAGTGGTTCCTAAACTTTCTGTTTAGAAGCTCTGAATTTCGATATCCTCTAAATATCCTCCATCATAAGTACTTTAGAATAAGGCAGAACAAAGGACTGAATTTTAGACTTCAGGATAGTACAGTAACAATTTCGACATTACGAATTTAAAGTGAAGTATAAGAATATAATCATGCACCAAATAATTGTCGATATCAAGACACTACTTCAAATTGAATGTTTTGAATTAAATATGTCAAACCAAAATTAACGAATTAGTTAATTTCGCTAAAATCAGTTTAGTGCAATTCTGTTTAAATGCACATAAACAATTTTTCTCGTTCTTAGCAGCCATTCTTTATTCACATTCTCTTTTTGAAATATAATAAGATAAATAAACACAATAGTGAATTTCCATGCTTAAAATACCAAGAAGAAATAGGACTTGCGTACTAAGTGTATAGCACAAGCACAATTAATAAGCATTCTATGTTAGCAAAATAGCTTGTATTAAATAGTTTACCAGCAGATATAGAAACCAAACTAGGAAATATTTAAGGAGGGAAAGGGCGAATACTGAATAGTCCTCTGTATTGCATGAAATAATATGTGTAAAAGCAGAATTAAACCTTGTGCATTTCAGAATATCGGCTTAATGCAATAATAATAATAGTACTAATAATAGTAATAATAATAATAATAATAATATAATCTCCGTTAGAATATATTCTTCTTTTTTACGGGTAAGTTGGCCGTGGCTCCCCAATTTCGGAAATAGCTGCTTTTTATTTCCATTTTACACCTCAGACATTTTCGTAAAAAACATAAAAACATTTACACACAAATGGAATCACGTAATTTATTTTGTATGCCCATACCAGCACGTCATTAAATTACGTATCAGATATATGCCGTTAAAACGCATGAAAGATCAAGTTAAGGATTTACGTGTGTAACTGTAGATAAGTGAATGAGCAGGACTCATAAGGACGAAGTAAATCTAAGATAGCATCTCGGCGGCGACAGTGCTTGAGACGCCCGTTAGGTGGCAGGACTGAGCGACGCGCGCGCGCTCTGCACGGTGGCGGGCTGCGTCTGCCAGGGTCCCCGCAGTCAGAGAGTTCACGGCCTAGAGTGAAGAAAGAGAGAGCACTGCGCTAAACGTTGTGGTCATATCTTAACAAGCTCATTGCTGCACCCTTCCCTCCACCCCATGTGACCCAAATCACCAGACATCATCATCGACATGAGTGTATGCAGCTCACACTCGGGTGGAATTTAAAGAACTTGTACGATGATTTAGTCGTCGACAGTTTTTCTTACGTGTTGAACATCAACGTGTAAATGATGTAAGTGGTGATTTTATTTTTCGTTCATTGCAGTGTTAGTTTCAGCCAGACAATTCTGGTGCACTTCCGCAGTGTTTTGATACAAAAAGGAAATTTTAGTAGTTCCTTTAGCAACAGTTTTGCTGTACTAATTGGTGTCATTAGTTAATATCCTCAAGTTTTAGAACCCCGAGGTGTTTTAAGTGTTTTCAGCAGCACTAGTGTTCTGATATTTATGACAACTACTGTTTACGGTAACTGACTCCGTGGTTAAATAGGTCATGACTTCGAATCCGTAACTGGTCCCCGAAAATTCTCGAGCATGACAATTCAACAGAAGTTCCCAGCTCCTGTGATGGGTTTGGGTCAGTGTGACGTGTTTGGGTTTGCATGCCCTAGTGAATGGTGATTGTGAATACAAGCAGTGATTGTTGTTGAAGCAGTGAGACGAGTGTGTGGTGAAGTGTTACCTACATGACGGATCGCCCTGAACGTTGTTGTTGAGACATCTTCTTGCGGACATACCATGAAGATCCTGACAAGGAACATAGGAGGAGGAGCAGTCCGTGGAGGAGGTACCATCACCGGTAGCAACACTGGGGGACTTGCATGGACTCTGGCATGGGTCTTGCTTTGGCTTCAGTTTTGCATGGGTGAGTTGGTATTACACCTGGATTTATTTAATTTCTTGTGTTAGGGTAAGCGGATAGAAATAATTTTCTTTGCAGTATACAAACAAGTGAAAAAAGTATATAATAATAGATATGCATTTCTAACGGAACACTAAGAAACCTTATAATTTGGTGCTTATTATTGTGGTTAAAAATGTCGCGAAAATCTCCTCAGTTTTTCAAGCTCCAGAAAATTCTGTATATTAATCCGGTATCGAGAAGCACTTTATAAGTGCTGTTTTTCAATGACACGAAGTGTAAACGAAGTATTTTGGTTAGGTGCACATTAATTTATTCTTAATGCAATTTGCTCGTAATATGTAACAGAAAATACTATAATAAATTTACTTTTCAAATATATAACAAATGTGTTTAAGACGTTAAAGCTTTATTTTGTCATCACATTAATACTAAGCATACATTGCTAATTACTAAATTAGTGTATCACTTAATTCTTAAGCGCAATTGTCGTTTTTCTTACGAATTTTGCTGAGATATTAACGAAACTTTAGGTTACGTTAGGTCAAGATTAGTTCTCTTTATTAGAAGTTTAAGAGATATACTGATTTTATTTCCATTTCAGCGACGCATTTAAATACCAGTCCAATTTTGAGAACTAGGTCCCAACTTCGAAAGCGTAAACATTACCTGTTTACGACTTTCTACACACCTTATATAATTTTTAACAAATCAGAATATAAGAATATAATGGCCATTTATATATCCATTGGTACCTATTTTTTCCGACAGCCCCAAGTTATACGAGATTATTGTATAATAACAATTATTGTCCAATTTTTCTGAAGAATGGATAATGTTAAATGGAGTACTTGTGACGTTATGAGAAAACGTGCAAGCGATCACCTATAAGGGTGTATTAATTCAAGTTTGGTGTAAATGGAGCGAAAATGTTTTATATTAATGTGACGACATGTTTTCATTTACATTAACAAGGGAAACAATTTAAAAGCCACTATGTGACGTTATAAGAAAACGTTTGCGGTCACCAAGTTAAGGTGTATTAGTTAATTCAAGTTTGGTTTAAATGGAAGAAAAAAATGCTTTATTTTAACGTGGCGACATGTTTTATTTACATTAACAAGAGGAACAATTTCAAAGTCACTGCCACACATCTTTGATAATTATTTTCTGGATTTTTCAAAAGTAATCCTATATTTGTTAAATAATTATCTGTTTGCATTTACGTACTGAAGACCACACTTATTTAATTATTCGGTATAGTTAATCTTCGCGTCAGTCGCATACCATTATTCAAAAATAGGCACGTTGATGGAGGAAAAGGTTATAGACATAAAATTCGATTACACAACGTAGCATTTTAATTACATTGCAAAATTCTTCGAAAACATTAAAATGAGTATTAAAAATTATAGAATATATTAAAGGAAGATGAAGCTTAAGGGGTGTACGGTATGTAAACGGTACAGCACAGAAATAATGGAAAAAATATTTGAAAAAATAGAAGCATATTTGTTGCTTAATAGTCGTGAACAACTCTTTGCAGTTTCCTCAGTTATGCAACAACGTGATCCATGGGAAGAACCTATCTAAGAAATTGAAGGAATCGTAGAGCTAACTGATTTTTTTATCGAGATATTAAATTATTTGTATAATAAGAAAGTTCTCATATGTTCATTTCCTTCATGATAAATCACAAATGTATGAGATTCCTTGATATGATACATTCACGGGACTTCCTGTAACCTCTATCATTATTAGTGGGTGCACAAAGTATTCTTATTCTTTTTCTACCTGCTACATTTTAATCCGAATAAACTTTTGCAGAAATAGCTACATTACATATCTGGTTATAGATACAAAGAGAACAGCGATGGTCAAATGTTTAAGAACTGAATGTTATATTCTGGCATTAAAATTCCATACAGTCGTGAGAAACAACTGAATGTTGAAAGGAATTTAAGGAATGATCAAGAAATGAACAACTCTAACTTTTAATAACGGCTATCTCAGAAACGACTTATGCTACAAAAAACTTATTTACCAATTGCAGAAAATTATACAAATTTCCTTCCGAATGAAAACTTCATAGGCTATTTCCCGAAAATTCAATATATACATTTTATTTGTCATGTGAACATCTTTCATATATGCCTGCTATTTTAATCAAAATCGTTAGAGCCAATTTGTAGAAAAAATAGAAAATTCTTCCATGTAAAGGGTAGTTTCGGGTGAGGGGAGTTTGGTTGAAAATATTTGTGTTGCATCTTTGGAAGATATTGAACCTACCTAAGTACCAAGTTTGGTGTTTATCTAACTTTTAGTTTTTGTATTATCGTGTTCACAGAAACACGGATATGCTTCCAAAAATGTTTTATTTGTATTCAGGAGGCCTCAAAACTTGTATTTCCGGTAAAATATCGGAATCGAGTTTTTGAGTGAAATGCAATACTTCCCCTAGGGAAAGTAAAAATTGGCTAAATTAAAACAAAGTACTTGTTTAGAAAGACTAGTTCAAGAAACTATAATTTTAGAAGGTTTCTAAGAGTAATTCTTTCGGAAATTATAACGAGAGAGCTAAATCTGATCCCAACCAATCTTAACTCCACCCATCTAAATCCAACCCAATACAAATGTTCCAGATTCGCACTACCCTAACCTATCCTACCAATATATCCTCTTCTATTGCCCATTTACCTCTAAATAGCAGAAGATTAAACGAAATGCAAGATCCGAAAATATGACAATGTCCTCTCCTTTACTGAAGATTGACATGTTTATATTATATTTAGCGAGCTAATTGTAAACCGTCTTCTACTCTGCTTCACAATATTCCACTAATTTTCAACCAGCTAAATGCGCCTGGCAGTATTTACACAAACGAAATCAGAAATCGAACTAACGAATGATAATCCTAAAAGAGTTAAATTACACCCACCAGAAAAAAATCGACAACATTTGTGTGCTACTTGGAAATCAGTATTGTCACTGACAAGTCCAAACCTGAAAAAGTTAAATTATAACTAAATATTTAGAATGTAACTGAAACCAATATAGTTTACGATGTTTCTTTTCCACAAAATACTATTTTCCGAAAAATATGCACGAAGAAGATACACTACAATCCTTCAGAAAGCATTTGTTTACACTTTAATAAATATTAGCAGTCACGTTAACAGAGAGCAACTTCCCATTTTAATATGCAGAAAGAAGGATAATATAGGTATCATCTTCTAACCTTTTTTCAGATACTTCATTTATTAATTTTATAACGTTTCCGAAATTATATTGATGTTTTCAACACTTTCCTGTATGATTGTATACAAATTATTTTGTATGCATTTAGCAAAGTAATATTTTGGTATTATATCTGACAATGCCGCCGACATAGTGTGATTTTAACAGACGGAGAAGTAAATTTGGGCGTTAATAAGGAAGTTGAATAAAAGCATTTCGAATTTCTAACTTGGGCATGTTTTCCTTCGTCATATCAAAACCCACTTTCACTACAACTCAGAGAGTATACGAAAGCATTTGCTCTGCTTAGTAATATAAAAAAAAATTCTAAATATCAGTTACAAAAAACTTGAAAAATCGTTGAAATGTCCCCAAAAATTATAAAAAGAATAAAATGGCGAAGCTTGGAAGCTCCAGAACACGTAAATTGTAATATAATTTGTTGTTTCCAAATATTAAAACTTTCTCTTCGTTAATTTCACTGGTATTATTTTTCAGTAACTGGAGTAGTTATTGTGTGTACATATGATGATGGTAAAACATGATATACACCAAACTCAAATTAAAATATGTGTGGTGTACTGAGTCATTGCAAGTATCTTAAAAGAATGAAAAAAAAACTAAACAAAGATTTTAAAATTTATAATGAAATGTGCAAATTAGATAAACGCACTATACATATGCTTCGGTAGCTACGTTTGGTATCAATGCAATCCTAGAGTGCCGTTTTAGAGAAGTGCTGCTTACACTATTCACATCATTAACCTTCTATATAGTTTTTGACTGAACTTCAGGTAGTAGTGTGAATACAAACGCAAACTCTAAAGCCGAGTTAAACTCTCATGCTTCTAGCTTTCTAAAGGAGCTATTACTGCATTGGTCCTGCATTTTAAAAAATATCACATTCACAGTTGAATCAAATCACTTTATGCCAAAACTGCTGCACTTGACTGCGGGAACTGCCAAACAGCGGCACATTTGACCTCTCTGTCAACAGAGACGAGAAGGGAGAAGTTAACGAGAAACCGTAACACTGTAAAATGTTGCTCCGGGAGCATCTATTATTACGTTGCTGAAATTTTATCAGAGGTAAGTATTTGCCACCGCGTTTCAACCCGAAAGGAAGTAATAGTTACAAGAAAATTATTTAGGGTGACTGTTCCTTTTTGTTCTTTTCAGAAGACAAAGAAAACCCGCAATTTTACTAACTAAGGCTCCTTTTTTTCGTTTTATAAAGAAAACAAAAATATTATCTGTGTCGTGACCTGTTAATCTCGTAAAGCTTATCTCGATTTACCTTCTATTTTCTTTTACTTTAGTGTCACTTGTAGTTAGGTTTCCAGGAATTATTCCATAATTGCAAAATGAAAATAAAAACTCAGATTATCATAAATAAAATACCATTTCTTCTTGGGTAAATGAGCGTCAGCTTTGGCTAGCGCCGACTTCGCCAAAGTTACGGATTCGTTTCCAGTAAAGGATGTTGCAATTTATAACCTTAAGAAACCACCGGGACATCAAAATTGAATGCCGTTTGTGTTCACGACCCCAGAAATTTTGCGCTCCTAAAGAAACAATAAAACGTTATTTTTAATCTAATTTTTCGTTGCAGTCAATGAGAAGTATCTGTTTAAATGATATTCTATACTTATTTTGATAGCATTTTGAATCTATTTTTACTTGCTCTACTGCGTAAAGTAGAGGAAGTATTGTATTCCACCCAAAAATTCGATACCGAGATTTCACGGGAAATACATGTTTTGAGACCGCCTGAATCCAAAAAAAAGCATTTTTGGAAACATGTCCGTGTGTGTGTGTGTGTGTGTCTGTCTATGAACAACATAACTCAGAAACGAACAGTCGGATAAACACCAAACTTGGTATTTAGGTTCAGTATCTTCCAGAGATGCGACACGAAGGTTTTCAAGAAAATCCCCCACCCCAGATTACGCTTTACATGGAAAGTTTTTCGAAAATTTTAAATTTCTCAAAAATGACTAATAATTTTGATTAAAATATCATAGGTTTAGGATATTTTCATGACAAATAAAATGTATATCTTGAATTTTCTGGGAATGTCTCCAAAAGTATTCATTGTGAAGGACTTTTGCATAACCGGTAAACCATAAGAGATAGACAAAAGTTTACTACACAAAAAATGTAGATCGCGTTAAAGTACACAATTTATGTTATAAACATTTTTTTTGTTGAGTGAACCATTTTCGAGATATTGCTTGTTATTCCCTTAAATTTTTGAATACTTATTTTCTCAAATGGGAATTCGTTATTCATTTTTTTGTCTTGGATATGCCAAGAGTATTAATCTATGGCAAAGGGAATGGAGCTGCACCTAGCAACCAGCTATTAAGAGATATGTATGTGCTTAAAGGCTAGTGTATTTCTATATTGCCCTTGTAAATATATATATATATATTCCCCTTACATCTACAAGAAAATTAGCAATTCGATAGAGTCTGCAAATGTTTATCTCGATTAACATGAAGTAGATGGAGAATAAGCGTTTGAAAAATAGTTTCTACAAGAGTAGAAAAAGTCATGCGAGTGTAACACTTCAGATTTTTCTTCAGATTCTTCAGTTAAATTTCACTCATAGTTAACTCGAGGAATTCCAAATGCCTATAAGGAAAATTAAATGAATATGCTCTTAAAATAGTGATATTTGCTTATGATATGTATCAGAAGAAAAAAGTATTATTTCAATACCAATTAGGTGTCTTTCTGGACGATTCTTCAGTTTGCTAAGTTAAACATCAGTTTTATGTTTAAGCTCAAGGAATTTTAGAGGTAAAATAAAATAAACCTAAGCTTCTTCTAATTACACTTATTAACAGTAATACATGGTAGAAGAAAGCGATCTAGTTATTCGCCATTTTAATACTTTTCTCTGAAATATTCAATTTGCCAGCTACCAAGTTTTACACGGTAAAGCAGGGGCTGCCAAGAATGTTAATTGTGAAAGCGTCCGATAATAATTATCGATCCAAAAACAACTATTATTATTATTATTATTATTATTATTATTATTATTATTATTATTATTATTATTACCAATACTCGTAGTTTCGTTTCCAAGAAATAATGTTGTCAGAAAGGATTTTGCAACATACTAATACAAACATATGTTTACCATATATAACGAAAATTTTTTTATGTAATTAGTAAGTTTTCTTTAAATCAAGCCTAAAATAAAATATTAAGAAAAGCTTTAGTTGGAGAGTAACAAATCTATTCTAAGTTTCTGGCTTTTGCTCTAAGAGTACATTGGGTTACTAGAATTTTTTGCAGCATTACGCAGATTAACCTCAGGATAAATAGTACCTGATATTTCTGAGAGTAGCGTTTACTTCAAACAATTGCACATCCAGGAAACTTAAGAAATACGTGATTACTTAACACGATATCCTCGAATATGCCAGAGGATGTTTTTCGACACAATGGCGTCGCATTATTGGCAATATATCTCCAGTATCATTCAATACTTCGGTTAAATACCACAGTGAAAACGTATTTAATATTAAAAGTAGAGATATTTTTGAGAACCCACTTCATAAAGCTTAGAGTAAGCTAATTTTTTAAATCATAAAGTAAAAAGAAAACACGAAACCAACCGTGTTATACATGTAGTGTTTGCTAACTGCATTTTCTTGTTTGAAAGTACTTAGGGGGTGCAAATGCATCCCTTGCAACTCTTTTGGTCACAACTGCTTGGAGGAATTAAATACTTATGTTTCAAACGAAAAAATTTGGGCTTGTTTACCGTTTGTCACATAAATTCCACCCTGGATGCATTAAGTGTTCATAGCTCTATGAAAGGTATTTAAAATTGAAAATATTCTAAATTGAGAGAAAGATTATGTTAAATTGAATGTCATCAAATACGTCTCAGAAGCTTTGAACAGAACAGAATTGCAATACATATGTAGGCTGAAATATTGTCCAACCTGGTATAAGATAATGTAAGTGAACGGGAAAAAATATACTGTAATAAACGAAACAGAAACATTTAGCAACGAATGTTTTTATATAAATGTCTTACTAAACTCAAATTTTGATGCAAGAACGAATAGTGCTAAGCCTCGTTTGTCATTCCGAGTTTGCACGGTTGAGGCGGATATACACTAACGGCAGGCGAGCCTTTACCAAGCGCCGCGCATTCTGTTTAGAATCGGTAACCCGAGAGTCAAAGGGTGTTTTACGTTTCTGCTAAACCTTTGCGGCAAAGTTAGAAGCAAACTGCCTTTTTATGCAGAGGAGAGACAACCTTGTAATTCATCTAAAACTGGCTCAGAAAGACAAGACACAGATTTTAGTGCGTGATTGTCAGTTATAAACCATCGTGAAGTAACTTAGCGTGAAAATTCCACTAAGTTACAAAATAATTCGGAATTTTATTTAATAGGGCTGAAGGAACTAACATAATTCAATAATGCGTGAGTATTATATCAAATTAGTCTTTAAAAGTAGATGTTGGAAACAAGCGAAGTGTCAAAACGTCTTTTATACCTTAGCATAGGCAAAATTTAATATAATCAGTTTTTATTTTCTCTACTACTTAATTATAATATGTAGAACTATTGCATTCCATTCAAAATTTAGATACCGAGATTTATCCGGAAATTCACCTTTTAAAGTCCCCGTGAATCCAGAAAATGCATTTTTAGAAAGAGGTCCATGCGTGCATAAGTGTGTCTGTTTGTAAACAGCATAACTTAAAAACGAAAAATTTGGGTATATTAAGCATTTGGGTAAAAGTTAAGCATCCTCCAAGGATGCAATAGGAAGATATTTAAGAAAATTATCACATGAAACAATCATTCACATGGAAAATGTATTTATTTCTATTTTTCAAAGATGGCTCCAAAATATTTTAATTAAATGCCGTATGTTTACGATATTTACATGGTAAATAAAACATATATCCTGAATTATTTTCGAACAGCCTGTGTATATCTCTTCCCTCTATATTACTTTGGTGTAACTGGTAAACCGTAAGCGATAAATTCTTACTACATAAAAAAGAAGAAAAAAAAAAGAATATGTAGGCCTCGTTAGTATACACTGCTTGTCAAATACATTTCTTCTGGCTTTTAGGCAATTCCGAGATAGTCTTTGTTACTCTTTTGAGTTTTTAAATACTTGTACTTCTTTCAAGTGGTAAGTCACTACGTATTGTTTTTACTCCTGGACATGGAAGGAACATGAAATTTAAAAGCCATCACATAGCAATCCGAGTTTTAAAAACTCTGACTCGCTTTAGGCTACTGTATCCTTCTTATGCCTGTAACGAATAAGTGAAAGTGTAATGAAGGTTTCTTTCTAACAAAAAGTGATAAAAAATAAGCTTTCGTAAGGATAGTTTGTAGAAGTGTGCGTAGAGTTAGTCATGTAAAATATTAGATTGCAACGCTTTTATAAATATAATTTGTGACGGTAGATTGGAAACAGTTTTCAATAGTTTAAATTAACAAAAAAATGTTGTTGGCTTTCATGTATATACTTAGGAATGCATCCCTGAGAAACTGGAGGGAATGTTTCTCCTTTACTTTCCCTCTCTTTTATACATCGCTGAAAAAAAGAATAATACTTGCGCAATAGAGATGTAGTTCTTTGAGGCTACAGAAATTCGCTTTAATGCTAATTTTTATGACAGCTGCCTTATATATCACCACTTAAGGTCCTGCAATGCATAAATATGTTTAAAAGTATGAATTTCCTTGTGTCATGTAAGGAGATAACTGCATATTATAAACTGAAAAGTGATTAATTTTATTCACACATTAGTGTTATCTGAACTCGCGCAAATTTTTATTATTTTTAAATAGAACACCCATTACTTTACATATTCGAATAGAAAAGAGCTTCTCAAAGTTTTATTATGGCGCTTATATCCTTAGAGGTATTTTCTTTTGGACTTTGGTACCTCCCGGAAGAAAATTATTTTAGGATAATGGACTACGGATACCAAAGCCTTACCATTATTGTTGCGCTTGTCATAGTTGGAAACGCCTAAGATCTTCTGAAACATTGAACTATTCGAAGGTTAATATTAGTGAGTCCTTAAATGCTCAAAACTGAAAATAGAACAGTCAATTTTATACTGCACAGCAACTCTTATTTTAAACTACCAGAATCTGTAGTTCTTCGCTTTATTGTATTAACTATGAATATTATTCTTTCTCCCCTCCGTTATTCTCTTTCCGTCTCTGTGAAATGAACACCATTTTAAGCGCTCTTCTGGAGTGTTAATAAAAATTAAAACTTAAATAAATAGTTTAATAGTATCCTAACTTGTGCCTGTCGTTATACTGCTATCGAACGGAACTGTACCTACCGCTTTTCATGGTAACTGGAAAATAACAAAAGGTGAGAATTATAGTGGCTAAAATGGCTTAAGTACATGCATAATGTAAGGGAAAAGTAGCATATCCTCCGAAATATTTATGCTGTTGAAATGTTTTAAATAGTGGAATTGGACATTATGTAACATTTTTCACAGAACCGGCTAATAAACAAGTATTTCGAATTTTAATTAGTACCCCTGAAAAATAATTAAGTTTCGTTGCACCATCAGTTTAGGGAGTTTTAAGGGGAAAAAATAAAATTGCTTCCCCACCCTTAGGTTTCATCCTAGTACATTATGTACCTTAGGCTCGGTTATTTAAACAAAATAAAATTACCACAAAAATTCCAGTTTGCTCTATAAATATATATGTATATATTTGACAAAATACCTCTTTAATGTGCTTATATTATCGCCGATATTTACAAAAACTCTTTAAAAGTACAATTCTATTGGGTTACATTTAAATATATTAAAAATCTGGGGTAATATTCGTCTATTTCATAAAGGTGGTTCCTATTATTTATTGACAGCACATGGGTTTTTAAATAACTGAAAATTTAGTTTTGAAGAATTTTCGGATGAAGGGGATTTTTTAACAAATCCTGTATACTCCGATTTTAGGAAAATAATGCAAACAACAAATAATCTCTCATTTAGAGGAATGATAAGTAATTAAAGGGTTCCTTGAACATGGCGTACATTATTGTTAAAGTTGGTACATGATAGGATTCGATTATATCAGGAACTTCAGTGCATGAGTAAAACTTTTTATACTTTATAGTTTGTGCTATGAAGTTTTATACCCGCCCGTTCTGCAATCCCTAAATCGGCGTTTTAACAAGACAACTTTTTAAAACAGACAGGCAGCAAGCAGAAAGCGTTTTCACAACACGGCGTCAACTAGGCAGCCTAGACTAACATGGAAGAGTAAGAGAACAGAATTAGTTATTAATTGCCAGATCAAATGATAAATAAGCGAGAAGGGGAATTTTATCTTGTAATTTATTAACACATTCTTTTAGGAATTCACATTACACTTGTTGAACTAACTCGATCAACGTTTTGTAGGAGTTCAACATATTGACATTTTAAAGATCTAAGGTGCTCGCATGTGCAGTCTCTTAGTTTAGAGGAATATACAAGGCTGCACCAGTAACTGTGCGTAGGCGTATACTACTTAAAAATTTACCTTGCGTTCTAACAGAAGGGGGAGACCAAACAACACGAGGTATATACAGAATATATTTCAAGTGTCCTATAGCGTTAATCTCGAAATAAGTTAATGTGGTTATGTTTTATGCAGACAGCGCTTAAAGGCATGGCAGTTTGCATAGCGTAAAAGTTAAATGGAGTTAGCGAAAAGCGCATAAGGTGCTTACGTATTACTAATGCAAGAAGAACGTAACAAGGGCAGAAAAGACCTCTGCTCTTAGTGAATGCCAACCCGATCTTAGTTCATCGTTAATTCACTTGACTAAAAAGGCTCACTAACATACAGCTCTTTAAGAGCATACTTAAACAATTTGTTTTCTAGCTCAGGTTTTAACTCCGGATCCCAGCGCATTAAATTATATAATACTTTCCGTAGTTAGTTGCTTTTGAAAATACCCAAAGTGCTCGCCTTTGAAGATAGCTTTTGCAGTGTATAGATGAAATGTAGTAAAGAATGTTTTAGAAATAACGCATCAAATTGGGAAATACTAGCAGCAGGCGGTTCATGGCCCGATTAGACTGTCTCCAAAGCTGTCGGTGAACTCCAAATGTCTCAGTTGTTGATTCCCTTTGCTTAAGAGTAAACAAGATTAATTATTACAGTTCTTAAGCTTCTGTGCTCTTCCTTTGCGCATTTAAAACGACCCATTATGATTAAATGGGCTTTGTTTAATTAGAGGTCGCTTACCAACTAGTTAGTTTTGCTATGGATAAAACTAATATTTTTAAAAACCTGCTATAAGTTACTAAAGCACGTTAAATTTCCCTGCGCTGTCAAGACGAGCGTATTTATTTCACCTTCAAAGCATTTGCGGGCTATTAGCGCTACGGTTAAGTACATATAAACGTAAATGAGCCTCCTCTTGAGTTGAGTACGATCAGGGACACTGATGTACAGACCATTCACGCTACGTGGAATAAGTATATTATTATACAGGTTCTTTCTCTAACTAATAAAGTATGTATAGTAAACTTTTATATACGGTTGGTAGCAAACACTCACGAGCTGACAGAAATGTGTATATATTCAGAAGCGTTCAAGTGACTCTTGAAATGTGTGTACGTTATATGTATTACTTAGTTTATAAATATTGAATACAAAAGGACTTTATTTTCAATTTATAAGCTCACCCTATAAGAAAATAAATTAATTAAAAAGTGCACTTGGAATGCTTTCGTCTATTTAGATACACAATATATTGCTATTTGTGGCACAAAATTGCAATTCGTACTCTTCGGGGAGCTTTTAATTTCTCAGAAAATCTCCCCGAAGTCTTAATACACATAATTCAGTGCTTTTCTATACTGATGTGTTTGCGCAAATACTTGGAGGAGCACAAAGTTCTACTTTTCATTAACTTCAAAATACATGAAATGATTACATTAAAAGCAAGTCCTAATACTGTTTCATTGAACTGTCATTTATTTTGTTATAGCTCTTAAGTGCATACTTCATTTAATTAGGCATTTAGAATACTAAATATGATTATTTCACTGTCTTCAATGTGCTTGAGGTAGATAATTATGGTGGAAGTAAATTTTAACACTAATTGAGTTGATTCTCGTTTATTTATCTTTCGCATATCGATTCCAGCACATGTGATTATATCGTTGTGATACTTAACTGAATTTTTTCATTTGAATATATTTGCGGAAAAAACCTTAATACTGCTGAGGCATTGGCAATTTATTGTAGGATTGGAAATAAGTGGATGACAGTCAATAAAGTGGAATAATTGACTATGGTGGCTAATTAGGATAAGAAAAAAAATCAAAGAATATAAATATTGCTTATGAATATTTTTTTAAGAAAACGTTTAGATTACAGTCATTTCTACTATCACAATAAAATCAGAAACTAAAACCTCTTCATTGGTCGATTTTTCTGCGAATGGGATTTTAATGACCATAAACATTCGAATGTACCGCGAATTCAGCTCTTGTTTTTCTTTTCAAGTGCATTGGATACAGCCACAATTTCCCTCTTTTAATATAAAAAGCCTCAACGTTGATTAAATTTATTCCAGATTCACGTAAGTAGCCTTTCCTTATGCATAATAGCGCAACCGTTTTCTACCGCCCTTTCAGGTAGGATCTTCAAATCTCTTGTAAAGGTTAAAGTACTCCTTAGTGCCAAATGGCTTACGTTGACATATCTTCTTATAGGATGTTCCTTACATTAGAAACTGGTATATGTATACGCACAAAGTATTATACATACACATTGTGCAATTAATTGGGTTACCTATAGGAATAGGGTCTTTGCAATTGATATTTGGTTTAAACCATATATGTGCAAGAAATTTTAATATTTTGATTGTTCAGCGAGTGCATTATATTCTAAACCTTAGTAATAAGATTTTGTGTGTTGTTGATCGGGAATCCACGTATTACTATGGTGACAGTCATTCCAAATTTACGCTGAAAAATCAATTTAATCATAGCCCTTGTTACCGCACAACCCATCTTTTTGAATGGCATTTGGCTCTTCCATATATGCACTAGCTCTCAAGGTGATTGTGAGTAGCGACTTCCGCAAACAAGAATTAATTAAAACTAGAAAGGAAAAATAAATAAAAATCTGATTTGATGCAATATGTGTGTGTGTGTGATTCATATAAAAGGTGATTTTTCTTCCATGGTATTATTTTTAACTAGGAATTGTTTAAAAAGCATGAAGTTTTAACATGCATAAACTGCATTCAAATTTTTATTCCTGATAAACTCTCACGATCGAAAGAAAAGGAAATGGAAAAATATACTTAAGAATTGCAAACTCTCAATTACCTATTTATTTAAGATGGCGATTAGCAAAAATATAAACCTGCAACATAGAACATTTCGAAAAAGGCTAATTATACGAAAACTATGACACAAAGTGTAGGTATATTTTAATGAGGTCTACATTTTAGTTTGTTATGACGTTCTTTTACATAAAATTATACAAACTTCAATCTAATAAAAGGAATTTTACAGAATAGTAGCAAAAAGTTCTAAATATGCATATTATATCTCGATTCCATATAGTATTACAGATTTATGCTTTAATTAAAGTGGTTAGAAACTTTTTCATAAAATAAAACGAATACCGAAGTTTTTTCCAGGTAAAGAAGTATAGAGTGGGGAAATTTTCTTGAATTAAATACCAATTTTGCTATTTAATCGTAATTTTTGAGTTATGCTATTCACAGACGATGGACGAATACACACACAAACTCCCTCTCTCCAACACCAATGTTTATTTTCTTTTTTTGCGGGATTTGAAACGTTGTGTTTCCGGTGAAATCTCGATATCAAATTTATAAGAATGAACACGGGTATTATCTCTGTAGGGCTTAAAAAGAGCTTATCTCATTTTCAGAGAATTTAAAATGTATATCGGATGTTATCTCGGCAACATGCTCTAATATCACACTGAATTTTGACACTTTATTTCTCATAGAAGAAATTAAATTCTGGTAAAATAATATTCCTTCCACACATAAATCTAATTTGTATGAGGTCGTATTCAATAGTGCATCTTATTCCTATATTTTTTATCCGAAGACCATTTCTATGTTCGTTTACGCCTTATTTGATTTCTCTCCAATTTTGTTTGTTTGGGATAAGCAAATTTATTAGAGTGTAGTTAGAGGAATTTAAGTAATATTTCTGTTAAACATAACACAATTTTGAATGCTTTGTAAACTACTTTGTGATGATGCAAGCGATTAGGTTGCAATTATGCTTGATGTGATGTTTCTCATTGGAGAGTAGAAAATCTATATCTAAATCAAATTTTATTTTTGATTCAGAAAGGGAATATCTTAGCTTCAAAACAACAAGACTTAACGGCAACTTAACTATTGAGGTATTGACCTTTACATATTTTATATTCCTGCTCTGAATATTTTTACTTTAAACTTCTACTCCAGTTTTTGAAACAACTGTGAAGTGCTGCTGCGTCATGGTGGAGTAATCTGAATTTAAATTATCTTAGAACATGTTTTGCTTTAATGATGTAGATTATAATCAAATAATCTTAACTATTAGTTAAACAGTTAAATTCAGTTATACATATTTTGATTAGCAGAAAATAACGTAGTTAAAAATTAAATAAAACGTTTGTACTTCGTATGCAAATATATAATGTAATTATTAGAAAACGTAATTGTTAAATCAAGTCATGTATTATAAACTTTAAAAAGATCATTGTTAACCCAATTATACTAATGAACCTATAGAAAACGCCAATACCAAATCCCGTTCTATATTTTTATGACAGCAACAATTAGTGCAAATGAAGATGTCGAAGCATACAATACACTAACTCTCGAATTTGCAACTAAAATGCCAGCAAGTAATTAGGGGTTTACACTAAATATAGCAGAACTTGATATTACTTAATTCTGAAATATTCGTGCGCAATTCTCACAATGCTTATATTTAGAGCATAACCAAAGGAAATGCAGAACATTTTACCTAAAAGGTCTACAAAGTAACTTTGAATCAAGCAGTTTTGCATACAATTATGACTGCAGTTTCAGCAAGTTTCTCTGTTCTTCTCAAGGGTTTATCCAGTTCTCCTCTTTGAAACGAGAACTTCGTAGAGGACATTATATTCTATCACAGAAGTATAAGTATAGATAAGTAAAATTGCATAAACGCTTAGAAACATTTTTAGAGCCACGATTACAGAATTCGTAGGGTAAAATGCACAGTATTTCTATTTGTTTCTATGCAGAAAATTTGTGGTGTTAGCCGACATTCTCTAATTTGTGATAGCTGCAAATTTTCACTTCCAATCTGCATGAAATTACATACTTCATACAGTGCTTTTCCCTCACACTGCGGTCAACGCTCGGCAGCTCGCGCACCGGCCGCTTCGACTCGGTCTACCACTGAAAGAAGTATTCCCGCAACCGCTTCACGTTATTATAGTTACATTTACAATTATAATAATTACAAGTACATACGTTTTATCATATGAGATGTTGGAAATGTAACCCTTCTCTATTCCCATATTTATAGCATCTTTTCAGGAAATTTTCATCCACATTCGAGAGTTCAATATCCACAATTGAATGAATTTTTGGCATTTTTTTTAATTCTCTCAATTTATGGAGTTTGTTGCATGCACCATATAGATAAAAATCGCAGAAAGTGAAATCATGGGACCACGAGGGCAATAATCCTTTACTAATTACCCTATCTTCACAAATTTCCTGAATTACATTTTACGACTCTTCAGCGGTGAGCGTGGTAGAGTTTTGTTGTAAGAATTCGGACTGACATTTATCGTCCGAGAGCGTTCAAAAAACAGCGTGATTGTGACATTCATGTATCTCTTTGCATTTGTTATTTCTAAAAAAAGTATGTCTTATTATTCTCTATGCATACCAATTTTCGCGTCATGCAACAAAATCTCGTCTGTACTCTAGTATACGTTATTTTGCAACAAATCGTAGCCATACAAATGGAACTATGCTTCGTTAGAAGAATATAAAGCGCGGGTCACTTACTCCTATCATTTCGCAAAATCCAGTTACAGAAATTTACACGATTCGATGGTCATATGAAGAATAAAGTGTATACAACAAACCCCAAACACTGGAAGAACTAAAAGAAAACGCCAGGCAAGAAGTTCACTCAATTTCGGATATTGAATTCTCGAGTGCATATGAAATTTCCTAAGAAGGTTCCACGTATGTGTAGATAGAGAAGGAAAATATTACCAACATCTCTTATGCTAGGTAAGAGGTTATTATCATTGTAATTGTAACTGTAACTATAAGAACGTGAGGAAGTTGTGGGGGTATAAACAAGTTTCGCCAAAGCTGCCACCAAGCTGCGCGGGAGTCGCCGTGCGGTGGCCGCAGTGTGAAGGAAAATCACTATTTTCTTATTGTATTCTTCTCTCTTTCGTACAATATTATGTATATTTTTAGAAATTTTTTCGCATAATTGCTTGCAAGCAGTATATACAGAGGTGGTTAAATTATTAGACTACACATTCTTATTCTAATTCTTGAAAATAAATTTATGTAACATAAATCGTTTAATTATTATAGCTAAAACATTATAAAATATTAAAATTTTTGATTAATTCTTAAGACTTTAACACAAGTTTCTTTTAGCCTCAAAAGAATGCTTAATGTTTGGTATGTTTTGGATAAATGCTTTGCAAAGTTACTAAGCTTCACTGTACCTTTGCTGAACGTTTTTTAATGTTTCTATGGGCGCATTGTTTACATAAATGTCGATTTTTAAGATTTCCTTGCTATAATATCCTAGTTATATTAAGGTAATAATTGTTGGTGAAAGAGTTACGCAAAGCTTTTGTAAAATCATACCTATAAAGTGACCTTTAATATAAAGCCTATTTTGATGTCACTATTGAATTTATATTATCCAAAGGGACCATGTATTAAATGTTTGAACACCTAAATGCGGCAACAATGAATATGATTCGTGTTAAAGGGTATTAACTAATGGAATATGTAGTAATACCAGTTTTAGTCTAATAATTTGACCAACTCTGTACATACTTCGGTGAATGTTAAATAACGATGAAATGAAATTTGTACGTCTTGTAAAGTAAAATCTTCCAGTTTAGTTTCAGTTCACTAAGCTAACGATGGAGTCAACAGATCTAATTATAATATAAATAGGTATAAATTAATGAATATAATAATAAGCTTACTTCCATATAACTATTATACCATATATCTCATCTTATACCTCTATGTTTTAAGCAGGTCATTGGGGAACTTTACAAATTAAAAGTTTAATATTCTCCGATATGGCGCTGAGAGCGGAACGCCTACTTTCAAAGAATAGCTTAGTTATAATTATGTCCTGTCAGTTTTTCCAATACACCTGTTCTTGATGAAATAATGTTGCCAATTACGGCGCAGCATATGCGTTCTCTCTCGGTTAAAGGAGTACTAAAAGCCGTGGTCATTATTATATTATCCAGGTTTGTTTGTGAAAAATTATTTTCCAATGAGAAATGACGTAAAGTTCAAAAAGCATATGACCCGCATATGTTGTATACTGCACAAAATTGGCTTAAACATGTAGGTGTAGCTACAGCCAGATCCGTCTGCGCTCGCATAAGCATCCTTGCAGAAAATATTTACGTCACATCCATCCCAGATTTTCAAAACGTATTAGCGAGCTGCTCCTAAAACATTGATAGATTCTGAAATTAGACAGATTTCTCACCTAAGTCGCTGAAACCATTCAAACGATATAAACTCTGAGATATTACACATTCTCCGCTCCAGTTTAGTCTACATGATACAAAGATGGTGCTTTAAGTGGTTGAAATAAGATATATAACTTATTCTTTTGATCCACGAACGCCACCGTAATTTGCTTTAACCAATGTTTACTACCTGTGGTCAGATGTACTGTATTTGAATTAATACAACAAATTGTGTGTACCTACTTCAACCGGTTAGAGAGCATACCTTTTCCTAATCACTTGGACTAACAATACTCAACGCATTCGAAACTGGGATTGTAGGTAATATACTTCTCAGAAACTCAAACGGGTGTTTTCAAATGTTAAACTTTCTGTGGTGGCCTTGTGCTTGGAAGGAATATAGGAATAGTAGGAGAATCCCATCTTCAGCTAGTGCTCTGCTGAGTGACACCAAGCCGTTAGCATAAAAGCGACCCTTTAAAATAGCAGCCCTAGAAAACAGTACTAAATATAAAAAAAAAAAGTCTGAGAAATTTCTAGCTTTGCAACCCGAGCGAAATCCCCGACTCTAATAAGAGAGATAAGTGTTTCTTGTGAACTAACACTAAAACTGGCGGTAAGCAATGCTATTATGTAGCTACAGGAAGAACCAAAAGACTATGAACCGGCTGCGCGGAGTTATTCCTGTCCGCGTCCTCGGCGTTCTTGCCGTCTGCCGCTATCACAGAAAGGCGCGAATGAAACCATACAAAAATTTTAAAACTACTTTTAAAGGATTTACTTAACCTTATGAAAGTGTGTTTGAGGATAGAATTACTAGTAGAGATTTTGGCCCCCTCGGTCCCCCGAGCTAACACCCTGTCAGTACTATCTCTACGGTAACTTAAAACAAAGTGTACAAAACAAACCCACACACCCTGGAAGAATTAAAACAAAATATCCGGCAGGAATATTTCTCAACAACATTTCTCAACGTGAACTACGGCGAGTTTCCTAAACAGGTGCCAAAAATGTATGGAGAACGCCGGTGGCCAGTTTCAGCATTTCCTTTCATAAAGTTGGTACGCAAAGCCTTTAAAAATAGTTTTACAAATGTATGATTTCATCCGCGCCTTTCTATGATAGCGCAGACGGCAACCAGCGCCGAGGTCCCGGATAGGAAAAACAGTGCGCAGCCGGTTCGTAGTTTTTTGGCTCACCCTGTACTTATAGAACTCGATGTATATCAGTGTAGTCTTTATTTGTGTGGTTTATTTATGAATGCGTTACTTGTACAACGGTTAAGTGCTCAGTTAATATAAAGAACATTGCCTTAGCATACGTAAACAATAAATGATATAATATATTAATATATTACAGATTACAGTAAATTGGAAAAAATAAGTATCATAGTTTCCTGTTACTTTCCACTCATACCTATCTCACTTACATAAAACAGTTTATGGGACAAATATTTTACATAATGTACTACTAAGGGATTTTCAGATTAGGCGAGTATTTATCACAGTAGAAATACAGAAATTACCTGTACATCACAGTGGCATTGTTGTAGCATTTTTGCGTACTTTACATCGCTTTAACTTCGTGGTATTATAATATTGTATCCTGTATTTAACTGGTGACTGATAAAAAACACGAAAATAACCGCGTTAAATTTATTTATACACAGGATATAAACTGAGATCTCCCAATTGCGAACTACAGACGGTATTACCTGACCATCTCGCTCAGTTATTGTTGATTTGACCAAATACGATTGTGAAAACAAACTGAATCCAAAGTCCAGCTAGTAATTTGGTATAGCGCTTTAAATTACAAGTAAATAAACATAAAGAACAATAAGATAGAATTTTTTTTTTTCTGTTTGAAAATAAAAACTTCATTTAAAAAAGAACGGATTTTGTCTGAATATCAAGCGTTTTTCAAAAAATTCCATACAATTAACTGGAGGTTTTGAATACATAAACATTATATAATCACTGTTTCTACATAGAAATATACTTATATTATTAAGTAGCTCCGGTGTAACGCAATTAAGAAGGCTGACTTTGGCAGCCGGAATGGCTTTATACTTGGGGAAACTGAAGCTTTATCCCCTTTCTGTATTAACAAATCAATACTTTTGCATAATATATGTCTGCATTTCCATCACATTTGCGGAAACTGAAGCATTTTAGTTATAAATTATTAATCTTTGTAGTATACTGTGACGTTTTTTATTTATTAATGGTTTCCTTCGTGCAGTGCTCTTGGAATATAGATGAGAATTATGGTAGAGATTTTTTTCAGCATTCATTCTATTAAACACACCTTATATAATTACTCAGGAAATAAAACTAGTTTTTTCTCTGTTAGTCGACGCTGAACTCGTGTGTTTAGTCTCTCCGTAATTGAGTTCTGTTATTATAGAATTATAGCAATTTACGGTATCAGGATAAAATATTTAAATGAATATTAAATTATAATTGAAAGTTAATAAAACAGAAATGGTAAATCATACATATTCAGTTATAAAAATATCTCTGAACTTGTTGAATTGAACCTTCACCCGAATGGAGAATTAAAGTCATCTCGTGTTGTAAAAACATAGGCTTTTTACACTGCCGCCAAACTTTGACAAAATTGGTATTGTGTATAAGTTTTGCTATTTTTTCATGAAAGCATTAAGTAGTGAAAAATTAACGCAAAGCATTTTGGGTTGTAGCTATGATTTCATTACATTTCTAATGTATTCAACTCGTTATTAATACTAATTTCGCTAATTGGCTTTTTTTTGTATTGTTCACAATTGTCGTAGTTTAATTTTTCCATAGTTGCATTTTGAAGTGTTATTGATAACTAAGGGCAATTTTGAAATTCTTGTGTAATGGTCAACTACTAAAGGAAACTCACTGTATATAGAGGTTTTCAGTTGCAACTGAAAAAATCCGAAGTGATACATTTGCATGACTTTCTCTGCCTTCTATATTTATTAGTGGACATACAAACTATTCGTCTTATTAAAGCTTATTTTTATATCTACCACATTTTAATCCAAATAAACTTTTGCAACAAAAGCTACAATACATATTTCGTTAAAGGCACAAAGGGAACAGCGATAGTCAAATGTTTAAGAACTGTACGCTATACGCTGGCCTTAGAAGTCCACACTGTTTCAATGGAATCGCGTGAAACAACCGCATATTGACAGGACTTTAAAAGAATGGCTAAGTATTGAAAAATCCGAACCATTAATGGCGGATATCTCGGAAATGGCTGATTGCACAAAAAATGTATTTGAAATAAATTCTGTGTTTTAAAGAGCTCTACATTTCTTGTAATTACGTTTTCTTCTATCACCTAACGTTCGTCACAAAAGATTATACAAAATTCTTTCCAAATGCAGAGGACTTCAAAGGCTATTTCCAGAAAATCAAGATATACATTTTATTTTTCATGTAAATATCTTAATACATGGTATTTTAAATAAAATCGTTAGAAAAATTTTTTAGAAAATAAAAAATTTCGAAAATGTTCCATGTAAGGAGTAATTCGTGGTAAGAGGTTTTCTTGAAAATCTTCTTGTCGAATATTTGAAAGGTCTGAAATAAAGTACCAAGTTTGGTGTTGATCCCACGTTTCGTTTTTGAGTTTTGCTGTACACACACGCGCCCGTGCGCGGACTTTTTTCTAAAATTATTTTTTTGTTATTAAGGGGACCTCAAAACCCATATTTCCGTGAAATCTCTGCATAGAATCTTTGGGTGGACTGCAATGCTTTCTATCTATTATGTACGTGGTAGAGAAATTAAAAACGGTGTCTCAAATCCAGGTTATTCCTAAAGCAGCAAATTAGAAGCAATTTATGGTATAGTAATTCCTACAGTACTCCTATACACCAAGGATTACGAATTCCCCGTATTCCCATAAACGTAAAACCAGTTATAGCATTTCTCTTAATTTATGGCTATTAAAGAGATTATCAAATTTGCTTATTGCAAAAATAACTTTTTGCGTATGCTTCAAAGACAGTTTTTAAAATGTTAAAATCCATTTTGATACATTTTGACTCCTCTCAATGCGTTTAGTCAAATTAAAGCCTTAGTGATGTCCAATTAATAAATTGTTTTGTCGTTTTCTTGTACCGACTAGCATTAATTGACATCTTAAGATATGCTGAATGCATGTTACTAACTCATTTGGTCTTACTTAATTTAGAAACTAAATAAATACTGGGCTTTTTTTGTATGTCATCTATAGTTGTAGTTAAGGCACTTGGAAATTAACTGCGATTGTCGTTATTTCTGATTTTTATTTTAGTTCCATGGATAGCACGTGCCATTGGGTTTGTTTGGGATTTCAAAGAGTTTTGCGTTCAGCGGGATATTACAATATTTTAGGAAATTAGTCGTATGCTCATTACGAGTATAGGTTAGATCAGGGACAACCAACTCCCAAGCACGCCGTATCTGTAGTGTGCGCACGCTGCTGAAGGTCACTGGTCTTTGCCGATGACGTATATGTCTATGAGTCAATCACTACTTCTCGCAGTGGCGGCTGGTAATCTGTAGTTGTGTTACCATTAAAATATTAAGGATAGAATAGCTCGGTCACAAACCGTATTATACATGCTTTGATATTGCTCTTGTGCTTGCTATTAAATTATAGACGAAACAATCCAATACAAATAAACTATAGCCTTTAGTCCCATACAACCAAATGCAAGCATATACATGCAATATCGTTTACTATAAGTATGAAATAGTCCTTCGTTAGTGGAAATTAGCACAAATTTGATTCTGGAAATGTTGCACAAATATAAAATAACAAATAAAGCTTACTATACAGTGATAAGATTACAAAGAGGTCTTCAAATTACAACAAATATAAACTGCGTAGTGAATTTCAAGTAAGTAATTGATACATTCAGTTTTTCTCGGTAGGCACTCTTGCTTTCTGACATCCTTTGGTTTTCAAAATATTCGCCACATTTGAGGACAATGAAACACAACTCGGAACCCTTAACGCACACCTTAAGTTATGTTCACTGATGTTGACTCTAAGAGGACCTTTATTACATTTCATAGCTAAAATAAGACTTCACATATACAGGTTGAACCGAACATTGCTATCATAGATGCCGCATGCCTGTGTAAACGAAGGAATCTTGATTTAGGAAATCGACTGCAGAAGTCTAGCAAGCTTCCTCTGTTTCTATAACTGTGAGCTAACCCAATGTCACATTTCAAGGTGATAAGCTCCAGTTGAACATCTTTGGGATATCATCAATATTCATGGTGCTAAATATTCGCTATATGGTGCAGCGAATAAGTGAAAATCAATTTTTAAGCCCATCAGATCGTGAAATCTTTCATAAACGCACGAGAAAGCAAGTGCAGATTTTCAACATCCCATCTCTAGGCAATCAGTATCACGGATCACACTTTCCAACATGGGAGAATGACAAGGATCACCATTTGAGAGTGACGTTCCCATAATGACAACATTTTTTCGAAAGCTTCGATTCTCTAGAACATATCTGCGATTAATTTGCTTTTCCCTTGAAGCGATACATTAAAATCACTTAAATGTTCACTTTTATCGGCCATAAATGCAAGATCACATTTCCACTTAACGTTTGCGAGCTCTGAAATGGGTTCTCCACGCATTTCCAAGAACAAATGCATCTCCTCCAATAATTCGAAGAATCTATTAAACTTTGCCCTACCGAGTCACGTAACTTCTGTCTGATATGGTGTATCACCATACTCATGCTCCAAATCTTCTAAGAAGCTTTTGAATTCTGTTAGAACCGTGGGACTGAATTTGTTTACAACCTTCACCATTGGACTCCTTACACGGTTTACATTTACTGTTTTGGCACACAAGTTGTCCTGATGAGCTATGCAATGGACCACTGTTATTTCTTTTTTAATTTCTATTTTAGGAGAGTCACAAATCCGTTGTGCAAACCAACCATAGCCGGAGCACCATCGGTGGCTATCTCATGGGATCCCTGCTATTTCAACAACTTCCACTACACGGTTCAGAATGTTTGATCCTGTTGTTGTGCCTTTCATTGGCACCAGACCTAGCATTGTTTCCACAACTTCTAAGTTGTCATTCACTTCACGAATAAAGTACACAATTGAGCCGTACTTGATATGTCACTGCTCTCATCAATAGGAATGGAGAATTCAACAAATTCTTTTGTTCTTTCAATAAGTTATCCGTAAAGCGTGGACGCCATATCTTGAATTACGTGATATAGTAGGAGGTGACAGACATACTCTCGAACTGATGAGTGAACAGGAGTGAATTTACTGCAGCTATAAGCGTACATCCTTTAATAAGTAAACCATTTGAAAAAACAACTAAAAGACCTGGCAATTTCAGTGCTAATTCTAAAAATGAAATTGAGTTTTATTTATGGACGCTCTTCAGCTGCT
This sequence comes from Deroplatys truncata, assembly GCA_030765065.1. Lineage (NCBI taxonomy): Eukaryota > Metazoa > Arthropoda > Insecta > Mantodea > Mantidae > Deroplatys > Deroplatys truncata. The sequence goes on from CM060981.1 coordinate 176,069,932, forward strand.
GTGTTCCTTAGCGTTCCATTCTATATTGAGCGTGAAAGACCGGTAATTTTGCTAAGAGGCCTCTATCAGGCTTCAAGTACTTTTACGCGTACGACATGGGACCACCGGCTTTAGCTATTTCGTAACTCACATATACTAAGGCTTCTGCCATGCCACCATCCCCTTATTCCTGTTCCTTTTCTTGCGATATGTTGTTTTCTCTGAGTTTTTGTATCTCTGCAGTGCGTTTTTCATTTTCATGAGCCGAATAATCATTAACATGTAGTGCATTAAAATGACGCCGAAGATTAAATCGTTTCAGTACTTGCAACTTTTTGTGACAAATTAAACAATTGGCACCACCGCTACATTCCATTAAGAAGTACGCAGCTTCCTATTCAGGATTGAAATAATTTGTTGGTATGGGCGCCCTTCACTTTAAACGAGTGTCCTTCCATTACAAAACGGCGATGATGTGCTGACCACCACTGCTACGTGGGCCCAAATGACCTAGCTGTCGACGGGCCCTTAAACTCCACACCACCACCACCACCACCACCACTGCTACGGAGGACAAGCCGACCGCTTCCACTGTGCAGCATGCACTGATTGAGCACAGTTCCGTATTCAAGTACCTGCACCGCGGCAAGCAGGTTGCTTGTGGCTGGTTTAGGTAATACTAGCATCAAGAGAGCTCCGTCTATATGATCAATTTCTATAAAATGGTTAATGTAAATTTCTTATATTGTGTAATACAAAATCCAAGTTAGAATAGGTAACGTGTAGCTTATCAATAACCGCATACATTTTTTCTTTTGGAAGTATATCATTTGTTAGCTCTAACCTATTTCTGTATATCAATTACCCTTTTTCTGAGTTTCCTTCTTAGTTCTCGTGGTCATTACCCCATGTTAGATGCACCATATGTGAATTTGATATTAAATCCTCAGATATGTATGTAATTGCAAACTACCATAGGTTAAAATATATCAATGCACACAATGGTGAATGCAGGATATATAAATTGGCTGAAAAATGAGAAAATTTACAGAAATTTATAAAATATCTAGATATCAACTTGGTAAATAACAATTAAGTTATACAGTGATTAACAAAATAATAATTCATAAGGTTTTTCTTACCTTTGTGTAGTTCGTGTAGTGTTTAGGACATACAATACTTTCAAAATCTATATACATATTTCTTCAAAATTTTATACCACTCATCATTGGGCGGTATAGTTGTTTCAAAGTTAAAACTGTTTTAAAAAAATTTCAGCAATTTTTTATAGTAGTTCCACTCTATAAATCATTAAAATAAAACTAGACTTTCTTCAAAATATTTTCATTAAAGTACAATACGGTAGGTTTATGCTGGTATCTGTTTCAAATCCTTAATATTGTGGAATCGTTTGTTCCTTCCGTTGGCTATGCATAATGCATCTGGTGGGTTTGTTCTCCATTATAAGCAATACAAGGGATATCCAGATAAACTTCAAATAGACTTTTGTGAAATAGGCACCGCTGTATTGCTCGTGGTGCAATAAAACCTCGCATAATATGTCTGAAAGGGATTCTCTCCTGGCTTCGTCCTTAGATTATATAACCGTAGCTCTGCATTCAGAACACACTCTTATTTTCTGGAAATCTGTTAATCCAGGGGCAGTGTTCTTACGTACACATTTACCAAGTTTCAATTAAGTTGCTCTTTTTTTGCTATCCTCGTACATCAGCATAGCTACTAAGAATCATCAGTTAGTGGGTTCTTCCAAATATAATTCGTGCCCTATAATTTCCCGTGTTTTTTTTTGCAAACTCTGATGCTAGTTAATTTATCTACAGTTTCCCATTGTATTTAAGACACCTATTATTTTCATTTTCCCTGATTATAACGTCAGGGGTGTTAGTTGGCTGGTACATAATTTCTTGGACTTTAGTTTTGTAATTTTACCTCGAATCAAAAGGAATTACGTAGATAACAAACGTATTACGTTTTGAAAAGGTAGGTTAATGGAGGTAAAATATATTGGTTAACCACTAAACTTTTATTCTGGTTTTAGAAGCGGAAGAGCTGATCAAAGCTAAGTCTTTGTGTCGATGCAAGTCTAAAATTAATCACTCAGAGAAATTTATATAAGGTTCAGATTTTCCAGCAGGTTGCATTGTTTGTCTAAAACAAATAATATAGCAGAATTCGAGGCATCTACTTATGATACTTGGAATACAACAGTTTAATTTTAATCTCACGTACGAAGGGTGCATATTTACTTCTTACTATATCACAATACAATCCGTGGTAACCAGAACTAGCAATACTTTTATTCAAGTACCACACAGCAATGTTAATATAAATACTATAAATACAATTTAAGATTTTGATTTTGGCTAACTGGATGTTAATATTTAATATATCATCGTCAAAATAGTTCCCAGAACTTTGAAAAGGTCTTTTAAAAGAAACTCAGTCACATTAATAATAGTTTATATATAGATTTGTTCCGTGTAGTGCAGAATTAAATGTAAAAAATAAACGTTTTATTATTTCGAAATGTTGATAATATACCGCGAGAATCCGAGAAGTTTTAGAAGGCGCTCTCAATTAATACTAGAAAATTTGAAAATTTTCTATGAATGTTCTTAAAACTCCTGAATGTAAGTTTTAAACTCCATATATGTATTGATTACGAGATGTGTCGTCATAAGTCCGATGGATGGTGCTAATAGGCGCTCCACTGTAGTGAATCTACCTAAAAAATATTCCTAGTGAGGTTAGATTTTCATTCAGGGGTTATAACGCTCATAAATCAAAGTACATACGTCACTCACTGCTATGACATGGCCTTTACGGCCCTATATCGATTACACGTATGACGCTAGATACTATGGTTGTTTTGCTGACAAGGAACACCCATGGGTTCGAACGAACAAAACTGCTTCAAACCTGTTTATAATAATTTACGTACCTCATAATAGTAGCAGCCTATTTTCTGTAAAATCCCACAGTTACCCAGCAGGAATCATTGGCAACCACCTTGTACGTCCTTCGTTTTTGAGTTTATTATTGGTAACCAATTCTTATCGAGGAAAACCTGTTGCGGTTTCGTAGACCTGAATATTTGCGAAATCATTGTTCACCTCCTATTTTACCTCCTAAGGCGGGCATAAAGCAAACATTGTTTGATGAATATGATCCACATCTATGAATAGTCTGCCTTGCTGAATTACTGGTTCAATAACAGAAAATCATATCCTATAATTGAAAACGATGGTTTAAGGATTAAATATTTTCGTCTTGAAATATCGTTTACTGTATAATGAAATCTTGTTTTATTTACAATATTATTTTATGTATGAAGAACTTTTATACTAAATTGAGTAATATATTATAAATGCTGTTTGCTAAAACGCATTTGACTTAATTAAACTACACTTAATATATTTAAAATAAACACATAACCCAGCATTACTCTAGATTGCCCGAGAAACCACCATATGAAAGATGGAGAGTAAACAATTTAAAAGATGGCACCATGGCGCGTAAACTAAGAAAGCATTGGCCGTGGCAATATAAGAAAACTTGCAACCCTCTCCTCTACTATGTTAACCACGAGTACGTATATTAATTCTATTTCCGGTATATCCTGGTATTCACGCCGCTTTGGATTTGACACTTTGATACCAACAATAAATAATAAAATTCCTTGAATATCATATCACTTCATATAAAAGACAGTGTACATAGAAGAGTTGGGTTTAGTAGCTTAATTGAAAAAGATTATGGCATGAATATGAACTGCTGGAGTTTAAATTACACGTTACGGCTGCAACAGCAATGGGACGATGGCTTCCACGAATTGCAGTGCTAGAAAGTAGCTGAAAAGGATTCAGCCACTATATGGGGTAATTTGATTTTATTATATTCCAAAAGAATGAATCCCAGTGATGCCAACTTGAAAGACAAATATTATTTCACGTGTATTGTAGTTTTACTATGTTTTCATGAAGTAAATTCTCCGTGTGGCACTTTTACCAAAATGTTTTCCTAGAAACAGTGGCTTTATAAACTTATTAGGAGACCCATTCAGCCCGCTGCTATTCAGTATAATGACGGCAGACATTGGAAAGGAAACCAACGGGACCACGCCGATAATGTATGCGGACGACATGGTCATTGGATCAGAAAACAAAGAAGACATACAGCATGGATTAGACGCAGTGCAAAGATGGGCTACGAAAAATGAGTTCGCGATAAACAGTACAAATGGTCTTAGGAGAGGTGGAAGAGTAGCGGCAAGTGACATCCTAAAGCTAGGAAACTAAACTGAGTTTTATTTATGGACGCTCCTTAACTATTATGGTCCTTAGCGTCCCATTCTATATTGGGCTCAGAGGCCTCTTTATCAGGCTTAAGGTTCTTTTACGTGTCGCAAATCTACGACACAGGACCACCGGCTTTACTTCCCTTCCGAAGGAAGCCGTGCTAAGGATTTTTACGCCCGAAAAAATCCATCGCCTTCCGCCGGGTTTGAACCCGCGACCTTGGGAACTAGAGGCTAGCACGGCTAAAGCTAGGAGAAGAACCGATGAGATTGGTGAACAAATTAAAATACTTAGGCATAACACTGCAGCCAACCGCAGAGTCTTTCTGCGCACATGTGCAAGAGAGAGCGGCAGCAGCTGTAAGAGCTATGTGCAATATCAGGGACATAACAGTATTAAAATTAGACACAGCTATGAGACTATTCGAAACAGCGATCACCCCGATTGCCAACTACGGGATAGAACTGATAAGGGAAAAACTTACGGCCAACGACTTGGAGAGGATAGAAAAAGTGAAAGCTAGGTACATCAAAAGAGCAATAAGCGCGAGCAAATACACACCAAGTAGAATGACCTATACGCTGGCCAGAGAAACCCTCTTCCTGGAGGACTTGAGACATAGGAGGCTACTGCCGACAACGGACCCGCATAAGGAAGTCACAGAGAAAAGGAAACAGAAAGAAATAGAGATCGACGAAGAGTTCTCGCCTACGACGCCATGGTGAACAGGGAATTACAATTATTCATATGCAAGTATCAAAAATTAGCGTTTGCAGCTAATACATGTATAAATGAATATTTATTGTGCTAGAAACGCTTTTAATTAGTAATATACTCGTGATGAAAACACTAATAAAATTGTTTTATAATTCACTTCCGTTTAAATTCCTACCTAATTTTAGATTTTCATAAACATTGTGTGCAGCTGATGTATGATCTCGCCTTCACTCATACCTTAATCAAAAACATTGTATACGTGTATTGATAATGCCTACTTCATCTTACATGTATATAATAAATGCATATTTACTACATTTTTTCCTTGATGTTCGAAATAGTAGTAATTATTTCAATATATAAATAAATCAAGTAACCCATTTACTTTGCAAATGAGCCGTTATACCCAATAATCTTGTTTCCAATAATGCACATAATGTTATTCAATATAGAAAGGTGTAGCCTTTACATACATAAAGCACTGAAGTTCAGAATAACTCTTAAAGAAACAACAACAATAATAATAATAATAATAATAATAATAATAATAATAATAATAATAATAATAATAATAATTTTCTTTTCATAATATTTTTAAAGTGTTACTGCTATAGTGATAGGTTTCGAAACAAATGACTGCATTTGCACGGATATGTTTATATTCTGAATATTTTCTCCATTTTTGTGAAATATAAATCACAGTACAACAATTATAAAGTTAATTAAAACCGAATATTTTTACTTTCTCTACTTACTTATAGCAAGTCTGTCAGTCCATCCATTAGTCCATGTGTTCATCGTGTATGAGCATAGCCCAAAAAGGAAAATTCGATTAAACGAAGATGAAATAAGATTCGCTTATGCGAATCTAACCTTTAAATGGAAAACGTTTAATTTTTGAGTTTATAAAAAATGGCTAGCGATTTCGATTAATATACCACATGTTTAAGATATCGGCATCACAAATCTAAACATAAATGTTGAATTTTCTGTGAATATCAGGTGAAGTCCTCTTCATTCTGAATGAAATTTACATTCCTTGCTTAGCTGGTAAACTGTAAGAGATAGATAAATAAAAAAGAATATCTCGTTAAATACTGTCTTGTGGCATTTCCATTCCCGAAATATTTTTGGTTATTCACTTGATTTTTAAAATGTTAAGAATGATGCTAACAATTTTTCAACTGTTAATTCACGATTCATTTCTGTCTTCTTGTGACCATACAAAAAGTGTGATTGCAAAGCTAGTGGTCAGCTTATAAAATATTTTACTATCTCTTCAGCGTTACTACATCGAAATGTGTAATAAAACACTTCTGCAAACGTTTAGTTTGAAGTATATGGAAGAATAAACTTTATTTTTCAGTTCGATTTATACCCGCCTTTAACTACATTGGTCTTTCGACGGCCTTTCCTTTGTAAGTTAATACTTATTGGCAATGTGTTAACCCGTATTCTCTTGAGATTCTTGCACTTTTGGGATTTTTTCATTGGATCACACACTCGTTAATACAATCAGACTGTGGCTAGAGAAAAATTCCCAACCTCCAGCCGGGAATCGAACCCGGTACCCCTTACACAACAGGCAGGTGCTCTACCGACTGAGCTATGGGGCAGCAAGATTTTGTAGAAGATTAGGTGTGTAATGTGAATGTAACCCATCACATTATTTTCTAGATCAGACCTAGAAAATATCTACGGGAAAGGCGCGGATATTCAGAGATGAATAATAATAATAATTAAAAATACAATGTAGTTAATTTTGGCTACTGCATTCTGCACATTACGACACTTAAGTACAGAAAGAGAGAAAAATGTTGCAGGAGAAATGTATAATTTAAAATCTGTTCAATCAGTACTACATCAATTTAAAATCCAGCACATACATTTTATTTTTATAATGCTTTTTAATTAATGTAATTATCTAATTATTAAACCATACCTATATTAATCTGCATGAACATATACAAAAAGTTTTATAAATTCACCTGCTCCTATATTTCTACGGGTATGGAGCAAAGTCCTGTGAATCGTTACGTCATTCCAGATGAAGCCAGGTCATCAGCCTCCTCAAATTCGCCTGCTTGAAGAAATAGTCTCGCATGAGATTTTCTGTGAAAGTTAAATTCTCGGATTGAAATAGCTGGTATCCTAGTAATGTTAAAAATTATTTAAATTGAATTTTGCATATGTTTGGCATTTTAAAAAACTGATGCAGTAGTTCAGTGAAATCATAGTATAGCCACATGTTTCTGAAGTCGTATTATACGCAGTGGGCCATTCAAGCGTACACAGAAATGCTCAGTAATTGTGGAAGAAATACGAAGTGTACAAATTAAATCTGCGATAATTAGGAGAGCCTCAGAATACCACAAGAGAAGAAACATTCAACATTTGGGAAAAGATTTGTTTAGAAATATTCAGTTTGTCGTTCGAACTTGTATTCTAATCTTCCTATTTGTACAATTGTGTATCTTCTTGAGCTTACATAACCAGAGGCACAGACTGGCTTTTAAAAATTCTATAGAAAACCCAGCACAATTTAAAAAAAAGATAATGCTATACACCAATTATTTATAATGGGTTACAAGTAAAATTGCTATCTTTTGTGTATGTATCGCTCTGCTCCCTCCACCATAGTAACAATTTACGCTGACAATGGAATATTTTCGTTAACGCATCTGTTTCTATAATTCCAGTTCTTTGTGCAAATATTCAAAATATACGACATTTAAAAAATATTTTACAATGATACATATACTCTGAAAAAATTAATTTGTTCCTTTATTTGTTTTCCTCATATCTCTAAAACTTTCGAACCTAATTTCAAAGTGTGCCTTCCCATACTTTTTTCTGCTTCCTTGCCAAACCTGGCTTCGAATGACAACCAACTTTTATGATATACAGTTGACGAAATGTTGTCTAACCGCAGTCACTGCCCGAGGATTATCGAAGGCTATTTGACTATAGCTTGAGAATGCCGTACTATAGACAGGTGGACACAATTCTGGTCTTTGAAGGAAGACATTAAGCACATCACTCCAGCATATCCAACCAAGATGATTTCATTAACCCCACCCATAACTCGGTAGTGCACACTCTGGAAAAGTTCTTCTCCAGGGATCCCTGCAAAGTTAAGAGCTTTAAAAACCAGAATTTAACTCCCCTTGTTAATTAACTGCCGGAAAATATTCTTAAACTTTCGAAACTCTAATGGCGATGCCGTAATTTCTGCTTCTGCCCCTTAATATTCATTTCGTTGCGATATCCTATTCTGCACCAGGCAAAGAATAAAAAGATGTGTTATTTTATAATGGCTCGTCTTTTCAAATGGTGTTTAGAACTAAAAATTAACACCACCCCACACCTGCCTTTGAAGAGACAGCGCCTATTCCAACCTGAATGCAATACATTTACTGCACTGAATTTCAAAGGAATAAAAATAAAACGAACTTATGTTAGTTGTAATGCATAAAAACTATTGGAAACAAAATACAAATAACGAACTTAGTGACAACGAAGAGAATAAACCTATATGCCAAGGGAATTCATGTTTAGAAATAAAACTGTTTGTGTACAAGGCATAAGTGGAACTTTGAATTCAGCTTTTTCTGAAGCCCTATATATCTAAGTAACCGTAATCTAGCATAGCTATTGTAATTAGCATTTTAATGGCATTTCTTGAAGTTCTGTTCAGTAAAAATTACTAAATCTTCCGGTTTTTTAAAGTTTCAGCCTTTTGAATTTTACATTAAAATCGCACATATAGCACTCTCAAGGATTTCTAATTTTTATAATTTCATGGGGAATATATTGAATGTTTAGGCGAAAAATTGGTTAGTCAAAATTTTCAGATCTTTTTGTATGTAATCTCATAAAGCTGACAATCTTTTGTGTATGTTTTGACGATTTTTTGGAAAACCTCATTCTTCAGTTCATGAGTTGCAACATAGGAAGTGAAGATTTTCAAGTAAGGTATTGAAAATTATTATTACAGGAATATTTTCAAAGTCGCAGATAGCTGTGTCCCAAAATTTAAGTGTCGAAGGCTTCGTCCAAACCATTAAAAGGTTTAGTTTTATAGGCACGTTCATAAGTGGTGGAAAATAAGGACATTGAGCTGTTTTTATCCGGATTCTGTAGCATAAATTTCCAACTTTTGTTCAGATTGTTTAACCATTGTTGAGGAAGCTGAAAAAAGGAACAGCTAGTTTTTTAAATCCTTACATCGTTAATAATTCTTGTTAAGTTCCAAAGCAAATTGTTGAAAATTTGTCAAAATCTGTTAAATGACGCACAGCTTGTATGAAGGGTTTTAAAATATGGGTAGAGATAAACTTTGGAAGACAGCCTACAATTTTGCTGGACTAAGGTTTAAACGTAAAATATCTACCATATGGTTTAAAGAGTGAAAACCTATAAGTAAAAGGTTTTAAAAAAATGGTAGGATAGTTTTTGAAAGTACTGAGTAGTCAATAATTTTCACTGTAACATAAAGCTAAGTGCTGGAGGCTTTTTCCGGATTGTTTACCAACCCTATATTTTAGTGCACAAATGTATGTTCCGATTGATAAAGCAGGGTAGCTTTGTATGTAAAATTTTGAAAATTAAAGATAAAGAAAGTTTTAATAATATCCAAAGCGCTATAAGATTAAAAATAATGTTTATCCTTTGAATTTGTTAAAAAAGCTCATGATTTTGCCAGAATACGTGTAATGAAAAATATTTTTGTAGCGGTTGAAACAGTGTTTTTGAAGGTTATAAGAATTGCATGTTTTTTTTTAATTTTTTTGGTTCCTGTAGCGATTTCCAGATAAAGTATATTAATTTGCATGCTTGGGATTGAAATGATGAATAGCCGAAGTTTTTTAATATTGTGGTATAGCTTATAATGTTTGCTAGATTCCAAAACTGAAATGTTCAAAGTTGTGTTAAACCCATTACCAAAAAATGACCCCTAATAACAATTTTCTAGGAAATCAAATGGAAATTCGGTGACATTAACAGGAAAGAAATTCTTCGGTAAGTCAGGTTTAATGATTTTATGCCCTCCTTTTACGCTTTTGGATTAGAAGTAATTAAAATGCACCGAGTTCCAAATAAAGCATCAGAAAACACACTCTCATGTTCACATTCACCGAATGAAGCTATAAATTGAGTGAAAGTAAAATGAAAACCTTTAAGGTACCCAATTAAAATGTTTGTAAGCACCTTCTGTCTATGTTTGTACAGGAAAGCTCAGCACCTAGTGAAAGCCGCAGAATTGATTCTGTGGTTCTTGAGATTACTCTGTGCACATACGCAAGCTACCAGACACGCACCAATAGAATATTAGTATATAGATATCTACAATTGGGCGTTTTAAGGTGTTGCCATAGATCGGCTATATGCGTCGCAGGCTGCACTGTAGTAACCTCAGTACTTTTCCGATTCCAACTGCGGCGCAAAACGCGTTCAAGGTTATCTTTATCAGCTGTGTTTCGGTCGCTGTTTTGTGTTTGTTCTATAAAGAGAATTGTCGAATATGCATCTCAAAGGTGAAAGTTATTCAAAACATCTATGATGTGTTTGATTTACTTAATAGTGTCAATGTCTCGTTATTAGTCCACTACAATGCCTGCCGACAAATTCAGGCTTGAACAACGATTTTTATGTGCATAAAAACAGATTCATTTAGACAAGTATGTAGACAATTTCAGGAGAAATTTCCTGCTATTCCAAAACAAAGTATACAATCCTTTATAAAGTCAGAACAACCGGATCGCTAAGCGCTAAACTAAGAAGCAAAAACGAGTTGTTCTAAAATAGATGTTCAACGGAATTGGTGCATATATTCGTGGGCAACCCTAAAAAATAAAGTCTATAAGAACAATCCCCACACCAGAGACAAACTTAAGGAAAATACCAAAACAGAAATATGAACATTATGCAAGAAGATCTCATACGTGTGAATGGAAATGTCATTCGATGATGCCAGGAATGTCTTCAGATGGACACCGCTTTCAACACCACTTATAACACCACTTATAACATTATAATGCATGTTACTATCATTCGGGAGTAACGAAAAGAAAATAGACAGTATACGGAACACGCATACGTGCGACCCGTGACGTCACCACAAAACGATCGCACTGTATAAGTGGAACCAGGTAACCTGTGAGAAGATAATTGAATAAAAGAGCTACGAGTTTTAACTATGTTATTAAGTATAAAGAGAAACCTTATGTGTGCTTGCTAGTGAGGGAGGCAGTAATCTTGGAAAGGACTTAACCAATTTTGACAATTCTTTCACAATTGCAAAGCACTTTCCGACGGATATAGCCTTTAAAGCATTTCCAACAGTTTTAAAACACAGATAGTTTAGGGGACTTTTCATATTCATGTAAGCGAATTTCAATCTCGTTTCGTTGAAAAGGAATACCACAGGATATTTTTGGCACTTTCTGCAAAGACTTCTGGCCCAAAAGCGCAAATATTGAGGTTTAAAATGTTTTAAAAATAAGTTATTGGCAGGAGAGTTGCATACCGCATTCATATCACCACATTTCCCTTTGGTTTCTGAACTTCCATTTTAACGAATACTTTTGGCACGATTTTGAAAAACTTGGTACGCTTGGTTTTTGGAATCTGATAATTTATTTATGTAAGGATCTGATCCGAAATGGGTTTGCCATAAACACCCAGAATAACAATAATATACAAAAAAAATTTAACAGAAAAGATACATTAAAATGTGCGGGGTAATCAAGCAGAATATAATAATTGTACAATTTTTCTATCATCTTGAGTCTACCTACAACTTTCAAAAAATCTGTTATCATTATTTTCAATCCTTGGCGCACAAATAATTATTTGGCCTGGTAGACAAAGATTTTTACAGATATTATAAGATCCAAAGAAAATAATACGCAATTTTATAACTCTCAAGAACTGCTTTCTACCATATTTTCAACCCAAGTATATGTGCATTATTTAACTAATCTGTTCAAAATGATGCACGACTATACTATGGTGTGGCAAAACTCATAATTTGAATTACCCAAAAAACTACTCAACCATATTTTCTATGATTTAATACTTCAGAAACTGTTTTTCTAATTTAGCTTTATATGCTCCCCCTTATAGACAAACGTTGTGCACTATTGTGCACTCATTTTGTGCACACAAATTTGCTTTACAACTTCAGAAGACTACCCCTATTCATATAATTGTTTATATATAAATCTTCGACCAATATGTACAAAATCCTGGACGCTTAACTTTATGTACGAGTGAAAGTTGTAGCCTACTCACCACTTTCAAAAATCACCACATATCCTTACTTTGAATCTCTTACATACAGAATGTATCCACGCGACGGTGTGTAAGAATCTACTCGTAGTATACCATGCAGCAGTGATAGACGCCCAATTATTTTCAGGATAAGCTAAAAACATAACAAAATTTAAAAAAATCGTATGTACTATATCCATATTACTTTCCCTACTCACTATCGTTTACTTTTATATAGCTTCTACAAACTATTCCTAAGAAAGCTTATTTTTCTCTCTACTTCATGTTAATCTAGATAAACCTTTGCAGAAACACTTTCATTCCATACTTCCTTGTAGGTATACTGGCTTCCATTTATGCCGTCCCCGCAGCTTTGGGAGGCATTCTATTGACCTTCACAGGTATGTATAGCAAGGAGGAGGTGCGTGTATCTGTTTACTTTATCGATCATTCAATGGCGTCCTGTTCCACTTGCACAATTCCAGATTATTCCCATATGAGTATACATTCCTTCAATAAAGCATTTGTGTACTTTTAAAAATTCTAGCTGCCAAAGAAAAGCTGGGGGGAAAATCTAAATTCATTTGGATATAAAGGTCAAATGGTGATACAGTTTACGTGTTTTGGCGGTTTTTCAGATCGTTGATTTTATCAGTTTTAAAGAATTTGTGGAAAATATGCCAAACTTGCAATTTTTTGTACGTGGTGTTCTCAAAATTATCTTTCATGTATTGGGTAGAGCATTTATTTGTGCATACATCACACACTTTCATCGACATGTGACTTAAACTGGTGGAGAAATAAATTCGTGAAGTCGTAAAAAGTGGACCGAAAATGTGGAATTAAGACAGAAACGTTGAAAATTCCCAACTTTGACAGTTTATTCCTCCGTCAAATAAAATCCTATGTTCACCACAAAATCAAGTAATACAAAAAAAAAAAAAAAACAAATCTCGTTCAATGCATGTAAATAATTTTGAAAACATCACGTACAAAAGAGTTGCATTTTTGGCGTATTCTTCAAAAAGTATAAAGTTGATAAAATGAACGATCTGAAAAACCATTTCATCTTTAGGTACAAAATAAATTAAGGTTTTTTCCCTCAATTAATTTGGCTGCTAGAATTTTTAAAGCGCAGATGAATACCTTTTTGAGGGGGTGTACAGCTTTGGGCTATAACTTTACTCATCATTACTTACACATAATAGCCATGATTAAATGTGTACTAAATAAAACCCTACTTTGCACAATTTCCCCATGAAAAAGTGTTTTAATGACAACCTAATGTAAAACTTAGACATAATTTTTCCTCTCAAATAGGATACATATACTAGACATTATTTTACCAATTCATCCAAAGATTATTGTCCAATACGTGATTTAGCCACCTAAGCATTGAATCACTCGTCGCCCTCAGAACACTTTTATGAATTAATGCGGGAATATATGCGTTTAGGATTAGAGTTCTTCCAGCACCTTAAGCGATTAGGTGCTTAAGCGGCTAAATCAGGTGTTAGACAAGAATGCAGATAGATGATTAAAATAATGTCTAGTAAATGCGTCGTCTTTGGGAGAAAAAGTATAATTTACTTCAGTTTTGCATTATACTGTTACTAAAAATACTTCATGGGGAAATTGTCCAAAACAGCATTTTATTTAGTTGTATATTTAGATTCGAAAATTATTCCAATAATGTCTAGTAAATATATGCTCTTTGAGAGTGAAAATTATAATATATTTAAGTTTTACATTATATTTCCATTAAAAACATTTTTTCGTGAAAATATTGTGCAAAACCTGATTTTATTTATTTATATATTACTTTAACAAGGTTTTTATAAGTGACGAAGAGTAAAGCTATTCCTAAATGTTATAAAGTTATGTAAATAAGTCTAGAAATATGCAAGTAAAACAGGACGCCACTGCATGCGCGAAAAAGTGCACAGATACACACAGCTCCTCGTTATACATACTCACCTGCGAAGGCCAGTAGAATACCTCACCAAGTTACGGGCACGGCATAAATGGAAGCCAGTGTACAAGATGAATAGAGGAACCCGAATCGAGTCATATGTTTAAACGCGAGTCGCTATATACCGGAGTTAAAATTACGTATCCTTTCATGGCATCGCGAGAAGCAACTAAATAGCAAAAGTACTTAAAATAGGAAAACTTATTGAAGAATTCAAACCAATAACAACAATATCTGGAAATGGCTGATACCACAAAAAGTTATTTCACATAAAGTGTATTTTAGAGAGATCTGTATTTCTTATGTAGTGCGGTTTTGTCTATATCTTATGGTTTACCCGTTATATAAAATTATACGAAATTCCTTCCGAATGAAGAGAACTTCATAGGTTATTCCCATAAAATTCAAGATGCACATTTTATTTTTCGTGTAATGTTAAACAAGGTGCTTTTCCTTCACACTGTGGCCACCGCAAGGCTACTCGAGCGCCGGCCGCCACAGTTAGGACTCTCGGTGCAATACGAGTAGTTACATCCCCGCAAATGCCTCACGTCCTCATAGTTAGAGTTTCAATTGTGATATACACGCCTGATCATAACAGAGGTTGAAAATGCTGTCATTTTTACCTGCATATTTATGGCATCTTTTTGGAAAATTTTGATTCACACTGAAGAGTTCAGTATTCAAAACTGTGTGTAATTTTCGCCTGATATTTTCCTTTAGTTCTTCAACAATAAAAATGTGATGCACCAAATAGTATTGAACCCCGATGTTCGCAATTACTTGAACCTTTACACCATAGAGTTTGGCGTATAGTCTATAAAGAATTTTAGCAAGAGATGTACGCTTGTGTAAGATTGGGATTAAGAAGTTGAAACTAGCTTTTCCCGGCAAATACGCCTATCACACGTCCAGCCGGAGTACTTCAGGAGCAGAAAATAAATTTCCAAAGGAGTTCCAATTAGCCTGCATTGTGAACAAATAATAGCTGAAAATGCCCTTTTGTGTTTTAAGAGACGTGCATCCGAGACCAGGATAAAAAAGGACCTTGTATGTCAGATGGGAATAGGTTTCTAACCCGAACTAATTGCAGGAGTCGGACGCTAAGGTAATCAAGCGTTTCTAAGCGCGCCTAATGACGCTTATTGTCACCAAAGAGTTAACTAAAGTGACTTTTCTATGTAATTGGCTTTTTGAATTGTATTTGTCAGGGAATTCTTATGGATAAAAGGCATCCGCAAGGTCAACTAACAAAAGGTCATTGTGAAACTGCATGATGGTCAAAGTCACTTTCGTTTGTGCATAAAAAGAAAAATAACCCGTAGTTAGCACCTGTTGGTGAAGCATCCAACTGCTGTGTGAGGGGTCGCGGGTTCAATTCTCGGTTGGGGTGGGAATTTTTCTCTAGACCAGATTATTCCCCATGCTCCCCAGCGTCTGGAAGTATGAATGAAAATGATCTAATGTATAAAACGCAAAGAAAAATCAGAAATCTAATGAGAACTGTATACGAGTTAACACCGTTGCCGATATGTGTTCCAAAGGTAAAAGGCCGCCGATATGGCTTTTGTAGATAAAGGCGGGTATAAGTGGAAAAATTAAGAAAAAATAATACAATGTGATGTGTTATTTGCATTATAAGTTAGCTTAAATTTTGTGAAGATTTAATATAATAATAATAATAATAATAATAATTAATAATAATAATAATACGGTCAATGGGTTGATTCATTGCTTACCCGTTCCCCGCAAATATGAATTTTAAGTGAATTTTTCATTATGCAATAATCCTATTTTGAACTAGGGCGGTCGCATTTTCATTTTACTTTCTCTACTCTACTACTTATCTATAGCAGGTAGAGACAGAATTATTCTACTCTCAAGAATTTAGTGTACCTTCTGATTTCACCGTAAACACACATTTTGATGTCCCCCGAATCCAAAAGTCTTAAAAAGTATGTTTTGTTTGCGAGAAAGAACATAACTTAAAAACAAAAATCACATAATGCCAAACTTAGTTTTTAAGTTCTTATCTTGGGACGAAGATTTCCAAGAAAATCCTCGACAATAAGTTATCCAAAGCGGCAAGATTATTCGTTATTTTTATATAAAGTTCTTTTTAAAATGATAGTGTAGCTAATAAAATACATACCTCGCATTTTCTGCGAATTGCTTTGAAGTCCTCTTCTTTGGGAATGAATTTTGTATAAATACGTTTAGCTGCTAAATTATAAGTGGTGTGTAACATTTGATAGGAAAATTTAGATCACATTTAAATACACATTGTGTGTAAAATGTCTTTCTGTTGCATTAATCATTTACTTCCTATTGGCTGAAATTTTTATTTATCACAATTTTTAAAGTGCTAGTTCAGCATTCTTTTATTTCGTGGGATGTCAGGCTAAAAGTAGAATTTTAAAATTGTCATATAACAAACCGCTTTTTAAAGATTCGGCTGTTGTTTCAACCACAACGTACAAATAAATATGTAATTAAATTACTTCTGCAAACATTCAACTAAATTAACAGGAGCTAGAAAGAAAACTAAGCGTTCGTAAGATCAGTATGTAGAAGGTAAAATAAAATACACGATTGTGGCTATAAACAGTCATATAAATGTGACAGGGGAGATTTTTTCGATATTATATTGCACTACGTTAAATTTACGGAAAATTTAAATTAAAGGAGTTATCTTGCTATCAATTCAAACCGCTTATTTTAATAATAAATTGCTTAATAATACTTGTGTGTATATAAGTCTATGATTTTAAATAAGTTATAGCCTGCTCTATATTCAGACGATAAGTTCCTTATATCGGAATGAGAAGATGAGTTGCAAAAATATTTTTTTATTTTCTCAACAAAACTACCAAGAGCTATAATTTAAGTATATCTAATTTTTGGCAAGTAACAAGTAGCAACAAAAATCACCCTAAAATGTGGTGTAATATAGCAAGGGTAATATGGCAAATACGCTACATTTTTTAATGTTCCATTTATATGACGTCTGTACATCTAAGCTCATATTGGTGGATTTTTATCTTTTGAACAATTGCTCATCAGGAATGATGTTCACTCGCTTAAAGTGGCGTTAATTTTGGAGTGATATTACTTTTGGTTATTATATTAAATTCACAGACACATTCACATTGCCATTCATATTTCAGACCTTAGGGTGGATGGAGAATAATTCTGGATAAAATACACCATTGCTGTGTTTAAGAATTAGAAACTAAACCAACCCAATTTCAAAATATACGTAGCACGATAAACAAAACGATTAAAGGGACTGTAAACACTAAGTATTGAACTTTTATCAGGTGATGGCTGTTCTACTGTGATATAACAAGGTTTAGACTTCGACTAAAAACGAACGTAAATGCAACCGAACATAGAAATGAAATTTCTATGATCGGTGAAAGGTTATTTATTAGTGGATTAGAAAAGGAATTATGTCATCAAAAAAGAATTGAAACTAAGTGTCGTTTCTTAATTTTTTTTCTTTTTCAGTATTTTAGACGTTTCAATCCTTTCCTGATCTCTGTTATTCTACCTACCTCTTCATTGGTCATCTGCGGTTTCGCTTTGCTTTAGATTGATTATGAAGTGCTATTTTTGGAATTTCGTCATCTTCCATTTTATCTGGTTGATAACAGTTTTCTCTGTAATTCTGGAGTGTGAAATTTATCTCTTAAACCCATAATTATTGCGGAATTTCCGAACTGTATTTCAATTTATTATATCCAGCTATTTATCTTAAAAACCTCATTTATCCCATATGCTGTTTGGGTTTGTCCATTTTAGTCCTTCGCGTGTTTTTGGTGTATATATTAAGGCTGGTATGCAATGGCTTCGCGAAGTTTTACTATACTGTCTTTGCTTTAAAGCGCGCGACTTAATCTTCCTGTGAATAGTTAAAATTCTTTACTTCATCAGTTACATGCATTTCTTGTCGGTACCCAGGGCTACACCGGAAGTATTTAAAGTGATATTTGCTCAATAACTGTGAGTCAATATAATTCTATATAATGGGATGAAATTGATTGTCTCAGGTTATATTTTAAATGCATTTTCAATAAACGTAAACGTAAGGAAATACAGCAC
Organism: Deroplatys truncata; assembly: GCA_030765065.1. NCBI lineage: Eukaryota > Metazoa > Arthropoda > Insecta > Mantodea > Mantidae > Deroplatys > Deroplatys truncata. Next base: position 176,088,298 of record CM060981.1, read on the forward strand.
AAATTGAAAATACCATCTATAAAGACAAGAAGAGGACACTGTTTTTAGCAATCCCTTTTTAAAGGTAAGATGTAGAAGTAATCCATTTCACCCAAAAAACAAGACGGGCTCAAGAAGCTTCTGAAACCGAAACAGGCATTAGTGCTTCAGCTGTGATGGTGGTAGTGGTGGTTGATCATGAAGAATAGGGAGAACACGCTAATACCAGCTTAATCGAGAGTTGACATTCGGTGAAATATAACAATACTATACCTCGAAGATTTAACTCCGCCATAGTGCGCTGAGAAAGTTATTGCTTCGTAGACAGTTATTGATACGATACTTTTAGATGTGTAATTAGATTTAAAATGTTACCCCCAGAGCAAACGCAGGAATCCATTAAAATCCACTACATAACAGATTAATGCATTTATATAACCGAGTTTATTACTTTTGATGTGGACATTTTCATATCTGAAATTCAGTTCAAGATGCTATGGTTAATAAACTGGTTGGCACCAAAATCCTCTTGAGAAATAAAGTAATTCCTATGGTTCTCACGATGCTGAATCTGAATTTAAAAACCAATTGCTCTAACAGTACAATTTTTAAAAAAGCCATAAATTTATAAAAGCAAAATTAAGATTTTGTCTGTACATTTGAAATTTTGGTCCGGTACTGTGATTTTATCTTGGATTAAATTTCATTCATTCATCCTCAGACGAATGATAACGTCGTATGTAACTGTAAACAAATAAATCTGCTTTCTAAATATTCATAAATCGAATTAATTTAACTTTTATCGCCAAAAACATAAAACAGCGTTACTTGCATGTAAAAAGAAACTGCTACTGATATAAAAGAAATCTATCAACATCGTTGCAAATAAATGAAATGAAATAGTTAAATCACACTAGCAATACTGGAAGCAATGATGAGTAGCTGTGCTGAGTTATTTCAGTTGTGGATGTTCTGGTTAAAGTTTAACATGTTGTACACTTGAACACCACTGCATAAGTTTAGTAACACACATGTACACCTAATACTTATTGCTCTTTAATCTGTTTTTATTTTAAACTCTCGTTGTAACAACTCTTAACAATAACACTAGTACAACTAAAGAAAATTCTACTTTCTTTTATATAGTTCTTCAGATTTCTCTCGCACAAGAGTCCAATAGTAGCCGGTTAATTTGTTTTTGTTCCATTTGGGGTTTACGAGCAATTGCTCAAACAATTTCTTATGAGGTAAGCTTAGCGTTAATTTTATTATCCTTAATTTGTTTTTGTTCCATTTTTTGCTGTATCTCCTTCCCATTTCAGTATTTTGTTTTTCCATTTTTAGTATTTTCCATATCTTGATGAAAGCCTTTACCGTGCTCATCAGAAACTTCTCCTATATTTTCGGGAAAAAATCCAAATCAGAATTTAAAAAAATGCAGAGACATATTACATCCCATGTTAGAAAATGAGGCATGTAGACACTTCAAATTTTTTAATAACTTTTAGATGTTTTTGTTCCCAGAGAGTTGCAACCTGCATTTTCAAACTATTCTGGGCTCTTGTTTCGATTAAATTCAATTTATTTGAATACGGCGTCCTGAAGTAGAGTGCGTTCGTTTTATGCCAAGGCCACAACCTCCATGTTTGCGTATCGGCCGAGAAGGCAGTGATCTCGGTATTATCCGTCTTCCTCCGTGGACTAGTTGTACCGTGCTAGCCTTAGTTCCCGAGGTCGCGGGTTCAAACCCGACGGAGGGCGATGGATTTTCTCGGGCGTAAAAATCCTTAGCATGGCTTCCTTCGGAAGGGAAGTAAAGCCGGTGGTCCCGTGTCGTAGATTTACGGCACTTAAAAGAACCTCAAGCCTGATAAAGAGGCCTCTGAGCAAAATTTCCGGTCTTTCACGCCCAATATAGAGGGGGACGCTAAGAACCATAGTAGTTAAAGAGCGTCCATAAATAAAACTCAAAACTCGGTATTATCCGCTGTGCAACAACCGCGGCGCAAGACGTATCAAGGGCACGTTTATCAGCTGTAAGCTGTCTCCATCGGTGCTTTGTCTACGTGTTGCGAAGTGTTTCGACAACACCTGCGTGTGTAATTTCTTTAGCAATGCTATTCTCATATTAGTCCATGGAAATATTGCCAACAAATTCGCGCTTGAACAGAATAGTTTTATTTACGCTGCATACGTGAAAACTAAATCATGTAGACAGGTGTGTGGACAATTTCATCAGCAATTTTCTGGTTATCGAGTTCAGGGTAGAGACACTGCGAGATGTTTGACCAATAAGTGTAGAAGAACGGGATGGCTAGACGCTAAAAAGATAAAGTTTATAGGAACAATCCCCACACCATAGAAGATCTTAAGGACAATATAAAAGAGGAAATTAGAACATTACGCAAGAAGAACTTATGCGTGTGAATGATAATTTCATCTGACGATGTCAAAAATGTCTTCGGCAGGTGGACACCTTTTTCAACAACACTTATAGCAGGGTTAGTACTCATTATATATATGCTACTGACGCTCCTCCTGAATAAGTAACGCGGAAGTTACGAAACGGAAAATCTCGCAGTTTAGTAGACTGGGTGCGGAGCACGCAATCGCGCTATCCGTGGCCTTGACATAAAATGAAAGCACTGTAGTTGCTTCATTTTAGGTCCAACGAGGATGCTTCCTTTTATTTTGGCCTCGGTAATTACCGGAAACTTTTCCGGTAGCGAATTCTGAACCTTCTTTATCGGATGTCTTCATAAATGGTTTTATTACGTCAATCGTAATGTCCTATCTACTAACACTTCATGTGCCACATTTTGTTTTTACTTATGCAGTGTTTATCCCTCACGCATGAAACAGTTGTATTTTGTATCACCTTTGTAGCCCCGTCAGCAATGCTACAACTTTAAGGTCACTACATAGGCTCCACTGATGGTTTTTGTAGTTCATTTTATGTAAAATATGTTGCATATATGCATATGTTTCTTTCATGTTAACTTAATGTGCGAGAGTTATAGACGGATGTACGAGTATGTTACCATAATACGCTTTCTGTTTGTTATCAGACAGACTGCGGAGTTTCGCGCTTTCTAAGTTCCTATTGCAATGTCAAGGTATTCATCCAGGCAGCACTATGAAGCCTTTGTAACCCTATATAAGGATTATATTATTGGTGGCAATTATCATTTTTACACTAAAACGAAAATAATAGAGACAAATTGGTAATAAATTTTACCGAAAATTCACTTATTTCCAAATTTGGAGGTCCTTGCCCCCAAAATAGTACACGTTAGAGTAAAATGACTAACACATTTAGATTTGGCAATGTCGAATACATAAGCTAAACATATTTTTTTTCAAATATGTTTTTGGCCAACCGCTGTAATTACTCATTAGATTACTAAATATTAAACTTAAAATTGTATAATTAACAACCATACCACCTTTTAGTCGGTTCTTTTTCTTATTCTTTTATTTCTAAATAAAACTTCTGCTATCTATAAATTCTGTTTGTCTTTTCTGTAGTAGTTAAATATTAATTACGCTGCATTTTGTAATGAGCATTGTAATTGGGCTTAGGCTTGTTATGTTCAAAATAAATAAATAAGCAAATCTGAAAATATCTGAAACATTTTTTTTTCTGTTATATATAAAACAAACTTCCCATTTAATCAAAATACCAATGCTTACGTTTGAAACATTAGTATTTAAATGATCGTTCAGCAGCCAGTGGGAAAACGTATTCTGTTTTTCACTCGTCTGATTCCACCTTTACAACCTTATCTAACACACGTTTATGTGGAAAAACAATCTCAACCACAAATAATATTCTGTGATTATTAATCTGTTAAGCAACTTCCAAAGTCGCTATAAGTGGAAGAATGTTTAGAATAACACATACATACAAACAAAGAATAAAGAGTAAGAATTAAATATTGATTGCAGATGCTCCAGAAATGGTAACAAACTCGAAGAATGGCTTAAAATCTCTGTATGAATGAAATAATGTATGTATATGTATATGTTTTAACCATATTAATGAAAATGCCATATAAGAGCCAAGATAACCTCGGAAGATGCTCTTGTTGGAAATGTTGGCAGTTTTAAATATCTGGGAGATATAGTAGGATTAAATAATTTTAAGAATGCGAACTAAAAGTATAATATATTACTTTCAGAACACTTTCTCTAGCAACTATAATTTATTGTTTACTAAGTATTCTTAAAAATCTACGTATTTCTCTCTGCTTCAAATTAATCGAAGTAATGTTGCAAACTTTTTTCATTACACATTTTTTTGTAGGTACAAAGGGGATAAATAAGGCTTAAGCGATAGTCTAATCTTCAAAAATCGTGGCCCTAATATTGAATTTAAACTTTTATTACCCATTGCGTGATATCGCGAGAAAGAAATGAAGGTGGTAGAGCTTTAAAATATGTATTAAGTATTGGAAAGATGAACCAATAACAGCTAAGATCTCGGAGATGGTTAATACTAAAAGTATAGGTATTTGCTATACATCGTATGTTATAGCGAAATCTATATTTGTTTTTTTAGTAAGTTTGTATCTATCATAGTTTGCCAGTTATTCAACATTGTACCAATTATTGAGAATTAAAAGAACTTCATCCTCTATTCCCAGAACATTCGAGATATAGTTTTTATTCTTAATGTAAATATATTAAACATGTGGTATTTTAATCAATATTGTTAAGAGCTGTTATTGCGAAAATAAAAAAATAAAAACTTCCTTTCCATGTGAAGGGTAGCCTGGGGTGGGGAATTTTCTTGAAAATATACGTCTCGCATCCTTAGAGGATGTTGCAATTAAATACCAAGCATGGTATTTATCCGACATTTGGTTTTTGAGTTACACATTCATACCATTTCCTAAAGGTTGTTTTTATTCAGGAAGTACAAAACACGTATTTCCATTTAAACCGCGGTATACAATTCTTATATAGAATGTAATATCTCATCTACAAGTAGGTGCTAGAGAAAGCAAAGATGTATCAATTCCGAAGTATTTACTCCAAGAGAACTAACCTCCTATAACGTAATACATAGGCTTTTCTAATGCCTTTGAACTGTAAAACCCGAAGAAATAAATGTATAATAGACTGGAGGTACTGAGAGAGATGCTAGAGTATAGAATAAAATATAATAACGAACATATGTGCAAAGAATCTGCATGGAACATTGGAGAAAATCGCTAAACGACCACAACAACTGCCTCTAATATATAAACTAGAATATATTGGAGAAGTTTTCTTTTACTAAATTTTCTCATACTTTCTTAAAGATGTTTCCTGATGCTTAAGAAAAATGCAAAATATCAGTAATAGCCCAATTCTTTAGGAAAAACTATACACTTGTATTGGAATTTTGTTTCCAATATTGCACTGTATCTAGAGCGAGTGGAAAACTATAAAGATAGCACAAAACAAAGGAAGGAGAGTTAAGCTAAAGAAAGAGGCTTCGATTTTACATTATCATAAAAACCTTGGTCTGATACTGTACAAAAATAATACGGAAGTTGAATTTCAAACCTATGACGATTTATGCAACTGGAATATATTTTATCAGGAAACAATGGGAAACATTTTGTGGTTTGTATAGTTAAAAGACGCATCTAGAGTTAATAAAGCGGGGGATTTTTTGTTGAATGGTATTTTTTGTTAAATTGTCAGACTTTTATGTAATTTGTGCAAATTAGAAGAAGTAAATCAGAACATGGATAAGTTGCAAATAAATCACTAGTATTATGATAAATATAAACTCTTAGAGAAATGTGTATTTAGATCCTTGTACTTCAATATCACGCCCTTTGTTCGTAAAATTTGCTTATGGTATAATCCAATAACATATGTTGAATGTAATGGCATGTTACGGAAAATATTGAAAACCCCTGCTCTAGAAGACAAGCATTTAGTTTAGAAAAATAGCAACTGTAGACGCTTTACTAAATCTTAAAACTTCCATTTTATTTTCAATCTCCCCAAATTGTAAATAAATGTTGGAGATATTCACTTTATCAATATGCTTTTGTTCGTGTAGGAGTCGTAATTAGCAGGTGAATATCGTACACATATATGGGATAGTTATCATGCAATCTAGTCGTATTAACTAGAAACTCAAGCCCTTCTTAAACCTTTTCTTTCAGATTATGCATAGATCATATTAGTGAAATTAGTAATTAATACACTACCGGATCAGAAATGATAAGCTCAACTTAAAGATATAATTATGAGTGTTTCATTCACGGATTCTGTATCAAATTTAGCGACTATTTCCTTCATGGCAAACGCTGCACATGACTGATTGTAAAAGTTTAAAACAGTTTTCTCATAATAGTTTTAAGCTTCAGCATTCATGTAACTAATATATGTCTGTGAATTCAGACCACACAAATTGCATGCAGGAGTAGGTATATCACGAAAGCGTATAAACACTGGTATATCGACACAATCGGCAGCATCGTAATGAAATGATAAATGGCATTTCCGTCTTAAGTAATTCACGTAGCGTGACTACTCATTCTATTTAGAGTGTTTAAAACTGTTAAATACATAAAACTATTGACTTGTGTTTAGCACAGGTTGAAGTAGTATCTTCCAACTTTTTTATAATATATTTAGCGCCTATTTTACACGTAATAGTGATCCTAAGCGATTGTGCTGTTCATTTGATCAACCTGCAAGTATCTCAGTGCATTCACAACTTGCATAAATAACGTGACCGGTGACATAACTATGTCAACTAATTACGTTGCAGTGTCGTTTGCGATACTGGAAACGATACGTACTGCACGCAAGAATCATAATGTGCACGAGACTGCTGTGCACATAAAATAATTACAGGCATGGATTTCTGAGAATGACCTGCAACAAGCAATATATCGCTTAATCCAATTATGCGAGAAATATAGTTTAAAAATATTGCATAAGGAAACTAAAATGATGGCATTCAGAGTAAAATAATTTGTGCGCTTTAAGATTACAATAAATATTAACGTAATTGAACAAATATTTTATCATAAATTTTTAGAGTAAGATATAAGTTACGAAAGAGAAAATGGTATAAGCAATAAGCTTAATGAACTTCAGATTATGTATGGCACAATACAAAAAGCTCTAAAAAACATTCCCTAAGGTTGTAATCTACAGCAGTTGTAATCTATGGAATTAAATTATGGATAACACAAAAAAGAGGAATAAAATACACTGACTGCAAAGATGAACCTTTTAAGAAAAGTAAAATACTGTGCAATATTGGATCAAATGCGAAACGAAGAAATAAGAGCAAAATTAAAAATATTTTCTATTAATGAACGTACACAAAAATCAAACAATATTGAACAACACACTAAAAGAATGTGAAATGAGAACGTAGTTACACAAGTAATAAAACACATACCAGAAGAAAGACAAGAAATAGGACGAACCTAGGAAGAGACGGCTGGAGTGAAGACGGAACGGGCTGCAAGACTAATCCTTGATAGTGAAGAAGATGAATCACCTTTTGTCCAGAATTTGAGAAATTCTTCTTCTTCTTCTTCTTCTTCATCAGACGTCCAGAATTAGGGCACCAGGATCTGTTCCTGAACATCAATTCCATCTCTTCTCCGCCTGGTAAACATTTTCTCTTTCCACTGGCCTGCTGAGTTAAGTGTTTTCTAGTCTCCATTCTAAGTAAGTGTTTTTACACTTTTGTTTACACTATTCTACTTACCCAAAAATATTTAGGGCTTCCAACTACTTCCTAATATTCTGATCTCTAAGCGTCCCATTAGTCCCCTCAGTAATCTCATCTGTTGAGCTTCAAGCCTTTTCTCGTCCTGGATGTTTAATATCCAGGTTTCGGAACCAAATACCATTCGTTGATTTTGCAATTATATAATGTTGTGTTAACTGTGTACTCCTTGACATGACTTTTCCAATCTTTTTCTTATTATTCTATTTATTATATTATTATTTATTTCATTTTGCACATACATTCTATTATAAAGCGATATGAGTTAACTAAGTATGTTGTTCCAACTTGTTCTAATTTTGTTTTCAGTTTTTTGTTTTAAATCCTAAATGGCTATTTTCCTTTCATTGCCACTGAACTTATTTTGCCGAAAGAAATGTTTATGCTATTTATTTTTATTTCCTAAATGGGTTATGGGATTATTCAGTAGTTCATCTTCTGTATTATTTAGAATTACCACATCGTCTGCATACAGTAAGGTGAAGACAATCTTATCTCTCACAGTCATGTTTACTTCCTTCCAGTCTTGTATTACTTCATTAATTGTAGGTTAGATAACAAAGAAGGGAACTAATTCTTGTTGGCAGTAATTAACTAGTTGTCCTTTTCTCATGAAGTTTAAGAAAGTTTGAACTGAGGAAGTGTGTATTAAGGAAATCATTAGCCTGCGACTTATGTGGGCATGTACTGAACGAAATAAACCTGCATGTCTCTGAATGTAACTAATATATGTGTTTTTAAGATTTGTTATATACCCCTCCCTATATACACAGCTCCCACACTAAAAGATTTTCTGTTCATACGATGATATTTCGTCTAAAAAGGTATTAAATACTGAAAGGTAATGTGGGAAAAACGCCAAAAATATTGAAATTTCGGGCACATTTTTATCAGTAGCTACTTGAAATAGCTGCAATTGTACAACACTTCAAGAATTTCATGCTGAACGAGAGGAGTTTAGAGAATTTTAGATTACCTTGTAACCTTTCTCTTTCTCTGTGAAGATATTTAGTTTAAATTCTTGTGTAAACTTTTAAGGTAAAGTGGGATATTTTAAAAATGTATGACTGCTTTGGCTTACAGCGTTAAACCGATTGTCAGTAAGTAATGTAGTTTCAGCTTGCTAATTCTTATGGGTTTTGGGAAATAGAGTACGTACATTTAGGAAGGCGTAGCTTTTAGATAAACTGAATTGAAGTTTAATTTGAAGTTCAACTCATTTTATGAATTTGAGGGATTAGTAACACAACCTCTTGTCCGTGCCTTAACGGCCATTCGTGTCGGTAGTGAATAATAGTAGTAATACCAGTTATTAAATAGAATTTCTTATTTAAAGTCTCAATTATCTCTGTTTCTGTATTAATTTATGAAATCCTTCCCCAGGTTAATCAGTGTAATTTTACATAAGTAATTTCAAAATCTTTATTAAATTATCAAATTAATATATATTAATTAGGAAATTTTAACTGATTAGACATTAACGTATAATACGTAAACGCTGGTGCTCACATTTTTAAACAAAAAATTATAAAACTTATAATTTCCATTCATTGTATTTCAAACCATTCATCAGGCTCAAAAGCAATTTTCAATTACACATTTGTTCAATGCATTGCCGATGCAGAAAAGGCTAAACTTTGTGACATCATTACAGACTCGACTGTGTACAACTGACTTCGCGCACCGTATTGAAGCATACTATTATTTTAAGAGGAAAATTAAACGTTTGAGAAGAATACCTTTAAGTTGTTGACGAATGGTATATTATTAATTATAAACAAAAGTAAGGAAATCGCAATACAAAATAATAAAATCCTAGATTTTCTATTTTGAATTCAAATAACTTCTGTGATTCTTCTTGATTCAGCATATAAACTAAAATATTCGTCTCTACTTTAAAAAAAGATTCTGTAGCCAAATTAAGTATGAGAAAATTGTTATTTTTAATATGCACAAAGAACAAACGATATTACAGATTACGCATTCCTACATTTTTCCAGATGTTTTTCGACTAATTTTATATCCTTTAGAAAATTGCAACAATATTGCAACTTGTCCTACTCCGTAATGTGCTTATATTTTAACCCCCCCACACACATACATGCATACATGCGCGCGCGCGCACACACACACACACACACACACACACACACACACAAAGAAATTCATATCTACATAAAAAATTAATGAAAGTAAGAGAAGGGAATGAACATATGTAAAGAACTGTGCTAGAGCGAGTAAGATTCCCACAAATAAAGATTGACACATACTTGTTTGGAAGACAAAGTAATTTTCATGAGTATCTGTTCGAAATGATGCCATCTATGCAGTAAAAAACAAATATAGCAATATAAATTACTGTATTTAAATTTTAAGGCTTGAGCTTGCATTCAGTTTTAGCTTACAAAAGTTTGGCCACCACTGGAATTGCAGCTTTCCTCAAGTATTTTTGATAATAGGTAGGGATATTTAAACTTTTCCAGTAGATACTCCACAAAAAAATTAGTTAGCAGCATTGGCAGAAGTATCGCGCACCTTGGCTTCCAAAATAAAGAATGTGAGACGAAATGAGAACAACTTAAGCAGTGAAAAATAATAATTTTAAGTAGTTGAATAAGACAATAAATATTTGAGTAATGTGTAAATTAAATAAAAAAATAGCAAACAAAGAAAACACATTAGTCATCAGTAAGGAATGTAATTAGCCGCAGGGATTTCAAACAATGAAAAGCAACCTATTTTATCTGTAAAGTTATAAACATTTACATGCGAAAAGGGGCGACAATATTGTCATATCCATTATCACACCCCAGCTGCTATAGGTGCTTAATTAATGGAGAGAGAGGGGGGGATTTCAAATCGAAACTGTGATTACAAGTGATTACGAAATAGTATTTAATCTATTTTATGTGGTAAGACACAATTTATGTGCGCGCCTCATGGGGGGATGTCATACCAGAAACCATCCAACAGATTTTGAAAATTTCACTTAAAAACTGTCTTCTTCCTTACGGGCATACTATATAAAATACCTTCAAGCAGTGAAACTGGCGGGACTTCATATTTATGTCATCAGTTTCAATCCGTTTAGTTGATTATGAATATCAGAGGGAACTTTTGGACGCTTATTGCGAACATAGTAGCCTTTAAATGACTTCAGTCATAAAGGGTAATTGGCCTGGCTTAAAATATTTTAAAATTGAATTACTGTGGCGGTTCAGCTACCCATTGTTTTCATATAACCAGATTTCTCTTATGATTTAGCTTAACGTTGTTAGCCAGGAGCACTTTTGATATGATATTGATAAAATGGCACGCTAGGGTTTTAGAATCTGATAAAAATGTAAGCTATCCTACACATTAAATAAAAAAGCTTCCCTTAACCTTATTTTCATTCTCTCCTTTTTAACCCCAACGCACAATTAACATTATTGCCTATTTAGACAGCCTTTTATGCACGTGTACTGAAGCATCCAAAGAAAATTATAGGACAACCTTAATTCTCACCTACTATATTTTCAACTCCTTATTGTAAATCTGCCCGATTATCCCATCCGAAATGTTGCAAAATTACACTGTAGGTCCTGAAAAAGTAAAAGGTTCCCTAAAGTAGCATAAAATTGCACATATTTTCAGTCGTATAGGATCTCAAGGATATTTAAAGCTTCTCTTGCCCTTTATTTTCAACCTCTTATGGACAAAACTGTACACTGGCTAAGTCAGTGCATCATTTTGTGCGCTTAAGAATTAGGACTTATGCGAAAATTGAAAGATAACTTAAAACTTAATAAAACTACCTCTACTCATATTTTCAATCCTTTATGTACATATTTGCACCATTTGGCCAAATTGGATATAAAATGGTGGAACTAAAACTTGTCTCTTATGCTGACATACTGCCTTGATTGCATAAGGATTATTATATAAATTCTATCTCAAATGTCAAATATTTAATATGAATATATCAGCTACTAAACCAAATCCGTGTCCATAAGTAAATTTTCCGTTGAGATGCAAATTGGAACCTCAAGGGAAGGAGGATTAAGCAGGTCGTGGTTTTTAAGTATCTAGGAATTGACGGAACTATTTGGGTATCATCACAAAATGAAGCTGTATATCAATCTAATTAAGCAGCCAGAATAACAGGTTTACATGAATCATATAATCTGGAAAAATAAATACTTAAATAAGAAAATAAAAAGGAGAATTTACAAATATTAATACAGTCAATACTGCCTTATGCCTCACTAGCTGCTTCAACAAAAACTAAGCAGATCTTAGAAACACAGAAAAAATTTAAAATATGATGTGATACAATCACATGACTTTCCCTACCCTCTATCTTTATTAGTGGGTATACAAACTACTCTTGCTAAGGCTTATTTTTTATCTACTAGACTTAATCGAAATAAACCATTACAAAAATATCTATATTACACATTTCGTTATAAATTCAAAGGGAACAGCGATAGTCAAATGTTTAAGAACTGGAGGCTATATGCTGACCTTAAAATTCCATACTGTTTCCATGCAGTTGCGAGAAACAACTGAAAATTGATGGGACTTAAAAAGAATGAGAAAGTATTGAACAAATCGAATCATTAGTAACGGGTACCTTGGAAATGGTTGATACTACAAAACGTTTTTTGAAATCTATTTAAAGAGTAGATAGAGAAGGTATCATTTCACCAAAAATTCGATACCAAGGTATCACCGGAAATAGATGTTTTGATGTCCCCTGAATAAAAAAAAACATTTTTAGGAATATATACGTATGTGAGTCTGTCCATGTGTCTAGGAACAGCATAACTCAAAATTGAAAAGCCAAATGAACACCAAACTTGGTATTTCAGTCCAATATCATCCAAGTGTACGACACAAAGACTCCCAACCCCTAAACATTCTTTATATGAAATATTTTTCAAAATGTTTTACTTTCTCAAAAATTCTATTAATGATTTTGATTAAAATATAATTTATTATATATATTTACATGACAAGGGAGTAGCCTGTTTAGTCCTCTTCTTTCTGAAGGAATTTTGTATAAGCTTTATACCTGGTAAACGTTAAGGGATAAATGAAAGCATTCTACACAAAAAGTGTAGATCTCTTTAACACATAGTTTACTTAAAATAACTTTTTGTGGCATAAGACATTTCCGAGATGTCCGTTAGTAACGGTTCCAATTGTTTAATTATTTTGTCATTCTTTTAAATCCTGTCGATTTTCAGTTTTTTTCTCGCTATTGCATGTAAAGTGTATGGAATTTTAAGGCAGGCATTTAGCGTCAGATTTTGAACATTTGACCATCGCAGCTCCCTTTGTATCCATAACGAAATGTGTAATGTTGGTATTTTCGCAAGATTTATCTGGATTATAATAAGGTATTGTTATTATTAAATTTCCAAGAATAAGAGTCCTATTTTACAAAGGTGTGTTAGGGTTGTAGTAAAAATATAGGCACATTACGGATATAAGACATTCCTAAATTCAGAAATATTCAAATACAATTAGTAGCTTACATACTAAACAGTATTATATGTTACATAAAAATGCCATAAATCACAAAATTCACAGCCAAACAAAATTAGTGAATGAAACTATATGCTAAACATACGAATAATAAAACTAAGAATTTCATCAAAATGTTTTGAAAACATTATTTATAAGGTTTTAAATTCTGTAAAACAACATTGCTTTTTACAGTTTCTACTACGAAGAGGAAGTATTGTATTCCACACAAAAATGGATGTTATGCTTTCACCGGAAATCCATGTTTTGAGGCACCCTGACTTGAAAAAAAAAAGCATTCTTAGAAAAAGGTCCACTAGCGCGCGCGCGTGTGTGTATGTAAATAAAATTGAGTTTTATTTATGGACGCTCTTTAACTACTATGGTTCTTAGCGTCCCATTCTATATTGGGCGTGAAACACCGGTAATTTTGCTCAGAGGCCTCTTTATCAGGCTTGAGGTTCTTTTACGTGCCGTAAATCTAGACACGGGACCAACGGCTTTACTTCCCTTCCGAAGGAAGCCGTGCTAACGATTTTTACGCCCGAAAAAAAACCATCGCCCTCCGCCGGGTTTGAACCCGCGACCTTGGGAAGTAGAGGCTAGCACGGTACCACTAGTCCACGGAGGACGCTGTGTGTGTGTGTGTGTGTGTGTGTGTGTGTGTGTGTGTGTGTGTGAACAGCATAACTCAAAAACGAAAAGTCGGATAAAACGAAACTTGGTATTTAGGCTCATGCCTACCAAGGTTGTGAGACGAACATTTTTCAAGAATAGCCCCCACTTCATACTACTCCTTACATGGAAGATATTGCGAAACTTTTGATTTTCTAAAATATGGCTGTAACGATTTTGATTAAAATACCATATATTAAAGATATTTACATGACAAATAAAATGTATATCTTGAATTTTCTGGAAATAGCCTGTGAAGTCCACTTCTGTTCAAATCTTGTATAACCTTGTACAACTGATTAACGTTAACTGATTGACGAAAAAACTTACTACACAAAAAATGCAGACCTATTTAAAACACACAATTACTACAAATACGTTTTTGTGACATACACCATTTCTGAGATATCTGTTATTAAAGGTTGGAATTGAACATTACTTGTTCTTTCTTTAAAGTCCTTTCAACATTCAATTGTTTCTCGCGGTTGCATGCAAATAGCATGGAATTGTAAGGTCAGCCTATAGCGACCAGTTTCTTAAATATTTGACTGTCACTATGTTCTTTGAAACTCTAACGAAATGTATAATGTAGCTATTTATGCAAAGGTTTAATCGGATTAACATGTAGTAAATAGAAAAACAAGCTTTAGTAAGCATATCTTGTATATCCAATAATAAATAATACAGGGTAGAGAAAGTCATGTGAATGTATCACATCAGATTTTTTAAAATATAAATTATTGTATTACTCTGCATACTGTAAGCATAAACAGACATATCTATTCAGAAAAGGAATATGAAACCGATTTAAATTGTGTTTAAACTGTCCATGTCCAGTCATAAATTGTATTAATACAAAATAGGGTTGTTCATGTTTAATGATAGCCGCAAGAACAGTAGGAAAATACAGCTTTCTATGACAGAACCTCCGCTTGACCTGTGTTTTACGAAGCTTCTAGGAAAGCATTAAAGCCGGATTCAGGAAGTTCCGAGAAGTGTCCCAAGGGAACTGAGTATGCTCTAGTTTACGCTTTTCTGTAGTATTCCTACGGATTTATTTAAGAGTTAACTTGAACGGAACACTCCAGTAATACCTGGAACTCCTCTCTTTAATACCGAGATTGATGAATTCCTATGAACTGAATTATATGCACATCAACTTGTGCGGACGATGTGCTTTAGATCCATTTTAGTTGCCACTCAGCACTTTTATTCTTCTTTGACAGTACTGAGCGAGCCCAATAATGCATTTATGATTTGAATACCATAAAGCGTATAAAACATTGTAAATCTCACACGGACGACATTCTCCGCGTATTACACTTCATACAATACATTATAGACTATAGGATTCATATTAAAAGCGGTTCTCCTATCAAGTTATATTATTCATGATGCATTTTTAACTAATCTCAAATTAAGAAATATGTTACTGTTACACTGTTGACCAGTTCCAGTTATTTTCCATCCCGGAAAAAAAAAGAATTGACTAAAATACTGTAGCGACCCTTGGGGAAGTTAGCCCCGGGGCTGCAACAGTGGGCAGTAGGTTCAGATGGTAGAAACGGTCGGGACCGGGCTGATAGGCGCTATAGGGATTTGGGAAGGGGGTTGTTAAATAAGTAACTGAGATTCTATAAAAACATATTAACTTTATTCATTCTCTATTTAACCTCATCTTATGTAGGAATTGCACCCCCCCCCAGGACTTACAGGCGGGTGCTTGGAGTCAGAGGCCGTCGAGGAGCAGACACTTATGGAGCAGACAGAATATCCAGGATGGGTGATCAGCCCGATGCCCGGAATGGTATGAAGGAAGTAGATGAAACGAAATGATGGCGAAATGGATGAAAGGAAAGGTAATGATGGAGCAGTTGGTGGAATGAAGAGCAGGGGAAACCAGAGAAGCCGGAGAAAACCCGCCCAGACGCCGCTTTGTCCACCACAAATCCCACATGCGGGTCCCTGGGATTGAACCCGGGCCGCCTCGGTGAGAGGCGAGCGGTCTAACCACTCGGCTACGGCGCCGCCCATATTAGCTATATTCTTAAATAAATTAAAGTGAGGTTAGGGACCCTTGGGTGAAGGGTTGATCGTGCAAGAGCTTAATTATGTCTTCACATGTGTTAACCTGTGGAATTCTGGTTGAGCTTGAGAAACATAATTCTAAAGATTTACTAGTTAGGGTGGTGCCCGGAGTCCTAAACAGACTGCGTTGCTGCGAGGGACGCGAAGAGAATTGAGACGGTTGACCCACCTCTGTAGTTAATACATATTTTTCCCAGAGACACATCAGCAACCTGGTACCCTCAAAGCCAGAGCTAGCTTCATTACCACACTTTTCGAAACTTGACGCAATCTAGTGTAGTTTCCCGTCCGTGGATCAAACTCCTCTTTGGACGCTACAATACTTTATAAATGGCTCATAGAAGTTAAACCTCAGAAAACGTAAATATATTACAACCAATATTTCCAAAACAGCTAATCCTAAAGAACAGTTGTTTGACAAACACTGTAATTCCAATGAGCTGTACATTCTTCGTGTAGTAAGTTTCATATAGTTAACGGGTTATACAAAATTAATTCATAACTAAGGGGAATTCTTAGGCTGTACACAAAAGACTCAAGGTATACATTTTGTTAGTTATGCATATATCCAAAATATGTGGGAATTTAATCATAGTTGTTAGAACCGTGCTTGGGAAAATTAAAAATAACAACAATTTCACAAAGCAGTTTTCAATAAAGTCTTCGCGTGACTGCTTATGCAGCGTTCGGTTTATATATGAAATTTAGGTTCTTACAATGTAGTATTGAGTTATGCTATTCATACACAGACATAAATAAAGGAAGATAGACGTAAGCGCGCGCGCGCACACACACACACACACACATACACACACACACATTCACCGTTGTGTCAGGGCCCGACCTCAGCACTACTATCTACCACCACCACCACCACCACCACCACAATGCAAGCGCGTTCTCGTACCTTTTTCAGGGAATGTGTTTATGACTTTGGGGATATCCAAACGTACGCTACCGACCTAATCTCAATATAGAATTTTTAGTTAGGATACAATACTTTCTCTATCTGCTGTGGATATATGTCGAGGAATTAAAGTTTAGTTCGAAATAATCCATACATGAAGTTCACAATTTACGTAATCTTGAAAGTTTAGGAAACAAGCACTTGCTAAGTTAATAAACTTGAATGGAAAATAGAGAATTTCAAAAAATATAAACATATGAAAGGGTACGCAGCACACAGTTTAGTACACGTCACTCCATACATGAAATATAGAATCCATCCTATAGCATAAAATTTGAGATATGTAAACGTTTGATACGAAATGAAACATTTCCGTATACTGGAAACGTTCATAGATAATGCAATATAATTGCGTAAAGATACAACACATGTTTAATGCTTAACCCTTGCAATACCAAGATATTTTTTGTAACAAGAACTACCAAAGTGGCCCAAATTTGTCCACCACATTAAATTTACATTGAGAGGGTTGACCCACTTCTGTAGTTAATAAAGTTAATACAAATTTTAAATTTAAAATGCTAATTCTTAAACGAATGTTATTTTCATAAACTCATACATTATTTGTGATATTTTGTGAAGTAATGTATCATTTATAATACCCTTGCATCAATTAAAAAAGCTACGTTGTATGACTTGAAAAAGGATATTATTGTTTACTACAATGATGCATTATCATCTACTAAGTAAGATGCATTTACACAAACGATTTTGGTGTCTGCATTTCTTTTACAAAATTATGTCCACAATCATCACATCTGATGCTGGTCTTTGTCTCATTATGAATATCTTTCTTGTTAGTAGCTTCTCTGACACACACACCACACCGTCTCTTCATTGGAGATTCTGTTTGCGTTGGGATGGCTGGATTCTGAAGCTACCTCCCTAGTATGAACTCCATAGCATTTAAAGTTGGCAATTGTAGTCCATGGAGATTTTTGGAACGTTATTCTACGAGTAGGAGTTTTCCGAATTCTTGTGGTGTTGGTTTCACCTTTTTTTGTACGAAGGCACATTCTGGATGTAGAGTGTATATGAATTAATAGCACATATTATGTCGATGAGTGTATAAAACACAAACATAGGCCATTTCTTATACTTTGTTTTTTTATGTAGGCCCGGGCCATCTGGTCTATGGAGTTGACACCTTTAGATGAGTTATAATACAATTGATATGTCTTCTTTTCCTGTGTTCCATCCTCTCCTCCAGCATCCAGACGTTGAATAGACAGTATCAGTATATTTTTTTTAGATTTCTCCTTAGTGATATAGGAAACAAGAGTATCCGGAGGTTCCTTAGAGGCGGGGTCAGTGAAAGCAAACTTAGAAGAGTATAGCTCCCGGCCAATTGCTGTCTTCAATTCCTTGAGAATATACATTGTTAGATTTGAGAGTTCCAACCAAAGTTAACTTATAATTGGTATAAAGCTCATCTGCCAATAGAATAGAAGTGCAATACCGATCAGTACTCGTGCTGTAGCCTGTATTTCTGTAGGCTCCACCAATCTTTTGACAACTTCATCGCTTTTGGCAGGTTGGTTGTCTTTTCCTGCATATACTTCCATCTTGGTTATATATTGATCTATTACTTGTTCAACATTATGATAAGGATCTGATATTTTCCAGGCTTATCCTTCATAAAATCTTTGAAGGGATAATTAACTCTGAAAAGGGAAAACATTTCATCTATCGTGTTGTGTGGTCAACAGCGAAAGTATTTTGGGAATGTTTCATTCACCTTCTCAAAGACTTTTCCCATTGTTGCAAACTTGTCCGTTTCGCGTCCTTCATTTCTACCATCCTTGTCATCAAACCGTAGAATCTGTAGATACCTTGTCCTACTCATAATGCTAAAGTTTGTGGCTCTTCCGAATAAATTTGACCATAAATCATGTATTGAAACATTCTGATCACTTAACTCCAATCAGAAGCAAGATACCAATAAAGGCATATATTTCAGTACCACATGTAGAAGGAATTTTCTTCCTAGCTGCCTGTTCATTTTAATGCTTGACTATAGTACCAACCACTTCCGCTGTAAAGAACTTATGAAATGAGTCCTCGAGTTTGAGCTTTTTTTATTTATAGACGCTCTTTAACTGCTGTGGTACTTAGGGTCCCATTCTATATTGGACGTGTAAGACCGGTAATTTTTCTCAGAGGCTTGTTTATCAGTCTTCAGGTTCTTTTACGTGCCGTAAATCTACGACACGGGACCACCGGCTTTACTTCCATTCCGAAGGAAGCCATGCTAAGAATTTTTACGCCTAAAAAATCTGTGCCCGTGTTATCTAGCTCACTGTCACTTAGTTCCTCTACACCCTCTGGCAGATCAGATTCCAGTACTCTTAACATTTCGTTTTCACTAATGTGCCTCTCATCCATAAAATAATTCCCACTTCTACTCATTTTGTGTATAGAATGTAGAAGGTTACTAACTGAATCTTATATTGTAGAAAAACACTGGTAGAGCAACAACAGCTTCAATCATTGACAACACAGAGCAGTTACTATGAAGAAACATACAAACACCACCAGAAAATGTTACTAACTGAATCTTATTATTGTGGAAGAAATTGGTATGAAACAATTTTCCAAATAATGACTATTGACAGCAGAACTGTTACAACAATGCATAAATCTCAGGATTTTAACGTGATAATATTATAACATTTTAACATTTTGGTTCCATGGAATACCAAGGCTGGGCAGATTGTGCCCACCAACAACAAAATGTGAAGCATTTGATGGTGTTTTTACATGCCCACCAACAACAAAATAAGCCTTAAGCCTGTTATTTTTAGACAAAATTGGAATAAATTCTGTATAAAAGAATTTTGTAGTGTTTCTGACAAATAGAAAGTATGAAAACGCAAGACTTCATTTGGTGGGAGAAATTAAGAAAGCAAAGCTAGGTGGGCATTATTTACGCACCCTTGGTATTGCTAGGGTTGATGTATAAACCTGTACATACAGACTCTGGATTAGAGTTCATTAAAAAAACACGTGACCCGTATATATACTGTGAGCTACACCATTTTTCTGACTGGTTTTACAAAGGTATCGTTTACACCACAACAGATATAATGTTCAAGCCACTCCTTAAGATGGGTGTATAGCTTGAAGAGGCATATACTTATACAAATTAGAGTTCCAGTAATCTAAAATTGCGTGAGGTAAAATCACGTCACACAAAAGGCTTATTATATATAAATTATGAATGTAATGTGTAGAAAATACATTTTATATGGTATAGGCAAATGCTTTTGTAATTCCATTAAGCATTTTAAACCGTCTGAGGGAGACTATACCTCGATATAAGAATAACTTAAATGAAAATTTCTATGTAAAGCTTTCTAACATGTACCTAAATTTCTAGTTAAAATTTGAAAACCCTCAGGCTTTGTGAAGACGTGCGTATATGTCCGTCTATTTGGCAGTGAGTTTGCGGATTGGAGTCAGTTCATTCTCCTTTTATGAAATTATGGGCTTGAAATTAGATAAGTAGAAATAAAATGTCATGATTTTGAAGTTAAAGGATGCCGTTATATTCGTAATTTCATCATTACCTGAACAAATTTAATTTGCTTTTTTGCGATTTTCTTTACACAGGATTTAAATAAAGTAATTAAAATTAATCTTTAGGTGTCAGATGCAGTTAGCGCGGTGCAGATTACATACATGTGTTAGTCAATTTTATTCTAGTCAATATTTCTATTATCTAGAACGTAAATATATTACATTTAAATACAGTTTATTCTTCAATGCGAGGTAAAGTGCAATGTAGGATTATTAAACGACCCAAGTAATTTTTATCTAAAAACTTCGGCTTATAAAGCAAGGACCATAGTTTGAAACACCGATCTTAGAATTGTCATCTGTTTCTGATTGTTATTGCATTCGGTGAGGTGGTATGCGGCGTGAGGATCGTAACATGATGTGACATGGGCTAGCTCTGCGGCATGAAACGTCGTGGGATTGGTACTGGGTTCGGGTCTTGGTTAATATTCAGATTTCATCTCAGGAAGCCTTGGATCTTTTCTCAGGAGTGGAATGTAACTCGACTGTTGTATTTTATGTTTCTTTATTTTTCCCGTCAGCTTTCCTGATCTGTTGACGCTGCCTCACACACACGCATCGCATTACGCACCATAGATACTGCCCCTTATTCCATTCACATCTGACACGTTTTCCCTTGTATTTATACTGTCGACTATGTACGACATGTCTCGTGTCTTCTGAACTCGTTATTGGTATGTTTTAATAATTTTACTTCTGGCCGGTTCTCCGTTTTATATTTACCGAGCATGAGCAACTTCTGTACTCTCGTCTGGTGTTTACCAACATGTGTTTTTCAAAAGTATTGTCTCCCTCCACTTAAATTTTGAAGTCGCTTGATGTTGTAACACGTGACTTATACCTTATCTTCAATTAGGCGCTTCTTGAATTTCCATTCAGAGCGCCAGCTTCAGGTTTGTAGTGAAGCATTGGTTTCCCTGTATCGTGCGATTTGCTGAGTAACAGAACTTTTACTTGTCCACAGACTTGTGTTAAACAGAACGCCGGAAATATATCTAATAGGACTCCAGTAACCACAGCTACGCTTCAGTGTCCTTACCCTTTTGCAACCCCTCGTCTGTATCCCGGCCAGGTTTCGTTTGAAAGACATTCTCAATAATAACTGGCAATGTACATATTTTCCTCGTCAGGTTGTTCATAAGATTCACGCGTATACATGTTACATTTATTATCATTATTATTTTTATTTATTATGTTTATTCGCTATCTGGAGCGTACTGCTTCAGCGGCCAAAAAGAGATCTGGTTGGACTTTTTACAATGAAACACTTCTGCATCGTCACACTTTTATCTCTACGCCAAACGTTTTAAATTTATTTCCATTTGTACAATTTGAATCGTTAGTGATGTTTAGAAAGATGACGGATTAAATAAATGGCAAACAATGCAGCTGCAGAAAAGCGTACTATTTGGTGAAACATGCAATGTATTTATGTAAGACAATCCGAAGACTACACTGTTGCTACGAATATTAAGGGGGCTGATGTCTCTAGCGTTCTCTATGTATATCAAAATACGTTTTACCCCCTTCCCATAAAAAGTTATAACAGTTCAGTGAGAAATGTGTGTGAGTTTGAGAGAGAGATGGGCGAAGCGTTTGTTTAGAAATGTCTATATAATATCCTTTCGTTATACTTATACAATTTCCCTATGGATTGCCGTATAGCATTGAAATATCTGGAAAACTATTAAATTTTATGAAAACGTTTACATAAGCAAAAACTTAAAAGAAAACTTTTAGCAATTTGGTTATTTACGAAATGTTTATGTAACGAATATTCAAGAGGTTAAACCAATTTTTCATCTGTTATTCATGTACGGAAACTGGTTACTACAATATCGCCATGAGAAATGATATAGTTGTAACTATTTCAAGCACATGGAAGAGACACGGGTTTATATACTGTTGAACCTTTTAACTAGATTAATGATGCTCATTAACAAATTAGAACTAGGTTTATTAGTGGTTTTCAAAACAGTATGAAGTGTAGGTTCTACGGCGAGCAGTGACAGATGAGAACGATTGAAGACAAGAAACTATGGAAAGTGGGGAGAGAAGTAAAAACGCAATGGTTATAGGGAGAGAAATATAGGATATTGCGAGAAAAGGAGCGGAGAGAAAGATGTAGAGTGCGAGAGAGACAGAAAAATCTCCACATTTTACTCAAGGACGCGAATAGTGCTGCAGATTCCCGTACTATTCAACAAATTTCTTAGTACCTATACCTAAACGTCTTTCTTTATAGTTTTAACCGACTGGAAAATGAAAAGCCAAAATATATCTTTTTTAATGCTCGTTGCATGCAATACATTCTAAACAAATCAATGTTGTCCTCATTAAACACAGAAACGCTTGCACGCTCTACGGTATTTTTTCTCCCTTCCAGTAACGTACGTTCAAAGAACTCACATAATGCGAATGCATATTCGAATATGCAAACTTAAAGTGCTAAACCTCTTGTATATAACTGTAAATGTTTCTACGCACATTGCTTTTAAAGCTATTAGGAAATCTTTTTGGTTGCTAAAATTACCTACATTTATCGCCGAGGGGCTATAAAACCTAAGTGGTGAGGAAACTTTGTTTTTAGTAAAACAGAAATCAGATGCAGTATATTTTTACCAGCGTTTTATGGAGCATTTGGTAAAATCTAAATTCCAAACAGAATATGCAATAACTATATGAGGGGTCATTATATCAGAGCATTGAAAATTAATAAACCCTTTAAATTTATTTTATATACTGCTTGCTATTTATGTTGGAGGTAGCATAGAATTTTACGAAAGCATTCTAGTTTGATATTTTACCGGAAGGCGCGTATTGAAGTTTTCTATATCTAAAACATAAAAACATCGTAGTCTTTTTAAAAGAGCATGTGTGCGGCGTGTATTTATGATAAATAAAAAAAAATTGGATAATGGCATTTTTCAGAATTCCGAATTGTTTAAGGTATTCCATCAACCTAAAGCACTCTAAGTTGAAGTTTTTGTTATATTTTATTTTATAGAAGCTTTCACAGATTTTTCAGTCACATTAGAGCATACATTTTGGAGTTGCAAATAAATGTATATTTTAATTTTTTGTGTACAGCCAAAAACTTCTTTTGGTCCCTTTATTCTCGCTAAATTTCTACCTGTAAACTACAAACAAATGATAAGACTTGCTGAAGGAAAACAAAAAAGCAAAGCAAAGCAATCTCTGATTACCATTACCTCCGTAGACTTACAGGCCAATACCTGTCGGGAAGCTGAGGGTCTATGGATCAGAGAGTGACAAATAGGGTGGGGGATCAGCCCGACACCCGGGATGAGAGCGAAGGAGATGATAGATGAGATGCGAGAGGGATGATAGGAAAGATGAAGATAGAGCATAGGTGGAATGATGAATGGCCAGGGAAACCGAGAACCCGAAGAAAACCCACCCAGATGCTGTTTTGTCCACCACAAATCCCATATGCAAGTCTCTGGGATCTAAACCTTGGATCGCCTTGGTGGGAGGCGAACAGCCTAACCACTCGGCCATGGCGCTGCCTTACTAAAGAAAAGACGAGCAATTTATTTGGAGTGAATTAGTTTGTGATATTAAACTTTGCCGAATTACCTTAAGGATGCTTTTCTTTTAAATATTTCTGATTTGATGGTGTTAATTGGCCTCTTTTGATTCAGAATATTCGAGCTAACTATGTACTGAGATGACCGTCGTCCAAGCCTCCTTGGTCTTCAATTTCCATTGAAGGATTAGGATCTGTTCCGGTTTTACTGGTTGAACAATGTTTTATGTGATTATTTAGAACATAACTTCAGAAGTATAGCGTTTTCTTTCTTCCTATTTATAGCCCCGTTTAACTTCTTCGGCCATATCGGGGGCTTTGATTTGAGAAACAACAGGTAGTGTTATTGTTTGCTGAACTGTAGGATTATTAATACTGGCTTTATCAGCTGCTAACATTAAACACACTCACATCACTCCCACATTCATAATTTCAGACCCTGTAGGGGAGGGAATAATTCTGGTTAAAGAAAAATTCCCCGTCCCATCCGGGAATCGAACCACCTCCCACTCTGAACACTGAGCCGTAAAGGTTTTCGTACCTTCCAGGGTATATTTTTAGTTATTGCTATAATCCTCGATTTTGTATGTATAAATTTGATAATGTATTGTGACGCAGCGGTCGACACCGGGCAATGGAGATAAACAAGGTTAAGTAGCGCTCGACAGCGTAAATACCAGAAGCACTATCGGCAGATAATCAGAATTTTCTGTAAGTTTCCTTCCTTCACCTCCGGAATGTGTGCAGATAGTTCTAAAATGTTCTGTGGAATATTCCATTGTCTATATAAGTAAGCGTTTTCCGAGAGAAGTCAGTTAGCGAGTGCATTTCTGGTGCGAAAAGTGCCGTTCTCCGAACGAGTTTGTAATTACTGCTGTGACATGCAGTGAGTGCCGCTTCCGCGAATATTGGAGAAGTCTTATGTTCGACTATACCCCTGAGTGAACAGTCCAGAAGCAGAGGCAAATCGTGCGTTTTCGTTACGCCGTTACTTCACGAAGAACACGAATTGATGGTGATAACTAGTGAAGTTCAACTATTTCACAATAGTGAAGTGAGATTGAGAATTTGCGGAAGTGACACTTGAAAAACTGGACAAAGTGATATAATATCAGTGTTCCTTCTTTGATCCTTTAAAACGCAACCTATGGCGTATCTTAAACGTTTCATTTCGGAGGACTGAATCTTATTAAAATCTATTTGTCGTCACCAAAGTTTCTGAGTCATAAATTACAAATGGAATTGTCATCAATTTAAGGACTTTATTGCATTCAAATGCAAAACTGTTTCGGTACATCATAACTACTTTGTACCTAAGTGTGTCTTAACTTACTATTTTTAACTAAAACATGAGTAGTGAATGCTTATCATATTTAACACGGGATAAGTATAAAATAATTTTTCGTAAGTAATTTGTACACTCACTATAACATGCAAATGGACACAAACTATATAGTTTCCTACATTACATTTAAAATCACTTACCCCTTCTTGTGAGCTTATGTATAGGCATTCACCAGAGCTACCGTATGTTACGTGACAATAGAGTTACTTTCTTGAGAAAGAAAGATTTGTGAACTTTATGGTCCTCTTAATAAACTCTTATTATCAGTAGTTCTTCGAGCAGTAAATTGCCTTCGTAATATTTCACTTGCTTTGCTGCTGGTGGGGTTAATGTGAAAGCCACCAACGATAGCAAGTCAATTCCTCTGCTAAAATTCGTTTGTCACCAGCAGCCGTAGAATTCATCGCCGCACATAGGCCTTCTGTTCTGGTGGGCATGCCGGGCATAGCTGCAGCAACGCTCCCGGATTCCTTTTCAAAAAATGCTCTGCAGTCAAAGCACAGTGAATACCACATTTCATAGCTGAATAGCCTTGGTTAGCGACGCGCCATTGCTGATGTTAACAGCGAGAGTACGAGTTAGCCAACCATATTCCGGATTTTGATCCTCTGTCCTTCCACATGAAACGGTACAGTGACGTTCAATTCACTTTCCGAATTCCACTGAAGATGTCTAAAGTCAGATAAATTTCAAGGTTTATTATGTTGAGATGGTTGAATAAAAATACCTCTGAAGATTTTTAAATGTATTTGTAACTATTTGCCATAGCTGTTTTCTACTCACAGTAATTTCTGCTGAAACTCGGAAACAGTGCTCGTTGCAAGATGTTCGTAAATATGTCATGAAATACCCACCTTTGCTGGTCAAAAAGAAACATATGGATTATAAAAAGAAAGTTAAAAGTATTTTTATCCTGTATGTTTTTCAACAGTTCATATTCAGAAATTAAAATTGGCTAGCTAATATTGAACAAGGAATTTCAAAAGTAAACAGCAAAACCTTTGTTATGTTTCCTGAACTTTCTGGAATGAAATTAAAGGTTCACATATTAATTTTGTTGTACAAAATATAAAATAGAATTATTATTATTATTATTATTATTATTATTATAACAACACTAAGAGTTCAACACAACATTAACTGCAACTGAGGGCATAGAGGTCATGGAAAAAACAAACAAGTAAGAATAAAAAAAGATAAATGGTTTGCTGATAACTAATCAGGACCAAAATTATTACAGCTGAAGATACTTTCAGGTATTGTTTGCATAGTTTGAAATAAATAACAGCATACGCTATTTTGCTGGAATTTTTAATAAAACCTAAAAGGTATAAAGTACTAAAAGGGCCCACGAGAACCTCAATCTTGAAGCAAACTGATTAAAAGTTTGGGATAATTATAACCAAATGTATAACCTAAATATTCATAATATATTAGTCAGTGAAGTGTAAGTGCTAATCAGAAATAAAATGGACATCTTTCTAAATGGAGTATCTTTCTTAAAATTGTTCTTGGAATAAAGTGGTTTCTACATAATTGATGCACAAATCAGTCTGATTCATTTAGAATTTACTGGTAAGTTACACAAAAATGATAGAAGTTATTCAAGATAATCGAATGAAAGCAGTTAGAACTTCTACTTCTAAGAGTTACACGTTATTAACAAATGTTCTCTATTTTCCGTTGAAGAATTCTATAAAAGAGTATATTTATTGCTGGTTTAAGTCTAAGAAAATAAGCAAAATTCGTTTGGAATTAACCTCAGTTTGAAATAATTGTTTACAAGGGAATGGAAAGTAATGAAAAGGCGCTGAGTTTTTCCAGTTGCACGGAGAGGCTTTTGCAATATAAAGTTCATGGTGCTGGAAATGCAGAAGAAATGCTTTGTGTAATATAATGACGTGCTTTTATCGGCGGTTTGCTGATCGTTCAAAGCTCTCCCTCTGAACACAAATTGCAGATCAATAAATACGTATGAAATTTGAATAAACAACAGAAGGTTGGTTCCAAACAGAGGAGATATTGCTTTGAACATGAGTTAATTAAATATACTCTATGTCAGCGTGTGAATTGGTTCGGAATTGTCTGTGCTTGTGTTTGATGCTCAACGGAATTATTATTGTCACTGCCAAGATTAATAAACAACAAACGTCATGATTTTATTTTAGTTGACGACGTACTGGACATCACAAGGGATGGAACTTTTTGACGCATTGTCAGACGCACGTCACCACTTTCCCGGGGTCGGTAGCGCGTTTTAGAGAACAAAAGAACAGGAGCGCTGTTCTGTAGCTATTCACCATTTTGGCACATTATTTTGTGCAAGGGCTTAAAAAGGATATAATGACATTCGTGTGTTTATTGGTGACGTATAAAAAATTCAGGTACACAAAGATAAATTGAAATAACTGCTTTCAGTAGTTTTAGTTAGTATATACGAGTATGAGTTGTCAACCCGCTTTACTACAACCAGTCTCACCTAAGCAGGTCTTACCTAGCCCTCTTGTATAGTGGTATCATGTCTGCTATCTGTCTCGGAGGATCGTAGTTAGAAACCAAGATTTGCTTTTTCGAAGTTTACCTTTTTCCTCTAAGAAATGTCGGAAAACCTTAGGCTGATTTGAAAATCGTTTCAGGCAGTTTATTCATTGTCTACGAAGACCTGAACTGTTAAAAATAAGTTAAAGAAGTGGACTTGAGAGAGATGGCAGGTTCAGGGAGGAGTATCTGCTACTAGTGGATGTATACCTGTAGAAAATATGAACATAAAGTTCTATAAATCCTAACCAATCAAGTCACACTGTTAAGTTCCAGATGCGTTGCCAGTAACGTGTGTTACCTATTTATATTTAACGGTCCAATGAATTTAAATGTAAGCTAACATCTGCCTGGTAAGAGTCATTCCTCAGCAGAAATTCAGACTTTGTGACAAGAGAGAAATTCCGACTTCTCCTATTAATGCGTCCAGAATGCAGCGGAATTGAAGCTAACGATCATGTGCTAGGATTTTGTCGTGAGGGAGAACTGCTTCGAGAAATCTGTCAACACAGGGCCAGATCGCTACAGAACTAAGTTAGTCGTACTCCGTGGCCTAGTGGACCATGCTATCCTCTAGTTCTCGAGGTCGCGGGTTCAAATCCGGTGGAGGCGATGGATTTGTTCGAGCGTAAACATCCTTAGCATGGCTTTCTTCTGAAGGGAAGCGAACACGCTGGTCCATGTCGTATATTTACGCCACGTATACTCTTAAAAGAACCTCAAGCCTGATACAGAGCGGAGTTATAACATTTCAAAGTGTACTGCTGAGATTAGTGATTGTTTCATATATAAATTCGGACTTAGGGGCAGTAGTGAAAACACAAAAGTTAATCATGGTGTTCAGCCTAAAGAGAGAAGTTTATGTGATGAATGTAAGGGATTACATGAAAAACGAAGCCGTGAATTATGCTTATGACCCAAAAAACTAATGTCACTCTCACAAAGGGACAAAGGAAATACCAGTGCTACATTTGGTTTCACCTGCTTTATTACTTACCTATATATATTAAGTAGAGGAAGTATTAAATTTTGGCCCAAGAGCTCGATACAGAGAATTTACCATAAATATATGTTTTGATGCTCCGTAAAAAAAATAAGAAAAAGGTCGTTCTTTGTGTGTATGTGCGCGCGCGCGCGCGTGTGTGTGTGTGTGTGTGAGAGAGAGAGAGAGAGAGAGAGAGAGAGAGAGAGAGAGAAGGATAGTTCCAAAAACTTAAAAGGTGTATAAAGATAAAACTTAGTATTTAATCTTGTTTCGGCATCTTCCAAAGGTGTGATACCAAGTTTTTTAAACAAATTGTCTTCCCAGCGTGGATTATGTTTACGTTATTGTTGACTTTCTCAAAAGATTTTCATTAAAAGACCCGATGTTTAACACATTTGCCTAACTAATATATTTTAATTATCTTGAGGTTTCTGTGAACTACATATGAGGTCCTATTCATTTAAATGAAGCTCTATAATTTCTATAACTGGTAAACGTAAGAGATAGACAAAAGCATACTGTAGAAAGTATACATATCACTAGAATACTCAATTTATATCAAGTAAAGTTTTTGTGGCATTATTTCCCAGATATTCGTTGTTATATCTTTAAATTTTCAAATACTTTGATCCCTTTTCACTGCTAATTCGCCATTCTTCTTTCACTCGTAGTCCCCAAGAATAAAATTTTAAAACCAGCATAACGACCCAATTTAAATATTTGATTATCACTGGAGTCTCCTCTATCTTTCTTGTTCCAACAACGAAATGCGTAATGAAAACATTTCCTCTCGATTAAAAAGAGATATATACAAGAATAAGCATTTGTAAAAATATTTTGTAAATGTGTGGTTAGAGTAAATGTAACACAACAGATTTTTTCATGTCAGATCGCTGGAATTAACGGAAGTTAAATTATATATATAATATAAATTTATATATAATATAAGTTTATATATACAAAGAAAGAAAGGGAACCAAGTTAACGTATTCACGTCACTTTTCGATTTCCCAATCAAATACATCCTTTATGTATCATACTGATCAAATAAAGGCATTATGGTGTTCAGCATATGTTAATCATGATAAATGCTTTGATATAAAATAATTTCAAATTAGGCAATGCGCAGTTAGATACGGGAAAGATGAAGAAATATCCTAAACTGTTTATATCGCAAGGTTTTATTAATAAATTTAGATTAAAATGGAAAATCGAAATTCCTAAAGTAATTACTTTTGTAAGCTAAAACAAGTAAATATTCAAGCTTAGAAAACAAACCTTAACAAACAAGGTTTAATACTTTGACAGGAATTATTAGATGTAAACTGTAAATTTTGAGGAGATCTAAAATTTTCTGTATCTCTTAAGTTTTTCCAGTTATATGTTAGTGAATAAAACTAAATAAAGACTTCGCAAACTTGTTACGGCATATTAAAGATAAACACATTTTTATTTACGTTCTAAAACATGACATTTTCACCAAAACGGTATTAGACATTTCTGAGTAGGGTCACCTAAATGTCTCTACCGAATACATACTTGGTTCATTAAAAGGTATTTATTGTCCACGTTATGTAATTCACTGCGTATTTTAGAATACAAGTGATTTCAAATTAAGCAATATATTCTTACTTTCATACACGTGGAAACAATATTTATATATTTACGAAGAAATAAGTTATTCTTGAATGAATATATTATGTCTATAGAGTCATAGCAACCACCGCTTGCAAAGAAAAACAAAATCTATAATGTTACTAACCACGATATTCTCTGCCCACCATCATTTGCTTTTATAGCTATTCTGTGCCATATTGGCCCTCCCCCTTCATCTTTACGCTGTCTAGTATGCTCAAAGTCTGTAGTGAGCACCGTACGCATTGGATTCCTTATGCCTGCCTAGGAGGAATCATTATTAGTACGTAATAGATCGCTACCTTATCGGCTGATTTTCTGCAAAAATATATTGAGCAGATGACAGTGTAAAGAAATACAAGCGTGGCACTGTGTGACCGCATGATGTCAGGATCACGTAATGTAAAGGATAGAGCCACCCCTGCATGGAGTGGAACGTGGGAAAGAGAAATCAGCCTGAGCACGCCAGTTGTAGGGAAGAGAAGCTTTAGCGACATATAAGCAAGCAGCTTTTTTGGGAAAAACATTTTTTGATATAAATGCCCGGTTTTATCAGAAACCATTGAAGATAGCTCAAACTTTAGGATGATAAATATTACCTATATATACAGAGATAGACCTCATGGTTTGAGCACGTATAATCAGACATACATAACAATAGCACCAATTTTTAGAGCAAAGCTTCCATAAAAGTTGGGCTAAACTTTATTTCTCTACTCCGAAGTATGTAGGATTTTGTGTGTGTGTGTGTGTGTGTGTTTTTGTGTGTGTGTGTGTGTGTGTGTGTGTGTGAAGTGGTGCGGAATTCGCAGTACAAAATGACAGAGTTAATGCCATTTCTGAACATATATTTAAAATATAAGGATTGTGCTTATAATGTTATGTACCCAATTATAAATGGCGTTGCAGTTAATAAAACTGCACAACAAACTACAAATGCTATTTTTGGTAATTTTCCCGTTTAGTCTCCCTTTAAAGCTGTGTAAAGCTTAATAATCACTCCTGTGAATATGGATTTGCCATACATCCTGAAAAGCGGGATTTTCCTGAATTTTAGCGCATGCAAAAGAGTTCTCAAATATTCTGAATAATGAAGATCTGTTATGCTTGCATTTCTGTCGCAATGCTAGCGCCGCACTGTAGGCAACTCGCTGTACCATTACTACGATAACCATCGCCAAAGAGTATAATGATCGTAACTACTATATTCTCGTTGGCTAGCCCTCAACACTACTACTTTGTTTTCTTGCCATAAGCTGTTTTTGAGTGTATATGTCACTCTCTCATGTTTTCATAAATCTATAATCAACATAGAGAATCTCTATCTGAATTTTTTACAAGCATTCTAAAAGAGAGGAATCAACAAAATTGTCTGACTCTTACTGTGAAGGATATTTTAAAGATATTTTAAGGTTTTTGATCAAGATGCAAAAAATTGCCATCTATATCACTTGTCACGATTATTTACAAAAGTGGTTGTATTCTTTCACTGATCTCAAGCGTTCCAATTGATTGCCTTGAAGGAAGTAACAACTTAGGGTTAGCATATAGATGACATTGTTAAATACTTATTAAGCATGGTTACAAGGTTTGACATTAGTATTCAACTAATCAGTGTGTTTAATAAATTCTTTGAAAGAAAAACTGAATGGCCCGGTTCTGACAGAAATTTAATGTAAAAACAAGATATGATAAATGGGTGAAACTTTTCAGTTTTTGTAAGAATAGTAAGTAATATCCTGAACCATTAAAGATTGTCCAGTTCTAATTCTGTTTGCTTGTCCAAAATGCATACGTGAAAAGAATTTTCTCCATGATGTATGCAAAATGGACGGATGACAGGAATCGTCCAAAATTTAAATGCATTGGAGTGATTCTATGGTTTAATATAATTTGAAAAGCAGTCATAATTGTAATTTCATAAATATCTGATGCAAAGTAATGTGTTGCTGCGAAATTTCATCTTCAGAAAAACATGACTGGTGTAAGACTAAGAATGATTAATAAAGCAAGAAACCTACTGACACATTCATATATGACATTTGTACCCTTGCACATAAAATATACATTTCAACGTTTCTGTGTGTATTATGTGATCATGTAACAGTTCAGCAATAAATTACAATACTTCGGGATAGAGTTCTGAGTTCTTGTCTCGCTCGTATGGCAAACCTATGTGAATAGATTCATTTACTGAAAGAACGTTACATTTCAAGGAAGTTTGAAATCGTGGTAAAACCTACAACTTTACTTTTACTAGTTAAATTTACAATACAAGCAAGTTCTGTTAGCAGTCTGAATTAAATTAGGCTTGCGAAATGGCAAAGCGTAATACGCAATTATGTGGAAAAATAGTTACTGAAAGCACGTTACATTGCAAATTAGCTTGTGTGCATGACCAAATTACTAAGCGGTGGTAAGACTTTTCTGAATTAATTCACAATGCAAGAATAAAACTATTTTATTCTATCGACTTCCATTATAGGCAACTCCGTGCTCTACAGCAAATTACAAATTCCGAAAAGAAGCTGCCACATGAAAAGGTAATGTACATGGACCTTAAAACGTTAATGTAACGCAATAATAAAGAGAACTAAACACCGACGACTAAAACAAAGATTCAAGGCGATCGGGTAATTAGTCTTCTTCTATTTCCAAGGTTTACTATGCAAACTCAAGCATGTCCATTCACCTCCATATCGTAATCAGGGGCATATCGCATAAAAATACAAACTTGCTGGCTGCCTGACAAGCAACAGAGGCCGAACCTTTCTATTTCGCGTTCCCCACGACAATTCCCACTCTCAAACGACCGATGGTCTACCTCAAAAACCAAAGCATACTGACCGGTGGAAGGAAGACAGCCAATCTAAAATTACAAGAAAATTTCTCGCCAACAAGATGTAAGGAGAATCCAAACTCGTAAGGGACAACGACACTATGACTAAGTGTGTGTGTGTGTGTGTGTGTGTGTGCGCGCCCTCGCACGCGCGGGTGTGTGAGGGAGAGAAAGAGAGACTCTAAAACGAAAAGTCGGTTAAATACCAAATATAGTATTTAAGCTCAACTTCCAAGAATTTGACACAAGGTTTACAAAAAACCCCCACTACAAACTAACTTTTACATGGAATAAATTATTTATTTTATAAAAAATACTTTCGTGTGTTTAACGTATTTAAATAAAATGAAATGTATCTCTACAATTGTGGGCAAATAATCTGTGAAGTTCTGTTCATTCGGAATAACTTTCTCATAGTCGGTAAATCGCAACCTTCTTATTGCTCTGAATTTTCAAATACTTACGCTTTCCTCAGTTGGTAAACCGTTATTCCTTTTTTCTCGTGGTCATGCAAACAGCATGGACCTTCAAAGCCATCATATAGTAACACGCTCTTTAAGAAGCATTCTATCCTACAAAATAGTGAGTAAATATGTATCGAAAGTTTATCTGGGTTAACAGGAATTGGCAGAATAATAAGCTTTTGTGAAAATATTTTGTAGGGAAGAATGAGTAGAAAAGTGGTATGAATGTACCACATAAGATTTTTAGAAAAAGTTTCGCGTGCGTATGTCTGAGCCTCATAGCTCAAAAAATAAAATTGGAGTAAATGCTTATGCTTTTTATGATTACTAAACCGCAAGAGATAGATAAACCTTACTACACAAAAGGTGTAACTCTCGTTAAAAACACGCAAATAATGTGAAATGTATTTTTGTAGCGTTAATCATTTCCGCGACATTTTTATTGTTGCCTTGAATTTTGAAATACTTGCACTTTTTTAAAGTGGTATATCATTATTCGTTTTTTCTCCAGGTCATGTAAACAACATAGAATTTCAAACCATCGCATAGCGATTCGATGTTTAAAATTGTGATCATCGCTTTAACCTACTGTATCCTTCTTATACCATTAAGAACGTGTAAATATTTAATGAAAATTTATCTCAACTAACAATAACCAGACAGAATAATAGGATTGTGTAAGGACAGTTTGTAGAAGAGTATGTAGAGTAAGTAATTCTCTTGCATGATCTTAGGGGTAAGAAAATGATGGTGAAAAATGTCTTGGATATTACAGAAAAAGAAAAGCAATTTATTGAATAGGAATTATATAAATTTTAAAACAATCTGCATTTTCTCTTAGTAGGGCTTTGGGTTTCATCTATAACTCTCCATTATTTAAAATTGATAAAATTCGTTCACTGTGGACAGAGCTACAGCGACTAGTTGCAGAAATTTCAGGATATATGTTTTATTCTTCGTGTCATATCATAATGCAACACCTTAAATTCATTGGAACTTTTTTGAGAAAATAAATAATGAACATTTTCCCATAGTTTATAGGGCGGGTTTGAGTTTGTAAAAGCCTTAATGACATATCCTTGAAAAAAGTGGTTGGACTTTAGTTTCAGATTGATATTAATATGACTTAGGGTTTGAAGTTGTGCTTTCTTTCTCTCTCTTGTCGCATACATACATGGACAACATTTTCTGGACAATCCGCTCTTAGAGTATCCTCCACGGCGATGAATATGGTGTGTTATATGTCCAACAGATGTCACACTATGTCATGCACTAGCTCAACAGATGTCCCTGTATGTCATACGTTTATGCTGCCAACATATGAAAAATTAATGCCGGCAAAGCACCGTGATTGCGGAAACGACCACAGAGCGTAGCCGAGGGATCTTATGCTACCTTAGGCTTATGAATTCATGGAAGTTTAGGTTCGGTTTTTTTATATAAGCTTACGTTTCTTAATTCACAGAAGGTTAGGCTTAGGTTAGTTTGTTTATATAAGCTTAGGTTTCTGATATATATATATATATATATATATATATAAAACCTAGTTTTAAGCTGTTACCAGCGGTTACATCAAAGCACGCTCCGCTTCGCTCGCGTGCGTTCCTAAGCTTAGGTTTCTGATTCACAGGACGTTAGGTTTGGTTTAGTTTTTTTTTTTTATATAAGCTTACGTTTCTGAATTCACGGAAGGTTAGCCTTAGGTTAGGTTTTTTTTATGTAAGCTTGCGTTTACTTCTACCGCTGTTGCAGTAAAGGAACTTCTTTATTTAATGATTTAATGGAAATAACTATTAGTATAACAAACTCACAAAAAGAATACAAAAATTACAATTTTGGTGGATAGTCTTTCTTGCTATGAATGCATAGCGTTTTTTTAGCGGAAAGTAACGAAGAAGAAGAAGAAGAAGAAGAAGAAGTAGTGGTAACAACAGCGCATCGCATTTTTAGCGGATTTCACATTTTCATTTAGGTTGGTAATACCCATGTGATTTATCGGAAAAAGGCTACGTTTGTTGTGTTCCTGACGCGATTTGCCTATATAAGCAAAACACCAAAAAGGGGCCGGTAGGTGGGCACCATATATAGAAGAGATCACATCCTGTTCTGAACTCACTCCTAAGTTAATTTATTGGCTTTCCTTTTGATTTTGTAAGCATTATCAACGGTGCCCGCAGTGTGAAATACCGATATCGAATTTTTGGAAGGAATACTGTCTCTACCATAGAAAAGCGGGACAGAAAGTAAAAATGTGATACCTACCTTGTAAACGACTCAGGAAAAACTTCTAAACACAGTGCTTTGTGATTTGCTTAGTTACCTGTTCCAGACAAGTTTCGCTTTATCTACGAGTATATTACTAACAAAACACACTACTCTGCTAGTGTGTTTTTGTGTAACTGCAGGCGTTCTCTCTCCATGTTACTCGCTCTTTCTTTTTCTTTCTCTAATTTTCATTTCCCACTCTCTCGCTCTCCCCTCCTCTCACTGTGAGTCACAAAATTATATTAACCCAATGTTTTGGAATGCCATAATCATACTGAATTTCGAGATGGTATAAACGGGTGTTAAAGTATAAAAAATGCATTTAGTATTAGACAAACTTGCGCTTGCCATTTCATATGGTAATTAGAAAACCACAATGATGTATATCTGGTCTAGAATCCAAAAAGGAAGAAAAAGAAACAAAGAGACATATTTTCATCTAAAACTAAATTATGTATAAGATATTATTACATGTTGGGGTGAAGGCCAAAAAGGTTACCAGAAATTATTAATTTAGGTCACCCCAACACGCACATGGGGGAGGCGTAACTCGCTAGCAGAAAAACGTCCGGAACCCTTGGTGTTGAAGGGGTTTAATTGTTGTTGCGGTTGCACCACGTTTAGACACCCATACGAACCTGTTTGAGACCACGCACATAATGGATGCTAATTTGCGGGAGATTGATTCTATGAGTTTTCGCCCCACGTACGTACATACTTTCCGGTGGCCTTCGCCCCACATTTAAGAACGAACCTTTTATTGTTAATCTTTATTTATTTATATGCCTCGGCTTCGTCAGTAGTAATTTGTATAGCACGTATCTCTTTGCAGGGCCGGTACGGCTTAAGAATGAAGACTTGCACAAATTATAATTGTATTTAACTTTTTTTATTAATCCTTCACACAATTAATTAACACCTCACTGATGTATGCTACTATAGAGCTGTGAGATTATTGATAATTACACTTTTAACAGTTTAACTTTATATGTTATCCTCACCGCAACAAATTTTGATGTCTCACATACAATCACTAACTCGTACCAAACCGAACTGCTTGAGTACGCTTTCTTGTAGCGTCTACCGTTGAATTTGTACATTTACTCTATTTCAAGACTCTGATTGACCAAACCTACTCCTATAGAATACCTTTATTTAACTATTAGATTTTTTAGTTTTTTGATTGGTTATTTATAAACTGTTTTAAATATTAAGTTATTATTGTTCCAAGAACTATTAGTAGCCTTTTTAAACTTTCTAATTTATTGTTGTTTCAGGGTTACCTTATTGTTAGGAACTTTTGGCTTCTACTTTGTAATTCTGTTTGATACGAAAAGCAGCCTACTTCTATTCTCACGTCTCCTACATTGTTAAACTACGTAATACACTCACATAACATTTTTATACATGTACATAATAAACTAAACATAATACAATGACTGTAATATACACTTTATATATTATAACATACTAATATTGCTTATTATATTTTATATTATATAATTAGACTGATGTAATTTAAGTGTTAAAATATTGACTCAAATTACCCTCTTTTAGAAATATTTAAAAATTACGTTATTTTTGTTTTGTCTTTTAAATTTTTGAATATTTTCTGAAAGACTTCTGCAAGAAAGAAACATAAATTTTTATTACAACATTTGCTATTTCTCACTGGTACTATTTATGTAACACTCACTTGTTTTCACAACACTGAAATAGCAGAGTAATTTATATCTGGTCTGCCGCATATTTTTGACACTATTAAGCTCAAGGATCTGGTGCTCAATGACCTGGGTAAAGTTTGTTTATTTACTAGCACAGCCACTATTAATTATCCTGTTTGCTAAACATATAGCACTTAGTTATGCATATTAACACTGGTTACCCTTTAATTTACAGCCTATTTCTTAAAAATATATTTATATTTCTAACAATTTATATCTTGTACATTATAAATGTAGTTGCTATTCAGCTTTCTTATGTTTTTCTCACTAACAATGGATTTTCTTCTATTACATCTTTTTATCTATACTCCCTTTTGTTATATTTACAATTAGTTACATTTAGTAAAGATATTATAAATAGTACCTTGCATTATTTAAATCATTTTGCGTAGATTATACTGTTGTTATTAAATACTCACTTCTTAATACTTTGTAAGGCTATAATTATTATAAACTTTAGATTTACATTGCTTTCCCCTTTTATGTTCCAGATACTTTATTTTCTTTTTTGTTTCTTCTTGTGCTACAAACTGTTTACTTTTGTATGGCTTCAACATTTGTTTATGGAATCTTCCGATTATTTTATTTGTTTTATTGTTCCTTAGTTCCCTTCCAAATATATTTATTATTTCTTAAGGACCATGATAACTAAGAAACAATCTCCAATAGTCTTTATGAAGTTTATTTGACAACCTTTTATTCTTCACTAGCATTTCATCTCCTACCTTTACTTTCCAAATTCTACTTTTTCTGTCTTCATGTTTTTGTTTTCCTTTCAGGGCCTTTGCTTGTATCTTTGAAAACTTAAAAATTTCCTCTTTTTCTGGCAATTTAACGGATTGGTCTTCGATGTCTTCTGGTACAATACTGTTCAAAGTATTATATAATTTTTTTCATGGTGAAGTTCTGTTTGTTTAAATCCTGTTACTGTATTTACGGATTGATAAAGTCGATTATTAATAATATTTATTTATGAGTACCATCTGCTCTGCTTGTTATGACACACTACACGTAGATCATTTGATTTTTTTTTATTTCTCTCTCTCTCTCTCTCTCTCTCTATTGGATTAGCATTAGGTCTATATATTGATGACAAATACTGTTTAACTCCCAAATCTTTGATTCCATTCATAAATTTAGAACTGGTAAATACCGATGCATAATTGCAAAGTATGTCCTGAAAGATTCCTTCCTCTGGGAAATATGATTTTGTTAATTTCTTTAAACATGTTCTGGTTGCATTCTTGAGTGCATATATTCGTACATGTCTACTGAATACATTATAGCATACAAATAAAAATTTGTACCCAAATGTACTTACAGGCATTGGACCGTGCAAATCTAAACTTAACAACCATCTTGGTTTATCTCTAAGCACCGAGTTCGTTGTACATTCATAAGCCACATTAAATTGTTTTGCAACACGATATGTATTTCCTTACTTTATGTTCTAGTTTAGAAATATATAAATTCTCCAAAATAGTTAGGGTTTTCTTCTCTGTACCTGCATGTATTAATCCTAGATGAAATTGTTCTATCACTTCCAACTCCATACTTGTTGCAATATACGTTTTCCACCTCTTTATCTCCTTTCCATGCTTCTTATATAAGATGCCATTTTAAACAGCGATTGTACTATTCTTTGCCTTTTCTATTTTCGAAGCGTTTTCTTTCAAACTTGCTAGTTTTATGTCTTTTTCTTGCTCTTCTTTAATATTTTTAAATTGATTCATCAATTTTTTCTTCATTGGAATATCTATCGTAAGCACTTAAAATCTCAAATGTTGATGTCTAGAACAGCTTTCAGGAAATTGTTTGTTGTGGTTGATTCTTGATATTAAATCACTGAATGTATTTTGTTTGCCTGGAATATGTATAATTTCTCCATGAAATTCCATTATTCCGAGAATCATTCTAGCTAACTTGCCACTATATAACCTACATTTCTGAATGAAAGTCAAACTAATATGATCTGTATATATTTTCACTTTCTTCTGAAATATACATGTCCTAAATTTAAGTAATGAAAAATAAAGTGCTCCTCTAGTACCATCTTTATTATTATCTTTTCATGGTCAGACAGTATTGTGTTTGCTATTAGTGAAATTGTATGGATTTTCCAGTCCTATATCTCTGTTGCATAACTATTTTCTACCTGCTCCAACATATTTTCTTCTACCATCGGTTTCTCTGTATAAGGGTTCCCTTCGGTAAGGTCAATTTTCTTTTCATCGAAGTTAAGAGTCAATAACATTTCATTATTTTCCCTATTTGGTTTGACATTTACAATTTATATGAAGCATTCTTCTTCATATACTGCATTTCCTTGTTTAATTCTTTGCACTCTACATACTTTATCTTTTATAAAAGGCACTTAAATATTATTTTCTTCTTTATTTAATATAAGTATGTCCTTAAATTCAACTATCGCAGAGAACTCTATTAATACATCACATCAAATTATAACTTCTCATATTAAGTTTGGAACTATTAAAAACCTGATCTCTAATGTAATATCTGCTATTTGTATAGATATCAATGCTTGAGATTTAATAGTTTGGGTCATTGTACCTATTGCTACCCTACATACAACGTTATTTATTGGCTCTGACATTAGTTTTATTGCTTCATTTAACAGCTGTTCATAAAATTTCTTTGAGCAGATAGAGCTTGATGATCCTGAATTTGCGATAAAAGTTTGAATATACGGTGATTCATATTTGGTTTTCACAATTCCCAGTGTTTGTATTAATACGGTAACAATTAAAGTGTAGATATTTTATTTTTGCCACTTAAAGCAAAAGGCACTGTATTAGCAGAATATACGTCAGGCAATACGTAATTTAGTTTTCCTGGTGAGTATTTTCAGTACTTACAGGATTGCCATTGTGTACCGCAGTTACTGTTCTCATTTTCATTAAAATTTGTGTATAAGCCATGCCCCCTAGCTCTTGTTCTCCCATTATAATTTCTATGTCCTCCGCGTATATATTCTTCTATATTTGTGTTCTTTGTGTGACTATCTGTTGTGGTAGTTTCCCCTGTTTTGCATACTTCCTCTATGCTGAAATCAATTATTACCTCAGCGACAGTGACGCCTGAGTTTTTAGCGTTGGTTTAACAGTCAGTAAGTAAGATTCGTGTAGGAAAGACGTGCGACTGCTAAAGCACGATGTCCTCGTCGGTAGACAATGGGAAAAGAATGTAAGTAATGTAACCAATTCTTATCTCATTAAACCCCTAGCCATCCACTCTTTTGGAGTCTTAATTTGGTAGTGTAGTGTCCTTCCTCTCCTTTAAAGCCAGGTATTATGTTGGGATAGCCATTATTTTCTGTACTTTCGTTAGCTGCGTCCCTCGTCGTAGCCTCGCCATGTGAAGTTCTTGTTTAATTTGCCCGTATCTCTTGCAAGCGAATAGCTCCCATCTGTTCTTGTGAAGTAAGTTAAAGAGAGGCTACGACAATATCTACTATATTGTGAATAACTTAGGCTTGCCCTAATCTTATGTTGCACAGTGGTATTCCAGAACTTATTATAAATGAAACTCTAAATGTCTCAAAATTCATTTCACTATCTGCTAGCATATGTAACGATTCTAACGATAACGATTTGTTATCCAAGCATTTTCTAATAAGTATCATTTTTAATGCCTCAGGCACATTATTCAATTTAAAATATTCTACTAGATCATGAATAAATTGTACTGGACTTGAAGAAGCATTAAAATAATGTAAGGGTAATTCATTGAGCACAGAATGTTAGTTTGATATCTGATTTGTTGCATGCGCATGTGTCTCATCATTATTGTTTTGTGTTTGAGAAGCTGATGCTATGGAGAATGCAGTAGCGTCTCTTGTATTATTAATTGACAAAGATGATACACTTCTTTCAGCACTTGAATTGTTATCATGCACTTGATTAGCATTTACAGAACTAGTTACATTTGCATTTAATTTTGGTACACTGGTACTTAAAGTTTCAAAACTATCTCTAAGTTTATATATTTCTTTGCTACTCTCCTGTAATTTATCATTAATTTTGTCTATCATTGACATTACTTGTCCTTGCCCTGTGTGTGCTTCTTTAATTGCATGTACATTTGTTTTAGCCATTTCATGCATTTTTTTTATTTCCCCCTTAAATATATTTGTATTTGCACAAGATCTGCATTTGTATTTTCCACCATTGTTTTTAATTCTTCACCCTGTTTATCTAACTTATTACAAATACCCTGTTTAGTATTAGTAAGTTTCAGTTCCATTTCAGTTATATTTTTGTCAATGTGACTTGACAATTTCTGTTCTAGCTGATTGCAACCATTATTTAATTTCAAATATATATCACTCTGAAGTGCTTTAGAAGATTGTTCTATTTTGGTTTCTAAACCTCCTACTTTCAGCTTTACTTTCTTCCATACAATTTTCTATTTGCTTAGCTAGATCATTTTTGATGCTAAATAATTTATTATTAGTTTCATGACTAGTTTCATGTAGTTTGTTTCAGTTATTTCTCAGCTCTGTACTGGTTTAATTTAATTTATTACTTACCCTATTCTCAGCTGTGTACTAGTTTCATTAGGTGATTATTAGTTTCAATTAGCTTATTAATTAATTCTACTCTCATTTCAGATATTGCTTTTAAAATGCACATAAAATGTTATTGTGAGGAGTTTTCTTGCCCTTGTTGGCTAGATGTGCGAGGGATAGTGTTTCTTTAATTTGTTGTTCCCTGCACTAACATATTTAAAGATGATTGACCTTGCGTACTACTGCTATCTCTTTCTATACCTAACTGTGAATTTTCAATGTCTGTTCTTATACATTTAACCTATTTGTTTCCTCTAGCTCTCACTTTAAATTTACATTATAATCAGTAATGGTTGATCTATCTTCTCCTACTTTCAAATTTCCATTGTTTTCTGTTTCCATTTTATTTTGAATATTTTTTATTGTTATATTTGGTTTGGAATTGCTAATTTTAATAACAACATATTTGTAACTATCTTGAAAATTATATATATATAGTATTGGAATTTTCTGACCTTTTCTTTGGCTGTGTTAGTAAACTTTCATACTCTGGTGTTCCCTCGTAGATTCTAGTTGAATTGTTGACTGCGTGCCCCGTATTCCTGAAAGAATGGTCTTTGCTGTCCTTGGGTGACGTTGTTATACGATGATTCTGAAGTTCTTGTAGTGAAGTCTTGTAGTTTCGTCGATTCTGGTGATTTTGCGATGTTCGTTTATTCTTTTCTTCTTTTCACCTGTTCTCGCCCCACGTTTGGCGTAAAATTTGAAGGAGTTTAATTGCTGTTGCGGTTGCACCACGTTTAAGCACCCATATGAAGCTGTTTTAGCCCACGCACGTAATGGATGCCAATTTGCGGGAGATTATTTCTAGGAGTGTTTGCCCCACGGACGGTACAAACTTTCCGGTGGCCTTCGCCCCACGTTTAAGAACCAACTTTTTATTTTTAATATTTATTTATTTATATGCATCGGCTTCGTCAGTAGTAATTTGTATAGCACGTATCTCTTTGCAGTGCGGGTACGGCTAAAGCATGGAGGCTTACATAAATTGTAATTGTATTGTAATTTTTTTATTAATCCTTCACTGGATTAAATTACACTTCACTGATATATGCTACCATAGAGCTGCGAGATTATTGATAATTACACTTTTAACAGTTTAACTTTATATATTACCCTTACCGCAACAAATTTTGATGTCTCACATACAATCACTGACTCGTACCAAACCGAACTGCTTGAGTACGCTTTCTTGTAGCGTCTACCGTTGAATTTGTACATTTTCTCTATTTCAAGTCTCTGATTGACTAAGCCTACACCTGTAGAATACCTTTAATTAACTTTTAGATTTTCCTTTTTTTTGGATTGGTTGTTTATAAACTGTTTTAAATATTACATTATTATTGTTCCAAAAACTATTACTAGCCTTTTTAAACTTTCTAATTTATTGTAGTTTCAGAGTTACCTTATTGTTAGGAACTTTTGGCTTCTACTTTGTAATTCTGTTTGATACGAAAAAGCAGCCTACTGCTATTCTCACGTCTCCTACATTGTTATACTACGTAATACATTCATATAACATTTTATACATGTACATAATAAAATAAATATAATACAATGACTGTAATATACACTTTATACATTATAACATACACATATTGCTTTAAGGCGGACTGTTATAGTTTTATATTTTATAATTAGACTAATATCATTTAAGTGTTAAAAATACTGCCTCAGTTTGTAGATTTAAGGGGAAGCCGTGGATTTTATATCACACTGCAGGATTACTTAACACACATTACCCTTATATACCTAAGATTTATTCACAAACGTTTGGCGACTCTACATGATGAACAAAGGGAACAGGATAAAGGCATATGCCACAACACGTAGACCGGACACACACGCGACTGGCCCCAACGACCGCTTCCACTCAAATGATGCTACGTTACTCCCACCAAACGTGTCTGGCCAAAACCAGAAAGGGTTGACGTCATACCAGACAATTTCAAACAAATCCTTTCCTTTGGCGTGGTCCGCTCTGAAAGGAAAGACCGTTAAGCCGAAATATATCTAAAGATACACAATAAAGCTACGTTTGGTAGCAGGAATACAGCACAACTGTCCGTCTGGTACTGACAATAAAATTAATGCGCCACGATATTTCGATTTTCACGTTTTTGTGGTCCAGGAATGAAAAACAAGTGTGTGAGTGTCTGCTTGTCTCTGAACAGCACATAACTCGTAAATGAAAACGCTGTTAGATGTCATATTTTATTCTTGAACCAGACAAATCTTTTTG
The DNA here is from genome assembly GCA_030765065.1 of Deroplatys truncata. Lineage (NCBI taxonomy): Eukaryota > Metazoa > Arthropoda > Insecta > Mantodea > Mantidae > Deroplatys > Deroplatys truncata. The sequence continues at coordinate 176,133,028 of CM060981.1, forward strand.
AACGCTAAGCAAGGTGTTCATGAAAATTCTTCCATACCAAATTATTCTTTATACCGAAAACTTGCATGAACGCTTTGTTTTATCAAAGGAAGCTCCAAGAATTTATGTTAAATATCATATTACAATAATAAAATGACACATTAAATGTATATCTTGCACTTTCACTGCCTATCAATTCCTCTTCATTTTTCTTAAATTTTATACCATTATATATCTTGAGAAACTATAGGGTATGTATGAAATGTTGCTTCGGAAAACTCTAGAGCTTGTTTATATATACAATATGTGACAAAGAAGTAATTTCAGAAGTAATTTTTACAAACAAATTTCAGATATTCGATGACGAGTATTGTTTATAAATTACAATAATTAGAAGTGTTCTTTATACCTACCAATTGCATTTACTAATCACTTCAATAATTATTTTATCAAATAAATTGCAAGTATTCAAGAATAAGTGTTGTGCAGCAATTATAGAGCTTACCCAAAAATGTGTTCTTTGCACTTACTAATTACATTTATAAATACCTTCCAAAAATTATTTTTTAGAGAACTTGTAAATATTGAAGGATAGGTGCTGTAAGCTATTTTCCCATGCTAATTATTAGAAATTACCAAACTTATAAATGCTCTCTGTAATTTACTGATAACATTTCAATAATTATTTTGACTAAAGGACTTTAAAAAACTCAAGGATAACCGTTGTGCAGCTTCGTTGCCATGGAGAGATTACTATTCTTCTTGCGTTTGTTTATTACATTTTGATAATTATTTGGTTAAGGAACTTGGTATGATTGAAGGATTGGGCAGCTATTAGACCATGCTAATTAACCGAAATTATAAGGCATTCATTGGAGTATTTTGGATCTACTGATTGCACGATTAATTCGTGGTGAAAAGGAACATTAAGTATTCAAGACTAGGGGTTGGGCAGTTGGTAGCCCCAGCTAACTGACACGGCTTGAGTTAATTTGCTTCCACCTTCGGGCTGTACTTGGCTATACTTCGATTTTTGTAAGTGTTGAGAACAAGTGAATATTTACAAGGATTCCTGTTTAGCTAAAGCACAAGCTAATTGTCACATAATACAGTTTTACTGCAGTGTTTGTTAAGGGTTTTGCTAACCTTAACTTTTAGCTGAGTAGTTAGTAATTTTTAACATATTCTATTGGTTGAGTTTACTTCTTGTGCTATTATTTGTATTTTAGGTTGGCAGGAGAAGAGGTCTTAGTTGAATACATGGGGACTTTTACATTATTGATATACCTATACATATACTGCTGTTTGAAAAAATCGGCATCATTGTATGCACATGCATAGGAGTTAATAAATAATTGATTTATGAATTATATAGTATCCTCCCCATCCCAGTCACGTTGGACTTCGGTAGAGCGCTCTGCTGAGGGTTGATACTTCAATTACATTAGAAATCGCTTCAGCCATTTATTTGTGTTTTTTTTTCTTCGGTATAAAATAGCAGAGAATACCATTATTATGCCCATTACGAACATGCTATTGGGTCTTGGTATATTTTCTACAACATGAAACATAGGTAACTTCACTTGTCCTCTCAATGTCTTATGTTACACGCATAACTGCAACGCCAAACAATAATTCCCTGTTAGAATATAACATTGTCCTTGACTTTGAGTAATATTACCGCAAAATATGCTTGATTTATATTACTCCAAGCTCCACATCTCTATATGCTCAAGAATGAACTGCCCACGATAATAATTAAAATGTATATCGGTGATTTTAAAGGATTTTTAAGTTTTGAACATTTATACATTTTTAAGGACACAGTAACCTACCTTGTGTTTCACATCCAGAGATATCAGGATTGTTTGAATACGTGGAAGGTTTCCTTTGTTCTGATGTGACATTACACCGCGTAATGGCAGACTCGACCAACCACAGCTCCAGTGCGTGTAGGGAGTTCCGTTTTCCAAAGTCATTGATAATTTATCTTGGATATCACGCAACGCAGTTATAGGTGGTTAAGTACCATTATTCGTCCTTTACTTCCAGGAAAGTTACAGTGACTACCTGCACGTCACTCCCCTTAATAAGGAGTAAATACCTAGGAGGTGCCAAAAGTCCCGCTTCAGCCACCTAAAACTTCAGCGACACACATTGTGTATAGATCGTTTATAATGATATGCGATGCAATTTAGAGCATGCACCACCGTTTGATTCTCTTTATTGCTAAAATATCTTGCTTGTTAAGTTTAAGTCTATAAGGGAAAAACTTATTGACTTATTATTCATAACCTCATTATCGCTGTTGAATTGATTTCCAGATTTTTCGGTTGCTTATTTAACCCTAGATTGCTTACAAGTAATTGCCACAACACCGCAATGAAGGTTTAGTTAGTGATGTATCGGTACACCTGCCTTATGCTTCCGTATATTTTCAGTAATTGGGTAGATATTGTTGCAGCAGTCGTGTTTGTCAATTCTCACTTCACTATAATTATTATTGAAGATAAAGTTTATTATGAGTATGGGTTCTGTACTCCCCTATATGCTTGTGAATTTTGTCATAAGTAAATAATCTTAATTTATTTTGATTTATATTCTTATAGCCATGACTTCACAGGCTATTCCCAGAAAATTCAGGATAAGCCCTCTGAATCTTCTCCCCCCCCCAAAAAAATAGAAACATCTGTGTTTATGTGTGTCTGGACAACATAGCCCTAAAGCGAACTGTCGGCTAAACACCAAACTTGGTATTTAAGTTCAGTAGCCACTGAAGATGTAACGCATGGATTTGAGGAAAATCTGTCCAACCCAAACTAACCTTTACTTTGCACAATTTTTAAAATTAAGGATATGAACATTTAAACTGCGTATTACGAAAGTCTGATTGAAACTTTTAGTTTCTGGGAGCAGACATTTGATCACGCTATTCTCAAATTATTAAATTTTTATTGTAAACGTATTAAAGCGTTTCTCAAACACTAAGTATGTAAATTATGTACTTCAGTTCCAACGATGCATGGATAAATTGCTTTCACGGTTCTAATTATAGGGCATTGGCCGCAGACTAATTTATCGTTAAACCAATAACAATCCGAATATTTTACAAGAGTATTGATCAATGTTATGGTTTTATCTTCAGTTAGATATTAGATAGGTATCTATTTTATATAGACCCAGACATTAGATATCTCCAGTTATATTTTCACAGGTATTTTAGTTTAGTTTTAGTTTCATATCTGCAAAATAAAAGGAAAGATATATAATAATTTTGATTCAGAAAATAATTGAAAATAATTATCGATAACACGCCCCGATATAGGCAACCAGGTATCAGTGTGATAGTATAGCACATTTTATTTATTTATTTGATTTGTAGTTAGACATGGAAGTGGAGGGTAAATGAGGAGGAACTTCGAAATGCCAAGCTGATGTATGTGAACACAAACATGTAATATTGTTAGTGAATTCTTACGTCAAAGTTCTTGTTATTTATGGATAATAAAACAGTGCTGTAACAGAGGTTTGTTAAATAAAACATTCAAATTAACCTAATAATACTTAGTAAATCATAATGGGATTCCCTTTCCTAACCCTTAAAAATGTCAAAAGACTGGACAAAGTTAAAACAACATATCTTAGAAGGCTCTCTGCATCGCCAAGTTCTTCCTATTAAGGAAACTCTACATGCTAACCAAGACGGAAACCTTTATAGAATATCTCATTAGAACCCACAACCTGCAGAATAGGCATACAAGTGACCGACTCCTCACAGAAAGAGCGGAAAAAGCAACGGAAGTGTACCCCGTTTCTTGAAATGTTATACTTTACTCAGATTCTTTACGAATGTTAGGCATTAGGGTGAAGGCGATTACCTCCTATTGAATTAACTCATAAGGGGGCCGAGGGAGACAGGTACCCAAACGATTCAACTGAACTACGATAGCAGTCACTTAAAGATTGTCGCAAACATGTAAGAGATATACTATACAGACACCATCAGTGCCTGTGGCTGGATATAAACAAACGCAAAGTCTTCGTTTTGGTGCAGGGGCTGGATTATTCGGAACGGAGTATTTGCTTCTTTTTAGTGATGTACTGTTTGAATTCTCTTCTTAGATGCCTGAATGAATGCCGGCAGGAATGAGTTCTGGACTGAGCTGAAGCAGTTGCATTCGATGTCCTTTAAATGGTGTCTATTTTTTAAAGTAATGCTAAATAACTATGGTGCATGAATGACCTATTTAGTTGCTTTATGACCGCTCAAATAGTCTGTATTTGCTATTTTACTGTATACACTCGAAATACAATTAAGAGTAACTACCTCGTCTGAAAATATTAAAGTTGTGATTTCTAACTAAGATTCCAACGTATATTTATTGTACGGATGTTAGGTGTTTACATATTTTATTATGTGAAGATTTGCGAATGAGAGAAAGAGATTGATGCATAACTTATACTTCATCAAATATTGAGTTGCTAATGTATGGTGGAGGTTTCTAAAAATTTAGTTTTATACAGAACTCGTAGGTATATTGCAAATTAAGTTAATTCTACAAAACTTATTAAAGGGGTTTAAGAGCTAAATCGTTACGCTTGATAATAGATGAAGGAAAACAATCTGTAAAACTGTATTAAATATTGACAGTGCTTTTAGATTATACTTTTATTTTACGATGCACTGTTATAGTTTAGTACTTCTGTACCTAGCTAAAACACAATCAGTATAGTATTTGACAGTGGTTTAATATCAGTGTAGCCTGTTTCTCATTGGTCAGTTGTGTATCATTATACTGTTTTATTGACTGAAATGGTACTGTCAGATAATAGAGCACTATTGAGCTATACAAATAACAGGGAACAACAAAATGGCCAAGGCACGAAAAGATGTAAACGAGCCGTATCTCAATATCTGCATGAAAGTTCACCTTCTAACTTGGAAAATTACTGTAAAATGGCTAGCTTGGCATAAAGGTTATGTAATTTCTCTTCACTGGAACTAATATCAGATGCTGGGGTAAATACGGTTTATGCACCAATTTTGCGATTGCTGATCGCAGACATGTGTAGAATAATCAGAAATACATACAGTCTAGAAAACATTATCTTCCTGTATATTCATGTGTGTTTATAGAAGTATGGATGTCAGTAAGTATTAATTTCTTTCCTGTTTCACAACAACATATGGGATTTTAAAATATCCTAAAACTAATAAAGTAAAGCTACTAATATTTCCAGTGCACACTTTGTTGCAAAAATTTGGCCCATGAGTATTTCAATCCATTCCAGGCGTCACCATACTACCCTACCTTCTGCATTATTATGGTCATTTGATTGACTAATTGCTTGGTTGAGTAGATAGTAACACTGACAAGATGTTGCCTATGTTCGTGCTATCTGTGCACTTTTAAATTAATAATAACAATAATAATAATAAACATTACTATAAATTACCATTATGAATATTATTATATGTTGTATTATTAATGGTGTTGAGCCAAAGTAAGCGTTGAAATTAAAAAAATTCATAGAAACAGGAGCCTGTTTCTTAATAATTTTTCAGCAACGATATTCGATTTTTTTAAGTATATCTCACCGTTCAGTAGAATTTGCACGCTACATCCTTATTCGATGGCTTCGTTTCAATGTCTACTTCAGAGGGAATGTTTGCAATAAATATTGCGACTGTGGACATTTTAACATGGCAGTTAACTAATTCCACATCCACCCTTCCTTCTACAAAGTCATTTGACTGATAATTTAAAGTTCAGCTGGTCTGTTTACACCATTAGAGTAGCGTGGCTTAAGAGGGGCTATTTCTGACCCGTCCTTTGTTTTGCAACGAACATAAACTTCGCTCTTTGCTTTATTTTTGTTAATTGGAATTTGTTTCAAGTCAGTTATTAAAGAGAAGTGATAAGGGCTGGGTGGAATCTCAGTTAAGTGAATGTGTAAACCTTGCGGAAGAAAAGCAATAGTGTGATCTAGTGGAGTGGGCAAAAGCTTTGCACCGAAGTATACAAAAAATCGAATGGAAGACAGTAGAAAATATATCTTATTATTGAAAAACAAACGTATAATAAATTTTAAAAAAAATCACAAAGACAGTAGTTTAGTTTGCATGGTAGTTTAACTGCATGGATAAATATAATAGTGTTGAAAACAGCTGTAGAGTCATTCAGTTCTTCCTTTTGGCCAGGAGGAACCTTATATTTTAGTCTTTAAGGTTCTAAATGTTTGTAATCAAATATATTTTTTGTTGTAATGATTACTCAAACTGGCTTGACTTTTAGTTAAATGTTCTTGTGTCAGTTTGAAATGATCAGTTCGTAACCTGGTATAAATTATCTGGGCCTTTCTATTCTTTAGGTAGATTTGATTGCTGCTGAATACTGAGTTCCTGTTTTTCGAAAATTTATTGGGGCAGTTTGTCATCCATTCAGTATTCCACAATTTATTGTTTAAACTAATTGTGTATGAGAAATGGACTTTGCATTGTGACCGGTGAGTGTTGTTGCTTCCTTGGCTACTTTATCTACTTCTTCATTACCAGCAATTACAATAGGGATGGTATTCACATAATAAGCTCTTTGTTGACAGAGTTTCATTGTACGGCTGCTTAATTTCTTCAATTATTTTTTCTCTGTTTTCCTGACTTAGGATGATTTCAACTACAACACAACACAATACAATTACGCGTTAATCTGTACAAATTAGAAGTTTTAATTATTTCAAACGATTTTCTAATTGCAAAGGCCTCACTAAAGGAGATCGAGCATATGTCATTTATGTCATCATTGTACACAATTGCACATCCTGAACCACTTGACGGATGGGATCCATCCGTGTATAACTTAATTAACTCTTTAAATTTATCAAATGATTCACTGAAGAGACCTTTATAAATGCAAACAGTACTTTCACTTTTATGATTAGCCATTAGATTACATATTATTACGAGCATAAATGTAACCATTTGAATATTATCGTTTAGGCCTATTCGCCTGTTCCGATCTCAAATTATCTTTCCATCTCGTCTGTGGACGTCATCGAGTTTTTTCTTGATGGTCTATATTTTAGTAGCTTTTAGGGATCGGGTCGTCTTCCATCGTACATGCCGAAGTAATTTATTTTATGTTCTTTTATTCTTTCATTCAAATTGTATACAAGTAGTTAGTTCTTTTCTGATTTATTTGTTTCTGTTATAGCCCACAACGTTCTTAGAAATCTCATCTCCGCAACTTCTCTCTGCCTGCTTCTTTTATTGTTAGCGTCCAACATTCACTCCATTTGAACAATACTAATAAGTATAGTATAATAGTAGTAATAATACTAATTACCAAAAGGAGTGTCCTAACACAAAGTTGAATTTTTTTATCAAATGTAAGAATGGCTGCAGACTTCAAGAAAACTAGTAATACCTGGTTACTGTTATCTCCATTACTGTTTCATGTGTCTTATTTATTTATTTCGTTGAAAAAATGAAACAAAGTACTTGTTAAACCATTGCCTACTGAATTTACCAACACCACTATGTTATGAAATGCTTTTTATGTACAATTCCAGTTAAAATAATTTCTATATTTATATGTGAAATTGTTAAATAAAATATTGTCTGTCTCATTTAGATATAAGCAAAGATACAAATTCTTTTTGGGGATTAATATAGTTTAATTATTCACTTAGCAACGGCCATTTCGCCTTTCGTGCTTATTGTGAAACTGTAAATGGGAGGTATATTTTAATGAGGTATCTTGCAACTGTTTTAGGGGCAGAGTCGTGAAAACTACCTTTTGATCACGGAGGCAGAAATGTGTGGTTTATATTTTCTAGCTCACAGTGAATAAATAGCATCACTAGTATCAGAAATGTTCAGCATTAGCTTTGATGTAGTTCAGTGACAATAGAAATTCACATTATAACTTAATTTTTAATACATATGATCCGATGTGTTACCTTCACACGACTATCTCTACCTATTATCATTTATTTGTATAGGCTTTTACAAACTATTCTTACGAAAGCTTATTTTGCTATCTAGTTCAAGTTATTCCAGATAAACATTTGCAGAAATAGCTTCTTTATATATTTCTTTGACATGCAATGATGAGGAAGCCGAATCAAGTCAGATGTTTAATAACTACGTCATTATATGCTGGCCTAGAAATTCCGTACTCTTTCCCAGACATGACGAGAAACAATTGTGTAGCTACAGCACTTTGTCGTAAAGCATTGAAAAGTTCAAACCAATAACAATGCATATCTGCTAAATATGTGATGCTACTAAAAGTTTATTTGAAATAAACTGTGTGTTTTAAAGATGATTTCTTGTGTAGTACGTTTTTGTTAATAGATAACCAGTTATACAATATTATACAAAACTCCTTCCGAATGTAGATAGCATTACATATCATTTCTAGAAAATTCAAGGTATACATTGTATTTGCAATATAAATACCTTAAACATTTAGTAGGCTTATCAAAATTGTTAAACATTTTTAAGAAAATCTGGAATATTTAATAACCTTACATGTAAGATGTAGTTTGCCGGATTTTCTTAAAGATTTTCGTTCGCATCCTTGGAAGCGTTGGAACTTAAATAAAATGGGTTTATCGCAAATTTCGTTTTTGGGCTATGTTCACATACACACACATAGCTGCACCCGCCAATATATTTCTAAAAATGCATATTTTGGATTCATGAACTATAAACATGTATTTCGGTGGAATGTCGATATCCAATTTTAGGACGAAATGCGATATCTCCTGTACCTACTAGGCATGTAATAGAGAAACTAAAAGGTAAAGCTTTATTTTGATTGCTATAATAGGGTTTAGAATAAATAAGGGAGTACAAAATTGTTTCTATAAACGATGATATTACTGCATTAATTTAGTTTCTTTTACACTGATATATGTGCACAATTTAATGGTATACCTGCAAAAATATATTTATATCTCTGCTTCATTATATAGACATAAACAAGTTTTGGTATTTGAAGTAATATTTACAAGTAATATTTATTACATTTATATACAAATAACTATATACCTTTCATAATTCATTTTTTCACTTCTATATATTTGTGAAGATTCTAACTGTGGAAGCATTTAATACTGTCATGATGTGATCGTCATTTATAGCATGGTTGGCAGGAAGTGAAAATGTCAATTAATTGACTAGGATATCTGACAACTTTCACTACTTTCTATCCAAAATAATTCAAACGCATAGAATTATTGCTTCTATCTTTCTTCAGCAATAAATGTTAGAACACGCAGTAACGTAGAACCCTATTTGTATAGATCTTTGTTTTATACGGATCGATTTAAAAGCGTTTTATTACTTACTAATTTTAATTATTTGTTGTTTGAAAAATTCATCTCAAAGTGAATTTTTTTCTTTGTGAGAGGTTTTATTTTAAAAATTGATGGGGTGAAAATTGAGATGAGTATTGGAATAACTTTATCAGCTGATTTCTTAATGGTCAATAACTATAGGGAGTGACCGTAACTCAAGCTGCACCTTGTCTTACAAGTGGACAATACCTCCACCACTGTGAATCACGACACGCTTCCTCTTTTACTGTTTTTCACCTCCATTAGTGATGTTGATTATTGTATAGTAAACTGCCAGGTATCAAGTTTTTGATGGCTTGTGCAATAAAATGGCATCGAAGAGGAACATGAATGAGAATTTGGATGCACTTCAGCACTTCCAAAGTAAAATTGTTCAAACACTTGCTGTTAAATTGGAAGGATTTAGTTGTCTCATTGGAAGAAAAACTGAAAAGATTTCGAAGACATTTGTTTCAAAATTCTGACGAAACATAATAAACGGACGTGGTAAAGTTATTGACTTGTTTCTACCACGTTTAAACTTGCGCATGTGTTCATATTTATTGTATTATGTTATACCTACTTGAAGTTTAAGGTTATCTGAGTTTTCGTTAATCTGGATGACATCGTCCCTGCTAGTCTGGATAAACTAGGTTATAATTATTTTAAGCGGGATACATTTACATCCTAAAATCAATTTCTGTGTCAGGTTTTCAACCGTACTTAAATAATTCTCAGAAAACATTTCTGTTTCGCGAGGCAAGTCGATTACACGAAGAGAGTGCTGTATGTTATAATGCTTTTGTTTGTATCTTTCTTTTTATTCTTTTGCCTTCTCTGGATGCTGTCTTACTACGCTATCAAAACCGAACGGTGTCGTACTGGAATAATCAATCTATCGCCAAAGGTCTGCTCAAGAAATGTTTGGAATTTTACGAACAAAGCAAAAGGAAATGGGGAAAAGAGAACGCTTGAGACGTGATGCTTATGGAATATATCTATTAGCTTCACAGGAATCCAGGGAGGGCATTAGTCTGCAAACGAACAATTGTATTTTTAGTATTTCGTCGACACTTGTAATGAAAATATTTGCGCACACACAAAGAACAACCAATGTTTTTAAAAACAATTCCATTACTTAGGTACCTTTTCATTAAGAAAAGTTAAATTTCTTAAAATTGAGAATCCCAAAGTGGTAATTTTTATTCCATTTTCTTTGTTAGGTTTGTAAAAGTTGCTTTCATTTGGCTGCTTTTATTAGTTGAAAATGAACAACACAATTTTTATTATGTTAATATATTTTGGCTTGGATGGCACAGCTAGTTCAGCGCTAGCTTTGTTACCAAATGCTGCGGCTTCTATTCTGCGTAGTAAGATGGGGTTTAATGTGTTTCATCCGTGTAACCTTATGTCAATACATTTTCTTGTATTATAAACTCTTGTAGAATCATGGCATTTAGGAGTGTAATATAGCCAAAGAAAAACATGCATTATTGCTATTAGAGGAAGACCAGTTGCATCTCTGTTAATGCAAGCAATAGGTGAGTGTAGGGAGTACCTACTGCGTTACATTTTTTTGCTTCAGTCTTATATCAATTCAGGACTTATGTCCCTTTATTCTAAATAAAATCCAATCATTTTCTGTCAGAGTGCGTGCACAACCTATTAAAAACCTCAAGAGTTTACTTGCACTTGCATGAAGAACCGGCTTGCTTCTAAAGCTTGAATCATACCTAGAGGTGTATATTTCTGCGATTTTTACCACCGATACGTTCCTGCTCCGGCAGGTAGGTTTTCCCGCGGGCCAACCTAGACATAATGGGCCAGTTTTTCTCAATTCTGTCCAGGCAAAGAACAACTTGTCTTAAACTTCCGGCAAAACCGAGCGAGATGGCGCTGCCTAACGCGCGAGGGAGGTCCCGGGATCGATTCTCGTTACCGATTTTTTTCGGGTGTTTCCCGGTCGTAAGGTGAATGCTGGAGTAGATTCTTCAAGCCCCTGAATTTTCGTTCCATTTACCATTTAATTCATCCTTCATCCTGAAGCTGAAATTATAAAGTCAATAATTATCATAATAATCTGGGAAGAATAGCAAAATAAAATAAATAGTAAAATATTTAAAATCAGTAATGTATTAAAAGGAGAAGCATTGGGAAAATTGTTGACTGTTAAAAGCAACAGAAAGGCCAGACAGGCACAGTTTAGCTAATTAGGGACCAGCCACAGGTATAAAGGGTAAATACCATTGAAGCAAGTATTTCCTGGAAACAATGGGCACAGTTGCACTGGCCGGGATGTGAAGGTCATTAGAAGCTTCATGACGCTAAGTTTGAGGGGAGTTTTGAGGGGAGAGAGGGGAAGTTAGGAGTTTTTCCTCTTTGTAGCGCGGTGGTGAAATTCATTCTGTCCTGAGCGATCGGTGAGAGCGGGACGACATTCTCGTCGAGTTGTGAACATTGGCGGTGAACATGCAAGAGGGTAGAACGTTCAGCTGTATTTAATAATCTTCGGTCTTGGTAAAGACACAGTAACACCGTATGCATTTAAACGTGATCGGCAAGCCTTAAGTTTTATTTTAAATGGTGAAAATAAAAGTGTTCCAAGAAAGCATTCGTGTTTCTCTGTACGCATCCACGCATACCCAGAGATGAAGGTTTCATGCTTAAGCAGCCGTGGCGAAAGAAGAACCAAAACGTAGGGGAGAAAGAATACCTGCGTCAATCCCATTAGGTCTATTTCAGAATTGGAAGTATCGGCAATGGTGTCCAGGTGCGGCGTCCCTCAGCCTCCAGTTGGCTGCCGGGGGTAAACGGAGCGCCCTTTCCGAGCAGTATGTTGGACCCTCTGTGTGGGGCGGGGGTCCCTGGTATGCCTGCCCGACTGTAGGTGAGACTCAATCTGGAAACTGTAAGGACCCTGCCATTGCTGTGCAGTTACTACTGTTCCGGCTGCCCGGTATCTCCTTCACCCTCCCGGGGCGCCCCCTTTTAGGGATTAGGGTATCCTAACTGGAGCAGTGCCGAATCCCCTCCGGAAACAGTGACGGTTTAAAGAGCGAAGTAGGTTTGGGATACCATTTTCCCTACTTTTGACTTCTGCCATAGGTAAAAAGGCTAAGCGTTAAGATGCATGGCCTTATTTTACGATATTCTAATGGTTAATACTATAAGACTATAAGATTTAAGGTTTTTCCATAATTATATACCCCAAATAACTAATGAAATAATAAAAGATCAACACTTTGTAACTATTCGGAAAGTGATCATTGGGATTATTTCATCAAGTACGCTGAACAACCCTTATCGACTTTTTAAAATAATTTGTATTTGCAAATCTTTTCATTTTTGCAAGTTGATTATGTTTTTAAAAGTACTGTGATTGTCATAATCATCATTATTTTTAGTAACAGTATTATTTCCTTGTGCTTACAACTGTTAAAAATGTATGCTTTTAATAAAGTGCAAAAATGATCAGGTGTTTCATATTATCTCATAATTGTTTATTCGACAATTTTTTGCGCTTTTGACAATTGTTGCCTTAAAGACATTCCGCTGCTGGTTTAATAAGGCGATTCCGATAGAAGTTGAACCAGCTTTTGATATCCGCCATCGGAAAGACAGCCTTTCAAACTGAATGAAATACAATAAAAGAGGCGAAAACGCACATAATTTCAAAATTGTAAAAGATAAAACATTTTTATTAAAGTGAAAACATTCTAACGATGTCCAAAACACGTGGAAGTGTCGAAAAACTCCCAATAGTATGGGAGCAAGGAAGAAAATTTGATGAGGTTTAAGGGGTTAAGCGTTGTATAATTAAGGAAAGTTATTTAGAAGCTTTTTTATTAATAATTTTTAGAAGTGTAGAGAAAGGAGTCATTCTCGTTACTAAAGAGTTTGTGTAAAATATCATGTCATATATTAAGCTAGGATGAACATATAATATGAATGTTTGGACTTCATTAATTCCTAATTGCCTCCAAAGTAAGCATTGTTTTATTTGACATCTCAATGTAGGTGTGGACATTAAAACCTCAGTTAATATGCATCCAGATATCAGGTCCTGTAGACATACAACAACTGGTTGGTCCTAAAAGTCCTGACAGTGTAGAGGTGAGGACTGGAACAAGATAACATACTGCGTCCCCGCACGCCAGGACGGCATTTCGTGCTGGTTGCTAGACAAGTAGGCGTAGGCAGGAGTAGATCGAGAACTGTACACCTCCAGACTAAGGCTAGATACATAGGCTTCAGTACAGGCTGCCTTGCAATTCTCTCTTTCAATCACATATTAATTTTTTTAACAATGTAAGTTGAACTATTAATAACAGTACATAATCGAATGTTAATGTTTGATAATACTGTAGTTAACTGAATATTAATATTAGCAATAAAGCAAGCAGGGTTCCTCAAACAAGGAAATAATACCTTGTGGTGGACGTTCGTGTAATAATTGACTGAATAGACATTAGTTTACATTTCTGCTGGATCTGCAAAATGTACCTTATTATACTTGTATTTGGTTTCGAGGTAGGCAAGATCTATTATTCAAAAACTAGGAAAATGCAATAACCTAGCGCAAAATGGTTAATAATGTAACTTTAAACAGCTGCAATCAATATCATATGCAAAGAGATCCGATGGAGGCCCGAGACACGTAGCGCCACCAGAGCACAAGAGAAAGCAAAACATCAGACTGATCGCATGGAAAATAACATAGCGCAAATAGAATTAACTACTGCAACTAAACTGAATAAATTCTTATTCAAATAAGACAATATATGACAGTTAGTGGGAAAAAAGAAGATTTGAAAGTAAATTACATGAAAGTCAAATTTGTTGACGAATTTAAATATCTTAGTCTGTTATTGACCAATCTGGTACCTCCAAAAAGGATATATTAATCATAGAGGGAATCAGAATAGGAAAGCAATTATATCGTTGAAGTTACAAAACAAAACGAAACATTTTACTAACTACAATAAAGGGTATCCGTACATAATATGGTACCGAACGTCGGACAATAAATGAGAAAATGGGATATATTACATTCACATGACTTCTACCCTCTATCCCTTATTAGTGGATATAGAAATCATTATTACGAAACTTTATTTGCCTATCCACTTCATTTAATCGAGACAAACCTTTCCGGAAACAGCTGCATTACACACTTCCTTTATAGATGCAGAGGGAATAGCGTTAGTCAAATGGTTTTGAACTAGACGCTATGCGCTGGCCTTAAACTTCCATTCTCATTCTATGACATCGCGGGAAACAACTAAAGATCGATAGAACTCGAAAAGAATGACTAAGTATTAAACAACGTGAATCATAAATAACGGATATCTCGGAAATGGCTGATGCCACAAAAATTATTTGAAATAAATTGCCTGTTTTAAAGAGATCTACGTTTTTTATGTAGTACATTTTGGTCCATCACTTAACGCTTACCAGTTACACAGGATTATACATTTATTATTTTATACAAGATTATTTTTTACGCAAAAATACCTCAACTACAGCAAAGAAGCCTGTATCGTATGATATGACCAAAAGTACAACATACAATACAGAGTAATGTAACATCCCACAGATGAAACAGGTGCACTTTTATCACAGTGCGTTCACTCTGATCTGTTAGTGTACAGTATAGTAGTAACAAATACAACAAGTGTTTCCTTACAGGTATTGTTCAAAATGTCGACCACCATGATCACGGGTGTGTATATAGCCACTCAATATCGACTACCTTACACGCTCAAGCATTCCAGGAGTTTGGCGTACTACTTCCGCGGTTGCGATAATCCTAGCAATTGGTCCATGGAGTACCGACCGGAGTCTCGTAATAAACTAGGCTCTTCACATTCCCCCAAAAGAAGTAGTCCATTGGTGTCACGTCAGGTGACCGAGCTGGCCATGGAACAGGACCACCGTGACCAATCCATTGTCCAAAATGTACATTAATATGTTTCCTAACATCGAGTGCAGTGTGTGCCGCCGCTTCGTCAAGTTAAAACCACCAAGCTGACGAATTCTCAATGGCACATCTTCTATCTCGTTTCTTGGGGGAGAAAATGCATCCAGATAATCGTTCAGTGTAGTCAGGTCTAAAGTGTGAAAACGAAATATTGTATATTGTTAATGAGTTTTTCTAACCATTCTCATTTCTGGTAGAAGTTTTAGATTCTACAGTATATTCTAGAATTTGTAGAAATTCTACAGGATATTCAATATAATAAAGATGAATATTTGTAAAATGGCTTCAGCTAGCGGATACCACAATTTGCTGGTTACAATGGCTTAGATGCCTATGGAAGAAATTAAACGTTAATAGCGAATTTTCCTAACTGAGTATTGGTACAAAACGTTTATCCAAAATAATTTATGTATTTAAATATGTTCTCTAGCAGTAAAATTTGAAATCGGTTCCAGCCCCACTATGGACGCCAATTTTGACGACGAATTCCCGGTGTCACCTTTTGTCGTCGTTTCCAATATCTGCTGTTGATTCTGATGCCAGCTGCTACAGTGGTTGACTATGAGATCTTGCTCTCAAGGTTGCGTTGGCGTAGTGTGAAAGGACAAAATCAATTTTAATTGAATGAAAATTTAATGTTATCTAATGAGCCATGGAAGCGAGTTGCCGACAGTTTGAAGATAAAGAATGAAACTGATTATGAATCGTAGCACTCGAAACTATAACAATTGAGTTATTATACCTGCTAACACAAACTTAGGTGCTACGAAATAGCGATCACCGTAAAAGAACTGTAAGCCTATAAAGCAGCACACAAAAGAAAAGAAAGAAAAGATGCTAATTTTAGAATACACGCTCTTTTATTAAGCCCGCCTACTTAAAACTACCCCATCAAAATTCCTATGTAATACATTGCCAAATCTTACGTATCTGAATTCTCTCTCTCTCTCTCTCTCTCTCTCTCTCTCTCTCTCTCTCTTCGAAGTAGTCTACGCGCGGTTTAACATCTCTTTATTTCTGAACGTCTTGAATTCTAGCTATCTGAACCATGACCTAATGGGTTTCTTGTTAACATCAAGTACGGCGAAAAGTTTAATTACCTTAGCTGCTGTACACTTTAACTAATTACTTTTCCTGAACCCGTAATCTACCTGGTACTGAGTTCCTGAGCAACATCCTTCCGGGGATTTATTTTATCTAGTACGAAGAACTTTAAATTGCTATTTATTTGTGATAATCACTGCATACTCGCTATAATAAGGAGGTTAAACTCAAAAAAGAAACGAGGGAGAGACTACTGCATGAGAATAAAGGTTATTTGGCCCCAATTTTTTTTCAACCGGGTGAATTTCTGACGAACTTTCGGTATGAAATATGACGTTTATTTTAGGGAATTTTGCTGTTTGATTAGATACCTAAAAGAATCATTGCAGTTATTGGAAGTCTCAAAACCGTTCATAAAGCACATGTGGTTTGCAACAGCCTGTTATAAAGCTAAGCTTAGCGAGGGCATAATTTGGTAACATAGCACGTGTTTTTATGAAGGAAACGCACATGTGAACTGAGGAGGGTCCTCCAACAGAGGCACGGAACGCGAAAGAGGAAGGGTTCTGGGAATTCATTTGAACCGATAAAGCCTTTATTGCATGGCAATTTCATGATAACTGCGAACGTGAGAGGAAAATGTTAATGCTTGGAGCTGCGAACATGTCTAAAGCATACGAGACGATATTATGGGAACGTGGCATAGTGCAGAGTCATCTAGCGGTCGCTGCTTTTTTTTTTTAATCCCCCAGCAAGTACCTGATCGTGGTCGTCCCACGTAACGGCCGTTGATAAGGCCGGGAAAAACTAATACAGTACAACAAAACAAGGGCTTTATCAGAAAAAAGTTCAAGAGCACTCCCCTCCCACGCTAATTTGCGGCTTAGTACGTGAAAGTGCCGCTTGGTAGTGCTATATTCATAATAAGGTCCTTAAGGGATGCCTTAATACAACGGATCGATGCTCAGTGTGAATCTCCCGTGGCCTCTCCTTTGGAAACGCTGCTATGACCTCATTCGCTAATGATAACCTCTACATTCGTTTCACATTTCTAAGCGTACGCCAATTTTTGGAGCTTAAATATTAAAAATGTATCATGGCAAAGTTATTGCT
This sequence comes from Deroplatys truncata, assembly GCA_030765065.1. Taxonomy (NCBI): domain Eukaryota; kingdom Metazoa; phylum Arthropoda; class Insecta; order Mantodea; family Mantidae; genus Deroplatys; species Deroplatys truncata. The sequence goes on from CM060981.1 coordinate 176,150,486, forward strand.
CAGTAACACCATAATGAGCTACCAATTGGTTTTGTGTGTTCATTATCGAGGTGTCTGCTAGCAAAACATATTGCTTATGCTTCTGAAAATGTTAGTCCATAATATGCAATACCACTCAACAATGGACCACACTTACGCACAATCGCAGGCCCAAAAAGGAAGTGTTTGTTGAAATATACTCATTTCAGTATTCTTAGAAGAACAAGGTTCTGCCGCTCATGTTTCGATGTTTATATAAAATATGGATAGGTAATCGCTTTGAACTATCCCCCAAAACTATTCTGGCACAACTATAGTTCGTAATCTACATCAAAGTTCGTGCAATCCATTATTTATTTTGGGTTTGCAATGTCGCCATTACTTTATTGCAGTAATACTGCCCTATACCTACGTATTTATAAACAAGGATGTGATAATAAGTTCTCCGCTCAAGTGAAGTGCAACAGTTTGCTTGCCTGCTGTTCTGTTCAGTAGTTTTACATTATTCGCTATAATTTCAGAAATTTGTGGCACTGTTGAACATAAATTCCTTTGTATAGTCACGTTAGACAGAGGGAGGGGAAAGAGAGTGCATGAATAATATTAATTTATCAAAGTTTATGAAAATATTTACACGATATATAAATAATGAAAGGATTCTGAGGAAATGAAACATATTTTCTGAATAATAATTTAATTTGAAATGCTTTACAAGTCATGTCCAATACTTAAACTATTTTGCTTATTTAATGTGTAAATTTGGTTTGAGTAAACCTTAAGCGCTACATCCGCCTAGCCACCTGGCTGTTGGTGGGTTAGCTCCTTTTTGCGCTACCTATTGCTCCTTATCCTCAGTCTTGTATCCTTTTCTCTATCTATTTTTTCATATCCATGTTTTTAACCTAATAAAACCTCAATTGCTCTATTCTAACCTCTGTGAGTGGCTGCTCTACGATTCGCATGTAAGCAACGTTTTAACAGTAACGCATAAATAGTTTCTCTTTTCTTGGTGAGTAACTTCATGTGTATTTCATCATGGTTCTTATCTATATTATTGGTGTCGAAAAAGCAAGCATTCATAAAACAAAATTTTATTGTTCTACGCTTAAATGTTATAAAAATGCTTGTAGATGTTCCAGTAAAATTTACATGCAATATGCATTGGCATTACCCTTCTTTCCGTGCAGTATTAGTTGGGTTCAATTTAACATTGTTTAGAAATGTCTCTAAAATTAAAAATATCTGTTTACGCTTACGCAATTCATGCACTTGTAAGTGATTGTACCTGGCTTTATGTTTAGTTTGAGAATAAACCACTAAGATGTATACAATAACGCTGAGGGAATGAAGTCCCATGTTCAGAGTAATACTAAGAAGAAGTCTCTTTTTCAGCAGCTGTAGAATGAAGTCAGTTTGAAGGAGTGCTTCTTCAATGCTTATTTTACTCGTGGTGTTCATTTTTATAAGGTCACCATAAAGACCTGTTTCATTGCGAATGAACTGAAGATATTGCTTTAAAATATATATATATGAAAGCACTGAATTTGGGTAGTTGTAATGCCGAAATCATATATAAGTAGATTTTTAAGCTACGTTATGGATTGATACAGTTGTGGAGGTAACAGGGTTTATTACTTAAGTATTTCCAATCGGAAGTACCGGTATGGTAAAAGCATACGCTACCTGCAGATCCAGGCTCTCGTTATCACTCGAGAAACTTGGTGTTGTGCACCCAGGTTTCTGAGGGGTAGGTTCCGCATCACTTTCTTCTTTCTGAAAAAATTACTCAAAATAAGAAGAATCATCCCTAAATTCATTGAAATTTTGCATTATTTCACTATCTGTCACTATTCTTTCAATGCCATCTCCGCATAATACACACACAAAAAAGAAAGAAAGAATGAAAAAAAAGAAGAAAAGACCTTAAAACTGCAAAACTATGCGCACTCGCATGTGCACTACGTCATAAAATCACAGCTGATGATAAGCCCCCTTAAACGTGCCTTAACACGTTACCAATGGCACACTGCTGGCTTCTGACGATGATTATACAAAGCACTAGATAAATCCAGTCACAGATGCTCATTGGTAACTAAGATCACCTCCGAATGATTGCGTTATAATGGCTATGGACCGCGAAAGGAACCAACACTCCTCATGTGCGCATTGTCTCTAACATTGCTATCTGCGCTGCATAAAGTAGCAATCAAATATAAGAGCGCGTTGATCCTGAATGTGATAATAGAGTAACACTTAAGCAAATTGGCCCCTGTAATTTTCAAATTCGGCAATTCTGTAGCAAAGAGTAGGACATTGCCTCTGTTATCTCGTCTCCAAGTTGCCCCAACAGTAGTTCTTTGTGTACCGTGGAGTTGCTACTACTGAAATGCATTCATTGTATAAAATTGCATCTCAATTTTGCAATTTATATTCAAATACGTCATATGGCACTTGAAGGTGTTACTGTTATAATCATTTATCGTTGTCATCTTACATATGCCATCTTATAGCGTATATACCGCGTTATTCTCTCTCCTCTCGTAAACATGAACTTGTTTTGATCCGCAACCTACCTACTATCACAATTTAAAAAACTGGCTAAACACACTCTTAAACTTACTGAAATCTCTGATGTTGAGTGCTGGAACAGAGACGGAATGCAGCGCATGATGTACCACCCTTGCTGAAACAAGTTCATGTGTCAACTAAAATAGCTGACATACACAAAAGTTTAAGCACTGAAATTACTGGCCTATACAGACGTTAACTGTATAAAATGATTTGCTCAAAATACGGCATAAATTTAATTTTCATGGTTCTGTGCACTAACTTTCCAATAATTTCGTTTTCAAAAAAAAAACAAAAAAAAATATTCACCTTTGATTAAAAGTTGATTTTAAGCTTTCAAACGTTACATAAGGTTTGTTCCAACATACGGTTCTGAACGGGTTCCGAACTAATTCCAACACATGCTAATGCACATGCGCCAGTCCGGTACGCTCACAGAACTAATTCTGAATTATGTGTGGTTGGAACACTACTTGAACCGTTCGCGTTCTGTCACGGCCTTCTTCGTTGCACGATCAATCAGAAGACGATCAAATATCTACGTTTACAGCGTTGATGAGTGAAATCAAACTCCGCCGATGTACGTATGTGTGTATATATACACACATACACGTTCATCGTAAGCGTTTCTTTCATACTGATTCTAGTCCTAATATTCGAGCAAAAATAAATCGCGTTCGTTTATCGGCTTAAAGCCATTGATACTGAGTTATTGCGAATAACAATTGTAATTTATAGATATTATATTTAAACCAGAACCCGGAAAGGTAATTTATCACACTTCCAATTTAACATTAGGTTTCCTGGTACAGAAACTTCTAAACACAATTTTTAATTTAAAACTCCAATACTCTGAGACAATGACACCCCACATAAATTCTATTCCGAACGTAATGCAAATAATACAAAACTACATGGTACCAATGTATGCTTATGATCAGGGTTAGGATTTTTAGTTGCAAATTTCAGATGAAAAAAGGAAGGGAAAAGGTGCTCAAATAAGGTGAAAAAGGCACAATAAGGTGCTGGTTTATTTAAGGGAATGCACAACTGAAATTGCTATTTTCTAAACTATCCATTCAATTGGGCTGAAATTTTTATTTCTTGATATATAATTGTTTTGTGAATTATAACCCAGTCTTAATAATTCTCAGAACTGCGCGGTTGAGGTTATTGTCGTCTCTGCCTGCCCAGGCTTCGTCTCCACGCAAACAGATGACGTCTCTCACAGCAACAAACTCACATTCACGAACAGCAGGCCACTGATTCTGGTGGGATAGAATCACTCATTGTCAATTGCATTAGTGCGGGCTACTTTATAGCAGTAAAGTGAGAGAAACAGGTTTTCGTCGAACACACAATTATTTTCCATTGTTGCGGGTGTGCTTTCAATTCCCGCGCGGCGTTTACTGAAAGAGGTAGACTTACTATTCGCACGTACACAGCAAGCTGAGCAGACGTTAATTGAAAGTTAAAGAATAAATTGGAATGAAACTTAAAGGAAAAAAGGGGATTATGGGCATGGTTGGGGGAAAATGGTATAAAGGTGCCAAAAAGGGGTAAAGGTCCCAAAATAACGGAATAATGTTTAAATGGAAATAATCCTCTTCTTCGGAAGTCGATGCATCATTAAAAAGATCACTGTCACCTTCTAAATCACTCATTATTGTTATGTTTGAACGCTGTTTTGCTCCCTGGCTTTGTTAGACGTTTGTTCTTTTCCTCAAGTATGTCGCCATACTACTCAACAGCGAGCAACTGCTTACCAAACACCTTTGCTATTCCGTATTGAGAAATAAACACGAATGGAGGAATAAATTACATATGCAAATTTATTTTCTACTGAATACAGAGAGTATGTCGCTTTTTCAATACTCTCTGTCGGGTTTGTTCCAAGCGATTAGAATCGATTCTGAATTAACTGAGTATGCGCTGTAGACTATACAATCTGCGCATGTCTGGAATTTTCAGTTCCTATTCTTAATCACGAACCGATTTCACTCGTTCCGAACTAGTTCCCAAATACGTTGGAACAGCAAACTGGAAATTCAGAATTGGTTCTGAACTGATTCTCTGTCGTGTTGGAACGCCACTTAGCTACTGCGCACACTCAGATAATTCGGAATCGATTCTGAATCGTGTGGGAACAAACCTATAGTATTCCTTGGATATAGCTGTTTACGATAAAAGATAAATGTGCATAATTAACAATTCTCCTGCAAAAAATAACAAAGTATGTATCGTTTTTAATTAAAATCATTAAAACCCTAAATCCAAAACTAGTCTTGACATCACAAAAACCGCCTTTAGATATCTGCATCTCCCTTCAAAACACGTATACTGAACGAAATTGAAAAAATTTGCGACATGCTAAAACTGTTAGAGCAAGAGAGAGAGAGAGAGAGAGAGAGAGAGAGAAAGAGAGACGGAGAGAGAAATTTATGCTATTTGCGAACATTCGCGCACTCACGTCCATTTAAACGTTGTTTGTAGGCATTTAAATGACTAGAAGAGATAATCTACAATTGTACCCTAATTCCACAACTTTTTAGACATTACCGTTAAATATGTTTAAGAACCAATCTACAATATTCACCTCAATAAAATCTAACATTTCAAGATTTTTCTTGCGACCATTTTCTTAATGTGGAGATGAAAGTATTAAGGAAGATGATCTTAAGCCATCAACAAAAACAAGACATTTAGCAAGATACAAGAAAATCTACGAAAGAATTAAAACCGATCTATCTGAGTCTTTGTAAACAAGAACAATTAACTTTATACTACCTTAGTATTTGTAAGAACATTTTGGCGTTAGAAAATTTGTAAGTTTCATAAATTCTATTTGGTGTTTGAGTTTAATTTTGTGCCGCTAACTACTGTATTGAGACAAGGAATTCTGAAACACACACTATTGCAATACCTTCCAACGCATGCTTCTATTTTTCAGTAGGCTTCACAGTTCTAGAATAGCATACAGTTATCTTTACATCCTCGTATTCTCAGAGGATTTACCATAGTAAAGCAGACAGAATCCCGTGGGTTTACTTTCACTTGGTACACAAGGAGTTTTGGACCTGCACTCCGAGCTTTGTTGCTTTGTGTGGCCTGAAGCTATCCTCTGATACTATAAGGCTGGGTAAATGGCGTTCCACTTTATACAGGCAGGAATTCCTGATACGGAAAATAGCTTTTAGAACGCAATGTTGTCAACATCTGAGGAGACGACCGCAGCATTCTCTTTTGTCCACGAGTGTTTTGCTCTACAACCTCAGGCACTTTTGTGTGACGACCAGCTAGTGGTTACATGTCAGCAATGAGCAGGTGGGGATATAGATGTGCCTTATAGACATTCTACTTCACCTTGTAATTATTTGTTTTTTTTCACATAAAGGCACAAGTAGTACCTTTGTTATCGTCGTTACAAATAAAACAACACAAAATTAGGTTAAAAGTGGTAAAGTTTGTAATATGAATAGAAATAAGGACAATATTCCACAGGAGTTAGAATAAGTGAAATCATATGCCGATAAGAATTTGGGGGGTAAATAAGACAATGGTATACAGTGTGTTCGTTATATTGCTGGACCGCGTGTCACGCATATGCGTACTCCGCGCACTGTGTGTTACACTAGCGGTTTGTTTTCCGTTCTAAAACTCCAGTGTTACTTACTCACGAGTGATAGTAACATGCACTAAAATGAGTACTAACCTTGTACGTTGTGTTAAAGTGGTGCATTGAGATATTCCTGAAATTTCGAGTGAAACTTCCATTCACAAGCATAAGTTCTTCTTGCGTAATTTTCATAATTTCTGATATTACATTGCCCTTAAGTGCGTCCATGGTGTGCGTACTTTTCCTACAAACTTTATTTTTTAGGGTTCCCCACAAATAGAAGTCGCACACGTAAAGATCCGGGAAAGGCGTGGTGGGCCAAATCCTGTCATCAAAAACTGCCTTTATGTCTTCCAAGGTGTTTTGGAGTATTATGGGCTGTAGAAGAAGTTTGCTGCAAATAATCCATTTTCTCTCTCATATGAGAATATTCGAAAAAAATGGTCCAAGAATATTTCTGTGGCACCCATCAGAATTTATGGCATCCCTGAAAAATATGGGCCTTATTATCCGTTACAGCACATCACACATCCATTTTTGCATCATGCAACGGAACTTAATTAAATGAAGGTTCTCTGTGCTCCACTTCTTATTCTATAAGTCATGATGTACATTTAAATGAAACCATGCCTCATCTGAGAAAATTATTAAATGTGGATCAACAGTACGGTTAACGATATTTTGTAAAAACCCATTACAGAAATTGACTCGTTTTTCGTCGTCACAAGATTGTAATTCATGAACTGTCACCCTGTAGGGTTTCAATTTTAAAAGTTAGCAGCTCGATGAACAGAGGCTTTTAAAAAATTCACTGGCTGTGCATCATGTACATATTATACACTTCATTGGAGAGTTTTAAAATGATTCACTAATTTCATTAATTTTTTTCCTTTGCTAGAACATATCTTTTTCGCTTTTTTGATTTAAGCGTTTTATGATCCCGTTATGCTACCAAGCTTATTAAGCAGACATCTAGCAGTTTCTCTATCAATAACAGGAATACCACAAATTTCTCCTAAAATTGTCACACCTCTCTACTTGACTCGGTTTTGATGTATGTATGGCACATAAAAATTCTTTGTTCCTGTGTGAATTTTTCGGTAGACATTTCAGTGAACTAGTAAGCATAATCTAATGAAATTCACATACAGCACAGATACCTTGAATAAAATTTCAATTTTAAGATGCACAGTTAATAAACTCTTAGTCTTTACAGCTCGAACTGAAGACTGCAATTCATACAGTGTAACACAGCTGATAAACGTAGCCTTGAGCGGGTCATTCACTGCTGGTGCGCTAGTGCAAAAATACAATGAAAGCCAACTACGCATTTGCCCGATCTGTGGCCAGGCTATAAATCGAAGTATGGTATATAGTGTTACGGGTAACCAACACAGCAGTAACTGTGCAAAGTAACTGGAGCGGACCACCGCACTTGGCCTTTAGTAGGCCCTTTGCCCTTTCAACTTAATTCCTGGGAGGAAGGAGAGACCCAAAGGACGACCAGATCCTGACGACGATTGAAGTAGTTTGATTTTAGGAGTCGAACTTGAAGTAGTTGCAACCGCACGTATGGTAAAAAGTTTCCGGTAGCCTTCGCCCCAAATGTACTTTCCGGTGGCCTTTGCCCTAAATGTTTAAAAAAAAGTATTAACTTTGTAATTAGGACCGTTTCTTTAAATATTATATATTTATGTTTGCCTCGGCTGCGTCAGTATTTATATTTTTTTAGAGACATGAATGTCTTAGCAGGAAGTGGTGCGACTGAGTAATGTAGGCTTACACTGATTATAATTTTACTTCACTCCTTTTATTAATGCTTGACACGATTTAAATAACACTTCACTGATATAGATAGAGAGCTGTGAGAGTTTTTTATTAATTACTTGCACTTTTTAACACGTGAACTATTTTCGTCTCACACGAATACGTATTAAATTTCTCGAGGACGCATCTCGTGTCGGTTAGGAACACTGTCTACAACCAACTGAACTCTGGATTTGTAAATTTTGCTGTATTTCAGTTTCTGATTGGCTAATTCTACTCCAATAGAATACCTTCATTTAACTAAAACTTTTTGTGGTTGTTGATTGACTATTTATAAACAGTCTCAAAAATTACATTATTGTTGCTCCAATAATGACTAGTAGCATTATTAAACTTTCTTACTCATTATTGCCTCAAGGTTATCTCATTGTTGGAAACTTTTAGCCTATTATTCTCACAGCTCCTACATTACTAATTACGTAATATATTCACATAACATTGTTCAACATGTATACAATAATATAAACACATACAATGACTGTTACATCATTTTTATATTGTCACATATACATATTGCTTTATAACGGGCTGTTACTGAATTTATATATTATATAATTTAACTGAAATAATTTAAGTGTTAAAAATACTGCCTCACGATATGCACTAGAAAAGGCGTGGTTCCTAAAGATTCCAACATAACACCAATCCTGACTCCGGCTAGCACTGCCTTAGCTATCCGCAATCTGGAGATCCCGGGTGAAGTCGACACGCTCCCAGGAAGGAAGGAGGCTCTAGCACTTCCGCCATGCGCCAGGGAGAAATCTTTCCAGAGCAAATGCCACCGTCCTGCCGCAACCACAAACCGCCGTCATCTGGTCCTACAACCCTGAAACACATGAAAGAAAATAAGTAGGGCGGTAAACGATAAATAGGAAATTCGTGGTGGAAGTGGAATAATCCCCTGCATTTGCCCGACTCGGGGAAATCACGAAAACGCTAGGGCAGAATGGCCGGTCCGACGAGACACAACATAAACGAATTATATCGGACCATAAGGACCTTCTTCAGACCAAGAGAAACTTATATATAGTTTGTTATGCGAGGAATTAGCAACAAAAGGGCGTGCTAAAAGTGCTTAGCGTTTGCGCTTCTGCTCCTTCTCAATAGATATTATTCTCTTAAAAGATTACTCACATCGCTACGCAAGCATCTCGTGTTGCAGTTTCAGTAGGTTACGCGTATCGCAAGGAGATTTATATAAGTGCAATAATAATGCGCTACTTGTTAATATCTCGTGAACGCGTCGTAACGGCCGGTCAAGTGCACTGTTTCCTCCCATACGATAAATAATATTGCAGTATATTAGGGCGGATGATTAAAATTTTCTTTGTGAAAATGAGGAAATTGGGATAATTACAACAAGACGTAGGGGAATTCCTATCACAGGTGCTAAAATATTCCTGTTGGTTAACCGTAATTTTTCTGCAAATATTGCGAAAGCTGTTGCTACAGAAACTACTGATACCTTTTTTGGATAAAGTAGATATTCTCCGAACTAATAAACAAAAATGTGTTCCCAAGATGTTAAAAATCAATAATTTCCTTTCAAATACACTGAATTAATATTTGGTATGTCTTCAATACCTTCGAAATTAAAATATATGCATATTCAAGTAAGCTGGAATTATTTTCTTTCTTGTAGGTTATATGGGATTAGATGCATTTTAAAATAAATCAAGCTTGCTGAGCGTTAATTCAGTAATATAAAAACAACTATATCAATGAATCTAGAGGGGGTTCAAACTAATGAGAAGGGATTACTGTACAGAAAACTTGAGCCTCTTAAACTAAACAATGTGGAAAATTAAAATTTAGCTGATAACCGCCGTCATCATTAACCAGCAAGATATATAATACTTATTAATGGATTATAACTCGCAATAATGGAGAACCATCATGGCAACATATTGGCTACGTACGAATGCAATGAGTCAATGTTTCCAGAGTTTAGCATCCGTGCAAAAATGATATTTCAATAGTCAATAGTCAATAGGGTCAATAGTTGCTGTTATACCCAGATTTGAGCACTAATTTCCTCTACTCACCGGATTAATTGCAAATCCAAATTGACTTAAAAGTAAATTCTTTGCAATATTTGCAGGACTCTAATTTCTTTCGTCAACACATGTTTCTACGAAAGGTCCATTATTACTATTGGAGGTTTAATATCTGCAAAATAGATTTTTTCTTTAACTTCATGCATTTGTCTTCTTAGACTGTTCCTGCTCAAGGAAATCTTCAGACTGGTCTCTCCACCACATCATTGGCCGTCCTCTTATCTTTATATTTATAGAATATCTTAGGGTCTCAAATTTTTCCATTATTTCTACTTGCTCAAGCCATTTGGCGGTATTTGGCAATTTTATCTAGGATATTAAAAATCTTCAGTTAAGCTCTAATGGCAAATTTTTTAGGTATTCTACAATTCCTCTTAGAAATTTAATTTTCTCGTCCAACATTTAGATGCATAAAGCAGTTAGGATACAGCCTTTGCTTTATAGAATTCTGAACTTGTTTCAACTCTTGTTCTTTGTATTATCCCGCATATCAATTGAAAGCTTCTAAGTTTAATATTTTAGACACTATAATTATTGAGAGCTATATTATACCACAATTATTTAAAATCTCTGACTTATTCAAATGTAGAGGAGTTTAAAATTATCTTGCACCTTTAAGATCATTGTTTTTGTCTTTTATGTTTGATATTAACAAGCTATATTTCTTTATTGTCATACCTAATGTATGTAACAGAACTTTAAAACTATTTTCTGAATTTCGTATTATTACTTTGTAGTCAGCAAAAACGTTTTAATTCAGATTTTCCATTTAATACATAGGGTAGTAGCTAAAAATATAAAGAGAAAATGAAAAGTCCTGTTTGTTTATAAGTCCATAGCAGTTTTCTTCTCAGAGAGTACAAGTTGATTCAGCAGTCAACTGCAACCCTGTGATGTGAAAATGAGCTCCACGGAGAGTACAATAGAATACAACACAATACGCATCCAACTCTTTCATTCTCACTAGCAAGGGTAATAAGTGCATTGATTCCGGTCAGCCGCAGGAGGGGGTTGATCTCTACATATTATACGTTTTGAATGACGTCACAAGCTCTTTACAGCAGATTAAACACCTGCATGCAATAACTAAAACTGACTGTTCCCGTCTGCCAGCAAACAGCAATACAAAGCATGAACCTCGAAAAATAAAGGTGCGAAAAAGAGATATCCTTCAGTTATTCAACAGCTATAGGGCATTGTGCAGAAATAGGGCATTGAACAGTCCACACAACTCTATTTGAAAAACTTCACGAAACCTTGGAAGGGGTTGCTTCATAGTCACGGTAGTTTTACCTCTTAACGTTAAAATAACAACAAGCGTTTTGTACAAGTAGCAACATTTTTAGTACAGTTGCCAGGTAAATCCCAGATAGGATACTCAATTAACGATCCAAACTTTCACGTGCAGAATAAACGAGAGAATAAAAATAAATGGTAGAGGAAAATGAGTACGTAAATAGAATAGTTATGAGAAAACTATCTGAGCTCACTGAATACCCGTGTACAAAACACTTAATCATCCCAGATTCCGTGACGATCGGAGGACTTCGTGTACATTCGTAACAGCTGTGTTAAAACACACTTGCAGGAAATTAGAACAGTCTATGTCCTGTGAGCACAATGATCATCTTATAACGGTGCTTTCGGTATAAGTTACGCGTATAAGCTGCTGAAAGCAAAGCGCGGAACAATGCTTCGTTGGCCGAGAGGTTAAGAAGGCATTGCTTGCGCTCATAAGCTCCTCGTTTCAAGTCTCCATTAGTTATTGTTATTTTTATATTGTTAATTTTATGACTGGATGTGTAGAACATAATATTACATTCATATAATTTTGGGATTTTAAGTTTAGGCATACCTATGTACCCAAAAACACAATTTCACTTTAAATAATAAAGCAATAAATGCAAATAAACTATTATCTTCTAAAACTAAAACACATATAAACAAAATTAATATCAGATGTATGAACCCTGGGATCGTTGCCCTCATTTTCTAGTTATATATGAAATGAACTCCCTTTAGTAACCCTGACGAGAAGTTGCAGCATCCCGGGTTTCTTGAATTTGTGCCAGAAACCTCTACGAATTCAACAATTCCATCATAATATTCATTCTTACATAGGGAATCAAAATATACTCAAGTATTATCGTGTATTGCACACTGTACAGTGTATCGTGAAGCTCACAACACACCTAGACCGTCCCTTGATATCCAACAAGATACAGATATGCGACCATGATGAAATCGTGAAGCCACGTATTTTGCACCGTATGCACTTTACCAAGCACCGTGTATGAAGTGCAGTATATAAAAAATAAGAAGTCACTATATGTTGATTAAACATTGTTAAGAGAAGCAACAAAGGTTTGTTAAATGCGAGAAGCGAACCTGCGGTCTTAACCACAGAAGTACTATATGCTTTGCCACAGCATTACAGAGGAGACACATGGAAATTACCATGTTTAATTATGCCGTAAAATAACTTGCAGCAGCGGCGACACAACTGCATTGCGTTTGGTGTGAACAAGGCGCTGTGCCATGAGAACTTAAAAAAATTTGATTCAAGACGTGACTCATTTTTTGTCCACGGTTGTACAAGTCCCTTGTGCAGCTAAGACTATGTTTCCAGCATCAACATGATTATTGCACTCACAGGAACAGCCAGCGTTTTCACGATTCCAAAGTTCACATTCCGCCTAAATAAATAAGGAAAAAGGAAGGCGACTAAGCAACGAAGAGACGTTTATCAACAAGTTCCTTAAGTAGATGGAACAAGAAGACTACTACACAACTAAGACTATCTGGCATACGCTGACTCGAGTGAACCAACGAAGCAAAAGTAATCGGCGTGATATGGCCAAAGAGTTGATGTGACGTTAAGCAACCAAAGAAGGAAAAAACAAGCAAACAAACAAGAAATCATTTATATTACTATAGCAATTATAAATTATGACATGAAGGATTAATAATTGTGTTACGCAGTGGTGTTTTTGTGTGCATATGTGTGCGTTTGGGTTGTATAAACAGACGTTTCTTATTTATTTCGGGCACTACTTCGGGATTGAAAGCGAGGATTTTCTTAGTATTTTCCCAACACAACCAACCATTCAAAGGAAATATTTTTTTCAATACTTCTTAATTTAAATTATAATAATTAAGTTCAAGGTAAAGCGATTACAATTAATAAAATGTATATTTAAGTTATTTTTAAATAGTTTGTCAATACTTTTTCGTTGTTCTAAATTTCTGCAAACTTAAACCATAAAAAAATACAAAAACCTGCTACAGAAAAAAATGTAGAACTCATTAAAATACTATATTTCCTGATTTTCGTTTATATTATCCAATATTTAAGAAACACGCTTTTGAAATGATAATACTCTTTTCGTTTCCAATTAGACTATGTAAAGATTGTGAAAATTTATATATTTGACTTCCGTTTTAACAATAGACAATCGTTATCCGAGCAATATTAAAGAAGGAAGGAAAATGGAAACCTACCATTTTAACCATTTTCTTTTTAAAATGGGAACCTATAATTAGGGTCAAATTAAATTTACCCTAAAGTGACCATCACAACGTTCTCCAAATAAAACACGACTAATGGTATTTACTTTTCCCCATAATATCAAGCGACTTTTATTCAAGGCATTTCTTTCTACAGCATTTAGATTAGGAGATATTGTAGAGTCTCAACTTAAATGATCTACCCTGATAAGTCCACTATTTTGTTATTACTTGATTTCGTTTAAATTTTAAAATATATATGGTCTAAGCCGAGGAGAAGAGTAGTATAAGCCGCAAGAACCGAATGTTAATAGATACTGAACTTTATCTCCTAAGGTTAGCCCTGGTGTTCTCAAACAATCAAATAAAATGCAGAATAGCGAAGAAAGAACTGCTTATTTATGAATGACAGGCAAATTCAATTACTTATAGGGTTTATGTAAGCATTCGCACGTATAGGTCCCTGGAAAACAAATTTCGAGTTGAAATCCGACAACCGGAAAGCTAATCTTTGTAGAGGCCGCTGTGAAAGCAGCTCCAAGAGTCGGTCTATGATTTTCTTTACTTAGTGCACTAACACACCTATAGCAATATACACAGTTTAACTATTTATATGAGAATGTCCATTAGAATTATTGTGAAAAGTGTATAGAAACATTATATACTTAGTATGGTTATTTTATAGAATAGCAATGAAAACACATAACTGGTTACAAAAGTCAAAAAGTAATACGATTGTCTCAAATATTATTTTTGCTTCTTTTTCGTCTTCTTCTTTAACTTATTATTGCCCTACTCTTAACCCCCAAGAACTTACAAGCCAATGCCTTGTATCAGTAGGCTGTCAAGGAGCAAGCAAACTCTGGATCAAAGAATGTCAAGGATGCGTGATCAGCCAAATGCCTGATATGGCGGTGAAGAAGAAGGAAATAAAATATGGTGATGAAAGCGATGATAGATAAATTCGCGGATAAAATTATCCACCCAGCATTCACCTAGCAAGGCAAACCGCGAAAAAACCTTTGGTCACAGTGGCCGGCCTTGGGGTTTGAACACGGGACATCCCGAGTGTAGGACATAGAATTTACCGCCGGAGCCATCCCGTTCGGTATAGTTCTTACAACTGCAATATTAGTACAATGCGGTCACAACACAACTGTACTTAAATTATAAGCTTATATGCTTTATAGATGTAAATTACCAACACATATGCTTATCTCATAGATGAATAGATTTGTATTCATAAATAACTTATATTCAGGAGAATAAGAAAGCTCTAGTTTATGAAACCTGTTACAATTATCTTCCTCTCTTCTTCCTTTACGGAGTAGGTTGTATGTTCGTTCGATCCATCGTTTATGTGGTCTACTTCTCTTTACATGTGGTGAATAATGGACTGTTCTGCGTATATGGGATGCGACTGTCAGTATTCTCTGTACATGACACTTCCATCTTGTTTTATATTGAATAGCTTTTTCTCTGCTCATTCAGTAATGATTAGTTCTGTTCCAATATCCTTAATTACACTTAAGAATTTCATCTCAGCCGCTACGATTGTATGGAGATCCTTTACTTCGTGAGTGTGTTTCACTTCCATAAATTCATTTTGGAAGAGCCATCGCAATATAAAATCTTATTAATGTGTCTGCTCTAGTCTTTCATTTCAACGTTCTGTTTATAGTATCACATATTGAAATTGGTGGATTTTATCTAAAACCTCTGTCGTTTTGATACGTTTATATATGAACCTAAATATTTAAAGCATGCAACCTCTTCCAGAAGTTTTTTTTCTTGACACTATTTTTCACCTACTTTCCTTTAATACGCATTGTTTTAGTTTTGTCGAAAGGTATATTAAAGTTATAAGGCTGACAGGTTTGCACAAATTTAAAAATGTATCTTTGGAAATAGTTTTTATTA
The DNA here is from genome assembly GCA_030765065.1 of Deroplatys truncata. NCBI lineage: Eukaryota > Metazoa > Arthropoda > Insecta > Mantodea > Mantidae > Deroplatys > Deroplatys truncata. Next base: position 176,165,960 of record CM060981.1, read on the forward strand.
TCTTTGATGTTTGTCAAATCATCTGATTAGAATAAAACTTTTAAATGCAATTGTTTGCTAGGTTGATCCCCGGAGCGACTTGGGTTTTACATTTTATTATTATTTCAACTATTTAAATAGTGCAGAATAAGCTCTTCTCTATCTCACAGCTTGATTTATTATTTCTTTTTTGATAATGATTTTTGTTTCCTTATATAAACTTTGGAATACATTTATAAGTTGTCTTGGAAATCGTCTACCATACATTATTTCCCATAATTCTTGTTTGAGACTTTATCAAACGCTTTTTATATATCGATAAATGTCAATTGAGTCTCATTATTATTCTCGATTAGCTTTTCGATAATTTTTTTTAAACTAAAAACATCATGAATTGTTGCATCCGGGCCCGGTGTATTGTATTCTTTAGATATTCTAAAGCTTCTTCTAGCTCTTTATTAGCAATAGCATAATTTTTTGTAAAACTGCAGCATTCTTCTTCTCTAATAGCATTTAGTCCTATTCTATCTTTTTCTTGTGGGATATATTCCTCATTACTTTATAAGCTATTTTTTTCCAAATACATTAGTTTTCTAATATACTTATAGTCTATCCCAAGATTCTGCTTGAGCTCTTCGTGCTATAGCTTTTGCTTTGCTTCCTTTATCATAATAGCTAGCTTTCGTATTATTGGTTTGTATTTGTAAAAATTCTAATAAGCATTTTTCCTTTCTTTTATAGATCATTCAGTTTCTTTAGTCCATATCTTAAGACGTGTTATTTTTCTGTATTTTCATTTATACCCTAAGGATTCATATGCTCCTTTCTTAATGGCATTTTTTATACTTTACCATTCTTTGTTGATATTTTTACTAGTGAGGGTCACTGCTAAATATTCATTAAAGCTTATTTGGTATAACATTTTAATACTTTTACGTTGTAGTAAATACACTTTGTATACCAGTTCTTTGTTTTGGGTTTCTCTTATTTTCATTGTATTTTGTTTCCATTTTGAAAGGATATTTATCTTTGAAACTACTAGATAATGACCTTTATCTGTCTCATAAAACTTTCTTGACCAATGCAATATATTAATGAGAACATTTAATATTTCGAGAACAACTATTTTCATTGCTTATCTACTTAGCGAATGACAATAAAACGCTCTAATTTTAGGAGTCATGCTTCCCTTTGACTTCTCTGATAAAACCCACTATCTGCGTCGCACTTCACAACCCTCATTTCTCTTTCTGTTTTTTCAACTCCCATGTTGAAGTAGAATATTTGTTGGTAGTTGGAAGATGCTTCATGTTTATATGCCCATGTATGGGAGCCAATTTGTCGCGGTCACTTCGTGTTATCTTATTTCTGGGCGCCTGTTATTGTTTTATTATTTTGCATTTTGGGTTCATTGTGCTCCGGCTAGCTATTATTGTTATTATTATTATTATTATTATTATTATTATTATTATTATTATTCAGTCGAGCAAATCTCTTAAACAGGGTGTGTAAACGGAAAGGAGTTGTTACTAAAGATAATACTGATAAAAGAATTTGTTTTTACACTTTATTGCCGTCACTTTTAATTAATTTCACATATTGACTCTTGATACACGCCAGACTGAAACTGTTATATTTTCTAATATCACTATAATCACTTATTTACTGCTTTATTAATTCGCGTTATTCACATTTGTAACTAACTTTACAACGCGAGAGATTTTGTAGAATTGCGCGACGTATAACGCGTGAACGATTCTCTTAAATTTTGTGACGTATAACCCACGAATACTTATGTTGAACTGAACGACGCGAATGCTTCTGTTGGACTGTGTGACGTGTAATGCACAAATGTTTCTGTTGGACTGGACAATACTTGCCTCTGGCTTTAGCTTTTTATACTCCCACACCCCAATATGCCTACAGATTATAACCGAGCTGCTATTGGTTAATAAAACGCGCCAACATTAGCGTCTATTTTTATATCCAATCAAAAATTACGAAAAAATATGCTTTAGGGAAGAAACTCCCGCCATTTCTAAGAAAAGCGCGCCAATCTGACATCCTTTGCTTGTCTCTAATAATTGATAAACAACTCACCCCCTCGCTCATTGTTACCCGCTCTTAAGGTCAGTTTCAGTGAGGCCGTGTAAACTTATTTCCTAACAATGCTTATAATTAACAAACATCTCAAATCAATGTCATACAATAATGTTTATTCATACTACAATCACTCTGGCATTTACATTATTGTGATACAAATTACTGCCACAATGTCCTCCAGGAATTGGACCACTATCTCTGTCTCACTCTAACCTCGGACCTCTCTCTCTATTTTCTGTGACTTTGCCTAAACCCTGTGTGCATTTGCGTGTATGTGCCTGTGGACTTTATCCCTGTTTCTCGCTCGCCTGTAGTTACTATTTACACTGTTCCTTACATGTTTGTTTCACATTAATTACATTCTGAGGTACAAGTTATTTTAAATAAAGCTATTCCTCAATATTATTTAGTATTGTTAATTGTCCCTGTAATTCTCAATATTCTACTCTTATTGGGTGTATGTCTACTCACAATACCGTATGTTTAATATATTTGAATGTCAAAACGTATATCTGAGAATAGACTGAGAAGTACTCTTCATTTTGAATAACTTTTGTATAATTGGTAAACAGTAGGAGACAGAACAAAATCCGAGTGCACAAAAATGTAGATATATCATGATAGCACACAAACTGTCTTTTTTGGTGTTAACCTTTTCTGAAATATTTATTATTGGTCTGAATTTTAGAATACTTAAAAGTTTTTTTTTCAAGCGGAAATTCGCTATTAGTTTTTTCTGGTTTTCACGTAAGGAGCATGGCAGCTCTGAACCATATTAAAGCCTGACTATGGCTTTAGCCTACTGTATTCTTCTTATACCTACAATGAATGTGTAAATTTGTAACGAAAGTTTATCTCGATTTACATGAAGTAGACAGAAGAATAAACTTTTGTAAGAATGGTTGTAGAAGGGTGAGTAGAGAAAGCCATTTGAAAGTCACGTGTAATTTACAATCTGCTTATATAAAGTATTGTTAAATTTGAATTTGTATCAAATACATATTAGGTTTTACCGCATTGTGTAATACGATATTTCATAAAGAAATGAGTTTCCCTAAAGTTATATTACTTTTAAGGTACTTTTTGAATTGTTTTAAGTGGTGAAAATATCTTAAGGGGTGTTAAAAGAAAACATAGCATCTGGGCGCCTGGCAGAAGTATTTTAGTTTTTAAAAGCTTTCAATTCATGACCATATATAACAAATAAAAGGCATAGTTATTTCCTTTAGCCAAGTTGCAGATGATTAAAATATGTTTCATATATTTAGTGCTTAGTAAGTTAAATAGTTAAGTATGAATAGAACTCCAGTCATCAACGTCACACTGATAATGTTCAAATGTTATGCATTTCATTGCATTATGATAGTATTCCGTTTCTAATGAAAAACAGCTAAATACAACACCTCATGCCACTCGCCGAGTTTGTCAAATTACGTATATATAATTTGATTGCAATAATTCGTTTAGCTAAAAAAATTACCTTTATCTTCGGTTCATAAACTCTGGGTGCAAACAATTTGGAAGCATTTGACTCAACGCTAAATAATTGAAAAATCTGGTGTGATACATTCACATAACTTTGTCTTCCCTACAACGTTTACTAGTGAGTATACAAACTATTCTTACGAAAGTTTAGTTTTCTATTCACTTCATTTTAATTGAGATAAACCTTAGCAAAATACCTACATTACACATTTCGCAACAGATACAAAGGGAATAGCGGCAGTCAAAGGATTAAGAACTGGACGTTATATGCTGGTCTTAAAATTCCACTCCATTTCCATGCAATCGAGAGAAACAACTGAATATCCAAAGAACTTATGACAAAGTATTGAACAACTCGAACCATTAATAACAGACATCTCGGAAACGGCTTACGCACAAAAATAATTTAAAATAAATTGTGTTTTTTAAAGAGATCTACATTTATTAGGTAGTCGGTTTCAACGTTTTGTTTACCAGTTATACAAGATTATACAGAATTCCTTCGGAATGAAGAGGACTTCACTGGCTATTCCCAGAAAATCAAGATATACATTTTATTTGTAATGTAAATATATTTATATATGGTATTTTAATCAAAATCGTTGTTGCCATTTTTGAGAAATTCCAAAATTTCTAAAAACCTTCCATGTAAAGAGTAGTTTGGGTTTGGCAGATTTTCTTGAAAATACATCTTTGGAGGATACTGAGCTTTTATCAAGTTCGGTATTTAACCGACTTTTCGTTTTTGAGTTACGCTGTTCACAGACACACGCACAGACACACTTTTCTAAAATTAGTGTTAATGAATACATTACTTTCTCTGCCATCTATCGTTTATTAGTAGGTATCCACATTACTCTTACGAGGGTTTATTTTCCTATCTACTTCATTTTCATTGAGATAAACCTTTCCGGAAAACTGCACTACATATTTCGTTATAGACACAGAGGGAATAGCGATAGTAAAATGTTTTATAACAGGACGCTATACGCTGGCCTTAAAATTCCATACTCCTTCATTGGCATCGCGAGAAACAGCTTAAAATTGACAGACTTTCAAAGAATAGAAATATTGAACAATTCGAATTATTAATAGCGGATATCTAAAAAATGCTTGATGCCACAAAAAGGTTATTTGAATAAATTAGGTGTTTTAAAGAGATCTGCATCTGTAGTACGTTTTGTCTATCGCTTACCGTTTTCCGGTTACAGAAGTTTATAGAAAATACCTTTCTAATGAAGAGGACTTTACAGGCTATTCCCAGAAAATTCAAGATATACATTTTATTCGTCAAGTAAATATTTTTATTATATGATGCTTTAATCAAAATGGATGGAGACTTTTGTTTTATAAAATCAAACTTTCGAAAAACGTTCTAAGTTTGGGGAAGCGGATTTTCTTTAAAATTCGTATCACGTCTATGGAACGTGTTGAATCCAAATATCAAATTTGGTGTCTATCTGAATTTTCGTTTTTGTGTTATTCTGTTCACACACACGGATCTTTTTCTAAAAATGCTTTTTTGGATTCAGGAAGTCTCAAAATTGTTTTTCCAGTAAAATCTCTGTATCGAATTTTTGGGCGAAATTTCCCTACTTACTACGGGTAAACTGCACAGAAAGTAAAAATGTATGAACTTTTTTTGACATTCCTTATCTTCTTTACCTATTTAAAAAAAAATTGAACCGTGTAGAATGTACATAAATTTTATGCAATATTATATCTATAACATCTCAAAACCTAGTTGCAGCGATTGGCTGGGTTGCAAGTGAAAGGACAGAAGACGGATGAACAAAGCGACACCAATAGATGCTCTACACCTAAAACGAACTGCTTAACGAAATCCAAACGGATTCCTTTAATTGAATTCAAGCGGCAATTAGCTTTCCCGGCTTTTATGCCATTCCAAGAGTTTGGTAACAATGCTGCATTTGCACTATTAGCAGGTTTGTATGTTGGAATCCCTCATCCACAACTGAGACGCTCTCAAGTTTCTTTATCCTCGTAATAAAAGCCGTCATGGTTACCTGACCTTGCGAGGAAGATGTATCAGAGTACAAAAGTATATGCATACCGTGTTATAATCTGTGTTTAACATAATATGTAAAACAAACGTATGCATCTCTCAAGAGAAGGGTTTGCCTTAAACGGGTTTGCCTGTAACGAAGCAGCCTGAAGAAATTTTCGGAGTTAGCAACAAATGAATCTATGTTTTCATAAAGGCATAAATACAGGAAAAGTAATTTGGGATAACAGAAAATTAAAAAATTGTCTTGAAGCTTTAGCTTCAATTGCCATGGCTTTTTACTCCCGTTGTCTTTTACTCGACTTATATTCTTCTTACACTTTAGCACATTAAAATGATGTAGAATTTCAACACAATTTCCATAAGAATTACTTAAAGAAGTGGCTTATATTTCTGCTACACTTGTAAATTGCTAAGGACAGGATATAATTAATTCAATCGCTTAGGATAAATTGTTTCAAAAATTCTATTTAAGGATTTAAAACCTTTTTCCTGAAACACCAAGAAGAGTGATAAGAGATTTAAGTTTTGTACTTAAATAAGATGCTAATATTCTTTTTTCAAAATTATGGCTATCATATAGTGTATAACACTTGATTAATTAATAGCATAATATAATTGCAAAATAAACATTGTTTTCTAAACCCGTGTTAAATATACCTGCATGAAATTTAAAACACATTTATAATTGTGGCAGAGCAGTATGTTGGGAAACTTTGAAAACGTTTCGAGATTTATGAATTTTGCTTACGGATACCCTAATTTGGAATGGTAGTCAATGTGGTACAAATAAAATTGTAGTGTTTATATGATTCTTTTAATGTCATTTTGAATGTAGTTATCATTTTCAGACCCAAGTTATATCAAATATGTGAAATAAAAGCTATTAACCGTAATTTGGAATTAAACTGAAATGAAAACATATGAAGATTACGAACAAAACAGTGATATAGTAATTCATTGAAAATAGTTAAGGGAATTAGACCTTTTAATTTAGTTAGTATTTTTTTATTTCTGACCGAAAGCACTTGAACTAGCTAAATCACTTGACATCGTTACAGAGTAATAATTGAATTATGATTTATTTGGTTTGTTACCCCAACCGCCCTTGTTTTTACGAAAATACCTTCACAACAGCGAAGAAGCCTATATGCAATAACCAAAACGTACAACACACAACGCAGAATAATCAACATTCTGTAGACGAAACCCGTACACTTCTATTACAGGAGTATAATCTGATCAGTGTACAGTGTAGTAAGTAACAAATGCAGAGCTGTTACCTTACAGGTATTGTTCAAAATTTCAACAACCATGATCACAGATGTGTGTAGAGCGACGCACCATAGGCTACCTCACACGCGCAAGCATTCCAGGAGTTTGCCGTACTAAGTCTGCGGCTGCAATAATCCTAGCAACTAGGTCCGTGCGAGTATCAAGCAGAGTCCCTATTGGTGTCATGTCTGGTGACCGAGCAGGCCATGGAACAGGACCTCGCGACCAGCCCATTGTTGGCCAAACTGTACATCAATGTGTTCCTAAAATCGAGTGCAAAGTGTGCCGACGCCGCGTCATGTTGAAAATATATAAGCTGACGAATTCTCAGCGGCACAGTTTTAGGAGCTGTGGGAGGAAATGTTGAAGGAACGTTTTGTTCTTGACCCCGTTTAGTGTACCAGGAAGTACGTAAGGTCAATTCCAAAATCGTTGACAGTACCAGCCCATACATTCACAGCAAACTGCAGTTGATAGGATAGACACGCCAGTGCGTGTGGTTTTTCTAATCCCGTACATGGGCAATCCTACTGTTGAACAAGCCCTCTCTTGTAAACTTGGCCTCGTGTGTAAAAATCGCCAAAATAGGAAAATTGTGGTTTTCTGCACATTGGTGTAAGTACCAATTTGCAAATTCCTCTCGAAATGGGAAGTCCGCTGGCTGCAATGACTGCACCTTTCTGTGAATGATACGGTGCAATTATTGTTCATATACTCTCAAAACAGTTGATTGGTTTATGTTCAGAGCTCATGCAACTACTAGCGGTATTGTGGTATTCCTCGCACGGCAGGCATCTTCCATTCTAACACGGAAGGATCCAGTTTCTCGTGGTCGCCAATGCACGGTGATGTAGTTGCCTCCGGTACGGGAAAAACTCGAAGCGTCGTTGTGCTCCAGTGAACCCATACAAGAGGGCATATCGGCCAAATATTCATTAGTAAACCTATCCATACTACTGCGTACCTCTGTTAACGCATAATTAACCTGCCGGAAAAACAAAACTTTAGACAGCACCGAGCAGTACTGAATGCAAACTTGAGGGAAACGAGTTAAAGAGGGCATTACTGTTGTCAACAGCAGATGCCGTGAGCGAATGGTAACAATTTACTTACAGACAAGACATACAGTGCATACCGTCGACATTTGCAATGTTGTACACTATTTTAGTGATTATTTTAACACTGCAAAGGAATATGAACACGTTACTCTCATTTTTCTTATAAAAGTGCTCAAAATGATACCTAGCACTGTACATCTATAAATGTCTGTCACCTGATGAAGAAATTGCAGTTCGAATAATTTCTGCAGCCTTAATATTGGATAACCAATACCGTATACTGCCTTTTACTTTGTCGAGTACATGTGGAATTCTTGTATTAAAGTATTCCTCATAGATAATAATCACATGTATTTAGATATGGAGAGCGGACAGTGAAATCAGCTTTCTGTCACAAACAGGGACATAATTATCATGAACATTTTCCTACGATAGCCCCATCTTGTCGAACCTCTTTCCAGTATTTTTCTTCCCCTGACATGGACCCAGTTTAAGTTTTCTGTAATAATCCACACATTGTGGATTTGTCAGGAACAGTGTTACAGTAGAATTTCTACACCGGGCATTAAAGTTGTATCAAGATGCTGCGGTGATAGTACGGCAATTTGAAGCAGGCATGTAGCTGTCACCTTTTGCCTCTAATATCTGCCTTGATTCTGCTGCCGGTTGCTCCAGTTGTTGAGCTAGGAGTATTTTTCCTCAGGGTATGTGTGAATTTATTGTGAAGGACTGCACCAGTTTTAAATTGACTGAGGAATTTATTGTGATTAATGTTTGAGTTTTTGAAGCCAATTGCCGTCGTTCAAGATGAAATAGAGTGATTAGGGATATTAGCACTTGAAATTGTAACAACTGAATTATTCAACCTGCTAACTTCTATGCGTCAAAGCTATGATTGGAAATAACTGTTTTCGCAATAAATGAAACTAGAAGCGTAACCTGGCATGGGTCGTTTAAATGTTTACCTGCAAGATCCCTCGCAATAGCCGTTACTCACAGAAGTGCGTCATTGGGTGCTTAAAATATTCCACAAGCAAGTACCTTTGACGGTACAAGAGAGAGAAATATAGTGAGTGAGAGTTAGTAATTAATGTGTTCACAACTATGTGCACGAACGTCGATCCGTACCAGTCACGGTACCAGAGAAGAGTAACACACTGGTTTAAAATGACAAGCCTTTATAACTTAAGCTCAGCCTATATTAGAATTACTCCCACCAAAATTTATTTTATGCTCGAGTCTGTTTCCACCTCTCTTCATGCTTGTCACTGACTCTCTTACCATGGGGTTTATCTAAAATTCTCAGAATGTAAGTTCTTTTCCCTTTTCCAGAATTGGCCTACGTGACTGTGCAATCGTACAGAACTTATAACCCAACTGCATTCCCAGAAATTCTTAAGCTAATGTGCTGGCTACTTCGGCTGTCGCTAATAGTTTGGTAACCTGACTTCCTAGTTACCTTCTTCTTTCCGGATGGAATCTTTCAATCCAAGCTTGTTACATTACACACTCAATTAATATACGGAAATTATTTATTGCAATTATTTCTCTATCTTACTATTATTTCTTTATTAAATTATTTATATAATCGCGGTATCTAAATGCCCAGTTACATTCGTTTATTATTCTCAATAATAAAAGAAGTACATGTTTGCCGAATAAAATGTTGACTTTAAATTTATCTGATATCCTGTTATTAATTACTTCAATTTTAATACAATATTTTACAAATTTCTTCACCTGTATCACTTATGATTGCAAACAAATATTTCATTCGCAGTTAATATTACTCATATACATAAATATAATACCCTTTATAACATTTTTATCATGGTATTTTTGCATTGTTAATTTGTTTTCTGAATTTATATAAATTTTCAAGAGTCTGTTTTTTTGTAATTGGTTTTCAGTTTGTCACTGAACTTCACTTTCACTGTTTTCTGCTTAAGACAATTTGTTGTTTTTCTTTTATGATTTTATGATTATTATCTTGTTACAATTTTCAGAACCTTGTCTTCCATGTCATACATATTCATTATAATCATTTATAAAAATATTATACCAATAAATTTACCTATGCAAAGTTAGAGATACCTGCCTGCATCCTACTAATTGCGCCCGTTCCTGCTAAACTCTTGTTTTACAATTCTATTTTCACCAACTTGATTTAAGATATTTACTACCATTGGCCTTGTTGTTTCTATTACTTCTGGGAATTTCTCCCAGTTCCATTTCTATCTCTTGTCGATAGAAGATCTAGGTCGAAATTCATAATTATTTTCAGGTCTCCAATACTGATTATTTGAGTTATACCTCTAATCTGCTGATTTCCTTCCCTAGGTCTATCAGATCTTCCCATATTCATATAATTAACCTCAACATGTCTGCCTCTCTGGTCTGAATTTCTATATTCCTGATATCTATCGAAACTATTTCTGTTTCCATTTGCTAGTTCTGATCTAGGAACCTCTATCTATTCCCACCTTAATTTTGATTTCCATTCCTATGGAACTGTGTCACTTTCCCGAATAAATGTGAACTTTCCTTGGTATTTCTTGCTTGATTCCTTTCAAGTTTTGTTTGTTACCCTTCAATGCTATCGGCAAATGAATCATTTCTGCCACGTCATTTGCTTTTGCTAGATAATGCTGAATAGTTTCTGAAAAATGTGTCGTTACAATATTTAAGAGAATTTTTACATTTACTGGTGAATCTAACATTCTTGACTTCCTGGTTAGCTTCGTAAAATAATTAACCATTGAATGGTCATTCTCTGGTTATATTTTAAATTACTCAACACTATTCTAATGCTTGCTTGCATATTTGTTCACAATATCTACTCATCAACATATTTGCAAAGGCCCTGAAGTCATTGTCATTTCCTACAGTTATATCTAGCCAAGTTACTGCATTTTCCTTAAAACATTTCCTAACTGTGTGCATTGTATACTCCTCCGGTATACATTTTACAGTGAAATACTTATGAAATTCTCTAATAATAGATTTTGGATCGTCTGAGTTCTCACTCTCAAAATTTGGTGGTGCAATATGGTTTAAAATGTGATTCGACCAATACATGTTATGGTTCTGATCTCTCTTTCTCTGCACATTACTTCGTCTAGGTTCGCTACCGGAAGTGCTTGCACCTACATTTGACAAAAGAGATGTCCGCTAACACATTTTGTATTGCTTCGTCTGTTGCTGCTGGTTCACTTATATTACTATATTTTGAATTTGGTATATTTATACCTATTCTTAAATTTTCCAATACACATCTCATTTTTGTTACTTCTGCTGCTACATCTTTAATCTGATCTGTGATTTCTTCCAGGTTTCTGGCCAGTCTCCTACATTCCATTAGTGCTTTTTCCTGCCTATTTTATACTTTATTCTAATTCTTTTATAGTTACTTCCTTTACTGCCTCTAATTTCTTTGCCACTTCCTCCCTCAATTTGCTACTTTCTGTTTCTGATTTTTCACTAACCCATTTGAATTTTTTATAGTTTCCTATTTCTTGGGCAATTTCTTTCCTAAATTTCCTATTCTTCCCTTAACCTATTCTTTTTTCTTTGATTTCACGTCTAACATAGCTTATTTCCCCTCTAACTTCATCCTAGAATGTTTCTAATGTACGCTATTAGTTTTCTAGATTGTTTCCTAATTCCTGTCGATTATACTTTCATCCTTTCCTCTAATATCGGTTGACTATTTTCTAATTTCTGATTAGTTGCCTCCAATTTTTTTCCTTAATCTTCCCCTAATTCCTGATTATTTTCTTATAATTTCTGTTGATTACTCTATCTTTTCCTCCAATTTCTGTTGATTACTTTTTAACATTTGCATCACTATCTTAAATCATTTCCTCCCATTTCTGAATCATTCACTCTTTCCCCCTGACTGCTATTGATTTCTGTTTCGAGCTATCCTACATATTTTAACAATTTTCTTAATTTCTGTTATCCTATTTTGTACAATTTCCTGTCTACTACTACTTTCTCCTTCCTGAACACCCATTCCTTCTACTCAATTCTTTTCACGTAACATTTTTCCACTGCATAACCACATCTACATATATAAAAGTAACAAATTAAAAAATTGACTTTGTTTGCTAATGCACTCACTATTGTGTACCGATGCTGATGTCTTCCTTCTTCCCCCTTGCTCCCCGTGTTTCTGTGTAGCCTGAGCTACCACCATTCTGGATGGTCTTCCTTTCTTCCTTCTCGCGTGGTCGGTCACAGGGTTTGATTTCCAATGCAGTTTCCTCAGCTTCTGGTGGTCCTCAGTTATAAATATAACCATAATAACTGTTTCTTCAACAAATGAAACTAGAAGCCTAACCTGCCCTGAGTCGCTAAAATGTTTACTTGCAAGGTCACTCGAGATAGTGGCTACTCACACAAACACGTCACTGGGCAGTTAAAATATCACACGAGTAAGAGCCTTTGACGTTACCAGAGAGAGAGAGAGAGTAATTAATGTGTGCACAACTGTGTGCACGTACTCGATCCGTACCAGTCACGGTACCAGAGAAGAGTAACTGTGATCTAAAATTACATGCCGTTGTTATTTAAGCTCCACCTACATTAGCATTACTTCCAATCAACATTATTTTATGCCAATATTCACCTCTCTTCATGCGTGTCTCTGACTCTCTTACCATGGAGCTTAGCTGAAATTCTCAGAATATAAGTGACTTTCTCTTTTCCAGAATTGTTCTACGTGTCTGTGTAATCATACTGAACTTGTAACCTAACTGCGTTCCCCAGAAATTAAGCTAATTTGCTCGCTACTTCGGCTGTCGCTAATGGATTTGGCTGACCTCACTTCCTAATTACCTCTTTTTTCCGGACAAAATGTTTCAACCGAAGCTTGTTACGTTATACACTGAATTAATATACGGAAATATGTTATATACGGAAAACACGCTCTGTTCAGTAGTCCGCACCGTAGTAACTATACAGTAAACGCAATCAACAGACAGTTTCACAGAGCGTTATTCACACTGTACACCATGTCAAAAAACAGACTAAACGGCAAATGCTATTACCATTCATAGGTGTGCGCAACTAGGCTACCGAGCGAAAATATTTATCATACCTGCTGTGAATCAGACCCAACGGCCGCTAGTCTGGATAAACCTGGTATCCTAGACGATTTTGTAAAATTTTATTATAAAGAGTATTTTACTACTCACCTCCGAAGCCTAATAATAAGAAAAACATCTATTTTATGTGTGCAATGCAAAGGATAGCCAATACCAAAGTGGTGGATGTAAGAAACTAGAGAAGCATTGGCTACAACCAATACAAAAAAAATATGTGCTGTACAATCACGTCAAAAAGATAGTGTTAAATCACTACTTAAATTTTTGCGTGACTATAACATCATGTATTTGATATACTATGCTCTTAATAGAATATGGAATTAAAAACTATCGAATTAAATTTTTAAAAGAGGAAAAATAATTCTTATATCATTTGAATAAAATTTTAAGACAAACTTAGTCATCATAAACTACTTTACATATAAGCAAGGTTGTTTAGTAATAACAGGGTTTCGCCTAATGTAGAGCTAGATGAGACTTATTTAGAAAGCGCTGGTTAACGTACTAAATAGCTGAGTGGTATCATAAGTATTGCAAAGCGGAATTTAATTTTACATAGCAGCTTAGCTTTTGTTCTCAGCATTTCTTTATTGCGTTGGACCTGGAATTTGGTATTTCGAAATAAATTAGTGAAAGAATGTTAGAAATAGATTACCCTAACTTAAAGTTTTAAGTTACCTCAGAAATAATTAAACCCAATACCTAGTTATTTTCTGAATCATTTCAAAAAGAATCAGCATAAAGTCACATGCCAATAATTAGAATTTGATTCAATTGTTTCACTCAGGCCATAAAGCACTAAAATGAAATAAAACGGTGATAATAATAATAATAATAATAATAATAATAATAATAATAATAATAATAATAATAATAATAATAATAATAATAATAATAATTAATAAAGCGTTTGATCAAATAAAGTTTTAACCATCAATCATAGAGTTTACCTTAGAGCACTAATGATGCAGTCGACCATAAGGCACCTTTGCTGAAGTGTTTTACTACATTACATCATTCCAAATTAGATGAAAACCTGCCACCTTGTTTCCATTAGTAGAATCAATTTAATAAATAGTGCTGGTTAAGCACAAGACACATAAAACACTTTACAAGAACGAATTAAAGATATTTTCTTCCTTTTTTGTCTTAAAAAGAACCAATGTTTCACAAAGAGCATACGACAGAAACCTATTGCGATCGATCCACATGGTATACTTATGTTTAAAAAATGTTTGAACTTACTGTTTGATCTTGAAAAAGTATTGTTTCCCCGCCACAGTGATATGATGATAGCTTGTCCCGTACATACAAGATTCCCGAGTTATACTCTCAGTTATTGTGAGATTTTGGATAAGGCTTTTTTATTATTAATATTCAAATAGGAAGAATGTCGGGTAATTGCAAGCTTTATGGATACCGGGGTTACTTAAGCATTACTTCAGCCATTTAATTTATTGAACCACCCGATGATATTCCATTAAAGAAGATGAATGTAAGAAAGGAATAAATATGTTATAAGACCGTTTCCTCAAGGATAAGTATGACGTGTCACTGTTTCACTATAAATGTTGACTACTTTACCAAACACTTAGGGACTTTGTTTTATTAAGGACATTTTGTATGAATGCTAAGTTTTTTCAAATTAAATTATATATTTTACTGATATTTTGTAATAAATGAACATACATTATACTTAATTTCATTTACAGTCGTGGTCCATCATCCAGTTAATAAAACGAATATTTTTAATGTAGCCAACGCCATCATCGGTTTCGTCGAAATGGGAAATCTGATGGGTTAAATTAACATGACCTTCTGTACCCTCTATTGCTTATAAGTGGGCACACAAATTATTTTTACGGAAGTTTATTTCTTATCCACTTCATTTTAATCGACACAAACCTTTGCAGAAGTAGCTATAGTAAACATTCCGTTATAAATGCAAAGGGAATAGTGAGTCATATGTTTAAGAACTGGATGCTATATGCTAGCCTTAAAATTCTATACTCTCTTCATGCACCACATTTAAAAGAATGACTAAGAATTGAACCATTCAAAACAACCCGAAAATGTCCGATTCCACAAAAAAGTTATTTTAAATGAATTGTGTCTTTTAAAGAGATATAAATTTTTTGTCTCTTCATCTATCCCTTAACGTTTACCAGTTATACTAGGTTGTACAAAATTCCTTTCCATTGAAGAGGACTTCCACTGCCTATTCTCAGAACATTCATGATAGACATTTTATTTTCCATGTACATATCTTTAATATATGGCATTTTAATCAACATCAAAATTTTAGAAAAAAAATTCATAAAATCTATGTAAACGGTAGCTTATGTGGGAGGAATTTTCTTGAAAATCTTCATGTCACATCTTTAAAAGGTACTGAACCTAAATACTAAGTTGGTATTTAACCGACTTTTCGTTTTTGAGTTATGTTGTTCACAGCTACAGCCACACACATACATACACACGCACACACAAACATCCTCAAATACTCTCATTTACTCCATTTATTCTTTCAGAAACCCTCATTATACTTATCCACGTTCATAGTTGAAATGCTCACTAATAATAATCTCATTAGATGCTCATAACTAAACTTCTGCTAATTGGCATTTAATTCCGTTCATTTGAATCTAAACAATTAGGCAGTAAAGCTGAATATTACTGGCCTGGGGAAAGCAAATCACCAAAAGGCGTACGTTTCGAGGCCACCGGAAAACCGCCAAAGGATTTGATTGAAGTATCATTCGGGCATCCACCTCCAGTTATCGTTAGACGTAGACAGAGGCGATTTTCACTTCACAATGCTTCGTAGCTGTATCTCCGTGTACCATGTAATAGCGGTGTCTACACTTGAGAGTGAAGTATCAAAATCGGCTTACATAGTGCTCAACCACAGAACAGGGTTTGCTATCCCAAACTGCTCTTCTTTCTGTGTAATTTATCTTGTCATAAATAGGTTAGTTTAAGAGGTGTTTCATTTATTCTTCCGAAAATGATTTAGTTGCAACCGTGGAGATTTTGAACGCTTCTAAAAACAAGAAGATCGTAAATGCACGCACAGCATTACATGTTAGGTGCGTTTTGTATTTAGTGGATATAATTTTAAAAACAGTTTACTTCTAGGAGGCTCCTCATAGTAATTAACCTTAGTTTTAAACAAATTTCAAACGAACTGAAATTTCTTAGACTTTTTCTTAAAATTGTAGTATGGTCATCGCAGCCTTCGGATCCCCAAGCGGCGACCTTTGTGCAGTAGCCAAACACTTGTTCCCTACCCTCCCTAACCGCAAGCACCATAAAATCTTTGTGACATCCATGTGCATATGCGCGTTGTTGCCAAAATTAAAAATAGTATTTAAAAGCAAAACTTTGCAGGTGATTTCCACATGTACAGAATACAATCATGCAGTTTGTCTGCTTGCTTTACACACAAAATAACTATGTAAATAACTATGAATCGCATAGTAATTACATTTAAGTTGCAAACGCTTTAAAATATAACTGAACTAATGAATGATCTGAACTAATATACTGCGCTACAAGAATAGAAATGCATGTTAACATATCCGAGAGAAACTTAGAAACATGTTCCGAATAAACTATACATTGTTGGACTATCATTAAATAATTAAAATACATAAATATTAATTTATTTTGAAAGGAACTCTTACTCCCAAATCAAAGCATCATTTTTGATTATGCTGTGCGCGGAGCTATGGTAAAAAGTTTTTTATCACTTGTATCGCAACAATGTTTTATTAATATAAAGCTAATACAAGAAGTTGTGTATTGTTTAAGGTGTAAGATTTATAAGCATGACATCTTCTGTTTACTTAAATGAATAGCTTTATTATAAAATGCAGGATAAGTAAAAATACGAAGGCAAAAGAAAGAAAATAAAAAAAAAATCTTATGTATTATATTCACAAGATTATCTCTACTCACTCTTCTACAAACTACTTTCACAAAAGCTTATTCTATCTACTTCTTAAATAATAAGATAAAATTTCATTGCACATATCGTTGTAAATATAAGGATACATAGGCTAAAGCGATAGTCACATTTTTAAAATACAGATGACTATATGATGACTTTGAAATTCCATGCTCTTAGCATGACCACGAGGAAAATACAAACAGAGACTTCCAACTTGTATTTCAAAATTCAAACCAACAACAAAAAATTTCTCGGAAATGGTTAACACAATTTGACCTAAAATTTGTCCTTTACCGAGATTGCATTTTACGCAGAGTAAGATTTTGTCTCTCTCTTAGAATTTACCAGTAATAGAACAAGTTGAGAACGAGGAAAATTTTACAAGTTATTCCCAGAATATAAAATTCATGATACAAATTTTATTTTTCCTGCAAATATCTTAAACTTGCGGTATTTTACTAAAAATCGTTAAGCTGTTTTTGAGAAATTCAAAACAATAACAAACATTTTTCCACATAAAAGGTTCTTTTCTACATGTTCTTGAACATTACACATAAAAATCTGGCTTTGCTTATTCAGTTTTTGTAGCCCTTTTCTTCGTGGTCTTGGCATTACTGATATTCGGCAGAGGGTCACTTGCTGGTGCGACCGGAGGGGCATCAACTTGGTTCGTTTCCCAAGGTCTCCACATCTTAATTAAACTATTAAACGCTAATAACTATTAAACACTGCTAAACTTACAAAACTGCACTAAGTAAAACACTATATAACTTCTCTGAAGAAGTAATATAGAAGCTTAGCTGAACATGGAAGAAAAGCACGAGCGAACAGTCACAGCTGCTAAAATAAAACCGAAGAAACAGCAGAAATGACATTGCAACAACGCTTTGCTTTGGTGGAGCTGGAGAAAGGACCACGTGTTGTGTTTAAGGGATGGGAAGACCCTACTAATCGTTTACTGATGGGTTTATGGTCAGGCTTCAAAGCTTTCCGTTCGCTTTGAAGCCGGTTGGGGAAAGGATGCCCGGGACTAGTTATACATGAAATTTCAACTCCGTATATGCAGCGGCTTGCCTAAAATCTGAACACTTTTTAGAGGACTTTCAATCTAAACGGTCAATAATTTTGAACAATATAAAACAATTTTGAAATATATCAGAAAAAGGCCTTAAAATTCCTCTGCATAAAATCTCAACTCCGTACTTTAGGAGATAGCTAGACAAAAGGACAAAGTTACGCTAGTAGTTACTCCGGATAACTAATAACCCTTAAGAAAATTTGAGAAAATGAGCATAAAAAGCAGAAAAAAGTTCTGGAGCAATACTTTCGGTTACAGAGGTTGCAAAAGTGCATAAAGATTGGATTGGAATTCTTTAATTTCTTCAGCTTTGGTATAAAATTGCAAATATGTTATATTTTAATATGCCTAGATGGCTGCAAATCTAAAGATAGTGTGAAGGTAGTGTCACTGTGAGTTATTTTCTTGAAGAGGATGAAAGTTAGGCCGTATTCACTGAACTTATTAGTTTCATTTTTAACCCACCACTGGTGGCGCTATGTTTATAGCATTGAGTTTCAAACCACCATTATTTAACCTGATGGAAATTAGAGCCGTGACTGTTTTTACCTAACTTTCTAAACGTCTATATTTATCTGCCAAAAGCAATTATGTCAAACAAGACTTTGATGTAGTGGGTTCTGTTGTTAAAACGGTAACGCTGGTGTTATGGTGTTGCTCTATGGTGCGACCTTTACTGCAATAGTGCTCCTAACGTTTCTGACATTGACGCTAAAACATACCTAGAGTTCACTACTCTGAAATGGAAGTAGCAGTGAATGTAAACAATATAATTAGGGTTGGGAGTTTTGCTCTGTTTTAACGTCGCTTCTGCATGATATCACGATGCATACCTGTGGAGACATTATTTGTGTGTCGGACAGTTGACCTAACTACGCAGTTACGCTTCTGCGTTGTTTAGCTTAGACTACATAAGTACCGAATGTTATATTTATCCGATATATCGCTTTGAACTATGTTCACACACATTGTTTTTTAAAAAAGGGGCTATTTTTGGTTTTAGGAGACCCCAGCTTGTGTGCTTCCAATAAAAAGAATCAGTATCGAATTTTTGGGTGAAATACAATCCTTCCTCTACATACAGGTAGGCAGTAGAGAAGGTAAAATTCGTATCTAATGCAGAAAAATTTCCCAATATTGCTAATATTTTCTTTATTTTATTATTAAAGCATTATGTAAATGCTCTATTGGACTTCTAATAAAAGCCCTTGTCCCTAAGTATACTCCTTTCATTGAAACACAATCTCATATGATATTAGGGAATCCTTTCGCTTCCATCTTCATAAGTTCTATTATTTTTGCTACTGAAAATGTTCTATTCATGTTCGGTCATCTTGTCATACACAGTGCAATCGTTTTATACTGAGGCCACGGATCGCGTGAATGAGTGCTCCGCACACTATTTCACTGGGATTTTCGTTCCGTTCCGTTCATTACTCACGAATGATAGTAACATGCACTGTTATGAGAACTAACGTTGTTATAGTGTAATATATAATTTATTTTTTTTAAACGGGAACCTACAATCGGGATCAATTTAAATTAACCCTAGAATGACCATCACAACGTCCTCCAAATAAAACACAACCAATGACATTTACTTTTCCCCATAATATCAAATAAGTTTTATTCAAGACATTTCTTTCTACAACGCTTAGTTTTGGAGATATTGTACAGTCTCAACTTAAACGGTCCACCCTGTATATTTAGCCATTGGATTTCGCATTTCATAACGTAAACCACAGATAACGCTTAGCTTACCAGCCGAAATTATAGTGTAGTCATCTTTTGTGATGTCGTTATAATCCATATTGATCTTGGACAAGCAATTCAATGCATTGTGGACTCAGCGTTCCCTGATAACAGCAGTGAGCCACACTGTTTGTTGATGTTTGTGCTTTAACGAAAATCCACTGGAGGTCAGGATAACAGACTACTGCTAAAATTTATAGAACCCAGATTCACCCAAACTATACTGTTACAAAAAGCTGTTAACGTGAGTATTTAATATTCTTCTGTATTACATACATGTTAAAGGTCTCTAAGCATACGTGTAATTAGATAACAGAATTAGTTTTGCGCTAAGTCAGTATATTCGGATAAAAGTGCTGCAAGTGCATCTTTGTGGAATGAGGAAAAAATTTCAAAATACAAGACATGTCGAGTATTTTCCCTTCGGAATTTCTGAAAAGTATTTAGCGCAGGTTTGTTGCATACTCTAAGTATTTTTTTCGATACTAGTGAAAGAAATATTTACACGAAAGTAAAACTAATTACTCTCAGCTGTTCAAATGTAGTATCAAAGTCACACCACTACCTTGAATATGAACTGGTAATGGATTAGTCATACCTGGAAGCGCTGAACAAGCCAGTCAACAAATGAAGGTGAGATAACTGTTGATGCCGAATGAGTTATACATTAAGTAAATTAATTAAATCGGAAGTAAATGTAAACAAATAAAGGAAAGTAATGGCGGTAAGATTTAAATGGTAAAATGCGATTATAAAATATGATTATATTGCACATTTGTAATAATTTAATACATATCAATAGTTGGAGGATTAAATACATTTATTAACATGTGCCATAAAAATATAAAACGCACGGAGTGCAGGAATTTCAACTTCCAACGCATAATAGGATGAGCAGGAAGAAAATAAAAATAATGAAAAATCTGATGTGTTACACTCACATGACTTTCTCTACTCTTGTACAAACTATTTTTACAAACGCTTATTCTCCATCTACTTCATGTTAATCGAGATAAACATTTGCAGACTCTATCTGATTGCTAATTTTCTTGTAGATGTAAGGGGAAAATATATTTACAAGGGCAACATAGAAAAACACATACATACACATACATATTTCTTAATAGCTGGTTGCTTGGTGCAGCACCATTCCCTTTGCCACAGGTTATAACTCTTTGCATATCCAAGACAAAAAATGAATAACGAATTCCCATTTTAGAAAATAAGTATTGAAAAAATTAAGGGAATAACAAGCAATATCTCGAAAATGGTTCACTCAACAAAAAAATGTACATGACATAAATTGTGTATTTTAACACGATCTACATTTTTTGTAGTAAAATTTTGTCTATCTCTTATGGTTTACCAGTTATGCCAAAGTCGTTCACAATGGAGAATACTTTTGGAAACATTCCCAGAAAATTCAAGACATAAATTATCTTAAACATATGATATTTTAATCAAAATCGTTAGAGCCATTTTTGAGAAAAATGTTCCATGTAAAGGGTAATCTGGGGTGGGGGATTTTCTTGAAAACCTTCGTGTCGCATCTCTGGCAGATACTGAACCTAAATACCAATTTTGGTGTTTATCCGACTGTTCGTTTCTGAGTTATGCTGTTCACAGACAGACACACAGACAGACACACGGACATGTTTCCAAAAATGCTTTTTTTGGATTCAGGGTGTCTCAAAACATATATTTCCGATGAAATCTCGGTATCGAATTTTTGGGTGGAATACAATACTTCCCCTACTTACTGTACGTAGTAGAGAAAGTAAAAAACACTATCCCCGAAAACGACAATTCGCAGTTACATTCGGACTACCTTCAGAAATACCTGGTTGTGATGCTTGGTCAGGTTATGCGTGTCGTACATTTGATGACTCCGCGAACTAAGGCATTTTCGTCACCCTCTGATAGCAATTTTCCTACTAGAACGTGCAACTCTTGATTAGAAGAGGACGAATTTTGCAAATAGATTAGTGTTCACGGTATCAGACTTTGATATTATTTATAAACCTGCATTATATTTTTTTAGAAGTAGGTATTGCTATCTAAAATGTGCTACTTCGTTTTTGTTTGTTACTTTTTAGCGAACTTGTGCTTGGCAGTGTCATATACCAAAGATTTCAGGTAACATAATTGCAGTAACATAAAACACTACACGTTATAAAACAATTCAAAGTAAATTGTTTACGAAAACGCTGTTTTGAAGCATACAGTCAGTTAATGGTGTTCTCTCGGATAGAATTTTAAATGTTGGCACTTGAAGCTTGTCCACAAACATTTAGATTATTGTGTGTCGTCAATAAATAAAGCTACAGAGTTTTCATTACACAGAATTGCCTAGTAGAAAACAGGTGCTCATATTTGATGTAAGTTTATAACTCCGTATTTCAAAACTACTAACATGATTTGAATAGAAGCTACTACCACATGTTTTTAATTCCTTTCTTATTTTCAAGCCCGAAATTAAAGTAAACGTGTTGTGTTTATTGCTGAAATCTTGAAGCATAAAATATTCTTAAAGAAATTAGTTGCTCTTATTTATAAGGAGCTGCCTGTACGGCCCATTATACGAGAGCAACGGATTTTAATGATTCTTCTTTTAGGTTCCTAATCTTGCATAAAATACCTTTTGTGGATGGCTGCTAGTTATTCTAAAGTGTATATGGTGAATAAATCTCGACGCTAGTTATTCTAAATGGTGTAAATTTGTCTTTGCTATCAGAAAAATCAGGGTTTTTTTTAATACTGAAAACAACCTTCGGTCTCGAAATAATCATTATGAAAAGAAGCATTCGTTAACCTCAATTAATTTGTCGTAAAACTATCAGCACTATTGCTAATACTGTTGAGAGATTAAGCACTTATTACAACAGAGGTTTCATTTCTCTGACAAAATGCTGTGTGTATAAAATGCTTCAACGACTGAATACTTTTATTACAACAAATTGAAATTAACTACTTTGAATCCCTGTCAATAAAACTCGGTGGAAAATTGGAGTTAAAATTCAAACGGAATTTTTAAAATCAGATGACATTCCTAAATAGGTGTACAAAGCTTTATTCGCTTTCTTCAACGTAATAACTGTATTTTCTGCTTTTTCTGTTAATCGTTATTTTGGATTACATTTTAAACTCATAAATGGATTTTGAGCACTTATGGAGAAGGATAATTTTGAAGTGAAGCTTTGTTTCGCAAATATGTCATTGGTTACTCGTATCCGATACTTTTTCCAGATTTTTTGCAGCATACTTGACTTTGTATAATAAAATAATAGGAATTAATTCTGGGTGTTAGATAGCGCAGAATGTTTTCTGAAACAAACATCAAGCAACTGTGTTTCTTAGTTTATTTTGTACTTATTCTATTATTTTTAAACATTTTAGAGCAACTGAAAAACAATTTCTACTTACTTTCAGTTTTATATTAACATTAGAGAAAATTCAGCTCTCGGCAGTTACACTATAAACACATTTCGCTTACTGTAATCATAATGATATTGTTTTAGTGTAATTATGTATTTAGAAAACGTATTTCTATACATATACATTTTTCTGCTGAAAGTTAAATTAGAAATTTGTAATTACATGCTAATTGAGGAAATATTTTCATTGTTTCGTAGAATTTAGTGCTCTTCGACAGAATTAGTTGTATACTGAATTATTACTATTGATTAGATTTTTTCTATATGTAATCACTCTTAGAACATCACAATAACAAAAACACAAGTTACAAGCAGCACTTCACAATATTTGTGTTTTTTCTTTTATTGACCAATGGTTAATCCGGATATTGAGTTTGTCGTATTTATCGAACAAAGACAAGAATAAGCCTTACCACTTGAAACTAAATAATCGTTTCAGTAGAGAATCATATTACACATAATGAAAGTTTTGTACCATAAGTTTTGAGAGAATGGGTTATTTCACGCATCACGGGCGCATTGCTATGACCGTGTATTTGTTGAGATTAAACTTTCGCAGGAAGATGAATGCAAAACTAGACAGACATAGAACTCATTAAGGATGCATTAATAACTTGGCATCCTCAAGTAAGAAAATGGGAGAGAGTGTAGGTTTACTGCTTAAGCAGGAAATTGTATGACACCTCCACACCATGAACTTTACACGATTTAGCGTTGTGCAGCATCAGCGTTACATCACTGTTGGGGGCTCAAGTAATGACTGGCAATTGCCCCAAATGGGCTCATAACAAGTGCCCTGTACCGCATATGCCTACCTCACGCCCCCCTATCATGACCCAGTGATTCCCAGATTGTCGGCTTCCTCGCTCGGTGTCTGCAAAAAGGTGAAGTATCTGCGCAGAGGTAAAAGCTCGAAAAGACAAGATTTGAAGTACTGGAACCATCATCAAAGGCATGCTGCTTTAAAGGAGACAGTGAAATATTACTCATTAAATAGTAACAAAAAGCTATCAATCATTCTTACTATTTCAGCCATAGTTTGAATAAGAACTAAAATTCTCATGTCAAACTAAAGTTATGTTAAAGTCGGATTAATTTGTAAGAAATTGCATGTCGTAATAATACTACACTCAGTCTCAACATTCATTTTTGAAATCTAACTGAAGCTGCAAAACAAAATTATTAAAACTTTCAATCAGTGCATCTGTACTCATCCTTCAGTAATCTGATGGAATGCGTAGTAGACACATCTAGACTCAGTAAATGGGCTGGTGATTTTTACATCCTCTGTTGAGCTTGGCCGCTTGAGAGACGAGTTGGCTTCAGCTGGTTCATCAGATCTGGATGTGAATATTAGTTTGAAGTTTGGAAAGTTCCTAGCGCGACGCTGTGATTACATTTAAGCATTTTAATTGGTTATATTTTACAACAGGGACTTGGAATTTGTAGCGGGTTCGGAACGCCGCTGGAGTTAAGCTTTTAGCGTAAATTCTTGCCTTGACATTTGGACGTCTCAGATTCGAAGTTCTGCCGGAATACTGTCTTGTGCTTAAATACGCTATCCGGATATCACCTCTTATATCAGGAATGGATGGGAGCAATAATACCACCACGTGTTTGTTTACTATTTGGATATTATTCCAGTTGTAAAAGTACGAAAGTGGCTAGCCAAGTTATATCCCTTAATTATACGTTCGCACTTTTTCTGCATTAACTCCTTTCCGATACCCCACTACTCGTAATATTAGTGGGAAGCTAACTCGTAGTTATATGACATCTCCCCCACCCTTCACACATCGTGTCGTTTATTCAGTACATCGCTGTTAAGAAATCAAGTCAGAGTGAGAGTGGGTTGCTGGGAAAAATTATTTGCCCTTTTATATGAAAATATGCTGACACGCACATTCGCATCAACAACTGCAACATCTTTTCTGAATGTTGCTTTACGTAGCATTGTATGAGAATTCAATCGCTCGTATTTCAGCTGTTACGCTTCTGATGATAAATCAGGGAATACCTATATATCTCCGTCTCTCTCTCATTGGTCCCCTCTCTCTCTCTCTCTCTCTCTCTCTCTCTCTTCACAAACTCACGATTTCCAACTCCATGTGCTGCTAATGACATTCCTGTGTGTCCCTTGTTTCTTTTTTCTATCCGCCCTCTCTCTCTCATACAAGCTGTAACTTTTTCCAACTCCTTGTGCTGCTAAAGTCCACTTGCTGTTTTTTTTTAAATTGCTCGCTTCGCTTGACTTTTCCAGGATGTCCCATATATAACATTATAATATTTTATTATCCTATATAATACTTCTACGTTTTACATCTGTTCCTCTTTCCTACTTGTTTTATTTTATTTAGTTATATATTTTGCTATTAGTTTCCCCAGGTTTATTAAATATCTCAGATCATCTTCTGTATATTCATTTGTGTATACTAATTACGGCATAGATAAAAACATTGGTTAACATAAAAAATAATACTTTAACATTTTTGTTTCTGATTGGTACCTAGATTACATACCTCGAGAGTATATTTACTAATTCATTGACATACTTATCCTAAGAGATGAGTTTATGATTCCTAAATTGACTTTAAAAAAATAAAAGTACGTTAGGTAAGATAAATATAAATCAATGCGTAAAGTAAGGGCCCGCTTGTTTCATTCGCATTGCGGCGGTCCACTCGCCAGGTGGCTGTGAAGTGAAGGACGGAGGAAAGGGAGAGGAAGGGCGAGATGGAAGGGTCGGTTATGATGTC
The DNA here is from genome assembly GCA_030765065.1 of Deroplatys truncata. Taxonomy (NCBI): domain Eukaryota; kingdom Metazoa; phylum Arthropoda; class Insecta; order Mantodea; family Mantidae; genus Deroplatys; species Deroplatys truncata. The sequence continues at coordinate 176,191,966 of CM060981.1, forward strand.
TTCCTCTCGGAGCGATGAGATCTTGAAGTCAGGACGTGTAGGTGACGGAGACATAAATAAATTCTTGATTCCAACTTTAGAATTATTGCTCAATTTATTGTGATTTGATTAGCATTTTCCAACTCCTCGTGACTTCGCCACATACCACTTTGGCACAACGGACGCATAAGTCCCTCTTTAGACGCGCTGTATTTTTATATAAATGCGCAAATTACCGACAGGCTGGTCGGTTGCAGCATCCCTAAGGAAATGTTCTTCCAGAATGTCTGTAACAAACATTGATAATCACATATTTTGGGACTTAATACGGAACAAGAATATTTACGAGCTGTCACTGGCCATGTTCCCTTATAGACTTACCACAAACTCTGCTTGATCTACCCAAAATTGTTATTAAGACATGTTATTCGTTTTATTTTGTGCCGACGTTTACTGGGATATTTGCAATAATTAAGCAGCACTATTATCCAACATTTCTAAGCATTTGTTGGAATTTACAGTGAGTATTTAATATCAATTTTATTTGCTTAGATGAATAAAAACGTATTTTTAACACCGTTTTTCCTCTTTGTTGTGGCTGACAAGGCCTAGTTTTCTACCTCAGATCTGTTCATTTTAGCAGTTCACGGGCACTTACCTATTGTGATTTCGAGACATTTGATTGCTGTTGTCGTGATAGGAGGGGGGCGGTGGAGGGAGTAATGCTACGTGCTGCGACTGTGTCCGTCTAATTAATTCTGACGATTAATGGATGAGTTTCCTTCTAGCACAGAGAGACTATCGTTCAGATCGCTCGAATATCAAGTGAAACAATTATTGGTTTTCTCGTTCATTTCAACATGTTCCTATAGTGGATTTGCTTTAAAAATGCAAATCAAAATGGCACTTACTTAAAAAAACACAGGTAATGTCAGTGATCGGATAAAATTAGTAGTGCCTTCATGTTTTATTTTCTTCTAAAAATGGTTGTTATTTGTTATTAATGGCCCTCTCTACTCCTTGTGAGTGAGTTTTTCGATATTGGATATTTACTAATTTCAAGAATTCTTACTGGATTCATCAAAACTTTAAAACTTTTATCCTAAACATAAATTTGAAGCATATCTGGGTGCTACTAAAAGGTTCTGGTAGTTTAAAAATATTACTGGATTGAAATACTTGAAAGGCAGAATGAGGTTTGAAAAATTAAATGCCACTACTTAATTTCAGCATGTATCTCCGGCTTAGCACTATCGTTCTGGCATTATGGCAATTTCTTTTAATCTGTGCTGGGGGAACCTATAATATAGTTCAGAAAACTGAACGATATGTGACGTCAACGAGAAAGTTTCTGCCTCCTTCCGACCCTCGGCTAGGAACTCTAGTGGTATGGTAAATGTAAGGCAGATAAAGCTAAGGTAAAGCGGAGTTACTGTTAGCGAAGAACTGGTGAGATAAGAGGAAGAATATGTAGAACTCTGACGAGTGCAAGTAGTAAGCCTTCCTTTTCCTTGCTTTCGCACCCCTTGCTTACGAATCCACATGACTGTGATACGTTACAGTGATTGAATTCGCTGGCAACTTTTAGGCAACGTCTACTATTCTTGAGTTTTCCTTCTTTAAAAGAACACCACACTGCACATTCGATTTAATTAAAATCTAATAATCATCGGCCTGATAACTCGAAGAACGTGGTTCGAACCCGGCCTGCTAGTGAGTTTTTCATATCTTATTGAGGTAGATTAAACGGAAAAAATGACATAAAATTACATAGTTATGTTTTTGTGCAATCTTATTAATTGGGTTTAGTCTTTAATTTGATATGTATTTTATCCCTGTTTGCGCAATATTTATATATTAAATATATTTTTAAGGGTGGTTTTGCATCTGTACTTTTCTACCACTACACAGAAAATGATCATTCTACGAACTTTGGAGTATAGAGGTCAATTTTAGCTCATCTTTTAGAGGAAGCTTTGTTGTAAAAATTGGTACTGCTGTTAAGTATTGATAAGTATTGTGATTCTGTTTGTTCAAGCCATATAGTTTCTTTATTTGCAAATATATAAGAGTTTGCTTTGAACAGCTTTCTGTGAGTGACAATATAAATTAGCCTTTTCTCGGAAACTATTGAAGATAGCTGAGTTGAGCTTTACGATGACTACATTTTTAAGTGCTGTTGTGGATAAAATTTCATTTTAATAAGTTGGTTTGTAATTTTTTTAAAAGAAATAAATTGCTGATATATTTCACTAAAAATGCTTTAATTAAGAAAATAATTATATCTTACTTAAGAAACAAATTTGGATAAAATTAAAACAGTGTACCTAAAAGGCGTGCACCTATATCCTGTAAAAAGTTCACTGTGATATCTCAAACAGTTTCTGTTATAATGGATCATAAATTTAGTATATTTAACTTTGGCGGGATAGGGCCAATTATTTCCCAATAAGTCTTCTGACCTTAACAAATCACGGCCAATGTAGAAACTATTAGTTATTAGGATTATGTATGAACTGAAGTTTATACTACACTTGTAAATGAAGTAGTCCTTATCATAAAAGGGTAATTACTTTCTCAAAAAATTAAATACAATAAGATTTATGCAGGAGTGTATCTATAGGTGTATCTCTGTACACTGGATGCATTGTTAGCATACAGTGTTTTGCAGAAGTGCGTAGATTCGACCCTTACATTCACAAGGTACCTAGCTAATAGCTTCATTGTCTACTATGTGAAGCATGAAGTTTCCGATCATTTGGGATAAAATATGTACATAATACTAAGAAACTACTGATTATTTGCTTAAACGATGGACAGCTAAGAAGTATATTGCTTTTGATTGATAATCGGGAAACTGGATTATAAATAAGTCCTCTATCACATATGTCATATTTACCTTCTATGTAATTTTTACTTTGATTTGTAACCAAGATAAGCCATTTTTACTTTCTCTACTACGTATAGTAAGTAGGGAAGTATTGTATTCCACCCAAAAATTCGATACCGAGATTTCACCGGAAATATATGTTTTGAGACCCCTTGAATCCAAAAAAAGCATTTTTGGAAACATGTCCGTGTGTCTGTCTGTGAACAGCATAACTCAGAAACGAACAGTCGGATAAACACCAAACTTGGTATTTAGGTTCAGTATCTTCCAAGGATGCGACACGAAGGTTTTCAAGAAAATCTCCCCATCCCAAATTACCCTTTACATGGAACATTTTTCGAAAATTTTAATTTGCTCATAAATGGCTCTAATGATTTTGATTAAAATATCGTATATTTAAGATATCTTCATGACAAATAAAATGTATATCTTGAATTTTCTGGGAATGTCTCCAAAAGTATTTTTCACTGTGAACAACTTTTGCATAACTAGTAAACTATAAGACATAAACAAAATTGCACTACACAACAAATGTAGATCGCATTAAAATACACAATTTATGTCATACACATTTTTTTTTGTTGAGTGAACCATTTTCGAGATATTGCTTGTTATTACCTTAAATTTTTCAATACTTATTTTCTCAAATGGGAATTCGTTATTCATTGTTTTGTCTTGGATATGCAAAGAGTATTAATCTGTGGCAAAGAGAATGGTGCTGCACCTAGCAACCAGCTAGTAAGAGATATGTATATGCTTAAAGGCTACTGTATTTTTATATTGCCCTTGTAAATATATATTCCCCTTACATCTACAAGAAACTTAGCAATAAAATAAGAGTCTGCAAATGTTTATCTCGATTAACATGAAGTAGATGGAGAATAAGCGTTTGTAAAAATAGTTTGTACAAGAGTAGGGAAAGTCATCTGAGTATAACACATCAGATTTTTAAAAAAGGAAAGACATTTCTTATCCCACATAACCGCGAAAAACTAAAGCTGCAAACCCCAAATTGAAAGAAAGACAAAAGAAACGAGGTGTAAGATCACCAGTTTTAAGAAATAATTTGACGTAACATAATTTGATGTAACTGGAAATCAAGTTTCAGGATAAAGTAGTCATAAACGGAACATTACAATAAAAATTAAACACACCTGAAAGGCACAGACAGTGAACATCACTGTTTTCATAATTTTTCAGAAATTCTGGTGATGCCTCCCGTTAAGTTTTTCATACGTTAAGCAAAGACCCTGTCTTAGAGTCGCTCTTGGTAAAAAATATACGATCTGGAACAAAATTTCCGCCGTTTATACTAAAGATACACTAAAGTTGGATAATCAAGGAAATTACTAAGACGAAGAGCTGGCCACTAATGAGTGGTTATTTCTAGAAAATATGTTACATTCACATGACTTTCTCCACCTTCTATCGCTTATTACTGGGCATAAAATTATTCTTACGAAAGCTTATTTTCCCATCTACTTCATCTACTTTAATTGACATAAACCTTTATGGAAATAGTTGCATTATACCTTTCGTAACGATACAAAGAAAATAGCGATAGGCATTGTTTTAGAACTGGGCGCTATACGTTGGCCTTAAAATTCTATATCTCTTTCCACGAATAGCGAGAAACAAGTGAAAATCGTCAAGACTTTAAAAGAATGACTAACTATTGACGATTTGAACAATTAATAACGGATATCTCGAAAATGGCTGAAGCAGAAAAAAATGTATTTGAAATAAATTGTTTATTTTAAAGAGATCTACATTATTTGTGTAGTACGTTTTAATCAATCGCTTAAGTTTTACCAGTTATACACGATGATATAAATTTATTTCGAATCAAGACAAGTTATTCACAGAAAATTAAAGATATATATTTTTTCATGTAAGTATTAAAATACAGGGTATTTTAACAAAACTCGTTACAGATATGTTTCAGAGAATCACAAAATATACAATGTAATGGATATTTTGGGGTGGGGATTTTCTTTAAGATCTTAGTGTCGAATCTTTGGATGATACTGATCTTAAATGCAAAGTATTATATTTATCCGATATTTCGATTTTTGAATTACACTGTTCACAGATACATATATATATATATATATATATATATATATATATATACATGCGCATTTTTCTAAAAATCGAAACACTTTCTATCTACGTAAGGGGTAGTTTGGGATTTTAGATTTTCTTGAAAGTCTTTTTGTCCCATTCCAAGATGATGTAACTTGAATATCACATTTGGTTCTTGACTGAACTTTCTGTTTTGAGTTATGCTGTTCACACACAAAGACGTTTTTCTAATTTTTTTTCCGGAGAATGTACGTTTTGAGGCCACTTGAACATAAAAAAAACGTTTTTAGAAAACGTCCAGTGTATGTGGGTGTGTATGTGAACAGCATAACTCGGATACGAAGTGTCAGATAAATACCAAATTTGGTATTTAGGTTCAATATCTTCCAAAGATGCGAGACAAAGACTTTAAAGAAAATCCCCCTAGGACCAACTACCCTTTACGAGGAAGATCTTTTAAACCAAGGCGACTCAGAACGTGTATTTTCGATGAAATCTGGATATGTAATTTTTGGGTGGAATGCAATGCTTTGACTGCTTACTATAGGTAAGTAGTAGAGAATCAGAAATCAATTGTAATTTTATTTTCGTTTACTACGTTATACTAGAGCTTAAAAGCGGTGTGTTTGAACGTCTCCACTAAAGAGCATTACTGAAAAGTAAATGCCTCTTTGGGAACCAGCTGTCACAAATCCCCCGCTCAAAGAAGAATGAGCAAAAGTTATCATTGCAGCCAAGGATCGTATTTTGCGGTTGGTATACGTCACTCTGAAAGCCTTCCGTTTCCTTTATCCAATCAGGAATCTGCTGAGAGAGAAGACATAAGACATCTAACGACAACGATGCTTTGTAAACGAGAAACTTGATGGTGAGGGGGCTTAGGAAAACGTTGGGAGAACTTTAACCATGTAGCAGAGAACAAAACTAATGTTGCTAGAAGATGAGATCATTTCCGTAACAATGATCAAAATGCTTACTGAAGCATTAATTACCTCATGCAAAGTATCTTTAGAAGGTCTCCCTTTTTTGCAAATAGATATTTGAGACTTGCTCTCAGAGCCCGGCATCAGTGCAAGTAGCGAACTATCGCTGTACAAAGAATGAATAGAATTCACTGACCCTCTCCCCAGCGTTAATAGGACCGAGTCAATAGTATAAGTCTGGAAGTGAAGGAACGTTAATCTATTCAGAGCATGCTATTTTACTTTCTCTACTGCATACCTTTACTAAATACAAGTAAAGATCACCACCTATAAATTCAATATCGATAATAGGCCTGTAATGCGCGTTCTGAGAAAAACGCCTGTGTGCGCGTGAACAGCATAACTCAAAAAAGAAAATTCAGTTAAATACCAAATTTGATATTCTACATCATCTTGGGATGCGAAACGAAAATTTTCAACAAAATCCGAAATCTCTAACTATTATGGAAAATGTTTCGATATCTTTAATTTTCTCAAGAATAGTTCTAATCATTTTGATCTAAATACCCTATATAACATTTCTTATCCCATTCTTATGTTTAAGCCATTGGCATGACATAAAAGTGATTCTCTTAAATTTTCCAGGAATAGTTGTGACTTTTGTATAATTGGTAAACCGTAAGAGATGCATCAAATTTGGCTACAAACGAGGCGTGTTTTTAAAGTAAGTACCGTTTTAATATTTTGCCACTGCAGCGCTGCAATCGCGATTTTGAGCATGCGCAATCACTTCCTCCATTCATTAGGAAGCCAGACGCAGCTGTGAGCGATCACCACTTTGTTTTTTCCTGTTGCTAGAGCGTTTGGATATGTTGAAAACAATCGAAGGACCCACAAACTATGAAGTCAAAACAGTGATTCTTTTTTGGGTACAACAATAATGAGTGACGATGCTCGGACACACACAGCCAAAGAAAAGTCAGATCTGATCGCACCATTTGATTGGTAACAATTGAACCACTCTCCCTATAGTCCGGATTTGGCACCAAGCGATTTTCATTTGTTGCTTCATTAGAAGAAGTTCCTTGGTAGAAAACATGTCAACGACGATAATTTTGCGAAACAGGAAGTGAAGGCTTGACTTTGACGAAAGCATGCAAAAACTGGTTTTCCGTTACAACTGCCTGAATAGTGTCAATGACTATGTGGAGTAGTAGTGTAAGGTATGAGGTAATGAATGATAATAACGTATTTGGAAAATAACGTTTTGCTATTTTAGAATTCTATCGTCAAGTATGTCGATGCCAAAAGCATTCCACCCTGACACTGGGTGCTTCAGTGGCAATTTTAGCTGATTTTACAAACTTTTATTCTTTAGCATTCATTGATACACACCTTTGAAAACGCCCCTGATGAAACAACTTATCACATGCATCGGTTGACAAAACTATTTGAAAACAAAATGGAAGATCTAACAGTGCGACCAATTGGATTTAAGCCGTCAGCCAACAAAGGTTCGTTGTCAAAAAGCCTTGTCAAAAAATGCTAAGCATTAGGTAGATAATTTCTTTCCTGTCACAAACTATGGCATATTTCAGTTCATACAGTAATTGAAATGGCTGATGCAGTTTGTTTATTTCAGTTAAAGTTACAAAATGACCTCCAAACACTGTATGAAGTTGCAAAAACCATGTAAAAATTCGAGGTGCGGTTGAGTTTTCTTATTATTAATACGTATAGGAACCTCAACTCGCAATGTAGCATTGGCCGAATGGTGTTGTCATAGTTGCTTCACCATTCTGCCGCTTTAGTGCGGGTTCAAATCCGCCATGTTAAGTTAAACATTTTATTACCCTTTGTTTTATCTCTTTGGGCCTATAATTTGATATTATGATACAAACAACATTTTTTATAACATAATAAGTGTGTACAAAATAGAATAGTCACTATGTTTTTTCTACCGTAAGGAAGAAAAACCCAAAGCCCAAATCATTTCCGGCCATTCATACGTGAAGAATGTAGGCAGATTACACCGGGCAGGTTTCAACATGCAAGAAGGGCTTTCCGGCAACGTACATAAATGTGCATTGATGAAGGGTGTCGTCATTTTGAACATTTATTTCGTTGATGAAATCCACGCTTTTTAACAACTTATTCTGTTTACCATGAACTTAGCACATTTACAAATCCTTTGTCAGTAGAAGTGAAACATAAGGTTTAAACATGAAACAAACGCTGTTAGATTTAATATCGTCGATATTGCCCAAAAGAATAAAAGCTAACTACGTAACACGGTTTACACACCAGATAGGTACAGAGTATTACCGTAAACATGAAACACAATTATCAGATTGTAATTCTTGTGTCTTTGGCTCACAGGAGAGCCAATAACAAAAATAAATAGACTAGTATACTAAAATACAGAAAATAAATACAAGGAGAAAGAAAAAAAATAACCAAAACAATTTGATGTTTGTATTAGATTCGAACCTCCTAAGCTAACCGTTGCTTTACCACATACCGTTAGCTAATCCACTCGGCCAGAACGCACGTATAGCCTCTTGTTCTTCGGGAACACATGCCTCTATCTCCTTGCAAGCATTATATCCGTGAAAAGCTGTGTTTTTAAAACCTTTCGCGGCTCCTGTTCATTCAGGCATTTAATCCGTAATGGTGGTTGTGTATAGTACCTAATAGAAGGACAGAGCTACAATAACAGTTTGTTTGATAAAAGGGTAAATGTTTTCATATTACACTATAAACTGCGGGTTGCATAGATACGAATACCTACGGGCAGCTGACTCACCTGGTATATATATCTAAGCATACAATAACAATTTGTGACGTTACCATTTGCTAGATAATTTTTATTATAGGTTTGAACTTTCAAGTCTTATAATTTTTTCAAATTGTAGTCACTATTAATTTCTCTCGTGATTATGCAAAGGAAATGGAATTTCAAAGTCATCACATAGCGTTCCTCTTTTTAAAAACTTCACTATCGCTTTAGCCTACTGTATTCTGCGTATGCCTACAATGAAATGTGTAAATGTGTAGTGATAGTTAATCTCTATTAACAAGATTTGAAGAATAAGCTCTTAACAAGAATAGTTTTAGAAGAGTGAGTTGTGTAAATGCGACACATTGGTTTTAACATTATCTACTGCTTACCTACAACAAGAGGAAGTACCTATTGTATTTTACTCAACAATTCGATATAACTTTTTTTTTTGAAAAAGGTCCAGGTGTGTGTGTGTGTGTGTGTGTGTGAGAGAGAGAGAGAGAGAGAGAGAGAGAGAGAGAGAGAGAAAGACTTTTCGTAGCATAACTCAAACGAAAAGTGGGATAAAATATATCAAACTCGGTATTTAAGTTCAGTATCTTCCAAAGAGGCGACATGAACGTTTACAAGAAAACCCCCATCCCAAACGAAAGGTTTAAATGGCTGTAACGATTTTCATTAAAATATCATATATAAAACATAATTAAATGACAAATGAATTACATAACATGAACTTTCTGGGAATAGCCCATGAAATCTTCTTCATTTGGAAGGAGTTTTGTATAATCTTGTATTAACGGTAAATGTTAAGCAATAGACGAAAACGTATTACGCAATAATGTACTTTTCTTTAAAACACACAGCTTATTGCAAACAACATTTTTGTGCTATAAACCATTTCCGGGATGTACGCTATTAATCGTGCAAATGGTTCAATATCTTTGTCATTCTTTTAAACTCCTTTCGATTTTCAGTTTTTTCCTGTGATTGCCTGGAAATAATATGGAACTTTAAGGCCAGCGTATAGATTCAGTTCTTAAAGATTTGACTATCATGTTTCCTTTGTATCTATAATGAAATGTGCAAAATGTAGCCTTTTCTGCAAATGTTTATTTGGATTAAAATGAAGTAGGTAGAAAAATAAGCTCTTGCAAGAATAGTTTGTATACCCATTAATAAATATATCAGAGAAAGTCATATGAATGTAACACATCAGATTTTACTTTGACAATGTAGTACTTCGCTATTTATTTTTTCTAGTGATCATACCAAAAGCATGGAATTTCAAAGCCGCCACATAGCAATACGCTTTTTAAAGTTCTGACTACTGCTTTAGCCTATTGTATCCTTCTTACAACTGAAACGAAATGTGTAATGTAAGTTTGTCTCGATTAAAGAGTAGACAAAAGAATAAAAAAATTTAAGAAAGGTTTGTTAAAGAGTGAGTAGAAAAAGTCGTGCAAAATAACCGATTCTTATGTTTTATGTACGAGGGTTGTCCCAGAAGTACTCGACCTAACAATGAAAACAAAAATTTGGGGGAAAAAGATCTTTATTTATCTACATAGTTTCCTTTCAGCTCGATAAACTTTTCCCAGCGGTGATCAATAGCTTGAATACCCTATTTATATTGAGAACCATCGACCTCTGCAAAATAGCCATCAACTTAATTGTGGAGAATAGGGTGAATGAGGAAGCAATTCGAACTTTAACTCATTGATTTCGGCCATGGCGATAATGGATGTGTGAACTGGTGCATTGTCTTATGAAACAAAAGTTTAGTTTCTACTAAATGCGGCAGTTTTTGCTTGATTTCATCATTCAAATGCTGCAATAAGTTTTTATAATACTGGCCTTTGATTGCTTTTCCTTTTTGAAGTTAATCAATGAAAATTATTCCACACACATTCCAAAAAACTGACGCTATGACCTTGCCTGTGAATGAAATGTCAACTTCTTTGGAGCCGATTCTCCCATTTCAATCCACTGTTTTGACTGTTCCTTTGTCTCAGGTTTGAAGTGAGGGCACATTTTTCATCCATCGTTATGAATCGACACAAAAACTCGGCTTTATTGCAGCAAAACATCGCCAAACACTCTACTGAAACATCTTCACGAAACTGCGTTTGTTCCATTGTGAGTAAACGCGGCACCCATCTTGCGCATAGCTTTCTCATGCCTAAATTTTCAGTCAGTATGCGTTGTACAACACTTTTTGAAATACCTACGATGTCTGCTAGCTGGCGCACTCAGTCGACGGTCATCCAATACCATTTTGTGGATTTTCTTCACAATTTCTCCTCATTTGGTCGACCACTGCGATGTTTGTTTTGGCATCTCCTACGGCCTCGCTTAAACTCTGCCACCCAATATTTTACTGTTGTAAACGAAGTAGCAGGCTCCCCCAGAGTAGAATATAGCTCAGCTTTAATATTAGTTGGACTAAGAGCGTTCAAATGAAAGTATTGTATCACATAACGATGGCCAGTTTTATCGATGTTTACAAATTCGCTGAGAGAGTTCACTATGCCAAACAATTACTAAACGACGTAGCATCATCAAACTTCAGATTTAAGCTGTATAAGGTTGGTACTTTCTATCACAGTCATTTGTTTGAAACGACAACTACTATCTATACATCAGGTGGGGCACTTTTGGGACTGCCCTCGTATCTGCATTTTATCGCGAACCTAGAAGGGGTTAATCCATTTATACAATTCACTTTTAAAACGTCTTTATTTTTAGTACATGTCGAGGGCCCCTGGTTCGATTTTCGCGTATGGGTTGGAGATTTTAAGTCACCCTTAGACCTTTACCTCTGACTAGTTCATGTGAAGTATCTACAAGATCCAAATAAATGTCCTTCGGGGTTCAGGAACTTACCTTCGTACCAACGCCACCTCATTGTCATCTTACCATCGGCTCCAGCACATATGGGTCCAACTATCTGTTTTTGAAATGAGGTTTCCCCGAAGTTCACTGACTATATTGTGTAAGTTAGAAACAGAATTAAGAAAGAAGTACTAGTATAGCAATACAGTTTTGAAGGATCATTTTATAAGGTAAACGTATAAGAAGGAGCTAATACAGGTTTTTCTCCAATTATTGGTTTAGGCTGGGCATTAGTAGTCAGTTTGATAGTTTTGAGCACGGTATTCAAGGTACAGTCAAGTGCACGGAAACGTGCCTATACTTTTGGTTACCTTTATTATTTTTATTTATTTAATGTTGGCAAAAACTCTTTAATCATCTGTGTTCCACACTAGCCCTGGGTGAGCCAACGTCTGATTGGTTGGAATTCAAGATCGTCACACACACGCGCGCGCATTGACCTATGAACGAAGTTCAGGCCTAGTAGAACGGCGAAAGGGAATGAACACGGAAACATTTCACCTGAGTGGCTTGAAGAGATGCTTCAGAACGACTGTCCACATCCGTCCCTGGATGATCCGTTTGATATTGTGTGATGTAAAAAGTCTGGCACTCAAACATTTTTCTATGGACATAGGTCGGTATCAGGCTTAGTAGCGAAGGAAAACGGGAGTAAAATAAGCATTAAGTGGAATGCTAGAAGCAGGTAGGGGTGGGGACTGGGCATATCAGAGGCGATTTAGTATTTCCTTACCAGCATATATTACTGCGTATTATATCGGCACGATTACATGCACTCGACTGTGCATTTGCGCAAAGAAAAGATGAAGAACGAAGCTCAAAGACAAGAATACAATTTAAGCTTTTTAATTTACTGGTAGTAATGGCTAAATATATATTTCAGACATGACACGGATTTTGTAAGCATTTCAGTGACATTCTTAAATTGAAAGAACTTGACATTCGAAGTCAGTGCGCAGTGGCTTTTCCACTTTGATTGGAGAATTCATATTTTATATATTTCTGTTGGTGATCGTTGGTGATGAACGTATGAAAGTTTGGCCATGTTGCGTTCATGTACCCAATCACGAGAACGACCAAGTTATCAGAAAACTTATCATTTATTATCCAGTTTACTGACTGAAATACTGCATGTAACAAATGGATCAGCCAACCAATACATTTTTAGTTATATGTCATCCGCACGTTATGAGGCAGTATTTTTAACACTTAAGTGATATCAGTCTAATTATAGAATATAAAATATAATAACAGCCCGCCATAAAGCAATATGTGTATAATATATTGTCGCGTACCTCACATTTTGTCATTAATTATTTAACTTCAGTGGTGGGCAACTCGCTGCGAGAGGGATCGTTATTCAAACAAAGGAAACTTTAATTTAAGAGGCACCGACAAAGGGACGCAGCTAAAGTTAAATTCACAACATAATTTACACTAATATAATTCCTGGCTGAAGGGAGAGGCAAGGATTCTATTCTACCATAATAAAAGCTGGAAGGAAGAGTGACAAATAGATTTATTTAACAAAACTTACCCCATGTGTCTGCCGGGGCGAGGACGCCATATCATTGGGCAGCTATCCGTACACCTCACACAAAGACTCGTCCCAGACTGACTGAGAAAACTCGTTAAACTTGGCGTCACTAACGCCATCCCCTCCAATGAGACTGTTTCCCCTTAAACACCCCTCCTCAGATAAACTGCCAACCTTCAACTTGGGTAACCAGAGGGCGCATTACCAGTATATAATCTGTGCACATGCCACATCTCCCCCTGGCCACCGAAGTCGACGTCCTCGTCGACAGAAAGAACATAAATACAAAATACAGGAAAAAACAAAAGAAAGACATACCAAAAAAAAATGACATACAAATGTGTGATGTAAAATAAAACAGTAATAAATATGTGTGGTTGCACCCAGCCGACGACACCATGGTGCTGGGTGATATGGAGAGAGAGGAGCGATGTAAGTGCTGTCGACTGAGTATTGTTAATGCACTTAGCTTTGGCATCCCGCACACGCACACACCACGCTGCCTTAGTTCACAGGCACACTACACTGCGCAAAAGGGTGATGAACTGCCGTAACTGTTTGTGGGTGGGTTTAGACAGTGCCCACAACGACGATTTGTCCTGGTGTAGAATTAGCACCGCAGGTCTCTGGTGATGACAACAGGGTGGGCAGTCGCTGGCTTGGACTGCCCCCCGACATGGTGGCTCCTTATGCCACGGCAGTGTAGTGGCTGCCCGACAGCTTCCCTGTGGTGTTTCTTGACTTCTGGTGTGCTCTGGGGATGCTGGTGCATCTTCTCGCTCTCTGCCCAGCACAATACTAAAACAAAACCACCACACAATAAACAGGATGCTCCCACAAAGAATCACACATAAAAGAAGGGTATGTCATTTACAATTAAAGATTTTAAAGTATGAAAAGTGTACACTAAAAGAATTTTTATGACATGGGGTAAAGAGAAAAGAAAATTAGAACAAATTGGCATAAGACAGAAATTTTACAGAGTTGCCATCCAAAGTGTAACTTACAATGCTTCATAATGCAAATAACAGTAAAACAGACTCAAAGTACATAAACATGACAGAAATGAAACATAACCTTATCTTGGGATCCCAATATTACAACTCAATAACCAGCTGGTATCACTAACAAAAGAAAGTAAGTGCACTTACAAGACAATCACACATGACAATAAAATGAACTCATTCACACTGACCATGGCCCCAAATTACACACAACACTAACTTAACTATCTACTCAAACTAGTGTATACATCACTACAAGCTACATCCACAATACATTTCTAAACTACGCCACGTGACATGCTTTCAACTACTAGTGTCCTACTCTTGTCACCAATATAACTTCTTATTCACATCACTATCTTTCTCATCGCAGTTTAACCATCATCTTTCATACTCATCATCATCATTAGCAGTAACAGTGCAATCTCGATCATTACTTCAATCATCATCATCTTTCAATTTTCTCTCCAAAACAAAACATCTGCACTTACGTCTCTCATTTAGCATGCTGCAAATTCAAAACATCTGACATAGGCATAATCTTCAAGAAATCACATTAACAATTCAGGAATGACACAAATAACATGACATTATAATGTTGCATCTACATCCTCAAAATGAAAATTTAAGCTGGAAAACAGGTGGTATTAACATTTGCTATCTAAGATGGTAATAAACTTGTTGCATAAACAGAGAAAAAAAATTATTTTCATTACATTCACTTCCATCTATGTAATCTCTCGTGTGAATTCATCACACACGCTATACTGGGCACGTTACAGCAACACCAATAAGCAAAATCTCTGAAATGATACAACAACTGTCGGGGTTACACTGTGGCACTTCCACCGAAGCTGACATCATCTCGTCTCTTCTCATCTCTCCTCATCAACACCGTCGGGGTTACTCTTTCGCACATCCACCGAGGCAAATCTTAACTCTTATTTCTCACATAACCTCACACTACGCCATCGGGGTTACTCTTTGGCACTCCCACCGAGGCAAATCTCACCTATATCACATAACCTCAAATACACACATACATACAAACACTATTCATGCAACAAATTTCTGCAACTAAAGATCACAGCATCATTATGAAAATCAAATAGAGTCAAAATCAAATCATATCAAATCAAATCGAATGCAACAAAACAACATCACATCATTATTCAAAACAATATTGTCACATAACATTCCTGAAAATGAAAGCTCAATTAAGCATATAGTACGCCTAAAACACATTCCTGCAGCATAATACAACAAACAAATGATTTGCAGTTCCCAAAACACAATTCAAAATTTAAATTACACCCACAAGAATAACACACTTTTAATTTAGCAGAGACATTCATATCACATATTCCTGAAAAACAAAGCTTAATTAAGCATCAGTCAGTGAAACAATAAATTTAGCATACCTGTGTGAGTCGTAAAACTGTTTCATTCGTCCAAACTTTAGCACTCACAATGATTACATACTTACGGGTGATTTTTTTCTTTTCTCTTACTCGTTTACCACAAAATTCCCGTGCAAATTGTCCAAAATCTGGTAACACACGTACAGCTGGTTCATCAACATCCACATCGTACTGGTCCATATCAGAAGCACATCAAACCTAATTAGGTGTAGATACTGGCAAGGTTGGTAGCTCCTGAAACTTTTACTTACATAAGTAACTGCGAAAGATTTTCCCTTAAAAATATGCATTGCGGAATTAAACCAAACTTGGCAACGGTAAAGCAAAATTATCATCATTCTCAGAGCGGCCAATAGCAGTAGTAGCCAACATTGCAAAATTCTAAAATAACTCATACGGCGACAACTCGTTGGAATGCTCCATGTGAGAGGGGTCAATGACCGGCGGCAGACAGCTGATTGCCTTGCACCAGGCGTACCAACACTGGAAAAATTCCACCTCACTGTGCTCGCCAACTGGAACAATTGCTATATCAGATTTCTGTGCAGTACGTCGCTTAGGCATGATTGCAGCACAAAAGATAACGCAACCAATAAACAAACAGTAGGACCAAGCAATTCAGATTACACCACACTAAACACTTATAGCAACACATGAATGTAAGTAGCAAGAGTAGAACATAACCAAATAAAACAGTTGCAGAAAGAACACAATTAAGCGCCCGCGGCGAAATATCAGAAAATTATACTAACACACGGCTACACAAGCCACTTGGACACAATACCAAGATTTTTAATCAGAATGAACACATGGAAGAACACAAAATGATAGCTGCAGTGAGAAACCTCGAACTGGAACTTAAAAAAACTACGTCACACTTACTGTGACCACCGCGAAGATTCTCAAAAGGAGCAGAATACAAACTTGTAATTTAAACTAGCACACAAAACTTCTCGTTTTTTCCTTAAATCAAATGTATATAATCTGATATGCACACGCAAAGAAACGCGCCAAAACACGTGCTGAGGAAGACTGGTTTCACAAGCTAAAAATTGTTGCTGAAATGCACGACCACGCGGGAATTACACAACACACGTGCGTACATAAAAGTCACACGAAAAATAACTCAGAAAAGTGCAGTAAATAGCTAGAAATCACAATCACTGGAATATAAAGTTATACATTTCCAAACCACTGCTAATAAGCACAGAAAACAAGATTTGCAAACGGATAGCCAACACGTGACGAGCACATTTTGAAACCACAACTATCTCGTTCGTTGCACCACTGAACTTTCACAGAAACATTTTTTGAAATTAACCAGCACAAAGAACGGAACACAGTGATACAATTTAAAGGAAATGAAGCCAAAACAAGGGGAAAATGGAGTCAGAAGTTTTAGCGTCACCCGGCAGACAATGGGAAAATATGCAAAAATGAACTCAAAATGGAAATTTCGACACCAAACTTTCAGAAATGATGGAAACAAAATTTAGAAGAAGAGAATCACAAATAAAAGTATAAAAATCCTTACCCTTTAGCCAGAAAGAACTTTACATTTTTCAGGACCACGTGTAGCAGAAACCGTTAAATTTGGAGGGAAAAAAAATTTTGCACTTAAAATCTCAAAAGAAATCAAACTAATTTCTCGGCACCTCCGCCAATTTGTCGCGTACCTCACATTTTGTCATTAATTATTTAACTTCAGTGGTGGGCAACTCACTGCGAGAGGGATCGTTATTCAAACAAAGGAAACTTTAATTTAAGAGGCACCGACAAAGGGACGCAGCTAAAGTTAAATTCACAACATAATTTACACTAATATAATTCCTGGCTGAAGGGAGAGGCAAGGATTCTATTCTACCATAATAAAAGCTGGAAGGAAGAGTGACAAATAGATTTATTTAACAAAACTTACCCCATGTGTCTGCCGGGGCGAGGACGCCATATCATTGGGCAGCTATCCGTACACCTCACACAAAGACTCGTCCCAGACTGACTGAGAAAACTCGTTAAACTTGGCGTCACTAACGCCATCCCCTCCAATGAGACTGTTTCCCCTTAAACACCCCTCCTCAGATAAACTGCCAACCTTCAACTTGGGTAACCAGAGGGCGCATTACCAATATATAATCTGTGCACATGCCACAATATAAAGTGTATGTAACAGTAATTGTATTATGTTTCAATTATGATGTACATGTATAAAAATGTTATGTGAATGTATTACGTAGTTTTAACAATGCAGGAGCTGTGAGAATAGAAGCAAGCTACTTTTCGTAACAAACAGAATTATAAAGTAGAAGTCGAAAGTTGCTAACAATGAGGTAACAATGCGATAACCTTGAGACAACAAAACATAGAAAGCTTAATAATACTACTAATAATTCTTGTAACAATAATAATGTAATATTTAAAACAGTTTATAGATATCCAATCAAACAAAAGAAAAAGCTTAAGTTAAATAAAAATATTCAATTGGAGTAGAATTAGCCAATCAAAGACTTGGAATAGAGGAAATATACAAATTCAGGCGGTAGACGCTACTAGATTGGGTATCCGATCGGTACGGTACAGATTCAGTGAGGGACATAAAAACAAATTATTGTGGTGACAATAATATAAAGTTGACGTGTTTAAAAGTGCAATTAACAATAATCTCACAGCTCTACAGTAGGATACATCAGTGAAGTGTTATTTAACCGTGTAAAGGACTAATAAAAAAAGTAAAATAAAACCTATAATTTGTTTAAGCCTTGTTCTTTAGCCGTACAAGTCCTGCTAAGAGATACGTGTTCTGCAAATACTACTGACGCAACCGAGGCGTAATTTGTAATATTTAAATAAACATTAAAATACAAAGTTGATTTTTAAACGTGGGGCGAAGGCCACCGGAAACTTTGTACCGTACGTGGGGCGATCACTCCAAGAAACAATCTCCCGCAAATTGGCATCCATTACGCGTGTAGTCTAAAACAGCTTCAAGTTGGTATACAATACTTGTGCAGCTGCTACAATAAACAACACCCTCAAGTTTAGCTCCCATACGTGGAGCTGCAACAACACCTGCAATTGTTGTTACATAAACATTGTCCTTTGTCATCCCTGAAAAAATCTAAAGCTGAGCTTAATGTTGGGTATTGTTTATATTTGTTTTTCTGCCGGAACAGCACTGTTTATTGGCATTGGGTAGTTTTTTGACTTTCTCAAATAAATGTGTCATACTTCCTCAAAGGGGGAATATTTCTGATTGGTTTTAAACTAGGCCACATTACTTCAACCAATTGTTCAGTAATCTTTGCTTGTTAAATCAATATTAATTCCAGAATCATAGCATAATTTTCTGAATACTCTTTGTTTGCAGTGACTTAGATTTTCCGTAACTTGTATTTTTTTATATTCAGGTACACTTAACTCAAAAGAGACCAATAACGGAAATGCAGGCCTACTTAGATGTAATGTTGGACGTGGGTTCTTTTTCGTATATATGATTCGGCATAGGAGGTTAATTGCTCTAGAGCAGAGGTGGCGAAAACGTGACTCGCGAGTTATTTTGACTCGCAGGCGCACGTTCCCTCTCTGCAACCGTCCGTTTGTTTTTCACATGCTGCTGAGTGATGCAGTGCGTGTTGCATATTTGGTGACTCGCGGAAGGAAGTCGTTTTTGCCACCCTTGCTCTAGAGAATGGAAGAGAGGGGACGTACATAAGAGCGAGTTCTTAAAGGTCGGAACACTGCGTATATTTTTGTAATATAATTGTAATTCATGCTCATTATTTTTCCCCTCTTATTCCTTTATTTTATTTCCTTTTCTCCTTCTTTCTTATTCATTATGTTAGTACGTATTACGGTACATATTAGTCATACATAGAGTAAGCATGTATAGCAATGAGGCCCATGCGAGTGTTGTATTTCATAAGAGTACGAAACTGTTCACAAACGTGCTGCTGCTATCAAGTTAAACTTATGTGTATTTATCCTAGAGTACTTCATGCGAGGTGAAAGCTTTTCAGGCTAAATTGAATATGGGTATAAAATGGTTTTAATCAAAGGGTTTTTACCAAAATTATATTGTGTTGCAAACGTATTAAACAAGATAAAATAAAAAATCTCCAAGGTTAGAATAGTGTTAGAGAATGTAATTAAAATAATTAACGCATTTTTAAAAAAAAATGTACCTAACCGAAAGAATGCACTTCTATTTTGGATATCGAATGCTTTTAATTATATCAGTCAAGGTAGAAAAATGATTTCATATCTGGATTTCATATTCATGTAATTTACAAAGCTTAGCATTCGTGTGGTGAATATGTTGTTGCTCTAGCTTAAACCAAGTAGAGATATTCCCGTTTGAAGAAACGTTATGGTGAAAAGTCATCTAACACACTAGTGCCCTTACATGGTAGGAAACGAGAAAAGTTTAAAAACCAATAATTT
Source organism: Deroplatys truncata (assembly GCA_030765065.1). Lineage (NCBI taxonomy): Eukaryota > Metazoa > Arthropoda > Insecta > Mantodea > Mantidae > Deroplatys > Deroplatys truncata. The sequence goes on from CM060981.1 coordinate 176,211,916, forward strand.
TATAACACTGTGCTATAAAATGCGTTATGAAATAGTATCTTCAGTATGTCTGCATGTGTTCTGGTAGACTAGCTTAGAAATATCCATAAACCTGAATTAAGTAATCCAGAATAGTCGAAAAATGTTAATTGTGTACAGTAACGGACATCAAATAATAGTAACATCTCAAAGTAAAATGTTACACTCTTTAACTATGACCAGGATAAGAATCCGGGACAAGTTAGCAACCAATGTGTGTGCAACCTTACTAAAGAGCTCCGTAAACACACTGGCAGGTATGCATAAAACCTTGCAATTGCTTTTGCTTTCTTTAGCAAATGATGGAAGCTAAAGCAATTATTGCTCTAAATTGTATGCATAAAGCGCATGTTTTTGCTTAAATGCAATTGCTAGCTATGCTTAGGAATTGCTTGCCAGCTACCAGGCCACTCCAAGTGGTCATTCCCTTAGCGCGCATGCACAAATCCAATTGTGCCATGCAGGCAGATGAACTTCACGTTCCTTTCAAACTATGCTGTGCATTTTAGTGTGCTTCCTTGTCGCTTAATCTAGTTCTTTTTTTAAATTTGGTAAGATGCCATCAGATAGTTCTGATATAGAAGAGGACACCGAGTTTAATGATGTGTTTGTGAATGTAATGAAGGACAAACCGGTGTTGTTAAATAAATCGCAAGTTCCAAAAATAAAGCAAGAAAAGGAGGAAGCGATTGGACAAGCAATTATAAAAATTGAGCAGCTTTGTGGCAAAAAATGAATTTCAAACAAATAACAAAGAAAATAAGTAATATGAAAACTGTAGCGAAAAGAAAGACCGACATGAGGGCAACAGGAAACAAAAAAATTAAGCAGAATCAGTGGCAGCAACAACTGTTGTTATTACTGTCAGCAGATAACAATCCAACACTAAATAAGATTCCAGGTAAGATTTTGAAAGAAACAATTTTCTTCGCTCATTTTGATTTGATTACATATTGCGCACTTTCTGAAATTTCGAGGGCAAGAAAGAAAATTAAGCAATATATATAGATATATTTTTTAAACAGGTGCAAGTCAGGGAGGTGTGGCAGGAAATGAGGGTCCATCTCTACCATCAGTGAGGAACAACAACCTGAGAGACCTGCAAAGCATCAGCGCATGTTTGAAACTGAAGAAAGCAGAGGATTGTCCACCGCCGATTATCAGAGAGTACTAATCAGCGAACAGCTGAAGTTGACCAGAATACAAATCGAGTATTTTTAAAAAAAACTATAACTTTTCAAAAACAAGACCAACTAGTTCTAAAGCTGCCATATAAACTTTATTTTAAACAAAATTTCATTCACAACGGAACTTTCAAATTATGTGGATTTAAAGTCTGTTTGATTATTTCACTTGTATAACTGATTTACAAAGTATATATAATTTCAGCCATTTCATTTTGATTTCTTATTCCTTCTGCACGTACTGCAGCTTCATACCACCATTTTCAATGCGATTTTCATTTTCAAAATCACCCCCATCACCGTCGAAGACATCAAATTCATCATGATCATCAACCAAATATTTGGCCACGTTATGTAGGATGAAGCAACTTTGTATTAGTGTTTTGGTGTGTGCGCTAAATTCAGTCTTACTCCGTAATGAAGAATTGGAAACCTTTTCTTTTAGCTGTCCAAAACAACGTTCGATTATAACCCGTGCTGCTTTTATAAGTCTATTATACGCAATTTCTTGCAGTGTAACAGGATTCCGATATGGAATCATTAACCATGGTGCCAGTCCATAGCCTCCATCTACTATCAACACTGTGTTTATACTTCTTTTCATTATTGCGCACGGTGCACTGACCCAGGCCACTGAATATCCACACTGGTGAAACATTCCTCAGCATTACATGTTCCTTGCACATTTATAGATGCATAACCTTTGCGATTGACGTATTTATCTCCGTGATGATGTGGTTTTGGAATCCCCACATGTGTGCAGTCGAGGACACCAATTGCAGACGGAAAATTGTACTTTCTCTGCCACTGAAGCTTAGAATCGTGCATACTCTGTTGATCTGAAGGAACGGACACCCAGAGGTAGTTTTTTGAACAATTTTGTTTGCTACGTATGTGGAGTTCTTGACACTGAACTTTGATGTACACCCATGTCTCCTCCAACGCCAACCTGAAAACCAGGGTCTCCTATGTATCTCAAAAATGTCCTCAAGCTCCACCACGTGTTTAATCATTTTCTCCCACAATATAATCACTTAACCACGTAATGTTTTCACTGCTAAATCGATATAACTTTTTGAAATCTCGTTCTTCGGGACTCCTTCTACGTTAGTAGACCTTCCTTTCCCGGATATTCATAAATGCAGCCATTTATGCTTACGAAAAACCCTTTGTTAGGCTAGCGCAGCCACAACTGAGGCAGGCTTAAATTTTTCATAGCATTTGCTATGAAGCAAAAGCAATTCCTAGGTGTTACGCATACCAATCGTAGCAATTGATATGTGCATAGCTTTTACTTAACTTGGAGCGCATGATGTAGCTTTTGCTAAAGTAAAATCAATTGCTACTTAGTATTATGCGTATCCATCCAAGCTTTGGCTAGGTTTTCCTACAACTTTATAGCAAAAGTAATTGCTTAGTTTTTATGCATATAGCTCATTAAATTGTTGATGTAAACAAAGATGTCAATGCACTTCCTATATGCTACTGTAAACAGTAGATTTTAGGATGGTGGAAAAACGAAGTAGGGCACATACATTCGGAATAGCAGACAGAAGTGTATTGTACCTCTAGTCACGAAGCGGATTGTACACGGCCTCACGGCTAAACAACACCCACTGCGCCACCTTACTCCATGCAGTAAACTTCATTTCACTCTTATGTTGTTCCGGATCCATGCCTATGACAACATTTCTAAAAGCGATGACAGACTCCTGCATACAGAAGGAAATTTAAATTTAGGGATAATGGCTGTTTTAGGTTAGAAAATAGGGACGGAATATTTATTTGAGAATTTCTGAAGGAACGAAACCGATATTTTCTCGTTTTGAAATCGAGGCATTTTAATGCGTTTGATCCAGTGTATTTTATTTATACGTTAAAGCAATTAACACTTTACAAGTAATTTAAAAATATTGATAAAATACGATTCTTGAGGCGTGATATTTTACCTAAAATGACAAGCCTCTAGGTAACCATTACCAAATATTAAAGAGTTGTTGGACTATGTCAAAGTAAATGAAAATGTCAAAACAAGATTTTAGCAGTAGGCAGTACCGAAAGAAGCATCTTAAGGAAAACATTTTGTAATCTGAGTATGTTTGCATTTTTTACAAGCCTACTGTTCAGGTTCAGATTTTATAAAATTGCCCATTCTCTTAAAAATGTTCTTTGCTCCCATTAAATGGCGATATATTTTAGATAAGTGACATCCAAGTATTTTTATTAAAGCACTGCGCATATTTCCTAAGCCGTTTAAACTTATGCCATTGAGTGGGGCTTCCCACTGTTGTAAATAGTATGTAAGTTCTGTCGCCACTTAGAATAACTAAATTGTTTTTATCACACTAAGAAACAGTTGCATCTCCTAAAATATGTCAGGGTTTTGCAAACAATCCTTGAGCGGATATATTTCAGTTTTATTTAACTTAAATAATTCTCCTCTCATACCTTGGAGCAGTATGTTTTGGATAAATGTATGCATAGTGCTATAGTTCAGATTTTGAAATTATCAAACAGTCAAAGAGAACTTTAAAATTAATTCATGAACGGTAAACAGATTATAGGAAAGATAATCAGTTTTGAAACAATTTTTGTCAAAGCCGGGTTTGGAACCATGGAAGCTTGACACCGATGTCGGCGCTGAACCATAACGCGTGGTTCCGAAGGCTCAGTGATCTTCACCGGTTTGGTTCATGTACCTTCAACACGGCTTGCAGTTTAATTGCAGTGCTACATAGTATGGAACGTTTCAAATCGTATATTAAATTCAGATCTTATTCGTACCAGAACAACAGGTGTGCGTGAGTGTGTTTGTCTGAGAGAAAGCAGCATTACAATTCGCCTTTAAGATGCATCTCAATCTCAGAGCAAATGAAATCACATTCAAGTTACGATGTATTTTAGAGTCAGAGAAGACAAGTTCAGTGGGCATTCAGAATCACCGGCCACGGTAGCTCAGAGACCGTTACAAGGTAAACTGGAGATACGAGTTAGGGTCCCAACTGCAGGGAACATGTTTTGAAGTCTTTTCCAAGTTCCAAACATAGTTTAAATTCACTGTAAAACCACAATAATTATTAAAAGTTTGGCAACGGTGCTCATGAACATTCATTTTGTTTGTTTACTACTCCAATCTAATCCTAACTTTTTACTTCACCAATATAGTTACAATTATCTTTATTATGTTGTAATTCTTAGTAAAAAGCTACAGAAATTCGCGACAGGTTGTCGATCTTGGATCTCAGAGCTGCAAAATAGGAGCACGAATGTATGACATAACCCACCAAATCAGTTCGCACCTCCCACATGCTGTTTAGCAAGCATTTCCCTTCAACTTCTCAACCTAACACTTCACTATGACACTTAAATAGCTTTGCATTATGGCTGAGCTTTACACACAGTTTAACTGTCAGCCATAAATCTCACGCTGTAGCAGGCCATGACCTACAGGGAAAACCCTCCCTTTTGTCGCTTCACAATTAAAGTAGCAAAGCTGTGGGCTCGTTAGTTGCTGGGAAACGAATGAATATGCTTTTGGAGAGAAGAAGATGCAGGTGGCGATGCTGGTGCCTGATGTATTTTCAGGAGGCATGCATTTATTCGGTTCTTGTCATATTCGCAACCACTTGAATGGTTAAATTTGAATACATAAACACGTCCAATTCAGTTTAGACTGATTTTAGTTAAAAGTTAATGTGCGCTGATAAAATCTCATTAGAAAAGCGAATGCTCATTTAAAGTAACGTTCCGGGACTTTGAAACGTGTACTTACATTAAATAACATATAGGGTTTTCTGAATACTGCTTTTACTATAATGCATTTATATTTTTATTGGTAAAACGAACTTTGAATTTAATTTTATAATACGCACTTACATTTACCTATTATCACTTGCATCAATTCAGGTTACTACTGCAACTCTTAAGAATAATAACTTTGTTGTTCTCCATTGAATCAACTTAGAACTGCCATATGATAAGCTTTATGCAAATATGAATTATTTTCAGTGAATGTTACAGTCAAAGCGCAGTGGTAAGGTCGGGTGTGGCTACTACATTTAATGTACTATAGTGAAACGTTCTCAAATCGAACACTAATAAGCCACAATTATATCTAACTTATATAACTTTAAATTTTAAGAGATATTTTATGACATTAGTTTGTCCCATTACATACAGTATACACCTTCCATTTTTACTTTCACTACCACGTATCTAGTAGGTAGAGAAGGTATTGCATTCCACCCAAAAATTCATTGTTGCCTCAATATCGATATTTTACCGGAATACATATTTTGAGCACCACGAATCCAAAAAACATTCTTATAAAATTATACATGTGTGTGTGTGTGAACGGCATAGCTCAAAAACGAAAAGTAGGATAAATACAATATTGGATTTAAGTTCAGTACCTTAGAGAAATGCGACATGAAGATTTACAAGAAAATTCTCCACCACAAACTACGCTTTACATGGAACACTTTTCGAAACTTACTTTTTTACTTTCTAAGGAATGGTACCAACGATTTTGATTAATACACAATATAAGGATATTTACATTACAAGTAAAATGTATATATTTGAAACGATATTTTGATATGTATAGTCACACAAGTTACAGGGAACCACATGTGAAGAACGCTTAAAGCACAATGTCATCAAATAATTGATGAAAGATATTCGGATGAGATCTGGAAAATTAAGAGCAAAAAGGAATTCAGAAATGGCTTGGTATAATAAAATTAAAATTGTATCAAAGATTCGTAGTAATAAAAATTAGATAAAAGTGATTCTAATATTGTTAATGACAAGCAGATTGTTAGACCTATATACAATCCAAAGTGAAGCTTGCATAGAAACAGTTTCACATACCAATAGAATTGCGGAAAACCGAGTCGTCATAGTAATATGTGATGTAAATGCATGAAACCTTAAGGTAAAGTTAAGCTAGAAACACTCGCACTTTTGCCTGCCTCTTCAGGGCAAAGTTGCGTTTGACAGCACGCAAAATATCGTCGTGCAAATATTCGTTTAAGAATTTTTCTGTGTTGAAGTGCATTAATGCATTGTATAAAAGTACTGAAAGGTATATCAAAATTGAAAAAGGACTTGTCTTGACAGTGAAGAAGTCAATTGATAAAATAAATGAGTCGAATGATATTAAAAGCTTTCACTTATATCATGATGGTAACAAATCTGGACGATCGTTTCGAGATGCAAGTGAAGGCTTTTAATATCATTCGACTCATTTATTTTATCAACTGAAAGGTATATTTTGTTTGTGGAAGTTGTTCTTTATTTCGTGTAAAATAAAAAGGAATGTGAAATCTGTTCTGAGAATCAAAATCTTTTTTTTCCCCTCTTCCTCTGAGAGCACAACCTGGGATACATAACCCCAGAAAATAGCAGCCTCGAAGCGTATATTTTTCTAAGTCCAAATCGTTTCCGAGACCGGTTCACAATGGTGTCTCGGGACGCGTAATTTCAGTTTAGTTCTATTGTCACCTTTCATACAGTCCTAGCCACTAAATATGGCTGACAGAGCGGTTATAAGCAGGTACGTTGTAATGAGACTTACCGAACATAATTTTATTTTTTCCAGAAACACATGATGTTTTTAACACATACTATAATATATTTCCAAATTCTAAGGCTTATTTTACTTTAATGCTCTCACACAAAAACTAAAACACTCTTTTCGCTTTCCTACTAAATAAGAAGTAAGTAAATATTATACTCCTAAATGAAAAACCTGATGTGATACATTCACATAACTTTCTCTATCCTCTATCTTTTTAGTGGGCATACAAATTATTTTTACTAAAGTTTATTTTTCCATCTACTACATTTTAATCCAAATAAACCTTTGCAGAAATAGACTACGGGTTTCGTTATAGATACAAAGTGAACGGCGATAGTCAAATGTTTAAGAACTGGACGCTATACGCTGACATTAAAATCCCATACCCATAGGAACGTATGGGTTGCACTTTAAAATTCTTACTAATATGGCACTTATTTTGAAAACGAAAGGAAAAATTTGTTTGTATTTTTATGCATGAATGTTTTAAAATCAATAGATATCTTATGCATGAAAACATATGGAATTGACATGTATTTAACAAATTAAAATTTAAATAATAAGAAGCATTTACGCCATGGATTCGAACCCAGGTAGTTCCAATTATTACGAGACACATGCGTTTCACCATGCATAAACCAAAGTGGACAGTCATCTTCTTATTTATCACATAACTTTGAAATGAACGCAGCGTGGTATTAAGTCATGTATTGTGCACTGCGGCAGTCACCTCCTCCGTCCGTTGCTTTAGGCTTACCTTGATGCTTCTCCCGTTGGTTCCAGAAGTTCACAATGTGCTGGTTCTCTTCAATTTTATCCTCGGCTAGCTGCAGTAGTTTTCTTTAAACTATATAGGAGCATGGACTTATCCTCGGTAAAGGAAGCGTAGATCTCGGGTGGTGATATAGGAAGACATAGACGTGCTTTGTTTATGAAAAGATGACACTGCCGTTTCTTTTTATTTAATTAACACTCGTAGTATACAACACTGGTATTGTCGCCGTAAAGTACTGTCCACCGCTGTTAAAATGCGGCGCGGATATGACACGAAGTTTAAATAGGCTTATTATCTCTTTACGAGTAGCGGATCTTAGGTGTGTTTCTAAAACTATCTTGATTCCCTGTTTTGGCGCGATATCTCACACATCCTGCAGCATCTCTCCCTGACCACACACGACAAAAACTGGCAAACAAACTGCAATGCTAAACTGACATGACAAAACTGTCTTGCTAAAACTCCATGACAAAACTGTCCCGAATTTGCTCCAAACAGATCCATTTATAGTCTCAGGCTACTGAGGCTATTTCCTTTCCTATTGGTCCATTTTTAGCGCCACTCGACGCGTCTAACCATTTCGTATAAACTTCCAGGGATCTCATTGGTCCAAGTTTAATATAAATCGCGGCTTTTCCCAAGTTTACCGTTAAGCTATCTGTCTCTCTCACTTGGTCACGGCGAATTATCAAATAAAGGGACAAAGGCGCTACACCCTCGCTGTAGGAATAATGGCCCAGCGACCAAAGAGATGTCATAAAACTAGGTTTTCTGCCTTCGAAGGCACTATTCCCGTAGCTAAAACATTTCGTCGTGGACAGTATTTTAACACAGCGCTTAAATTATTTACATTAAACCATTTATAACTCTACTAATATTAGTAACCTAGATAGATACATAACGTTAAATCACCCTTCTTAAAATATACAAGCAGTATGAGAAAAAGTTATTTACATAGTATGATTTAACATCAATAGAAGTTAATTAATAAATTATCTATAATTACAGTTCTCGGGCTCGGCCTAGAGTTGCCGTTTCAGCACGCAGCGTTAGCGAATGCTTCTGACTTTTACCGAATCGAACTCCTCTCTGGTGTTGCTTTATTTTGTCTTAGACTGTACGTAAGAAATCTCTAGAGGAGTCTGGGCTGCTTACTACCGCTGAACTATCCAAATCCGAGGCACCTCAACATAACGAATCTACGTGACGCCAGATACGCCACCACCGTCCCGACATATTATGGTTACATCTGGAATTTTCTTGAAATAGCCAGTGAAGTCCACTCCATTCGGAAGAATTTTGTATAATTTTTTGTAACTGGTAAACGTTAAGCGATAGACGAAAACGTTCCATACAAGAAATACAATATATATATATATATATATATATATATATATATATATATGTCATAACTTTTTATGTGGTATCAGCCATTTCCGAGATATCCGTTATTAATGGTTAAAATTGTTCATGTACTAACGAAATGTGTAATGCAGTTATTTCCGGAAAGTTTTATCTCGATTAAAATAAAAATAGCAAAATAAACTTTCGTAAGTCTAATTTATATACTCACTAATAAGCGCTAGAGGGTATAGAAAGTCATGTGAGTGTAACACATCATATTTTTCCTTATTATATTCATATATATATATATATTTTTTAATTCAAATATGTTTAGTTCTCCCTTATGTCGATGTTTCTTATTTAATCATTTAGAGTGTAAGCTGCCGCTAGCATTAAAAGCTTCATCTCTGGTTGTATTCTTGATTTGTCTTTATTAATGACAAGGCCTCGCTATCAGTAGCAGTGCAGAAACCGCCATAACTTTATATAACTTCAATTGGTTATCTTTATATTTCTTTTTACTGTCTCTACTACGTACCTACCTAACATGTAAAGAAGTATTGCATTCCACCTAAAAATTCGGTATGAAGATTTCACTACGAATGCATTCTTGATACTCCCCTGAGTAAGTAAATAAATAAATAAATAAAGAAGAACGTTTTTACAAAAACTGTGCGAGCATGCCTGTGAGAGTGAACAGTATAACTCAAAAACGAAATATCCGACACTTCAGCATTTTCCAAAGATGTGGCAGTAGTTTTCAAGAAAATCACCCATCCCAAAGAAATATTTTTCAAAATGTTCACATTGTTTATCGGGTTTGATTAAAATACCATATGTTTAGGATATTCACATGAATACAATGAATATTATGAATTCTATGGGACTAGCCCTTGATGTCCTCTTCATTTCTAAGGAATTTTAAATAATTTTAGGTAAATACGCGACAATGCGATACCCCACCTTGCAAAACTAGAAGTGTACTGAGCACTGCGCACGCTGATGTCAAAATGGCGGCGCTATCCTCACTACTTCTCCTGCTATGCATGAACGAAAGTTACTTTCTGTACAGCCCTCGTACAATTAAAACTTTGGGTATTTTTCACACCGGCAGCGCAAGGTGATGACGTTATGCAGCTAATCACGTGGCTGACAAGTGAGACCAGCTATACAGAAAACAGTATATTGGAATTCACCTAAAAACAACTGACATTTTCCCCCATTATAGTGCTGACTGGTTACATTTGGTGATATTCGATGTTACGTTGCATCAGAACCACCAGCTGTTCCTAAAATATACCCATGTTAAAGATACGGCCGTAGTTGTTGCTGTCGCATTCGTTGTTGCCGAAGAAGTTATTTAGGAGGTAGAATGAGGTGAGGAAGCTGGTATAGTTTAAAACAACATATTAGGACTATTTTCCACTTTGGACAGTAAAAATGTTGTAACTATCATGTTTCTATGTTATAGTTTGATCGACACCAAAACACACTACAATGTGGGGGCATTTTCATGTTCCTACCTAAGAAAAAAAACAGGTAAATTACCTTTCTGTATGCATAGGTTTTGACAAAAAGAGATGTAAAAAATCACTTTGATACTAACTTTGAAATTAACACTGAATGAAAATATACGGTGTAACACATATTATTATAATTAAAACTCGCAGCACCTACAATTATGAAAACCAAGCGAGAAAATAATACTTCACCGTTTTTAACAGTTTTAGGAAGCTGTCGGCAAAACAGGATTTTATAGTCACATGGAAGCAGTGTTAATATATGAGCATTTTTGAAAACTAACTTCAATATAATGTGATTACTTGTTTAAACATGTTTCCGCTAACACGTGGGACTAACTTTAAGGCACAATATTCATATACTAAAGCAACACACGCTACATTAACAATATTTATGCTACCGTGCCACTTCCACGGCTAGTAAGCATGTTCATACCGAGGCAGCCAGCTAACCGCAACGTACTTCGAAGCCTTTCTCGTCAGCCACGACTAGCCAGCATTCTTAAAACAAGTTTCTCCTACCGGAGCAGCTGATCAGTCATAGTGTTAATGAATATTTTTATATGCAATTTAGCTGGATGCCAAACATAAAATTAATTATGTATATGTAGAAATTCCTTTTTAATCAAAGCTGTAATACCCACGTGTTTGTCTGTCGGGGAAATTTTTTTATGAGCAGGTTTTCATTCATAGAAGTCAGTATATTTTCGCAAACAGCTTTATTAATATTACCACATACAGTTTCTCTCTGAACAACAATTATGAAGTCTAATGTTTTATTTGTTGCCAAACTCATAGAATATGCCACATATTTAGCGAAAAATCCTGGGGAGTTGTACGTCCTCTCCGCATAAACATAAATTTGAATAATGAAGAAGATTTGTTGCTGCTTCATGTATGGAAAGCCGATTTTAAGTAGGAGTTGTACTGTAGTTTGCCCCACGCTTTGGGAGCCAATTTGAAGAATGTTGTTGCCTTTACGTTATTTGCACCACGTTTTGGGCGTCAATTTGAAGTAGGTTGCATTGAAGGAGTTGTATTATATTTCAACTCTTGGGAGCCAAACTTGAAGTTGGTTGCAACCGCATGTGTAGTACCCAGTTTCCGGTAGCCTTTGACCCAAGTTTAAAAATATTAACTTTGTAATTTGTCTGCTTCTTTAAATATTATATATTTATGCTTGCCTCGGCTGAGTCATCATTTATTTTTAGAGACATAAATGTCTTAGCAGGGCGTGGTGCGACTGAAAAATGTAGGCTTACACAGATTATAATTTTATTTCACTCCTTTATTTAATGCTTGACAGGATTTAAATAACACTTCACTGATATAGACAGAGCTGTGAGATTTTTTTATTATTAAATACTTGCACTTTTTTACACGTAAAATATTTTTGTCTCACACTAAATATGTATTAAATTTCTCGAGGACACATCTCACGTCCATTAGGAACACTGTCTACAACCAACTGAACTCTAAATTTGTAAATTTTGCTATATTTCAGTTTCTGATTGGGTAATCCTAGTCAAATAGAATACCTTCATTTAACTAAAGCTTTTTCTGGTTGTTGATTAGCTATTTTATAAACTGTCACAAAAAATTGCATCATTGCTTCCAAGAATCACAAGTAGTATTGTTAAACTTTCAAATTCATTATTGCCTCAAGGTTACCTCATTGTTAGCAACTTTTAAACTATTATTCTCACAGCTCCTACATTATTAAATTACATAATACATTCACATAACATTATTGAACATGTGCATATAATATAAACATTTACAATGACTGTAATATACACTTTTTATATATTGTTACATACACTTATTGCTTTAAGACGGGCTGTTATTGAATTTACATATTATATAATTAGACTGAAATTATTTAAGTGTTAAAAATCCTGCCTCAATAATTTATGACAATTGCTAAATTACTTTGTTTCTTTTAACCAGGCTTTGTGTACAGAAGGGAAAACAAAATGTTTACAAATCTATAAAAATACGATTCAGAAAAAAATAATAGTTTTGTGGTTTTGAGAATGCCAAGAAAAGTAAATGTCATTCCGCAAAGAACATGCTGAACACATTACTTTTGAGACTTCCACGTTAGGTGTGCTGTCGCTGAGTTCAAGGCTGCACTACTGTCGGCCTGTCTAGTTATACGCTTACGATATAAACAAACAACGCAGGTCAGATAAATTATTTTCTAAAAACAGTTTAAGTATGACTCCATTCTAAGGATGCCATTTCAGATATGATTTTACAGACAAAGATAAATTTATATATGGTTAGATGGACGGACGTGTGGACGGATAAGTTAGGAATAAAACATTTTAAAAGCCTAGCGCGCAACTAAGCGAATTATTCTTCCTTACCAGAAAATGAGAGATATTCTATAAACAGAAAATTGATAAAATTTGCATTTCATTGTTTATCACTGACTGATTTTTTTAACTTAAGCAGGATATCCCTCAATTATGGAGTCAATGCCAGGTGTTACAAAAGTATAACCCCTATTATAGCACAAGAATGTGGGTTTTTATTTTGTTTTAGTAATGTTTAACAACGTTCTTACTGGATATGGCATTAAAGGTGGTGGACATTTATGATACATGAAATGAAATTATATATGGGGACGAAAGGCCTAAGCTTTGGGTACCTGTCCGGTATTCTCCAGTTATGAAGGCCGAAGATAACTTGAAAAATAATTCTGATGTGCTACACTCACATGACTTTCTCTACTCTTGTACAAACTATGTTTACAAACGTTTATTCTCCATATGCTTCAGGTTAATCGAGATATCAATCTTATTGCTAATTTTCTTGTAGATGCAAGGGGAATATGGTAGGTTATAAGCGATAGTCAAATCTTTTAAGCGTTGGTTGCTATGTGGCGCATTCCAATCTCTTTGCATTCCAGGACATAAAAAAAATGAATAACGAATTTGGGAAAAAGTAAAAGTATTGAAAAATTTAAGGGAATAACAAGCAATATCTCGAAAAAGGTTCACTTTACAAAAAAAATGTATACGACATAAATTGTGTATTTTAACGCGATCTACATTTTTTGCGCAGTAAAATTTTGTCTATCTCTTATGGTTTACCAGTTATGCAAAAGTTGTTCACAATGAAGAACACTTTTGGAGACATTCCCAGAAAATTCGGGATATACATTTCATTTGTCATGAAAATATCTTAAACATATGATATTTTAATCCAAATCGTTAGTCATTTTTGAGAAAATAAAAATTTTCGAAAAATGTTCCATGTAAAGGGTAGTCTGGAGTGGGGGGGATTTTCTTAAAAACCTTCCTGTCGCATCTCTGGAAGATATTGAACGTAAATATCAGGTTTAGTGTTTATTCGACTGTTCGTTTCTGAGTTATGCTGTTCACAGACACACACACGGACATGTTTTCAAAAATGTTTTTTTTTGGATTCAGGGAGTCTCAAAACATGTATTTCCGGTGAAATCTCGGTATCGAATTTTTGGGTGGAATACAATACTTCCCCTACTTACTATACGTAGTAGAGAAAGTAAGAAGTTAGTCAAGAGGACGATCCAGGTGGAATTTGTTTTTGTTATTCCGCAACCTCCCGTTCATTAGACCATGATAAGAGTGAGATTAACATCTTTTCCTAAAGAAATTACATTTTTTAGCTGTTGTAACAATAGATAAGTATGTAGGTTAAACCTAGTTTGAGCTTATGTCTGTGATGTACATCAATACATTTTTTTAAGAATCTCAGATTTTTTGACTATCATACTAGCTCTATATACATGAGCGCTCATCACAACTACTTCTGATAAGGTAAAATAGTTATGCGCATTCCCATTAATTTAAATAGCTTTAACGAATTCCGGGTTTAAACATTATGTGTGTATTCTCTGTGAGCTGCTGGTTGGGTTTCCTTAGTGTGCGCTTCAGACTTCCGTGTTTTTAATATCAAACTGACCGCACGTGGCAGTTTTACTGCTAAACTAGGTCGAAAGCATACTTTCAGCTGATTTTTTTTCTTTCCACTTATTCGTCATTTTATCGTTTTCCCCGTCATATCATAAAGTGCAATGTAGCACAGCGAAATAAAGTTCGTTGCCGGAAAACAGATACTTTCCTACTCATGTGCGCAACTCCAAAATGGGCTACTTGAGCGAATGTACATCCGAATTAACACAAGCCATATCTGGAAGTGGCCTGGATTACGGACTATGACTCTCGGATCTTCGCCACGGCTTTCTTGTTTCTGATATAAGTCAGAGAGGTGCCTTAATGTGGACCGCGGCATGTCTGGCGACACCCGGGTGGTTTCTAATTTTAAAATAATTTTGCGGACAAAAAAAGGTTGACCATTTCTTAAAATAGGCAAATACTGTCGTGCACACAACTCTTGGCTTCATTTACCACTGCCCACCGATCGAGTCAAAAACAATTGGACTATCTCTAATTTACGAGTCTTATTTGCAGAAGTAGCTGAAGTGCTTTCTACATACATGGTTGTAGATATTCCTGGTCCAATGAATATTAAGATGGAATGGGAGAGAAGTAGAAGGGGCACTTCATGGAGTGAGTGAACAGAAAAGTGAAATGAATTTGAGATACAGCAGCAGATAGCTGTTGGGTATTGCCTAGCCCATTGCTTCCCAGTCCTATTTCATGCTGCGCGAACTTGCTGTTAAAACTCAGGAATCGCATAATGTATATGTGCCGTACTCTCTAGACAGAGAATGTTAGATATGTGCTTTGTTAGTCACCACGCATACAAATATCGCTAAGGAGAAACATCAAATGAAAAATATAGTACCTTTCTTTCACACTCTGGCCCCCGCATGGCTCCTCGAGCGTAGGCCGCCGCAGCTCAGGCACCCGCCCAAACGGTTATAATATTCGTGAAGTGCTTCATGTTCTCATAGCTACAATTACAATAACAATATGCACATACCTTACCATAAAAGGTGTTGGAAATGTTTTCCTTCTCTATCCACACATCTCTGGCATACTTTTAGAAAATTTTCATTCACACTCGAGAGTTCAGTATCCAAATTTAGTGAATTTCTCGCCCGTTGTTTTCTTTTAGTTCTTATAATATATGGAATTTGCTGCATATAGCCTATTTTCAAGTTCCCCCTTAGATAAAAATCACATACAGCTAAAGCAGGGCAGCGTGAAGGCTGTAATTAATTATTAATTAGTCTATCTTAAAAAAATCTCTTGAATCAGATTTAATTACTCATCTCGTGTATACGCGAAAGCGAAATTTAGTTGGGAAAATCCAGACTGATATTCGTCAGTCACTTGTTCAAAAATGTGTAAGTCGTTTCTCTACCTCTCTGCGTTTGTTGTTTGTTCAAAGAAATATGTGCATTTATCAATTTTCGCGTCTTGTAAGAGAATTTTAATGTAAAATCGGGTTTCTCTGTACTCCAATATCTGTTATTTTGTGACGAAATATAGCCATTGAAGCAATCATCCTTCGTCAGAGAAGAATATTAAGCTTGGATCAATTATTCTGTCATTTCGCAAAATCCAATTTCAGATGATCACATCTGATGATCTCTGATGATGACATGAAAAACAAAGTTTATGAAACAAACCCAATACATTGTAAGAGTTAAAAGAAAGCATCAGGCGAGAAATTCCCTTAATTTCGGATATTGTACTCGATAGTGTGTATGAACATTTTCCGAGAAAATGGCAAGACACGTGCTTATTACCATTGTAACTGTAATTATGAGAACGTTAAGCGGTTGCGGGGATATTATTTCAAAAGGGGTCAGAGCTGCAGCGGCCGGTGCCCAATTAGCTATGTGATGGCCACAGTATGAAAGAAAAGCACTGCAGTATGTAATGGAAGGGTAAATGGCAGTGTTTCTTGAATTTCAATTGTGGTGGATCTTTATCGAGTGCAATGAGAGAGCTTTGAGTGAGGAAAACAAGAAATATATAAGTTATACAAACGAATTACACATCTTCCTAATTTATCGAAATAAGTAGCTTCACTTTATGGGCATGACGATTTCCTCCATAGCATAATTAAATTTCAAAGGCTGCTATACTCTTAAAGCTAATCATTCACTCCAGAATCAAGGTGTACTTGATGGAACACGATTACTGAGATCTTCTTGCAACTACAAAGTACTTATCGGATTATTCCCGATCCTAATGCTTAAATGCTTTTGTAGTACAGAATTGCACATGATAATAGATTAAGTCATTTAAATGTTTATTATTTGGGTTTCCACAACTAATGAGGTACAATTGATGAATTAGGTTTCTCATATTCAACGAGATCTACAGTCAAAAGGGCACTTTTTTGGATTCTAACATACTTCAATTACTTAAAAACAACTTACTATAAAATATATTAATGTATTTGCACAAAACATTACTAAATCCTTCGAATTATTTGTCATGTTAAATGATTCATAATTGTCAACCAAACTCGTTTTGGGCTATGAGTTTGTGTTTTTTGCGAGTCGCCGATAACATTTCCAAGCTATCTGTGCAAACGAATTTGCTTTTTGTACAGTTTTCTACTTATGGTCCTTAACAGCATGCCTCCATTCATTGAAACAATTATGTTTAAGGTTTAGTAAATGTGGTGACACTCTTATTTCCAATCTTAGTGATATTTAAACTGTCTCTGCATGGAATAAATCTATTATGTTAAATAATCGCAATCACAAGTTGGGAACATGAATACTTCTGATTTTGGAGAAATGTTGTTTATCAAACTGTTATTGTTAGAACAGAAACGTAAGTCTAAAGCGCTGGAACATCCGGGATTCCAAATTTGAGGTATTCATATATACTTTCACAGAAGATCCACAGTTTTTGACCAATTTTTTTTAATTTTTTCTACTTCAATTACCATTAGACATTAAAAATTTTGGATTAAATTCTTTAAATCAAGTTTGTGCATTTATAAAAATAATATATTATGGTCAACATTTAAAAATCTTAGAAAAATCCTAGTAAAAACCAAAATGCAGTTTATTAAATTATTTTTTTCACAAAAATGAGCAGCATTAATAGTATGTTGTTCCAAAGCAAAGGAAGTTATGCATATTAATTTTTCTAGCAACTACAATTTGCTTTAAAACATTTAATAATAAACACAAGAAACAATATTACATTTCTCTCCAACTTACAAAGTTTCAGACAAACGCTGG
This sequence comes from Deroplatys truncata, assembly GCA_030765065.1. Lineage (NCBI taxonomy): Eukaryota > Metazoa > Arthropoda > Insecta > Mantodea > Mantidae > Deroplatys > Deroplatys truncata. The sequence goes on from CM060981.1 coordinate 176,229,506, forward strand.
TATTTTTCTTCAAAACTGCTTATTTAATGCTTTTTAATTTGACATATGAAGAAGTTCCTAGCACTATTTTTACTGTATATATTTGCTTAAGGTGAATAAAAGTGTGGCATTTTGTTTTTGTTTTAAGCAAACAAGCAATGAAAGTTCAAGATGTTTATAATGCATTGTTTATACCTATCACCTTTAAGCACCCCTGTACCATATGTTGGATCCTCTTTTTGAAGACTTTTAAGGTACCTTCTTTGTTGTTTTTATTGAGGGTTCTCTGGTCTTTTACCCCGGTGTGGACGTACCATGCCTGCTTCCAATACTCCTGCTACAGTAAAATTTGCCAGGAACAATCTTAATTTTTCCATTTCTACTCTGTTACCACAATTGAAATGCAGGACAGCATCCATAACACCAAATTTCAATGTGTTGAACTCAACATAAGTCTCCTTTCTACATCGCTTCCATATCATTCCAGTGAATCATCCATTGCAATTCTATGTAATCTCATGTAGATACTTAGACAGCATGTTTGAATCACAAAGCCTCTCATAAACAGGCATTACAGCCTGAAGATCTTCCAGTGGTATCTCCGGTTTATGCTTGTAAATGTCACTTTCATTTTTTGCTACCGCTCTTTGACAGGAACACCAACTTTCCTAACCTACTGGGCACTTGTGGTTTGATGCTCTTAATTTTTTTTGGGAGGCGGAGATGTCAAATATACAATGGCCCATGTGGCATTTGACATTTATTTAACATTTATGCTGTTTAAACGCACAGCAATACCAAAATACTTTCGCGTTTGTCCAGTAGTGCTCGTGTAAATTTTCCCTTTGCTCCTGATTACTTTTGCTGTACTTTTGTGCAGAATGCTGTACCTAAACGGTTTTAATAGTGGCTACCGTGCTGTAATTCGTTTATCTTTTCCCATATGGATTTGATTCCAAAACTGCCTTTATAACTGTTGGAGTCTCCATCCCCATAAAAGTCAATATCATGCAAACTTCGGGTTTCATTAAAACGAGTAAAAATCTTCACTGCGCCATGAAGCTTCAAATTTGGTATTGATCCAGTATAACTTTTCCAACACACTGGAGAATGATCAGCATCCCAAGCTACATAAGATCACATTTTGTATCCTCATTTGAATGTTTTTTTTACATGCTGTGCAACTTTTTGACAAAACTTCTATGTCAATAATCTTACCTATGTCCACATATATTGCAGCTACTATTCCAGATAAAGAGGAATCGCCAAGTCTTTGCTAGGTCCCATATACAGAAAGTCCACATTCATTACCCTTTATTTCTCGTAACTCTTGGGTATTCTTCCCCATACTTTGTTGCAACATTTTAAAGCGTCCTCATATAACCCTCATATGTTGGTGACAAGGAAGGTGGAAGTATATTCATAACTGTAGAAAATTTCTTTGCATCAGCATCTCCACAACTTATAGACCTAAACGCAACATAAGTCTTCTGTTCACTTCAGGAGTCTGCTTTTGTTTCTTGGACGTACAAAGTTGATTAGTTTCATAGCCACATGTTTCACATAACAAACCCAGTGTCATGCCCCAAACTGACCTGTTAATCTCATAATTAATGTTTTCATTGATGCACTCCATTAACAATTAGGGCATGCTAATGTATAAATTTAATTTTGAAGACAGCCTACATCGAAAATAACATTGAAATTGCATTAGAATTTAAAGCACTGCAAATGTCACCAGGTGTTCTAAATTCTATGTTTACACTAATAGCAGGTTTAGAAACTCAGCCTCCTTCTGAACTTCTTTCACGTACTGATTTCCATAAAAACTACATTTTCTCTTTGTTTCCCTTCGTGTTTTAGAGCCCATAATCAACTATTCTACAACTAAAAAAAATAACACGCGTAACAAACACTGGAAATCACCATTATAGTTGTATTTGTAGTAAACAAAGCAAGTACAGAGAATTAAAAATACGGCCATCTATGGAAAAATATTGTTACTATCTATCACTAGTCTCTTTCTATGAAAAGGGCCAAACTTGAAGCACAAAATTGTCGAAAACCGAGAAAATAAAATATTTGGCATCGCGCGCGCACCACGCCCATTTCAATCCATAACAACAGGCGCACTTGTCCCTTTAAAGGCGCTTTTCAAGCTTAAGTAATGGTCGTAAGCATATAAAAAGTACAGTTTTTAAAACTAAAAGCACAGAGCACTCTTATGAAGCTAAAATAAAAATGGATTAAAATGTGGCCAAAAATGTCATTTTAACCATATATGAATACCTCGATTTACTTTAGGGCGCCATCAGGCCAGCATCCACCAAAGAATTTATTAGCAGCCACGAGGGATAAGCACGTAACTTTTTATGTATGAAAGTACCTAAGTAACATAAATATAGAAATAATTTTAACTATTGGAGTATAAATGTACAGCTTAAGACTAAATGAGCAACAGCCAGAGAGAGAATTCGATTCGGAAAACGTCGGAAGCATTCGCTGACTCTGCGTTCACAATGCACGATTAAATACCAACCTGCATTCATTTCTAAGTTGTGTGATAATTAGGAACATCTCTTTCAATTTGGTTGTGTACGTGGTAGCCGAGCTCTGAAACGCACGTGTCTTGTAATTGGAACAACCGGGGTTATATTTTTTGTATTACTTAAATTTTAATTTGTTAAATATATGACAATGTCATATGTATACCATGCCTAAGATATATATTAAGTTTAAGACATTGATGCATAAAACGCATCACATTACTGTTTTAGTTTTCAAAAAACGTGTTATATTGGTTACAATTCTAAAGTGAAAAACTAAATTAAATAATCTAATTCGCTTAATATTGAATGTACAAGCTCTGTCACATTATTCAGTTATGAATGGTGTTGGCATGATCATGCGCACGCACCTCATTGCCTTGGAGTTCTGCACATGTTAGCAATTATACTGAGCTTTGCTATGACTGAGCGCACACATAAAGACAAGGCTACAAGGAGATCCCTCCTTACCTTAGTGAATGTTGCTGGATACTCTGTGTCTCAGACCCTGTATCTACGGAACGAGGTGATTGTGATTATCCAGAAGAGATTGTTCGTCGTCGACCTGGTTCGAGTCGATAACGCTTGTCCACTCCTCAGCAGGACACTGCACTTCTGAAAAGCTAGACAATCCCTTCCATTATGTCTATAATTAAATGTAAGTCACATTCTCCTCAGTCGAACAGCATCGTTTGACTACAGCAGGGTTCTTTGCTCGATTGGTAGCTAAGAAGCAGCATCTTACAGACGATCACAGATTATGTCGCCTTGCATTTGTAGAATAAAATGTCAACCATAATCCGGAATACCGCTATTTTCACAGACGACGTGACATTTCCATCTACAAATGGGGGTAAAGCAATTATCAACTGCTTCAGAGAAAAACGTTATGACGCAAAATACGTGGCACAAATGGATTCCAGGGTCGCTTCACCGTGTCATGCAACATTACCGACTCTAGTATAAAGAAACACGGAGGAAATAAAGGCAATGCTGTCAATGTTGTATGAATGTTTTCGGTTCCCTAAGGAAAACGAAAATAAAATAAAACTATTAAACTGGGAGAGTCCCAGTGGCTTGAGCTAAGGCTACTAATGTAACTTTATCCACATTTCAAGCCTAAGGCAACGTATGTAGGAAAATTCAAAACTCCGCAGTTCTCTTACGATTGCTTCATTCTTTATACTCAGATCGTAAAGCATATGGTGTGCAAAAATGATTAATACCTATATAAAATCCTTAATATTTTCATTCACAATTAATCACTTTTTAATGGCGATTCGAAATCCTCCTTGGACCCCAGGTATATATTATACCTCCCTAATTTTTAGTTTCAGCTTAGTGTATAGAAATATAGAAATTGTTAATTAGTTTAATAAAAAGTTATTTTTAATATATGTTATTAAATTTTTCAATTTTTTCCAACCGAGTTATACTAAATAGTTTCAGCTGCACTATTTTATATTTTCAACTAGTGCAAACAATCTTCTAAATCAGTAATTATTAAAGAAAATCTGAAAAATGTAATCCAATAAGTTATAAACCGTGGCCCAAGGAGCAAGGAAAACACTACAAAAGGAATTGGGAGAAATGGAGTTTAAACTTCAATGAAGTACTTTACCTAAATGGCACAGGATCAATTAAATAGCCATTTGTTTATGTTAAAATACAGTATGTAGAATTATAGTACAATAAAAATGAGAAAAACAAAAATCGATGATTACCTCTATTTTGCCAAATTTCACAGATACATTGCTTTAGGCTCAAAGTATAAAAGGCTGTAGTCACAGGAAAATTATCAAAATTTTATTGGCAACATGAATAAGTAAGACAAAGGGTAACGAACAATTCTAAGAGACGTCAGGTTTTTTTCTAATGTATTTTATTTAGCAATTATGTTATTTCCGCATTTCACAATACTTTATGGCCTACTTAGCAAACGTGATGCGGAAAAGATTGTTTTGAAGTTGACCATATCTAATGTTCATTTCTGAGACTTTTTTCAATCAGTACAGCCGAGATTGCCTATAAAAAACTTTGAGTACTAAAGCTTTACAGCCAGTCTTGGGAGAAAACGGCCATATTGCTGGAGCTGTGCAATTCCTGGAGTTATAGAGAATGTGCTATATCTGGTTTATAGCTTTAGTGAATTCCAGCTTGTTGCATAACCGTAGGGATAGGTGGGAAAGAAAGCGTCGAGCATGGAGTCAAACGCCATCATCGGAACAGATGAATGTAGTCGATGGTGATGACTCCTTCTGGTCCAATAAATTCCCACGGGCCGTGCGTCATGCAATTTGCTGTGGCCTCATCGATCGCAAGGTACAGTCGGGTTACTCAGGTAAAGGTGCGATGCAAGCGGTCAAAAATAGATGGTGTTGCCAGATTTACGCACTGTTTTTAAGTTTTATGCTTCAACTTTCCAAGCATAAAGTGAAAAACAGAGTTCCTTATTGCCTTATTATCTTGTGTAAATAATAATTAAATACCTTAACAATGTTAGCTGAAAGCTCAGCATTAAAAGCATGTAAATCTTTAATTCATCTTTAAGGTACGATACATCCCAATTGCGATCGCCCGGGAGGTTTATTAGAATATGCGAATAAGCGGAAGGGCATCTCGCCAGATTACAATGGTAACTGCAGGTGAGGAAAGCTGTGTTTCGAATTTCGGCTTCATTTTTGGTTCTTCCACTTGTTGTGTTTCCCCCCCTAACCTTCTCGTTTAATGTAAATGTTAATTCCCCTTGGATTTATCCATTCGACATTCGGTGTAACCACAGACAGTACTACAGCAACTACTTCAATAGTTAAGTAGTTTCTTAACGACGTACTACAATAAATATACTTACAACTCACTGGTAGAAATGTGATGGACCATCGGTACACCAGAAGTTTTCAATGCGCAATGAAATATCTCACTTTCTGAAAAAGAATCGAAATATTGCCTATACGTGATGTGTTTCCTTACGCATAACGCCCAACAGAACCCTTTCAGTTGACAGTTATTTATTACCTCGAAGTACTCATCTGTTTATCACTTCACTCGCGCTCACGCGCCTCTCCGCGTTAAAAACTACTGCAGTACTTATCATACCCATAGAAAAGCGCTTTAAGAGAAGCCAAATTGGCGAAAGCGATTAACAGTACATAAATGTATCTGTAAGGGAGGCTGTAGGCCAACAATGTCACCTGATAAACTCTAGGTTGCTTTCGGAAAAAGCGAACGATGCAGTCGGATTTTGCAGTATCCATCGCACCTGCTTTAGTTAAAACCCTGTCTCCATTTCCATTGGGGTAAAAATTTAGTGGTTATAGGAACTCAAAGATCATGTGAATTTGTCGATGAAGGAAGTGAGTGTCGCTGTATTGAAGTATATTATCCACACCAGAATGCTTTGCTAGCAGGCAACAATCGAATTTGACTGCTATATCAATTACGTTACTGAGGCAAGTGATGTAAATGCTGAATGTCTTCCCCAAAATATATTAACACTTTTGATAAAACCTGAGAGTTCGGGCTAATTTTCACTCTTAACTCATTTGTGCCTAGCGTTACATAAATGTAATACATGGCATGATCCATTATTAAACACGTTTAAAATTGAAGCACATATTTTTGTATTCTAGAAAGTCTAATCTTTAATTGTATTAAAGCAACTGCTGATATCAGTTGATACTGAGAAACAGTAAGTAGTAATTTTAATACATATTGAAATTTTCTTCGCATCTTGAAAGAAAAGCAAGTATAAACATGGAAGCATTACATATATTAGAGGACGTTCTGCATGAGGTTTATAAAGGGAATAAGAATTCGTTTCATCTTTAAAATGCATGTCAAATATTATTAGAATCGATGAGGTAAATGATCAAATTTCGATGTTACATAAAAGTAACTCTTAAGTGCTAATGAAACCAAAATATTTTGTTACTATTTATATACTTTCTTAAAAACAAAACCCAATTTTACGCTAGCTGTCATTGCAAATTCGATTGCATTCGTGATTTTGTCCTTAATATGCTCTCTGCTGTTCATGAGGTCCTGGATCGGATTCCTTTTACTCTCGGGATATGTTTTGAAGGGTATTTTCTTATATGTTTATTGTTCGGATGTCATAATTATTAAGATAAGTTAGTTTCTATTATTTTAGGGAGCTTGCTAAAATTCTGGAACCTTAATTTATGGTCAGAGAAGTTTTTGACATCTTGACATATTTGGTGAGGAAAATAACAACATAGAGGATTTTAATTATTTTTTTTTGTTATTATATAAATTAATTATACTTTTAATAGACCTTAGCCCGGTCTTAGGCAAGTTTATTAATATAGAGTCAACTGAAAAATCCCGGCTGTGGCGTTGAATTTTTCAGTTGACTCTATATTGAAAAACATAGAGGATGTTTTGATTGGTGCTCCTGACTCCAATATTTTAACTCAGCAGATGAAGATGGTGAGATTCCTGATAATCTCTGTGAAAAAACTAGCTTCTTGTTGAGAGTGAAATATGAACTACACATGAAAGAGGGCTATTATGTGATCAACGCACAATGTGAAAATCTAGAGTCCAGATTGAAGCAGCAGCAGCAGCAGCAGAAGCACTATTCTCTTCATCAGAACAAAAATTTTCAGAGAACACATACACTTAGTTCATAGAAACGCAAAATGGATAGACAGGGATTTCGAAGCTACCATTAAAGAGTTTGACGGAACTCCCACGTGAAATAAGAAATGCGCTTGAAGTTCTCGAGTTTTAGCACGACAATGAATTAATTGACTTCATTACTGCAGGTTGTTAGTCCAGGTCCTAATGTTTAACTGTGGGACTATGTGTAGATTTTGCTTTTTGGATATCACATTCAGATAACTGCCTAAAAATCCATCTGTATATTTGATTTATAGTAATATGTTCACTGTTCATATGTTGAAACCTTTGCTCGTATTTGAGCCTAGTGTTACATATATGGTATGACATTTCATGGCTAAAAAATAAATTAAAAAAGTAATTTTGAATTGCTTTGCATGTTTCTCACTTCATCTGACACTAATGTAAGGAAAAAAATGAAAATTGCCAATAATAAAGCAATTCGAGCACTAATGAGTTGCAGGTGACAATAGAGTTTGATTGTTGTATTAATTACCTTACTGAGAATTGACAAATGCTGAAGTCTATATGAATTTCTTTGCTAAAATATATTAGCGCATTTAATAGCATCTGAGAATTCGGGCTAATTTTCACACTTAAGTACACAGCATCAGCATAATCAATATCAGCATACTCATTCCTGTATATAGGGAAGTTTAAAAATCCATGCACTGTGATCAAAAAATAACGACAAAAAAGAAACAAACAAGCAAAAGAAAGCAAAGAAAAAATAGAAGCTGAAGTCAGGTTTGAGGACTCAAATGCAATTCTTCTGAATTATGTACTTTGTTCCTAAACGAAACACTTCGCAAATAATTTAAGTGAATTATTATATTCGCGTTCCATTTTGAAGCGTGTTCGGCGTGTGTTGCACTCCTAGTTTACGTCTCTAAAATAAAGATCTGCCTAGATACACCACCGAGATGAACATAAAGGGATGTTAAACAGTATAAGGCGCAGATTTACGTTGCCAAACGGGGGTGAAACAGACTCAATAAAATTTGAGCGCAGTATTTAGAAATATAACTACTTCTTGCAGATAATTACGCTTCATCGCACTCTCCAATAAAACAAAAGTGCTTCTTAATTTCGTCTTTTAGTCAGAAAAGCAGGCACACGTTGACATCCTTTTGCGTGCGTTTGTATATCAACTCTATCTGCAATTAGTAACGTAGCGTGTCGATCAATTCCGTAGTAGAGCATTTAAATAAACACAAAAGAAGTGAGGATTTGGTTTTGTCTTTTGGACACGTTGATATGGTTTGTTATTCAATTGTTTATCCAATATTTTTGGCTTTTGCGCGCTTTCTATGAAAATAAGCAAAAAGTGGCAGTGTGCCTTTATGCGCCTAGGTCTGCATGGTACTCTCAAAGTGTAACAGATCAGATGTGGTATATTACATGCTTCTGTGCCCCTTACATTTCAAGAGCATACTATGATTATAACAAGTAATACTTCGACTCACTTGTAATTTAATGATGGTTAAAGTTTTAGGCCTTTTTGTTATAAGTTATATGCACTCGGTATTAAAATTCTTAACTTTTAAATATCTGAACCATTTAGTTGAACGTTTCTCAAGTATTTTTTCAAAGCAATTGCAGAAAAATAAAGTTCGTGGTACTATGTATCTAACTTTCCAAGACAATTTTCAACGAAATGTACAATAAGCCATATGTGAAATGCTTCCCATGTTGAAAATTTTACGTTTTAAATTTCAAAATTCTGTGAATTATTTGTGGTACATGTGCAGAACTGTGCGGTCAAAACTTAAAATGTGTGGTCAAAACTTAAAATGTGTGTAACCTCAATTTTTTTTTAGAAAAAGGTAATAAAATATGCAATACATTTAGGCCCGGTTTAAGCTTAAGCTGCAATCTGCCTTAAGCGGAGGCTTCGCCACAGTGGAGTTTTATAAAGTGCAGTGCAAGCGATAAGCTGAGATTATGTGTGGCTTGGTATAAACTGTACGAAATTTAATTTAATCTAAAGATCAGAATGTTATCCAAAGAAGACGGTATTAGTGAAGGAGAAATGCTATTTATTTTAACCCATATGCAATGGGTTGCACAAGAGAAGACGATCCAAAATGTTTGCATTACGTCCGAACTATTCCCACATATGGAATGACTGAGAATTCTACGCGATGTTTCTATTAAGTAAATAATGGGCAATGATGGTACCAGAAAGTATGTATACAGTTAAATATATAAGCAAAACTTAACTTTAAATTTGCACTTCATACCCTTATAGTATACGCTATTGTACTCTTGCCGTGTTATTTATAGCATACTGCGTTATATTTCGGCAACAAAGCCCTCTCGTCAGAATCAAACCCGGTGGAGGGCGATGGATTTTTTCGGGCGTAAAAATCCTTAAAATGGCTTCCTTTGAAAGGGAAGTAAAGCCGATGGTCCCATGTCGTAGATTTACGGCACGTAAAAGAACCTCAAGCCTGATAAAGAGGCCTCTGAGCAAAATTACCGGTCTTTCACGCCCAATATACAATGGGACGCTAAGGACCACAGCAGTTAAATAGTGTTCATAAATAAAAACTCAATTTAATTCAATTTCTCTCGTCAGAAATAATGCTTCTGACATTGAGGTTATATGCAAGTGAAAGCATGCTAATTGCAGTTGGAGATATTTCCGGCATCTCAAAATTTACAAAATGGAGAGCTTTCAAAATTGTCTCACACTCTACTCCATTACTCGATTGCTTGCACTTTCACATACTTATGCTGCTTCACAATTTCTAGGAGAAAGTTCGCAATACGTTTAGTCTCTGATTTTTCAGCCATTTTAACTCTGTCGCTGATAGCCTAAAAAGATCTTATTTTATCGCCATAAACAAACGATGGGAATTCACTCGATGCACAAGCGTTAGCAACTTTTCAGTTTCAGAGAATTGTTCAGCTCAGTAAAACCGAACGTGATTGCCTACTGTAAATCTCGCAAATCTTAAGCCTTGCTTAAGCGGCGTCCGTAGCTTATTGAAGCTTCGGTTTATACATAAACTGAGAAGTTGGCCCTTAACTTCTAAAATGCATCCTATAATAAATGTTTGAAACCCTAAATCCAAAATTATGTGTAATATCCAGAAAATGCTCTTTGCATCTCTTCTTACACTTTAAATAACATAGACTAAACCATTTAAAGATACAGAAGAAGTTGCATCTCAAGAATGTTTTAAAGCATAAGAAGGTAAGGAAACAAAATTACAAAAGAATTTAAGTTTTAAAATTTCTGCGTTATTTGCAAACATCTGTGCACATTCATTTAAAAGTCGCGTTTGGGCATTTAAATGGTCAAAAGTAGAAACAGCAGTTTTATCATCATTCTGAAATTTTTCATAATGTTTTGTAATGGTCGTTTACCATGTACTAATTTTTTTTGTATTTTAAAATATTAGAATTACAAATTTCTAATATTCTGTACTAAATCTCCACATTTTACGTAGTAATCACAATAGCAGTATTTCCACAAGATAAATACAAAAGCTACCCTTATTATTATCTTTTGTTACCATCTGGTAGCTCACCTAATCAAAACAGTATTGATGAACATGCTATTTAAATGTTGGGCCTATTTTACTCTAATACTTCGAACAGGAAGCATCTCCAGAGTTTGTAAATGTTTTAAATTCAATTATAAGTATAAATAAGGAAAGGATTTCTTAAAAGTTAAAGAAATATCTACTCTAAAGAAATGAATATTGCATTTCTTGCACTTATGTGAAATTGCTGTGTTATTTTCAACAACACATGACTTACAAAACTTGACTTTAATCCATTAAACAATCGTATAATCCTGTGTTATCTCTTGCACTTTAAACTACTAAATATTCACACTACAAAAGTTTCAGAACATTTTTTCGCGTTCGCTCTTGAACTGTGCTCTAAGGAATTCACCACACACCCAAACTAGTTAAATTTAGTAATGTTGCTTACGCCAAAAAGAATATGCTATTAAGGAATTTTGAAAAAGCCGAGAAATAGCGTGGGCGATACCACTTCCTAGACCCGCAGTTTTAGATGTTCTTTCCACTACGCTCGGCGAGGGACGACTTCTCTCTTCTCGTGCCTCGAGGTCGAGCGGGAGTTGTCCTGGTCGGGCGAGAACGTATATTCTGACATCAGAAGCCTGCTGCAGCGGCGACACCATATTCTTCTTAGCCTGCCTCTATTGACTGCTCCAGCCGAAGCACTGGCCGATAAGATAACTACTGTCGTGCTGGTGGGATGAACAGCCGGCCAGGCGAAAAGAAATGATGAAGCCTTGGCCGGTAATGCAGCTCAATTAATGTGGTGCTTGCAGCCTGGAGATTTTCTGAGTAAGGGAGCCATACTGGCTCACTTTTTATAACGTTTCAGAAAATCCCATTCTTTTCGATAGTTTTATCGAACATTCAGTATCGTGTACCCTTGAATTAATTCCCCCATGGTGACATGCAAGGGGCGGAAATAATATAGCACTGGTAACAGCATGTATCAGTAGACAAAGTAATGGATTATTTTTTCTAATTAGGAAAACTTCCCGAACTATGTAATAGATTGTGAACTCTTGGGGAAAACAAACACTATCATTATATTCATCTTGCAGTTGCGCGGAGATAGAACTAGTGTGTTCAAAAGTTGTGCATACATGAACAAATATTTTTAAACATCTCAAATTCCTGTTTATTGCTTAGGTTTCCAAATATAAAATGCACAAAACCAAGTCTGTAAGAGAATTTCACAGACTAGTTACAGAAAATTCATTTCACTATCTCATAGTTAGTTCTCTTTTGCACAAACATTTCATTCGCTCATGCCTTGCAATTGGAGTGGAGCTGTTGCATGTAAGATTCATCGGCTACAGATGTTTCCAAATAAAGTTTTACGTCTCATATTCAATGGGATACAACATTCAGTTATATCATGAACTTGAATCCAGTACAATCTCTGAATATGTTCTTTATCAGGAGTTTTTGAAGTACAAGGCTTTCTGACTGGTGCTCTGAATTTCTCTTTATGCAAAAGTACGGCTGCAGTTCCTCGGATCAGAAACCATCTCCAGCAGAATCCGCTGCTGTCTTCCGTCAGCGCTTCGGAACAAGAATATGCTTAGTGCGACAATGACACGTGGTTTTGTCTGATACTGCTTAGTGCTAGAGGAACCTTAAATCACTGACCTCCATTTTGTTATCACTTATCTTATTATTTTACGGTCTTAGCTTCCGGATGTGTATAGCACATTAATATGCTTATCGACTCCATAATAATAAATGTCGTTACAGTTGCTACTACAAAACAATTTTATCAGAATAAAATAACGACTTTTTCCATTTAAACGATTTGGGGTAGAATGTAATTTATGACAACGTCAAAGTTGCGTACATAAAGGAAAATATTGGGCTGAATACTACGTGTGGTATTCATTCAAAGTTTCTTTTTCGGATTGTATTCTATCTTTCCTTCCTGTCTCAAATATGAACCTTATTATAAATTTTTATTGTTTTTAAGGAGTTTCATGGAATTCAGAACATGGCAAAGAAAACAAAAAAATCACATAATTTTTGAACACTTACAAGAATTTAACTATTCTAAAAAACCAACTGCAGGTCTAACACAGCTGCAAAACAAGTTCTGCAATTTTGCACTAACGTGATCGCTCGAATATGTTTAAAACCGGTTCCGAAAGTACACTAGTCGTGAGAATACATTACGTTGCAGTACAACAGTTGTATCTTCCGACCAATCAAGCTTGGTTATATTTTTAAGCTCTTGTGTTACATCTTCGAAAGTTAATTAATTACTAACTATGCTATTTCGGAGCATGTAATCATTAGCATCATGGTAATTGATAGCTTGTGGTTATTACGGCGACAATTATGGGGACACCAAGATGATATTGAACGGCAATTCCTTTAAGTGAACAATTATTACAATAAATAATGGATGTATTGCTCCAAATATTCCATTATCTACTCATATGTGGATGCTGGAGGATCGTCTTCCGTTACCGGAACGAGGAATTAAGACTACATGCGAGAAATCCCGAGTGAGGCACATTATATAACAGATGACCAAGAGTATCTTACTGTTACAATCATGCGTAAATATTTATCATTGTTATTTTATATGTTATTTGTGGAACTGGAACGGACGGAACTGTGTATGGAAAGTCATTTTTCCCAGCCCTAGTATTCTTACTGCTTGGCGGTAACCGTTTAACGCGGCCATAAGATTCAGCAGATAAGTAAGTGTACTTCCGCCGGCGTGTGCAATATTAAATCATTCACATTATATTTATATTCAACAGCTACATATATCACATGGTTAGAAGCATGTCAGCAACTGTAACTTCTCTTAACAGTGTTAAGTCTAAGCTGGATGAATTATTTTACAGTTTATAAAATGCCAAATCTGCCGAAAATAACCATTTCTCTACTGTAGCCGTGTTGAAGTAAATTATGGACTTATACTTTCAAAATTCTTTCCCGTTTAACATCCTATCAAAATGAATTCTAAAGGAATTGGTATGCATCAATTTTTGTTTACTATCGTGACAACTGTGATATTATGATGCTGATATTTGATATGTAAGCTGCGGTATAACATCATAGCTGTGAGCATAACTCGCAGTATGACCGCATGTCAGATATATTAATACATTAATTAATATATTATCTCGGAAGATTATCTTGGCGTTTAGGTTGCTACTATTAAAGTTTTAATGATGTTATTTTATATCTTGCCACGGCTACTGCTGTTTGGGTTTTTGGTAGAGCATGTATAACTTATCAGGGTGTGGTACGGGAAGAAAGGTATGTGGTAACAATACTAACACAAGACTAAATCAATGCAAGAACACAAAGCTTTAATGACACACGCATTTTCTGCTGTATTAAGAAGGTACACCGTTACTTTATAAATTACTGAGTTAGTTGGAGCTGTAGAAAGTTCGCTTAGCAATCAAGTATTTTATAAGTGTTCGATTAATAATGGTTGTATTTATCCCATGTGTCTAAACTCTATTTTATTTCCCTTCTAATAACTTGCACTTTCCAATAGATACAATTTCAACGTTCCCACTACATTATGCTAGGTAACTAATAACTACTGCTTCGGAGAGCTTACGCTTATGTTCTGCTCATCGCCGCACTTTATACACAACTGACTTTGGCTTGGGGACGCTATCTCTAACTTCCCTAACTTAAAAGTTTAAATATATTTTTCTTAAAACCTTATTGGCTGTCTTCCTATAGCTTGGAACATTCTAGAAAACTTACCACGCTATTATTCGTTGTTTCCAAACATGTGACCTGTCTTCAAAAATATACGTTGTGCTAGCTTGTCGCATTTTCTCTTTCACAATGACCCAAGGTCTTGCTTTTGTGACTTCCCACTATAAGTCCTTTTTGCCTGGGCCCTAATTCTAACAAAACAGGTTTGTTTGCTTTTAACAAGTGTCTCACAGCTCCAGCTAAATTCCTACACATACATAAAACTTATGCTTTAACATCTATTTATATAACAAGTATTTTGCTTATTAATATTGCTTTACATTATAATTTACATTATTATATACATGGTATATATGAACATAGTTACTGTCTCAAAGCTTCACCCACTGTTGGAAATATTATACCTTAAGGAAAGATGAGGTTGGTGCCTTATTTATATAGATTTCATATGGAGTGTCGGGTAACAATAATAATAATTAATTATTTGTTAACGAGATTCATATTTTATGCTGTGTAAGAAAAAAAGGCAGTTAGGCTATAAATATATAACATGGGTGTTAGTCCTTTGAAAGTAACTGCAAAATGTAAAGCCATTGACCAGAGCCCAAGGGGATTGTCCCTTGACAATTAGAGGGCTTCCACGGTCTCGTTAGCTTCAATAAAACATTGTTGCATACACTAACCTCATCCCGGGGGCTTGCAGATTAATGGTTCATGCCCTAACTATGACTACCGCTCATAAATGTTACACATCGCAGCATGGGTTAAACACAGGTGAGAGCTGCAACAGCGTTGTATCCCCGTCTTGAGTACTTTCAACACGCTATGGTTGAAAGTGGTTTGTAAGCCAATTAACACGACTTTATATCCTTCGTGCATTTTTAAGAATTGCCGCTTCAGTCGGCCAGTCAGCACATTTGCTTGAAACCACTCACAAGTCATGTAAAGTTTATGAATTTGCCACCTATTTAATTGTGAATGGAGTGGGTACGAAACTAATGGTACTGTAAATGGGGGACCTGCCTGTGAATTTGCGATTGTTGGGAAAAATGATCAAATGATTAGAAAATTAAAGGTTTTACACTTTAGAAGAGTTTGTCGAAATTTTCGCAATCTATTTTACCATTATTGTCGTATTATTTCCGCTACAACAAATCTGATATTTAACCCCATGCTTTTAAGTCCTCTCCAGACAAGCACGGCACGGTTTGCGAGGAGGCAGGGTATGATACCGCACGATATATTTGTAGTGTGGTATATTAGACTTCACACAAGCACGCGGTAGAGAAGTTTTGTGCCAATCAGAAGAGATAGATCGCTCGGCTCCACTCGTTCTGTATCCAGCGTTCTAAGAATGTCGCTCACTAGTTTATTATCAAAGAATGATTTTGTAGCTTCTTGTCGCTTAGCCCAAGAACAATTCTTAACAACCTCGGTTATTAATTTCCGTACACCTAACCTGGAAACCCATTAAGCATTATGTACTTCACGTCGCAATTCTTTTGCTAAACTGGTAGTACTTCTAGTTGGTGTTATTGACAATTTCTGAAGTATAGACCTGCATAGAAAATTTTTAGTGGAGAACAGCAACCGAATTTTTAAGAATTAATTTTGTTTGACAATTCATTTGCAACCTTTAATTTATAAATAGGGACATTCGTCTGCGGGTACTAAAACTACGAAAAACAAAGTGTCAAAGTAGCTAGGAGTTCATCATCAGTGCTACCTGGCATATATAAAATCCAAAAGGAAATTTTACCATGTTTCAGTAATATATACATTATCATTTTCCCTAGGATGACGAAAATAATACAATTAAGTAGAGACCATGTGCATAATTCTTGATCGACTTCTTGTTGATGGAGGGCTGTTGAAATGACCACGTTGTTTTGGATCAATCTTTGACCACGGTTAAACTATAGTTGCGGTGCAGCATTATTAATTCCCATTCAACGAACCGCCATCACCTGACCGTACGCTATGTTGCTGAACGCTCATGATTCTACGATGGTTCCTCAAAGGGAAGCATTCAACTCTATATCCAAGAGGTTGCAGTATAATTACAATCCCCTTGTCTATATCGCTTAGTTTTTTTTTTTGATTTTGAAATGTTGTATGATTGAACTTTCTTTTGGCGGTAAACGAAAAGAAAAACCAAAAGTCGTCTTCAATTTTTTTCTCAAAAAATAGAAATAGACGTTCTGCTGGAACTAGCTAACTTTCTTACATTACAATAAAATTAAAATAAAAAGATTGATTCATGTTCTTTAAGGGACAAGCAGGAGGGGTGGATGTATTTAGCCATGCATTTAAACAGCATACTGGGCCAATTGTATTAACAAATTAAGTAAAGTGAGCCCTGTTGTTTAAACCTTTCAGAAATTAAAATAGTTGTTGATAAACTGCATTATATCTAGTATTTTGATAACACTGCAGAATTCCTTAACTCATAATAGTGATGTGACGTAAAGTTTAGGTTAACAAACACAATAATTGAGTTTTTATAATAGTTTATATTGACTTACTAACTTTATTAAAATTATGACCGAAGTTTAACAAATACTGATGCAGTAACAAATGCAGGTCTATATTTCTCACGACACCTGGAACCATCACAGATCTTAATTCTGCCCTCATGGGAGCGATACAAATCGTGGACGAAAAGAAATTATATCTGACGCACTACTGATAATACACAACGCCGTTCTTCGATGGTTCCAGAAATATCCCCAATAAAATACTAAAATTTCCTGTATTGTATGATGTAGTTGTTAAAACTATATTCATAGATTAAACAGTGTAAATATGGTTCTTAGGCCACTGTAACCTCTCAATCACTTCATTTACTAGCTACCACACCATTTTATTTACTAGCTACCTCACTATCCTTTGAAAGCCGGAATTGTTCTTCAAATTTCCTATCCCCACACTCTTCAAGAGAATCCCTCTTTCTACAATGATCCGGTTTTGACGTTTGTCCCGATTTAAGTATTCTAGGTCCATTATCCCATCCTCAATATTTTCAAGAAAATCGAAACTGGCATCCATTTTATCAACGGACTTGATCGGTCCAGCACCTGCGATCAAACTTGACCACAGTCAATTACCTCGTTTAACTGTGATCATTGTCGATGCCCCGAAAAATCGTTAAACTCAGTCAAATGTCGAATTGAACGCGAACAAACTTTGATCGAGATTGGTGCACATGTCTATAAATTGCAAAAATTGTCAAAAGATGACTTTTTTTGTGTTCTATTCCGGAAGTTTAGTTTTTTATGTTATTTGAGATAAAACTTGCTAAAAATAGCGTCATTACACATTTCGTTGTGGGTACAAGGAAGTCAAATCGATAGTCAGCCGTTTAAAAGCGTACGCTATATGCGGGCCTTGGAATTTTACATTTTCTCCCTGACATCATGAGAAATAGCCTAATGGCGACAGTACTTTAAAAAAATGACAAAAAGTATTGAAAAATTCCAAAAAATAATAATGAATATCTCGGGAATTGCTAATGCAACAACAAAGTTATTTGCAAGAAATTGTAAGAATTGTGTTTTAAACAAATCTACATTTCCTTTGCAGTATGTTTCTGTCTATTCTTATTTGTTAAGGTATATTACTACGGGAGATGCTCCATGTGGTTACCATGCACTCTTACATGTATTTCAACTCTTTCCTCAAAGAATCACGAACTCCTGCGATCACCCTGACTACTCTCGGATTTAGTCACATGCATTGTTCATACGATCTTGTAACGTATGCATATTTCGATGGGTTTGCCATACACCAATGTGTTTGTATCCCCATAGCCATAAATACAATATATTGAATTCGGTGAACGGTAAGATCATGCTACTGGACCTCCTCGACCAATCAATTGTTCATGAAAAGTTTTAGATTAAGTACTGTATCACAAAATGTAGAAAATGTCTTGATGCTCCGTTGGGCAGAAACCACATCTGTTGTCTTTCTGCAATGGCAACGTTCTCCAAAAGTACGGGCAAATCAATGATACACGGCACCTGTTAATCTATTAGGAGTCTAACACCCACAATTCCTGCATACACATTGATACTAAAACAATCCTGATATCTCACCTATACGACTGTCGAAGATTTGCATCTGCCCACGGTGTGTGTTGTGGCAATAAAATGCAGGCTTTGAATGGGGATACTCACTCTGTCGTAGAAGCCATTGGCAGAATTGTGATTTAGCAAGGAGGTCTGGTGGCCTAAGAGCTTGCACATGTTGGATAATACAGTAAGGATAAAGACGTGCTCATGCACCAACTAACCACGCAAGAGCGCAGTTGATACCTTCAGTAGCAGCAATTCTTCGCACACTTGTTTGATCACGTTCTACATGTTAAAACACCCGTTCCTTCTATCCCTGCTTAGCAGGTCTTACGCGGTCCATTGTCCTGGATGCGAATGATCCTGTTTGTCTAAGTCGCTGGAATAGCCTAGCGAACAACAATGAAATTTTGCATTGTGAATGCATTTTACCGTGCATATATGTCGTTGACTGCAATTGGCTAACCCATAGCAGAATAGCATATCTGCCATTTTCCTCGTGGAATAGTAAGACTCCATTTCATGGTTTATATTGTCCACATACACGGAGTCACCAGTCTCGTGCGTATTTCTTACTGTAATGGAAGCACAACCTCAAATGACTGATGATGCTATGACTGCTACAACCGTCAGACTGCTGAAAATCAGAAATGTGCTTTGCCTTCCACAGCAAGATAGCTTACACCACTGAATACTACCCATGCTCAAAATAAGTAAAATCACCCAAAAAGTACCTTTTCTGGACATACAGTTATAGAAACATTGAATAATCTCACCTACTCTTTAAATGTCACTTAAACAAAGGGTATCGTACTTAAATCTAAATCGTTAGAACTATTTTTGAAAAATTCTAAAAAATTCTAAAAAATTATGAATGTAGAACACATACATGTACAACAATACTCATTAAAAATCTTTTTATTCCGGAGACCTCATAATATCCATTTGGTGAATCATGGTATTGAATTTTTGGGCGAGATTGTAGTACCTCCGATGCCTATTACGTACGTGGTAGAAAAGGTAATACCTACAGTCATGGCACAATGTTTTCTCTGGTCGTAATACAGCTACTTTAAGGAACGTGAGTAGGTATACATATACAATACACTACCCATAACGCATTTGCAACGTCAGTAATGTGCTCCGCACATATGGCCACAGTGACCGTAGTGTAAAGTGCTGGAATTTTGTTAACGAGCCTGTCTCTCTTGTCTTCACATTACTGTTGCTGTTATGAGAAATATTTGTGCAGCTCTTAGCAAGGGATTTATTGCACGTTTATCATATTATAAAGCTGTGAGTGAAGCGGTTAGAAGGGCGAAAAATTTAATACTATTAACATTATCCGAACAAAGAATGCTGTCTGCAATAATGTTCTAGTGCCATTGACGGAAGTAGTAAAGATGACGCTTCAATAATATTACTGAAGCAGCATTATTCCGCATCCTAGGTTCATCTCCAGTTGCCGAAATGCAGTTTGAATTTTGGAACTGCAGTAATCCTTTCCAATCAAATTCATAACGGACATGTCGCAGTTAATTACATAGCACATTTCTGTAGAAATATTTATTTTAATTAAGAGTATTTATTATAGGATGCAAACCACATAAGAGTTAACGAAGTACAACGTTAATATAAAGGGTGTGCTTCAAAAATGAGTTCATAAATTACTTCAGGAGTATTAACACTTAATTCGGTTTAAAATGTATATATATATATATTTAATACGAAAGCGATAATTATGGGGAACTTTTTAATTTTATACAAAATATTAGAACTTAAAAGACTTCTTGCATAGTAAAAGTTTAAGTAAAACAATAAATCGAATATTTCAAGACTAAATGAACAGGAGTTTACTATTAGCTTTTAGATCATAAATCTTTTTACTTGAAATGTGAAATTTTCATTGCTTTTATAGTTATTTGTTAATAAATTAAACTTTTTTATTAAAGTTTTTTATCCACAAAAAACTAAGTACTATCACAGTTAAGAACATGTTTATAAGGATGAACCAACAATTCATCCATCGTCATATCAGACGGGTATGAATGAAATGAGTGATACGACTCTGAGCTAGGGGTCTCTAGAACTTAGGGTTATTCGATATTCGTCTTTTCTGAATAAGGGAAATTCCTGTAAAAGCCTTACCTGGTAATTCCGTTAACCGAAATTCTAACTCTGGACCTCTTGAATGTGAGGCAGACACGCTATCCGTAAAGGTGGGAGTAAGTCTTTTAAAGGCCTATTCGTTGCCACTGTTTAATGTTGAGCTTATACATTTAAAGTGGCACATGATGTGTATTGGTTCCAGGTGAATTTGTTAGAAAAATCTCAAACGCCATAATTTAGATATTCAGTATATTTGGATGCTTTAATACAAAATTCGCTTAAATAATCAAAGACAATTTAGAGACATAAAAATGTAACCAAGAAAAAGACAGAAATAGATAAGGTATTGTTGTTTAAGCCTCCTGTGGTTAGCGTAACAAATACTATTTTGTTCAAGCAATTTGAGCGCTTCTGGATACAAGCTGTCTAAACTACAATGTATGTACAATTAGGGATTTTAAACGCACTTGGAGCACAAACCATTGTTTGCTTTCAGGTAAGAAGGGTGTATACATTATCTCCTCACCTGCTCTCTAAACCTTGCTCGTTTATGGTATACCAGGGGAATCAGCCGCCCAGGTGAAAACATCGTCTCCTTTGCCAAACAAACATGCTTCTCTGCAGCTACGATTATTGTAAAATGTAAAACAGCTCAATGTACCTTAAAAAGCTATAGGTAGCGTTGATCTGAAAACATGATACAGACATGCTTCACTGTAGAGCATTTCACAAGTTCGCTTTCAACTCGAGTATAGCACTCCAGATATACTGAGTGGTCTCAAAGTTTGTTTTAAGAATTGCCCTATCAAAAACGTTGACTTATTAAGTTTTAATTCTTTGTATCCTAAGTGTAAGTTTCACTCAAACACAATCATAATTACATAGTTATTAACATAGCGTATACTGAGTAGACTGGAAGTTATTGTTTTAAGACACGTCCCGTTAAAAACATTGACTTATTAAGTTTTAATTCTTTGTCTCCTAATTGTGAGTTTCACCCAAGCACAAACATAATTACGTAATTATTAACATAGCGTATTATTACAGCGGAAATATTTTTTATTAATTAAGGTTAATCAAATTTGAACTGCAAATAGAAGACCACTGCAAATGTTAGTTTTGTTCTTATCTAACTTAAAATCCTTAACTGTGTCACTTTGTAATTTGCATACCATAAATACTTAGCACCGAAGTATGGAAACCGTAGTCCAGAGCAATACACAAAAAATAAAACAAATATTTAAGCTGCCTACTATGTAGATTCTAATCCTCGTTGCTCAACATATAATTGTGCCACTCAATTTGCTGCCTGGGCTATTAGTGCTTATAAATGCCTCGAATTTAACGCTATACATGATGACGCTATTTTCACTTCGAAACTTTGCTTGTATATTACTACTTTTGAGATTATTCCAAGCTTTTATTACAGATTTTAACTTTAACAGTTAAATAGCCCAAACTAGCTTATCAAATGTATACATATCGATCAGCTAAAAGTGTCCGGCCGCGTGATAACTAGAGCCTGATGATCAAAAAATGTTTGTAAAATTACCTATAAATGACTAAAATGTTACGAAATAACAACCTAATTACAAAACGTTATCTAAAACTGAAATTTTATAAACATGAGTACACATAAACGTATACATAAATTTTATTATACACCATTAATTGATACATCTCTTAGATAACTTGGAGAAAACATGTTTTAATGAACAGACGAATGAGGCTTTTGCTAATTATTTACATTTAAATTTCAATTTAATATATACAAATAAATATAAATTTTACTAATTAAACCATACTTTCTAAAATTACTAAATTAAAAGTACTATTTTAACATAAAAATTAAATAACAATTAAAAAGTTTTAGAAAATCAGGATAAAATTTTAACATGCTTAAGTCAATAACAAATTCTAAATTCATAAACGATATAACCGGCATACAATTATAAAAGTTGTGTATAAGAATGAAGATACAATTGCCAAAAATAATTGTGCCATGTTCTTGTTTGAAGAACTGAAAATAAAATTAAAGAAATCGTTTTTAAATCTTAGCATTGACCGTTTTGACTTCTCAAATTTTACAAAATTCATGGCTAATGGAATGAGGAACTCGCAGCGTATCTCAACAGCAAACTGACTGTACACACACACATTAACACGAAATTAGGAAAACTGGTCAGTATGGTCCCAAACTTGGGACATAATTCATAAATGTAATGATGATACGCACTCCGCCAGCAACAGCCACCCCACAAGTAAACCTTTTCAGACTAACCATCAGATATGAATGTGCTAGTAAAGGACGCAAGAAGTTACATTTATTTCTCAGTTGAACCTTGAAATTTTTTTATTATAAGGTTATCTTTGTGTATAATGAAAATATAAAACTCACTATATATTCATTATAAATGCAATAAATCACTAAATAAAGACGTAAAGAGCAAGGAAATAATGGCAAATAAAAAAAAAGAAACCTAAATATAAAATTTCATAAAATGACTAAAAATTACCTAATAAAGATACAGTTTCAGAATCTGGGACCCATGATATGGATTTATGTATATGCTAGGAATGCCTGTAATGCAACTATTAAAAGATGGCATTTTTGTCCGGTTTCTGTTTTATATGCATCCATAACACATTATCATAGAATGTTGGATCATGACTTCAGAGTAACCATTACATGGAGTTGGTATGCTTGGTGATGTCCTTGCAATCCATTTGTGTCTGGATACGTTATTAAGATATTAATGCAAATGTTTTAAAAATAATTTTGAATTTTCAATAAGCCCGTTTACTCGGAGACTACTTGTTTTCCCACAGTGCGTTTGGATATCAGTCATTGTTTTCAAGAGGTAATACTACTTCAAAAGAGAAGTATATATAGGGTGAATCACCTAAAACTTCCACCGCAAATGTTTCGGAAATGGAAAGTGCTATTGTGGCGTATGCCTAAGATGATAAGATACACGACTCTCTGGGCACCGAGATCCGTGACAGCAGTCTGCCTGGGAGTAGGGGAACTAGGTGTTAGGGGAACTAAGTGTTAGAGAGGGGATAGCGTCAGTGACGCCTGAGTTTTTAGCGTTGGTTTAACAGGCAGTCGGTAAGTAAGATTCGTGCAGGAAAGAAGTGCGACTGCTAAAGCACGATGTCCTCGTCGGTAGACAATGGGAAAAGAATGTAAGTAATTGTACCAGTTGTTATCTCATTAAACCCTTAGTGATCCACTCTTTTGGAGTCTTAATTTGGTAGTGTAGTGTCCTTCCTCTCCTTTAAAGCCAGGTATTATGTTGGAATAGCCATTATTTTCGGTACTTTCTTTAGCTGCGTCCCTCGTTGTAGCCTCGCCATGTGAAGTTTTTGTTTAATTTGCCCGTACCTCTTGCAAGCGAGTAGCTCCCATCTGTTCTTATGAAGTAATTTAAAGAGAGGCTACGACACTATTCATGTGCAGTTCTCACAGCATTTATTTGTTGTCGGGGGCTCGTACATTTAGTCTATAAACAGATAATAATACTGAGAAATTGTATTTTTTGAACAAACATACAATTGTACATACTGAGGCTTCCACGGCCGACATCATGCCTAATAATTGAATTACTACTACCGTGGTCTAGAAGGCATCGTGGATACCGACGTTTCGCCAAGTACAGCGCTTGAGATCTTCAGTGTGAAGTGACTGCGATGGTCGGAGCTGAATGCGGAGAACTCGAACTCCGGTGATTTTTGCAATGTGCCTACCCTTTGAATGGCTTAACCAAAGGGAATGTGGATCTATTGTAGGGTGGCGGTTTGGTGTTGATGTTGAGGGTGTGATGGGAGGTTGCGTTATGCGTTTATAGGTTCCTCAATGGCTGCCTTTTCAGGAGCAGCTCCAGTGCCCTCTTCCGCTGGTGTTTGTTCTTCCTTAAATTGTGGTTGGTTTAATTTTGATTGACTTCTCCCATGGGGAGGAGGGAGCACTTAGTGACGGCATTTTTGCTGTTGGCAGGTTTAAAGCCTTCGTTACCGGGGGTGTCCACAAGCCATGCGGGAAACCCGGTAGTGTCTGTATCGAAGTTGTTGTGGTAAGTAGTACCCAGGGATATAACAAGGGCGTTCTCATGATGTACCAATCTGGCGTAGACATTTTGAGCCCGGTGTCTAATCACATCCTCCACGTATGGGAGGGCCGAAGTCTCGTGCAGTAGCCTGACTGGAAAGCCACGGCAGACAGAATAGATGGACCGAAGTCCCCCATACTGTATCCGCTGCAACCAGAGAAGCCAGGAATCTGCTGCCATGCCCCACACCTCGCAGGCATAGAGCATCAGAGATAAAATAAATGCTTTATAAAGGCGCAACTTTAAGTGAACCGGCATAGTGTTAGCTAGAACCGGGTATAAGGTGGCTACCGCTTCCCTAGCCCTGTTCGTTGTTCTACGTTAGTGTTAGCGAAAAGTTAAACCCTTATCCAGTGTGACGCCCTAGTAGCGAACGAATGTCCCCCACTCTATCCTTTGGCCCTGATAGGTGAATGTTGGTCTGTCTGCAGCGGGGATTCGTCTCTTGGTAAACAGGAGAGCTTGGCTTTTGCGCCGGATTCACGGACATCCGCCACTGCCTGCATCAGAGTTCAACGAGACGGAGGTGTCGTTGTATAAGGTTGAAGGCTCTGAGGATGTGTCTATTTGTAGTGTATAGTAGGACGTCATCAACAAACTGGGTCATATTGACGCCCTGCTTCACTAGAAAGTCTGCCATATACAGACTAAACATTGTGGGGGATACCACAGAGCCTTCGGTGACTCCGCCTCGTATGGGTTTTTGAATTGATGTCTTCCCCGCTACTACTACTCTAAAGGAGCGTTGGTGTAGTAAACTGTATAGTATGTGGATGATTTGTCTCAATATACCTAACTGGATCATTTTATACAGGTACCCCTCCTGCCAGGTCGTTGAGAAGGCCTTCTCCGCGTCCAGAGATACCGCAGGAGTAAATGCCCTGTCCTGAAAACCCAGAGCAGCAGCCTTCACCACCCGAAACAGCTGCTGGGCGTTCGAGTGCCCAGGGCGTTAACCAAACTGATGGGATGCGATGGCTCGAATGTCAGCCAATAGCAGCGATAAGCGGTGCATTATAGGACTCTCAAAAACTTTTGAGAGGGTGGGTAGGATGATGGAGCGGTAACAGGAGGGAAGAGCCGGGTCCTTACCAGGTTTCGGATTGCACACCACCCGGGCCACCTTCCACTCGCATGGAAAGTGTCCCAGCGTGATACACATGTTGAATACTGTTGCAAGGAAAGGTACGGCTCGGAAAGGAAGGTTGTAGAGCATGGCGGGGTTCAGCCCGTCCTGTCCGCAAACCTTTTAGTATTGAGGCGCTGGAGTGCGCCTTGGACTTCACTTGGGCGGATGATTGAAAGAGGATTCTCCGCTCCATCAGGAGGACCGCAAATAGCTTTTTACCTCGTAATGGACGCGGGCAGTAAAGTCTGCGTCCTGAGGGTCAGCTGGGCCTGGAGGTGTCCTCAAGATAGATAGCGAGCACATTTGCTTTGGCTATGGATTCGTAGACAAGGCCTAGGTTACCATGATGCGCGGAGCTGTATTGAATGCGTTGGCGACGGAGGTTTTTAGCTGTCCGCCAAACGTCACCACTATGGAGATTCTGACGGGCCATCGTGGCCTTCTACGCTTGCACCCTGTGCGCACGCAGTCGATCACGGACCTCTCGACGAAAATGCTGCAGAAGCTCTCGGTTGTGGGTCGTTCGGTGGCGCAGCCTTCGGGCTGCCCAGGACCGGCGGATGAGGAGTTCAAGTTTCAGTGGTAGGACGTTGGGATGAGGAGGGGGAGGTGTTAGGATGGTGATGTGAAACGTTCGCAGCACTGTGGTAGTAAATGATTTGACAGCTGTCTCTAGGGAAGGAATCTCTTTAATCGTGGGGTTAGGCGGGATTGATGCCTGGAGGCAACCCTTTACGCAGTCCCAATCAATTTCTCTGGTGTGACCAGAAAAATCATTACTGGCAACCCGTGTGTTGATCTCTGTCAACACAGGGTTGTGGTCGGATGGAGCTCCGTGAGTGATGTGAGCGGGAGATGATAAGGGAAGATGATGATCGCAAAGTCAATGACAGAGGGTAGTGCTCGACCTTGCGGATTATGGGGGAGTTTCCAGGGACCCAGTACTCGAACCTGTGGATCTCTATCGATCATGTGATTAGTTCATTGCCTCTTGGATTCGCACGAGGGTCTGAATGCCAGCGCTGGTGTTTGGCATTGAAGTCCCTCAAAAAAATCATACAAAGATGAAAAGCTAGTATAGACTGGTAATCAGCAGGTACGAACAGCCTAGTAGGGAGGTGGTAAATGGAGTCTATAATAACCTTCGTGCCTCCCAGTTCAACAACACTGCCGTCACTTCAAGGGTTTGCAGGGGTGGAAGCGGAATGTGTTTGTGTACCACATTTTGCCGCAGTACCGCCTCCAGGTGCGTGAGCTCGATTGCTGCGATAACAAACGTAGCCAGGTATACGGAATGGGATGTCAGTATGCAGATGTGCCTCCGAAACTGAAAGGAGGTCCAAAGCATAGAAGTTAGCAAAGTGATGAATCTCATCCTTATGGTTCCTTACCCCATTGGCATTCCATAAGGCAAATCGGAAGGATGTACGAGAACTAGTTCGGTCTCCATTTTGGAGCAATGGTGCAAGGAAGAGCAAAAAGGTGAGTCCCTCAAAGAGGATCATCGCGTTGATGGTTGGATTGGTGGCTTAAAGGAACTTGATGATGAGTTCCTGAACTCGACGACCATGGTCCTGCAGCAACAGTCGCAGCCACTGCGCCAAGTTCACGAAGTCAACACTAAGTGTGGATGGTGTGGTTGTAGTTGGAGTTGGTTTACAGGATGAAATAGGTAGAGGGCGATGCCCATCCTCCTCGGCCCTGGATACGCGTGACGGCTGAGGAGCAAGAACTGCAATCACCGGCCCCTCTCGGTCCGAGTCGGTCCCGGGGTTCGGCATCCTCCTCTTATGCCAGAGTGAAGGTTTCTGCTTTGGCGGTTGGTCTTTTGCTTATATGTTGGGAGTGTTTTGTTTTGCACCCGACCAGAGACCTTCTGCGCGTACGAGACGCCCCTAGGTGCTGCTGTTGGTGGCGGCGCCGATCTTGGCGCCTGAAGTACTGCAGAACTGGCAGATGTGTTCTGGGGTCTGTGAATGGCCCCGCCGTTTGTTGTCCACACTTCTGGGTGTTGGTGCCGTTCGCTCACTGGTTGTTTGTGGAGCTGGTGGCGCTCGTGACCAGCGCATGCAAGGCATCACCTTTAGGCGTGTTGAGCATCCCCTGTAGCAGGCGATGTGGTCACCCTTGCAGTTTGCGCACGTGGGCATATCTGCGAGAGACCTAGGGCAGAGACCTCTTTTGGTGCATGTCACCGCACAGAAGGCAGCGCAGCAGACAGTCGCAGTAGTTGCTTGAGTGGTTGAAACTCGAGCAACGATGGCATTGTACAGGGCCGTCAGGGCGGCGGTAGGCTTCAACTGTGACCCGGAGATAACAGATCGAGGTGACCCAATCCATCTTGATCTCCAGATCGTTAACCTGCTCCACCGCTACTAAAAAGGGGGATGGGGATTTCGTTGGGCTGCTGCCCAGCCTGAGCGAGTTTCGTGACCTGCTTCACGAGGCTGGGCTTTATGCCCAGATGGTTGAGGACGTACTCTATGTCCCCCACTGGCATGTCTAATGACTCGCTTAAAGTTTATGGTCTTATCGAGGCGAAAGATAAAATGAGAGATATCCTTCTTCTAGAGGGCACTCAAGAACAAATAGTCCTCCGAGGTCCTAAGCTGAAAGACGTAGCGGATTTACCTCCGGGTCACCGCATACTCCTGGCAGACAGCCCGAAGGAAGCCCACCAGCCCATGGAAAGAGTTAACGGTGATCGGTGGAATGTGGCGCTTAGACTGTCCGCCCACGGTGGGACTGCCAGGTGCCTGCTTGCTCTGGCTGGCTGGTGGTAGTGGCTTTCCTTCTTGTCCACTACACGAAAACCATCATCACTATTCTCAGGGGGAATATCCTTTGACTAATATCGTCCTTTTGCATTATGAAAGAGTGTACGGAGAAGACCGTAGCCTTGTCCGAGTATGTCTAATGGCTGGTGACGTCACTGTCACCGTACGACTACTCCTACTCGGTGTTTTTGCCGTTGTCAGAGATGCCGGTCGAGGCCTAACGGATTGGGTCCCCTTTTCCACTTGCGAGATATCGGGTTCGTCGAGTTCTACCAGACACGGAGGCCTGGGAAGAACTATTGCTTACACCAGTGCTGGTGCTGGGCACTGGCTCCTGCTCCTTCAAAGCAGGGCCGCTGGTAACCTCGCTAATGGAAGCGGGTTTCATTTTAATGGGATCAGGGAATAAGGTATAGTTTCACGTACGCTGCGCACAAGTGCGCAGCGCACTCCTTACTCACTTAGTTCACCACTCACCTACAGGCAGCGGAGCCAACGGCGTGACAACAGAAGGCCGGACACTTGAACTTAAGATGGACACGTTGGCTTCACCAGGCAATTCTGCCTGGTGAAGACATCGTAGCCACGCAGCCGTTTACGATAATTTATGGGCGCTGGGAACCCCGACAAGACGCAGAGGATGGACCTAACGAATGTCGTAAGGGGAAATTGAAAGAAAGATACCACAGAATTGTAATAACCTATACAAAAAGTGAACCTAGAGGTAATCTCTTAGCATTAAAAATAGAAACAAAACTATTAACTGGCCTTATTTTCATTAATAACTATGCTACTTTAACGTAGCCCTCACAAATGAACCATTCACAGTATATTGACACCAAGCTCATGAACTAGTAAAACAAGCATAACAGATCAAATGAAATATAAACCTTCATTATGCTTTTAAAAGGAAAGTAAAAATTTTAATTTTGAAAAGGAAGCAAAAATATAAAAAACAAAGTAGAAATAAATTTATAATACAACTTGGATCTCAGAAAATAATTTAATAGCAAATAAGACAATACTTTAACATCCAACGTAAAATAAGACAAAGAAACAACTTTGAAATCACCCATTAAAACTAAGAAAATATAAAATAAGAAAGCCAAATGCATTCAAAAGCTAGTCATTACAGGGCAACATTTAATCACCTTTATATATAGCAAAGCCTTTAAATTGTAATCTGGTAAAGAAAACTATACTGCACATTAAGATCTTTTTGAAATTTGCAACTGGTAAATCTCTCCCTTATAAAACCACTATTATAATTAATTATAAGAACTAGGATAATAAAACAAATACTAATATTGAACGAAAGAATTATATAAACTGAAACCCTGAAACAACTCCGTAAGTAATTTAGCTGAAAAGGAAAAATATGAAATTAACAAGCAAGAAATAAAATACTTAAAGGAAAAGCATAAATCGTGAAAAACACCACATGCACTAAGAAGTAGAACTCAATAATTGATCAAGAGTGAAAGCCAGAGCGAAACGCATTTTAACATCCCCCCACTGACAGTCAAATGGGCATTACCTCAGCAAACAAAGGAATTAAAGAAGGCCTAACACCAAAAATGGGTGAGAACAACCAAATAGTTTTCACCTGACCAGAAATAATGTTGAAAGGTATGCTTGTAAACTATATCTCTCCTTAAGTACAAGTGTTGGTCTCACTTCCTTAAAATTAGGAAGAGTACAATTAATACAGCTGTTATTAAATTAGTATTAGAGCAGTCCTATCGCCAAAACGGATCCCAAATGAAATATAATTTTAAAGGTAGCAAAAGGCGAATTATTTGCTCAAGTGGGAAACCTTCACATATCCACTTTCAAATAGGGCAAAAAACTTAGCGGCTTTGAGAAAGCTATTAATGTAGCGTGATCAGAAAGTTAACAAGCAAATACAACAGAGAATGGTTTAATGAGCTCAAACTTTCTTTAACTTTTGTGTCACTCTCATTTTCACCTTGAAAGACAAAAAAAAAAAAAAAAAAAAAAAAAAAAAAAGAAAGAAAGAAAGAAAGAAAATGAGCTGCACAATCAGTTCCTACCTTCATATAAGCCGGGGTGGAGAAATACACTGAAAATACACTGAATACACTGAAAATGTATGCGACAAACCAAATTTTTAAAACTAGGGAACACTTTTACTAATTTACATTAAGTATAATGGCATACAGAAGAAGGTTCTCAAATATAGCCAGCTTTTTGAGAAAAAACAAGCACGTAAAGTAGCAGCCGTCTCCGTATTGCTCGTACTAAAGCCGTGCAAACACTGCCAAGAGAGAACCGCTGGCAACCCACACCAGGCGACCGAGTAAGCCACGCCCCCAATCCATGGAGGTCGAAAAACGAGAGCGTGAGTGAGGCGGACATAGAGATAAAAAATTACTTAAGTGACTGGCAGATAAATAATTTCACAATTTAAAACCATAAGCATCAGCACAAACTTCTTGTCCGCCGTACCTCGCCTTGCGGCAAGATGGCTATGACTTTGTGGTTCGTCCGCTACTTGTTTTTCTTCTGCTGGTCACAAGATGTCACTAAGTTAGTCACTAGTTGGTCGCTGTTTAATAAAAGCAGGGAAAAAGGTGTTATGCAGTATCACGGGCCACCCGTTGGTCTATGTCCACAAGTTAAGAAACAAAATTGTCGGCTGCTCGCTGCCGCTGCTGCATAGAGAATGAGTCAGTCAGTCGAATGCGGAGACCGGAGGATGGCGGTCTTATGTAGTGGGGGTGGGTGGGGCGCACTGTGCCCTTATCTGCGGCAAGGTTTACATAGGCACTACTATGCTTAGCGTGGCCACGAGATTGAAAGAACATAAACGTTACAGTAGATTGGGACAAACGGAAAAATCATCCGTAGCGGAACACTCACTATTATTCGGCCATGACTTCAGCTTCAAAAAAACCGAAGTTGTATCCACAACTATAAACTACCATGCTTGACTACAGAGGGAGGCCATTGAAGTTTATAAACACAAAAACAATTTTAACCGGAAAGAAGTGGCTCTCCGTGTGCATAAAGCCTAGACACCTATCTTGGGTCTCATACGCACGCAGGACTCCGATGTGACAACATGGGGAGAAAGAAGAAACACCGCCTCGACGCAGCTGCAACGCCGGAGTAGACCACCGCAGCTACCGGCAGCGCTCCGCCGCCTGAGACGGTGCAGACTAACGCAGCCTCCGCTGCAGACATCTCTGCTGCCCGGACAGCCAGCGAAGCCGGCGCCACACCACCGCCAAAGGAGCTGACCACACCAGTCTGCACCGCACCGCCGCCGAGAACACCAACACCGGAAGCGCCGCAATCACCGCCGCAGCCCCGGAAGTCCTATGCCGAGGTTGCTGCCTCGCCACCGGGAGACACAACGGGCCGTTTCGGCGCTATTAGCGCTGTTTTCTGCGGTGTCCACCGCCTCTTACCGGAGCGGATTGTCATGGAGGCCGCCCAAGCGCTCTGGCCTTCCATCATCCGCGTCTCGAGGATCTCGTCCGGCAGAGGACCAACGCCACTGTTGCGCCTGACCTTTATGGACAGGGCGCACTACACCGCAGCCATCACGACTGGCCTCGCACTTCTGGGCCAGTCGCACCGCATTGAGGCAAGCCGTAGTGACCGGCATGTCCCTTGCCGCCGCTGCTGCCAATACGGGCACGCGGCGGCCACTTGCAAGGCTCAAGCAAGGTGTCACTACTGCGGCTTGCCCTCGCTCACCGCCAGCTGCACCGGGCACAATCTGGCTTCTCGGCACCGCTACTGTGCTACCTGCGGTGGTGGTGACCACTTCACCGGCCAGGCATCGTGCCCGCGCTACCCAAGGACACAGCAACGTCGACATCAGCCAACTCCGCCTCCTGCACCGCCTCTCAACCATTCAGAACCAGCAGCGCAGATCACCACAAACCAGAACGCCACTACTCCGAATTATCAGGAACCGAGGACAACAACCACACAAATATTGCAACAAAATGGGCCTTCCTGCACACCGGACTTCCAGGGCGCTCTTGAGGAGATCCAGCACACCTTGCGCGACCTCGGCCTTCGCCTCGAGGCGTTGCACCGGACTTCCAGTGCGCGCCTTGCGGCATTGGAGGCCAAGCACCGCACCACCATTCGACACCTCTCAACACTCGCCACCCAGTTCCTGCGACTTCATCAAACAGTCCAGGACGACAACCTCACGGTACCAGAAAGTTCCACGGAAAGCGACTGCGAGGACCGACCCACGCGGCTGGGTGCCCTTGAGGCCTCAGTTGTTGGGCTTCGAGAGCAGCACCGGGACACCGAGACTACCATTCTACAGAAACTTCAAGTGCTTCAGAACAACCACCAGCAGCTGCACGAAGGCTACATCCTTTGCCGAGCTTTCATGGAATCGCTCACTTCACATGCCCAACTGCCAAATCTACCCCTAGTAAGGCCAAACTATCGACGCAGCAATCGCTGAGACAAGTAAACAATGAATAAAGCAATAAATACTCCTAACCTTCCTTCACCTTAACCCCCGGGTGGCAGCCAGGGACTTGTGCCATGGCTGTGCTCCAGGTCCGACAAACCGCTCCCGGCACGGCCGGCAGCTAGTAACCAACAGTTTACTAACGGAGGTGCTAACGCGGTACTCCCCCTACCTTTGCCCATATCTCCTTCTAACTCCTATCAACACCTGAAGAATATCCCTACCTATAAAAAAACCTCTCTGCACTCATTTGCTCGAGGGACTTCGCTTCGAGACTCCGCAGAGGCAACTTCTCTACGCCCCGCCGAGATTCGCCGAAATGGGAAAGGGAAGAAATCGTCGAGCCCCTGAAGGAGCCACCGCTGTTTCCCCGGCCGACTCCGGCCGCAGGCACCGCCGTCTCACAAACAGGTCACCCGGCATCCGCTGGGAGGGCTGCCTCGCCTCCACCGCTGCCTGGGCCTAGCTACGCTTCGGCCACTGCTACGCCCCGTCACAGCATTGCAACGTCGAAGTCTGATCTTCCAGCACCACAGCTTGCCACCGGCCCTGCTATTCCTACACATGGCTGTACGACGCCAGCAACTGCCGTCGGCTTACCTCCGGCCGCGGAGGTGAGCCCACTATCACCATAGACGCACTCTCTTTCAGATGGCCGCCACAGTGTTCTCATATGTGCAGTGCCTAGAGATCTTCAGTCTTACTTCGTGCTGGAAGCTGCAAAGTACCACTGGCGCTCTGTTATTCGGACCTCCCGAATATCGTCAAACAGAGAGCCAACGCCGCTGGTACGCCTCCATCTGAGATGCGCCTCGGACGCTCAGTCGGCTTTGGGATCGAGCCTGCCTCTTCTTGGGCAGCGCTTGCGTGTCAAGACAGCCGGAGTCAACGTCCGGCATCGTGTAGCCGCTGCTGTGTTTTCGGTCACACAGCGGAGGCATGCAGCGCTGCACCTCGGTGCCATTACTGCGGGGCAGGTTGTCTCACAGCAAACTGCACCGCCCACAATCTCCGCCGACATCGCCGCTTCAGTGCCACCTGCTCCGGTCTTAATGTTCCCTGTACCCCCGGAGCAATCAACCAACTGAATCAGCTATACTGACAACGGCCACTTAACTCGCCACCCCGTGGAAGGGCCAAGCCTCAACCAACAGCTCCTGGTTCTACAACACAACCAGATCTGCAAGCCACTCTGCCAGCAATGCAGGGAACGTCCCAGGACCACCTCTCGCTTGGCTGACTTACGTTGCACAACCAACACGCGCCTTGCGGCAGTGGAGGCCAAGCAGCGGACCTCGGTCAGAGCAATCAGCGCCCTCTCGAAGCAGATCGTGAACCACCAAGGTGATGACGGGATCCTCGCATCGGTCCAGTGCAAGCTGGCACACATCGTGTGCCATCTCTCGAAACAGACGACGCCAAAGTAGGAAGCGACGACAGACCCACGCGACTTGGAGCCCTTGAGGCCTCAATTGCGGGGCTTCGTGAGCTCCAAACCGAAGCCAACGGCTACATCTACTTGTCCACAGTACACCTACAAACCACTCTAAAGAATGGGGAGTGCCAAACCCACATCTACAAAATCAGCGCCTCAATATAAAGAATTGTCAAAGAAGAACTTATCAACTTCCACAGGAAGTTTCACCAACCAGTCACAGAACCACCGGACTGGCCGGACCCAGCGCCTAGAGGCCGTAATAGGCACCCAAGGAACTACTGAACAGCACCACACTTCACTTCGCAGCGGCAAACTGGACCTCGTGAATCGTTTCATCCTGAAGATACCAAGCGCTGTACTTGACGAAACGTCGGTATCCACGATGTCTTCCAGACCACGGTATGCAAGCCGGATAGTAGTAATTAAATTATTAGTCAAACATCCAGTTTTATAAATGGAACAATGCCTAGTTACATATACAGAATAAAGGTAGGGTAAAGTAGAATGTCAATGGTCTTTGTAGCTGGATTCTTGTGGAAGTGGTTTGCGAGAAATCGTATTTTGAAAACGTTTCCACTCCGACAATTGCTTGTCCCATTCAAACTCCTTAGTTGCTAGGTATGGTATTGTTATGTTTGTTTTCATTGTGTTTTCTGTTCATTGATTGCATTGCTACCTTCTGGTCAGTTAGTTTGAGACACTTCAAGCAGTAAGTCGTGAGGGGAAGATGGAGTTTACTAATGCAGAAGAAGCCGACATGACCATGGAGTATGGAGAGCGTAGGAAGAATACAGTTCGTTCCTGTACGGTGTATGCGGAAACGTATCCCAATAGATGTCAACCATCTCCGCAATTATTTGTCAACTTCTTCAACCAATTACGTGAAAGTGTTACTGGAACACCTAGAAAATGTAACAGAAAAAAAACAAGTGACTGGAGAAGAGGCAGAAATTAATGTGTTGGCTGCCATTGCAGTAGATCCGCAAATTAGTTCCCGCACAATCGCACATGGAAGTGGCATATGTCAGGCAAGTGTACTGCGCATTCTCCATCGACATAAGCTTCATCCCTATCACACCTCTCTCCATCAAGAGCTGCATGGAAACGATTTTAGGAATCGTGTTAACTTTTGTACATGAGCATTAAGACAGGATACTCCAGCTTCATCATGTATCGTGTTTAGTGATGAGGCAACATTTACTAATCATGGCTAGGGAACCGCAGAAACATGCACTGCTGGTTTATTAACAATCCCCGTTGGCCTCGTCAGGTGGAACGTCAGCGTCCATGGAGTTTAAACGTGTGTGGTGTGAACCATCCGCTCATAAGGCCTTTGTTCATAGAAGAAATAGTGAACTCTCACAAGTATCGCAGCCTCCTGACAGACCATCTGCCACAGATGCCAGAAGACGTTCCTTTGCAGACTAGGAGGAACCTGTGCTACCAACATGATGGTTGTCCAGTCCATAGTACACGAAGTACTACAGCTTGTCTTAACGGATTGTTTCCAAATAGTTGGATAAGAAGACGAGGACATGTACCTTGGCCGGTTCACCGGATCTGACCCCTTTAGACTTTTTTTCTGTGGGGAAGGGTGAAAGACACTGTCTACAAGGATATAAAAACTATACTAGACGATATGAAACGACCTATTACTGCTGCCTGCTCTGAAATTGTGCAGCAGTCTTTCCATAGCAGACTGGAACCGTGTATTGAAGCTGCCGGTGGTCATTTTGAACACAACCTTTGAAGGGCTATGTTCTCTTTACTTGTAGCAATCCACAGAAGTATTGTAACTCCCTTTTGTTTTTCTTTAGTTTGTACTAGCACAGTTTGTACAAGTATCGGTGCGTAAACGTTTCAAAACAAGATTTCTCGTAAACCACTTGCACTATAATCTTGCATCCAACACCACTGCCATTCCAATTTACCGTACCTTTATTCTGTTTATGTAACTAGGCATTGTTCCATTCAAAAAGTTGTATGTTTGCTCAAAAAACACATTTTCTCAGTATTATTAGAATCTGTTTATAAGCTAAATGTACGAGCCCCTAACTACCAATCAATGCTTTGAAAACTGCACATTAATAGCACTTTCCATTTCCGAAATATTTGCGGTGCAAGTTTTAACCCTGTATATTCCTCAGGTTAAGGGAGCTGATAGTACTTCTAATGCAGCTTGTACAGTTTGTACAGTTCCTATAAAATAATTTTCTTTATCGTTGGCCACTTTGGAAATTTTGAACTGTTACATTTTGCTAAATGCAGGTATGTCGCTAAAAGAAGATGCTTTAAAATATTTTGTTTTTTTATTTATTTATTTACGAAATCATATTTTTTTCGCAAGAGTGTTTACTATACTCATGGAGGGGTAATTAATTCGTCCACACTTCAGTTCTGAATTTATTCTCTTCTGTTTCGGTAAAATTTTGTAAGTGTATTCTGCATGTTATATGCAACAAAGTACTTATTGCCTAATTTGAAATATGTTCTAGCCAAAATGCTTAATAAATACAATATAAGTGTCTGTTTTGAGGCAGTATTTTGAACACTTAAATTATTTCAGTCTAATTATATAATATAAATTCAATAACAGCCCACCTTAAAGCTATATGTGTAAATAACATATAACATGTTTGTAACAGTCATTGTATTAATGTTTATATTATAGTATATATGTTTAATAATGTTATGTGAATGTATTACGTATTTAATAATGTAGGAGCTGTGAGAATATAGATCAAAGGTTGCTAACAATGAGGTAACCTTGAGGCAATAATGAATTGGAAAGTTTAATAATGCTACTGATAATTCTTGAAGCAACAATAATGTACTTTTTTGAGACATTTTATAAATAGCCATTCAACAACCAGAAAAAAACTTAAGTTAAATAGAAGTATTCTATTGGACTAGGATTAGCCAACCAGAAACTAAAATAGAGCAAATTGTACAAATTCAGAAGTCAGTTGCTAGTAGACAGAGTTCCTAACCGGACACGAGACGCGTCCTCGAGAAGTTTTATACGTATTCAGTGTGAGACAAAAATTCATTACGACAAGGATATTATAACGTTTACGTGTTAAAAAGTGCAAGTAATTAATAAATCATCTCACAGCTCTCTCTATATGAGTGAAGTGTTATTTAATCGTGTCAAGGATTAATAAAAGGAGTGAAGCAGAAAAAAAAATATAATTTGTGTAGGCCTACATTCTTCAGCCGCACCAGCCCCTGCAAAGAGAAACATGCATCTACAAATTAATACTGACGCAACCGAGGCAAACCTAAACAAATAATATTTAAAGAAACATTCATATTACAAAGTTAATTTTTTAAACTTGGGGCGAAGACCACCGAAAAGTGAAAGTTGGAGCGAAGGCCACCCGAACTTTGTACCATACGTGAAGTTAAACTATTCTTCAGTTTGTAATGTGTACAGAAGGTGATGGGATTATGCCACATTAGATTCTTACTTTCTCTACCGCCTATGGTAGGAGGAGGGAGTAAGGTTATGCAGCCACATTTTGGTTATAGAGATTTTACCTAAAGTACCATTTTAGAAATAGGTGTCTGTGTGTATGTGCGTGTGTGTATGTTCAAGAACGAATTTATATGCTAAATTAATTTACTTATATCTTTTCAAAAAAGATAAACGACCATAATGTTTAAAATAGTTGTATGACTTGAATATTCTGCGAATAAGCCGTGAAGTGCTCTCTTTTGCTATCTCTACTAAGTATAATAAGTAGGGGAATTATTGAATTTCACCCTAGATTTAACACATGTTTTGAGACGCCTTGAATCCAAATAAAGGATTTTTGGGAACATGTTTGTGTGTGTGTGTCTGTTCAGTCTGTGAACAGCACAACTCAAAAACGAAGAGTCGGATAAGCACCAAAGTTGCTATTTCAGATTAGTATTTCCAAGGATGCGACATGAGGATTTAAAAGAAAATTCTCCACCCCCAACTACAGTTAACGTGAAAAATTTTTGGAAAATTTTAATTTTCTAAAAAATGGCTCAATGACTTCATTAAAATGCAGTTTATGAAATATATTTACATGACGAATAAAATTTATATCTTGAATCTTCTTGAAATAGCCTAGGAGGTCCTCTTCAATTGGAACGAATTTTGAATAATCTTGTGTAACTTGTAAACGTTAAGCGATAGACGTAAACGTACTACTCTTTGAAAACACAATTTACTTAAAATAAGGGTTTTTTGTGGCATCAGCCGCTTCTGGGATATCCGTCACTAAAAGTTCGAATTGTTCAATACTTGTCATTATTTTAAAGTCAGTCCCATCGATTTTCAGTTGTTTCTCGCGATTGAATTGAAACAGTTCGAAATTTTAAGGCCAGCATTTGACTATCGCTGTTCACCTTGTGTAATGTAGCAGCAATTCTTGCAAAGTTTATTTGGATTAAATGTAGTAGATAGAAAAATAAGCTTTAGTAAGAATAATTTTAATACCCACTTATAAAGGTAGAGGGTAGACAAAGTCATATGAATGCATCACATCAGAATTTTTAATGAATGTTGTAAAATTTATATTATGTACCTGCAAACGGCAAGAGGTAGACAAAAACGTATTAACAATAAACGCGGATCTTCTTCAAATACAAAAATTTTTGCTATTGGTTTGAATTTTATCTTAATTTACCATAAGTTCATTGAAATAACAAATCAGCAATTTCCTTTTGTTTCGTGTTAAGTTCGATAAAGAGTGGGGTTTCAAAGTGCGTATATACCGATCCGCTTTTCTTAGTTTTGACTCTCGCTTTGGTCTTCTGTATTCCCCTTGTGTCTATAGTAAAATTTGTAATGAAACCATTTCTGCAGATGTTTATCTCGTTTAACATGAAGTAGAAGAGCAGCAAACTTCTGTAAGATTAGTATATAAAAGGAAGAGAAGAATAAACCGTATGATTATACATATCATGCAAAAGTATGGCGCTTAAAGGTTTTATTCTTTGTATGCCCATATAGTTTATTGCAGATATAATTTACACTTCATAAATGCTTACAATAATGAAAGCAATTCATTAATTAAACTGTAAATAACAGCTTTTGTAATTGGAATACATACACAGGGGAAAACGCAACGTTTAAGAATAATACAAAGTTTACAAATTATGAATGCTCTGTAACCTAAACCCTATGCAGTATGCTTCATAATTATGATGTATGAATTTTAATGGGCAGTTATAAACGTGATGGTATGTCTCAAAGTCTGCTTTCCGCACTCCATTAACCTAAAATATTCCTTCTTTATAGAGTGCTTTCTGAAATATCCAAAGTTTAAATTCTCATTAACCCATTTTCATTTTCTGCTGCCTTCCTCTGTCTTCATTTCCCGCATTGAATTCTACTTGAAAATAACCTTCCCTTTTTGGCACTCTCCACTGTTGGCAAAGTAAGGAAGTAACTCCAGTCTGCCTACGTGAAAGTAATATATAGCACGGTGGTTAAAAAAAGGAAAACCGGCAGTAGGAGGGGCAGTGATGAATAAACATAATCATCGTTGCTAGAAATGAAGGCAAATGAACAGCTCTCTCCTCATTCATATTCAATCGCAGGGTGGCTGTTGAATAGGCAAGTCCTTCCAGAGCGAAAACTTTTCAAAAAGTGGGAAGGCACATCGGTTTGCGGAGTTATGCTTTTCTTTTCTTTCCTGGTTTTTATTAGCATGTGCGTGTGCATATATTTTTATATTTACATTCGTTACGCATCATGTCTGCAACATGGTGAACACCACAGTGTGCTTAAGTTTTCGTGCTGTAGGTCAATATTTACATCATGCGTAAGGTTCCGTGTTTTCTGGCAGGGGCAGACAAATGAATGGAAAAGATGCTTTAGTTAAAACAACGAATTTCGTGTGATACGATAGTTAATTTTTGCTGTCCTATATTCATACGTTCACC
The DNA here is from genome assembly GCA_030765065.1 of Deroplatys truncata. Classification (NCBI taxonomy): domain Eukaryota; kingdom Metazoa; phylum Arthropoda; class Insecta; order Mantodea; family Mantidae; genus Deroplatys; species Deroplatys truncata. The sequence goes on from CM060981.1 coordinate 176,269,926, forward strand.
CAAGTTAACGTTTAGGTCAGTAATTCTCTCTTTTGATGAGGGTTCATTGTTTGTTTTTGTAACAGCAGCAAAAGAGCTATCAAACGATAAACGAAAAGAGGAAATGAAATGCTCATCTACATAGGCACAGGGTTAGCTATTTATCTTTTTTCGTTAAAATAACAAGCTGCAATGAGTAATGTGATAGAAAAGAGTTGTTTTATTCGCTATTCGGTTGCTCTTATGCAAATACAAACTATATGCACATTATAAACACCGGATTTTGTTGCACTTTTGGGAGAATAGTGGTTATCTCAGATAGGATGTTTACCTCCTGTTTCTGTTAATAGTGGAGGTGGGGAGACAAGTTTTATGCTAGTTCTGTGTAATGTTGTTCTCAATTTTTTCCATGCTAATATTGCAGACAGTTTATCGTACAGGAATACGTGTCTGGTTAGCATCGGGTTAAACCATGAAATTAAAAGCAACACTGCACTCATAATCGTATAAACGTAATTTGACATTATTGTTAAACCTACATAAAAAGCACTATTTTATCTTTAGGAGAAATGGAAAAAGATCTGATTGCTGAACCAACCCGTGTTTTGAATCTCTTTTAATGAATGTTTTATAAGTACTGTTGCACTGATTATACTGTGTTTGCCTTAATTGAATAATAATAATAATACAAAGTTCATTAAAATTTCCGTTAATAGCGTGCCATACATGAAATATTTACTAACGCAAAATAAACATATAGATTTATCTGATCTTTCCATGTGATTATGGATTTATTTTTATGTTTTCGTATTTTTATTTTAACAAGTATTTTATAGGAATTATCATAATCAGTACCAAATTATACTGATTAGTCATTCGTGCAGAAAACGTAAAGAGGATAACAACCAGAACTAATTACACAGCATATAAATTAATGAGAATGCACTACACATAACCCTGATTTATCAATAACTGACGCACGAATTTCGAAATTGAGTTTTCTGAACTGTAGAGAAACCTTCGGAGCATACAACCTTATTGTAATGTCTAGTGCGTTAACGTCACCAAGAGGTCACTCAAGAATGTTATAGTGCTAAAATAATTTCAGCTGATCCTTTCGCCGCAATTATACGTTACCCCTTGGCACAAATTCTTAACAAATTTAGTGAGAATAACCATGGATCTCGGCTCTCTTCTTATTGATTAAGGTAGACTGGAGAGATTTGCAGGTAATATCGCTTGCAACACATTTTTGCACTTTCATCATTCACAACAGATTAGTTTTCGTACTCTGTGACTCCCTTATATGAGGGCGGATCGAAAAGCAACGCGCAATATTTTTTTACAAAAAAAAGTTTTAACAGTATAACAACAACAAAAAATTAAATTAACTTACACCTTTTACCTACTTTTCGAAATAGTCACTACGTTTCTCAAGGCATTTCTCCCATCGTAACACCAGTTTCAATATGCCGTGTTCGTAGAAGTCCTTTTCCTTGGAGTATAGCCATCTACGGACTGCTGATTTCACTTCCGAATGTGTCGCAAAGCGTTGTCGGCCAGGAATTTCTTCGTGGGACCAAACAGATGAAAGTCCGACGGTGCAAGGGTCGTACTCTGTGGTGGATGCTGAAGCACCTCCCAATCAAATTTGTTGATTTTCTGACGAACAGCAGCAACTTGGGGGCGAGCATTGTCATGAAGGATTTTTACATCGTCAGCATTCATATTGTGGCGTTTGTCACGAAGGGTACGACACAACTTCACGAAAGTTTTCATGTAGGCAGCAGCAATCACAATCCTAGCAGATTGAGTCACTCAGAATTTTTTCTTCACTGGGGAACCAGTATGTTTCCACTCCATACTTGCCTACTTGGTTCGGGCGTGTAGTGTTATGCTCACGACTCATCTCCAGTGACGATTCCTTTCAAAAAGTCATGCTCTTCGGCGGTGTACCGCGTTAGGTGATCCAAGCTCGTTATCATTCGCTGGCCCTTGTAGTTGTCTGTCAGTTTCTTAGGCACCCAGCTAGCATTAACTTTACGAAATTTCAACGTGTCATGAACAATATCGTACACTACACCACAGGAAATGTTGAACTGTTGCGATAAGGTTTGCAGTTGCAAACGCCAGTCGTTCAAAATTGCCGCCTCAATGCCTCTGATATTCGGCGGGTTTGCAGCTGTTACCGGTACTTAAAGGATAAACGATGTAAATAACACACACATTTTTCCACTAATCGTTTAAATTTTAATAGATTTTGGGCATTTGTTCAATCAAAACCAAACTCTTACGGTACTATTAAAGAAAAGAAATGGCTGTTACTCTTTTCTAAATGCGAAAGAAACACTTAAGCGTCTTAAATTAGATTATCATGATAATATTATTATTATTATTATTATTATTATTATTATTACATTATTATTAGAAATCCAGAATCAGACTGAAAAATTCAACGCCATATCCAGATATTGAACCAAGGATCTTGAGAATTCTATTTAAATATAGATTAAGTTATTACTTTAGTTTATTTAAATATTAGTGGATAATATGTTATCCGGTTTCGATCGGTTGCTCCTTGTGGTTTACCACGAAACATTCCAGTCAATTGGTGAATTTAATGTCGTGCTGGCAAGTGGCTATGGTAGCTCAGTTAGAGGAACCGGACTGAAACTGGAACATCCGTTATTCAGGCTATGGCACTCAGCTTTTCAGTCTGATTCTACCTTTCCAACCTTACTCTACCCACGGCTTTTCTGAAAGAACAGTTACCCTTTTTTATCATTATTATTATCATCATTTAATATGTTATTCTAATTTGCATCTTCAGATAAATTAAGAACTGGACGTTCAAACATATTGTATTATTATGCATCCAAGTTTTTTCAGTCTTGAGGACGATGTGATAAAAATTCTTTGTGCGCCTTTTTATTTTGAAACGCAAAGTTTTGTAGCTGCTAGTGGTTTCCCTGCCCCCTCCCCATCCTCTAACTCACGATAACTTACCCAAAAAGCGTACAAAGCCCAACTTCGCTTGCACTAGGCAGAAATGGAGTAATACACTATGCTTGGCTTTTCTACACTGCAACTACGTGCAACCGTGTCGCGAAAAATGCGACCGGTGAAAAATACGACTGAAAATAGCGGTCAACTTTCTAGATCAGGTACATGAAGACGGATGTGGATGGTTTGGGAATTAGACTATGCGAAACAAGCTTCAGTCTCGCTTACTTTAACGTAATGTTGAACATCTGCAGTTATAATGAATACTGAAAGATAGTCTAACTCGTAAGTTTACCTGAAAAGTGCTTCGAATAAAAATGCTGATTCCCTCACACTTTTGACTTTGGAATGGAAAAATCATGTACTACTGATCATTATTGTCCTGTTTAGAATAAGCTTAATAAGCTTTGTTATTATTTTTTACATTCTCTACCACGCACATAGTAGGTAGAGGAAGTATTGTACTCCATCCAAAAATTTTATACCGAGATTTTTTCGGAAATACATGTTTTTGGGGGGGTTGCTTGAATCCAAAGCTCAAGAACAAAAATAGGGTAAATGTCAAATTTGGTAATTAAGTTGAATACCATTAAAATATGCTAAGCGAAGGCTTTCAAGAAAATCCCTACCACAAACTACGCTTTAGGTGGAACATTTTTTTCAAATTTTATATTTTCTAAAACTAGCGCTATTAACGATTGTGTATAAACCATATATTAAAGACATACACATAACAAAATGTATGTCTTAAATTTTCTGGAAATAGCCTGTGAAGTCCTCTTCATTTGCAAAGAATTTAACATTGTAAACATTAAGCAATAGATGAAAACGTACTATACAAAAATGTGTATCTCTTTAAAACACAGAATTAATTTCAAATGAGCTTTATCTAGAATAAGGAATTTTCTAGATATCCGTGATTAATTGTTAAATAATATACATAGCAAATAAAATCATGTCAAATTTTCTGGAAATAGCCTGTAAAAGGCCCTCTTCTTTCGGAAGGAATTTTATATAACATTGTAAACGTTAAGCAATACACAAAAAAGTACTGCAAAAAATGTACAACTCTTTAAAACACACACTTTAATTAAAATTACTTTTTATGGTATAAGCCATTTTCCGTATATCCGTTACTAATTTTGCGATTTACTCAATACTTTGTAATTTTTAAAGTCCTGTCTATATTCAGTTGTTTCTTGAGATTACATAGGAAGAATATGGAGTTTCAAGGCCAGCGTATAGTGTCCAGTTCTGAAACATATTTTGACTATCGTGTTCATTTTATATCCTAAAGAAATTTATAATGTAGCTATTTCTGCAGAAGCTTATTACGATTAAAATGACGTAGATAGAAAAATAAACGTTCGTAAGAATATTTTGTACATGCACTAATAAGTAATATAAGGTGGAGAAAGTCATGTGAACGCAACAACAGTCTTTTTTACTTTCTCTAACACGTACATAGTAGGTAGGAAAGGTACTGCATTTCACCCAGAAATTCGATACGGAGATATCACAGCAAATACATGTTTTGAGACTCCCTGAATCCAAGAAAAGCATTTTAATTTCTCTACTGCGTATAGTATGTAGGGGAAGTATTGCATTTCACTCAAAAATTCGATACCTAGATTTCACCGGAAATACATGTTTTTAAGTGCAATAAATCCAAATAAAAGTTTTTGAAAACATGTCCGTATTTGTGACTACCTGTCTGAACAGAGTCACTAAAAAAGGAAAAGTTGGACAAATATAAAAATTGATATTTGAGTTTGGCACGTTCCAGGGATGCGACACGAAGGTTTTCAAGAAAATTCCCCCACCCCAGACTAATATTAGTGGTCATTACTTGGAACACTTTCAAAAATTTTGATTTTCTCAAAAATCCCTCTAACGATTTTATTAAAATATCATATGTTTAATATATTTTCATATGAAAAAAAGCTAAATCTGAAAAATCTTAAGATATAATTCTTATTATTAACCCTAATTATCTTAAAATAGATAAATCAATATTTTTTTTAAATCATAATAAAAATTTGCCCCAAAATTAAATGTGTATCCTGAGATTTCTGGAAATATCCCCAAAAGTCGTCTTCATTCTAAATGACTTTCGCATAACTTTTAACCGCAAGAGATAGACAAAATGTTACTACACAAAAAATGTAGATCTCGTTAAAGCACACAAATTATGATACATTTTTGTTGTCGAGTGAACCATTTCCAAGATATTCCATGTTATTTATTTGAATTTTCAAATACTTATACTTTCTCTCAAATGGGAATTCCTTATTCGTTTTTTGATGTCCTGGACATGCAAATGGAATGGAATGCTCCACATAGCAACCAGCTCTTAAAAGATTTGACTATCGCTTAAAGCCTACCATATTTCCCTTGCACCTAAAAAAATTAAATTAAATTGAGTTGCATTTATGAACGCTCTTTAACTGCTATGGTCCTTAGCGTCTCATTCTATATTGGGCGTGAAAGACCGGTAATTATGCTCAGAGGCCCCTCTATCAGGCTTGAGGTTCTTTTACGTGCCAAATATCTACGACACAGGACCACCGGCTTTAATTCCGTTCCGAAGAAGTCATGTTAAGGATTTTAGGCCCAAAAAACTCTATCGCCCTCCGCGGTTTGAACCTGGGAACTAGAGATTAACATAAAGAATATGAAGAATAAGCGTCTGTAAAAACAGTTCGTACAACAGTAGAAAAAGCCATGTGAGTACAACGCATCACAATTTTTTTTTACTTTCTCTACCACGAACCCAGTAGGTAGAGGACATACCGTTCCTCCCAAAGTTCGATACCGGGATTTAACCACAAATACCGTTTTGAGGCAGCCTGAATCCAAATAAAGCTTTTTGGAAACATGTCCGTGTGTGTATGTGTGCTGTGTGTGTCTCAACAGCATAACACAAAAACAAAAAGTCGGACAAATACCAAACTTGGTATTGTACGAGCCTCTACATGGAACAGTTTTGGAAAAATTTGATTTTATAGAAATGGCTAACAATTTTGATTAAGGTATCATATGGAAGATATTTAAATGTCAAATAAAATGTACATCTTGAATTTTCTGGAAATAACCTAGAAAGTCTTCTTCATTCAAAGGGAATTCTGTATAATCTTGTATACCTGGTAACGTGATAGACGAAACCGTACTGTACAAAAATTTTAGATTTCTTAAAAGATAAAGAGTTATTTAAGATAGTTTTTGTGGCATAAGCTGTTTCTGAGATATCTATTATTAAAGGTTCGAATTGTTCATTTCATACTCATTCTCCTAAAGTCCTGTCAACATTCAGCTGTTTCTTGCAATTGCATGGAACAGTATGGAATTTTAAGGGAACCATATAGCGCGCTGTTTTTAAACATTTGACTACCGCTTGTCCCTTTGCATCTATAACGAAATGTGTAATGTAGCTATTTATGCAAATGCTTATTTAGATTAAAATGTAGTAGATAGAAAAAAAAGCTGTGTAAGAATAATGTGTATACCCTCTAATAAAGATATAGGATAAAGAAGTTCATGTGAATGTATCAAATCAGACGTTTCAGAACTATATTATAGCTATTTCTCCCGAGCTCTCTTCTTTGACTGATATGTGCCGTTCTTCGCCTGTAAATAGGCTTCATTGTATGCTCTATACTGACACTCCGATGCTCTCAAAATATAATCTCTCTTCCTTCCGTCATATTTCTTGAACTACTACTATTCCGTCACTCTCAGTGAAACACAAGTGGTCAAAACAGTTATGATATGTAATTTTATATACGTGCTTACCTGACATACAGTGTAAGATACTAACCGCTTTTTTCCGTTCTTGTATTTTCCTTATATCCAAACCAGTCCTGCTCAGGTACTAAATAATTCTTTGACCGTTTATTTCGCTGGCAGCTTTTATCATATATTTGTTTACAACAAATTGGACTGTGAAATGTGTGACCAAATAAGAATTCCCAGAATATGCATGCCAAAGTATGATGCAGAGTACAACATTCGAGACATCGGTAGCTCCTAGAAGCGTTGTACACTTCGCAGGCGTTGGATGTTAGCTTAAAAGAGAACATTAAGACATGCTATACTCGAATCTTAATGGAAACTTATGCTTTTGTACAACACAGCGAGTATTCGTTGGCACAAACATGCATTAGGTCAAACACGATTTGTGTTCCTACAAGCGTAATGCTTTTAAAATGTATAGTATTGGAATTCAACAAAGAAGTTATTATTACAGCCATTCCCTGGATCTATATTTGTTTTTAACCCCAGATATATCAACATATATATAATGCACAGCAAATAATTACTCTCCTGACAGCTCAAATTACATCGACTCCTTACAATTATCACATCTCCTCCTACTAATAGGTGAAGCAACCTTGGCTTTCGCCTTTAGAATAGACCGCCCTGCCGTACAGCTAAAGAGATCAAGTTGCCTACACGAGTGAAGTTACAACTGAATATCAGAGGTAAGGATGCAGAAAACTGAACTGATTCTGAAGGTGGTACCAAATCAATAATTTCTGGTAAATTTAAATGCTAAATTGAAACAAAGTGTTTTGTCTTTCGTTTTCATTTGTGTTAAACTGTTTTGTTTTCTTCTCTGTTAATATTGAATGCTGAATTGTCAATCTAGCGTATACTTAGCATTCAGTTTTAATAATTTATAACTTTATTCTGAAAAAATAAAAGATTTATGTTACATTTTTATGACTTGCCATTCATCTATAAACAAGTTTTACAAAACCGCATTCTTTTATCTATTTAAGCGTTGTAAATATTCTTTTATTATACATTCCGTGGTAGGTACAAGAGGAATAGAGTGGTTGAAGCTATAATCTAATCTGTTAAAATTGGTTCTATATGTGATTAAGTTGAAATTGCATGTTCCTTGTATGCCTACAAAAATGAGTAGAGACTAATTTAAAAATGCGTTACGTTTACCGACTTTCTCTACACCTTCATATATAACCTATTCTTATAAAAGCTTATTTTTCTATCTGCTTCATATTAATTCAGATAAGCATTTGCAAAAGTAGTTTTACGTATTATGCATTTCGTTGCAGGTACAAGGGGAAATATGGGTGGCTTAAGTTCTAGCCAATTCCATCTCTACATGATGGCTTTGAAATTCCAGTTTCACCATAAATAAATAAATAAAGAGTAAAGACTTAGCAGTTTAAAAAGCAGTGGTAATTTGACGATAATTTCAACCAATAGTAAATAATATCTCAGAAACGGATAAGGCCACAGTAATATCTATTTCACAAACTGTGTTTTAAAGGGATCTACATTATTTAGTAAGTTTTGTCCGTCTCTTGCGGTTTACAAGTTCAACAAAATTAATTCGGAATTAATCGGACTTTGTAGGCTATTCCAAAGAAATCAAGATATGCGTTTTATTTTTCGGATAAATTCCTTAAACATATGGCATTTTAATCAAAATTGTTAGAGCCATTTTTTAGAAAATCAAAAATAACGAAAACATTTCCATTTAAATATTAATTTGAGGTGGAAGAGTTTTCTTGAAAATCTGATATGTCATTTCCTGGGGTGAAGCGTTCCTATTAATTGAAAATTACTTAATTAAAAAAATAAACTAACCCTAGAGGACTTCAGAATTGCAGATACTGGGAATCTGCAAGCAATACAGATCCAAATTTTAGTCGCTTCGTTTATTAACAAATTATTGTAAAACAAATCTCAAATAAGAACAATTAATAAACTAATACAACTAAAAACAAAAGAGAGAATAAACTGACCCAAAATATGCACTATAGTGAACAAGTTACCCAGGGAGGAATTCTACTCCTTTCGCTCTCCTTAATACTGGTAAGTTTGAGCCTTGAAAGCGTAATAATAATTCACAACAACGTGGAACAAAAGTGACACAAGCACTAGAAACTACAGTTCCGTACTGTCGCTCACCATTGTATAATACAAACTCATTTCACTTCATTTGAAACCAAAGAATGACTCCATATGCTTAACTAGTAAGGATAGTTACGACGAGCTAGAATGATTTACTAGTTGTAATTTAATTTACACTGGCACTGCAATAATTTGGAGCCTGTTAAGAAAACTTCTTCACAACTGAGATAGTGAATGATAATAATCAAGCATATGAAGTTCTATGCAGAAATAAAGACCAAAAATGCAATGCTTAATGTTGAGTGCAAATGATTAATAAAACAAAACTCTATATGAGCAAAACTCCTTAAACGCAATATATCAATTTTAGAAATTTAATCTTAGCTTTGAACACTTATAAAGATGTAAAGCATAAGAGAACTTCAATGTTTAACTCTGTCACAGAACCTTAGATACATATATGTATATCATACTTATGGTAAAAGTTATAGGCCAAGATAAAAGTTAATTCTTAAAGCAGGCTAATAACCTCATCAAAGGCGCAACAAACTATGCAGTCACCTCCTTTATGTTTAAAGCTGATATCGCTGTACAAATGGAACAGTGTGTTAATGCAGAGAAAGGTATTTAAATAAGTAAACAAAGTGAAAACTCCAAACACTACGATATGACCTCTATCATGTCAAGAACCCTAAAGTTATTAATAATGTACAATTAATACACGTATCCCTCTAATAAAGAGAAGAAATATCAAATAATGAAAACATGCACTTTATTTGCCACTGAGTGGAATTACAATAAAGTGGAATTAATTGGGCATTCACATAAGTTCAAAGAATAAACTTTAGAGGTGATATAGAAAAATCAAAAGCACGCCCATGGAATAATGCATAGCTTAAATAAGAAACCTGAGTCTTATTCAGGCAATATCTATATATTAACTAAATTCAAGAAAATATCCTGAATAGGCAAAACGCTTCAGTAAACGTGAATGCGTAACGAGCTAATTTTAAATAGTTGGTAGACACAACTTCTGAACTGGTACTTAAAGAGACTACGAAGTTTGTAACATGGAGCTGTAAAGGGTTCACTTCAATAAGCACAAAACTAAGCTAAACTCTGCTGCGTAAAACAATAATATTAGATAATAGATCTATATATTAAATAACCACAACAGGTATAATTATGCTGTTGAATATGATGACTTTACCTTCCCTTACAACAAACTTTCATTAAATGATTGTTACAAATAAGATAAAGGTAAAATGGAACACCCAATTAAATTTGGATTCGCTAGCACACATACACAAAATATAAGCTGGCACAAATTATGACAATCCCGACTCACACACTTAAATATGTTTATTTTCCCGCAAATTTAGAACTATAGGTTCTCGATAAAGATGTGTGTATATATTTGTCTACCGGCTACCTCACCTTTTGCAAAAAGAGAAAAATGTAGATAATGGTAGAAATTAAATTACGCGGAGGAGATGAAAGTCTTACTTCTAAATGTACTTTAACGCCAAGCAGTAGCTGGTCTAAAGAAATTAAATAACAAGACGTATTAGAATTTAGCTAAAACACGATTATTCAACTGCTTACACCTGCGAATGAAAGGCCAGGCTTGCACTCAGTGAAACGATCAATCAGAAGCTTGCAGCAATGGTACTACAAATAACAAAACAGAGTACATAAATGCCATTACTTTTACAAGTATGACTAACAGCATAAAACTTCCAACTCTCAACATATGGAAAATGTCCAAGGGACGACCTCAAACATCCATGTCTGCCATAAATTACTGCTTCTGCACACCACATCAAAAAATCACAGAGAGCTCGCATAAGAAAATCTCGTAAGCCATGACTTTCAGCACAGACAGAACCATCATCTCTATCTCTCTCGCAACCGATGGCTAAGACGAACAAAAGGTGAAGAGCTAATTATGAGCGGCCTAGTGGGAAATCGTGAAACAAGCAAGAAGGCACTAAACCAACATTCAGATGACACGGGAACTAGCATCGCGAATTTTCCAGCGGGATTTATGGCGCATACATTAAATACACTGGTGTACAAAACCTAAGGACGAAAGTAGTCTTCGCATGCTGTGACACTGCCAAGTAACATAGCTCGATGAAACTTGAATCATACATAGAGGGAACTGCTATGGTATGCTGCAGTAGGCAACTAAACGAAATATACAATCAGACGAACAGAAGTGTCACATTTATTCATAGACCATAAGCTACACTAAAGTCAATACGACATATGATGGCTCTCTAGATTTACAGAAACAGATACATGGTGCTTGTATGCTCTGCATGGTGCTCCCCTGCTGGCCACAAGGTTGGTAAGCAGTTCTTGTGGTAGGGCGTTCCATTCCTCCACCAGCGCTGTTGACAACTATTGGATGGTCGTTGGTGCATGTGGATGTACTGCGATATTCTCTCGTTCCAAGAGATCCTCCACCTGCGCTGTTCGATGCGGTCGCGCATTGCTATCCATAAAAATGAAGTCTGGCCGACTGCACTTTAGAAAAGACGCACATGGGGAAGGAGTACAGTATCACAATAAAGTTGACCAATGAGCGTACCGTGTTTAAAGATTTGGAGGTCGGTGCGCCCATGCAATATTATGCCTCCCTAAACCGTAACACCCGGACCACCAAAAGATCATGTTCAAGGATGTTCCCGGGTTCATTACGTGTTCCCATCTCTCGCCAGATGAGGGTACGTCGAGAATTACTACTTAGACTAAATCTGCTCTCATCCAAGAATAGCACGCGACCCCATTCGTCGTTGGTGCAATTTTGATTCTCTTGAGACCATCGCAAACGGTGCTGCCGATGTGCGGATGTCAATGAAACGAAACGTACTGACCGTCGGGCAAAGAGACCATCTCTGTGTAGTCGCCGTGCCACTGCGTATCGTGAGATTGCGTGCCAAGCTGTCCTGTTAAATGTGATAGCAATTACACCCGCTGTTTGGCGTGTGATTTAGAAGGTTCCCCATGCACGTGAAACAATGCTGTCAGCAATTCCAAACGCCTGAGCAACACTCGTCACACTTCGCCCTTCTTCCAGTTTCCCGATGATTCTTCCCCATGTGAAGTCATCCAAATGGTGTCTACGGGCCATGTTGCAATGAAGAACACCACTACAGTGCACCGCAACAGCTCGCTAATTGCCACACACCGTCTTGTCCTGTTTCGCCAACTGCCCCGTGTTGCAGGACCAGACTCATTTGACACTATAAGCACACTACACTCACCCACGTGACGTCCAGCTTTCTGTGTACGTGTGAGAGACCTCTAGCAACATGCTCCCGCAGCTTCATCTACTTCCACCAAGTAGTTCATTTGTTATGTTACTGTACTCTCTCTCCTTAGGTTTTGCACACTAGTGTAGTATACTATCGATATACATGCATATGACGGCACACTGGGAAGAGCTTGGCGTTTAACTGCCTTTTTTGAGTTATACTGTCCATAGAACCACACACACACACACACACAAACACACAAACACAGGACGTTTTTTCTAAAACTGCTCTTTTTTATTCATAGAGTCTCGAAAGCGGTATGTTTGGTGAAATCTTCGTATCAAATTTTCGAATAGATGGACTACTTCCTTTACTTACCAGAGATAAGCAGTGAACTAAGTAGTAGAGAACATATAAATGGGGATTTATCTTCTAAATAATCACGATATTCTTCTAAAGTAATTTTTCTGTGTGTATTGCTAATTCAAAGCAACTTGAAGATTTTTGTTGGAACTCGCTGTTTTACGTTCACACATTTTAAAAATAATTACCGAATATTGCAAATTTTGTTACAAGAATACGTATATGTATACCAGATTAAAGACGTTGCAGCCATAATACATAGATTTAATAGCTAGCATTGGATGCAAAGAAGTACCATTCAGTGAAACAGAACAGTTTAGGGTTGTAACGTAATGGTTAGCTTCACCCTCTTCAAGCGTCATCTTTATACCTTCCCTCTCGAATAATTCTAGTCAATTGATTGATAACTCGCTTACGTCTTTCCCGAAGATGGGCATAAATTAATATTGTTAATGAGTTTTCTTATGTTCTTGTTAGTTGATTAACCTAAAATTAATAATAATTACGATTTCACTTATAACGATAACAGTCCTCCCTTTAGCGGCACTTTTTGTCTATCAGGATTATACCAGCGTATGTTTGGTTTGTATGTTATACCATTATGTTTTAATAATATAATGATAATAATAATACATTCTTTACATGCCTATGCTTACTGTGCTTTTAAGGTTACATATACTAATTTCTCACACGCTCTATCTCTAAAAGGTCGAATAACCATAACCTTCACAAGTCAGGAATAGCTCAGTGTTGTTTTGATAGGCAGGAGGATATTTCACCGACACCTAATCCGCCTAATTCGGCAGTTATAGACCTTACTGAAAGCGATTGGACAGAAATAAAAGAGACTTCGAAATTCCGTCTTCCACCTCCAAGTTATGTTGCAGGATTGAAGATGCGTGAGATTCCCTTGCAAAAAGACAAAGTATTTTCATAGGGAAGAATTAACAAGGTATCATTAATTAAAGTATTAAGTGTTTCTATTTATTTTAATATTTTGTTTATTTTAATAGATTCAGAACCCTGACTCGAATGTAAACCTTTATTTTTAAGGTCCAGGTCTTAAGGCACCTATATTTGGCGGAATGTGCACAGTGGGAGAACCAGCGAACAATTAAACTCAAAGAAAAATGTTTAAGTCCCTCAAGAATGAGATTGGCATGTTGGGAGCTATTGGTTGACCAGAGGAACTGGCGAAACATGGGCCATTCCTTGGCTAAAGTGCGCGAAGCTAGGTCAAATTTGTTCAGTTAGACAAAGGTAATTTGTCTCTATTTTCCTTTTGTTGTTCTTTTTGTTTTCTTTTCTTTTTCTGTTGTTTGGCTGCCACCATACTTATATTTCAAATATGCATGTACGGTCAATGACCCATGCACTAAATACTTGTGTAATAACTTCAATAATTTGAAACCAATAAAGATACCTTTATCCATCTATCCACCCATGCACACATCCACCCATCCACCCATCCATCCATCCATCCATCCATCCATCCATCAATCCATCCATCCATGCATCTATCTAAATTATAAGCTAGAACTTTTAAAACAATGTCGTATGTTTAAAAAAATCTAATGTTATACATTTTCATTACCTTCTCTACGATCTACCGTTTGTTAGTGGGTATACAATCCAGTCTGACTAACGCTAATTTTTGTTTCCACTTCATTTTAATACAATTAAAGTTTTGTAGAAATACCTGCATTACACTATCATTATTAATATAAACAGCAATAGTTAAATGTTTAATACAGGGCGCTATATACCGGCGTTAAAATTCCATACCTTTTCCATGCAATCGTGAGAAACAACTAAATGTTAACATAACTTTAAAAGAATGGCTAAGTATTAAACAATTCGAACAACTAACAATGAATGTCTCGGAAATGTCTTATGCTACAAAAGAAATTATTTGGAATCAGTTGTGTATTTTAAAGAGATCTAAATTTATTGTGTAGTATGATTACATCTGTCGCTTAACGTTTGCCAGTTATACAATATTATCTAAAATTCCTTCCGTATGAAGAGCACTAGGCTATTCCCAGAAAATTCAAGATATGTATTTTATTTGTCATTTAAATATGTTTGTGGTATTTTAATCAAAAGTGGGGCCTATTTTTAAAAAAAACATAGATTTCGAAAAATGTTCCATCTGAAGGTTAGTTTGGGATGGGGGATTTTCTTGAAAATTTTTGTGTCGTATCTCTGGAAGGTACTGAACTTAAATACAAAATTGGTGTAGTTACGCCATTTCCTTTTTGATTTATGCTGTTCACAGAAACACACACACACGGTTTTTTTTTATGGGAATCTTGTTATTTATTCAGGATGTCTCAAAACATGTGTTTCTGGTGAAATATTGGTATCGAATTTCTGGATGGAGTGCAATACCTTCTATACCTGCTAGGTTTGTGATAGAGAAAGTAAATATTAACCATAATCTGAGTAGCTGTTTTCGCAGGCAGCGAAATAATTATAAACAATAGCTTAAAAGCTGTATATCATACCAAATAATTCCGAAAAACGTTTGGACACTTTGGGGTTGAAACGTCTAGTCTGTTCTTTCCGTTGTATTTTCATATACGAAATTGTCTACTGACTGTAATCCGATTTTAATGAAAATCCTGTACTTCCTTACATTTTTCATAAAGAAAGCCTGTATAATATAAGTTTAAGTCAATACTACTCGTAATCACATTACGTAATGTACTCTTATAGTATCGCTTGTAGGAGACTGCCTGCGAATGCGTTTATGTTCGGTAGCACGTTTCCTAAAAGCAAGTATTCATTATTTGAGTAAGTGAACCTGTATATGCTGAAAGTTGAGGCAGTATTTTATATCACAACACTGTGAATGCCAGAGTGATTGTAGTGTAAATTAACATTATTGTATGACAATGATTTTAGATGTTTGTTAGCTATAAGCATAAGTTTACACGGCCTCACTGAAACTGACAATAGGAGTGGGTAACAATGAAGCGATGGGGTGAGTTGTTTATCATTTAGAAGAGACAAAGAAATGACGTCAGGGTAGCGTGCCTTTCTTTAGAAATGGAGGAAATATCTTCCCTAGAGCATATGTTTTAGTAATTATGATTGGGTTATAAAACAGACGCGCGATTTATTAACCAATAGCAGCTATATTATAATGTTTAGGCATATCGGGGTGAGGGAGTATAAATTCTTGAGCCAAAAGCAAGTATCGGCGCAGTTCTACAGAATCATTCACGAGGTAAACGTCGCGTAGTTCTAAGAAATCTCTCTCGCGAGTTACACGTCAGGCAGTTCTAAGGAAGCATTCACGAAATACACATTACGCAATTCTACAGAATCTCTCGCGTCGTAAAGTTAGTTAAAAAATGTGAAGTAAGCGTACGACAGTAATTATATTCGGAAATATAACATTTTCAGTCAGGCGTGTATAAAGATTACAGATGTGAACTATTAATTAGGTGTGACGGCAATGAAAGTGTGAAAACAAATTCTTTTATCAGTGTTATCTTTTAGTAACAACTCCTTTCCGTTTATACGCCCTGATCAGAGATATTTGCTCGACTGAGTAGTAATAGCTAGCCGGAGGACAAAGAACCCAAAATTCAAAATAATAAAACAATAACAGGCGCTCAGAAAAAAGATAACACGAACAGATTACTGCGACAAAGTGAAGTTATGAAACCTTGCGGCTGTGCCTTGATATATGCTTGGGCTATTCCCTGCTTCAAGAGCGTTATGTGTAGGGTCGATTCCAGTTAGCTTGGATCTCTATAATTGGGGTTGTTAACTATTTATTCCAGGCTTTCAGTTCAATGTCAAATTTGCCCATGTACTGAAACCATTATTTCAAACGCCTTAATTTCCTTTAGTAAAAGACGGGCCGAATGCAGAACAAGCTTTCAGGTACTCCAAGAGAAGCATATCTGAAGGACTCTTTCGAGTTTTAGATCCGTAACTTTTAACTCGTAAACAAAATAAATGACATTCTTAGGCAGTAAATACCTTTTATAACCTTGAAAAGCAGTAATATTCCCGCAAAACTTCCGGAAAATCCTCCATCCAAAACCGCTAAATTTGAACACTGTAATTCTAACTCATAACAAAAGAGGACGCAAGCTTAGCTACAAATATATTTAAGTGGAATGATCTTGAATTTTTCAAAACTCAAAATACCCTGCTGAGCTATTTGTCTGTTTACCACTTCACATATCTGAATAAATAACGGCGGCCACAAAATTTGTTGCATATGTATTGTCATTCACGGATTATGTATTTTATAAAGAATAATGATGAAATTTTTGTAATAATTTTTAAATGGAATTTCATTCTATGTTCCTTTTCGAGCAAAAATAAATTTTCTAAGTAATAGGTTTTTAAATTAATTTCTGTTTAAATAATTACTTTTGTTCAATTCTGAGTTTTAGCTTCTCCACACACACACACACACACACACACACACACACATATATATATACTTAATAACATTTGGTGAGCTAGTTGGGCAATATATTTGCCTTACACTAATAAACTACTTGGCAAGTTTAGTTTACATATATTGGGGAGACTATTTTCCAACTTTCACTCGTAAATTGAAAATTGCATCGCCAGGAAAATTTAAACGCTGCAAAATATCTAAAACAATGCAACCGCGAAAAATTCCCGGACAACCTGCTCATTAACTATGCATCCTGAAGTTCTGCTTATGTGTTTTTCATAAAATAGTATATAACTTTAATTAGAATGTATAATTTATAAACTGATTAGTACAGAAGATTCTAAAAATATATTTAAAGGTTTTAATACAGATGATTCTAAAAATATATTTAAAAGTTTGGGAACGAGTTCCTTACACCAAAACAAGAAAAAACGTTTATATAAACATATGTCCCAAATATCCTTCATTTCGTTTTCGCGTTGTTAATTTATTATTACATTCGTTTTTCCATGACCAACCCAAAAATTTCATTTATCTATGCATTCATTCTTAAAGTATTTGACTCATTGCATCTTAAATTTTAGTCGCATTGTTTGAGACGCATTGACTGGTATCTATCATGACAGATGGATCGATAGAGGAGGACCAGTTCCATGGCCTGCAGTTCCCCTAATTTCAGTCTTTTGAATTTTTGTCTCTGGGGGCCAATTGGTTTATCTAGTAGATAGTCCCAGATGAAGAAACTCTTCTTTGACGTGTCATGGAAGTCTGCAATACCATTCGAAACGGACAAGGAGTATTTGACAAGGTTAGACACTCGACGAGTGCATGCTTGTCTAGATGCAAATGGAGGAGATTTCGAGCACTTAATATCAGTTAATCTGATGAACAATTCCTAACAATTTGAAAATGTTAGTGTCAAAGACAGATTAAAGTGTCACTTTAAAATGTTCTTTAATTAATAACAGCTTGAAAACTATAATAAATCGAAAACGAAGGATTTTTGGACGTGTTTATATGAACTGTTTTTCTTGTTACAGTGTATGGATCACATACCCAAACTTTGTAAAGTATTTTATAATCATCCTGTATACGATATGCAGGGAATTTTGCAAAAAATAGAAAAAAGACATTTTGGATACAACTCTAGAAATATTAGTAAAAACCTTAGATGTGTTACCCTATGCTTAGGGTTATTTGAATCCTCGCTTAACTGCTTCATTTTCATTCCGATATCACAAATATTTAAACGAAAACGATCCTACAGAAACGGACTTAATAATAGGTTACCGAGCGAGATGGCTCCGCGGTAACGTGTTAGGCTAGCACTCTACAGGCCCCGAGTTTGATCCCGTCGATCATCCACTCGTGGTTTTTCCTGATCGGCAGGCGAATGATGGGATGATTTCTCATCTACCACGATTTCCTTTCCATCATTCCGTTTCCTTCTCATCTTTTATGTGTGCTTCTAGGTTTCGTGGCAAATGGCGGTGCCGGACAGATGGCGTGGATGCGTTTTCAAGGAAGGAGTATTCCCTGGACGCTAGAACGTCCATTGCTCTCTATAGGCAGCTCCAACAACGGACGAATCTTCGAGCCTGGAAGTTTTAGGATTTCCGCGCGTCTTCGTAGCCTTTTTGCCTGCGGCCTGTAGCCTCCTTGATTCCTTCACTTCATCTCTTCCTCCTGGGGCGTGTTAGCTACATTAGGTATATTTAGGTTGCAGGGTGCGAAGTGTCTTTCCGTTGTATAACCTATATTTATAGTAATAAGTTAAAAGTATGAATTGTATTTTTTACCACTTCTGGACCAATTTTCACCGATCGGCTCTCTTAAATAGAGCTCAAATGTTATTTATTACCGCTCCAGACGGGATATATGAAAAATAATGATTGATTGTTACGAGGTGAATATTCAACTGATTTTGTGTAACTTAAACACAAATTGCGCCCTTGCGCTTTTTAAACCATTGCTTTTTAACAGTTATAGCTAAATGATTTCTATTTCTTCAAAGAAGTCCAACCATTGTTCTGGAATTCTGATTGTAATCTGACATGTCTAAAGATGTACGCGAGAAAATATTAAACGCGAGTCCTAAACGTTTTGTTCTTCTGTGTTCTCGACTGAGTAGCGAGCGCGGATGAGAGAGGTGTTCCCAGCTGACAAGTTGTTGAAGGAAACAAAAGACAAAAGAGGAGGGAGAACCTGCCTCAGGACGTTTTATAATTGGGGAATATAACGTGAAGAGAATGGGGAGAAATAACACATGGCAACTGCACAACAGCTGCTGTCTTCCTGCGTAGTGAAGCTAGCTAATTGAAAATTCCTGAATAACGTTTCCGGAGGTTTTGTGGGTTAAAAATGGGATACAGAAAAGTGGCCTAAGGTGCAGAATGAAATACTACACAGCTGAAAAGCAAATTTCAGGTGGGCCGCAATAGATTATATTCAAGTTCAAATTCTGTCAAAACCACCCGGATTTTTGTTCGATTACAGGTGTTGTTTTAAATTCCGCATTTGTATAATTTCAATACATCTAACGGCATCTACATCTAGAACAAAAATATTAGCTTTTAAAGCAAAAATAATAAATATGACAACGAAGAACAGGTGCACATTGGAAAGGTAGAATCTGACTGAAGGTTAATAGCATAGCCGGTATTTTAACCAGAGATCTTCCGGTTTCCGTCCAGTTGCCTTAACCATCTGAGCTACCATGCAACATGCCGGTATGGCATTAAATTCCCCAAAGTGACTCGCATTTTTTCCGATAAACTACAAGGAGATCTCAAATTCACTTTGAGTTAACAAACCCCAATGGCGATTTACAGTGTTTTAAGTACTTTAATTCCCGGTCGTCATAGCTTAACCAACTATTAGGACAATCGATGTTAATTAATATTGGTGAATTTAATGTCGTGCTGGCATGTTGTCATTGTAGCTCAGTTGGTTAGAGAAACCGGACGGAAATCGGAAGATCAGTGATTCATAACCTTGTCTTATACACAAAACTTATTTAGTTATGAAACTGAAAACATAAAAAACGAAGATGTACAAAACTAAATTAACGATTCGATTATGTGTGTCAAACAATTAAAAGAAGTTTGCTTAAGAAAGTCAGAAAAGAAACAATCCTGTAGTTCTGTAAGGCACTATCTGTCATATCTTTCTTTTACGAATGTGAAGGCTGGGCTTAGATAAAGAAAGAAATGAAACAAACACAGTCCGCAGAGATGAGGTTTGCGAACGGTGGTACGCTATCAAAGAATAGACACAAAGAAAAATAAGGGCCAAACAAAAGAGTTGAATGTATTCATGCTTAATGAGAAAGCAAAACAATATCAAAACTTGTATTATGAACACCTTTTAAGACTGGAAGACCACCGAATCTTTAAAAACTTTATACATATGGTACAAACCCTATAAACAAGATGCTACTAGGACGTCCATTGAGACCAAGAGGACGAAGAGATGAAGAGATGAATTCGACATACTTTGTGGTCGGAACAGGCAAATAGGCCTAAACCTGTTGCCGCTGATGATAATATTCCTCCTTCTACTTCGTCGCTTCACTTTCATTACTAAATTTTTATGAACTTATCCGTTATTCT
The DNA here is from genome assembly GCA_030765065.1 of Deroplatys truncata. Lineage (NCBI taxonomy): Eukaryota > Metazoa > Arthropoda > Insecta > Mantodea > Mantidae > Deroplatys > Deroplatys truncata. The sequence goes on from CM060981.1 coordinate 176,290,457, forward strand.
CATTTACTAATTAGCTATTCTAAAGCGTTTTAAACCTTCACATTATACAGTGTGGAAAGCAACCCTACAAACTAATCTTCAGGCTTTGTTCAGGGAATTTTGATATATGGAACCCATATTATTGAGTAACCACTTTTCGATCCTTTTGTTGTACCCAACTACCTCTATATTTCGTTATTGGGAATGTGTATTGGCTTTAGGAGCAAAACGGTTCCGCTGACCAGAGGTACTCCCTGCTCATCACAAATGTTAAGTATTCGTCATTCATTTTCGCCCTTGCAAGGGTCGTTCGCGCACTGGGGAATCACCGAGCTGGTTAGATGCACCAAGTGAACAGCTAAAACCTTTCTTTCGGAAATAAGCTTATATAACTTAAAGTTTGCATACTTGAATCTGTACGCAAGGTGTTCTTAAATCTGTCTGCTGCCATCGTACCCAAAATGTGTACCCTTATAATGTGACATAACTCTGGCTGACTAAGCCCAGATGAATGTCGACGGCCGGAACTACATACTGTTATACTGACCTCCGTGTAAACAAAGCGACAGCACCAAATTCGCGGTGCCTTGCCTGCATCGAGTAATATATAAAGGCAAACAACAGTGGTAAAGTTATTTTTTCTTTGGAAGAAAAATATGGAACACACGCTATTTAGACTCTCTCCGCATTGATGATAATGATATGCTGGATGCTATTGATGGCATGTTGATGGTTCTGTTTATTTATTGGTTTGTTTCTGTTTCAACACTTTCGTTTGTTTGCTAATGATATTTACAGACCCACAAAAAAACTATCCAACAAATAACGTTTACTTAGACAACACGATTAATATTGCTTTCGCCTCCATTGGCATACCACGTGAGCTTGAAGCAAACGCCTCTGATGACAAATATTTCGTAGGAGGTGATCGTCAACCAGGGAACACTAAAGACGAACCATAAAAGGAAGGCTGTTGAATATTGGAAAAGTTGTAAAGAGGGCCGTTTCGTTTTCGTCGGTGAAACACAACTTTTATGGTGTTAAATGTAAAACAAGATTTAACCCGCCTCTGGTGTTGAGAAAGCCTCACTGTCAACAGGTCCCGAGTTCGAATGTCTGTTAGGATCAATTATCCGGATAATGTTCTTTCCGGGAGTTTTCCTTACCCTGAGAGACGAATTTCGGGTAACTCTAAGCTCCAACATTCCCGGGTTTGTTTGAACATCATTTCATTCATTAATCGTCCCGTATGACTTACAAGGTTAAAGCAAATAATAATAATAATAATAATAATAATAATAATAATAATAATAATAATAATAATAATAATAATAATAATAGCCGAGTGAAGTAGCGCAGCAGTAACGTATGCGGCAGCACAGCATGGAATTTTAGGGAGCTCGTGAGTTCAATCCCCGGTTTCGGCCCGCTCTGACACGTTGGTTTTTCGTGGTTTCCCCGTGAATGGCAGGCGAATGCTGGGGTAGTTTCTTCTCTACCACGATTTGCTTTCCATCATTTACCTTTCATTACGCTTCCTTCTTTCTTCCCCCTGGACACCAGAGGGCTGTTGGATTGGTGGGCGGCTCATCGCCCTCTCTCGGCGGCTCCGGCAATTAGATGTGTCTGCGGCTTGGAAATGTTAAGGACTTCTTTGCATCCCTGTGGCCTGTGTTTAAAACATATCATGCAATTGTATCTTGTCGTGGAAACAAACATTATAACGACGAAAAGGAAAAGGAATAAGGAAATAGAAACCATGGTAGTACCAGAAATATTCGTAGAAGTTAAATCTGTTAGAGTAAGGCTATGTTCTCAACAGATGTATAACAGTGAATCACAGCGAATTCTGTTTAGTGATGTTCACAGGTAGGTCACTGATTTTAAGAGTTGAGGCATTTCTGCAACAATGATTGATATTTACTACTGAAACAAATATCCTATGCTTACAATTTTAACAGATAATTCGTACTTTGAGATTGTCATGCTTTATAAAACCTGTAAAATCTTAACTTAGTTTACGAAAATACCTTAAACGAAATATGTGCACCTCACACGAATCTCCATTCACTTTACTTGAAATCCTCAGCATATCAACAAAATTACTGACGCTATTCTTTCTTTTTTTCAATTACTGAACCTCTTTATGTTATAAATTATTATACGCATTCAAATTAATATTCTCTCGCCAAATAAACATATAAATGACTTAAACGTACTCTCTTATAATTTTTTTTAAAACACTTGCAAAAAGAAATGTTTCTGAACCGCAAAAAGTAAATGAATAAAAAATCCTATTTGGAGGCGTATCTGACGAAACGGCCGAGATCGCTAGAGGACCGATCACCGACGATCTTCGTATCCTTCAAAATGAAACAAAAATGGCTTCAATCTGACAAAGATAAGCTTTAAATATCAGAATGAGAACCTAATGCAAGGACTTACTGGGAGATAAATGGTAAAAAGTGAGAATGAAGGTGTAACGAGTGCAAGGAGCAAGCGAGTTGGTATATATTATTTATTTGGAAGCTAAGATTTTTTCCGCATAATGACATACCAAAGCATTGTTATGGCGTTATTTATTACATATAAATCATGGTTTAAAACATTGGTTATCGGATGCTAAAGTAATTACTACAAAATAGAAACCTCAGATCAAGCGGCAGTAACTGATTATTCCTAGAAATATGCTACATACTATTCACAAAATTTTCTTTTTCTATCTGCTCATAATCACCTAATATATAATAGTTTCACATATTTCCTCCCGTATACCCCATGGGACACTTTATTTTACCGCCGCAAAAGGCGTTTTCCATAAATTGTTTGACAATGTTCCATTATTAATTTGGATATCGTTTTGTAGCAGAGAAACACCGTCTTAAATATCACTTTCTGACACACCATCAATTCTCGTTTTTCCTTTTCGTCCCATGTGGTTACAGCGTGGAGCCTTTAAGCATTCTGTAGAATGCCGTTTTGACAGCGCTGAGCTAAAATGTTCAAATAGCGCTTATCCTCACTGCGTTGGTTATGTATGGTGTATAAAATTTTGTTTACCGTGATCATCATTGTTGCAGAAACGATAAAGTGTAACATGCATTGTTGTCTAACATTATACTTATATTTGTTTGTTATTTTCCCCTATAACAGTTTTATGATGTTGCCTTTATTTATATATTTACAACCAATGAAATTAAATGATCACTAACATAAAAAATAAACTGAAATATTTAGTTTGTCAAGAGAGAAACTCACACAGGTCACGCCGTGCATAGTTGCCTCATTTAGGTGTGTGCAATATATATTTGCACATCTTGGTACGCGAATGTCAGTTATTGGTTTTGTTTTTTCGTGTTTTATCCATTATAACGCTAGTTGTACATAGGGAATAGAACAGTCGAGACCCTCGGGATTTTCCGACTCAAATAATGCAAACCATGTATGTTCCGAAAATAAGCTCTTGGTTCACAAATTTATTAAATGGTTGTTTTTTTTATTATTATTTTACTTCATTCAATCATATTTTATCCAGTACAGAGTCGTGGATTTATATACTCAAGGTTCTCACCTATTCTGTACCCCGCTTTGCGGCAGTCTCCTCCTCATCCGTTCCTGTTAGGCTTACCTTGATGCTTCTCCCGTTGCTTCCAGAAGTTCTCAGTGGGTTGGTTCTCTTCAATTTATCCTCGGCTAGCTGCAGTAATTTTTCTTAAACTATATGGGAGCATGGAGTTATCCTCGGTAAAGGAAAACGTAGATCTCGGGTGGTGATATAGGAAGACATAGACTTGCTTTGTTTATGAAAAGATGACACTGCCGTTTCTTTTTATTTAATTAACACTCGTAGTATTCAAAACTGGTATTGCCGCTGTAAAATACTGTCCACCGCTGTTAAACTATGGCGTGGATATGGCACGAGATATAACTATTCTTATTGTCGCTTTCAGAGTAGCGGATCTTAGGTGTGTTGCTAAAACTATTTTGATTCCCTGTTTTGGCGCGATATCTCACACATCCTGCAGCATCTCTCCCTGACCACACATTACCAAAACTGTCGCACTGCAATGCTAAAATTCCATGATAAAACTGTTGACAATACTGTCTTTTTGGCGCGATATCTCACACATCCTGCAGCATCTCTCTCTGACCACACCTGACATAAACTGTCCCGAATTTTCCCCAAACAGATCCATTTATAGTCTCAGGCTTCTGAGGCTGCTTCCTTTCCTATTGGTCCATTTTTAGCGCGACTCGACGCGTCTAACTATTTCGAATAAACTTCCAGGGATCTCATTGGTCCAATTTTAATATAAATCGCGGCTTTTCCTACATGTACCGTTAGGTTGTCTATCTCACTCACTTGGTCACGGCGAATTATCAAATAATGGGACAAAGGCTCTACACCCTCGCTGTGGGAATAATAGCACTGCGACTGAAGAGAGGTAATAAAACTAGGTTTTCTGCCTTCGAAAGCACTATTCCTGTAGCTAAAACATTCCATCGTGGACAGTATTTTAACATAGCGCTTAAATTATTTACATAAAACCATTTATAACTCTACTAATATTAGTAACCTAGATAGATACATAATGTTAAATCACCCTTCTTAAAATATACAAGCAGTATGAGAAAAAGATATTTACATAGTACGATTTAACATCAATAAAAGTTAATTAATAAATTATCTAGAATTACTGTTCTCGGGCCCGGTCTAGAGTTGCCGTTTCAAATTGCCCTGTTCTGGAAAAGAATAAATTTTTCAACACTTGATACAATTTTCTTTTACAGAATAATTCCTCTGATTATGGCCTTTGTTGGTTTGTTTTGGTTACATAGACCCTTCGCTATACCTGTTCCTTCACAAGGGTTCTGACAAACCGGTGGTGTTTACATTTGGGTCATTCACTCTACACTTTGTTATGGTTGACCCCCTCTCACCATTTAAAAACAGGTTTTCTGAGAGGCATTCTTATGCACAATGCACTTCGCGCACACGAATAACTTGTAACGCAACTAAATACGCTAATACCCAAATTAAGTTCTAAAAATAAAATATATTTACATACATGTTGGTACATAATTATTATGCATTTATTTATTTCTTTACATCCTTATTTATCGGGTGTATTACCTTTACTATTTGTTCACCGGGTTGCTACCTCATTTCGAGTAAAACTAACCTGATTCTTTTCATTACATTCTTCACCCTTCTCATTCTCTAAACATTTGTATGGTTTGAGCAACTGTTTATGATATCTCCCTAAGATCTTGGAATTCTTTATTTCTTGTAACTCAAATGTATCCGAGCCAAAAATGTTAATCACCCGGTATGGACCTTTAAATAAATTTTCCATTCTATGATACCTTTTTTTTTATAATTAATAAAACTAATTTATATGTTTAAAGAAAACTGTCAGCATATTGCTAGCATACCAACTAATTAATAATTTACAAATATTGCTAAATATCAAAAAAATAATAAATATTCTGACAATAGAAGCTGTTTCAACCTTAAGACAAACTTATTCAAGCAGAAAGAAACTGAAACATATTAATGGCAAAGGTGTTTCTTGTTCTCCTTCACTATCACTAATGAGCATTTAATACTCAAGTCTCTTTAGTAATGAAAAAAATGTTCTGCACAACTGCTTAAGATAATTCATTCACTCACATGTGAAAGCTCTCCTTTCCAGGCACTGTAGAGTCAGGATCAATGATATTATGTCTTTCTTTTTCTTTTTTTTTATACCCATACTAATTCTCTAAGTTCGATCAACCATTTCTTTCGCTTCTTTGTTTTAAATTCCTCCTTTCTTTTCTGCGCCCTCTTTGACATTCTTTCAAAAGCTTTCTTTAACGTCTCTTCTCCCGTTAGTGTTTTCGGATCTTTAGTTTCTAGTGTCTGTGGTAATTTCCCTTCAAGTGTTAACTTCCCCTTCATCAGCTCAACTAATTCCCCCTCTAAACTCTTATTTTGTTCACCTAAGTTTCTTTCTGAGTCCTTACTCTGCTTACTTAATTTCCCTTCGAAATCCTTACGTTCGCTCAGTTTTCTTTCTAAGTCCTTACTCTGCTCATTTACGATTCTTTCTAAGTCCTTACTCTGCTCATTTGATTTCCCTTCTAAATTCTTATCTTGTTCCCTTACGATTCTTTCTAAGTCCTTACTCTGCTCATTTGATTTCCCTTCGAAATCCTTATTCTGTTCACTCAGTTTTCTTTCTAAGTCCTTACTCTGCTCATTTAATTTCCCTTCTAAATTTTTATCTTGTTCACTTACGATTCTTTCTAAGTCTTTACTCTGCTTATTTACGATTCTTTCTAAGTCCTTACTTTGCTTACTTACGATTCTTTCTAAGTCCATATTATGCTCATTTGATTCCCCTTCTAAATTCTTATCTTGTTCCCTTACGATTCTTTCTAAGTCTTTACTCTGCTCATTTACGATCCTTTCTAAGTCCTCATTATGCTCATTTGATTTCCCTTCTAAATTGTTATCTTGTTCACTTACGATTCTTTCTAAGCCCTTACTATGTCCATTTAAGATCTTACCCCGTTCATTTAATATGCTTTCTAAGTTCTTACTCTGCTCATTTAAGATCTTACCCCGCTCGTCTATGATTCTTTCTAAGTTCTTACTATGTTCATTTAAATTTCTTTTTGACTCCTTACTCTGCTCATTTAATTTGCTTTCTAAGTTCTTACCCATCTCGTCTATCTTTGTGCTCAAATGTTGGAGGAATATCATCAGCTGGTTCTGACCTGCGTCAATGACCTGCTCAATCGGTATTTGCCTTTCCTGTCTAACTTCTACCTCTGCTGCACCCATATTTTCTCCATCTGTTGTTACGCTGACAATGGCCTCCCCATTCAGTTCTTCCAAACCTTCCCTTGACCTACTCATGGTTCCGTTAGCAAGTTTTACCTCCCTAGTAATGACTTTACCCCCTCTCAATAACATGTGTTCACAAAACTGAGTCACTACTCTGCATGCCTTTTTGTTTGTTTTTGAATAAATGTTCTAACCTGTATTTTTTTCAATGTTAACTGATGCGTTCCGGGTTCGAATCCTGGTGAATTTCTAGAAGCGATGTTCTCAGCTGTTTTGTTGTCCCACGTAGGTAGACTAGAAGTTCGCTTTGTAATTGTTCTGCTGTGCCCCTTTCCTCTGAAGATTCTTCGTCTGTTCGTTGTTTCCTAGTCCTCCGTTCGTGTCGTTCTTCCCTTCGAGCCCCACGTTGGGCGCCAGTTTGCGGCAGTCTTCTCCTCATCCGTTCCTGTTAGGCTTACCTTGATGCTTCTCCCGTTGCTTCCAGAAGTTCTCAGTGGGTTGGTTCTCTTTAATTTATCCTTGGCTAGCTGCAGTAATTTTTCTTAAACTATATGGGAGCATGGACTTATCCTCGGTAAAGGAAAACGTAGATCTCGGGTGGTGATATAGGAAGACATAGACTTGCTTTGTTTATGAAAAGATGACACTGCCGTTTCTTTTTATTTAATTAACACTCGTAGTATACAAAACTGGTATTGCCGCTGTAAAATACTCTCCACCGCTGTTAAACTATGGCGTGGATATGGCACGAGATATAACTATTCTTACTGTCGCTTTCAGAGTAGCGGATCTTAGGTGTGTTGCTAAAACTATTTTGATTCCCTGTTTTGGCGCGATATCTCACACATCCTGCAGCATCTCTCCCTGACCACACATTACCAAAACTGCCGCACTGCAATGCTAAAATTCCATGATAAAACTGTTGACAATACTGTCTTTTTGGCGCGATATCTCACACATCCTGCAGCATCTCTCCCTGACCACACCTGACATAAACTGTCCCGAATTTTCCCCAAACAGATCCATTTATAGTCTCAGGCTTCTGAGGCTGCTTCCTTTCCTATTGGTCCATTTTTAGCGCGACTCGACGCGTCTAACTATTTCGAATAAACTTCCAGGGATCTCAATGGTCCAATTTTAATATAAATCGCGGCTTTTCCTACATGTACCTTTAGGTTGTCTATCTCACTCACTTGGTCACGGCGAATTATCAAATAATGGGACAAAGGCTCTACACCCTCGCTGTAGGAATAATAGCACTGCGACTGAAGAGAGGTAATAAAACTAGGTTTTCTGCCTTCGAAAGCACTATTCCTGTAGCTAAAACATTCCATCGTGGACAGTATTTTAACATAGCGCTTAAATTATTTACATAAAACCATTTATAACTCTACTAATATTAGTAACCTAGATAGATACATAATGTTAAATCACCCTTCTTAAAATATACAAGCAGTATGAGAAAAAGATATTTACATAGTACGATTTAACATCAATAAAAGTTAATTAATAAATTATCTAGAATTACTGTTCTCGGGCCCGGCCTAGAGTTGCCGTTTCAGCTTACGAAAGAGTAATATGATGGATTTACCTACCTGGTGTTCACGGAAATGCAACCCGTAGAGTAATTGATGAATTGTAATGTGAAAATGTATTTGTGGCGATTGAAACAGTTATTGTGTCAACTACGACAGTAGTGTGTCGTCACAGCCTCCTATAATTTTTAATAACATCCTGGGCTAGCTGATTGGGCTTTAGGTTGATTTGAATTAGGAACTTTGGTAGAGTATGGATATGTTCCGGTAAGATTGCTATGATCCGAACATCTGTTATCTGAAAAATAAGAAGTAATTTTGACCTTTAAAACAGGATGTCTATTAAGTTAATACCTACTTTCAAGCAGATCCTATTCAGTAAACATCATAGCAGAACATTTCTTTGTTCCTGCAAGCTTAAGATCATTCATTGCTATTACAAACTACCTCATTGGAATTCAACCAGCATTGTTAATACACCGCTGTAAACATCTTGGTACATGTTCCACTGCTTTGTCCTATCCATAGTCCTGGGAAATAGATGTCTAACCAGTTGCAAGTTCTTGGGCAAGTCTTGTAAACCTCTTCTTTCGCCCAGCCCCTCCCCATAAAAATCGCAAAATGATGTGAGATTCTGGCAGCCACCGTGTTCTTCTTTAAACATTACGAAATGATAAGGAAGTTTGTTTATTGTTGAACATTTCGCAGGAATGTACAACGATCTGTACAAGGCGTTAAGGTAGAAACTGGTGACTTTCATAGTTACCCATATTATATTATAATGTATTGCCAAGTTGGAAATAGGTATTTATTTAACAGACACACTGTAGAAATTTCACTGTATCCAGCACTTACCACTGTGATTATGCAGCACGATGAATTGTCAGATTAACCTGTTTATTTATTAATCACCTGGTTGCACACACCGGTACATTACGTGATCGATAAAGAACTGCCTGTAACACGTAATATCTATACTGTATTTTCCGCCAAATATCAAACATTAAAGCTATACTTGTAATTTCGTTGAAGTTTAAAAGAACCGTTTCCTTGTGTACTCATAAAGTGGCAATGAATTTCGCGCCAAATTCTTGCACTGAACTTCATCGAGGGTACGAGAAGATGAGACAAACTCTGCTGGGGTTGATCTATGTGGCTCATTGCATAGTAAACATCAAACTCTCTACTCTACATACTACTATATCATACTACTCTATTATCATTGGCTACAATTTCGCACCTCTCGAAGCGTCTGTATTTTGCGTCAACTTAATCTATGAATTTAATTGCTTCCCCCCCATATCAAGTATTTATTTTTCCTTTGGGTTCCCCGCTTCAGACACCGTTTCACTTCTCATCAACCTCTGACTATACAGTCTCATGGAAGAATAGAAGTTTACCCTAACTCATGTAACAGCAATGTTTTTTGATGTTCTCTTTTATGCTCCATTTATATGTTGCCTGTAACATCTAAGATCATATCGGCGGTTTTGCAATTGGAGCAGTTACTTGTTGGCAGTGATGTTCATTTGCTTACAGTGGTGTTAATCTTTGGGTTGGTATTACTTTTGGTTATTACGTTAAATTCACACACATATCCACACTTTCAGACTCTAGAGGATGGGAAATAATCCTGGCTAAAGAAATATTCCTAAACTCCAGCCGTTAGTCGAACTCGATACACCTGGATTTGGAGGTTAACTTGCTAACCATCAGATACAGAGGCAGTCAACAACAGTGTTACAACCATAAGCTATCGTGAAGCTTGGTTCTCTCGCTTGAGTGTTAATCTCCCTGAATCTTTTCTGACACATCGTCAACGTTTTATCATTGGGTTGCAAAGTCTTAGCATATTTTACTACTTCATACTTAAATACATATGGAAATATTTTACCCGTACTAAAAATTGCATTACGTATAATTCTATTCCTTAAAATTATTTCCACAGCACGATCCAGGAGACACTGCATGTCTATACACTTCATTAACACTGAAGCGTATAACAGAACAGTATTCTGTCTTGTTCGCGAACATTAATTTTTGAGAATACTATGCCTCCTGCATAATTTTAAGTGAGTTTTCTAATTCTTTATTTTTTAATGCTTTAACATTTATTTCATAATTGTTGCCAAAATATTTTCATAGTTGTTTTCTGTAGTAAACAGTCTACTTATAAACTACAGAAAGAATACGTTGCGCTTTAAATGACAGGGTACGTTCTTTCTGTTATTTTTTATTTTATTTAGTTCTATGACCTCCTTTAACTACAATGGCTATATCGAGGGCTTTTACTGAAACATTTGGTGCTGTTCTTACTCTTTGAATTTTTAGGTTAGATTACTGTAGGTTTTCGTTGTTTTTAACTTTTGTTCACACACACACATTCACTCCTACATCCACACTTCCAGACTCTATGCAGGGTAGGGAATGAACATAAAGAAAAATGCTAAAATGCTCACCCTAGCCGGGTATCGAACCCGGGCCCTCCGAGTGGGAAGTCAGCTTGGTGACCACTCTAGCACCGTTTTTATATTGTTTGCATAGGATAGATTCAACCTAAATTTTTATTTTCTCTACTGCTTATCTATAGTAAGTAGAAAAAGTATTGCATTTCACCCAAAAATTCGATACCTAGATTGGACGGAATCCAAAAGAAAGATTTTTAGAAAAACGTATTTATGTGTATGTGTGTGTGTATGTGAGAGTAGTATCTATGAAGAATCAACTCAAAAACGAAGCATCGAACATAAATACGGAATTCGGTATTAAAGCTCGACATATTCAACAATGCGAAACGAAGATTTTCAAGAAAATACCCCCCAATCCAAAACTACCCTTTACATTGACAATGGCTCCTTATTTTACTTTTTCTAAAAAATGGTTGTAACGATATTACATGTATTTAAGTTATTTTTGACAAAAAGCATATCTTGAATTTTCTGGCAATAGCTCTCGTCATTCAGAAAAAGTTAATTGTAAACCGTAAGATATAGACAAAATCGTATTACATAAAGTATATAGTCTCGTGAAGGCGGACAATTTGTCAAATGTTTGCGGTATCATTTCCGAGATATGCCTTTTTACTGGTTTGAATTTTCAAATGCCTATACTTCTTTCAAATGGTAAGTTTTTTTCTAAGTGATGCAAGGAACATGGAATTGCAAAGTCTTATATAGCGAACCGCTTTCTAAAACTATGACTATCGCTTAACCTATTGCATCTGTCTTACACCTACAACGGATGTGTAAATGTGTAATGAAAGTTTATCTTGAAAAACCAAGAAGTAGATAGAAGAATAGGATTTTGTAAGAACTGTGTATAGAAAAATGAGTAGAGAGAGTCTTATGAATGAACACATCAGCTTTCTTATTGGCTTGGTTGTCTTATTATGTTATCACATGTACTACCGCTGCTACTCTGTATGATTCGTTTTTGAGTTTCTGTGATAAAACTTTAAAATAATTTTTACCGTACCGAATACTATTTTGTTGTCAAAACAGTTTAGATCAATCGTGTTAAATGTTATTAAAATTCTTTTTTATATTAAATATATTGTTCCTCACGTGGTTGTAAAACGCAGTCCTTTAACTTAGGCTTTCTGACTACGTTAATGTTCCTTTGATGCGTCTTATTTTTGTCATGGCGTTTGAAAGAAATTTAACTATATACTGTAGATGTCTGTAGCTAGTTCCAGCTGAAATTCACATAACTTGCAGTCAGAACGAAATTATGGATTATTAATTGAATGTTGGCAACATTTATTTATCAGTTAAAGATTATTAGGCTGAAAATTTCACAAACTTACTTGAACTAAACTTGATTTTGTAATAGTAGTGTCGATATGAGAACCACTGAAATTTATAGGCGTGACACTTGATGGCAGCACCTCTCTAGCGTCTTCAAATTTAGTGTCTGACTTGCTTACACAAGGAATGACACTTCCGGAAGGACAGAATTACTCATTGGCGACGGATTAAGAGGTTGTGATGAGTGTATAATATGGGCATAAGTGTTGTAATTGTGGCGAATAAATATGTATGTTCACTTTCTCGTAAAGGTAAATTGAAATGAGTGTGATCTGAAATGTAAAAAATATTACACAAGAGCCTGGTTTAACCGGCATTCATTATTCCGGATTAATTTTTGTGTATTTTTCACCACTAAAACATGTGCATTCTTTGGAAAGTGAGTATGAATGTATACGGTTGTAATGTTGGCACCGCATGTAGCGTAGAGATCGCCGTTGGTCGTACGCTTCAACCTAACAGTAAGTAAAGTTACCATGGCCAGCGTCACATAACAATAAAACTAAAAGTATCTCCTGATAGTAATCGTAGGATGCGTCATCTGGGTGAATTTCAATTATTTTCTCTTCTACTTTTTGCAATGATCATTATTTAACTATAAAAGTTTTACATTTAATGCTTTGTTCCTGATTATGCGAATTTTCGTTAATCCGGATTATCTCCGGGCCCACTTAGTCCGGATAAACGAGTTTCTTGTGTATTCGAAGCGAAAGCTTTAGTAACGTGACCGAAAAGACGCTTTAAAAAAAGGTAGAGTGTCATAATATTTCTTAATGTCCTTAAATATTTTATGTGTGAATATAAGATTTAAGTGATATAATTTAAAAATGTGATTTTATGACTTTACAAATTTGTAAATTTGAAATAAACTGCTCTTTTTACTAGCAATTTACTTTTCTTTAAGGAGCCATCTGAATGCTTTCCTATGCTACTGTAAAAGAGTAGAGTAGAGGGAATGTGCAATAAAAACGGAGTTATAGAAGTAGAGAATACCGCAACACAAGCACTGAGCTTAAAAAGACGTGACTTTAACTGCATAGTCCGCTCTGTTCTCATTAAGTTCTTGTGCCACGAAATGTCAAGTAGTAGATTCCAGCCCCCCTTGAGATCTTCTGACACTTGTGCTTCTCAGCAGAAATCAGGTGTAACATTTACCATTTCTCTTGTCGCATTTTTTGCTTTCCCACCATGAACTTTTTCTGACACAACTTTACAGGCAGTCCACGGAGGCACTGTGGAAATTACTTGAAGAGTTTCCCTCATGCCATGTTCCACTCCGAGGTAATTATTCAACCACATTCCCTCAAGGCAGAGTATGTTGCAGCGACAGCCTGAAAAAGTACGAGGAGAATGGCAGAGGAATAATAGCAGGGAAATGGATAGTTCTCCCTCACTCGTGCCTTTCTCAAGGGGTAGCAATTCAGCTCTTAACCAGATAGCCGGTATCTCTATTCCCGTAAAGCCCAAATATTTGCATACTTTATTCAGCATTTAAATCATTATTTGAGGAACTGTTTCAAGATGTGAACCATAATGAACTTCTTAGAACAAACTAAGCATTTTTGTGCTTTTTTAAACTTTCACTTGCTTATTCACCACTTTCTGCGGGTGATATAATTTAAGTTTAAATACGTACAGTATGTTCGAGGGAAGGCAGCATTATACACACATAGAGAAAGCAGAAACCTATTTATTGGACGGAGAAATAAATTTTCACACCATATATCAATGATGTTTAACTACTTTGAGAGCTGATGAAGCTCAAGTTTGTCCTAGAACATACTACGAAGCTTCTTACTAGCCTCTTATGACCCTACATTTCACAGTCAGACGAAATCATATGTACCACCTAATTCAGGGGTTCCCAAACATTTTAGACCGGGCTCCCTTAAACTCCAGAATGACTTCTGCAGCGCCCCCAAGGTCAATACAAGGTTCGCTTCACAAATCGTTAAAATACATTTTATATCTAAAAGCCACAAACTCTAATGATTAATACACTTTTTGTTATGTTATAAGATTTTAAATTTGTAATTTAAATTCAACTTTTGTAATCTTCATTATTAATGCTATTTTATAAATAAATAAAAATAATACGAGGTGGTAGAAAGGAAGATTTAAGGAAATTAACATATACCGGGTGTCCCAGTGCACCCGTATTGCCAATTTTCTCTAAAACTACAAATACTTGTTGTTCACAAAAATAATTTGATAACCAAAACCTGTGTAAGGATTTGATTGTTAGTATTTCCATTTTCCGGAACAAACAGGAAGTAGGGGTACTCGTGGCCAACTTTAAAACTTTAAATGGGAACATGGGTTTTTCAAGGTATCATTGGATAGTACTTTTAAAATGAAATAATTTTTACCAAAAGTTTTTTTTTGTATCTTCTAATGTTTACTTACAAATTACCAATAGACTTCGTCAACACTTTGCACCAGTTGCTTGATGGTGTTGCTCTGGCTGTACAGTTCCTGATGTCTTCAACAGGATGGCTCACTTTTCACTTAGGGCTTGCCAAGTTCTTGAACAGTTCTGGAAGGTGGAATGGACGAGGAGGACCAGTAAGTTGACCGGTTTGATCTCCTGAAACTGAAATTTTAAATGGGAACATGCTTTGTTTAAGTTATTTGGATAGTACTTTTAAAATGAAGCAGCTTTTACCAAAACTTTTTTCTATCTTCTAATGCTTACTCACAAATGAGAAAAAGTTTTAGAAATTAATGATATCTTCTGAGAAATTCTCTACGTACCATGGTAATGATTATGAATACTCACTTTAAATGTTCAAAATGTCCACCAACCTGTGCTACATAAACCTGTAATCTACTCCTAACATCATTGATGGCACGGAGAAATTCATCACTACTGAGAGACGCACAGGCTGCTCGAATTCTTTTTTTCATATCTCGTCTAGTTGTAGGACGCACCAGGTAGACAAATGTCCTTAAGAAGAAGTCCTTTGGTGTTAAGTCAGGAGATCGGGCCGGCCAACGTACTGGTCCTACTCGTGCAATCCACCGTCCAAGATGCAACTGGTCAAGAACTTGCCGAGCCTTAAGTGAAAAGTGAGTCATCCTGTTGAAGCCACATCGGTAACCGTACACCGAGAGGAACACTTTAAAGTAACTGGTGCAAAATATTGACGAGGAAGTCTATCTTGCATTTGTGAGTAAACATTAGAAGATAGAAAAAATCTTTGGTAAAAGTTTATTAATTTTAAAAGTACTATCCAACGATACCTTACACAACCCATGTTCATATTTAGAATTTTAAAGTTGATCACGAGTACTCCTATTTCCGGTTTATTCCACCAATAAATTCTTTACATAAGTTTTTTTTATCAGATTGTTTTAGAGAACAACAGGTATGTTATAGTTTTAGAGAAAAACGGCTGTTACAGGAGGTCTGGGACACCCGGTAGAAGGTGTTTGTGTAACATCAAAGTAAACAATTTATTGTTAGAGAACTGTACAATTAATTCCAAATTAAAAACAACATTTTACGTTCACCACATTAAACATAGTTCTAAACTTTCTTTCGTAATAAGCAAGATCTGTTTGTTTATCTCTGATCAGTTCATGGTATCTTCGTGTAATTTTTTATATAGAAACACACCTATTTTTCGACATTGAGGTTAGTTCTACGTATATACTGATCCCGCATTGCTGTATAGCAGTGTAACTTGCGCTCGTTTGCGTTGTTAGTTAAATCGTTCACATAGATCAGTCACACACACACACACACACACACACACACACACACACACACACACACACACACACGGGTATTTCGCCATGTAGTTCAAGCGGTAACAGCGATGGTACGAAGAACCGAAGGTCCGTGATTCAAGTTCCGTAATAGCATTGCATTTTTTATGTCTGATTAAATTTCAACTTTGTGCCTAGACACGACAGTGTGAAAAAGCAGTTTTCTCAAAACAGTTAAAACTAATAGCGATTAACTATAAATCCCAGAAATTAGAAGTATTTTCAGCATTGCAAGTATATTTTGAATAATGATTTATAATATCCGGTGTGCAATTCCTGGTGGAACCGGTTTCTCGGCGTGCAGCCGGCCGGCGAGGCTGGTTGCTGCGTCGGCGGTGCGGATTTCAGGATGTCCGCAGTAAATATAGTATCGTTTGTCGCGTAAGTTATTTCTAACACAGATGACATAAACGGCTGCCCGCCCGCCGTGAAACCGATCCGACTAAAGAATGTTCATCCCATATTTAAGATCGCCTAGAAAGTTTACCGAAATACCTACTTGAATTAAATCAGAGGATCCGGGCCATGGCATTGAATTTAAGTCTAATACAACCTTTTATTTAGTGCCTAACACGACGTTTGAAAGGTTATACAATAAATTATTTATTCAAACAAATACTTCGTTTGGCCACAGGTTGTTCTGAGAACACCTAAAACACCCTCCGAGATACCGAATGCCTGAGAAAATTCAGCTTAATGAAATTACATTAGCTTTATTAACGTAATTTGGGAGCAGTTTAGCCATAAAATTGAAGAACAAGACACGCCAGCCTAAAATCGCATACCATACTCTTCCAACTTAGGAGTTCCGGAAAATAAAATAAACGGAAAACACGTAAAGAGGTGCAAATACCAATTATTTGGCGTTATCGTTTAAAGAATGAAATCAAGCAGCTCCATCTGAAGTATAAATTTGGGATTTCAAGGTCGGGTCTTGAGAAAAAGGCGGAGCGGTTCACTCACTACCATTCTGATTATAGATTACATGCTACTTATCAATCTGCAGTTTTTCTCCTTAACTACATCTGTGTAGCTTGATTTCTCAATTTTATTTTCTTTCCCTTTGGTCAGAGAGTTGTTTCACAAAAGCATAGCATATCCGGACACCACATGGATTTCATTACATTTGTTCGTCTAAAGTCTTAAAATAATATGACAGGTTTCGAGTAAACATGGTTTCAAATTGAAGTTGTATAGAGGCGTATCTTTTAATGTAGAAGAAGCGTGTAACATACACGTTGGAAAGGAATATTATATTTCAAAATTCTATTATTTTGGATAGAATTGGGACTGCGATTGCTAGGCATTGCCGCCTAGATTCGAACCTTACTGACCTAATTCTGTACATGCAAATGAATAAATAAGCGATTAAAATAACCTCGAAACTTACCTCAGTGGAATATTTATTGCACGTTCGAACGTCGCAAACTGACTGAAAACATTAACACTGATTACAAATCCCGATGCTCTGTGTAAACCAATATCTGTCTGTCTGGTATCTAAGGGAATGCAAAACTAAAATATGTGAATATCTCCGTTAAATGTACATTTAGATTGCATGCCTATAAAATATTCAAATGTGTAATCTAGTAATTAATTTTCAACTATGATATTGTAGATGCAAAAGAAGAAACTTCCAGAATTATTTATTTTTTATGTCAATAACAAAGGTTTAAAAATGCCTTTAATCTAAATGTTCCATACAGCGGAATCCTACGCAAGTTTTTCGGTATTGTCTGAAAATTCCAGCAATTAAAGCTCTAATATGCAAAAAACTCTGTGTTATGAATGGTTTTAGACTTATTGATTTTAAGTTGGCAAAAACAAAACCTAAAGAAATAGAAAAAAAATTCTTGGACTGAAACTGAAAAAAACGAATTATATACTGTATGAAGAAATAAGTGTTTTTTTAATCTACGCATTTATTTTAAATATTTAAGTTTGTAACTGTAGACAGTAAAATTTGATTTTAAATCTCAGAAGCTTGAAAATTAAAATAAACATAAAAATAAAGTTTGAAAACATTAGATGTTTATCTACGACAAATTTCAGGTTATCGTTGTAAGAACTTTGACAGAAAATTTAGGAGATAAGTGTTTTATGCAGAATTTGTGTGGTGCTATTACTAGAAAACCTAACACGAGTTAGTTATTTAAAAATGTTGGTTTTTTGTTTTTTTGTTTTTGCTCTCCTCTTTGTTTCTTGAAGTATTTATGTTGTATTTTATTTTCAACACGCTTTGGGCGACAATTTTTAGTAGTTTGTATTGAAGGAGTTGTATATTATTGTTAGAGATACGTTTCTCTTAGCAGGGTAGTGGTGTGACTAAAAAGTAGGCTTACACAGATTATAATTTACTTCACTCCTTTTATTAATGCTTGATATGATTTAAATAACACTTCACTGATATAGACAGAGAGAAAGCTGTGAGATGTTTTTATTAAATACTTGCACATTTTAATACGTAAATTATTTTTGCCTCACACAAAATGCGTATTAAATCTTTCTAGGATGCATCTCGCATCCGGTTACAAACACTGTCTGCAGGCAACTGAATTGATTTCAACCGCCTAAACTTGTAAATTTCTGTATTTCAAGTCTGCGATTGGCTATTCCTAATCCAACAGAATACCTTCATTTAACTAAAGCTTTTTCTGGTTGTTGATGGGCTATTTTAACTGTCTCAAAATTTACATTATTGCTTACAAGAATCACAAGTAACATTTAAACTTACTAATTCATTATTTCCTCAAGGTTATCTCATTGTTACCTCGTTGTTAGCAACTTTTAACCTATTATTCTCACAGCTCCTACAGTATTAAATTACGTAACATATTCACATAACATTATTACACATGGATGCAATAATACAAACATATACAGTGACTGTTACATACATTTTTATATACTGTTACATACACATATTGCTTTAAGGCGGGCTGTTATTTAATTGTTATATATATATATATATATTATACAATTAGCCTCAAAATCATTTTAGTGTTAAAAACACTGCCTCATTCTTTACTTCTGATATTTTGTTTATTTGTATTACTGAATTTCTTCTCTGAGACAATGCATAGGCGAATATATAAGAAGTTTATAATGGTCAAAAGGATGTTTCGTGTGGAAGGAAGCATGAGTGAGAGAAACTGAAGATATCAGAAGGATTAAAAGGACATGTGATGGAGAGTTGCTCAAGGTCCAGACAAAATGCTCACCGCTCAAGTCTTCAACGCTTGAAAACAGTCTAAATATCTCATTTGACCAAAAATAGTTTGTATCTGTTGAGTAGAATATTCTTTATAAGCATTATTTCACCTATATTCTGATCCTCGTAAGAGGATTCGGACTAAGGGGATACCTAACGCACCGAAACTTCTCATTGAAGCACATAGTAGCTAGTAATCTATTTTCTTGCAAGAATTATTCTACTGCAATAGCAGTAGCTAATCGTAGATGGGAAAAGATAATTCCTCTAAACTAAAAAAGAAATCGATACTTATGCAGTACCTCTGAATGTAAGGAACACAGTAAACGAAAGATAAAAGACGAAAACAGATTTAAGCAATATACGTGAACCGAAAAATTTTGTTCTCGAATAGGAACATTTTCACTATGACACCCCAAACAGAGCGATAGGATGTCTACTCGGTCGTCTCTAGAAGCGCCGCAGCTGGTGCAAACAATTCCGAGGGACTACCATTTCACATCTGTTACGTTTTGTTGGAGATTCTGCGATGACGGAACCGTAAATCTTCCTTTACGCGAGTCGAGACTTGTGCGACAGCACTAAGAATCACTTCCGATACCACCAAACAAGGTAGTTTTTAAAATACAAAGAATTGATTTTTTTCACTTTACTGCATACAGACAAGCCTGTGAGTTTATTATACCTAAGCCGAAGAGAGGAAAGAGATTTTCTTGCTTGAAACATTCTTGCTTTGAGTATATATTCCGTTTTCGATTCTTAAAGAAATCCTCAAAATGTGCGAACTCAAATGCTTTGTATGTATCGATTTTCACTTCAAGATATGAGACTGAAAGAGAAGTCTATCTTTCATGGGAATACATGTTTTAAGAGTATTTAATTTCTCTTCACCTGATGCAATGTTGAATAGAAAACTTAATGGGAATTTCATAGGATAAAATTCTGGAGGTAGGCTGCGTTTCTCTGTTTATATTTACTGCAAGCATGATGATGATAAGGGTGATAAAAACGTCTGTTTCAACACGTTACTATTACAACACATACATAGCTCTGTATTATACACTGTAACAGTATCAGATATTTGTAGTTTAAAACATACACTAGATGCTAACAAACATTACAGTTACAATTTATAATGGTATGCCAAGAGCAAATGTTCCTATCTACAGTTTTAGGACTTAAATTACAAAATATTATGTACACCACTAACGGACGTCACTACAGGGAAAGACGAGAGTTAAAGCGTACAGTTAAAGTAATACACAAACATTTATGCAATAATGGATGATCTGGATTATTATGGTAAGAGTGAATGTTTATCGCACGAACAATAGTGAGTACAATAATTTTCACGAATGTCATATCAAAATTATTCATAAATTGGATACAAGATTTTATGCAATCTTAACATTATAAATTATAGTAAATAAATTATAAAATAATTTTTCATCCATAGCTTACATAAGTGGTGTGTCTTTATATGTTAGGAGACGTTAACTTCTCTCCCTACATTTCATTTGTTATTACATGACGCGTTAGAGCGATAAACAAACTGGACGTTTGCATGCATTCCCTTTCTGGGAGAGAAGTAGGCAGGTGTTACGGATTGTGATATAGCCTAATATCAGCACAGGGTGAATGCAGATCTTGATTATATATATTTAATAATGTACAGAAAACTTTTAAGACTTCGTTGCTTAGAGAAACAAAATAGGTAACATTGCTATTATTGGAACGTATGCCATAATGAAACATTTTTCCACGATATTGAATACATTAACAATCTGTTTATAATGGTAGGATTTTTTAAAGTATGTTAATCACATTACCCAAGCTTAGTGCATGATTAAGGTGTAGCAGCAACGACAAAAAGCTACTGAACAGAGCAAAAGAAAAGAGGAAGAGACCAAGGGAAACTTATTTTCTTAGGTCCGCGAACAAGTCAATAATTCGACGTTAGAGGTAAAGTCTTTCTGAACCAATGAGAGTTCCCCACGTGCCATCTCTTCCAATAGATTTACCCAATTTGAAATGGAGAAGGAGAGAAACTCCCTTCCTCATCACGTATTCACAAAAGACAGACAAGGAGGAGCGCGGCTTTTCCATGTTTGCAAACGTCGCGCGTCTTGCCCTGCCCCTCAGTGAATAGCAAGGGGACATGATTAAAGATTTCCTCCGACTGCAGTTAAGCCCGAATATTAATGACGTCGGCTCGTATACCTCACACAGCAACAAACACTCGACGTGCGATCTTCATTAGGCACCAACTTCTTTACATATCTAAGGTGTAACAAAGACTAATGGCAAGGACATACTTAACTCTCATGGCGCGCTCATGAGTTTTCAAAAGCTGACCCTTGAAGGGCTATATAATTAGAGACGGGAGTAAAGCTTTTGCAGTAGTTATCCTCCTATTGGATGTTTGAGCAGCTATAAAATAGAAGCAATTTTGCATCTAAATTCAAAGCTCCAAAACGCTCTAGCTGTTACTGTAAGTTTTAGATTTATTAAAATTATGTACAGAAGGACGTAGGACTAGGAGCGGGGGGGGGGGAGACTTAACACCTCGACCTAAGGAGATCTTTTATACCTAGGCCCCTAACGGGGGCTTCCGGGAAAGAGGGGCGAGATGAGAGGAGACAGGCCGTCGGATCAGTAGGCACTACAGAGCAGAGGGCAGGGTCCCTACATTTTCCAAGTTAAAACTCCCTGGTAGTAGTTGGTACAACTGGTTCCCCTACGCCCTGCAGCCTTGTAAATACCACTGGAGGGCCCGGAGATCGCCCCCCCCATGTAACGTCGACACTCCCGCCGACACTTGCAACCCTAAAACAAACAAGTAGATAAAAGGTGAAGTGAAAATATAGAAAGGAGGTGAAATGGAGGGACAAGAAATACTGGGGATGTAATTAGCCTTCCCAGCATTCGACTAATGATCTGAGAAACCCCGAAAAATCCTATGGGACAGGAAGGTCGGCCGCGGGTATTGAAATCACGACCTCCCAAATACGAGTTTAACGCGCTACCTCTCTCGATTATGTGAAGTTTGTTGAGTATATGGAATCGTGCCGATATAATGTGTAGTGCCTGATATTGGTAAGGAAATACTAAACTCCATTGCAACGCCCCTTATCTGTCTCTACCTCCCCAATTAATGTTCATCTTTTTCCTTCGCACCTGAAACCGACCTGTATTGTTAATGTTTTGCGTGCCAGATTTTTGAAGTCAATACGAAAAGGAGTCATCGAAGGGCTGGTGGGGACAGTCCAATCGTAGCAAAGCACCCTTTCCAACCATTCAAGTGAAATGCTTTCGTACACCTTCCCTTTCGTCGCTCACCTCCTGACCTTTGTACATAGATTATGCATGTGCTTCGGACTGAAATTAAAACCAATAATAGATTGACTCACCCAGGGCTTGTGTGGAAGACATAATAAGGAGATTCTGCCAATATTAAACAAAGAAAAAACTCTATAGAAAACCAAACGCATCAGAACGTTTTCGTGCCCTCGGCTGTACAATCTGAACTCGATGGATTATTTTTTTAAATTACATTCTAAGTTAGTATTTTTTGTAATTGCAGGTAAGTTAGAGTATTCTAGGGTGAGAGTTTTCATTACCATAATTCATCTTACATTCAGCTTTGAACAATAAGATATAGTATAGAAATAATATGATCTATCACATCTATTAGACTCTCTACCCGTTACAAGTTCACATAATCAAACACTATAGTGTTCATTTAAGCTCATATGTTATTCAGGATAATTTTTAAAATACGTAATTTCAAATTATGAAATATGGACAATATGATCTTGATTCTATGTACAATGCGGAAAATATAACACAATTTGCGCATACTATAAGCTTATTGTTTGTGATCAATGAATCTAATGCAGGTAAAACGAATAACCACTTAAGATCTTTATAATTACCACGAATATTTTGACATTTAACGTAGTTTTAGCATTTCAGTGAGCTATACATTTTTTGTGGTACCACAATGCTAAACGTTTACTGCATAATTGCGAAAACGTAATTCTTAATGAAGAATACCTCAAAGTTATTCTCAAATATTCAGGATATAGTTTATATTTATTTTTTATTTAGCTTTTGCAATTCGCCAATTTTTTCATATAAAGGACAGTTTGAGATTTTTTCAATTTTAATCCCGCAATCTTGTAGGAAAGGTACTGAACTTACATAATAAGTTGGATATAAATAAGATTTTTTTGTTTCTAACTTAACGCTATCCACATACACATGAGACAACATTTTTCTAAAAATAACTTTTGTGGTCCAGTCGACTTCAAAAGTATATATTTGGTGAATTCTGGATATTGAATTTATAGGTGAAATATAATATTTCCGCCTCTTAGTATAAGAAAGCTGTGGATACACTAACAAATCACTAAAATCTACACAAATACTTCATTAAATAATGGCATTGCCTATATTAAGGTGTGTAAGAGAACACTGGATCCTAATCAACCAAACAGGAGAAGCGTATTCGGTGGAATTGACGCTCCTGTATTCGTCAGAGTAGGCAGAAAAATTAAAGAACAGAGGTAATATCAATTACATTTGTTCGTTAAAGCATGAAGAATCAACAAATTAATGTAACGGAGTCGGTTATGTAATCGATAATTCGCGTTAAACCTCATTGTACTAATTCAATTACTAAATAAGGAATAACAGATAACAAAATTGCCCAATTCGATTTAAATTATGTTTCAAAGAATTAGTTTTACTAATGAGAACGAAAATAGGGTGCCCTGGATTTTGTTCGCTTATCAGCCACAAGCAAAACGTAAAGTAAGGAGCACCCCAAATTCACATATTTATTCTTACCGTAGTGCGTTATGCTTTCAAATGATTTCAGAAAATTATCAACGCACAGACACGAACAAAACCTTTGCCAATAAAGCAGGATCACATTTAAGCGTAGGCTATCATAAAATCAGTCTAAAAAAACTCTGTTTAAAATGTTTAATTTTGGATAGACTAAAATAAAAAAACGTTATTGTTTTAATAGTATTCTGCGGGCCTTCCTATACTTCAGTACAGACATCGCTAAAACTTTATAGGAGCAAAATGGGAAAGCTTTGAAGAATATGAGTGAAAACGGCTGAGTTAACCGATTGCAAGGTGAAGCACAGCAAAAGCGCAACATACACGACGTGATCAAAAGTATCCGGACACCTGGCTGAAAATGACGTACAAGTTCGTGGCGCCCTCCATCGGTAATGCTGGAAGTCAATATGGTGTTGGCCCACCCTTAGCCTTGATGACAGCATTCACTCTCGCAGGCATACTTTCAATCAGGTGCTGGAAGGTTTCTTGGGGAATGGCAGCCCATTCTTCACGGAGTGCAGAACTGAGGAGACGCATCGATGTATGTCGGTGAGGCCTGGCACGAAGTTGGCGTTCCAAAACATCCCAAAGGTGTTCTACAGCATTCAAGTCAGGACTCTGTGCAGGCCAGTCCATTACAGGGATGTTATTGTCGTGTAACCGCCACAGCCCGTGCAGTATGAACAGGTGCTCGAGCGTGTTGAAAGGTGCAATCGCCATCCCCGAATTGCTCTTCAACAATGGGAAGCAAGAAGGTGTTTAAAATATCAATGTAGGTCTGCACTGTGATCGTGCCACGCAAAACAACTAGGGGTGCAAGCCCCCTCCAGGAAAAACACGACCACACCATAACACCACCACCTCCGAATTTCACTGTTGGCACTACACACGCTGGAAGATAACGTTCACCGGGCATTCGCCATACCCACACCCTGCCAACGGATCGCCACATTGTGTACCGTGATTCTTCGCTCCACACAACGTTTTTCCACTGTTCAATCGTGTAATGTTGACGCTCCTTACACCAAGCAAGGCGTCATTGGGCATTTTCCTGCGTGATGTATGGCTTATGAGCAGCCGCTCGACCATGGAATCCAAGGTTCCTCACCTCACGCCTAACTGTCATAGTTCTTGGAGTGGATGCTGATGCAGTTTGGAATTCCTGTGTGATGGTCTGGATAGATGTCTGCCTATTACTCTTTACGACCCTCTTCAAATGTCGGCGGTCTCTGTCAGTCAACAGACGAGGTCGGCCTGTACGCTTTTGTGCTGTACATGTCGGCTTCCTATCCCATCAGAAACAGTGGACCTAGTGATGTTTAGGAGTGTGGAAATCTCGCGTACAGATTTCAGACACAAGTGACACCCAATCACCTGACCACGTTCGAAGTCCGTGAGTTCCACGGAGCGTCCCATTCTGCTGTTTCACGATGTCTAATGACTACTGAAGTCGCGGATAATGAGTACTAGGCAGTAGGTGGCAGCACAATGCACCTAAGATGAAAAACGCATGCTTATGGGGTGTCCGGATATTTTTGATCACATAGTGTATGTGTGGTTTGGTGTCTTTGACTATGTTCAAGCATCAGGATTTGAGCTGATCCTATCAGAAAATTTGGAACCCAGAGTTTTTTTCCTCTCGTAGATAAATTTCGATCTTCATTGCTTAGCATAGGATTGGGGCATACAAAATAATTTATATCCGTTTGAAGTTTCTCAATAATTTTAATAAAATGAGAAAGGAAGAGGTAATTGCAGCTTAAACCTTAGTAGCAACACATAAGAATTACTTTGAGAATGAGTTGGGAAATTTATTTATTCAGTTCAAACGGGGTCAAAAAAGATGGCGAGGAAAATTGTCATTAGTCAGGTAACAGTCGTCTGTTGATGTCGCTCTAAGAAAGTATTTGTCACTATCACAAACAACATTGGAATAAAGTAATTTTCAAAACTGATCTTGAGCTTAAGCTTCAAACCCACATGTCAGAAGACTCAAATTTTGGTTTTGCTCAGCATGAAGGTATTATTTTAAGACAATTAAGTTATGAAAATATAAGCAGCTTCATTAGTAAGAAGTGTAGGCCCACCAATTAGCCACCTCAGATTATTTTACACTTTAATTTTAAACCTGATTTTTAGGTTCATCCTAGGGGTCTACAGATCCTAAATACGGGCCTGCATATAGGAGTGTGTATTACATGTATTTCCATCTCAGATGTTATATGCGCTAGATTATAACGTCTTGAAACAATTATTTTATAATTTTATGAGTTATTAATACTGCTTCAAATACTGATAAATCTAAAGACTTTTTCTAGGTAATCTTCTTCAGCGAAGCATAATTTTAATGTTAAAATATGCTGAAATACTGTTTTTTCAGATAGTTCTTCCGTATTTCTTATGGTGCTATCACCACGCTGGATTCTTAGAAATAAAGTGTGAGCTATTTACCGAAAATCTACCTATATTTAGCTGTAATGTAACAGTCACACGTTGCGAAACACTGTCATAGACCCGAAAATCTGTAACGGAAAATTTGAGTTAAAGATTTTCCAATGTTAAACGTGTTTATCACAGAAATTAGACATAGATATTTCTTTCAGTAAGATATCCACAACTCAGCGGAAACAGCCTTCGGCAGCTAATGAAACAGTTTGTCAAGGGGATGAAAGAATACCTTCCCTTCTCTGCCAGTCACCCAACCCCTACTAATAATTAATGAAGTACCGCACAATGACAAACTGTTGCAAGATGGGAACAATAACAGGAGATTGTCATTCATCCCTCTACCACTAGACGTACATACAAGAGCTATGCTTCATTTGTTATTTATACACTGAAAACAAGTGGATCTACTGCGTCCATAACCTTTTAAAGAATAGTATTTCTAAATACATGTAGCACAACTGCATATGATGAAACTATTAATGGAAGCAAATTAGAAACACTGTGGTATCAGCTGTTGAAAAAAGTCATATGTTTAGTTTTAAATAAATGCAGCACATTACCGCATGACCTTTAGTTGAAAGAAAAGTATCTTGTAGAAATTTTAAGAGGTATAAGTTCTCACCTGGAATAAGTTAGCCATTTATAACTAGTGGCTCGTTATTTTGTTGAACCTGTTACATGTAACAAGTTCCTGATGTAGGACACTACTCATTCTCAAATGTCGGGTGTCTCCTGAAGATATTAGCTGCAATATTGTAACCTCCCCATCGCGAGTGTATCATAACATATCTTGGAGTAACTGAGTGCACCTCATCAGGAGGAACTAAATACGTTCTCCTTATTACCTTTATAAGTAAAACAGAATCGTAAAACAAATTGGTCTACTCTACTAAATTGTAATTATTTATGAAGTAGTATATATTTATGGATAAAATAATGTCACACTGGTGATTCTTAATTTGTGCAGTGACAACTCATCACGATTATCACTTTGGGATCCGAGGATCAGTTCACTACCAGAGTTCGCTACCACCCTAAATGTGTCAAACATACCGCTAATAATCTACAGCTTGGTTGCCGATCCTTTACTTTACGTTTAATGCCATGATTACGAACCTTTATTTTAATATCTCAGAGCAGTGCGCTTGTGGATATCAATTATGCCTGAGCACCACTTATGGTGTTTGCTCGGAATAAAAGAACATAAAAGCTAACACCAAAATAAATAAAATGGTGAGGAATCTTATATATTTGCAGAAATAAATACTGATGCGCAACACCGGCCTTCAAACAATAAAGGGTTGTTGTTTATTGAGATACGATCTAATTCTATTTCTTATGATTTGTTTATTCCTTGAGGCGACAAAACCATATTTTCCAGCTAACATATAATTTAAAAGGAGGTGAAGTCCAGAAACGTAAAGTAGTTGAGCGATAGTACTTACACCTTCAACGATATAGATATTTTTCCATCTTCATTATATAAAGCATCGTCCAATTGCACCTTAAGCTGAATCGATGATTCCAAAAATCAAATGCAATCTAATGAAGTTGTATGGTTATTAATACCAATCAATAATATAATAAAATAATAGAATATTCCTTATCTTACCGAGTAAACTAAAGGTAATTCAAAGACACGTTCGTATATATATATACATATATATATATATATATATATATATATATATATATATATATATTTGTTGTTACTTAATTTGAAATTATTTCTATCAAAATCGAGTAACGAATCGTAAACAAAAATATGTAGTTTTATATAAATACAATAATATATGACTATGGAAGTTGTAATGGTAGAGAAAATCTTGAGTGTGATACTTCGGATCTTTGAATTCCGGATATTATTTCATCATAAGATAAAAAAATGTATACATTTAGTTCTGCCGAATATTATCGTTTTTGTGAAATTTAACTTGAGAGCACCTGCTTGCATACAAAATTAGAGAGAGAGAGAATGAGCGCGAGTGAGAGAGAGACTGTGTGTGTGTGTGTGTGTGTGTGTGTGTGTGGGTGGGTGTGTGTGTGCGCGCGCGCGGCAAATTTCTAGAAAAAATAAATCAAAGACATTAAAATAATGCCGTAACAATTACATAAGCATTGTCTCAATCACATACTTTGTATAGGACAGTAAACCTGTATTATATTTAAATTTTTGTAATATTTCCAGAATGTGTGCTGAAACACATATTTGACAAAATAATGTACATATGACCAAAATCGAACCCTAAAATTGCAGTAAACTTATATAAATAAACACTCAAAAAGACATATTCAGTTAAACTTGGAAACCAGCCTTACCCCAAAACTTGGCATGTTTTCATACTCATTGAAAATATTATAGCTCAGTGAACTGTAGTTTCAGCATTCTAAAACTACATTTATCTATAGACATTTCAGGATACAGGAAACTACAGCAATAGTTGATGTTTAAAACTGGCCAAACTAGTCATTGTATTCTGGCCTATAACTTCCATATGTTTGCATGACATCGCTAAAAACAACTAAATGGCGACAGCATTTAAAATGATAAATGTATTGAAAAATTGAGTGCAAAAAATGATTTTCTCAAATGACTGAAACCGCAGAAATAATCTATTTGAAATAAATTATCTGCTCAGAGAGATTCACAATTCTGTGCAGCAATGTCTTTTTCTAATTATTATGGTTTAAATACTTATTAAAATTATACAAAATTCTTTTCGAAGGAAGTAGACTACACGGCCTATTCCCGAAATATTAAAGATGTGCATTTTATATTTCACGTAAGTACCTTAAATATACCAATTTTAATAAACATTATTATAACTGTTTTGATAAAATAAAAAATAACGAAACATTTTCCTCTAAATAGTGGTTTGGAACGGGAAATGTTCTTGAAACTCTTTGTGTAGCTCTTTAGAAGTTACTGAACATAAATACCGAGTTTGGTATTAATTCAACAATTCATTTTTAATATGCCATTCACATATACGCACGAGCTTTCCTAAATCTGAATATTGATTTTTTTGGGTGGAATACAAAATTTCCTATATCTACTAGAGTATATGGTACGTAGACAAAGTAAGCAGGTGGAGATCAAACAATGCAATTTTATTATCATACTATTCTGAATTGGTAATTAAGGCTCCTATATATATATATATATATATATATATATATATATATATATATATATATATATATATATATTTGCATTTTAGACAGCAAATGCTTGGCACTCAAATGTAGATGTAGATACCGTACTTGTTGCAAATTTTTGCAAATTTCAACAGTGTGATACAATATTCTATTGCTATACTTTATGGAATAAGAACTTTTAGAGTTGCTTTCAAATTTGTTTTACCTACGTACCCACTTCAGTACTCCGATGAACTTATAGAGGAAGTTGCATTGTAACCCATACATACACTTTAATAAAACATCCCTGTTTGAGCGTATCCTCCTCAAATTATGCAGCAGACACAATAACACGTTTTTGCTGCCTTTGATGTGGGTGGTTTGACCTGTTCTTGCGTATCTTCCAACCGCTCATAAATGCAACGCTTGAAAACGATCCTAATGATCACCTTGGGCCAAAGCTGTTTCAGTTTCTATAAGGTGCGTCACGTCAGCCATTCCTGAAACCCTAAGAAGTCACAGTTTCCCAAACAGTTAAGTGTTCCTTGTTAGTTCGTTGACAGAATGAAAGGAACATATGTATTGGGTGTTACAGAATTAAACCGAAAAGCTTTCAGAGATAAAGAGGAGTATTTTCATATACGACTCTTATGGTAGTTGAGTTCATGGTTGTCCTTTTATGTTCAAACATTCCATGTCAATATCTCCCTAAAATATACTTAAACTTTAAAGAAACGCGAAAAATTAAAATTAGGTACAATCTCAAACGTACGCCATTCATCCGTTTGAAAAAGAAAATACTTAAACGCTTGTAAGAGGTTTAAGCACAGGATGATAACAGATTGACAGGGGAACACAACGACTGCACTATTACTACACCTAACTGTTCTTTGTTCCTCTGACACTTAAGATTCTCCATTTCAAAGCGGAGATATCAGTGGTGCATTGGTTCTTGCAGACGGAACAATTTTCCAGAAAAAGCAAAGCGTATACCGTTGAAAAAGCCGAAATAGTAGCAATTTTTGCGCTTGTGGAAGAGAAATTAACTATTTTGGTGTGGAAATCAGTACCGCATTCGTATTATCATATAGATGCCCACAGTTTAAGCGATATTTCAATGGTGCACTAATAGACCAGATATTCATTTTATCCCCTTTTACTGTTGAATTCGCCTAGCAAAAATGGTGCATTCAACATTTAAGTATGTCATTATATATTATGATATTTTGTAGTATCGAAACAAGCGAAATGGTTTTCCCTCTGTGTATTTATAAAACTAAACGTTGAGCTTATTTTTCAATGGGAAGTTCCACAAAATTTCATGTCGCACTGCATTTTTTATTAATGGGTAATCTCTAGTTATTCGTGTGACCCGACCATGGCTTTAGTCACTCTGCTCGCTAGTGAAAGCAGTTGCGGTTTCAGTAATAACAGCAGTTGCACTTTGCACCGAGTTTAAACAGATGAAACTAAATGGAAATACCCCTCGTACAACTGTCCGATTGTGCAGATCAGTACTGCTTACAGAGTGCTAAAAGCAGCTACGAGTCGACCTAAATTTTCTAGCGGAAAGTCTTCGGGTCATGGTATCATCTGGCGGCGTTCAAACATGAAGTAGTATTTATTTTGAAGGAGGAGTTTTATTGTAGTTGAAATGTTGGGGAGTCAAAGTTGATGTACTAACTGCCCCACGTATGGTACAAAGTTTCCGGTGGCCTTCGCCCAATGTTCACTTTCCAGTGGTCTTCGCCCCAACTTTACTTTCCGGTGGCCTTTGCCCCAACTTTACTTTCAACTTTGTATTTTAATGTATCTTTAAATATAATATATATATATATATATTTATGTTTGCCTCGGCTGCGTCAGTATTAATGTGTAGAAACTTGTTTCTCTTAACAGGGTGTGATACGGCTAAAGAATGTAGGCTTACACAGATTATAATTTTTACTTTACTCCTTTTATTAATTCTTAACACGATTAAATAACACTTCACTGATAGCTGTGAGATTATTTATTAATTACTTGCACTTTTTAACACGTAAACTATTTTTGTCTCACACTGGATACGTATTAAACTTCTCGAGGACGCGTCTCGCGTCCAGTTAGGAACACTGTCTACAAGCAACTGACTTCTTAATTTCTACAATTTACTACTCCAATAGAATACTTTTATTTAACTTAAGCTTTTTCTGGTTGTTGATTGGCTATTTATAAACTATATAAAAAGTTACATTATTGTTGCTCCAAGAATTGCTAGTAGCATTATTAAATTTCCCAATTCATTACTGCCTCAAGGTTACCTCATTGCTAGCAACTTTTGACCTATATTCTCACAGTTCCAACATTGTTAAATTACTTAATACATTCACATTACATTATTAAACATGAACATAATAATATAAACATAATACAATGACTGTTACATACATTTTATGTTATTTATACACATATTGCTTTAAGGCGGGCTCTTATTGAATTTTATGTTACATAATTAGACTGAAATGATTTAAATGTTAAAAATATTGCCTCAAACAGGAGAGGCGAAAGCAAGCACTACTCATTCTTCGTGCGTAAAAACGGACTCTGCTGCTCAGAGAATGAGTTTTGTACGAATAATTGAGATAAAGCCTGAAATGTTGTAGTCCCTGCTGAAGCTGTTTTAACGAGCATATAACAAACTGTGAATGTTAATTCAAACAAATTGTACTTGTTTGCAAGGAAAAACGTCTGCAGTATAGGTTTTAAAGGATGTCATTTAATTAATGCTTATTGCATCACCGTCTACACCTCGTGAATCAGATACCAGTGACATAAAATCTGCTTGGTTAAATTTTGTGTGGCGGGTATTACGTGTAGGAAAACAAAGTATTTGAAAGAACGTTTTGATAAAAGCTTTGTCAATGTTTTATTCAATTTTTTCCGCGCACGTTTTTCTTAACATGGTGCTATAATTTATTTTCTTTCACGGAACATATTTTGAATAGAACGTTAGTAATTTAATCCCAATCAAAAACCTTTGTTTAAACCCTAAACGCATCTTGGACTAGTCTTTCCTGTGTTCCCATTAAGGGTGAATGTTTACCTCATTGATTGCTGGCCTTGATATATAGCATACTATGAAAAAGTGGTACGAAAATGCGCTAAATATGAGCCTTACTGGTGTAAGGTCAAATGTTGTATTACAAATAATTTATTTTTAGGAAAATGTTCGGGAATTAAAGGTTGGTGATGTTTTGTTACTTTCATAACGCGAAATGTGTTGTAATTAACGTACTTTTAAAATAAAGACGTAAAAATCAAAATGAAAAACATTTGTATGGACGGTGCGTTTAAGTACAACCATAAGTTTCTCATTCACCTGTAACAAAATTTGACGGATTTCTTTCTCTCAAGAAGTTGGTAAGCGCTTTAATTCTGTTACTTTTGGCAGAATATTTGAAATATTTGGGTGTAAATAACGAAGATCCCATTTATCGAATTAATATAGACAATATTGTTGATTGAAATCAGTATTTTCATTCCTAACTGGTAGAAATTATTTTGAAAAATCAAGATGTAGACTACTCACAAATAATGTTGGCTGTTCAGCTCAAATACACATAGTGTACCCAAGCAGCTATACGTTGATTTTGGAGTCCTACCAAAAGAGAAGTCAAAAGATTTGTTATTAAATACAATTTAACTGCAATACAATTTAACACGAACGACAGAGAAAAATGTGGGTGTGCTCTATGACTTCATTCAACAGTTACTGATACGGGAACTTGCATTACATAATTTAATTTTGTGTATCTTTATTATTCTGGTTTTCTATCAGTATAAATGCCTGTTTTTTTTCTATCATGCATAACCTATATTAATTTGTTTAATTCTTTAAGAGTTTCTTTAACCTATATTAGTTTACAGCAAATGCACAATTTTGTTTCTTAAAAATTACCTATTTATCAACATTAATCTAATTCTATGTATTATTCATATAAAAGATATAAAATGCTAAATTGAAACTTTAATAAAACTACAAAATTCCCAATGTATAGAAGAAAATACTAAATTTTATTCCAGAATGCTAAACATCACCACTCTGGCAATAATACGCAAATGAGAGTGGTACAAGGAATCGAAACTTTCTTGAAGAAAACCGAATTGGCATTTATAATGAGATATATATTTTATTACTATGTAGATAAATATGTTTAGTCTCCTGTGAATGAACTACAACATTTCTATTAAAATGACAGTATTCCATAAGATTGCAGGTATATCGCAAATATGCTTCTGCTTTTTGTGTAAATCTTTGATTAATCTAAATATGTTAAAATTTGGAACTTTTAGAAAATAAGTAAAACTAATATCACATACTAAATCACTACTTCTTATATACTTCAATATTTTCGGAAAACTCATCCACTCTGCCACAAATAAATATGAAAAATAGATTTAATTTTCTATTTCTGTTTTCTAACACCACTCAAAGCGTAACTCCTAAAACTTTAGTTTTATTTCAGGCCATATTTTGCTTTACTCTGTATCTAATATGGAACACTGTCGGTTCCTGCGTAAAAGGTATATTTGAGAGTTGTTTCTTTTTTGTGACAAAAAAATGAAGGATCTTTAGTGGTTTTAGGTCTTTTCCGCTCTTTCTTTGCTTTTGTTTTCTAGAGTGCTACCTTCTTTGTACATTCTCCTGGCGTTTATTTTCTCTCGGGCGTAATTTTACGAGGTCTGGAGTTCAGAATTTTCCTTTGATATTTTGTTGTGTCTTTTGTGTACTTTTAGTTTTTTTTTTATTTTGGCCTTAGCGTAGAATGAGAATACTTCCACCAAAACGCACCATTGAAACGTTCCCGACACATGTTGGTGCAGTCTTTTGCTGCAATTATTGATCCACAGTCCGGTTTCTTTTGCTTAAGAGTTTCCTATTCTCATTTCGCTGTTTATACTTATATATTTTCTCCCGTTATTTAATGCTTTCATTTCTTAATGGTAAATAACCATGTGCATTTTCATAATTTATTACTGCAGGCTGGCAGAAATCTCTTCTTTGCTGCGCTAATACTGTTATATTGCTTAGTCTCTGTGCATGGTATACAAAGTTGCGTGTGTTCAAAGTTTCACATATTTTACATATTTTTACGCCTATATCGATGGGATTTATTTCGGTTTTAGTATCAATACTGGTCAAATACATGCATTAAAACAGATGGATAAAGTTACTCGGTTTTTAGTTAAGTTTTAAGTCTTATAATTTTTTAAGGCGGCCCTTCGAAAAGGAATATATGAAAGAAAGCTTGTTTTATATGTGTGGAGTATTCATTGGAGTTGGAATAGGCACCGGGTCTCTACTTCCGGCTTCATAGGGAAGGTATTAGAGGAGGAATGATTTTTCTGTAATATGTAACCAAGAAAAGGCGTAATACAATTTTAGTGAAGAATTTAAGGGAAGATTAAAAGCCCTCTCCTGCCAATGGTAATCTGACGAGTCCTTGTCTCAGAAACTAGTTGAGATATCAGACTGATATTTTTACAGGATATAGACTATTACCTCTAATTTCTCTGATATGCTTTTATCAAATGAGTTTTTATTGACTACTTCCTTAGCTATACCATCCGTTGATATTTATCAGCAAATCTTTCATTTAAAATAACCAATCATGTCATTAATACTAAAGTATACCCACAACATCATTTAGTGGTTGTTTTAATTGTCCTAAAATTTAATTTAGCTGTGTTCAATATGTCTAAGAAAATGTTCATTTATTCCGGAAAAGGTTATTGTAGAAAAGCTGTTAAAAATGGAGAAAACTAATTCCAAATATTTGCAAAGATACAAAGCATATAGCTTGAGTATCAAACTTAGTAGTAGTACCAATTTGTAGCGAAAAATATCCCCTAAAGATGTGCTAACGTTACCACTTTACTCCAAAATGCTTAGTAGTTCTTATTTTTTCTTTGAAGTGATGTAAAATTCACAGTACAAAATAACAGAGACATTTAATATATAATTATTGTGCCTCATTGTAAAGTATAACTGTATCAGATTCAAGAGAACATTACGATTAATAAAACAAAATAAAATAAAAATTGTATTTTCTGGCAATGTTTTATCGTTTCCCCTAATTCCCAATCTGAGAATGCAAATATTCAAATTATAAATACGGATGGAAGGGAAATTATTACATTAATTTAAACCAGTTGCAGATCTCATATTTGTAACACAATTTGTAACTTCCATTCCTTTTTCTAGGACCATTTCCTGCGGAGATACTTTAAGCTTTTCAAGAACATGAAACAGATATGCTAGCTACGTTGCCAGAGTTACTGACTCATGAGGGTGGGGGTGTCACTTTTATTTTCAAAATTGTTAAAGGACCACGTAAATCGGCTTCCCTTTCCCTTTCGCATTCTTTGGGGTGTCTCTCATGAGAGTAAACAAACAAACAAAGGTTTTGGTCTGCCGTCTCCCAATAATTGTATCTGAATCTTCCAGTGATGCAATTTGTAACCTAAACTCAAAGTCTTACAGATATGTTTATTCGCTTGTTAAACATTAAAATTAAATAAGTTTTGCATTTTTACTGCTGCAAAGTAATCAACCAAACTATCCTTCCGACTTTCAAGCACAAAACAACTATATCGTTATGCGTTTACAAAGTCTTGGTACTTTTAATACAGGCAGCTAAATAGGTACTTTTCAAACGGTCCACTATTTGCGCATCTGCAAACTTCGCTCCTCCTTAACCTCTCGTACTGTAATAAAGACACCCTCTACGTTGCGTATTTACTCCGCAGTCATATAAATGCCTTCTCTCAAAGATTCGACGTCAGTAATCAATGTTTTGTAGACCCTGCTTTTCATATTGAACGCCAAAGGCAGTGCTTTCATTTTACACTCTTCTAGTATAGGCCAGTAGCTTGCCATTGTACTTGTTATTTCGCTAATCATTACATCACCCTTCCGTAGTATTTATTTGGCGTAAGGGACGTCTAAAGAACAAAACCGCCAGTTACCCTTCAAATAAAGGAGATGAGTGAGGTAATATGTTTTGTTAACGTCTAGAAGCTAGATTAGCTCACGTGGCCTACCTCGACGTATTTGCACTGTTGTTGATCTATAACCACAATAGTATGTCCCCCTCTAAAAGCGGTACAGCCCATGCAGGGCCTTGGCGTGCCAGCCTCATACCCACATACGCACGGCAGAGGTGGTTGATCATCCCACCGATACGGGGAGGAGCTGTAGCCAGTATCACGCATTCCCCAGCCGGAATGTTGGCTCTCGAGGCCTGGGTTGCTGCCTATCGGAGCTCCTCACTTCCCTCACGATGCTGAGTGGGCTCGTCCTCACACACGGTTCGGATCAAACCCGGATGCATTCTGTGGCCGGGAAGCAGAGCACCACGCTCCAGCCCACTGCGCCACGGCGCAGGACACACCTACATAAAAAGTGTTCAGAATATCCTTTTAAATGATTAACTATAAAAACTCCTATTATAAAACCCCCTGTTAGATGTTACATAGTTACTACCGACACTATGTCAGAAATAGGTTACTCTACTCATATTATATATACTTATGCAGTTCGAAAGTTGTTTAATACTTTATCACTATGTTATTCTGTGGTGTAATTAGAAATGAATAGTTCAACGTAGGAGCATAATATCACTCGAACCGTAAGAAATACCCTTGCCTTAAACAAAAAACTTTAGCAGCCTTGAAAGCATGGTAAAGGACATGTGAGAGAAAGACGTAAATATGTCTTATGTCTCAAAACACTGTTATACTACCAAGTATAGGGTAACAAAGCTTCAAAAGGGCGACAGCATGAAATGCACAACTGTATCACCACGCCTGACCTACTCAGAAATAAATTTTAACAGAGTTTTGAGCAATAACTCATATAAACACGTAAATCGCAGTTGGTTATGGTAAAATTTTGAAGAATAAGCTTGCTCAGTGCCACACTGGATTTCTTCTCACTCTTGGTAGCGAAAGCTCGAGTGACACACCACTAGCAAATATATTTTACAGAGCCAGTTCAGATCCTGACTTGAAAGCGTTATCCTGCCAATCTTAGTTGTACAACACAAGGGTCATTCATACTATCGAGAGTGTTGCAGCAGAGCGAACCCAAATCCACTCTTAAGCCAGTAGATATTAGTCCTAGCAGCATTCCCTCAACCTTGGCGTGTACAGGCTTTATGCAGGTTACGTTCCTATCTAATAAGGAAAAATGCCAGAAATAATACGCTCGTAAAATATCCAGCTGGTTGGATATTATACGATGGGAGCACGTGTGACGACATGTCTGGTGTCCTGTGTAATAACTTCAACAGCTTTACGCAACCTATTAGCCTACTGCGCATGCGCTCCTGGCCTCCTGTTGACCTAGCACTATGTAAACGAATCAATTTAGCACCACTAAGATGTCAGTGATTGATATTATGTGTCTATGCACCAAAATGAGCGATTTAAGAGCATGTTCCAAGCAGCTTCTGGAGGAGTTTAATGGCATGCGCAGAAACTTCCTTATCCAAGAAAGGTAAAATCCAAAGAATATATCCATAGATTAGTGTGGGAGAAGTCTTATGAATAGCTTGTAAACAAAATGAAGGAAATAGACTTCTTCGTCTTCCTTCCAAGGTATAGGCCAATGATCTGTTCCAAGGCTAATTTTCGATGTCGGTTTTGTTGATCACTCCATCGTCTTCGGGTCGTCCCAAATCTCTAGTTCCCTTAGGTTTATAATACACTGCTAGCTTAGGTAGTCTTCAAGGTGACATTCTCATAACATGATCTTTCCATTGCTTGTGGTAATTACATATTTCGTCTACTATATTCTCGACTCCCAACTGTGTTCTTATATCTTGGTTTTTAACTCTGTCTCTTCTAGTCTTCCCCACCAGATAACGCATCGAATACATTTGTGCTGCTTTTAAACGGCGTTTATCTCTGCTTCTCAGCGTCCAAGTTTCACTTCCATATCTCAGGGCTGGCTTGGATAATGTATTGTACAATCTCTGTTTTATTTCAGTTCTCATACTCCTTCCAAAATGTTTCTTAATACATCCGTTCAGTTTATTGTATTTTACAATGTTCGTTTCCAGGTCGTCATTTATTTGTTCAGTACTTAGATGACATCTCAGGTAATTGAAAGTGGAGACCTATTCTATTATTTTGTTGTCTACTACTATTTTCACTTGTCTTCGATGTTTCCCATACATGGCCATTGATTTGGTTTTCTGAAATGATAGTTTCATATGATATTGCTTTGTCACCTCATTCAAAGTGTTCACCGATCTTTGTAAGTTATCTTCAGAATCTTAGCTTCTAAGGAAATAGACCGGGAAGTTGATAGGGAGACAGTGGAAAAAATATATTACTCTTAGAAATATTTGAAGAAAGGAATTACAGAAAGTGAGGGAATCTCGGCCGTCAGGTAGTGGAGAGGACAAATGTACAAACCACATATTATTTGGTACTGTTGGTACTATTTAACCTACTCTCTTCTTTTTCCTTTGGTATCTTCCATTAACCTCTCCCTTAATGTATACACTCTAGTCAAATCCAACAAAACCACATCCGCTTCCATCTTTCACAACGAACACACTGTGGAGATACTACTGAGAAGACAGCTTTCTTGACGCTTTGCTTGCAGGTGTAA
This sequence comes from Deroplatys truncata, assembly GCA_030765065.1. NCBI lineage: Eukaryota > Metazoa > Arthropoda > Insecta > Mantodea > Mantidae > Deroplatys > Deroplatys truncata. Next base: position 176,329,695 of record CM060981.1, read on the forward strand.
TAGGAAGAGAGAGTCAATACACCTTTTATCCCGTAAAGCGTGTATACGCCGAGGTTTAACAAATGCTGCTACATCTAATACATGCTCTACGCGCGCGTTAGGTGCCACATTTTCATGAGAATGCGGCAGGTGCAGGGTGCATGAATTTTACAGTTCAAAACGAATAGATGATCCAAATTCGTAACGTCCCACTCTTTAGAAACTGAAGTATATCCATATAATACATAATTTTTTCTCATCTAATGCTACATAAAGCTATGTCATTGTTTGAAACTTTTTAATTATTTACTATTTTGTTATATTCCTTCTATCAAATATAATGGCTGTTCACACCTATGTGCTTTAGCTAAAATGTTTGGTTTTGAGGACAAGGTGCTAGTATTTGATGTTAAGAGCTAAAAGTCTGCATTCAATAACAGCCCATTTCGGTCTTATCTGTTGAAATATTGGTATTTCCTGATTCCTTAAGCCAGGTATAAGGTTTTACTATATTCCGTCTTGAGGGGAAAGGATAAGGTTTCAAAAAGTACTTATTAATTTTTTATATCGGTAATCTGTCTTATAAAAATTAAAACTACAATTATTAGGTATATAATTGTGTATAAATGCTTCATTGGGTATACTCTACACCAAGGGTGGCAAAAATGTCTTTCTCTCTCGAGTCACGGAATATGCAACACGCACTACATCACTCAGCAGCATATGGAAAACAAATGAATAAACGGCTAGAAAAGGAGTTGCGCCTGCGAGTCACACTGCCTCGCGAGTCCCGTATTCGCCACCACTACTCTACACACAAAACTCAGCGAGATTGCTCCGCGGTAACATCTGAGGAGATCCCGAGTTCGGTTACCATCTATTTCCCAATCTACCTTGGGTATTTCGTAGTTTTTCCTGGTTGGTAGGCGAATGCTGGGTTGGTTTCTCATCTATCACGATTTCCTTTCCATCATTTTCATTTCATTCCGTTTCCTTCTCATTTTTCAGGCGTACTTCTAGGTTGCGTGATGTGTGGCGGTGCCGGAGAGAGGGTGCGGACGCTCGTTCAAACGAAAGAGTATTCGCTGTGGGCACTAGACACCGGATGCTTCATCGCTATCTCTAGGCAGCTCCAGCAGTGAGTGGGACGAGTCTTCGAGTATGGTGCTATTAGGGACTCCGCGCGTCTCTGTAGCCTGTCTGCTTGCAGTCTGTAATCTCAGGTGGTTCCTTCATTTCATCCCTTCCTCCTGGGAGTTGGTAGCCACAATAGATCTACGTTGGTTGCAGTGCGCGAGGTGTCCCCCTCCATTGTATATAACCTATGCTGATACTACACACAAAACAATTCTATAATTATTGCCAAAAGGAGACTGCTCGCTACCTACTTACGGCCATCTCCAAACCTACAATTCTATTCAGCTGCACAACTATCCATTTACAGTTCTATTGCATAGGCACTATTTACGTGGAAATAATTTCGGTAAAAATAATTTTAGTTGAGTATGTAATGAACCCACAATTCATTTTATTTATATATTTATTTTATTCAATAATTGAAAGCTATATTCATAACCATACCATATTAATCTCTCTAGTTAATATTGTCATTGGGTTAATTAGATTAACGTTCTTTTTACTTTCTCTACCACGTACATAGTAGGTAGAGAAGGTATTTACCCAAAAATTCGAAATGGAGATTTCACCAGAAGCACCTGAATCCAAAAGATGAACTTTTAGAACAATGTCCCCTTGTGTATGTGTCTGGTATTGTCTGTATGTGTCTCTTGAAACGATAACTTAAAAACGAAATGTCGGATACATATTTCGTTATAAATACCAAACTTCGTATTTAAGCTTAGTACCTAGCAACGATGCGTCACGAAGGTTTTCAAGTAAATCTACCACCCCAAATTAGCCTTTACATAAAACATTTTTCACAATTTTTCACTGTCTGAAAATTAGCTCTAACTGTTTTAATTAAAGTACCACATATTAAAGATACTTGCATCGCAAATAAAATGTATGTTTTGTATTTTCTTGCGAATAACTTGTGAACTCCTCTTCATTCGGAAAGGAAATTTGTATAATCTGGAATGACTGGTAAACGTTAAGCGATAGACGAAAACGTGACGAAAATTCCTGTTAGTAAACAGGAAATGTAGATCTCTTGAAAACACACTGTATTTAAAATAAACTTTTTGTGGCATTAGGCATTTCCGATATTCTATTATTGATGGTTGAAGTTGTTCAACACTTAAGTCATTCCCTTAAAGTCCTGTCGATTTTCAGCTGTTTCTCGCGATGTCATGGAAAGCGAATGGAATTTTAATGAGAGCGTATAGCGTCGACTTCTTAAACATCTAAAAATCGCTATTCTCTTTTTATCTATAACGAAATTTGTAACATGTAAATAAACAGCTATTTTCGGAAATGTTTATCTCGATTAAAATGAAGTAGATATGAAAATGAACTTTCGTAAAAATAATTGGTAAATCCACTAATAAACGATCGATGTTAGAGAATTCATGTAGATGTAACGTATAAGAGTTTTTACTGTTTCCCTTTTTTGGTATTGCATAGATATTGAGCCACGATAAAATTTAGTTTCTTAGCGAATCGCTGCTCGCACTTTACGACTAACAGACCATATAAAATGCGCCAGAGTACACAATTGCTAATTTTTATTATTTATTAATAGCCGTGTTTACTTCCATGCGGTGAGAATAGCACGAAACATGGCGAAAGTCACGCGACAGATAGGAGTGGGTATGAACTGGTAAGAAGCGTTTGAGGTACCGACATTAGCATAATGAGTACTTCGATGATTATGCAACTCCGCAAGATTGTTCTTTTCAATTAATGGAAGGGGGTCGCAATTAAAGCATTAGAGAGGTAATTTGCCCCAAACAGGTTTTGAAACTGGGTCTGTAATACGAAAAGCATGAATATTACTCCTATGACAAGAACTATTTGTTATACTGTACCGCATGTTCTTTCTTAATGACTGTAAGGGAAAAAAACTAAAGGACTGAGAAGTATTATGTAGGAAGGAATTAAGGACATAATTAGCCAAGCACAAAGTGAAGCGGCGTTGAAGCTCCTTATCTACTATGAGCTAGCCAGTGGAGGAGGTCGGTTGTCCTCAAGAGCCCTTACCACAAAGACCTGGTTTTGTAAGTAAAGTAGAGCAGCAAAAGTGACACCGGCTTGACGTAAATGTCAAACCACCTCCTTCTGCCAGTTTCATTATAGCTACACCATCACGATCTTAAAGCTAATAAAATCTGCCAGTGTCTGTGTCCTGAAACAGATTTCACATGTTAACGTACATGGCGGGGAACAATTTCCATGATTAAAACTCTCTCAAATGTTTGCGCGTACGTGTACATTACCGATTCGTTTTATAATTGAATTCATTTGTTTCAATGGAAATTGATATTCTTTTTACGGAATAAATTCGTTGCTGGTTCTGAATCAGTACATTCCAAAATGTAATTCTACTTTTGTTTATCCAACAAAAGTAAATCTGGCATAACGCCCGGTAAACTTAAATCAGCAAAATCATAAATATTCCAAAATTAAAAAGCGTACAAAAAGCTGGATGAAGCAAACATTAAGTGGACCGTAGTCAAAATCGCGTTATAATTTTTCTTGGATATTTTGATTAAATAAATGTAATCATTCAATGACGAGAATATTTTAATATAACAAATGCAACTGTGTCGTGTCTAGTTTCAATAAATACTAATAAAAGGGAAAATTAATCAAATAAACTATTTTACGCAACAAATGCTCTATCTTTTATGCTATCTAAACCTGTCCATGTTCTAGTAACTATGCTCATCTTTCTTTAATACGAGTATTCCAATGACCAAAAGAAAGTACTTATTCTAAGAGAATATAAACATTAAAATAAAAAAATCTGATGTGTTAAATTCGCATGCTGTCTCTACCCTCTACGATTTATTACTAGGTATACTAACAACGTAAAACAAAATTATACAAAATTTGTTCCGAATGAACAGGACTTTAGAGGCTATTCCGAGAAAATTCAAGATATGCATTTTATTTGTCACGTAAATAGCTTTAATGTGTGCCATTTTAATACAAATCGTTAACAGCTAGTTTTTATAAATCAAAGCTTTCAAAAAATATTTCATGCAAAGGTTAGTTGGGGTGGAGAATTTTCTTGAAAATCTTCGTGTCGCCTCTTTAGAACATACTAAACCCAAATACGAAGTTTAGTGTTTAGCTGTCTTTTGGTTTTGATTTACTCTGTTCACACACAAACACACACACACACAGACATACATAAACGGACCTTTTTCTAAAATTCATTTTTTGGATTCAGGGGGCATCAAAACATGTATTCCCGGTGAAATATCGGTATCGAATGTTTGGATGGAATGCAATACTTCTGTACCCCGTTTCCGATTGATCTAATGCAAACATGCCTTCATTTAGGGGAAATCTGGCTAAAGCGAAATCTTTCACACTACGTCGCGCTTAACTGACACCAGACCGCGCCTGCTTGTTTACATTACGATCTAACTCGAGGTAACAAGCAGGAGAAAGGTGCTTAACCACAGAGAGCTTACGGCGGTCTACTATTCAGTCAGAAAACATGCAATTATATCAAAGTATTAAAACATTTAAATGCTAATGAGGATTAATTTCACTTCAGCTCGCCGTTTTCTTGTTGCGTTAAAGTACTTATAACAGCACAGTGACGGACACATATTGCAGAATTTCCAGCCGCGAAAAATGTCCCTAATACTTCGTTCTAGTAGACATAGAAAACACACTCAGTCGTGGTCAGACTTTAGACTAAAGATTTTCATGTCAATAGTTTTTTAACATATCTTAAGATTACTATTAACAACTATAGTTAAGATTACGAAACAAGAAAAAATGATTATCAATTCCTAGTACTTAACAAAATGTTTTAAGTGAAGTGCATTCAGTTCTTTGCTACATATGAATAGTATGTTTTTAAAAAATATTTGGCTTTACTGAATCTCAGCTAAACATTTACTAAATGTTCTATTTGCCAGTATTTCAGTAAATGTTAACGTTGAAGCCTTTTATAATAAAAAAACGGAATTTGATTAGCACTTAAATTACAGCGCAAGCCTAGGTGTTCTAATAAACCAGTCACACAACATTTTGGGTATATAATTCCTCCTGTGTATGAACTCTTATTATAAAGTACTTGCTGACTATAACGAATTCACGTTATTGGAAAAATAAACCTCTGTGATGCATCCATAGGACTTTCTCTACCAATGAAAAATTCGTATAAAACTTATTTTCCTATGCTCTCTACATTACTCACGAAGTACACATATTTTACCTATGAATTATTTAAAATTATGCGTTCGGAAACCGCATTCAGAGATCGCATTTTTGTGTGGTAAGTTTTTTTCTATCTGTTGTGATTTAGCGTTTATAAAACATTACAAAATACATTGTGAATGACAGGGATTGGCAGGTTATTCCTAAAGGTTTAACATACCTTATATTATTAGCCATGCAAATGTCTTAAACGTATGTTATTTGTATAAAAATCGTTACAGAAGTTTTTAGAAAATAAAAAATGGGAATACCAAGTTTGGTATTCATCCGACTTTCCATTTGGTTTCGATTTATACTGTTGACAGATATTCAGGCCTTTTTCTATTTTTCTTTCTATTGGGGGTTCCTAAAGCGTTTATTTACGGCCAAGTATCAATATCAAATATTTGTATGGAATCCAATATCTCCTATTACCTACTATAGTTAGGTGGTAGAGGAAGTAAAAATCTTTAAAGATAATTGTTTATAAACTCAAATGTAGCAAACATTAGCTAATACCGTGTTTTATTTTAACACACTACAGAATAAAAAACCCAACCGTGGTATTTCATTGTTTTATGATATTCTTCTTAGAATTGGTATACTTTGTCTAATGTATTTCAGTTTAGTAACACATACATTTTTCTGTTGAATGCAAAAATTCAATTGCCTTTGTTTTTTTCTTCTTTTCGGTAGCAAAGATAATAGAATTTGTTGACAGTAAATTTAGAGTTTTGTGGGAAAGAAATCAGAAATGAAAAAGTGTACAAGTACATAGCACGAAATAATGAAGCATTCGAGGTACAGGAGATGTCGTATCTCGGGTTACTTGCAGTATGTGGAAGTCAAATATACATAAATAACACCAATTTATTCGGAAGGGAGGTAAGAAAGAAGGTAGGAAGCAAGGAAGTAAGCTAGTTCATACTATCGAGCTTGTGAATATTTTGAGCTTTAGTGTGGGTAAATTGAAATATAATGGCAGAATTTTAAGAGCCTGTAGTAAAATTGTTTATATAATCACAAATTTGAATTATTGCCTGCATAAAATAGATTTGAGATTTATTATACTACTCCAAAACCCTTATTCGTTTATCAAAATAGCGGTGGCACTGTCGCTTTATTTTTATGGATAAAATGGGCGGCCAAAGCTTCATAATGCAGTAATATTTGGCTGTATCTATGCTTTTACATCTACAGCCTGATAAAAGGCAGGCTAGTTGGGTATGTATCAAAACCAAGTAACTACCATAGTATTAAATGCTTTTAAATCTGGTTTAAGTCTTCGTGATAGAAGTTATTAAAACATTACGTTAATTTATTCACCAGATGCTGAAGATTTAGTGTATGTACTCTTCAGAATTGATAGCAGTTGCGAAAGCGTAACGCTGATGTTGCATGGTGTGTTTCCGACTCCAGTCTATAGGTATATACACTCTGCCGACCAGATGTTATTTTTTCGGTCAATAATGAGATATTTCATCTTACTACGCATTCTACAATAATAAACAAAGCATTTTAAAAAGTAAGTTAGTAAATAAAAAGCATTCTGTCGTTTTTCTCGTCATCTAATTAGAAATATTTATTCTGGAAATAACTGTGTTTTATTTATTCATACATATTACAATATTATCTATAATTTCTTGCAAGAATTAGGCCCATCCAACGGTAAGCTAACAGTTACAGTACATTGCAATATTCAACAACAGTATAACACAACCCTACTTTCCTTGCAAAAATACAGACTTGATAAAATAAAATGAACTATAATGCATTACTCAACTTAACCCTAATTGGAGTGAAAATACCGATGCTTATTATTAATGCGTTTACCCAAAATGTTACAGTGTGTCGCCTCACTGAAAAAGAAAACATGCTTACAGATACCGAGATCCTCCAATATGCTTTATGTACTTATTGAGAACATCTTGAAATCCTTTTATTATTTTGAAATTCAGTAGCAATAAAATTAAGTGTCAGGAGGTTTTGCTATTGATTTTGTTTTATGCTATTGGTATGAAAACGAATTTTGCTGTTAATCTGTCATATAAAAAAGACGAATCTATACATTTAATGAAGCTATAATGGAAACTTCTTTAGTTGGTAATTATCCATTTTAGGTTAATAATTGCTGGCTTAGTTTGAAACCCAAAACTATAATTTAAAAGGTTTTGTTTGAATGCCTAAACCCATATTCGTTAAGCTGGAATATTATCTTAAAATAACTAACCTACTAGGTTACACTTGCAGAATAAGCTAGGTTGCATCTAATCACATTCGCTGTCGGGATTATAAGAGGTTAAAGTTTAAAATCTACATGTATGTCACTTAATTTATAGATTTTAATGATAACTAAAATGTATATAAATCTGGAATGTTACTTATGAAAATTTTTTCGATAGGATGAAATTTTAGTTACTGTTATTCGTCTACATCGACTATTCAGCATGAAAAATGATATAGTTGAAGATCGCAAGTAGGAATTTGGTATCTATTAATTATACTTCAGTTTTTCTTTAAAGTGAAGAGAAAGCATTTTTGTTAAAAGCTTTCTACATCATATGATATGTAAATTGTCCACAGAGCAGGGAGAGAGAATGATACGGTGGAAAATGTTAAAAGAGGTAGGGAGGGAGAAGGTGGGAGAGAATCGCGGATATGGAGGGAGAGATTGAAGAATGGGAGATGTAGAGACTTTGAGAAAGTGATACTGGATGGAAAAAAATCTTCATATTTAACGCAATAACGCGAGCAGAGCTGTAGGTTCTATTAGTAAATGAGTAAATAAACTGTGTTAAATCAGGATGAGTTAGGATGAAGCCGCTTCACAAATCAAGTGGAAAGAAAATAATCTCTTAGCTGTTAAATAATTTAAACTGAAACCTTAACATTTTGAAAATAGGAAAACGAAACATCGATGTAGATATCTTAAAGAAAATATTATTATACTTCCGTGAATACGACTGAAAGCAACGTTGCATATATAATGTACTAGATCCGTATGCATAAAGTGTCGGAATTTCACATGAGGTGTACCAGGGTTTAACGTGTTCTTTTTCGTTGAAAACACGGCATTTCATAAGCGACACAAAAATCGCTTTCCCGTTGCAGTATGTTTTCATGCAACTTATTCGCTTAAAAAGAGAGTTTCAGCAAACTATTTCTAACATACGTGCATAACAAGGCGATGTAAGTGCAGGTAATGCGATTGCCATGATGTATATGCATTAGGAGGCGAAAATCCGAGTAGAGCTTACCGTTGTGTGACAATAAAACGCTTCTAAAATACAGCTGTACGGGTCGCCCATTAACGTGCAAGTGGAGTGAAATCCGCCCACGCAATACGTTTTATTACACTTCGCCATTAACGCTACAAACGTCATCGCGGGATGTGACAACCAGCAAGAAAGCCAATTTAAATCCCTGCCTTAAAGCTTTTGTAGTCCCCTATTTCATGTTTGTCGGAATGAAATTCGTAATCAGGTGCGCAGTTATGCGGGTCTATTATGGCTGTGGCACGAAATCACAACACGCCAACTCGCAGGCTGGAAAAAAGGGACAAAATGGCAAGACTTATTATTTGTGGCTTCGTTACAGGGGGACAAAGATAAAATAATAGAGCATCGTGACCTAAATATGCTGTTCACCGGAAAAATAAAGGTGAATCTTCCACTGCACACAATTTCGTGACTATTTTTCTTTCCTTTAAAGACCCTTCTGTGCAAACTACCTATTCTTTCTTTTTAGCTAGGCTTAACATTTCGAATGTTGAATTCCTGTAATTAAAGTTCAGATCCTTGCAAATCCTGCTGTTACACTTATGTGCGTGTCCCTGTGTTAAATATACATCTTTGTTACCGCTTGAGCTTGTTTTCACCCATTCTGATGTACGTTACATGTGGTAAAATGTTATGATTAGAGGTGGTGAAAACAGGACTCGTAAGGTAATTAGACTCGCAGGCACAACTCCCTCTCTTTCCATTTGTTTTTCACATGCTACCGAGTGATGTAATGCATGCTGCATATTTGTGTCTCGTGCAAGGAATGCCTTTTTATAATGTGATTTTTGACGCTTTGATGAGTCAATGCATTGTTTTAGTTAATTCGGTAAACGTTTTCTGCCTTTCGACAAATTGGAATTGCTATTTAATATTACTCTGCAGGATATTCGTCACAAAAAATAAAAAATTAAATTTAAAAGTTGAAATAATGCATTGAATTATGAGCCAATCCTTAGAATACAGTTACTTCTTACTTGGACGTAGCAAGCTTGACTTGTATGTTACATTGCTTACTTCACGGTACTCTTAAATTCCAATGCTTCTCCGATTTATAATACTAACTTTTTCAATAATATGCTAATTTAATTCTTATCGACACATATTTATCTCTTCTGTCTTCCCTTTCGGGTACTCCATTACAATGTCCTGTAGCCATTGTGTTTACTCCCAGGTCTATCCTTCTGGCTACTCTGTGTTGCTCTCTTGGTTTACTTAAGTATATATAAAACAATGTCTTCACGTTTTACACCAATTACTCCAATTGCTAATACTTCTTCTTTACTTGATTACCCCAGGACCCCAGGACTTACAAAACAATTCTGTCGAGGAGCGAGCAAACTTTCGATCATAGCAGAACCAGGGTGGGTGACCAAACCGATGCATGTATGGCGGTGAAGAAGAATAAATTAAAATATAGTGATAAAAGGGATGATGGGAACATTCGCGGATCAAATTATCCAACGCAGCATTCCCGAAACATCCGAGGAAAACCGTGAAAAAATGTTCAGTCAGGTTGATCTGCCCCGGGAGTTTGAACCCGGGATATCCCGAATGTAAGTTGCTCACGTTACGGCCCCGCCATCAATAATTGCTAATCGTGACTGTATTTACTGTTTATCCTTGTTTACCTCACTAGCGCTTGTTTACCATGATCCCTCTATTAATAGTACATTGTTTACAGTTGCAACCGAACGTTCCTGTCGGTAATTGGTTAAGTAATAAGATTCATTCATATCAGTGATTGCTTAAGAAATAATATACAGTCATGTCAGTAATTAATTAATGAAATGGGCTAAGAACTAATGATTATTACTTAAGATACTAAGTACGTTAAAACGCTATTACGGCGATATCTGAGAACTACCAATTATAATTTTCCAAAATATTTAAAACCACGTATAGGAAATAAAATAGAAGTCACATGATAAAAAAATAACACGTGAACAAGAAATATAGGGGCCAAATATCCAGTGTGGAGAAGCTCCAAAAATCATGTGCATTAGTCGCAAACTTCCCATCACAGTGTTAACATCGTCATGCAAATAATTACGTATTGCAACTGAGAAGCTCCAAAAGTCATGTGCCTCTCTGTCTCAAACTCACCATAGTGTGAATAGTTGCGTATTAAAACTGGGTAATGAATCGCTCTTAAGAGTAACACCACAATGGAAATTTGCGTGTTTATATAAAAAATACAGCGCGCGAAAAAGCGACACAGGCGTCCGTTATGCCGGAGTGGTTTGTGTCGAAGTCACTAGGAGTCGGAGAATGCTAATGAAATGACAAGAAACTGAGCAATAATTCTAAAGCTGGAATCAAGAATTTATTTATGTCTTCGTCAACACCTGCACGCTCCGACATCAAGATCTCAGCGCTCCGAGAGGAACAGACATCATAATCCACACACCTTCATCTCTCCGCTCTCCAAACCGCAGCCACCCGGCAAGTGGAGCGCCGAACGGCTCATATATTGCCGTGGCTGTGAGGAAAGGCCGAGCTTCGGCCTATATTAATTTACATTGATAGTAACCTACACACAAAATGTACATAGTATCGTTGCACAGAACTTCGATGGTCAAGCTTGTTGACTGCTTCAGACGGAAACTCGAATACTTTCGACAACTTGTTATCCAGATATTCAAAACCAGGGTCCACATTTTGATGACCTAAACTTTTGAAAAATTATCTATAATGTTACTTAAGATTTTAAAAACTAACAATTGCTGCAAAAGATTATCTAAAACTGATATAAATTTAATTTATTAAAATTAGTGTACAGAAGTTGTAAATTCATTTTTATATGCATATAACTACTATTCAACTAGAAAAAGTAGGTGTAAAATAATGATGAAATGTTTTACAAAATTAATTGCTACTAAATATATTTGTTCCGTGTTTTTTTTTATTTGAAGAATCTGAAGAGAAAACTGTTTTTGAAGCAGGTCTTACAAAACTGTAGCATTAAACCTTAGAGTTCTCAGATTATGCAAAAGTCATTTGCGAATGAAGAGGACTACATAAGACAAGGACAATGGCAACCTCATTTTACGCACTTATTAACGAGTAAAGAAAAACTGACCTATCTCATTCCTAGTTCGGACATGAAGTCATAACTGTAATTAGACCTTCACCTCTGACAATAACTAACCTTACAGTCACAAGTTACCCTTTCAAGACTAACTATTAAATAGGGATGATTCTTTTTTAAAAAGTAAAGGAGATACAAAGTTAACTCTTATTTTTCAGCTGAATAATGAAATTTTGATGTTTGAGAGGTTATGTTTAAGCTAAATGCCCATAATATAAAAATCTGTATATACTCAACAGCATAATTAATCAGTTAAAGAAGCAAAGGGGAAGAAACTGTCGAGATAATGACTTAAAGTGGAAACAAATGCCATAAAACTGAAAATGGCACACAATGACCATAAACTGATCTAATGAATAGGCATTTTCATAATCTGGGGCACATAAGGATTTATGTACACGGTAGCGCTATCCATGATACAGCAATTCAAAGATGACATGTCAGAATTCGGGACCTGCTCATAAACATCGAGACGTGTCTATACAGTTTTTCATCTACGTTTCTTAGCTTAATTTTAGATTTAAATCTGATTAAACCTAAGCTTGTTTTACTGTGGTAATATAAGCGTTATACTTATGGAATCTCTATTCAGAAAGCATTTTTACAACCAGTGAAAACCAGAGAAAGGTTTCGAATAGATTGAACAAATTAAACGTTTTACTTGCATCTTCCATGGATTTTAAGAAGGGGAAAGAAAGCTCTTAAAAAGAGATGTTTGGCAATAGAGCACTTCATCCTGCAGGTGAGTAAGACTTTATATTGGAGGGGTAGGTCACGTTTGCCTTGCAACAAAAGCTGTGATGAGATTCCAAAAGCGGCTTGGTCTGCATTACACGAATAGTATTGTCTGTTCAGTGAAAAATTGAAGAGGCGCGTAGCAATTACTCGGGTGCAACGCTCTTGGCCTTAGAAAAATTTTTGATGCGCGTTGTAGTGGCTTTAGCTGGTGGGAGAGGTAAACAGTATGCTGCACTTCTGACGCGCGTGACAAGTACAGTGGAAAACAGCCAAATCTTTCACCATCGCGCGTCACTTATCTCATACCAAGTAAGCACTGCCTCCTTCCAGTTACTAAAGCCCTACCTGCTTGGAAGGGCTCCCACACTCACTTGCTAAATGTCACTGAACGGACAGTACGTACTTGTTAATAATGTTAAGGAGTTGTTGCGTATACTTGCAATAAATTACTGAAAATAACAAAAGACGAAACACCTGCTTTAGTTCCAATAAACGAAAGAGAATAAACGTTTTAACACTGCTACATTACTATCCTTTTTGTAACATTCCATTCGAGTGCTAGCATATCTGATATAAACTAAATTCTACTAGCACTGTTGAATAGTTTCGTAGAAGCAATTCTCAGACTATTAGCTACCTTAAAGTTCCTGAGAAAAGAAATTAGAAGTGCTGAACCATAAATACCCTGGAGGTCTTGCATCCTAAATCCAAAGTACAGGATTATTCCAAGGAACCATTAACAAATGGTACCATGAAAAATTTAACAGTAGTTTTAAAACTTGAACAGACATTCTACTACACTTCCAATGTAATGAATTCAACCACTTTAAAACGATTTCTTTAAAATTCACTTTAAAATTACTGTCTGCATTTGACGACAATAAGCAATTTCTTAAACAAGCAATTTAAACACTTAAGTATTTGCTTTCTGACACATTATTTCAATTACGTAATAACAAATTTGATGACCGTAACTTTCAGTAACCTTCGTACCTCCTCTTAACACACGTGTAGCTAAATACGCACATTGAATTTTGGATGTAATTACCCAAGAAATTTGAGATGCAGTCTCCTGCACCTGGGAGAATCTGGCTGGTCTTGATACCTGGCGCTGCAGTCGCATCAGCTGATCGACGCAGTACATGTCTGCGCAACTCCCCAGCGGGCTATTCCCACCTCTTGGAGAGAACGTTCAGGAACCTTACTTCCTGACTGACTGATACGATGTTATAGATTATATTGATTTATAAATATTATAGATTAATATAAAATATTAGAGGCGCGTCTGATCATACAGAGAGTTGACTTATACGCATTTAAATTAGAAATGAAATACTGACGTTTATAACATAAGGTAGGGAAAAAAACCAAATTTCGGGTGCTTACCTAATCACTGAGCAAAACAAGAGCAAAATAGATTTTATTTCGAAATTTATACGTTTACAATAAATAAAAGTTTATATTATTTGAAGCTACAGTGAAGGAAAACAACAGCGACGCGACATGAGTATTACTCATCTCTTCCAGAGTGGTACCATAAGTGTCTGGATGGAGTTCAGCGCGAGTTTGCAGCCTATTAATTCCCGAGATAATTACGATTTATACAAAAAAAAATCGTAAATTGTGCTAAAGTTAGACAGTGAAGGATTAAAATGAAGATAACACAAATACAGATGAGCTACTGTTCTGTCGTATTCTTCAATAATTTTTCCTTTAATCTCTACGTGTTTGAAGAAGATTGCCACGAAATATATGTCCATAACTTATTTTTTATGCTGAAATGAGAGCCCATCTTTCTCTGTATATAGAATCTTCGCCTAAGAGGATTACTTAAGTATACCCTTTCCGTATATTGATATGAATTAAGTGAACTCTTAGAGAACAGAGGAATTTCTTGACATCTGGTTTGTGTAATAAGCAGGAGAGGGGTTTTAGTAAGCATACCATCAAGTTATGAACGCACTGAGGGTTAGTGGTGAGGGAAGGTGGAAGCGCTTGCGACCTTGCAGTGTGTTCGGTAAACAAATACAGTATACAGTTGGAAAGCATTGCACCCTACTTCGATATCAGGTAGACCAGAATTAACCAATATTGCAAGGGGAAAAAAGACAATGTGTGTTTAGCTGCTGGTAACATATTATAAAGTTACTTATAATTTAATTAAGGCATAACATACCCAAATCTGAATTACATTGTCTTTCCTTTTATATAGAAAGCTGTAATGTTTTAAACAAATATCCGCTGTAATTAGCGCTTTAACATAGATCCTTGAAACATTCTGATGCATAATTTGGAGCTGAACAGACTGAAAGTCCACTTTTCTCATTGTTTATTTATAATAATGTTACATGTTCCTTTTGTTCCATTGAATTATGTTTTAAACGTCCTTTGGCGCTCTAATGTGGTTTTGGCATTTATGCTGAAGTGTTCCGTGACAAATTCCGCTACCAAAGATGTTCATTGTACGATATCTTTGATTATGAACTATTCTTTAATTTAGACATATTTCCACAGTTCTCTACAGGTATTCAGCGAATAAATGGAATAGTCGCAACGAAACTGTCTCTTTGATTGGGAGGTGAGTGTCCATGAGAATACCTAAAGTCACCTATACTCCATGCAGTAACACGACTGCTCTGTTTACCTACTAAAACCTGTCTATTGCAGATATAAAATTTTATTATAAAGTATAATACTAACAAATCAAACATTCCTCCAACTCTACCAGTATTAATGCATGGTAAATGGAGTCTAATAGTGGTTTGAAATAGATTTAGATTATCTGCGTTTAATAATAAGATAACTAGAATATTTTATCTCGGCCAGAATATGATTTTCAGAATGCAATTTGTTATTTAAAGAAACTATACGCTAAATATTTGAAAACATTGCAGATAATGCTAATTTGATATATTTCTTTCAAAAATATACGTTTGGGGAAAAATTCCAATATAGCAAGAAACTAAGTATTTTTACAACTAGTATTTTATGATTTACTTTGCAGAAAAATTGCATATTTAAAACAATATTTTAATACAATTTCTAGATTTGCGAACACCTAAAACATAATTTTACACTATAAGTCTTTAAAAATGTCGTAGAGGTACGCTGTCTAACGGTAATAAAGTAATGGGTTTAAAGCTATAATTTATGGATGCGAAATAAAGGGGACTTTCTATGATTGTGTAGATTAATGCTACTTCCCAAACTTTAATTTTATATATTCAAGTTTTGTTCTGCATTTTGAGCTCTTTAGGTCGTAATTATGTGAAGGTTTGCTTAACTTACTCCCGTAAGAGAATTATGTTGGTGATTAGAGAAGTGAAATAGACGATAATTTAATTCTGCTGACATGCTCGTAATAAAGCGCTGCATCCCATATTGCGTTCCTCTCCCATGGCACACTATAAACATAATGAGACACTCATTGAATGGATAATCATTATTGTGTATATCTTAAATGTAGTCAAATACCTAATAAGATTTGTGATGTTGCTCAATACGTAGATACAATTTAGGGCATATGTATAAGAATTAATCCATACCTGAAGTATTCCTGAATAGTTTGAATGTAGAATTAAATACACGCTGAAATGTACGAATTAATAAAAAGAAAAAAGGCCCATAACCAGTCTGTCTACAAAACCTCTATTGTATTCGAGAGCACAATGACTGTATTGTAAGAGTTTGTTCACACGTATCTCTTTTCATTTTACAAACTTAGAAGTTTGGAAACTAGAATCAGACTTTAAAAAAAATTCCGTATAACGGTCGGGAATCAAACCACGGTCATGACGTTTTTCGAGCCTGATGCAACATTTCAACCTAGGCTGATGTGAAAGAACAACTATTGTAGAACTTGTCTGTTTGCAATTCCTTCTAAATAGTTACAGTTACTAATAAGTGGAGTTTGTGGGCAACATATTAATCCAAACTTTTGAAACTTGTTCAATATACACCAGGTTTAATATTTTTAAGGTTTGAATAAAGTATATAATTGATTTGAAATTTTAACCGCTTCTGAGGAGGAATTAACCTAACCATATTTTAATTACCTTTCCCCTTCTGTAATTTATAACTTTTGCTAATAATACTTCTTCCTGTTTAAGTGTTATATTGTGTTCACTTAAGGACTCAATATAAGGCTGATTGCATGCTTCTGAATCTGTCGGCCCTTTGCAGCAGTGGTGATAAAATGCGCTTCCGATTACATTTGGACGCTCTGCTCCCTTTATGAACGGCAATTCTTGTAACTGCCATTAGTATTTTATGTACTGCTAAATTACCTGTTCCTCTGATCCGGTGAGCGAAGCTATTTCCAATTGGCTTTCTCCAGATGTGGAAAGAATCAAATTAAAAGTGAAGTAAACATTGCACTCTCGCTAACCCGCTTCAAGTCAGTGGATAAATTTAAGGTTTATGCAATTCCCGGTAAGAGAGGCAAAGGAGATAAATAATTACTAAAGAATTAGAAGTTTCAGTAAGCAAGCACAACATAACAGTTAATGCGAGCACAGCACAGCTGGTACCAATTCACACGCGTTTGAAAGTGTTAGTCATTCGTGGATGCAAACACAGGTTTTACAATCCTATGTAATTTTATGATAAACCAGAAGTATTATTTATAGTGACGTTATGTAACATTTAAAATTTTTTGAGTTGGAAAATGTAAATTCCCATCACATATATGCGCTAGATGTTATTTTAAATCCTATGTAATATTTACAAGATCCAAAATAGCTTAATGTCAGTGACACTAAACACTACTTCAACATGTATAGAAACTTCTTCCAGAAGTTCAAGTTCCAAACACCACCACCAGGTATACCAAATGGACTCTTCAGTTATTGGTTTTGCGTCCCTAGATGAGAATGTAGAAACAGTGTGAGAGAGAGAATGCACAGACCTCGTACCTGCACCTGCGGTGTTTTATAATATCAAATGTACACCCGATAGAATGGAATACTGTCGATGTAATGCGCAGTGGTAAGGAGATACTAAACCGACTCAGCCATTCCCAACCCCCCACCCCTTAACTGATTCTAGCACACTTCAATTAATATTACTTTTACTCCCCCTTCTACTTCACTCCTGAGCCCGAAACTGAACTGTATAATGTCTGAGTGTCATATTTTGACATCAAACCAATAGGGACATATCCAGAGGCTGGTATGGACCGTAAATGCAAAAAATATATTCCAGCCACTCAGGTGAAATGTTTCCACACACCTCCCCTTTCGCCACTCGCCTAAGCCCTGGGCTTCGTTCATAGACTAATGCGTGTACGTCCTACTTGAGAGAGTGGACCAATTGAGAGTTTCTGTTAATATTAAATAAAGAACACCGCTATAGGAAATCATCAACCTCAGGGATTACTTTCGAAAACCTTTCAGTCCCATGATCTCAGTGATTGCTTCGTCCATCTTTTCTTTAGTCTGCCAATGTTTATCTTGCTTACAGGTTTCTAATTAGTATCAACTTTGGGATGCGGTAATCTTACATTTTATCCACATTTTCGTTAAAATAATTTTTAAATTGCTGTACCTTCTCAGTTAAATTCAAAATTTCAAATAGCTTACTGATCTTGTCGTATGTCTTTTTATTTAGCTAAGTACACTTGCGACGCTCCTTAGGAGTCATTTCTGCGGCTCCAGTTTCTTTCTTTTTCATTTTTACGTATTGTCCAATATTCTGAACCATATTTCCTAAGAGCTTTAAGGTTTCTCTTTATTGTACCGTATACAACATATACCAGGTGAGTCAGCTGCGCCTATTTATTTTGAATTTATGCAACGTACTAAGCGGCATATGTGACTTACGCCTTTCTTGAATGCCTTCTAATGGCTGATTTGTATAACACTTTATAGAGGAGGGATACATAACTCAGTGCATAAGTGTTTTACGGGACGGAAAGCAATCGTTATGTATGTCGATGCAAAAAACATCCCACCCTGACGTTGGGAGCAGTAGTAATACATTTAGCCAACTTTACAAACTTTTATTCTTCAGCATACATCCATGCACCCCTTTGAAAACGCCCCTGAAGGAACAACCTATCACATGCATCGGTTGATAAAACCATTTGAAAAAAATGGCAGATCTACGCAGTGCGACCAATTGGATTTAAGCTGTTAGTCAATGTACAGCCTTGTCAAAAATACTAAGTATTAGGTAGATAATTACTGTTATTTCACAAACTAGGCGTATTTCAGATCATACAGTAATTGTAATGACTAATGCAGTTTATTTGTTTGAATTAAAACTACCAAACCGAGCTCATAACACTGTATGACGCTGCAAAAAGCGTGCAGAGATTCGAGGTGAGATATAGTTCTAATTCGTATAGGAACCTCAGCTCGCAAGGTAACATTGGCCGAATGGCATTATCATGGTAGTTTTAACACTGTGCAACTTTAATTCGGGTTCAAATCCTTCGGGATAAGTACAAACCTTTTATTACCTTTTGTTTTATCCCTTTGGGCATATAATTTGATATGATATAAATAACATTTTAAATAACGTTATAAGTGTGTACAAAATATAATAATCGCCATGTTTTCCAATGGCAGGTGGATAATTTGTACTTCGTAATAGGTGTTTTATTGTGGTCAATATTAGCTTGACCCACTCAACCAAGTTTAACACTCTTCCCACATGCAAAGTGGCTTTAACTATTTGCGCCTGCGTCAATGCTTGGCGTGAATAAATAAGTCTCTCTCCATTGTCTACTCAGTATCTGAAACCTTTCTACGAGACACGGCTGCTGTCATAATGTATAAAACGACAGGTACCTTCATATGCTGTTAATCTATGGAGAAACAAGGTGTAATGCACTGTCAACAAAGCGCCTGTATGAAGAACAGTTTCCAGGAAGAAGGGCACCTACTACAAACACTTTTCGAAAGGTTGAAAGACGCCTTCGTGAAACAGGATTATTTGGAAGAGCACCACCTGCTCATGATGCTCCAGTAAGCTCTGGAGGCAATTAAGAAGCTGTGCGAAACTCAATACAAAACAATCCACACACCAGTTCAAGAGCCACAGCAGAAGATCTGTGCATAAGTCAATCCTCAGTGATGCGCACATTGCATCGTAATAAATATAATCCGTACCATCTACAATTACACCAAGCTCTCCACGGACACGACTTTCAAGCGCCAGTGATATATCCACAATGGATGCAGAGTTTCTTGGAAGTGTTCTCTTCAGTGATGAAGCCACATTCCACAATAACGGAACAGTTAACCGTCATAATGTGCACTACTGAAGTGTAGGTATTCCTCTCTGGATGAGAGAATCTGTATTCCAGGTACAGTGGAGCATCAATGTCTGGTGCGGAATACTAGGAGAACAGTTAATTGGACCGTACTTTTTTGAAGGCAACCTCACAAACCACGGTACCTTGCATTCCTGCAAGAAGAAATGTCATTGCTCCTAGATGATGTACCGCTAGTGAACGGACAGGAATGTACTTCCAGCAGGATGGAGATTCACCTCACTGGTCACTTATTGTAAGGAATCACTTACATAAACGTTTCCGCAAAAATGGATTGGTCGAGGTGTCAAAACGCATGGCCACCTGATCTCATCCCACTGGATTTATTTCTGTGGGGTCATTTAAAGGAACGGGTCAATGCTCAAGAGCCGCAAAGCCCAAATCATCTACGGGAAGTCATACGTGCAAAATGCAGCCAGATTACGCCGCACATGTTACAGCATACAAGAAGTTCTCTCCGGCAACGTACACAAATGTGCATTGGTAAAGGGGGTCGTCATTTTGAACATTTACTTGCTTGATGAAACCCATGCTCTCTAGCAATTTATTATTCTGTTTACCCGTGAGCTTAGCACATTTACAACTTCTTTGTCAGTAGAAGAAGTGAAACAGAGGGTTTAAGCATGAAACAAAACGGCTAGATTTAATATCGTCGATATGCGCCCAAAAGAATGAAAGCTAACTACGTAACAAGATTTACAATTCCAGACGCGGTACCGATTATTAGGGTAAACATGATACAGAATTATCTGATTGTAATTCTTACGTCTTTGGCTCTCAGGAGAGCCAGCAACATAAATAAATTAGTACACTAAAATACAGAAAATAAACACGAGAGGAAAAAGAATTTGATGTTTGTATCTCATTCGAACCTCCGAAGCTAACCTTTGTTTCACCACATTCCGGCAGCTAAACCACTCGGCCTAAACCCACTTAGTCTATGCTGCTCTTCGGGAAAAGATTTCTCTATCTCCTTGCTATTCATGAAACGCCGTCTTTTTTTAAGGCTTTCGCAGCCCTTTGGCTCTTATTCAGGCCTTTAATCATTAATGCGAATTGCGTATAGTACCGAATAGAAGGGCAGAGCTACAATAATAGTTTGTTTGCTGAAAAGGTAAATGTTTTCACATTAGACTATAAACTGCGGGTTGCATAGATACGAATACCTAAAGAGCAGCTGACTCACTGGTATGCAAATCCTAAGGACGAAAGTAATCTTCGCATGCTGTGACACTGCCAAGTAACAATCTCGATGAAACTTGAGTCATATATATATATATAGAGAGAGAGAGAGAGGGAGGGAGAGAGAGAGAACTGCTACAGTATGCTACTAAACGAAATATGCAATGAGATGAACATAAGTGCCACTTTTATTCATAGACCATAAGCTACACTAAATTCAATACGACATATGATGGCTCTCTAGATGTACAGAAACAGACACATGGTGCTGAAACGGTGTATGATCACGGACAGCAATGCATGTTCTGCATCGTGCTCCCATGCTGGCAACAAGGTTGGTAAGCAGTTCTTGTGGTAGGGTGCTCCATTCCTCCACCAGTTGACAACTGTTGGATGGTCGTTGGTGTATGTGAATATGCTGCAATGTGTCTACCCAAAGCATCCCACACGTGTTCGATGGGATTTAAATCGGGGGAACGGGTAGGCCAGTCCATTCGCCGAATATCCTCTCGTTCCAAGAGATCCTCCACCTTCGATGCGGTCGCGCATTGTGATCCATAGTAAATGAAATCAGGGCCGACTGCACCCCTGAAATGACGCACATGGGAAGGAGTACAGTATCATAATAACGTTGTCCAGTGAGCGTACCGTGTTCAAAGATTTGGAGATCGATGCGCCAATGCAACATTATGTCTCCACAAACCATAACACCCGGACCACAAAAATGATCATGTTCAAGGATGTTCCTGGGTTCATTATGTGTTCCCACCTCTCGCCAAATGAGGGTACGTCGAGAATCACTACTTAGACCGAATCTGTTCTCATCCAAGAAAAGCACGCGACCCCATTCCTCGTTGGTACAATTTTGATGTTCTTGGGACCATCGCAAACGGTGCAGCCGATGTGCGGATGTCAATGGAACACTACGTACTGGCCGTCGGCAAAGAGACCACCTCTGTGTAGTCGCCGTGACACTGTTTATCGTGAGATTGCGTGCCTAGCTGTCCTGTTAAATGTCGTTGCAATTGCACCCGCTGTTTGGCGTGAATCCTTTCTTGCCCGTTGCACAATGTAGCGGTCATCTGCTGCTGTAGTTGAGCGTGGTCGGCCATCACCTCTCCTTGGGACAGCAGTGCTTGTGGTTTGTAACGTTTCCCATGCACGTGAAACAATGCTGTGAGCAATGCCAAACACCTGAGCAACAATCGTCACGCTTCGCCCTTCTTCCAGTTTCCTGATGATTGTTCTCCGTGTGAAGTCATCCACATGGTGTCTACGGGCCATGTTGCAATGAAGAACAGCACTACAGTGCACCATAACTGTTCGCTAATTGCCACACACCGTCTGGTCCTGTTTCGTCAACTGGCTCGTGTTGTGGGACCAGACCCACTTGGCACTATAGGCTCGCTATACTCACGCCATGTGACATCCAACTTTCTGTGTATGTGTGAGAGATCTCTGGCAACATGCTCCCACACCTTCATCTACTTCCACCAAGTAGTTCACTTGTTATGTTACTTTACCCATCTCGTCCTTAGGTTTTGCACACCTGCGTGTTTTCAGATCCTATTTGTTACATTTTCAGTTTTAATATACGAAACATTACAGCCTAAGTAATGTAAATTAATTACATATTCTGTTAATGTTTTCTTCTAAAATGATCTTTTACTCTAGTTGTATAGGACCTTTGAAATGCGAAAATGTTTTAGTAGTTGAAATATTTAGTACGTATTATCTACACACATTATTTACTTGGTTTAATACTTTTTTGTAAATAGTCTCTACACATTAGAATCTGATGACATGCAAATAGGCTCTAAAAACATAATAATCATAACAATAATGATAAAAAAACCTAGGGATGATAGAAATAAGTAAAAATAGACAGGCAAAGAATCAATTACGCATTCATAAGCTTCCAATGGAGCATAAGCTGCTTCTGTATCCAAAGGGGAGAGACAATATTTTTACTTTTTCTTCCACTCAACTTCCTACAAAGACATGCTGTATGGATAAATCATATGTAACAAAAACCAAACTAACTGAAGTTGATACATGTAAAAGTAAAATTACTTATAGTAAGTAGAGGAAGAATTATATTCCACCCAAAAACTCTATATCTAGATATCACTGTGTGTGTGTGTGTGTGTGTGTGTGCATAAGTCAAAATTGAAATATCGGCTAAATAACAAGTAGGAATATTTTATTCCACCCAAAATTTCGATATAGAGATGTTACCAAAAATAACGTTTTAGATCCCGAATAAACAAGTTGTTTTTAGGAAATTATGTGTGTATATAAACACCAAACGCATAAACGGAAAGTGGAATAAATGCGAAACTTCATATTCAATGAGTTTCCAACACGAAGCTTTTCAACTCACCCCAAACTAACTCTTAAATTGAATATTTTCCTTGTTTTGAAAAAATGGATCAAACTGATGTTATTAATACAACATATGTTAAAGTACTTGCATGACAAAATGTATATAATGAATTTTCTGGGAGGGACATACAAAGTCTGCTTCATTCTGAATGAATGATACGTATATACTTTGGTGTAATTGGAAACCGTAGGAGATAAACAATATTACGAAACACAAAAAGATAAAGAAAAGAAACTAATATCTCGTAGAAATGCAATTTATTTCAAAGGTATTTTAATGGTATTATATTTTTTCAAGATATTCGTTGTTATTGTTTTGAATTTTCAAATACGTAAGCACTATTTTAAAGCACTAAGTCAGCTTTCGTATTTTATTCTAGTAGTCATTCAAAGAGAGGAACCCTTTGTACTTTCAACAATATGTGTAATGAAATTATTTCTACAAAATTTGATCTCCATTAACATGAAGCAGATAGAAGAATAAACTTTTGTGAGAATAACTTGGAGAAGAATGCATAGATACTCATGTGAAGGTAACACACACATGTGATTTTTCTTCACCAAGTATGCCTACAAATGTATCATTAAAATTACCCTGTTGTAATGCTGCATTCCTTATAGAGCATTACAACTCTTTTTTCTTTTTTTTTCTTTTTTTATGATTCTCGTTTGTAAGCTTGTACTTCCTACTGAGTAATTTAACGGGAAGGGGTGGTGAGGCCCACCCAGAATGTGTGCTCTTGAACCTGGAATACACTGCTTTTTTCGTCCTTTCTAAATAGCACGAAGTCACGAGATGTACAGAAGTTTTATGATTTGGTATCATGTAAGCTTATACTTTACATGTGAATATTAGTCATGAGTTTTCGTAACTCCCACTTAATTGGACGCAGTGGTTTCCGCAGATGGATGTCACTTACTTGCGTGCGTAGCATAAAGTTTGGGAAGTTTAGAAGACCGAAATAAGTTAACCCTTATTTATAGCTGAAGCAACTAATACTCTCAGCTTTTCTTTTAAATATTTCTCGAAGTATTTTATAACTATTGTTAACAACTCAAAGTAGCTTTTTAAATCCATTTTATACAAGCTGTTGAAAGTTTACTCTGAGGTTTAATGGCATACTCAGCTCTCTTGTGAAAGTGAATTGGTGGATTTCACGATGTTAGTTTTAAGCAGATATTGTGCTTGGATTTGAGAACTGATGTAAATTGCCTTCTGCAACACACATGGTTAAATCTGTAATTATTTTACACAGCCATATTACTTCTATTGTCTAGTTTGAATTAAAGCAGGTTTAGTGAACATCTTCGCCACTGTCCTTAAACCACTATTGTTATTGCTTAATGATAGGAGAAGAAGAACATCTCGTACTTAATACAATGCATAGGTACCTGCCACAAGTGACACAAAATAATGGCTTTATGCACCCTTTCTCTACTCACTATGTTCTCTTATATAAATCAGGACATTCCTTGTCTCATCACAGACAACTGGAACTTGCCCACACGTTGCAAGAACTATCTGAGGAATCAGCAGAACGGAAATGAACAGAGCCCAGAGTACCCGAGTGTCTTCTAGAAGATTCACATAGACCAGAGGGGAATGGAATTGTGGAGATTTCTACTCGCATCCCAATAAGAGTTCCAGGGATTTCCTCTCTCCAGCTAACCACATGCCTAATTTACGTTGCCCAAGGCGATGCTAGCAGCCAAGGCGCCCTTCACAATAAGATAAATCTTAAGCGTAATGCTATAACGAAAACAGTAAATTTACGAAAAAACTCCCTAATATGGAAGAGCGAAATATGTTAAAAGAACGGGGAGCAAAACAGAGACATTATGCTGAAAAAGTGAAACGAAATCTTTAGGAGGAGTCCATTCATAAGCGAAGAGTCTCTAGAAAGCTCTAGTTGTAAATGTAACAAAACCAAGCAGCACACAAAATAGTGTTAATTGAAATCTGCGTTTATGGATTAATAAAATCTGTCTTAAAATGAACAGATGCTAGATGCTGTAGTTTCATTTCTAAACAGTTTTGATATTTTGAGAATGCGTATTAAAGATAATTTAAAATACGTTCAACTTAGTCCAACCATCTCGTTAAACTATGAGCATACGTTCCAATAACCGTTGATTCTAATCAGAAGACATCAGAATTAGTAGTGAAGACTATGAAAGCTAGTCCAAAAATTTATGTTTTGCCTTTACGAGATATTCTCTGCCCTCTATCGTTTAGTTTTACATCTCTTCCATAAATTAGTCTTACAAAATCTTATTTTTCCATCCACTTCATGTTAATCGAGATAAACGTTTACAGAAATGGTTTCGTTACACTTTTCTTTGTAGGTGTAACGAAGTTATAGAATTGTGAAGCGGTGAATAGTAGTATGCCTTAACAATATTTATGTTTTTATAGTAACATTTTGTCCATCTCTTACGATTTACCGGTTATACGGAGTTATAAAAAAAATCGTTGATAAGGTAGAGCTCTCTAATCGCAGACAATTTAAGAAAACATTTTGTCAGTCATACAGATGTCTTGAACATATGCTGTTTTAATTTAAAGCATCACAGGTATTTTTGACCAAATCGAAGTAAAAAAATGAATCCGTGTAATATGTAATTGAATTTTGGGGCCTATTTGGGGCCTATTCGTCCTATCGCATCCTTGAAGACACCGATTTATACAAGACACAAATTGGGTATTTATCCTACATTTCGTTTTTCTATTATGCAGTACACATGTGCACACAGACACATACGGCTTTATTTTTTTTTTCTAAAAGCTTGTTCTTTATTTATTCAGGGGTCTCGAAAGGTGTTTTCCAGGCAAAATCTCGATATCAAGCGGCATACGGAACCAATAGAGAAAGTAAAGAAAAACTACTCAATTTTTTCATTGTAAACATTGGCTTAAAGTAACGCATATTGCGTTTATGCGCTTTAGTATTGCTTCGTTCAGAAATTATGTTGCACACACACACACACACACACAAACAAACAAAACAAAAAAAAAACACGTTGTAGCTGATAGATGGAAAGAGATAATGGGGAGAGAGATGACGCAATTTACCATCTCTTT
The DNA here is from genome assembly GCA_030765065.1 of Deroplatys truncata. Classification (NCBI taxonomy): domain Eukaryota; kingdom Metazoa; phylum Arthropoda; class Insecta; order Mantodea; family Mantidae; genus Deroplatys; species Deroplatys truncata. The sequence continues at coordinate 176,356,043 of CM060981.1, forward strand.
TTATTCTATGTTTATGTCAGCAACTCCAGAATATTTCTTTGCTCCTTCCTGTACCTAAGATTATATAGCATTTGTTTCGACGCGTGGCCATATTAGGTGGAATTGCTTGCCCTGCTCACCGTTTCTACCTGTTCAGTTGCCCCTACACTTTCCCTCCTTTCCGTGGCCGCCTAATCAGTTGACAAAAAGCTGTGCTGTACAAGGTTGATACGTTGAGAGACCACATGTTTCAGCATTATAGAGTGTTAGTTGTTTATCGGAGGGGGGACACCTCGCTACTGCGACCAGCTTGATCTCTTGTGGCTACACCCCACGGGAGGCAGGGATGAGATGAGGGAGGCAGTGATGAGGTGTAGGAGCCTTAGGATGTCGTAGGTCCGCAGGCAGACAGACCCACAGAAACGCGTAGAATTCCCTAATATTCCCAGTTTGAAAACCCGCGCACCAGTGGAGGCGAAGAATCCCCAGAGAGAACTTAACGGTGGGAAAACGCACCCTAGCGTTCACGGGCAGAAATCATTCCAAGGCACAAACAATTATGCCATCTGCCCGACATCGCCAGCACCTGAGGACACGAAGATGCAGAAACACGAATGGGAGAGATGAAATGAAAGGAAATGGGAGAATGGAGAAATCGTGGTAAAATACACCACCCTGGCATTCCCTAGGCGACCAGAGTAGGCAAAAACCCCATGGTCAGTGTAGGCGGTCACAGGAAATCGAACCGGGGACCTTCTGAATGCGGGCCACAGAGTTGCCGCCTGAGCCATCCCCCTCGTGAAGCGATGCGTAATCTTGTAAACAGATTTAGAGAAACGTAATCTAATCTTGACAAGAAACGGAATTTAAATCTCCGAGTTCTTACACAGGAAAAACTCGATTTTAGAAAGACGTCCAAGGAAATCTCTGAGAAAGCGTGCACAAGAATCAGGAATTTTGCAAACCTCGGCTTGGAATGTTGCTGAAGTTTTAAAATTAAAAAATATAAACTATTGTACAGGAATTACAACCGCGCGATAAGGTAAGCTGAGTTAAGTTCTAATTAGATGTTGAATAATGTTAATCGCTCTATTCAGCCTTTTCTTAACGGACACTACAAGGATTTGCTAACATGACCATGAATAATTTATAAGTATTCATGCAAATTTTCTTAAAAAGTGCGAGAGACGTATGGCGACACAAGCACATCACTTCCGTCATCTATAAGTATCCGACTCCGCCAAGAAACAGCATTTTTCCCGGTAGCAAGAAAATTCCCGCCGGCCATATGTCCAAACGAAGGTTCTGCATATAATGTTACCAACTGCCAGAAAGCTATACCAAATCATGTTCATCGGGTGATAATCAATTTCTAAATAAAGGAACTTAAAAATAAAAACTAAACAAATAAATGAACAAATCTTATATTATTTTAGGTTAACAGAAATACCAGGTGAGTCAGCTGCCCCTATTTATTTTTAAATTCATGCAACTTGCTAAGCAAGATATGTGATTTACGCCTTTCTTGAATTCCTTCTAAAGCCTGATTTGCATACCATATTATACAGGAGGGATAGATAACTCAGCGCATAAGTGTTTCACGGGACAGAATGCTATTGTCATGTATGTCGATCCCAAAAACATCCCACCCTGACACTGGGAGCTTCACTGGCACTTTTAGCTGATTTTACAAACTTTTATTCTTTAGCGTACATTGATGCCTTTGAAAACGCCCTTGAAGGAACAACTTATCACATGCATATTTTGACAAAACTATTTGAAAACAAAATGGAAGATATAGCAGTGCAACCAATTGGATTTAAGCCGTCAGCTAACAAAGGTTCGTGTACAGCATTGTCCAAAAATGTTAAGAATTAGTAGACAATTTCTCTTCTGTCACAAACTATGCCATATTTCAGTCCATACAGTAATTGAAATGGCTGATTCAGTTTGTTTATTTCAGTTAAAGTTACCAAAATGATCTCCAAACGCTGTATGAAGTTGCAAAAACCATGTAAAGATTCGAGGTGGGGTTGAGTTTTGCTATTATTAATTCGTATGGGAACCCCAACTCGCAACGTAGCATTCGTCGAATGGTATTATCATAATTGCTCTACCACTGTGCCAGTTTAGTGCGGATTCAAATCCGTCGTGTTAACTTCAAAATTTTTATTGCCGTTTGTTTTATCTCTTTAAGCCTATAATTTGATATTATGATACATTACCAATTTTGATAACGTTATAAGTGTGTACAAAATAGAATAATCACCATTTCTTTCTAACGTAAAGAAGAAGAACCGCAAAGCCCAAATCATTTCTGGGCACTCATACGGGAAGAATGCAGGCAGATTACACCGGGCATGTTTCAAAATGCAAGGTCTTTCTGGCAACGTACATAAATGTGCATTGATGAAGGCTCGTCATTTTGAACATTTACCTTCGTTGATGAAATTCACACTCTTTAACAATTTATTATTCTGTTTATCATGAACTTAGCACATTTACGAATCCTTTGTCAGTAGAAGAATTGAAACATAAGGTTTAAACAGGAAACAAAAGCTGTTAGATTTAATATCGTCGATATGTGCCCAAAAGAATAAAAGCTAACTACATGACACGGTTTACAACACCAGGTAGATACAGATTATTACCGTAAACATAATATAGAATTATTTGATTGTAATTCTTGTGTCTTTGGCTAACAGGAGAACCAATAACAAAAATAAATAGATTGGTATACTAAAATACAGAAAGAACGCAAGGAGAAAGAAAAAAATAACCAAAACAATTTAATGTTTGTATTAAATTCAAATTTCCGAAGCTAAGCGTTGCTTTATCACATCCCGGCAGCTAATCCACTCGGCCAGAACTCAGTGCTATGTTTTCATACTCTTCGGGAACATACCTCTATCTCCTTGCAAGCATTATATCCATGAAAAGCCGTCTTTTTAAAGCCTTACGCGGATCCTTGGCTGATTCAGGCTTTTAATCCTTAATAGTGGTTGTGTATAGTATAGAATAGAAGGACAGAGCTACAATAGAGTCTGTTTGATAAAAGGCTCAATGTTTTCACATTAGTCTATAAACTGCGGGTTGCATAGATACGAATACATTGGGGCAGCTGACTCACCTGGTAGTTGGCGTTAAGAGCCGAATAAAAAAATGCAATTAAAAGCATTCTAACTTCGCTATATAATGACTCGATGTTGCAGTCAGATAAATACTACTATTATTCTAGTACATGGGTTCTTAAACTAATCGTACATTACGAAAACTTCTCGAGATAATTACGGCGAAAATGATTGCGTATTTCATTGTAATAAATATCAAGAGCCAAGTGAATATTATATTACTTGAGCAGAATGTAGAACGCGTTTATTTTCAATGAATGACAGACAGTTTGACTATTTTAAAGTTAAACTGTCTGCCATTCATTGAAAATAAACGTGTTCTGTATTCTGCTCAATTAATATAATATTCACTTGTGTTGTAAAATTACGTTTATGCTGCTTAGACTTATTTCCGGTAACTTCCGCTAACTTTTATGAGCCAGAGGACTAACATATAATAGGACAATTGTGTAAGATAAGGCATAATATTAGCTAAATACTGCGACAAATAAGCCGGTAGTAAGTATAAGAAGACAAATACACATGTCAGTTATGTATTATAATGTTCATGGTAATTCTTCTATTGATATTACGTATTTCATGATATGTTTTAAGTAGTTAATTCGGAAACAGTATTCATATACTTACCTGAGGAAGTGAATGCTTGGATGAAAAGCAAAAAGGAAGGCCCCCAAGTTTCGAATCAGGTTCGCATTTGGAAAAATGTAAGTATATATAGGGAAACGTTATACAAAGAATATTGTGTATTTTAATTAACTATACGTTTTTTCTATTTTAGGCTTTTTTGCCTCACATGATTTCTCAGTTATATAAAACTATTATGTAATATGAAGAGGATTTTGCACTCTGTTTAGAGAAAATTCAATATATACATATACGTTACTACTACATATTACTAATTACGTATAGTTTAATAAAAATATTTACATTCATACAGAAAAGTCAACTGTAAGACTCGTTGAATAATGGAAAGGTAGAATAAGCAGAAAATGCATGTCTTAACCAGGATTTGAACTACTGATTTTTCGATTGCTCTAATTAGCTGAGCTACCATAGCAACTAGCTGGCACGAAATTATACAGGGTGCATCTCTTAAAACCTGCACCGTAAATATTTCGGAAATGGAAAGTGGAAATGGAAAGTGCTATTGATGTGCAATTTTCACAGCATTGATTGGTAGTCAGGGGCTGGTAAATTTAGCATATAAACAGGTTTCAATAATACTGAGAATGTGTATTTATTGAGCAAACATACAAATTTTTAAATGGAACAATGCCTAGTTACAGCAACAGAATAAAAGTAGGGTAAATTATATTGCCAATGGTCTTTGTTGCAGAATTCTAGTGCAAGTGGTTTACGAGAAATCGTATTTGTAAAAGTTTCCGCCCCGGCAATTGTTTGTCCCATTCAACCTGCTTAGTTGCTAGGTACGATGTTGTTATGTTTGTTTGCATTGTGCTTTCTTTCATTAATTGCATTGGGACTTTCTGCTCAGTTAGTTTGAGACAGTTCAAGTAGTAAGTCGTGAGTGGAAGATGGGGTTTAGTAATGCAGGAAAAGCCGCATGGTGTATGGAGAGTCAGGAAGAATGCAGTTCATTCCTGTACGGTGTGTGCGGAAACGTATCCCAATAGATGTCAACCATCTCGGCAATTATTTATCAACTTCTTCAACCAACTACTTGAAGGTGGTACTGTAAAACCTAGAAAATGTAACAGAAACAAACAAGCAACTGGAGAAAGAGGCAGAAATTAATAATTTTGCTGCCATTGCAGTAGATCTGCAAATTAGTTCCCGCAAAATTGCATGTGAAAGTGGCATAAGTCAGGCATGTGTACTGCGTATTCTCCATCGACATAGGTTCCATCTTTATCACATCCCTCTCCATCAAGACCTGCATGGAAACGATTTTGAGAATCGTGTTAACTTTTGAACATGGGCATTAAGAGATGATACTCCAGATTCATCATGTATCTTGTTTAGTGATGAGGCAACATTTACTAATCATGGCCAGGTAAGCCGCAGAAACATGCACTATTGGCCTGTGGACTATCCCCGTTGGCTTCGTCAGGTGGAACGTCAGCGTCCATGGAGTTTAAACGTGTCGTGTGGGATAGTGAACCATTAGCTCATACACTCTTTGTTCATAGCAGGAACAAGAACTCGCACAAGTATCGCAGCCTCCTGACAGACCATTTACCAGAGATGCTAGAAGACGTTCCTTTGCATACTAGGAGGAACCTGTGGTAGCAACATGTTCACCGGATCTGACCCGTTTACACCTTTTTCTATGGAGAAAGCTGAAAGACACTGTCTACAAGAATATACCAAATACACCAGATTATATGAAACGATGCGTTACTGCTGCCTGCTCTGAAATTCCGCTGAAATGCTAGAACGTGTGCAGCAGTCTTTCCATAGCAGACTGGAAGCGTGTATTGAAGCTGCCGGTGGTCATTTTGAACACAACCTTTGAAGGGCTATGTTCTCTTTACTTGTAAGAATCCACAGACGTGTTGTAATTCTCTTTTATTTTCCTTTAGTTTGTGCTACCACGGTTGTACAAATGTCGGTGCGTAAAAGATTCAAAATAAGATTTCTCGTAAACCACTTGCACTAGAATCTTGCAACAAACGCCACTGACATTCTAATTTACCCTACCTTTATTCCGTTGATGTAACTAGACATGGTTCCATTTAAAACATTGTACGTTTGCTCAAAAACGACACTTTCACAGTATTAATAAAATCTGTTTTTGTATCCTAAATGTACGAGTCCCTGACTACCAATCAATGCTGTGAAAACTGCACATCAATAGAAATTTCCATTTTCGAAATATTTGCGGTGCAAGTTTTAGGTGACTCGCGTGGCTCAAATACTGGCTAAAGCATTGAACTTTTAGTGTAATTCTACCTTTGCAACATTGTTCTACACACGGTTTGTGCAAAAGTACAATTACTTACAATTCCATAAATATTCTCCCAAGTATACTTGTACATCCCAGCAATTTGGTTTCCTCCACTTCCAGTTCCCGTTGAAACTTCGCAGTATTTGAAGACACTACGATTTAGTATCACTGACACCCGGAGCATTTATCAAGCGGAATTTACTATCAGAAGGCTATAATTTTTTATCAACAGAACTAAAAAACTTTGATAAGATATACTTTCCAAATTAATTATTTATCTCCTTCTTTTTAACCGAATTTATAGTTTGAAGTTTAAATACTGCGGACGTTTCATCACAGCTTGCCTGTTTATTTAAGTTGAAGTATCCTACGCTGGAGTAGGAGAATCCCCTTGCCTACTCTGTAAAGTGCATCGTCAAGTACGAAAAGCAATTAGTTTGGGGAGCTGAATGTCCACTCCTACAAACAAGAATCCCGGCCAGTACAGATCAATGGGGCGCACTTCCCCGACCGCTCCATTGAATTCAGTGCGAATTGGAGAGCTGGAGAGAAGGGAAAAAATAAAACAAACCAGCGAGGTTTTCTCTATTCACTCACTGGTGATGAAGAGCAGTGATCCAAACAGATTTGACTTGGATCAGTTACGTGTGAATGAAATGAATTTGGTGTCAGCGGTGGAATTCCAGAGAGAGAAGGTGAATAGCTTTTTCTGCTTTATGGTCTATAATAATTGGCAATATCAAATTATGGAACTCTGCATTTCGTGGAATGCGATAATTATTAAGGAAGAGTGTTTTTGAAGGAAATAGAGAAGGTGTAAAGGTTTCTGTGTACATGCTTGTAAGTTTGACTATAAATAGGCCTGTCAATGTCATCAGCTGGACGCTTTATGTAAATACTAAATTAGAATATTGTCCTTGCAAGCTAATTAGAACGTACTCCACAGTTTCTTTTCGTAATTAATATTCCTCCATTGTTACTTTGAGAAATATTTTTATGGAAAACGTTGATAATCTTCACCTTAATAGCTTAGGGCTTTAAGTGATCCATTTCGTCCTACTAAGGAGAAAGTTAATCCCGCAACTGAAGCAATTGACACTCTAGATTGCTTTTCCCATTAGATGTTTGGTTTCTAAAGGGCTCTTCAGAAGATGTTCCTCGTACATGTATAACATAATTTTTTTCACCGTTGATTATTATCTGTCTCTCTCTCGAAGAAATAGAAATTTAAGTTATCCTTAATTTACTATTTCTGACTTGGTTGTTTTTATATCCCACTATTCCCCGAGGGATGTCATCTCTGCCGGTGTTTATTTCTTTAACTGTATCAAGACTCATAATTAACAAGGGTAATTGAGTATTCGGACAGCTATAGTTTCACACACCATGATTTTTGGGCATTGTTTTCTAATTGTCTTGCACTCTTAGTTCTGTAGATCCAGCCTAGATAATTAAAACAATTAGCTTGTTCCAAAATGTTATCCTCTATTATTGAATTTGCTCTAACATTTCTCCGTTAAAACGCAATATTCTTTGTTCATCGTGTGCTATTTAATTTAGATAGTATCCAGCTGTCTTTTACTGTAACAATGATTGTCTGTGTAGAGGCTTGTGGTTAGGATTATGTATCAGTTTAACTTCTTTTGTGTTACTTCTTAATAATGTTATTTATACAAATGCAAAAATCATATTGGTTAGAGAGCGTCTTCTTGATGTACTGCATTAATTGTAGCAATGAGGAAAAAACTTACCATCTTTCTTCAGTTATTTATTGTGTATATGCTAATTCTTACTTGATATGTTGGTTTTCCCATGTTTTCCATAGGTAGTTGCGTTGTACCGAATCAAAAGTCTACAAACAAAAAATATGTCAGTGAATTGTATTAAGTTGAACTGTAAATATATCATATATACAATGAATTCGTTACCACAATCCATTGTGAGTTTCATGGATTCGTAATTGTATGTGAAATACCTAATAGTGATAAAACTTTAGATTAAGGCGTAGTTCTTTATCACCATCGGTTTCTAGAGATATACAGTGATTTAGCTAGGAACCTGGTTACCTCTTGCTTTTATTCAAAGAATCCTAGACTAGGCAGAAATTGGTGATAGTCAGATTGTATAAGAACAATGCGTGTAATAAGCACTATATTAAAATAAAAAACAAATATTGCAGCAGAGGATACGCCTTTATGCGTTGAAGCAGACTCCACTTCCATTTGTTTGTTTGTTAAATTTCGAATTTGTCCCTACCGTAATACAATGTAAGGCATTAATATGCGGTGACCTCCGCGGTATAGGAGTATCATGTTCTAGTTCTCAAGGTCGCGAGTTTTAACCCGGCGGAGAGCGATGGATTTTTTCGTGGGTAAAAATCAGAATGGCTTCCTTAGGAAGGGAAGTAAAGCCGGTAGTCCCGTGTCGTAGATTTACGGCACGTAAAGGAACCTTATGTCTGATAAAGTGCAAAATTGCCGGTCTATCACGCCCAATATAGCATGGGACGCTAAGGACCGTAGCAGCTTAAAACGTCCTTAAATACAGGTCAGTTTATTTTGCATTGATGTATTAGTAGTTTAATATTTTCGTTTATATATCTACTTCAAAATTCTATGATCGCTATGCATTGTATGCATTGTTTCACGTTGTTCCGTGTGCAGTAATATAAAGAAATTAAATGATAATACTACTAAGTATTCATGGAGATAGAGAGTGGTGGAAGAGCGTTTATTCCATATCAGCTATCTTACTTGGGATTGCACAAATTTGTGCTCTGATTGCCGAAAGAACATATATATCTATAAGGGATAGTATAAATAAGATATAAGGGGTAGAAAATTATAAGATAAGATTTTAAACATGTTTAATGTATTTAGTGATTGAAGATAGGGATGGGTAATTTTTGGAACTGTCGCGGTAACTTCGTGTTATCTTATCTGCTGAGCGCCTGTTATTGTATTACTAGTTTGAATTTTGGGTTCTTTGTCCTCCGGCTAGCTATTATTACAAGTCGAGAAAATCTCTTAAACAGGGTGTGTAAACGGAAAGGAGTTGTTACTAAAAGATAACACTGATAAAAGAAATTGTTTTTACACTTTTATTGCCGTTACAATTAATTAATTTCACATAATTACTCTTGATAAACGTCCGACTGAAACTGTTATATTTTCGAATGTAACTATAATCACTTATTTGCCGCACATTATTAATTCGCGTATTTCACATTTATAATAGCTTTACGACGCGAGAGATTCTGAGAATTGCGCAACGTGTACATCGTGAATGATTCTGTTAAACTGCGCGACGTGTAACCCTTGACTGATTCTGTTGAACTGTGCGACGTGTGACCCGCGAATGATTCTGTTGGACAGAGCGTTACCCGTCTTTAGCACGGAATTTATACTCCCTCACCCCGATATGCCTAAAGATTATAATCGAGCTGCTATTGGTTAATAAAGCGCGCCAACATTGGAGTCTATTTTTATATCCAATCTAAATTACGAACACATATGCTCTAGGGAAGATATTCCCTCCATTTCTAAAGAAAAGCGCGCTAATCTGACCATTTGCTTGTCTCTTCTAATTAATAAACAACTCACCCCCTCGCTCATTGTTATCCGCTCCTATTGTCAGTTTAAGTGAGGCCGTGTAAACTTATTTCCTAACAATGCTTATAATTAACAAACAGCTCAAATCATTGTCATACAATAATGTTAAGTTACACTACAATCCTCTGGCATTCACAGTGTTGTGATATAAAATACTGCCTCAGAACTTATAAGGTTACCTATGATTTTGCCAGATTCTATAGTGTTGTTATCGTTTTTGAACAAGACGTATTAAACACTATAGATTTCAGAGTATATCAGTAGGTCATTCCACATTATATATGCTGTACTTTGCCGCCGTTGGCTAGAGCGTGGAGCTCTGGTTCCCGGCTAAGGAATGCGCCTGGGTTTGCTCCCATTCATGAGGATGCGGATTTTATGTCCCGAGTATAGTACCAGTGCTCATTCGGCATCGAGAGGAAAATAAGGAGCTGCGATAGGCAGCGATCCCAGGCATGGAGGCTAACATTCTAGCTGGAAGATGCTTGATGCTGATTGCATCACTTCCCCGTATCAGTTGGATGATCGCCCACCTCTACCGTGCATACGTTGGTGTGAGGCCGGCAGTCGTGAAGGCAGATCTAGGTTTCTCATGGACTGTACCGCCACGAGACTATTCTTATTCTTATTATTCTTCTTCTTCTTCTTCTTCTTCTTATTATTATTATTATTATTATGCCGCATTAAATCCATTCTTCACATTCATTTTTGTATAGTCTTCTCTATACAAGGTTGAGTATATTCAATTTAAGCTAAGGAATATTTTATCTTTTAATCGCTCAACGTAAGGGGTATAAAATATAGAAGGAATAGTTTCTGAGGATTGTAAGAATGCATTTAATTTTTGCTGAGTCTTCTGCATAAGTATACAACGATTTGCCTAAATACGGTAAAAACATTAATTTGTATGGAAGGGGTTGAAAATAGGAACCTAAAATAGGCATAGCGAAAGCTTTTGAAATTATTATGTGGGCTTATCATTTTTACCAAGTTTTAAAACTCAAATATACCAAGTTTCGATAAAATCATTACCAATAATGTTCCTTGATAACAATGTTCAGCGGACTCGAAATTTGGCGTTTTACGAACTTTATATATAAATCCTCCCGCCAATAGCTCCTTGAAAAGCTTTTAAGCCTCCCAGTTAACCCCCTTTGCCAAAACTTCCTGTAATAATCATGTTTAACATAACGGGATTTGAAAATGGGTGACATGAATGCGTAACTCAGCTTTATTTTTAGGAATTTTATATATCTTATGTCCATCTGGAAAAATAGGGATTTTCAATAGGGAAAGAATTATCAAAGTAAGTGAGTGTTCTTTGAGATTGCAGCACACGCACATACAAACATGCCACAATAAACATCCTTCAAAGATGTGGCCTAGTTATTTTCGGTTTCTAACATAGGGTGTCTTACAATAGAAAGAAATTGAATAAGTTGTTGAAATAATTAGTTACCTACGATATTGATCAACACTGCGTGTTGTCTAATTCAGAAGTAAGCGCAATGGGAAGGAAATCAACTCTTAACCAAGTTTGTAAAGATGTGCGTTCAGAGGAGTGTATAGGGCAACGATATTTTGATAAGCCTATTCTAGGAGTAAAGCTGCAGTTGACATAATATTCTATTTTGTGGTTTAACAAGGCATGAAAAGTTTGAATATATGGAAGCACAGAGTCTTTTCGTCCATGTATGAGTGTATACAGAAGCTGTATGAAGGATTTAGTAAAGGGAGAGGTGAAACTTCACTCAGAGAAAATAGAAAGCAACTCTCGCTGTCAGCGTCCCTACTAATACGAGGCTGCTATTTAAAGGGACTCCCAATCTCCCAATATGGGAATTGTTGCTAAACCCAGACATTAAAAATGCAATAACGAAGAGGCGGCTTCCATTATCCGCGAACATTGCACAAAATTAAGACAGGCTTTATTTTGATACTGTTTCTCCACATATAGTAGTTTCAACTCGATGCAAACCTTGAAAACCCTTCTGAAAGCATTATGATGGTCAGTAGATGACTTAAGTTTATTGGCAAGCATAAAAGATCCAGAAAGTCAAATTGGTTCTCAGTTAGATACACGGGTATCATACTAATAGAATATATTATTATTATTATTATTATTATTATTATTATTATTATTATTATTATAAGCAGTGTGTGAAACTATTTTGTCCCTGTCTTTACGTCCTAAGAAAGAACGAGGAAAAAGAAAAGAAAAAAAACCAACTCAGGTCGTTAGATGATGATTAATGAATTGTTCGTGAATCATTTGCGATGTGTAACCCCATTTCTTTTCTCCCCCAATCCACCGCTAACCCTTTATATACGCGAGTTGTGTCTGTAATTTTTTTTCTCTTTTTTGTGACAAATGCTGTTCGCCATTTTTCGTTTACCTAAGTAAGAGAAATTAATGATGCAGAGACAGAAAATGTTCCCATTTATCTTTCGCATAGCCTCTCTCCTTTCCTCCTTTTACGCGCCATTCTATTCCCCTTTCATGTGTTCTGCCTTATCAATTTTTCATGAATGTAAGAAAGACGCAAACATCCCCTCTTCCATCTGCAATGCCACTGTTCTTAGTGGTATTTAGTCTTCTTTTCTTTTCTGCAGCATTCTGCCTCAGGCGCCTGTAAGATATACTACTTGCCTAGCAATGTTTATACCGACTTAACCTGGATATCCATCTTGAAATATTAACCCTTCTTTTTGTTTGGAGGAATCGGCATGGCTTTAATTCAAAAGGTTTAATAGATCATTCTGTATACATAGAAGACGATAATGTCGCCAATAAGAGAGGAACAAAGGGCACATTGTGTCCGAATAATAAACTATGTAAACATGTCATTTAATGTCTTGTCATAAGAAAACATTCTCATTTGAATTGTGAGGGTTAGCGAAGGTAATAAAATGTAAACCTTCTAAGGTCTATTCCACATAACATGAAGTTCATCATCTTCTTCAAGGTTTAGCTAAATAGCCCGTCCCGGAAAGTCATAAGCAGTCCATCTTTTACGGGGTTGGCCAACATCTCTTGTTCCTCTCGGGTTTTATAAAAAATGCTCTCTTTGGTATTATATAGAAATCAATTCTCGTCAGAGGTTCTGTCCATTTCCTTTTGTATGTATAACGTTTATTTTTTCAATCTTATGGTATATATAGGGGTTATTACAAAAGAAATATACACCTTCAATGTGTTATACATCCATAACTATTAATGATATAATGAATCTCTTTGCACTGTCATGTAGATGAAGTCCGGAAGCTTAGTTTGTGAACTCACAAATGTTCAATGTGTGATCCCTGCGTCATACGACACACACCAAGACGATAATCAAGTTCATCCCAAACATAATGTAACATATCTCCATCAACACTTGACAAGGTTCTTCTGATGCGTTCCTTCATGTCATCTAAATCGCGTGGAAGTGGAGGAATGAAAACTCTGTTTTAGAGAAATCCCCAAAGGAAAAAGTCACACGGCATAAGATCGGGACTCCTCGGTGGCCAAGGTAGCAAAGAGTTATTGTCGTCTGCAGCACGGTCAATCCAACGCTGTGGTAGAATTTCATCCAAGTAAAGTCTAACATCTGTGTGCCAGTGACGCGGTGTTCCATCTTGTTGGAAGATAAAGGTTTCTCCCTACATTTCCACATACAGTTGCGGCATCAACCAAAGCTGTAACATATCGAGATATGCAGCTCCTGTTACTGCTTTTTCTGCAACAACAAAAAACATTAATTTTGGGACAGTCCCACACATGTTTCACCACAGCCCTTTGTTTTTCAGTTCCCCATATTTGAACAGTTCGTTTATTGAATTTTCTACTCGAGTGAAAAGTTCACTCATCACTGCAAACTATTCGTTCACTGAGGACATCGTCTTCTTCATTACGTCGCAATATTCCACGCAGAAATCCTGACGTTTGACTTTGTCAACTTCATGTAGCTGCTGCAAGAACTGCAACCTAAGGAGTTAGTATTACTCGCTTTCACAAAATTTTCCATACCATTGGTTGTGGCATTTGTAAATCCAAGCTTACCCTATTTGTCGATTTCTGTGGACTACTTGCGAAAACACCACAAACGCGTTCAATCCTCTTGTTATACCGTAGTCTTCCCGGGATCTTTCCTTTGCACACATAGCCTGTTGTCTGAAACTTTCTGTGCCAATCATAAATCGATTGTCTAATCGGTGGTGGTTTCAGGAAACGGGTTCTGAAATGTTGTTGGACAGCAGTTACAGAAATTGTTTTAGCAAGTTCTAGCACACAATATGCTTTTTCCACAGGATTTGCCATTTTTGCATCTTCAACAACAATGACTTACAGGATTTCCAACTACAAAACTACCAATGCAAACTTCCAGAGTATTCCAACATAGCACCGCAAAATTTATGTTGATATCATACTCATTTTTTGTTTAATAGAACTTCAAAGGTGTCTACTTCTTTTGTAATAACCCTGGGTGTGTATATATGAAGTAGAATAGCATCTTTACGTTATTTGCCCCACATTTTTGGGCCCCAATTTGAAGTAGTTGTTTTGCTTCACGTAAGGAAAGCCAATTTGAAGAAGGTATTTTGTTGTAACTTGTTTGAAACACGCTTTGGGCGTCAATTTGAAGTAGGTCGTATTGAAGGAGTTGTATTATATTTAACCTGTTGGGAAACCGAACTTGAAATTCGTTGCAACCACAATTATAGTACCCGCTTTCCAGTAGCCTTCGCCCTAAGTTTAAAAATATTAACCTTGTAATTTTGACTCCTTCTTTAAATATTATGTATTTATGTTTGCTTCGGCTGTGTCAGTATTTATTTTAGAGACATGCATGTTTTGGCAGAGTTGTGGTGCGACTTAAGAATGTAGGTTTAGATAGATTATAATTTTACTTCACTCCTTTTATTAATACTTGATACGATTTAAATAACACTTCACTGATATAGCGCTGTGAGATTCTTTTATTAATTACTTGTGCTTTTTAACACGTAAACTTATTTTTCGTCTCACACGAATACGTATTAAATCTCTGGAGGACGCATCTCGCATCCGGTTACAAACACTGTCTGCAGGCAATTAAACTGATTTCAACCGCCTAAAGTTGTAAATTTCTGTATTTCAAGTCTCTGATTCGCTATTCCTAATCCAATAGAATACTTTCTTTTAACTAAAGCTTTTTGTGGTTGTTGATTGGCTATTTTATAAACTGTCACTTTTATTACATTAATGCTTCCAAGAATCACAAGTAACATTATTAAACTCACAAACTCATTATGGCCTCAAGCTTGCCTCATTGTTACCTCATTGTTAGCAACTTTTAACCTATTAGTCTCACAGCTCCTACATTATAAATTACGTAATATATTCACATAACATTATTACACATGGATACAATAATATAAACATATACAATGAATGTAATATACACTTTTTATATATTATTAAATACACATATTACTTTTATGCGGGCTGTTATGGAATTTATATATTATATAATTAAACGAAATCATCTAAGTGTTAAAAATACTGCCTTAATACATGTATAAAGAAACATGAGAATCTGTAGTTAATTTATTTAAGACAAATAATTGGCACGACAAGGACTGTGTGACAAAAATGCAGTTTGCTATTTTGTGCAGGAGCCGAGCTTTATCGTGGATGTATTGCGACAGTTAAGGAAATTCATTACTGAAAATTGCAGTTTCCTAAGGTTTTTATTAAATTTGGCTCAAAATGTAATCTTAGGTTTGCCTTACGTAGACATTGAATGATTTTAAGTTTAGTTTCCGTATGTTTTTCAAGAGAGTTTAAAAATGAATGCTTTGTACCATGGTAAAGAGTTCCATGCTATGAGAGAATATTTAAGATAGCGTGTATCCTCAGTTTTTTAAAACTATTATCATTGAAAGTACTTTTATTGTATTATTTTTGGTCAGTTTACAATAATACATGATCTTGTGCATAAAAAGTTAATAACATTTGTAACATTACCTTGTATAAGTTACAGATTTCAATAAATTTAGTTGAATACGTTTTTGTTGTACCGAGCGGGATGGCTTAGACGCTAACGTCTGTGGACCGTATTTGGGATGTTCCCCGGGCCGACTAATCTGCCCGAAGGTTTTTTCGGGGTTTACTTCTGTCGCTAGTGAATGCTGGTTGATAACTTGATCCGCGAATTTTTATATCATCCGTTTTATCACTACATTTAATTTCCTTCTTCTTCACCTCCATTCCAGGCATTGAACTGATCACTCATCCTGGATATATGATATGATACAGAGCTTGATTGTTCCTCGACAGGCTACTGACCCAAGACATTGGCTTGTAAGGCCAGGGTGTAATCCTACAAAGAAGAGAGTAATCAATTAAGAAGAAGTCGTTTGTGTTACACAGATAAACTTGTGTTCGTGTCGCTATTGATAGTATTGGGTAGATCTATATTCCAGTTTGTTGTCTCCATTTGGGGTGCAAATAACAGTCCATTGAATATATTTTACAGTAAGTGAAATTTTGCAGATGTACAGAGCAAGGATGATCGTGGTTAAGGAAATAGGAGTAAAAAGGAAGAATCAGACTGAAAAATGTAATGCCATAGCCGGGATATAAACCAGGGATCTTCCGGTTTTATTTCATCCAAAATCCAAACATTAGTTCTTAAACTTTGGCGAAAGAAGTTGTTCAAAAATCTTAAGATATATTTTATCGTTATCATCATCATCATCATCATCATTCTGCATGGTGATCATTGCACAGTAGATCAAGCAGTTTTATCTATTTTGTTTAAGTAAAAATGGTTCATTCTTTACCCACATAGAAGTACGTTGCTAAGCATATCAATAGGCTTCTTTGGTATACTATTATTAAGATGTCGAGCACAAAGTAGTATTACAATAAGTGTCGTATGATGGTAAAAAGTCAATCTGATGCTAATTCGACGATTTTTTTCATCTACAGTGGCAAGAGCTGTTCCATCATTGCATTAGAGACCCACTAAACGTTTGAGTGAAGCGGTCAGATACATGCTAATAATTAAAACTAGTAAGGTATTTGTTTCCTTTTATCTCTTGCTGACAATCCTGAACTACCCGATCAAACTCACATTCAGGGGGGGGGGAGATCTGATAAGGATTCAGTGGTGTCTGTTGTGTACTTTCATAGCTTCTAACTTGTTTTCCGAAACGCGGAGCCTAATTTTGCAAGACAGCATGTGTGTGTACATATGAATAATTCAGGGGCAGAAGATGCTAGGGCGTCAGCAGAGGTAAAAGGCTCCGAAATGAGATTGACGGGAGTGGCTGGCACGAGGAAGGCGACTTGGAATGTATAACAAATAAAAAGCGACGTTTTGCACTCGCGATGTCGGGTCACCGATTTTTCACCCCGATACCCTCGCTTTTGTTTTGCTCTACTTTCCGCCCTCCTGCACACTTGGCGGGTCGGTTCCTGGTTGAACGCTTCCTGTCTCCAGCAATTCGGATGTGCCGCAAGTCGGCTGATGTGGCCATTATTAACACATGAACTTTTAGGCTTTCGTATCTGTGATCTCCTCTCCCAGGATACAATCGATTTTCACTGTAAATTTTATCCAGAAAGCCTTTCAGATCTCGCATTTCAGTTTGCTCAAAGTACCTGTTGCTTATCATTAAGTATCAGTTGTCAAATTTGGAAATGTCTTAAATATCGTCTCTTGCTGCACTCTTTTGTGATTGCTTTCACAGCTTTCACTTTTCGGAGTGAAAATCATGAATACTAACTTGTTTTACACAATTGTAGTTAACTTGTTAAAACAGAAAGCTTGTTAGTATCACCTTTATTACCTACATTTGAGTTTGCCTGCTTGGAATAACTCACAAAGCACTAAAAGTTCAGATTTGACATTTTGTGTACACGAATTTTAAGACACTGCAGGATTGCCATTAAAATTTGGTTGAAATTTCTGCAAATTTAAGAATGGCTTAGGTGGAGAACATCCTAAGATATATATTTTTAGATGCAAATCACTGCTCATACATTATTAAAACTGCAAACTGATAATGCATCAATCATTTGCAGAAATACTATTACAGATTTCAAATTTGGTTTATATGTGAGTAAAACTAAGAATAATTTATCCTAAATAACCTTGTTTGTAGAAATGCTAGCGTTTTACCCAAGAATTTGTCATCGAAAATTTATTGGAACTATGCAAGGTCCCACCAATTTATAAAATAATTCATGTCTAATGGGTTATAAACCGTCTGTGTGTAATATCGCTGCTAACCACACGAAAAAGTTTTAACACAAATTGTGTAATTCAATTGTGTAATACAGTAAGCTTTTGGGTATCTTTTATGGCTTTATAGTTATGAAACATAACACAAAACTGAATCAAATAAAGGGACTTGAAAGAGTATTGGCTCAGGCGGTAACATCTATAGACTGCATTCGGGGGGTCTGACCTCTTTTTTGCGGTTTTCCTGGTCGCTAGGCAAAGCTAAGTTGGATAATTTGATCCTCGTATTTTCCTATCATCCCTTTCATCACTATATTTAATTTCCTTCTTCTTCATCGCTATACTAGGCACTGGGCTGGATATGCTAAGATCTAGGACTTTCTTGCTCCTCGACAGGCTACTGACCCAAGTAACTGGCTTAAGTCCTTGAGGTGTAAGTCCTACAGCGAGTAGGGTAATCCGTAAAAAGAAGAAGGAAGAGTATTTCCAGAAAATTTAAAATCTTTTAATTAAAATCGTTAGTAGCTTTCGAAAAAGTAAAACATAACGAAAACTTTTCCATGAATGGTAGCTTCAGGTGGCAGGAATTACTTAAAGCTATCCTTGTTGCTCCAAAGTTGCTCATTATACCAAGTATGGTATTTATCAGATTTTTCGTTTTTGGAATGTACTGTTCACACACGCACACACGCATTCCTCTAAAAATACTCTTTTTAGGTTTCAGTGGATAACAAGAATTATACTTCTGGTGAAATTTAGACAGTGAACCTTTGGATAGAATACAATTCTACCTACAGGTAAATGAAGTAAAAAAATATTAGATTTTTATTTTTTGTTATTTAGCTACTTTACAGGAATATATACACGTACCTTGTGTAGATAAAAAGTAAGCCCATCCCTTGACACCATTAGGAGGAAACAAAGTTCAGAAAGACCTTCAGTTATGCTAGTTTTCTGATGTCAAATTAATATTACATGTTTATATTGCCAGCAAGAAATATTACACCAGTTTAATTCAAAGATGCGTGTTTCATTTCAACTGCATCATTTACTGCGTTATTTAAACTATCCTTTTCTCTTTGAAAATAATGTTTGAGAGTTTCTGATTTGAATTACTTTATTTTGTCTATCTAATTGGCTGCAATTTGAAGAAAACATTGTGAATTTCCGAAGATCATCCTTTTAAGTAAAAGGATTTAATGCCGGGATCTTAAAAACCACACTTGAAACCAATTCGTTTTAACTGAAATTTAACCTAAATGACTGCATTTATTTTTGTAATCCAAGATGTTCCCTTAGACATTAATAAATTAATAAGTAAGCTTTAAACATTTCTGCTATATCCATACTCACAGCGCCGCAAAATGGCGCTTTGACGGCAAACACATGCAAAGAAAGCGCGTGCTTATGCTTGAATACGGTTTTGATTAATGTGCGAGTTAAATTGCGCTGTTTTAATCGTCCATCATGATAAACCCTTGTTGATGTAAATTAGAGCATATTTTAGTTCCTTTCCCCGCTCAAAAGACACACAAGTATTGCGTGTCCTTAGCTGTTCTAAAGAAAGTAAGTGCAAAACGTTTTCGGTGGAAAAGAGCTAGTCAAATGAGGCTTATATTATGTAACCTTCACTAGTTGTGTATTTATACATTTGGGAAACTCATAGGAATTTGCTGCTGGTAATATTGTCTTACGGTGGAAGTTTTCTGCATAATCTAATAATTTTGATACAGATTGCAAAGTTTCCATGGTTATTATAAAGGGCTAATTTTCTCTTGGGCTCCTAAATGTGAAGTGGCGTATGTTTGACGAATATTCATTTAAGCAAACTCGGATATTGAAGTGTATGCACTTCTCGACAGATTATAGTTTATTTTTAGAGCTAATACACAAACTATTCAAACAAAAGTTTATTGATTTCTCTTCCACGTATTTATGGTACGAACCAGAACCAAAATCCTAACTTAGAGATTATATCGAAATGTGTGTTTTGAGGTTGTCTAAAATCCAAGAAAAGGATTTTTATAAACCTTTTGGTGTGTGTGCACGCGTAAAACCAAAATACACTTCAGTCAACCAAGGGAAGATTTTAAAGAAAATTAAGATACTCCAAATTACACTATTATTCTCTTAGCAATAATTCTAAATGTATAGAATGCAATCTGGTACGTTTAATATACTAAGATGTTAAATAAAATGAATATATATTTAATTTTTATCTTAATAGCCTGTAAATTTCTCCTAAATTTTACTGAATTTTATGTAGCTGTATACAACTGAGAAGCATAGGAAATATGCAAAAAGAAAAATGCACAGCACGTTAAAATATGAATTTTATTTCAAATCCTTTTTCATAGTGTTAGCCATTTATGAGATATTTGTTATATTCCCTTTTGAGTTCTAATTATGTTAAACATACTCATTCTGTTGCACAGCAGTGTCGTTATTTTGTTTTAATCTGAATTCATACCAAGAATACCTAACATCATGGCAGGTCTTTACAAAGCGGTTCATTATTGCATCAACCTTATGTATGCTATAGCAAAATGAATGTTGAACTGATTTATGCTAACATATATAATGATTAATCCTAAGCAAATACAAAACAAACTTTTATATGAATAATTGTAAAGTAGATAGGAAAATGCATTAAGGCACCTAGAGAAAGACATACGAGTGTAAAACACCGGCTAAGGCACTGAATTTTTCAGTCTATTTTACCCTTCGATTCTTAAATATTTGTTTCAAAAATTCGTTTTGGTTCTAATAAATATATTAAAGCAGATAACATAGTATGTGGCTCTAGTGGTTTGGTAGTTGGACAATTACTTTATGTGCTTTGTTTTAGATTATACATTTTAGTAACACTTTTGAAAAGAAAATTTAAATCCATTCTATTTTATACTTTTTATATTTCCAGGAACTTGTATTCAAGCCGATTCTACTCTAGAACTGTTAAATCAGGCAAATTTATTTCCATCTAAAATAACTGTTAAACCAGGCAAATTTATATCCATTTAAAATAACTATCACAAAATAAGGTGATTAAAAATACATGAAGAGAATATTTATATACTTTGGGATTATATTATTATGTTTTTGGTGCCATTTTGACAGTTAAATATCAACCGAGTTTTCGGGACTTTTCATTTTGTGTACTTCAATGAACAAGGAGTTTGCTATCAGAAATAATGTACCGGATCACTTAGTTTTTACAAATTGTTTACTTCTTTGCTTACTTTTTTCAATTTAAGGCTCAAAATAATCCCCTTGGATTCTGATGACTGAATGACCGCGTGGATCTTCTCATCTTGCGGATTGGTAACTAGGCAATCCTGCATTTTTCCGAAGATTTGAAATGCAGGTGCTAACAGCGCATTCACCACCCCACTGATTAGGGCTATGATGTGCTCATTATTACGTTTCTAGTAGCGCAATGCTGGAAAGTTATACGTGAAGTTCAAATCACGCCTGTGATTCAATGAGTTTTTATTCACTTTTGTTCATGTTTCGAGAACGTTCTAGCAAATCATGATTTCTTTCCGAATGCATAAGAAAGTGGATTTGCATATTCTAACAAGTAACAATTTGTGGCTTAGTGAAATTCACATCATTAAACTAAGTGAAATGACACTTTGATGCTAAACTATCACGTCTCGTTAAATTTACTAAGCATAAAAAGTATCTTCAAGTAGCAGTATTTCAACCTGGACTTTCACCACGGAAGGCCAACGCGCATCCTGTTGCACTACGACTGTTGCGCTAAACGAGACAATAATAATAACTATAGAAAACATGAAATTTTTTAGTATTTAAATCTTCAAATATAAACGCTTATTTAATATTGTTACTGAATACTTCGAAATTTTGATACAAGTATTCTCAAGCAGTTTTGGATACTCGCTGGTAAATTCATAGCTGCAGCGACGAATCCCGAAAAGAAGCCCTTTCACCTCCCATGCATTTGCAGGTATATTTTACCCATCTCTCACTGAGGTGAGATGAATTCGGTAAATTGTCTCCTGGTTTTTCACCGCTTTTGCCTGCTGAATGTTATTTTCCATACAAACTGTAGGATTCAATACCAATCCTATTCCTGCTTCTCTGTCAATGGCTACCGTGTCCGCTCTACGGTTACTTCCAACCTGAAATATACGATGGACCTCTTCATAAACCTTTCACTTGGCCTTAGGAGGGCTGTGGATTGATGAGCGAACCCGATGATGCCGAGTGTTTCTTAGGAACTCTCACTTTGCGCATTATTCCAAAGCACGGCTGAGGGTTTCAACTTCTGTACATCCATGATGTCGAAAGCATTGTTCTCTGCCTTCTACCTGGTACTGACTGATCTTACTGCTGAAGTGTTGCAGGAAATCTGAATTGCATTTGTCCATTCCAAGCAAGATAACGTTTTTCTGTTACTCATCCAGGAATTAGGTTTATCTTTGTAGATTTCCACCCTCTTCCCTTATTAGGTAGTTTTCACCTAGCCCCATACGATCTAAGTGCATCTCTCTACGGAGCCAGCGTTCTGATTTCATAGTATCTTCATTGCAGGGACTACTTAGGTGTGAAAGTGCATCTTGTTCTAATCAATACTTTTAATAAGTCTTTATTAAGACTTAACAGATTTATTTTAATAATTAATTTTAGTAATATGTAGACAAATAAGTTACTAAGCAATTGCGTTAGACCTTAAGAATGACTCTCTAATAACGCTATGTAAAAATACCCAGCTGCATGTAGATACTACGGATATTACTGTCGGGTTTTTTCTTCTTTCATTTTTTTCGATAAATTTTTGCCACGCATTTTATAATTAAAACTAATTGTATTAAATTTGAATAATTTTTATACTGCAAACATACTCAAACGGGGTGCCATTCAACCACATATCCTTTCATTGACTCGTGTGCACACAGCCAAAAGGCGAGCAAACAAGATTCCAATTTTGGTCCTCTAATGTCCAATCCAAATATAAGAGAGTTGGTAATCTTGTGTATCACCGAGCGGTATGGCTCAGGCGGCAACTTCTGTGGCTCCCATCCAGGAGGTTCAACGTTCGATCCCCGGTGACGGCCCACTGTGACCCATGGATTTTTTCAGGGGTTTTCCAGGGTCGTCAAGAGAATCCCGGAGTGCTTTTTTTACAGCTCCCGAATTTCCTATCCCTCAATTTTGTTCCATTTACCCTTCGTCCCGTATCCCGTTAGCCTCTTTCAGGGTCGAAGTGTCAGCGATGGCGTTTCGGTGCAGCTGGCAGGGGAAAAGGATGCTCTTTGTGAACTCTCTCCATCCCTCGGCTTTCGGTTGGCTGCCGGGGTATCCGAGTCCCCTTAAGGAGCGTTGGATTTGATTCCCTCTGTGTGGCAGGATCCCCGGTGTCTCCGCTCCATCCTTCCTCAAGGGGACGCCCACTCGTGGGGCGTAGGTACAATATCCCCTCTGGATTGGTGACATGTACTCTTCATAATGGAAGATAAGAACCTGTATACCTATATGTATTTTAAATTTTGCATGCATAACTACCCGTGTGGGAATTTACGGCTGCGTGTTATGATAAAATGTTTTGTAAATCTGAAATTTCCCAATACTTATTTCCTCTAAATGCAGCATTGCTTTAATATCTTAGTTGGAACTTCTGACATATCTAAGCGCATTCTCAGTTCATAGCAGTAAATGCAAAGTGTAAAGCGTAATAATTATGTACGTCCATAAAAAAGCACATGAATGACAATACGATTAACCATTAAGGATTAATTAAGAAAGAAATTTAAAATAAAATGTGGTATCTGATCCCAGTCAAACGTGAAATTCGACTATTCTAACCAATGTATGATGGAAGTCATTGCACTGTGGTTGTGTTTCACCTCTAATACAATAACGATAAAATAAACTACGCGTAGTTTATATATTTCCTCCTCTGTAGGAGTTGTCCGTTACATATATCTTTGATCACAATGTATTTTACTTTTAGCTACCAAACGTTCCAGGCGTCTCGGAAATATTCGGTTGTTTGTCTTCGGAAGCACCTGATTATGGATAAATTAGGACCTATAAATTTTATCTTTAATACCTTAAATACCAGTAGTTCACACCTTTGTTTAAATTTTTAAACAGTCTAAAACACAAATGCTTTCAAAATAAGCCATTAACTTGATATATGCTTCATTAGAACGCCGTAATTGGGTATTAAAACTCCCTATTTAAAATACACAGGGCCAGATTAAGCGTTTTAAATATACAATAAAAGCAATGCGCAAGGAGCAAAGAGGAAAGTAGTTAGTGTCTCAGATGACAGAAATGCAGTGTATACACTCCCACACACATGTGCGGGCACGCAGAAGAGCTCCGCGATGGGACTGCAGTCACACAGTAGTAAACAAACATTTCACGCGAGGAGATAAACTCATCTCGAGTCCGCTCCGCTACGTTGGCCACATCGAACAAAGGCGCGTAGTAGTGCGTATTTCTGCGCGCAGTAGTAAACAGCCACTTACTCTAGAGTAGTATTCTTTTGATCTACGAACTGCACGTTCATACATGATGTATGAAGACATACATACAAGACATCCTAAAGCTCATCTAACTTCCTCCTTAAAACACGTAAGCTTTAGACACACGTGCATCAAGTAACAATCTGAACTACGCGAAGATAGCGCGTGTTATCTCGTCCTGTTTTGAAAATATAATGGGTTTTAAAGTTTTCATGTGAACTGCTAACACACCGCTCTTTTCTATTGAACGTGCTGGGGCAAATAATTGCTTGATATTGATGTAAGACGGGAACTGGCAATGATAAAACCTGAAGCCAATACCAGGCATATTTTACTTTTCAGGACAAACCATATCATTGATAGATAACAGTTTTTACCAACAGCAGTTGAAATTAATTGTGTCACTTTGCTCGTGCAAAACGTGGATATCTTTCGCGTTATCATATTATAACCCGTAGCATAAAATACAAACTAAGGGGAGGATAAAAGCAAATTATAATGGAAATCTTGTAAGAAATTCCTGAGGCCTTGTGGCAATCCTCATTGTAGACTTGTATGCTATGTTTTTCGATAAGCCTGTTAATGATTTCAGAAACACATCGCTAATACACGCCTTTATTACCATATTTAATATATGTAATATGTCCTATTCTTTCTTACGGACATGGTCTATAAAACACTAATTTTAATTCCTAAATGAAGACTGAAAAGAATTTACATCGCTTATGTATAGAATACGAACACATTGAGGTTATGAAAAACATATTTGCGAAGAAGACTTTTGAATTTTCGTTGAGAATACCATAGAATTAAAATGTTTGTTCGTTTCAACAGAATATGCCTGTAGAATAGGACAAATGCTGCGGATATTTTAATCCAAGCAATATATGTATATATGGTCACAATTTAGCAACTAAGGCGCGGCAAAACAAAAGAGAATCGAATCTGTAAGACTGCATACGATACCAATGCCAGAATGCTTTAGCAACCATCATGAAAGAAAATGTTCATGTGTTTCCTTTGTGTGTTATAAGAAAGTTTGTCAACAGAACATGTTAAATAGTTGTGAAAAGAGAGAAAACTGTCCAAGTAACGCTAGAAATGATTCAATGGATATTTTATAATCAATAACTGAAAACATTATGGTGACGGATGTGACTTTTCCAAAGAGTTTAACTTGGGGACCTGGAAGTACGGAATTTTCAAATTCATTATATTCACCTGTATTTCATTATATATTTTAAGGCTTGCTACATTATGTGAAAAGTATGTAACTTTTATGTTATTAAATAAATATGGAACCAAAAGAAAAGTTTTAAAGTTTCACCTAAATTGATTATTTCGACCATTCCGGACATTATTGTTTCAAGGGTGCTTTTATTTGTCGCGGTAATCTGTCGTGTTATCTTTTTTTTCTACTTGGCGCCTGTTATTGTTTCACTCTTTTGAATTTTCGGTTCTTTGTCCTCCGGCTAGCTATTATTACTCAGTCGAGCAAATATCTCTGAACAGGGCGTGTAAACGGAAAGGAGTTGTTATTAAAAGATAACACTGATAAAAGAATTCGTTTTCACAATTTTATTGCCGTCACACTTAATTAATAGTTCACATCTGTAATCTTTATACATGCCTGACTGAAACTGTTATATTTCCCAATATAATTACTGTTGTACGCTTACTTCACATTTTATAACTAACTTTACGACGCGAGAGATTCTGTAGAATTGCGTAATGTGTACCTCATGAATGCTTCCTTAGAACTGCCTAACGTGTAACTCGCGAGAGGGATTTCTTAGAACTGCGCGACGTTACCTCGTGAATGATTCTGTAGAACTGCGCGATACTTGCTTTTGGCTCAAGAATTTATACTCCGTCACCCCGATATGCCCAAACATTATAATAGAGCTGCTATTGGTTACTAAATCGCGCCAAAATTAGCGTCTATTTTGTCATCCAATCACAATTACAAACACATATGCTCTAGGAAAGATATTCCCTCCATTTCTAAAGAAAAGCACGCTACCCTGACGTCATTTGCTTGTCTTTTCTAAGTGATAAACAACTCACCCCTTCCCTTCATTGTTACCCATTCCTATTGTCAGTTTCAGTGAGGCCGTGTAAACTTATTTCCTAACAATGCTTATAGCTAACAAACATACAAAATCATTGTCATACAATAATGTTAATTTACACTACAATTACTCTGGCATTCACAGTGTTGTGATATAAAATACTGCCTCAACCTGTATTTCATTATATATTTTAAAGCTTGCTACATTATGTGAAAACTATGTAAGTTTCATGTTATTAAATAAATATGGAAGCAAAGGAAAAGGTTTAAAGTTTCACCTAAATTGATATTTCGACCATTCCGGACATTATTTTTTCAAGGGTGCTTTTAGACTGTTCAGCACTTCCAAAACTTGGAAGACGACGGTGTAGGCTTAAGTAAGTCAGACGTTCCGCCGATGTTTCACATAATGTTGTTCAGATATTAGGAGATTGTTCATCCGTTACCAGGAATAGCCGCTGCTGTATAACATTGCAATTATAAGAGTTATGGATTCACCATCAAAATCTTCTAGATCATTATACAATAATTTAATAAACAACCTCCGGATCTAAATAAAACTAATTAAACCGTTATTCCAGTATAAAGGGGTAGTCTTTCATTTTCGGGTAAGTCAGCTAATTAAACAGCGTTATCCAACGATTATAAATAAGGTTTGAAATATTATATTTCTCTGCTGCATTAATTCAACCGAAAAAATTGAAATCGGCAGCAAAGCGTGCGACACCTTACTCCAGGAGCAAGCTTCGAAGAAAGCGATTGGCAATGAAGATATTTTAAAAATGGCATTAAGTTAACTACATACATAAAAAAGTCATACATTCATGTAGTTGGTACAAATTTAAAATGTGTGTATTTTAAATGTATTAACTCGAACGAAAATTATACATACCACCCGTTTTTAAGATTACATCAAACGGTTTAAGATAGTTGTTGCTTCATTTTTATTCTATAACTATTTTAGACAATTTCCGGTTATCTTAGAGATTTGTTACTATCATTTGCCTTTCATTTGCACACAGCTAGCCTATTTTCTCCAACTTCAGTCTGCCACAGTTCACGCATGTTTGCTTTATCGGCTTTTTTGCTCCGTTCTACCTTGCTGGGATGAAAAAATATTTCTGAGATGAGGGAAAGCCACACGGTGGATTCCGCTGCACCCAAGGGATGAGCGAGTGTCGATGAGAAATTGTTCCATATAGGGGGAGGTGGAATCTGAAGCACGGAGCTAGTGTGGCATTTTTCACGCCTCCTAAAGTCCACACTTGCCAGAAGCAAGCTTTCCAACAGTGCAACACATGTAATATGTCCGGAGAGCAGCCAGAGTAAACAGACGTCTCTCTGTGATTGGCTCTTCTGCTCGACGGGAAGGAATGATTCCTGGGATAATCTGTTCTGTTTGCGTTCACTGAGAACTATTCTGATGCACAGTATTGCAGCATACATGTAATCTAGAATGCCTATATTGATAATATTCAAGGGTTCCAAACTTGCGATACGCGTACCACTCACTGCTGGAGGGTTCCAAAACACAGTACAGAATGACTCAGAAAATTTCTCATTTTTTCACAAGAAGAACATTCAACTAAACGTTGGCACCATGACTTCTTAAATTAACTGAAATGCGCACAACCAAACTTGGGAGTACTGCTGAGTAGCACCCCATATACACATTCCATGTGATTTTGTATAATCATGTTTGCCAAAACTATGTAGTACCATTAGTACAATAAAGTTTTCAAATAAAAAATTCAGAGTTGAGGAATGAAGGCATAGGCCCAAAATATACGTAAAGGTTCCATTTAAGGTATTTCATTTCAATCACCAAATAAACTACCCTTACCCTTCATTTTATTATATAAAATACAATTAAACTTAAATTTGAGCGAAGACTAAAAGCCGTATCCCGGAAAAATTAAATTCCCCAAATTCATGACACACTATTCCTGAAACTACTTTATATACCTATCAGGTTAATGAAAATGTATCAACAAATATTCAAGTATAGCGAAATCAAAAGGGAAAAGCGATGCGACCACGATATGCAATTAATTCACCATAATACAGCTTCTAAATTATAACCGTGTTTTTGATATTATATTTATTTCTTAAATTGACATTCTATTAAGTACTATAGAAGTTTGCAGCGAGGTCATATCCAAACTTGTCAGTGACCTTTATTAAATGTAGTTGGTGAAGTTTCTGTATGCCAAAACCGATTAGTAATCCATATGCAAGTACGTTTCGCTGCATTTCCTCTGTATGTTGTAAGACACTTCATTACCAATGTATACTAAATATATAAGTTGAGATAATTGCGTTGAGCGTATATATAATATACCAGATGAATCATCTGCCCCTAGTTATTCGTATCTATACAACCCACAGTTTATTGTCTAATGTGAAAACATTAACCCTTTTAGCAAACAAGCTATTATTGTAGCTCTGCCCCACTATTCGGTACTATACGAAACCAGCATTAATGATTGAAGGGCTAAATGAGAACCAAAGAGCTGCGAAAGGATTTACAAAGAAGGCTTTTCAAAGTGATAATGCTTGCAAGGAGGTAGAGGAATGTTTTTCCGAAGAGCGGGACAAAATATGTGGGTTCTTGCCGGATGGATTAGCTGCCAGAATGTGGTAAATCAAAGGTTATCTTCGGAGGTTCGAAACTAATACTTACATCAAATTGTTTTGGTCAGATAATGGTGTATCATGTTTACCCTAACAATCTGTACCGCATTTGATGTTGTAAACCGTGTTACGTAGTTAGCTTTCATTCTTTTGGGCGCATGTCGACGCTATTAAGTTTAACAGTTTTCGTTTCATGTTTAAATCTTACGTTTCACTTCTTCTACTGACAAAGATGTTCTAAGTGTGCTAAGTTCACGGGTAAACAGAATAAGAAATTGTTAAAGAGCGTGGATTTCATCACCGAAGTAAATGTTCAAACATACGACACCCTACATCAGTGATTTGGTTACGTTGCCGGAGAAACCTTCTTGCATGCTTTAACATGAGCGGTGTAATCTGCCTGAATTCTTCAGGTATGAATGCCCGTAGATTTGGGCTTTGCGGTTCTTGAGCGTAGATCCGATCCTTTAAATGACCCCCACAGAAAGAAATCCAGTGGAGTGAGATCAAGTGATCTGGGGGGGATGCAATTCGGCCCCCTCAGTCAATACATTTTTGCGGATATGTTCTATGTTAGTGATTCCTTACAATAGTGATCAGTGTGGTGGAGCTCCATCATGCTGGATCCACATTCCCGTTCTTTTCACTAGTGGCACATCTTCTAGTAGCAATGGCAATTCTTCTTGTAGAAATACAAGCTACCGTGGTCCTGTGAGGTTGTCTTCAAAAAAGTGCGGTCCAGTTAGCTTGTTGCTTAATATTTCGCACCACACATTGATGTTCCACTCTGGAATGCAGCTTCTCTAATTCAGTGAGGGTTGCCTATACTCCAGTAGTGCATATTATGGTGGTTAACTTTTTCGTTATTGTGGAATGTGCCTTCATTACTGAGGAGAACATTTCCTAAAAACTCTGCATCCATATGCGCTCGCTGCTGTAGCCACTGTGCAAGTATCACTCGCGCTTGAAAGTCGCGTCTGAGGTTACTGGAGCATCACGAGCAGGAGGTGCTAATCCAAATTATCCTGTTTAATGAAGGCATCTTTCAACCCTTCGAAAAGTGTCTGTAGTAGGTGGAAACCGTCCCTGATACAGGCGCTTTGCTGATAGTGCATTGCACCTTGTTTCTCCTTGGATTAATAACATGTCAACATACATTATGTCGTTTGTATACATTATGCCGTGTCTCGTAGAAAGGTTTCAAATACGGAGTACATAATGGAGAGCTTATTCACGTCAAGCATTGACTAAGGTGCAAATAGCTAAAGCAACTTTTCATGTGTGAAGCGTTTTAAACTTGGTTGAATGGGTTAAGCATAATACTGACCACAATAAAATACCCACTACAAAGTATAAACTATCCACCTGCCAATGAAAAACATGGCGATTATTCTATACACGTATAATATACACACTTATGTTATCAGAAATGTTATTTGTATCATAATATCAAATTATAGGCCCAAATATATAAAACAAAAGGTAATAAAATGTTTGAACTTAACAAGAAGGATTTGAACACAAACTGAAGTGGTACAGCGGTAAAGCAAACGTGATGATACATTCGGCCAATACTACCTTGCGAACTGCGGTTCCTATACGAATAAGTAATCGCAGAACTCGGACCCCACCTCGAATATTTACACGCTTTTTGCAGCTTCATACAGTGTTTGGAGCTCATTTTAGCACTTTTAACACAAATATACTGCATCAGTAATTACAACTATTGTATGAGCTAAAATATTCCATTGTTTGGGACAGTAGCGAAATGATCTACCCAATACTTAGAATTTTTTGACAAGGCTATACAAGGAACATTTGTTGGCTGATGGCTTAAATCCAATTGGTCGCACTGCGTAGATTGCCATTTTGTTTTCAAATGGTTTTATCAACCGAAGCATGTGATTGGTTGTTCCTTCAGGGGCGTTTCCAAGGTGCGTATGAATGTATGCTAAAGAATAAAAGTTTGTCAAATCGGGTAAAAGTGCTACTGCAGCTCCCAGTGTCAGTGTAAAATGTCCTTGGCATGAACATACATAGCGATTGCATTGTCCTGTAAAACACTTGTGCACTGAGTTATCTATCCCTCCTCTATAAAGTGTTATGCAAGTCAGCCATTGGAAGGCATTCAAGAAAGGGAAAAGTAACGTATGTTGTTTAGCATGTTGCATAAATTGAAAAATAAATAGGTGCAGTTGACTCACTTGGTATATTCTAATAAACAACTGAGAACATTATTTTCTCGAGGGTCATGGATAATGTACTCAGCTCAAAATGCTTGAATTACTAGCCTGGAGAGTATGGAATGCTTATATCCGCAAGTTCCCCCCTTGTTTAGCTTGATATTAATATTAAGAATTGTGTGCCTCCCATATGTGAAAATTGTAGAGTCTTTAGATTATTAAATAACTAGGATACCAAAAAGAAGAAGAAAAAGTTAAAAATCTGATGTTTTACATTCACGTGACTTTTTCTACTCTTGTACAAACTATTTTTTACAAACGCTTTTATCCTTATACTTCATATTAATCCAGATAAACCTCTTCAGAAACTTATCTTATTACTGATTTTATTGTATGTGCAAGGAGAATATAGTAGGCTTTAAGCGATTGTCAAATCCTATAAGAGTTGGTTGCTATGTAGAGCATTCCATTCTCTTAGTATGTCCAGATAATTAAAAAAATAAAAAATAAATAAATAACGAATTCCCACTTGAGAAACAGCACAAGTGTTGGAAAATTCAAACAAATAACAAGCAGTATCTTGGAAATGGTGCACTCGACAAAAAATGTATGTAACATGAAATGTGTTTTTTAATGAGATTTAAATTTTTCGTCTAGTAACATTTTGTGTATTCCTTACGGTTTACCGTTACGTAAAAGTCATTCAGAATTAAGAGAAATTTTGGGGAAATTTCCAGAAAATAAAGGATATACATTTAATTTGCCATGAAAATATCTTAAACATATTAGATTTTAATCAAAATCGTTATAGCCATTTTTGAGAAAATAAAAAGTTTCGAAAAATGTTACATGTAACATTTCCTTGTAAATCTCGTGTCGTGTCCTTGGAGGTTACTAAACTCAAATTTCAAATTTTATATTAATCCGACTTTTGGTTTTAGAGTTATGCTGTTAATAGACAGGCACACACAGCACACACGGAAAAGTTTCCAAAAATGCTTATTTGGATTGAAGGCACCTCAAAACATGTATTTCCGGTGATATCTCCGTATCGAATTTTTGGGTGGAATGCAATACTTCCCCTACTTACTATATGTAGTGGGGAAAGTAAAAATGTGGCTATCTGTGGCTATCTAAATGTTATTCGACTAAGTAAGGTCATAGACTTTAATGGTCTATATCGTCAAATATGGAAGACATGTCTTCCAAGCTAAAATGGAAAAGTTGTTACAGTTTTTCAACTATCACTTCTCTCTGTTCGCACTGTCACTGTTTCGTTTTTATGTAGTTCACCTTCACTGGGAGCCTACCTCACTAATGTCACTTCAATAACTACTGAACTAGTTCAACTTTCGGTTATTTCACTTCGTGGCGCAGGCTCTTCACACCGGACGGTTCACTTCACTCGGGAGTCGAACACAAGACCTCCACAACCGTCGCTGCATGTCATAGAATTCGTCCGGAGAACCGCTCTTAATGTCGCACAGGAAACACCCGCCAACTCGTTCGCTCGCCGCGACTCAACTTACAGTCTATTCACCTCAACTTACACAGACTCCACTCTGTCGCCCTCGACTCGCTTTCTATTCGCGACCCAACGACGGCTGTCCGTGAGAGCGCTCGCTTATACATAGGCAGTGGAATCTACCACAGAAGGTTCTCGAACGTTCTAAAACTATTGCCACACTTTATGGGGGCCGGGGGGGGGGGATATAGCTTCCAGAAAGTTATAATAATCTCCCGATAGCGCGCCCGGTGTTTACGTTGGCAAGCTGCGTTATCGTCGTTTACTCGGATCGCTCGGACCGACCACCCGATAACCTTGGCCCATAGCCACTGCGTCGCAATATAAAGACATAGAACTTGACATTTGTCCTCGTATATATTTATACGTTCTCTACTGCATAGTTGTAGTAAGTAGAGGAAGTATTGTATTCAACCCAAAAATTCTTTGTGGAGATTTCAATGGAAATACGTCATTCAGGTTCCCTGTCTCCAACAAAATCATTTCTGGAAGAAGATCTGTGTGTATGTGGTGTGCGTGCGTATGTGTGCGCGCGCACGTGTTTCTGTGTGTCCATATACACAAAACCTGGTATCTAGAATCAGTGTCCTCCAAAGATGCGACACAGAGATTCCAGGAAAATCCCCCAACACAAACCATCCTTCACATGTAATACTTTTCCAAAATTTAGATTTTCTTAAATGGCTGTAACGATTTGTATTAAAATGTCACATTTTAGGATATTTGCTACTTCTTCTTCTTTAACGGATTACCCCATCTTTGTTGGACTTACAACCCCAAGGACTTAAAAGCCAACGCCTTGGTCCGTATTTACTTGATATAAAACTGAATATCTGCACTTTTGGGAATAGCTTGTGAAGTTCTCTTCATTCGGAAGGAGCTTTATATAACTGGTAGATAAGACATAACAACGGAAATGTACAAAAAAGTGGAATTCTTTATAACGCAGTTTATTTAAATAAGTTTTTTTGGGGGTGGGAAATTAGCCATTTTGGACGTATACATTTTTGGTTTGAATCTTTTGATATCTTGTCATTTTTTAAATATTGTCGCTCTTCAGTTGTTTCTCACGATGTTGTGGAAAGAGTCTGGCATTTCCAGCCCAGCTAATATTGATTAACTTTCAAACATCTCGCTATCGATTTGGTACCCTCTATCCCTCTTGTATCTTCAACGAAATGTGTAATGAAGTTATTTCTGCAAACGTTTATCTCAATTAACATGAGGTAGATAGAAAAGTAAGCTTTCGTAAAACTAATTTGTGGAAGGTTATGTGAAAATAAACGACAGTAGATAGGGAAAGTCATGTGAATGTGTCGCACCAGATTTTTAAGTTTAAGACGAAAATTGGAAGTGTCTGAGAGTTAATGGTCAGGGATCAGGGTTAAAGTGCTACAAATATTGTAGTGGCCAATTTTATGAAACATATAATTGAAATTTGTAAATAATATATGTATAAATATGTTATAGAAGCCATGCACCTAACGAATTCTATTTGCTTTAACAAGGTGTGTGTATGTGTGTGTTTAATTTATTTATGGACGCTCTTTAACTGCTATGGTTCTTAGCGTCGCCTTTTACTATACTGGGCGTGAAAAACCGGAAATTTTGCTCAGAGGCCTCTTTATCAGGCTTGAGGTTCTTTTACATGCCATGAATCTACGACACGGAACTATCAGCTTCACTTCCCTTCCGAAAGAAGCCATGCTAAGGATGTTTACGCCGAAAAAATCCATCGCCTCCGCCGGGTTTGAACCCCAGACCTTGGAAAATAGAGCCTAGCATGGTACCTCCAGACTACGGAGGGCGACTCTGTGTGCGTGTGCGTGTGCGTGTGCGTGTGCGTGTGCGAGTCCATGTGCGCGTTAAATAACAGTAGTAAAGGCGAGTTTTAATCATGTTACGATAGACATACTGAGCTTAATTACCTAAGACAATTTATAACTCTGGAAATTTTCTCATCGCGCCAACAAATAGTTTCCAATGAATTAAAGTTCTTAATAGACTTTTGGAAGCATCTATGACAGGCCGAAAATTCTATATCCAAAACTCCATAAATTTGCATTGCTTCCTCCCTCTCACTTGGAAAGAATGTACTGAAGATATTTTGGCGGCGTTTAGGAATGTTGTTATTCTAAGGGTTCTAATTATACATGATTAAAGATAAATGCATTTTTCATTTCAAATCTTCTTGTATTATTGTAGTGGCGAGACTGTCTATTTTAAAAGTTTCGTTTTCCAAATATTAAATGCGAGAATGTTTTATATCGAACTTATTATACTACGTTGAATTTTCATAAATTAATTAAAAATGCTTATTAGTCAATAAAATCTCTATAACTGTTTTGCTGAGTTCTAAATTTTTACTAAGCTTTATTAATTTTTTGTAGTCCAGTATCTACAAATTAACTATTTTTGTTAATACAAATAAATAATTATGATTAGTTAGGGTGCTAAAACTTCCAATCCCTGCCTCGCGATAGATATAAAATACAGGTACTTATCTACTTGGAATTAAAATTTTCTCTACGCGTTCTCACAGAGATATATTCATACTTTACGGATTTTTCCCACTTTATTAATAACGATCTCGTGGTATTGCTCACTCAACCTCACTAAAAACACAATCACTTCTTGTTTCTTCCTATAATGTCTTCCGCAATTTTTTCTTATTTGATACTAAGCGTCTGGTGCATGCAAAAAATACATGGCGTTCTCCTTTTTAGCTTGTTGATTTTCTCGTCTTTAAGAATGGTTGTTGTTTGTTGCGTGCATGAATTTCTAGCCGTGTTTGCTTTTCCTGTCACTATTTATTTTTTAAGTAAAGTATTTCCTTATTTATTAGGTATTTGTTTAAATTATTTCTGTTACTATAATTTTTTCTTTTCTTGAGAATTTGTTTTACTATACAATTCTTTATATATCTAAATTAATTTTAAAAACGTTGCGAATAAATTTTACATAGTTTCATGGCTATTTTCTTATTGTCTTCTCTTGACCTGATTCTATATAAATTTTAATATTTTACTTCTTTGGCATTCTTATAATTTCGTTTTTACTTCTGACCTTCTTTCCTTTAAGTTATTCTTTTATTTGATTTCCATCACTTACGCTTCCAAGTTTAATGTAATTGAATAATTTCCGTTACCACTGTACCGGCCGCGTTTGACTATTTACTTGACCCAAGTTTTCATCAACAATACTGAATTAATTAACAGAAGATAAGTTGTGGTATACAGCTCTTACCTGTGTTTATGCTGGATAATAACATTGAAGACACCGCAGCTGCAATTTATAAATTTAGAATTCTTTGCTGAAGTGGCCAATCAGACTGGAAGTGAACTCCTCCTAAGGGTAGATACAGTAGCTCTCTAAGCTGGAATTATATACCGAGTGCTAACACTGCTTCCCGGAAGTTTTTTTACGTATTCATACGCGACACTACTTTATCTCAAGTGACGTCTACGATGTCACATTAAAATTCTATTCATTATAAACAAAATAATTCATACATTAACAACCATTTATTGTTGCTTGTCAAACAGTTGTGTAAATTTTATGAGTTTTGTTCTGAGTATATAGTAAAATGCAAGAAGCAAACTGTATAGTTTTGTTTTCGCAGATATGTTTCTTCATATGTGCTTTATTCTTTGGTTGGGAGGATTTGAAAGAATTACTAAAAATCGTTTTATTTTTACAAAAAAAATAAATAAAGATAATTCTTTAAAATATACAGTATGTTTCGATAAATGACTTGTTGCTTTGAGAAAGATTTATTCCCCGAAAAAAACGCAGTACGAATTTTTTGTCGTAATTTGTGATAGGTAATCTAATACATAATGCTTAACACATTATGTTCAGTCCTGCACTTTCAGATACCACATAACCGTCAGACTAAGGGAAATATAATTCAGACTTGCGTAGAATAGATTTGATAAAACTCTAGGTTTCGTGTAGGGGCACCAACGACACCAATTAAGACGTTGGTTAACCTCTCACACATTAATTATAATCCCATCGGTTGTTAATTAACTTTCCCCGAAGAACCGAGCACTCGTGTCTGTGGTGAAGACGCTTCCGTTCAATGCTATCACTGCAGAAATGACGTCTTTTAATTACCATCCAATATTCTAACGTAAGCTAACCAACCTCTGTAATTGCTAGTGTAAACTGCAAGGTTTGCCAAATAATAACAATTCTTATCAGAAAAATCTATTGTTTTACATACATATGACTTTCTTTGCCTAGTACCGTTTCCTTTTATGTAGCTACTACAACTATTTTTACGAAAGCTTACTTTTCCATCTACGTTATATTAATCGAGATAAACGTTTGCAGAACTAGTTTCATTATAAATTTTGTTGTACGAACATGAGGTGCACAGGAAATCCAAGCGATAGTCAAATCTTTAAAAGCGGTTCGCTATATGCTGGCTTTGAAATTCCAAACTCTTTTCATGGCATCACGAAAAGCAACTGAATGTAAAAGGATTTCGAAACATTATAAAGCATTGAAAAATTCAAATCAATATCAACGGATATATGTATATATATCTTTGTGGTAAGCTCTTGTCTATCTTTTATGGTTCACCAGTTATACAAAATCAGTATTACCGAAAGAAGAGAATTTCGCAAGGTATTTCTAGAAAATTCAAGGAAAGAATACATATTTGCCATATAGAAGTCTTTAAATATATTGCATTTTAGCCAAAACCATAATATCCATTTTTGGTAAAATAAAAAGTTGGAACATTTTTCCATATAAAAGGTAGTTTGTGTTAGAGGATATTCTTAAAAATCTTTGTGTCGCAATTCGGAAGCTATTGAATCTATTTACTAAATTTGCTATTTTAAATAATGCCCAAAACATACAAGTTTTGTCAGCATACGTGTGTAGATCCAGAGGGACTTAAAACAGGTATTTTCATTGAAGCACTGGCATCAATTTTTTTGGTGGAATGCAATACGTTCTAGCTACGTGTGAGAGAAAATAAAAAGGGATAAACACATCTTAACTTGTAATAAAAATCAAATGTGCTGATATGGCTTAACTCGTCTGGTATACTTAAAATGTGTTTAGAGGATCATAGGTTGTCTCTAGCCAGAAGTGAATAGCCTATTTGCATGATAGTAGGTGTAAACTGTAAAACTGACGATTTGGTTATCTGCGAAATCAAAACATAAAGAAGTGACACGAGATCCAACGCTGTATAATAAAAAAGAAACAAAATACAGTACGGAATCAATTATCAGTTTTGCGCGAATAAAATGGCATTGTTCTCGCATTGCAATCATCACAGTGCTTATACTAAAAGTAGAAAAACGTAGCATCGTTCCCGCATTGTAATTATTTCACCGAGTCTCCCACTAGCTTATATTTTTCTTTGGTAATTTAATTGAGCTTTTATACGCGTGGTTTAGTATCGAAATAATTATGACAGCAATTATTTGTTAACCTCATTTAAGTTACCTAACAGCTATCAGCACCCGTGATGTTGCTGAAGATAATATACAAAAGCTTTTCTTCGTTTTCTTCATTTCATGAAGTGGAATAAACGAGGGAATAGCACATCAGCATAACTCTCCCGATCTTTATGATGGACGTCGTGATAATTCTCTTGCAGGTGTGTAATTGGACACTCATTATACCACACAAGGCTTACTAAATTGAATTTTCGCGCTGGAGGGAAAGCGACACGGTGAACCACAAAATATTCATTACACCGAGTTCCGCTGTTGAAATATCGGACGCGGAGGATTTTCCAGCGTTTAAAAGGAAGCAAGCAAGAGGAGGAAATGGAATTCACGTGCTCCCATATTTTTCGCTTGGCTTTCCTCAAATCACCCTCTCTGCTATTAGCCTTATTTTTTTTTTTTTGTTGCACCCCACTTGATTTAGTTTATGCTTGAAGGAGATGAAGTGCTTAACTTTCTTGAAAAAATGTGCTGCTATTATACAAGGATGCATTCAAATCTTGTGCAATGTATAGCATAACTCTTGAAAGTCGTTCTGAGAATAGGCATATAATGAGCAGCCATATACCAAAACAATTAACGCTAAGAACCCCACCTGCAACATCATCAACCCCACTTTTCTAAATTTAGCGCGCGCTTCTTGTTGGTATTTTTGTTCTCCATAATATTCCACGCACCGCAGTGATGAATTTAATGATTTACAGAGCTCGTTCAGAAACAATAAATAACTTTTTTTTCAAACCTTAACGTGCGTTTTCAGTGGTTCATTTTAATGTCGGTTAGCTCGTTGAGAATTACATAATCTAACGTTACATGCTTATTGCGTATGTGTTTCCCTTGTAAGTGTGCACATTCCTTGTATGGTTGTTCAAAAAGATAGAGCAGATTTCCGGTTTTTATATATGAAAAACTGAGAAATACAGGAGCGCATACTGCGCGTCACTCAATAGAGGAATGCTGAAAGTTTATTTTTATGGTCGTTAACGCTGTATGTAATTAACAAAAACGCCATTTATTGCATGGAAACAGGGGAACAATCAATTCCTTATTCTATAGTTGGTTCTTAGTTACAAAAAGTTTATGCCACATCTAAAATTTTCTTATGGCGAGTTGGGTGTTTGGGGGTCAGTATGGCAAAGAGTGAAATATATATTCGAGAGCTTATTGCAATCAAATATCTGGTGATATCTTCAGTACTACACTTATCCTTGTCTGCAAGTATAAGGCTCCTCTCTGACATTTATGTAAAACATACATACACACACATTAATACACACACCACATTTACTCTAAAATGCATCATACTTCGTTTGCAGGTGCCGTACAGCCATAACGTTCGGATTTATTAGTCCCTTCTCCCTTTGAAGTATCTTTTAAGCTACTAATCGCTTCAAGCTCCCACAGTCATTACAAAGCTAATCTCTTCACGTGTTGCTGGTAATCTTTGACCCTGTCACAATGCAAAAGCTTTACACATTAAAACCCTAAAGGAACATGATCCACCTTTGATACATTGACAAATCTTTTCAGTCACTGTCGAAATGGTTAACTAAGTACTAATCGCAACAATAATAACTGTTTAAATGTTGTCCTCCGTGGCCATGGGTACCATGTTAGTATTCGAGGTCAAGTGTTCAAACCCGGCGGAGGGCGATGGATTTTTTTCGGGCGCATAGAATATAGAATGCGACACTAAGAACCATAGCAGTTAAAGAGCGTCCATAAATAAAATTCAATTGTTCCTGTCTTTAATTATTGACGAATCTTAGTACTAAAGTTATGTTCAAAACATTCTTTCTCGGCGCAAGATTTTTGTGTCATAAAAATAAAATACAGTGAAAATGGACATGGCTAACTTGATCTTAGGATTATAAGCTAATACACCTAAATCACAATCGCCTAATTTAATACAGATTCATACTGACAAGAAACACACACTTCAAGAAATGTCAGCATTTTATTATTTATTCCTTCTGTTCTCCTTAAACATAGTATACACTCTGTACTTCAGGTCATAAGAACCCGATGAAAAAAATTATATAAACAGTGTTAAGGAAATGTATATGTAATGTAGTATTTGTATTGATCAAAATATAGGCAGAGAAACATGATTAAATTTGTTTTCAGTAAAAATATTCACAATATAACGAAATGACAAAACCCTTCTGTTTATTTTGAACGTAAAAAAACCTTTATCGTAATGGAAGAATATAATAATGAACAAGTTTCTTTTGAATATAATATAACATTAATCAGAATTTTAATAATAATAATAATAATAATAATAATAATAAAAAATACATTTGTTCATATAACAATTAATTTTTTAGTACAAATTATTCTTTAAAATACAAGTAAATAATAGTGGGCATGCTAATTTTGAATATGCAACATTAAGAACATCTTACAGTTTGGGCAATAATATGCAAGATGAACTGTACAAAAATGTTTTTTTTTAAATTTTAACACATGATAGCAGTCTTATTATCACAACTAGAAGGACAAATGTACATCTGGCTCGTTTGTAGCTTTGCTTGTAGTAGTCACTGCAGCCTGGTATAGACTGGACCTGTATTTGTGTCTTTATCACAATTGCAGTTGATGGTTCATTTCATGGCTGAATGTGCGGAATAACAAGAAGTCTTCCCAGTTCCTCGAGAAATATTCGCCTTTTATGAAGAATATTTCTTTTCCCCTCTGGATTGATTTCTCTCCACAGTACAAGAACATTGTAGACAGTAGTTCAAGATAGTGTAAAAGACAATTTTATTATTTTACTTTATTCTTGCATTTGTATGTGACAATAAACCGGTCCAATGTGACAACTGCACCTTTAGTGGCATTGTCATTCGATATCATTTTTGGCTTTTTATCTTCTCTGTTATTTTCTTATCATTATCCATTGTGCTCATCAGTACAACGTTCTTATTCTTCTTTGAAATGTAAGATGCTAATGTGGTATCTTTTGTGAAATAGGATTTTGAACAGTGGACCTCTGATTTGTTTGATAAATTAGGGAGCTCTGTCTTGTTTTTTCTTATTGCCCCCAAAATCATAACTTTCTTTTGCGAAGTGTTTGACCAAACATATAGGACGTGAAAAAAAAAGTTATCGCATGTAACGTTCTGTACTCTTAGCTCATAAGTCAGATCCATAATAACACGCATACCTTGGTTTTTCTCACGTGCTACGTGTTCTTTTTTCCTGTGTAAATTTGTGCTTTCAGAGCACATGAAGTAGCACTGTCTCACATTGTCCATATCTTTATCACATACTTGGCGGTTTACGTGAAATATGCTGTTTGAAGGGACAGCGACCTGTAAAACCTACCAGCTGCTTATCAACAGTTACGTTTGATCTAGGATTGTATAATTTTACAGGCATTTACATCCACTCTTCCCATAAGTCCCTTACAGTTGCTAGTTTATCTGCTCTTCCTGCCCGTCAATTAGACTTGTCATCAAAACGTAACTTTCGAGAGATGCGAAACAACATTTTTAGTACATTGTAGCGAGAAAACTGGTTCTGTCTCATTCTGGATCCAACAAGCTGCTTGTTGACTCAACATATGATTTATAAACACCTGCTAGCAATACCAATGTATGCTTCCGTTATAATTTCATATAAATGTTGCTATTTGTCACCGTACACTCTTCGGCCTTCAATATTAGTCAGTTTCAACATAATATTGCAAAGTGTTTTGTTCATAATTACTTGAAAAGCAGATTTTATACAATTCACTCTAGATGTAGTATATCTGGTTGGACCAGGTCTTTGATTGCAGTACTGGGCGCTCTTCCATGTTGTAGAAAGGTTATCAAACTTCAATGAATGTTTTTATCTTTCGATTGAACTTATTCTACAGTTTACAAATTCACTTCTAATTTTATTATCTGAAGAACTATTTTCCGATTCCGACGTAGGTCGATGCTGTCTTCATTAGTATGGTTTTCTTCTTTTGAAATATCCTCCAGACTATCAGATGGATTGCCCAATGCTTCCAATTGACTTCCGGTTATGCAAGGTTTTGTCATAGTAACAATACGTCTCTATTCACTGCGATAATTTAAACTGCACCTTCTTTCAACAGTCAATCAAAGTAACTGATTTTTTGTTTGTTTGTTTATTATATAGATTCGTTCAGCATTAAAAATGCTATTCAGAACCAGGATAAAATACATAGGAACAATATAAACTAATCTGATACGGGGAACCACATCAAATATTTGCCCTAAGGAGAAATATACTACGCCAGATACTCACTGATGATGCTGAAGAAATTTGTGAACCTGAGAGGGAATGTATGCTGAGGCGGTACTAAGTCCATGTTCATAATGCATCTGGGTGTTTCTGACATATCAAGGTGTGTTCAGTATAAGCCTATAAACTTTATTTTGAAAGACCTGCAGACGATTAATTTTTCTTGCAGTTGCGCTTCTAAATTGGACAAGCATATGCGAATAAAGAACGAAGTAAGGACTTGTACAAACGAGAACTACATGCTATTTGCAAAGAAGGCTTGCGAATCAGAATAACTGATTTGTAGTCTCCTTCATTTACTTCAACAATATATTGCCTTTCTATATGAGAGTGGCAGTTGGACTGGACGGCACCCTAATGCCATCTGCACTACAGATCTATTAGCTATGCGCTATGCATGACGGAGCCCGCGGTTACAGGGATGAGACCTAGAAGGCTAACTGTCCATCACTCATCGTTCTAAGGGTTATCCACTAACAGATCCGTCGAGATACGACCAAGGAGTTAAAGTGACGTAAAATAGAGTAATAATAATATATTTCCCATTGTTGCATAAGTAAAAAAACACTGTATTGTTCTGTTCATTTTACATTGACATACTCTTGAATCTGGATATAGCGGAACGCGAAACAATGGGGAAAATAGGTAGAAACGAGTTTTAAAAGCTATCGGGTCATTATAACCCAAAGGACATAACCGTAACATTTTCAATTATAAAAGAAATAGAAATGTATATTTTATAATTTCAAGGCTTTTTGAGAAAATTATATGAACAGAAACAAATACAAAGGACTAAAAGTATCGGCTATTAAATATAAATTAGTAATAGAAATATAAATTTCTTGTCGTGCCATAGTGACCCAAAGATAACAGCCGGCTTAAAAAATATAAAAATGTTACCACTCTATGCTGTATTCTTTTTAAATTAGATAATTTAGTAATGTTTTAACCTTTTAAGGTATTTACTCAAAATATTCATCACCCACTAAGAATATGGGTTACAAGATATGAAGAAGGCCAAAGCAAAATAATTATGATAAGCTTGAGAATATAGCCGGCAACTGTAGTTTGGAATATTCAGAAATCTAAAAACGACAAATCATTACTACATAAATGTGTATATGTATAATCCGTAATTCAATGCGGAATAATTCAGTGTATTCTTCTATTCTTCTAATTCATTTAAACAGGTATATCAAGGCTCGGCTCTTGGGCTTTGTACATTAGAACATCTGAAATCAT
Organism: Deroplatys truncata; assembly: GCA_030765065.1. Classification (NCBI taxonomy): domain Eukaryota; kingdom Metazoa; phylum Arthropoda; class Insecta; order Mantodea; family Mantidae; genus Deroplatys; species Deroplatys truncata. Next base: position 176,399,771 of record CM060981.1, read on the forward strand.
TAAAGTTGGCACACATTTTATTTTGTAATAAATTTTATTACGTGTTGTGAAGCCACCGATGACAAAGAGAGAATGTTGAAAGCTTAGGCGTAGGTGTCTTAGTGGGCATTATGTTTTCGGAGAGAACATTGTATAAATGAAGGAAAGATGATATAATTGCGTATACAGTCATAATGCTAATCGAAACTGGAGCGTACATACGAAGCGTGTTTTTAAAGCTAGTACCGTTTTAATATTTTGCCGCTGCAGTCGCGATTTTGAGCATGCGCGATCACTTCGTCCATTCACTAGGAAGCCAGGCGCAGCTATGAGCGATTGTCACTTTGTGTGGCAATTATGTGAAGTTTATGAGGAATCAATAATGAGTGACAATGCCGGAACACACAGCCAAACAAACTCAAGAGCTGATCGCATCGTTTGGTTGGGAACAATTCGATCACCCTCCCTACAGTCCGAATTTGGCACCAAGCGATTTGCATCTGTTTCTTATCTGAAGGAATTCCTTGGTGGAAAACATTTCAACGACGATGATGTGAAACAAGGAGTCCAGACTTGGCTTTCATCACAGCCAGCATCATTCTTTGATGAAGGCATAGTACAACTGGTTTTCCGTCAGGACAAGTGACTGAATAACGGCGGTAACCATGTGGAGAAGTATATAAGGTGTAAAGCGAATGACAATAAAATTTTTAAAAAAAAATATTCTGTTATTTTTTAAAAAATTATCAGTGCTTACCGTAAAAACATATCCCTCGTAGAATTATAAAAGCTGTGTTTTTCAATCACTGTATTGAAAGGAAAGAATAAAATTCTAAAGTATTACATTCACATGAGTTTCTTTACATACTATGGCTGTTTATATAGTTTTCCACAAACTATTCTTGCGAAAGCTTATTTATCTATCTACTGCATGTTAATGACTGGGGAAAAGTTTTTAAATAGTTTCATTACAAATTTCGTTGAATGCACAAGGGAGATACAGGAAACTGAATTCATAGTCAGAGGTTAAAAGCTAGTCGATATGTGCTGCTCTAGAATTTTCATACTCTTTCCATTACATCGCGAAAAACAGCTCATCAGAGACAACAGCTCAACAGAGACACATTCAAACCAAAAATAACGAATATCTCGGAAATGGCTAATGCCACAAAGGCACAAATTATGTATCTACATTTTCTGATCAGTACGTTTATGGTTTACCAGTTATACAAATTAAAATATCTTCGAATGTAAACTTCGACGGCTATTACCAGAAAATTCAAAATACACATTTTATTTGTCATGTAAACATCCCTGCTATATGATGTTTTAATCAGAATCGTTAAAGAAAATAAAAAATGTTTGAAAAAATCGAAAATATCGAAAAATCTTCGATGTCAAGGGTAGCTTGTGGTGCGAGATATTTCTCAAAACCTTTGTGCAGCATCCTTAGCTGAACCTAAACGCCAAGTTTGGTATTAATCCGACATTTAGATTTTGAGTTATGCCATTCACAGCCCGCCCCCGAATAAAACACGTACGGACCATTTTCTAAAAATGCATTTTTTTTTATTCAGGGGGCCTCAAAACACGATTCCTTTATCTATTAGGTAAGTGGTAGAGAAAGTAGAAATTGCACTTTGTATAATATCGCCTGCAGCTTTCTTTTGTACTGGTAGGCTGAAAACTAGCCAGATGGTGTGCCAGTTTTTATTTGCAGGTAGTGTATTTTGTCCACTCGTTGCTCCATATGGAAATCTTCACGGACGTTTACAGTGTGACAATGACCTACTCCCCCTGAATACCATCCACCCCTACGTTAGGGGAACGCGATGGGACAAGGGTAAGAAACGAATAAAAAACTTGCAGCATCCCTTACGTTTCATTTAATCCATTTCCCACCCTTGGCGAGAAAGGGGCGGTTTCAGTGGATGGGAACGTTTTAACTGTTAAGGGCTGGGCTGGAGGATAAAACAAACATCATTTAATTGTGTGCGCATGGACGGTTTTGAAGGAAATGCGAGGGGAAATGGTTTTCTAGCTGCCTTTCAATGTATCCTTCCGCCACCCAAGTTTCCCTGCTCTAAATTAAAGAGAACTAGGTTTCAGTTTACGTAGCGATATTAGTAATGGAAGGCTTTATTTCACGATGTTAATTAAATCTCCGTTTCGCGGGATGTATATCCGGATTGTGGCTAACCACCCAATGCGTTTCTCAGAGTTCTTCCTTGTGAAAGCGAAAGGAGAGGAGGTAATGAGCGGCACACGAGGATGGTGACTTACATGCCATTTAATTTTGTGTAACATTCAGCTATTTTTCCAATCCGGAAAAAGATTAGAACCACCTATGAGAATATAGACAATGCCGTTGTAAAAATGTACTCCTTTATCCTTAGTGAAAGAAGTACTGATTCAATTCAAAAACTCAATATCGAGATTTCACTGGACTTCCTGAATGAAAAAAAGAGATAAAATAGGAAATGAACATCAAAGGGGTTGGCTGAGATCGTTAAAGTGCAAACTCGCGTGCAGGAGGTCCGTGGTTCAAATCCAGCCAGGAGCGTCCTACCTTACAGGTTCTTTCCAGGTTTTCCTCAATCCTCTTGCCAGGCAAATACCGGGGAGGTACGTTAAACGTAAGCCTTGCCAAATTTCCTTTCGCAATAATCATTCCATTTTATGTATAATCAGTGTACGCTGCCTGTGGCGCCGCATGCAGTAAGAACTGGCGTTAAACAGTATCAAATAAAGAAGAAAATTGTATGTATGTGTGTGTGTGTGTGTGTGTGTGTGTGTGTGTGTAAAAGAACTCGAAACGACAGCACTAAGTGTTTTTTTGTTTGTGCTTAACTTCGTTTAAGCACTAAACCTGGTGTTTTATGGTCAGCAACTTTCAAGGATCCGACACAAACATTTTCAAGACAATCCCCAACCCACACTGTAATTTGCATGTCGTTGTTTATTATTTCTCAGAAATGATGTAATAGTCTTTTAACACCTTATTTTTAAAATATTTAAATAACAAATAAAACCTATAACTAGTGTTTTCTGGGAATACACTATAAACTCTCTATTCTGAATTTCTTTTATATAACTGGTAAACTGTAAAAGACAGCTATATATACCGTTAAATCACACAGTTTGTCAAAATGTTTTATGGTATTAAACCTTTCCTAGAAATTCTTTGCTATTTGTTTGAATTTTCAAATACTTGCACTTTCTTCCAAGTGATAAGTCGCTATTTGTTTTTTTCTCGTGGTCATGCAAAGAACAAGGACTTTCAAAACAATCGCATAGAGATACGCTTTTTAAAACTCTGATTATCTTTAACTTACTGCGGCTTTATTTTTTACCTCACATCAAATGTATAAATATGTAATGAAAGTTTATCTGTATTAACCAGAAGTAGATAGAATAGCAAGGTTCTGTAAGAATATTTTGAGTGTGTGGTAAGGATCACGGGAATACAACATATCAAATTTTTAAACGTAGACACTGCCACCTTTATCTCTCTCTCTCTCTCTCTCTCTCTCTCTCTCTCTCTCTCTCTGTGTTTCTCTAATGTAACAGAATATTATATATTCAGGTTGTATATGCTATCATTATTGTCTGTTTAGTGATGTTTTAGCTAGTGGCTGGGGTGACTTATCTCTGAGATAAAGTTTTAGTTGGTGAGAGGGGATACAATATGCTGAACTGCTGCCGCGCGTGACTCGTAGAGCGGAAAACGGCTACCTTCTTTCGGTGGCGAAATTCCTATCCTTGGAAGGGCTCCGCTATCCACTAGCTAAATTGTCGTTGAACAGACAGTACAGTCAGTAATCATGCTTATTTGATTTTTCAGTGTGTCTTGAAGCTATTTCTTTCACGCAATCGCAATCACGTCCTCCGTGTTGTGGCGGTCACCACGCTAGCCTTTTTTCGGGTGTAAAAATGCTTAGCATGGCTTCCTTCGGAAGGGAAGTAAAGACGGTGATCCTGTGTCCTAGAGTTATGGCACATAAAAGATCCTCAAGCCTGACAAAGAGGACTCTGAGCAAAATTTCCGGTCATTCACGCCCAATATAGAATGAGACGCTAAGGACTACAGCAGCTAAAGAGCGTGCATAAATAGAACTCGATTTAATTTTAATTTTTTTCACGCGATGTTGCGACAGTTTGAAGCCAGATTGACATGCCGCGCAAATGATGTCTCCAATATCTGCTATTGATTCTTCTGCAGCTGCTCCATTGGTTTGTGTGTATACTTTCCCTCAGGATATGCGTGGATGTATTGTGAAGAACAACACCAATTTAAATTGACTGAGAAGTTTATTGTGAACTAATATTGGAATTCTGTGAGTAAGTTGCCGACCGTTTGATGAAATAGACTTGACTCTGAATTGTAGGACTCAAAACTATAACAATTGAATTATTATACCTGGTACTTCTACAATTTCAAAGTGACGTTTGGAAATAACTGTTTCCGCAACAAAAGAAACCAGACGCGTAACTCACCGCGAGTTGATAAATTGCTTCTTAGAAGGATCTCTCGCGAAAGCCGCGAAATCCTACTCATACAAGCGCGTCAAGAAGCACTCTAAATATCCCACGATGGTATCACACCACTGATGGTACTAGAGCAGGGTGAGCACAACTGTGTGCACGAACGTTGATTGTACCAGTCACGGTACCAGAGAAGAATAACTCTCTGGTTTAGATGCCGCCCTCTCTATTACTTAAGCCACTTAAGGTAACTAATGAGCCTAGCTAAAATCTCGGAAATACCTTTTATTTCTCTTTTTCAGAATTGTGACCTACGCGGCTGTGTAAACGTATTCAGCTTATAATCTAACTGCGCTCCCAGAAATCTTTAAGCTAATGTGCTCGCTATTTCCGCTGTCGCTATGACTGGCTAAACTGATATCCTAATTACCTTCACGTAGTTTTAGAATCATTGCGAATATATATTTGTTAATACAATTTCATACATAGCTACTTCATAAAATTAGAATCAATCCTTTATATGAAAGGTTAGGTATTAACCAATTGTAAGAAACATTCATTGACAACTTAGTAATTCTTTATAAGCAACAACTATATAAAACTACCACCCTCCTTTAGTAAACTGCAGTCAGAGTCTCTCTTGTGACCTCTAATTGGTACAACGTTAAAGCACATTTATACAGAATTCTTGCAAAACTTTGGTATTTTATTTTCTCACATGAGAGATATTAATTTCCCTTTATGAACCTAACATGCGCTTGTTTCCTTATATTGGTATTAACTCCTTCAAATATGCTTGGATAGTTGCGTTTTAACAAGAGAAATTTTGCATAAACTTAAACAAAGGGAGGTGCAGTTTAAAAGTGAGAGTGTATTTTCATGCAATGTTTGAAAACAATATCATTCATTCATTCATTCATTCATTATCTGTTTACCTTCCTCTTATGTAGGACTTACACCCCGCAGGACTTACAGGCGGGTGCCTGGGGTCAGAGGCCCGTTGAGGAGCAGACACTCATGGATCAGACAGAACATCCAGGATGGGTGAAAACAATATCTATTTATATAATAATAAAGTAGTCTTAAAACATAACTCTTGATTTTTAACTTCTATGGATAAATTCTGCTGTTGCAAACGTATCTGTAATTTCAATCATTCGTTGCTTTACTTATTATTATTATTATTATTATTACTATTACTATTATTATTGTTTGGTTAGTGTCATCGATATAGAATATAAAAAGGAGAACCCTTACTTTAATCAATTAATTAGTAGTCACGGCACCCAAGAGTTGCTGGAAGGTAGATCATATGAGTACTTTAAAAATGTTCATATGTATCGCCTTTAACGCTTCTATTACCAGAGAGAGTATTACATTCCTTTCGTTTATTCACACCAGGTTTGCACCAGAAATGTATGTTATGAGCGCTCTGAATCAAACAGGAAAAAAATAAAGAGCATATTTTATATTCAAAGGATATAAAATAATTACCATCCTCATATTAGAACTCTTTTGAGTTTTACGAACGCGAAGCTGCATCGTGATGAAATACAGTGGTATTTATTGAAAACATATCAGGCATAGGATTTTATAAACAGTGCTATTATTTTTCTGTAATATTTAAATTAAGTTACATATATTGTATACAAACCAAATTTCTTCACTTTAGTTTATGTCTATTTAAGAATCTGACCCAAAATGTATTTGCCATAAGGATACAGAATAACATACAAAACTTCTTAACAGGAAAGCTAAATTAAAATAGATTCATAAAGCGGAATATAGAAGATACGCAATAGTTTCCCCTTCTTGACATAAATTATAAAATGATATAATTTAAATATGGAAATAAATTCAGTAAATAGTAGATTTAAGAACTACTACCTACCATATAAATGGCTTGGAAAATCTACGAACCACTGATTTGCCCATTTACATTTTTTTCACTTTGTTAAACATTAAAAATTTCTAGTGTGCAATCCTATAAAATATGTAGAATAATGCGTTTATATTATTTAAAAAAGTTTCAAAACGCGCTGTTTACTTCAAAGAAAAGCTGAAAGTGGATTTAAAAGGTACCTTTAAAAAGAAGAGAGTTCACCTTAATTGTGAACTCCTTAGGTGATTCTAAACAGCATGTTGTAATCCGCACAAATATTAAGCAACAAATCAAATATTTTTGTTCCTCAACTTCTTAACAACATAGAAGAAAGAAAGGAAAGAAAAAGAAAAGCGGAATTGAATGCACATAGATATTATACAGGAAAATCTATTCAACCATATTTATCTAGTTAAGCAACATTGTTTTGGTTACTGTTACCATTATAGCTAAGGCCTACTAAAATGGAAACATGCTAATACTTAGTATAACATGATACTACCCATACTCGTACTTGTATAATGTTAGAGCAATAAACAAGAAACTGAACATGAGATTAAAATTACATTCTTTTACAACAATTAAGCCTTTAATAATTGTAAATCCGGATCTGAATATTCTTTCCTATAAGTTCCAAATAATTTAATACTAGTACAGTATGCCAAAACTATTAGCAAAACTGCTTCTTATTCAGAATCATAATTTGTGTTTCCTTTTTTTTCCTTTCCTTTTTTTTTATTGACCGGAAAAAGCTTGTTAGCTGGACGCGATGAGTTAAAGAATTCTAAATTGAATATCAAATAACACGAGGTGCAGGCAGCTGTGCATTAGGTGCGATAATCTCATTTCGACAATTTTAAAACGACAGACGGTTGTGATTTCCTGAATTGGAAGTCAATTTTAGATGGATTGAATTGTGTCAGAGGTCTGATATTGCCCAGAAATACACGAAGATAGCGATGGAGTTTATCTGGAAAGCATAAAACTTCCAGTGATATTTATTAAGGCTATTTAAGGAATAAAATAAGATTTAAATATGATTTCCCTTAACTCGACTTAAATAATAATAATAATAATAGTAATCTGTTTACAGAATTCAACCTACAACTTTTCAGCGGTTAAAGACGAATTTGATTTGATGTGTATTACGATGGAGGCGAGTTAAGCTTTCCCGTAACAAGTAAATCTTTAAAGTTTATTGTATTATTCTCATTTGTTTAACGTTTTTATAAGTTTACGTTTTCCTTTAATAAAATTAATATTGTAGGAATACATATATTTCTCTTATTCTTACAATACATAGTGAGCTTTGCATTTAAAGACTATATGAGAAGCATGTATTGAGTTTTAGTACATCTTCAGTAACCGAGGAGTATGCTTTACTCATCATTCGCTTACTGTGATTGCATCCTTTTGTTTGAACCATTGCCTTTGGTGGGAATATCTAATCCATCAGAATAGTTCTTTGAACAGTATTTAAAGGAATATCAAAAACAAGTTTTGGTCCAATAAATGATGGAGCAGGCTCTTTTCTTGCAAGGGTATCTGTTTTTTGGTTATCTAAGATTGCTGAATGTCCAGGCACCCACCCAAGAGTAGCCTTTTTTGTGTTTTGCCAAGTGTTCAAGGTTTGTTTAACCAATCTCAGACTAACTTGGATGTTATCTGATACTTTACAATTGATTTAAATGGCAAGGGGAGGGTATAGGTACACCTTGATATAATACATCTATGATGAGAAACTTTTAAGATAAGTAATGATTTTTCATTGGATATTCGTATTGATAAATGCAAATAAATAGAGACTTAATACTATGCGAAACTGAATTCCACTCTAAAATAGTTCTTTTCCACTAGAGCATAAAAAGCTTCTATTTTAAAGTTATGAGCTTCGCATTTTCCAGAAAAATGCTCCGGCAGCAACGGTCAGTGGACCACTGATACCTCCACTTTCACGTGGATAATCATACGTATCAGATAAGCTACAGCTTGCAGTAGTGATAGCGCAGTCATTAGCGTGCTCCGCTACCAATCTGGAGGTGCTGAATTCAACCCGCATACAAGCGGTTAAGCATTTTCTCCCTAAACATATGAATGGCGTATTTTTTTTGGAGCGAACGCAATTTTAGTTTCTCGTATTTCTTTCAAGTATTAAGTACCTACATGTTACGGAGTTATTCACATGGAACTTATCAACATAGCATGACAACGACTACCTGCGAGTAGCAGCATCTCAGGGAAATTTGCTCCTTATTGATTATGATCTATTGCAAACAAAGATGAACTCGCACTCCTCTCTAATCCCTGAAAGTTGTCGATTTGATTCATCGCGTGTGTGTTTGTATTTATTATGAATGCTTAAGCTTTTCAAGCCATCTTGCAACGGATGAATGCAGATTACTTGAGAACGAAATAAAGACCATGCACGTCGCGGCGGCCATCCCGAAAATAAATCCACGTACAGTGGTAAAGCGAATTCATGATTTCATTATGCTATAATCGGTAAAATTTAATATTTTCTTTGATTTCGTTGGCTCATCTTCTGATGACGTCACATAAATTAATTTGTCATTATAATACCACACTGTGTGAAATTGCATTTAAATGTACCTAAAAAACATCTGATTATCACAATTGTATACATTGCACAAATTCAATCACGCAATTTAATTTACTTTCATGTATATCATGATTGGGAGGTCCATGGTTTTAATTCCACAAGGATTAAGATTTCCTAGGGGTTTATTTGAGGATTAGATGTTTGATAGGGACATGTACAGGAGAGATATAACCCTATGACATACTTCTACCTGCCCGCACTGAAACCGTAGGTTTATTATATGTTTTTTTACCTGCTTTCCCAATCATCATCTTCCTAAACTCTAATAAGTCTCAGAAGAACATTGATTGGGTTTTTATTAGCTACTAACTCATTTGGATATCAACAGTTCCAAAGTTATTGTATCTATTCACTTCCAGTTCTTAACACTCGCGTATTAAGTGCGAGGTGGTTTTCTCCTCTACACCACACATCCTCGTTTTGGGTCTTCTGAAAGCCCCATCATCTGCAGGTGTTTTTTTTAAAATTCCCATAACCAGTCATAATACCCACCATGAGCCTCATGCACTTCCTACCTAATTTAAGGACTACAGTACTCCTAGACGTAGTTGTTATATCATTAACTTTCCATGACTTTATTCCTGGATATGTTTCCACTATTCTATATACTGTCTTTGAATACAGTCTAATGAATTTGTTCTTACTATTAATTTTGTAATACGCAAGGCAGGTTCTGGTCCTATGAATCGAGCCTTCGCTCCCATTTTAGTCAGCTGTCTGCATTTTCATTTCCAACTACCCCAGTGTGGCCAGGGACCCATGCCACATAGAGTAAGTCTGTTGCATTCCCATAGCTGTTCTAGGGCTACTCGACAATCCCTAACATTATTTGATCTCGTGAAGGATGCTGTTAATGCCCGCACCGCCGCCTGGCTGTCTGAGTGTATGCAGATACTACAACTTTTACCATATTTTATCATAGTCTTCATAGCTGGCAAGTGCCGGGAAGGTACACTAAACTGACTTGGAATGACTCCTTCCCAAATTTCCTTTCCTGTCATCCCATTGGGTATCATCAGTGTCCATCGCCTAGGTGCCGTATGCCCTAAGAACTGGTGCTAAACACTATGAAAGTTCACGAATTATATTCTGTTCTTCGTGTCAGTAGCTCACGGATATGCTAGTTTTATTAAAATTAATACAATTTGTCTGATAATATACAAAACGAGGCATTTATGGTAGTTTTATTTGAGGTTGAATTTCGTGAAAATCGTATCACATCCTTGTAAGAATTTAAACTTACATACCAACTTTGTTATCTATCAGCCTTGCTATTCTCACACACATAGGTGTACACAGGATTATTTTTTTTTCCTTTTTACTTTCTCGCATAGTAAGTAGGGGAAGTAGTGTATTCCACCCAAAAATTCGATACCGAGATTTCACCGGAAATATATGTTTTGAGACCCCCTGAATCCAAAAAAGCATTTTTGAAAACATGTACGTGTATGTGTCTGTGAACAGCATAACTCAGAAACCAACAGTCGGATAAACACCAAACTTGGTATTTAGGTTCAGTACCTTCCAGAGATGCGACACGAAGGTTTTCAAGAAAATCCCCCACCCCAGATTACACTTTACATGGAACATTTTTCGAAAATTGTAATTTTCTCAAAATTGGCTGTAACGATTTTGATTAAACTATCATATGTTTAAGTTATTTTCATGACAAATAAAATGTATATCTTGTATTTCCTGGGAATGTCTCCAAAAGTATTCTTCATTGTGAACGACTTTTGCATAACTGGTAAACCATAAGAGATCGACAGAATTTTACTACACAAAAATGTATATCGCGTTAAAATACACAATTTATGTCATATACGTTTTTTTGTAGAGTGCACCATTTTCGAAACATTGCTTGTTATTCCCTTAAATTTTTCAATACTTATTTTCTCAAATGGGAATTCGTTATTCATTTTTTTTGTCTTGGATATGCAAAGAGTATTAATCTGAGGCAAAGAGAGTGGTGCTGCATCTAGCGACCAGCTATTAAGAGATATGTATATGCTTAAAGGCTACTGTATTCCTTGCAAATACAAAACAAGGGGAACATAGTACGTCTTAAGCGATAGTCAAATATTTTTAGAACTGGTCGCTATGTGTAAAATGTAATTCTCTTTGCATGTCAAAAGATCGTTTCTGCACGTGTTTATCTCGATTAATATGAAATAGATGTGGAATAAGAGCTTGTAAAATAATTTGTACAAGAGTAGAAAAAGTCATGTGAGTGTAACACATCAGATTTTTTCTTTCTTTCCCACCCCCTAAGCGAGCATCAAAGCATATATTTCCGGTGAAATCTCGATATGGAACGTTTGGATAGACTATAACACTTCCTCTATCCACATGTCAGCCGTAGAAAAGGTAAACCTTTGTTAAGCAAAACGAATAAATCAGCATACATTGTCAAAAAGATTATGTTGTAACATATAGTTTATGTTAACAGCTATATTTTGAAGTGATATAGTGCATACATCTACTTGTCGTATGCTAATGACTTGCATACAACATATGTGCTAGGAAATGACTAACACATAACTGGCATAATATGCATTATATGGGTTATAAACAGTATATAGGTCAGTCTGTTCGGTTCTCTTTCAACTATTCTGATTAATAGGTGCGATAGGAGGGAAAAATGTTTTATGGACTTTCTGTACGTTATTGTTATTATTATTATTATTACTATTAATATTTACTATAAGCGCAAGGGGCTATTTATGTGTGAGAAAGCTACATATGTAGTCTGTAAATCTTCAATATAAATATAAAAGATTAGCCCTGAAAATAACCCAAAATGCCCACAATTATACAACTTTCATAAATGTGCTTCCTTTCATGTTGATGTGTTTACTGAAATGTTCTGAATTTCATGAAATAATATATAGGGTATTTTGTTTTAGCTTATCAGCTTCACACCAGTGTTAGGAATTGCATGGCAAAACTTTTGTTTCCAGCTTGTGGGGGAGCTCGTGAGTAACGAAGAAACAAGTTATCCAGTTTACGTATGGTGTAACTCGCACTCCACAGTTCACGAAAAGCGTAGGTTGTGTGCTGTTGCAGACTTGCCCTACGTTTTATGTTCTTGATATATATAATTGCACATATTCTGCATGTGTTTCTACTTCCCTCTAGCAAGAGATAACGTAACAAAGTGTTGGAACCTGTCCTTATCCAACGTACTTAGCCTTGTCACGTTGTTACCATAGGGAAAACTTACTGGACTAACAGGAATAACATGGAATTGGAGTATGTAGACATTACAGACCGCTACTTACACAGAGCTAAGCAGTTTGTTAATGACAATTGGTTTCAATTCCCTGCTTAATTGCAAATGCTTTTGGAATATAATTCTGAACATAATAACATTTTTATAATATGCGCGTCGTATAAATCACAAGTGATGTATATAATCTTGTAGTGTCTTCCAAATCTTACTATGACGTTACCGTCTGCTTTATACGATGTGAACAGAAGTAATGAAATGTCAAGATGTTGGCTTTTCCAATTATTGAAATAATGCTTATTTACCTGAACTCCATTGGTATCTAAGGATCATCTTTTGTTTCTCCTTCCATGCATTCTACTCGGCGTCTTACCCGAAGCTTTCATTAAATCAATTAATAAAACTGCCAAAGTGGGTTCGTGCAGTGTACGGTAGCTCAGCTCATCACATACGTGAAACTGGCGCTATTTTTGTTTTACAAAATTATCGAGGCCTGATTGTTGACATGAATTTGTGTGTCATTGTACCTTTAAGCATCGTTTAAAATTAGCATTGGAATGAATATTACATATTATAATACACAATCACATGAATAGAAATATACATAAAATTAAAATTGGACACAAAGAATGAACTTAAAACAATACTGTTGCTCAGAAATTAATTCTTCTTTCCATTGACATTTAGCTGATTAATTTAGAAACGTATTACGATAATTATGAATAGAAAACATTAAAAATGACAACGAGAGAGCTTCAATAATAATAACAATAATAATAATAAAAAAGTTTCACATGAAATATTTAAAAACCGAAATTAAGTAATCGTGGGATTTGGTTTCCGTTGCCCTAATATTACTATTTGCTACTAATGTTGTCCAGTTCGGGATTCAGGGAGCAAGGGTAATGAGTATTAAATGTCATTCTCTTCATTCCAGAGTCACGATAAGTGCAGTATGTGTATTATATCCTACTCATAAAAGATCCCACATTTAAGGTAAACCAAACGTGTAGATTATCCGAAACTGAGCTAAACCGGAAAATAGGTGTGTTTGTGGGTGTGAGAGCAATAGGTCAGAGTAAAGGTTGCAATATTGTCGGAAGGTTTGCAATCCTGGGGACTGACAACAAAAATTTACTTGCGGTATAGTATATAAACTGGTTAATTCCTGCCTCCTTGACTACCGACACGCGCACTTTGTCAGGAGAGTAGTTAACTTACAAATCCTGCTTTCCTTTCTATCAGTCCCGAACATTACAGCCCTAGTAATAATTATAGTTACAGGCAGCTGTCTCTCTGTGAAGTTTCATCCTCGATAAAGAAAATTATATTTGAAAAATTAGTAGAATACGTGACAAAATCTGACTCTGTAGCTAAAGTGTTTTCTCAACCTATTTGAAGCATGCTTGGAATCTTTACTACATGTTTTAGAGGGTCTATTTTGTACCACTGAATGGTAATTTTCGTCTGAACCTGTTAAAACGAAATCCAATATATTAAAATCTATAGCAACGAAACGTTTTAGTACAGTGCAGTATATTTAATAATACATCACAGAAGCTATCAGAGTGTGGATTTTCTAGTTTTTTTTTCAGAAAACGATACGTATGTTCATAAAAATGCAATTTTGAGATGAAACAACTTTAAAATCATCACCTGAGCATATCCATTTCGGAGAGTACTCATTAGCTGCATCATAGGGGTCGACTGGCTTAGCAGGTGTACCAATAGCTATTAGACCAGAAACAATTATGCAATTTATTTATTTATTCTTAAAATATACTTAATTACTCAGAATTTCATACAAGCGTCATGGCATAGCAATTTTTAAAGACTCTCTATACATTTCAGTTACAAATTAATGAATTTAAGTACGAAACAGAGCACATAATGTGCTAATCAGGCAAAGATGCAGCATTTTCATCAATGAAACAGATTGACAAGTTTGTAAATTTTGAGCTCTTTAGTTCCACAAAGAAAATAAATGGGAAAATGTATAAATTTATGTAAAACATATGATGTTCAGCCTTTTCCGCTTGTAAACGATCCAAAATCATTATCCAAAACTAAAAGCCGATTTCCCATTATATTGTCATATTTTTCATAAGCTATCCTGTGCTTTGTGTGTGAATACCAGATTTAAAATAATCTATGTTTAACTGTCTTTTTTTTCTAGGATAGGACGATTTTGGCACCTGATGGACCCTGTTGTTAAATCATCCCCCTTTATTGCGGTGGCTATACATTTTGTCCTCCTGTCTGTTATCACCTCCTACCTACTTTCTTCACAACCTATTGTACGCAATGGTGTATCGATGATCTAGCGGTGTATTCGTATTGCGCCGATGGTCAGTTTCCATTAGGAACTCGGCTAATGAGGGTCATTAGGAAGGAGCTGTCAATCAGTGGGGTTTAGGGAAACGCAACCCGATTAAACAAATAAGGCAAAGTAAAGTAGCTTCATTTGAAATAATTTCCAGTCAAACATTAAAGTATCTCATTAAAATGTACAAAATTGAAAAGGTTATGTATAGAAAAACTGATGTGTTACGTTTTCACGACTGTATACCTTTAATAAACTATCTCACAAGAGCTTATTATTTCTCTTCCACATGCCTGATAGGTAGTGACAGTATTACCTTCCATCCAAGCATTCTATAGTCATATTACTGAAAATACATGTTTTGAAGCCACCTGTATTAAATGCCAGTATTAGTTATCACCGTTTTCTGATAAACGTAATTAGTAGCCTTATTCCTACATTTTCGATATATACATTTTGATACCTCAGATGTGGTAGGTCCACTAAGAATTACCGTTTGGTTAAACCATTTCACTTCCGAGTATTATACAGTCACTAAATGTGCTCATCAATACTGCTCTTTCTGGACTGGTATGAAGGGAGAAACGGCGTCTTGCATACGATGACTTCCATTACATGACTTTACAACCTCTATATATATAGAGAGAATATCGTCGCCCGTTTATTCCTACCGTTTTATTTTGTTCATGCTCCACGTCTTTACAGAGATAAAGTAGTGCTAGAAAATGATCCGTAAAACAATACTAGACAATGGTAACGTATAATCCTTGATTAACAACTGTGTTTAGATTACTTTCCGCCGATGTCGTGTATCTCTGTACATTGTACACTCCGTTTAAACAAAACTTCATCTCATCGTCCATAACCGGTTTATTTTATAGAGACAAAGGATCTGTCTTCCCAGAATTCGCCGCAGCGTTGAACAGCTCATTTCAAAAAATTCTTGCAACTGTACTCATGTTGCTAACATCGTATGCCGAATTTTCACTAACTTTTTGTACGTACTGGGGATGTACTCTTGACAAAAAAAAATTAAGCCAACAGGATGATTTAAGTTGTTGTAGAAAGTTGTAGCTCCTCCCTCTCCAAACGTCAGCTTTATGAATAATTTTTGCTGACCACCTAGGTCATTCCAAAAATTATGTCAATACTGCCAATGAGTTGTAATGTTAATTATAAACATGAGAATATTTATAAGGATGTCAAAAATAATCGATTTACCACCAGGTTTACTTGGTTTACTACCACGTTTAATAATAATAAAAATAATAAATAATAATAAATAATAATAAAAAACAATAACAATTAAATTATTATTGACCAAATTTATAAACAAACCAAAATAATAACGTATTTCTTTATAGGTCTCCTTCTTTTCTTCTGCCTTTCACAGATTAGATCTATCGACCTGTTCTGGCCTCCGTCCCATCTTTCGACTGATCATTCTATATCCCTCATTCCTTTAGTGTTTGTATTATAAGGCCTTCTTTGGAATCCTTGTTTCTTGGATTCGTTCCAGATGTTCCTTCCATTTTTGTATATGTTCTTCTATTTTATCACTTACCGCAAACATATTCGGTTTTTGTCTAATAATTTCATTTGAAATTCTGTGAAATCTTTAACTACTCGAAAACATTTAATTTCCGCTGCCTGAACTTCGTTAAAATCTTTTCTCCGCCTAATCCAGGATTCGCTAATGCAGTAAAGTGGGTACGGCATCACCTTATAAATTTCATCTTCGTATCTCTTCATAATACTTCGAGCACCTAATGGGATATATCACAAGAAAACTATATTAACGTACCACAATATGCTAACGACAACTTGTATTAATTGCAAATTCCGAAAATGAATTATAAAAATCAATCCATCTTTTAAGCTTAACTAAAAGGATTATAATTTTAAGATAGCTAAACAAAACTATGAGAATGGCATTCTTTGGGAAATGCCCATTACAACGTAAAACTTCAGCACTTATTTAGGGATTTATTCCAATTATTTAGGGAGCTATAATACTTTTAATGAAAAAATATAGATATTAAATTTCAGGGAGTCACAGTATTTGTGGCACTATAAGCAGAACATTGAAAAATATATATCACTTCTTGATAGGTATTTCATTTAATTCAGCAGCGTTTCATACCACTTATTCTATGGTGGCAGTAACTTTAGACTTATTTCCTTGTTTACTTCAGAAGAAACGTTTGGCATAAATCTTGTGGCTTGAGAATTCAATGCTACAGTCAAGTCCTTTCCCACCCACCCCTCCTTTACAAGGTTGAGCCGCGTCATTACATTGACCTAACCTGTTTACATCACAGAAGAATTCATTGTGAGATTATTTCTCCCTCTTTTCGTTTGAAACTGACAATAAATTCACTCATTCATGTTTGTTTCTAGAAAAATTATTTAAAGTCAGTCATAGAAGGAAGCGATAGGATTTTTGTGGAATCTAGTGTTTGCTAGATAAATGTAAAAACCTTAAAACTCTTATTACAATGTAGGGAAATGAGCAACCTTTTTGCAGCGAAATTGATAAAAATTAGAAAACTGTTTGAGAAAACTGCAAGTTCATTCAGTAGGATATCACTTTTAATAGTTGAGTTTAAACGTTTAAAAATGCTGAGGCAAGTAACAAAGCTTTTTAAACTTGAACTTTCTTTAATGAATATTACAGTGTACATTTTAGCAGCTCATATCGGACATTGCTCTGAATGGTATTTAGTGCACTAGGACTCATTCTTAATATTCCAATAGGTATTCCTAAGTAATATAATCTGATATGCTGCCGAATATCGAGGTATTTTTCGTAAAGCAAAGGAAGTAATTGTGGAATTAAATGATTTAGCTAAGAGAAAGCTCTGACGATTCCAAGTTTTGCAATTATGGAGGCATAAACTTTATCATGCCGAACTGATTTCAGAATAGATTTTTATATTTTTTGCAAGCTAGAGCTATATGAATTGAAACAGAGGATTCACAGGTCAAAACACTCGAAATATCTTGAATCGTGGCGCGAAACAGCATGGTTTGTTACAAGCCATGGAATGAGTGAACAGCTGACGGTGGCAGCAGACGTGTTATATTGGCTTCACGAGTTTCTACGGTCGAGATAAGTGCAAGCGGAGTCTATTACTACGTAAGAAGGCCCCGACTATCCCTGAAGCTTTTTATGTGCATGATATCAACGTTTTTATGTAAGAGACGATAATTTAATGCCAATTCTTTCTGTTCGACTCTGAAAACATTGACAAAGACGTTAGTGGGATCTTAAATATATCGATATCGCATTGGACCTATGGTCAATTTGTCTCCCTGATCATTTTATTCAGGAAGTCCTTGCACTCTTGAGTTGCATAATGAATGCTAATTACTTACTTAATAGGTACTAATATTGCGCCGATGAATAGTCCGTTCTCAGACTTCATCTGATTTCTATATATCTGTTCAGAAATCCTTACATTTGGAATATCTAGCTCTGAAGCACTTCCAGTTATGCAATAATACAGCATGGAAATATTTAAAATGAAGTACCTTTAGTAGTAACTGAGAACAATGCGCTTGACCTACCTGCAATGACCCAGGAAGTACTGTTCTCCGCCTTAATATGTTAATATTAAAATACTAATAATAGCAATATATGGTAATAAAATTCTAATTATAATATATAAATACTAATTTTTTATTTTTGGAAATAAAAAACGATAATACAGTTTACGTGCATTGGAATTTTTCAAAATTCTTCCGTTTAATATTTTTTTTAATTGCAGCGCTTTTTCAACTTTTTCGTGTGCGGTGCTTACTGAATTATTTTACATGTATTTGGTAGCAGAAATACTTTGGAATAATACGTTAAGTTTCTGTTAAAAGTGGTTTTGAACTCGCGGAGGGAAAATTGAAATTCAGGAATTGTATACGTTTTTGCTGAACACGCTCGTTGGCCTCTGTCTCTCTAACTTAATATTGTCGAGATATTTACTGAATGACATACAAATATTTCATTAAATTCATATTAAATAAGTTTTTAAACAGCAGAGATGAAACAGTTTAAAATTCAGTTCAATTTTCAGAAAACAAAGAAACAAACAAACAGAAAACCAACAAAGTAAAAAAATTTGAAAAAATAAGAACACATCTATAATATTTTATTTCTGAATATTGAAAAAGAGTATTTTCTCTCAGTTAACTGTTAATACCGTGCCTACCAGGCTGTTTTTTGTAACTCTTTCACTTTGTGGTAAGGTGAAAGCAGCAATAATCTCATCTGCCTAAGGCGGGTGTACGAGTATCGTATCGTATAGCATTGCTTAATGCTCAGCTTAAAACCTGCCAATATGGTTGTTTACTTTGAAGCAAGCAAGCAAGCTAACAAGCATCATCAGATAAACCCCGCTATTTTGACTGAATGCGCGTTATGTAAGTATCTATTCACTGTAAATGATAATGGCATTTCATCTATTCCTGGAATGTTC
Source organism: Deroplatys truncata (assembly GCA_030765065.1). NCBI lineage: Eukaryota > Metazoa > Arthropoda > Insecta > Mantodea > Mantidae > Deroplatys > Deroplatys truncata. The sequence continues at coordinate 176,418,761 of CM060981.1, forward strand.
AACACAGCATGTCGCTAGTTCAAAAATTTTAATAATATTCCACCAGCTCACATTCTATGCATATTTTGATTCTCTAAGTCAGAAAATAACTTATTTGCTTCCAGGCATTCTCCATGAATTAAACGGGAGCAAGAGGATACAGCGTGGTTGGCGTATTGCATAACGCAGAGTTAATTTCTTTAGCCAGCCTAAATAACCTATCCGACTGGTAAATGTATTAGAAGTAGTAATCAAAGTAAGACATGAGTTAACTTGTTAGTTTGGGATTTAAAAATTTAAGTTTCATCTGTAGACAAAAGTATGTAAACTAGCTGTAAAGTGGAGCGTCAGAATTTGTTTGTTGCTTGTTCTTGCTTTTTGCGTAACTGTACGAATAAGACATAATTGGAATTATAGAAACACCCGCGTTACTATTCAAGAATTTTGGTAGCTGATGAGTATGACTGGTTTGCATCTATGCCGCCTGTGATAGCACATCAATCTTGCTTAAATCCACTGGGTACTTAGCAATATGTTCTAACACCTAAACGGACGTTTTGGGTATGTGATGGGATTTCTGCGGCTTTTCATTGACTAAAGAGTCTGCACAAGTTAGCAGAGTGAGTTTTCTACAAGCTATCGTCTATGTTAAAACCAAAATGTCTCTTCAATGACGCAACTGCAGCCCGCCGCTTCCACGCACTGCCATATTGTGACATAAGTCCGGCGCCGGCGCCATCAGCGCTTTCAACAGACGTCACGTAAAAGATGGGAGGGTGTAGCACAGGATGATCTCGATAGTCTTACAGCTTGCGGTAACAAAGGTGGTGTAAGGGTGCTGTTATAAGATTTGCAACTTTTGTTCCCAATATTTCTAATCTTTAATTGTCTAGTATAGCCCTAAACTACATTTCAAAAAGTAAGAATTAGACGGCTGGTGGATTTACCTGCATCGCAGAGGAAATCCGGCGGTCCATCATCATCGGGTCTAGCGCCTACTTCCGGGCTGCAAATTAACACTAAATGAATTTAAAGCACTGATCAGCAAAGTTTCCTACTAGGCACTGGTTGGTCGAGAGAGCATCGTCAAAAATCCTTAAGTTTAAATACCCGACAATGCTGATTATTGGCTTGCTGATAAGTGAACGTCAGCAGAAATTACATAACTCGTCCATGTGTCGGACATGAAGTGATCTTTTACCCTAAACTGCGTGTCGCCTAATCTCTGCTTATTTCAACATCTGGGAAATGACTGGCCAGAAATCTAAAAGACAATTTCCTGGAGTTTATCCTGAATATCTCAAACTGTATAAAATAATATTTATCAAATGTGTAAAAACAAAATTATAGTAGTCACAATATGAATCCTTTCGGCAGTAGCGGCGGCAGTAGCTATTTGTCCCCTAGATAGCGTTAATCGTGCGAAACAATATGAATGCGTTATGTTTATAAACAATATGAACGCTTAGTTTCTTTATAATATATGTTGCTAACTATACGACAATGTATCTATACAAGTCTGGTCCCTGTAGAAAACATTACTTAAGACTCGAAGGATTTCTGCAGCCAAAATATTGGAACACGCACATCGGACACTGTCTTGCAGTTTTTCGAGCACATGAAGGTTTTGCATAGACTGTAGATGTAAGAATCCCTGAACATAATAATCGCATAGATTTAGCTCGGGACCGCGGACAACCCAGATAATTCTTTTGTCATCAAAAAACACTTGTATTGCGAATCAGCTATTTTCTTGGACTTCATTCCACAACAGCTCCTATTTCGTCTAATTGTTCATCCTTTGGAACGTTTGGCTCTTTGTTTGTTTTATACAACACGAATCAAATCTATGTAGTTTTGCTAACAACGGTGACATCAGGGAATTTCTTATGAATTCAAACTGACAGTTTATATGTGGTTCCACTCAAGCAAAACTTAACATACACAATACGCTTTTCTCTACTATACACCACGATAACTACACAAACAAGGCATCTTCATATAAGGTTATTCTCAATACACACCATGTGAACGCCAGTCTGAACTACAAATGCCATTACCGTCCGTAGGCGCGTCAGCTGGACTACTGCAGAGCAAGGTCATTTAACACAGTCGCATCCTTCAAGATAAAAACCGGTACAAAAGCATTTGCTAAACTTTGTTCGTTTTTATGTGAGCCATACATATGCATTATTGAGTAAAGATAAATGGTTGCATTCCTCGTTCTCGGTGGCTGTATTTGATTTTTAGGCGAAAAAACTTGATGATTAAAACTGTTTATCTTAACATTTCGCACATACGTGTGGTGGGGAATAAAGTTTAGACTTTGCGCTCAAGAGCCAGCTGAAATTTAATTAACACTAATCCCACTATTAAAAACAAGCACAGTACAGAATTAATTGGCTATCCTCGCTCTCTTTCGCTCTCCAGTGTTCTTCACTTCGTGTCACTTTCTCGTGGAAAAAATAAAGAAAATACACAGTGGGTAGATACTTCCTCTCAGGGAAATCGGAGTTTAGAGTAAGCGAAGGTTATTTAGAGATTAAGTATTCTAGAAATTTCTGGGTAGCCAGTGTTTTACTTTCTATAGTTGTCAAAAGTTGAAAAATACACTGAAAAGTACACTGACGCGCATAATAAATAGTCCATTCCTCTAGATCTCAATGGAGTTTTTTCCTCCGTAAGGTTTCTACATTCAGGTAACCAAATTTTGATTCCACACAGCCAGTATGAGTTTTCTGTGAGTCTGGCCTGAAAAAATATTCAGGGACACAGATGCGAACAAATGAGCAATGTTGAAGCCCGGCGGAGGGCGAGATATTTTTTTTCGGGCGTAAAAATCCTTAGCATGGCATCCTTCGGAGTCGATGATCCCGTGTCCTAGATTTACGGCACGTAAAAGAACCTCAAGCTGATAAAGAGACTTCTGCAAAATTACCGGTCTTTCACGCCCAATATAGAATGCATGCTAACATTCACAGTAGTTAAAGAGCGTCCAAATTAAACTCAATTTATTCTAGTTTTTACACGCGGAACTTTTTTTTAAATTGCTCTTATGGATTCAGGGATCGCAAAGCATGTATTTCCGGTGAAATCTAGACATCACATTTTTGTGTGGAATCAGTACCTACTTTCTCTGCTTACTTTAATCACGTGGTAGAGAAAGTAATTACTATTTTCTCCATATCTATTGAAGTAGAATATTTGTTTTAGTGTCGGAAGAGCTTCATGTTTATCTGCCCCATGTATGGGAGCCAATTTGTCGCGATCACTTCGTGTTATCTATTGTTGGGCGCCTGTTATTGTTTTACTACTTTGAATGTTGGGTTCATTATCCTCCGGCTAGCTATTATTTCTCGATCGAGCACATCTCTTGAACAGGGTGTGTAAACGGAAAGGATTTGTTACTGAAAGATAACACTGATAAAAGAATTTGTTTTTACACTTTTATTGTCGTCGCACATTATTCAATTTCACATATTGATTCTTGATACACGCCAGACTGTTATATTTTCTAATGTTATTATAATCACTTATTTGCCGCACTTTATTAATTCGCGTATTTCACATTTATAACTAACTTTACGACGCGAGAGATTTTGTAGAATTGCGCGACGATTCTCTTAAACTTTGTGACGTATAACCCACGAATACTTATGTTGAACTGAACGACGTATTACACGCGAATGCTTCTGTTGGACTGTGTGACGTTTACCTTGTGAATTATTCTGTCAAACTGAGCAATACTTGTCTCTGGCTTTAGCTTTTTATACACCCTCACCCGCTATGCCTAAAGATTATAACCGAGCTGCTATTGTTTAATAAAACGCGCCAACATTAGCGTCTATATTTATTTCCAATCAAAATTACGAACACGTATGCTCTAGGGAAGAAATTCCCGCCATTTCTAAGAAAAGTGGGCCAATTTGACGTCATTTGCTTTTCTCTATAATTGATAAACAACTCACCCCCTCGCTCATTGTTGCCCGCTCTTATTGTCAGTTTCAGTGAGGCCGTGTAAACTTATTTCCTAACAATGCTTATAATTAACAAACATCTCAAATCAATGTCATACAATAATGCTTATTTACACTACAATCACTCTGGCATTTACATTATTGTGATACAAATTACTGCCACACTATGCAGAGTATGCACTTTGATCCAGCGGTTTCGGAAGTAGCAGGCTTATTGCATGTCAAATGTATGCTTTATTTGAGATATTGAAAAATGAGTGTGTGTTCATTGTGGTTTGATATTTTTTTCATTGTAGGTGGTATCTGTGTGTGTGTGTGTGTGTGTGTGTGTGTTTGAGAGAGAGAGAGAGAGAGAGAGAGAGAGAGAGAGAGATGCTGTTTTAATGACATCAAGTATTAACGGACTTGTTTCTCTTTTATTTGCAGGTAAGTGCCGATACCTGTCATGAAGCAATAGCGAACGTAGCTAAAGTAAGTAACTGATCGCTCTGAATATTTGGTATACGTAGTTAGTGACTAAAGATAGTAGGATATAAGAAAAACGAACTTTAAGATATCAATTACTTTTACAATTCTTATTCAGTGTAAAACGGACGCAGTTGTCTAATGTAGTTTCTCCATTTACAGCCTCGTATTTCTCAAATTCATTTTTCAAGCCTTTTTCTTTTTCTTCTTTAAGAAGAAGGCTTGAAGAATTGTTTCGGAATTGGAAATAAACTTACAACACCGAACGATGACGCATCCAAAGTAACACGTGAAAATTACTGCGTTTTGAAATTGTCCAGGGTCCAAGAACAAAGGGTGTTTACTTTGGAGGCATACCAATCAACACCTTTAGAGGGTATGCCTTTATTAGACTGGAGGCTTTTAAATAATGATAACGATAACAATCACGATATTTCAATATTATTATTATTAATATTATTATTATTATCATTATCTTCATCTCGTCCTAGGACTTGGAAGGCATAGTTATGGCGTCGTCCTTGTTAATGCTATGATTATTATTATTATTATTATTATTATTATTATTATTATTATTATTATTATTATTATTAATTATCTTAGCGCGTATTCAACTACCAACTACATGCCTCCTCACTGACAGTATTACGATCCGTCTATTTTTTCTTTATCTACCACGTACATAGTAGGTAGACAAGGTATTGCATTCCACCCAAAACTTTGATGTCGATATTTCCCCGGAAACCGATTTTTTGAGGCCTCCTGAATCCAAAAAATTCATTCATAGAAGAAGGTCCCTGTGGGAGAGCACTATAACTCAAAAACGACAATTCGGATAAGGTTTTCAAGAAAATACCCCTACCCCAAACTACCTTTTACATGGGACATGTTTAGACATTTTTGATTATCTAAAAATGGCTCTTAACGATTTTTCATTATAATACCATATATTGAAGATATTTGCATGAAAAATAAAATGTATATCTTGAATTTTCTGGGAAGGCCTGTGAAGTCTTCTTCATTTCCAAGATATGTAGAATATTTTATAACGGTAAACGTTAAGTGATAGACGAAAACGTACCACACAAATAATGTAGCTCTCTTTAAAACACACAATTTATTTCAAATGGCTTTTTTGTAGCATCAGTCATTCCCAAGATGTCCGTTATTAATGGCTCGATTTCTTTAATACTTTGCCATTCTTTATAAGTCCCAACGATTTCCAGTTGTTTCTCTGAATTGCATATAAACAGTATGGAACTTTAAACCCAGTATATAGCTGGCAGTTCTTAAACATATGACTAACGCTGTTCGCTTTATATCCCAACAAAATGTGTAGTTACGGTAGCTATTATTGCAAAAGTTTATTTGGATCAAACTGCAGTAAATAGAAAAACAGGCTTTAGTAAGGATGAAAAGATAGAATCGTCGGACGACTGAAAAATTCAATACCATCGCCGGGATTTGAACCACGGATCTCCCGGTTTTCGTACGGTTGCTCTAACCACTGGCTACCATGACAACATGCCGGTATGACACTAAATTCCCTAAGTGATTCACATTTTTCACGGTAAACCCAATGAGATCTCAAATTGTACTTAAAAGGTAATTGTATTTAAAGTAATTACAGCATTGTAAGTCGCCATCTGGGTATGCCATCTGAATACAATTTGAGATCTCCATGTGGTTTACCGGGAAAAATGCGAATCAACGGGGGAATTTAATATCGTACTGGTACGTTGCATGGTAGCTCAGTGAACGGAAAGCGGGACATCGGCAGTTCAAATCCGGGCGTTAGCATTGCATTTTTTAGTCGTCTCATTCTACATTGATAACCTTCTCCAACACACGGCTTGTGTGGAAGAATAATTAATACCTTCAGTAAGATTGGTTTATATACCCACTATAAAGATAGAGTGTAGAGAAAGTCATATAAATGTATCACATCCGATTTATTTTGGTATAAAATGAACCACTTGCCAATTAAATGGCTACGATTATTATGGAAGAGGGAATATAGAAAGCTGTGGCTTAGAGAGTACGGAGCTCCACATGTAAGAACCAACTTAAAGTCCTTTGTTCTATATATTTTTTCTGCTCCCATTTTGTTAATGCTGGACGAGAATTGTAATATTGTATTATACAAACACATATAACCGCTTTCTGAATGACGCCACTATAATTTCAAAACTTTGCGTTTTTACAAAAGGATCTTGTTAGTTGTGTGTAATTAAAATGCTAATCGAATGGCAGCATTGATGGCAGGATCTTGAGCGTGTTTGCAAGTAGTGCAATAGATGGCAACATTGTTGAGTCCACGCTGTATCCATTTATTTTTGCAGGTAACGTGAAAGCAACCCAAAAATCGAAGCAAAGGAAATGAACTCAGTGTACTAGAATATGGGAATTACAGTGAACAGAATGTATTTTATTTTAGATACACATATTCTATTTTTTATCTGCGGAATGGATCCTAATGGAATATTTGCAGTTGTATTAATGTTTAATTGATTCTAATCTAAAAACAAAACGCTTATTTGAAACAATTGCTGACTGTGCAATTAGTGAAATTTACCCATTTATTTGAAATACAATTGCTGACTGCAATTAGTGAAATTTACCTGGGTAATAGTATCCACTGGAACGTTAGAAATTGGGTGAATGTTTATTTCAGTGTTTTGTTTATTTCATTTCTTTCTTAATTTTTACAGCAATAAACTGTTGTAAACATTTAAAGCCTTGTGTATCAATTACCGGCGGAGTTGATTTTCTAAATCAGTGACGCTTTCTAAACCCGCACCTGCCATTTTTTTCATCTTGGACTGCTGCCTTGAAAGTGTTAAAAGGTATGGGCGATAGAGGAGCTGCACGCGCCGCCGAGTAAGATGATAATGAGTCGCTGAAATATTATTGATCACATAACAGTTCAGTTATGTCACATGTAATCAGTCTATAATAGAGTAGTCGACCAAAAACGTTTGTAATTGAACTGTAAAGGTAAGTTGAACATAGGTAAAAAAGGACAACTAAAATCAGCGTAATTAGAGGCGTTCAACCCGTCCTTCAATCAAACAGCAGGTACGTACTAGGGTGGTGGGCACCGTTTCAGAGAGCTCTTTAGAGGTATACTAACTAATCTCTCAGTTAATGAAGAAGCAAACGACTTGTGACTATGCTTTCTGCATAGGATCCAAATACATGAGTCGTGCTCATTGAAAAAAAAAATTGTTTAGTTAAAGGAATGAAAAAAACTCCTAGTTTGTTTTAAAGGTAGCTGTGTAACATGATTTCTTGGAGAATGAAAAAGAAAAGACCTTTAAACATTAGGCAAACATTTTAGTTACTATGTAAGATAGAATATTACGAAATAAAATAAATAATACGTAAAAGGAACAAAGTATGACAAAGATACGACAAAAAGTAAGTGAACCTGGTTGCCGTGGCGTATACAGTTGAATAAGAAGTGCAAGTACACTATGGAGAGTAGCGTCATGGGTAGCGCTTCTTCCTAGCAACTAGTTTTATTAATGCCATTCGTATTTCAAGGGTCTGCATTGCACGCAAAACAAGAACAATGATCCATTAACATGTCTTGTTCCCTGTAATTCCCTGGAATAGTTCTAGTCTGTCATGTACCTGTGCTAGAAGTATGGTGAGATGAAATCGCAAAATTGATGTCCTGAAGTAAGATCAGATACGTTTGGGTACCGCGATCCACAGTAGTTGCTCTGTTTTGCATATGGTGGAGTCCTTTCTTCCTCTGATGGTGACCTTTGATCTTTAGCTTAAACGTCCTCTGCTGTTCGCTACACCCGCACTCTTTTGGAGATGCTTATAACTAATTACATATGCATTACTGAATCTTCTACCTTAAGCACCTTAAAAACTAATCATAGCGCACACAGGTGGCCAAGTTCTATAGATTACTTTTCTTTCCATGGATGAAGTATGATTAAATAAATTCAGCCAATTTTAATGTACTTCAAATTGCAATTTTAAAGCATGTGGGCTTTTTACATGAATCCTGGAATCATAGAGTGCAAAATCTATGCAGTGAAGAAGGAAATACAATTGGTAAAATACTCATTACTTGCAAATTAACTATACATGAATTTATTATCATTTACATGTGAAATCAACGAGCTTGCTTGAACTACAAACCTTTTACTTCAGTTCTATGCAGCTTTTATACATGTATGACCGTTAAAGTATGTTATAAATATCGAAGCCTATCTTCCTATAAAATTTATTGCATTATGAAACGATGTTTTGCCTGCATTAAAGTGAACAAACCTTCAAGATAGGTTTCAGAAATCTTCAAACACTAATTAGCTGCAAGGAGCAAAATAGTGACATACGATCTGTTTATGCAGTAAATGTTTTTAAATAGAATAAAGTAATAGTAGAGGGTAAAAGTAGGGTTTTATTTTACGAGCAGGAACGTTTGCGAAGCGAAGGCCTTCGTTAGAGGCGAAATAAAAATCAAACAGAGCAAAATAAAAAGTAACTTCTAACACGTATGCCATGTACTATTTTTTAGACAGCGCTCGAATTTGTAAAATATGAATACTATTATATTGATTCCTGAAACTAACAAATATCACGTTTAGAGCGCGGTTCTTGTAACAAGAGAAATTGCGTTAAAAAAGCGAGATGTCAGATGTTTTGTTGATTCGCTGGCAGTCATTTTCACTGACATTACTTTTAATATGTTTGCCTTACGCCAGACATTGAAGTGATTAAACGGTATATCATATTATTTTCTGGATTTTTTGGGTAAGTACTTCTAGTGTTATTTTTTCTGCTGCTTTTGACAATTCATCTCGCTTTTTAATTGCAGTTTCCTCTGAATTCATAATTTCCACAATTTTATATTTATGTATGTTATATCTATCGTTTGAGATCAAAGAATGCAACGGCTGGAAATATAAGTATAGGTTAACTCTGCAACGATAACAATTTGTATTGTGAATAGATAATGCGAGTGCAATGAGAAATTAATAATGTAAAAACACACAACGAAAACTAAAACCTAATCAACCAAGTTGTTAAACGTGTGCAAATACAAATAGTAATTGCCATGTGACTGGAACTGAAACCAAAGTTGATAACAATGAAGATTATCGCACTAGTGTGCACTGTGTTAGAAATTCCACTTTTCGGACATGCTATCTACAAAAATTGTTATTTTAGTGCTCTAATGTTTAAATCCCCTTTGGTTGAGTTTTCATTTGTCAACACATTCTCATTTTCAGGTTGTTCCACACGATATACTTTCGGTAAAAAATTTAATCATATGTTATATACCTCCCTATAAATAATCTGATAAAAAAACATTGAAATGAACTTTTACAAGCTTTGTTGTGATGTTATCAAAAAGTAATAATCATGTTATATAAACTTTTAAGCAAAAAGAAGATTTCATATTTAAGATTTGGTTTCTACGAAACTAGTAGAATAATTTTAAAAAGTATGATGTGTTACGTTTATATGACTTGCTGTATCCTATATCTTTATTGGTGGGTATAAAATCTATTCTTACTAAAGCTTATTTTTTTCTACTTCATTTTAATGTAGATAAGCCTTTGCATAAATAGCTACATTATACATTTCATTATAGAGACAAAGGGAACAGCGATAATCAAATATTTAAGAACGCTGGGCTTTGAATTCCACACACTATCCATGCAGTCGCGAGAAACAACTGAAATTTGACAGGACTTCAAAAGAGTGACACAGTATTGAACAATTAGAACAATTAATCATGGATAACTAAGAATCTCTTGTGCCACCAAAACATTTATTTGAAATAAATTGTGTTTTTAAAGACATCTATAGTTACACAAGTTTATACAAAATTCCTTCCAAATCGAGAGGACTTCACAAGCTATTCCCAGAAATTTCAAGATCTATATATTATTTGTCATCTAATGTCTTTGATACATGGTATTTTAACCAAAATCGTTAAAACCGTTTTTAGAAGATAAAAAATTTTGAAAAATTGTCCATGTAAAGAGTAGTTGCGTTATATGGATTCTATTGAACATTTACTAAACTTAAATACAGAGTTTGGTGTTTATCCGACTTTTCGTTTTTTAGTTATGCGTTCACAGACACACGCGCGCGCCCACACGGAACTTTTTCTAAAGATGTCTTTTTGGATTCAGGAGACCTCAAAACATATACTTCCGGAGAAATATTGACACGGAAATTTCGAGTGGAACACAATGGTTTCCGTACTTACTATACGTAGTAGAGAAAGTAAATAATCTCTACTATTTATTATTATAGTATTGAAGTATTTACTTATAGAATGTTAATGTTTAAGAATTAATTGCGTTGTGTAGTTAAATTTTTCAAAACTTTGAAAAGTAATAACAAATTAATATCTCGGAAAGTAATTTTAAAATATGAATTAATTTGATGTGCGTATTACATATTAAATCTTCAAACGAATTGAACTAAAATTATGGATTTTAGAAATATCACAGATGGGCATTAACCTAAGCATTTCTTGTACTAGGGAAATGGTCAGAGCTTGCATACATTTGTTCCGTTTTATTAGTATTAATATCACAAAAAAAGTCGAAACCATATCCCAAGCTCCTTTTGGGATTCCGAACAGTAATGATCACTGTGCCCACTTTTGTTGAAGTCTGCAGACACTAGCTTCTAACTGTAGCTCTTTAAGCCTAACTAATGCTGGCAACAGGACAAGAACGCACACAGACTCTGTTTAATTATTAAACAGTTATACATACGCACCACTCACAGAGTACCTTCATAATCGCTTGTAAGCTGGTCCACATGAGCACTAATCTTTCCGTAACCAAGCAGAAAACACGAAGGTAACAGCAACACTCTTAGTTGAGCCAAAACGGTTGCACGAAAATGGATATTAAACATAATAAGCAGATAATTAGGAATTCTGTTGAAGTTACTTTCTGTGTTCTCGCCTTGCGTTGCTGGCGTAGAGTAATGGAAAAGGAATAGCGAAGGGAAAATAAGCCCTGCTTTGGACCACCCTTCAAACCCAGCTGAATTATCAGCTTAAAGGAGTGGTTAGGAAAAGCTACAAAAATGCGAAACCCCAAATCTTTAAAGAATTTAAATGTGTTTATTATTCATCATCGCACACCATTGATGCCAACTTGTACAATAATTATGGAGACATACGATAATTTTAAAGAGGATAGAATGAAGGATACTAGGAAAATCTTTTTCAAACTATTAATATACCTGTAATGACTATAAAACAGTTCTAATCTTAGAGAATCCCATTATAAGCTCTTCTACGCTTTTGGTTTTTGTTAAAATTATTATTATTACTATTATCATTATTATTATGTTATAACGTTTTGGCTTTGCATAAAATTATGTACTACTGAGGAGTGGCTGGTATAAATAAGTGCGGTAGTGCATTTCAATTGAGACAGTTTTAGCACTGTGTTTTAGTATCAGAGATTATTTTACACATATAATTCAAAGTAAATAAATTTACATATAGATTAACGTTAAAGAACAACTAAAAGCAGAATAAAACTAGATTTATTCCTTCTGAAAAAGCAATGGGCCGATCAAATTCAGACCTCTTGTAAAAAGAGTGATGGATCCGTTGCATGTGATTTTCATTGAAGAACATTAAATGTCGAACAGCAGGATCTAAAGCTTATATATAATACTACTGTGAGTAATAAAATTACATCTTTATATATTTAACATGATTCTAGGAAGTATTCATAGTTTTGAAGTGTTGCTACGATACCTTCTAAGGTTGATAGCACTGTCACAAACCAAGATATACAGGTCGCTGCTTACAAATATCCAGGTGTCTAAGCAATTAGCAAGATGACTCACTTTTCTCATAATTTTAACAAGCAATTGGAGCGTAATTATTTGAAGGAAACAGTTGATTAATCCCTTCATGTCTAATGTCGCGAATTCGCATCATACCAAATTAGTTTCTATTTGAAGGTGTATGCACTATAGAATCCCAAGGATGATTAACAAAGATTTTGTACAAACAGGAAATCATTTAAATTCCAAATCCTAGCATGTCTCTGCAGCCAAAGTCTCTGCAGTCGGATAAAGAAAAAATCCGCCGTTCCGAATTGCATTTACTAGCGAGGCTGAGGCCTACAGATGTATTTATTGTTTTCTTGTGCAACTTTACTAGTCCCCTACGATATGACTAGTACAGTACTCTCATTTCCCTCTGATTCCTACGCTTGATTTTCAACAAAAAAATTAGTGCCCTCCTTCAAGCGTATTCATATCGTGGCCGATTGGTACTTCAGGGGTGAACAGTAAACCAAAACGTATAAACTTGATCATTCACCTCCATAAATGAGACAAGATAAAGTTCCTTAAGCGATCAAATGGTTAAACATGATTCAGGTGGTTATGTACTAAACATCCCACTCGACAAATTGGTTATAAGGTTTCTTGCTTCTGAAGATATTTACGGCCAAACTAAGTTTATAAATTGGACTTTAGTTTGTTCCTTCAACGGAAACTTAAATCAGGTATTAAGGAGTTAGCACAGTACCTCTTTTATTTAGGCTAAGCCTGTTTGTCTTCACGCACAGTTTGATGACGAAAAATATCCATATTTCTCGTGGCCTTCCAACACTTCCACTTCCTGCTGGTTGTTTTCAATCAACAGCAATTTTCTTCTGCTGTGACATGTTCATTTCAATTCTTCTTTATTTCATTTATAAATTTTATTATATAATTTATATCACGCTATTTGCTTATATTTTCATTCTTTATTCCACCCATTCTTGTTTTCCCTACTAACTAACGCCCTTAATGTATTTATTCTGTCTTTCTGAGTAACTATTTAGTTTTGATGTTTACTGCTCTTGTTTCTGTTCCATACACTAATGTCGGTGTTATTAAAGGTTTATAAATGCTTGTGCTACTTTCAAGGTTAAAATTTCTATTTTCGCAAATAGTATCTCGTAAATAAGCAGATATTTTGGTGCTCCTCGTTTCGTGATGTCTAACTTCAATTATTTCGACAGTTGATATACCTACTCCCATATATTTGAACAGAATACGCCATCAGTTAAAGAATTTTCAACAAAGCAGATACGCTCTTATGAAAACTTGCTGTATTTTGTGTCATAACTATTTGTGTTAAAATACCACATTTTTACTGAATGTTTGAATGACACAGGGAGGTGTAAATATAACAAATTTAACGTGTAATATCCATGATTTTCAGGTACCTGCATATATCACCTGCATTTATTTAAGCTACGAGAATTATTCTTATAAAACTCAATTTTTCACTCTACTTTCTGGTAGTCGTGAAAAAATTTGTCTATTTTATTTAAATTACCTTTTACACAACAGTTAAGTAGACGCCGTATAAAAATGGAATCATTAAAAGTTAGGTGTTAGGCAGTCAAGCTATAAAATTGAGTCACGTTGGCTAATTCAAATTATGTTGATTGTTGAATCCCCGGTTATAACGGGGAATTTTAAAGCAACGGATATTATAAACTCGCGTATAGTAAGCCAAGATTATAATTTTAAAATATTCGCCATCAAAACCAGAGCAACGTTTTCCAAGAGAATATAAACTGACATCAAATATAGACACAGATGATGGAATAAATGAACAAATAAAATCTTTTAATTGCATGCATATGATATATTCCAGGATTACACTCATGAAAACAAAATTAATATAATAGCGAGGCAATAACAAAAAAATTAAATGAGAAAGTAAAGGAAAGAAACAGAATTTAAACTCTCAGGAAGCAGTATTAATGAATGGATCAGAAGCCTAAATATCCTAAAGTCATAAGTAGAAAAACGAAGCAGAAATAAAAGTTCTAAGAGCATTAAAAATTTAAAAATCAGCATATTAGGCAGGAGACTGGAATATTTTCAGTAACACACATAATAGTTAACATATCGACACTTTTGGAAGGAACATGTACATTGAATGAATGACAAATAATGAGCTACAGACTGAAGGAAAACGAGATGTGGGAAAACTTATGAAAACTTGAGTATTCAGGTCTAAGGATCTAATCCAGGCGTAGCAAAAGCAGACTCGCAAGTACTCGCATTTAAATTCTCGGTCTTTCTCTCGCTCTGGCGATTTGATTTTAGCTGGTATCAAGTCCGTTACACAAACTGTGGCAAACGGAGACATTTTGGCTGTCCCAGAACTAAATTATATATGGCGATGATACTGCAATAATGCACAGAAATGAATTGCTACTCATAACTTTATGCTAGCCATTTCATTATCTCAGAAATTCTTGGTAAAAAATAAAAACATATTTCCAAGGTATACTGCCTAGTAAAAATCTCATGTGATACATTCACGTGACTTTCTCTACCCTCTATCGTTTATTAGTATGTATACAAATTATTCTTACTTAAGCTCACTTTTCAATCTACTACATTTTTATCCAAATAAATCTTTGCAGAAATAGCTGCATTACGCATTTCGTTAGGATAAAAAGAGAACAGCGATAATCAAAAGTTTAAGAACTGGACGATATACGCTGCCTTAAAATTGTACACTGTTTCCAATCAATCGCGAGAAACAATTAATTTTCGAAAGGACTTTAAAGAATGGACAAGTATTGAACAAATAAGCTACTAATAATGGATATCTTGGAAATGGCTTAAAAACATGTTATTCAAATAAATTGTGTGCTTTAAAGAGATCTACATTTCTGTGTGGCTGGTTTTCACTTAGCATTTACACTTATACAAGTTTCTACAAAATTCCTTTCAAATGAAGAGGTACTTCACGGGCTATTCCCAGAAAATTCAAGATATATGTTTTATTTTTCATGTAAATACCTTTAATATATGGTATTTTAATCAAAATCATTACTTCCATTTTTTAGTAAATAAAAAATTTCGAAAAGTCCAATGCAAAGGACTTCTTCAAAATCTTCGTGTCACATCATTTAAAAAATACTGAATCTAAATGCCAAATTTGGTATTCATCCGACTTTTCGGTTTTGCGTTGTGCTGTTCAGACACACACACACACACACACACCTGGACATTTCCTAAAACTGCTTTGCTTGGATTCAGGGGCCCTCAATACATGTATTCCGGTGAAATCTCGACATCCAAATTTTGGGTGGAATGCAATACCTTCCTTACTTTCTCTAACATATACATACATAGTAAGTAAAAAAAACAAGTATTTGGAATATGGTAAAGGCCATAAAAATTATTTGGCGTAAATTACCTAAAGGGGAGACTATATGACGAAGGATGCAAAAAACTACATACTTACTACATTTTAACTACAATGTTAACGTTTTACTACATCTGTCATTTTGTACAGTGAATTCTGAACCACTTGAAGGGAAAATATCTACACACTTTGGAGTATAGAGATAAACTTTATCCCATATTTTGGGGGAAGTTTGCTATACAAATTTGTACTATTGCTAAGTGTGGCACTTTCTGTGTTTGCTCAAACCACGTAGCTTGTAAATATGTGCAAGTTTGATTTTTCCATTTTTTTATTTGAATGCGGTTGTTTTGGTATAAATCACCCTTTTTCTCAAAAACTATTAATTTAGCTAAATTAAATTTAGGATCAGAAAAAATATAATTGCTACCAGTTCTGGATCTACTTTAATGCTAATTATGCGTTGGGTATTTTTAAAAGAAATAATTCTTAATAAATTTTAATCAAATAATGGTATATAATTAAAAAAATCTGATGTGTTACACTCACATGACTTTCTCTACTCTTGTACAATCTATTTTTACAAACGCCTATTCTCCATATGCTTCATGTTAATCGAGATATCGAGATGTCAATCTTATTGGTAATTTTCTTGTAGATGCAAGGGGAATATGGTAGCTTTTAAGCGATAGTCAAATATTTTAACGCTGGTTGCTATGTGGCGCATTCCATTCTCTTTGCATGTCCAGGACATAAAAAAATGAATAACGAATTTGAGAAAAAGTATAAGTATTGGAAAATTTAACGAAATAACAAGCAATATCTCGAAAACGGTTCACTCAACAAAAGAAATGTATATGACATAAGTTGTGTATTTTAACGCGATCTACATTTTTTGTGTAGTAAAATTTTGTCTATCTCTTATAGTTTACCAGTTATGCAAAAATCGTTCAGAATGAAGAATTCTTTTGGAGACATTCCCAGAAAATTCGAGATATACATTTCATTTCTCATGACCTTATCTTAAACATATGATATTTTCATCAAAATCGTTAGAGCCATTTTTGAGAAAATTAAAATTTTCGAAAAATGTTCCATGTAAAGGGTAGTCTGGGGTGGGGGGATTTTCTTGAAAACCTTCGTGTCGCATCTCTGGAAGATACTGAACCTAAATACCAAGTTTGGTGTTTAGGGCAGCATAACTCGTTTTTGAGTTATGCTGTTCACAGACACACACACACACAGACACACACACACACACACACAGACACACAGACACACACACAGACACACACACGGACATGTTTCCAAAAATGCTTTTTTTGGATTCAGGAGGTCTCAAAACATGTATTTCCGGTGAAATCTCGGTATCGAATTTTTGGGTGGAATGCAATACTTCCCTTACTTACTATACGTAGTAGAGAAAGTAAAAATAATATTACTTTCCTTAATAAACAAACTTATTGTATGATATTAAAATAAGTGAACTTGTAAGGCATTCATTTATATCTTATAAGAATTTCAGCCTAATATCATAATTGATTTTTAAGATATTGGGCCATGAAATTAGGAGATTTAACGTTGGAAGGTTAGGGCTTTTAATCTCGCCTTAAATAAGATTTCGACTATGTTAAGGTTTCTAGTTTACACAAAACTCATGAGAATAAATAGGATTTCAAAGTATGTTCATCGAAAATTGAACCTAGACTTTTATTTATATTTATCGCGTTAAACAATGTCATTAGTATACCACTTTTTGAGAAAATAAAAATAGTGTAAATATCATTCATGTATGTGGTTTCATGGTGTGGATAAAGTTTACATCACTGTAGTTTAGTTATACTGTTCACAGAAACACAAACAATTCTAAATTCAGTATGACATTAAATGCCCTACCGAAAGGAGTCAACGATGAACGTAGGTAACGCTGAGACTTGGTATGCAAGTGTTCCCTTTAACACGAATTATAAAGATTCTACTGCAGGAAATCTGAGGTTGTTCAATTTTTCTTGATATAATTGTGTTTATTTTTATTCTACATTGTTTTTGGGATGCAAAAGAGCTACTACTCAACCACGATATTACTGCACTTGAGCTTGCGGAAGCCTGCATTTGAATACACACGGAAGCCAGCCCAGCGAAGTCCAGTGCTATTGTGGTCGACGGAAGTGACACTCAAATCCCTGGCAATAGTGTGAAACGAGGATTTGGTGGAATCTGAAAATAATTAAGGAATAATTAAGGAAGCATTCTTTCGAATTGCGCTTAAATCATCCGACGCCAACCGGGGCATACATGTTTACGTGGCTATTGAATTCGAGATAATAGGCTAATTCTTACATCGACCTATTATTATTCCAGAAGCATGTAATTTTATTAAACATAAATTACTTTTAAAATTGGCCTGAACATGTTATTAACAAAAGTTACTCAACGACTATTAGTATGGACTGTTTAAATGATGAATTTTATTTCAATTACATTCTGCATTTCCTGCATTTTTGAGAATCTATAAATGTGATATGGGAATTGAAATAAAATTCGTGTTGAGAGGAAGGCAAAATGCAAATAATCGTCAAGTTAACCCAAACTTAAGTTACAAGCTTATAAAACAAGAAAATGTTTTCAACTTTATTATAAAATTGGGATGGATATTAAAATTAATAAATAACACTACCAAAGTTCCCAGCTTATTCGAATAATACAACGAAAAATTCTCTGGATATAAGTGGTGTTAACAAAAACGTCACAAAGGACATCCCTACGGTTTTATTTTAAGTGAAAAATATACACATTTAGAAATTGCTAAAATTTTCGACGTCCGCTAAGCATTTACTTTTACGGAAGGATAACAGGCTAACCGCACTATAATGTAAACATTTTTGTCACACTGTAGGCCCATCATTGTATGTGCACGTTTAATGTTGAATTCAAGAGGCAGTTGCCTGCTCTCCGTATAAAGCAGAAACGTACTTATCAATTAGCGTAAGATTCAGGAGTATGTTATGTTTGTAATGTGGCATTTATTTACGCTTTAACGCCAGAAATTGTCATTCGTTACAGTAGATATCAGGGAAGCAACACTAGGCGCAACTTCCCTCCTATTCTTGCAGTTCCAGACATCAGAAGTGACTAAATCGGATTTGTTAGTCGTGAGTTCAAAATCAACCAGTGACGTTCTGCAGTGTAAGGGTATAATTGTCAAACTCCGAAGAAGAATTGAAAACTCTCCGTATAAACATTCAATCTACAAGTTTAATTTCAGTGATACAAAGTAATGTTATCTGTGTTTAGGGCAGCATAAAAGGGGGGGGATAACTTTCGGGAAGAGTCGAATACTTCACTTTATGCTAAGTATCGTGTCTGTTGCAGCTGTCAAAAATACTTGTCTCCATCTTCCTTCCATTTCATTCTCCTTAGAGGCATTTCCCTTGTTTCCCTCCACGTATAATGCGGCTAGCAGCATTACACGACACTGTACCGACACTGAAGAACAAAATAAAGGGATAGGCAAACCATTTATTCATTCTGTTTCTTGGAATTAAAGATGTCTTTCAAAGCAACGGAAAATTTGTCAGGATGTTTCACCGTTTGGTGGAATTGGTTTTCAAAAGTGTTCCAGGTTTGAGTTTCCACGAGCAATAATAAAGGCTCTATCGGGATAAATGATACAAATCACAATCTCTTTTTGTTGCCTTTGTAGGGCTTGCTATTGTAATTGGTTACCGGCGCATAATGAAAATATCGGTTTGAAGGAAGCAGTCCGACACAATTTCCAATTGATTGGAATTCTATTAGGATTGATAACAGGAAAGCGTGCAGTGTCAAGATAAGCGGAAGCTAACTGAAAGGGCAATATTGTGATGTAATTGGGAAAGGTTTTGCGGTTTAGCTAATCCCAATTGCTATTTTGATACCTACATGCACTTATAGAGTAATACCATATCTCGTACGCTGATGACGCTTCTTTCTTTATTATTTCACACCACATTGAAGTGCATTTTCACAAGCCCGGCTTACATATAACTTCGTATTTTCCCCAGCTTTATCGCTGTGGTGCTCATCAGAAGAAGGGAAAAGCAATAGTCTTCTTCAGTTTACCTAAGTGCATTGGTTTACTTAATGTAGTTTAATGTAGTCATGTCGCAACAATTACAGTAGATTTATTTGATACGCAATAATGTGCCTGCCGGCGAGTGATTGTTTGCTTTCCTGTACTCCTATTTTATTTCTGTTTAATTATAAATGAAATATTTTTTATTCAAATAAAATTTTCCTAACAACTATTTTTACCAATTACTTTAGCCTTATAAATTATATAAATTTTACTTATTCTATTAATCTTTATGAAACATTAGAAAATAATTTCTATAGATGGAAGTTCATGGTAACAATAAACAGCCAATCTGATATTTGCTTGGTTACTGAGGGACCAAAAATCAGGTCACATTGGTAGGAGAGAGGAGTAGTTAGACGGAGGGGCCTCCATAACTACAGCACAGTATCACATGTAGGCCATAGTGGGCCTTTTATGCTTCCAACGTAAACCCTGAGAGGAAGGAATGAAGGGGAGTTTCGAAGGGCGACCAGATCAAGACGAAGATGTGCACCAGCAAGAACGGGCTACTTAACGATTTCAGCATACTGATGCCGGGTAGCCCTGCCTGAGCCACCCGTAACCCTGAAATCCCGCGAATAGACGAGGCACTCCCAGGAAGGAAGGGTAACCCACAAAATCTCGCCAAGCACAGGGAGAAATCCTTTTAAAGCGCTTCACCGTCCTGTGACAACAGACTAACATCCGTCGCTGTTCATGAGTTGAAACAGGTGAAAGGAAATAATGTGGACAGGAAATGGACAGGAAATTTGTGGTAGAAGGGTGGGGACCCATCGTCGGGTGGCTAGCCCGACGGAAATCGAACTTGGGACCTCCTGAACCTAATACGTTACTGCAGAGCCATCTCACACTATTTCAGATGGGTAAAACGAGATTTAAACCTTATAAATGCGAGTCCAGGCAATACCACCTTAGCCAACTCGCTCGGTGAGGAAAGACATCTGTTCTTATTAATTTTTCAAGTTCATTTAATCCATAAACGCTCTAGAGTTAATACTTCATGCTCTCAATATCTTTATGCTTTTATGGCACACTAATGTGCATCCCGTTTCCGTAGTTTAGCGGTTATACTTGGCTGTCGCGTGAATGACCGGGGCTCGCTATCAGAGGACTAAGATTTTTTTTCGTCCTTATTAATCCTTAAATTGTTAGTCGTACCCTCATTTATTCCCAACTTTGTCAAAATGATTATTAAGTTGTGGCCTAAGAAAAGGAGTATCTGGTATGACGACAAACCTGTCTGGCTTGGCTAGACACGGTTGGAGTGGGAATATAAATAGCGTCACTTGAGTGAAAAGCGGTCGTTGTAGCAAGACGTGTGGCCAGTCCACGGCTTCGAATCATCTCCCTCCATCCTAGTTTATAATGTAGTGTCGCCAAACCTTTGTTAATAAATTTCATGTAATGTGTGTCTTGTAATGTTTTGTGTAATATAAAACCCTACGCCTTCCTCTAAATCTACACGCCAGGGTCTTCTTGCTGTTAGCGAGTTGCACCTTCCCCATATGCGTGTTTTGGGGTGACATAAATTTAATCATTTTCTGGAAACCTTTTGGCCCCTAACCCCAGCATGTAACAATATTACACAATGGAGCCATAAAACCTATATATGTATGGTTACGCTTGCGAAATGTAAAATATACAAGGGTTCAACGAGAACTTCTATACTTGGGTTGGACTGACAGTGGACCCAGATGTGAATCTTGGCTATGTGCATGCGCAAGTTCGGGTTGGGATATACGGGTGCCATTTTGAATATATGTTAATATAATGTAAATCATTCATATTTTATATAATTAGCTAAAATTGAAAAGTCCGCGTCAGTAAATAATCGCTGGGAAAAACAAAGTAAGACGAAGTTACTAATGTCTTTATGTTGACACCACTGAAACCATTATACGCTAAGGAGCAGGACACAAATTATAGACCTTATCTTGCCAGCAGACATGTGTTGGTATCGAATGGGATTCAGTGAATGCCACTTGGCTTCTAGTTTCATATGTGTAAGAGAATATCTTCTAATTTATATATTAGTAATTATGACCTTTAATTTTATAAAAACATATTTTACAATAAGTAACAAAACTGTATGTACACCTCTGTGTCACTACTGTGAACCAGGCGAGTCAGTATTTATGTATGGACTAATGCCAGCTTTAATTTAGATACTTCTCAAGGTTGTGTGACTTATAGTCATATTTTTGTTTTGATTGGGGCCAAATTGTGCGCGTCTCTATGAAGTGTGGAAATCCCCTTGTTTTAGGGCATTACACAAACTAAAAACACGACTTTACAGAACCTGACGTAGGTCATTGCTTACTTAGTGCTTAAATACAGCCCTTTCACCTGTTTTCAACCTCCATCAATTCTTCAGTTTGCTCTACTTGTGAAAAAAGTTATTATTTCTGACATGGTCTCCTGATTTGTTTTAAAAAAGATACAAATAAACAAAATGAAGTTGGAATGCACGGAAGCATGTATTGAAATGGGATTACTAATTCTGAAGGCATTTTCGAATATGAGGCAGCTTAGTTGCGTCATTTTTTTATAGATGCCAACGCATTTTTCACACAAACGCACCTCAGGAGACAGCAGAGAATTTTTTACAAATTAATAGAATTCGAAGCAGTCAAAACTGTGATAACTGACCACAACCTGAAAATCCCCCTGAAAATCTTACACGTAAGATTAAGAAAGAGGAATCGATTTAATTGATACAGCACGATAAATCAACAAAACAAAAACAATCCTATCCCCTTTGCTTCTAAGTAAGTATTAACGCTTTGGTATTTTTGTGTACCTAAGCAACGCTGGGCAGAACTCCTAATGATTGATTTATCACTTCCTCACATTGTGCAAACAGTAGACTACAAGGATTGCGCGAATCACATTCTTGACCTAGCGCCCCTAGCAAAATGAGACGTAAATAACTGATGGTAATTTAATGCTGTATGCATGTTAAAGACTGGTTAGGCGTGAAGCCTTCTAGTCTCATGCTATTTAAATAATGAACAATGACTGTTATCATTGATAAAGGTCTCCAAAAAAGCTTGTGAACTTGCAAACGTCCTAGGTTTTGCCTTTTGGTGGATAAAAGACAGTCATGTGATAAGTCAAGAAACTTGACTGAGGAAATTTCAAGATTTATTTTAGAGGAGCACAGATATTAATCAACTCATATCATATAATCTACAAATTATTCCATGTATTCTAAGTTGCCGTAGTAAACTTTAATGCAACGCAGAGAAATTGTTACGCATAAAACAATCACACTAATAAATAGCGGTAACTCCTTCTTGGCGCGAAGAATAATGCAGAGAATGTGGTGAGTATAGAAAAGCAACATCACTATAAGTAGATTTGAAAGCGGCAAGTAGCTCACAGTGTACTTGGAAGTTCATTGGCCACGTGTATTCGAGTATTCAAGTAGGGAATAATCTTCATATCCGATGAAGAAAGTGAGTCTCTGCAAAATGTTAAATCGTGCTAAATTTAATCGGTCATGTGCGTTACTTCCGTAAGACCACAACAGGTAAAAAAATCAATTGCTTCCTGTGTTAATATAAGTAATACCTGCGACAGCTCCTTTTAGTCATTACACGAAAGCTACGTTATTCGTTTGGCAATATTTCTTTAATTGAACTGAAAATGCAACTATGGGCATTAACTATCAATTTGGACTGACATACTGGTATGATGCCATTCTTTTGGGAAATCTGAGTTTAAATTGATAACGAGCTTCAAGAGTCATACGGTGATATCTATACACGGTGTTCCCGAAACCCCGTCCATTTGAGATTATATCCCGAAGTTGTGCATGGCGAACCGGTAATGTTGGTTGTGTGTTGTAGGGGTTTCGGAGGTGCTACAAATTTTAATCATTGCGTCTTGACAAATGAATTTCCTGACTCTGTATCCTTGAGTGCATGGAATCGTGCCGATGTAATAAGAAAAGGAATTATGTTGGTAAGGAAATATTAAACCGCCTCTGCCACTCCCAGCCCCCATACCTTGCCCGGTTCTAGCACCTCTACTTAACGATTGCTTTACTTTTCCCTTTTCCTTCGCTTCTGAGCCTAAAACCAATTATGTTCATAGGTTAATGATTGGATACCAGACTTTTGACGTCAAACCAATAAGAGACAGACTCAACCAGGGGCTGGTGGGACTGTCGTTTGGAATAATGCTTTCCAGCCACTCAGGCGAAACGTTTCCGTACTCCTTCCTTTTCGCCCCTTTTAAAAGCCAATGCGTTTGTCGGACATGAACTCAAACCAACAGGAGATGTCTCACTTAAGGCTGGCGTGGAACACAGATGATGGAGTTTCTGCCAACATTAAATAAAGAAAAGAGCTATAGGAATCCAGAAGCATCCACACATGTATACGTAAAATACAGTATGAATTACGGATAGGAGCGGGATTCGATTATTATACTTTAATGTAAGATGGAATAATCTACCTTAGTTTCACATTATAAAACACAAACAGTAAGTCCGTTTGATCGATGTAAAAACAAAACTAAATATCAGTATACAAAATGCACTTGCCTCGTACTCGGAAACAATGCTAGAAATTCCAAAATGTTTTAAATAGAATAAGTGAAACAGAAAGTAGTAGTCCCACGTGATGTAATGAAAAAACGGTACAGATATTTTACCATCCCTGATGGTGTCATTTGGGTTGCCTATTCGAACAAAGCGGACGGCGATTCGGGAACAGCGTGAACGTGTATAGAGTAAAAGCATATTCGGATTTGGCGACTGATACAACCAGTTGGACGTGCGACCGGTAGCATGTTTACGCGCTGCAATGACTGGTTCCATCCTCAATCACCGCGCAAGTATCCCCAGGCATTTCATTGAAATTAGTCCACCTTTCAGTATCACATATGAGACATTAATACTACATAAGATTAAAGTTATGATAGTAGAGATTTTGTAGAGCAAAATAGTGTTAGGTATTTTTGTTTTTAAGCAGGGAATTGCTCTTTGAACTCAGGCTATTCTAACCCATACGATCGTTTAATTCTTCTTAAAGTCTTCTTTTCTAGATTAATAGGGTTTGAAGCTGTATTCCAATGAATTTGCGGACTCCTGCTTTTACTTTCTCTACTACTTATAGTAAAAAGAGGAAGTATTATATTTCAAACCAAAATCCAATAGCGAGATTATACCGGAAATATACGTTTTAAGACTATCTGAATCCTTTTTAGAAAAAGGTTCGCGAGTGTGAGATTTTGAATAGTATAACTCAAACATGAAACGTCGGTTAAATACCAAACTTGGTATCTAAGTTCAGCTTCTTTCAAGAGTGTGTCACAAAGATTGTCAAGAAAATCTCCCACCTCAAGCTACTCTTCATATTGAACAATTTTTGAATTTTTTTATCTTTTCATTAACCTATCTAACGATTTTGAATCAATACCACATTTTAAGATACTTTTATGACAAATAAAATGCCTATGTTGAATTTTCTGATAATAACCATTTAAGTCCTCTTCACTCTGTATGACTTTGCATAACCGGTAAACTCTAAGAGATAGCCAGAAATGTAGATCTCGTTAAAGCACACATTTTATGTCAAATAATTTTTTGTGTGCATTTAACCATTTCATGGGAATAAAGTCGTTTTCTTTATTTTTCTCCTGGTCATAAAAAATTATTTAAGCCATTTCTACAAAATATGTTTATTTACATCAGTTTTTTTTTTTTACTTTCTCTAATATGTACCTAGTAGCCAGAAAAGGTCTTGCATCCCATCCAAAAATTCGAATCGAGATTTTACCGGAAATACGTGGGCCTCGTGAATCCAAATATAAGCATTTTTAGAAAAAATTCCATGTGTGCGGGTGTGAGTGCGCGCATTCGCCGTATTTGTATGTGTATGCGTGTCCGCGTTTGTGAGAAACGAAAGGTTCATAAATATTAAACTTGGTATTTAGGCTCAATGTGCTCCAAAGATGCGACACGAAGATTTTCAAGAAAATTTCCTCTTGCCAAACTAACCTTTAGATAGAAAATGTTTCGTAAATGTTCGATTTTTTAAAATGTCTAACGATTATGATTAAAATACTTTATGCTTAAGATATTTACATGGGTAATAAAATTAATATATTTAAATTTCTGGGAATAGTCTGTAAAGTCCTGTTCGTTCGAAAGGAATTTCGTATAATTTGTATAACTGCTAAACCATAAGAGAAAGGCAAAATCGTATACACAAGAAACACCTTCAAGCACAAAGTTTATTTGAAATAACCGGTTTGTGGAATTAACCATTTCCGAGATATCTCTTCTTATAGGTTTGATATTTTTAAGTCATTTTGAAGCACTATTGACTTGTTTCACACGATGTCGTGGAAATAGTGTGGAATTGAATATCTGACTGTCGATTCGGTTTCCTCTATCTCTCTTGTACCTTGAACGAAATGTTTAATGAAGCTATTTTTGCAAATGTTTATCTCGATTAACATGAAGTGGATAGAAAAATAAGACTATGATAGCACATAGAGAAACTCATGTGAATGTAACGTATCCCAATTTTTTATACTTATAAGTGATTTTAAGTATTATTAGAGAGTTTTATATTCAACATGCATTGAAACACACATGCTAGCTCTCACTCTCACTATCTCTCTTTCACTCTGTGCCATATCGTGATTTTTTTCTGCAGAAATTTACTCTGCGATAGTGAACAAAAGGATATAGCAACCGAGCTAGCGGTAGGGTTACCATGTCTAAGCATAATTTGTTTTGGTTATCAGCGGTGAAACCCACTAATGGAAATGGAATGACGCGTGTAGTGTTACAAGCTGAGGTCCCATTACATTGTCTGCCTGTGGGATGCTATCTTGAAGATCAGACAGCCATTGTACCGTCTACACGCTCCTACTCTGTGATTATGGTGACACGTAGCAGTAGCCGTGTGTTCGCCTCGCTGAGCAATAGTTCTTTAAGGAACCGAGAAGAGCAAAATATTCAAATTTTATATTCAATTCTTCAATAAAAATACATTCACTGGACTCGATCTGAATCAAGTTATTGTCTACCGGGCACTTCAAGAATTTAATGGCTTTAAAAGGACATTTAAATCGAATCTTACCCATTTAACATTTGGTTTAAGGGAAACCTAAAAGCTCTATCCTGCCAATGTTAAAGGTGCTAACTTCATGATCCATTATTTCAAACTATTTAAGATATAAACTTGAAATTTAACAGAGTATACATGCATGCCTTCTAAGTTCCTGATACGTTTAATGTACTGATAAAATAATGCATTGTATTAAGAATTGGTTTTTATATTTTTTTAAATATAACTAACCAATTTAACACTAACGTAGAACAGTAACAGGTTTGTGGCGTGTTTTATTTTATAATATCAAAATTGAATTTAGCTATCTTCATAATTGATGAAAAATGGGAAGAAGTTAATGCCAAGAAAATACCATGTGAGAAAAACTGTTCAAACTAAAATTAGAAAAAAACACACCACACACACATATATATATATATATATATATATATATATAATTAATTAATTAGAAAGGAAAAACACATTGCTTGGACATGCGCACATATGGACCGTGCCATACTAAGTGGTACCAACTTTTAGCACAAACCTTTCCCTAAACGAATGTACTAAAAATCTACCTCTCTACTCCTGAGAGTATAGAAGCTAATTATTTCTTCTGTAAATTGCTACAGAACTTAGAATATAAAATTAGCAGATACAGAAATATTTTTAAATGTACAGTTAAGGGTTAACTGTTGACGTCGTGTCTAACAGAATCTTTTAAACACAAAAATATACACCCCTGAGCAGGCTTATTTCATTGAGACCTCATGTCAATAGTACTTTCTTCTATGTGAAAAACATTTCGCTCTCAAATTTTCTCTCTCTCTCTCTTACTCTTACAAGCTGTCTTCTGAGAGTGAACTTTATTTTCATAATGGCTTCACAGACACAACGTTATCAGCTATGTAATTTCTTCTATAGTTCTTGTAAACAGTACAGTGAGAAAAAGTCATAATTTTATTTTCTTTGAATTTCAAACATAGCCGTGCTGATCCATATCGATCCGGTATACCAGATGATCCTGACTTGATCTTCCTTTTTACCTACAACCAGATAGGGAAGCATCATTTCCCTGGTGTTGAAGATGATTAGAAAATACACTGCTCAAAGAATTAGAGGAATACAATTTTAAACCAAAATCCCAAATAAATATTGATGTCATTCAATTGTTGACGGTTTGTAATTAATAGATTGAAGAATTGTGTAAAATTATAACAGACATCCAATATGGAAAGACAAACAAAGATCACCTAGGCTAAGCAGGATAAGACAGCTAGCTTACCACAATAATATAACGATGCCCTCGGCTGAAGAGAAGATAAGCAAGCTACACACCAATCCTAACTCTTCAGACCTCTGTAAATCAACTTGTTGGGTAAGTTACGCACAAGTCAAGCAAACCTCACTGTAATTATAGATTGTTCCCACATGAATACCATTAGTAGAATTATTCAGAATGAAAATAGCACGTTAAATAAATCCTTTACTACTATAATATTATAATGTTTTCAGCCGAAGTGTCTTTAAGCCAGTTATCATCCCTATATAATCTCTTCAAAAACAAATGAAATCATTTAGTAACGCAAACACAAGTAAAATAAAATCTTCACTATGTTAATAGTGAGTTGCTTTAAGTCAAAAGACACAAAGCGTGATTGTTAAGGTTGTATAAAATATTTTAACTTCAATAGAATTAATAAAATTATTGAAAATGCGAATCACAGGTTCGGTAAATTCTTTACTGCTGTAATTAGCACGATTTCGACAGAAAAACAATTTACCAGGCTATCATTCCTCTATAAGCTCTTCAAAACAGATTGTAACAAAGTACTGGCAAAATAAAAGCTTTACTATGATGATCGTGAGTTTCTTTAGATCAAAGACACAAAAGCATAACCCTAGACCTGTATGTCTTACTTCACTTCGAAAAAATTGATAGAATTATTTAAAATGCAAATCACAAGTTCAGTACTGACATTTCTGTATCCGCTCATCAAAATGGGTTGTACGCAATTACTTAGTGTGCCAAACAAGACATGCCCATAGCAGTAAAATTTGGTAACCTTAAAAAAAAGCAACTGCTTATATCTAATACACCTAAAGCGAGCCCCCGCTTTATATCCTAACAGAAGAACACCCGAGAATCAGAAAGAACCTTATATATAGCTCGCTATAACTTAAACCTAGTGAGCAAACCCACCGGGGAATACAGTTAGAAATATAAAAACACCTCTTTTAAGTCTGAAGGAAATTTCAAATCACATGTTCACTCACCAAGAAAGCCATGGAGCGTCTCTCCATATCACCACGCTAGCACCACTAACTCCTTTCTCCTGCAACCAAGCACCTCCGGTCCCACACATAAGCACCTCACCCGACTCACAGCCAGGCAACAATCCTGCCAATCGCCATAAAAAGATTTACAGGCGAAATGTGAAGCCATATTGACAGCAAACACCGCCACCGGCGCAAAATCCAAAATTACGTTTTGTACTAATCAATGTTTCTGTGATTATTTCAACACTCACTACCTAGTACGTCCTCCGAGAGCTACAGTAACTGAATACCACCTATCTGGCATGCTTCGCACCAGCCTCCTAATAGCGATTTGTGTGCTTTTCTCCCTTTCTTCAGTGAGTGCATTTGCGAGTTCTCCCAGGTTCTGCGGCACAGCGATGGCTCCCGAACAAGTTTTTCCAGCTTATTCCACAGATGCTTAATCGGATTGAGGTCAGAACTGTGTGCAGGCCAGTTCACTATCCGAATTTGGCTCTCTTTTTGGCATTTGCTATTCTGCGCTGTACGGTGTTTAGCACTATCATGCATTAGAAAAAAATCAGGGTCCATTCCATAAGCAAAGAATAGGAAGGATATGTTGTTGAAGGCTAATGTTATTATTGTAGACATTCAGCTTTCATGCTCTGTCCGAAACTCAGTAGTAATGCCGGCACAAACCATAATCGAACCGCCTCCTCTTCAGCAATAGAGTCTGAAGCAAGGAGTACACCAGGACGTCTCCATATAGGAGTATGACCATCACAATTCGTCAAATTAAACCTTGACTTGTCTGTGAAGAGAACAGCCTTCCATTGGCAGAATTGCCACTTGAGCAAATCTCAGCCGAGCTTCCTTGTACTGACATGTCAAACAAGGCGTTTAAGGGGGATTATAGATCACAACCCTGCATTTCTCAGTCTGACTCTTATAATCTGATCAGAAACTATCACTCCAGTTGTTCGCATATCATTTTGTGGATTTCTGGCTATAGATCTGCGTCTGCAAAAAGCTCATGGGGAAAAGGTATCTGTCTTGTACCTCTGTTGTCCTCTTCTTACGCCCTTGTCTGGGCCACCTCTTGTATCCACCTATCTCTCTATATATGGCCTCCGAACTCTAAAAATGACAGAAATACTGACATGAAGAATTCTGGAGACAAAGTAAATGGAATGACCAACTTCAATCCACGCAACTGCTTGTGTGGATCATGTTTCAATCAGATGCATCATTGCTGTGTTTTATCTTCAGAGAGCACTAAATGACAATTTCCGATCACATATTGCTGCTAAAATCTGTTTTAAGAACTAAGTAAATTAATAAATCAAAGACCATATACTTTGATTTCCACAGATTTTTCAACTTAACTAATTTATTCAGAGAAAAACTGACAAACATTTAGAAGTACTTTATTCCAGTTTTAAACATCACTTCAAAACATAACATCTGACTGTCAAAATTTACATTGTATCAATAGTGTATTGATTTAAACAGTGTATTTTTTTTAATAGTGTATTATGAGGGGGAAAACTAATTTTGAAATCTATCCAATGTTTAGAAAGGGTTTGGTATTTTTATTTGCATTCAAATATAAATATGGTGTGTTATTTGAATTCAAGTAATTAGAAAACTTATAAACAATGCAATTTTACCGATATTTCCAAAGTTTCAGTTTCTGGTGTTTTTGAATAAACATTAAATAACATTTCTTTATCTTAAAACTAATATCTAGGGAGTCCAATAAAAATGTTCTTCAATTATGTCTGCAGATAGTAGATACTACAGAACTTTTCTAGAAGTGCTCATTCTTAGTACTTAAATTTGAATATACTAAGTGTTTCATTTGTAACAAAAGTTTAGTTCTAAGGTGAGTTATAAAACATATTAAAATATTCCTTGAAGCAACCTTTTTAATACAAAAATAATAATAAAGCATACTTTAACAACAATTATCCGTTACAGGCGTTAAAATAGTTGGAGTGTCTGTCAGACACCACGTCACCAGTAATGTTATAACTTTGCAAGTCACCCGTTAAGGGTTGAGGAAAGCTATATCAATAATAAGCACATATTTTACTTTTTAGAAGCTTAGTAGAAGCAGTAAGCGTATTTTGTGTTTCTAGCAGCATTTGCATTGTGGGAAAACTTGGAGTGGCTAACGAACGCAAACTGTATTCCCTGGTGTTGCGTTTTAAACACATTATTAATATTCAAAATGCGTGTATGAATTTTTAGCAACGCTCTCCCAAGGGAGAGGAAGGTTTGGTTGCCTGGAGACGAGAGATAAAGCAGCCGATATTTACTGCAGGATTTTGTGTTCCTGACAGTAGCAACTATCGCTTTCTTCTACCACAAACAAACATAATTTTTTCTACTTTTAGCATACTTTTGTTTGCTCTTGTCATGCGATAAACCTCTGAACACAACAAGGTTCCATTTCCTAATCGATATCAATGTTTGTCTGTCCATGTCATGCTAGAGGGTGATTACATCGGTTCCGTGTGTTCTAAAACATTATCTAACCTTTGAATATATCTTGAGCTTTCAGGAAATAATATGAGTGCATTATTAAATACAGGTGGAATTTTTGCTATACTGTAGGTAGGTACTTAAGAATTCACATACTCTCCACCTTTGAGTTCTACAGAAAATTGGAAAAAAATAAAGCACATTTCAGAAAAATTATTTTCAAACTGCATTGGTTATAACTTTAATATTTATAAAATTCATATCTGTTTAGGTGTTCGCTAGCTGTCTAATTGGTATTGCAGGAATGGATTCTTCAACTAAGTAACCTGCAATTTTCACTCGTACCTAAAGCTTAAGTATCCAGAGTTTGTCCATTGAGGTCAAATGGTGCAAATTTGTATAGTATGACTAGTGAAGTGATAATATCCGCCAGTATAATAATAATAATAATATTAATAATAACCATAATAATGTTAATAGCCATAATAATGTTAATAACCATAATAATGTTAATAATCATTATAATCAAAATAATAAGGATGGGAATAACAATAAGAAGGAAGAATAAAAGATAATATGAAGGATTAGAAAAAGGGGGAATAAAATCATAACGAAAGAAATTAAGTAAAGAACAGATACGAATAAATAATCAGAACGTGAAATGAAATTAGGAAAACGCGTATTTTAGAGCGAAGAGATACATAGTAATACTGCAAAAGGTGAAATATTTTAAGAACATACAGGAGAGAAACATTAGCAAGCGCTTAAGTTCTATGGAAATCTGGTGAAACTCAAAGGAAGCGAGAACAACAGAAAGGAAGTCGTATGCAGTCAACCGCACAGAAAACATAATCAGGCGAAAATAAAGCGATAATGGTAGACGCGGCCAAGGTAAACTTGAAAATATAACGAACCAATGGGAAACGGTGGAAAACTTAGAAAAATGACCAATGAGAAATTATAAAAGTCACGTGCATAGTAAAAAGGAGGAATGAAACTAGAAAATGGGTGGAGAATAGAAAAATTATCTAGGATGAAGAGCAGTTTGGGACGTGTGTAAGATGGATCACTTCGTGTCGTACAGGGAAGCAGTAGAGATGTAGAAATTGAAAGCACTTTGTATCATATAGGCGAACAGTGTGCATTTGTATGTTTGAAAGTTAGTGTTCAATAAAAGTGAGGAAAGGTGGCTAGAAATGACTAAAGTCAAGTCATTAAAATTCACATCGTTATATTTTTCAAAATCTAAAGATAATTATAAAAGGGGAAAGCACGTAAATACTAGCTGGGGATGATAGGCGTAAACAAGTCTTGTGTGATGGGGATTCGGCAAAGGATTCGGCAGTGTGGATTATCAGAATAAACGGGCCACTGAAGGAGGACTGTGAGTATCATTCAACTCCTGTCCACGCTCCCTGAGATAAGATTCACCCAACCAATTACCCTCTACCTGAACAGCCGGCAACAACAATCCTTCCGAGTCAGAAACCCGACACCAAGAGACCTTTTTTCCCATTTATCCCCGCTACACTAGGGGTAGTTTTTTTAAGTTATAACTATTTAATTTTCGCCAAGTGCGCTCATGTGTGACCTGATTGGCCAAGCTGTATAGTTGTTTAAAATTTTTGAGGTAGTATAAGATTTAATATAAGAGGTGGCGGACTTTGGAAGTTGTAATGTGACCTGTGATATGTGGCAGGCCCTGCAGTATAGTTTTTACAATATTTTGACCAAATGGGTTAAAATGCAGAATTGTATATAAAGAGTTTAAAATATTGTGATGCCGCGTCTGTGAACGGAGCTTCTCGTGGATGGCGATGCCCTTCAGCGCCGGCCGGCTATTTGGTTGGAGAGATAAAGAGAAATATTCCTGTATCGCAAGGGCCTCTTACCTCGCCTCTCGCGAACTCTCTCTAAGCTCCTGCGACTAGGTAAGTGAGCGAAGTTGGTTGTTGCGAGTGCTGCTCAGCGTGCGACAGAATCGAAGTCCCGTGTGCGACAGTTAAAGTGACCGGAAGAGGAACCCTTTGTTCGATACTTCAAAGAGTGAAGCGGAAGGAAGAAGAGGCTACTTCAGCTTGATTCATTACACCGCTATGCGCAAAGAAAAGAAAAGAGAAGCGACTGTTAAAAAGTGATCTAAGTTACTCAATTGACGAATACGAATTACTAATTAAAAACTAATTAGTGAAGTGACAGCGAAAACTCAACGAAGTCAGAACATTGTAGAGATAGTTTTTGAGAGTCATAAAGTAGCCTATATTTGGGTGCTATACGTTTTGCATACATATATTGAGGGTATTGAGTTGTTTGTCAGGGGTTAAAAATATGGTACAATTAATTCATACCGCTTTTACGAGATTATAAAGCCAAAGTGTGCCGAACTTTGTCAAAATCGTACCAAAAATACTCCTTGATAACAAAGTTTAGCGAAATCAGAGGAAAATTTGTTTGATACAACACGATATGCTACGCCCCTCTGTGACAACTCAATTTATAAACGTCCTTAAGTCTCCCTATTACCTTTCGGGCTGGAATTTATTAATAATCTGCTATATTTCCAATAAAGAAACCAAAAATACCTTCTGATATTCACATTCGACGAAACCTAAACGCTAAACCCAAGTTTTAACATTTTGTAATATATCATATAGCCTATGTTTGCCCAATACAACATTGCTTTTCAGTGGTGAAATAATTATCGAATCGACTGAGTGGTTTCCAAATTATCTCTCTCTGTCTCTCTCTCTCTCTCATACGCGCACACACAGTTTTATAATAGTTATATAATATTACTATTGGGTAGGTATTATGAATTACTTTTTCCCTTAGTTGGAAATTGTTTTATTTTACTGCCCAACGGTATATTTCTTATTATGCGATATTCTTTGTGATTATTAGCTTGTAATTACTGCAAAAAAATCCTGAAACACGCACGAGTTCATGAACGTTCAGTACAGGTTGTTCCTGATGATACGGCCAGCAATTGTAACATGAGCGTAAGAGAGATAGATGTGTGCTAGCGAACGG
The DNA here is from genome assembly GCA_030765065.1 of Deroplatys truncata. Taxonomy (NCBI): domain Eukaryota; kingdom Metazoa; phylum Arthropoda; class Insecta; order Mantodea; family Mantidae; genus Deroplatys; species Deroplatys truncata. The sequence continues at coordinate 176,453,327 of CM060981.1, forward strand.
TTGTCTACATTTTTTTATAAAGTATTTTACGCTGAGATTGCCACTGAGCAGTAATTACCATTATCGTTGTCACAGTTCTGCTCTCGTGATGTCCCTGTCCTAGGTATGTGTTAGGTTTCTAATGTGTGCTAATTTTGTAAACGTGTTACAACAAATATTCACTGCAACCAAATTATGTCTGTAATTATTACCCCGAATCTGAAATTTCTTCATCTCCTTCACGATAGAGTTTTGCACCTTGTTTGGTATTGTTTCTGTATAGTTTGTTTGTGTTTGATATATTTGGACTAATTTTGCTTATGATAAATGATTTCCACTGCATTCATGTATCAAATAGACTGTAGTAGTTCATCTACGTAAGATTTTATTTATTTATATATTTTAGGTCGCATGAACAACTAGGTCATAAGCGACCACATAAAATACATTTAACATTACAATGTATTTCAGTACAAAGTATCGGAAAAACAAACGAACAATAATATTTTAAGCAGTTGCCGGCATTGATATTGCATTACATTAGCATTAAAACAGTAGTTTAAAATAGAAACAGAAAATACATCATAATATATAATTATAATATATAGATATATATATATATATCGTTAAAATCTTGACAAGCTACGTTTGATAGTTGTATCATGCAATTTTAGCTTCTTTCCTCATCCTCTTACCCCGCGGATAGAAATTTCGCTGGAGCCACAAGTCCGGACGTCTTGAGGCTGGCCTTGATTTACTTGAGTCAGCTCACTCAATTGACGTCCTGAGTGACGGCTTTCAACGTACTTAAGTTTTTCTGCGATGTATATTAACGTGGTAATCTCTTCGTGTTATCTTATTTGCTGAGTGCCTGGTATTGTTTTATTATTTTTTTAAAATTTGGGTTCTTTGTCCTCCGGCTAGCTGTTATTACTCAGTCGAGCAAACATCTCTAAGCAGGGCGTGTAAACGGAAAGGAGTTGTTACTAAAGATAACACTGATAAAAGAATTTATTTTCACACTTTTATTGCCGTCACACTTAATTAATAGTTCACATTTTTAATCTTTCTACACGCCTGAGTGAAACTGTTATATTTCACAATGTAATTAATTACTGTCGTAATAGTTGTAGCGTACTTCAGATTTTGTAATTAACTTTACGACGCGAGAGATTCTGTAGAATTGCGTAATGTGTACCTCGCGAGAGATTGCTGAGAACTGCGTAATGTGCACCTCGTGAGAGATTCTGTAGAACTGCGCGACGTTTACCTCGTGAATGATTCTGTAGAACTGCGCAATACTTGCTTTTGGCTCAAGAATTTATACTCCCTCACCCCGATATCCCTAAACATTATAATAGAGCTGCTATTGGTTACTAAATCGCGCCAACATTAGCGTCTGTTTTGTAAGCCAATCATAATTACTAAAACATATGCTCTAGGGAAGATATTCCCTCCATTTCTAAAGAAAGGCACGCTACGCTGACGTCATTTGTTTGTCTCTTCTAAGTGATAAACAACTCGCCCCATCGCTTCATTGTTACCCACTCCTATTGTAAGTTTCAGTGAGGCCGTGTAAACTTATTTCCTAACAATGCTTATAGATAACAAACATCTAAAATCATTGTCATACAATAATGTTAATTTACACTACAATCACTCTGGCATTCACAGTGTTATGATATAAAATACTGCCTCAATATATTTATTCTGTTGATCAACACAACGTAATTTGAGCGCTTATCTGATTGCCTTTTGTTATCTGTAAATTTTATAACCAGCCTAATCCCTTATATTGAGCTCAGGAGGAGGAAGTATTTTACTTATATCAGCACAGCCACACCTTTTTATATCTGGTGTTCGATCGTTTTGGAAACTACATTTTTTATACAATTTGAATGATAAGCATATGTATGTTATTTGGTCTTGTATATATTAGGTCTTGGTAGCTTCTAAGGCATTATACAACTACGTTGGTAGAAGTGTTTTGCACTGTTATATTGGATATGTGAGTGCTCCTTTTATATCATAATTTTACACAATTTTTAAAGCACAAACCTAATGCTAATAAATGACCTAGAATTGGAAATTTAATACATTCAGTTGATCATTCCCTAGTTGATTCTCTGGGTACCGCATTTTTGTTGCTGGCACATATTGCCCGGATAGGTGCGACTCGTTTGTGGGCTTAAGTGCCCTTAGGGAACACTGCCTGTTTTACGCCAGCCAAGCTTTGTTACAACGCTAATCACCAATACTTTTTTCTCATAAGAGCGTTCCCAGATTTGATCACATGTTCCCGTTAAATAGAATTTAGGCATAAACTGTTCACTTCATAAAGCTAACTGATCTACCGACAATTTCTCCCTTGATTGGCTTAATCCTGATTAGGTGCAGCTGCTGCAAATTTGTATTTTTTTAGGAATCTGAATTTTATTTTTCTGTACACGTTTTAAGGTAGCTGCTGAAATAGAGGTTCATATTTTCCTGCGTCACGATCAAGAAAGCTGACTACCTGCATGTTATCAAAATCCGATAACACTGCCATCCTAATTCGCTTGTTTACTGCAGGAATCGACCTTGTGCTGTAACCTTTAGTCCTGTTAAACGTTTTCGCGGCTGCTAGAAGCTACGAAGCGCCAGCAAATGTAGCAAGCTAGGCGCTAGCAAAGCGTCTACAGAAAGCACTCCTGCCAACATGATTTCATCTCCAAAGTTCTGCTGTACATACAAAGCCCTAAAAGTCCTCCTCCCCAAAAGAAAACTACCAAAAATCTACTGAAGTTAAATTAAATGATGGGAAAGTATATTCTTGACGTCCATGAAAAGTTAACCTACATTCGCATAGACAAAGCGCGGTTAATATTTCGGATTCGGAAAGGAGAATATCCATAAGCGACTATAACCCCAACATCTGAACGATCTCTCTGGATTCTTTGAATATAATTTGTAGTTTGTTTGAAATGAAATGATTCTCACACTGCAGTTTTACTGATTCTCTGCTCCGAAAACATCCCGCATATAATTGGCAAGCTTATAGTGCATACGCTCTTTTAAAAACCCCGTTAGGTTTGGAACTATTTCATCTAATGTAGATCTTGTCGATCTTAATTATTTAAACTGTAGAACAGTACAAAGAGAGAGAGAGAGAGAGAGAGAGAGAGAGAGAGACAGTAGTAAGCTTACTTTCAGGATTTATTTAAAATCTAGAGGGACATTCTACAGATAAATTCTGTGATCAGTACAAGTTTGAGCCACTTTGAGTTATATTCTTGTAACACTGAAACGCACTCACAAAGGGCACGAAATTGCAGGCTTTTAAATCGTTTTATTAACTTTGAATATATTATTAAATGGTTGATTATTACTAAGGAAATGTAAACAAATTTAGGAGAATCTGTATTTTGATTCACTATCGTTTGCAATAAAATTCATTATTATACACGTAAGCAAATGTAAGAAAATTTGGGATAAGGTATATTTTGTCACAATAAGAGCTTTGAATTTCTTTTCTTATGCCACATTATGAACAACAGGAGAAAGCACAAAAAATATCACCCAGAAACAACATGTAGTCACGGCGGTACTGTCTTAGTAGAGTTTTTGCCTCCCGTGCTATGAGCCTGATTTTGAATATGTGCTATCTTTCATAGTTTCTCATTAAAGCTTTTCGCACTGATATTAGTAAGAATGCAGGTAGCTTTATCGCTTTAGATCCCAGTGGTCTCGCATAAAGTTTTATTCGCCCATTCGCTGTTTGATATGGCCCTGACCATTAACAGATGTTAAGCTTATGGACATTCAAATTTTCAAAGATGACTAATCATGAATTAATAGTTTACCTCTCCTCTTGAAAAGCAAAAGGACACACCTATCAAAGTTCTTGACAAAGGGGCGTAACTAAAGAGAATAAGAATAAAAGTTAAATTTCTTTCATTTAGATATCTCATAATACATAAGGATTTTGAAAAGGCTTCAGATCCAGCCTTTAGTGTCGCACATATAGAAACATAAAAACGTCATCTGAAACAGCTTTGATTCCTGATTATGAAACTCATTTTCTGCAAAGTGGAGTTTACCATCTTGCGTGCAGCCGCTTTTATCAATTTCAAATATTGCTCAAGTAATGTCTTTAAGCCGGACACTGTTGTGCATTTAGAAGAAAACTGGTTAATAATTGACGTAATTCGTCAGTAAGGATTCTTATAATATTATGTTAAAGGGATCGAATGGCAAAGGAGCCGGTGATAAATTTCAAGAATAAGTTATTTATCAAAGGAAAGCATTATATTTCAAAATTCCTCTATCTGCTGTTCCACTAAACCACTATTAGATTTGCTACTATAAAGTATTATCCGACGTTCCAAAATATTTTGTCACCCTAATCGTGTTCTCTCTCTTAAACATTACTCATATTCAAGGCATTCACTGTTTATCCCAATAGATTTGTTAAGTTAAGAGAAATTGAGATTCTAAACTCCAAATGTGGAATACGGAACGCCCTGTAATCAACAACTCGAACCCTAAAAACGTTATTTTCAGTTTGCGTTTCGTGTGGGGAAAAGCTTGCATGGAGATATTCGTCGTAAAGGGTTTATCACACGCGTCACTTGATGCCTTTCTAATAAAAGCACATACTGGTATTTATACAACAGGCCATTATAATTTCATGTAGTATATTACGGTCTCTGCTTTGGAATGCTGTTACACTGACACACGCTACTTTGATTCTGATCAAAACAAGTAGGGGAAGAATGTAATCATGCGTTGGCGTATGATTGATCAAAATGCGTACAGCTCTCCTTCTTCCCATTCCTTCTAAACCACAGTCTATGTGACGCCACTGACCAAGGTTGTATGTAAATGATGTTACAAAAGTGTGTCATTATTTTAGGAATACATTCATTTCATGTAAAGAATGAAAACACACATGTAATGGATGCGAAAGCGCTTCATTGCATTTCTAACCCCCTCATGCTACCCATATGTTGCAATAAATATTCCGTTATGTTGAAATTGCATTACATATACCAGTCACACCGCATGGAAACAATCAAATTAAAGGTAAATTCCTTTTTGCAGCTCTATTTTGAATGTATTACAAATAGATAGGGTGGGATGAAGTAAAAGGTTGTTTGGGATATTTAAAAACTTTTGGAGCAAGATGTACATATTGTTGAAGGCTGGGAATATTATGGCATTCTTCAAGCATATATCAGAGCTTCCGGGATGTTGATGCATGTTATCTACACGATAACGGAGTCCGTTTCGAACACTTAGAGACAGATTTCCGTGTGGAATGTTCTTTTAATTTCATAACGCACGGCTTCATAGAAAGTAAGTGGAGTTCTAGTGAAAGTGCTGTATGGAAATAAACTATCACGGATCCATGTTCATATGCCAGAGATAAAAATGCCCTCACAAGCTACAAGAGTAACGTGCCCCTAAAGTTCGAATAAGTTTCAAGTGCGCAGATAGAAGGTGCAGGCACTTAAAATGTTTACATTTAGCAAATTTAAATTTAGAGTCTTTTGAAGTCTGACCAAATTATTCTAATGTAATAAATTACAATAGGTGATAACAAAGTCATTAATATATTTTACCCGAATTGCATCTCAAAGGTATGGTTGAAACCAGAAAATTTTTTTCATTGCGCGAACCCATTCATTAAAATTAGCGCACTTGGTTATGAACTAGCAGTTAAGTTTAGGACAGTGTCATGGCTACTGATGTGTAATAGTGGATTTTAGGGACTTCTTAGGGTCGGTTCTACAAGCCCTTCAGATTCATAAATGTTTTATCACCGCACTCATTAGTTAAAAAAGTACCGCAAAAATGTTAACTCCTAAACATATGTATATTGTGAGAAGAGATTGACCTCTCATTGCTTAGCAGGAAACAGACTAGACTGTTAAAAGGTATAAGTGAATGTTTCATTCACAATACTTCCTTTAGTTTTATATAACTTCTACACACTATTTTAAGAAAATTACTTTTCTATTTATTTCATACTAACCTACATATACATTACACATTTCGTTGTAGATACAAGGAGGATATAGGAAATCGAGTAGGTAGATGTTAAAGAGCGGATTTCTATGTGCTGGGCTTGAAATTCTATATACTTTAGATGACATGGCGAGAAACAACTGTGTAGCGATAGCACTTAAAACATTTCACAAATTATTGACAAATTAAAATGACGGAAGTATCGTAAATGGTTGATGGAGCAAAACCATATTGAAATTGTGTATTTCATGATTCATTTATTTAGTGTTTTTGTCTATCCCTTATCGTTTACCAGTTTAACAAAATTATACAAAATTCTTTCCGAATGAAAGAGCTTTACAGGTTGCTTCCAGAAAATTTAGGAAATAAATTTTGTAGAGTAAGTATATTAAACATGTAGTACTTTAGTCAAAATCGCTAGCCACTTTTCAGGCAATAAAAACCACGAAAAATGCTCCACGTTGTTTGGAATGCTGGGATTTTCTATCAAATCTCCGCGCCGCATTTTGGAAGATCTTGAATTAAATACCAAGCTTGGTATTTATCCGACATTTCGTTTCTGAACCATTCTGTTTACAGACACGTACAAAAACACACGGGCATTTTTCTAAACATACTTTTTTTTTTATTCCAAGTGCAAAGAGGATGTGGAATCTACCTCTATATTCTCTTTAATTGCTCATTACTGGCTAGAAAGAGGCTTACTCTTTCTATAGCCAGGAAGATTTAGGAAAGGATACTGACATTGGAACCAATATACTGCAATTTATTCAGGGAAGAGATTTTGGGAAACAATGATTCCAACGGAGTTGCACAATAAGACTTTTAGCCTGACGTGCGGGAGACACAAAACTCAAAAGAAAAGAAAGAAAGAAAGAAAGAAAAAACAAAAAACATTATTTATCTCTCGATCCAGAGCCCTCAAAACAAGTGAAATCCCAATATAGAATTTTTATTGGGGTATACAATACTTCCTCAACCTACTTGGAACGTGGTATAGAATGTAAAATACTGTCTATTCAGCCTAGTGGGTTGGTGCGCCGTTCTAAGCAAATAAGGGTTTAGCTAGTGAAAGAAGGTACGTAGTATTTGCTTGGTCTGAAGCAACTTATGGTGAAAGATGCTTGATACAGCGAAATATTTTTGGGTGTTTTCCGCTGTACTCGCCACTCGCGGCACAAGTTCAGCATACTATGTAACCCTCCCAGTAGCTAAAGCTTACTTGAGAGATAAGCCACATCCCTAGCTAAATCTTCGCTTAACTGACCTTATGCCAACGATATTCTATGGCCCTGGATCAGGATTAGCTGTAAACATGATCAATAGTTACCAAAGGGAAGAATTTTGCTGGTACAAGTAGGTATAGTCACCTTGAGTTCTACAGGATAACCGAAGTCAAAAACATACCTATACCTCATTTTAAGCTAGTGTAGATAGTTTGCGTATATCGTTGGCATTAGCAAACACCGATGCCTCGTAATTTTGCACTGTGGGTTTGTTTTTAGGTCACTAAATTTATTGACGTGAGACATTTAGTAACTAAACGGACTAAAATTTTCAATCCCTTGTAGCTACCTTCGCATTAGGAGAAGGCTCAATCCCGTTTAAAATATAATACTTACACCAAAATTCATACATCTTTGCATTAGTTCCTGAGATATTAATTTTTGTTATCATTTTACTGTTTTGAAAAATTGCTCCTCATTATGCAGTTATTGCTTGAAAAATTAATATTTTGTAATTAAGCTCTTTAATAGGTAATGCATTAATAAACTGTAGAGATGAATTTTTCATTATTGTACTAGTTTAGCAGAAAATAAATTTCTAACATGCACTTTTTGTTTAAACATCTACACAATATGAGTATTATTGTTTAATATCACAACTAACCATTATAACAAAAATTCATTCCGTGCTTTTATCCTGCTATTTATGAAGGTATACAAAATTTAATTTATTTATTCAGCAAAATACATTGTGAGGAACAATTTGAAAATGAGAATTTGCCGACAAATGAAAACCCGAGGAAAGAGAGTTTGAAGATTATAACACTAGAATAATGCTGTTTCTGACTTTATGCGTTTTAAAAATCATTTAGTTCATATATAGGCCTTCCTCTGTCTTTTTCTGCTCCTCTGCAGTTAATTTAGTATTTTAACATTCCTGAATGTCTCTTGAATGACTTGTTCACTTCGATTTAGGCACATTTTTTTCTCTTTTAATACAATGTTGTAGGAAGCTAGGCTTACATGTACACATTTAAATCGCTATATGACATACTTTTAAAGGTCGTATAGCTGTAAAAGCTATACAAAATGAAAGAGAAAAGTTTGTAACGATTAATGCCCTAAAATCAATATTTACCAATTTTTGCAGTTTTTGGCCTTTTTTTCAGGAGTGAGTATCTCTATAGGTATCGGCCATACAACGTAGGGGGGCATTTAGCTCACTGCGATCTACATAGATCTATCCAGGAGTAAGGGATAAAGTGAAGGAACTACAGGCCACGGAGATGCGCGGAAGTTCCCAATAGCTCCAGGCTCGAAGATCCGACCCATTGAGAGAGGGCGATGATCGACCTTAATCGGGCGAAATACAACATTGTAACCACTAATTGGAAAAGGTAGAATACGACAACTGAAAAATTCATTGCCATGACCGGGATTTAAACCACGGATCTCCCGGTCTCCGTATGGTTGCTCTAACCACCGAACTACCATGGCAAGATGCCGGTACGACATTAAATTCCCCAACTGATTCGTATTTTTTTCCGGTAAACCACAAGGAGATATCAAATTGTTTTGAGATGACATATCCCAATGGCGACTTACAATGCTGTAAGTACCTACTGTAAGTCCCGGGCTTCACTAGTTTCGACCACTATTAGGTCAATTAATATTGAATTAATTTAATGTTGTACCGGTATGTTGCCATGATAGCTCAGTGGTTAGAGCAACCGGACGGAGACTGGGAGATCCGTGGTTCAAATACTGGCTATGGCATTGAATTTTTCAGTCGTCTAATTCTACCTTTCCAACATTGTGCAACGCACGACTTGTGTAGAATAATTAATTCTACCAATTGGAAAAGTTTAGTTAATATGGCATTCCTACTACTTATTCATTCATAGCTGGAATTACTGAAAATTTAAGTAACACCTGAATGTGAATGACCCCTTTTGCAAGTACCAATGAGGAGACCAATGATATTAATTTGAAATTGCTCATAGGCCCATTATACCGTACTGGACTATGTTAATCTGATACTTTCGGTACTGAATAAGCAAATAAATCTAATATGTAGGCGGGTGGTGCACTAGTTAAATGTTTGCTTAAGTATGCCATTTTAGAAACAATAGCATTACGGAGTGCTGAACGTTGAGCTTTCGTAGTAGAAAGACATATTTTTTTAAAATGATGAGGCCGTTGTTATTACGCAGCGACTATTCCATTGTCGTTTTTCAACACTACACATCATTCTACTTCTGTAAGGAAAAATAAACTACTAGGTCCCCTATTCACAGTCAGAATGCCATAAAACGCGGAGAGAAAGAGACTTCTTAAAAGAGAGCCCTCAGCGCTCATACAGCATACACGTTGTAGTTTCTGTTTGTACAATATGGTAAGTGGAAAGCGTTTGACAAGTGTATTGTTGAAATAAACCCAATGTTTACATTCTCATGACTTTCTCTACCCAATATCATTTATTTTCAAACAGTTTCTACAAATTATTCTAACGTAAGTTTATATCGTTATCTGTTTAACCTTAATCGAGATAAACATTTGCAAGTATATTTTCATTACTCATGTCGTTGAGGTACAAAAGGGATAGAGGAAATGAAATTGGTAGTCAGGTTTTTAAAAGCGACTTAAAAATTACATACTGCCATTTGAATAGCGGCAGGACTTTAGGCACTTGAATCCATTATTAACTGATATCTCGGAGTTGACTGTTGCCACACACACACACACAAAATGTTATTTGAAATACATTTTGTGTTCTAAGAGATCTATATTTTTCTAACTCTTAACGACTACCACATATACAAAATTAGGCAAAATTTCGTCTAATGAAGCCGTCTTCACAGGCTATTTCCAGAATATTGAAGATATACGTTTTATTTTCATGTAAATATCTTAAATATGAGATTTTAATCAGAATAGTTTCGATAATTTCGAAAAAATCTTCCGTGTAAGAGTGTTTTGAGTTCGGGGAGCTTCTCTATCGTGTCGCATTTTGTAAGTTTGGTGTTGTACCGACTGATATTCTGCGCACTGAAAATGAGAGGCTATATTTATGCTCAGTTTGTTCCCAAACCTGCTGTGAATAAGAATAAATACTATAGAATACTTTTTTTAAAGAAAACAGAAAGGGCTTAGTAAGCACTATGCCATCGAACACACAATTTTATAAATGTATTGGAGTTATTGGAGTTACATTCTATATTATTGACCCATCAATAAGTGGTAATGAGCACACAAAAGTCGCCTGTATTCCTAGTAAAGCATGTTTTGTATAGTGCATAGGTGTATGACCACCCTCTAGTCGATAAACCAGCTGCATTTATGTATGCTTGAATCGTTTGTATCACAATTTCGAGTTAGTAACTAACGGCAGCATGTTTTAACATGCAAGTGTGGTAGGGCTTACTGAAGTGAAAAGAAAAAGTAAAAAAAGGAGCAGAAGGGGCGAAATCCCCGGTATTGGGATCATTTTTTATTCAGTGCTCAGAGGAAAGGAAGAACTCCATAAATTCTGTGTAATTTTCAGCAAGCGCTCTCATGATCCTATGAACTTTGTTAAATATTTCAGATAGAATTATCCCAATTTTAGAGTTATTACCAGCCCCTCTTCCGGAGCTGTATAAAATGAAAGATACCAATTTCAACTGTTTGAAAAGTTGTAGAAAAAGCCGGAAACGTCTGAGTAGACAGACACTGCCCATAGAAATTTTGCTGCCTTCTGTAAACCTATAAGCTTATTTGAGCCCAATCAAATGCCATAAATTGCTCTAAATTACGGCCTACATTATACCATGCGAATGTTCACATTCCTGCAAACTAAGTTAACAAAGTTGACGTTTATCTTCATTGATGTGCCGGTAAAAGGGATGTTGTATAGTCACAGATGAGTAATATTTTGCAATGAGGTAGAAAGAATTGTGTATATGGAAAACCTATGCTTTTAAGGCAAACACATGGGTATCTAGAATAACATTAGTAACAATTTAGCAACTACAATGCAAAACATAATTGTCAATGAGAACGTAAACCAATGTGCATAGAAAGCATCAGTTTACAGGTATTTTATTCGTAATTATAAACAACCCTCAAGCAACCATAATTCCACACATCCACTTTTAGGTTTCCTATATTTATTCAGTATAACGTGTCACTATTTATGATTGCGTGTTCGTTGGTGAATAGATTTTGCTAACTTTGATGAGTAGTTAATTATTCTAGTGATGACGGATCGCTAGGTTGTAAAACAATGTTCGTCATCGCCGTCGTCAATTTCACTCTTCGCTCAGCTTACTCGTTGTTAGAGATGGTTTTGTTGTTTCGGAGCTTTTTAAAAATAAACTGCTTCAAAGTTGAATCGTACTGTAGTTGATATGCTAAATTTATCTATCAAATCTCTGTGTCCTATGCCGTGGCGCTGCGGGCTACAGCATGGAGCTTCGGTTCCCCGAATGCTCCCGTGTTCGATCCCACCCATGGGGTTGCGATTTTATCCCGATATAGGAACAGTGCCACTCAGCATCGTGAAGAAAGTGAGGAGCTGCGATCGGCAGCGATTCGGGCCACGGAGGCCAATATCTGACCATATCGGGTTGGATGATCGCCCACCTCTTCCGGCAGTCGGCTTGGCAGATCAAGGCCTTTCATGGGCTGTAGCTCCACGGGATAGATAGAATCAAATCTCTGGCTTTACAATATTTTGTTTACACGGCTTAAGTTGGTTAATTAGTTGGTACGGCTGGAACTGAAGTAAAATCAATGCGTCAAACATGGATCTTCGGATCTGCGTAGAATTGTTGTTAACCAGCTGCCATGGAGAAGTGCTCGTACGCACATTTAGCAACCCCAATTGATTGACCTCAAATATATACCTCGAAGTATCATAGTTCAAAAGTACCTGCAGTGTTGCAAGTTCTTTTAATTTTCGAGCTTTATAGTTAACCTCTATTAGGTTCATATTAGTCATGTGCAGGCAGTAGGTTAGAATATTGAATCTACTTGAAAATTCAATGTTTGGAGCTCGAGCCACGATCTTCAGTTCTCCGTGCTATGGTAGTTACTGTTTGAGTTAGAGTGATGAGATGTTGGTACGAAGATCTATGGTTCGAGTCCTGGCCTTGAAATTGAATGCAATGTTCTAACCTGGTCTGAAATAATTGTCAAATACGAACAGAACCTAGCGGTTAACTGCAAGGCCCGGAATTTAAAGATCTTGCAACATTGCAAGTGACTTTGAGATAGGATACATCAATTAGGTATTTGAGATCCTGAATGTTTACGGGGACACTTGACTGAGAGAGCTTAATGCACTTGTGGATATCTCGCCATGATAGCTCCAGAGGTAAGATGGAGAGCCGAAGATATATTTTTTCGAGTCTGACATGGTATTTTCTTGTTGCTTATTAATTCGGCTTTATCGGAGCTTCCCAAAATATTAAATTATTTTAGTTACACGCTTACGTTCGGACAATGATATTTCTCTTTGCTTTGTAACTTCAAAACATCTTAGGATGAACGAAATCGTGATGTTTTGAAACACTTGTTTGATCAGACCACTCCTGTGACCTTACAGCAGGTTTGCCATTTAGTAACACTTCCTTATTCCCCACGCTTTTCTCTCCAACTTCATCCTTGCAAACAGTGGAGTGTCCTACAGTATTGTGCTTACGAAAAAGAAACTCCTTGGCTCAGAGCTATACCAAGAATGAAAAAGAAGACGAGCAGAACGAGGCTTTCGCTTCGCCGACAACGCTGTCTTACGCCTATTATTATTATTATTATTATTATTATTATTATTATTATTATTATTATTGTTGTTGTTGTTGTTGTTGTTGTTGTCTCAGTATCCTAACAATTAACTATCCCAAGGGTATGCGCAAGTCATTCTTGTTTTCTCAACTATAAAAGAAAATGTAATTGATGTTTATTGCCAGATTATGAGTTAATGCTATATTACAAGGTATTTTTGCTCGCATGACTGACAATAATAATAACCATGCACTCACATATGACCTTCAGCACTAACAATTATCTGACCAGGAGACGGTTTCATATAAACAATCATTCTAGTACAGGAGCGGAATACGAGCCGTTTGCAGGATTTTATTTTCTATAAATAAACTCAATCTTTTGTGTCTCAGTTACATTCCCTGGTGATTAGAAAGCAAGTGCCAGTTTTTGTTTCTGAAACTAATAAAAAAGATAAAATACATTCAATCCGTAAATACGAGGGCTGATCAACAAAGACTGAGACTGATTTTTCCTGTAGCTTCCATGATAGTTTCGTATCTGTAACATAAATATTTGAAAAGAGCGGGTTTTTATATATAATGTTGGTAGGCGGCAGCACTCTCGTATTGGTAGGTTGGTAGTAATGCTCTATTTTGTAGACCCTACATGCATTTCGCATACCAGACAATGGAGGGGATGCATTTTTTAAATCGCTTTATACCCGATGATGAGTCATGGCTGCATCATTATGATCCTGAAGGAAAACAAGCCAGCACAGTGTGGAAATCGCCAGGTTCTCCAACACCAAAAAAGGCAAAAGTTGTTCCATCTGCAGGGAAAGTGATGGTGATCACATTTTTTGACTGTAATGGAATGATTTACCAGCATGCAGTTCCCCCTCACACTACTGTTACAACAGCATACTAAACGTCAGTATTGGCTACACCGAGGAAGCACGTTGCAAAGAAACGACCAGAGCTTTCTCGGACTGGGTGGCGACTTCATCATGACAATGCACGGTCTCACGTCGCAAATCAAGTCATGCAGTTTCTGGCTCGATTCAACATTACCTGTGTACCACATCCGCCTTATAGCCCCGATCTTGCACCCTGTAACTTTTTTTATTTCCATCACTAAAGGCAAAGCTTAGGGGTATTCGATTTGAGAATTCTGAAGCAGTGCTCAAGAAAAGTGAGGCGATTCTCAAGGACCTGACAAAGAATGATCTGCAGCACGTGTTCAAGGACTGGCAGAGACGCTGTAAAAAGTGCATTGAAGTAGGAGGGGATTACTTTGAAAAAGATCATGTAAACATTGAATTGGAGTAATAAACATCTGTGAAAAAATCAGGCTCAGTCTTTGTTGATCAGCCCTCGTATTACACAGGATTTTAAAAACTGGATATGGTAAATAATTAAAGTATATATACAAAATATTTTGAGTCTGAATATGAATACACAAGAGATAAATTAACAGAAAAGGATAAATTTAGACAATTCTGTAGATGAACATTACAAACCCTAACGATAAACCATCATATCAGTCTTGAATTTTGTGTACTGCCTGTAACACGGAAAACTGATGGATATTTAAGAAAAGTGGAAAAGAAGTAACAAAAGTAATATATATATATATATTATTTTATATAAATCAATAAAATTTTATATATAGGCATTACTCTTTCAGTTTATAACAATATTGGCTTCTATTTAATCATGAAGGTAAATGTTTCACACTTCAGTGGTTGAGGGTTATGGTGGAGGGTCAATCATCGAAGTTCACGTTTCCGTTTCAGTTAAAATGTCTGAATTATGAGTTGGCTTATATTAGCATCCCCATTTTAAATCAATATCCACTAAATTTAGCTTTTATAAGTTCGTAACAACAAGTTTTCAAATATAACTTTAAGTCTGGTAGTCAACATAAGCTAAATGTTGTATAATTCTGTTGAACTTGACGGATGCTACTTTATTTTACGACTATTACAGATATCACCTATTCCATAATGGTTGAAGTGACAGCAACATGAGGGATAGTGCATCACTTCAGTTGAGATTAATTTTACATCAGTTGATCATCTCAGAATTTCAAAACAAAAACATAAAGCACAGAAACAATATCAGCTGCTATAGCCATATGGGGCCATTGAACTCCAAATGTTATCAACGTTTGATTAGATTCTGTGGCTACTGCTGTTGTTGCTACTGCTCATCTATAATTTTGAAAGTATTAGCACTTGGCCATGATTTGTCTCGGTTCCTAATTGGTAGCCCTCAATTCATAAGAACCAAAGTTACACCGAGAATTTCAAAGAATTTAAATGTGACAAAGTTGTTCGCGTTGCTCATTTGAAAACAGCATATAGGGTAACAAGCAAGCAAGCAAACAAACAAACAAGCTTATGAAAGGAGAAATATAACGTTAACTGGGTAGACGTTAAGCGTGCTGTAAAAATATCTTAATAACCGGCCAGATCTCCCCTGGAGGAAAAACCGAGCACAGTACTCGTACCTGGTTGAATTCCTATTAAACTCGGCTGTATACTCGGTGTAATGTTCGGATATCAGTTAGGCGATCATGCCCGATCCTTTCTCAAGGATAAACCTGTCCGTTCGCATATGCATCTCTCTTTCCCCCTCTCTCTCCCCTTCCCTCCCCTCTCTCTCTCGCTCATGCACACTCTCTGTCTGCTGATTACTGTCAATTATGTCACTATTATCGCTACAAAAAATCAAAAATAAAATAACAATCATTATAGTATAGATGTCATTATGATCAAGGATTATTTAAATGGCTAAATGTAAATGCAATTTCCAAGAATAGGAGGCATTCTGCTCATCATCTACCTAGGGTATGAATAAAATACAATTACAGTTTATATCCTACATTGACCGTTGTTATATTACTAACAAGGTAATAACTACGAATTTTTTAAATGTAAATATAGTTGATATTTCTAGTTAAGATGAAGTAATAATATATAAGTTGAATAATGCTTATAATACATTTGGTTTATTATGGAATGCCATTAGAAAAGAGTTTAAAGAAGAATTATAATTTTAAAAAGATTTTTGAAATCGCAAAATCCTGAACACTGAAGTCCCACCACACCGACACTAATGATCGAGGTCGTTAAGGCATGAGCTCCGTGAACGGGAGGTCTGCGGTTCAAATCGCGCCAGAACCTCCCTCCCTGACTGAGGTTCTTTCCACATTTTCCTCAGTCGTTATAAATGGCACATGCCGGGGAGGTACCCTAAAGTTAGGCCTGATACGTTTCTGTATCATCAGGGTCCAGTACCTGTGGCGCCATATATAGTAACAGCAGGTGTTAAACAGTACTAAAATAAAACAAAACGAAATTCCAGCATGACACATTACTCGTCCTCAGTTAATCTTCTGAAACTTATAGGCCTGTACTCGCTTTATTTATGCTTTGTTGCTTAAGCAATCTTATAAGGTATATTCGTTAATAGTTGTTCTGATATATGTTTAATTGTATTTATAGCTCGCAAATTTGTCATTGTTACGCATAAAATTATAAAGTTATTGTACATTTTTTGTGTAATGCTATACTCAATGAATAATTACCTTATGTCGAAACTGAATGCGTATTCGAAGGGAAGGTTCCTGTCGCTTCTCATGGTAGATCACTGAAATTTTCGTTCAAGCCTGGCCCCCAGCTTTTGGTGTTTTCTTAATGAGGCGGCATCGATTAGAAGAGTGACCTGATAGAGGGAGAAGAAAGACGAGGTAAGGTATTCAATTACTGTAAAAGTAAATTAATTTTGTTCACAGGAAATACTTGAAGCTGCGGCGAAATCAATTTAGGAAAGCGGAAACCGCGGAAGGGTTAAGCGGGGTTTCGATTTTCAATCGCTACATGTAAAGGGAAGGAACAAACTATGTATAAGCCAGCATTGATTTACGAGAAGCCTAACATAGTCCTCTAGCAGTGGCAGAAGCAAAATGAAAAAAATTAATCACGGCTTCTTCCTGTAACTCATTCAGGGAGCAGATGTAAAATGTTGTGCTGAACCAAAAACTTTACAAGGGAAATGAGCTAAGGAATATATAAAACGCAGACTGCTCTGTTTTATGGGAAAATGTCAATAGCGTTCTTTTTGCTCGATTTTGCTCCCTGTTTGAAACAAAACAGATTTATCCTAACAAAACAAGCAAATACAGATTCCAATTACAGATGTTAATTTCAATCCCAGTTTCAATTAAAATGTAATTGTTTACCAACATCGAGCTGAACTTTCTCCACGAATGATTCAGTGGACTAGGGGAAAAAGCAAATCTTACTAACAACTACATACATATTTATTTTCTGGGAAATCGCGGAATCACACATTTGTTGTTCTTTACCGGATAAAAGCCTTTGTCATTCTGAACAACCTTTCAGAATTATGCTTTGAAATTTCGTTATTAATGAAGTAAACTAGTATTTCTATACTAGGTAATTAGATACTCTTCAACCAAACCTATTGGCTTCAGTGAGTTCATTGAAACCATAAACAACTTGAATGTGCGGAAGTTGTAGTGAAAGATTAAATCCAAAGGAAAGTTTCAAAATGCAGAAAAGTGAATGCGGAACTTAGTATTGAAGTCTTACTCATAACTATTTATTGAAGCACGGTCTTTAATAAAATTTTGAGTTTATTTCAACAGATATGTGGTACAATTAAAGGTCATTAATAAGAAAACTAAGAAGAGAAGCTGTGTTGAAGTTTACAAAGTATTAGCGGTACCTATGTTGAAATATGGGTCAGAATGCTGAGTAATAAACAAAGCTCTTGAAAGAAGAATAGAGTTAAATAAAATGAGACTTTTACTATGATGCATTTTAATGGTTGAAAAGAAAAACCAAGAAATTCGAAATGAACAAACAATGTTTAGTAAAATGACCATGTTGAACAATATCGAACAAATTGGTATGAATATGTTTTAAGAATGGAAAAGAAGATATACCTCTGAATCTTTTAAAATATAAACCTAAAGGTAAAAGAATTCGTAGTGGACCTAATAAGAGGTGGATCGATGAGTTACTTAACTTAAATGGAGCCGAAACAGACTATTAATAGTTTAATCTGCGAAGAATTAAGATAAGGATGATGATGGCGATCTTTACGATGCTCCTAATCAAGGAAGCCGTTCATACACCGACAGAATTGCTAACTTACAATTTTCCAATAGTACCTCCTGTTCAAAGGGACTAGGAAGTCTAAAATGACAATATTTGGCATTTTATGTTTTTCACGGAAAAACATTCCACCATTCTTCATGATTAAGAATGTGTATATATCGTTTATTGGTCAGTTAAAACGCTTAATCATTTCAAAGTATTTTAAGTGGATTATGCGCCCCTTTTAAGTTTGGAGATCCAGGCCCTTTTGTTAAGACGCGTGTTATCTGCTGAAAGGGCGTCACAGGCCTCATCTAAGGAGTCCCAAGTAGGCATAGGATTTCAAATCAGGAGGCAGCTAATGATTACCGCTTTCCTGGAATGCATCAATGTTGATTATGCCTTTCAACTGCGATTATCTCAAAATTACATTTTTCGAAAAACATATATATATATTTTTTTTTGTCAATAACCGTAAATTCTCCAAAGCTAAAATTTTGCACGTTTGTGCGAGATAATTCATTACATCCACAACACGACTAGAATTATGTTTCAAGTGTAATACATTTTAAAAATTTGAGGATTTTGTTGAATAATTTAGATAAAATTTTACTCCATTATCTCCATATAGGAAAAGAAAATTAGAACAATATACTATTGGCAGCTTAAGTGATACGAAACAGAATATCTTCAGATTTAGTAAAAATTTGTGAGAAGAATAAACTAATAGGTATAAAATATTTATTTAGCAAACCTTTTTTAGAAGTTAATAGTCTTTTTCAGGCAAACTACAAAATATGTACTCGTAATTATGAAAATTTAAATAGATATACAGGCATATCTAAAGAGGATACAGTAATTGTCTTACATTGATCTGTCAGAGATATCTATGTTCCTTGGGTTAACTGTATGTCCATATAATGCTCACACTTCCCATTCCCCTCAAAAGTATATAGAAGCTGTATCTTGGCCACCCTTGGTATTCAGTTTTACATATGTGACATTAAAATTTGTCACACAAACGTAATGAAAACATTTGTCATCTTTAGTGGCATTGCAAGATTATTACCCCGGATTAGGTGTAAGGCATCCTAGTTTGATTTCCGGAATAATAGCAGGCATTTATTCTGGATTATAATCGTGCTGCAAACCATGATCTTTTTAGATTAATTCCTTTAGTTTTAAGGACTCACATGAGGTATCAGCTTAGCATGCACCTCCATTCACTGACAGTTAGTGGTGTTTCAGCCCCAGAATCTGGCTACAAATTTGCCAAGTTATGGGATGAGTCCTGCAGTTAAATAAGGAATCCTCCATCTATTCAAAAATAATGTTATGTTTGTATGCGTATATGTATGTATTGAATTCATTTTCAATTCTTATGCTGTGCTTTTGAATCAACCTATATGTGGTAGTACTTCACGTACAAATTTCACCTGTACTTTGTTGGTGTGCGCTTTTAGAATTCTTAGGTAATACGTAAAAATAAATAGTACATACACCTAAAGGCAGAAAAGTACTGGCACAGCTAAACTCATCCAGTTTATATTTTGGCAAAATATTTGCGTAATTCATTCAGCGCACATCAAGGGATTGTAATTCTATGTCCAAATAGGTTGAAATAGGTACCTTAGTAAAAATGGCACATTTGTAGCAAACTGTAGATTAAACATGAACACTGTCTGACTGGGAAAATTGTTATTCCCATTATAGGGACGGTAGCTAATATATAGAGAGCAACTTCTTTGCATACTCAGCAGGCAAATGAAAAATATCGGATATGTTTCATTCACACTACTTTCTCTACTACTCTTCTAGAAGCTATTCTTACAAAATCTTATACTTCTATGTACTTCTTATTAATTCTATAAATAAACTTTCATTGCAATTTTACACATTTCGTTGCTTGTATAGTAACACAGAAGCTAAAGCGATAATGAAATATTTTAAAATCGCGTCGCTATTGTCATGACTTTGAAATTCCGTTGTGTTTGCATGAACACGAACAAAAAAGTAACGAAAAAAGCACGGATTTGCAGTTGAGAAAAATATAAAGCGTTTGAAAATTCAAACAAATAAAAAAGAATATCTCCGAAATATTTAACTGTACAAAAACATTTGACGTAACACGTGTGCTATAACAAAATCTACATTCTTACAAGATCTTACGATTTACAAACTATAATAGGTCATTCAGAATGAAAAGAACTTCACAGACGTTTTGCAGAAAATTAACATATCCTTTTTATTTGTCACGAAAATACCTCAAACGTATGGAATTTTAACCAAAATCGTATTTTAATTTAAATGTGCATTTTTGGTGAAATCTTGGTATGGAATTTCTGGTGAATACAATACCCACTTCCTCTACTAATTGTAAGTAAGTAGCAGAGAAAGTAAAAATAAATACAGAAGATTAGCACATGTATTTTGCCGAAGTGTCGCTGCATTGCTAATGTTTGTTGTTTTTTCCTGTGCATATTACGTTACAATAGTGAAAAGATAACGAAGTTGATGATTTTTCTTCTTATCCAAGGGACATTACGTGTCTGACGAAGCATCAAAATAAAAGACCATGCTTTCCCTATCTAAAACACTCGGTAGACACCTTTGATAATCTCTGAAGCTTTTTCGGTGAATTTAATTGTCCACCCTAGATATGAAAAGGCAATATAAATCTGAAATATGTATTTTAATTAACTTTTTTACTATTTCCACTAATCGCTATTTTATTTGGGATTCCTGGGATTCTATTCTTCAGTAACTATCCAAAAAATATAAGAGGTCGTTAGGGAGTAATGGAAAGAACCTCTGTGTTGTTATATGACAAATCATTGTTTATTGGAAATGCAACTAATACAATAAAGTCATGCTTCACTCCTGTTTCGCTTGTTCCCTTCCCTTGTAGAAACGTAGAGTACTGTGCATATTATAAAACTTAGGATTTACTTCCTGGCCATTTGAGGCCTACAGATAAGATGTAACAATTACCTCCCCTAACAGAGGGTTGAAGAAAACGTTTCCAAATGGGGGATGGGAGGACTGGTGTCAAGCCAGATAAAGGTGGTGGCACACTGTAGGTTCTCCACCCCCGGTGTAACTGGCTCCGCAGCACGACTTGCGTGCTCTTTTCATGTCCCCCATTGTTGAAGTTTAATAGCAGCACGGGCGCCCAGACCCCCTTGTGCAAACTCCCAATTGAATAATTAATTCTTTGTAGCGAAACGCTACCAAGAGCCATGTCTACACAACAGACCACGTGACTTGAATATAAACGCTGTTCTCACACTGCTGTTGGTTTTACTAACTGCAGTCGCAGACAGAATTAGCCTCTGTGGCACAACTATTGTGCAGCAGGTCGTCCTAGCTGCAGATGTGCAATCTGAATGTTGTTCTCTTTCATCCAATTGTTTTGTTTTCACTCTTGTTTCATCGTCGTCTTTTTCCTTTCCAGAGGGTCACAATTTTGGTCCTTTGCGTCCCATTTCGAGCTATATTCTAACCAGGATTTACGTTAGAGTAAAATGCCTGAAGTACAAAACTATTCATTATTCACTATCATAAATTCCGAAAATCTTTTGGCGCCAATGTGAAATGCTATTTTAACACTTCCTAAGAGTACTAATAGAAACCAAATACATCTGTATTTTTTATTATTAAAACACTCAAAACAATTAATAAAACGCCGACGTGTTTCATTCACATGGCCTTCTGTACTCATCATTTATTTTCACACATCCACAAATATTCTTACGCAAGCTTATTTTTCTACCTGTTTCATTTTGATGGAAATAAACATTTTAAGATCTAGTTTCATTACACATTTCGTTGTAGGCACAAGAGGGATGAAGGAACCTAATGGATAATCAGGGTTTTCAAAGTCACTCGCCATGGCCTTACAATTCTATTTTTACACCACATCGAGAAAAAGAAATGAATAGCTACAGGACTTTAAAAATACTTTTAAAAAGTATTGAACAATTGAAACCAATATGAATGCCTGATGCGACAGAAAAGGTATATGAAATAAATTGGCTGTTTTAAATACATCTACATTTTTGTGTAGTACGTTTTGTCTATTACATTTACCAGTTATACAAAATTATACAAAGTACCTTTAGAATGGCCTTCAAAATGTTTTCCCATAAAATGAGAGATATATTTAATTTGGCACGTGAATATCCTAAATACATGCCATTTTAATGAAAATCGTTTGTCATTTTTGAGAAAATCAATAATTCTGAAAAACATTGCATGTAAAGTCTAGTTTGGTGTGGGGAGATTTTCTTGTGAGCTTAAATTAGTAGAAAACGCTGCATTGTATACAGAATTTATGTGTGCTTAGGGGGGAATATTGCCCTTAGAATTATATCTATGAATATTATATTAGAGAAAAGTGGATAAAGTTCAGTGAAATTAGCTGATGTCTCTATTGCAGGAATACAGAATTGGAAATGTCTTTCTCGAACATAGGGAAAGAGAGAGGTGCTCCTTGCAAAGTTCAGGCCAAAACTGTGACTTGAAGCATAACATCCGTGAAAAGACCTATTAGCGAATTACAAGAGTTCCGTAACCTGGATTCTGACGTAAGGTGCAACAATATTATAGTTCTGCATATTTCGTCTAATGCAATGTGAGAATACTGGTATCCAGGGATTTTTTTGGGTATATTGACTGACGACACTGCTATAAATTTATTGATTCTAATCACAAAATTAAGATACAAAGCAGTGGACTAACCCTCTGTGCTGAAAATTTTGACGTCATATACATTTCCAGGCGCAATATGATGTAAAACGATAAATGTTGAATCTGAGAGCCGTTGCGGGTGTACTCGGTGCCTTCCAAGTTTGGTGCTTTCTGGTAAGAAATTTCACGACCGAACAACCTTAAACAAATCGGAAATCACAGACGCGAAAGTCAAACGACTTGATTGATATAACGCTTGATGTCGCTGGGCACCAGATAATTGGAAATGCGTTCTGTGGTGAGAGTATTCCAATTCTCTACGGGAAAGTCGAATGGAAGAGTGGGTGTGGCGAATGTCGGGGCAGTCTCCCTTAATGTTCACTGTCTAACATACAGCTGATGGTGAGGGAACTCCATTGAGGACTAAATGCGTCACACTTTCTTACTTTTGCTTCATTGCTACGCAAATAGGTCTGTGTATTATAGATATAGCAAAGTCTATGGTACACTTACTGCTCATAAAATTCTTTAGGTTACCATTTGCAAAATAAAATGAGTGCTAAATGAGCAGCAGGTGCATTTAAATTTCGGGTGTTTACAAAAATACTTAATGTACACAATATATTTCGGGCTGAAAAATATTGACTAGGTAAGCATTTGTTTAGTGCGCTTAAGTACAGGGTGATTTATGAAGAATTGACACATTTATTTCTTTAATTATTCTGTTCTAAATTCACTCAATGCTCCAATTTTAGTACCAATTTAAACAAATGTTCTGGAGTTTCGATTTCCTGTCATTAGATGCGCAGATGTTCATGTTTTCTTTATAATTGTTTCCTTGTAAAGCAATACTGAATTACGAATTCAATTACAGCTACTCAAAGAGCATTCCAGAGAAAATTTGGTGCTCGGAATTCTCCCCAAAGAAACACAACACTGGGACTGGTAAACAAATTGGAGACAACGGGATCTCTGGTGAGTGAAAAAGGCAAAACTCGTTCATCTAGGCCTCCCACGGTTGTTGTTGGCATAAGAGCTCGACCGGATCAGTCACCTAAAACTCATTAAGACGTTCGTTGCAGGAGACCGGGTACAGTTACACAGTTAAAGAACTGTGAAAAGTGCAGGCCAAAAGCCATATAGAATTACGGTTGTCCATCAGTTACAGGAACCAGATAAGGATAGACGACTGAATTATTGTCTTTGGTTTCAGGCATTCATTGTGCAAAATCCTGCCATATTGTCCATCAAATGGTTCACAGATGAAGCATGGTTCCATTTATCCAGCTATGTACCTATGCACCTGGCTAAAATCGGAGTTTGGTGAACAATATCAGCACAGAGAATAGTGCGACCATTTTTTTAAACAATGTGAACACTGCACAGTACCGACGGATTTTCATGGAGTTTGATGAGCAACTAAACGATGTAGAGCTGAGTAAAGGATATTTTCAGTAGGACGGCGCTACATGCCATACACCAAATGAATCAATGGCACTAATTGCAAGTTTTTTTGACAACCGGGTAATTTTCAAGAACCTGTGGCTACCGAGATCTCTAGATTTAACATCGCCGGACTTCTTTATATGGGGTTACTTAAAAGACAGGGTTTATGTCACACGTCCCCATACATTGGGCGCTCTGAAGCACAACATTACACAGGAGATTCAAGCTATTCACAACATAGTCCTTCCATTTTCAACATTTGCTGTAGAGGTAAATAATCTCCCAAATTCCTTTGTATTTCAGGTATAATAAGTTGTCGCTGGCATAAATCGTTTTAAAACAATTAAAGAAGTAAATGTGTCAGTTCTTCATAAAGATCATCCTGTATCATCCTGGTCAGCAGTGGAGAGTGAGTGGCAAGGTAACTATTCCTTTGCTTTCTTTCACCCATCAGACCATGACTAAGCTACTGTTCTCATTCACTGCAAAATAAAAGTAAATAATTGTTACATTGCCGCCTTAGGAACAAATGAGGCACGTTAATTCAACGGATGACGAGTCTCATAATGTAAGGGCACTCTAAAACATAGTTAACCTGAAATCAGTTGTCTCTTCATTTCATACCAAGTTGAGCTGCCTAGTTATCACAAAGAGTTTTTAGTATATCGGAGAAAAGCTTAAATGGAAGCTTACATCTTACAAATGCTGACTTTTCCTATATTTTCCATGTGTACCTATTGTCGCAGCCTCCAATGAAACACGCTCAAGGGGCAGAGCACTCGCTAAAGAGGTAACAGGTAGTTAACAAATTGTAATAATTTAAATAAGGCGAGGCTACGACTAGGGACGCAGCTAAAGTGAAAGTGCAGAAATATTATTAAAAACTGGCAAAAGGACACCTACATGGCTCAAAATAGGTAGAAGGAGCTTTACACTATCATAAATAAGACAATAAAGATTTGGATGGTACAGTATTTTATTAGATTAAACTTACCCCATCTTAGTTC
Organism: Deroplatys truncata; assembly: GCA_030765065.1. Lineage (NCBI taxonomy): Eukaryota > Metazoa > Arthropoda > Insecta > Mantodea > Mantidae > Deroplatys > Deroplatys truncata. The sequence goes on from CM060981.1 coordinate 176,478,556, forward strand.
CATGCCTGTCGGGCGAGGCAGCCATGCATTCCTGCATGGAGAGAGCGAACGCAGGTCTGGTCTGGTTGACTGTTACTCACTGACTCTCTTCCCAAGCACGCCTCAAAAAGCGTGGGGGACGCCAACTAACCTACCCCCACCTAAACTGCTAATCCCCACCTAAACTACAACCGCCATCTCGAATCTAGGTGACCAAAGAGACGTATGCGCATACGTCACATCTCCCCCTGGCCACCTACATCGACGCCCTCGTCGACATAAGGAGAATGTTGTTTGTGAAAAGAACAATGAAAGGGAAAAAATTACAAAATAGAATAAAACATGACATACAAAAAACACGCAGTATCTGTGAACATATATGGAGCCTACATATCTGAGCAAATGCACATGTTGACTGACATATTTGTGAGTCTCGAGTGTCAACGGATTATTTTTCTTCAGATCACTTATGCTCGAGTACCCCGCACACGCACACACCATGCTGCTACTGTCAGATGCACACTACACAGCACCTGGATGGATGTTCCGACGTAACTGTTTGTGGGTGGAATTTCCAGATCACCCACAACGATGAATTGTTTTTCAGCTGTAGTCTTTTGGATGCTGCAGGTCGCTGAAGATGAGGAAGGGGTGGGCAATCGCTGGCTTGGACTGCCCCCCAAAATAGTGGCTCCTTATGCCACTGCAGTGTAGTGGCTGCACGACAGCTCTCATGTGGTGTCTCTGGAACCTCTGGCGTGACTGGCGGGGAAACTCTTCTTGTACACTCGAGCTCCGCAATCAGCAAAGTGACTACAACAGAAACCATAGAACGGTAGAAATGGTGCTCCAAAAGATTATCACACATAAAAGAAGTAGTATGTCATTTGCAATAAAAGATTTAAAATGTCAAGAAGGTTTACAATCAATGAATTCTTTTAATATGGGGCAAAGAGAGAAAAAAATGACTACATGTTGACATAAAAACGAAATTTTACAGGGGGTTACCATTCAAAATTTAACACAAAATGCTTTAGAATCCAAATACAAAATCACAAAAGGACCAGAATACATAAACATTACATCAGTGACATTCATTGTTTACATACAATAACATAACAGAAATATAGAAACTTATTTGGGATCCCAATATTATTTCTTAACCAGCTGGTACTACTAATGAAAAGAAATTAGTGCACTTACAATACATTCATACATGACAATGAAATGGAATCATTCACACTGACCATGGCCCAAATTATACACAACACTCACTTAACTAACTACTCAAAACTACTGTATGCATTACTACAGACTTCAAAAATAAATCCACAGTACATATTCAAACTACAGCACATTACATTCTTTCAACTGCATTACTCATACTCTACTGTCACTAACACAAATTCTCCTCCACATTACTATCTTCTCCATCTTATTATTATCCTCATCATCTCAATCATCATCATCATCATCATCAGTATTTCAATCATCATCGTCTTAGCTTTCAACTTTCTCATAGACAGTAATTACTGAGAAAACAAAACATCTTCACTGACGTGTCTCATTCAACATGCTGCAAAGTCAAAAATACCTGACATCGGCATAAACTTAAAGAAATCGCATTAACATTTCAGGAATGATACAAATAACATGACATTATACTGTTGCATCCACATCCTCCGAATCAAAATTAAGCTGGAAAATAGATGGTATTAAAACTTGCTATATAAGATGGTACTAAACTTGTTGCATAAACACAAAAAAATTATTCTCATTGCATTCACTTCAATACATTTACTCTCCGTGTGAATACATCACACACGCTATACTGGGCACGTTACAGCAACACCAATAAGCAAAATCTCTCAAAGCATCACATCAAATCGAATTTCCAGGTACATGTAGCCCTCCTGAAAATCAAAACATTGACACTCCAACTATCGGGGTTACTCTTTGGCACTTCCACCGAAGCTGACATCATCTCATCTCTTCTCTCTCACATTACCACCGTCGGGGTTACTCTTAGGCACTTCCACCGAGACAAATATTTACTTATCTCATCTCTCACATTACCTCACAAACATACATACACACACTATTCATGCAACAATTTTCTGCAAATAAAAAAATCACAGCATCATAATGAAACCCAAACTAAATCAAATGCAACAGAACAAATCACATCTTTACCCAAAAACAATACTGTCACAGAACATTCCTGAAAATCAAAGCTTAATTAAGCACACGGTACACATCAAACACATTCCTGCAGCATAACATAACAAAACAAATGATTTGCAATGCCCAAAACAGAATTCAAAATTTAAGTTACACAAAATAATAATAAACTTTCAATTTAGCAGAGACATACATAGCACACATTATTCCTGAAAAGCAAATCTTAATTAAGCATCAGTCAGTGAAACAATAAAAATTTAGCATACCTGTGTGAGTTGTGAAACTGTTTCATTCGTCCAAACTTTGGCACACACAATATACACTTACTTACAGGTTATGTTTTTTCTTTTTACCACAAAATTCCAGTGCAATTTTCCAAAATCTGGTAACACACATATAGCTGACCCATCAACATCCACGTCGTACTGGTCCATATTGGAGTCACATTAAACCTAATTAGGTGAAGATACTGGCAAGGTTGGTAGTAGCTCCTGAAACTTTTACTTAAATGAGTCATTTTGAAACATTTTCCCCCCAAAATATGCATTGCGTAACTAGATAAACCAAACATGGCAACGGTGAAGCAAAATTATCATTATGATTACCACCATGCGGACCGCGAGTGTACAATGCACAAATATAAATTTTCAATATATATACTCGACTTCCTTCGTTTTATTATTTTATTATTCCAAACAGATGCACCACACTTTTTATACACACGCAAGTTTTAAACACGCAACACGTAAAATATTTGCTGCACTTTCGAGTCGTTAACACTTACAAGATGACGCAACCAATAATGCAGTGTTACGCAGACCAGCTCACACACGCAACTATATTATCAAAGTTGCAAATATCTCCCAATTGTTTCATAATTCACAAAAATATGTACTTTAAAATGACCAGCACAAATAATTTATCACAGTAACAGAATTTAGTAGAAGTGAAGTCAAGGTAAGGGGAAAATGGAGCCAGGAGCTTTAGCGTCACGCCACCGACAGACAATGGAAGAAAATATAAAAATTAACTTAAAATTGGAATTTAGACACGGGACTTTCAGAAAACAATACAACAGGAATTTAGAATAAAGAAACCACAAATGATACAACCAAAACCCTCACCCTTAAGCCAAGAAACAGATTTACATTTTTAACGACCACGTGGAGGACCAAAACCGTTACATTTTACAGGAAAAAAAAACTTTTGCACTTAAAAACCTCAGAAAAATTACATTATGCCCGGCCCTCCACCAATATGTCGCAGCATCCAATCAAACACGCTCAAGGGGCAGAGCACTCGCTAAAGAGGTAACAGGTAGTTAACAAATTGTAATAATTTAAATAAGGCGAGGCTACGACTAGGGACGCAGCTAAAGTGAAAGTGCAGAAATATTATTAAAAACTGGCAAAAGGACACTTACATGGCTCAAAATAGGTAGAAGGAGCTTTACACTATCATAAATAAGACATTAAAGATTTGGATGGTACAGTATTTTATTAGATAAAACTTACCCCATCTTAGTTCCATGCCTGTCGGGCGATTAACATTCCATAGCAGCTTTCTAGACTGTGTACTATTTTCACTACGTTTCGCCTTTTTAGGACTTAAATTTTATAAACCTAAACCCTCTTAAAAAGTCGTTATTCATATCTCTTCACAGAAGAGGTAGACAAATTTAGGAAACCTCCTAGTTATGGTTTTATTTGAATGACAGGGGAAAATAATATTTTTATATTATCTTCGTCAGCTTGTTTTCTAACAGTCGCTGATCTAGTTTAATGTAGACAGCTAGCAAAGTTTGATACCCAAATGAAAAGTAAGCTGCCGAGCAGATCTATAGGTAATCCAGTGAAAGATACGATCCGCCGTCTAGATCACGTAGGAGGACATTATTCCCAAAGTTCACGCGAACTGAGCATTAAGTCGTACAATGCAAGAAATAAAATAATACTTAAGTTTTGACGGTTGCCTCACTATTGGTCTGTTTAAACTTGTCACTGACTTCCCTCCGCTCATGAGTAATGAGCTTCTGTCCAACCTCATTTACCTCTGTTATCAAACATCTGTATAGTTACTTTAGTGTGACTCTTTATTTTCGTTGTGACGTGAGAAAGAAATATAGCTTTGCTGTGTCGCAACTTTTTGTGAAGTTTAAATAAAAACATTCATAAAGCCGTAAAGGTCCAAGCGAAATTCTTACATTAAGAGGAATACATTAAGCTTGAAAAACCAGAATTCTCCAAGTACAGAACTGTATTTTGGTATTCATTTTCATTTCTCCTTGTCCACCTAATGCTTATACGATAATAATCTACAGCATTCGCCATTATTAGAAGGTCAACAGTTGCAGCCTTTCACCGCAGCTTTTAAGGAAAAGTAGTGCCCTAAAGGAATTGCAAACATTATAGAATTATAGCTTGTATTTGCCATTCTTAGCGTCCGTGCTAGATCCTATTGCGAGGTTACCGCCATATTTCAAGAAAATGCTGGTTATGAATTAGGATGCCTCTCCGGGAATATCTAAGTAAATTAATTTGCCACTATCTGTTACGGTCTTAAAGTGATGATTGAAAAAATTTCTCTTATTTGTAGATGGCAATTTCCACATCACTGGGTTTCTGTGAAGGATTTTATAGCTCTTAAGAAGCGCCTCCGTGAATTTTTAATTGTGGGGAAGGTTTATGAATTTGTAAGTTATGTTCTTTTCGTTTTCAAAATAACGTCTTTCTCTTGAATAATGCGACAGGCAGCCCGTCGGTCCCACGGAAATGCCATGCAGTAACGTGAACCAGTCCGCCCAGATGATACTAAAGATACGAATCAATATCAATATCCTACACTTACCTTACGTTATTACGTATTCGAAATAATACCCTTCTAATTTTGCAAGCCTAGCACCTGTTGAACACATTATCCAACAGTCAATGAATATCTGCAGCCTAAATTTTGGAAAACGAACGCCGAATACTGTCTTGTAATTCGTCGAGCATATGAGGAGACATCGCATAAAGCTTTTTAAGTCAGTTATTCTATCATAAAAAGACTCTTTAATGTGAAGCTGGGATTTTCTTGGACTTCTTTCCAACAAGAGCCTCTACGTCTCTCATCTTCCCTCGGTTAAAAGCTATGCTACCGAAGAGCGAGGTCATTCAAACACATACCTGTTACTAGTTAGACTCGGTTAACGTCAGTCGCGTCATTCAGGCTACAGGCATTCAGCCCAAATGACTTCATAGTTAAGTTATATTTTGAAATACAGGTGCCAAAATATGAATTTGTAGTTCTGATTAAATGTTCTACTTTCTTGGAACGAATATCTTACAATTTCAAAACATTGCCTGCTGCTTTCAGTTCTCGAAGTGATCGTTGAAATAGTGTTATGAATGTAATTCGGCAGGTATTAAAACTAAGGATCTTACTCCCGGGTAACAATTGCATATTCTTCTCCTTCAAACCTAGGTTTAAATAACCGTAGTAGGTGAGCTTTAATAACGTGTGAGTGTGGTCAAGTAATAAACTTAAATTGTCTAAGCTTCTATAATGATAAGGAAATCTTTTTAAAACGAAAAACTTAGTACGTTTTAAGCAATATGTGGGACGTACAAAAAAGTTTGTAAATTAAGTTAGAAAGGAAACCATAATGAAATTTTATAAAGTAATGCTTTACCCACATTGCTCGATAGAGTGAAGCCTGGCAGAAATGAAATTCCTAAGCAGTGTAAAAGGCTGTACAAGGGTAAATAGGATAAAAAATGAATACCTTAGGGAAGAGCTAAATATCGATTCAGTGCACAAGAAAATAGACAAGCTTGGACAGAACATTTACTAAGAATGGAAAATGCAGATTTCCCGAGGTAACCTTGCGAAGAAGAGATCGAGGACGACCCAGGGCATGTGGAGACAATTACTGTGAAGCCGGAACGGGCAAAGTACCTAATCCATGAAGTGAAGAAGAAGAAGAAGAAGAAGAAGAAGAGAAATAAGAGAGCGGTAATTGGAAGAACAGAAGGTAGATTCCGTTCTTATCACATTTATGTCATATTAAGACTGGGATCCAGCGCGAATCAGCTGGTAAGCTTTTGTCTATGGAAGTTGATGCAAGAAACATTAGTAACAAAAAGGTTCATTGATTTTTTTAATTCCGCAAATTTCGGGTAAACACTGCCCAAAAACATGTGGTACCATGCTGTTAGTTGTTAAATGCTAATATTTACATCGTTTTATATGGATTCCCTCTCACTAACTATTTCTCTTTAATTCTTTTATTATGAAATGCATTGCCTTCTTAAAATTATGATTAAAAGCTAGTAAAGTTAAAGTACATGGAAAATTATATTATATACCTTCCCAAAATTAACTGCTAATTAATTTAGTAAATTACTGCTACTCTATTTATACAGGGTTATTCAAAAAGAAGGAACAGACTTTAAATATGTATTTATAATGAACGACAATAGATGGCGACACATGCGATACATCACTGAATAGAGAAAAGGTCAAAATTGTATTTTATGTTGTCAAAATTAGCACCATTTGTTATGCGAGGACGACCACTGTTTTTCCGTTTGCGTACGTAACCATCGTCTATGAATTTATTGTATAAATTGTAAAGTTTTTATGACGAGGTGGCTCCTTGTTGAACGTACAACAAACTGGACGCTGCATTGAAACAATGGATTCACTCTTTGCATAATGCAGCACACAAAACGGCTTTTCCTGTAGAGTCGCCATTTTTTCGTAAACAAACACAGCGCCGCTGTAGGCACTGAATAAACTAACTAATAGATGGGGCTTAAAACTTCAAACTTTCCTCTATTCAATGATGTGTCGTATGTGTCACTATCTATTGTAGTTCATTAAAATGAATATTTAAAATCTGTTCCTTCTCTTTGAATAACTCTGCATAATGAAATGAAGAGAAATGTATGTAATACTGTATATTATTTTGTTAGCAATTGCTGTAAATCATTTAAGTACTGAGTAGTTAAGCTGCTGTTAATAACAATTACAGGAACATTTCTTAAAATTTCAGTTATAGACTAAAGTCAAACGTATTCTTTTGGGTGCTGAAATCATAAATTAAATTCGCTATCCCTTAATTAGTGCACGAAGATTTGTGTATACTCGATCTTACTATGTTGTATAATCTAGTGCATGAAAATAGTATGTGTTGGTCTGACGTGAGACTTTCTTAATAATCAACATCATTTAGCGGTGAAACTATTATCGAGTACATTTTAGATAAACAGAGTAGATTAACTTTTAAACCCTTGTAGGTTCGCTTTGATACTAGTTACATACGAGCATCCGGTTTTCACAACATACCAAAAATGTTTATATTATAATATGCATATTTAGCAGTTATGCAGTAGAGCATAACTGCTAAATATGAACATTCCCCAATTTAAACGTTATGAAAATAGTATTTTGATTTCTCAATTGATAAATTGCTACCGTCAATGTATAATACTGGAATTAAATATATGCGGTTTTTATCCTATCTTGTATACATTTTTGTGGAGCAACAACAGTTATTTTCTACTCCATAGCATTCTTAACTAAAACTCAAAACCTTCACAAGTCATGTTCTTTAATGACGCCAACATCTTCGCATTGTAATATCCAGGCACTGTAGATCTTTTTAGTGTTTTAGTCACTGTGAAAAAATTAGGAGCTGTCTCATAGCCCATGTCCATCGGGAAGAACGGAGGCTTTCAATGGTAAAAGAATTAACAAAGAAAGTTGAGTGGTTTCTGAGATTACACGCAAAGACACACACACACATTTTCTTTTTTTATAATATAAGATTATTATATTATTCTTGTTATGTGGCTGAACGATAGTTTCTGTAGGTTCTCAGTCGTTGGGTAGCAGAAGTGGGATAAATTCTTTATAATATACATTCTCGAACTCACTTTACCATCTTGTATTTATTTATCGCTCGCTCACAAAAGACTTCATAAATTGATTAAAATGAATTCATTATTCAATTACTCCTTTCAAATGAACATAAACAAAATGGTTAGTTTTCTATCGCACTAAAAATTTGTATTGTTTTTTACATACGTATTTTGTTTTATCAGCTGAATTCAACTGTTACTTGCAACATACATGTATTCTGACGACGATGTTTATACGCAATTCCAGCTTACTCAAGTCATTTTGTAATAAAAAATTAATAATTTACGAACTATGTAAACATATATGCAGCATAATATAAATCTTTCCAATAAAATGACACAAATATCAGTTATTAACATATAATTAATGTAATTTTTCTTCCCTTAGAATAATAACTAAGTTAATAAACAGTTTCAAATACTAGATAATATTTAGTCTACATTCGCCAAACAGGACATGCAGGGTTGAAGTGTGTGCCTCCATATTCACATATCTAATAGGATATTTCAACAACCAGCATAACTAGCTGGCCATTCCCCAAGTTAAATACAACCGAGTGATCTCACGTGCCAATGTGAAGATCATTCAATATAGTGTGAAGAAGGTAGACGTGGGAAAATCATAAGTTTGCTCACCCAGATTAACAAACTTGTCGCAAGGATCAGTGCATCAATGCGAGCAATATATCTCCTCGAGATTTCCATAGTTTCCGAACTTAACAACACAAAACGCATCTCGATGTAGTCACTAATTTTGGGTTTGCAATGTCTTTTATTTAGCATTGGGCCGTAGTATGCTTATCAGTACCTCTTGTTGATACTTTCATATGAAACTGCACTATCAACTAAATGTTTTGAGTGCCTGAATACTGGAGATGCGGATTTGCAATAAAATCCTATTCACCCCGTTCTTGACAGCAATCACAGATCGTGACATGATCGCAGAGTGTTACAAATGCCACGGTATAGAAACTTTTGTTTGGAGCAGCAGCAGTAACAATGCAGCAATGATAAGCAGTCCTGGACACCCCTTTGTTTCGTGCGATCGATAGAGAAAGACTCTGATAAATGGGGCCCAGGGAACTAAAGGCTGTTGTTTCATTAATACCAGCCCGCTGCAGACATAAACATGTACAAACACAGATCTACCGATCTGTCTGCATGTGAAACGTTAGAGGGCATACCTTCCTTCCCATACAATATGCGTTCCAACAACGTTATTCTCTTCTCTTTATCGTTTGTTGTTAGAGTGGATAACATGTTTACCTTTCTCATTGACTACGTTTTACATATTTTAACGTGTCAAACCAGGATTAAAAAATAATTGCGGAGATTCTGTACCTAAACCTCTTATTTGCTCAGGCTAGGTAAAGCTAAATTATGCTCTTACAAGGGTGAAACGTACAGACCATCGTAGCTACATTAAAAAGCAACTGTTCATTGTTTGCACCGAGGATAAGTTTCCATAAATGCAAAAATCTGCTTTTAGTCATTACTATATGTCATTGGCTTATTCCACACAAGTAAAATAAAAATAAAGAGAAAATATTTCACAATATTATTGTTACAAATGTCTATTCCTTTCAGTGCTGTTAGTACATAAAATGCCGGGTTTGTCTTGAATGGCGCAACTGGCGGTGACGGATCTGGCATCGCTCTGAATTAGCCTAGCTCAGACACTTTTAGAGAGTACTGGCATCTGCAGTTCATTCTAACGTGTTTGATATAGTGACTAACAGGAATAATGTTTTGTGAAGTTGTCTGTTGTATCTTCTGTGTGTGGTTATAATGTAGACCAAATAAAATCGTATATTTATGTTAAATTTTGCTCAAACGGAATCACATGTGGACAGATTGAATTTATACACCAATTCCCTGTTTTCACTGTCCCTAACAAATAAGCATTTCATAGGTTATTAGATTTAAACAAACTGGGTGCGTGTTTGACGAAAAGAAACAGATAGCCAACGATTCTAACTTAGGAGAAATTATACAAGTTAGGAGCTTTTCTAAGAAAATTGCTGTCTCGCATTACTCCTGTTTTGACGACAACAAATTTAATGCATGCGCACTCTTCATTTCTAAATCAATGTGATTATTATCCTAGGGGAATGTTTAAAGCTTGTACAACAAGCTCCTATATGCTCGACAAATTAGATGGCAGTATCCAGTGTTTATTTTCCAGTAATTCAGTTGCGAAACTCCTTTAGTGTACGGTTGAATTCAAGTGGCATTTTCGTCAGAGGAGTATCATGTTAAACACCTTTTATAATGAAAATGTAAGGTAAGTGGTAACTAATTCGTATGTGTCTCATCGTTAGCATTTTCCAGGGAGAAATAGCGGGCCGGTCTCCCAATACTGGCACGAACGAATTCGTATAGACGTGCAGTAGAAGTGTCGGGCGGTCAGTCGCGTCACTGAACAGCAACCTCGTACTTTAAAAGCTCACGCGTACGCACACACGCACTAGTATACATGGTTTTTATTACCAAGTAATTAGTACAACATTTAGGAGTTGATTCTAGGGCGATTATTCGACTTAACCATAATTCAGGAAGAAACAACATTACCACAGTAAATAAACAAATAAAGCAAATTATTTGAAGAAGAACTTTATTATACTACTAAATTAGCGTTTTCGTTTTCCTTACAACATTCTATATCTACCAGGAAGGTAGAATGGTAACAATGGAAACTGCAGTTATGAACTAGAGCGGGATTCCAAATGTTATCACGAATCAGTTTTTACCTCCCTTACATCATGCAATATCAAATAAAAATTTATCTATATTCCTGCAATTTTAAAATGTTTAGTTTTTCCAAAAACTACTCACAAGAAAATGCTTAACATTATTATTTATTTGCAACATCTCTCTAGTTCTTTATTTTTGGATATCAAAATATTTTGATATTTACCGATGATGTAGACTCCCTTTTCACTCTATCCAATACTTCATATTTAACTCTTTCCATTAAGTTATTCGTTATCATTTTCTGTGCCAAATCAGCAAATATTTTGTTTTGTGGAATAAGTTAACTTTTACTAAACAAAACGGTGCGAGGCTATTTTACGTGAAGAATAATTCATTAAGTATGCATATGCGTGCTCAGATATTGCTGTAAAATAGAAGAGGTTCTTCTTCTTTTTCTAGCTGTTTCTCCTTCTTTGGTCAGAGTGGTGTGGGCTTCACGAGTTAATGCAAGCTAGGAAAGCGGAAATAAAACCCAAAGCTGCTGGAGGTATAAACGACAGATGGACAATGACATGTTAAACAATGTCTAAGTATAATTGATACCTGCGAAGACGATCTTGTAGTTAGACTTGTATAAATTTGATGTTAAACATCCGATGTCTAAAACAAAAGGGATAGTGAATGACCTAGGTCACCTGTCTTCCTGCAAGACATTTTCTGAAAATAGCAAAATTTCGCAGAACCAGAAAATAGTAGCAGTTATGCGTAACCGCTCTGATAAAATACCTTTATAAATTAGTTACAGCTCATCCGTCCAAATAAGCTGGAACTTTCATCGATGAACTTTGGTTTAAAGAAGGATGCTCCGTACTGCCTTTTGCAATAAACATTTTAATTTAACAGCTGAACTCTGTTTAATCTACGGAGAATCACTCGTAACTTAAACTCTTGTTAGCTGTGTGTCTAAACCTAGCCATGGAGTTCCTTTAAAACGGTGCTTCAAAATGCCACAGTCGGACCAATTCGGTGACTTGAAAAGTACAGCTGTCACTCTTTGGAACACACCGAGTGTTGCTGAACGCAGTCAGTACTATATGTGATTCTACTGGAAAATGTGTTTATTTGTATTTCGTCATACTCCAGAGGTCCTAACATATTAATAATCCTCCTTTTTACGAGTGAAATTATTTCACTGGTAAAAAGGAGGATTCAATTACACGGTCTACTCTTGCTTTCCAACTGCTAGTAGAAACATTCTTTGATCCCAAGCATAACCTGATGAAAATCAAAAGGTTTCATTATCGCTTTTTCTCAAATAACGAATAGGAAAACAAACGAAACAGAGCTTTCTCTTTATACGGAGAAAAAAATTGGCCAGAGGTCACTGTATAGAATGGAGGTATGGTTATTTCAGTCACTGTTCCAATCGATCCTGATGGAGAGGAGAATTTGGGTCAGGGGCCAAGCGGGGCTGGAGTGTATGTTTCTGATGCCGCATCATGGGTACATGTACATCTCCAAATGATTTCCACCTGTGGACCTCCCCCCATACAACAGTATTGATTCCCCCTTTGGCTTTCTATAGGCTCTCGAGACCTTGCCTCATTCTCCGTCCTTATCCTCGCCTTGCTTTCTGCGATTCATTGCTATTCCGCCCTTCACTCTCCCCCTTTCCTGTGGCAGTTTATATTCCAATGTACTACAGCTTTCTATGAGAATATTGGAGGTCAAAGGTCAGAAACCTTTCGCAAACTTTCCACTCAGTTACTCAAATCTGTACAGCATGTTGTAGAGTTATGCATTACGACTGGAAAACCACCCTTTTTTTGCGGCGCCGATACCTTTCATTATCGTCTCTTGAAAGAGAAAACCTTTAGGTCTCAAAGTTTTTCTTAACTCTCACTTTTGAAATAACGTGACATTGTTTCAAATGAAAAGCAGTTAGGAAAGATAAAATGCCACTAGAACATACAATACACATGTCGAAACTCACAGAACCTGAGTGAGTAGAAACATACCTTGGCTACACAATGACTGCATCCGAGTATATTGGGTGTAGTATATCTAACGGAGGAAGACACTCGTGCACTGCGTCCCACAGATACATCTATTGCGGCTACTACTTTTCAGGAGGGACCACAAGAGGTAACAGGTCGCAGGCAGACAGGCCACAGAGACGTGCGAAAGTGCTTAAACATTTTTTGTCTCGAAGATGTGAACCATCACTGGAGCTTCCTTAAGCAATCTTTAGCCTGGCTTCCTTCGGAAGAGAAGTAGATTTATGGTGCGTAAAAGAACCTCAAGCCTGACAAAGAGTTCTTTGAGCAAACTTTCCGGTCTTTCACGCCCAATATAAAATGGGCTAAGGACCGTAGTAGTTAAAGAGCGTCCATAAAAAACTCAACTTAATTTCCATCACTGAAGCTACTCAGAGATGACGCCGGTGCAACTAGGCAGCTCTCTGGTGTCCACTAAGAATGCTCTTTTATCGGAGCAAGCATCCGCGCCATCTGTGATACACCTTCCCACGCCTGGAAAGCTAGCACACTTGAAACATGAGGAGTAAACAGAGTGGAAGTGAAATGAGGGAAAGGAAATCGTGGTAAATAAAGAAATCACTTTAGTATTCGTCTACCGTCCAGAGAAAACCACAAGAAAACCAAGTTAAGTGCGGCGATCAACGAGAATCGAACCCGGGACCCCTCGAATGCAAGCCTTGCACATTATCGCAGAGCCATCTCGCTCGGTTATGCGGGGTAGAAGGTGACCTATGATCATCCTTGAACAGGAGGGCTATTTGTAATGAACAGAACAAAACATTTTAGTGCAGTTTTGCTGTTAGAGTAGTTTTTGAGAAAAAGGGAATAGTTGCTTAATATTAACTCTACTTTAAATGAAGATTTTAGGAAACTTAAATGATTTTTCAAACATTTCTTAGAGAAGATTGAAAGATAAATGTGTTCTGAATGTTTAAATACATTATGAATTAAAACAATTCGCAAATTTGGCTCAGTTGAATCTACATCGTTAGCCACGAGACTACTCAACACGACAACATTGTACTAATAAGATCGATAGAAACGCACTTCAGCTGTTTGATTATAGAGAAACGCACCATACTGTGAGCTGTTGTTTCTTGCGTTTATAGCTTATTTTCGAAACAGCGGATTATCAGTTACAAAATGACTCGCTTTACATGCCGAGCATCTTGAAATGCTACTCAATTACGGTGAAGCACATCGTAATGCGGCAGGAATTTGTCGAGAAAGATTTCCAAATGGACCAGATCATTTGACATTTGTTTTCATCTGTCAAAGAGTTCTAGATACAGGAAGGTATCTCCTCATGTTGAAGGAGTTGGTCAAAGAAATGTTGCACAAGAAGAAGAAATTCTTCACTTGATGGAAGAAGGCCCTGGAAGCAGCAACCGTGGTATAGCTCGTACTATCGGCATATCCCATTGGACTGTTTTGAGAACATTAAAAGTATTACTACGCCCTTATTATACTCAGCGTGTCCAGTATTCCTCTGAGGCAAATTATGCTACAAAGGTAGCATTTTTCGAATTTTTCTTAGTATGGAGGGGACTTTTCCCTTAAAATTCTTCGTAAGGATAAAGCGACATTTTTTTGAAAATGGAGTAACTAATTACCATAATGCACACACCTGGGCTTATGACAATATATACACAACAAGACAAGACAGCTTTTAGCATAGCTTTTCAGTAAACATTTGGACAGGAATCGAAGGAAACACATTAATTGGTCCGTGGATCCTTCCTCGGGTTTTGACAGGAGGCATCTAACTTCAGTTTCCTCAATAAACGTTACCAGTTCTGCTTGAGGATGCTCCCCTGGCAGTAAGAAGTGATATGTGGCTATTACATGACGTTGCACCTCCGCACATAAGTAGAGCAATGTGTGACCATCAACGCAACACCTACGTAGAACGCTGAATCGCTCGGAATGGACCAATAAGATGGCCACCAGGATCGTTAGAACTATATCCAATCTATTGTGTTTTCTTTCTTTGGTGCGATATGAAACCTCGCGTATACATTACAGAAGTGCCTAGTGTGGAAATGTAAGAAAGAATACTTCGAGCACCGGAAGAAATTAAAAAAAACACCAGGACATACCTCGAGGAGTGCATCAGAATTGGAGGAAAAGTGAAGCATGGTACAAATCATATTCAAGTTGAAAAGATAATTATCCCATTAACATTTAAATTAAAATAATAATTCAATGTATATTTGTGTTGGCGAGGGGTCCATAGCCTGAACAATTTCTCTAATCATTAAAAGGAAGTTCTGATTGATCTTTGTTCCTGTCTCGCTTTAATTATTCAGTTTTATAATTCACTAAGAGTGTAATTTGGGTTTCTGAAACTTTTATTTACATTTATAAATAAGTTTTGTTATTAATAATTTGCGTACTTCCTCAGTTTCATATTACGTATGATGTTTAGATTACGTTACAATCATGTGAGTTTTCTGTTTATTTCTATACCGGAAATGTTTATTTGTTCGTTGCCATAGGAGCCTTGAAAGTTAACCATTGAATGTAACTTAAACCTATTGAATTTACTGTATTGAAATATTGTGCAAAATAGAATAGTAATTATCTCAAGAACGCAAATTTTAATGGGATTTATTATGGGAAAACGTGCATAGTTTAACTGCTTTATAGTTTAAAAGGATGATCATAGGTCATTTTCCATCCTATATACGAATATAAAACTTTGTTGATATTTTGACTATTTAATGAAATGTATAATGCAATAATAATAATAATAATAATAATAATAATAATCTGTTATTTTGCAGCTCTTTGGAATCATATACACCTTTGATCTGTGGGAAGGAAGACCGTAGACACGGGTCAGTGGGCAAAACAAGAGCAAAGGTCGTCGGTGCCGTGTGCGATAACGCTCTAATAAGGGTACCAAATCGAAAATGCAGTCGGTTGGTGGCAGTTTCGTATACTAAATACAGAGCTAAGGAGGTAACTTTCTAAGTATCCAAATACCAAACTCTGTCGTTAATATTAATTTAAACGACATTGGGCTGAAACGCAAATAAATTCAACTCTCAACAGCTTTTGAGCGATAAAAAGATTATATATTGCATTTACATTTTGTTGGTATCTCAAACTTCGTGAAACATGGAGACATTTGAAAATAGAATATCCAGTCACTTTTATTGCCGGAACAACCTTTGTTCGTAGAAATAATATATAATAGATGTAAACATACATAACTGTACTTCTTAATTTCCGTCAACAATTGGATAAGCTTATACAGAACAACAAACAAGAAAAGTGTTTTACTAGGCTTTTGGATTAGGTCGTATAGCACGATAGATGGAGACAAAGACGAATCTGCACGTCACTTAAGGTTTGGGCAGCTGATTTGGGAAAGGGTTTGAGGAGAATAGGAATGGGGTCAGTATGGCAAAGAGCTGAAACATGTCGCGGTAACTTTCGTGTTATCTTATTTGCTGAGCGCCTGTTATTATTTTACTATTTTGATTTTGGGTTCTTTGTCCTCCGGCTAGCTATTATTACCCAGTCGAGCAAATCTCTTATACAGGGTGTGTAAACGGAAAGGAGTTGTTACTAAAAGATAACACTGATAAAAGAATTTGTTTTTACACTTTTATTGCCGTCACACTTTATTAATTTCATATAATTACTCTTGATACACGTCCGACTGAAACTGTTATATTTTCGAATGTAACTATAATCACTTATTTGCCGCACATTATTAATTCGAGTATTTCATATTTTTGTAACTAGCTTTACGACGCGAGAGATTCTATAGAATTGCGTAACGTGTACTTCCTGAATGTTTCTGTTGAACTCCGCGACGTGTAACCCGTGAATGATTCTGATGAACTGGGCAATACTTGTCGCTGGCTTCATAATTTATACTCCCTCACCCCGATATAACAGAACTGTTATTGGTTAATAAAGCGCGCCAACATTAGCGTCAATTTTTATATCCAATCAAAATTACGAACACATATGCTTTAGGGAAGATATTCCCTCCATTTCTAAAGAAAAGTGCGCTACTCTGACATCATTTGCTAGTCTCTTCTAATTAATAAACAACTCACCCCCTCGTTACATTGTTACCCGCTCCTGTTGTCAGTTTCAGTGATGCCGTGTAAACTTATTTCCTAACAATGCTTATAATTAACAAACATCTCAAATTATTGTCATACAATAATGCTAATTTACACTACAATCACTCTGGCATTTACAGTGTTGTGATATAAAATACTGTCTCAAACAAATGACAAAAACATATGGAATAGTGTCAAAAGAAGACTAAGAGACATCAGGTAACAGGAAATAGAATCTGAATGTAAAATTAAATCTTTTCTAAGTCTAGTAAATGAGATAAAATTGAATTGGGGTAAAGAGGCATATATACTAAACTTAGGAAGAAAGAAGAGCTCAGGAATGGCATGGTTTAGACTGGTGGAGGGGGGCTGGAGAAAATTACTGACGATTCTGGCAGGAGAATCGGCCCATTCTGTGATTTGGATGAGGACTGGGTACATATTTTGGCGGAATGCGGCCAGTGGGAGAACCAGCGAACAATTAAATTCAAAGAAAAATTCTTAAATCTGTCAAGAAAGAGATTGGCATGTTGGAATCTATTGGTGGATCTGAGGAACTGGCAAAACATGGGCAAAACATGGCCTAGGTCAAATTTGTTCAGTAAGTCAAAGGTAATGTATCTCTACTTTCCTTTTTCTTCTTCTTTTTTCTGTTTTTTATCGTCACTATACTTTGTATCTTAAATATGCATGTACGGTCAAAAACCCATGCACTAAATACTTGTGTAATAAATTCAATAATTTTAAAACAATAGAGATAGCTTATCTATCCAAACATCCATTCATCCAATTTGTCAATAGTTTTAGGTAATTACATTAAAGCCCTTAAGTAACTATGATGATCAGGTCCCGGATACTGATGATAACTTTTAATTGTTTTAGTTGTTGTCATAGACCTGCTAATATGTATCTGGATCCTTATCATGGGTACCGGATAATAAAACTGCATATTCATTAGGACATTTTTGGTCATTTGATGCCATTTTATGTTTATAGGTTTTTTTTGCACATTTAAGTCAAAATTTTGTCATTTTATTGCCCTTTGCGTCTTCATTTAGTCATTTTCTTGCGCTTAAGTTGAATACATAAAATCTTCTATATCATTTTTATACAACGTTAACTTTCCAAACATAAAACATTCCACTATTCAACTCAAAAGTACAAGAGCACTTTACACATCCTTTACTCGCATTCTTGGAAGGGGTTGCTTACGATTAGAGGGGTAACAATCGTCAGAGGGCAGGTGTAATTATAATTACTGCATGTTCCAAAATAGAAATGAGAGCGGTTCAGTTTTTTCCTTTTTCGCAATAATAAGTGCGTACAGTCAGGTTGAATTTGTTCTTGTATCTATCATAGGTTGTGAAGTTCATTCATTTGCAATGATTTTTTTATAATCTGAATTAATGTCACAGTTTTGTAAGACCTACTTCAAAAACAGCTATCTTGGTTTTGTTTCAGATTCCTCATTTCTCAAAGAAGAAGCAAATATTTATTTCAAATTAATTTTTTCTAAATTATGTAATTATTCATATACCTGAAAATTCTACTTGTATAGTACCTGTATCCCCATAAATTAATTTATAAATTTATGTACATTCATTTTAATAAATGAAATAAGTCTCACTTTTGTGGCGCCGCGGTAATGTATGCAACTCGCATTCAGTGCCGTCCAACCCGACCGAAGTTTTTTTCTCTGTTTTCCTCGGTCGCTAACCGAATACCGGTTTTGATAATTTTATCTGCGAATTTCCCTGTCATCTCTTTCATTATTTCATTTTCTTCTTCACCACCATACCAGGTATTGAGCTGATTACCCATTCTGGTTCTACTATGATCCAAAGTTTGCTTGCCCTCTGATAGGCTAATGACCCAAGGCATTGGCTTGTAAGTCCTTGGGGTGTAAGTCCTACAAAGAGGAGGGCAATCCATTGAAGAAGAAGTAGAGGATCACTTTTATATCAGTTGTATTTATTAGGTCATTTTTTAAAAAAAAATTGTCATCACATAGATCCTTTTCAAATATTTTAGATCATCAAAATCCAAGCCCTGGTGGTCATAAATGATGTTAGAACTGATAATTCTAAAAGAAAGAAAATATATACTATATGATGTATTTTTGTTATATTACAATTAGAGCGTGTTTAATTTAAAGTGTACCTGTACCTGTATATGTGACTATAATCCTATTTTCGAGGAATTAACATGCTTCTGTTGTGCCCTTCCCATCATCACTCAAACATCGGAGGTAACGGCTGCCTCCACTTAAGAATGGTTCCAGTCATGGCTTGAAGGAGTGAGGTAACCACCGAAGGTCGTAGATCATATATGGGGAGCGTTGAAGATGACGCGGAGACATGCTTTTGTTGTTTTTTATGTAGCATGGACTAATGTCCTTATTGTTAAGTCATCAGAAAGTAGATGTGATGTTCTAGGGACATCAGGCATGGCAAAAAGAGATTAGCTTATCGATGAAGCTGACCTCTAATATGCAGTCCGTGACCTCGCAGCTTTTGCATAGCGGAAAGGTCTTGACTAGAGAGTAGAGACGCTTTCAATTTTCTGAAACGGGAAATAATACATATTCTATTAGATACGGGCGTCCAGTCATATCTATGGGGTATCGGCATAACGCTCAGAATTAGCCATTGAAATTCAAATGAGGGCAACACTCGTTCCGAATCGAATGGCATAATCAGCGACGCGCGCGCGCGGTCGTGTAGTTTGGGGGGAGAGAGGCGACAGTTAAATGGAAACCCAATATCCTCCCAAATATCGGCGTGCGCACAATTTTTTATATCAGATATCTGCATGGCATCCTCGTTGTGTTTTTTTAAAATCTTTAGAGAAGTAGTTGATTTCACATTAAGATTGGAAGAGATAACGTTGCCTAAATGGACCAGAAAGGTTTTTATTGCTTAGAACTATATTTGCCATTTTAACTTTAAAGCGTACTATAATTGTAACAGCTAAATTATCCGGAGTTGCATCTATTTCTTTTTAATATGAAAGACCATGTAATTTTCGTTTACCCAGTAGTCTTTATGAAGTTATTGATCACCAATCTAGAACACATTATACTGAATAATTCCGTTATCCCTTGGAACTGTGATTTTATAAAGTCCTATTATAACCCTAATAAGTATCTAAAGCTTATAATTACGAAATTTTTTTCATTCATTCATTATCTGTTTATCCTCCTCTTATGTAGGACTTACACGCCCCAGGACTTACAGGCGGGTGCCTGGGGTCAGAGGCCCGTCGAGGAGCAGACACTCATGGATCAGACAGAACATCCAGGATGGGTGATCAGCCCGATGCCTGGTATGGGATGAAGGAAGTGGATGAAGCGAAATGTTGGTGAAATGGATGAAAGGAAAGGTGATGATGGAGCAGTTGGTGGAATGAATGGCGGGGGAAACCGGAGAACCCGGAGAAAACCCGCCCAGACGCCGCTTCGTCCACCACAAATCCCACATGCAGGTCTCTGGGATTGAACCCGGTCCGCCTCGGTGGGAGGCGAGCGGTCTAACCACTCGGCCACGGCGCCGCCTAATTACGAAATGAAAATTATATATCGGGATAATCTTATTTAGCTACTTGTCCTTCCTCCGACAAGCTTCTAAATTCCGGAATTGTTATACAGTAGACATAGAATTATATTCAGTGGCGAAATAATTATCCAAAAGTTCGACCAATCTGTAGATAATCACAGTAGATTAAACTTGAATCTTTGTTCCTTGTATTTGATCCCATTGTTATTTAATAACATAAAGGCTCAAGAGTTTTCCTTAAATGAACTAACATTATATACATACATACATACAAACAAGACTGGCGAATAGGAAGATGTCCTACCCCTCACCCCACCAAGTCATTCATTCAATAAACTTAAAATTTGCATAGTCTTAACTAATTTCTCATTTTTAATTACATGTATGTAGCGTGCTACACATCAGAAACCGGCAATACTAAGTAAGCATTAGTAATGAATATAATTACATCACAAGAAATACATCAGGGTAGTTAATATTTTTACATCCTTAAACTTATTGCTTGCATGTATGATAGGAACAAAGGTTAATCAGAGCTTTTTATACGAATTTCCTAACATATATCTACATTATTATTATTATTATTATTATTATTATTATTATTATTATTATTATTATTATTATTATTATTAAATTTTACAGTATTTACAGCATCTTCTGACAGTTAAATACAAATTCATCTAGACAACCTTTCTAAACCATTATATCTATCCATTGTCCTGCTGTTAATTGTCTCTCAAGGTTTCCATAACCCCAGGCCTCCACATTCCTGGAGGTCACCGCTTTTTCGTCTCCTTGATAGCATCCATTCAGAAACAATCTTCGGTAACCTATCTTGCTTCATATGCATCACACGTCCATACCATATTTATCGTTTCGTGGAAATATAATATAACATATATTTTAATACCTCATTTCCTGTGGTATTTGTTCATTTCTAATTGTATCTCTTTTAGATATTTGAGCTGAGCGCTGCCAATAATTCATTTCCAATGCCAAAAACTTTTGTTTGTAGATTCTTTGAATTGCTATATATCTGAACCATATAAAGCTGTGCATTTAAAAATCTGATGTGATACATTCACATGACTTTCTCTATCCTCTATCTTTATTAGTGTACATAAAATTATTCTTACTAAAACTTTTTTTTCTATCAACTACATTTTAATCCAAATAATCCTTTGCACAAATAGCTAGTTAGCAACATTAAACATTTCGTTATAAATACCAAGAGAACATCGATAGCCAAATGTTTTAGAATTGGATGCTATATGCTGGCCTTAAAATTGCATACTGTTTCCGTGCAATCGCGAGAAAACCTGAAAATCGATGGGCTTTAACAAGATGACAAATATTGAACCATTCGTATCTTTAATAACGGGTACCTCAGAAAAAGCTTATGCTACAAAAACACTTATTTTAAGTAAATTGTGTGTTTCAAAAACATCTACATTTTTGTGTGGTGGTTTTCATCTACTGCTTAACGTTTGCAAGTTATACAACATTATACAAAATTCCTTCGTAATGAAGAGGGCTTCCTGGGTTACTTCCAGAAAATTGAAAATGATTATTTTATTTGACATGTAAATATCTTTCATATATAGTATTTTTATGAAATCATGTGAGCCATTTTTTTTTAGAAATTCAGGGTTTTCGAAAAATGTTCCATACAAAGGGCAGTTGAGGTGGTAGGAATTTTCTAGAAACCTTCGTGTCGCATCCTTGAAGGATTCTAAGCTAAAATACCAAGTTTGGTATTTATCCGACTTTACGTTATTGAGTTATGCTGTTCACAGACAGGCAGACTTGCAGACACAGAGACACGCAGTCAGACGGATACAGCACACACATGGACATGTTTCGTAAAATGCCTAATTTGAATTCAGGACGCCTCAAAACATGTATTTCCGTGAAATCTCAACATCTACTTACTGTACATAGTAGAGAAAGTAAAAATGGAGTTGTAAATTTTTCTTTTTGTTTCCCTTGTTATCTGTTTGTACGATAATATACCATTCAGATTTCACATAGCTGTTTTCTCTTTCATTATTCGCTGTTTAAGTTCGGTAGAACTATTAATAATTAAGTAAACAATTAATTATTTATATACTCAAGTATTTAATATCATGACAAAGAAATAAGCATCGCATATATACATATATCGTACCGTCACAGGCAGCATCGAAATTTCTTTTATTTCACTATGTTGTTTTGACTTACCATTCGTCTTATATTTTTGCACCCATTCTCTGCGGGTTAACAATGACTATAATTAAAAGTCACGCTATCTTAGTAAATGGTATCTTCTACTATCGCTTCAACATATTCGCATTCAGACGTCAGTGTTTTAGTGCCTTGAGAGTTGAAATTAGAAGCTGCCCTACAGCTTATGTCAGTTCAATGGTGAAAGAATAATCATTTCCGGTTGTGTAGTTTACCATATCACCCTGGAGGACGAGCGCACACCCCCACAAAATCTTCTATCACTTCGCCATCTTATTGTCTTTTCTTGTGCTATGAACAACGAAGTGCCTTGTGCGCGCATTTAATGTTTACCGCTTCTGTTGAAATAGACTGAGTCTTACCAATGTAATAAGGCAGGCATACAAAACTAAGCCCATTGGCCTAAGACATGCACTCGCAGTTAAAGCTTGGAGCTTAACAGAAGAAAAAAGAAGACTGTTGGGTGGGTTAAATCAGGGAGTAGGGACGGTGCTAGAAGGAGCTTTCATCACTGTGACTAAGGGATGAGGCAAGAGAACACGAACGGCGGCCAGATTTGAAGGCAAAGGCGAAGCGCAGAGGGGTTTCTAACGTTGTCAGAAATAGTATTCTTGCCCGTCGTTTTGATGCCGTAAATTGTTCTAACCGACAGTTCCGTGCCACGGAAAAATAGTTCTCTTTTTAAGTCAAAATCTTCGCATTTTCCGCACACCACTCTCCTGGTACTTCAACCCTGAAAGAAATGAAATGAGAGGAAATAGGGACTGGAAATCGTGGTAGTATACAATCTATCCCCAGCATTCGTCTGCCATCTTGAGAAACCAAGATGAACCCTAGGTCAGCATGACCGGTTCAACGAGAATCGAACCCGGGACAAACCAAATGTTAGCCTAGATGCTCAGTACAAGGGGGTGGAGAAAGAGGGTGCCATGGATAACGGAACAAGAGCTTGCAATAGATTTAACCAACTTTGCATCATTACATAATAAATTAAAATGTAGAAATGCCAAAAGTAAAAAGCAGATTTTAAGCATAAATATTTAATCGTGCATTTTCTTGCGCTTGTGAAAAAAATAACAGTTTGTTACTTTATTCGAATTTAAGAAATAGCTGTGTGTTCTAAATGTTACTGGTGAAAAAGTACACAATTTTTATCCAAAATAGATATCAAGGTCGATAATTTCCATTTGTGACCGCATTTCCGCTCCTTTTCAAATCTACCATAAATAACGATTATAGCAGATCATTATTTAGATGTGCTTCTACCGTTGATACTTCGTACAATATGGAATCTGAAAACGAAAACGTGACTTCTAGGTCTCCATGATAAACGTAGATTAGCTATGACATACAGAAACGAGTCATACCTTTATCATCGTTGTCTTCCTGACTTAAATCATGGGAAAACATAAATCAGTTGGTTTGTAAAATTTATACAGCGAATTCGGTGCACTATCTTAGAGGGGCACAGATAACTGATAATGTCTCAATTTATGTACTGCTACAATGCAATATGATGCCATTTCTGTTTTTAAGTTTTAATCATATTGAATAAACGAAAATTTAAATATATATAGTAATTTGGGGTTTCTTCATTAACAATTAATTTTTACAGATTGAAGGTAATGAAAAAGCAGATGCCGATACTCGTGAGGCAACAAAAAGAATCCGCAGAGCAACTCATAAATAACAACTCATCAACATAATATCAGACACAAAAACGAATAAGTTAAAATGAAATGGCTTAGCAGTTTGTTCAGTAATACCTTTAGTAAACTTCACATCACTATATCCAATCCTGAAAGAAGAATTACCTTAAGACATAAAGTCTTAAAACGTCAAGATCAGATCGTCATCACCAGGCAAGAAAAGGCCACAGGAGGATTTCATTCTTCAAAGAATCAAATGTACACCCAGTATTATGCTTGTGGAATTCTACTATTTTTCACATGTCCCCTGTTCCATAGAGAGAGACAGAACAACAACATTGCAAACAACAGTCCTCGATGAAGCTATAACGATATCAAAAGCACTACAACCTTTGAAAGAGTAATCTTTGTATCAGTTAATATGATTCTATAATTCTATAGATAATCTCATTTAGTTAATTCTAAATAATTCATAATAATATAAATATTAAAATTCAAATTGTAATATTCAAATATTAAACCAAACGTTCATAATTGTAAATTATGTTACTGCCCAACTGTTACATTGCATTGCATAATAACCATTTATCCTTAATTTATTAAACTGGCACATCATTTGTTACATTACTATATAGTGTTTAATCGCCAATCCGTTAAGTTCTTACATGCTTTGTTATATTTTTACATTGCAACCTGTCATACAGTCGACACCTTAGTTTGCTAAGCTGGTATACAATCTGTTATATTATTACATTGTTTGTTACATTCTTTAATTATAGTTAATTGAATTCATACAATTTAAGAAGTCGCTAAAGGAACTTATAGTTTGGCAATTATAAATAAAGCAGTAAAAAAATATTTCCACAATTAATCAGTTTTGTACATAGTATTTGGTCTTTAAGTTACAAAATTCCCAAAGTTAAAACAGGAAATAATTGTTTTTTGTTGATTTATTAATTCTGCATTTATAAATAAGCATTTTATTTTATTATAGAGAACCATGGGTGTTGTTGGCGACATCCTCCACCTGACCGTAAACAGCACTTACGCAATGTGTAAATAGTAACAAGGCTATCGACAACAGCGGTGTCATGAGAATAAGCGTACCTAAGGATTGTAAGAGTGATGAAACAGGATGTATCCTCCACCTTGAAATTATTACGTGTATTGGTTTCCTGCAAGTATTTCAGTCACTGCCGGTTTAAATCTTTATTCAAAAAGAGCGTCTTTGTGTCTTATTTTTCCCAACGACATATGCTATAAAGTCAATAGTAGAATAAACTGAATCCTACACATAATCTATGTCTTCTTATTTTGGAAAGAAACCCATTGTTTAAAGGTAAATTACTATGCTTGGAAGATATATCTCATGAGCATGCAGATGCACCCTTTGCAACCGCTGCGAGTATTAGGGTACACAGAGGTTTAGGTTTGGACAGTAATTTATGAGGCACTATCATGCAGATGTAGCAACACTAGGGACATGCTACATGTCTTTAAAATCTTCGTCATCGTTAAACTCCATCACACTTTGCTCTATCCGTCTAGTAAACTGACGCAAGTCTGTTGGAAACAACTCTCATTTAGTCATGTAACTACAGAATACTATATCTACTATAGAATAAGATAGCAAAATGAAGTATTTGGTGTACTCTTGACATGCATAAAAGAGTGGCCTATAACCCTAGATTGCAATAGCGCTTTTCCCTCCGTAAGGTTTCCACTTTTACATATCCAACCTTTGCATCCACCCTGCCGATATCAGTTTTCTATGTAACTGGCCTGAGAATCAATTCAGGGACACAAAACGAACCAATCAACTATATTATAATCGATATGAAATGAAGGGGTGACTCGGATACCGCTCCTATAAAAGAGTTTTACTATGAGTGATAGATAAAGAAAGACTAAACTGATACAATGTAATTAATTCGCCTTCTATAGGAAAGGCTGAAGAATTATTTGCATATGTTATTAACTAGATGCATTTATATTAGATTTTTTCACCAGCGATGTAAAGACGAAAATTAAAGTAATTGCCATCATCGGTGGTATTTCGGTTGCTGCGTGGAAAGGCTGAGGAGATATCTCCGGTGTTTGGTTCGTTTCTCTGCCAACATCTGCGATATTTTTCCTTTGCTCCTACCTGCTAATTGTCTTAATTAGATTCAGGAGCAAAGAGTGGGGAGGACTGGGAAGAGTCTCTTCTAAGGTGGGATTTTATGCAGATATACAATTATTACGTAATCGAAATCACTGTTCAAAGTGTCTTAAGTTTAATTCTTTTCTTTGTTACCGTACCTTAATTAAGTGTTTGGAGATAATTCCCGGATTTAACAAAGCTCTTTATCATTCGCGAGCTATCACTATTTTGCCCATGGATGATGGATGATATTTTTACATCACGCATTACTTCATGCCTAAACTGGGATATTTTATTCCGCACCATGCTCTGTCGCTGTCGACAATAATACTCCCATTGCCTCAAGGATGCTGAAGTTCTCGGACTACACAACTGTGATTCGCTATGCTGTTTTTAGAACCATTCAGAATTTTCATTAATAGCGACGTTGGCTTCCAAATACTGGACGGTCATTTGTCTTCCGCTCCTGTCCATCTCAACTCTGAGGGTGCTTAAGGAAGACATCTTTTGTGTGTCTTAACTTATATCATGTGCAACTCACGTGTTGTCTCCGGCAGTCTGTTGCCAAGTTCAGCTCGAAAGGAGCTTTTCCTATTAACTATAAATTTAATATAAAATCTTATTCCCCATGTGATTCTGCATTTCATCTTAGCTAATAAGAAAACCGACATTGGTAGTGTAGTATAAAAATACAGGGTTTAAGTGTATAGATAAAAAAGGAGTTTTAGCTTTCGTCTTTATTTTTACATTTTTATTGTATTATATTTTAGTTTTGTTTCAAAATTCAACAAAGCATTGCCTAAGAGATATTCTGTACTAAGAGCATTTTAGCTTCTGCTTTTAACCTTCAGCAATTCCGCCATTCTTGGGAGAGATAGCGTCAAAGCCAATCCAGACTCAAGAAACTTAGAAGGTCGCGCTGGCAGAGGGTGCGGCTAGAATTATCAGTACTAACATGAACAGCTTCCTTCCATTATCGGCCACTGTTTAGGCACATCCTTATTATTAACTTCCACTAATACCATGTAAATGAAACGTGATTCTCTCGTCTGTGCAATATTTATACAGTGCTAGAAACACTTCAAACTAGTAATAATATAACCATTTTGCAAATAACTATTAGTAATACTTTAGTTTCTACTCTTTAAGTGCATATTTTACTATTTACGTATAATTTACATAACTCAAGGCAAGATTGATACAAACCTGGACTCTCATCATTGGGCGATATTGTTCGATATGATTAAATTAAGCAGTAATGTGAAATGCAAAATCCTCTGATACATTTATGTTGCATCATAGCCTATGAGGCTAGCAACTATATCTGTTTTACCTATGGTCTCGTAAATGTACACTCGATAATACCCTTATAGCAACCAACTAGAAAAATGCGAATCAGTTGAGAAATGTTTTGTCCTGCCGTAGCAGTTAAGTTGGTTTGAGCAAACGGACGGAAACCTGAAGATCCGTGGTGCAAATCCTGGCTATGGGATTGCATTTTTCAGTCTGATTCTACCTTTTTCAATCTTATCCCCTTGTACTTGTGTGAAAGCACAATTAATTACCATTTATTGACTTAATGGTTGGTTAAACTGTGAATCCTGGGACTCAAAGTATCTACGACATAGAATTCAAGTCGCCATCGAGGTATTTCATCTCAAATTGAATTTGAGGCCCCCTATGGTTTATCGAGAAAATGCGAGCCAATTATGAAATTTATTGTCGTGCTGGCATGTTGCAATGGTAGCTCAGCTGGTTTGAACAACCGGAAGCAAACCGGAAGATCCGTGGTACAACTCCCGGCTATGGAATTGAAATTTTCAGCCTGATTCTATCTTTGCAACCTTGTCCTGCACACGGCTTGTGTGAAAGAAAATTAATTACAATTGCACTAATCCATTTATTATTAAAGATGCATAGATTTCCACAAAGCAAATAACATGGTTTGGCATGACCACTTGCCACCTTAGTTGAAAACAATGAAACTGAAGCTAGGATTCATTGAAAGCTTTCTAAGCGATAGAATAATACAAGTGAAAATAAAAAATTTCACCTTTGAAGATGACTCCAGGAAAAATGGAGTTCTACAAGAATAAAAATTTGGTGTAGCACTCCTCCTATAACTAAAAAGAGCATAGCATGGAACTCGGACTCCCTGTGAAGGCATCTATTTTCGCAGATTATCTCATTTACTGTAGAGGCAGTCACACATACACAACCAAAGCAATGCGACAAAATAAACTTGATATAACTCTAGTCCGATACAAAGAAACACGTTTTAAACTTTTAGTAACGAAATGCAAGTTCACAATATTCACAAGAAATAGAATATCGTATACTCCTATCAACCTCATAATAGAACAATAACGTTTTAGAGCTAGTATTTCACTAAAAGCTGATATGGTTACCCTAGATAAAGACTCCAAAAGACGACTGTTTACTTAGAAACAACATTCTTAAAATGCTATCTGCAAACAACTGAGGAGCAGATAAGCATCTATTAATGTATACTTATAAGTTCATACAATAGGCCAAAGTGAGTATACAGCTATAGTCTATAATTTAGCTATGTCTGCATTACTTAGAATGTTACACACAGTTCAAAATACAGCTTTACGTAGCATTTTTTGAGTTTATAGAACAAGCCATATTCCTGGTCTACAAATAGACTTAGTTCCACTACAAATTCTAAAAGAAAATATCTTAGTATGACCTATATCTAAAATAGCGTCAATTTCAAACTCAATAATATATCCATGTGCCTTTTGAAAACATGATCAGGAACAAAAGGTACTTTCATCAACCTATTCAGTACCCTCTTCCTAAGAGCAATGCAATGTCTGAATGAAAACACCATCTTCTTCCCAAAAATTACCCTAAAACAACATGAGTTAAAAACTAACATGAAGGACAAAAACTCTGCAGATTAACAATGAATTAAGAGCATTCTTAAAAGTTCATCTTCCAAAACTGCATATCAACTTCAAAGAGATTTGTGCAAGGTAGCCAGATCACATACGCATTAAGACTGATAGCTCCAAAAAATCAAATGTGATTGTGTATGTGCAGTAATCTATCCTGCGTACATGATATGTACCTTACCAAATTTTTATGCAGTCTTTTCCTCTCAACTTTATGCCATCAAGCTGGAATCATAACTCCCGTTTTCTAGCCCTAACTGGATCCTAAGCTGCTATAATGGCTATACAAAACAAAATACTAAAAACCCAATAATAGATTAAATTCAAAACTAATGCACTCAAATACTGAGGCAATCAAAGCATATTGCCTTAATCTGGTTCAATTTGTATCAAGGTATTCCTGAAAATGAACGAGCAGCAGACATCGCAGCAAAAGAAGGAACTCGTCTGCTCATATAGGAGGCAAATAACAATCCTCCACATACCGAACAGGCAACTCAAGCGGAATTCCACCTGCTTAGACACATCCAACGAAAACCCCCCCAAAATTAAATAATTATTCCGAGAACCATTTTCAATAATTCATCTTTCCCACCAAGTGCAAGTCTTCATCACTCGTCTTCTTGTCGGACATACTGAACTTAACCACAGCTATTTACTCAGCAAAACTTCACCTCCTGTCTGCAGCACTTGCAACACCATAATTGTCGAGCGCATCATAGAATGCAAAAAATCCAGCAGCAGCAAATAGAAGCTAGTGTTCCCCGTAAATAAACGGAATCACTTGAAAAGCATGTTTATGTAGACAATTTTATATTTTTGTAACATTTCTGAACTCTGTAAACAAATGTAAGGCAAACTGTAACACAGAAATGTAGCTGCACTGTAAAGTTGTATGCGATATAACACATAAGTTACAGGGAAAATAAGTAAACAGAAAACCATGCCCAGAGACGCATAAAGCTATTACCAACCTTAGCAAGCATTCGACAGAGTCAACAGAAATATATTGTGGCAAATATTAAAACAGTGAGGATATACATAACAACTCACTTTAAAAAAAACAAGCCTATGCTCCTAAACAAAACTAGTAATTAAAAATAAGTTGAAGATTTCTCTCTCCCCTCTCTCTCCCCAACATGGTTGTGTGTGTAAGAAAAGAGAAGAAAAACAGAAGATTTTTAGCAACTGAAGGAATGTTTCTAGTGAAAATGCGGATTCTGCTAGCAATGTATTAGAACATACACGTTCTGTCAGTAATGAAATCTTTTTGTTCTTTAGGAGCATTTGGTGATATTGATTAACGATGTTAGAGAACCACAACATCTAATGTTACATGAAAACAAGGCGTGCTGTATTTGTACCTGATTACAACCGAACTGTATGTACCACGTAGGTGGTGGCTATTACCATAGTAACAAGCTGTTCTGCAAAATTTAATTGGAAAAGCAGCAATCACCTGCGGCATTATCGCTACATGTAACATTTGCGTAAAACCTTTCTTCTCTTGCAGTGTAACTGAGTGGAAAACAATATACACTACCACAAAGCTTGCAGCATCAAAGCGCTATCTGCCGTTAACTTTGTCTCCCCAATGATCAGTAGCTTACTGCGTTCTGCAAATGAATGAAAAATTATGTGATGTGCGATATATCACGCGACTTTCTCTGCTCATTTCACATACCTTATATGCTATGTCGTTCAGTTAAAGTTATTTACGTTAATCACAATACGAATTCGTGTTAATGTAAACGGAAACAGAATAACTAATTCGTGCGCTCATAGGCAGCGAATTTAAATCCGGCGGAGGACGATGGATTTTTTTCGGGCGTAAAAATCCTTAGCATGGTTTCCTTCGGAAGGGAAATAAAGCCAGTAGTCCCTTGTCGTAGATTTATGGCACGTTAAAGAACCTCAAGCCTGATAAAAGAGGCCTCTGAGCAAAATTACCTGTCTTTCACGCTAAGGACCACAGCTGTTAAAGAGCGTCCATAAATAAAACTCACTTTTACAGCGAATTTAATATGGAGAAACTTAAACATAAAATTAATATTTTGAGAATGGCTAATGCCTTTAAAAGAGTCCGCATAAATGCATTTCTATGTGTGTGTGGGTGTGGGTGTGAGACAGAGAGAGAGAGAGAGAGAGGGAGAGAATCACAAGAAAACAAACCTGTAGAAAGGGCTAAATTAAAAAAAAATTAAAAAGCAGGAATTTCGCCTTGCACCCTTAGTAGATGCTAGAAGTTAATGCGAAGTTTAGTATTTACTTTTTGCTTTTAAGTTATACTGTTCACAGTCAGATGCAAGTGAAGGTATGACAATGTTTCCCAAAGCATCTTTCTGTATTCAGGGCTCAGGGAACTTCGGAATGTATCTCTCTATAACATACCCATATCAAGTTTTGGGTGGAATGCAATATTCCCTGTAAACATGTCAAATATCTTGAGAGCAAGTTGACGAACCTGGAAGCTTAACTCAATTTTTTAAAACTAATAAGTGGGTGTAAGTGAAACAAATTTCTGGTCCTTTTGTGCCAATTTGACTTCACCGTTACAAGTTTGCTGCCGAAGAACAAATCTTACAGGCCCAGCATCTTGTCTTCCACCCTTACTATGCGTGGACCAGGATAGTACGGTGGAGAGGGTTGCATCAGTCATTGGCCGATGCTCCGGCCAATTCTTCAGCGGACCGATGCGGCGAAACATGGAGCTACCCACCTGCCTCCCAGGAGCTGGCCCTTCTACACGAGAGCCTTGAAACGTTGAGCATATGGGATACGGCAAGCACGCGAGTAGGAAGACATTAGGCAAACAGTGCGTCCCATTTCGGCTTTGTCAAAATTATATTACAAATACTTTAGGTGAGTACATTTTAAAATTCAGGTTGCGCATCGGAGAGGAAAAATACAGACAGAAAAAGAGAATAATATATAATATTATAAAGGTAGAATTTATTTCTCAAGTGAGAACGAAAATTGTAAAGTAAAGTTTATTCTGTACAAACTTTGGTACATTAGGAATTGTATTTGAAATGGAATTGAACATTCACAGTGTTAAAGTACGTGAGTGATTCACAAAAGCTGAAGATCTGTATCGTGACGAAAAGACTTTATTTCGTTCGTGGTTTATTAAAAACTGTTACAAGGATTGTGCATTTTTTAATTATGGCAAGCCAGCTACAGTAATGAAGTATTCTATGAAGGAAATATTGCAAGGCAAATTCATCCACAGAATTGTAGTGCCAGTAACATGGTTGTATTAACATAACGAAACCTCTTGTTTGAGATTTTTGTGATTTTTGCTATCAGTCAGATCCAGCACCTTTCCCAGCACATTGACTTTCAATGAATATCTCTTTAAACGTGAAAGCTAGGGAATTATTTTGTAATTTGAAAGGATTTTGAAGTACTGGATTGGCAAGTTACACTCTTATGCTTTATTTATTATCTAAATTAGCTGATAGAATTATTATTACTGCTACCACTATTCCTCGGAAATTAATGACTTAAGTTACTGAACAATGGCCACACGTTTTTAAAATGTATTAACATTTTAAACAACACTAATTTTAAGTTTTTAAATACTGAATAAAAGGAAAAACTTATTTTAAACTAGATAAAAATCAAAATGAATGTAATGAAATACAAATTAACATTAATGATGAAAGAAGAAGAGGAAGATTTAGGAGTGCAGCCCAGTCACGGATAAGGAGCGTTGGTGAGGTATTTTTAACGCATTACCACTCGTGGTAATAGTATCCTCCATGATCTTCGATGAGATCAAAATGATTTAAATATACTAGAACACTCTTGAGCATTGTTGTTCTTAAAAGAATCATTATTACATAATACACAATTCCGTGTATCTAGTTGACATATGTACTTTCTTAACACATTCTGGATATTTAACGCCTCCTTGTTCGTGGTACGCAATTTTATAACCATTTTTGTTTTAATTGCGTCCTAAAGTGCATGGATAAAACTTGTTTACCGATCCCTTTAATCGAGG
Organism: Deroplatys truncata; assembly: GCA_030765065.1. Classification (NCBI taxonomy): domain Eukaryota; kingdom Metazoa; phylum Arthropoda; class Insecta; order Mantodea; family Mantidae; genus Deroplatys; species Deroplatys truncata. The sequence goes on from CM060981.1 coordinate 176,511,936, forward strand.
ATATTTAATGTTGCACGCTGAAAATGTTAGGCTGCTTGAAATTCACAAGCCCCTGTTGTAGGGCACTGCGCATGCTCAGATGTCGACTATCCTAAAGATGACACGCTCACTTCGTTATTGAAATCTGCCCTGTTTCGAGTGGCATCGTAACGTACTCTAAAAGAACTGGCAACACTTTGGTAGAAGGAATCAAATGCGTTCTTTTTACTAGTACAAGAAAATAGAAGTATGAAACAAAGGTTGAACTACTGCACTGAATTGCAATCTGATTTTGAAGAGTAGTAGATGATGTCAGACCGGTGGTCCTCATTTGAGTAGTGGTTAACATGGCCAATTGCCAATAATTTTATCCACTCTATTTCGAATATGTACCTAAACCATCTGAGGCTGATACATCTTATGTTATTTTATTTTTCCTTAATGTAATCGTTAGATAATCATAACCCAGGAATGTCAGATGTATTTGGATACCTGTTACAGTACTTTCTTATTATTATTCTTCTTCCAGCCACGGTTAGGTTGAACTCTGTTCCGTTCTTACATTTCCTGGGTCGTCCGATTGATTGTCGTCCCGTAGGTTTGCAGTTCAAAGCTCGTCTAGGAATTTGTTCTTCTGGCACTCTTAGTAAGTGTCTTGTCCAGTTCTATCCGTATTTTTCAATTCATCTAAGTGTTATCCTCTTGCACAGGCTTTGGCTGAGCGTAGGAATCTCACTTTAGCTGCTTGAGGTTTACTTTTATATTTCTCTTTACTTGTCCCTACCTCTCTTAAGTACAGCATGACAATTAAATTTTTAATAAAGTCTTAGCTTAATCTGATTCCCGACTTTGTTTTTAAATGCTTGATGAATTGTTGCACAAATTACTTGGAATTTGTTCATTTTTTATTATATGAATGTTTTGGCCTATGTCACGTAGAAAATACAAGAATTGAGATACTTGTTTTATTATATTGCCTTCAATCATAAGCTGCCATGGAACTCCAATACTTTATTTCTTTCTATATGTGTATATTCATGTTAAATGCGATACTTTCTAAGATTAAAATAACGTAGAATCTCCATTAAAGGTAACCAAATATAACATTAGTATATCTCTTCAGAGCAGTAGCAGCCTTATTACAATAAATGAATGTTAATAAAAACTAACCTGATTTTAAAGTCAAGTATTTTAAGAACACCCATTTTGTTTTTCTTCGTTTTTGTTTCTTTATTCTTTTAATTTTTTTTAGTTCCATTTATACCCCGCCTTTAACTACATCCGTCGTATCGGCAACCTTTCCTTTGGAACTTATTGGCAATGGTGTTAACTCGTGTAATCCTTGTCGCCGGATTTCTTGCACTTTTTTTAATCATTAAATCATACACACATTCACACTCTCATCCATACTTCCAGACTTTAGGGAGAATAGGGATTAATCTTGAAAGAGAAAAATTCGCGGCTGGTTAATTTTGTTTGAGAAAGACAAACAATATCTTCCAGTATAAATATATGTGTGTGTGTTTGTTTGTGTGTGTGTGTGTTTGTGTGTGTGAGTTTGTGTGTGTGTTTGTGTGTTTGTGTTTGTGTGTGTGTGTTTGTGTGTGTGTTTGTGTTTGTGTGTTTGTGTTTGTGTTTGTGTGTTTGTGTGTGTGTTTGTGTGTGTTTGTGTGTGTGTTTGTGTGTTTGTGTGTGTGTTTGTGTGTATTTGTGTGTGTGTTTGTGTGTGTTTGTGTGTGTTTGTGTGTGTGTTTGTGTGTGTGTGTGTGTTTGAGCAGAGATGAAGCCTAACAATAAAAACCCGCAAGAGCTGAGGCCAAGAATTCTTGCCGATTAAGCTTTTATTCATATTTTTCTCATTTCTCATAAATGGCAAATGCCGGATGTTAAAACTTAGACCTGGAACGTTTCCTTTAAAACCTTCATTTAGCATTTCATTTCATGTGTCATTAGTTTCTAGTTTTCAGTTATACCCTATTGAAAATGCGAGGTTTTACTAATGATAAGCAAACGCTTTAACTATTAGGTTAGTTAAGAGGTCATTCAAAATTAGCATTAACGTGTATACCTATCTTAAGGAGTACAGAAATGTTAACCTGCAGAGTGCTCTGTAAGTATGATGGCCCACTATTTCCTTCACTTAGTGTACATTATAGAGGCGCCATCTGTCTCTGTACATGCTATGAACTTTTGATTGAGTCTCGAGATAATTTCTTTTCCGTAATAGGTTCTCGAATGACTACACCGTAGAAAAAGCAGTTCAAAAGCAGAAAATAATGAAATATGCAGCCAAACGTGACAAATAGACAAGGGGAGAAAAAAATGCGAAATAATAGACTATATTGATTCTTGTAACAGCGAGGCGAGTATATATTGAATTCTAAATTGTCTGTGTTGTCTTCGGAAAAAGGACATTTCATTAGGCTCCAAGCCTTAATTATTTCCTTTTAATGACTCTACTCTACGTGTTTACAAGCATCAAGTGTCTCCCTTTTAACGTTTGAAAGTAGTATATGACTTTTTTCTTTTCATCGGAGCTATTTTATTAAAGCGCATCAATGTCAAATAGCCTCTATGGCCTCCAATAAAGGGCCAAAATAGTTGTCACAATGATATGTAAGAGAAGCTACAGTTGTTGTATTTGGTTTTAAGTATAATAGATGCTAATATATGTAGTAATACCAGTAATTGTATTTCCTGTTAAACCGTTTGCAATTGCAGTGGTCGTATGGTAAATTCCTTCTGCTCCAAAAACCATCAACTTCACAAAAGCGTTTTAGTATTAGTTGATTTATCCCGGGGATAGGTTGCTTATCCGTTTCTACTTTTACCTGTTGTTTAATATGTGTGATATAAATTCGACTAAATACTCGTACATTTTGGTTTTCATTTATGGGCAGTGTTTAACACCTACTATCCGTTCAGCGATGTTTTAGCTAGGAGTGGGTGTGCCCTTCCAAGCAGGTTGGGGTTTAGCTACTGGAAGTTAACGTTTACTTGGCCTGAGTCAAGTGAGGGGTATAAACGGACGAAGAGGAAAGACTTGATGGCTGTTTTGCGCTGTGCGCGTCAAGCGTGACACGAGTTCAGCATAAATACTGTGTACCCCTCTCACCAGCTAAATTGTTACCTGAGAGATAAGCCACCCTTCCCCTAACAAAAGCGTCATTGAGCAGACAGATCAAATGGATGGTTATTTTGAAAAATATTGTTATTGACAATGGTATTTACATGCATACATGTGGCTCTTGTCTTAGTTTATCATTTACGGTCTTGTCTTTGTTTCTCTCCCCCTCCCGCTCTCTCTCTCTCCTTCTCCTCTATTTTCTCTAATTAGAACCCACCCTGTTCTAGTCACCAGTTTATAACTTAAGAGCTTATCTCTCTCTCTCTCTCTCTCTCTCTCTCATCCTGTATTGGCATACTCGTTCATACTTCCGGATAGGGAATAGTTCTATATAATAAATTAAAACCTTAAGGTATTCATTCCAATTTATTTTAAGCTACTGGTAAATGCTTAAATATTTAATATTGCACTGTCTATAAGTTACTCAGTTAGGCTTATTTGTTTTAAATCTTCCCTTAATTGAACTATTTTTAAACAATGTAAAATTGAAAGTAAAAAATGGCTAGATTAAGAGGATTACTCTGTGACAACGAGCTCATAGACGGAATTGACTGTCACATTTTGCATTTGACTTTTACAGTATCAATTACTAGAGGTCTTAATTTTTTCTTTCTTCAAAATAACTCTAAAAAAGTGAGAAAAATGTCTGATGTGATACATTCAGATGACCTTCTCTACCCTCTATCGCTTATAGGGGGATACACAACCTACGAGGTCTTACTAAAAGTAATTTTTATATTTACTTCATTTTAATCCAAATAAAAGTTTGCAGAAATAGCTAAATTATACATTACGTTATAGATGCAAAGCAAATAGCGATAGTCAAACGTTTAAAACTGGACGCTATATACTAGCATTAAAATTCCGTACTTTTTCAATGGAATCACGAGAAACAACTAAATGTTGGCAGGACTTCAAAAGAATGTCTAAGTATTGAACAATTCGAACCACTGTTAACCTATGTGTATTTTAAAGAGATCTACATTTGTCGTGTAGTACATTTTCGTCTATCGCTTAATGTTTACCAGTTCTACACGATTATACAAAATTCCTTCGAATGAAAACGAATTTAAAGGCTATTCCCACAAATTCAGGATACAAATTTTATTTGTCAATATAAATCATTAATATGTAAATATATTTAATATATAAATATCGTTAATGTATTGCATATCAAATAATATCTTTAATATATGGTATATGAAGAAAACATTTTTAGTATTTTAAACAAAATCCTTAGAGACGTTTTTTAGAAAATAAAAAATTTGGAAAAATGATCCATGTAGAGGGTAGTTTGGGGTGGGGAGTTTTCTTTGAAATCTTATGTCGCATTTTTTGAAGGTACTGAACTTAAATGCCAAGTTTGCTGTTCATCCGACTTTTCATTTTTGAGTTATGTTGTTCTCAGGCAGACACACACACACACACACACACACACACACACACACAAACACACACACTCTCTGTCTCTCTCACTTACGCATTTTCTAAAAATGCTTTTTTTTGGATTCAGGGAATCTGGAAACATGTATTTCCAGTGAAATCTTGGTATCGAATTTTTGGCTTTACCTACCATGTACGAGGTTGAGAAAGTAAAATTTGATGGATCACACTCCCACAATTTTCTCTAACAATACAAAGCCTTTGTGTTGTATATTCATATAAAAGGTAACTCTTCCATTAATGTTACGTTCTCAAGATAAATTTTGGAATATGAATCTGAAACTACCAAATGTTAAATTGGTTGCATGCATGGTAGGAAAACAAAACATAGCAATTTCCACATCGCAAGTCAGAATATATTACTAATGAATTAAGGCGAGGAAGAATAATACATTTGAAAACGTAAGGATATAATAACGAATGCTACTAAAATTTATTTTAAATAAAGTTTTTGTTCCAATGAGCTCAACATTTTTACTTTCTCTACTACGTATAGTAAGTAGGGGAAGTATTGTATTCCAACCAAAAATTCGATATCGAGATTTCACCGGAAATATTTGTTTTGAGGCCCCCTGAATCTAAAATAAGCATTTTTGAAAACATGTCCGTGTGTGTGACTGTGAACAGCATAACTCAGAAACGAACAGTCAGATAAACACCAAACTTGGTATTTAGGTTCAGTATCTTTCAGAGATGCCACGAAGGTTTTAAAGAAAATCCCCGTACCCCAAGTTACCCTTTACATGGAACATTTTTTGAAAATTTTAATTTTCTCAAAAATGGCTCTAACGATTTTGATTAAAATCTCATATGTTTAAGATAATTTCATGACAAATAAAATGAATATCTTGAATTTTCTGGGAATGTCTCCAAAAGTATTCTTTATTGTGAACCACTTTTTCATAATTCGTAAACCATAAGAGATAGACAAAAATTTACTGCACAAAGCATGTTGATGGCATTAAAATATACAATTTATGTCATATACATTTTTTTTGTAGAGTGAAAGGTTTCCTAGATATTGCTTTTTATTCCCTTAAATGTTTCAATATATTTCCCAAAATGGAATTCGTTATTCTTTTTTTGTCCTGGTAATACAACCACATAGCAATCAGCTCTTAAAATATTTGACTATCGCTTAAAGCCTAGCATTTCCCGTTGCATCTACAAGAAAATTAACAATAAGATTAACATCTCGATATCTCGATTAACATGAAGCATATGGAGAATAAGCGTTTGTAAAAATAGTTTGTACAAGAGTAGAGAAAGTCACGTGAGTGTAACTCATCAGATTTTTGTGTAGTATGATTTAATCCTTCTCCAATGGATTACCGTTTATACAAACTTCATCATTTAGAACGAAGAGAACTTCACAAGCTATTCAAAACAAGCCAAGTATACATTTTATTAGGCATGTTAAAAGATGCATTAAATAAATGGTGTTGTAATCCAATACATTACTCTTAGTAACCTGGATTTAAAACATATTTATTTGGGAAAATAAAATTTAAAGAAAATGCTGTCTTACATATGTGCGAAAGTTCTTATAAAATTCTCTTTTGTATTTGATGGGACACACAACTTGTATTTCTAGCGAAACCCCAATATTGAATTCATTTTTAATTAAGTACATTTATTTTGTAAGTGGCAGAACTATTTTAAATGTAGATTGGAAAAATTTATAAGGAAACCAGGCTTCTAATAATTATCCTCATCTTCCATCTCCAAATTTATTCAAAGCTGTTGGAGAAGGCGTATCCTAAATTGTTCACATTGCTGTGCAATTCCATCACCTGTTTTACCTTCTGCTGAAAAATTGCGGCATCTTTGACCAGTGACATTTCGGTTTCTTATAAGCGACCGCCATTATAATATTCTTGTGTGTTGTAAAACAGAAACATATTAAGGGTCTTAAAACTTTGTAATTTAATGTGATTCTGATAGTTCGTAATATTCTTTACAGAGCTGCAACAGTGAGCAAGTAAAGTCTTCTGTAAAACTTCATTCTGCTATTACTACCAACCTAAAATATACACCAAATAATGTTGCTAAAACCACATGTTATAAATGTATTACCACAACCAAATGCCACACTATGTGCACATTGATATGATTACTTATCTTGGTTGCTTTGTACGGTTATGCCATGCTCTAGAACTGCATGCATACTTGCCTAACATTTTACCATATTTTCTAGTCTAGGTTTAAAATTTAGAACTGGTGTAAATTAACGCTACATAAGAGCGACTGACGGCTGTATGTTCAAAGCAAGAAAGCTGTACAATTCGCTAGTTTAAATATCACTAGTACTAAAATGGCCTGAGTTCATCATGATTAGAAGATGCAAAGTTTTAAAACTTTAGATAGTGTTTATTGTATCTACGGAATAAAACACACTAATATTGGAGAATTTATTGTAGCATCATCCTTGTTGTTTGTTTCCTAGAACACAAATACGGTAAACATTGTATTATATTAAAACAACAATAGTTCTACTTCTCTTTCACCTAATATGGTCTCAATTTCAACCCAAGTTTCGCCTTATGACATGTTATTTACGGGATAAGTCTATCTACTTCTTACAACCTATACTCTAAATGGAAAATATTTCAGTATCGAGGAGCGTTTCTGGGAGAAAGAATTTTGGTTTTAATAGTTCGTGAATAGTGACAGAATTTAGATCTATATTGTTAAATGAACAGGAAAGTAGATTGCTTATTTAGCTGGGATTTTTTTGTGAAAGTAGTTCGAAAATAGCCTATGTCTCCGCTTTGTCTCTCATAAGTACAGGTTTTCAAAGAAAAATATATTTATAATTTAGAATGGTATACTAATAATATATATTTTCTATCGGTGTTTAAAAGTATTAAACGAGGGAACTTTCAGAACTATACAAATTTTGAAACTTGGTCTCTTCAGTTTTTTTCTTAGAGCCACCCATCACTGGAGAAAAAATGAAACGCAACTGGGGCCAATTTTCTCTTCGCTAATATTATGAAATCCTGGTTTTAAGTTATCTTAAGTGCGGTTTTGCATGCAGATACTTGCAGCCTCGGTGCAAAGTAAAATTCATTATCCCGTCCCATTCGCGATTGTGTTGATACATTGATGAGTAAAGTATTTTCTTTCCCTTAGTGTTATGCCTGTATGCAACGTGGTGTTTGTTAATTCTTCCTAAAGATTAATTGGGGATTAAATTTATTAATTATGAATGATCCAACTGCTGGATCGTCCGAATGTGTATGCTATGTGTATGTATGTTTGCGTCAATTAATAATACTCCATTGCTTTATAAGCATATGCTATAGTAAAGATGTGACTAGATTTCGTTTTGTCATAAACAATATTTGAAATCATTTTTAAAGTTCGGAAAAATTCGAAAAGTATTTGATATAATGTTTGTGTTAAAATTGTATCTACGTTCACATATTAAAACTGTTTAAACATGCATAATATTATATTTTTAAGTCTTATGTTTTACGCGTTTCACTTTTCAGTTCCGAATTCAGTATTCGATTCTTGAGAAATGCGGCCTTCCTTTCCCTTGTGACAACCTTGCATCATTTACCAGGCAGTTGATTGTTCAGCGGAAGACAGACCTAAAGACAGCCGTTAAAGCATTATAATTTTTTCCCGGCGAATACGGGCCCTATGGGAGAAAATGCCGAGATGAGGTGTATGCATTTGATGTATTTTGACTACAAAAAATGCAGCTCAATCTGTGACATCAGTGTAGCAATGGTCCCTTGTTTATTATTTTATTTCAGTAGTGAGTTAAAAGCCAGCTTATTAGAAGAACGTATTTTAAAGTATAGTAAAAAAAAAAATGCGAGAAACAAAAGTTACTGCTTGCTAATGTTTTTCAGGAATTGAAAAAAATTAATTACATCTCGATCCTGCGCTAGACACTGAATGCACAGAATGGTGCCGATATCCCGCCAGGACTGTCAGCATGACTGAGGCGTTTAAAGGTTTGTTTCAGTCGTCATAATTGCAAATGTTGTAAATGTAACATTTCATTGCGCAATATATTAATTGCAAATGTTGGGAAATACCCTAAACGTAAGCCTGTGACGTTTCCTTCTCAAATTTCCTTTCCCAATTATCATTTCATTTCACGCACCATTAATGTCCACCGACTGGATGCCGTATGTAGTAAGAACGGGCGTTAAGCACTACTATTAATAATAAAACTTGCAGGTATAAAACAATGGCTTTGTGTTGGTAATGACATTTTGAAACCCCGCTACCCCATCTGGTTCTCGTAATTCCATTATGTTAATTGGCAACTTGCTCTTATCCTTTGTTTGTGGTAGGGGAATACAAGGCTTATGGACTAATGAGATCCAGATAGCTAAAACGTAGAGCTTTGAAATCTGAAAGGCTGAGAAACTTTAATCAATATTCAGGATTCGTGATCTATCTTCATTTAACTATATTCGCTGTTGTTTGCTGGAAAATTAACAAGGGCGAATATTTCCCGCGTAGTGCCAAGGGTTATTTTTATTTATTTATATTGGGATGAAATACATTAAATATTTATCCACAACATTAAACATAAACGCACTTTTTATTACCGTTATTGATTTATGAAACTAATTTCAAGGCCCGACATTAAGATGCTGATCTGTGGCGTGCTGTGTGTTTAACTTCAGGAGTGAAAAAAACTAAGTACTTGCTTTACAGTATCATTCTAATTCTTTCTGTTATTGAAGACAAGAACAAGTTGTGAATGGGTATGTTTTCACTTTGGGGTTTGTATGGAAGCCCTCAACCCTCGGCTTCAGACTTGCAGATATTAGTCGCCAAGAGAGACATAAAAATGACAAATGAAATAATAATAATAAAAAATCTGATGTGTTACACTCACATGACTTTCTCTACTCTTGTACAAACTATTTTTACAAACGCATATTCTCCATATGCTTCATGTTAATCGAGATATCGGGATGTTAATCCTATTGCTAATTTTCTTGTAGATGCAAGGGAAATTGGTAGGCTTTAAGCGATAGTCAAATATTTTAAGTACTGGTTGCTATGTGGAGTATTCCATTCTCTTTGCATTACCAGGACAAAAAAAATAAATAAATAAGAGCTATAGATTTTAACTGTGCAGTAAACACACCGTAGTGATAGCACTGGAAATATGTTTTTCACACACTGCCTAAATTCCTCGGTATGATCCCTTGTAATGCAAAATTATTTGTCACTGCATTGCAGATTACTTTTACATCATCAATTACAATATCCTGCAGCCAAACCTCATCAGCGCACAAGTAAGGCGGATATGGCATAACAACATCATAATCAGAAATTTATTTTAAGTGCAAATCATTGCCTAAATGAAGAATTTTATTAATTACTTCAGAAATCCAAGCATAAATATTTATTACAGTTGAAAAACATAACGCCATCACCGAGTTGCTTGTGCACTGTGTGTTTTTAACCTCACCAAATATGTCGTTATTTTGGCTCAAGATGCCAGCAATCACTTTGGCTACTATCACGGAAAACAACTTCTTAGCATTAAAATTAAAACTGTTTCGTTTCTTACTAGGCATTATGAAAAGTCTTAAAACGTAAACCAGTAAACAAGAACAGAAACCAAAACGGAAACACCTGAAAATGGTACTATAACAAATAATATATGAATGAATAAAATGAAAAAGCACTTAAACCATGGAAACGAAAAATATAAAATAAAAAAGGAACATTTAAAATGCTACTATAACGAACAATAACATATGAAGTATTAAAATGAAACGATCTTACAAAATGGGTTCAAATCAGCATTCCTTTGAAGCAAAAACCGATAGAAGATTCACAAAATCATAGCAGTTCGTTTGTTTCTCAGTATAAAAAAATATTTGACTATCGCTACTATGTTCCCCTTGTTTTGTATTTGCAAGGGCAATATAGAAATACAGCAGCCTTTAAGCATACACAAATCTCTAAATAGCTGGTTGCTATGTGCAGCACCATTCTCTTTGCATATCCAAGACAAAAAAATGAATAACGAATTCCCATTTGAGAAAAAGTATAAATATTGGAAAATTTAAGGGAATAACAAGCAATATCTCGAAAATGGTGCACTCAACAAAAAAAGTATATAACATAAATTGTATATTTTAACGCGATCTACATTTTTGTGTAGTAAAATTTTGTCTATCTCTTATGGTTTACCAGTTATGCAAAAGTCGTTCACAATGAAGAATACTTTTGGAGACATTCCCAGAAAATTCGAGATATACACTTCATTTGTCATGAAAATATCTTAAACATATGATATTTAAATCAAAATCGTTAGAGCCATTTTTGAGAAAATTAAAATTTTCGAAAAACGTTCCATATAAAGGGTAATCTGGGGTAGGGGGATTTTCTTGAAAACCTTCGTGTCGCATCTCTGTAAGATACTGAACCTAAATATCAAGTTTGGTGTTTATCCGACTGTTCGTGAGTTATGCTGTTCACAGACACACAGACGGACATGTTTCCAAAAATGCTTTTTTTTTGATTCAGGGGGCCTCAAAACATATATTTCCGGTGAAATCTCGGTATCGAATTTTCGGGTGGAATACAATACTTTCCCTACTTACTATATGTAGGAGAGAAAGTGAAACAACTTGTGAAGCAACTGACGTCCCTCCAAAAATAGAAGGCTATATTTTTAAAGCTTTTTGTAACCGAACATACCCGTTCATCACTTCTCCTTATAAAGCGTCGCTGATGTCATAATATGGAACTTGCAGTGTAAAGATGGATTTCCACATAGCCTACCGAATACAGACTGCGCAGCGGTCATATGCTGTGTTTAGGAATCACTAAAGAACACCTTCCATATAATTCATGGAGAAAGCTTTTGGTTCATTTCTACATGACCTACTTTGTCCCTACTGTGCATCGATCATGTTGCCGGCGATCAGTCATGAGACTGATTTTATGAAAATGACCGGGACACGGTCGCCACACATCAGGCTATGTGAAAATAACCAAGAGGCAACCTAACGGTCATCGTTTGGCAGCTTCTTGCACTTCGGGTATTTCCGACATTTTCCGTTATGATGCGAATATATTTCACTAGCATTGTTTTGGGAAGTTATTCGCTGGTTCAGTAGTATTCGGAACTATACTATCTGTCACATAAAGTTTGTGACAACACGCTGATTAACATAACATCTGGAGGGTTGTAGACGAAAGGCTGAAAATTTATTGTCTCTTCTGCAAAACCAAATAAGCAACACAGAATATAACGATGTCTTCTTCTTTGTGAGCCATTGTTTATTGAAACAGAGTTAACGAGACGAGACGATCAGATCAGATCAGATCAGATCAGAGGCGGATCAGGATTCCATTAGGGAGCAGCTAACATATTTTGAAAGATACCTTACTTATGTGTAAAATGTAGTCAGTAATACAGAATGTTAATTTGTAAACTTTTAAACATCATAAAATGTTGAGAAAACTTATGAAATTTGTTTACTAATAAATACGCGTTTTAAACTTAACATTCATGTAGTTTGATTATCAGTTTAGTGTATGCCATCCGCATTGTAATGATACCTTAATTCTTATTCAGAAATTATTTAGTAGTAGATATAAAGCATATTTGATTCAGTCTATGTGTTTCTTTTGTTAGTGGAATATCTTTAGAGATACAGCCCACCACTATGGTAATTTCACTCATCGACTGTGAAGGAGTAGACGTCATCTTGTTTAAGTAAATTTAATAGAAATAAAAGTGTTAACTTTGACTTCACCAAAGCAACACAATTTTTATGTTTTTCTAGTGCAATTAAGAGGGGGTATAGACCCTCTTAGATCCCCCCTGGGTCCGTCTAAGAATCAAATCAAGCATGAAAATAGCCGGCGCACAATCGGTGCACGGTAGGCTATATGGAAATCAAAACGGAAGGACATGGTACAGAATGGTCGATGCACAGTCGGAATACGGTAGGTTGTGTGGAAATCCCCTTATGACAGGTAAGGATATCAGTGACCCCCGCGTCTCACCGCGTGTCAAGCGAACACCACCCCTCCCGTCTGGTTTGCTGTTTACAACACACAGCTGTCCTCTAACCCAGTTTAGAAAAACTGATGTACGGAATTACCAGAGGCATTCCAGAATAGTTTGTCGGAACTTTAGGACGCAGTGGGCTGTTTCATATATTGTAGCATACAAGATATGCAATGTACTTTGTGTATACATAAATAAATCCTATGGCGCTACAGCCTGCGAAAGGCCAGGGCCTCCCAACCCGATTACCGGCCTCACACCCACGCGCGCACGGCAGAGATGGGCAATCTCCCAACGGATACGGGGAGATGATGCGGCCAGCACCACGTATCCCCCACTGGAAAGTTGGCTAACGAGGCCAGGACCGCTGTCTATCGCAGTTCCTCAGTTTGCTCACGGTGCTGAGTGGCACCGGCCCCCATAACCGGGACTAAATCTGCACAATCACGGGTGGGATCGAACCCTGGCGCGTTCCATGGCGGGGAACCAGAGCACCACGCTCCAGCTCACTGCGCCATGGCGCAGGACTGTGTGTGTGTGTGTGTGTGTGTGTGTGTGTGTGTGTGTGTGTGTGTGTGTGTACACTCTCACACACACAGAATTTATTACCAAATTCAGTTTCCCCAATGGTAAACAAAGCATACTAAATAACAAAAGGATATAAATGTGTAATTGAAATTGTAAACATTGTAACAAAATTGCAGCTTTATTGAGCACTACCTAAAAGACATATATGGATATAGTCCACATTTATAACAAACAAGTTTGTATTTAAGAATAAATTAGTTTATGTACCATACTAATGATTTTTAATGAAGCTAGTGACCCTTTAAAAACACCGAGAACCACTCGTTTAATAATGAATTGTTTAGTTTATATTTTCTTCAAAAGATACAAATAAGCATGGGATAGTACCCCTGACGCTAGTTAGTAAGCCAATGTCAGTCTCATTATATATATTAATAACAAGCTGAACCAATGACCATAATATGTACCAGCTTAGATGCAATTTGGAACTCGAGGGGAGTGAGCTTGAGCAGGTGGAAGTTTTTGAGTATCTAGGAATTAAAAAAACAAGTCGTAGTTGGGGATCACAACAAAATGGAGTTATATATCAACTCATAAAGCAGCCAGAATAGCAGTTTGCGTAAATGATATAGTCAAAGAATAAATACTTAAATAAGGAAATGAAATATAGAATTTTCAAAATAGTAACACCGCCAATGCTGACCTATTCCTCACGAACTAGAATTTATAAAGAAAAAACAGATCTTGGAAGCACATAAGATAATTATATTGAGGAAAATCCTAAATAAAATTAAAAATGAGGAAATAAGAGATATTTGGATATTCAAGCAATAAATTAATGGGTAAAAGAAGAGATGAATAGAATCTGCACGTATTCGAATGGAACGTTATAAATAGGATGGTGCGCATATCAAGAAATAACATTTCGGCGGATGCAAGGAAGTCATCTGGAAGGCCAAAGAAAGACAATTGGTTTCTGGAGTGAAGAGGCTGTAAGCCTAGCATATAACCATGCAGTGGGAGAAAAGCTCTGAATAGGAAGCGAGGATAACGTTTGCCTCATACCTGATTTTACTATTACCTTTACCTTTCTTTAGTATGTTCACTATGGTTTAAAGTCATTACTACTTCAGGTCTTCAGACTTAATGATTTCATAGAAATATTATCTCAATATCACTTTCCCGTTAAATGATGGAGAGTTTTAACAGCACGAAAAAACTACACAAAAAACTAAGAATGAATTTTTTGGTCATTTTTGACTTAAATTAAACCGAGATTGGTAACACCTTAATGCATTCCGTGTAAAAATAGACGAAAAATCTAAGAGTTGCTGGGATAGTGCGATTTCTTGCAGCTTGAATCTCTTTGTACCGTTGTTTTAACTGGTTGCATTCGGTTAGCTTTTCTCTGTTATGTGTAACCCTATAAAATGTTATTCAAACACTAGGGATATCACGCAAAAGTTTTAGTTGCGGGATGTAATTTCGAGACAACCTATATCGTGAGAATGGCATGCAAGTTAACGTGACAGCACCACGCTTCGTCACCACCACATGCACACTTTCGGGACTGGTAGGAATTTCTGGGTACACGTTGTTGTGCTGCACTGATAAGAACAGTTCCATGTAACTAATTCATTTGCGCAATTGCTCGCTTTGATTGTAGGGATACTCTAACTGCTGTTGTTTCCGGATCCGGTTGACCAATGCATTCTCATTATAACGCAAGTTGACGTTATGAATTGCTTATCATTACGAAAACGTATATTACATTATGGACGCTTCATTGTCTTCGATGGAACATTGAGAGCTACATTAAAGTAATGCAAAAATAAAATTTAATGTGTTGCATACTTTTTGCATAACTTCTCTACTCACTTTTCAGAACAAACTCTTCTTACAGAAACTTATTTTTTTATGTTCTATCTTATTCGTTTTAGTCCAGATAAGCTTTCATCGACGTTTACACATTTCGTTGTAGAATATACTAGCTAAAGCGATAGTCATAATTTTAAAGTGTGTCGCTATGTGGTGGCTTTGAAATTCTATATTCTTTGCATTACCACGAAAAAAAATGATTAGTGCTTACTAGTTGAGAAAAGTATATGTATTTGAAAATTCAATCCAATAACAAGTAATATCTCAGAAATTGTTAACCTTACAACAAATTTACTTCACATAAATTCTACCTACGTTTTAGCAAAATCTACATTTTATGTATACTCTATTTCAGACAAGAACGATCCTCTTCTAAACAATAAGATGGAGTGGACTCAACCCACCACGTTTTTACGCTACATGTGTGCACACAAGTTTTGCAACACTAGCTGAAATGCGAACTTCTGACAATAAATCGAGTAAAATATTGCAAGTAACATAACATCTATTGTTATAGAATTGATATATCGTTTAGTAGCCTAATGGTTACCTTTCGTGGTGTCTTTCTTAAACATCGCATAAAGAAAGTGAGAATAAATAAAGCACAATAAAGCAACTGCAATATAAATAGTAAGATAAACATAGTCCACTTAACTAAAGCCAAATCAGCAAACGATGAAAACTTAATACCATACATTTTTATGTCCTCTTATATCAGTTAAGCAATTAAATATGTACAATAACAATGCCTTAATAATGACACAAAGAAGCATCATCAGCCAGTAGAATACGTTTAGCCCTATTCAAAACTCCTCCCCTAATATTAGCCTTCGCACATCTCCTCGTCTTCACCTTTCTGCCTGCCAGTGTCGCCCAACTTGCCCTTACCTATTGTAAGCAGTTAAGGTGGTGGTAAATACTAACCATCCATTCCGTCGTACACCTATAGAGTCGAAGGCTGTGAGTAATGAGCTTAGGGTACGTATTTATCAGGACGTTATTAATGGAAGGACGATAAAGAAAATAAGTAATTACCTAGAATAGCTTTCGGCCGCTTATTAAAAAATTAACCGATTTTCTGTACCAAATAAAATCTTCCAGAAGAGTTTCTTTCTTTCTTTTTTGGTGGAAATCTGGTCAAATCTATATGTTTATTTCACGTTTCCCACAACAGATGAAAGCAATGTTAATTATATTTTGATGCTTTAGTCATACCTTACGCTACATTTCTGTAAGGTTTCAAGTCGCGTATGATTAAAGAATTGTTTAAACAATGCATATTTGAGACTTATACATGAAATTATTACAGATAATTTGTTGGAAAAATCACATGTATTAATTAAAATCTCCACTATTTTCCTTCAGAAAAGAATATAATTTATAGACAGTTCTGTATGTGCTGATTGAATTACGTTATACTTGGTGGATATGCTGGTTTAATTTTCATTTATATTTAACTGTCAAAACCGAACATTTCATCTGAGTTTGTTTGAAGATTCCACAGCAAATGGCCTGTAACATTATGTTTTTCCCAGGATGATACTCCTCGCATTAAAGAGCACTTAAAAGCCTAACTCCCTAGTGCAGGTTTCAGAGGAAGCTTTGCAGTGACCGGGATGGAACGCGTGTCTCCAGGGTGGTAAGTCATCCCCGTGACCGCGGTGCCAAGGGACCGGTCGTTAGTACGCTAATGAAGAGGTTATACGAGCAACTCGGTCTCCGGGGTCCCTCTGTCGGAAAGTCAATAACCACGGGGAGGTGGAGTGTCAAACGAATTTATGTGGTGGACTTTAAACAGGAGGCCTCGCAATCAGTTTTGTTTGCCCAAACAATCTCGTGCGCCCTGGGTAACCCTTTTGGGAGTCTGTGTCTTTGATTGCGCGCCTTATTCTGGCTGCTTCACGCCTTCAGCGTAAACGAAGATGTAAATAAAGCTGTTTTCAGTCAAACAGTAAGAAAAAGAGAACAGGATTGCTAGAAGCAGTAAAAGAAAAAGTTAAACAGTGTATTCCTCCCTTCAAAGTGCTATTTTCTTCCCCCTTTGCTGTGAAAGAATTTTGTTATTTTCACTATTTCATTCTATAATCCACCTCAACGCCTTTACTTTCTCTACAGCTTACCTATGAAAGGTGAAGGAAATATTGTAATATATCTAAAAATGTGATATCGAGATTTCATCGAAATTAATAGGGAGTTAAGAAACATGGCCAGGGAACAATTTGGTACCAAATGGACCGCCTTCCTCAATCAACCAACGTTAGTGAAATTTTTAGGTTAAATTATAGCTGCCAAAATATGTTCTTTGTATTATATTGAATAGTTTTGTAATTAAAACTATTTATTGTGTGTTTTGCAAATAATTGCACAGTAATAAAAAGTACGCTTTTTGCGCTTTAGCGCTAAAATAAAGGTCTGAAATTTAGTATGCTGGTTGTTGTATTACTGTGCAATAAACATGTGCATTTGGGTTCCAAAATGTTAATATTTATTACAAAGATGAATTGTTTCTTTTCAGAACCAACTGAAAAAATACTACTAATAGTTACAAAAAAAAGCATATACCAGTCTGTATGAGTGTAATGATCGAATTAGTTGGCAGTTTTCTTTAACGAATTATATTATGCATGTCCTGAAATTTTCAGCTTGATGCATCAACATTTACTGAAAGAACTGTGTCCCAAAGTATAAAAATTCATATGGAGAAAGAGCTATTTAAAGCTTTGGAACACAGTTTTTGAAGATAATGCTCTTCACTGACCCATTAAAATTCTCCTGCAGCATACAACACTTCTTCTCCTTTCAGGTTCAAGTTTTCTTTGCTGATATTTGCCACTATTGTTGCCTATCTGATTTTAATTTATGTATATAAGTGTCATCGAACACTGCTTGACATGGCGTTCATCTCTGCGTTTGCTTATTTTGGTGGAAAGAGGAGACATTTTTTACTTCTCTGCAAGTTCTGTCAGATGATGTCGTTACCAGAGATATAACTGCTGCCCAGCCATGTAAGGCAGTATTTTCAACACTTAAATGATTTCGGTCAAATTATTTAATAAAAAATTAATAACAGCCCGCCTTAAAGCAATATGTGTGTATAACAATATATAAAATGTATATATTACAGTCATTGTAAATGTTTATATCATAGAATATATGTGTAACAATGTTATGTGAATATATTACGTAATTTAATAATGTAGGAGCTGTGAGAAATAGGTCAAAAGTTGCTAACAAGAGGTAATGGTTTTGTTGCTTTCATAGTAACAACTTGTATAAAACTTAGCAAAACAAAATTGTTAATAATATGCGAACTCTGCCAACATAATAAAAAGAATAAAAATACGTAATGAACATCAAATACTCTCTGCCATGCCTCAGTCAATATTTAAACAACAAAACTACAATTCTTCCTTTGAATGTGTTTTGGAAGACTGAAATAACTGATATTGTTCAATGTATGCATACCTAAACCCATAGAGAATAAGAGAATATTTCCATAGTTGTATGTCCTTTTTCCAAATTTAGAACATGCTTTTACAGTTTATTGTTTATATCAAAAGCACCTTAGTTTTCTTTTCGGTGGTTGTACCTGTTCGTTTGCTTGAAAACGTTTCAGGCAAAACATATCCACAGGCTTCGCACTTCACTACCATATTCACAGAATAACCATAGGACTGTCTGAAATTCGCAAAAACACATTTTTCTTTACACAAACTACATAGCACTCCTGAAAAGAAATTATGCCCTCCGTGGTGTAGAGATTACCTCTAGTTCCCAAGGTCGCGGGTTCAAACCCGGCGGAGGGCGATGGATTATTTTCGGGCGTAAAATTTTTAGCATGGCTTCCTTCGGAAGATAAGTAAAGCCGGTGGTCCCGTGTCATAGATTTACGGCACGTAAAAGAACATCAAACCTGATAAACAGGCCTCTTAACAAAATTACTGTTCTTTCACTTCAATATAGAATGGGGCGCTAAGGACTACAGCAGTCAAGGAAGATCTATATAGAAAATTCAATTTAATTTTTTTCCGAAAACAAGTTTTCCAAAACATTACTGTCAAAAGAAAGGTAACCTGACCCTGCAACTGTACACAGGGGAGCACCTAGTAACACTTTTAGCTGTAGAGTTATTAGCATATGATTCTTCATTTTTATCTGTTGTAGAATGTCCCCATTTTCTTTCACCTAAACTTTTAGCTTTCTCTTTCTTTCTTATCCTTCCTGTTGACACTTTTCCCATTATGTTTTCTAAATAGCCGCTATTGATACAACAAACTAACTGCACACATGGATGCCCTAGCGTGTTATGTAAACAACACAATTCATTTGTCCAATTTTTAAAATTTTTTGTCAACACAAAGCAGTTGTGCAGTAAGAGCAGCCAACATATTTGTTTAAAAGGCAAATGACCCATTAAAATCTAAAGACTACAAAGAGATGGTGCCTTAGGTAGGAACTGAAATCTGATAAATTTGCCACACCCACTTTTCATTGCAAGCTCTAAGTAAATGTGAAATACACCAACTTTCAGTTAAATTTGACTCACAGTATTTACTGAGCCTGTTGAAGACAATATTTCTTCCAAAAAATGCTTTCTAAAATATCACATTTTTACTGCTTTGGCACTAGAGTGTCCCTTTGGTAAATAAATTAACATTTTAACTCATTTAATGTGAATTATATTATGCACTGGACAGCAATGCTTCCAGAATTAAGTTTCACCTCTTTTAGTAAACAATATCAGTCATTCTGGTACGAAATAAACTTATTTAATTATTCTTAAAATAATTTTCAAGCAAAAATAATGCTTTAACGTGAAGATTTGAAAACAAAGCTTTAAGCAGATGTAATTAACTAAAAAATCACTGAATACAACAGGATTTACGCGCTAATACGTTAAGATATAAATACAGAACTATATAAAAAACTGTATAAAACACACACACACACACATACAGCTCTATAATAAGTAGTTCGACGCAACATTTTTTATGAAACATTTTGAACTATTTTGTAATAAAACCTATACAAATAAGTTACCCTTTAAATTATATATGTTAACGGATACAATCCTTTATTAAGAATAAGAGTGAAGAAAAATGCCCCTACTTTATTGGAATTAGTAAAATTTGTGATCTACTTCACTGCACCTAAACATTTAAAGGGATTTAGTTACTAGAAACTGCTTTCAGTGATTTTATGTAGCATTCCACTACGTTTCAAAACAACTTTCTCGCAAATGGTTCATATTCAGCTTCAGGGTTCTTAAATTCTGCTTCAAAAATAGTTTAATAAATGGGTTTTGAAGAAACATCTGATATACCATTTTTTCTTGGTTGTAATCAAATTGAATCTGTAAGTTATATGCTTTGGAATCATTTTTGTAGATTATTGTATATAATACAGGCGCTACTTATGCCTCAGTTTTTGGTAAGGTTTTTATTTAAAATACCCTCATTCAAGCTGACTAAACAACAACACAATCTTCAGTCAATATTTCGTAAATCCAGATAAGCGTAATCAATTACGAAATATTATGTTTTATTTATTTTTCTTCTAATGCCATACCAACCAAAGATTTTATTCAAGTATACTGCAACAATGAACAGTAACATCTGGTCGGGACACTGCAAACCATTTCAGTAGCTAGCAACTTTAAATGCTTATATTGATGGTTTACCAATAATTGCGCTGACATATTTACAATGCGCATAATATTTAAAACCAAAAGATAAATTAAAGAACCCTACGCTTTTGAATATTGTCTTCCTCAGTGTTTATCGATTGTGTATTACAAATTTCTGAACATGTGAAATAAACTTCTTTCTTTCAAACTTGATTGCTATTTGAATACACTAGATACTAAATATCATGTTTATACTTTATTTTCAGGTAAGTACACATTCCTGTCATGATGCGAAGCAATCACAGCTAAAGTAAGTAGGAAAACACTTTGAATTTGGTTTTTAAATAAATTCAGGTTACGTGTACAACGGACCTGAGAATCCTTTTTTTAAGTTCATAAATACTAATTACTCCTAAAAATTACTCACGGAAAAACATCCCCTTACCAAATGTACTTTTCCATTTGCATTTAGTTGTTTATGTATCAGTTTTATTTTTTCCCCATTTATATATGGAAATAGTAATGGAACTTAACAGCAGATTTAAGTAATGGTTCCAAAGAACATGTGAAAAGTGGTGCATATGGAAACTGCACAAAGGCCGTGACAAGGCACACCAGTCTTAATAGTCAGTTTAAATGCACCACATTCTACCCTATTTGCAGAGCATGCCACAGGACATGATATTACCTTTCTGTAATACGTTGATATTTGCAACCTTAGTGAATTACATAGTTATGTTTTGCAAATCCGATCGGCTAATATGAAGGTGCTCTCATAACACATTACCTTGAACTACGATACATACTGTATTAAGCGTTTTATACTACATTTTTTTCTGAATCCTCCTTCTACTCTACTTCTGCTTCACGAAGAAGTTATTTCACATTATAACTTTCTGATACCATTTTATGCGTTCTCCACCACATGGGAATGAAAATTTTCAAAGTGTTACAATACAATGTTCGTTAAGTTTTTCTCGTGTGCATATGTAGGTTTTCAATAACTTAAAAGGATGACGGTATTGTATACATATATAGTATCTTTCAGTAGCCACTTGCGTATGCTGACCTGCATAAAAATGGCCCAAAGTAGCTGTTTTGTTGGTAGGAAAAATCTAGCCCTACCCTCTGCCAGCGTGACCGCTTCTGTTCCTCGAACATATTCTAGTAAACTGGATTGTCAGGGTATTTTACCTCCCGCAAAATATGGCCGAACTACCGAAGGTAACACTACAAGATAGTTGTGCGTGTTCTCACCAGCGGAGTATCTTTAAGGCACTGCTAAATTGAAAGCGGGGGCAAAAATAAAATATAATACAATGAAAACGTAGACATGCAGACGAATATTAATAACGTTTTGTTTAGTTCTTTTAATTCACATAAAATTTGTAATTTCATGCTACACTACCCTTTTTTAATGTCAGTTTTTCTATTGCCGTTCAATGGCGGCAATGACTTTAAAGGTCTCGTATAAACGTCGTAGCGATCGTTTAGCTTAACAACACAAGCAATAATTCTTCACGCCTTTCTTTAGTAGCCCGAATTTTGTTGTATTGGTTTAGCCTTTCCTTGTGTACCAATTGTAGTGGTATCTGAATCACTCCTTCATTTCACATCGATTGATTCGTTTTTGTATCCATAAACTGCTTTTCGGACCAGTACTAATGCCGTCTGTCTGGAGTCAAAGGTTGATTACCTGAAGGGGAAAAACACTATTGCGAATGAGCCACTTTTTATGAACGTCAGTGTACATTATAGGGAAACTTCTGTGGCGGGACCTGCGTGCACAGCTGCGAAGCATAAGTATTTCGCATATGCATGTGGTTCTTTATTTTAGGGGCCTCTGTCATTCTTGTCGGTCATTAACTACATCCGCTCATTTTCACCTACTGAGTTTTACGCCTCCACACTGGCCCTGTCTCGGCTCAACCGGTCTAATGAAACAGGGTTTTATCCTACTTCTCATATTCTGAAAGACGTGTAAACCTTTCTCTTTCTTCCTCAATGTTAAAGAACGTTTAATTTATGAATTTTCAACAAAAGTTATTTCTCATCATAAACATTACTAGGACGAATCAAAGATCATTCAATTGTCACTATGGTGATGGCTGAATCAATGCTGGATAATATGTTCTATGATTTTTTTTTCGAATTCTTAGACTTCAAGATGCTTCAGTCTCGCTTCATTCGCAATGAATGATTACATCTTACGGTGTCCCCAGTAGAAGTCAGAGTTCACCAATAGATAGTAATTATATGCAAGTGTTCAGCATTGTCGCTGGAAACTGTAACGACAAGTTTAAAGTTTGATATATCTGACATAATGGGTGCGGAAAAACAATGTTCAGAAAATTGCGGAGTTTGAAAAGCAGCACCAAAATAAGCAGTTTGTAGCAACAAGGGGTCGCAGTATCCTTTTGAATAACATTGAAATTACAGTGTACACAAACATTTTATTTTCTCCATTCAGTATTTTCAAGACGTGTTTTACAGTAAGTACGCGCATGTAACGGTTAGTTCCTCATTGTGTACCACTACTCATTAGTTGATGCAGGCTGCACACAGCGTTACATAATTCTCACTGCCACACGAAGATGTTTATAGTGCGGCACTCCCGTTAATAGGAATACTTCATCTGCGAACCCATGCTTCTAAAATCAAAATGTCTATTCTGTACTGGCTTTCTAGTTTACAATTTTCTGCACATTGTTTTTACGCATTATTCCTATTGGCATTGCCAGGTTAGTGGCTAATAAGTGCCCAATGCTTTCATCTGTGGGATGAGCCATATTTTTATTAAATATTCGGATATTTTATTTCAAAATATGAAATCTTCACAAGACAAGGTCTCCATTCATAGATTTGGGTATTCAAAAGCTGGTACCAAACATTTTATTCCTATTTTAAAGATATGTCTGTATGAAAAGTGTTGCAAGCAGTCATAGACACTCTTAAGCAGTTGGCTTCAAGTTATCTACACTCAGAACATTACGTTAACACAAAATGCATACAACAACGACCGTGGGTCATTGCCGGGCAGGTAAATACGGGCTGCAAACGCTAACAGAGTACGAGAGTTGGGTGTGGCTTTGTAAACCTGCTACGTCACCGTAAAGTTCAGTAAAAGTTCAACCTCATTTCCTTTCGTTCTGCTAACAAATTTATATGCCTGGTTATAAGTGAAAGGACCTATATTCCTGGCTGCTATTATTTGCAGTAATTATGGCCTTTTATGATAGTAATCTCATGTAAATTTGCAACTCTGTCATTGCTTGCAGTATCGATTACAAATGCTGATGATGTTGAGGATAAATGCTACTTTTCAAAAGTATTCTTCTCTACATATGTAACATATTATGAATAAAGAATGGAGTCGTAGAGTCTCAGATGTGTCTGTTTGTTAGATAACGCTGAGAATAATTCGTTAAATAGAGCAAGTAAATAACGGATACACCCAGCTGCTGTCAGGTCTTTAACTGTAATATGTAAATTATGGTTTATAAGACGCACAAAACATCACGGTTTGGATCTTAAGATCCGTTCCGGCTACACACAGCTACAGCTGATTTCTTCAACGCTACCTACACTTTTTCTACCAGTAGGACGATAGTTTAAGGCTTACAGAGGATTACGGTGTGAGTCCACTCTACGGAGGTGCGTATACTATTCATCTCTTTTATTTTACATCGTTTATACGGTATTTATTATTCCTACACACAAAACAGAATCGTTAACTGTTTCTTTAACTTTTAATGAAGTTTAGCAGAAGGAAATTAACGGACTTGTTTTAGACAGCTTCATTTATCCAGAATAGCTACACAGCATATTTACAGAAAAACACGGTTTTGTAACCCACTTATTTTATAGGAATAGAAAGTTGTCTACTAAAAATTTTAATCGACCTCTTGTATGCAACATGTCACTCTTAAGGTGAGAAGTACAGTATTTTACAAGTGAGTTAAGGAAATTGATTCTTCTTGTTTTAGTTGCCATTCGTTTGTCTAAAAATCCATTCTCGTCTGCTGGACAACTATATTTGGGAAGACCATTTTTATTCTTTCTACTAGTACATACTAGGTAGAGGAGTTATTTCATTCCACACAAAAATTGGATAACGGGATTTCACCGGAAACATATGTTTTGAGACCTCCTGAATAAAAAAACATTCTAAGGAAAAGGTCAGTGTGTGTATGTGTGTGTGTGTGTGTGTGTCTATGTGTCTATGTGACTGTGAACAGTATAACTCAAAAACGAAAAGTTGATAAATACCAAACTTCGTATTTAAGTTCAGTACCTTCCAAAGAAGCGACACGAAGATATTTTCAAGAAAATCCCCCACCCCAACTTCCTTTACATGGAATATTTCCGAAATTTTTTATTTTCTGAATATTGGCTGTAACGCTTTTGATTAAAAAAGAACACATATTAAGGATAGTTACAAGAAAAATAAACTATTGTTGAATTTTCTGAGGAGAGCCTAAAAGTCCTCTTCATCCGGAAGGTATTTTGTACAATTTTATATAACTGGTAAACATTAAGTAATAGACGAGAACGCAGTACACAAAAATGTGGATCTCTTTAAAATATACAATTTACTTAAAATAACTTTTTTGTGAAATAATTCGTTTCCGAGATATCTGTTATTAAACATTGGAGTTGTTCAATACCTTGTCATTCCTTTTTAATCCTGTAAACATTCAGTTGTTTCTCACGGATGCTTGGAAAGAGTCAAGCCAAAGTACAGCGTCCAGTTTTTTAATGTTACTAACGCTATTCCCTTTGCATTCATAACGAAATGCGTAAATTATCTATTTTTGCAAACGTTTATGTCCATTAAAATGAAGTACAAAGAAATTATGTGTTACATTCACATGACTTTCTCTACCCCTATTGTTTTTGGTGGGTATACACTCTAGTTTTACCAAAGCTTATTTTTCTATCTATTACACTTTAATCCAAATATATATTTGCAGAAAAGCTATATTATACATTTCGTTATAGATACAGAGGGGACAACGATAGTAAAATGTTTAAGAACTGGGAAATTCCATACTGTTCCCATGCAATCTGAGAACTGAATGTTGAGGACTTTAAGAGAATGACCAAGAAATTAACAACTCGGACTTTTCATAACGGATATCTCAGAAATGGCATCTGCCAAAAAAGACGTATTTGAAATAAATTGTGCATTCTAAAGAGATTTGCATTCCTTGTGTAGTGCATTTTCTATTGCATTATCTATCGCTTAACGTTTGTCGGTTAAACAAAATTATACAAAATACCTTCCGAATGAAGAGGACTTTACATGCTATGCCCAGAAAATTAAAAATGTACATTTTATTTGGCTTGTTAATATCTTTAATATATAGCATTTTAATCAAAATACGAGCCATTTTTTAGAAAATCAAGCATTTCAATAAATGTTCCATGCAAAGGATACTTTAGGTTGGGCGGATATTCTTGAAAATCTTCTTGTCGCATCTTTGGAAAGCGCTGAACCTAAGTACCAAGTTTCATTTGTGAGTTATGCTTTTACAGACATATACATGGACGTGTTTGGAAAACAGCTTTTGTGTTTGGATTCAGGGGTCCCCAAAGCATGTACTTCCGACGAAATCTGGGTATCGAATTTTTTAGTGGAATGCAATACCTTATCTACTTACTATATACGTAATAGAGAAGGTAATAAGCTTTCGTAGGAATAGCTTGTGTACCCATTAATAAATAATAGAGAATAGAGAAAGTATTGTTAATGTAACACATATAGATTTTTTCGAAACGTCCGCTTCCCAAACTTCATGAAGATGCTAAGCTTTAAAATAAGGGCACCACATTTAAATCAATTGATTAGTGTTTTAATTTTAGAAAGTGCGTCAATAAATAATATACATATATAAGAAGTCTTATATTTTGCGTTTTAGGCAGAGATACTAAAAGCAACAGTTTAAAATGACAAATTCTCCTTTGTAAATAAGCAAAACAACGGTTATTTATGCAAGAAGTGGGCAATACTGAGGATTATGATAAAAGTGAATGTTTCTCGCACGAATGAAAGTTATTGGCACGATTCTCACGAGTGTCATATTAAGATTATTCATGAATTGGATACAACATTGTATGCAATCTTTGCATTATAAATTGTAGGAAATAAATAATGAAATAAATCCGCATCTAGAACAGTCTTAAGGAGAGCGTCTTCATGTGTTCGTAAATGTGACATGTATTTCATTTGCTATTACCTAGTGTGTTGAACCGATAGAAGCAATGAGCCAGGTTCATATATTTCGTGCTGTGTGAGAAGTGGGCAGATGTTTTGGAATGGGTGTAGGTACCTAATGCACAGTAAGTAATTATAAATGCGGATCTATATTATTCTATGTTTCATAATTTACAGATGTGCATCTTCGTTGTGCAGAGAAAAGAATACACAAAGTGGTTGCTTCTCTCTATAATCCGCGGCAAATTGGAATACTGATATTACGTCATTGCTATAGGAAATATATCACTATTGTTGTCACGGTGCCATAATTGCCAATTATGCAGTATTGAATATGGTAACAACTTCTTTATAATTTCTTGATTACATAAATACAATTTTAAAACATTTTTATATACTTTACTAACATTATGAACACCCCTCCTAACGTCAACTGATTTGAGGGCTTGAGGGAAAACAAGTTGACTGCACTACATAAGGCAACACTGTACCAAATACGGTACTGCAAAGACATCGAAGGAAGAAGTGTGCACAACATGTGAACAATTTTCATGGAAATGGAAGTACCGGAGTATTCATTACAATTTCTCAAAGTTTCACTTGTGACTATGACTTGTTACGCAAACTCAAAGCGTTGTTGCTTGTAAACCGTTTCTGTAGAGCAGAAACATTCCAGGATAATTTTAAAGTTTGGCAATGATGAAGCTCATGATATTGGTCAATTTCCTCACTGTCGATAGAAAACAATTTTATTACTGGTAGTTTAAAGTACTACTGTCTTCGTTATTAGCATTTCTGTCATTAGTTTAATGGAGCAAAAGATGCGCAATGTAGCGGGGATGAATGGGAAAAAGAGGGTTTCTTGGTATCGGGTTTCTGAATCGGAAGGATTGTTGTCGCCGGCTACTCAGGTAGAGGGTTATTGGTTAGGTAACTTATCTCAGGGACTGTGGATAGGAGTTGAATGATACTCACAGTCCTCCTTCAGTGGCCCGTTTATTCTGATGATCCACACTGTTTTTCTTGACCGAATCCCCGTCACACAAGACTTGATGCCGCCTATCATCCCCAGCTAGTATTTACGTGCTTTCCCCTTTTCTAATTATCTTGAGATGTTGAAAAATATAACGATGTAAGTTTTAATGACTTGACTTTAGTCATTTCTAGCTACCTTTCCGCACTTTTACTGGACACTAACTTTCAAACACACAAATGCTTAAGTTTCGACATCTACACTGTTCCCCTATATGATACGAAGTGGTTTGAGTTTCTACATCTATACTGCTTCCCGGTACGGCACGAAGTGATCCATCTTACACACGTCTCAAACTGCTCTCCGTCATAGATAATTTTTCTATTCTCCGCCTATTTTTTAGTTTCATTCCTCCTTTTTACTATGCACGTGACTTTTATAATTTCTCATTTGTCATTTTTCTAAGTTTTCCTCCGTTTTCCATTGGTTCGTTATATTTTTAAGTTGACCTTGCCCGCGTCTACCATTATCGCCTTACGCTCGCATGATTAGGTTTTCTGTGCGGTTGACTGCATTCGACTTCCTTTCTGTTGTTCTAGCTTCCTGTGAGTTTCACAAGATTTCTATAGAACTTAAGCGCTTGCTAATGTTTCTATCCTATATGTTCTTAAAGTATTTCACATTTTGCAGTTTTCACTATGTGTCTCTTCGTTCTAAAATACGCGTTCTCCTACATTTTATGTCATGTTCTGATTGTTTCTTCGTATCTGTTCTTTACTTTACTTTTTTCGTTATGATTATATTCCCCCCTTTTCTAACCCTTAATATTATCTTTTATTCTTCCTTCTTATTACTATTCCCATCCAAAGATATTGGTTATTTTAACAACTGCAATTAAAGTTAAGAATAAATAAGAGGCAATTAAAATTGTAATATTATTTTGATTATGATGATTATTAACATTATTCTGGTTATTATTATTATTATTATTATTATTATTATTATTATTATTATTATTATTATTATTATAGCGGATCTTATCTCTTCAGCAGATAAAATTCATCATACCTTACCCAAACCCTTTCATAAAAACACTAATAAGAGTATCTTGTTTGTTCCAATATGTATATCTTGGAAACTCAATACTAAGCCAAATTTGAATACAAATTATTCTTGCATTCAGTAGTTATTTTAATCCCTTATTCATATTGTAGAGGAGGTTGTTATGAATGAATGACTTTTGAAAACTAATGTAATTCCATTATGTACAAAGCTCAAGCAACATATACAAATGTTAAAACAAGCAAGAGGATTTACAATATTCATTAAGGATCCAAAATTAATCCGCACCAACACAAAATAAAGTCGGGAGGCACGAACAAAGCGGGCGATTTTAGGTTGCGCAGTAGCGCATGATTTGAGTCATGTGACCTATCAGCCAGTGAACATAAGTCAGCCATTGTTCCTTCCCAACTCCAAGTCTTGGCGCGTTAGTGATGTTCCTTTTATGGAGTCCATGGAGAGGAGTCAAGGCGCAGAGCGAGCGAGACTGAAAGAAAGAGACTGTGTATTATCTCTGTCTCCTTCTATGCGGAGTAACTTTATGTCCACCCGCCTTCGTTTGTGCTCCAAACTCTAAGTAGTTTTCAAATCACACGTACGAGTTCACCGAGGCTGGGTCATTGAATGGACCAGTAAGTTTCTATGTTAGACTGGTAATGCTGCTCAATATGTATATGAAGTACTTCCAGTGCATATGTTACATTTAAAGCATTTTCCAGTGCGCACAAAATATATTGTCAAAAATGTGCAATGTTTCAAGAAAATTGCCTGAAGTAGACACCTCTCTTAACGTAAGTGATTTATTTCTGGAAAATATTAAGACAGCAATTTAATCGATTAATACAGTGTCATTCTGGACTAACAGCAAATACCTAATGTGTAACGTTTGCATAGCACACTCCACTTTCATTAATAGTAGAATAAATTTCATATACTACAATTACAAAAGCTTATTTCTATGTCTATTCTCTGATAATGCTTTTAATTAATACCACCTAGGGTTGGTTTGAAAAGTAGTTTTAAAGACATAAATTAAAACCTAATGGTGGTTAACTATGAAGCTCGGAAACGTAAAGTATTTAAAACATCGCAAGTCGCCTTTGAAGTATGATATTAAGATTTTAGATCCCCTTGAAGGTTTAAGGATATATTTTAATCACGAGAATTAATGCGCCATCGGATATCTCGCCATAGTAGCTCAAGTGGTAAGAGTGTCGGCACAGCCCATGGTTCCAATGCCGGCAGTGACAATGAACTTTTCAAATATCATTTAGTTTACAGCTGAGTGCCTGCACATGGCTAGTGTAGAAGAACAATCCTCAAATCACAAATTAAAATCTCATAGTGATTACATGAAATATAAAGTACTTATAATATTACAAGGCACCTTTAAGGTATAATGTCTCTAACATTTTTGAGATTCCCTTGAAGTTTTATCGGTATACTTAATTTAGATGAAAATGTTTAATAGGTATACGGGCATATTGCCATGGTAGCTCAAGCGTAAGAGCGTTGACATGGAGAGCTAGATCCGTTGTTGTAATCCCTATCCTGTCAAGGAATTTTTCAAGATTGGTGTGGTTTACTGCCTTGTTTTTTTTCTGATCAATTACTCTACCTGGCGTTACACAGGAAGATGAAGGGGCACTTATATGTCATAGCGTTTTTAGTTGAACGTAAGTTTTCTATGCCTGTGGCTCTGGGCTCATTCTCGGCCTGGGAAGGGGTACTTAAGTTCGCTTAAACGACAGCCCCAAGTGAAGAGATTTACTGATATGTAAAAGGAGACATTTCTCCTCATAATTGAGGCTTTATGACGCTAGTTAACATTATGAAATAAGTTTAATAATTATTTTTATTTACTCTAATTTTTAGGTATTTTAAACAGAGTTACATTACGACATAAGTTCTCTGTCAGTATAATTACTGGCAAACTTTAAGTTATGACAGATGGATTTAATGTAACATTTTGCCTTGTTCAGCCTTCCGTTTGGAGTTTGTACACCAGTTCTTCACATCATACATAAGGAAGACATCGTTTATGTTGTATTCCACACTAATGCTGGAAGCCCGTACTAGTCGGCCACAGTGTGAATGCTCTTGGTGGAGGGCGCTACACGTTTACAATAATGGATAGGGATCAGAGGGGAGTGAGGGGCAGGACCATAGGGAAGTGTACAGTCACATAATGATAACAGTATTACATATGCAGGCCTGAGCCTCGCTAGTAAATGCAACTCGGAATGCTGATTTTTCTTTACCTGACAGTCCTTCCGAAGCCCCGCCCACTTATTTCGTGGCGCTTTAATACCTTTACCATTACACGGGTTCATCGTGACGGACTAGTACATCCTTTGAAATTCATAAAAACATGCTTGCCATAACATCTATTAAGTAGCATAAAAACGGCCTAAACCCTTAGAAATTACTACAAGACACTGTTTTCGATGCAGTAATCCCAGGCTTAAGGCATGCGTTTCAAGATGCATTGTGTCTCCTCATTTCTGCAGTGAGTTTTAATTTTCTTACATTGTCTAATATTTCATAGTGCCGGTTGATATTTTTATATTGCCATGCGAAAAATATTTAACCAATATTCGTATACTGTCTGCTGTGTCGTCCAATATCAGACAACGACGCTGAAGTGTCGATTATTTTTGTGTTCTTCGCCCAAGAACTAGTAAGAACTAAGTAATATCGTGGTTTTATTACGAGTAGAAGTTCATGAGTTTACTTCTATGCGACTGCTTTTCATTACGAATTCCTGTAAGCTGTAATATGCTTTTCATTACATTCCGTAGAGAAATTCCATTTGTATAACTACTGAGAATCAGAAAATCAGTTTGATATTACTGATAGTTATTTGTTTGTAATATTCCCTCTGAAATCTCAATTGCATAATTATAAATTGAGACTGAACATTTATTGCCTATACTCGAATTGCCTATATAGATTTATACCCTGTTGTGATTATATTATTACGTATATTAGAAAGTTTTACCGGAAATAAATTCTATTATAGAAGTAGAGCATTGTTTGATATTTGATTTTGTTTGTAGTCTTTTTTAAAGTTATAGTGTTTTATCAATATTAACATCGATATTTTTCGTATATACTTACGCCGTTACTATTGTAGCTAAAGATAATCTGAGAGGTTCTGTAGGTGCATAAGTCATGGTCAATAGTATATTAAATCGCCTAGGGTTTTCAGCAGAACCTGCATCTCCATCTTTCCCATGAGATTATTTATTATTTAAATCTCTGAGAAAAAACGGATTAACATTTATAGTTTTATTATTATTATTATTATTATTATTATTATAAAATATCTTTAAACATGCCAACTTGATCAACGCTTGGTGCACCTAAGACCGCCAAACTACGCAAAATACCTTATTGAGTACGTAATCTGTGAAACCTTGAAATTTGTCAACAGGAATAAACTTCCGATCAACGATCATCATAACAACTCCTCCGCGCATTAAAACCAAACATCTTTGCAGTAATTTATCTTTAGTAGTTGTGAACAAATCCCTCAGTAATCGGAACAAGCAAGTTTTGTCTCGAGACTCTCCTCACATGATTCACACACACTCCACCCGGCCGCTCTATATTCAAATAAGAGGCACATAATCTTCACCTACTGATAACTTAATCTTTCGCTTCCTAACATTAGAAAATTTACTTAGAGAAGAATAATGTTTGTTACTATAAACAGAGATGATGTACATGGGATTACCATATTGTTTATTAAACGACAATTAGTGTAAAAAATATATTTCGGAATAAGAAAATATAATCAGGTATTTACACACACAAAACAGAAAGAAAACGCAATGAATATCCTTCTTATTGTACTAGCCAAGTATTCACCTTTTTGCGTCATCTAAGTGTATAAAACTATACGCATCGTAATGCTAACATGTTATGATTATTAGCAGGCATAGGAATTCTTAAGCAGTTGGCCTCAAGTTAGCTACGCTAACTATGAATACAGGTATTCCATATGTGCTACGTATTTACCTATTTCGCCTCATTGCATACGAGTACATACAAAGACAACTTTCTCGTTCTTAAGTTGCATCTCTACCATCCTGTAAATATAGGATTCAAGTTTACGTTACGGTAATACATGCAGTTTTATTTAATGCAAATGCCAGAGCAGTGTGTTTGCAATGTGTAAATATTCACAAATTTGTTGTACAGTTTCTTTATATTCGAAATTTGCAAAATGCATTGCGTCTCTCGTTTAGTGTTTATGCTGCTCTAACGACAAATAAAATGCACTATTGAAAGCAAGAGCATTATCAAATAGCTGATACTAAGAATACGGGATGGCTAGCCGTTTTGAGTTTGAACTTCAGTGTTGTTACCCTCTAGGATGTATGCATGATATACTATAATCTGCATAACGAGCTATATTGGGACATGTTTTCGTGCTCACTGTGTTCAATTTAAGGCACAGTTAAAATGATAGGCGCAATGTCTACAGATTTTAGGTATAATAATTATAGCATTAAAACTTTTCATTATAGTGTTTTATATTTCCAAGGATAAGATATAAGTAAGTTTAACAAAATAAATAATTAACTTATTATATTTTCCATACTGTTGCTTTGTGCACAAGTAAAAGGTAACAAGAAGACAATGTGTATCCTTATATTTTGGCGTGACTCTCTTGTATGAGCGCGGATGTTATTTAATCCTTAGATTACCAACCATGTTTTTTAACTTTTCAGCTGTCAGCAATGGCTGAAATGGGTACTTTTTATAAGGTTTGGCCCAAATGACTCGAACTGTCTATTTGTTGACGACCGATTTTAAAAACCCAAACCTACCAAATCAGGGGTAATGTAACTTACTATATTCTTATAAGCTTTTCTTGGTTTTTAATTTTTAACTAGTGCTAAAGCGAAGAATTCAAGATATATCCAAATGGGTTAAACAGTGCAGATCTGTACGTGGAAGCAGTTTTTGAAAATTTAAAGATAATCCTTAATGTTTTCCTTATTCTATAGTATGATAAATTGTATAAAGCTTTATCCATATGCTACACATGAAGCTACATTAGCGCTGTTTATCATATTATACCACATAAATCATTTATATTTGATTTCGTTAATTATTATTAATATCGGGGTGTATTTTAGAGTCATCCACACAAAAATTTCAAGATTAAGCTATAAAAACTTCAGGCTAATCTACAGGTTTGAAAAGTCACCGCTATTAATATTTTCATCCCCAATTATAGCAACTTTAAAGTCCTCCTTTTTAATCCACAGAGCTGAAATACTATAAAGCTAAAATGATCTGATAATTAATGCTCATTTAGAGCATAGCGAAATATGCTAACTTGATTATGAATGGCCACCCAAATTCTTCAATTTTAAAATATTTGTAGTTTAAGTCCACCTGGAAGGACAGTGCTTTCAAAGAGGGAAAGGATTATCAAAATCAGTTAATTACCGTGGACACAGAGCCATAAACAACATGTTCTGTCAATCTAACATAGCTTATCGTGACTATCGATAACACTCAGAGGCTAAGTCCCTCTTTTTGCGAGTAATGTATACTTTCAAAAAGTACTAATGGAATTCTGAGGTACAGTATCGTGCCACTACGGTAGACGTCACTACCGCTGATTTTTCCATTCATGTTAATGTTGTTCACATACAGCAGTCCGGTGTTCTTATTTAAAGCTGACTGTTAACACTTTTCCATCAGCGGCTGGAGTAACCCTCTGAATTACTTAGCAAACAGTAATGTTGTGCCGTGTTCCTAATCCTTTTACTTATACATGTATGGGATTCTTACGACTCAGTTCTTTTGTGTAGGAATATGAAAAGTAGCTAATCGATAAAAGCTATTGCGTTAGCGAAGACTTAAGCAAGTTAGTAAAATATGAAATAGAAAGACGTTGTGGCTGGGAGCTCGTAGAAGGATAAAGGCTACAGCAAGGGTATAAAAATAAATAAAATATTGGAGAGCATAACTTCAAAGAGCCCCAGAAACGGGAATATGTAAAGGAAGAGAGCCAGGTACAAGGAAAATAAATTATGAAAGCGGAACGGAAAAAAAATGTGGAGAGAAGCAGCAGATGAATTATTAGAGTACTTATGAACTAAAGAGAGCACTACTGAACGAATGGTCCGTATGTAGATTCTAAAGGGGATTATAAAAGAAACTATAGTGAAATGTGATTCTTATCCAAGTGAAAGTAGTCTGATATGCACAAAGGCTTTACAAGGAAGGTAATAAGATTTTTTATGATGATGATGCAGTCTAGTAACAACAAATAGTATATAGATAGGCGGCATATCTTTCGCAAGCTAACGATTTTGAAGAACAGCAGTGGAAGTCCGTGTATTTTATGGGCGTAAAGATTTGTTATTAATAAGTGCAACAATTTAAAATTCCTTTTTTGTCCGTTAGATGGCGCCATACAGTTTTGGTATTACATTTTATATTCATTTTGGTTTTAGAAACACATATTCTGTTTGCTAATATTTCTTCCACGCTGGCCGTTTGCAGGGTTAAGTTGGAAGGTATAATCAGGCTCGAAAAACGGTTAGGAGTCGAAACACGAGAATCCAAAAATTTCTGGTTGGAGTTGCGGCGTGGTATTGAATTTTTACTCCTGATTCAACTTTCAAATACACCTTCATTTTACAAGTCAATTTGACTGATAGATACAAAAGTTGTATATACAAGTATTTGCAAGAGTTAGAAAATTGTACTTTGATCGTTTGTATTAGTGGATATCTTTCGGAGTATTTATGATCACTTTCTAACAGTGTTTATTACATATAATTGCCCCCATCTTTCAAAAAATCACTTTTCAAAAGTAGATACTTCTTTATGGAATTTTTCAAAGTGTTTATCAGAGAGAACAACGGGGCTCTTTCGGAAAGTGTGCAGACAACGCAGCTTCTTTTGGACATCGCACACCTTAACATTAAAACAGATTCCAATTCTGTTATAATACAGTAAATGTTTTGTTCCCAAGAAAATGTATTCTCCTTACTGAAATTCTAGTCAAGCCATTTTCAGTATTTAGTTTTCACAGTGTTTATCATGCTTTAATGTTGTTTGTTTATCCTTCCATAATGTTCTTGCTCCTTTATACTTCTCACAAATAATAACCAAGTAGTATAGTTTGGCCGCGCTGCATTGTTCACCCTATACTGAATACCCTCCCCCTGGGTGCGAATTGAGAATACAAGCTTATATTATTCGACTGGTGCACTATGCAGGTCCCTTTAGGCCTGCCCTGCATTCACAAAAAGCCAATACGAGTGTTGTCACAAGCTAGCAGGCGAATAGGTAACTATAAACTACAAATAAAACCTGTACAACTGTATGTATTAACACAAGATTAGATTTCATCAGACGGAGGGGGTCCCCAAAACCTGAGCTAAGCCCCGCATGTAGGCCATTGAAGGCCCTTTCTGACTTACACCCCTTGAAGGAACGGTTGAATGAGAGACATAAAGGGCGGCCAGATCCGGACGACAATTCGCACTAGAAACTACGGGGTCCGTAACGATTCCAGAATGATACCAATCCTGATACCAGCGCAAGCCTGCGGGTTCCGTCGTAAACGGAGGGTTCCGGAAGGAACGAGCCCCTACCCCAGAGAGGTGCATCAGTCGTTCTTCCAAGCACCAGGGAGAAATCTCACACAGAGCAAATTCCACCCTCTCACCGTAAACACCAATTGTCATCGCCTGGTCCTGCAACCCTGTAATATATGAAGATGAAACAGATGAAAGGAAATAGTTGGTGCAGGAAATGATGTGCAGGAATTTCGTGGTAGAAGAAGAACCACCCCAGCATTCGCTACCAACTTGGGAAAACCACGAAAAACCGAAGTTCAGAGTGGCTGGCGCGACGGGAATTGATCTCGGAATCTCCCGAATATGAGCTTCACATGTTACCTCGGAGCTATTTCGCTCGATATATGAACAGGTGAACAGATGGTAATACAATAATACAATTATCCGGGCTTCGGATAATACTTCATTTAATATTGGGCATGTTTCTTCTCAAAGTATATGAAAGTTCGTCTTCTGTCTGTGCCTTCACAAACGCTTTCATTAGTTCAATTTTGAAGTGCAATGGTGTTGCAGAAATATCTTAAGATACACTGGAATGCTCTTATTATTCACCTACTAGGATTCTAACAGCTTCTAAGAATTTGATGATGTTTACTGCCATGCTTTGTTTCCTAAACTTCGCAACAGCTTGAAACTAGTTTTTTCCCGTTGTTGTAGACTTGTATTTATTGGACTTAAAGATTTTACACATCTCTGCTCATTCATTGCATGTATCTGAAAGGCAGACCATAATACCCGCTTAATAATACGCTGTAGGTCGCATGTTTCAGTCTATACTCGTTACACTGAACTTTAAAGCTAACAATGTTTGATAAAAACTGAAAAAACAAAGAAACTAAGAACATAAAGCACACAAACAAACAAAACAGGGAAAAATTACATGTGCACATCCATGCGCTATTGTTTATAAACCAAACTTCATACCCGTATCTAAGGTACTAAACCACCTCTCCCGTCCTTCCTTATACTCCGACCTGAGCTGCATCACTTTTTCTAACAATGTTCCAATCTCTCTCCTCCTCTCAATCAACAACTGACACATGGTACGAGTGTACAATTACCTTGTTTTTTCAGAAATCCCTGGGTGAAGACCTAAATAGCAAGAGGTGAGGAAGAAT
The DNA here is from genome assembly GCA_030765065.1 of Deroplatys truncata. Taxonomy (NCBI): domain Eukaryota; kingdom Metazoa; phylum Arthropoda; class Insecta; order Mantodea; family Mantidae; genus Deroplatys; species Deroplatys truncata. The sequence goes on from CM060981.1 coordinate 176,549,517, forward strand.
GTTCGGTCACTTTCCACTACGCGATATAGAATAGATACGGAGAACTTTTTGCCTATATTATTTTATTATAGCAAATGGACATATTGATTAATAAATCTGTATCCATAGATGGAGCTCCAGGCCCACTGACCTGAAGCAGGAACAAAATAATATAAAAAGCATTTGTTATAGAAGTATTACTCCTACAATGATAATGTAACTCCAAAACAAGCGTTTGTATAGCATATTATAAATGGCGTCTTCTTCGCGGCTTGTAGCATAGCATGATATTCAGGCTGAATCACAGAAGGCTATTTTCAAGCCTTCTTGCAAACAAGTTATGCGGGCGGAAGAAATACTATTTAATAAGATTTAACAGCCGTTTATATATATATATATATATATATATACCTCCCATGCCAACAATACAATATTCTGGTCTCAAATTTCGAAAGGCTGCTCCAACCTATGCCACGAGTGAATGTTCAGTTACTCATGTCGTGAGGCTGGTAGCAAGGTGGAACCGCCAAAGAAATTGATATCAATTAAGGGGTTTCCAAATGATTGCGAAACCTGGAAGACAACGTATGGACGTCTGATATCATTGAATAGGTAATATGGGAGTTTTGTTGAAATTTAAAGCGACTTTGTTACGAGGGTCTCTTGTAAATTCTCACTTCTGAAACAAAAATACAATAGGAATTTATATAATTTGTATAATGTGAAACAGCTAAATTCCAGTGCTTTATATGATGTTTGATCACATTTTCTTAAAGAAAAATTAGCTAAAATTTAAATTTAAATAAATAGTACAAATAATAAATAATATATTTAATAATTTCCTTTTGTGCAATATGAATGTTGGCGTATTCGTTTTCATAGCAAGGACAACACATACTAAGCGATAAAAATAATTGCGCAATTGAGACAGTAACTATGGTTATATATGCCATATATATAATAATGTGAATTATAATGTGAAACGGTATTAATAAGAAAAATACTTGTTGTATAAATAGAAGTTAAGGCATAAGTTTTATGTATGTGCAAGTGTAGCTGGAGCTGTGGAATTCTTGTTAAAAGCCGACAAACATATCTTTGTGTTAGAATTAGGTCCCAGGCAAAAAGGACTTGTACGGGAAAGTCATAAAAGCCAGACCTTGAGTCTTTGTGAAATAGGAAAGGCGACAAGCGAAAACAACATATGTTTGTAGAGAGGCCACATGTTTGCAAACGTAAAATGTTTATAAGTTATTCGGAATAAACATGTAACTAAAAATGTAGTTCCAATGATTACATGAAGTCCGTGAAACCCAGTTACTGTAAAAAAGGTTGATCCAAAAACTGAATCTGCAGTTGTAAATGGGGCTTCATGATATTCATAGAGTTGTAGAACGGTGTAGAACAATAGCCGGGTAAGTCTTCTGGAAGGTTCCAAGCTGAACGAAGACAGACAATGAAATTTTAAGGAAGAATATGTTTAAAATCTTCAAGGGAAGAAATGTTAGTTCTAGCGTCTCCATCAGCCAGGGCGGTTGAGTATAAAGTGCTGCGATGTGAATAACATACATGGTAGCTCTCAGAAGCAGGCGTTATTATTTACTTCTTATAATGTAGTAGGAACGGTGAAAGATTATCGATTTAAAGGTCTATAGGAACGTGTGATAAATATTACAATTATTTCTAGAGCACGTATAAAATACTTGATTGCTCAGCGACCGCAAGTTTGGCTTGCGAACAGGGTAGGGCTCGACCGTTCTATAGCTCCAACTAACTTAAGAACTGTGTAGATTATTAATAAGACAGTCAATGCGTGTGCCATTAAAGCATAGTGTTCTTCATGACTTAATCTATTGTTAGAGTTGTTACTTTTTACCTTCCTTCCCGTATCACACCCTGCTAAGTTATACAAGCTCTACCAGAAACCCAAATAACAGCAGCCGTGGCAAGAAATAAAGATAAACTTTAAGGGTAACAACTAAAACATAAGATAATTATCATATCACCATAGTTCATATATTAAATCATATATTAATATATCGGACATACTGCGAGTTATGCTCTCCCTTCACGAGTATACCGCACAATGTATAATGATAACAAGAAACAAAACTCAAAATCTGTCTATAGTATATAACAGATATACTATATAACTTTCGCTGTGACTTAAATTAGGATATCGCTCGATTCCAGTATATCAACCGCTCCTCGATTTCAATCTTTATGTAACCCATAAATCATAGTTTTCCTTGAAAGCATCATATCTTTTAGCAAAAACCATCTTCTTCTGCTCGTTACCTTCTTATAACGTATATGTATTCGTTTAATCAGTATTAATTATGCGAAAAGCAAAGAAACTGCACAAAGTTGAAAACGACAATAGGATGGCATAGTCTGAAAATAGTATGATAAAGAAATAGAAAATACGAGGAATTTCGAAGGGATCTCAAAACTATGGGGTGAACTCGAACATAGTACCACTATAAATTCAGCGTTTTCTACTTCCTAAGTGATACTAAATCCTGAGAAACAGTTTAAAAATGTCGCTTTTACATGTACAAATACACATTTTTAACAGAATAGTACCATTAAAATTTTGTTTGTCCTTTCAAGCTCTAATTTTCCTTTATTGAGGCACTATGCTTGAAATTTATCCTATACAAACACAAAATCAATCTCTCTCTATCCCTCTCTCATATCAGAATCTATGGCCATCTGAAGCAGTGAAATGTACCCACAGATGTATACAAAATGGTAGAAAGTGAAGTGCAATAATAAATACAGTGAACGAAAATACATTTAACGACCTAACGACATTTGTAGCTATTTTAAGTATTTGTTTCACAAAATAAGAAACATATGTCATAGGTTAAGAATAGTTACAAATCAACATCTAAAATTTTAGACATTTACAATAAAGAATAACAGCATCTCAGAATATCAGCTTTTCAATGTGATCCCCATTGTAAATTTTAAATAATTTATTCTTTATAGGACAAGTACACAACTTAGTCGCATGTAAATAGCATATTTAGATTTAATTTTTGTCCAATATTAAAATACAGTACAATACATCACTGGTATAACGATGTTAAAACATTATTTAACTCGAACGTAAACACAAGTGGCGAATTAGAATACGGATGCATCCTAAGTAAACCGGTTGCAACCGGTTTTTAAATGTTATAAGTGAAAGCATAGAAGTTTTCTCCACACAATTATTTTCAAACTCTGGGATGTTAATGTGGTTAGATGATTTTTACAACAACAAAAATATATATAATATTATTTTTAAAAATAAATGTCCCTAACATGTCATAGCGGACTTAGAGACATTCAACGTAGCAGTCCCTTTAACATTTAAAAGGTACCCAAAACATGTCGGAGCTTTTCTATGTAGCACTAAACACTGATGCCTAAATTCTTTTTCGCAATCATGGGTTTTGGAGCTGTTGACACACATCGAGAATTAGGTCTACAACTGCATTAGTAAGAGTGCTTCACGATGCTTTTTTTTTTCTTTCTGGGATTTACCCATACACAAAAACTCAAACCTTTAAATCTCATTTTCTTGGAGGCGACTGCGATCTATTAATTTTTGACTATATGAAAATTCGGACTGAATATTGTATCACAGATGCAGGGCCCATGAAGCATCATGCATGCCCAACTTAGTGCTTGAAGATCGCATGCATTTGCAATTATCGTGGTAAGGGTTCCGATGCAAATATGATGTACTAAGATGAGTGACTTCTGCAATCTGGGCATCTCACTGTAGTTTGCGATATCACACTAAATGCATCATGGGAAAGCTTTACATACCACCACCGCCGTTGCTGCTGCTGCTGCTACTACCAATAACAAATAAATGAGCCACCGCAGACTTAATACGCCATAGCTGACCAACCCGACCGCACGATCTTTTACTGGGCCTAAGTATCCATCGTAGCTCATCACACTCCTCACGATGCTGACAAAGGACGTTCCATTTGCTCAAAACCGGAATTTCGTTTACATTTCACGGTACCTGACAGAACTGGGGCTCTTCTCACAATTTGGGACGGTTTTAGCTCATGTGATGACCTATTTTCACCCGTGGTTTTGAGCGGAGAATTTATTGCTTAGTGTGTGGATTCACTTGGAAGAGCGCTAGCCTTTCGCTCTCTTGGATGTCGCTGACATTTTCTATTCTTACCTTCCTTGCATACATGAAAGCTGTTCTAAATTCCAGCTTCAATCGAGAGCAGGGTTATTTGTCAGTGGACATCGTTCGTATATATGTAGGCAGAAGAATTTTCAACCTGTGAGGGTCAAGAACCTAGATACATTCACTCCAGATATACAACTACGCCACGCAACTACGTATGTAATTCAGTGGGAAATTTACATTTTGTACACCACTTCCAAACCTTCTCTAGGTATATCTATCAGGCCATAATCACCAAATTCTCATACAGTGATTCTTATTTAACACTTTTTATATAATTAGAAGCCCAAAAATAATGCACATTGTTGCTCTGAGAATATAAGTGTTTGAAGAATGAAAAGAATGGAATCAAGGAGTAATGTATGGCTAGTTTCTTGCAATTATGAGCTTTTCTTCTTGTCCATGAAGTATCCGTGATTTGGGTTCTTTTCGTAAAGACGTGGAGCAACGTAAATTATCCGCCTAGTCCCCTTTAGTACTCCTACTGACTTTCCTAAGATCCTTTTTTATTTCAAGACTTTTAAGGCACACAGTCCTGGGGCATATTCCGGCAACATCCCCTCTCTCTCTTCGTTATAGCTTTTTTATGACCTCAACTTTGTTTTCTACTCCAAGAAGTTCTGGTGATATTCGTTTTTTGTAGCATCAGACACTGGTCATAACAAAGTTTCTCAAGCTGCCTGCAGTTGGCTTTCTACCACTTTAACCAAGAGAAGCACTTGCCCTTTTAGAGTTTTGCGATGCGGATCATTAAAACGTTACACATTTGACAACGAAGTCTCGTATTTTGTTGCATTAAGTATCCAGTAATTTGTTTTGTATAAGTCCGTTTATTAATTTCCTATTTTATTATTATTATTGTTATTACATCCGATTACTTGAAGATGCATATAAATAATTTAAATTGGATAGCTGTGCAGATGAAATATTTTCTAAGACAAAATCATATAGAAGAGAAAGGAATATTTGGGTACCATTTTCAAGCATGCATTTCTACTAGACATTTAAAAGTATTGATCATAGATATTATAATAAACTTTAAACCAAAAATTTCTGCGTCCAGTTCTTCTGCTCATTAATTATTTGTACATAATAGAAATTATGATACAAGGGATATAAATAGGGTTTCATATTGTGAGTAGGAATGTAGGAGTAGGAGTAAGAAGGCCTGGGTCCTTCATTTCGCAATTCAACAAGCAAAATAAAGGTACTTTTAACATTTGTGGCGTATACTATTTTCAGCGCTCAAATTTGTAAAATATCCATCATATTATTTTGATTCCTGAAACAAACAAAGATCACGTTTAGAACGCGATTCTTGAAACAAGATAAATTACGTTAAAAAGCGAGATGTCAGATGCTTTGATGTATTGTTGATTCGCTAGCAGTCATTTTCAGTAAAATTATTTTCAACATGCTTTGTCTTGCACCAGCCAATGAATCGATTATATAGTATATCAAACTGCTTTCTGTATTTTTGGGCAAGTACTTCCAGTGCTATACGTTCTGCTGCCTCTGTAATTTCACCTGGTTCCTTCATTTCAGTTTCTTATGAATTCATAATTTCCACGTTTATGTAGGTTATAGAAGATAAAAGAATAACATTTTAGATCAAAGCAGGTAGAAGGCTGCCAATATACCATATAGGTTAACTCAACAACGAATTGCTCTTAATTTAAGTATGACTATTTGTATTATGAAGAAATAATGCGAGCGCTATGAGGAATTAATCATATAAAAGGACAATGAAAAGTAAAACCTAATCAAACCAAGTGAAATTGTTAAAGCTGTGCAGATACAAAGGGTAATTGTTATGTAATTGGCCTTGAAACCCAGGTTGGTCGGAATGAAGATAATCTGAAACTGTTAGCTCGTGTGCTCTGTGTTAGAAGTTCTACTTTTGGGCCATGCTGCCTAAAAGATATACAATTATTTATACCTTTGAAAACTGCAGATTAAAATAGTTTTATTAAAAAGCATAATGATGGCATTGTTAATCCATGGTGGCAGACTTCAAAAACTCGCAATTTCTTATTTAGTTATAAACTAGTATTTTGCTTTGCTAATATGTTGTAAGAAGTTTCCTCTCACAAGTTTCATTAAAGTTGAGATGGCATATATCATTATAATTACTTTAATAATAATAATAAAAATAATAGTAATAATAATAATGCCATACTGCAGGAAGATAAGTATTTTCATAACACTTCTGTGTAACATTTTAAGAAAGTATCTTTTTCTAAACCATCTAGGATGTATCTCATTCGCTAGATATATGAGTGCACCCACCACTGTGAAGAAAGACTGCCGCTAACCTACTCAACATTGCGCACGGCTGAAATATCGGTCTATTTTAATATTTGCCCCAAAACACGCTTTTAGGTTGCGAAAAGCTTTTGACAAATGTATATAAAAATTATTACTTTCTCTACCGTTTACCTTGTCGTGGTAACTTCGTGTTATCTTATTGCTGAGCGCCTGTTATTGTTTTACTACTTTGAATGTTGGGTTCTTTATCCTCCGGCTAGCTATTATTACTACTCAGTCGAGCATATCTCTTGAACAGGGTGTGTAAACGCAAAGGATTTGTTACTGAAAGATAATACTTATAAAAGAATTTGTTTTTACACTTTTATTACCGTCACAATTAATTAATTTCACATATTGACTCTTGATACACGCCAGACTGAAACTGTTATATTTTCTAATATCACTATGATCACTTATTTGCTGCACATTATTAATTCGCGTATTTCACATTTATGACTAACTTTACAACGCGAGAGATTCTGTAGAATTGCGCGACGTATAACGCGTGAACGATTCTCTTAAACTGTGCGACGTATAACCTTTGTATGATTCTATTGGACTGAACGATGTTTACCTCGTGAATTATTCTGTCAAACTGCGCGTTACCCGTCTCTGGCACGGAATTTATACTCCCTCACCCCAATATGCCTAAACATTATAACCGAGCTGCTATTGGTTAATAAAACGCGCCAACATTAGCGTCTATATTTATATCCAATCAAAATTACGAACACATATGCTCTAGGGAAAATATTCCCTCCATTTTTTAAGAAAGGCACGCAACTCTGACGTCATTTGTTTGTCTCTTCTAATCAATAATCAACTAACCCCCTCGCTCATTGTTGCCCGCTCTTATTGTCAGTTTCAGTGAGGCCGTGTAAACTTATTTCCTAACAATGCTTATAATTAACAAACATCTCAAATCAATGCCATACAATAATGCTAATTTACACTACAATCAATCTGGCATTTACAGTGTTGTGATATAAAATACTGTGTCAACCTACATAAGTAGAGGAAGTATTGTATTCCACACGAGAATTCGATACCCAGATATCACTGGAATTTCGGAATAAGAAATAAACAACCAAAAAAAAGAGCACATTTTTATAAAAAGGTTTGTGTCTGCCTCCCTGCTCGTCTGTCTGAACTGCATACCTCGAAGACGAAAAGTTGGTTAATTAGCAAACTTTGTATTTAAGTTCAACATCTTTCAAGGGTGCGAACCAAAATTTATCGGAAAGCTTTTCCACCCTAAACTACCCTTTACATGCAAAACACTTGCTGTTTTTATTCTCAAAAATAGCTAACAATTTTCATTCAAACACTACATGTTTAAAGTATTTGCATAATAAATCAAATGCATAGCTTGAATTCTCTGGAAATATCCTGTGGAGTCCACTTTATTCTAACGAATTTTGTATAATTGGTAAACCATGAAATATAGACAAAATCTTAGTTCACTAAAATGTAGATCTCGTTAAAGCACAAGATTTATGTCAAATTAATTTTTTGTGGCGTTAACCATTTCCGAGGTATCCTTTGTTATTGATTTAAGTGTTTAAGTACTTAAAGGTTTCTGGAGTATAGCCATGCAGAATCACGAATTTAAAATACATTAAATAGCCATTAGCTTTTCAAAAATATTTTCTATCACTTTAGGCTACTGTATTGTTCTTAAAGGTCTACAATGAAATACATAGATGTGCATTGATAGATTATCTCGATTAACAAGAATTAGATATAAGAGTAATCTTTTGTAAGAATGGTTTATAGAACAGTAGTGAAAAATCATGTGAATGTAATACATCAACCTTTTTACTTCATATATGACACGTATTAATCATTCAAGGAAGCTATTTTTCAGATAATGAGACATTGGGCCTAGACAATATGCATTTACCTGCAGTCATACGGAAAATAAATAGACTGACATTACTAGTCTCTGTGTATTTGCAGTGGAAATCAATATAAACCAAAGGCTATTTTTTATTTTTCTCAAGGACTTTTATTCTCTCATTATTAATATGTAAAAGTATATACCTCTATTCAAGCAAAAATGTCTCTCACTATATGAATTTCATGCGACACGAATAATAAGCAAAACCGATGGAAAAGCAAGAGTGGAAAAAACATTTTATATGTATATATACATGCATACACAGACACAGAAGGCGTTATTCTTTTCCTTGAGGAAAACATAAAAACTTCCATTACGTTCACGCAATGCCACGTTGTATGAAATATTTGTAGTTTCCCACGGCACGTAACTCCTAATTGATTGCTTCATTCTTGAATTGCGTGCAAATTTGTGCTCAATGTCGCATGCTGAATGAGAATCCTTTATTTTAAGCCTACTGGTTTTATTTTCTCTTGAATGTTACGAGGTTCGCTCATAGCTTACTTGTAAAATAACGTCTAATTTCGTGTTCCGAGTTCTTTATAACTTTAATGTATCTTGGCATCAAACGTCGAACTCTAAAATCGATATGTTGTTTAATAGGTACTATTTAGTTCACTTAAAGAACCTTTGATGGACAGATACCTGAATTGGATATATTTACTTACATAAACAGAGATCTCGAAAATGAGAGGAGTAAAACAATAATTTAAATTGGCCCGCCTTACCGGAAAGATTAAGAAATAACAGCTTAACATCAAAGAATACAACATGTTGCACACGCACTCATAGATATACGAGTGTAATCCAGGAAGTAATGACCGTCTGCGCTTTGCAACTGTGCAAACCGCTATCGGGCTTCTGTCCAAGGTCGAATGTTTTTCTCGACATTGTTTCAGAGCGTTGTGTGAGTGCCAGTCAAAACAAGTTGTTATTGTGCATTCTATTTGTTCAAACTGAACTTGCGATAGAAAGTCCCGCTGAGTGTAAGGAGAGAGGTGTTATTCGATTTCTGAATGCTCAGAAGTTGAAACCTGCAGGAATTTACCGTCAGTTAAAGGAAGTATAATATGGTGGTACATTAATGAACGAAAGAAATGTGAGAAAGTGGTCTAAATGTTCAACAATTGGCAGACAAATTGCGTGACAAAACTCACCTCGGAGGTCCTTCACTCCTCACGGATGACTTGAAGAAATCAAGCGAGCAAGAAAGTCTTGTAAGACACACGTGTAACGTCAGTTATAGATTCTTTCGCAAACATTTTTCGATCTTTGCTTGGTGAGATTGTGTCGATCTTCGCTCAATGGACTGGCAGCAGCCGACTCCAAACCCGGTAATGCTAAACTCTTGGACAGACATGAAAAATGCATAATAACGGAGGTGTTATATGGAGTAAAAAAGCAAGCTTTAGTTTCGCAAGTGGCAATTCCTTTTCTTCTTTAATAAACTATTTGTTTTCAAATTATAAATCCAAATGGTCATTAGTTTCTGGATTATCCTCGTCTATGCAGTATAATGGTTTTATTGAAACTGAGGCGCCTTTGATTTCAAAATGTTTAATAATATAAGTATTATGCTACTCTAACAGGATTTAAAATCCGGATGAGTACAAAGTCAATCAGAATCGTCGGAGGTGCTAGTAGCACTGAGGAGGTCCTGGCGCGTTGATAGGGATTACCTGGAGACGTCGAGATGGCAGCCACTGGCAGCACTCCGAATTTAAGAAGCGTAGGTGGTAATAAAAGAAACAAAATTTGTAAAGAACCAGGGAAGATTGGAGACCAAGGGATATACGTTTATACAATATGGGATAGAATTTAAAAAGTTGCCTTGATGTGAGAGAGAGAGAGAGAGAGAGAGAGAGAGAGAGAGAGAGAGAGAGAGAGACTTCAACTAGGCATGCCAAGCAATCCTATTGCTAGTATTAAGTAGCACCCCAAGATATTTTTCAAGGCTGTGTGCAACGAGTCACTTTAAGCCCTCCATTATCACTTCACCTGTTGTACAGCCGGGCGGTCTAATCTAAAGGCGAATTTCTCCAATACTAACTTGCTCGTTACCAATCGCTTCCGGTGGTAGTCTGTCGGCCTATAGTTGAATTCTATAGTTCGATTCCCAAACAAAGTAAGAGGTTTTTCAAATAGAACAGCTTTTCACCCTTACGTAAACTTGGCCAAAATAATAAAGAACTAAATAAAAGATCATTATATATACACAATGTAGCAGTAATTGAAAGGGTAGCCTGTCAGTCAAGAACTGAACACTTCTCTCAAACAAGTTGCAGAACAGGGGTGGGAAAACACCGGTTATGTAAAGAATTGCAAATTTGTAAGCCATGGAGAGAAGGGATAGTGAAGATCGGCAGTCGTGGTATTCGTTCTGCATCTGTTGTAGATCTAGAGTTGCTCAGCTACAACGGAGAAGTTGTAGACACTTCAGAATTATAAACTAAATGTTTATCAGAACCTGTTAGGAAATCCAATTTATGCAATGTATGTAATGTTATGTATGCACGCTCGTAAGTGAACGCACAAACATTCAACCATTGAAATGGAAGAAAACAATGGAGTTTTGGTACACCAGAAGCTACCTACATATTGTTTAAATATACATGTGACATATTAAGAATGAACCTAGCTGATGATGAGTTTCCGTCGTTATAAACCGGCATAGGAATTTCTAGGTATTACAGTTTAACTATTACAGTCTTTATGAAGGGACGTCATATATAACAGACCAGCCCATTCATTGTAGTCTCTTGCAATTTGCAGAAGCGCTCACCAGGCCGTATTTGTCTGCAGTTACCATGGCCACTGCTGTGTACATTCCTTATATCGTCATCTGGTTTAAGTGTAGTTAACTTAAAACCAATTACTTAAGAAGTCAAATACCTGGTTATTAACATATGACCTATAAAAGTTACAATATACATGCTGTGTGCCAGTGTTATGGAGGAATGGATGAACATATTACTAGCCAAGAGACGATTGAAACTGCAAACATTATCGGACAGAGCATTGCCTACGGAAATCTGACATCCCTTGGACGATTATGGAGTAAACAGACCATCCCAAACACACACACACACACACACACATACATACACATCTGCGTGAACCAAGCAGATATTGTATTTAATTAACGAAAACATTCAAATGCAATAATTTTTTTAAATTACCATTGAAAAAGGTGGATTGTGTTAATAGTCAATTCATATTGTGTTTTCACAGATAACTAGATTTATATGTTTATATTAATTGGAAAGTCAAAGCTTAAAAAGATTCCACATTAATGAATGCATCACCTTGTACAGCAAAGCTGCGATAGATTGTACAATATTATGGACGGCTCTTTGGATGAGCTTTCCTCAGTAAAAGTAATCTTGCATTGCGTCTGAAGACAAAGGCCTTTCAAAGAGAATAGATAATTTAAAAATAGATAACCCAAATTAATTACCTTGTGGCTTACTTTGTTAATCTATGGAAGAATATTTTTCAATAACACCTCAGCCAACGACATGCTGTTTCACTGAAGTTCATAATTTATTCTCTACATTTCATGTGCTGCAGGTAATAAAATGTTAAAGAGTCTGAATCCATGCATTCCAGTCAAAATATGTAATAGAAACAAAAATAATAAAATTATCCCAGTAGCTTGTGAAACTTGAGTAAATCCTCCCGAAGACATATGATTTCATATAACAATTTTAGTGACAAGGAATTTAACTGCAACCGCAGCGTTAATATTAATATCTTTCCTCCTTAATTAAGACAATTAAAGCTGAAACGCATTTCCGAATGTCATTACACTTTTTCTTCCAGAACTATAAAAGGTGAAGGAGAATTTATTCGTTAATCTGTCCAATTATAGGTGCGTAATCTCATTCGGAGCAACTTTGTTTCCTCTGTCTGTTCATCTACATATTATAATGAAGAATAAGTATATTTATTTTAATAAAAATATACATACATTGATCCTTATAATTTTCACGGATCCACAGGTCATAAACGCTTTTATAATACATAGAACGATAAGCAAGATTAAATACGAAAACAATAAAAGGAAAACAAAAAATACCGCTAAAAGAAAATACAACTGCAAAAAATAAATAAATAAAAGTAAAACAAACATATTCAAATATAACATCTTAAATTAGGTACATATAAAAAACAAGCGTTGTAGTAATTTATATACATAGGAGTTTTAAGCAAAAAATGTTGAAAAGTTTCAAACGTGTATGAAGTTGGTGTAAAATTAAATGTAATTTTCGAAGATAATTTCTTCAATTTTCAACATAACTTCATGTAATATGCATGATACACACTGCAACAACTTCTAACGTTTTTGAAACGTAACACTATGGGAACATTTAGGACGTAGCATAAGTTTTACTAGCTTTTTAATCCGAACATGATTAATAGGAATGAAAACGCAATGATACGAGTTATGATTCTATTGTCAAACTGAAAAACATAGTCTTGGATTATTTCTGTTTAAATAAAAACTAGCTTTTAGAGGTTGCGACAACTACAGACTTGGAAATCTCTGCACAATATCCCTTGAAATTGTTGAATTCTATGGCGAATTTTTTGTAAAAATGCAACATTCTTGAGAAACTGAAATAAAACCAGCATTTCATTTGGTTTTATAAAAACTGTTGTAAGCTATTAAGATAAACAAAAATAAACTATATACTACTCGCAGTGTAATTAAAATGTCATTTTTCAATACTTATCGCACCTGTGGGTATCTGGTGTTACAGGAAATGGAAGAGTTCTGTCTAGACAATGCTAATATGTAAAATGGAGGGAGACAATAAATCGAAATTGGAGAAATATTGTAGCGACCTGAGTTGGGAGGCAGTATTTTTAACACTTGAGTAATTTCAGTCTAATTATAGAAATATGTAAATTCAATAACAGCCCGCCTTAAAGAATATGTATATGTAACATTATATAAAAAAGTGTATATTACAGTCATTTTAAATGTTTATATTATTGTATCCATGTGTAATAATGTTATGTGAATATATTACGTAATTTAATAATGTAGGAGCTGTGAGAAATATGTTTAAAGTTGCTAACAATGAGGTAAAATGAGGTTACCTTGAGGCAATAATGAGTAAGGAAGTTTAAATACCACTAGTCATTATTAGAGCAGCAATAATATAAATTTTGAGACAGTTTAAAAAAATAGCCAATCAGCAACCAGAAAAAGCTTAAGCTAAATGAAGGTATTCTATTGGACTAGGATTAGCCAATCAGAGACTTGAAATACAGAAATTTACAAACTTAGGCGGTGGAAAAACAGTTTAGTTGCTTCTAGACAGTGCTCATAACCAGACGCGAGATGTGTCCTCGAGAAATTAAATACGTATTCGACGAAAACAGTTTACGTGTTAACAAGTATTAAACAAAGGAATCTCAATAGCTCTCTATATCAGTGAAGTACTATTTAATTTGTGTCAAGGATTAATAAAAAAGAAGTGAATTAAAACTTAAAATCTGTGTAGGCCTACATTCTTCAGTCGCACCACAACCCTACCAAGAGAAATATGTCTCTAACAATAATACTGACGCAGCCGAGGCAAACATAAATATAATATCTAAAGAAACAGTCAAATTACAAAGCTAATGTTTTTAAACTTGGGGCGAAGGCTACCGGAAACCGGGTACTATACGTGTGATTGCAACGAATTTCAAGTTCGGATCCCCAACAGTTGAAATGTAATACATCTTCTTCAAACTGGCTTTCAATACGTAGCAGCAACTACCTACTTCAAATTGACGCCCAAAGCGTGTTGCAAATAGCGTAAAGAAACTTCTACATCAAATTGGCTTTCCATACGTGAAGCAACAACCTACTTCAGTTGTTAAGCCAGGATCCTATGCAGTAGAGGTAGCAAAGGGTAGAGCCCACTCGTTAAAGGCTAAAGGAAGAACAGGTAGAAGGCAGAATAACTAATGCTCAACCCATCTAATATTAGGCCTAAGAGCTACACGGTAAAACGAACAACATGCAACTCAGAGTCGTAAATATTCCATTTCTTAATTCCTAAGTTGCACATATTTTCAATATATTTTTCAAAACGTCTTCTCAAGTGGAAAAACGCCTCACACATCTACTATCGTTTGCTATATTTACATTTTTTTTGCGAATTTGCACGTCGCAAGGTTTCTTATGATAGCGATTCAGTTGGATATCCAGCACATCACCGTTGTTCCGTCCTACTATTTTCACTTATGATATAGGGCTGAAAAAGTGAGTAACTTCGTTATACACTATAGCACAATAGATTTATGGTGTGTGTTTTAAAATATTAAGCAAGACTTAATATTAAAGCTAAGAATACTAAACTAAGTATTGCAAAAATTACAAAATAGTATTCCACTACACCAAGTGAGTCAGCTGTCCCTAGGTATTCGTATCTATGCAACTTGCAGTTTATAGTCTAATGTGAAAACATTGTCCCGTTTACCAAATAAACTGTTATGTAGCTCTGCCCTTCTATTCGATACTATACGCAATCACCATTAATGATTAAAGGCCTGAATGAGCCAAGGAAAGACTTAAAAAAGACGGCTATTCATGGATGTAATGCTTGCAAGGAAGTAGAGGAATGTTTTCCCGAAGAGCGGGACAGAGTACGTGTTTTCTGGTCGAGTGGGTTAGCTGCCGGAAAGTGGTGAAGCAAAGGTTAGTTTCGGAGGTTGGAATCTAATGCTTACATCAAATTGTTTTGGTTCCTTTTTCTTTTTTCTCGTGTTTAGTTTCTGTATTTTAGTCTACTAATTTATTTATATATTTATTTTTGTTATTGGTGCCAAAGATACAAGAATTACAATCAGATAATAATTGTGGATCATGTATACTCTAATAATCTGTACCGTATCTGGAGTAAATCTGTTACGTAGTTAGCTTTCATTCTTTAGGTGCATGTCGACGCAATTATATGTAACAGTTTTTGTTTTAATGTTTAAACCTATGTTTTACTTCTTCTACTAACAAAGGAGTTGTAAGTGTGCTACGTTCACGGGTAAACGGAATAATAAATTGTTAAAGAGCGTGGATTTCACCATCGAAGTAAATGTCCAAACTTAACGACCTCCTTCATCAGTGCATTTGGATACGTTGCCGGAGAGATCTTTTTGCATGCTGGAACATGCGTGGCGTAATCTGCCTACATTCTTCACGTGTGAGTGTCTGTAGATGGTTTGGGCTTTGCGGCTCTTAAGCGTAGACCCGTTCCTTTAAATGACCCCACAGAAAGAAATCCAGTGGGGTGAGATCAAGTGATGTAGGGGGCCATGTAATTTGCCCCCCTCGGCTAATCCATTTTTGCGGATATGTTCTATGTAAGTTATTCCTTACAATCAGTGACTAGTGTAGTGGAGCTCCATCCTGCTGGATCCACATTCCTGTCCTTTTCACTAGTGGCATATCTTCTAGTAGCAATGGCAATTCTTCATGTAGAAATACAAGGTACTGTGATCCTGTGAGGTTGTCTTCAAAAAAGTACGGTCCAGTTAGCTGGTCGCCTAATATTCCGCGCCAGACATTGATGCTCCACTCTGGAATGCACCTTTTCACCACCAGTGAGATTACCTATACTCCAGTAGTACATATTATGGCGGTTAACTGTTCCGTTATTGTGGAATGCGCCTTCATCACTGAAGAGAACATTTCCTAAAAACTCTGCATCCAATTGCGCTCGCTGCTGTAACCACTGTGCAAGTATCGCTGGCGCTTGAAAGACAATTTCATTACCCGAACTTCGGGGTCGCATAGGTGCTAAATTAGCAATGTCAGAATAATTGTATTGTCCTTAATTTAACACTAGATAATATGCAGAAAACTTAATTTTGAAAGAATTAAATTGTTAGTAGCGCGATTATACTGGATATGATTTATTTCATCTCAGTTGTATTCGAGTTATTTAGAAACTTTGAAAAGTATACGTAATTTTTCTTAGAGTATTTTACGTAGTTTCATATCGTATAACTCAATCCGAAACATTTATAGACGTTAATATATCCCTTCGGAACATTTTAATAGGATTTGTGTTTTATTTTTTAACTCTTACATCCTCTCTTAAGATATTCACATACATGCATAAATGACCGTATCAGTAAGTTCCGAAAACATATTTCTATGGAAATTCATTTTAACTACACATACGCCGTTTTCGTATCTTTGTGTTTAGGCACAGCCAAACGATGAATTTTAAAATTACTTCAGCACTTCACTACCTTGAACGATTAACCATTTCCACACAGACCAGCGTTGAAACGGAGGTGACGATAGCATTTTCCGCTCAGATTTCTGGTTCAACACGGAAACTACATTGGACCAGCTCCCGAAGGCCTATAAATTACAACATCTATTTCAGACTAAAATTGGCAGCATAGCGGGTGTTTTTAATCACACGCAGCGTTTAATAACAACAAACAAAGTGCAGCTGCCAGTTGACGCAAAAGATGCATGCTTCAACGTGGGTATTGATGCTCATCGTTCATCACCAGCAGCTTCAATGCGTAGCCCAGTTTCCATTTCATGTGAGGTGTAGAAATAAACATAAAAATGGATTGATAAAACTGAGTCCCTTTTCTGGTTCAGTAGTTTGCATATGAGCAATGATGCCGGTGGTTCTACATATCGGCTGTCTGTAGATGGGAAGTATCCCGTATTTTTCTTAGAATTAAACTGGTGAAATACTATCGCATAGTGTGAAGTAAATGGTTCTTCTGTAACTATTATTCCAAGAACTGAAATTGTTTACAGAGTATACGTACTAGATGACCCATATTCTTTTATACCTATGGTATAAACCAAAATGAATATTATCAAGATCCAAAAACATGCTCTAGGCAACGGTTGCCGAATAATGAGTCATGAGCAAGCTTCGGGCAGAGGAAGGTCAGACTAGAAGTTCAGTCTTTAAACATTAGTCATCGTTACGTATCACGGGCTGAATTTGGTTGACATTATTTTTACTTTCTATACTATGTACTTAGAGTACGTAGAATACTTACAGCACTCCTCCAAAAATTATATACCGAGATTTCAGCGTTAATAGAGGTTTTGACAACCCCTAAACCCAAAGAAGTGTTTTAGAAAAGGCCCATGTGTGTGTGAATAGCATAACGGAAAAATAAAGAATTCGATAATTACCAAACTTCATATTTAAATTCAGTATCTTCTAAGGTTGCAACAAGAATATTTTCAACAAAATCCTCCAAAACTAAACCAAAATAGCTTTACTGATTTTGATTAGAATATCATGTTAAAGCTATTTTCATGACAAATAAAATATAAACCTTTAATTTTCCTGGAATAGCCTCTTCATTCTGAATTACTTTTTTATAGTTTGTGAGCCGAAAGAAATAGATAAAACTTGCTGCACAAAAGATGTAGATTGGGATAAAGCACACAATTGATGCGGAATTTTTTTGTGGCGTTAACCGTTTCCGAGATAGTCTTTGCTATTAGTTTGAATTTTCAAATACTTACACTTTTCTCAAGCTAAAAATCAGTAATCTTTTTTCTCGTGGATATGCAAGGAGACAATTTTAAAGACAAACATAGCGACCCGCTCTTAAAGGATTTGACTATCGCTTCAGCCTACTGCATTCCCCTAATCCCGTTGTACCTACAAGGAATTTTCTAATAAAACCATTTCTGCAAATGTTTATCTCCATCAACATGAAATAGATAGAAGAATATGTTTTTGTAGGAATAGTTTGTTGAAACATGGGTAGAGAAACTTATGTGAATGTAACATAGCTCTTAGTCAACTCCTGGTGTGTCACAGTAATAGAAGTTGTGTAATATTTCACACAGTCGAATTTGCCGGCTGATATCCAGCCCCCAAGCCAACATCGAACGCTGAGTCAGCCTCGATTGAGATTATGTTTGCTGCCAAGGCAAACTGAGACAGATAATGCACAAAAAGTTGCATTATGTATGGCAAAATTGTCTTCTGTTCCGCATACATAGATAACACCATGACGCAAATTCTGCAGTACTGCAGTTTTTGTGCATTAGTCTGAGCGTTTTATATAATTTTATTTTACAGATAACTTAAGAATAGCATTTAGTGATACGAAATTAAACCTGCGATATAAATCTGTGTGTTTGGTCTTTTTCGAACCACTTAGACAACAGTGGCGCTCATACTGCTTCTTTCCTGTCCACTTAGAGGTTTTCCGTTTTGGATATGAAATACTCTCCTCATAAGAAATTCAATTGTTTTGTTTTCGAGAAGCGTGTGGGCGTATCAATCTGCTCCTGTCTGGGAAATAGCATGGTATATAGTAATACTAATTGCAGCATGCTGGTTTATATGCTTAGCCTAACCTCTTTTTGATTCCGCTTGAGAGCATTTCTTTAACCTCGATTCATCATATTTCTAGTTTTCAAGTTATTGAGATTTAACAATGACCTTCATTGTTCAAGGAAATTAATGTTCCACGCGAGGAAATTTTAAAACCACTATTTCTTTAAAATGTCTGTAACACTATCTAATCAAAGCGAACAAACCTGATGTAGTTTTAAGGCAGTTTTGTTTCAAAAGAAAGCAATTTAAATATTTATAATGGAATATTTCCGTTCTAAAGCTCATTTTTATTTAAAATTAGTAATTCAACAACCCTTAGCAGCATAAATGTTTATACGATAATTTCAGCTGATTTTTCGGAATGTGCATAAGAATGGGATGAAAACTCATCATTTTGAACATTTTAAACCAACAAAGCTACTGTGAAAAAATTCCAAATCTCAAATTTTTAGATCAATATAATTCTAATATAATTTTGTTACTTTACTGTCTATAAAGATAAACTACACAGTATCAAAACTAAAGTCGTTTGAAATTAAATCATTTAAGCATTTTTGGGTATGGAAATTTTATTTCTGTTTTCTTGAGTTTTTCAGAAAATTTCAGTGATGCTTACGCATAGTAGGAAAAGTTTGTTGAATGACTCTGAAATGTGGATAATGAGAAATACTGGTGAAAGAGAAGCAGCAGAAATGAGACTTTCTAGGTCACGTAGAACAGGGCTTACAACAGCATAAGATAAATGGGGATGCGCCTTCAGAAAGAAGAAAAACATCTGATGTGTTAAATTCACATGAGTTTCTCTACCCTCTATCGCCTATAGTGGGTATAAAGACTATTCTTTCTTACTTACTTAGTCGGCTTATCCTCTACGTACGTAGGGCTTACACCCCCTACGACTTACAACCGTACCTAGATCAGAGCCTTGTAGAGGAGCAGACGAACATTGAATCAGCGAATGAGGAACCTGGGTTATGAGAGTGAGCGAAGTTGATGATAAGAAATGAAGGGAAGTGGATGAAAGGAAGGTGACGAGGATCAATTGATGGAATGAACGGCAGGGGAAACCACCCAGGCGCCGCTTCGTCCACAACAAATCACACATGCGGGTCCCTGAGATCGAACCTGGGCCACCTTGGTGAGAGGCGAACCGTCTAATCACTTTACCACGGCACCGCCGCAAATTATTCCTACGAAAGTTTACTTTCCTATCTACTGCATTTGAATCCAGATATACGGAAATAGCTGCATTACACATTTCGTTATACTTACAAAACGGAATAGCGATAGTCAAATGTTTTAGTACTGGACACTATTATTGCATTTAAAATTCCATACTCTTTTCATGACATCACAAGAAAAAAACTGAAAATCAACAGTCTGGTCTGGTGGAGGAGGTAGAAGTAGCAGAACAATAGTGATGATGATCGCTTTGTCATGTGAAATCTTCCCACCATTTATTATTTTCTTTTACCGCCTCTGTAAGGAAAGATTGTATGGGAAGGTTTTCTTTTATTAATGCACGAGAAAGTTACAGCTTCTAACCAACGAAATAAAAGATCCCTACTGAGTACGCCGCAACTTTTTTCCTCAGACTGATTTTGTTCCTTAAACTTTTAGGACTGGTCTCATCAACCATATCATTGTGGAAGTTTGGAGATCCTGATGCGTATCTATCAATCAGAGTTGGCCCAATTTTGCTTTGTAATATTGCTTTCCAGTTAATGAAATACGTGCAGATTTTAGACTCCTGCAAGTCGTGTTAGCTCGCTCCAAGTGAAAAAAGAGGGAAAGAAGGAAGAAAAAAAACCGATGGGAGACAGTCATTGCGGAACATTTTCCTTAGCGTCGGCGAAATAGGTAGTAATTTGAACATGAACAGAAATGACACGAGTCTGCCTTAAGATATAAATTATAGCGAACAATGATTTAAATCCTCGGAAGTCCACTACAACCTGCCTTTCACACCGATAAAGAGAATAAGGAAAAACTTTGCACTTCTTAGAGCAGGCAAGTGGAAAAATGGATATTCAGATCCCTTTTCCTCAAATCCCGGATTACCTCCCTCCAACAATCGACATTGACCTCGAGACGTCACTTTATATAGAGTGGCAGAAAGATCCATTTACTTAGTATAGATGGTTCTGCGGTAATTGCAAGAAATGTGCTATAAACAAAATGTTTAAATATTCGCGGGGAAAAAATGCAAGTGTTAGCACACATTCCTTGCATACGAGACTGAAAAAATAAATGTAGTTTTATTTATTGACGCTCTTTAATTGCTGTGGTCCTTAGCGTCCCATTCTATATTGGGTGTGAAATCCCGGTAATTTTGCTCTGGCCTTTTTATCAGGCTTGAAGTTCTTTTACGTGCCGTAAATCTACGACACGGAACCACCGGCTTTTCTGCCCTTCCGAAAGAAGCCATGCTTAAGATTTTTACGCCTGATAAAGTCCATCACGCTCCGCCGGGTTTGAGCCTGCGACCTCAGCAACTAGAGGCTAGTATGGTAACCACTATACCATGGAGGAAGAATACGAGACTGATATTCATAGAAGGACCTAGAAGGATGTTAAAAAGAAAAAAAAAATCTTCCTTATTTTATCCTCAATCAAACCATACTTGTTGAGCTGAATGTGGGTACATTTATGCTAAAATTTTGTTTATATAGAAGTGCCTCTGCTGCTATCGACAGTTTTAAACACCTGTCTTTGAATTTGTGCCAAGCCCATTCACCCTAGCAAAGTGCTGTGTTTCTTCTTACTAGTATTATATTATTTCATTGGTAAATTAGTATACATCTCAGATCAGTGAAATAAAGCAGCTTGAGGTTGAAGTGGAAGTTTCTTAACTGGAAGCTTTACTTAGGAAATACGCTGTTATCAGATAAATCGACAAGATTATCGACACCTAGCTATGTCCACTGGTTTGCACAAACAAATGGGGCATCAAATGCGAAATCAAACGGTGACAAATCACGCACCTTTTGTTTCAATTGTAATTTTGTCGATTGCTAAAGGGTGCTAAGGAATGCATACTTATCAGATATTAGTATAAAGAACCAACGATTACGCCTTATTGAAAGATAAATTTAGTGCATTAATTCACATTGTACTATTTTAGGTGTATAACTTCGGATCCTTTATTTCAGAATATTTAACCAAATCTCATTTTGCAGATTGAAGCTTTTAGCTATACTATTATAGTATATAATAATTATTTTGATTGTATTCTGCGGCGATCACCTCCTCATCCGTGCTGTTAGGCTTACCTTGATGCTTCTCCCGTTGCTTCCAGAAGTTCTCAGTGGGTTGGTTGTCTTCTATTTATCCTCGGCTAGCTGCAGTAATTTTCCTTAAACTATATGGGAGCATGGACTTATCCTCGGTAAAGGAAAACGTAGATCTCGGGTGGTGATATAGGAAGACATAGACTTGCTTTGTTTATGAAAAGATGACACTGCCGTTTCTTTTTATTTAATTAACACTCGTAGTATACAAAACTAGTATTGCCGCTGTAAAATACTGTCCACCGCTGTTAAACTATGGCGTGGATATTGCACGAAATATAACTATTCTTATTGTCGCTTTCAGAGTAGCGGATCTTAGGTGTGTTGCTAAAACTATTTTGATTCCCTGTTTTGGCGCGATATCTCACACATCCTGCAGCATCTCTCCCTGACCACACATGACATAAAATGTCGAATAAAATGCAATACTAAGCTGACATTACAAAGCTGACTTGATTCCCTTCTTGGCGCGATATCTCACGCATCCTGCAGCATCTCTCCCTGACCACACATGACATAAACTGTCGAATAAAATGCAATACTAAGCTGACATTACAAATCTGACTTGATTCCCTTCTTGGCGCGATATCTCACGCATCCTGCAGCATCTCTCCCTGACCACACATGACATAAACTGTCCCGAATTTTCCCTAAACAGATCCATTTATAGTCTCAGGCTTCTGAGGCTGCTTCCTTTCCTATTGGTCCATTTTTAGCGCGACTCGACGCGTCTAACTATTTCGAATAAACTTCCAGGGATCTCATTGGTCCAATTTTAATATAAATCGCGGCTTTTCCTACATGTACCGTTAGGTTGTCTATCTCACTCACTTGGTCACGGCGAATTATCAAATAATGGGACAAAGGCTCTACACCCTCGCTGTCGGAATAATAGCACTGCGACCGAAGAGAGGTAATAAAACTAGGTTTTCTGCCTTCGAAAGCACTATTCCTGTAGCTAAAACATTCCATCGTGGACAGTATTTTAACATAGCGCTTAAATTATTTACATTAAACCATTTATAACTCTACTAATATTAGTAACCTAGATAGATACATAATGTTAAATCATCCTTCTTAAAATATACAAGCAGTATGAGAAAAAGATATTTACATAGTACGATTTAACATCAATATAAGTTAATTAATAAATTATCTAGAATTACAGTTCTTGGGCTCGGCCTAGAGTTGCCGTTTCAAATTGCCCTGTTCTGGAAAAGAATAAATTTTTCAACACTTGATACAATTTTCTTTTACAGAATAATTCCTCTGATTATGGCGTTTGTTTGTTTGTTTTGTTGACAGAGACCCTTCGCTATACCTGTTCCTTCACAAGGGTTCTGACAAACCAGTGGTGTTTACATTTGGGTCGTTCACCTTACCCCTTGCTATGGTTGATTCCTCTCTCCCTTTTAAAAACAGGTTTTCCGAGAGACATTCTTATACACAATACACTTCGCGCACACGAATAACTTGTAACGCAAACAAATACTCTAATACCCAAATTA
The DNA here is from genome assembly GCA_030765065.1 of Deroplatys truncata. Classification (NCBI taxonomy): domain Eukaryota; kingdom Metazoa; phylum Arthropoda; class Insecta; order Mantodea; family Mantidae; genus Deroplatys; species Deroplatys truncata. Next base: position 176,573,048 of record CM060981.1, read on the forward strand.
AGTTCTAAAATTAAATCTATTTACATACATATTGGTACATAATAATTATTATGCATTTAGTTACTTCTTTACATCCTTATTTCTCGGGTGAATTACCTTTCTTATTCATAGGGTTGCTAACTAATTCCGAGTAAAACTAACCTGACTATTTTCATTACATTCTTCACCCTTCTCATTCTCTAAACATTTGTACGGTTTGAGCAACTGTTTATGGTATCTCCCTACGATCTTGGAATTCTTTATTTCTTGTAACTCAAATGTATCCGAGCCAAAAATGTTAATCACCCGGTATGGACCTTTAAATAAATTTTCCATTCTATGATACCTCTTTTTTTTTCTTTATAATTAATAAAACTAATTTATATGTCTAAAGAAAACTGTCAGCATATTTCTAGCATACCAACCAATTAATAATTTACAAATATTTCTAAATATAAAAATAATAAATATTCTGACAATAAAAGCTGTTTCAACCTTAAGACAAACTTATTCAAACAGAAAGAAACTGAAACATATTAATGGCAAAGGTGTTTCTTGTTCTTCTTCACTATCACTAATGAGCATTTAATACTCAAGTCTCTAGTAATGAAAAAAATGTTCTGCACAACTGCTTAAGATAATTCATTCACTCACATGTGAAAGCTCTCCTTTCCAGGCACTGTAGAGTCAGGATCAATGATATTATGTCTTTCTTTTTCTTTTTTTTTTATACCCATACTAATTCTCTAAGTTCGATCAACCATTTCTTTCGCTTCTTTGTTTTAAATTCCTGCTTTCTTTTCTGCGCCCTCTTTGACATTCTTTCAAAAGCTTTCTTTAACGTCTCTTCTCCCGTTAGTGTTTTCGGATCTTTAGTTTCTAGTGTCCTGCGTCAATGACCTGCTCTATCGGTGATTGCCTTTCCCTAACTTCTACTTCTGCTGCACCCATGTTTTCTCCCTCTGTTGTTATGCTGACAATAGCCTCCCTATTCAGTTCTTCCAAATCTTCCCTTGACCTACTCATGGTTCCGTTAGCAAGTTCTACCTCCCTAGTAATGACTTTACCCCCTCTCAATAACATGTGTTCACAAAACTGAGTCACTACTCTGCATGCCTTTTTGTTTGTTTTTGAATTTTCCTTAAACTATATGGGAGCATGGACTTATCCTCGGTAAAGGAAAACGTAGATCTCGGGTGGTGATATAGGAAGACATAGACTTGCTTTGTTTATGAAAAGATGACACTGCCGTTTCTTTTTATTTAATTAACACTCGTAGTATACAAAACTAGTATTGCCGCTGTAAAATACTGTCCACCGCTGTTAAACTATGGCGTGGATTTGGCACGAAATATAACTATTCTTATTGTCGCTTTCAGAGTAGCGGATCTTAGGTGTGTTGCTAAAACTATTTTGATTCCCTGTTTTGGCGCGATATCTCACACATCCTGCAGCATCTCTCCCTGACCACACATGACATAAAATGTCGAATAAAATGCAATACTAAGCTGACATTGCAAAGCTGACTTGATTCCCTTCTTGGCGCGATATCTCACGCATCCTGCAGCATCTCTCCCTGACCACACATGACATAAACTGTCCCGAATTTTCCCTAAACAGATCCATTTATAGTCTCAGGCTTCTGAGGCTGCTTCCTTTCCTATTGGTCCATTTTTAGCGCGACTCGACGCGTCTAACTATTTCGAATAAACTTCCAGGGATCTCATTGGTCCAATTTTAATATAAATCGCGGCTTTTCCTACATGTACCGTTAGGTTGTCTATCTCACTCACTTGGTCACGGCGAATTATCAAATAATGGGACAAAGGCTCTACACCCTCGCTGTAGGAATAATAGCACTGCGACCGAAGAGAGGTAATAAAACTAGGTTTTCTGCCTTCGAAAGCACTATTCCTGTAGCTAAAACATTCCATCGTGGACAGTATTTTAACATTGCGCTTAAATTATTTACATTAAACCATTTATAACTCTACTAATATTAGTAACCTAGATAGATACATAATGTTAAATCATCCTTCTTAAAATATACAAGCAGTATGAGAAAAAGATATTTACATAGTACGATTTAACATCAATATAAGTTAATTAATAAATTATCTAGAATTACAGTTCTTGGGCTCGGCCTAGAGTTGCCGTTTCAATTCATATAAAGTTGCGCAGAGTTTTACTTATTTTAAACGTAGTTGGAATTTTATAAATCCAAAATAATGTATTCAAAATAACTCATGGGATTATCACGAGAGGTTGGTTATTATGGCAAAGCTATACCGTTTGGATATTCATAGTAGTTAATATCACAAAATATGAATAAACGCAGCGATTTATGCACGATGTTACCATGCTGTATTCAGCAGAACTCGCGAGTAGTGAAGTTTGATTGTCGAAGGCAGACTGATTCAATAACATGACTGGTTCAATAACAATTCACATTTTGGATGCATTTACGTTCTCTTCAGTATTTTCATGTGCTGGCAATCTTAATATAAGTATTGTGAACTAAGTACAAATGGTTATTCAATGTGTTTACGATACTTCCTTGTGAATATTTCATTTGCCAAAAGGATTAAATTCAGAAGAAGCTTTAATCAAGTAATGTAAAGACAGCACTATAATGTGCTGATACAGGCCTGCGTCCCTGTTTCGATGACAAAATCTGCAACAAAAAAACTATTTTTGCGCAGTTAGCAACGAAGTAACTATCTGCAGGAAGTAGAAAAAGTTGCAAAGTAAATGCTGGTCTTCATGACCAGTTTTGGAGGGCAAATTGTTAAATACACTACAATTTAAAGTAATTTGGATCACTTTTCACAGATATAAAATACTAACTGTTATAAAATATCGGTGGTAATAGATACATATAAATAATAAGAATATTTCAACATCACTTTAATTAATTAAACTATATTAACTATATTTATTTCCTCATTTCCATGAATGAAAAATCACAACCCATATAAAAAAATTCCATGTATATTCATTAGATTAATTTTTACGTTTAATCTAAAAGGTATGCATGCATTCTTTTTCATCATTTTATCTACTCGTATTTTCTGTTACTCAGCATAAATATTCGCAAGACATGGTTTTCAAATATTTCATTCCACGATTTATTCACTGAAACTGCTAAAAGTCGATATAGTTTGTTAGCCACTAACGTGAAAGACGTCGCCCAAATGTAAAATAAATTACTTATTTTTATTTCAGACATATTCTTATAAAATACGCTACAATAAAATATACATTTCATGGTATTTAAATTAAGAAGCTAGCGATATGTAATAAATTATTATAATGGTCCACAAATATCTAAATGTAAAGAAGAAAGAAATGAAAAATTGACTCATATAAATAAAAGTTAGACAAGCACTTTTGCACACCAGTATGAAATTAAAGCTATAATTTAAGTTTTATACACACACACATACACACACACATATATATATATATATATATATATATATATATATATATATATATATATTCGCCACTCTCCTAGGCATGGCCTTGATTCAGCGTGTGTGTCGAACCTTAATTGAAACCAATAAGCGATTACTCAACCAGAACGGGTGTGGAACACAAATGATAAGGAGTTTCCGCCAACATTAAATGAAGAAAAACCTATAGGAAACCAGAAGTTTCGGTACGTTACCGTTCACTCCAGTCTATTAAATGGGAAAACCAAATACATACTGAATGAACCTCAGCAAACGGGTTTAATTTGCTTTGTTGTATACTGTGTAAAATATAACTTCTGAAACGAAATTAGTACTTTTTATATGAATCCTATACGAGAAATTCCTTTAAACTCAACACAGTATTACAAAACCAAATATTAATGGGAGAAACTGTGCATCATCCTAATCTAAAGCAAAGTGTCCATCAGTGTAGGTAATAGCGTTTAATCCTGAAAATATTTACTGCGACTTTAATTTATATTAACGCTAAGATGAAATACTGCTTTAAACTTTATTACTTGGTTTTGGATTGGTGCATAAGTTACATAGGATTTCAAGTAGTTACCTTTTGTAGTGGTATTGGATTTGTGCTAACATATGTATGCTGGCTTGCCACTATAAAGCTCCTTAAAAACTGTCGACCTCACTTCCAGATGTATGAAACATATTTTTTTTTCCGGAGTACTACAGATGCACTGCAGTCATAATTTGCGGAGGGACGAAGAGTACAAAAACTAGCCTCCTCTTACTCCGCAAATAATGAAACTGAGGTAATCCTTTATCGACTCGGCGCACGGTGCCAATACTCCGTACGGTGGAGGGGCGGCAGACCTTGTTAACTTTGGGAACACGGGTTGTTTAAAATATTACTGGCGTCCGTTCAGACAAATGGGGTTTTGAGGCTGACAAATTCGGAATCGATAACCGAGCGAAGGTGCATGAGCACCGCCCGCATGTAAAAACACAGCGCACGGAATGGATTTTATAGCCTGCTTCCTTCAAGGCTTTCTTAGTTTCATTGTAATTTTACCGTCATATTTTTATTTTGGTAGAGCTCACATAAAATCAAGTCTAATGGTTGAACAAATGAAATTGAGGGTCTAATTTGTCCCTGTAATGGCATAATGTTTTGAATATATTTACAAATATATTAAACGGTGAGGCTGACACATTATGTACAAAGAATTGTAGATTAAAAAATGCATCCCAGGGAACAATTTCACCAATAGATAAAACACCGGGACAAAACACTTCCATGCTTGGCTGAGGAATTGGCATCTTAGACACTATCATATACAAATCGGCGGCACTGTATAGTTTCTTCAACGACCGGAAGACATGCTAGTTGCAGGACGAGAGGTAGGTCTTAGGAGGAATGCTGGAAGACCTCCTATTGAACGAAATACTTCAGCAAAGCTTAGCATATGATTGCTACATGAACGTTTTATACGCATGCTTCATCTGGCGGTAAATTACTGCCATCAGAAACTGCACGCTGGAAAGCTTCTACCATCGCTATATAGTTTTTAAGTACTCATAGCAGAGTTAACTAAAACGTGCTTTTTCCTCTGACAGGTAGGGTTAGTTAATAGAGTGAATATTTGGAAGAAGTGGAGATGCAAGTCCATGGCAATGACCGTGGAGAGCAAGGTGAAGGAAACTCCAAAAAACATCAGAAGCTTTGCTTGGCGCCACAAGTTGCCCCCCCCCCTGTTTGTGATGCGACTCGTGATCTCCATAGCAGTCGTCTTGCTTTCGGCCGTGGCAGTAGCACACTTCAGAGTTGGGAACACCAAAGAAGAAAGAAAGCTATTGTGCATACGGAAATACAGAGATAATACTCTGTCTCTTTCTTTCATTCTTGCTCGCTCTGCCGCTTGACTCCTCTCTCAACGGACTCAATGCCAAGAACACCGCTACCGAGCCATGACTTGCACTCGGGTAGGAGAAATAAGGACTGATGCGCATTGGTTGGCAAGTCACGTGACTCAAATCAGTGCTACTGCGCAGCCTACATTCATCCATACCCAACTTCATTCGTGCTCCTCATTCTTTAACAGTTTCTGACGAGACCTAAAGCTTTCCGAACACAAAGAGATATCTATTGGTGTGTACGTGATTTTCTGTTGCTTCGAACAGTGATGCTATATACAAACACTTATTGCGCTATTCCATCTGAAATCGTCTGAAATTTGGGCATAATTTGACTTTCCACTTTTTTTAAGGAAACCTTTTGCGTTTGAAGAAAAGCCGGATACGTTTATTTATGCAAAGTCTTAAAATTATTTAAATCATTGTGCAATTAAATGTGTTAAACTAATCCTATCTTTTTAAATTGTCCGATATGAAACTGCTGTATTTCTGGAACCTATAAACCAAATTATTTAAATAAGTGAGAGTACGGAAACATTTCACTTGAGTGGCTTGAAGGCATTCTTCGCAACGATGGTCCGTGGTTGTGTTGTCTCGTGTTGTTTTGATGTAAATGGCACTTAAACATTAACCTATGAACACAGTTATGCTTCAGGCTCAGGAACAAAGGAAAAGTGGGGAAGTAAAGCATTATTAAGAGTAGTGCTGAAACCAGGTAAGAAACAAGAACGGGAGTGCAGAGTTGGTTTAATATTTCCTAACCAGCATAAACCATTGCACATTATATCGGCAAGATTCCATGTACTCGACTGTATTTTGTAAGATTATCTCTCTGCCTTATTATTGGTATGAAATGTCTTGGCATACTTATTAACAAATTTGCAGTTGTTTGCGGAGCAGGTTTTCTCCATTCTTCAATTATAATATGGTTTAGTTCTTTGGGTGAAATGGGAGTTCGTCTCACTCTTCAATTAACATTTCTCCATATATTCTCAATTGGATTCAAGTCCGGCAATTGCGGGCGGGTTTCCAGCACTTTCGGACAGTTTTAAAAAGCTACCTGAAGTGTGATATTTCTAAGAGCAAGAGGCTCCCCCCGAAAGCACAATAGAGTTGTTATTGCGATGCTCATTAGGTTAATATGCAGCATAGACTTGCTTCTGTGCCCGATGCTATTGTAGATGGAAGTCTATTCCTTAGACAATCACTGCTGTTTTGTATGCTAAAATTCAAAAATGAATAAATAAGGTTGAAAGTTAATTAATATATTTATTACCCCCTTCACTGCACTGTACGGCAATTAGCGATCGCGGGGAGTGTTTCGGCCGCGATCTATGTTCTGTCTATACGAGCTATCATCAAAAGTAGACCGGTTTGGAGCTTGCCTGCTCAAACGTGATGGGAGCAATTGAAAGAGGAGCTAAGGGGAAAATGTTGACATCATTTATACCCTCCCTCAGCGCAGCGGCGGTTATGTCGGATAGTGTTCATTTACCAAGAAGGAAGTACGTCAATGCGTAGGTCACCTGCTTGGGAGGAAACATAATTTTGTTACAGCACGAGATAATGCTCTAAAGTGTTTAATTTGTAATAGAATTTATACCAAATAAAAATGTTAATCTACATATATTATTCTTTTTGTCATCTAAGTCACTCTAAAAATACCAAGGGGAAATAATGTCACCTTTATTGGAACAAGTAAAATGTACAGTGTTTATGGATGTAAGTGTAGTACCTTTTATACTGTAATTTATTGCTATTGCTGAATTTGTTCATGCTAAACCGACACACAACTTGTTTATTATTTTGCCTTTGAAATACGAATTATCATGTTTTTATTACATAATTTACTATTCATTGTTTGTATAATCCCTCTAGGATGCAATAGACAAATTAGTCATATCTCGCTATATTGAACATTGCTAAGCATATTATTTAATCATAATAGTAATAATAATAATAATAATAATGGCATATGAGCAATATTTTTACATAAGGCAATATGATTATAACACTTCAACTCAATTTGTATCGCAAAGTTACTCCCATGCAGTTACAGGAAACATCACTGAGTCATGTGAGTCATGTAAAGAGACCATCTGTGTTAAATAGAGAAATTCAAAGCCATGCCACAATTTTTCAAAATAAACACTCAAAACGGGGGTAAAGTCCTAATTGCAGATCATTCATAAGACTATCATTACGATCCAGAATACACGAAGGAAGATACCAAACAGGGGAGCAAAAGACGACCATAAAATAACATTGATGCGGTTCGACGCATATATACGTCGTTAGCAGTGAAAGGGTTAATGTTACCACCAGAAGACTATGGTGCAACTCTCTGGGAATGATCGCGCTCTCAATGCCAGACGTTTGTTAGAAGAGATCTGGTATGGAACTAATCACATTATGGAGTCTTGCCCTTTCCATTGTGTTTTCCTGACTTCCGTTCATATCATATCACTGCAAACTGAAGCAGCTATTGCACACTACAAATAAGAGATTTTAAGCATCGTATGTTTAAGCAAGACGTGGCACATATCAACGATCATATGCAGCTAGTCAGTGCCTCGCAAATACTTTTCAGTGAAATATGCCGAAACTAGGTGCTGTCAGAGCATAAAACTGTCGATGATACACACCAAACACCAATTGCTGACATGTGGTTTAGAGTGGGGTAGGGCGAGAAAACGGAACCTTGTCGCTGCAAGGTTATGTCCCTGTTGCATGCTTTGAGCCCTAAGCACACGCAAGTAACCTTAGTGAGTATTTTGGGGATAATGAAGTATTTATTTGAAACAAATTAATTACTTAAGTCTTTTTGTATAAACATGTGCTTAAGACGTGTTCATTTGCTTGAATATTTTAGAAATTATACAAGTGAAGCTTTGATCTTCAATTGTTCAACAAATTCAGATAGCTCGTTTGGCGTATAACGGGAATTTCCTGCTCTGCACTGCGCTGTTTCTAACCGGTTCTGTTCCCCCTCCCCTTTACCTCAACGTATAAAGTTGACGCGAAGTCTTTATACAGAGGTTACGTTGTGAGACTATGTGTTTCAGGCTATATGCTAGTTATATGATGCCTAAATGGTCCTTATAGCTTCGCACGTAGAATCTTCATGTATGATTTCTGAATGACAACAAACTTTTCTGGAGAAGTGAGACAGAAATTTATAGACAGATTCCCTGCTTTTCGTGCACCTTACAGAGTAACGGTCTATACTCTTGTGAATAGATGTTGAGAAATGGGATCTAATCTTAATAAGAAATCGAAAGAAAATCGCTACGTTCTTACAGAGGAAGAACTCAACAACATTAGATAAAACTTATGACAAAAGACATAGTTCTGGAATCGCAACCGCATGATAATGTTAATAGAGTTAATTTCTGAATAATGGGTATTGGATAATGTTAAAGAATGCTCGATTGACCCGTGTTTACATGGCCTTGAAATAATGAGTGTTAATGCAAATTTTCTTAAAACGTGTGAGAAGACACCGTTTCCAGAGCTTTTGTGACGAATATATGTAGTTATAATTTGCATGATAAATCTTGAATTTAAAGGGCTATGAATATCCGATTCCACCGGCAGACGGCGTGTTTTCCCATGCTAAGAAAGGTCCCGTTAGGCCTGCCGTACGTCCAAACAAATGTTCGGTACTTTTTTCGCAAAAATTTCAGGTTGTATTTCCCTTCGTAAAGGGAAAATATAGCCCAATTTGTAGGTACTTATCAGATCGAAACTGATTACAGCTCATTTCCGTATGTATTATAATTACAATAGTCTAAGAGAGCAAGGCAATCAATTAAATTAGAATACTGATGTCACCGTTTTATCAATGTGCCGCAGTGGATACAAAGGCTAAAGTCATTACACTAATTGAAGCAGGAGGAACGAACGCTGCTAGTGTTGGAGACCCCTATGGAGAGTATCCAAGAACAGCTTCTCGTTGGATGAAGCAATTTAGAGAAGGAGAGTATTTAACAAGAAAACAACGGGGCAGTCGTCTACAAGCTTCCATTTCGGAACAGAATGGTGCACAAAAATGCTGCATGCCCATTGATGTCCTCCATAAAATAATTTCTAATATAACTGTTCCACAACAGTTTGTGTAAACTGATATAGGAGGCTATGTATTAGTTTCATCGAAACTTACATACAATGACTGTACACGAGATCAACAGTGTATAACGTTTTCTTATACACTGGAATTGGAAAACAAATAAAACCAAACAGACAAATTCCATTTATCATTTGATACTAAATAACAAGTCATTCAACAAAGGGTGGATGAATGGTGAGGGTTTATTAAACTCTCGTAGTTTTTACTTTCTCTGCCAGGTACATAGTAGGTAGTGAAGGTATTGCATTCTAGTGTGTCTGTGAACGGCATAACTCAAAAACGAAAAGTAGTATAGATACCAAACTTGGTGTTAAATTCATTATTTTCCAAAGATGCGACGAAGATTTCCAAGGACATCCCCCGGACCCAAACTATCATTTGCATAAAGCGTTTTTTGAAATTTTTAGTTTTATAAAAAATAGCTCCTAACGATTTTTATAAAATACCATATATTAAAGATATTTACATGACAAATAAAATGTATATCTTGAATTTTCTGGAAATTAACTGTAAATTTTGTACTATCTGGTATATAACTGGTATACCTTAAGCATAGACAAAGACGCACTCCACAAAAATCTAGATCTGTTTGAAATACTCAGTGTATTTAAAATAACTATTTTGTGGCATAAGCCATTTTGGAGATATACGTTACTAATGATTACAGTTTTTCAATACTTTGTTATTATTTTCATGTCCTGTCGACTTTCACTTGTTTCTCGCGATTAGATGGATGGAGAATGGAATTTTCAAGCCAGAATGTAGCCTCTAGTTCTTAAATATTTCACAATCGCTGTTCCCTTTTTGTCTTTAACGAACTATGTAATTTAGTTACTTCTGCAAAGGTTTATGTAGATTAAAATTATTTAGATAGAAAATAACCTTTTGTAAGAATAGTTTGTATAGCCATTTATAAAAGATAGAGGGTAGAGAAAGTCATGTGAATGTACGACATCAAATTTTTTAGTAAGAGATCCGAGTGTGTGTCCCTATGTGCATGTAAACAGCATAGCTAAAAAAGGGAAAATCGGATAAATACCAAACTTGGTATTTAGGCCTGTCGAGGAGCTTACGAACACTGAATCAGAGAATGGAGAAACCTGAACGGGATCGGGCCGTAGCCAGGCATGAGAGTGAGGAAGTAGATGATACGAAATGAAGGTGAAATAGATGAAAGAAAAGTGATGATGGAACAATTGGTGAAATGAGTGGCGGGGGAATCGGATAACCCGTAGAAAACCCGCCCTGACTCCACTTCGTCCACCAGAATTTCACATGAGGGCCCGGGATTGAACCCGGGCTGTCTCGGTAGGACGAGAGCGGTCTAAAAATTCGGCTACGGCACCGCCACCAAGTATCTCAAATAGAGTAATATCTCTCACCACTACGAACTGATCACCACTTTGCTTAATTTATATTTCCGCAATTTTGAAACGCTCTTGCATAACATTCATGCGGCATACGGTTGTCCACATACAGATAGGAGGCATTACTTCCCTTCTACTGTAATATTTTTGCAACACTAAATTTTTAACTTAGAACACTAACTTAGATTTTTTGTAATTAGCATTTTCAAATTTCCATTACCATAAGAGAGAGACTTCAAATACATATGACTCGCCTAAGGCGCAGCTTTGTGTCTAGCACAACGGAATTGGAAATGTTTTGCCTGTTATATTTGGTGCGTAAAAGACTACTAGATATTCGTAATCTAATAGCCGGAACGCAACCTGTATTTCCCAGGGTGCATATTTTTAAAAATGAAAATGCATTGCCTATCTCAGTGTATGTTTAAGTTTTACAGAAGATCATAAATCAAGACTGATATTGTGTTCGAATGTCTCAGTCGTAAATCGCGTACGGAGAAAATGAAATAAATCGCTACTCCCTGGGAAAGACGTAAAGTTTGAGCTATGACATTGACCAGATAATACGCTCGCTTTATATGCCAACATAAAATGTATCCAGCTTCACGAATTATTTACGGAAATCAAATCGTAAGCTTTATTCCTTGTTGGACCATACATGATGCACTACATGTTGGATGTGTTTTGAACAGTTGCGTTTTTTATTACGTCAGCACATTGTATTCTTTATGAAATCCGGTATTTATTTACTATATTTATATACACTTATTTATTCCAATAACATCAGCAAGGGAAGGCAATGAGAGTTACCAGAATTTTTTTTGCATTTTTGCGAAAAAATTGATACTTAGCAATATAAAATTGGTCTTTATTTTGGTTCTGTTGTTATTGTAATACATTCTACAAAAAAGTGTCTTCAATGAAAACGTAAGGCAAACCTCAAGTAGTTAATTCACAATCCTACGAACACAGTTCATCATATATTAACTTTTAGACTAAAAATAAAAGGTAGAAGGTACGAATGAACGTAGATGGCCCTTTAAAGCCGGGGCAGAGCGCTGCACGCAGGGCAGTCGGTCCCTTTTGCTTCTAGCAGTGAGCTCCGGGACAGAGAGATGGAAGGGAAGAGATCCGAAGGAAGACCGATTCGGATGACGACGGGCGCAAGCACAGATGGTTCCCAGATTGAAAATATCCGTTGCCGCCGGTCCTCCCCCTAAGCAACCAAATTTCAGCGTCCTCGGTGCGGAGCCCACTCACAGTAGGGTTCGAAGTGAGCAGTCCCCACAGTGACACCAGGGAAGCCTCCACAATGCGCAAGCCACCGTCCAGCCGCAACACGCCGAACACCGTCGACTAGTCCTACAACCCTGAAACAGATGACAAGGTAGATGATGGGTACAGGAAATAGAGAGAGAAGAGTCGTGATAGAAGATGAACCAGCCCAGCATTCGTATGTTGCCTCAGGGAAACCACGAAAAACCCATAGGGGCGTCGCTGGGGGTCGAACCCGTAACCTCCCAAATGCGGGACCCAGATATGTTTCCGCCTGAACCATTCCGCTCGGTAGACTACGATTAACACATGCACTCTCATTCCAGTTCACATTTTATGCTGTATCTAATAGAAAAATATATATATATATATATATATATATATATATTCCTGTACATATACACACATACAGAATGGGCCATATAAGTTGTGACTGTACAATATCTCCAAAACTAAGCGTTGTAGAAAGAAATGTGTAGAATAAAATTAGCTTGATATTATAGGAGAAAGTAAATTCCATTAGTGTGTTTTATTTGGAGGCCGTTATGATGGTCATTTTAGGGTCAATTTAATTTTGAACCTAATTGTAGGTTCCTATTTAAAAAAAATAGTTATGAAAATATTGTACATCTCAACTTAAATGGTCCATCCTGTATATGGATTTTGTAGATTTAAGCTTGGAATGAACATTAGTTTGAGATTCACTATAATCCATCCTGTATATGGATTTTGTAGATTTAAGCTTGGCATGAACATTAGTTTGAGATTCACTATAACGTCGCGGTAATTTCCTTCGTCATAATTCGGCTATCCGAAATTGGTGCGCCTGTTGTTTTGATTTTTCTGATTCTTGATCCTCCGGCTAGCTTTAATTACTTAGTCGAGCCAGTCTCTTGGGAGGGTGTGAAGCAGTCTTTGGTTATTGAGAGATAACACTCATAAAAAATCAGATCTGAGAATTTTAATATGTCTTCCCTATTCATTTCAAATAAAATTTATACAGTTCACTATTGCTCCGTTCCAGAATGAGGTTGTTTGATTATTCAGTAACCTGCAGTATGTTAGATTTCCGGGCGCTAATTACCTCTTGCGTATTTATGACTTTCACTTTTCTGACACACTGGATGACGCGTACCTCCTGAGGTTGTCTTAATAAGAATTGGATGATGCTAACTTTTTGCTTGAGAATATATACACTGCGTCTTGAATTCCCTTACCATTATAATTATTTCCTTATTGGCTTCGCTCTCAACTCTCCAATACCTGAAAAGAATACGCTTTCCTGTCCTCAATCTATGACCACGACTTGGACTTTGTAAACGTGACAAAACATCTCGCCCCATGATAATTTTTAAGCACAAGATTGCTTCTTTATATTAACCTCTTCTCTTGGTATCCACTGTCCAATTTTCGTTGCGATGTTTGCTTTCTCTTTTACAGTTTCAGTGAGGCAATTCTTATCTTTAACAAACTCTTATAAATAAAATCAGCTGAATATATAATATTACATTAAAATGGGTCACATAATTCTTTTAAAATTTTCAGTGTACTTAGTTTGTAAAGCCTGTAGCGGGGGTTTGGAAAATAAGGAACGTTTTCTTGTGTGTATGATCTTGGTTTAGGGTTTCGGGTACGGAAAGATTATTGCCGGCTACTCAGGTAGAGGATAAGTGATTGTGAGATTCTAATCTCAGGGATTGTGTGGATGGGAGATGAATTATACTCACAGCTCCTCTCAGTGGCCCATTTATTCTGAAGATCCACACTTGTTGTCGTACTGAAGACCCTTTACACAAGACGCGTTCCTATCTGTTTTTCCCCGTTACAGTTTCCGTGCTTCTACCCTGAATTTTATTCTCTTTCTTAGTTATACACAGTATGACTTTTGTCATTCCTAGCTACCCTATCCCTCACTGTTATGCGATGACGATTTCCTATCGTATATCTCTTTCCCTAGTGATAATATAAACTGTTCCACGTTGCTGATTTCCCTATCTTTTACTACACTAAGTATTTCATCTTGTTCTCCCTGACCCTTCACGACACAAAGTTTTTACGTCCTCATCCTAGCTCTTCCCGACACAAAGTGTTCCATGTTTCGCGTGTCGAAAACTCGCTCCTGCTCCTAGACAAAAATCTATTTCACGCCTCTTTTCTAGTTTCATTCCCTTGTGTTACTATTCATGTGACTTTTGTTATTCCTTATTGGCTATTTCGCTACTTTGCGCTTTTTCTCCCATTGGTTCAATTTCAACAACCTTATGCACTGCGAGCGTCTCTACTGTTTCACATTATTAACGGCTGATTTGATTTTCTGTCTGCATGAGTGCCTAGCACATCCGTTTCATTGTTTCGCTTTCCGGCGAGTCGCCGTCGATTTCAATAGAACTTAACTGTTTCTCCTGCTAGCCTTTCCTGTATTTATTAAAGTGTTTTGCCCTCTGGCAGATTTCCTTGTGTCTTTTCTTTTCCTGCATTTCCTTTCACATTCTGATTTATTTATACGTGTCTCTACTTTATTTTATTTCATCCGTAATAATGTTTATTCCCCCCTTTTCTTAATCTTTAATATTCTCTTTTATCTCCTTATTTTGTTTTATTAGCGGATTAGTCTTAAACTTTTATTCTGGCTGTGAATATTATTGTACTCGCGGATCTTATCACTTCAAATGCCCTTCAAATAAGGCATTCATTTTATTCGCCTGTGTAAAATTAATGGCTTGTCTGAAAACCCACTGAAACTAGTGCTTCGCTGTTCGCGCTAAAGTTCCCCCCTCGCGTCTTGTGTGAGGCTTTTCCGTACTTAGTTCTTACGAACTGTTTTACATACATTTTAACTTACAAATTATGCTTTTACATGTTCCACCTGAAAAATTTACACAGAAAACTTTGTTTCCAGGGACTGACTTCTGCGTCTCCTGGTATCTTGTGGCGCAATTCACTTTATATAATTTACCTGTTACTTATAAACTATTCTATAACTATTTACATTTTTATTGATTTTTCGCCCTTTTCATTCAGGCCTCGTTTTCTTGTTTTAGTCTTTTGTATGGTGTACATTTTCGTGTTTCCCTTTCGTGAAACATGCTTTCACTTTCTTAAGCACTCATTTTTTTTTGGTTTCATTTAATGTACGAGTGCTTTATATTTCCCGGTAACGTATTCCGCGCACTGTTCACTTTCACTTTTCACACGGGTTGTTGGTGACTGTTTAGGGATGTCATTCACCTTTTTGGGTCTACCTGGGAATAATCACTTGTCTGTCTGACCTTACATTTTTGTGCAAGTCCCTATACCTGAGTGCAAGTAAACATAATTTTCAAAGATTTACGTTTTATTTTGTTCCTAGTTTTGCTCATGAGTGCGGTCTTAATGTTATTTACAATTAACTTAATCTATATCCTTATCCTAACATTCAATACATAACAATAACTCTGTACACTCATTTGTAGCATAGTTCAGTGTTTCCTATCATCAGAATTTTAACATTTTCTATATACAGATGATCGTCCTTCTGTTGTTTTGGTTATGCCTTAACTCTATACTTCCCCTTTCTCTGTGACTCTGCACCTTTTGCATAGATTACTAACTTTTCATGCTTATTGTTTAAGTTTAATATGAATCTACATTCTTTGCCTTAGCTTTAACAGATTTACATGTATCACACTCGTACACATCCTAGTATTCTACTCTTATTCTGTATGCGTCATGCCTTTACCCTGTTCTGGTCGTTCTGTTAGTGACCGCTCTTATTTTCCTACTCGATAATTCAATTGCTTTGTTTATGTTTCTGTTTTAAGTGCTTACTGAGACATATCAACGGTACATTGTGGTTCATTTTTCGTCATTTTGTAGGTACTTTGTACGGTTTTATTAAGGCCAAATTGTACCTACCAATTATTTTTAGAGTACGTGGGTTTTGTAATTCGAAAGCTCGATCACTCAATTGTTTCCGGATTACGGCCGGACCGTGCCACATCAAATGTAATTTATTGTTCTCTTTTTTCAAAAGGGATGACTTGTGGTGTGCCTTGTATAAAACTTTCTCTCCTTCTTTCGGGTTCCATGTCTTATTGTGTCGTTTCATGTGTTTGTTCCTTAACTCTGTTTTTCTTGTTTTGTCGGGTATTCTAAAGGTGTTTAGGTGACGAGCGTCTATCGTAATGCGAACCTTTCCTGAGCTCTTTGCAACAACACATAAAGGGTTTATATATGGCGAATTCGACGGTTGTATTATTTTCTGCTCTATCATTTGTGTTATCGTGTCATGTACTGCGTTTTGAAGGGTTATCGGTATATTTCTACATTTATATTTCCATGGGGGAGCTGGTTTCACCTCAAAGGAATATTCGTAATTTTTATAGAAACCTGTTTTGTCTGAAAATGCTTCTCTGTTGTTCCATAGAATTGTAATTAGTGTTTGTTTTTGTCGTTTGCTGAGGGCTGAAATGTCATTAACCTTTCGTGCAATGCACTCTCTAATTTGTCGGATGTCCGTTTCTCCGTACAGGTATTGTTCTACATTTTCACTGGTAAGCCATCCAGTCCGCTTATCTTTGCGCCTTCCACGGGCTTTATATAACAGTTATTCTTTATTTTATCTTCTCTATATTCTTCGTCGTCGTGTTCATTAATATCTTCTATTTCATCTTCCTCATAAAATCTATCATCTAGCTCTACCTGCGCTTTACATATCTCGCCCCCAAGGCTGATGACTTGTACAAAAAACCTGTTCTGCTGAATATCTCTTTCACCCTCCGTTAGGTGTGGTGTTATACCTGGCATCTTGAGAAAGTGTGTTGTGACTGTCTCATTGTTTGTGGTCACTAATGTTAGCTCCCTTGTTCTGTAATTTACGTTAGCCCTGAATTCAGATAGCAGGTCGCTCCCAATTATTAATTGTGTAACTAAATGTGGAACCACTAGAAAAATATACTCAAAGTCTATCTCTTGAATGTTAAATGGTATCATTACTTGTTGTTGGATTCAGGTTTTCTTTCTCCCTATTGCTAAGATAGCGTATACATTTTTAACAGGCAATGTTTGCAGTTTTATTCCACGCGATATGATCGTTTTATAAAATTCCATGCTGCATAAAGAAGCCATTGCTCCTGAGTCCACGATAGCCGGGTATGCTTCGCCTGCTATTTGTAATGACACTTGTGGTGAGTCTATAATATCGCCTTGTCTTTCTTCGTTAATGGAGTTGTTATTCCCTGTGTTGCAAAGAGCTGGGTGTTCTAGAGACGGGAATTGATCCTGACACCGTTTTAGTTTTCCATCGTCTCGTCGGTACCGAATGCGCCACCGCGCCTATCATCCTGCTGTGTCGGTGCCTGGTTGTCACGGTTGAACCATGTTTGCTTTTTGATGGTCCCTGTGTGTTTTGTTTGTGTGTTGTCATTTCGTAGGTGATTTGATCGTGGATTGTATTCTATATTTTCCCGTCGGTTTTCCTGAGGCCATGATAGTGCGTCTACGTTTTGTCCTGGGCGGCTGCGTTCATTGAAAGTTTTATTCGGGCTGTGGCGTCCATCTTGCCGTGTCTCATATTCGCGGGGTTCCGGTGTGTTTGTGCCCCATGAATTACGTCTCCGGCTCCCGTTTACTCTTACATAATTTATGTACCTTCTCGCGTTGTCTCGCGGTGGGTTCCTGTGAAAATGGTTGTCGCCCCTGTGTCTCATAAACTGGTTGCCCCTGTCATCGTATCGGTTTTGTTGAGGGTATGGACCTCGTCTTTGCTGATAGGTGGGGTGTGCCCTTAACCCACTGAAATTTTGGGTCGGTGCTCTATTTTCCGAGCTACCGCTCTGGTGTTCTTGTAGCGCCGTCAACAGTTCTAGAGTGTCAGAAATGGTTGTCGCCCTAGCTACAATTAAATTATTTCGGATATTATCCGGGAAGTGCCTCACGATCAGTTTAACAAATTCATCTTCTTGCATGGGTGGGTCTAGTAATTGACTCTGTTGCGCCAGATCTAGGAAGTAATCTATGAGTTGTTGCCCCTGCCCTGGTGTATATTTGCCATTATTTATTCGGATTCTCACCGCGTATTGGGTGGTAGTATTCCAATATTTTGTTAGGAATAAGTGTTTGAAGTCAGAGTATGTGGTGTGGCCGCCGATCGCTAACTGAAACCAAGAGAGTGCCCTGCCTTGTAACCCTTTCTTTATAATTAATAATTTCAAGGTTTCCGGAATTTGTTTTAACTCGAAATGAGCGTCCAAATCCATAATGTATCGTTTCGCATTGTCTCGCAAGTCATTAAACTGTGGTAGAGCTATCTCATTTAGTAAATTAAAATGTAGAGGGTACGCATGCACATTCATGTAACTAGGCTCCTCATGAGCTAAACTAGAAATTGGTGTTTGCGGCGACGCAAGCGGCACATGAATTGCTGGTTGCGTTTCCGCGGTGATATTTTCGCGAGAGGTGGCATGATTATAGGCGTTTTGATTTGACACATTTTGTTGTCTTTCTATAGTTGCTCTAACCTGTGCCAACTCACGCGAATTTTTGTCAATTTGTGCTAATGCCGCGTTGTGTTCTGCAGCTGCTTGGTTTGTCGAAGTAGTGATAAGTTCTTTCATTGTTGTTAATTCTGTATTTATATTTTCTTTAATATTTGCACAGGCTGCTTGCAGATCACAATTCAGCTGTTCCTGGTTTACGTGGTCAGCAGACATTTGTGTAACCCTTCCCTTTAAAGATTCTAATTCTGAGCATGCCTCCAGAACATCTGTTCTAATGCTAATGACCTCCGATCGTAAAGAAGCTTGCCCTGCATTCATCTCCGTCACTTAGTTTGCTTGTCGGTTTACCTGCTCCTCTATTTGTGTTTGGTGTTCTGAGAATTTTGTGTTCAGTTTCTCTAAAATTTTTGCCTCGAGCTTCTCCCCTTGGGCAACTAATTGTGTGTGTACCTGGGTCATCAGTCTCTGTTCTAATTGTTTTAGGGTTTCCTCCTGTGCAGTTAGTTTGCGTTTAGTGTCTCTCCTTGTGTTTGAATTTGTGAGTGTCGTGTTTCAGCTTGTGCGCTGATTTTTTCACCTTGTGCAGTGATTTGAGAATTTAGTGTCTCACCTTGTGCGGTGATTTGAGAATTAAGTGTCTCACCTTGTGCGGTGATTTGAGAATTAAGTGTCTCGCCTTGTGTTTGAATTTGTGAGTGCAGTGTTTCACCTTGTGCGGTGATTTTTTCACCTTGTGGAGTGATTTGAGAATTTAGTGTCTCACCTTGTGCGGTGATTTGAGAATTAAGTGTCTCACTTTGTGCGGTGATTTGAGAATTAAGTGTCTCACCTTGTGCGGTGATTTGAAAATTAAGTGTCTCACCTTGTGCGGTGATTTGAGAGGTAAGTTGCTGGAATTGAATAAACATTTGTTGTATTACTGCCTCTAGTGTATATGGATTTTCCGAAAGTTCCTGTTGATTTGTTGCTGCTGTTGTCTGTTCCTCCGTAAGGGCGTTCTCCATGGTGATTTTTGTTGTTTTGCCGTTACGGAGTAACATTCGAGTAACATTCACTTCTCCCTTGGTGTAAGAAATGTTGTTTGTACTTACTCGGTGCTGCTGTTGTGCTGGTGTTGGTCTGGTGAAGGTTCTGGTTCCTTGGCGGCGTTCTCCGTTGTGTTGGTGTGAGTGTGTTGGTTTGGTAGGGTGCTAGGCGTGGGTGTAAGACACGTTGGGTGCCATTTTGTAACGGGGGTTTGGAAAATAAGGAACGTTTTCTGGTGTGTATGATCTTGGTTTAGGGTTTCGGGTACGGAAAGATTATTGCCGGCTACTCAGGTAGAGGATAAGTGATTGTGAGATTCTAATCTCAGGGATTGTGTGGATGGGAGATGAATTATACTCACAGCTCCTCTCAGTGGCCCATTTATTCTGAAGATCCACACTTGTTGTCGTACTGAAGACCCTTTACACAAGACGCGTTCCTATCTGTTTTTCCCCGTTACAGTTTCCGTGCTTCTACCCTGAATTTTATTCTCTTTCTTAGTTATACACAGTATGACTTTTGTCATTCCTAGCTACCCTATCTCTCACTGTTATGCGATGACGATTTCCTATCGTATATCTCTTTCCCTAGTGATAATATAAACTGTTCCACGTTGCTGATTTCCCTATCTTTTACTACACTAAGTATTTCATCTTGTTCTCCCTGACCCTTCACGACACAAAGTTTTTACGTCCTCATCCTAGCTCTTCCCGACACAAAGTGTTCCATGTTTCGCGTGTCGAAAACTCGCTCCTGCTCCTAGACAAAAATCTATTTCACGCCTCTTTTCTAGTTTCATTCCCTTGTGTTACTATTCATGTGACTTTTGTTATTCCTTATTGGCTATTTCGCTACTTTGCGCTTTTTCTCCCATTGGTTCAATTTCAACAACCTTATGCACTGCGAGCGTCTCTACTGTTTCGCATTATTAACGGCTGATTTGATTTTCTGTCCGCATGAGTGCCTAGGACATCCGTTTCATTGTTTCGCTTTACGGCGAGTCGCCGTCGATTTCAATAGAACTTAACTGTTTCTCCTGCTAGCCTTTCCTGTATTTATTAAAGTGTTTTGCCCTCTGGCAGATTTCCTTGTGTCTTTTCTTTTCCTGCGTTTCCTTTCACATTCTGATTTATTTATACGTGTCTCTACTTTATTTTATTTCATCCGTAATAATGTTTATTCCCCCTTTTCTTAATCTTTAATATTCTCTTTTATCTCCTTCTTATTTTGTTTTATTAGCGGATTAGTCTTAAACTTTTATTCTGGCTGTGATTATTATTATTGTACTCGCGGATCTTATCACTTCAAGCCACAAACATTGTTGAATACAATACGGTTTCAATATTCTATTTATTTTCTTCTTATCCAAATAATACAAACACAAATCATTAGATACGAAAACCTGTAAGTAATAAACATTCACAGACAGTGTGGTTAAATTAAATTCTATTATACCATTAATATTCAATTCTAATTTTTATCTATAACAAAGGAACTTTTTGGTGGGAAGTGAAAATAAATTCTAAAAACAGTACATTAAAAAGTACATGCTATTAAGTGGCGATAATATATGCTTTGGGTTATAAATTGAATTTCCAAAATTTAATTTATAATCCCAAAGGCTATTACATTATCAGCTGTCCTTAATACCACAGTTGGTTTCCTTTATATTTACCTTTTTTTTCTAAATCGTGCATTAATATTTCACCGAACAACACTTCTAATTTTGATAATATCTCAGAAGTTTAAGGCAAGTTTATGGTAACCTTATAAACGCCACATAAACATAATAGTCGAAAAGGGCAAACAAATAAAGCGAGAGGATTACGTTTGCATTGCCCCTCTCACTCTTCCTTCCTTTCCCCATAGTAAATACGCTGTCGAAATTGTTGTTGATATCTAATGCCTATTCACTGTTGTGTTAGCTAGTTTAGGGATATGAATACGGCCCTAGGCTGATTAACCTATGCCACCTAAGTGAAAGATAGTTTACTCGTTGAAAAACAAGTAGAATTAGTGTTTAAAGAGACAGCATGTGCCTAAGTCAATAAACCCACGATGCATTTTCTTAAGTCAAACCAACTTACATTATAACAGTATATTATAGATAGGCTTCCACGATCGTAAGCTCCTTTTGGGCTCACGATATTATCGAAACGTTGGCAACAACCCGCAAGATGACGCTTCCTTCTCCGAACTGAGAACTTCTAGAATAGTATATTATGGCTATCATGTAGTGGCAATGTGGTAGCACTACCGTGTGCTTTCTTCCATACCGAGAACGCTGAAATCTGGTTCACTCAGTCTAAAGAGTCATTGTGAGTCAAAATATAACCTATCTGGCAAGCAGCCTTTGGTGAGGAACCCCTGGTGACCTCGCCATACTGACCACTTGCCGTATTTTAATATTACATAGAGATCCTGTTTGGAGGGAGACCGAGGATAAAATAATATTCTTTATTGAGACAAATACATCTTTCAGCAGTAATACTTTGCAGATATCAGTTAACATAATGAAAATTTAACCCAAGACATAGCATAAATGGCTCCTCGAAATAAGAAATAATTTAACAATGCAGTAAACAATAGAAGATACAGAAAACAATATAAAAGAAACAGCACTAAGTGAAAACAAAACAGGGAGTGAACACACAGATCAGCGAATGTCTGAAGTACAATTGGCACCACTGAGAAACAGGTCTTGTGGTGGTTTACGCTGCAACGACGATTTCTTACTACGAGGTTGTATTCTATCACACCCTGGACATGCTGAAGGTTAGCAAGGAAAGGTTTGGGGAGGTGTAGATGAATTGGTGTATATTGTAAAGTCTTAACGCACGGTGAAGTTGTCGATTGTGATGAACGAAAAGTCATAAACACCATACAATAAAAACAATGCGATCAGCCCGCGTTCGCCCCTGGCTATTGCGAGGATTTCCCTTAAAATAATTTAATGTCGTTCCTAATTGAACTGGTAAAATCAAGAAAAAGCGTAGCATTTTTCTAGATTTAAGAAAACGTTAAGTAAATGGTATTCTGCGTGGAAATGTAGTTGGAAAATTTTGAGAAAAATAATACATATCTGTGCTATCTATTTGGAAGTTTTGGTTGGGAGACATATGCATTTTGTAAAATATTGTTTCACATTTTATGAACTTGGATATTTTTTGCTTTGAGGTAAGCACTTGTTAATTGTTGTACATGATATTCTGTACTAAACACGCACATACGCACACAGAGAGACTAGAGCTGTTATTGCAAAAAACAGTTCCCTTCAGTTACATATTTATTTGAGATAAGCAACCAATAGCAATAAGGAATAAATTAATGCACTTCTAAAACCAATAGTTTAATTACATTTAGAATAAGTTTTGGTATTGCATTTGGCAGCTGTGACCTCTGATACTTCTTGACGCACAGATTATATTTTGGAATGCTGCGCACAGCAAACAATATACATGGTCGCAAGCTAGGTTTGCATGTGTACGTAGTTTCCCTCTGCTGCCTTTTTGCGAGAGATCGAAATGATTAGATTAACGCCTTCAAAAATGAAATTATTTCCTACCGTGTTTCCATACTGCTTCCAAATCCGTGCGGAGTGTGCCCTCGTGGATGAACTTTCCCTTATTTTAACGCGAAAGTAAGGTAATAACACGCAAGGGTAATGTCGGCAATATTTCACAGCCTTGATCATAGTTATAGGGAAACGTTACATACATATTCCTCAGAGCAGTAAAGTCGGAGATAACCATTAAGTTTGGCCGCGCTACGTGTGGGACAGGTGATATAAAAATGAAAATGATCCTTGGCAGTAAAAAGGAATAGCCTAAGGCAACGCCATCACAAAGTATGGCGTTTACCTGGCCCTTAATCTGCGAATGGAAGAAAATGGACGGAGAGATAAAGCTCCGAGAGAGAAGAGATATTTTAATGGCAGGTTACGTGCAAGATAGAAGCAGAGAATTAAAGTCCATTCTCTATAGACCATCGCCGTGGAAATATAAAATCACATGAAAAACATTTTGATACTTGATTTGTATTAATTGTACAAACTTTTTGTATTTTACCAATGTGTAAGCAGGGTGTTCACAAATTCGCGCTACCTTCCCAATAAATCGAAGAATATTAAAGAAATTATCTTAAGTGTAAGAGTTCTCATAGTATTATCTGTAGAAATTTAACAAAACAGAAGATGTATACATCCTTAAACGTTTGCTTTCAGTAACCCTTAACCTGCTTCTGATGTTTACGCCTAGTTCCAGCTAACGAGTTGAAAGGTCAGCTGGTCCCATTTTCTTTCCTTCCTTCCTTCCTTCCTTCGTTCCTTCCTTCCTTCGTTCCTTCCTTCCTTCACTACAGCTATTTTTGTGCATATTCAGTAAGCATGTTCCATACTTATTCTTCTTGGATATATTACAATTCTCCCTAATTACCTGCAAGCCAAACTTCTAGAAATACTTCATTTTGAACACAAAGCACATATTTAAACCTAATATATATATATATATGTATATATATATTACTTTGTATTATTTCTCTGTTAATGAAATAATGTGCGATTAGATGTACACAGAGCATTGATCCTTTGCAATCCACCACTATCTTATGGGACCAATAATCATACTTGCTTACACAGGATGTATAATTCACCGTAAAAACTTCGTGGGTGTAAGTACAAATAAAGATAAGATTAAAGTATTACATAGTACTTTATCTGAAATTTCTTTATTTCAGAGTTATTATGCAGATGATGATATTTTACACTTACCAATGTAGCAGACGAAATAATTGTTGACAAAGAAACTGATAAACCATCCACAAAAGCGCATAGTATGACGTGAATGGGGCCTGCAATATTCCAAGAGAGGTACGACGACGAACCCATCGCTGTGTTAACCTTAAAGGACATCACTTTGAACATATTTTGCTGTAAATGACCTTACATAGTTTCTGCTGAAGTAGTGACCTCTTTGAAGCGAAAATTGAAAATTTCTGCGTAACTGCGCGGAATGAGTTGCCCAAAAAATACTAATAATGAATAAATAAATAAATAACCTTATTGGAAATAAATTGTGGTTTTAAGAGATCCGCATTTTTGTGTAGTACATTTTCATACATCGCTTAACGTTTACCAGTTATGCAAGATTATACAAAATTCCTTCCGAATGAAGGGGATGTTTCCATAAAATTCAAGATATGCATTTTGTATCTTTAAAATGTAGTATTTTAATCAAAACCGTTAGAACCACAGCCACGCACGCACGCGCGCACGCACGCACGATCCTTTTTCTAGAAATGCTTTTTTGGGGGAGGAATTCAGGAGTCCCCAAAACATGTATTTTCAATGAAATCTCGGTATCGAACTTTTGGCTGGAATGCTATACCTTCTCTGCTTACTATGTACTTGGTAGAGAAAGTAAAAAATCTAATGAGTTGCATAATTCACAGGATTTTCTCTGCCCTCTATCGCTTATTAGTAGGTATACAAATTATTCCTGCAAAAGTTTTATTTTCCTATCTGCTTCATTTTATTCGAAAAAAAAAGCTTTCCGCAAATAGCTGCAATACACATTTCGTTATAAATGCAAAGGGAATAGAGATAGGCAAATGTTTTCCAACGCTATATGCTAGCCTTAAAATTCCATACTCTTTCTACGACATCGCAAGAAACAAGTGAAAATCAACAGGACTTTTAACGAATGGCTAAGTACTGAAAAATTGGTACCATTAATAACGGATAGGCATCTCGGAAATGGTTGATACCACAAAAATGCTATTTAAAATAAATTGTGTGTTTTAAACAGATTATATTTCTTTGTGTGTGTGTGTGTGTGTGTGTGTGCGCGTGTAGTGCGTTTTGTCTTTGCCTTAACATTCGTTATACAGGATTATACAAAATTCTTCCGAATGAGGAGGTCTCCACAGCCTACTCCCGGAGAATTCAAGATATACATTTTATTTTACCTGTCTTTAATATGCTATTTTAATCACTTTGCAGAAAAAAAATCGAAAATTCTACCACGTGTGGGTACTTGTGGATGGAGAATTCTCTTGAAAATATTCATGTCGCATCTTTGGAAAAGTACTGAACCTAAGTACTAAGTTTGGTACAGAGCGGTCCCTCAGCCATTTGGCCGGTAGTCGCGACGCGTGTTACGTGCGCGATCCCTCAGCTATCTGGCCGGTATTCGCGATGTGTGTTCCGCACGCTATATTCAGTGTATCTGTTTATTATTCTCATTATTGATACTGATACCATATTATTGCTGATTTTATGATGGTTATTACGATATATTGATTACCTATTGAACAAACATAATTACTTTTTATTTTATCAGTACTAACCGTAGTGGTCGGTGTTGAAAGTGGTGTCCTTCGGCAGATAAACATTCTTGGCACTTCTGATAAAATTACCATTCACAAGCATAAGCCCTTGTTGCGTAATTTCCCTAATTTCTGTTCTTATATTAGTTTTTAAGATCGTCTATGGTGCGAGGATTATTCCTATAGACTATCTTTGAGAGTTTCCACAGATAAATGTCACACACAGTAAGATCATGGATCGAGCTGGCCATAACCCTTTAGTTTTTCTTCCGTTAGAACCCTTCGTTTCTTTTAACAACTTAAAACATTAAATGATCCCGTTCTCTTCACTTTATTCACTAGATATCTGTTTCTCTACTCGGAAATGGAACACCAGGAAATTTATCGTGAAATTGCCTACACATCTGTCTACACGAGTCGGTTTTCACATACGTATCATACATAAAAAGTCTTTGTTCAAGCAAAAATTTTAGTACCATTTCAGGGTTGTAATAATCCGATAATTCAATCCCACGCAATTACACTTGCGTCTCGCGTCTATACACAAGAAGCAATAACAGCTGACTGAAGCCCGCTGCCACATGTCCGATAAGTGGAGGAGCCCATGACCTTGAGTTTATTCAGAAGTATCGCACAAGACTGCCGTGCAATTCCAGGCCAAAGCACTGAGGGACCGCTCTGTATTTATCTGACTTTTCATTTTTAAGTTATGCTGTTCACAGACACACTCACACACACTTGCGCGGACCTTTTTCTGATTTTTTTTTATTCAGGAGACATCGAAATATGTATTTCAGGTGAAATCTCGATATATTAATGTTTAGTTGAATGCAGTACCTTCCTTCCCTACTATATACGTGGTAGAGAAAGAAGAAGAAAACTCAAAAAAATTCAATAATAATATATAATGTGTCTCTTTTCAATAAATAAGAACAGAACATAATACAATGGTGCAATATTATTAGGGTATGACGTTATATCCTATCACATTATTTAAAATATTAAGGAAAGCTAACTAAATGCGACACAACAACAGTGTATGAATAATAACATAAAACGACATAAAAATAAACCACCAATACTCAGCAGGATACATTTAGCACTGTTCACATCCTCTACTCTAATATCAGCCTTCTTAGATCACAGCTGGCTCGTCTTACGCAGAAATTTCTCTTTTCCGTTTTCGCCCGCCAGTTGCACCCAAAATGCCCTTAACCCTCTATTCTAGACAGTGAAATATTGTGGTAAATAGTGTACCCTCCATTCCTTTGTGCCCCTACAAAGTGACTAGATATGCACTCAGGATTCCTTCTCCTCGCAAATGGGATAATAATAATAATTTTCGCAGCGTTTACATCAGCAATCATTATATTTCATGAGGCAAGTCTTAAGTCACGCGACCTCCTGTGTAATAAGTTTGGCTCTTTTTTATATTTGCACGATTTATCATCCAACAGCTTTTCCATGTTACCCGCCAGTACTTTTGTAGTTCTTAAGCTTCCTTTGTACATTCCATCTATTTCCCTGACACACCACCAAAATGTAGTCCCTCTCTGCGACTCGCAAATCTTGCTTGAATTTTGATGATCATGTCGAATTCTGAGATTTTCCTCCTATTCATGGCATTAGACCGCTCTAATTAGAGAGTCATTTTCAAGAGCCACTCTCTCCAATATTTAACTGTTCCAACTTTAAACCCTATTATCTCTCTATGCACCCCGAATTAACGCATTACTCAGCAGTTAACACTCCCTATCCTAGAATCTCAGCAACCCCCAATATGTAAGCACACATGCTATTTAATTCTGTGTGAATGGTCTCATATTTGAAATAAACAGGTACATAAGTGTAGTTTCTTGAAATAGGAGTATTAGTAGTATTTAGTACTATCTTAGTTCGGAGTTTTTATAAAAATACTAGAACCCATTAAACACCTTAGGCATAGCACTAGATTGCATGTTCTTTCTTTCTTTCTTTTCGCGACTTACCAAGAACCTGCTATTTTCCTTGAACATTGGAAAAAGTAGGTAGCCAGTTAAAATGGCAGTGGAGACATCGGGTACCTTTAAGTGAATGTCAAATTATGTACTTTTACAATTACAGGCACCAAGAGCTTTCTTTGTTCAAAATCCAACAAGTTCAAGCAGTATCTTGCATTAAACTCCGATGTTACTCGCATTTTCAGATTTATAGTGATTATCTTTTTCTATTCGACACAAGAGCATGAATAAAACAGTACAACATTGTATGTATTTTAGTCACATACATTTTCCGTTCATTATCGATTATTATATAAATAGTTTATTTATGTATAAATCGTATAAATTTATGTGAATAATTACTTCTGGTATCCACTCTAACTCGGTCATGATAACCATAAAAAGTTAATAAGTGTGCGTTTAGAAGTGTCATCGCAACAACAGGCCAGACAGTTTGCAGTTCAATGCCTGATACTTAAACAAGATCCGTTGAACTATTTGAAAGTCACCTTGCGGCCCGTTGTTCACCGTCGTAACCGAGAGGGATAGCTCAGGCGGTATTGTATATGGCCCGCATTCGGGGAGCCCCATGATAAAGCCACGGTGTTCGCAGACCATCTGGAACTTCAATTCGAACCGCAGGAGGACGCCCAGGACGAAGACATCACTGAACTCGTGGAAGCGACTGTGGACTACCTCTACGAGAAGCCACATTCGCGCCACGAGGAGGTCCATCTTCCCATAGTCACCCCTAAACAGGTGGCTTCCGAGATCCATAAACTTAACCCAAACAAATCCCCTAGACATGACGGCGTCACGGTGCCCATGCTCCAGCACCTTCCCAAGAAGGCCGTCATCCACTTGATGCGGATTTTCAATGCGTCATTTCCAACTAGTTGGAAGGAGGCGCGGATGGCATGAATTTTAAAGCCAGCAAGGATCCGGTTTTTCCATGCAGTTACCGTTCCATCAGCTTGCTCCAACCGTCTCAAAAGTCTTTGGACAGTTGCTCCTAGCCCGCCTCACACCTCTCTTCGAGGAAAGGCACCTCCTCCCGGATAACCAGTTTGGTTTTCACCATGGGCACTCCATGACCCTGCAGCTACTGCGATTGGCCGAGAAGGCCTCCCTGGGTTTCCAGGAGAACTTCACGACCATAGCCGTGCTGATGGACGTAGAGAAGGCCTTTTCAACAACGTGGCATCAAGGCCTTTTGTACAAACTCAAGGAGTCAGACATCCCTCCCGCCTATCTCGCTCTGATAAGCAGCTTCCTCCGCACATTCAGGGTGAGAGTGGAGGGGAAGGTTTCCTCAGTCCGTCCCATAGCCGCCGGAGTCCCGGAAGGCGGTGTACTGTCCCCGCTTCTCTTCGCGGCTTACATGTCGGACTACCCCACGGAACCCAGGACTGTTACGTGCCAATATGCCGGCGATGTCCTCATAATGCCACAGAACCATAATGCCCGATTCTGTTTCCCTCCACTACAGCGACAGCTCCGAGACATTGGCAGGTGGAGCGAAAAGTGGAGAATAACCATCAGCACGGGGAAGAGCTCTGCACTTCTCTTGGCGAAGGTCCGTCAGTGGCGGCCCGAGCGGTCTCTGAGGCTGCGGCGGAGGAGAATCCCTTGGGTTACCTCTGCCAAATACCTCGGAGTCACCCTGGACCGCGGCCTCATTTTCGCTCCACATGTCAGGGCAAAGCTCGGCCTCGACCACTCCGCGCTCAGACAGTTGTACCCTGTATTCCGCTCGATAATGCCCACAAACCGTAAACTGCGCCTATATCAGGCGATTATCCCGCTCCTGATTCCGTATGGCTGCGAGGTCTGGGGATCGGCGGCAGCGTCCACCATCCGCAGGCTACAGAACAGGGCGCTTCGGATGATCTATGATACCGGGCATAGATTCCCGTCACACATCCTACACACCCATTCCGGTCTCCCATACATCGTGGACGTGGTGCGGGAGAGAACCCGTACCATGTACACGAAACTCACTTACCACACCATGCACACTTACCACTGGTGAACTCTTTGGGCCGCTATGACTATAAGGCGCCAAGGCGGAGAACGGCTTCGGGCCCCCGAGACTGAAGTCTGCCAATCCCTCAGATCAAAAACTACCCCAAGTTATGCAGCATTTGGCTTGGTTACTAGCTGGATGAGTGACCATCTAGCAGCGACCCGCCCTGCTGCCAACTTGGATACCCGCATACCATTACCTAGTTTCCCTATCCTGCGTTGCTTCCATGCCGGCCTGCTTGGCTTGACGACCACGCAAGCGGTCGCCCAAGTTAAGCAGCGTTGGGCTCGGTCACCACATGGTCGCTAGGCCATGGGGAACACCGAGACCCAGCCAATGGTAGCGCAGAAAGCTAAACTCCGCCCAAGATAAATAGACAAACATCAAAAGCTTGTGGAAATTCTGTGAAACCTTCTTTATCGCACATGTAAAGCCGCATACGCGGCTAGGTACTGTGGCGATCACATTCCGCCCAGGTGAACCTGAGCGACCTGTTCTCGATTGCTGAATTTCTGGGAGATTCCGGGTTCGATTCCCGGCGACCACCCACTTTAACACATAGATTTTCTCACGGGTTTTAACGGGTCGTCAAGCAATTGCTAGAGTGGTTTCTTTCATGCTCCGAATTTGCTGCCCCTCCATTACTTTTCATTAATGATTTCATTCATATCCTTCACCCTGTTTGGTCTATTTCAGCGTTGGAAGTGTCGGTGACAGTGTTTCGGTGCAGCATGGCAGGGAAAAAGAGTGCTCTCTGTGAACTTTCTCAGTTCTTAGGCCTTCGCTTGGTTGCCGGGATATAAGGACCGCCCCTTGGCGAGGGCGCTGGAGCCTGAGTGGGGTGGAATGCCCAGTCTACCTGCCCAACTGCCGGGGCATCTTAATCTGAGAACTTTAGGGACCCTGTCATTGCTGTACCCTCACTCCTGGTTCCGAGCGCTGGTGCGTCTTTTCATCTCATCCATCCCTCCCTCCTTCCCTCCCAGGGGCGTCGATACAATATCCTCATTTCTGAATCGACGCCGAATCTCCTCCGCTCCACAATCCAATCCAATTCCCGTCGTACCATCCCTTGTTGAGTTTCTGTAAAACTTATTACTAGAGCCGGATTCTTACTAACTACATATTCTATTCCTTTGCATATAGACACACTAATACAAAATATCTACGAATTTTAGAACGGATATTGTTACTATCGATTTTAATTTTGCACACTTTTATATATTTTAGCGTACATTGCTGCATATATGTCTTACATATAAGTAAATATTTTTCCGTGTCTTTCCTTAATTATTTGCCTTTCTTTGTTCCTTTAGGAATGCTAATTAATAATTAAAGTTGAGATTAAATATAATTGAAGTTGTACCGCTTTTAGTAGTTGCTCAATTTATCAACAATGAACAAAATGCAATAAGCCGTTAAGAATGCACGTGAGGTCAGGAGTTGCAGCCTCCGGAGGGCACATCTCCGAGAAAGGTGATCCTGTTTAAGTACACTCCATGATATCTTGCGATGTCGAGAGATCATTTTCTGCGCACAAGAATTATTATGCGGCAGAAGAAAATAATTTACATGTGAAGTATCTTTTGTGCAGTTTGTCAGAAAATGCAAAATACGTCAGTGTTACATACTCATCTTGGTTTGTACAATTGTTGTTAATGAAGACTGTTTGTTTATGTTTTATTAATGTAAGTTAGTATAGCTCTTACGAACAACGCTTGAGGTGTTCACAAAATACTGTGAAAACTGATTCAGATTAACAAATTAATGATTTAAAATACAGACATGTAGCAATAAAAGCAATAATTTGTGATGCAAAGAATACACGGTGAGTAAAATAGTAAAATATCATTTTTCGTTTGAAGGAGGTACTTTTAATGTAATTTTAAATTATTTATTATAAATTTATGATTACATATTTATCATACATTTCATTGCATATTTCACTGAAAGTTAATATACTGCATATTTCTGTATTCATTTATCAATTTTATATGCCAGAACATTGGTGCTTTATTAATCTCACACTTACCAAACGAGATGCTCCGCGGTGAATTGAGAGGCTCGCATTTGGGAGGTCGCGGGTTCGATTTCCATCAAGCTGGCTATTCGTACCATGAATTTTTTCGTGGTTCCACCTTCTATCATAAACGTTATGTCCATTTTTCCCATCTGTTTCATCTTCTTTGTTTCAGGTTGTAGGACCAGGCATCGGCGGTTGGTGTGCTGCGAAAGGACGGTGGAATTAGCGCTTTAGAAAGATTTCTCCGTCATTTTGACGTGATTACTTGGGTAACCTTCCTTTCTTGGAGGTGTCTCGTCTGCACCCGAGACACCCAGGTTGCAGGTAGCTTAGACTCCAAGTCAGGGTTGTACCATGTGCTACGGCACATCATCGTGTCTGACCGCCCTTTGTGTCCCCCCTTTAACGTTTCCTTCCTGGAGTCACCCTTAAAGCACAGAGGGCGCAATATGCCCTATGCGTCGTGCTGTGCTCCAGATACTGGAGGCCCCTCCGGCTGTCTACTCCTAAATTCTATTACACTTGTATCGCAGAAGAAATCATTTTTACTAGATTTCTAAAATAGCAAAACCAACGCAGTACACTCATAAATGGTGGATACGATGAAAGTGAATTGAGAACTTGCGCGAATGAAAAAATAAATACCTAGGTCCGCAATCTGACTTTTGTATGTATATGTGTTGAGTTGTAGTGAAGTTAGAATGTTTTCTGTGGCCTATCCGAAGTAAGAGAAGAAAGGTAAAATCGTTTCGTAATTAGAACAGGAACAACTTCCTGGGAGGCGTCCATATTTTAGATTAATGGACGGTGCCGCAGGGAGAAGAGAGAAAAGTAACTTCTCCTCGGTATAAAACAGTCATAACTCTGCTCTGGAGCCGATTTCACCCTCGCAATCTTCGTGATAGCAAACTCGAGGCGTAATTAGTTGATAGCTACATCGGAATTTATGAGCTGTGGCAAAAGGCTAAAGAAGAACAACAGAAAAGACGGAAAATACAGCAACCCACGACTTCCTTTTAAGTTTCTTTAGATTGAAAAATAATTTGAGTTCGTTTAATACATTGTAGGCATATTACATTAGAAAATATGATTCGGTTACTGGCATTTTGGATGCTAGGGTGTATTTGAATTGATTTGGATTTTAAGAAAGCCCAATCTTCTATTTATTCCCCTCCTTTTTTACGCTTAACTCAAACGAACTACACCAGGGGAAAATTTATAACTTAAAGAGATTACTAAAGATATAGGATATTCTATGGAAAATTCATGCATGGGCTTAGTTCAGAACATTAAGCTCTATTTTTAGAAATTGGGGTAGTATTTTTAACACCTAAATGATTTCAGTCCAATTATATAATATCAAATTCAATAACAGCCCGCCTTAAAGCAATATGTGTATAAATAACATATAAAATGTATGTAACAGTCATTGTATTATGTTTATATTATTATGCACATGTTTAATAATGCTATGTGAATGTATTAGGTAATTTAACAATATAGGAACTGTGATAATAGAGGCCGATGGTTGCTAACAATGAGGTAACAATGAGGTAACCTTGAGGCAATAATGTAAAGTTTAATAATGCCGCTAGTAATTCTTGGACCAACAATAATGTAATATTTAAAAAAAATTATAAATAGCCAATCAGCAACCAGAAAACCTGAAATTTAAATAAAAGTATTCTATTGGAGTAAAATTAGCCAATCAGAGACTTGAAATAGGCGAAATTTGCAAATTCAGGCGGTAGAAGTCAGTTGCTAGAGGCGAGACGTGTCCTCGAGAAGTTTAATACATATCCAGTGTAAGACGAAAGTTCATTATAAAGTTTACGATTTTAAAAAGGTGCAAGTTGTTAAAAAATAATCTCACAGCTCTCTATATCAGTGAAGTGTTATTTAATTGTGTGAAGGATTAATAAAAGGAGTGAAGTAAACATTATAATTTGTATAAGCCTACATTCTTTAGCCGCATCATACCCTGCAAAAAGAAACATGTTTCTACGAATTAATACTGACGCAGCCAAGGCAAACACAAATATATATCATATTTAAAGAAAATATAAAAATACAAAGTTGATTCATAAACATTGGAGTGAAGACCACCGGAAAGGAACATTGGGGCGAAGGCCGCCGGAAATCAACACGAAGCAACGTGAAGCAACAAATTTAGTTCTTCAAAATACATGTTGCATGTTGATTGCATCAAAAGTTTGTCTAAATTAACACAATCTTAGATGCAGCTAAAATATAGGTACAAATTAAATATTGTGACTTTGTCTAGTTTTTCAACTGTCACTTGCAGTTGGTGCGCTGTGGATGGGTCGGCATTTGGTATGGTTCGCATGTCTCATTGTCGTGGCGGTTCGTAGTCCTCCTCAAGATGCTGCAACAAAGTCTATATAACAACGTGGCAAAGGTTTGGTTTCATACTTTTCAAGATGAGTTCCTTTTTTTCTCAGGGTTCGTTACCCTCGGTTTTAATAGATTCTTAAATCTGTATGCGGTAGACCGATGCAACTCATATGTTACCATGCAGTTAGATATGTCAATGTAATTTATTGATAACAATGATAAGATTAAGTTTTGCCTTTATTCATTGAAGTATTTATTTTCAGTCATTTATTTGTAGATTAAAACGTCATATAGCTGTTTACATTGTTTCAAACAATTCAAAATTTGTATGGACGATTTCATAAATCCTGAGGAAATAACATTTGTTCTCACGTTTTATTTCTCCTTGTTCTTCTTATGTTTATACACCGATTAAACACGTGTAACTAAACATTTTATAATAATAATTCACAATATAATTGCTGTTGTACATTTCAATAATGTGGACAGGCCCAATATCCCCACTACTTAACTTCCTTCGTGACGTGGCCTCTTCTTCCGTACAGTTCATTCGCTGGGGAGTCGAAAACTGACTTCTACAATCTCTCGTTCCTCAATAGCACTCGCTGCACATTATAGCAGACGTCACCAATTCGCTCGGAGAACTGTACAACTCGCTTACACACTCGCTGACCGAATCAACTGACTGATTCTTCTTGCGGGAACGCTCGCTTATATAGCCAATGGAATCTTCCAAAGAGCATTCTAGAACTATCTGGACACATGTTCCGGAATATTCTGGTTATATGCCGATAGTGCTTCTGGTTTTTATGCCGAGGGAGAGCGCGATTTATTTTGTTATTCTTCGACTGCTTGGCGTCGACCTCCTGACAACCTCGGACATAGCCGTTGACTCACAATACTTTATAATAAATCAATAACCCAAAAATAATGAACACTTATTTCAGCGGATTCAAATAATACCCAAAATCTATTAGTATTACGTGCTCGTAACATTGTGAAAGGTGAAGATAAAGAATTCCCATGCGTAAATAAACAAGCCCGTAGTGAATGAGGTAACACAGCAGAAGTGAATCCGGATATTCTTTTGTACGGCTGTTCTCGTGGCGCCGTGTATTAATCTGAAAGCTGTTCATTTACGGAACAATTGTTATTTAACCTTATGGATTATTTTACGTTTTCTAATTATTGAGTATTCTTCTCGCTGGTCAATAGAAAAAGACTGCTCACAGTATTCTAGGCTCTATCCAAATGCAATAAATGTACTATCTTGTATAAAATTACATCACAGCCCTTTTAAATCCGGCATTTAAGGTTTTCGTCATTGTCAAATTTTATCGTTTACAGAAACCTGAAATTAATTGGATTACTTATATGAAGGGATTATTTGAGATGGGTTAAGGTAAGTAAAGTTTAGGTAAAGCAAGTATTGTTTCAGGCTCATAAGGAATAAATAAAAATAATATAAACTAGAAAAGAGGCTACATTGCAGAAGACACCAACCTAGCATATTGTTCTTAATATTAAAAATCAAACTGAAGTAAAAATGCAGAAATATAAACAGTTGGAAAGATTACAATCCTGAATAGTTACGAGATGAAAGGTTTGCAATGCACATAAATTCTGGGAATGGTGCGTAACAACATGCTTCTCATTAAAGTTTCCTAACACAAATAAGTCAGTGCATGTGTGATGCACGTATACTCCCAAATCACAGGACAGGTTTCAATCATACATGTACACTCATTGCTTACTACTTGAACAAAAACCATAAGAGTATTAGACATCCTTGGAGTACCCACAACGGGAGGGCTTGGGGGCCAAAGCCTTAAAAGTAAAGGGGCAGAAAAAATTGGTGACACTTTCCTCCTATGCTATTGAGCCGATTTCAATTATCGAGTAATAAGGGGGCTTATTCCTCGATACCTAGACAAAAATAGTAGGCAGTTATACATCTCTTAGATTATATGGGGTGTGCGAGTGAGGATTTAGAAACTAAAGGCTACAAAAGAGGCGAATATTATTATAAAATCCATGTCTTTTAGGAACGTCGTTAGGGCTCGGATTTATTTAACATTAGTTACTACGAGATAGGTAAAGAATATTCTAGAATATTCTAGCATAAACTACAAAATTATAGGATTTTACAGTGTTTTGGAACACAGTGAATTATTTAAAAGCAATCTTGAACATTCTTAAATTTATTTATAGGTAAGACTTGACTTCGTCTTAGTCGTTACACCCTTGCACACTACAATACATCGTACTAGCTGTAGTACGATAATTGTAAAGTAGTGTTGTAGAGTTGATTGTGAAGTATTAATTTTGGTGTTATAATGTTCTGTATAATTTATAAATTACAGATATATGTTCGTTTTAAAACCACTCGCATTTTCATCCAAACAAAAAATTTTAATTAAGAAAGTAAATTTGAAGGGTTGCTTAAATTAAACAAAATGTATCGCTACGTTTTCTCGCCTAATAATTCGGTGTGTTCACTCTGTAATGTATTTTGCTCACATGCAACTGTGTTGGATGTATGGTTTGCAACCAAATGCCAAATAAATTAAATAAAATTCAAATAACATTGAAACAAAAGGTCAATAAAATAGCATGGAAGGAGTTTTTATTCTTTTATGAAAGATTTTGAAAAAAAAACGTAGGAGGAATGTATGATGCCGAATAAAATATGATTCTCTGTAAAATATGCACGAGAATTCCTGTTGTTTTCCTAAAAAGCATTTGAAGCATTGTGTGTGATTGTGAAGTAATCCAATAAAGTTAAAAAACAGTCCTATTTTTCACATTTATTGCGTATAAATGCTTGTTTTAGATGAATAGTTCATGTTTCATCTGCTTTAATGTTAACCAGTGACATTACGCTCAGATAAAGTATGAGACACATTTCCATCCGATTATCATTCATTAATTATGTAATTAGCATATTACACCGATATGCACATCTTCAGAATGATGGATTGTTGATATGAATAATGAATGATTTGCGGTATAATTATGAGGTTAGAATGCAGAGCAAATATCTACTGTTTGTACTTCACATTTGCATCATGATAACAGTGAAAGGATTGTCCACAGGCTATTCATGTAGCTTTGTGATTAATTTAATATAAAGCGTCTAAACATGCACAAAAATGCATTATGAGAATCAAATGCATGCAAAAATAATTCTCATCTAAAGTTAGACCGGTTCTTACGTGTGAATCTGGCTTTAGCGTCGTGATATTTTGTTCAGAAGATCCATAACGTTTCTTGTCGACTACTATTGAAGAACATTCAGTAATTATCAAGTTTCCTTTATTCCAGTATTCGACGAGAAGATAAAGAATTAAAATTGCAGCAAAAGGAAGACACGGCGAAGGAGTTAGTTAATGTAAATGAAAGCTCTAATTACGCCGTCTTTGTTCCTGCTCACGAAGGAAGGTTTTTGCTTGGCTAATGGCGCTTATTCAACCCATACCAGCACGTCAGAAACGTCTAAACAGCCTGGGGGTGAGACGATGATCCGCTACAGAAATGACACTGCAAGGTGAGATAAGATTAAAAAGCGAGACAAACGAACTTCCCCTCCCAAAGCAAATTGTTTTCTCTCATTTCCGAGAACGTTTCCCGAGCCATTAACTTCTGTTCCTTTTCATTCCTATCGTGATTTT
This sequence comes from Deroplatys truncata, assembly GCA_030765065.1. Taxonomy (NCBI): domain Eukaryota; kingdom Metazoa; phylum Arthropoda; class Insecta; order Mantodea; family Mantidae; genus Deroplatys; species Deroplatys truncata. Next base: position 176,611,026 of record CM060981.1, read on the forward strand.
AATGTTTAATCTCGTTCTTAAACTCGGAACTCCTACTGATACAATTTCTGTTCATACTTTTCTGCTGCTTGATTGAATCCAATGCTCTTGAGAAACGATAATGTACTGTCTATATTTTTTGGTAATATGTAATATCTATCTGAATTTATACCTGATGTTTCATGAGTATTAATCTGAAGGTTAAACCAGCAACAAAATTTTGCATTTAGATGTGTGAGAAATTCGGTGAACGAGAGGAATTATTTAGTACTTCATAATATACTAGAGATGAATTCATATTATATAAATTTCATCATATATCTTTCCTGCTCCACTTGCCTATGAATGTTATTAATTTTAACTTTCTCTACCATATACGCAGTAGGTAGAGAAGTTATTACACTTCATAAAAAAGTTCTATATCGAGAAATGCATGTTTTAAGGTCCTCTGAATAAAGAGCATTTTTAGAAAGAGGCCCGCGTGTGTGAGAATTTATTACGTGTCATAAAAAAAGATCTATATGGATATTTCAGTGGAACTACATGTTTTAAGCCCTCCTGAATAAAAACAACATTTTTCGAAAGTGGTGCGCGTGTATTTATCTGTGTGCCTGCGAACATATAACTCAAAAACGAAAAGTCCGGTATATACCAAGCTTGGTATTTGAGTTCAGTAACTTCCAAAGATGCGATATGAAGATTTTCAAGGAAATGTTCCCACCACAAATGCACCGAGAGAGAAGGTGCCGCGGTAACGTAAGCGACTCGCATTCGTGAGGTCCCGCATTCGATCACGGCGACCGCCTACTCTGACCCATGTGTTTACCGTGATTTCTCAAGGGTAGGCAGCGAATGTAGAAATGTTTTTTTTCTCTTCCATGATTTCCTTTCCGTCATTTCATTCCGTTTTCTTCTTATCTTTCAGATGTGCTTCTAGATTTCGTGGCGTATGGCGGTGCCGGACAGATGGCGCAGATGCATGCTCAATGGAGAGAGTACTCCCCGTAGACACCAGAGAGCTGCTTAATGGTGGATCGCTCTTTGCCCTCTCTCGATGCCTCTAACAGTAGGTCGGATCTGCAAGCTTAGAAATGCTAGGGACTTCCGCGCGTCTCTGTGGCCTGTCTGCCTACGGCATGTAGCCTTCTGTGGTTAATTCGCCTCTCCCTTCCTCCTGGGGTAGTAGCCGCAATAGATCACCTTGAATCACCGCTGAATCACCTCCCAAAGTCTACCCTTTACAGAAACTTTTTTTTTTTACTTTCTCACAAATGTCATTAACGATTTCGATTAATATCCCATACATGAAGATATTTTCATAGTAGAGAAAATGTATATCTCGAATTTTCTGCGAATAGCCTGTGAATTCATCTTCATTCCAAAAGAATGTTGTACAATCTTGTATAACTGGTAAACGTTAAGTGATAGAAGAAAACGTACCGAACGAAACATGCATATCTCTCTAAAAACACAACTTATTTCAAATAACTTTTTTGTGGCATAAACCAATTTCAAGATATCCGTTATTAATGGTTGGAATTGTGCAATACGTTATCATTCTGATGAAGTGTGAATATTCAGCTGTTTGTCGAAATTGTATGGAAAAAGTATGGAATTTTAAGGTCAGCGTATAGCGTTCAGTTCTTAAACATTTGACTGTCGTTATTCCCTTTGTATCTATAAGAAAATGTGTATGTCGCATAAGTTAATCCGGATTAAAATGACGATAGAAGAATAATCTTTCATAAGAATAGTTCTTATACATTCTAATAAATGATAATGGGTAGAGAAGGGCATGTGAATGTGACACCCAATATTTTTACTTAATGGCACCGCAATTAACTTTGTAAATTTCTTGGAGGTGTTTACCTCTAGATACTGGAAAATGTCTCGCAGCGAACCAAATAAGCTTTATCTTCAGTCATAAAACCAGATTATAATGTACACATATATCCATTTTTCAGCCAGTGATTTTTTAATATCACTTATGGTAATTTAGGAGTACAGAAACAGAATGAAATCAAAGTCATTGAGCACTCAAGTGAGACCAGGCTCCTTGGGGGTTACACCATATTCCTCCTTCAAAAGCGAAATTCCTAAAAATCCTTATCCTAGTAATTCGCTCGTTTCAGTTTTGAAGCCTTCCACATTAGGAAGTAGATTTGCTATCCTCCACAATTTTGTACGAGCTTTCTGCCAAAAATTACAGGTATAATACTATATAGTTTCCTGAAGTAGTTCAGTATATTTCCAAAAATACAATGGATTGTACACTTTTCATTGTCGATAAACAACAGATCGGTAATAATACCAAGATTAGTAATATGTTTTCATGAAAATCAACAGCAAAGCAATAATGGGTTATGATGGGAACAATTCAGCCAACTGAATACCGGCGTCAGCAAACAAGTCTATTCTCGCCCCCGCTGAGACCAGAATTCAGCTTGGAGGAGAGGAAGGTGATGCAAGAGCAGGGATGCCCAATCTTACAGAAGAGGGGATAGAGGGAGTTTCCTTTCCCACTTATTTCCACTTGTGCTGGCAAGGACTGAAACTTGATTGATTTAGTTTGTCAATTTCTTCAAATATAGCAGGCGGGGTGATCCATGGACTTGGAAACTCAGCTCTTAAGATAGGGGGTTGAGCTTCACTAGGCAAGAGGAAAGGTAAATTATTATATTAAGAAAACGGGGGTCAAGGAGAACATACTTTGTACTATATGTTGTAAGGCACAAAGCCTGTACTCCCTGCTTCCGTTCCGCTTCTCTATGAAGCCTCGAAGTGACGTTACGTCTCAGGTAATTAAGTTCTTTGACTGTAATCTAACAGAAGAGTATCATTTCACAAACCTTTTAGAACACATACAAGCTGTTGTATGAAATGCTTTCAATGCTTCAATTAAAGTTTTTTAACATAAGGTTTCCAAGCTAAGAATTAAATAAAAGAAATATCATCCGTGAGCCCAGGGAAAACAGCGAATAGTGCAAGCGTTGAAAACGAATTCTCTGGTAAATGAAGCAAAAACATAGTTAAACAAAGCACCTGAAACACAATGCGAGAAAATTGCTTTTATGCTGCAGATACAGTGAAGGAAATGCATTTCCGAGATGCACGGTATAATTTCCCAGGTGCACTATCTTTCGACATGTTCTCCCTAAAGCCAATGCAGCGCCATCGGTATTTAGAAGCAGATTTTGCTTTGTGCTACATTGTAGTGAGTATTTTCTGAAGCAGGTCTTCTTTTCATGATCTTTCTTTACCACTTAGTAATAGTAGGTAGAAGTATTGAATTCCACCCAAACTGGATATCGATATTTCACTGGAAATACAGGCGCGTGTGTGTGTCTGTGTGCGTGTTTTTATGAGGGGAGAGAGAGAATGAGAGAGAACAATATTGCTCAAACATGAAAAGTTCGATAAATGTGAGTCGGACAACATGGCAGGCAAAGATTTTCAAGAAAATTCTGCCATCCCAAATTAAAGTTTACATGGAAAATCGTGTATGTCTTATAACATGCATATATTGAATTTTTCTGCGTATATCTGGGAGGTTCTCGTCATTCTGAATTTATTTTTATACTCCTGCATAACTGGTATAACATACAGACAAAAGTTTACAAAATGAAACATGCAGAGGAAATCAAAATACGTGTGCCCATTAACCCTTTTCTACCATTAGTTTTGGAAATATTTGTTGTTATGTATTTACATTTTGCAAGGTTAAACTGTCTTGAGGCATTTTTCACCACGTAGATCAATTAATAATAGAGCGTGGAGTGAATGCAACCAGGGCCATATTATTTAATGCCAAGTGCATTCTTCCCCTCTCTCTGTAAGGTTGGACATCGCTGAAATACACGATCCAGATGTACTCGTACTTTGCGCCGTTTCTTTAGGTATAAAGTTTATGCATTTGACTTGGGATAGGATGACGGACACTTGAAATTCTATTAGGGAGTGCTTATTGTACTCAGTTAATATGAAAATCGGTACGGATAGGTAAAACTTCGAATCCTGGTCATAACTCGAATTTTTCAAAAATGAATTTCTCTTCCTATGAACGTTTTTCTCTTTTCTTGAAAACAGCGCACAATATTCTTAAACATACACGTATTCAAACAAAAGTGCTGCATAGAGTTTTGTGTATTTGTTTTGGAAATAAAATAGAGGGAGCTATAAATGAGGAAGCATGGAGTAGCATTTTTATGGTTTCAAAAAGACAATGAGTCTAAAAAATCAATACGGGTGACATATAAACCGGAAAAGGGTTTTCCATTGTACTTCGTAGCGAATAGTGGCGGTCGAGTTACATGGTCGCAAAGTTGGTAATGGCGAGCATGGCCACCTCTATCAAACACGGCCTATAAACAACTTTTAATTGCACGACCCGGCGCCAGAGACAAAAGACGCTCTTCGATAGAACAATGGAACGCGAGCACTAAATGCCTCTCTTTCTCGTATCGTCAGAGTGAAGCCGGCTTTGACAAATTTGAATCGGAAATCCGACGGTCCTGTACCCCGCCCTACATCCAAAAACCATTGCTGGTACATGGGTACGCCTTTTATATGAACTGTATGGTATATTTTGGACCCTGGAATGTTTTGTAAAACAGTGCTTGATAGCATTTTCTGTATTTTACAGCAGTATTCAGCGCTCCCTTCTACAGTCCTACTACATAGGGAAGGTATCAATGCTTTCTTCGTATCCTCTGACGCAAAATATTAGGTGCTATCTCTGCGCTGCATCTCAAGTTATATTCATATATGACATGTTATTTATTTCTCTGTTGGTTTATAGGAGTTTAATGGCATTTCTCTATACATTTGCTGTATTTGCACTCTAATCTTGATTTTTTCGACGTAGTTTTTATAATTCTGCAGAAGAGCGTCGGCTAACTGAATTCTCTGTGATGTTTACCTCGCAGGTCTATGCTTCCTTCTGGCTCTCTGCTAGAAACTGTGTTAGAAATGCAGGGTTGGTGAAGCAATGGGAAAGGCGAAATTAGTGTTAGGAAAGAAAAACAAAGCTTTATTTATGGACGCTCTGTAAATACTGTGGATCTTGTTATCCCATTATATACTGGGTGAAACACCAGAAAGTTTGCTCCTCTTTATCAGACTTGAGGCTCTGTTATATGCCGTAAATCTACGATACGGGACAACCTGCTTTGCTTCCCTTCCGAATGATGGCACGCTAAGGATTTTTACGCCCGAAAAATATTTATTTAGATGCGCTTCCCTTCTGTCTTCAACTCTCACCGTAGGAAAATATTTGTGGTATTAAATACTAACATAAATTTTAGAAGTGCGAGATGAGGCATTATTTTTCACACGTATGCATTAATTAAACAATGCCTCATCCCAAGCAACAATTATGTGTCACTTGCAGGTCATGTTTATGGTTTCTTTAGTAGTTAATAGTGTTTATATTTAACTTGATAGAAATATTGTAACTGTATGTTAGTAAGGCAGAGTTCACTGTTGTGCAGGGGGAAGATACCGTGTTCGAAGCCAGACGAAATACATTAAATCTTATTACCCATGGGAAAATTGTGGGAGGACCACTAAAAAATAGAAGCGACGGGTGAAAAGGTACGCGCTTATAACTATAGCAAAGTCATATGATATTCGAAATAGCTAATAGTAGAGCTAAGAGGTAGGTTTGAATTACTTAAAACAGCCAACCAGAAACATTTAAGAGTAAATGTTCAAATATTAAACGTAAGTTTGTGAAGCCACGCTAAAACGCCTCAACAGACAGTGCAAGCTTAGACATGGAGGAGATCAGGTCGCTGTGAGGTGTGTTCGCGTACAGTGCATTAACAATTACCAGCAATTATGTAGAAAGGCGAATTAAATATCACAGTTCGTTAGAGGAAGTCAATATGTTCATAATGACCTAAATTTATATGCGGGTGAGGTTCTGTAAAAGAGTAGATAACGTCATTTACGCGAGGCTACGAAGGGCAATCACAACAGCTTAATTACATATGCTTGTAATAATCAGAAACAATATGCAGAGTGAACTATTTAAGTTGGGAATGTACAATAATCTCCAAAACTACAGCGTTGTAGAAAGAAATGTCTTAAATAAAAGTTGCTTGATATTATGGGGGTAAGTAAATGCTGTTTTATTTGGAGAACTTGTGAAGGTAATTTTAGGGTCAATTTTAACTGACACTGATTGTAGGTGCCCATTTAAAAAATTAAATTGAGCCTAAAATGACCATCATAACATCCTCCAAACAAAACACGACTAACGGCACTTACTTTCCCCCTAATATCAAGCGACTTTTATTAAAAACATTTCTTATTACAACGCTTAGTTTTGGGGACATTGTACTGTCTCAACTTAAATGGTCCACCCTGTATTTTAAAGACTGTCATAGAAATATAAAATTCCGATGTGTTATAGTTTTTCAACTTTACTTCTATCACGCATCATCCCCTATTAAAGATACTTGCTCGATCACACATACTAGCTAGCCGGAACTTTTTTCATATTAATTATATATAATATAAAAATTATAACATCTAGTACAATCACTTAAATTCTGTTTATCATTTGTATAAAAAGTGGCTCTCAACAGAAACTGAAGTTAACACGCAGAGGCGTGTTTTTAAAGTAAGTACCGTTTTAAAATTTTGTTGCAGTCGAGTATGCACGATCACTTCCTCCATTCATCAGGAGCGTCACTTTGTGTTTTCCTTTTGTTAGAGCGTTTCCAAATGTTCTAAACAATCGAACGACCCGTCGCCTGTGATGTCAGGTCAGTGATTCAATTTTTGAATGAGAGAAATGTTACGCCAGCAAACATTCATCGCCAATTGTGCGAGGCTTATGAAGAAACAATAATGAGTGACAATGCTCGACCACACACAGCCAAATAAACACAGGATTGATGGCATAATTTGGTTGAGAACAATTCGACTACCCTTCCTACAGTCTGGATTAGGTACCAAGCGATTTTCATATGTTTCTTCATCTGAGGATATTCCTTGGTGGAAAACATTTCAATGACGATGATGTGAAATAAGAAGTGCAGACTTGCTTTCACCACAGATGGCCTTATTCTTTGACGAAGGCATACAAAAACTGGTTTTCCGTTACGACAAGTGTCGATGATGATGATAAAGTATTTGGAAAAAATGTTCTGTTATTTTTTTAAAAAATTACGGCATTTACTTTAAAAACGCCTCGTAGTAATATCGTTTAAGGATCCACAAAGCAGCTGTAGTTCACTCCCTAATACAAACTTATAGTGAAAATTGTATGTGAGTATGTGTAAAGCGACATGTACAAAAAGTGACCCATTCCGCAAAATCCAATACTGTTTTTTCCTTCCTTCCCCAGCTTTAGGTATCCAACTTTTGACCCCAACCAGCCGTTATAAGGTCTAGTATGAGGTAAAGTTACCTGCGAATTCATTGGCTGGAATTATGTTTGAAAACAAAGCTTGTCACGTTGGTAGGAGGTAGTGCTAGATTTTGTCAGTACCAACATACAAGCTCCGTTCCATCATGGGCCACATTTTATGCACACCAGTATACAATATAATCCTGAAAATGCTGAACTGAATTTGATAATTCCTTCAGCATTGAAAAAAGTATTCTCTCGGAAACACGCTTTAAGATTTTCCAAAGCTTTTAAAATTGGTTAGGGGGGCGAGGTTCATATTCATATAGTACAATTTCAATTCGTTTCGATGGACATGAATATTTGGCCCATCCCTGCGAAAATGGTGGAGGTTTAAGCACTTGCAGCGCCAACGGGTAAAGCTGAGATTACGATAAACTTAATGTAACGCGACTTAAAATGAAGGCCTAGCACATTGTATTAAATGGGAGTATTTAGAGTTGACTTAATGTAACTTAACGCAACATCACTTAAGACTTACTCAATGCCAATGTTTTCCCTCTCATTACGTTAAGTTTGATATCGCTTGAAGTAGTAGCATGGAGTAATAACACAATTACCATTCAAAGTCATTCACATCATGTTAAGTTTAGCGCATCCTGCTAGACCTTTAGTTTAGCACAATTTATTCATGTTATGTCCCATCACTTAAGTCACGTTAAGTTCAACGTAATCCCAGCTTAAAGCGGAGGTTGAACATTTTGTTATTGCAAAGGGGAGTTGTCTATCGTGTTGATAGTCATCACATTTTCCTTGTATTTCATTGAATATTGTTATCATGAAATATTTAATATGTTTTTACAAATCCTCATCTTTTGAGTTTTAGAATCTGGCAGAAATGGCAAATTACCCTACAACTTAAAAAACTTCCGCTACATTTATCTTCAACCCTTATATCAAATCAACTCTCATCGACGTTATTCAAAATCTTGCACTGTTAAGTAGAAGTCTGCACCGATTAATCTATCTGGACAAAATATAAAATTACAAGATTTAAAAAATTATAGAATATGTTAGGATTTCCAAAAGTAACCCAACGCTTAATTATAGAGTAGCTTGACATTTTCTTTTAAAAATACTTTTACCTGCAATATATTGCATTCAAACTCGCCCCTTAGCGAATCGTGATACAAATGTGTGCATCAGTGCTATAGGATTCGGTGAAAATTACTGGTTACTTTACAACTTTTGAAAATAACTCCTCGCATTTCCAACAAATGACAGTCCCTTTACTTTTATACGGTTCTGAAAATTGGATCATTTAAAAGCAGATTAGAAGCATTCAAGATATAATTTCTAAAACGAATATTAGGATACACATTAAAATATATTCCTAATACCCAAATACGAGAAAAATTAAATACATTAGAGGAGAAAATACATAATATCAAATGCAGTGGTTTCAACATACAGAAAGGATGAAACACGACAAAATAATAAAACAAGCTTTCAAAACCGAACCAGGACGCTCAATAGGGTGACCTAGAGCCAGATGGGAACGGGCTTAACGGGCTTTATAGCCTAACCTTCAAGAGGAAGAGAAGAAGAGATAAATACGCTGCATTTGACCAATCTGAACAAAACTTGCACGCTTACGCTTTCCATCGCGCGTATTTACAACTTTAAAACTTATATTTATGTTCAAACCTTTACTTACAGATTTTATTGTTTGAACTTGATGGATAGAATATACTACATTAATTCTGTAATATTCGGTTAAAATTATATGCTACTGTAAAATTTCCAGAAATTATGTAGACCTATCTATATTTTCAATCTGGTAAACACAAAGTAGAATTTACAAACCGATTTAACATCTTGCACTACTATACTAGAGTTATAAGCAATTAAAATTAGAAGCAACCTCCATTAGTTTAACCTCCATTACTCATAGATCTAAATTGTTCCTCAGGACAAGGTGAATTTTATATTATCCAGACTTTCAAAATATTCCTGTACTGCAAAATTGTAATTACTTACTGAAAAATATTCAAATTGTAACCCACCTGGACAAAACTTCATTAACTTAACTATAGGACCTAACCACTATGGACTACCTTACAAGCCCAAATTTTGAATACTATAAATAGAAGTGAAAGCTGTTTTTTTATCCTTAAAGCTTTTGAATATGTATGCCTTTGAACGCATCAAGAATTTGAGGCAGTATTTTTAACACTTAAAGGATTTCAGTCCAAGTATATAATATAAAACAATAACAGTCCGCCTTAAAGCAATATGTGTGAATAATATAATATATAAAATGTATGTAATAGTCATTATATTATGTTTATATTATTGTGTACATGTATAATAATGTTATGTGAATGTATTACGTAATTTAATAATGTAGGAGCTGTGAGAATAGAACCGAAATTTGCTAACAATGAAGTAACAATGAGGTAACCTTGAGGCAATAATAAACTGGAAAGTTTAATAATGCTACTAGCAATTCTTGGACCAACAATAATGTAATATTTAAAACAGTTTATAAATAGCCAATCAAAAAATAGAAATGCTGAAAGTTAAATAAAAGTGTTCTATTGGAGTAGGATTAGCCAATCAGAGACGTGAAATAGAAAAATTTACAAATTTTAAGCGTTAAACGCCAGTAGCTGGTAGACAGCGTTCACAACCGGACGCTGAACGCGTTCCGAGCAGTTAAATATATATTCAGTGTGAGACATAAAATTCATTACGGCGAGTATATTATAAAGTTTACGTGTTAAAAAGTGCAAGTAATTAATAAATAATCTCACAGCTCTCTATATCAGTGGTGTTATTTAATCGTGTGAAGGATTAATAAAAGGAGTGAAGTAAAAATTATAATTTGTGTAAGCCTATATTCTTTAGCCGCATCACCCCCTTATAAGAGATACATGTTTCTACAAATTAATACTGACGCAGCCGAGGCAAACCTAAATATATATAATATTTAAAGAAACATTAAAAATACAAAGTTGATTCCTGAACGTTGGGGCGAAAACTCCCCAACAGTGGAACTACAATACAACTCCTCCTTCAAAGTAAACACTCTTCAAATTGTGCAAATAAACACAATGCACCCTCATTCAAATTATAATAATGAGACGAACAATCTCTTGTAGCGTTTTGGATCACTGAGTTTATATTTTAGTTATAAGTCTTACCAATATTGCAAGTAGGGTGAAAATGTAACACAACTTCTAGCCTAAAATGCATTTTGTGTTACATCATTCTTATTTTATATAAATTGACACGCAAATTACATATACTGGAATTTCTTTTGAAACCATTTAAGCACTAAATATATGTATCTTTTACAATTTTGGCGAAAACTGTCAAAAAGGGGCAATTTTTTTGTGCACGCTTATAAATCGGAATCTACTCTTTATTGTGGTGTATATTTTATTATTGTGAGTAATATACTTTACTTTAAATATACTTTTATAGCATTTACTGGATCTGCCACTTTATACTGTAAATTATGCACCATTTCACAGAAAAAAGCTTAACTCCTTCACATTTTGGAGTAGAAAGGTTTAGTCCATCTTTTAGGAGTAGCCTTGCTCTATACAAATTGGTACTGCTGTTAAGGATGGCAGCGTCTGTATACTAAAGCTATGCAATGTATTTATTTTCAAATATAATATATGACTTTCTTTATTCCAAATTTGCTTTGAACAGTTTTTTCTGTAAATGAAATTTTCTTGTATAAATGACAATTTTCACATTTATTATTGAAGTTACATAGCTAAATTAAGTTTTATGATTATAAAAGCAATCTCAATGTGCTTTATGAATCTACCTCGGTGTTGATAAGGAGGTCAGTTATTTAAAAAATAATTGCTAGTAAAGTTTAATGAAAATATGGTGTAATTAAGAAAATAATTCTGTCTTCTTTAATAAACAAAATTTATTGTATAAACGTAGTTCCCTGCATTTAGAAGGCATGCATTTGCATTCTGAAAAATCTAGTCTTAATATCTTAAATAGTTTTGAGATAATGGTTCATTAATTTAAAAAAAAATTAACGTTGATGGCAGAGGGCTTATAATCTCCTCTTAAATGTCTATTAAAAAAGTAATATGTATATCACCTTTGCAATACCCAATGAGAGTGTTGTTGCAATGAATAGTGAGGCAGTTGTTTTAACACTTAAATAATTTCAGTCAAATTATATAATATCTAAATTTAATAACAGCCCGCTTTAAAGCAACATGTGTATGTAACAAGATATAAAAAGTGTATATTACAGTGATTTTATATGTTTATATTATTATATACATGTGTAATAATGTTATGTGAATGTATTACGTAATTTAATAATGTAGGAGCTGTGAGAAAAATAGGTTTAAAGTTGCTAACAATGAGGTAATCTTGAGGCAATAATGAATTAGAAAGTTTAAATGCTACTGGTATTTCTTAGAGCAACAATAATGTAATTTTTGAGACAGCTTATAAAATAGTCGATCAACAACCAGAAAAAAGCTTTAGTTAAATGAAGGTATTCTATTGGACTAGGATTAGCCAATAAGAAACTAAAATGGAGCAAAATTTACAAATTCAGAAGTCGGTTGCTTGTAGACAGCGTTTCTAACCGGACGCATGATGCGTCATCGAGAAATTTAATACGTATTCAGTGTGAGACGAAAATAGTTTGTGTTAAAAAGTGCAAGTAATTAATACAAAAAAAAATCTCACAGCTCTCTCTCTCTCTCTCTCTCTCTCTCTATATATATATATATATATATATATATATATATATATATATCAGTGAAGTGTTATTTAAATCGTGCCAAGCATTAATAAAAGGAGTGAAGTAAAATTATAATCTGTGTAAGCCTACATTCTTCAGTCGTACCACTCCAAGCTATGACATTCGTGTCTCTAAAAAAAGTATAAGTACTGACGCAGCCGAGGCAAACATAAAAATATAATACTTAAAGAAAGAGTCAAAATTATAAAGTTAATATTTTTAAACTTGGGGCGAAGGCTACCGGAAACTTTTTACCATACGTGCGGTTGCAGCTACTTCAAGTTCGGCTCCCCAATATTTGAACTAGAATACAACTACTTCAAATCGGCTTTCAATGCGTAGCAGCAACAAACATTCTTCTTCAAATTTGGCTTCCATACATGGGGCGGAAACTATCTTCTTTAATAGATTGTGGTCTACACTTGAAAAAAGTTGTAAAATAATTTCCGGATTATTTAAGTGGGTATACAAGATGATCTACTCCATATGAATATCTCTAATGATCCGATATTGCAAAGCGAAAGAATTTTTAATCATGTACTAGAGATTGTACAACTTTATCTGTTTTAATTTAGTTCAATACAAAATGCTAGACAAGTAAACCGTGTTAAAAATAAACTGCTTTACATATACGTACATTTTTATTAATATTAAATAATACGCTGTTTTTTAAACAGATCGTTAACAAAGGAGCAAGTAAATTAAGCATTAAAAGTTTTGAAGTAAAACCTATAAACTAGCAGCGCAATTCTGTCTCTTCTATTGGTTTTAAACAGTATCCAATAATATTTGCATTCACATCGTCACACTGAATCACTTTTTCCAAGTCTTTGCAAGCCTTTATGTTCATTTGCTTTGATGCTACAAATGAAATCATTTAAGTCTTTAATTCTTAAGTATCATTATTTTAAACCACACTATAATAGGCGCTAAATTTGAAAGTACTGAGAGAGCAGTCCGCTCCTTACGATAAGGAATATTCGTTAAGTTTAAGATTATAAATTTAGACTATGTAATTTACAATTGCAGTATGAACATGAATTGTTTGCCATAGTTAAACAGTTATAATATATAAAAATGTTTATTTTGAAAATCCCAAATTATCGCTTTATTGGTTTTAATTTAGTTTAAAGCAAAACACGTAAATTTACATATTAAGGTGGAAATTTAGATGCAGAATTATTAGATTTAATTTAATTCTCAGTCACCCCACTTTAAAATTTCAAACGAATCTCCTATATTTTATAGTAATATTCGAAAGAGAATTTGTTTGTTAGTACATCTTATCATTTGTCGCCTCTTTTGCATTCTACTGTTTTGGTAATCTAAAACTATTGAACTGAACAACTGAATTCGAATGAAGCAATAAGTCAGTTGAATAAAAATATGGTTTACTTTGGTATACATTCTGTATGTGGTAACTCGATTCACTAAATTAAATGTTCAAAATTACCATTTGTTGCTAGACAGTCGCACAGCTTATTTCGAAACTCTTCGTCAACCTTTTGTAATCCTTTTCATCATAGGCTGTGATTGTATTCTATTCCGCACTGAATACTGAATTGTGGTCGAGTCGTCAGCGTTCTGGTTTATTAACCCAGAGTTCCCTGGTTCGATTCCCATCCCAGGCAAGGGAACTGCTGTTTAGGATTATTGTCAATTCACCGCGAAATCTGGAAGTATGAATGTGAGAAAAATGTTAATTTTTAATGGTATAGGCAAATAAAACCAAACGTTAAAAACCTAAGTCCCAACTAGTAATGAACACCATGATTTACTATTTTATCAAATCACAGGCCCCAGAGGCTACACAGATTAAACAAAAGAAAGTTAAATTGAGCTTTTTTAATAAAATTAAACAAAAAGCTGCTTTTTTAGATTTCTTATTTAAATTAAGATCCTTTAAGCAACTGCAGTGATTGCTCTGGCTTAGAATTATCTTTTATTCCCTCTATGGGTAAAAAATACTTGAGGGCACGCTCACTGCCGGGACACCTCAGCGATAAATTTTGTCAGTGCAAAACGCGGTACGATTCCGCGTATAATACTGAATTTCTCAAATCTGAGAAATTTAGATTCCCATTTCAAACACTGTAATTGTTGGTTATTGAGTTAATATTTTTAACATGTACTTAATATTAAAATAATTTTCACATATCTGTGAGTGACAGAAGCTTAATTTCTGAAAAGAAATTACTTGTCGGATATGAAAGTTAATAAATTGAAGCATAGCTTGGTCTTCTTAGTTCATCACAGGAAGTCTTTCATGCATCTCCGTTTGGATTTAAAACAAAAGGCTTTTACTGGTATAATTTAAATGCCTTGTAAGTTATGAAATGTTTCCCTACTGAAGGACATAAGTCGTAATGGCCTGCTACGTACCAGTTGAGTTCGAACTACTACAGGAACTACGATTCATGTATCATGATAAACCTTGTTTTACCACGTTTTCGTTTTCCTTTGGCTTCTAAGGTGATATTAGGCTTTAATTTGATACATTAATAGTGTTGATAAGTCGTGGAATATAGGTTTGTTCTTTAGGTATTAATAACCACATTCACTCCCCTATTAATTATTTCCAGACTCTGTGAAAGGTCATTGATAGCCTTAGCGGAGAATCGAACCAGAGAGCTCTGGGTTTAGAAGCCAAAATACCTTCAAACCAAGCATCCATACATCTGTGGCCGGTCATACACTATACGCCTGGTAGTATGTGAAATTACATACCTCTATAAAGTAAAGTAAATGATATGCATATTGGTCGTTGATGTATTTTTCTCATGATTAGATTTTTAACATTTAAAGCTGCGGTTTCATTAAAAGTAACTATGGCAACCATGTTAATAATCATTGGATTTAATTTAAAATTTAAACAATGCCTTGTGCATTACCGAGGTTTATAAAATGAGATGAGATAATTAAAGCGTTAGGATGTACTAAAATTACCGTCGCTTCACAACAAAAAATGGCACCGAGCTGCATGCACTTGACGCTGGAAAGCTTTCAACAATTCCTTGTATCAGCTTTCAGAAAGTCACCACATACCTGCGTAAGTACAGTTTATTCTTTTCTTCATACCTTTCTCAGATTCACTGTAGCACATGACAACAGAAAATTACTTAGTAAAAGTGCGATGTGTATATCAAAAAAAGGATAATGGTGGTAACTGTGCTGAAAAATATTTTTCTTCTCTTATTATATACCACATAGCGGTGACAACACACAGAAGTCTTGCTATTTAGCGTGTTAATTACATTTTTAGCAATGCATTCTTCTAAATTTAGTATGTATAAGGGACTATTCAAGGGTGATATTTCTACTTTATACATTCTTTTTGTACTGGTGACTTAAAGTTTCGTGTGCAGTGTATAATCGTTATTGGTATTAACACCCTCAAATTTCAGTGTTGTAATTTAGATTTTTAATAGTTGAACAATTTTGTAGAAAAAAAGGTGTAAAAGCACGGCATCTGTGATATACTTACGATTTGTGATATATGATATACTTACGTAAAAATGGCGTATAAGCTTAAGCATTTTGTTTCTCCAAATTTGGCCAAAATTGCACCCTGGTACTCTTTCATAAAAGCTAATGGCCGTTATTAAACTTTATGAAAATATAAATGTCTTTTACCTCGGGTATACTGAGTATCCTCATTCTTAAATCATATAAATAGGTTATATTTATAACGTTTTATAGAAAATAAAGGAGCACCCCAAGGTTCATAGTTAATTGTAGCTTGCTTCTACCGGTAAGATGGGCAGCTATGCGTTTAGTCACGCGGAATCACAAGAAGTTGACGGAATATTATTTCGTTATAGCCACAGATTGGGCTAAAAATGGAGTTCGAAAATTAACGTTACAAACTATCAAGACTAAAGAGGGACTTCGTATATTATTGTTATGAAAATAATCACCTACACCTACAGTATAGATACTTTTTCAACTTAATTACTTAATCTCCCGCTTCTGCTTATAGACTTCTGAAACGATGTTGTGATTCATTAATGAAAGAATGTTGTTTAAACACGACTGCATGGCACCTCACTTTTCATTCTCGTAGCCCATTATTATTGACAAAGTAGGGTTGATATTTGGTGGCCCGATTTGATACTTTATGACGACTACACTTACCTCTATTCGGCTTTTATTCACATGTGTATCACTTTGTTATCCCTTCATCGTCAGTCGGCTGAATGAATTTAGAACAGCTTATAGAACACTCGGCATGGAAAATTCATGAACGCGCTCTCTAATAGGTGGGGGTTACATCGCTGGAGAAGTGTGCCGAATGTCTATTGCTGCGATGTCGCTCGACTGGAGCGTCAAATTCTACACATGAAGAGGACGGCAGGCACCTCCCGGGGCAAGCAAGACAGCCGGCAGACATACATCGACAGCCACCGAGATAAGCACGGATTTAACGTAGAGGCACGTCCTACATCATGTAGTGAGGGTAGGTAAATTCAACATTTCGGACTAATCTAAATTCTTGTTCAGCCATTTGGTAATTATACTCAAAATTCTCTTTTGTATTCTGCGCTATGCATAGATTAGTATGAGGCACAAAATTTTAAGCATGTCACGAGTATTAAATTTTAACAGAGTTATTTCAAATGTGGCACAGAAAACAAAGAACTTCTAGTGTATTAGCTTTGTCAAGTTTACTGTTGTATATGTTAAGAAAATAACGAGAAATGTACCAAGTCAAATCAAGGTTTCAGACTTGTTATTTGAATTATATTGAAAATGCCAGTAAATACTTATTAGAAAGTTTAAAGCTATATTGTGATAAAGTAACATATTACTGACTTTTCTTTGTAGCATTTCCCTTAACATTCCTTCATACTATAAACCTTTACTTCGCTTTTAGGATACTATGTCCTATGGGCAGACAATGAAGGTCGAAGTTCATCACTGTTAGCTAAGCTTTCTAATAATTATTGGAACTCAACATTATAAAAATGATGATAGATGCGTGGGATTTTCTCTTGTTTTATTGGTGTAAATATGGTAGCAATTGCGTAGAGTAAAATATAAATCATTCCACCATTACACATGTCAACTTTGCTGAATTTGATGACAAGAGATTCCGGAGACAAGTGTGACTGATCGAGTGAATCAGAAAAATAAAATATGTCAGTTGCAGAAGGTATTCTAGCTTCGAATTACTACTTCAGTGTAGAATATTGTTCATAGAAGGTGAAATAATTAGGGTTCTCTTTTATTGCTGGTAATTATTACCATATTAATAAAACTTAGTGTGTTGGAAACGTAATTACTTCAGCTACAGTAATGCATATTATCGATCTTTACCTAGCAGAAACGAAAGATATAAACACTGGGTACGATGATGGATCATGTGATATGAATTTGATGCGTTTCTGGGTTTATATTTATATTACCTACTCAGTTGACTATTGATAGTAATGTCAAATAGTAGCTATATTATTCATAATGCAAATTTTGCTCAAAGCAATAACTACTGAAAAAGAACAAAAAAGCGGTACGACGGTGCAAATACAAATCAGGGATTAAAACACAGTTGCCGTTTTGTATGTCATTATTGAACATTTATGTTGGTGGAGTATTCCGAGAACAGCAAAGAGTTATAACAATAAAGCTTAAAATTTAAATTCAGATATGAATAAAATTTTATTTGCTAACAGTTAGTTTGTGTTCACTAGTTAAGAATATAAATTACAATTAGCTGGTGATACAATAGCTAAATTTTGACAAAGTGGAATATTGTATGACAATATCGAAAATAAAGCCTAGAAAATGTGTTGGAGAAAAATATTTGTATATCAAAGTTGTTCTTAAGAGGTAAACTTATTGAATAAAAAAATAATTTTAACCATTTAAATACCTCATACTGCCCAATAACAGGACACAAATTTCAGTTAATCAAATTTTACAGAATGTGTGGAACAATTCACACGATATTAAAAAGAAAAACTTTGAAAATAACGAAAATAGTAATTCATAAGGTTCTTTCATTACCAGTATTAACTTATGTCTGTGAAAACATGTTTCATAAAAAAATAGAAGCTAGACACAACAGAAATGTAACTCTTACGTTCTGTAATGGATCGAAAAATAGCTAAACATCTACACAAAAAAGATACAACAACCACTTTAAAAGAAAACTGCTACAAAACGCATTCAAAGAATGGAAAGACGGGACACGTACAAAATGTCCAACTACAATTTTGAGGCCTACAGAACTCTTGGCTACCCCTCACCAGATGATGTGCAAACAGGATTACAGGCCAAATAAATGAAGCTTACATAATCTACTTGGTTTCCTCCTAACGTTTTAGAAGTTTTTAAGGAGAGCTCCAGAGGCAAACAGAGTCTTTGAAAGAACAATACTTCGCGAAAATACATAACCACTCTCACCAAGAAGTAAAACTATTGCAAAGAAGGTAGTATCATTCAAGAATCAACCATACGTATCCGACAACATGTGTTTAATATGCTCGTTCTTCTTGGAAGTGCAATATTGGTAAACATCATCAGTGTTACACATTCTTTCGAATACACTTGATCGTTTTGTCGAGCAGTAGCTTGTGTGAGAGAGACAAGGTTAGAGATACGATAATGACCGAACGCTTAATCGGCTTGTTGGGTAGTACTAAGCCGTAATAATTAAGATGTGGTTCAGTGTCAGCGTAGTAAAATAGAAATGGGCCACATAAGCGAGGAAGGTTCAAATATAGGATGAGGGTTTATTATACGATGAGGTATTATGTACTATTTATTGCAGTTCTTCATTAAAAGTAAATCAATAAATACATACGTGTGAAACAGGAATTAAAGAAAGGTGTGAAAGGACACAAACATGAAGAAGCACTATCCTAAATTTACATCAAAGGTTGCGTCCCAGGTTCGCTCGTAATATTTTGTCTTACATCGGGGGTTCAGTAGACATTCTAGAAGACAATCTTAGAAGTCTTAAATTTCTTGTAGCTCCCCGTATAAACCACTTCTAAATTTCTATGGAATTAAAGCAAATTATATCAACGCAATTTAATAAAATTCTTCATTTACCATCTTCACTTTATCTCAGGTCTTTTGATTAGTACAAACGTAATCTTTATGCGTTTCATTAAGCAAATTAGTGTGCAGTTTACATACTGTAAGCCTACCTACAGAGTAGAGTTTTGCCGTTTCATTGTGTAATAGGATAGTTTGCAAATTTATGAGATTCTCCAAAGATTAATACTTTAACGGTAGCTTTTATATTTTTAAATTTTAGGGGTTACCATTCAAACCTGGAAATTCTGGACTCGTGCAGTGGAACTGAAATTATTTTAAAAGTACCATTTTATGGACAAATATTTAAAATAAAAAATTACTTGTTATTCCTTCAGTCTAGTTGCGGAGAATTCAAAATACCTTTAACACACTTAAGGTTTAATGGGGTAGATTAAAATGTTGAATCGAACCCTGGTATCCCGCCTGTCTGCTTAGAGCAAAAACCATTACATACACACCAGACGTTTATAATAGGAGTTTATGAATACAGTAACAGCTTTTCGGCTACTGCCCTAGTTATATTCAGCTTTTGATGGTATAATAAAAGTTAAAAAGAAATTATGAAAAGGTGTATTTACTTCCTTCTACCGTTTTGGACTCAATTACATACAGATTTCATTATAGTACTTCTCCTAGCTAGCAAAGTTTCAAAGTCTTTAACTTCGTTCAAAATAATCAGTTGTGACCATGATTCAAAGGCTCTTTCTCTAAACTGCCCTTAATTTTGCATAGATTTCGCCCTCATCTGAAATATATTGACAAAGTTTGTTCAACCGCTTATGTATAAAATATCAGGGCTTCGCATAAAAATTGAAAATGTGTAGAAGGCTCATTTAAGCTATCCTTAATGTTGTGCACATTTCACCGAAATTTGAAATGTGATCACAAATCTGCTTCAAACTTCTAAGGATAAAATTTCAACTTCTCACTTGCAGAGGTTGGCGAGTCGTTTAATGCATGCGTACGGACAGATTGACAAAGCGACGCTAATAGGTGATACACAGTAGCTCCATTAAAAAACTCTGACGTGGTACATTCAGCTTCAGTGGTACTGAAGCTTATTTTTCTATCTGCTTCATTTTAATCCAAATAAACCTTGAAAAATAACTACATTGCCATTTCGTTACAGATACAAAAGGGAACAGCGATAGTCAACTGGACGCTATACGCTGGCCTTAAAATTACATACTGTTTCCATGACATCGCGAGAAAAAACTCAATGCTGACAGTTTTGTGTTTTTAAAGAGATCCATATTTTTATTTAGTACGTTTTCGTCTAACCCTTAACGTTTCCCAGTTATACAAGATTATTCAAAATTCCTTCCGCATTACGAGGGCTTCATAGGCCATTCCAAGAAAATTAAAGGTATACGTTTTATTTGTCATGTAAATATATTTAATATATGGTATTTTAATCAAAATGACCATTTTCAGAAATAAAAATTATCGAAATATGTTCCAATAAAAGACAGTTGAGCGTGGGTCATCTTCTTGAAAAACCTTCGTGTCGCATCTTTGTAAGATAATGAACTTAAATATAAAGTTTAGTATTATCTGGCTGTTCGTTTTTTAATTATGCTGTTTACAGACACACACAGGTCCGCTTTTTAAAAACGATTTTTTTGTGGTTCGGGAGGCCCCAAAACATATATTTTCAATGAAATCTCGACATCGGATACAGTTTGGTCTCCGTGATATTCTGTTATACGGTTTCATTGTCTTAGGCTAATTAAAGCCATATTGTGTCTAAAATAGTTATAGATGTGTGCTAATGATTGAAAACTATTTATGGATATAGATCATTTAACTTATAGAACTCCCAAAATCTGACAAACATGGTGTGAAAAGAATTAAAGGACGTATATCTATTGTTTTATTTTTATCAGATCCCATAAACCTAATGTTGACTGACCCCTACATTATGATGATACAAAGTGATATTTTGTATTAAAAACTTTGATGTTCTGCATTCACATGACTTTCTCTACCCTTTATCTTTATTATTGGGTATACAATGTATGCTTGCTAAAGCTTATTTTTCTATATACTACATTTTAATCCAAATAAATCTTTGCAGAAATGATATGTTGCACATTTCATTATAGATACAAAGGGAACAGCGACCGTAAAATGTTTAAGAACTGGGTGGTGGTATATGCTGACCTTAAAATTCCATACTGTTTCCATGTAATCGCGAGAAACAACTGAATGTTTAAAAGACTAAGGAAATGACCAAGATATAAACAAATCGAATCTTTAATAGCGATATCTAGAAACGGCTTATGCCAAAAATACCTTATGTTAAAGAAATTGTGTCCTTTAAAGAGATCGACAGTTTTGTGTAGTACGTTTTCATCTATCGCTTAACGTTTACAGTTACAGAAGATTATATAAAATTCCTTCAGAATGAAGAGGGCTTCATAGGCCATTCCCCCGGTTTCTTTGTAATGTAAATATTTTTAAATATGGCATTTTTCAGAAAATAAAAATTTCAAATAATGTTCAATGTAAAGGGTAGTTTGAGCTGGGGGGATTTTTTTGAAAATCTTCGTATCGCATCTGGATATGGAACCTAAATACCAAGTTTACTCTTTATCCGTATTTTCATTTTTGAGTTATCCTGTTCGCAGACATAGACACACGGACGTTTCCAAAAATGCTTTATGGGGATTCAGGGAGCCTCAGAACATATTTCCGGTGAAATCTCGGTATCGCATTTTTGGGTAAAATGCAATACTTCCCCTACTTGCTATACATAGTAGAGAAAGTAAAAATCTGAATGTTATGTTCACATGACTTTCTCTACTTTCTGTATCTTATTAGTGGGTATACAATTTATTCTTACAAAAGTTTGTCTTCCTATCTACTTTATTTTAATCGCTTAAACGTTTCCGGATATATATACATTACACATTCCGTTATAGATACAAAGGGAACAACGATAGACAAAGGTTTTAGTACTGGACGCTACGCCTTGGGCTTAAAACTGTTTCCACAGCATTACAAAAACAACTGAAAATCGACAGAACTTGAAAAGAACGGCTGTGTATTGAACAACAAATTAATAACGGATATCTCAGAAATGGCTGATCCCACATAAAAAGTTATTTTAAATAAGTAGTGTGTCTTAAAGTGGTTTACATTTTTTCTGTGGTATGTTTTCGTCTATCACTTAACGCTTACGAGTTTTACAAGATTATACAAAATTCCTTTCGAATGAAGAGGACTTCTCAGACTATTTCAGTAAATTCAAGACATAGACTTAAATGTTATGTAAATGTCTTTAATATATGATATTTAATGAAACTAGCTAGAGCCAACTTTTAGAAAATCAAAGATTTCGAAATATCTTTCATCTAAAAGCGTATCTTTGGAAGGTACTGAACCTAAATACCAAGTTTGATATTTATCCGACTTTTCGTTTTTGAGTTACAGACACACGCGCACGCACTCGGCGCGCTCGCGGACTTTTTACTAAAAATCCTTTTTTTTTATTCAGGTTCCTCAAAAAACATATTTTCGGTAAAATCTCAGTATCAAATTTCTGGGTGGAATCCAATACCTTCTCTAACTACTAGGTAAGTGAAAGCAAAGAGAAAGTAAAAAAGTACAAAACATTAAATTAAGTAATAACCAGGGACCGGATTGTGATGATGACATGTCACCTCTCGACTGTTTCATCGGGCATTGCTAACCTGTACCTACATAAATCCTTATCTTGGTCCCAGATTATGAAAGTGCAGATTTATTATATAACTTTTTGGCATTTTATGCTATTTTATATTTTTGGAGCAATTGTTTCTCAATTTGAGGGCCTTCCTTTGTCATAGTAACTTTCTTACTTAGTAATTTTCTTCCATTTACATTCAGTACTTAAGAGTTTTAATATTACTGATATTATAATTAATAATAACTTTTCAAGCATTAAGAATTTCACTATTCAGCTGAGAAATAAGAATAACTTTATACATTCTTCACTGGATTCTTGGAAAAAAATTTGCAGTGATTGTATATGGCGAGGGTGGCTATTGTCAGGAGAGCAATAATTAGAGTTATGAGTTCATGTTCCAAAATGGGGATAGACAGGCCGGTTTCCCTTTTTTTACAGTCAGGTTGCTGTTATAGGCTGTGAAGTCCTCTTTATTCGTAATGCATTTTATGTATTGAGAACCAAGAACTCAAAAGAGGTAATGCTACAAGTTTGAAGGGCATGCTTCAAGGAAGATTTCTTAACTTTATTTTCATATTCTTCAAATTTGAACATGGAACAAATATATATTTGTGAATAAGTAATGAATTGTCTCGTTATTCTTCTACCTGCCTTTGCTGCAGCTATATCAATCTATAAATTATTTTATATCTTTATGTGCACTAGTTTTAAAAAATAAAATAAATCTCTGTTTTAGTTTTGTAATTATTATGCTATTTAAAAACATTTCAGAGTGATTTTATAGGCCATTCTTCAAACATCATCAAACTCCGGGCCCTGGTAATGACCGAGACTTTGTTTTTTTTATCTGGTCCAAAAGTATGTATTTATATTTCCATTTACAGGGTGATGCTTCCTATTTACATATCAAACAGCATTTGGTTTTTGAGAACTCATACCCCCATGTCTTGCCTTGTTAGAAAGGGAAACCTCCTTATAGTGCACTGTTTAATGCTCTTGAGTGTTTTTCCAGTTCCCTATTATATAATAAGCATCAGTAGGCTGTTTTGTGCTTTAAAGGAAGAAAGGAAACCATAAGGCACTTCTTAAATATTAGCTCATGAAATTTTCTGTCATCATAGAAATTCCAATTTTCCTTTTGTCGTCGTTCAGGTATAACAGGAAGCATAAATTGTCAAGTCAGTAAAGGAAAAGCAAATACAGCAGAGGAATATAAATGAAATGCGTAAAGGAATCAATAACACATTAGGTAGGCGTTCATGGGGAGAGAAAAAAAATGAATGCCGAAGTTTCTTGCGTTCCTCTGTCAGAACCGATTTTCTGTGAAAAATTATTCTTTGTTACTTTCTGCCTAGAAGCAAAAGGAAAACCTCGAAAAGTTAATGGATGAAATGGAAGATGCAAGGGTGTAGTTTATTTCACTTTTATTGTGGAACTCTCAAACAATAGTCTGGGACCCACTTCATGTGTCAGGATAAGAATAAGAAGAAGGAAAGAAAGTAACAGGGCAACAAAGTTCTTGCTTCACTGCCAAACTTTAAATGTATTCTACTAGTCCTCTTCTCTTCCCCCAAAACTTCTCTGTATATCTGGTCCATGAGGCTTGCCTTTTACACGAAGATGGACAGAGTGTATAACTTTAAAAGAACCTGCACTCCACTTTTTTCGTCCTGTAAGATACGCATCTCCCTCTGTGCCGCCTTCCCCTTCTCCTATCCTTTCCTTTGCGCATTCTTTCTTTCCTAATGCTTAATTTCCATTAGTTTTCTTCCTGTCGCATGCTCTTACATTTGCATTACCCTTCTCACTTACCCTTGATCACTTATTCTTTTTGACACTGAATAATCAGGCAATAAGTAAAAGGCTACGAGAAGAAACACCACGTATATACACTTTGTTAATCTTTAAATACCGTTAAATGCTGAGCTTAAATATTAAATAGGAGCTCAAAATGAATACTGGAAATTAAAAAAGGTATTGTACACTTAACATCGAGGTTCTTTGACTGCGTAGAACACTGCAGAATTTCAGTGCTTATTTTTATAGGATTTGGCAATATGTTATTAAGAAACAAACCATTTTTTTCGCAAATTACAGCTATTCATGAGCACTGATGAATTGTTTTCACAATACTACACTATGAGTTTTAAATTTTCATAGTGATATCTTTAATTGATCATCTTAAAAGTTCATTATTAATTAACGTGATTCTTTTGATGAAAAGAAAACATCCCTTTATCGGTCGAACGATACGTACCAAATAATTTTTGGCATCAGTTCCGTAATATGTCAGAGCAATAATATGCAGTCGCTACAAATTGTGTATAAGTGAAAATAAAGTTTGGGAAAAAACAAAGTGTAGGTAACAGTTAACCTACTACAACTTTTGGAAATAGGGTTTGAAGGAAATGTAAGAAAGGATGCCATTAGACTGTGATATCATAATTATTGACGGGGATATATAATGACTAATGACTTTCACTACCCTGTAAAAGGGCTTTCTACTTTTGAAAGCACTACTGAGTTTCATTACGCAATTACCTTCATCTATCCGAACAAATATTTCAATTCAAGCTTATTACATTTCATTTAATATACAGAAATTATTTCTGTTATTTAATTATTTACGCCTAGTAACAGAGTCATATACGCATATTTAGAGCTTTGAGATTTGACAACGTATAAGGTGCAATGTTGAAAGGGGGAATAATATGAAGGCGGAACTAAAAGTTGAAACGGCAACTCTAGGCCGAGCCCGAGAACTGTAATTATAGATAATTTATTAATTAATTTTTATTGATGTTAAATGATACTATGTACATATCTTTTTCTTATACTGCTTGTATAGTTTAAGAAGGGTGATTTAACGTTATGTATGTATCTAGGTTACTAATATTAGAAGAGTTATAAATGGTTTAATGTAAATAATTTAAGCGCTATGTTATAATACTGTCCACAACGAAATGTTTTAGCTACAGGAATAGTGCCTTCGAAGGCAGAAAATCTAGTTTTATGACGTCTCTTTGGTCGCAGGGTCATTATTCCTACAGCGAGGGTGTAGCGCCTTTGTCCCTGTATTTGATAATTCGCCGTGACCAAGTGAGAGAGACAGATAGCTTAACGGCAAATGTAGGAAAAGCCGCGATTTATATTAAACTTGGACCAATGAGATCCCTGGAAGTTTATACGAAATAGTGAGACGCGTCTAGTGGCGCTAAAAAATGGACCAATAGGAAAGGAAGCAGCCTCAGAAGCCTGCGACTATAAATTGATCTGTTTGGAGCAAATTCGAGGCAGTTTAGCATTTCAGTTTGTCAGTTGGGCATTGCAGTTCAGGCAGTTTGGTATTGCAGTTTGGCATTTCATTTCAGTTTGGCATTTTGTCATGTGTGGTCAGGGAGAGATGCTGCAGGATGTGTGAGATATCGCGCCAAAAACGGAATAAAGACAGTTTTAGAAACACACCTAAAAACCACTACTCGTAAAGAGATAATAAGTATATTTAAACTTCGTGTCATATCCGCGCCGCATTTTAACAGCGGTGGACAGCATTTTAACAGCAGCAATACCAGTGTTGTATACTACGTGGGTTAGTAAAATAAAAAGAAACGGCAGTGTCATCTGTTCATAACCAAAACACGTCTATGTCTTCCTATATCACCACCCGAGATCTGCGCTTCCTTTACCGAGGATAAGTTCATGCTCCCATATAGTTTAAAGAAAACTACTGCAGCTAGCCGAGGATAAAATTGCAGAGAACCAGCACACTGCGAACTTCTGGAATTAACATGGGAGATGCATCAAGGTAAGCCTACAGCAACGGACGGAGGAGGTGACTGCCGCAAAGTAATAAAGGCGTATAATTTTAAATCGGATAGTTACTCTGACTCCGGTACCAGCACTGGTGCTTACATTCGTTCGTACACACAGTTTTGCATACATTCGATACTTGGGTACCGTCAATGGTACGTACTCTCCCTAAGAGACGCGCTTATGTGAATATGATTTGGCGGCTATTGTGAGAGGTCTTGGCGAGAAGGATTTTAGCGACTCGCGCAGGTTATGCTATTGGTTTCTTTTATTGTGGAAACAGTAATTTCTAACCGTAACTTTGATACTGCAGAAGAAGTTAACAGGTATAATAATACATTTGTTAAATTTCGAGCGCTACGATTCATAATCATTTCATTCCTTGTCTTCAAACGGTCGACAACTCGCTCCAATAGCTCAAGTATTAGATCACATTAAACTTCTCAGTCAATTTTTAACAATACGCCAACGCATGTCCTAAGAAAAATATCTCATAGTTTATCACTGAAGCAGCTGACGCACGAGACAACAGGACGAGCTACGAGATCACGGCAGCAGAATCAACAAGGAAGCAGGTAAGCTAAACGGCTTCAAAAGTGATAAAGCATTACTGCTTCAAATTGTCGCACCACCCTGTCATCACAAAGATCCTGTTTCCAATTGGTGCTTATCATGGCGCAATAACCTCCTGCTTGAGCTTGAAAAAAATTAAAAATATAGGTTCATAAACTCCAAAAAATGTATTTTAATGATCAAACTGAATATCTTGTTTTCTGATATTTAAATTAGGTATATGATAACACTTTAATTGCCTTATATACTTAGTATTTTACTGTTCACGAATTACAAAATAGATTTTCCGTAATAAAAACATTTTAAGACACAATGAGATGAAGTCACAGATGATAGATTGTAATCGATAGTCACCTAATTTCCTTTATATTGTGGCTGTATGTATGTGTATTGTCACGCCAGACATATTATTGCTTTGTTAGCGACAGTATTGTTGCGCTAATTCTTTCGGCTTGGGTTTTGAATTTCGTTTGGCATGACGACTCTCGCCACCTCCTGGACAGAGGTGGAGAGAGGGGGAGAAGTAAGCGTTAATCTTTCTTGTGTGGTGCTCCGTGGCGTCACTTCAAGTCGAGTGTCTGACATGGAAGAGTATGTGTGAATCGTATGAATGTAACTGCGTGTGTGTAACATCTCCCTCCAATGTTTTGCTTTTAATCTTTTGTGTATGATGTAAGGGTACCGTGTTGATATTCAATAAACCACAGGTAATGTGAAATTGTGTGTATTTTGCTATAATTATCCCACGCCTGCTCTGAAATGTATTGTTAAGGTTCCTGGTCCTCTTGTTGCCTCTGATGCTTCGTCTCCCACTGTTTATGCTGGAGTAACTAAAATTTAATATCTAACTGCAAATCTTTCGGCCTCATTCCGGTATATAACATTTTGATATTCAGGAAATTGACTAGTGTCGTGTTTTAGCTTTTACTAGATAAGCCAGTCTTTGTGGTTTTCCAACTTTGTGTAACCATAACTAATTTAAATTAAATGTTCTTACAATAAAAAACACTTGACGCAACTAATAGGATCTTTGAAATAAGTGCAACACATAGCGAACTCTATCTCGATTATAATATAACATTTTATACCAGAAGATTCTATAGAATAATCTCCCTTGGCCTGAAAGTGTACTAACAAAGGGACTGCGCATTCTCAGATTCACTGTTACTTCCGGCCGCTACATGATCTCTGTCTTGGGGTGAGAAGGGCGAAACCCAAAGAAGCGTGAAATGTTTTAAGAGTTGCTAACAGAGAAGATGGTGTCCATAATCATGTCAGGAATTTCCATAATCTGAGGAATTTCTGAAAATCCAATATTCATAAAGTTTGGCTACTGGTTTGCGAAAGGTCAGACATTTACTTGAGTAGCATTCCTTCCAGGTGACGTCGACGTACTAAGAGAATTAGTAGCAGAAGAGAAACAATATTAAAATATTCTAAATATCTTCGTTTAGGAATAAAGCTCGGTGATTCTTTAAGCAGGGAATTAATTATCGCATCTAGAGGGACAAAACAGAGATGTGCGTATTGTCCTCGACACTCTTTAAATTATAGTAATTTATATATAACGCAAAATGTTGGAAAAAGCTGATTGTAATATGGAATCGGAAGACAGTTCACAAAAACACTCGTGTCTAACAAATACATTGAAAGCACATAACTTATCTTTGCAAAGAAAGCCAGGTCATTGCTTTTAAACCAATATGCTATCCCATACTGAGCTAAAGTTGTCCTTGAAAATAGTCGTAGAAGACGTAATCGTACTTACCATTTAGGTTAAATAATATATAACAAACTTAAGCATGCCTTACACAAAAAAACATTAACATCCTAACAATAAATGTGGAACAGAAGCACAGAAACAAAAGGAAAAGGAAACACAAGTGGACTGGATTAAAAAAAATTACTTTAGCAGTAGCTGTTTCTATATGAATAGGAAGTTTGGGAGTTAACAAAAAGACACAAATACAAGCCAAAGAGACAGGTGTGGCGGGTTTTGAGTGACAAAAAGAAAAACATGAAGTGAGGAAATACTTACACGTGTTTTATTTAAATGAAAACATAGATGTACAGATCAAAATGGAAAGCCAAAAATAGTTTCTATAACTAAGTAATTTTTAATACAAACCAAATGGATGTGGAGATCAGGAAAAACCAATAAGCAGGTATATAGAACAGGAAAATATAAAAAGATATCGGATCGGAGCATTGACCAAATCTCTTAAGAAGAAGAAGATGATGATGATGATGATGATGATGATGATGATGATGGCAATGACGGCCATGGAATGATGTGAGTATAGCTATAACCCAGCACTACAGAGAGAAAGCACTGTGTGAGGAAGCACTCATTTGTCTTCAAAAGGCTTGAACATCGCTAGTGTAAATAGTTAATGTAAGATGTGTAAGGATGCATCATTTATAGAATCAATCTCGTTATGGCTACTTCTGCAGACCTGCAGCCATAAATCTACTAGAGTAGCGGACAGAGCTTGAATCTCTTGTTAAATCTGAACTCTTACATTAATTTCTGTGTTCTAAGATTAAGGAAGAAGAGAGAAAGATACTGAAAATATGTACTGGGATTGAAATATACGGATCTTCTGTTCTCCTTTCTAACTTAAGACAAGTTCCGTCGCCCTGAGAAAGCAGAAAGATAAGTTGAGGGGTGTAGGAAGCAAGGAAAGGAAGAGCCGGAGATGTTTGTAAAAAAGAAGGGAAATAAAATACAATAGAGAATGTGGATATAAACAAGATGAAGAAGGGAGGCTGTGGACGACAGAAACTTAAGAAAGGTTGTTAAAAGGAGAAAGAAAATATACAAAGTCCTAGACCATTATATGTCCGCCCGTCTACTTTTCATAATACCCTTCCCTTATTACTTTGTTTTCTGCAGTAGACAAGACGTATATCTTGTAATATAATGTTTCGACGAAATTAGAACTGCAGAAACAGAGTGCTAAGAACAGAATACATTGTACGGAGTTATATTAATAATGCATTTTTGTTGAAAGTCAGAATGGTGCTTGGTTTAAAGACGCCTGAACTCTTTCTAGCTGTGTGCGTGTTTCTTCTCGGCATGTTAGAGATAAAGTCAGCAGTGATCTAATGGCTGTATGCTAATAAACCTTTCTTTCCTTCATTTCTGCACAACAACCTCTATTATGATTGCTTCACTAACCCTAATATAAAACATAAATCAGCATCTGTTTTGTTAGTCTAAAGCGTACCGCGTAATGGAAATCCATACCTATGAATATATCAAAAGCAACGGATGGGATCATTTTCAGCTTTGCTCCCACAGAAAAATTCTGTTTTATGCACAACGGGATGGAAAGCAGGATGTGTTCTGTAATTCCGTTTGGATTAGCATCTGAGTTCAAACCCCTATGATCAAAAACGTACATATCTTTTCGTGACATAAATCGTATTATGAACGAGTACGTACGGACTTATTTATGTTAACCAGGCAAAGAAAAAACGAAAGGCTTGCTATGCTTTGTCTCAGATTTGGGGTCTAATACATAAAATTAAACTGAATGCTCATTAGCTCTAGTTTAATATAAATGACGTAACTCGTGCTCCTCAGTTTCAGCAAAACGTCCGTGTGTGTGTGTGTGTGTGTGTGTGTGTGTGTGTGTGTGTGTGTGTGCGCGCGCATCTATCTATCTGGTCTGTCTGTAAAGAGCATAACTCAAAAACGAAGAGTTTTTTTAAATGCCAAACTTGCTGTTAAAGTTCAGCTTCTTCCACTCAAATGCCCCTTACTTTGAAAATTCATTGCTAATTTGCAATTTTTAAAGTGGCTGTATCGATTTGGAATAAATTGCCATTTCTTGAAGATGTTTGCATGACAATTAAAATAGATATCTTGAATTTTCTGTGAGCAGCCTGTGAAGTCATCATTCTGAATGACCTTTGTATATGGCAAACCAATACACACAAAGTCTTACTACCTGCAACAAATCTCGTTAAAGCATGGACTTTCAAATATATCGCAGAGCCATCTGTTTTTTAAAAATGTGGCTATCGCTTCAGCTACTGCACTCTTGTTATACCTACAACAAAAGTTATAAATGTGTAATGAAAGTTTCTCGATTAACAAGAAGTAGAAAGAAGAGCATTTGTAAGAATAGTGTGCAGAGAAAGTCGTGTGAATGCAACAATCATATTTTATTATTGAACACTTTGCGTGATTATCTGGGTACGAGATTTCGTATATGCCTATTTTGAAAATTTTACAAAAGAAGTAACTTCTATGTCGAAAAACCTATAACTTTCATCGCATAAGCTTTGGTTTTACTTTAAATTATGCTGGTACAATTCAATGTATTTTTCTTATAGTTCGTGTTTCTATGATTCTGAGAGGAGATAAATTAAAATACAACTTTGAACAATAGATTTTTTGCGGTTGATATAAAAATGCAGAGTTTAGTGTGGTATGCTGTTAACAAAATGTGATGTGTTACGCTCACATGGCTTTCTCTTCCCATCATAATTCCTTTCCACAAACTACTTTGCACTGCTCCACCCCTTAAGAAAAAATTGTATATTTTGTAAGTAAGGGATGAATGAAATATCAGAGGTTCCTACAAACAAAATGACAACGTACAACCCAGCACATGTATTTACTGTACTGAATCACTTAATTTATAGATTTGCAATATATGCAATTGACATTTGCGTTGAATGCATTTACATAATGATGACCAAAAAATCATGACATAAGTTCGTGTTACATCCAATCTTGATTATCCAATAAATTACACTTTATACACCGTTGGAATTAAAGATAATAGTTGCCTAGATCAAATTCAGTACAACTTTAATTCGAATTGCCAGAGTTTTCAAAAATACTTTCAACAGCATTTACAAACGGGTATGATGTCCAATTTCACCCTTAGCTTTCGCCATTAGATAAGACACGCCCTATATATATAGAATTCTCGTGAAGTATGAAAATACATACCCTATTACTTAAGCTAGTGATCAAGGCAATTAATTGGTCAGATTCGGCCACTTATTGTTACATATGACATTGCCCCAATATCTGTTAGAACGGTAAGAAAGATCACTCATCCGCGTTAATCAACCCGCTCGGCCTGAACAACCCGATGCTATCAAGGGAGAAACCTAAACTGCCTTCAGTTATCGCCTAGAAGTGCCTGTATCTCAAATCCTCCCCTACACCTCTTGGGCAGAAACTCAAGCGCCATCAACCTGTACTACTTGCACGACGCGGTAGCTCACGCGGCATAAACCCAAATTATAAAAAGATATGAAATAAGATCTTGTGCCGTAACAAAGCAACCGGCACACTTTTTACAAAATCTTACCTTTCTATTTGCTTCATGTTTAATCAATGTTGTATTTGAAATTCCAAACTCACCCTAAAACATCACCGACAAAAACATATCGTGTCTTACAAAATTTAACAAATTCCAGCGAATTTTGTAAAATGCTTGCTTAATGACACAAAAAACAGGTGGGTATTTGAAATAAACGGCGTGTTTTAACGATATTTACATTCTTGTGCACTAATTCTTTTTCTATTCGTAATTATTTACCAGTAATACAAAGCTATACAAAATTCATTCAAGATGAAATGAACTATTGGCAGAAAATTTTACATATACTTTTTTTACGTAATATCTTAAGCATATTATGGTAATTTAATTGAAATCGATAGAAGCACCTATAAAGAAACAACTAAAAGAACATTTTTCATGTAAAGGGTAGTTTGGGAGGGCGATTTTCATGAAAATCTTCGTACTGCGTTTTAAATATCAAACTAAGTATTTAACTGACTTTTCGTTTTTGAGTTTTGCCGATCACAGACCATATGACATTCTTCTAAAAATAGGTTTAGAATTCAGGGACATTAAAATATATATTTACGTTGAAATTTTGATATCTAATGTTTTGTGGAGTGCTAAGCTTCTTTGGTCTACTAAAGTAGAGACTAGATAAAGTAATTAGCTCTGCGCAATTTTTGGAATTCCACAAACCAAGACCACCACTCAAGCACACGTCCTACATAGGAGGTACAAAAATTTTTTTTGACTGATTTTATCCGCTTTGCTCTAAAAGTGTCTATAAATGAGTGCCATAAACTTTAAAGACCTGCCACAGAATACAGCTGTTCCAGCCATGATGAAATGTGATTTATCTTCATAATGATATGGGCGACATTAAACCCATTACTTTAAGCATGCAAGCTGCGGACCGTTTTACATTAGTTCTGTGAACAAGGTTTTCCATTGAATGAAGGTTTAGCACATGTTCGTGCCGTAGGGAGCATCAGTTTACGGGCCGCCTGGCGAACCCCCTGGTGCGGCAGATTGCCGCGTTACGTCAGCAGTAAGCAATACAAGCCTGATCGATGCGAGAGGACATTGTTCCTTTGGCAGATGTCGTGCAGCAAGTGTTGGCACTCGCACATCAGCATCCACCTGCACCCGACAGCGACCCATTGTTGCCAGCACGCTCTCAAAAATGTCAACAATGCCATTAGACCATCTGTTCATTACCTGCGCGGTGAAAAGCTGCAGATCACCAGGAACCCACGTGCCATGCAGGCGCCGATCCGAATGATAATATCCAGCTTAGCAGAGGTTATCTACTTGTAAGCATTTAATGACTGAACTTGTCGACTATAGCCTTTAAAATGCACTTCCGTGGAACCATAATATCATTGGTCATAGTTTAGGATAAAATGACGTCTCGCTTTAGACATTATTTTTTTATTATTTTAGATATATTTCACTACCTTAATAAATATGGAACAAATTGCCAATTGAATGCGTGTTCACAAAAAAATAAATAAACAAATAAAAAAACGGATTAGAACCATTCTTCAAATAAAAATTACTCTGAATATTCTCTAGATGAATTGCTGTAATCTGAGGACGTTCTCTGAATTATTAGAATTGCCTTATTGTCTGCAAACAGAGTTGTATTAGTTATCGTGTTATTTATTTTAAAATAAATTTATTATACTCTCTAACATTGTCTGATAGCTTCGTCAGTGAGTTTATGTTACAAAAGGCTTCCTCAAGTGGAGTAGGAACCGAAGTGAAACTAAATATCATACTTATAGTTTAAGGTGAAATACTTCCACAGCGAGAACTTATAAAGTACAATTTCAGAGCTACATAAGAAGAAAGAAACCTAATTCAACGAATGCATGCTTTTTGTTTCTCTTGCAGCACTTAAATTTTATGTTGCGCTGTTACGAATTTTAATTTAATGTAATATTAGCAACAGCATTATATAAAATGCATGAAATGCATAACCAAGCAGTTACCGTAGTTTCAAAATGTCTGTTGTGATAGATCA
Source organism: Deroplatys truncata (assembly GCA_030765065.1). NCBI lineage: Eukaryota > Metazoa > Arthropoda > Insecta > Mantodea > Mantidae > Deroplatys > Deroplatys truncata. The sequence continues at coordinate 176,645,589 of CM060981.1, forward strand.
TAGCTAGAAGTATTCTGTAAGAAAGACAAATAGTACGAGGGTTAAGAATTTTAATGATTTAATAACAAAGAAACAAACAGAATTAAGCTCCTAGGTACAACATCCCGAGATGTAACTAGGCTGATCGCACGGCAAACGCATCTTGAGCCTTCGTCACATACGGGATGTTATGAAGACTCAATACACTATAAAATAAGAGCAGTGATGTACTGGCTGAGGCTGATGCAGCGAGATAACTCCACACTACGATCCAAATGCTATAAATACCAGCGAAAATACCTGTCCCCTAAGTTTTGGGCAGCTGATTTAGAAAGGGGTTTGAGGAGAATAGGAATGGGGTCAGTATGGCAAAGAGCTGAAACAAATGACAAAAACATATGTAAAGGTGTCAAAAGAAGACTTAAAACACATCAACCAACAGGAAATAGAATCGGATTGTAAAATTAAAGCTTCTCTAAGTCTAGCAAATGAAATAAATTGAATTGGTGTAAAGAGGCATATATACTTAACTTAGGAAGAATGGAAAGATCAGGAATCGCATGGTTTAGACTGGGGGGCTGGAGGGCACAGAAAATGACTGACGATTCTGGCAGGAGAATCTGCCCATTCTGCGATTTGGATGAGGACTGGGTACATATTTTGGCGGAATGCGCTCAGTGGGAGAACCAGCGAACAATTAAATTCAAATAAAGTTCTTAAGTCCGTCAAGAAAGAGATTGGCATGTTGGGATCTACTGGCTCACCAGAGGAATTGGCAAAACACGGGCAATTTATTAGCTAAAGTGCACGAAGGTAGGTAAAATTCGTCTAGTTAGTCAAGGATAATTTATCTCTATTTTCCTTTTTCTTGCTCCTTTTTGTTTTGTTATCTTTTTCTGTTGTTTATTTTGTCACTTTGTATCTTAAATATGCATATACGGTCAACGACCCATACACTAAATACTTGTGCAATAACTTCAATAATTTGAAGCCAATAAAGATACCTATATTTTTACTGATGACTAAATTTACATATTATCAAACAGTATTAATTAAAAATTGCCTCTTCTGTTTCCATATATTTTTAGATCTCGCGTGGTTATTTCCGATTTCCTCAATTTCATCCTCCTTCTCTGAATCACTGAGGAGACGTTGTTCTGCCTCCAGTGAGCTGCCATCATCATTATTATTGAAATCCCAGACTTCTATACCACTATCATCAAGGATATTCATTAGTAGATACAGGGCTTGCTGTTCACTGAGCACTGAAAATCACAATATTCTATGAAATATTATACATTTTTGTGGTAAAAAAGAACCTCTATTCATAATTTATCGTCTGCGACCTGAGGGGCACCTATATGCACTAACGTAAAAGCATCATATTTAGTGGCCAGTAAGATGATGCTTTATTCATTAAATTGTATAATTGCTTATTTACTGTACTTTCATTAACACGTGTGTAGTGAAAAAATTGCGGTTAACACGTAATTCAGCAAAAGGATTCTTCATTGCTGGGAATTTTCCATCTGCGACCACACGCCAACAAGTGATGTGTTGCCAAAAATGTGAAGCAGGAAGTTACAGGTATGTCAACAATAGGTCGCAAAAAGCACTAAAATAGCAATGAAGAAAAATAAAAATCCATGTGTACCTATGGAATGAAGAGGTTTGAAATAAACGCCAGGCATTTTATAGATCTGTTAAATGAACTCTCCAAAACTTTTGCACTGGAATATGCGCATTATTCTGTTTTACATATTAAAACTCAGATTCTCATTTATGCTGTAAAAATTAAGAACTGAAGCTGCACAAATACAATGAAGTTCCATTTATCTGATTTGTTTTACTTACATTTTTACTTCTGTTGTTGCCAGCATTACTTATTTTAATAAACATTACTTTACCACTTATTAGCTTCTTTACTCGCTGTTTGTTCCTGGGCGAATCTCTTGAGATGTATGTTTTGTAATCTCATTCTTCTTGATGTTGAAACACCATTGACAGTTTCCCATACCACTTTCCGAATGCAACGTAAATTCCTATCTCGATTGATTGATGTTCCGCACGGTAGATTAGTGATTGCGAATGAGAAACGAATTTTCGGCTATGTGGTTCGAATAGATTCCATTAGTTCCCTCCCAATCAACTCTGTGGTCTAACTGTCAGTATATTAACCAACCAGAATCCTTCAGTTAAACGCTTAAAGAATTGACAGTCGTTTCATTGTTTCAGAGGTGGTAAACTGTAACTGTACATTGCCTACGAGATAAATTACATAAATAATAATGAGTACCATAAATTAAGTTAGTAGTAAATAAATGGTTTGATTTCACCGATAGTAACGTGACACTAAATGCAAATTGAAAATCCTACCTCAATGACAAATTGGGAACCAGAAAAGGAAGCACTTAGGCCGGAAACGAAGAATTTTAACCTCGGTTCTAGGTACAGGTTATAGGATATACAATGGAGGGGGACACCTCGCATTGTAGGATCTATATATGTACATCCATTGCGGGTACCCAGGAGGAAGGGATGAAGTGAGGAACCACAGGAGGCTACAGGTCGCAGGCAGAAATGTCACAAAAATGCGCAGAAGTCCCTAAAATTACAGGCTCGAAGATCCGTCCCATTGCCATAGCTGCCTAGAGAGGGTAAGGAACAATCCGTCCACCAAGCAGTCCTCTGGTGTCCAAGGGAGTACTCTTTCCTTTGAGCAAGCATCTGCGCCATCCTTCCTGCACAGCCATACGCCACGACACATAGAAGCACACGTGAAAAATGAAGAGACGGATTGAAATAGAAACTATGGAAAGGAAATTGTGATAATGAACCCGAAAAACGCAACGGTCAGGTTGGGCGGTCGACGGGAATTGAATCCGCGATCTCCCGAATTCGAGCCTCACCGTTACCGCGCAGCCATCTCGCTCGAATTGGTTCTGGGTAACGCACAAAATATCCACCGACGAGATCTAAACAGATTTCTTTGTTAGCCTGAGGGGCATACTTTGAACTAAAGGAACAACTATTTCTGCAGAAAAATGTTCAACTCAAGTGTTGAGAAAAACTCGTCGCGTCCAATAGATTTAAATATTATAATTAAAAACAAGGAATCAAAGCAAGATTGAATATCACGTGTAAGTAGTAACCAGTGTAACCAGATGATTAGGAAAGATTAGGAATGAATATTATAATATAGCTTAAAATATAAAGTTTACAAAAAGAGCATACCTCGATTGACCTACACGATATAGGTCCTGTAAAACACACAAGTAGTTTTTCCCAGCTTTGAAAATTTCCACACGTCGGCGAAACAGTTAATCATTATCATGTGTGCCGTACTATAGCTTCGTGCCGCATATTTAGGGCAGTGTTTACGTACTGAGATACATGATTAACGAAAATTGATCTTAAAACGTAAATGAAGTGCCGGGTATGGCTTTTCATACGGTCGGTGTAAGTGTGTGTGTGTGTGTGTGCGTGTGCGTGTGCGTGCGCGTGCGCGTGCGTGCGTGTGCGTGCGCTTGTAAATCGGATAAAACAGACGGAATTATTATCCAACATCGTTTAAAAGTACCATCTCGAGAAATCTTATTGCAAAATAAATTGCTGAATAAAATCTTATTGCTCACCGACACAGGAAAACGTCAGGCAACGTTAGAGAGGACAACGCCCACGAAAAAAACCGCAATACGTCATCCTGGTACTTGTTTCCTACAGCCGGAAGTACATTCCAAATTTCTGATTTATTTAATACTTCTTTCATTTTGGATATTATTTGTGCACAAAATTTTACTTATAATCTAGCAAATAAAAATAAATTAGATAAAAATGTCTAAAATAAAAATTATAAAGTAGAAATAAAAAATGTAATAATTATAAATGAATTAAAATCAAAACGCATATTCATCTACTGTTACTAGAAGACAACACAAAATAACTGGTATCCAGCTATTCCTAATTTCTAGTAAAACAAATTTGTAACAAATTTGTAACAAAATATTCCATAATAATCTAAACTATATTCTAACCACCGGCTTTCAGCAGTAATTCATGTTCAATTAATCATAGAGTACTTTAAAATAATTTTGTTTTAAGTAAATACCCCTACACAGTAATTTTATTAAACTTATCACTCACTGTGGATTAAATTAATCTTCCTTCATTTTTTTATCCTCCACTTTACTTAACACTCACATAATTTACTCACAACCTTTCACTTCACTTAATACAGTAATCAGTATATTTATCCCTCTTCTGTAAGAATATTAATTTACTTTATCCTTAAAATAAAAATATTTCACTACATTCAGTTTATCTTTACCGCAATTTTTCACTTTACATTCCCTCTCCGCCTTCCTCCTCCACTCGCTCCTCCGATCCTGTTCCCTAACTCTTTACCAACTCCTGTTCCAGGCTCCCATTTCTCTGCTATCAACTCCTCCCCTTTATCATTCTCCTTGTCCCCGTTATTCTCCTCTCAACTCTTGACTTCATCTCCTACTTCGATTCCTTTTCTCTTCTTCTTTCTTCTTCCTTCAATCTCATTTTTCAATAACTTTTTCCTTTTCTCTTCTCATTTTCCAATAACTTTTTCCTTTTCTCTTCTCATTTTCCTGCCTGGAATTATCCAAAACTGTCTCCTTCAATTAATTTAAATTATTATTTTTGCCTCTTTCATCATTTATACTCGAGGACAAATGACAGCGAAGAAAAGTGCCAGGTAATTCGAAATACACCACACGTCTTTTCCCGTGTTCAACCACCTCCTCCCAATTACTGGAGCCTACCGCCATCTTTAGTTGTTTCCAAAAACGAACGGTTGAAAATGATTATAAGACATTTAATATAATTGGAAATGAATTCAATTTAATAAGGCCAGCAAACTTTAATGTAGTTATCTTAATTACAGGGTTAGCTTTCTTTTTTTTTTTTAAAAAAAAAAAAAAAAAGTAAGAGCAGAGTAATAGTCATGTTGATCAAGTTTTGCAATACTTTAAGCTTCAAAAACAGAACCTTACATGTAAATATCATTATGATATAATGTTTATTATAGTATTTTACTGCCGTTTTATTTTAATTCTAATATTAAGTCATTGTGAAACTAGAAAGCGAAGTAGAATAAATAATTAAAGCCACAGTTAGCACATAACTTCACATCTATTGCTCCAGCAGATGCAAAATGCTGCAAGTAAATGTATGCATTAGCATAGGGAAGAAAATGTATTATGTTTAACATTTTTCCTCGTTTTTAATTCCACTAATGAAGCACAATGCCATGTTAATTTTTTTATTAATCATGCAATCTTAGAGAACCTCAGAAGCGACGCTTTTAATTTCGCCACCACGTACCTAGTATATAGAGAACGCATTGCATTCTACCAAATATGAATATTGAGATTTCACTGGAAATGCACGTTTTAAGACCTCCTGAATACATTAAAATATTTTTAGATAAGGTATCATTGTGTGTGTGCCCGCGTGCCTCTGTGCCGATGAATAGCATAAGTCAAAATCAAATAAATACCAAGCTTGGTATATAAGTTCAATATCTTCCAAGGATCGACGCAGAGATTGTCAAGAAAATCCTCCACCCAAAACAGTCTTTACATGGAACTTTTTTCAAAATTATTCATTTACTCAAAAGTTACTCTAGCAGTATAGCCTGTGAAGTCCACATTATTCGAAGGAATCTTGTTTAAGTGGTAAACTTCAAGAGATTGATAAAATGTACTACACAATATATCTAGACCTCCTTAAAATATATGTTTCAAATTCATATAGTAGCATCAGTGATTTCCAAGATTTCCTTTTATACTGATTTCAATTTCTCAAACTCTTATAACTTTTTTAAAGTCCTGCTGCTGTTCACTTGTTTCTCGCGATCTCATGGAAAGAGGTTTCATAGATTTATAGTTGTAAGAGAAACCAAGGCAAACCGACGCGGAATAAACAATAACAAAGAATCAAAAATGGCGATAAATGTCGTATAGGGAAGGAGAGTTCAATAATAATTTATAGTCATATTTTACTATTGCGAACTTACAGTACGTAATACCCAAAGAAATCGCTCTAAGAGACGATTAACGCAATAATAGAAATAAACAAACACACAGAAGAGTGCAAAAGACCCATCAAGTTGACTGTGTGCTATTACTTCTATTTTAACTTATGTGGAGTGTAAGGCCTGTAATTCAGGACTGAAAGAAAATTTCCCTGGTTGTTTAATAAAATGCCTCGCTAAGTCATGAGAAAATGTCTAAGCAAGCTAAAGCAGAAGAAATCGGACAGAGAGTCTGAAAATCACTGTGTGCATGACATTGCTCAAACACGACGACATTGACCACCATGTCAATCTCTCACAGAGCCACCCAAGTCCTTCAACATCATGCCAATTGGTAAAAATATATAGACGAATCTTCCTCTTTCCTCCCAAACCGATTGGATATCCTTTCTTTAGGCTTTCATATTCACTATCGATTTGCTCTCCAGCGGTTCGAAATATTAGCTCAGCGGATATAAAACTTCCTGCTGAAAAGTGGTGTGCAGCTGACATATTTATGACGGAGCTGACTGCCGATTTTTGCCCCCGGGAAATAGAAACGTGTTTTATTTTAGCACTGCCTTAGTCTACAATTGGCTTGGTACCACTGCTTTTATTAATTTTCTGTGATTTATGCAGAACATCTGTGCTTTAGTTTATTAGACAAAAGGTAAGTTACTGCCTTATACTTGTTTAGATGCCTTAGTATTTACGTATCCCACATTAATCTAAGGTAGTTAGAAAAATGTGATGTGCTGAACTCAAATGACTTCCTCTACTCACTCTTCCATAAACTATTCTTACATCTATCTGGTTAACTGAAGTAAATCATTACACAATAATCAGGTTTTTAATAAAGCAGATTGTTATGTGATGGCTTTGAAATGCATGCTCCTTGCACGACTACGAGAAAAAACGAATAACAACCTACCACTTGCAAAAGGTATAACTATTTGTAAATTAAACCAATAACAAAGAACATCTCCGAAGCTAATGGAATTTATACACACGGTTTTTAAAAGCATGATATAAGACTACAGAAAACCTTTGAAATGTTTCGTTTGGGAATACTGGATGCCCTTCACTCTTTCTTTGAAGTGAAAGAAGCTTAGCTTAAAATGTATGAACGTTCCAGAGATACATTAACTGCTCATCACGTTTACTTTCGTTTTCTTCCTCCTCCTCAGGTTATTACTAATTTCATATTAATCAATAATGGGTAAAATAATAATAATAATAATAATAATAATAATAATCCCGGTGTTACAGTTCATAAAGGGCCTAGACCTACCAATCCGACTACGGCATCACGCCCACATACGCACAGAGGTGAGCGATCATCCAACCGATAGGGGAGCTGATGTGGCCAGCAACACGTATCCCCCAGCCAGAATTTTATCCTTCGTGACTAGGATCGCTGCCTATCACAGATCCTTACTTTCCCCATGATGCTGAGTGAGCACCAGTCCTATACCCGGGACTTAAAATCCGCTTATAGGTGGGATCGAACCCGTGCGCATTCCATAGCAGAGAACCTTAGTTCCACGCTCTGGCCCATAGTGCCACGGCGCAGGACAATCATAGAAGGAGAATGTTTATTTCGTCATTCTAAGATGTATGCGTTTACAAAGTTGGATTGTGTTTAATTAAATCAATTGATTTGGGTTAAAGAGAATATTTTGGAGCACATAAGTTTTATTATATTTTTATAAAGATTAATGCATTAAGATTCCGTACTCAACTTCTGCTTCAGCAATAAGATAAACGGAACAAAGATAGCGGTTGCTTGCGGTATACATGTTCTAATGTACAAATGCATGTTCAGAAAATTTATTTAGATTTCAAAATTAAAATGTTGAAAACGGTTCTTCAGGAGCAGATGAGCAGACATTACCTGCAAAGGTTTTCCCACAAACGAAATTTAAGGAATGCAGAACAGTTTAACAAAGGCTTTGCAGAATGACAAAGCTGTTAGAGAATACTTTTTTTAAGGACCACGGCGTTAAGCACCGTCAAACCGTTGTATTTCAATCGTATTAATTCTTACTAATCACTTGTAAAATTATGAAAGTTACATAAATAGAAAAAGTTTTCATTTACCTTCTATTTACTGCCACAAAGTGGGAATCATGAGGATACTTTATTTTATGAATACGTGAGAATTAAATAATACAGTTGTTTTATCGCCAATAAAAACACATTTTCGTTGACGTGAAGGGCGTGGATCGCTGCTTGTTTTCTGTGAAAACAAATACAACATACAGGAAGCTATAAAAGGAGCAGGAAATGTCAGTTTGACATAAGTATTGTCAATATTGGAATAAAGCTGCGTTCACTGTAGACGTGCTTGCAGCAAATAAACCACATGCACTTGTTTCTCAAATGTAGCACAAATGTCACAAATAGAAGTAACAAGCTTATTAAGAAGGGATTTATAAAGCTTCGCGTTTGCAGAAAACGGATATCTCGTAGTTTCTCAGCAGGAGGTTAAGGATTCATTTTGGCAAACAATGCTTGTTGAGCATATTAATATGTGAATATATTTTAAAACTTTAGAACTTAATAGCTCTTGGTAAGATGTAATAAATGTGGCTAAAGACAAATACTGTTTTATTCGAATATTCTTGTTATAAAACAATTACTCCTTTTATGACATTTTATTTTAATCCTGTTTAGGTAAAGGACTATAAATATTAACTACAGTATATTTAATGAAATTTTTATTTAAGCAGTTGCCTCCTGTGAATAGTGCGAGGCGTGTTTTCGAAATGTTCAAAACAATCGAACGACCTGCGACTGTGAACTCAGATCAGTGATTCGTTTGTTGAATACAAGAAATTTTGCGCTAGCAAATACTCATCGCCAAATGTGTAAAGTTTATAGGGAAACAATAATGATTGACAATGCCTGACCACACACAGCCAAACAAACTCAAGATCTGATCATATCATTTGGTTAGGAACATATTCGACCACCCTTCTTACAGTCCGGATTTGGCACCAAGCGGTTTTCATCTGTTTCTTCATCTGAAGAAATTCCTTGCGGGAAACATTTCAACGACGATGATATTGTGAAACAAAAAGTGGAAATTCGCTTTCATTACAGGCGACATCATTTTTTTACGAAGCAAACAAAAACTGACTTCCCCTTACAAGTGCCTGAATATCAGTGGTGACTATGTGGAGAAGTAGTTAGTTGTAAGGTGTAAGGTAAATGAATGATGATAAATTACTTGGAAAATTATGTTCTGTTATTTTTTTAAAAAGTTATCTCTATTTACTTTAAAAACACTCCTTGTAAGCCCCCCTTTCTTTTTACTATGAAGACCCGTCTACAAATTAGGCGATCGGGGAGTTGGATAACATACTGTACATACTGAAGACCTTGCTTATGGCAAGTACAGTATTTGATATTGCATTTCTCGCTTCATGCACATTACCGTAAATTGACCACCTTTGCCGTTTAGAAGAGTAACCAGACAAAATCGAATTCTGCAGAACGCTTCTCATGATACAGGATCTTAACACCAAAGATGAATTATGCGTCCAATGTATAATTTTGGATGTTGGAGCGCTGTAGCTCAGCGTAAATACTTGAATTACTCTGTATCCAATTCTTTGAGAAAATACCTTTTTTCCTAAGATATATTTCGAATTAAGTAGCAAAGGTCAATTTATGTTTTCAATATTTACTACAAATGCTGAATTACGGGGTATTTTCAACAAAGAACTAGCACGTTTCAAATGTTTAAAGAAGACGGAAACAAATCTTCAATCCACTGGATAGGGGAAAGTAAAAATTGTTTGATCGTAGAAGGTGTATGCATTTAACAACATTAAAACTATTTCCTGAGCAAAATATAAGAACATTAGTTTTTAATAAGCAGATCAATTGTTTCTCAGTTATCAAACACGGCCCACCTGCAATTTTCCGTACGACAAGGTGGCCATTTGTTAAATCTACTGCAGAAGTTACTTCTTACACTTGAACTTGTTTGTTTACAAAAATTGCAGTGCACAAAAGTATCTGACCCGTACTTAACATTTTTATGTAAACTAGCAGTACTGTTTTATGCTACTGAATGGAAGCTCTAAGCCTGATTGTAAAAACTTTTATCTTTTTTTATACAGTGATGTGTGGATTATATTTCCGATTTTTGTAGTATGTTTGAAATAAATATGCTCAGACAAATATGCTCCTTCTTTTTGAAATAGGCCCTATTCACATAAAGCAGAAACTACTAAATTCTCAATCTCTACTGTACATCATGCCTCATGCATTAGATATACTATGTTAATATTTCCCTACAAAACCTGATGTGTTACATTTTCTGGACCATCTATCGCTTATAGTGGGTATATATTTTATTCTTAAGAAAATCTATTTTCCTCTGTACTTTATTTTAATGAGACAAATATTTCCGGAAGAAGCTCTATTGCACATTTCGTTATAGATACAAAAGGAATAGCGATAGTCAAATGTTTTAGAACTGGACGCTGTACGCTCGTTTTAAAATGTTGTACTCCTTCCACGACATCAAGGAAATAATTGAAATCGACAGAACTTTAAAAGAATGGCTAAAAATTCAACAATTTGAACCATTAATAACGGAGAGCTTGGAAATGGCTTACTCCACAAAAACGTTATTTGAAATAAACTCTCTGTTTTATGTGTTTTGCGCAGTACGTTTTCGTCTATCGCTTAACATTTGCCAGTTACGCAAAACTATATAAATTTCCTTACGAATGAACAATACTCACACTACTGCCAGAAAATTCAAGTTCTACATTTTATTTTTAGGTAAACATCTTTAGTGTGCTATTTTAGTCAAAATCGTTAGAGGCGTTTTTCATAAAGCCAAAAATTTCGAAAAATGTTCTATGTAAAGGGTAGCTTGGGATAAAAGTATTTCCTTGAAAATCTTTGTGTCACATCTTTGGATGGCACTGAACTTAATTGCCAAGTTTACTATTTATCTGACATATTGTTTTTGAGTTATGCTGTTCAAAGGCGCGGGGCCTCAAGACATGTATTTTCGGTAAAATATCGATATGAATTTTTGGGTGTAATGCAATTTATTCTCTACCTCCATCTCTATCTCTATGTGCATGCTAAGAGAAAGTAAAAATCTATAACATATAAGACGAGCTCAATATCACGCTAAAAGCTAGAGGACATTGGTATATAAGAAAAGTTAATTGGAAAAATTTGCCTAACTTAAGTTAGATTAGGCCTTTTTAAAAAGGCGTTGCCTATATGGTTGTTAACTACCGGAATTCTATCATCATTCTTAAAGAAGTGGCAGCAGGGATTCATATCTTCAATAATGGTTTAGCATCTATTTTCCCTCTCCTTTCTTTGTTATTTTAGCCTTTCGGCATTAAAACATTGCATGAACGTAGGTATCCTCTTTTGTAGTCTATTATGAGCCACTTCATGGATTCTGTAACAAACTACTGTTGTATGTATCACATTGCATGGTGTACCCATAGCATTCTTCTTAGATCAGACTTTGTATTAACTCCGACTTCAAGACATAGTTTTCTATATGGTTATTAGCAAATACAGTTTATTATGCGTTGCAGAATTATGATTATGTAACCCTTTCGGGCTATGAAATGTATTTGAAAATAGAGCACGCCAAGCTCTTCTGTAAAAGACAATCTGACAAATTGTACAAGATTGGTATATAATTTTTTTTGATTGGTTTCACTTTTTTTATTGAAAGATATAATATATTTAATCTGTTCTGTCACCAGTTAAAAGTTTGCCAATAACAATTTTTATTGTAAGCAGTTAAACATAAATAAAAATTCTCTGAAAAGGTTATAAATGTGTTATGCAGCTATAGCTTTTAATGATCTGATAAAACATTAACATTAATGTTTTAGTTTTCTCCTGCGTGCATTTTAGAGAGATTTGACATATATAAATTATTGCATAGCACGGAAACAGTATAGTGAATTAAATTTCAGTAACAGTCTTAGCTTCAGATTAAAATGGAGTAAAACCGAATAATTAAAAGGTTTAAACCATCAATCATCAGATCAACTAGGCCATAAGGTGTCTTTGATGAAGTTCACGGTTTTTCAACATACTTCAGTTGTTTGTATTGGTGCAAAATGATTCCAGCTAGGTGCAAGAAGGGTTAAATAGTAATTAAAACAACTGCGCTTTTAGAAGAATGTTCTTTTTTGTGGGATGGGCAAAGCTATAAATATGATACTGCTAAAAATTCATGGTATTGTAGCTGCAGATCTCCAAATCTTGAAAGGGCAACGGGGCTAAAGGTCGTCTAAGTCACGGTTATCACTAGGGGCAGGAATTTAATGCAACTGAATATTTCTTCTCGGTTGTTAAAGTATGTTCTTTTGGTGGGCTAATTACTAAACGTTCAACAATTATGTTGCATATAACACTATTTTACCTTTTAGTTAATAGGGATAACACTTTAGCGCATTATACTGTATATTTTCTTATTTTTAATGCATATTTTACAATTCATGTTATCTTCATATTTGATTTAAAAATGCGATAGTTGCAAATAATGCGTGCCATTGAGCTGTCTTGGTGGCTCACACGCAACGCAATCAATGGTTCACGTCAGTGGTGAGTCCCCGCCTTATCTAGCCGTAGTCATTCCCTCACGATGAAGGTGACTGCTAAGGAGTTCGCGGAGTCGAGTTCAAGTGTGCTGGTTTTACTTATGCGTAATATTAAATTTCCTTTCGAATTTATTGTGTAGCATCTCTTAAAATTCATATAAAATGTAACCTACTAATTTACACAAAGGAAAATACTCCAAAATGTTAAACAATTAATAGTTTTAAAAATTCAAATTCGGAAATATTCCTGCACGTTTAAAATCGTTCTTTAAACTTCACGTCATTTAATTCAGGGATGTAGTGCAATTTAATGAGTTAAATAATTCATATGTTCAATACTTCTCTTCAAGAAGAGATTACATAAAATTGCTTGAAAGTTTTACTTGCAGTCAGTATATTTTAATACTTTTCGTATGGGCATATTATGTGCATATTATGGAAGCTTTCAATGCATAAATTTTAAACGGAACTTAAGGGCATAATGTACCTGTCCCTAGCCATCCTGTGGTGTGGCGAAAACCATACTCCGCTGAAATTTAAGTTATCTTAGTTAAGTATTTGTTGCCTCAATTGTGAGAGGCGGTACTGAATCTCTCGTATACGATTTGCATGGAAACACTTGAATCTGCCTGTCGTTCTGTGAAAAGGCACCATATTTCGTATTTAAATCTTCAACTTATGACAACGCGGGACAATGATTTTCATGGAATTACTCATCAAAATTCCTTTCCATAGTAGAACCTTTGTTATCTTTCATTTTCTCAAAAAGGGGTCAAGAAGTTCAAGTAAAACACCTCGTATTTGAAATATTATTAGGAAAAATCGAACATATTCTTGAATTTTTTTAAACCTGGAAAATTTTACGAAGAAAAAAAAAGTGAATAAAAGCAGAGCGTTATTAAATGTACTATCAGTATCAAATTGCTTCATAAAAATTTTTATTCCTTTCTAAAATATGTTCTGTTGTGTGCTTGAAGCTTTTCTAGTTTGAGGTTAACTGTTATGAAAACGTGCAATACCTCGTTTTGCATAGGACTATTAGTAACAAAAATCTATTTTCATTGTCTATATATGAGTGTATTCTGCATCTTGCAAGAAAGGGAGTTCCTGTAGGGTATGTTAATGCTCTATATAGTCACATATTTTTATGTTTAACGCAAAGTGAATACATTACAGTTTTATGTAAAAGCTTAAATTGAGTTTTATTTATGCACGTTCAACTACTATGGTTCTTAACGTCCCATTCTATACTGGGTGTGAAAGACGAAATTTTTCTCAGAGGCCTCTTTATCCGGCTGAGGTTCTTTTACGTGCCGTAAATCTAAGACACGGGACCTCCGGCTTTACTTCCCTTCCGAAGGAAGCCATGCGAAGGATTTTTACGCCCGAAAAGCGCCCTCCGCCGGGTTTGAACAACGAACTCGGGAACTAGAGGTTAGCATGGTAACCACTACACTACGGAAAATGACAAATTTTTATATGAATAGTAGGTACAATACATAATGGAAAGCTGTGAATTGCTAATAATTAGAGAAAGTCGTATGAAAGCTGATAGCTATTCGAATATGTTCTTCTAAATATAATGCAAATTGCGTTAAAAACTTTATCCAGGCAATTTACATAAAAAGAGGACACTAATTGGAATCCTCGGGATTAAGAGACAGGAGCGCAGAAACCACATCTTTGTGCAGCATTATTTCTTGAATCATTTCAGAGTGTATCTTTTGCATTTTCTCAGTATACGTTAGTTTAGATAGTTTCCGATCGACCATCGCCTTTCAAATTTATAACTGTAGTACTGTTAGAAGCTTTGCTTCATAGATTTGGCGTTGCTTCTGCTGCAATGAAATTTTCCCTAATAGTAGATAACATCTTAGAATGGATTAAAAGCATACGACGGGCTTAATGTGCGTGTGTTCTAACGCCGTTGCGTATTCCGTGTTTCTCACATAGGAAGCAAATTCTATTGGTTTGAAACCGCTATATTTGCTACCAGAGGTCGATTATAGCAGAGAGAAACAATTACTATTCTCTTGCGCTTCAATTTAATATCCTCGTTATCGTCCTAGAACTAACGGGCTAGAGCAAATGGGAAATGCAAATGTCTTCTATGGGAGTATCGTATTTGTGAAGCGTATGCTGCTCTGCATGTTTGCAGCAAGTTCCTGTCATCAGTGAGTGCTTCACGTTTAGAGCAAAAAGTGATTTTTTTCAAAGTTGTGATCTTGGATTCCTGAAATATTAACACCGGCACTGTGACTCATTGCTCTCAGTGCTTTCACTAATGAACACTTCAGTACGCTACGATTGTACAAAAAGCTATATTCTGAAATAATTCAAAGAAATCACATTAATGAACAAGTAATGAAAATGATTCGACTTCCAGCACTTCACAGCACTTGCATAGCATTTACGGTAGTTACTCCTTTTTAGATTAAATTAATTTTGATTAAGTCATATAAATTAACGGAAATGGAAATTAAGAAACACCTCAAGTGCTGAGCAAATATTATGCTGAAGCTTATTTGTTTTACAGGCACCATGATCTATTCTAGGCACTCTACAATATATAAAATAGTTATGAATATGTTTGATATCCAAAATTAAAACTGGAGCTTGAAATATAAACTCAGTTTTGCTTATAAGGTATATATCGGTTTATACCCAGTCCTAAGTGTGCAATACGAATTCCGTTTCTTCCAGTAATAGACAAAACTTATAAAGCATTGGAAGAAAAAGATGCATGGAATGTCACAAGGAAGGGTGTTTACACCAATCTAATAATATGCAATCTCGGTCGAAAACTCATTTTTCAGCAGCATTGTTATTTCTAATGCTTCTATCCGCTTTCTCTTTCCTTCCTTCTGGACAACAGCAAATTTGTTAGCTGCGGGGACTACTATCTATAAACAGCCATTTTGTTCTATAAGCTGTACAGTAATAAACAGTGAAGGAAATAAGTGTTTAAAACCGAGATCCTTAGATTACATCTTTCTTAGAGAGAGAGGGGGGAGAGAGAG
This sequence comes from Deroplatys truncata, assembly GCA_030765065.1. Lineage (NCBI taxonomy): Eukaryota > Metazoa > Arthropoda > Insecta > Mantodea > Mantidae > Deroplatys > Deroplatys truncata. The sequence continues at coordinate 176,661,239 of CM060981.1, forward strand.
AGTGACCACACACAACTGTTGGGGGAATTTTAAATAAAAGGTTCCCAGTTCCATTCTTGGACAGAATTTGGGTAGTCCTGGGGTTTTAAAGCAGAGGTTCCGAGTTCCATTCTTGGGGCAAATTCGGAAGTATGAGTGCAAGAGTGAATGGAATAAAACCAATAGAAGCCTAATGTAAGCGAAATCACTACAATCACTATTGTTGGGAGACGAAAGATAAACAGGGTGGACCATTTAAGTTGAGACTGTACGATATCTCCAAAACTAAGCGTTGTAGAAAGAAAAGTCTTAATTAAAAATTGCTTGATATTATGGGGTAAGTAAATGTCATTAGTGTGTTTTGTTTGGAGGACGTTGTAATGTTCATTTTAGGATCTATTTAATTTGACCCTAATTGTAGGTTTCCATTTAAAAAAGTTAAATTGACCCTTATGCATTCTGTGATCATTTTCCTAATTTTGATTGTTTCAATGGCTCCGTTTAAAGTCCAGGAAAATGTACCCCAGAGATAGATCTTGAAAAGCTCTATGGATTCAATCAATACAGATGAAAAATTTGTCACGAATTTAACAGGGCAAAACACGAAAGTTTAAATTTAATGAAAGGGAGACAACCGATAGAAATTTAAGAACTTAAACAAATAGTCTTCGTTATAAATTCCCAAATTACATCATGTGCTAAAATGATAAAATATTTGAGGATTCTTGAACCAAGTCCAAGTATAAGCAGCAGCAGTTTTGAAATGAAAGTAAACGTAAACGCTATACGTGAAAAGGGCTGGCCACGTAGCTCAATTGAGGACACCTGTTCTGCAAGGGGACTGGGGTTCCATTCCCAGCTGGAGGGTGGAATTTTTTCTCTAACCAAGATTATTCCCTATCGACCCAAGCTTGAAAGTATGAATAAGAATGCATGTGTGTTGTAATGTATAAAACCGAAAGAAAAATCAGATATCCAATGACAAGGTAATCGAGTTAACACAACTGCTGATAGGCCAGTCGATATGACTATTGCAGTTAAAGACAGGTTATAAATGGAACAATTAAAAACACGTAAAAATAAACGATGGTATCTTGGCAACAAATTATTTTTACCAGTTACCTTAAAACTCGAGTGAGATTATGAGGCATAAATCAGAATGTACCAAGTACACTCATAAAAATTTATTAAAACGTTTGAGCAGAAAGTTTGCACTGTGATTCATGATATGAAATGAAGATGAATTTTATACTGCCGCCACAATAGCGTGGTATGGAGCAAAAACACCTATCACACTGCAACTGAAAGGAAATATGCCAATTATTTTCTTGTGTTGTGTTTCTTTATGTAATTACGCTGCGGTTGAAAGTTAATCCATAGATAAACATTTATCATTATAAAACACTTGCTTAAAAGAATACTTATGATGTGTGTCCTGTGGGAAATGGCTTTTACGGTTGTTGCTGCTATACTTGATTATCCCACTTGAGTTAATAACTGACAGACTATATAAGTTCTAATGCTATAGCTGGCACCATGGAGGTCCACCGGCCTTAATCATACGTCCATATGTGTTTTTCAGGGAGTGCTATTAACGAAAACGATACGGATCCGACCGTGATTTAGAAATGCTGTGGGGAAGAGGCCTTTGTAAGCCCAAATGCCCACGGCCTGATAGTAACCGTAAACCGAGCAAACTTAATGAAACAAAGCGGTTCCCTTACTGCTTTACAGCGAACGATGCTTTGTTGACGGACTCTAGGTTTCATCCTATATAATACTACAGATCATCATCTATAGTGAGTTTCAGCGTCGTATTAACTCCTTTCTGCATTGTGTAATACAATATGCAAGCAAAACTTAAGTACGATATCACTTCTCGAGTTTCCCTCCAATTATGGCGTAATTATGAAGATTCCAAAATTAACATGTATTTATAATAGAATTTTTAACAAATTCAGCTTCCCCCAATTGGAGGCTGCCATAAATAAAGTATACTAAATAACAAAACTATATTAATACATAATTGAAATTGTAAATACTATAATGTAGATAATATATTAATAATATATAATATATTTGTAATATAGATAACTTAATGATGTTGCAACTATATAGAGCACTATCTGAAAATAATTGTAATTCACAAATATATACATATGGAAATGGCCCTTATCTGCATATGAGAAGAAAGGACCTGCTTTAATACGTGAGTTATTTAATTTACATATTCTGCAACACATTCAAAAGAGAATGGAATAGTACCCCTAGCTCCAATGACTAATCCAAAAACGTCAATTGAAGCAGGATAATATTACTGCAGAAATATGGTTCTGTTGGCTCGTAAATGGCACACTTTGTGAACTTCAGACGGTTGGTCTTCGTCTGTTTCCCATCTGACGGTAGGGTCTATGATGTTTCCCGAACATAAGCCAGGTTGAATGGCTATAATGTCGACTTTTCTGTTTGATTAATTCTCTGCAGTACCATGGACTTCCTCGTAAAACTGGTACTTTTGCAGTTTGAGGGCTTCGCCAATCATTGATCACATTTGATGTCTTACATTTATCAGCATGCTTCCATGCGCACAGCATCCAAGGACATATGTAATATTCTCTGAAATCATCCAAGTTTTATAGCCCCATAATCACTTTATTTCGTAGGCCTGTTAGAAAATAAGGAATACTCATGCTTAAAATTCACAGAAATAGCATAAAATTAGGTAGTCTTTCTTCATTATTGTAAATGGTTCTCAAAAAGTGTCCTGAGGTACGCTTTCTTCACCAACTTTCCAATATGGCTTCATAATGCACTAAATATAATCAGGTACCAGCTACGAATACTTAAACGGTGAGGAAACCACAGTAAGAGGAGTATACAGTCAGAAACAAGGAAATATGGGAAAGTGTCTAAAATGGCGTCGAGGGTAATAACAATACTTGGAGTAAATTACTTTGACGAGTACTTATTCAAACACGCATTACAATGTGCTTTACAAATACATAAATTATAAATTCTGAAGAAATATCGCCAGGGATTAGAATACGAATATAACACGTACAGTTAAATCAAAATTAACTGCGTTATTTTTACATTCTCTGCCGCTTACTTAATGATAGGTAGAACATTATACTCCACTCAAGAATTTTATATTGTGATTTCATCGGGAATACACGTTTCGATGTGAGAGGACAACATAACCCGGAAAGCGTATAACCAGATTTCATACTTGAGTCAAATACAGTTTCCGGATATCAAGCGCTGGTTTTTGTTTTTTTTAAAAAAAACTACCTCCATCACTATCTTTTAGATGGAAAAAAGTTTTCGCTATTGTTATTTAAAAAATTTTCATCAAAATATTTTTTTACATCATAGTATGAAAAATGAGATTGTCTTGAATGCCCTCAATCGGTGTTGTGGAGTATGAGAATACCCCCTCCAACATTCCAATTGCGCATGACGCCGGAATTTTCCGTACTGGCACTTCTGCTTCTCAGTAGCTTTCGTTCAATTCGTTATGAGCGTTTACACTGAATAGTCATTGTTGCGAGCTGCTGTTAATTTGACTTGGTAAGTAATATAAATTGTTAGGGGTATGACGCGATCCCACCACACGGTTTACGTTATGAATTCAGTAATTTTAAACACTTTATACTTTGCATTACTTACAGAAATATCACACTGCATGGCCAGCAAGGAGAGAGTGGGTGCTTCAGATCCAAATTTTGAGGCTATTGCGACTCGGTAGTTACATGAGGTGTAAGATATTTAAGACAGTGATGCTGAAGCTGTCAACGAAAGTGATACTGAACCCAACAGTGAACACGATGCCGAATCTGAACTGGATATATCAGATAGTGATGAGTATGAGCAACGAGTTAGTGAAGGAACAAAATAGAACACTTTCTATCGACGCAACCGAAATAAGTGGTCAGCAGATGAATCTAAGAGAAATGCTCAAACGCCTGGTCACAATATTATAGTACATCTTCCTGGACTCAAAGGGAATGTACGACGTCTTGTCCATTCCTGTATGCCACTACAGATATAGGAATGCATTTCTTTCAGATGGCATGTTACTTGAAGTTGTAGCACACACAAATGAGAAAATCAAACCATGTAGACTAAATATGCTGATGAAACCAAAACAGCTTTGAGAGGTTTCATTGATAACAATGAAACCTTTATTGGATCATTGTACTACACTGAAATTTTCAAATTCAATAAAGAGAATCTAGAATCTCTCTTGTGGTACTGATGGTGCGGGTGGCGATAGATGTCGCTACACTATGTCATTGAAACTAATGTTAGTTCTACTAATCGGTTTTCGGTTCGATGACTCCAGTACTAGGAATGAGAGATAAAAATCGATCCTGCAGCTGCAATTTCATCCTATTTAATTCACTTGTAAGAAACAGCCTGTATTGACGCAATTGTGCTAGGATTTCACGGACGACGCGGAATTAAAGTGTATATGGCATTGAAACTTGACAAATATGGGCTCAAAATCATGATTATGTGATACCAGAATACATTATTACCTAAACGCTTACATTTATACTGGCAAAGGCAGCGATGTATGGGTTGTGGTCTGAGGAGAAGAAATTATCGATACCATCAGAGTGTGATTCGACTGGCCGAACATGTAGAATGTACTTGGAAAAATATTATAACTGACAATTTCTTCAGTTTAATAGAAGTTGTTGACGAATTTAAAAATTGGAAGCTAATTTATGTAGGAAATTTCATTATAATTCTTGCTACAAAATAATCATAAATTGGGGTCATCTGAATATGGCTTTACTAAAGACAACACCCTTGTTTCATATGTTCCCAAGAAAAATAAGCAATGGTATTAATTTCATCTATGCATCACTGTAAAAACACTGATAATGAGACAGGCAAGCCTTAAATAATACTTTTTTATAATCAAAAGAGTTGTTGACGGATTAGACAAAAAATGTATGATATTTTCAACTTCGCGGCGCACCTCAAGTTTGAGTTCATTAATATTTTATTTCAAGTTGATTTTTATTGCTTTTACACGTATTTGAGTTCGTGAAACTTTGATTCTAAAGTTAAGACTATAATTTGTGTTAAGTTTAATAAAGATATAAGTGATATCGTTGGCCAATGGCAATGTTTACATTGCTGATGTAAATTCATATTCAGCCTTCAGGGACAATAAAATCCTCTCAGGAGTAGTTTTTCTAAAGGTCTTTTAAGGCAACTGTGTGAGATGTATCAAAACGAAAGGTTACTCGATGTAAGACTGCTTAGAAAACTCCGAGTTTCAATTGGGCGTATTCTTAATAAGCCATTCCCTTCTTCAGTGCAGAAGCTTGGTCCCATGAAATCGATCACCAGATAAGAAGACCGAAGTGGTCTGCATAAACTGCAAACGACATATTTGTGTATTCTGCAGTCGTTCAAGCTGCTTCGAGTGCGTGAATAACTTATAATTTGCTCAAGTTCAGAGTTTGTGAAATTACCTTAAAAGAAGTTTACATGGTTAATATTTGTTTTATATTTTGGACACTAATGGCCAAAACTGCACCGCCCTTAATTACGAAAGATACAATTTAAAGATTTTTTTTCAATAGTTAACACATGCATTGCAATTTTAAGCTGGTGCGCTATCGAGATATTAATTTTTAAACAGGCCATTGTTAGGTTTTGATTCTGTTTTAATGTCGCAGTTTATTTCATAAAATATTCAGGACACCCACTAAGGGCTAGCTAACCTTTTATGGAAGCGGCGGATACTCGCTCGAATCTCCTAATCACTGTTATAGAAATATTGCATAGAATAACATTAGAATGTTTCCTAAGCTTCATACCGAAACGGGTAGCCGAATTCGTTAAGACACGGGCTCGTAAGGTGCGCAGATCAAATCCCGCCAGGACCAACCTCCCTGACTGAGGTTTTCTTTTCAGGTTCCTCAGTCATCATGAAGGTACACTAAACTTAGTTATGAAAGGTCTCCTTTCCAAATTATCTTTGCCAATCATTTCTTTTCATGTAACTTCAGTGTCCATCACCTGTGGTGCCAAATGCAGTAAGAACACTACTAGTAAATTGCATTCACACTTAATGTTTGTACCAAAAGTAACTGGATAGCTGATTTTGAGGGAAATGTTTTACGCGAATGCATTACAAATTCTTAAATTGCTTGTGCTCAAGCTTAATATTGCTCACTGCTACTAACCTACCCGTTCTAGATGTTCACATAGCCGATCAGGCTTAGTAGCCGCACCCTTCTGAATGCAGATTACTCCTCAACCACTCGCTAGCCGATTGCAGTAGCATTGACAGATAAGACATTTAATGAGTATAATATATCAATAATAATGATGTCAAAATAACAAAGAACATAATTGTTATAAAAGTTATGTCACACTATTTTTAATTACAGTAATGCATTACAGACCTAATTCTGTCCTTTGCTTTTTTATTAGTAACATTTTTGCAGGCGTCTGGGGTCTCAATTAGTTGAGTACTGGCGTTCTTTGTTTAAGGAATGCAAGATGCTGGCATTTGTTAATGTGGTTGTATTTAGACAGCCTATTGCCACCAGATTTACTGACGTATAAAGGACTCCCTGCGGAACAAAATTCTTCCACGGCGACTAAGTTTAGATATCCTGACAACTGCTGACTTAATTGTTGTTGTATCTGCTGCCGTTACAACGTGCGTTATAGGTATGTATATACTTTTCTTTCTTCAGTGATTATCAAAATCTACATTTGTAGATTGTCCATGGACAATAGGAGCATGTTTACTACAAGTTACGATGGAAGGGGGTGGCGAAACGCCATATGAGCTTGTTACCTCTATTCAAGGACGGATGGTTATAATTCTAACTTGATTCAGTCCTATTTCTACCTTACGGTCACTAGAACCGGACTCAAGTAATTACCGAACGTTAGCTTTAAGGTGGTTTAAAGGCATCTAACCTTTGATGCAGTAATTTGTATCACAAATTACTTAAATGTAAATAATGGTTGTAATATGAATATGCATTTTTATGTGACATTGATTTCAGATGTTTATTAATTGTAATTATTATTGGGAAATAAGTTTATACGGCTTTACTGAAACTGTCAATAATAGAGCAATAATGCAGCGAGGGGGGGTGAGCTGTTTATCATTATTGGAAACAAGGAAGTTACGTAATGTTGGCGCGTTTTCGGTAGAAACTTCTGGAATATTTTCTCCCTAAAAGTAATATGTATTCGTGGTTTTCATTGGATATTAAAATAGACGCTGGTGTTGGCGCGTTTTATTAGCCAATAGTAATTCATTTATAATCTTTAGGCGTATCTGGACGAAGGAGTATAAATAAGCCAAGTCAGAGGTAGATCGCGGGCAGTTCATCAAAATTCTTTGTGCAATACACGTCGTCTTAAGTTCGTCAGTTCGTCAAAATATTTGTATGAGATACGTCGGCTATAGATTCACAAGTTACGAAAATCTAAAGTATTATAAAGTAATTATACACAAAGTTGAAGTACGTGAATTAAAAGTGATCAGTAAGAAGTATTATAACAGTTTCAATTTGGTGAGTATCCAGATCAATATGTAAAAGTGATAGTGAACGTGTTCGACAATAAAAATTATAAAACAAATTTCTTCATCAGTGTAATTTTTGGATAAAAGATTCCTTTACGCTTCACAACCTGTATAGAGACACATGTTCGACCCAAGATAAGATAATAGCTAGCCGGAGGATATTTGAAATGAAATCAAACAAAAAAGCTAACACTGATGCAAATTGCTAACACAAGATGGAGCTACGAACCTAACAAAGAATGACGTCACAAGATGGCAACGCGTGAAGTAAACACACATACATAAACATCACAAGCATCAACATTATAAGTAAATACCGCATCACCTTACTTTTGGCAATTTACCATACATTTTCACCAGTTTCTTCCAATTCACTGCTTAGAATCCATTAAGTTTATCCGTACGGGAATGATTAATTATACAGACATGGTGAAGAAATAAATAAATGAAATAAACAATTTCCATATATTGAAACACAATGATTGTTCCTGAAATACTTGTAATAACAATGAGTTGTAAAGATGAAGAAATTTGTAAAAACACGTAAGAAAATTGAAAGAGTTACCGAGAGAATATCAGAAAATTTTAAAGTTGAGATTTTATTTGCTCAAATGTAAACATCCTTTTATAATTGAGACTAGCAAACGAATTTAACGGGGCATTTGATACCGGAATTATTAACTCGTATGATTAGTAATTTTATACAGATATTATAGGGAAATAGATATATAACTGATATAATTTATAATTTCCGCTTATTGAATCTATGCATAATGGAAGAAGAAAGAGTTACAACTTTGTAAGTGAATAAAGCAATCAGTCCCAGGCAGATTACGAGTTCAGAAAAAGTAATTAGTTAAGGTGTAGAGCAGCTAAGGTGCTTATTAGCTCCAGCGAACTTAAGTCAACAAGAAACCATTAGCTCAATGTTCAGGTAGCTAGAATTCAGGACGTTAAGAAATAGGAGGTATTAACCTGTTGAGAAAGTGAAAGGATTTCTAGACTATGGTAGTCAAAGAGTAAAAGGTGTGTTTCAGATGCGTAAGATGTATAATGAAAGGACTTTGGAGGGTTAGTTCTAAAGTGCGTGGGGCTTAAGTTAATAAAACAGCGTGTATTGCTCAAATAAGCATCTATCTTTCTTTTCCTTCATCTACAGCTTTAGGGCTTTACAGTCTCTTACGGTGATCGGCAGTTCGTAGCACCTAAGACCGCGCTGGGTTATTAAGTTGCTTAGCGATAGCCGCTAGGGGTTTTACCGGTAAGCATTTTAGCGATTTGAAGCAATTTAGGATTCTAGCTTCTTCTATTACAGATGCAGTTCATTCAAAGCGTAAAATTGATACTGCAGAAGTTAGCAGTTATAACAATTCAATTGTTATAGTTTCAAGTGATTCATAATCAGTTTCGTCCTTTATCTTCAAACGGTCGGCAAATCGTTTCAATATCTCAAATGTTAAAACACATTACATTCCTGAGTCAATTTAAGTCGTCCTCTCTGGTCTAGGGGTTCCCGAGGTCGCGGGTTCAAATCCGGCAGAAGGCGATCGATTTTTTCGGGCGTAAAAATCCCTAAGTTTTGCTTCTTCCGGAAGGGAGGTAAAGCCGGTGGTTCCGTGTCGTAGATTTACGGTACGCAAGAGAACCTCAAGCCTGACAAAGAGGCCTCTGAGCAAAATTTCCGGTCTTTAGCGCCCAATATAGAATGGGATGCTAAGAACCATAGTATTAAAGAGCGTCCATAAATAAAACTCAATTTAATTTCAGTAAATTGAAACTGGTGTAGTCCAGATCTCATAGCCAACCACTGTAGCAGCTGGCAACAGAATCAACAGCAGATATTCGAGATGGCTTCAAACGTATAGCCCTAGAATGACTTCTGAAGAAACATTTCTTTAACTTCAGTTTTAACTGTATAATACTTGAAACTTCTGAGTATATTAAAGTACCGTGGTTATAAATATGAATTAATTAATATTTTGTTTATGTGTTTATTTAAATAAAGGATGTATTTACACACAAATATATATGTATATTAATCCCTATCAATCACAGGGGTCCAAAAGTCCCTACGTGTTTTTCTAAAACACATAATAATAAAGATCAATCAAAGATAAAAACTAAAAAAAAGAAAGAAAACCGCTATAAGGAAACACCATTGTACGACAAAATAAAAAAGTGTAGTTCTGTAAACATTTACAAATATGTGTATAAAAGATACACAAATATAACATCTTAAATAAAACTACACAGAAAATAACGTAAAACCGTATTGCGATCCATGTTTATGGCCTACTGCATTACCCGAAGAATATTTAATAATGAATAAAGATTATTTAATAAGCGAACACAACTAATCACCAATAACTGAAAAACAGTATAGTATTAAGTAGCATAAAAAAACACGAACACCTAGTCAGTGTGTTTAGCTCTAACTATACTCCTCTTCCCTAATATCAACTATCTCAAATCTCAACTCTTTCCCTATCCCTCCACGCCACCATGCCTGCCAGTAGTGACCAACATGCCCTTAACCCCAACATTTGAGGTGCTAAAAAATCGTGGTAAATATTCCTCCCTACAGAGCTTGCCAGATCTGCACCCATGATTCCTCCTCCTCCTCATAAATGGGACACATTCTAATACCATGTTCATAGTATTGTTAGAAATATGGAAAGAGCTGAATAAAACTACTGCATAATTTATTACACAATGCCTTTTTGCGGAATGTAGTGTTGAAAAAGAAATTAAATTAAGGCCAACCAAGCCTATGGGCTTGGATGTTGTAATTGTGTTATAACGACATTTAAATGCATAATTCCGCCAATGTTTATTGAGTGAAAAAATTCAATTATCAAGAAATAAAGTAATGAAAATGGACGAGCTTAAAGACTCGGAGCAACACTAAACTGAAAACAATCATAAATAGAAAATCATATTTATAATTAGGCATTTATACACTAACACTTTAAATGCAGATAACTGTAGATTCACGCTGCTGGAGTACAACATTGAACTTTAACCGCAATGAATACAATAAGGTTAACAATTAGTCAGTCTTTAGTCGATTAAATATTAAATAGTTAATCCTAGATGGATGTTTTTAATCACTGTTTTCGGTTTAACTATTATATGTAGTAATACGTTCTTCTGAATGTTAGGCCTTAGTTATTTTTACAGCCTCATGTATTTATAGCATAGTGCTGTGAAAACAGAAAAAAAGTGTTACATTCACACGAATATCTCCACCTATTATCGTAAATTTTCATATAGACTTTCCAAACTTATCCTACAAAAGCTAATATTTTTATTTACTTCATATTAATCGGGATAACATTTGCAGAAAAGGTACATGGAAATAGAGGAAGCGGAAGCGATAGTCAAATATTTAAAAACAGGCGCGTATATGCAGGCTTTGAAATGTCATGCTCTTTCCATGATATCACGAGAAACAACTAAAAGGTGACAGCACCTAAAAATTGTAGAACATATTGAAAAATTAAAACCTATAGGGACAGATGTTCAGAAATAACCTCGCCCACCGCGACCTACAGAGGTCCATTGTGCCCCCAGGAGGAAGGTATGAAGTGATGAAACCATACAGGAGGATACAGGCCAAAGACAGACAGGCCACAGAGACACGCGGAAGTCCCTAACATAGCCAAGCTCGTAGACCTATCCCACTGCTGGATCTGCCTAGCGAGGGTGTTGATCAAGCAGACCTCTAGTTTATGTATAGGGAGTACTCTTTCCTTGGAGCAGGCATCCGCACCATCTGTCCGGTACCGCAGTACACCTCGGAACCTAATAGCAGCACACCTGAAAGATGAGAAGGAACTGGAATTAGAGGTAAATTAGAGCCAGCAAATCGTGGTATGGAACAAACCACCCCAATATTCGTCTATCGACCCCGGGGAAACCACGAAAAACCCATAGGTCAGAGTGGGCGATCGCCGGGGATCGAACCCGGGACCTAGTGAATGCGAGCCGCATACGTTACTGTGAGACCACCTTGCTCGGTAATTCAAACCTACCACAGTGGATGCATCGGAAATGGCTGGTGCTACAAAAACATCGTTTGAAAAACTTGTGTGCTTTAAAGAGATCTGCATTTTTTTGTGTAGTAAGCTTTTATCCGTCTCTTATAGTTCACGAAGCGTACAAATGTTTGCAGAATTATTTACAAATGAAGCTTCACAGGCTATTCCCAGAAAATTCAAGATATGCGTTTTGTTTGTATTTTAAATATGTTAAATACTTAGTATTTAGATCCATTTTTGAAAAACTAGCCATACATCCTCCACCTAAAGAGTAGTATGCGTGGGATTTTTATCAACATCTTCATGCCACATCTTTATAAGATACTGAACGTAAATACCAAGTTTGGTATTTAATCTGACATTTTGTCTTTGAGTTATGTGTTCCACAGACACACATTCACATTAAGATTTCTAAAATGTTTTTTTTTAAATTGAAAAAGTGTATCCGGTGAATTCCCTATATAGAATTTTTTGACAGAATGCAATAATTCTTCTATATACTATGTACGTGGTCCAGGAAGTAAAAATAAAGTATTTTAAGTATTTATCTCAAACATATTTCACTGTTAGACTTGTCTTCAGGTTAATTTACCTCTTAGAGGAATAAAAGAAAATATCTCGGAGATTATTACTACTATGGAAGTTTGGTGTATGAAACATAAAATTTTCTAAAGCAAATAAGTCACGAACTAAAACATAACTTTTGTGGAAATGTATAACACCTAAGTCCCGTTCCTACATTCCTTGGAAATACGCTTATTTGAGAAGTATCCTTCTTAGGAATTAGCAGCTTTCTAGTAGTAGCGTCTATCTGCTAGTACGACCATTAAGTCTTCCACCTCTCGTCCTTATTCTTAGCTTTGCTGTACCAATAGATACTATGCATCACAAAACCGGTTGTTTCTTTCATTAGCTGAATTTATAAAGGTTGTTTACAAACAGCTGCGACAAATGTGCATACATTGTGTACTATGCAAAAAAAAATCGCAAGGCAGCTGAAGAAAAGTATGTATTCCGTTTTGGGTAACCTATGTTAATGAACCTGCACTCCAGAAATTGTTTTCTAAACGAGCGACCGGAAGCACCGCCTTGGCTTGGTCATTACTCATCGTCAGAGCTGCCAACCTTTGATCTCTAGAGCAGGTCGATGTTGTATTCCATACTAACGCTGTAATCAAGAGCCCATTTGCATCGGACATTTCGTATCGCTCTGTCCTCCCTGCCAAAGATAGATTATTAAATTACCGACTGGAAAAACAAACAATGCTGCCGCACAAAGCTCTATTGTTGCATTATTATCTCGCTGCTGGTTTTATTGAGTGAGGAAAAGTAGATACAGAGGCTTGAAAAGGCACCTGCTCCATGAATACATTTAGATTCAATTGCGGCCATATCATAACGCCCACTATGAATAATCCTGCCATTAAAATAGATTACGGATGAATATGTAAGTGTTAGATTTGCAACAGCAATGTAAACGACATATCACTCGCCCTTTACTGCGGTAGCTAAATGCGTCTTTCGTGTATAACCTTGATAGAAAGCGTGTCTGCGATAAATTGACTTTCGTGAAAGCTCTCAACTTTAGCTAGGATATCATGAAAGTTCTCTTATCAAAAGCTAACATTAATGATCTGAGCTAATACGACGGACCAACATGTTTTTATAAAATAATTCAGGATGTTATTCCATTAACTTTCTTGATTGTGATGCTACAAACTTGAAAAGGGCGTGAGTAAAACATGTGTTAAATTATTGACACCGTTAAAGGCATTTACACATGAAGATATAATATAAAAATATAAAGTATTGGGCTGATAGTAATTTGTTAACATAGAACTGAGAATAAAGAGGAATGCACTTTTACTTTAATGAAACGAAATCTTCATAGTAAACTAGATGCTGCTGGTCATGTCAGGGCACCGTATTGAACATTATTAAGGACCCTTAGGAACGTTTAGTATATCCTTACTATACTCAACGGGTGCAGAGTACTGCGGTTGTGGTCCATTGTGTGTAACATTCAGGATAACTAATAAGAGTACAAAAATGAGATGCGAGGTAAATGATACCCTAAATGAGTCGAATGATATTAAAAGCCTTCACTTACATCATGATGGTAATATCTGATTTTACCATCATGATGTAAGTGAAGGCTTTTAATATCATTCGACTCATTTATTTTATCAATTGACGTCTTCACTGTCAAGATCGTCCGATTTCAATTTTGAAAGGATACCCTCCTTTGATGTATTCAAATAAAGGATGTCTAATGTTGGTATCGCTCCCCCTCTCTCTATCTCTTATCTATCTCACGTAAGCGTGCGCATACATGCACACGCGCACCACGCAAACACACTGCGCAGAATGCTTTCGAAGCTAATTGTGAATGAGGTGATGTAACAATATGCTGTTTGAAGTAACGCTCTGATACAAAAACTCGGTGACAAGAAGGTGGATGAGTGCAGCATGCGCAGTAGCATACGAGCGAGAAGGAAAGAGACGATGTAAACACACACACACTCTCTCTCTCTCTCTCTCTCTCTCTCTCTGCATAGTGTCCCCTCTCGCTCTAGTGTGTCCGCCGGACTACATTATGCTTCTTGCTATACTTAACCCATCTCAAGAAAGGGTCCCTGTGTAAGAAAATGCATCCCTTCGCCTTCAGCGAATAAAAGTACTTTGTTACTGCACTAGATGTATTATGTCACTTTTGGTATTTCAACCAATAAAGACCTGAATAAGCATGGTAATCTAGTAATCGTTTTATTTAAGCATAACTTAAATAATTAGCTTCTATTTATGATATTAGTCTTGCAGCCATCGGTATTCCCGGGTTGTTTACTGGAGCGAAGCAACAGTCGTGATTATGCAGCAATGTTATGTCGCAATTATGGCTAAGTAGCAGGTTAGAGCAGTGTAATTAAACTTAGAAGTGAAAAAGCTCTCGACAGCGGTGAAAAGGCAGTAGTTTCGAAAGTATTAAGAATATCATTAAAATAACATTGGAAACAACTGGTGTGTCCATGAATGCTGTTTCCTGGACGAATAAAGAAGTGAAGGAGGAGAGAACTGTGAAAACATCGAAAAGGAAAAGGGATCGACGTGCAGTGTGTTAGACAAAGGGACCGACTTTGTGAAAATTATCCTATGCTTCAACGTGCATAGCTTCTTTTTAAACAATGAGCTCCTTACCCAGATAATGTGCTTTCTACATTAAACTGTAATAAAATGTTTCATAATAGTTCTTCTCAATAACATAATAATTTATTTAATTAATATTGTTACGAAACTTAGCAACTTATTACTAAATCAGGCCATGCATACATTAAAGGATCTTGAGAGTGCGAAATTACAAACTCGCTGCTAAAGGAACCTAATCTTACAAACTACGAATGTGGGGAGAATAGGATTTCAAATAGGCACATCAATAAATTACTCACTATGTTTTTATCATAGGTCCCTTTTACATCATTTAATGCGAGGAGAGGCCTGTCACCCGCATATCCTTCGTTTTAACGACAGTAAGGTGACGATCTCTTCCCTCTATCCTTTCAAAACAAAACTCATCTATGACAACCGCCGACTGAATCCGAAGGAACCGAAGTGAGCCGAGGCTTCCCAAGCCGCCCAAGGCCCGTATAAAATTGACGGAGCGGGTGACAATATATTGTTTTTATTTTTATCAAGTATAAGGAAATGTATTTCTTTAACATTCAGTGCTGGTGAAAGATAGCACGTTGTTGTTATAAAATTCGAAGTAATGATAGCGGTTTCTTGAGCTCCCGAAAGACAATAGCTGAGGGAAGAGAGGAAGCTTCTCCATGCTTTCCCAGATGTCAAGTGCGGAGCGATCCTGTGTGCATTGTTTATGTGAGGACCCATTCTCTGGCTGAAAGACTATAGGTGTCTCCTTCCTTCTCTCAGGATATGGCACTTTGTTCCATATGCTTTTTTCTTAACAAATCATAAACTGTTTACATTTACATTCTTTTCATTTTATACTGATACATTCTTCCGAAAAGGCAAAAAAGGCTAGATTCAAGTGCTGCATTTTCAAATATCGATGTTTCATCGATAGCACTGAGTTTGCATCTGTGAGGAATTAGTTCAATTGGTTTCAATAAAACAATCGACTATATTTTCCTTATATGATTAAAGTTCTTATTCCAAACAACCTATTTTGGGTTCTTCATATTTTTTCCTAGCTCCAAGGTTTGGGATAGCAGAATTTCAAATGGAAGCAACTGAGGCATTGAAGTTAAGTGAAAAATACTGAGATTAAGGTTCATAAGTATTAGTTCTGATATAGAAGTCAACTCTGTCAATATAAGCGAACGTCTTGCAACAAGTACATGTGAACAACACATAAAGATGTCCTGAGAGACGGAATCGAAAGCAAACTCATGTGGTCTGAAGTGATAAGATCCGCCCGAATAATAAATAATAAATAATAACGAATAAGAATAATAATTAATAAGCATATCATCAAAATAATAAGAAGGAATACCAGTATGAGGGAAGAATAAAAGAGAACATTAAGAATTAGAGAAAGGGGGGAATGAAATCATGAAGAGAGAAAAAACGTAGAGGGTGGATATTAATAATAATAAGAACATGAAATAAAACGTGTAGTTGAGAACGAACAAACTTGGCGAAAATCACATAAAGATAGCAGACGTAGGAAAGGACAGGAAAAAGAACATTAGAGATCGCTTAGTGACAATAGGAACCGAGTTGTGCACACTGAAGCCTAGAAAACGGGCAGGAAACCGAAGTTAATCAAGCGCACAGAAAATGCAGTAAAGCGAACATAATTTGTTAATGTTAGACGCGAGCAACGCTCGGACGATGTTATTGAGAACCAATGGTAGACAGAGGAAAAAATCAGAAATGTAACCAATCATAACGAAGAAAAGTCCCGTGAATAGAAAAAAGTGAGAGAGAAACTAGAAAATAGGCGTGAAATAGAAAATTATCTATGAGGCAGAGCGACGTTCAGACGTGCGTAAGATAACTCACTTTGTGTCGAAACGTCGGGGAGAGAATAAGACTCTGTGTCGAAACGTCGGTGAGAGAAGATGATTTGTAGGGAAAGAAATAGATTCGTGTAGGAAACGTGAAAGAAAAGTAAGATAGATCTAGAAATTCAAAATATCTTATATTAAAGAGGGAAACACTGTAGCGGTCTTAGAGTAAATATTTATGTATTGAAAACCAGTTTAAGGCAACCGTGAAGAACAGGGTAGCTAGGGACTGACGAAAGGAAAGGTCATTAGCATAGTATTGTAACGTACTTCAACTTCGCAAAGTAATTAAGAAAGGGTAAGAACACGGAAACAGTAGCAGGGGGACAGGAAAAATCGTGTCTTGTGTGGAAAGGAGATTCGTACGAGGACATCAGTGTGGATCATCAATAAACGGGCCATCTGAGAGGAGAAAGTGAACTTCATTTATCTCCCATCCACACTCCCTGAGGTAAGAGACTCCTGAACCTAAATTCCTGTACCTGAATGGCCGGCAGCAACAACAATCGAACCACCAAGAACCCCACCATTACAAACCATTATTTTCCATTCCCAAACCCCGCTACAGGTCCCCGATTTAGACTTATTTTCTTATGGAAGGAACGCAATTCATATTATTGCTCGTGAATGGAATGTACAAGATTGTAAGATTGTAACTATATATTTCTGCAGCATTCATTTGCATCACCCAACCACCAATATTGGAACCAATGCTTCTCTTCCCACTATCACAATCACTTTACTGAGAAATATTCCAGAAATGTATATATCATATATGTGATTCCGTGCTCGTAAGTTTTCTTTTTGGTTTTGGTGGATGATTCACTGAATTGATTCGGTGTGTTACCCCTACAGTATAAATCAGGGATTCGAAAGGAATCTAAACTGAGCGTTAATTTCTGAGACCACAGAAGAAGCATTTACCTGTAAATAATTACAGAGATATTGAAATTAATTGAAATGAAATCCAATAAAATTACACTATTTTAGCCCCCGAAACATGAAATTAGCATCATTGGAAATCCCAGAGAGAATTAACTAAACGTTTTAAGTTTTTTGAATATTACTTGATAAACAACGCCACATTCACGCAGTCTAACTTGCACGATTTTACCGCAACATAAAGCGTAGGCGACAGTTTGATGTTACGACATATTTTGAACGTGAGAGTGTAGAGGAATGTTGTTTCATTGTACTCCAGAGGAATTTACCTAAATGTAGAGGGGGAATAGCGTCTTTCGATCTTAGAAACCACTGTTAACTTTCAAATTTTTGAGCCAGCGCCAATGAACGATCGTCGATTACTAGCAGAAAGGACTTTAGCTGACGGAAAGACACTAAGAGTTGATTAGTGAAGCACATTACGAAGGTTGTCATTGTATATTAGGATATTCTTGAGTGAAATTTGTCAGTCTCTCATACTCACTCCGATATCTTGGTCGCTAAGACAACGTGCTGCGCGTTGAAAGAAAATATGTGATGCGGGAAAGAAAATTAAATTACGTACAAAGTACGGGAATCAATTATCACTTAAATCAAATAGTTAATTGCACACACACTATTGCATTGACGAATAAAGTGAAGTTATCACCAGTAAATCATAATAGGAAGTACATTTTAGACCATACGCGAAACAGAGAACTGCGAGCAAAGGAACGGTGACGCAGCAAACGGGAAATGAAAATAAGTACATATGTCCCGGAGTAGTAAGCAATAGTTGCAAGAAACAGGAGCACGAAGTGATCGCGACAAACAGAATCTTGCAGGGGGCATAATGACTAGACGGTGTTACTAAAAGTGATACTGGAGTATTTTTTCAGTGGACCCAAAACCTGCCTTCCATCTCCTGGTCATCATACCCACATTACAACCCATTTTCAACCGACATCCCCGCCGAGGAGAATAGGATGGACCCTGAGATTAAACGCCAGATCCAAAGACAACGTAGAGGTCAGAGGTCATATCTAGACCGGGCATCATTAACACCATCTTCAACCCACGAGGGTAGGAAACTCTACAAAATTAACATTTTACAACCTATATTGTAAACACTTCACAATCATGTCCTAATAATAGGACATTGTGGAATTATGCACATTAGGTAAGTGCTTCTTTTTTTTATTTGTCTTTGTTGTCAAGTTTTTGACACCTGAAGGGTCTATTTAACTTTTTTAGCATACCTATTTAAATGCAAGTTACATTTATAATGCAAGGTTACATAACCCAGCTCCCGATGATAATATAGATCATGATATCGCTGTTCTGAAGTGAATCAAAACACTCGGATACTGTAGTGTCGTAGATATAGTGACATTAAAATGTATCTATGTAAAGATTACGTAATAATGCTGATTTCACTCCTGAAATTTCAATCAAGAATATCCAAATGGAAAAGCGGTTTCTAAAATATCTTTGTCCATATCTGGGAATATTTTTAAGAACGAGAATGTGTTTTGCATTCAACGCTGAAAAACTACATAAAGCAGAACATAAAAATGTTAGAGAATGCCTTTATTTACTTTTTACCATATAAGGTTATACAGTGAGATCTGCATATAAAATATAGGCAATAATAAAATAAATCGAGTGAACAGGTTTACATTATAAGGGTCTTGTATTACTATGTGTTAATTTTCTAAAACATGTCTACTCTGGGGTCTAGGAGAAGAGTATAAATCTACAAAAACACTTTGGGTGTAAACACTGAATAATTACGCGCATCTTGGATTAAAATCAACCATGAAACAATTGGTTCTAGGTGATTTCTCTATAGTAAGAAAATGTCGTAAGTGTAGTAAGGGTACTTGTAATACAAAGAGACACTTCAGACTTCAGCTCAGGTTTTAAAACAATTCCAAATGGCTGGATGATATTTAATCTTCAATATGACAAAATGTCCTCTATTGAAACGTAATATATCTTATATTATTGCAATTATTTTCTTAAAATAAAAACATAAATATGATACTGTTATTTGACTGAAGATATGTATTGATTTTGTTTTAAAAAGCAGTATAATGGGGATTTTAAATATGGGAAGTGGTTGCCTGGATTCTTTACACTCCTAATATCATTCAAAATGCATCCAGAATCACACTTGAATGCGTCCGGGAATAAGAGGTAATATAATTTGAGTAATCAAATATCCGGTTGCATACTGTATCGGTTGACTCTGACATTCATTGACAAAATTATTGGAATAGATTATTTATTTTTTTCATTTCATGCTTCCTGCTCAATAAGTCAAATGTCCGAAACGAAATAAATAATCACGTTGACATAATTACATTTTTATGCACAGTCGTCGAGATCGGTGACCGTTATTGGCATTAATATTGCGATGCTACTAGGGACGTTGGGAAGTACAATGCAACAATTATTTACGATGCATAACATGGATGCGAAAGTGCCCAAGAGGCCATTATTTGTTCAATGTTTTTTTGAACAGAGAACAGAGAACTTGGACACGATACAGTAACAGCAGTAATTCCGGGAGAGATAGCACAATGCCTGCAATACAACCATCAACCACCAGAATGCGCATCAAAGCAGACGAGGTGTTCATGAGCACAAGAACTGTATGGAGAGATACATTGTTTTCCATTTCTCGTTTTTCTAGCAGCTGCAACCAGTTGTTCGAGGTAAGTGTGTTCTACACATAGTGAAAACTTCTTCCGCTCATAATTTAAGCGCTTAGTGACTAAAGTAGAGGCATAAATTCAATGCAATTTGAAATACTTGTGTGACTAAGGATTTCGTAGAGTATATTGAGTGCAGTGTTGGCCATGTTTGTCAGTCTGTGCGGACGGTAGACATGTGCACCATTTATCCCTGTAAGACGGTATAGATGACGCAGTCTGGGGGAAAAGGTGCGTGCGTTCAAACGTTTTATTGAAATTTCAATAAAGTTGCATATCATATAATGAATAACAGATGAATATGTTGAATGACTTACACTATTATATATTTATTATAATATTTATGAAGTACGGTATACCTATTTTAGCTTTAAATTATATGTATGTGTGTTTCAAATATGTTGATTACAGTATTAAACTGCTATTTGCAATACAGTATCTTTATTAATTTATAATACAATCTGTTTAACACCGTAGACTTACTTATTTTATATTATTTAATTGCAGAACTAAGATGCCTAGAACATACCGTAGGAAGCTTGCAGTTCCTGTTCTGCATTGAGAAGAGACAAATTTACATGAAGCAATTTCTCGCATTACAAAAGAAAAAATTGGAATCAGAGAAGCTGCTAGATACTATGGTATCCCGGAAAGGACACTAAGAAGAAAAATAAAACCTTCAAAATCTTTGGCCAAGTCTTCTCTTGCTCCAGAGGGTACTTTTTGAAGAGAAAACGAGAAACGTTGGTAAAACATATAAAAAGAATTGCTTCAATGGGTTTTGCCGACAGAAGATCAGCTCGAAAAATGGCGTTTCACTTTGCTCAGTCACTGGGTTTAAAATATTAATTTAACAAAGAAAAGGAAGAGGCAGCCTATGACTGAATGCTATCTTTTATGGACCGAAACCCTGAAATTAGTGTCAGACAATCCCAAGGGTTTTCTGATAATAGAGGACCATGCATACCCCGTGAAGAGGTTTTCGATTTACTTGAAAACATTATGACAACATCAGTTGTTCAACAAACCTGCCAAACTCAGTATTAAACCCTGAAACTAATTCCGATTCCTCCCCAGCAAAATCAAAAGGACTAGGATTTGTTTCAGCTAAGCAAGATACAAATCATACTATAAGATTTTGATTCTTACCTCCTTCTATTTTATTGCTTATTATTAGAAGAATTGTAGAGAGAGGAGCTGCCAATATATTCAACATTGAAGAGTCAGGAATACAACTTAGTAATAAATCTGGTAAATTCTCACTGCAAAAGAATGCTAGCGTTTTTACCTCAGCAGAGAAAGTAGAAACTGTGACAGTTATTGCGTGCAACAATGCCGAAGGAAGATTCCTTCCACCTGTTCTTTTTATGAAAGAAACAAATAAGAAGAGGGAATTCCTTGACGGACTCTCAGCAGGATCAGATGTTTATATGAACCCAAGTCAGGATATATAAACACGGAACTCTTCGTTAAATAGTTCAAAGAGGTATTTTTATGAAGAAATTTCCTGGTGCAAACTTGATAATTGTTGATGGACGTGGTCCCCATTGTGCTTCTTTGGAATTTTTGGCAATTACTGATCAGAATGGTGTGTTTTTGTTGTGTTTACGCAGCCATTCTACTCATGCTTTACAACAATTAGACGAAACTTTCTTCAGTCCACTTATGCTGTATTTCAAAACAAGAAATACAAATTGCAATGAAAAACGAAGGAAAGCATGGGCTGAAAGATAAAAAAAATGTTTTACGTTTTGAGCAACGCGTGGAAAAAAGCTGCCTCCGTAGGCAATGGAGTCAATGCCTTAAGGAAATGTGGTATCTACCCTCTGAATCCTGATGCCATACCTGACTACATGTTTTACATTGCAGATGCCATTCCAAATGATCACCAGCTTTCAAACCTACAGCGTCTACACCTAAAATATTCCTGACACGGTGATCGAGGATTCGTGAATGGGAGGTCCGCGGTTCAAACCCCACAAAGACCATCCTCCCTGACAAGTTTGTTCCAGGTTTTCCTCAGTTCTGATAACTGGCAAATACTTGGGAGGTACCTCAATGTAAAACTCCTAAAAAATCATGATTTACCCTTCACCTCTGTTGAAATTTTACTCAAACTAAAATTCTTCATTAAGTGAGACCTCTTCCAAAGCTGTCGCCCAAAAATTTCAACACAGAAAGCAGTCTACATTAGTACCGACTTCATTCGAGAAGCTGAAGGAAAAGCAATGTATCCTTAAGGAAAGAGAAGAAAATAACTAAAGAAGAATGAAAGAAAGCTCAAAACAGCTAAGATAATGAAAAGAAATAAATAAAAAACTACCAGTTCTGACGAACCAAGTGAATGTAAAGAAGATCCTCCATTATCAGATACAAATGTTGGGAAAATTATTTTACTACAAAAAAGAAAGAAGACTGCGTAAAATTTGTGAAGTGTATGAATAGGTTAAACACAATTGTGCAATGTACAAAAGAATGGGTTTGCGTAACACAGTGGCAGAGATGAAGTGAGAGAAAAGAGCATGGTGAACCAATCAAAATAAGACAAATTATTAATAAAATGAAAATTAATGTCTTGTTATGTCGTAACTTTGCTTTGTGAATAAAATAGTGAAGTTAAATCACTATTTAAACGAATATGCCACCTATTCCATTCCATGCACCAACTCTCCCAAATAGTAAGGGAGAGATGGCACATTGTTACATTTTTCAAAATCGCGACTTTCATAAAGTAATTAAATTCTGATGCAGTAATTTGTATCACAAATTATTTAAATGTAAAGAGTGATTATAGTATGAATATGCATTATTGTGTGACATTGATTTGAGATGTTTGTTGATTGTAATTATTGTTGGGAAGTACGTTTATACTACCTTACTGAAACTGACAATAATAGCGTGCAATAATGCAGCGAGGGGGTGAGGTGTTTATCATTATTGGAAACGAGGAAGTTACGTAATGTTGGCGCGTTTTTCTGTAGAAATTGCTGGAACATTTCCCTAGAGCATATGTATTCATAATTTTCATTGGATATAAAAATAGACGCTAATGTTGGCGCGTTTTATTAGCCAATTGCAGCTCAGTTATAATCTTTAGGCATATCTGGGTGAAGGAGTATAAAAGGTAGGTTAGAGGTAAAGACCCCGCCGGTTCGTCGAAAATGTTTTGTATGATACACGTCGCCTTCAGTCCAGCAGAAATATTAACCGTCGGCTATCGATTCACAAGTTACGCGTAGCAGAATTATGAAAAATCTAAAGTGTTGTAAAGTTAATTATACAAAAAGTTGAAGTACGCGAATTAAGAGTGATCAGTAATGAAGTTATTATAACAGTTTCAGTTTAGCGAGTGTCAAGATCAATGTGTAAATTGTGATAGTGAATGTGTTCCGACAATAAAAAGTGAAAAACAAATTCTTTCATTAGTGTTATCTTTGGATAAAAGATTCCTTTCCGTTTACACAACCTGTATAAAGAGAAGTGCTTGACCAAAAGATCATAGCTAGCCGGAGGACAGTGAACAAAAATTAAATAAAATAACAGTAGCATTCTTTCAAACGAACACTAATACTGCCGCAAATTGCTAACACCAGATGGAGCTAACAAACCGAACAAATGAATCACGTCACAAGATGGCTTCACCATGTTGAGTAAACACATACACAAATAACATTATAAATTTACCATCGCAAATTGGCTCCCAAATGTGGAGCTAACAAATACAAACATATACAAATAATGATACTTCAAATTGGCTTCCCAAAGGTGGGGCTACAATAATGTTAAATAAATAACATTAAACCACCTACAAATTGGCTTCCAAACGTGGGGCTCAACAAATTAAATAAATGACATTAATACTACTTCAAATTGGCGCCCAAACGTGGGGCTTAACAAATAAATAAATACAACATAAATACCACCGCAAATTGGCAAACGGAACGTGGGGCACGATGACCAGGAAAGGAGCAGAATGACCAGGACGTGGAACGAATGGAGCAGCGAACTGAAATACAAACCTAGATTCCAGAAACAACAACAGAGACGACAGACGACGCGGATGAGTGGACATCGTAATTCCGAGATTAGAAGGCAACAGGGGAATTCAACTACAGAACACCAAAACGACGTAGATTCATCAGAATACGACGCAGAAGCAACATATAATCTAGGAGAGAGGGGCAGAAAGCTGGACATCAAAGCAACATCAGCAGATAGCATCAGAAAGGTTAGAAACGTGTGATTTTTGTTCTAAAAAAAGTGTAAAAATTTAAATGTATCTCAGGAGCGGTAGGAGAAAGAAAACAATGTCCACTAGTAATACAGAAGAAATAATTATGGAGGGAGATAATGTAACAGTTAGCTGTAATTCAATACAGGTTACAGAAAATAGCTCAAACAATGTAGGATTTGAGGGAGGAAATGTTAGTAAAGAAAGTAAGAATAGAATAGCAGGAAATATTAATATTGATGCTGGCATGATGATGGAAATAATGGAAATGTGGAGAAATCTTGGTAAAAAAATAGATCAGAGTTTTGAGAAATTAGGGGAAGCTATGGACAAGAATCATAGGAAATTAATGGAAAGTATTGGTAGGAGTAATGAGATATTAGAGCAAAAAGTAGATCAAATCAAGGAAGATAGGAGAAGTGATATAGGAGAAGTTTCAAAGAAAATGTTAGACATGAGCAGGGAAATAGGTAAGAAAAAAAAAATGAGGTTAATACTAAAAGTGAACATGTTGATGTAGAATGTACAGAGTTAGGTAGTGGAATGAGTAACATTTCAAGTGAGATAAGAGAGATGAAAGAGGTTATGAATGTAGATGTGAATCAGGCACAAGTTAATTTCAGTGGGGAGATATCTGAAATTCAGAAAGAATCAATAATGCAAAGAAATAAATTGTCCGAAGAAGTTAAAGTTTTGCCTATAAATAATCAAAAGCTAACTTC
Organism: Deroplatys truncata; assembly: GCA_030765065.1. Taxonomy (NCBI): domain Eukaryota; kingdom Metazoa; phylum Arthropoda; class Insecta; order Mantodea; family Mantidae; genus Deroplatys; species Deroplatys truncata. The sequence continues at coordinate 176,686,449 of CM060981.1, forward strand.
TGAAATTAACAAGTACCAAGATGTTAAAATTGAAAACTCCAGTCCAGTACAGTTTATTAGATTTGTTAGAATACTTTCAAATTAAAGAGATACTAGAAGAATTGAAAATGACAGTTGTTAAAAGATGTGTAGTTCAGAAAACTTTAGATTGGTTTCAAATAGTATCAGGTGGTGAAATATCATTTGAATCCTTTAAGAAGTTATCCATGAACAAATTTTGGAAGGTTAGGATACGGCTACGAGTAATGTTTAGCCACAGACAATTTGATCCAGGAGGGTAAATAGCAATGAGATGTAAAGTAAATGCTGGATACTTAAAGATGACATGCAGAGCAATGTATTGGAAAGTAAGAGGGTTAACTAAATATATATGTCATGAGAAAACAGAAATAAATTCAAAAAATATATATATATATATTTAAAAGGAAAAATAACATTTTATTAGTAACTGTAACAGCATTTGAGATAAAGCATGATGTTATATTAAAGTAAAGTACGTAGATATAATTTGATGCAGTAATTTGTATCATAAATTATTTAAATGTAAAGAGTGATTATAGTACGAATATGCATTATTATATGACATTGATTTGAGATGTTTGTTGATTGTAATTATTGTGGGGAAGTAAGTTTATACTACCTTACTGAAACTGACAATAATAGCGTGCAATAATGCAGCGAGGGGGTGAGCTGTTTATCATTATTGGAAACGAGGAAGATACGTAATATTGGCGCGTTTTTCTTTTAGAATCTTCCGGAACATTTCCCTAGAGCATATGTATTCATAATTTTCATTGGATATAAAAATAGACGCTAATTTTGGCGCGTTTTATTAGTCAATTGCAGCTCAGTTATAATCTTTAGGCATATCGGGGTGTATGAGTATAAAAGAGATAAGTCAGAGGTAGATCGCTCCCAGTTCATCAAAATTCTTTGTACACTACACGTCGCCTTCAGTCAGTCAGTTCGTCGAAAATATTTTGTATAATACACGTCGCCTTCAGTCCAGCAGAAATATTACACGTCGGCTATCGATTCGCAAGTTATGCGTATAAGAGTTATGAAAAATCTCAAGTATGGTAAAGTTAATTATACAAAAGGTTGAAGTACGTGGATTAAAAGTGATCAGTAAGAAGTTGTTATAACAGTTTCAGTTTGGCGATTGTCAAGATCAATGTGTAAATGTGATAGTTAACGTGTTCGACAATAAAAGTGTAAAACAAATTTCTTCATCAGTGTTATCTTTGGATAAGAGACTCCCTTCCGTTTACACAACCTGTATAAAGAGAAGTGCTTGACCAAAAGAGCATAGCTAGCCGGAGGACAGAGAACCAAAAATTAAATAAAATAACAGTAGCATTCTTTCAAATGAACACTAATACTGCCGCAAATTGCTAACACCAGATGGAGCTAACAAGCCTAACAAATGAATCACGTCACAAGATGGATTCACCACGTGGAGTAAACACAAATACACAAACATTATAAATAATACCGTCACAAATTGGCTCCCAAACGAGGGGCTACAATAATGTTAAATAAATAACATTTAATCACCCACAAATTGGCGCCCAGCGTGGGGCTCAATAAATAAATACATAAAGCACTCTCAAATTGGCTCCCATACGTGGGGCAGTTAAAATTATGTAACCAAACAAAACAAAAGCAGCACAATATAAGATCTTCAAGTTCTAATAATTTACGTAAAAACATATTACTTAAGCACTAAAACCTTCAAATTGGCTACCACAACGTGGGGCTAGAATAATGTTAAATATAAATAACATTAAGCAACTTCAAATTGGCACCCAGAACGTGGGGCAGAATAACCAGGAAGGAGCAGAATTAACCAGGAAGAAGTGAGATAACCAGGAAGGCGCAAAGGAATCGGGACGTGGAGCGAATGGAGCAGTGAACTGAACTACAAGACGCAGATTCCAGAAACAACTATAGGAACGACAGACTACGCGGATGATTGGACATCGTAATTCCGAGATTAAAAGGAACAGGGAATTCAAATACAGAACACCAAAACGACGTAGATTCATCATGATACGACGCAGAAGCGACATACAAACCTAGGAGAGAGGGGCAGGAAGCTGGACATCAAAGTAACAGCAACAGACAGCATCACAAAGGTCAGAGTATCGTAATTTTTTTTTAGAAAACAAAATTGTAACATTCAAATGTACTTGAGGAGTGGTAGGATAAAGAAAACTATGTCCACTAATAATACTGAAGAAATAATTATGGAGGGAGATAGTGTAACAGTTAGCTGTAATTCAATACAGGTTACAGAAAGTAGTTCAAACAATGTAGGATTTGAGGGAGGAAATGTTAGTGCAGAAAGTAAGAATAGAATAGCAGGAAATATTAAAATTGATGCTGGTATGATATGGAAATGCTGAGAAATATGAGTAGGGAATTGAGGGAAGATATGCAAAACAATAATGAGAAATTAGAAAAGAAAATAGATCAAAACAGGGAAGATATGCAAAAGAATAATGAGAAATTAGAAAAACTAACTCAAGATATTGGTAAAAATAATGAGAAATTAGAAAAGAAAATAGATCAAAACAGGGAAGATATGCAAAAGAGTCATAGGGAATTAAGGGAAGATATTGGTAAACGCTTAGAACAAAACAGGGAAGAAATTGAAAAGAAATTCATGGAGCTAGATAGTAGTATGATGAGAATGAGAAATGAAAATCAGGAAATGATAGCAAATGAAATAGGTGAAGTTTCAGAGAAAATGTCAGAAATGAGCAGGGAAATATCAAACCAAAAAAGTGAGGTTAATAATAAAATAGAACATGTTGATGTAAAACGTACAGAATTAGGTAGCCGAATGAGTAGCATTTCAAATGAGATAAGAGAGATGAAAGAGGTTATGAATGTTGATGTGAATCAGGCACAAGTTAATTTCAGAGGGGAGATATCTGAAGTACAGAAGGATTCAGTTATGCAAAGAAATAAATTGTACGAAGAAGTTAAAGTTTTGCCTATAAATAATCAAAAGCTAACTTCTGAAGTTAACAAGTACCAAGATGTTCAAATTGAAAACTCCAATCCAGTACAGATTATTACAGACTTGTCAGAGTATTCTCAGATTAAAGAGATAGTAGAAGAATTGAAAATGACAGTTGTTAAAAGATGTGTTGTTCAGGAAACTTTAGATTGTTTTCAAATGTTATCAGGGGACGAAATTTCATATGAATACAAGAGGTTATTCATGAACAAATTTTGGAAGGTTAGGATACAGCTACGAGTAATGTTTAGCCACACACAATTTGATCCAGGAGGGTAAATAGCAATGAGATGTAAAGTAAATGCTGGATAGTTAAAGATGACTTGCAGAGAAATGTATTGGATTGTAAGAGGGTTAACTAAATATATATGTCATGAGAAAACAGAAATAAATTCAGAATAAAAAAAAATTAAATATTTAAAAGGGAAAATAACATTTTTTTAAGTAACTGTAACAGCATTTGAAATTAAAATTTAATTTTATATTAAAGTAAAAGTACGTAAATATAATTCAAAGAGTAGTGAGAATATAAAGTACAAAACTACAAACATGGGGTAAAAATAATTAAAACAAATACTTATGTAGCAAACAGAACATGTAAAACAGTGCCTAGATTTAAGAGATGTAAATATATTTGTGTAGAGGGTGAATATTGTGGTAAATATGTGTAATAATTACAAAAATTTTTGAATTGATAAATTTTTGTTAACAATATAAGAGAGTAAACCAATTTTGTAACAGTAACTAAATAATTCAGGGTACAGTATTTGCTATAAAAATTTTGTGATGTCAGATTAATATCTAAACACATTAAACCAGAGCCAGTAAATAGTGGCAAGATAAAGACAAAACATATGTCGTGTGTTAAATACGTGTGAAGTGTTAAGTGCAAGTGATAGCGTGTGTTCCAAGATTTAGGAGACTAAAAACCCAATTATAAAATTTCCAAACAAGTTGTAAATATTTATAATTATGTTTCTAGTGGGGCATATGATGCAGTAATTTGTATCATAAATTATTTAAATGTAAAGAGTGATTATAGTATGAATATGCATTATTATGTGACATTGATTTGAGATGTTTGTTGATTGTAATTATTGTTGGGAAGTAAGTTTATACTGCCTTACTGAAACTTACAATAATAGCGTGCAATAATGCAGCGAGGGGATGAGCTGTTTATCATTATTGGAAACGAGGAAGATACGTAATATTGGCGCGTTTTTCTTTTAGAATCTTCCGGAACATTTCCCTAGAGCATATGTATTCATAATTTTCATTGGATATAAAAATAGACGCTAATGTTGGCGCGTTTTATTAGCCAATTGCAGCTCAGTTATAATCTTTAGGCATATCGGGGTGTATGAGTATAAAAGAGCTAAGTCAGAGGTAGATCACTCCCAGTTCATCAAAATTCTTTGTACACTACACGTCGCCTTCAGTCAGTCAGTTCGTCGAAAATATTTTGTATGATACACGTCGCCTTCAGTCCAGCAGAAATATTACACTTCGGCTATCGACTCGCAAGTTACGCGTATAAGAGTTATGAAAAATCTCAAGTATGGTAAAGTTAATTATACAAAAGGTTGAAGTACGTGGCTTAAAAGTGATCAGTAAGAAGTTGTTATAACAGCTTCAGTTTGGCGAGTGTCAAGATCAATGTGTAAATGTGATAGTTAACGTGTTCGACAATAAAAGTGTAAAACAAATTTCTTCATCAGTGTTATCTTTGGATAAGAGACTCCCTTCCGTTTACACAACCTGTATAAAGAGAAGTGCTTGACCAAAAGAGCATAGCTAGCCGGAGGACAGAGAACCAAAAGTTAAATAAAATAACAGTAGCATTCTTTCAAATGAACACTAATACTGCCGCAAATTGCTAACACCAGATGGAGCTAACAAGCCTAACAAATGAATCACGTCACAAGATGGATTCACCACGTGGAGTAAACACAAATACACAAACATTATAAATAATACCGTCACAAATTGGCTCCCAAACGTGGGGCTACAATAATGTTAAATAAATAACATTAAATCACCCACAAATTCCAAGAGTATTGTGAATATACAGTACAAAACAACAAAAATGCGGTAAAAGTAATTAAAACAAATATTTATGTAGCAAACAGAACATGTGAAACAGTGCCTAGATTTAAGAGATGTAAATATATTTGTGAGGAGGGTGAATATTTTAGTAAATATGTATAGTAATTACAAAAATTCTTAAATGCACAAATTTTTGTCAACAACTTAAGAAAGTAAACAATTTTGTAACAGTAACTAAATAATTCAGGGTACAGTATTTGCTATATAAAAAAAATTGTGATGTTAGATTAATGTCTAAACACATTAAACCAGAGCCAGTAAATAGTGGCAAGATAAAGACAAAACATATGTCGTGTGTTAAATACGTGTGAAGTGTTAAGTGAAAGTGATAGCGTATGTTCCAAGATTTAGGAGACTAAAAAACCCAATTATAAAATTTCCAAACAAGTTGTAAATATTTATAATTATGTTTCTAGTGGGGCATATGATGCAGTAATTTGTATCACAAATTATTTAAATGTAAAGAGTGATTATAGTATGAATATGCATTATTATGTGACATTGATTTGAGATGTTTGTTGATTGTAATTATTGTTGGGAAGTAAGTTTATACCACCTTACTGAAACTGACAATAATAGCGTGCAATAATGCAGCGAGGGGGTGAGCTGTTTATCATTATTGGAAACGAGGAAGTTATGTAATGTTGGCGCGTTTTTCTGTAGAAATTGCTGGAACATTTCCCTAGAGCATATGTATTCATAATTTTCATTGGATATAAAAATAGACGCTAATGTTGGCGCGTTTTATTAGCCAATTGCAGCTCAGTTATAATCTTTAGGCATATCTGGGTGAAGGAGTATAAAAGGTAGGTTAGAGGTAAAGACCCCGCCGGTTCGTCGAAAATATTTTGTATGATACACGTCGCCTTCAGTCCAGCAGAAATATTAACCGTCGGCTATCGATTCACAAGTTACGCGTAGCAGAATTATGAAAAATCTAAAGTGTTGTAAAGTTAATTATACAAAAAGTTGAAGTACGCGAATTAAGAGTGATCAGTAATGAAGTTATTATAACAGTTTCAGTTTGTCGAGTGTCAAGATCAATGTGTAAATTGTGATAGTGAATGTGTTCCGACAATAAAAAGTGAAAAACAAATTCTTTCATCAGTGTTATCTTTGGATAAAAGATTCCTTTCCGTTTACACAACCTGTATAAAGAGAAGTGCTTGAGCAAAAGATCATAGCTAGCCGGAGGACAGTGAACAAAAATTAAATAAAATAACAGTAGCATTCTTTCAAACGAACACTAATACTGCCGCAAATTGCTAACACCAGATGGAGCTAACAAACCGAACAAATGAATCACTTCACAAGATGGCTTCACCATGTTGAGTAAACACATACACAAATAACATTATAAATTTACCATCGCAAATTGGCTCCCAAATGTGGAGCTAACAAATACAAACATATACAAATAATGATACTTCAAATTGGCTTCCCAAAGGTGGGGCTACAATAATGTTAAATAAATAACATTAAACCACCTACAAATTGGCTTCCAAACGTGGGGCTCAACAAATTAAATAAATAACATTAATACTACTTCAATTCTCATAACCGTCAAACGTTAATGCTATGACAAGTCATTGTTTCAGGATGTTTCGTACATAAAAACTCAACCTTCTATCCCAAAAGGTTTTTGCAAAGAGAACTCCACTGGCTCCAAATGTGGAACCATTCATCACAACGCTATACTTTCGATTTATGTGATAATGGCAGCTTCTTCTATTCTGCGTTTCTTCCACGCTACGAGAGTTAGGTTGATCTTTCAAAGCTTTAACGCTCGAAAAGTACCCTAAATATTACTTATGGTCAGAACTGTTTCAATTTCGAGAAGTACACCACCTCAGCAAACTATTCCTGAAAGCCGGATGAAATCATAGTTTCAAACTGAGCGCTTCTTGTTCGAATAATAACCGTTTTACGCGCACTAAATAATATTGTAAGAAAAAAACTTGCGCATTACGTAGTTAATGGGGTTGCAAAATAAGCCTTTTAGGCTGACGTGCGACAAAACTGCAACAAAAAGCCTCGTTATCGATCAATCCATCCGTTCTAGTCTAGTCCAGACTAGTTTATGTACTTAAACGGTTTTCAGTTAGTGCATTAAAGCATTTTCATTCTATCAAGATTTTTTGGCATTTTTTCTAAATAACACACAGTAGTACTACATTTTTCTCTAAAAATTAGTTGTTATGAAGATATTTCTTCCTTTTAGATTTTTACCTAAGACTTTTTATTCCGACTTTCAGACAATTTTATGCAACGAATCATAATTTTAGTAGCACCCCCAGCTAAAATTGAGGATAAACGCTTCAAAGGCTTTGTTTGTCTCTGAACTCTTGGCTACATAATCATTTAACTATTCAGAGTTTTATTTCTCGCTTTCTGGTTGCTCTCCTCTTACTGGAAGGTTCGGAATGTCTAAAAAGAGTATGATTTTCCTGGCTCATTTTTCAGTCATTTAAGAGAAATGACAAAACGAAACTAAGGAAGGTTAGTGAGAAGTTACTGCCCTACAACGCTGGTATTTAGCCTAGGTTTGTAACGATATCGCTTGTGTGCTGATGATGCGTCTATCAGCGAAATTTATAAACAGACTGAGGTGAACATTGAATTGAGTCTGAGGGAAAGCTCTGGTTGGTGCTGAACCAACGCAAGTTGGCGACCTACCGAGAGAGTACGTGCAACTAGCGATGAAGCGAGCGAGCTCAAGACATTTTGAACATCACTGGTTGGAAGCAAATTTAAGCAAACACGCTGCTGAAGTAGTTTCAAACTTATATCCAAAAGTGCTCAGATTGGTTTAGGAAACTATGTTGAAAATTCTGCAAGTCCAGGGAAATTCCCTCCTTCGCCAAACCCCAACAGTGTGTAACCTGCATGATAAATCCTAGGAGAATATAAAATAGAAATAGTAATAATTAAGCGTAATGCCTATCAGGGCGGAAACATCTAAATCCACAAGTAATCCCCAAATACCTTTTAGCTAGGTCTGCGTTACAAAACGCAGTTATGTCATAAGGGAAGGCATAAATGAATATTTTATCCAATCAAGCATTAGTTCTTCCATAGTTTTCTTTTTGTAAACAGAAACCGGTAAACGAAAACATTCTAAAGCTTTGTCACATGCGGTTTCAATGTATTCGTGTATGCTACCGACTGGATAAATACGTCAGAATGCTAGAAAACTGAAGGCATGGGGTTACTTTCCGGGATGTGGTTGCACTATCATAAAAGCGATACTTACAGAAGAAGCCGAGAATAGTGTGAATAGATAGGTAACCCATTTATAAACATGGTAGGTGTAGAAGCTTACTGTGTATATGTGTGTCAAAGCTCTGTAAAAACTCAAAGCTGAATAGATGGTCGCAAAAAAGGGCTAATTATCTTTTATCAGAACAAAGAAAAGTCAACCTTTGTTAATGTATATAAAACGAAACCTCATAGTTCCTAGCATACACGAATACAATTGCAATAAGCAATCTTACGCCATCTGCGCGGCCTCCTATGTAAAGTGGCAAATGAGCCCAATTTTGCTAACAAAATGGCATATTTTGAATAAATGTCATAACATTGTAAGCTTCCTAAATCATCACAAAGAATTCCTTGAGGTTATTCGAATTCAGAAAGAATGGATTGCAGTTTATACACTAGGTCGAAACACGTATCCTTTTTCTTAATTAATGATTAGATCGTTATTGCAAGCACTGATCCAGTTTATACTACCGTAACATTTGTGAGAATTCTCAAATGTATAATAACTGTCAGGATCTCTTCTCTACCGTTTGGGTATCTAAAGTACAGAAAGTACGACAATTCAGCCAAAAATTCCAAATAGAGATTTCTCGCAAAGATGCCTTTTAAGTTATCTAATGAAAAACAATTTTAGAGAAAAAATCAATGCTTGCGTCTGTGAAGAGCATAATTCTAAAACGAAATGCTTCTAAGTTAAGTTTTGAAGATGAAAGAGAAAGTTTTTTGCAAATTATCCCATTCAAGACAAACCCGTCATAAAGGGAAGTTTCCGTCACTTTCTAAATGGCTTTAACACGTTTTATTGTAGTTTATATACTTGAGGTATTGTAACGAAGAATATAATGTATATCTTAAATACTGTTTGAGTGTATCGTGATTCCTTTTCAATGTCTGTATAACTATGAATCCTTAGGAGAGAGGAAAAACAAGAAGGAAGAGCGTACACTTCCTTAATACGTAGCACTTAGACAAACCTGTTGTAGTATTTTTCCTTTTTATAAAAGCTTATTGCTATTCTTTTGAATATTTCCATGTTTAAACAATATTTTTCGAAATTTTAAAGTGGCTACCCTCTTGTTTCGGCGGCGCCATGGTCGAGTGCTTAGACTACTCACTTCTCACCAAGGCTGTCGGGTTCAATCCCTCGGACCCGCATGTGGGATCTGTGGTGGACAAAGTGGCGTCTGGGAGGTTTTCTCTGGGTTCTCTGGTTTCCCCCGCCATGCTTCATTCCACCGATGCTCCATCATCACCTTTCCTGTTGTTCATCTCTCATCGGCATCTATCACTCACTTCCTCGCTCTCATCCCGGACGTGTGCCTGATGACCCACCTGGTCTCTCAATCTGTGATCCGTAGGCCCTGTGTCCCCCGTCAGGCGTCTATCCAGACGTTGTACGTCCTGGGGAGTGTCAGTCCTTATTCAGGTGGGCGTTAAGACCCAGTTGGGTTGTTTCAGACTTGTATTAGTTATTACCTTGTTTCTAATATGCTATGTAAATAACAATAACATCATAGCAGACATACTTTAGCAACTATATGCTTAAGCAAGTTGTGATTGTTTTCAGCCTGAAATCATCCGTTAGAATTTAGTAATCGATTTAAATAGATTTCTGTTTTATGATTAATAGAAAGCATAAAAAATATGATTATTTGATTACCTTGCATGCAAAATAGTAAACTATTAAGCGCTTTTTATTCTACTTTCATCTTTAACGCTTTCACTATGGTTTTTGTATAGTGGTTTCTAGCCTTCAAAGGTTTCATTTAATTCCTGATGTCATAGATTCCTTAATTTGGACTTTTGCTATGATCATATGTTAGTAAGCTCAGAATGTGCCTAATTGCTGTTTTAAGGTGTTATAGCGCTACGTTGTGTAGATGGAATGTATCATAGGATTTTAAAATGCACTGTGAGGCGTGGAAAGGAAGTCGAAAATTTTAGGCTTCTCATAAAAAAATTGTTTCCAGAATCTTTTAAATGGTAAAATGAAGTACCATGTTTGTGTTGGGAGGTTTGGAGTCAATAACACTATACACCATATGCGGAACCGAGTAATGCCTGAAGAATTAACTCTTTTACTTTATTTAATCTGATACTCTGTAACGAGCCTGTAAATTATCAGTGAACTCCCAATCCTAAAGACCTTCACAATAAGCTTATAATCGATACTTAGCGCAGGATTGGCTCACGTGAACGTCCTTATTGCAGCCAAAGAAGTACAATAGCTTACAGAGCCTGGAGCCATGGCAGTTGCAAACAGTACATATGGAAAGCGACTTCTCCGCCAGGCATTACTCTTGTCACATGTTAATGAACGTTGTGCCGATGGGAGGGTTTGAAACTGTTAAGGTATAACGTACGACTCATAACCTGACGTCACAGCAGAGCCCTGTGGCAAATTTTGCTTTGACCTCTGCAGTTCCTCGGAGCAAACCCATTTACCAATCGACGTGCATTATTATTTCTTTTGTCTCAGAATGCTGGAGGTGTTTCCTACTTGAAACAAAACATGCCTCCTGGCAAGGGGTTTATTTGGTTCTTATTTGTCCTATTTTTCAAATCGGTTATTTGCTACGAGAAACTTTCCAGAGAGTTGTATGTACTTGCATATATTTGTTGTAATATGATTTGTTGTAAATACTCTGAACTTAGTAGATATTTTAATTCAACACCCTAAAATGCTCTAATACGAAATGATCGTAATCATACAATGTATCAATAAATTATCATTGTAACTCTACGGAACAATAGGAAACAAAGGTGTCAAATGGAAAGCAGTTCTCACTTGCATACTTAAAGGTTTAACTAACCAAAGGGTACTAATACATCGCACACTAGCGTCAAGCACTGCTTACCTACTCGGTCAGGTTGCCGCTCTGTCAACCAGTCTTCATTCGCAGTGACTGAAAGGCAAATTGGCCTAATACCGTTTCGTCGAGCCAGGGTGCACATAGAAGCAAAACTAGTACGTTTCTAGCCAACATGTCTTATTGATTGCCATATTCTAGTTTGTTAAGGCTTTAGTGAGAATAATTTAAAGCATAATTATTTAAACATTTTTCTCCGACTTAATGGTAATATAGAGCCCTGGAGAATTAATGCCTGAAGTCATGGATACTCTAATCATGTTGGAAAGTTTAAACTGATTTTAAAAATTCAGTGACAGGGGCTCTGACTCCAATCACGGATCTTCGATACCCTACAGATGCTCCCAACGCCTTGAGCTCTCATGGCCAGATATAACCGCACACGCATTAAATATGCTCATTCAAGTACTCCGGCAAGCTTTTAGGATGATCTCAAATATCAAATATTATACCTCAAATGCGATGAGCAACGTTTCAAGTGCTTTAAATTTCCGAATTTATATATCGCCACTTTTTAGGGCTAATTGTACTTTCAAAACTTGCTACAAAAATGGTGTAAATGCGGCCTCAAAACCTTCTGAAACTGCAAATCCCAAATGATACCCTTAATGTGCAACGTTGCGAATTTACGTTATACCGATCTTTATGAATGCTATACTGTACCGAGTCTAGGTGATGACTGTACAATCAAGAAGGAATTAGAGGCCTTAAATTTTGTAGATGGTCTTCATGCGTAGAAAAAGAAAATTGAGAGGCATCGAGTAAGAAGAAATACAAGAAATGTTAATGTACAGTACCTTTTCTGAAACAAAATATGCTGTACAATAAAATACCATAAAATTCCTACTAAGAAAAATATCCTATCACTATGTGTAGTACACTAAATTCTACCAGTCATTGTGATATATCTTACCTTCTGATCTTGCGTATGGTTAAACTTCCAAGCACTGAACTCATAATCCGGATTTTACTTTGTTTCTTTAAGTGGTAAATTAATACCTAAAGAACGACCACTGCAAACTTTGTCTTACATGTACGTCACATCTGCTGGTATTGTAGACTGTAAAAAATAATCCATCATACCGAAATAAAATTTATTTCCAGAATTAAACCTCAATTAGTCAATGAGAAAAACAACTCATGCATCCCATTGAGCCTAATAATTTCCTTACTTTAGGCATTTTGCTTCAGAGAAAAGGAAGTTTGAATGTTTTGACGCAAAAATATGCCATATTTCAAAGTACCATCTGTGAAGTATCATTGCCATAGAGCGGATGAAATTCATATTTTGCCAAGATTAGCTATTTTATTTCTTTCGTAGAATCTTATTTTCAAAATAACCTTCGTCCAGGAAAACCACACTTTGAAAAATTTTCACAAACCACTTCAAAATGTGTAGTATAAAAGCCTCTATTGAAATGTTGGCTTATTTTTTGGAGAGTAATTTATATAATATTACTCAATGTTGGCTTATTTTTTTAGTTTACAGGACAAAATAGCAATTGTGAAAACGAATAACTACATGGAAGTAGAACAGTTTGCTGCAAAAATGTGTCTTGAAAAGTATATTTATGGCTCAACATTTGTGGAAGGAGATATACCTTGATTTCAAATAAGAAAAGTGATAATGATGCAGTTACGTACTAAAGTGAAATGTATATACACTTCTTTAGTTGCTAGTGATGTCTTTGGAAGAACTTAAATATCGGACTTAAATAGCTTAGAGAACCACATTCTGTACAGTTGAGTGCATGGCATATACTCGTATAAAACACAGTGGTAAGGAAGTACACAACTGCATCTGTCACATCCAGCCCCCCCCCCCCACACTGCCTTACCTGATTCTAGCATTCCATGTAATGTTTGATTTACTCCGTTTTCTCCTTCGCTCCTGAGTCTGAAGCCGAAGTGTGTTCATAGGTTAATGTTTCAGTGCAGGCTTTTGTTACCAACTCATCCAGAGCCTGATGTGGAAGTAGGGTGAAATGTTTCCTTACTCCTTCCCTTTCATCGCTCACATAGGCCTCAGCTTAGTTCATAGGCTAATGTGTGTGTGTGTGTGTGTGTGTGTGTGTGTGTGTGTGTGTCAAGTTTTAGTTCAAACCAATAACCAATAAGAGATTGGCCTTCTCAGGGCTAGTGTGGAACAAGATTTTAAGGAGACTCTGCCAACATTAAAAAAACAAACAAACAAACAAACAAAAACACGCTCTATAGGAAACTAAACACATCGGCATCTTTCCGTGCAGTCGATTGTACGTCAGTCCCTCATCTAAATAAAATAACGCAAGATGCCCAATTTAAAATGGCGGACTGGTGATAAAATCACTCAATGGAGGATGGCACTGGAAGGAGATCAAAAAATGTTCACATTGTGAATCCAGTACTCAGCATATATTATCCTTTGTGAAAGACAGCACAGGTAGATTTAACGCTGAATATGAATCACACCAAACAGAGGTTGTGGAAAGGAAGCTGATGGTGTAGGGATTTGATAAAAACAAAGTACTTTTGAATTAGTATGTTGAGATAAAGCCTAAATACACATTATGTCGGTAGATTTAAACCCAGCAGCGCTGAAAAAATAAGAGGGAAAGAAAACATTGCTAGACAGAATCCCGGCCTGTAAATTATTTAAATCGCAGTTTCTATAAACATTTTGGTATTCAGTTCTAGGGCAGATTCAAAAGACGGTAGTTAAAATAATAATAAAAAAGGCAGAGAGAATAAAGTCCCCACGGACGGATAATTTTAGCTCATTAGAACACAAGCTGACGTGCTAATGTTTATTAATGCCTGGGGAAGTAATGACGGTTGTACCGCCGCATGTCGGGAAGATGTAATGATAGAGATTATTTTAATTCTGGGTAAGGGGACATTTAGGGCGTGGCTTAATGAACTCTAAAGCTTTCCTAGCGCTTGTGAACTGAATGCAGTAACTAGTAACCCTTAATTCCGTAACTTCTGTTAAGTCTATAAAGGAGCTGCAACTTCAGTTTACTTTTGAAAGAAGACATTTTTCTAAATTGTTACTGCAGAATCCACATTATTTTTTATCCTCATAAATCCCATCGATGTTAGTAAGCTGGTTAAATGGGCGATTTGTAAAGTTTCTAGCATATAATCCACAGGTTTATAACCGTGGCTACTATTGGAGAGAACGATTCTTGTGTCAATCTGCAAGAGATGGCGTTTAATTTCTAATTGGGATATGCGTTGTGCGTTAAAATGTATGGAGAAAACAAATTACATGCAGTAATGTAGAGTTTTATTTGATAATAGCTGATTTAAACAAAATTCCATGGCATTGTGCAGTTTTATTGAAGTATTTGTCATAAATCAGTTCAAATATATCAGTATCTAGAATTAAGCTACAGAGAGTTTTGAAATTCATTGTTGAATTCATTCAACACATTTTCATTGCGAGAAATCTGTCAATGCGTACCGAATATGTAGTTTGTAAAACCTCATATGAGAAAGTGTATAAGGAATGGATTTAATCCCGTAATGAGTGATACATAGCCACTTTTTGAATCATTACCATAGCTATGAATATATGTCAGAGCCCAAAAAGCCTTCGACGTAGTGAAGAGGAATTGAGGAAGGATCAGCATAGAATATAAAGGTTATTTAGAAAAACAGGAGTATGAGATCACCATTAGTTTTATTATGTCCAAGGAAATGACTTTCATACAAGGCATGGGCACTTCTGAGACAAAAAAATGGACCATATTGACCAACATCATAGGGCCGTTAAAATCATGATAACCAAGTTTGTCGTATAATAAATGATACCTAAGTGTACTGGTGATGTAAGAAAGTAGTCGTGACTTATGCAACATTAACAAAATGTCTTATAGGTACATGAAATGACCAACTCTTCAAAATATTTTTTAGTAATACTCTATAAAATGTTCTAAATATGTGGGAGCCCTTTCTTTTCCGTGGAGTGCAGGAAATGTAGCTTCAAAACTCTCGGAGCTTGCACAAGGGAGTTTCTTTATCTATGGAGAAGCTAATTAAAATGACCCATTCTTTCCAAGAGATTGGAAGGGAATGAATGACAAGTTGAAGGGATTCGACATTGCTCGAGGGAGTCTGAACATTGTACCGATGCCCCAATGATGAGGACGCCCCCAGGAGGAAGGGTAGAGATGAGGGGAGACACCGGGCGTCCGGAACCAGGAGTAACGGCACAACTATGACTAAGATTTCTTTTGTTTATTAACCACAAATTCTGTTCTATTTGCATCGAATATGCACTACTCAGCGTAAAGAAAAAATATAAATATCAGATGAGAAGCGTTCAAACTGTGCGAACACTCAACAATGCACCTAGCCACCGGAAAGAAACGAAACAGATTAGGAATGACTTGGACATACCGTGTCAATATTTGGTATAACGCGTACTGTATATTATGGTAATGAATCCGTAGATAATCTAATGCATGCAAAATATTTATATCCTCTTTGAGCTGTCGACATTTCTTTTAACCAGCATTTGTGTGTTGTATCCCTAGGTTTTGTTAACAATAAACACTAAAATATAAAAAGACAAACAGTCCCAACTACGGCTTGCCGTCCATTAAATTATGTCGGTAAAAGCCTAGCCTTGTTTTGAACACAATAGGGCCGTCTCAAAGCATAAGTACAAGTTCAGTTAAATGGTTTAAAAATTACAGACCTTCAACTATGATCGAACGTGATCAAACGTATTTTTATAAACGGTTCCAAAAAGAAACCAAAAAAAAAATACCGCCGTGGTGATAGAGAGTATATGGAGTTAAAAAAAATACCAGCTACAAGAATGTTGCAAGACCTTTCTCTATACTAGTGCTTACACGTTGCAGTAGAAGGCCGATTGTTCTTTTCTTCTTCTTCACCAAACCATAAACCTTTCCTAAGGCTTGTTGCGCGCTCCAAATGTTTAATTTATTGATTTATACATCGTTCCCTGGATCTTCCGACATTTCGTTTCCCTTTAGGTATGTAGTAGAATATTTTCTTTGGGTAACGTTCCTCCTTTTATTCTCTCTACGTGTTCTACTCACTTTTGTCTGTTCTGGTCTATTTCTTCATTTAGATTAAACATTATTAACTGTTTTCTTATGTCATTCTTTCTTCTATCTTTTCTAGTGGCTCTTAACACTGTTCTTAAAAAATCCCATTTCCACTGCCTGTAATCAGCTTTTATCTCTGTTTGTCAATGTCCTGATTTCGCTATTATTTAGAGCAATTGGAACTGCTATGGTTTTGTAGAACTTCATTATCGTATCTTTTCTTACTTTATTTTTTAAAGTTCCTTTAATTGTTCCACATATTTTTGAAAAGCTTTCTGCTTTAGTTCCAATATCTACTTCTTTAATATATGGTACTGATGATCCTAAAAATTTAAACGTGCTAACTTGTTCAATTATATTATTGTCTAATGCAAGTTTACATCTCAATGGAAGGGTTCCGTGAAAAGAAGTGGATTTAGTTTTAGTTTTTTTTTGGATATCAAAATTATAATTAAAAACTATTTTATGTAGTTGAAATATTGCTCTTTGCAGCGTATGTCCATTATCAGAAATGATTACTTGGTCATCAGCATATAGGAGTGTCATTACAACATTTTCCCATCATAATCAGAAGTTATATTTAAAATATTTAGCAGCTGTTTCCATTCACGGATTGCGTTGTCTAAATATAGATTAAATAATGTGGGTGATGTACTACACTCTCGTTTTACACCGATATTAATATCTGCTGTCTTAAAATTCCCATTTTTAATACATATCTTTGAGTCCTTATATGTTTCTTTAAATATATGATATGGTATTTCTGTGTTAGTTATTACCTCCCATAATTTTCTTCTTCTAACTCTATCAAATGCCTTTATAAAATCTATAAATATTATATACGTTGGCAATTAAACTCTCTCCTCTTTTCTATTATTTGTTGAGTTATAAAAATATTATCGATGCATGACCTCCCTAATCTAAATACTGTCTGTTCTTCTCCTTCAATCATGTTAGGAATCTTTTTATTTACAATTTTGGCATATAATTTGTAAGCGCTGTAACAAGCTAATTCCTCCATAGTTTTCTGACTTGGTTTTTTCTCCTTTTTTAAATATGGGCACAATTAATGAAATTTTCTACTCTTCTGGTATTTTTGTTTATTGCCAGCATTGATTTAGAATATTTTGTAATCCATTTTTCATTCCCTTGGGTAAACAATTCAATAATTCTCTATTTATTCCATCTGATCCTGAGGCTTTCTTATTTTTTGAATAATTTATGGCTTGTTCTAATTCCAAAAAATCTAGGTTATCTATTTCAGTTTTGAATGTATTCTCAGTTCTACTTCTTCATGATCATCGTTTGTCCATAGATCTGTGCAATATTGAAGTCTATATTACAATCTAATATTTGTAAATTTGCTATATCTTTTTCATCTTTATTCAAGGGCTTCATTATTCCGTAGGCTGCCCTTTGTCATCCATGTATATGATATTCTAATATTCGCATATATATATATATATATATATATATATATATATATATATATGAAGAATATATAGCAAAGTTACGAATATATAATAGAATCTAAATAAAATGTAATGTAAAAAATTGAACCCTTTTACCAAACAAACTGTTATTGTAGCTCTGCCCTTCTATTCGGTACTATATGCAACCACAATTAACGTTTAAAGGCCCGAATGAGCCATGGAGCTGCGAAATGCTTAAAAAAGACGGCTCCTCATGGATATAATGCTTGCAAGGAGGTAGAGAAATGTTGTCTCGAAGAGCGGAACACAATACGTGGGTTCTGACCGAGTGGGTTAGCTAACGGAATGTGAAGCAAATGTTAGCTTCGGAGGTTGAAATCTAATGCTTCCATCAAATTCTTTTGGTTCTTTTTTTTCTTTCTCCTTTTGTTTATTTTCTGAATTTTAGTATAAATAATTTATTTATTTTTGTTATTGGCTCTCCAGCGAGCCAAAGGGATAAGAATTACAATCAGATAATAATTGTGTATCAAGTTTATCCTAATAATTGGTACCGTATCTGGTGTTGTAAATCGTGTTACGTAGTTGAGTTTCATTCGTTTGGGCGCATGTCGACGCTATTAAATCTAACATCCTTTGTTTCATATTTAAACCTTATGTGTTACTACTTCTACTGACAAAGGAGTTGAAATGTCTAAGTTCACGTGTAAACATAATAATAAGTTGTTAAGGAGCGTGGATCTCATCAAAGAAGTAAATATTCAAAATGAGCAACACGTTCATCACTGCACATTGCCGGAGAGACCTTCTTGCATGTTGTAACATGCGCGGTGTAATTTGTCTGCATTCTTTACGTGTTAATTTTGTGAACAGAATTTTCGATGCAATGCAATTTTATGTAGCCAATCGTGTTCTGACAAAGGTGATTTCTAATAATTTTTTTTCTTGTATCTGAATCTCGCGTTTACGTAATTCCAGTCCTATTAATAGTCGACACCGCCTTTGGAACTTAATAAAAAATCACCGCTTAAGAGGAAAAAATCCGTATAAGACAAGAAACGATAGATTGAAGTATATTTTAATTTTACGGTTATGGGTACCTAAATACAAGATACAGTGCACCTGTTTGACAGCTATTCTGGAACTATTTCTTTAAGTTCTCCAAACACGCTCTTTTTATCTTCAGCATGTCCATTTAGTGTAGATACAGAGTGTCACAGCACTAATCTTATAGTAGTAGATACTGTGTTTCTAATGGCTGAATTACCAATCCCCTTTTTTGTACATCCTTTGTAACTGTCAAATAAAGCTTTGAATAGACACGAATATTATCTCTTTCAGCGCTTTAATTCGTATCACCGATCTGCATTCGAAATACCTTAATAGAATTGGATACTTTTGAGGTGGCAAGTAATTTAAATACTTTTTAACAACAGAATAATCGTTAGGTGTAACATTATGTACGTGAATTACTCCTATCTGCTGTTCTCGTGCAAATGGAAAGCCGGTTTGTTTGAACACAAAGATAGCATGCCTAAAAACCATTAACTAATTATTTATATGGTACATAACGTATTACATTAAACGTTCAATTAAAATACTGGACATGATAAACGCAAACCCCAAATTATTTGTAATTTAGGATTTTTTTCTCTTGCTCGTATATCGCAACTGTCACGGCTGGAACTGTCACAGAAAATAACAATTCTTCCCATGTTTATCCATTACGTTTCCGGAGATTATCCAGGTTAGTATATTATGCAACAAGACTATAATGATAGTAATTAAGATACGAGTATTTTTATGACACGAATGGTAGCGAGTTTCATAATTTTCGTACGAGCGCCTTAATAACTATTATCTAGGTTAGTACATTATGCAACAAGATTATAGTATTTTACACGCGAGCATGTTCATGAAATGAGAGGTAGGGAGTTTTATAATTTTCATACGAGCGTTATAATGGCCTTATAGTCGAGTTATATGCGATTGCTTTTAGTCGACCACACTATAATTTCAAAAGCTTTTGAGTTTTTGCAAGAAGATCTTACCTTGTTAACTGGGTGTAATTAAATGCTGATCTGATGACAGAACTTGAGCAGTTGGCGACTAGTGCAACAGTTGGCAGTATTGTTGAGTCCATGCCGTATTTATTGATTTTTGTAGGTAACGTGAAAGAATCACATATAAAAGCAAGGAAAATGAACTCTATCTATTACAATATTAAAATTACAATCAACAGAATTTATTTTATTTTAAATACACATATTTCATTGTTTATCTGGGAAATGGATTCCAGAGGACTGATGCTTTGAAGGTGTTATGGACGAGCTGCGCTCTGCCGAGTAAGATCATAATGAGTCAGTTCAGTTGTGTCACATGTAATCAGCGCATTATAGTGTGGTTGACCAAAAATATTTTAAAACACCGAAGATACTCTGGGTCATTAGTAATATCTGTAGTTATTAAATTCAGATCTAAATTTTTCAGTTGACGTCAGCAGTAAGTCATAGCTTCTGATATTTTGACCTTATCTGTAAAGTCCATAAGCATATTTGATTAAAAATATCTTACTTTATCGATCCTGGAGTTTAAAAACTCCGTTATCATGTATATCTCAAAACTTCCAGTAGGTTCTAACATCTTTGGAAAAAATCCACCTAAATGCAATATTCATTACTGCTTTGGGCAACTTCAGGACATGAGTGTCAGACTGTTGTTACCGAAATCTACACATAGTGTGCTTTGCAATATTCATGTAGGTGTGTCGCAAACAACGACCTTCTTAAATTGTACATGAACCTACTACCTTGCTCAACTTCTGCGAATGGAGCATAAACTTAACTTTTCAAGAAAAGGGAAAACAAAACAATGGGAATTGTAATAAAGAGAGGCACTCTCTTGCTAAGCTTTCGGGACCAGGTTTTCCTTGAAAATCAGAATATGTGACTTGACAGATGTAAATAAGTTCGGTCTACAACATATTCTTGCTAAACGCATCACCAGCTACACAACAATCACCGATTCTATGAATGCACTGTTAGCTCTTCAACAACCATCACCTGAGAGTGTGCTAGTCTACAAAATCAGGAACTTATACCATAGCTTTGCCGCTTCAGGAATTCTGGTTATTCTCATTTGGGTTCCTTCCTACACCAAATTACAAGGAAATGAATTAGCCGACACAGCCGCTAAAGAAGTCATAAGACCACTATTTAGTTTACAGAATCTTAAGACTCAACATAACGATCTACTTATCCACATTAGACGAAGCATACTCTTTCATGAAAAAGACACGGTACAACACATCAACCAGCAAGCTGTACGATATTCCCCAATTCCACACATCAGTCACCCAATAAAGCATCTTTCCAAAAGAGACCAATTAGTCATTACACGCCTAAGAATTGCCGCCTTTAGCTATAGCCACATATTGTGTAAGGAACCTTCTCCTTTATGCAGTCAATGTCATGCTCAACTAACATTCGAACATGTGGCTACAGCTTGCCCATTGCACCTAAGAGAAGACGCTGCAGAGTTCCGGACTACATCCAGACAGCTTTAGGAAACCTACACATCAGAAAAATCAGTCTTTATATGAAACTCATAAATATGCACACAAAAGCGTAATTCTGCCAACATAATGTAACCTTTCCTATTCATGTAACAATATCCGTAACATATACTAGCAATGTTATGCTGCTAATTTTGTATGGTCGCAATAAGAGTAAATTGTTCCAGCGACCTTAAATAAACAATATTAAAAAAAAGAAAGAAGAAGAAGCATCCGGAATTCAGGTTGTTCTCATTTGGGTTCCTTATCACACCGGAATACCAAGAAATGAATTAACCAACACAGCCGCTAAAGAAGCCACAAGGGACAACTATTTAGTTTACAGAATCTTAAGACTCCAAATAACGATTTACTTATTCACATCAGAAGAAGCATACCCTTTCAGTGAAGAAAACCCGGAATGACACATCAATCAGCAAGATATTCCCCAACTCCACACATCAGTCATCCAATAAAGCATCTTCCAAAAAGAGACCAATTAGTCATTACATGCCTAAGAATTGGACATGCCGCCTTTAGCTATAGCTACATATAGCTAAAGGACCTCCTCCCCCTTTATGCAGCCATTGTTATATTCAACTAACATTCGAACATGTGGTTACAACTTTTCCATTGCACCTAAGAGAAGACGCTGCAGAGTTCCGGACTACATCCAGACAGTTTTAGGAAACCTATCCAACATCAGAAAAATCATTCTTTATATGAAACTCGCAGACATATACACAAACGTTTAATTCTGACAACATAATGTAACCTTTCTTTACCATGTAACAGTATCTGTATCATAGACTAGCAATGTTATGCTGTTAATTTTGTATGGCCGCAATGAGACTAAGTTGTTCAAGCAACCTTAAATAAATAATGTTAAAGAAAGAAGGAAAGAAAGAAGAATTTGTGCTTCAATACACATCTGCCACCAGCGTCGTAAAATGCATTCTATGAACTCGGCATTGTCGGTACCTCTTTCTGTAATTGGTTTTTGAAATAAGTTAGTGTGCGTTAGTAACTACCCAATACTGATATTCAGTAATATTGTTGAGAAACCACATATTTTCACCTTTATCACAAATTGTTTATATATTTAATTTTCTGGCCTACTTTCCTGGAACTATGAATTTCTTTTAATAACAAAAAATTCGGCATTTTCTGTGCTTGTAGAGCATTTCACTAGAATGTAAACACTTGCTCATAGTATGCAGTGAATGTCTTGAAAACTCTTGACTGTACTTGTTAGACATTCGTATTTATTTTTTTTAATTTCTATTGCTACAGAATCACTATAATGATCAGCAACGATTCTAACAGTGCTGGAATCTCCTGTTATTACATCACAAGTATGTCCTTATTTCTTCCGAGTAAATCACACATTAGTAAAGCATACAGCAAGCAGGACTAAAAAGTTACTCCCTATAGGTCCATGTGAACAGCCAGTGTTGCGCTTTGGCGACAATGTCATGCATCTGCTTATAGGAGCCATGCGTAATTTGTATGCAGTAGTAAAGAACGAATGAATTAGTTAAGAACGATGAAAACGGTGACTGTGGTACTAAGAGTAACAATAACTGTTCTGTAATTGCGTGTAATTTTACACAGAGAAACTGTCCTGGAATGACATTTTTCCCGTTGCTAAACGAAAAAAAGCCTGCAAATATACTAAAAGCTTGGATTATCACGTTGTGGAAGGACATAATTGATTGAAAATCGTAAACTCTCTTAACATTCACGTGTTTGTAGTCGACATTGCATTGATGAAACACCTACAAAAGAGCTGATAGCCTAGGTTACATACATTACCCAAGAATCACACATGTTGCAGGATGCAGTAGATAGTGTTGCGATGAGGCAAAAGAGAAGAAAAGTTACGCATGGGAAATGCGAAATTCAAGAGAATGTCCAATGCAGAATTTCCATCTTGCTTGAAAACAAGTGTGATTACAGAATTTCTAATTTTAAAGTGCAATAATATGAACGTACTGTTTTGTACCTTAAAAAGTAACTATGATGCAGAAGTTCAGTTACATCTGCAGGTACTTCGAGTGAACAGATAGAATATGGCAGACTGTTGTTTAAATCATGATTGTGGTGTTCAAGTTAAGTAGACAGATTCTAATTCGTTTAACGAGTACAAATTGATACAAAACAATAAACAAAGCTCATTTGCACAATAGGTGTAAAATTAAATGTGTTTAATATTTTGTTATCAGTGATGCCATGTGTTAATTCCAGGTGTACATTAAGCAACGAAAATATACTGCTGAATCCGATAAAAGAAATTAGGATTAAATTTCTTTTCAATTACGATTATTTTTATCTGTCGCAGAAAAATACTTCCGCTAGTTTCAAATGTATTCTCTATCATTTATAAAAAAAAACTGCGGAGGGAGTATTTTGGCCTGAAATATCTAGTATGAAGAAAACTATGCAAAATTCATTTGAAAAGCATTTTCAAAATTGTTCTTGTATCATAGGCTGCAGGGCGGTTAATAATTGTGAGAGACGTTTAAGAGTGGGACAACGCATTTTAATGCTTTCTCTTTACAAACATTATTCTTTTCACTTTGTTCAAATGCTCTGCTTATCAATTGTTTCACAATCCAATTTGAAATTATCGGTTTAATTTTTGGCATTCATCTTTTAGTATGCCATAGAAAGCTCAATCAATGTCTTTTATTGTTTCAAAAAGTTCTTTCCTAGAAAAAAGGAGGTTCGTTTTCATTTCCGTCGAGTAAACCGCTTAAAATTCAAACATTTCTTGGACACTTTCATCTTTTGAATATCAGCTATAAAAGGAACATTTTGGGTATTCCCATTGTGAGGAATGGTTGTTTTTTGAGTAATCTCTTTCGCCATTAATGAACGAACACAACACAGTAATATGTTTACAAACTCTGATAAGTCTGGTTTACATTCACATACAGCTTTTATGATCTTGTCAGAATCCATCTGAAAATAACCTTCAGCTACAAGTTTACACATAAGGCTGTATGAGTAAAGTATGTGCATTATTATAAACTTAAAAACGAACGCATACATGTTGTTAATTAACTGGAAAATAAATAAGAAGTCTTACTTTGATCTTACCTGGATTTTTAATAAGGTTGCTGATTGACACTTATTTCCCTAAACGCTTGCCAGATATTTCTTCTCCTGATCTTTCTTTCACGTCAAATACTGCTGACTAAGTTGTAGATTTGTGCCTTTTTTCAAAGTGGAAGGCCTGAAATATGATGAGTCCCATTTTATTTTCCAAAGGCTAACACATATTACACTTCGTCGTAAATTATTAGTTTCAGAAACTATATCTCAATTTTTTGCATTGTCTATCTAGAAGGAACGAATACAAATCATTAAAATGTACGCGGAATTGTACACAGTTGCAGTACTCACTCCTGGAAATTCTTTTCCGCTCTTTCCGGAAGGGGCGCTTGGAGTCGAAATCGCTCCACTAGTACGAGCACTATTACACTTTTAATAGCAGTCAGCTTTATTTATATATGAATCTTTCTGTTTGGACTTATTAGCTATGCCCTTATTTTAATTGCACACATAGCTGTATAATATAATTTTTAAGATATTGAATCATAAATTCTATTAATTTTAACTTAGTTTCTGTGTATTTTCACTTAACTTAAGCTTGTTACTCTTCTATCATTTCTGTTTTGTGTTCCTTTGGATATGATTTGTCTGTATCATCATTGTATTTAGGATGTTGTATTCAATATTTCTCTATGTTTGAGTAGAAGAGAAGGCCAAATGGCATTTGCTCTACCACATGAATAAACAAAATAATAAATACGATTTGCCAATTTCGGTGACTTTGCAATCGAAGGCACCTTTAGCTCAGCTGCAGATATAAAAAGAGAAAATTGTATAAGCGTAGGGAAATGCAATACTAATAATAATAGTTAATAATAATTAATAATAAACTTAGCGAACAGACCGGAGAGACCAAACCCTCTCTTATGGGTTGGTGCCCAAGGTAGCTAGGTTTGAAGGTGGCAGCTCCATCACAAACCTAAGACTGCACAGCGCTCGTAACGCGGTCAGGGAACATTATTACTGCTGAGTTTCCTCAAACCGGATTGATCTCACAAAAACAGTTAAATGTATACGGCTTAAATGAAAAAAGAAAAAGGAGAATATAAAAAGAACTGGTACCAGCATATATTAAGGATGAAAGAGAAACTAATACCACACATTTTATTAAAGTATATACCTAGAGGACACCTCCAAAGAGGAAGACCGAGAAGAAGATGGGTGATAAGTCTAATTGAGCGCGGAATAGGTCGACAGATCTATACCTGAAGAAGAAGAGAAAGAAGATACACTAAAAACTCTTTATCGGAAAGAAGTGCACCTTATCAACACATTTGGAATATGCATGATCACTAACAGTTATCATCTGCCCTTTTAATGCCATCATGGCTTTAGAAAGCATTCTCCTTCGAAAGACATTCCCAATTCCGATAATGAAAAACGTATTCATATCCTCACAGGATAAGTCAATTTTACACGATTCAGGTTCAGCGTTAAACAGAAGTCATATCATCCATATGATTTTCAAGAGTAGTTACAAATGTACTCAAAACTGGAATTGAGGATAGAGTAGTAGAATGACTCTGGACACTTAATTTCCTGCGCTACTAAATATAAAATGCATGGAGGAATTACCTATTGAACTTTAAAACACTTTTAGACAAAGTTATGGAACCGCCAGAAGAGACAAAAATAATTTCCATGAAAGAATGGTAAGAAAGAGAGAATTTCACCGTGAAGACAAAACACAAAGTTCAGACGCAGGAAATGAGCATTCTTAGGCCAGTGAGCGGGAAGAAAAGATAAGGAAAGTTACAAGAAATAACTTTAAATTAGAAAATTTAAATAGTAAAATCAAAACGTTTAGAGAACACTAATGTGCGATGTAGTGGCCAGCTTCGAGGTTTCTAGTCGCATACCTTTTGGTACTATTTACGACTGAATTGGAACAACAAATGTTCCCCATCCTCCAGAATAAGTATTAGAGCACGGGAGAGTACCCATACCTCCAAATAGAATATACGAAATAAAAATGTTTACCGTAAACGCAAGAAGTGAAAAAGACTAGTCGCTCCACAAAGCGACCGATTTATTTAACACAGTTAAACCGAAGTCTTTATAGTACAAGGCTGACGAAAAGTTACCGGCGATCACGTTGTAATCTTCCGTGCTGCTAAATCTTAGGCCCCGTTTATGCAAGCGATTGAAAAGGCGTGTTGAAATTATTGAACCCGGTTATGGCAATGAGTTTTTCAATCGGATGATTCTACCTTTTCAACTTTGTCCTACATACATGGTTAGTGTGGAAGAACAATTAATTCATTGCTTATATCTGCTTTTTTTAGTTAAAAGTGTGTAGCCACACCAATCCATACTAGCTGTCGAAACAATGTGGAAACGGTTGGTAGAGCTGATACGCGTACCAATAAACAACTCGATTACATATGATAGTCACGTCACGAGTATAAATAGAGCACTAAAAATTCTGCTGCGTGTATCATTCTTTGTCGCGCGGCACGAAATCGCTTGCATAAACAGAGCCTTGCTCGGTTCTCCGATTTTCATTCCATTTGAGGCCTATTTCTGAAGGATACTGTGCAGTTTACATATTCACATGGTTGTGAGATGAACCCCTTTCGCTAAACCTCTGATAATGTATCCTCCTGGGCTTGCATATGTAAGTACCAATGCTAATTATGATATTTTATATACAGTCTATGACAAAATAAACGAGCAACAGCCAGAGAGAACTCGATTCAGAAAATGTCGGAAGCATTCGCTGAAGCAGCGTTCACAATACACGACCTAATAGCATCCTGCGTAATTTTAAAGCTATGCGATAAGTAGAAATATGTATTTCAGTTTGATTGTATTATGATAGCCGAGCGGTGAAACGCATTAGTCTCGTAATTGGAACAATGTGTGTTCGATTCCTTGGTGTATGCTTTCCATGCATAAGATATCCATTAATTTAAAAAAAAACATCCATGCATAAAACACAAAATCCTACTCTTTTCTTTTTCAAAATAAATGCCATATTAGTAAGACTTTTAATGCGAAAAGCAACATCAAACATTTGACTTAATATTGGATGTCCAAACACTCTCATGTCTCATTCTTCAGTTATGAATGGCGAGACGTGATCATGCGCGCGCAACTCATAGCCTTGGAGTTCTGTATGGTATATTAGCAGTGATAACGTTCGCTATGGCTGAACGCGCGCGCATAAAGACGAAGCTACAAGGAGATCTATCCTTACGTCAGTAAACTTGCTGGATACTCTTGTGTCTCAGATTGCGAGTACACTTGAAGTTCCTATATTTACAACTACGAGGTCGGTGTGGTTATCCAAGGAAGGGATTGTTCGTCATCGACCTGGTTCGGGTAGAAAACGTTTGTCCACTCCTTAGCAGGACACAGCATCTCTAGAAGATGCAGACAGTAATCCCTTCCAGCATATGTCTACAATTAGAAGTAATTCTAATTTCCCTGGTTCGAACCGCACAGCTTCGCGTCATTTGATTACAGCAGCTTTGCTCGATCAGCTGCTAAGAAGCTACGTCTTACAGACTATCTCAGACTGTGTCGCCTCGCATTTGCAGACGAAAAAAAGTCAACCATAACTGGAATGGGGTTACGAGCTCGTATATTCACAGACGAGCTGACGCTTTCATCTATAAATTGTATACCACCCCAGAGGAAAACTTTATGACGCAAAATACATGGCACAAATGAATCGCCAAGGTCACGTATCTGTGTCGTGTTGAGGTTGGATGTGACGAGGGGATCTAGGTTTTCTGTGGCAGCTTGATGTTACATTAAATAGCCGGAAATAGTATAAAGACGTCCTCGAAAACATCATGGTTCCTTCTGTGAGGACTAGATATCCCGATGGAATGACTGACCAGCAGAATAACTACATTGTCCACACAGTCAGGAGGTAGCTAACTGGCTCTCGCAAAGGCAAGATGTCACAGTGATTGTTTAGCCTCCTTGCTCACCAGATTAGAATACTATTGAAAATGTGCGGGCATAGTTGAGAATGTTGTGGTGTTAAGTTGGGCTACAAGACAAAAGCGGTGTGTGGGATCAAATACAGGATGCTTGACAAGAAGTATCCTCCCATGAAAATTTGAATAAGAATTTAATATAAACGAGGACAGTAAATGAGGCAGAAGATTTACACAGCAGACATTAAGTTAATTTCTATTTTTATTTGTTTTTTCATATAGGAATTTAATATTTATTTCATATTTAGTCTGAAAAAGGAGAGTGTTTTAGTTTTTATGTATGAGCACAAATGCCTTGAAATCCTATAAGCCTTAACAATTGGAAATAGTATTACAACATACGTAATAAACATTGCGTTTTTCGGTCCAAAAAAATAAATTATGCTGGGGATACGATCCTCGGTAGACCTTATTGCTACGTACTTTCTTACAACCGCTCGGCTGTCAGCACATATTGGGATTCAGTATGAATGGTAACAATACGACGAAGCTAAAGGCAGGCGTCCCGAGGCACCATTGTGTACCCCCAAAGGAAACAATTTGGACTGTACATTATTATTATATTTTAACAACCACCCCTATATCTCCTTTGCTTTCATTGTTTAAACAAGCGGAGAATACTTGATCACAACATTATTACAGCACCTTTGGTGATCAACTTGTGGAAGTTTCGTCTCTCTACTTTGCAAATAATGAGCATTTGTAATGCAAAACGATCCAGTAACACAATGAAGTAGAACCGACTTGCGCTGGAATATATGCATTTTAAATGAATTGTAGCCGCTAAAATGTAAAATGATTTAAATTCCTGAATAAGTGACGATATTCTCTGCTGAAGCTAACTTTCGAATTTATAATAGTTGCATTATGTTAAAAACTTCGTTTGAGTATCTAAGAATTAAATAATAAGTGCTAAATGTCAATTTCGTTCACCTGCGGCTTTTTTTGCTGTAACTGTCCAGTTCTTCCGTAAACGGAACCTAATTTTACAAATTGGAGCATATACCTTTGAAGGGGGCAATAGTCATTAACAATACCACACGTCATCCCCGTTTGTCGAAGCTCGAATGGTAAGCATCCTGCAAGATGCGTGACTCAAGGGTTATCTTGCTTAACATTAAAATAATTCTATTGTTTTTGGCATTAACATGAATTAAATTGTTTTCGCTTTCTTACAGTACTTCGTTTAAAATCAATCCCCCGTTGAAACTAAAACAACTTGTTAAAATTTTATTTTTGAATTCGGAGCGGCTGTATCCTAAATACAAATGACTCTATGCCAGCAAGGAGTGCATGGATCGTATTAAAAGCTAAAAAAAGATAAATTGAAGAACCAACACGCTGAGAACTTCTGGAAGCAACGGGAGAAGCATCAAGGTAAGCTACAGCAACGGATGAGGAGGTGATCGCCGCATCTTTTGAGAAATTCTTGAGTATCCATGAATTACAAAAACCATGATGCAGTTCTCTTAACACTTACGTAATATACTGCAGCATAAGATTAAAGGAAAAGACTATAAGTGACGAGCTACCGAGATTTCGCCAATTGGTCACTTTTCTCTAGATGGTGTGTATAGATAGTTTAGAAAATATGTCGTTATAAGTAGTACATAGAAAACGACAATCCTAATCATATCATTAGTTAATATCTTAAGTTACATTTAGTAAAATAATTTGAATATGCTTCGTAAGACAACGGAAAAAGCTATTGAATATTTAACAGTAAAAAGTAGACACTGCGTCTACCGCTGACATTTTTCGATGAATGCTTCTAGACATTAGGCCTATTTTTATTAGTATCCGAAGGAGAGGAGTCAAGTCCTGGAAAACATAGTGCATCTTCTAACGGGGGTGACCCCATTGCGGTACAATCAGTGCAGGTAAACAATTAAAGGTTGCGTCACAGCAATATTTTGTATGCTTTGGATGAAGCATACTTCAGCTCTGGAGCTAGGTGTGTCGCTTTGGGAAGATCTTTGTTAATTGCATAACAGAAGAACACGTTTAATTGTAGCATTAACAGGCAGTGGTTGCTGTCATTGTTACGGCCGTTGCAAACAGGTGTGACTTAAGATTAAGGCAACAGCTAGTATTAGGATGGAATTGAAAGAACAAATAGAGTGAACATTACATTAGAGGTTTACTGTATAAGCATAGTTATAGTATTACCAACTGATAGAGCGTTTTTGCTACTGCCCTGAAATGTTTTTGCGTAAGAAACGGAATTTAAGCGAAAAACCAACTGGGGCGGTAGTTACTTTATGGTCTGAACACACGAGCTGCCAAATGCGAGTCTCAGGCGCTACCACCTGACTTGTAAGTCGGGGTGAATTTTGATTGAGTCAAGACAGCTTACTTGTGAGTGCATTATGAGAAAGGGGAGAAAAGGGGATTTCGGCATTTATCTCAACTTCCAGATGTGTCTGAGAGGCTTACTTAATTTTTAACAAACAACTGACAGATTTATACCGACTTGTGTAATATTTACTTCTTGAGTTAGTGACTGAGATTATATTTTACTACGTATATTGTTGTACCAACAATGTTAATTCTACAAGATTGGGTGAACTGGATTTTCGCACTATCTGTCGATACGTGGACTACGTATAAACTCGATATGCTTGGCCTCTCAGTTGCAGGAGTCTATTCTGCCCCAATAAATATTGAGTACATGCCTGAAGAAAGAAGGCAATGGAGAGAAGCTAACAGGTATCTATAGGTGCATTCGTTTTAAAATATTAATTTAATCTATTTATATATGACTAAAAGTAAAACCTGTAGTTTGAATATATTTGTGCTAGATGCCTGAGACTATCCTATGTTGTTCATCTTCTTCTTCAGTCACGGTTTAGATCAAGTCTGTTTCGTTCTCACATTTCTCATCATTTTCTTCGTCGTATTCATGTAGGTTTGTAGTTTAAGGTTTTTTTAAGAGTTCCTTCTGTCATTCTTTGTGTCCTATTTATTCTGTCTGTGTTTGTCAATAAAGTCTAAGATGAACAGCTGTACACCAAGTTTTTTTCCAATATCCTCATTCCTTAGATGTTCTTTTCTTGTGTAGCCTTTGACTGGGTGTAAGAATCTCACTTCAGCTACTTAGAGTTTACTTTTATATTTCTCTTTTAATTGGCCATGTCACACTTCCATATGGAATTAAAAGTATGTTCATATTTGAACACAATCTTAGCTTGATATCATTTATGACTTCATTTGTAAATGTCTGATGCATTGTTCCACAAATTGCTTGGAACTTTATATCATTATCTTCGACTTATTATGCTAAATTACATCCTGAATACTGGAAGCGAGACACGTATTCTATTATATTGCCTTCAACCATAATATTTGACCTTGCAGGATGACTTACGTTTGTTTTTATATAGATATACTCATATTAAATTATTAACATATTTCTTTTATTTGATATACGGCATATTGTAATTTACCTTCCATGTTAAACATTAAAATAACATCGTCCGTAAATAGTAAAGCATTCAACGTGTTTTGTCCTAAGTTTCTTTCTTTATGAAATAAAATATTCCATTCGTCAATGTATGCATTAAAAAGCATTGGAGATAGATTTCAAGCTGGCTTTTAACCACAGTTTGTTTCTATCGTTTGTTTGGTTTGCCATAACTTCAATTACTACACTTGTGTTTACATATAAAGTTTGAATAACTTTTATTAAACGGTAATTAATGGCACTTCCACGTAAGCCGTGTATAGGACAACGTTGGAAAGCTAGAATCAGACGACTGAAACATTCAGTGCCGGAAGAACAATTAATTGCCATTGATTGACACTTGGTTAAACTATGAAGCCCGGGATTTAAAGTATTTATGGCATTGTAAGTCGCCATTGGGTATGTTATCTCAAAATAATTTGAGATCTCCTTGTGATTTACCCGGAAAATGCAAGCCAATGCAGGAATTTAATGTCGTACCGGCATGTTGCCATGGTAGCTCAGTTGGTTAGAGCAACCGGACGGAAACCGGATAATTTATGGTTCAAATTCCAGGTATGACATTACATTTTTCACCCATCTTTTATCAAGTGCCTTATGAATATTATTCATAAGAAACGTTAAACTGATATGCATACCTAACCCTATGCTTCTGAATCAACCGTGATGAAATTTTCCTTCACGTGGGTGATGAAAAATATTAAATTTAAGAGTTTGTATTTAAGAGAAAACGAGAGTGGTAATGGAAAATAATACATTCTCGGTTTTTGTATGCAAATTATATTATTTCTGCGAGGGACCCCTTCAAATAACACTCACAAAGCATTTAAACCTACATGTTAAAGCAGCAGTTATCAAGCTATGTTTACCATCACCCTTGGAGTAACGACATAGCATTTACAGGAAGGGAGTCGAATAAACGAACAACATAAGAAACCAGACAAATGCTTGTTAAATGGAAGTTTTTGTTCTATCATATTTTAATTAGGCTACTTAAACCCTTTTGTTCTTTTTTTGATAAATAAGCATGTTACTAGCAATTTTGTTGGCTTAAAATTTTATTTGGAATCCATGAATACTGATATATTGTTTATAAACTCCAGTTTACCTTTTGCTATATATTCTATGGATATGCAGACAATATTTTATTGATGCAAGTTATACCAACACATTTTATTTTAGAAAATTAATACTTAAGTTCACATGTACACCTTTTATTTACATTTTTAGCATAGTAACATTATTCTATATTCTCAGAACTTTTCATTAAATTGATACTAAGGAGAGAACAATTATTTAGTAATAAATGTTTTATAGCTGCATTTTAAAGTAAACTTTTGGAATTTCGCAGCTACGTAACGTAGATCACAAGGCGTTACTTAGCACCAAAACCAAATCTTTTAGGTCAAAATCTGCCATGTACACAATATTCTTAAATTTATAGGGGATACTTTCTATCACAACCGTAGCATCCCTTAATAATCTTGGAATGTTTCGTGTATTAGTTTCGTAGATGAAAATTTCTTCACAGTATCTCCTTAGCTACTTAAAACTTTTTCTCCAAATATTTTATAACTCACAACTTGTTTCATTTAGATTCAGCTCATGCGATACGGAAACTGAATTATGAATTTTGGAACCTTACTTTTTATATATTTTTATCTAATAAATACCGTGTTACTATATTGCTCGCCTCTATTACTGTTGATACATTATAAAACATCTAATGCGATACATTCACATGAATTTCTCTAAGCTCTATCTTTTTAGTGGTATACAAAATATTCTTACTAAAGCTTATTTTTCTACCTACTACATTTTAAACAAAATAAACCTTTGCATAAATAGCTACATTAGAAATTTCGTTATAGACACAAAGGGAACACCGATAGTCAAATATTTATGAACTGGACACTATATCATCTTGGCCTTAAAATTCCACACTGTTTCCATGCAATCGCGAGAAACAACTGAATGTTGACAGGACTTCAGCAGAATGACCAAGGAATGAACAATTCGAACGTTTAATAACAGATATCTCTGAAAAAACATTCTGGCATGAAAAATTTATTTGAAATAAATTGTGTGTTTTAAGGGAATCTAAATTTTTGGTTAGTACGTTTTCATTTATTGTTTAACGTTTACCAGTTATATTAGATTATATAAGACACCTTACAAATGAATAGGAATGTATAAGCTATTCCCAGAAAATTTAAGATACGTATTTTATTTGACATGTACCTTCCATGCATGGATTTTAATCAATGTTGGAGTCATTTTTTAGAAAATAAAAAATTACGAAAAAAATTTCATATAGTTGGCAGTATTAGGAGATTTTGTCGCATCTGTGAAAGATATTGAACCTAAATCCCAACTTTGGTATTTATCCAACTTTTCATTTTTGAGTTATCGTATTCACAGACACACATACGGATATGCTTCCCAAAATTCTTTATTTGGATGCAGGAGGCCTCAAAGCATATATTTCCGTTGAAATCTCGATATCGAATTTTTGGGTGCAATACTTCCCTATACGTAGTA
The DNA here is from genome assembly GCA_030765065.1 of Deroplatys truncata. NCBI lineage: Eukaryota > Metazoa > Arthropoda > Insecta > Mantodea > Mantidae > Deroplatys > Deroplatys truncata. Next base: position 176,720,831 of record CM060981.1, read on the forward strand.
GAGAAAGTAAAAAAGTATAGGTAATATATTGAAAACTTTTTAGCATTTGTTTCAAACCTAAAATGGAATCACACCGATGCACGTCAGTTTACTCTCGAAGTGTAGCTGTAATTGTTTTGCCGTGTATTGGAAAACTTCAGCTCCCGCTTGCAATCGCATGAACTGACCATTCAGCTCCCCTTCTCTTTGAATGATTCATGCATCAGAATCCCTCCCGGATTACTTATGTTTACAATATGTGCTGCAGCCAAGCAGATAACACTTCCATGTTAACATGCAGCATTTCGTAAAACCACGGGGTTGGTGTGGGTAAAATGAGTTATTATGTCGATATACTAACCGTGCAAAGTAGATTATTGGGGAGGGGGTTCCGTTTTCCCGGAAATGCTTGAAAGGGGAATAGAATTTACTCCAGGTACCCCTTGGCTGCTCAAGAGCGGTTTTCTCTTTTATGTTTGCTATGGATTAATCCTCTCAATTTCTGATGTAGATGTTCCTTCTGGGGTAGAAGAAAAATGAAAAAAATCAACTAATGCTTTAAGTAAAATCTGATATGTATGGTTTACTCTTTTTCTAACGGGAATAATGTTTGAAAGAAATGTAGGAGGTATGCTTGGATCGTTTTTGGAAAATTGCTTCTAGCATTCGTGATGTAGATCAAGGAGGATTTAAAAACCAGCAAACAATTGCACCTAAGAATATAAGAATACTATTTCTGAAAGTGAAATCCGTTTGTAGGAACTTCAAATCATTAGTCAAGATAGAAGTAGCATTGCGTATGGATTAATTTTAAATTAAGTTAATTAAGATTTTAATATACGATAAAAAGCAAGAGCAGAAGCACATTTTAGAGAGGGTTGGAAAGTAATACAGAGGGTAAAGTGTAAACAAAAAGAAAAGAAGTTAAATGCTAAGGACGTAATCTTGTGATTTTGTCCACGTGGGGTGTTAAACATGATCTGCGGTGCTTTTTAGTTTGTACGGACTCTAAACATCAACTTATCGCTTTTCTTTCTTGCTATAGAGATTCCCCAAATTAACTTCATTTGTTTTTTTTTCTTGGGGGGGCTGGGCCATTCCGAAATTCCGAGGTCTCGTAAAGAAGAGAAAAATAAAGGAACAGAACCTGGTCACGTATAAAACCAGGAAAGAGGATGAAGAAATATTTGGGATGCATGGATGTGTGGAAGAATAAGAACGTGTCCACAAAGTCCCTGTCCGTGGGGAAATAATACAATTTTATTTGGCACTCCCACGAAGCCGACAGCGACTGAATTCACTATGACGTTCCACATCTAGGTATGCAACTCTGCCATCACACATCCAAATTTCAGGCCAAAATGTGGAAACGAAGCAACAAATATAAATGGCATGTTCCAAAGAATAAGGGCAACCTTTTCGAAACAGCATTTTGCCTCTACTGTTGAAATAACTTTTTCCTTGCACATTGTGTGTTGGAGTGTTGGGCAACGTGCGTAGCATGCTCAAAACATTGAATTCAGCACCGGTGACCTGCATGGAAATGGACAATCTCGACAGTGTTGTCATAGGAACAGAGCTGTGAATAAACCTTGTTATTGAATAATGTATGTTTGTAATTCCAGAGATGTGGAGAAATTTGCTTCTAGAAGCCGGTTCTTCAAGAACAATCTAGGTGTGTGCTACAAATTGTTAAGTAAAAAATAAATGCAAATTTTCTAATATCATTTAATGCGCCTTACTTTCATAAACCTCATTTATGATGGCTATTATTTTGTTCTGTAAAGTCAATACTCGTTAATCAGAAGTCGACCCATCTGATTAAAAAAGATCAATAAATATATAGTTGTTGCTTAACGCTGAAGTGTGTGAAGAAACAATCGAGCGAGGTGGCGTCGCGGTAACGTGTGCGAATGTTTCTTCTCTGCCAGGATTTCGTTTCCATCATTTCCCTTTTATTCCCTTTCCTTCTCATCTTTCAGGTGTGCTTCTAGGTTTTGTAGCGTATGATGCCGGAAAGAAGGCACGGATGCATGCTCAATAAAAAGAGTGCTCCCCGTTGACACCAGAGGGCTGTTTGATTGCTGAATCGCTCATCACCCTCTCTCAGCGGCTCCAGCAGTGGGACGGGTCTGCGAGATTGGAAATCTTAGGGACCTAGGGGCATCTCTGGGGCCTATCTGCCTACTGCCTATAGTCTCCTGTGGTTCCTTCACCTCATTGCTTCCTCATGGTAGGAGTGGTAGCCGCAATAGAACTGCGCGCCAGGTGTGGTCCTATACGTACACTACAGCACAAGGTAGAGTGTACCACTCATTACACTCATTGTTCTCAGATTAGGATAAAAAAGTAAAGCCGAGTGCTATATAGGAAAGTGTTAACACTAACACTGCTCTACAACACACAGAGAAACACAACAAATAACGTCTTGAACGCAAGTCTTTATCAAAGGTAAGGTTACTGTACACGAAGTAAAGTGGCCGATATAGGAACGAGGGGTTTTAAGTTGTAATGACATATGTTGCCCCACCCCTCTCTAAGCATAACCCTTCTACCATTCATTTTGCATAATTTTAGTCACCTGACTGTCAACTTGCTTATATTATCCCACAAGATGGGTGAGAGTAAAGGCTGTTTAACACAAAAAACGAGAACGGGAAGCAAAACAGCACACAACACTTGTGGTATCTAATGCTCTGGTAACGAGAACGGGAATGTATATCGATGACCATAGCAAATTGTAAAGTCTATTTTGCGCATTGGGATGCTAATTTTGTTTGTAACTACAAATTATATTTTTGATCTGCTTCCATTCAGCTAACATAATCCAGGTTAGCCAACGTGAAAATTCGATAGAATAAACATTTTCTAAATATGCTTACATTATCACTTCCGATCCCTCTAGTCGTACAGAGCTCCATTACTTTATTAATAGCGTAAATTAAAAACCTTTTTATTTGGTTTTTTTAATTTCTATCAGTTATTGCTATGGCTTTTATATTTTCCTATTTTTCTACGAAATAGCCATCTAACATAAACAAATTACAAATGGCGCATTTGACTGCAGTTGCTGGGACTCGGAACTCGTGACGTTTGGCTTTGAATCCATGGCAGTCCATTTTGTGTCGTTTTAACCATCATGGGTATTCAAATTGCTTCGATCGTGGTGCCGGTGAAAGAGTCATATAGGTGGTTTAGGAATTAGAGAAAGAGCGGCATATGTTGCAAAATGTACAGCGTTTGTACAGGTTAAGTTAATAAAAATCGTGATACTGTTAATAAGGTTGATATAATTATTTCATATATTGACTAACTTTTACTTATAACCCATAACAATGTCAATAATAATGATGATGATGATAATAATAATAATAATAATAATAATAATGTATCCAAATGCTTGTGGAAAAAGTTATTTTCTTAATTCAAGAATACATCGAAATAGTATCCTATAACTGCACTCCATATCTACTTCAGAAGAAACGCATAGCCATAAATGTTGTGCATATCAGCTTGCAAATCATTCACTTTTCATCTTCCACATTATTTAATCCCTTAATGGCGGAATTCTTTTGCCTACATATGTTTAAAAGGTTATATATTCAATTAAGTTCTTATTATACTTTGAAGGGTCCCTTTACTTAATCCTCAATTTATATGAATTTAGTCCACAGAAAAGAAAATATATCCAAAGAACTTAAAATTTATTAATTTGATCTGTTCCTCTAACTCATAAACCGACTTCCATATCCATTTTACAGGGTTTAACCGAAGCGATTCGAATAGCCATGAGCGTTAAAGCGAGATGAAATGCCATCCATTCAAGGTCAGACGTCGCGAGTACGAATGCCAGCAACTGCAGTAATATGTGCTTCTGGTAAAGGACGGGAAGAGCTCCAGCAAAGTAACCGGTGTGGAAGCTTGGATGCTTACGGGATTACATTTGACTGGAGTTGCGTGCATTTTGTTTCTTATTATTTAAAAAGAATTACAGTTTTATTGAAATAATTTAATATTTTTACAATGTAAAGCAGCTCTAAATGCTTACATTTTATTTCTGAAAGTTGGTATAATATGAAAACTATCCTATCAAATATAGTAGACCAGGCCATAATGGATTAACAAATCGAGTCACTAATCATGTAACACTAGGGTAGATGTTTATACGAAACAAATACGTTAAATAGAAATCTTCCGTCCATCATTGCATGAACTTAATTTAATTCCCTTCCAGCGTTCAAGAGCTTTGCCACTAAAGGGCATACGTTAATCCCATAGAACAGCATTGCTGACCCATCAAATGAAAAGTAAAATCTGAGGACATTCTTGGGAGGAAAACAAGTTAATAAAAGTGTAATTTCATAGCTGAAATAGAACGCGTTTATGACAAGAAATATCGACCAAGTTATATACATTTGCGAATAGTAAAGCAATAATACCTATTTATGCAAAGCGCGAAGATTTTTGTGATTTCATCAACGGAAAGTGGAGGTGGTTGGTTTCAATATAAGTATTAATGAGTTATGCCTGAAACTACCTTAAAACGAGTAGCTACTTAAAATGCACATGCATTTACAAAAATAACAATAAAGACGGAAAAATGCTACAAATCGTGGCTTAACCATTTTACGATATCCCAATGGTGCCATCAGAAAGGTAAAAGCGCTGTCTTGTTTGTATACCTCCACCTACTATCTACTATTCGCTTTACCATCTCGACGTGGTGTGAATGTATCTTAAACGTAAAAGTCCATTATACCCACTATAAAATACAATACTAAATCCAAAATATAAAGGCATAACAACAATTTAGTCATGTAAATAACACCTTGAATCTAAGTTTGATTATCCTGGAGTCTGGTTAAACATAATTTTAAAAACATTATAAAACAGCATTTTAAAGGTCTATCTGGGAAACATAAAATATAAAATAGGCTGTAATTCTTTGGAAATGAACTGCTTATTGTTGTTCTGATAAACTCTGCACATCCGCGGTGATAAATTGATTAAAACTGTTTTCGGCAAGACTTCCATGTTGTTTTTCTTTCTTTTTAACAATTGATACCTATCTTAAACCACATAATTATTTATTTCGGAACAGAACAAAGCTACCGATTATCAGTGATTTCTCTGAAGCTGTGCTTGCTATAACACCAGATAACAATGAATATTTTCCCACTTGATAATAGCTAACTCTAATTAGTTTAATCATGGAGAAAATGAGTACGGCATTTAAAGCTTTCAATTAGCACTTGATCTTGTCGGAGGTTTATTATATTTAGACTGTTTTGGAACCGAACTTGAAGTAGTTGCAACCGCACGTATGGTAAAGTGTTTCCGGTAGCTTTCGGCCCAAATGTACTTTCCGGTGGCCTTTGCCCCAAATTTAAAAAATATTAACTTTGTGATTTTTTTACTGTTACTTTAAATATTATATATTTATGTTTGCCTTGGCTGCGTCAGTATTTATTTTTAGAGACATGAATTCTTAGCAGGGAGTGGTGCGACTGAAGATGTAGGCTTACACAGATTGTAATTTTACTTCACTGCTTTTATTTAATGCTTGACACGATTTAAATAACACTTCACTGATATAGAGAGAGCTGTGAGATTTTTTATTAATTACTTGCACTTTTTAACACGTAAACTATTTTTGTATCACACAAAATATATATTAAATTTCTCGAAGACGCATCTCGCGTCCGGTTAGGAACACTGTCTACAACAACTGACTTCTGAATTTCTAAATTTTGCTCCATTTCAGTTTATAATTGGCTAACCTAGTCCAATAGAATACCTTCATTTAACTAAAGATTTTTTCTGGTTGTTGATTGGCTACTTTATGTACTGTTACAAAAATTACATTATTCCTTCCAAGAATTATAAGTAGCATTTAAACTTTCTAATTTATTATTGCCTCAAGGTTACCTCATTGTTACCTCATTGTTAGCAACATTTAACCTATTATTCTCACAGCTCCTACATTATTAAATTACGTAATACATTCACATAACATTATTAAACATGTATAAAATAATATAAACATATACAATGAATGTTACATATATTTTATATACTATTTATACACAAATTGCTTTAAGGCAGGCTGCTATTGAATTATATATACTATATAATTAGACGTAAATCATTTAAGTGTTAAAAATACTGCCTCAATCTTAGACATAGCGCATCGAAAGTTTTATATTTTTTTAATACGTTTGACCTCTGGAGATTATATTGGCAGAGTAAGGAAATCACTGATGAGTCAAGAGTAAATTTATGAATATTATGCAAGTATGAAGCCTAGGCAGTAGGTTGGCATAACTTAACACAGTAACTATCAGACATTGTTTCAAATGTTTGGTGTTATTTTCTCTATTTGGCTTATTTGAAGTGTTGGACTGCATCAATTGACTTTAATTTTCAGTTTGTGTGTAATTTAAGTTAGAATCACAGGATTTAATTCAGTTCTCTTGTAGAGTTACATTTCCAAAATTAAAATAATACTTCTTGAATTAAAATAAGATACAATTCAGGATGCCACGTAATTTTATTGTAAAAGCAGTTGTGTCAAATTTTGTTATGTGTGCCTAAGTATAATTGTGTATTTATTTGAATAGAAACTTTATTATACTATGGTTATTAAATCTGGCACAATCCCTTAATATGTATCCATTCTGATTTATACTAGGATTTCTATAACATCAAATTATATACTGTGTAGCAATGTCTCCTATCCGTGCGTTATAATCTTCATTAATAAAAATTAAGTATTTTTATTAACTCTTTCCATTGTGTTCTGAAGTTTCTTAAAGAAGATCTCTGTGTCTTCTAGAATATGCCTATATCTTCTGTTTTCTCTTCTGGTGCGTAAACGTCTACAACTGTTAAAATTCCGCTTCTTATCTTGAGTCTGGTGCATCTCGTATTCTTTCGTTTAGCCAACTTTCTTCCATATTCCAATGATTGTAGTATTTCCCGCTTGTTCCCCTTTGTTTTGTTCCACTCCGCTGTACGTCATATGAAAATCTTGTAGTTTTTCCTTGGTTTCAATTATGATGGCTATATCATTGCCTCTCTCTTTTAGAAACTTTTGGAGTAGTTCTGTTTATTTGGTGAATAATCCAAAAACATTCCAACTTACTAAGTTTATATATTCTGATATGCGCAATCAATTTATCCTTATTTTGCTCCTACTCGTCTTAAAATGATCCGTCCGTTTATGAGATGGAGACTTCAAGTAATTAATTATCCCCTGGCCGAATTACGAGCGCTCTTTGGGTTAACCTGGTGATGGGGTTGCCATCTCTCTGCCTCCAGGCAGCAGGATGCAGCATCATCCCAGATACGCTGTTTTCACTACAGACATCATGTACTATCTACCATTTGTGGGTGCTGAAGAGCGTACCCAACAAGGAAGGATGCCGTATAAGACAAGGCAAGGCTCTTTGTGGGTCAATCTTAGCTTCCCCTCGCCACCTTCTACTCGACAAGCTGGCATAACTAGATTTCCCGGATGGTGTTCTGGTTCATAGGGCACTGAACCCTCCTTCCAGGTCAATGTGAGACCCGCAGAGGGAATCATCTGCTTCCTATAATATAGATTGTTTGGTGATGCCGTTGGTTTTAGTGTACATCCCAGGAGACTGGGGACTATTCATAGCCTCGCCAGAGCTAGTTTAAAAGCTATATTGCTGTATAATGGCGATTCTTTTCTTTCAACCTCTGTAGGTGTGCTGTTCAATGAAAGAAAAGAACGAACATATGAAAACACTATTTGACGATCAAGTACACATTTGCGGAGACATAAAGGTGGGCATGTAGTTGCCGCTTTTCCCTGCGTCAGTGGGACAGTCGCGCTAGGTCTCTCACTACAAGATAAAGGTCCGTCCCCTAAGGCAAACTTTGCCCTGGAGAGACAAATGTCCAGCATACCCCTGTTAGAAAAGAGCAATATTCTTTCGCTCTCTCTACACATAAGGCATGGACTCGTGAAGAACTTTGTAAAAGAAAACAAGAATGAAATTGGTTTTAAGTATTTTCAGGTAAATTTCTACAGCGGATTTGCGCTTAAGTTAAAGAAGGTATATTCATTGGTCCTCAAATTCCTAAACTTCTTAAAGATAAACATTTCGAATAAGTTTTCCAGAGGCATGAGAAAGCAGCGCGGGAGGCTTTTGAAGATGTGCACGGCTTTCTGATAAATGAAAGATTTGACAGCTATGTTGAGATTGTCAACAATCTTATAGAAAAGCAACAATGATTCGGCTGCAACATGTCATTCAAAATTCATTTCCGGAATTCTCACCTCTATGCTCCTGTTACAAATGAGGCGCAGTGAGAAATGTAGAGAGCGATTACAGGAGATTTAAACAATGGGACGAAAGTATCAGTGAAAATGGAATGTTTCCTTCTTACGGATTACTTTTGGCCACTGACGAGAGACGCACCAAAAGCGACTGGCAAATAAGAGGCTTTCACGGGATGAAGAAATGCTGTTTAAGGTTAGTATATGTATAAAACCAGAGTTAGGCCTAAAGCTAAGTCTAATATTCTGTTTCTCGGCTTAGATTGGGCGATATAGTTATTCCAGAGCTGAAAATAATTTCTATGTGATATTTCCTATTGCTATTTTAAGTTATTACATCTAACAAAATAGAGCAAATAAAAAACTTCTAAAGCCTTATCAGTTTTTCTTAAATCAAAACTTTTGAATAACGAAAGATTTTAAAAGTGCGTTGTTGTTGATGAGTATAATTTGTCGGAAGGAAGTTACCAGCTTTTAGCTAGGGAGAAATGACCATGCTTCTCTCAGTGCCTGATTAACTAGCAAATCGTCCATCCCTGACTTGACGTATGTCTTCATAAACGTATTAGTCCGCGTGGTAGCAAGCCCTCCAGTAGCGAACACAAGAAGCATGTAACAATCACAAGGTATAAATTGAAGTGAGTTGTTACATATTAATTCACATCACAGTGGCACTTGGTGGCACTGAGAAGCGCCATTATGATGTGAATTAATATTGAGGCAGTATTTTTAACACTTAAATGATATCAGTCTAATTATATAATAAAACTCAGCCTTAAAGCAATATGTGAATAATATAATATATAAAATGTGTGCCAAATTGACCCTCCCCGGAGAAATATACAGTAGGCGACGGGGCTGTACTAAAGGAAGGCGGTCATGTACGGTAACAGAAGGGAAACGACTAGCGTAGTACTTCTCAATGAGTCGACTACAACAACAAGAATGGGAGAAGTCGGTTTGACTCAAGCAGTACGTCAGGCGATTTTGGTCGTTGTCTGTGCAGGCGCCGTATCACGCTCAGCTTTCTTCAAGGGTGCTGTCTACAAGGCTGGCCAGTTTGTCTTCGACGACAAGCGAGATTGCGAGAAAAACAACAGGACAACAACTAGATAGAAAGCATTCAGCTGGTAATTCTAAATTCATTTTCGGCTTAACATATTCAAAATTGCTTTTAATAATAACTTCACCGGGAAAGGATTGAGGCTCGGATCTATAGACTTATTGTGGTTGGTCTGAAATATATCGGTAAATGTGAGAGCAGGAAGCAATTTGTAACTATTGTAATTAAATGTAAAGAATGGTGAACGAAGAAGGGTTTGTTAATTGTAATTGTTTGTGTTATTGAAGTGTCAGTTCATTAAAAGAAATAAATTCGGCTTGTTAATTATTTTGTGGAATATCTTTTCAAATAACAATCTGCCAGTATTCTTGATTTAATTCACCTCCTCTAGGGTTAAAGTCCACGTTTCAAATGTATGTAACAGTAATTATATTATGTTTATATTAATATGAACATGTATAATAATGTTATGTGAATGTATTACGTAATTCAACCATGTAGTAGCTGTGAGAATAGAAGCATAATAGAATCTGTAGCAAACAGAATTACAATGTAACAGCCGAAAGTTGCTAACAATGAGGTAACCGTGAGACAACAATAAATTTAGGAAGTTTAATAGTGCCACTAATAATTCTTGGAACAATAATGTAATATTTAAAACAGTTTAAAAGTAGCCAATCAAAAACAATAAAAGGTTTAAGTTAAATAAAAGCATTCCATTGGAGTAGAATTAGACTATCAGAAACTTGAAACAGTGTCAATGTACGACGGTAGACGCCAGACCCTAGAAGGCAGCGTTCCCGAGTATTTCGCTCGGTACGTATTCAGTGTGCGACATAAAAATTCATTACGACGAGAATAAAATGAAGTTTAGTGTTTAAAAGTGCAATTAATAAAATAATCTCACAGATCTATAGCAGAATATATCAGTAAAGTGCTATTCAATCGTATGAAGGAATAATGAAAGGAATGGAATACAAATTATAATTTGTGTAAACCTTGTGTAGCCACACCAGCCCTGCTAAGAGATACGTGTTTCTGCAAATTGCTACTGATGCAGCCGAGGCATACACAGATAATATTCAAATAAACATTAAAATAAAACTTGAACTGTTCGTGGGGCAGGCACTCCAAAAAACATATCTCCCGCAATACGTGGTGCAACCACAACAATAGAAAAAGCCCTTCAAGTTTGGCTTCCATACTGGAGCAGCAACAACCCTCTCAAATTGGCGCCCAAAGCTTGGTGCTAATAACGTAACGATAACTACATCAAGATTGGCGCCTAAACGTGGGGCAAGAATAGGCAAGAATAGATGAAAAGAAGAAAAGAATCGACAAAGCTACAAGAAGACACTACGAGAACTTCAACATACAAGAAGATCATCCAAGGAAAGCAAAAATGCTTTCAGGAGTACGGGGCACGCAATAAAAATTCAGCTAGAGTCTACGAGGAAACACCAGAGTATAAAGGTTTACTAACACAGCCAGAACAAAAGGTCTGAGAATTCCAATACTTTATATGTATTTAATGTAAAAGTAATTAAGAAAATATGTACTGTTATTAAAATAACTTCATGCTACTAAGAAGTAGAAAATTAAATTTCAGCAGTTCCAAACCAAATATAACAGAAGAAAATATAAAAAATAAAATGGAAACAGAAAACAATGGAAATATAGAAGTAGGAGAAGATAGGTAAGCAACTACTGATTATAATGTAAAGTGTATTCTAAAAGTATTACCTGAAATGAAAGCAGAATTCAGTAAAGATATAAATGATCAGCTAACTAAAATGAGAGTAGGGTTAAGTAATATGTTAATTGAAGCTAATACAGAGCTGAGAAAAGATTTAAATAATAAGCTAACTGCGACTAGTCAGGAAACTAATACTAAACAGGATATTTGTAACAAGTTAGATAAACAGGGTGAAGAATTAAAAACAGTGGTAGAAAATACCAATCAGATCTTGTGCTAGTACAAATAGATTTAACAGGAGAAATAAATAAAACGCATGAAATGGGTAAAACAAATGCAGATACAATTAAAGAAGCAAATACAGGGCAAGGACAAGTAATGTCAATGATAGACGAAATTAAAGATAAAGTACAAGGTAGTAGCAAAGAAGTTGATAAACTTAGAAATAATTTTGAAAATTTAAGTACCAGTGTACCAAAGGTAAACGCAAATGTAACTAGTTCAGTAAATGCTAATCCAATGCATGATAATAGTACATGTGCTCAAATAAGTGTATCACCTTTGTAAAACCTTTGTTAACTAATAACACAAGAGACGCTCCTGCTTTTTCCATAACATCAGCCTCTCAAACGCAGAACAATAATGATGACACAAATTGCGTGTAACAAATCAAGTGTCAAACTATCATTCTTTGCTTAATGAATTACCATTATCTTATATTAAAGCTTCCTCAAATCCAGTACAATTTATACATGATCTAGTGGAATATTTTAAATTGAAGAAGTGCCTGAAACATTAAAAATGATCCTGTTAGAAAATGCGTGGACAATAAAACCTTAGAATCATTACATATGCTAGCAGATAGTGAAAAGAATTTTGAAACATTTAGATTTTTGTTTATAAATAAGTTTTGGAATACTACTCTGCAACTTAAGATTAGGGCAAGCCTAAGTTATTCATGATTTGTTATAGATGACAACTTGTTAATGTGAAGTGGAATATATTTTTGTAGTTGGAAGATGCTTCATGTTTATCTGCACCACGTATGGGAGCCAATTTGTCGCGGTCACTTCGTGTTATCTTATTTCTGAGCGCCTGTTATTGTTTTACTACTTTGAATGTTGGGTTCATTGTCCTCCGGCTAGCTATTATTTCTCGGTCGAGCAAATCTCTTGAACAGGGTGTGTAAACGGAAAGGAGTTATTACTGAAAGATAACACTGATAAAAGAATTTGTTTTTACACTTTTATTACCGTCACACTTTATTCATTTCACATTATCTTTTGATACACGCCAGACTGGAACTGTTATATTTTCTAATATCACTATAATCACTTATTTGCTGCACATTATTAATTCGCGTATTTCACATTTATAACTAACTTTACGACGCGAGAGATTCTGTAGAATTGCGTAACGTGTACTTTAAGTATGCTTCCGTTGAACTACGCGACGCATAACCCGCGAACGATTCTGATGAACTGAGCGACGTGTAATGCACAAATGTTTCCGTTCGACTGGACAATACTTGCCTCTGGCTTTAGCTTTTTATACTCCCACACCCGATATGCCTAAAGATTATAACCGAGCTGCTATTGGTTAATAAAACGCGCCAACATTAGCGTCTATTTTTATATCCAATCAAAATTACGAACACATATGCTTTAGGGAAGATGTTCCCTCCATTTCTCAGAAAAGCGCGCCAATCTGACGTCACTTGCTTGTCTCTAATAATTGATAAACAACTCACCCCCTCGCTCATTGTTACCCGCTCTTATTGTCAGTTTCAGTGAGGCCGTGTAAACTTATTTCCTAACAATGTTTATAATTAACAAACATCTCAAATCAATGTCATAAATAATGCTTATTTACACTACAATCATTCTGGCATTTACATTATTGTGATACAAATTACTGCCACAAATGACAGATTATCTTATAAAGTATGAAGGTTATGTGTGGCACAAGAAGAAACAGAAAAAGAAATAGAAAATAAAGTAACTGGAACATTAAAGGGGAAAGAAATGTAATTTAGAAATGTATAATCATATTTTTGGCGGCGCCGTGGCCGAGTGGTTAGACCGCTCGCCTCCCACCGAGGCGGACCGGGTTCAATCCCAGGGACCTGCATGTGGGATTTGTGGTGGACGAAGCGGCGTCTGGGCGGGTTTTCTCCGGGTTCTCCGGTTTCCCCCGCCATTCATTCCACCAACTGCTCCATCATCACCTTTCCTTTCATCCATTTCACCAACATTTCGCTTCATCCACTTCCTTCATCCCATACCAGGCATCGGGATGATCACCCATCCTGGATGTTCTGTCTGATCCATGAGTGTCTGCTCCTCGACGGGCCTCTGACCCCAGGCACCCGCCTGTAAGTCCTGGGGGGTGTAAGTCCTACATAAGAGGAGGGTAAACAGATAATGAATGAATGAATGAATAATCATATTTTTACTAAATATAACGAATTGTCAATATAACAAAAGAGAGTATCGATAAAATGATGTAATAGAAGAAAATCCATTCTTAATGAGAAAAACATAAGAAATCTGAATAGCAACTACATTTATAATATATAAGATATAAATTGTTAGAAATATAAATATGCTTAAGAAATAAGTTTTAAAGAAATGGTAACATGTATTGATATGCCTAATTAAGTATTAAATGTGTAGCAAATAGGATATTTAATAGTGGCTGTGTTAGTGAATAAACAAACTTTTCTCAGCTCATTGAACACCAGGTTGCTGAGCTTAAAAGTGTCAAACATGTGGCAGACCAGATAAACTAATCTGCTATACGTGTGTAGTGAAAACCAGTGAGTGTTACATAAATAGTGACAGTGTGAAATAGCAAGTGTTATAATACAAAAATGTATGTTTCTTTCTTTCAGGAGGCTTTCAGAAAATATTTAAAAATTTAAAGAACAAAACAAAAAGAACAATTTTTTAAAATATTTCTAAAGGGGGCAATTTGAGGCAGTATTTTTAACACTTAAATGATATCAGTCTAATTATATAATATAAAATATAATAATAGCCAGCCTTAAAGCTATATGTGTATAGTATAATATATAAATGTATTTAACAGCAACTGTATTATGTTTATATTAATATGAACATGTATAATAATGTTATGTCAATGTATTACGTGATTTAGCCATGTAGGAGCTGTAAGAATAGAAGCAAAATAGCTTCTGTAGCAAACAGAATTACAATGGAAGCCGAAAGTTGTTAATAATGAGGTAACCGTGAGACAACTATAAATTATGAAGTTCAATAGTGCTACTAATAATTCTTTGAAAATTAATGTATTATTTAAAACAGTTTAAAAAATAGCCAATCAATAAATATAAAAGGTTTAAGTTAAATAAAAATATTCTATTGGAGTAGAATTAGCCAATCAGAGACTTGAAATAGAGTAATTGTACAAATTTAGGCGGTAGACGCCAGACACTAGAAGGCAGCGTTCCCGAGCAGTTCGCTCGGTACGTACACAGTGTGACACAATTCATTACGGCGAGAATAAAATAAAGTTTATGTGTTTAAAAGTGCAATTAACAAAATAATCTCACAGCTCTATAGTAGGATATATCAGTAAAGTGCTATTCAGTCGTATGAAGGAATAATGAAAGGAATGGAATACAAATTATAATTCGTGTAAGCCTGCATTCTATAGCCACATCAGCCCTGCTAAGAGACACGTGTTTCTGCAAATTACCACTGACGCAGCCGAGGATACGTAGATAATATTCAAATAAACATTAAAATAAAAGTTAAAAGTGAACGCGGGGCGAAGGCCACGGAAAGTTAGTATCGTACGTGCAGCAACAACCCTCTCGATATGTAACGACTCACTTCAATTTATAATATGATAACATCACAATTAACAATATTTCTGTCCATTATAATCACAAGGTTATTTTCTCCTTCACTAAGAATGCGTGAGATAATTTATTCCCTCTTATTTCAGATAAACTTAATGGACTTCTCTACTAATGATGTTCCATTGAAAGGTACTTCCAAATACGTATTGACACGGGTAGCCTAGATGTCAAGGCATGGCCTTGTATTTAACCTCGCAATCAAACAAGATCGCTTCTTGAAGATCCAAATGATGTACAAGAGGAAGAGGGCAATTACATCACACCCGTAATCAATCGGTGCCACTGCAACACGGTGGATACATACTGCGAGGAATAAATCAGGAATACAAATTTCTGTCAGGTCTTCCTTTGTTTCCAAGAATGACCCTATAACTTTCTCCTGTAATACTAGATAATTCTGAATACTTTTTCTTAGGATTCGCCACTTCTGCGTTATTATCAGTGTTCAAAACTGCGCAAAATTAAAATAAAATGTCTTATCTCTGATCACCTAGAGACTATGCATACCATCTGTTCAACAAAATTAAAATTTGAATTCTTAATCATGAAACTGCGGTGAGACTTCGGTTTAGAAGTTCACCGAAGAATGCGCTAAACAAAGTGCCTTTATAAATAAAAATATGGCGCAAAGGTATGATATTCTCTACGTACCTTAGCTTCAATAATTTCATGAGCTTAGTGCCAACGTTCGAATGTATTGAAAGCTTTGCAGAAACTAAAATGCATGAAATGATTTATTTGAGAAGTAGAGGTATATCAGAGGTATTTTGTCACAACACTGAACCCAGTTTTCCTGGGGGCATTCGCGCCTCGTAGTTTCTACATTCCAACAACGTCTTTTGAGTGCTGGAAGGAAATTACATCATCGTCTATTCCAGTAAATATAGTCCCTAGGTTTTCCAGGCACTAACTCGGAATGTAGTTTCCACGCCGTCGTAAAATTAACCTTTAAACCCCTGTAAAACCAAAATCTCGCTCAAGAACATTTTCAATGTTACAATCTCCACCATGATGAGAATCCTCCTTCCCTGAGTGACTCCCAACTTCACTTGAACAGAGTCCGTTGCAGTTTCATGATATAAACTTCCTACCCCCCTCCCGTTGCTCTTGTAAGTTTTACAGCATGCCAGTGAGATGAAGAAGGGGTTTTGATGGTCCTTTTAGGAACAGTATTGGCTAGCCACTACTCCACTACGCACTATTGAATGTCCGCGCTAGAGAGCCTTGCAATAAAGCGCTGAAGCAAAAGGAAAAGAAGAAAATATGATAGGGATGATTTGTTTGCGACGGAAATGTTCTTAACAAAAGCGACGCTGAAAACATGATTATGGGGCAAAATCTTTCCGATGAATGGGAAAAGAATGAACACATAAGGTTTTACTTTTCTCGTCTCTTCTTCCAAGTGCCTATTTTCATTATATTTGCAACTAATGTAATCTGCAAAAGAAATACCATGCGAAGTACTTTGCTAAATCTCAACGCAATGGCAATTTATTAAATATAAATACTCTTGCCTTAGAAACATTCCTAGGTGAATATGGTAAAAAAATAACAAACTAATGAATTAATTGTAAAAATTGTAAATTTGCAAATATACAATTAAACAATTTTTTTGATGTTAGATTAAAATGTTTTCTTAGAAGATGAATGTTTCTAGGCTACTAGTTGTTTAAAATTTCGTTGCTTTGATAAATGTTGTTAATACTTGTTACATACATATATTTTTAATTGGGTATATAACCTAAATGCATTGTACCTTTAAAACATATTAAAAGAAACTGCCCACGTTGAATTTTGAAATTTTCTTCGAGAGTAGTTTCTATGTTTTTAAACACCTTCTAACCCCATGTCACGGTCCGTCACGTTTTACCACATCCTTAGCCCAACCTGCAAGCTACACACTACGCTTACAGAAATATTTAGTTCTTTCAACGTCTTTCGCGTCATAAAGTGTAATATGTAGTGATTTAATGCAACACAGTAATTAGCATACACTTTTACATAGCACTTTATGTTATAATATCTGAGTCATTAATTTAAAACAGGATATGGTTTCTAATAGATAGTAATTTATATGGGTGTCTGTAAAGGCATTGCAATGATTATACCTGAATAAATATTACTTTGACAAACAATCTGATGTGTTACGTCAACTCCCCTACTTCACTTCTGTCAACTATTCTTACAAAAGCTTATACTTGTATATGCATTTCTTTAATTGTGATGAACGTTTGAAAAAAATGCTTTGTTACACATTTCATTGCATGTACAAAGAGAATACAGCAGGTTGAAGAGATAGTGGTGTTTTAAAAAGCGGGACTCCATGTGATGTCTTTGAAACTCCACTGTTTGCTTGACTAGCTGAGGAAAAAAATGGCATGTTAAGTTTTTGAAATTTGAAACCAATAACAACGAGTATCTTGGAAATTTTTAATGTCACAACAAATTATTAGTGTTTTAGCAAGACTTTTTTACGTAATAAGCCTTTGTCTATACTTAACGGCTTACTAGTTACAAACAAATATGTCAAATTTAGAATGAAGAGAACTACACATGCTATTAGTAGACAATTCAACTTATACAATTTGTCATAACACAAATCTCAATTTTAATCACAATCTTAACTCATTTTTTGAGAAAATCCAAAATAAATAAACTGTTTACATCCAAACGGTAGTCTTGAGTGGGGAGATTTTCTTGACCTTCGTGTCGCATCCTTGGAAGACGCCGAACTTAAATACCAAATTTGGTATTCATTCGAAATTTGATTTCTCCGTTAGGATGTAAACACACACATACCAGAATATTTTTTCTAAATATGTTGTTATATTTATGGGTTTCATGTCTTTATATATTTTTTCTGGCTAAACTTGCTGGGGAATATTTTTAACTTTTTTTCACCCACTTCAAGCATAGCTTCAGCGTTATGCGTCATGTTTAGATTGCCAGGTGTTTACTACGAGATCATCAGGATTTCTCATCGCCATTACGCATGTTATTCACTAGGCCCAAACCAGCTTATGTATTTAACTATGATGGAAGACCCTGAAGGGAAAGTTATATAAGTTCATGTTGCAAGTGTAATGAATCACACACAAAACTCTCAGTACGAATTCTGTATTTGTTTCCAGTGACTTGTGGTACTAAATGCCCCGGTCATTGTTAATCAGTATCACAGTCGAGAGGTCGGCCTTGGCACCTTACCCAAATTTGTGTATACTAATAATAAGTAAGTTGCACTCGAAAGAGCATTAGTTTCCATCTTATGATTTGTCTTTTATCAGTTCGTTTAACGATCCCGTCCATCATCTACATTGTTTGTAATGGTATTGCTCACACTTTTGGTCACATATCTTGCACTCACACAAATCACTCGGTTGGTGATATTTCTTACTTTTGCACATTTTGTCGTAAAATCCGTGCGTTGCCAGGCCTATGATGGCATGTCTTTGCGATTGGTTGCTTCTGGTCTACTCTCTTTCATCATGGCGTCGGAGGCGTAAAATTCTTCGTCGATCTCTTTTTCTTACTGTTTGCTTTTCTCTGTTACTTCCTTATACGGGTCCGTTGCCGGCAGTAGCCTCCTGTGTCTCAGGCCCTCCAGGAAGAGGATTTCTCTGGCCAGCGTATAGGCCATTCTACTTGGTATGCATTTGCTCGCGCCTATTGCTCTTTTCTAACCTCGCCAATTCGTTGGCCGCGAGTTTTTCCCATATCAGTTCTATCCCGTAGGTGGCGATCGGGGTGATCGCTGTCTCGAATAGTCTCATAGCTGTATCTAATTTTAATGCTGTTATGCCCCTGATATTTCACATAGCTATTATACCTGCTTCCGCTCTCTCTTGCACATGTGCGCAGAAAGACTCTGCGGTTGGCTGCAGTGTTATGCCTAAGTATTTGAACCTGTTCACCGATCTCATCGGTTCTTCTCCTAGCTTTAGGGTGTCACTTTCCGCTACTCTTTCACCTCTCCTGAAGACCATTTGTACTGTCTTGTTGTTTATCGCGAACTCATTTTTCGTAGCCTATCTTTGCACTGCATCTAATCCATGTTGTATGTCTTCTTTGTTTTCTGCTCCAATGGTCATGTCGTCCGCATACATTATCAGCGTGGTCCCGTTGGTTTCCTTCCCAATGTCTGCCGTTATTATATTAAATAGCTGCGGGCTGATTAGGTCTCCTTGCAGTACCCCATTAGTTTGTTTAACCTCATCCGTTGTTGCCACTTCGTCTGTTATCTGCACCCAATTTTGCCTTATCATGTCATGTACTATTACAGCAATGGGGTGCTCGTTTCCGATCATGCCCCTCATTTTCCTGAGTAGCTATTCCCTGTAGTCAAACGCTTTTTCATAGTCAATGAAAACCACGTAACATTTCCCTTTCGGCTTGTTAAGGGCTACTTCGATCTCATATAATAATGCGGATTATGCTTGTAGAGTGGACTATCCTTTTCTGAAACCGAATTGCATAATTGCGTGATGTTTGTCAGTATCTTAGTAAAGATTTTGAATGGGGTGTTCTCCAGTACCACCCGCTGTAGGAGTTCGTGTCCCACGTGTTTCCTTTGCCCTTGTAAAGAATTTTTAGGATAGACTTTCTCCATTGCTTCGGTACGGTTCCCGCTCCTTAGTTGGAGGAGTATGACTTCGACATTGAATATAAGTAGAGGATGCTGAACACAAATGCAGATGCATTGAGTAGGATAAATGTTTTAGCTCGCAATGAAGTAGTAGTAGGTGAAGCTGATGATAATGATAAATGTTAAAGTGAAAATGAGGCAATATATACGCCGATTTTGAATGAGGAAGGCCGAAAGAGGGCACCGGGGAATGAATCGGACTTATCAAACAATAAAGCAAAAGTACTTCTGGAGAGAAGTACGTAAGAAGTAATGAAGCGAGAGATTGAGGAATAAAAGAGATGTCAGGAATGCCAGAAAAATAGGCATCAAAGCCAAAGAAGAAGGCTCCAATGTTTAGTAACAACCACTGCTAAATCAGTTTTCAACAATGCGCGGTAGATACTGTAGGTTCTCTTACTGAAAATGAGAATGGGAATTAACCTTTCAGGACGATTTGAGTAAATTTATGTTGAGAATACCTATCCCAAATTAAGAAGCAGAAACAGACAACTTTTAAGTAACGTGGTTTTAAAATTTGGTCTACACTAAAGGCCATTAACATATTATCAAGGTTTAAATTTTCTGAGCTATTTAAAAATGTGTGTAAGCTTTTACGGTAAAGAAGATTCAAACCACTAACTTTCACACCAATCAAATGAAGGATTCAAAAGGAGCATGGCGTTTTAGCCGAATATTTAAGGCATTATGTTCAGGAGCATCAGAGTAACTGGGATACATGGGTAGAATATGCAATGTTTGTGTACAACACAACAGTACACACATTGTCAGGGTATACGCCTTTCGAGTTAGTATTTGGTAGGCAAGCTATAATTCCTTCCCCTTTTTTGGAGAACCCTGGGGTTTACGTATAGTATAATTTTGATGATTATGCTATGGAACTTAGAAATAGATTGAGAACTGCTCGCGAAATTGCGAGATTAAAATTAATCGCAAATAAGGAAAAAAGTAACATTTATTATGATAATAAACCAGAATCATGTATTTTTCAGAAAATTGACAAAGTATTGTTCTATGAGAGGTGCTTAGGAGGGGAAGCTCTAAGAAGTTAACCTCTCAATGTGTAGGTCCTTATGAAATCAATGAGGCAAATGAAGCCAACACCATAATAAAGAAGGGCAGGAAAACACAAAAGGTTCATGTAAATAGGCTTACACCGTTCTTCTAAAGAGGTGGTAGCGTAAAGAAGAGAACATAAGACGGGTTTTCTTCTTTACAAGTCTTATAGCAGGTATGCGAAGGAAGGCGATGTGGAGAATGCGAAGTCTAATGACATTCTTACTGCTAAGTGTTTGCACATTTACAGATGCTGTTAAGGGAACTGAGTTAGGTTATAAGACAGAAACGTTTGACGACTTTTATGGGCTGTATTATGACAACATGGCAGAATTAGTTTATCCAATGCCAGGTGGAGCACAGTTGTATATGTAGATTTAAGAAAAATTGATGAGAAGGTGAGCACGCTGCAACAATATATCAGGCACGTTAATCAGTTATGCAGAATTCCGCCATTGCGTAACTGGACTGATTGCACTCATTTCAGCAAGAATATTAATACAAGGCTGCAAGTTTTGCAAAATTCGAGAAATCTGCTGAAAGAAATTACAGGTTGTAAAATGGACAATTCGCGAAATAAGCGAGGTTCCTGACCTTTGTAAGAGCAGTTAGTAAAATACTTTTTGGAACGATGGACAAAGATGATACTCATACTACAATGAGTGAATTAAATCATATTAAGAAAATTCGTATATATAACGTAATTGGCGAAAGAACAGGTTTCAGTTGTAAAGTCTACTTTAGGGGATTTGAATGAAACAATTGAGATTGATATATAAGAAAACTATTAAAGGAAGAGTTAATTTAAAAGGAAAGAATACGGTGTGAAAGTAGAAAGTGAAGAAAGACGTAGGTTTGATGCTTTACAAGGGAAACTTTCTGTAACGGATCATGTACTCAGAATTCACATTACATTCAGAGAAATCTCAGCATTCTCTTAAATAGTGTAGTTGTGCTGAAAGGGGTATATTTCAACCAGAGGTGTTGATACCAAGTAAGGTTCTTCAAACATTGTATAAATATTCCCTTAAGTTTCCTAACGATCTTCCCCTATTGGCAAAGATTCTACACATCTAATCAGCAAAGCGTGTGATTTAAATGTTTATATAAGTGAAGGAATATAAGCACATGTTTTGGTGTTTTCAAGGTGGAGACAGGTGCCTATGATACTTTCAAAATTATACCACTTTCAATGAAATTGGAGAAAGGAAATGGGTATCCATATGTGGACACAGAAAAAGAAGTACTACATATTGACCGAGCTAGGCAAAACTATTTCATAATGAACTTAAATGATCTATAAAAAGTAATATTTTTAATAAAGGTTAATTTATATTTAAATAAAACCAACTTATATTACCAATGCATATGCATTATAACTGTGCCGTGAAGTTGCTACACCCTGAGAAAACTGACATTTCCAAGTGTAGTAAAAGAGTGATCAAAATAGAGGACACGGTATGGATTCAACTGGCTAGCAATGAATGGTTATATTTAGTTCCAAGTATACATAAGTCTTATATTGAGTGCTAATACAGAACCCTGGGATGTATTATTGAAGGGTGTAGGTAAATTAAGTATAGCGTCAGGTTGCAAAGGTTATGGTAAATTCGCTGTGCTATTAACTAAAAATATGTTCAATTCTAGTGAAAACCTGTTAGGTTTTAGCTAAATTAGCTGAATGCCTATTAGCTAAATTGGATTTAGAGTATGAATGTTGTGAAAAACTTAGTTCGAAAGTAAATTCGACTATATTAAATTTAAACAACAGCTTCAAACCTGTTGTTTCACATTGGAATGAATTTAAATTAGCAAGTTTTAAAATATCTGAAATTGAGAAGCTAATAAGGCGGCGCCGTGGCCGAGTGGTTAGACCGCTCGCCTCTCACCGAGGCAGCCCGGGTTCAATATCAGGGACCCGCATGTGGGATTTGTGGTGGACAAAGCGGTGTCTGGGCGGGTTTTCTCCGGGTTCTCCGGTTTCATTCCGGTTCCCCGCCATTCATTCCACGAACTGCTCCATCGTCACCTTTCCTATTATCCTATATATCCAATCCGGTATTTACCTTGGCGACTGAGGAAAACTGGGGATTGTGCCGCCCAACGATTTGAACCCGGGACCTCCCGAATACGGACCACAGGCGTTACCGCCGAAGCCATCCTCCTCGGTTGTGACACCACTCTGATCTGAGCCTATTGAACTCAGTAGCCCAAGCTAAATGTTGAGGCAGTATTTTTAACACTTAAATTATTTCAATCAAATTATATAATATAAAATATAATAACAGCCCGCCTTAAAGCAATGTGTGTATAATATATAAAATGCATGTAACAGTCATTGTATTAATGTTTATATTACTATGTCATATTCAATGATGTTACCTAATTTAAAAATGTAGGAGCAGTGAGAAGTAGGTCAAAAGTTACTAACAATGAGGCAATAATGAATTTGAAATTTTAACAATGCTACTTGTAATTCTTGGAAGCAATAATGTAATTTTTGTGACAGTTTATAAAATAGCCAATCAACAACCAGAAAAAGCTTTAGTTGAATGAAGGTATTCTATTGGACTAGGATTAGCCAATCAGAAACTAAACTGGAGCAAAATTTACAAATTCAGAAGTCAGTTGCTTGTAGACAGCGTTCCTAACCGAATGCTAGATGCATCCTGAGAAATTTAATACGTATTTTGTGTGAGACAAAAATAATTTACGTGTTAAATAGTGCAAGTAATTAAAAAAATCTCACAGCTCTCTCTCTATATCAGTGAAGTGTTATTTAAATCGTGTCAAGCATTAATAAAAGGAGTGAAGTAGAATTATAATCTGTAAGCCTACATTCTTCAGTCGCACCACTCCCTGCTAAGTCTCTAAAAAAATATAAATACTGACGCAGCCGAGGCAAACATAAATATATAATATTTAAAGAAACAGTCAAAATTACAAAGTGAATATTTTTTAAAAATTTGGGGCAAAGGCCACCAAAAAGTGCATTTTTGGGGCAAAGGCCCCCGGAAACTTTTTACCATAGGTGCGGTTGCAACTACTTCAAGTTTGGCTCCCGAATACAAGAAATACGATACAACACCTAAAATAAACCTAAATCAAATTGGCTTCCATACGTGGGGCAGAAACATCTTCTTCAGTGTTTACAAAATTCTCAATGAAATTAAAACTAAAATAAAACATCTTAATTAGAAAGTATTTTTCAACTTGTGGAAAAAAGGAAAAACGTGCTAGAGTTATCCTCCTTTCCACCCTATGTCGCACCCATCACGCTTATACAGATACCTCCCCCCACCTTCTGAGAGTAAAACATAACATTTAAAAGCTTTTTAAGGACACTGATGTCTAAACCACGTTGTTTTTCACTTAATTATTTTGAGAACTTTGAAATTCTTCATGAAGGAATGAATCGCTTTGAAAATTAATAAATTAAGTCTGCATTAGCAATGCTTAACGCTCTAAAAATCCACTGTAAACGGAGACAGAAGAAATTGAACGCGGATGTTGGAAACCCTTTAAGCTTCTCTCTGCTGACGTCGAGAAGAAGAGAAAACAGCTGATTTCATTCAATTGTTTCAATTACGTTTAATTCAGTATTGTAATAATTACAGTTATACCTTAAGGTCAAGAGTTTAGTTTCTACTTAATTTCTTGCTCTTCGGTTTATTTGATTACTAAAAAACTGCGGCTAAACTTAAAAGAATTTCTACTTTATTATGAAGCGCTGAAGGTTAGCGGTCTGTATGCCTGACATCACTCATCCGGAGTGTGTAAATGTTGGAAGGTGTCTCGTCATAGCATAGCGAGAGAATTTATCAGTTACTTTCGGTCCAGCCCTATGAGATAACCTGGCTTGTGTCGCTGAGCTCCATGGCTCGGTGGAAAACTCTCACAGTTGGAATATACGCCTTTTAATCTGTCTTTCTCTCTAGTCGAGGCTTCGACATTCATGCAGTGTTCCGATGGTGTTCAATTTTAAGCAGACACCTATCAGAGCATTTCCCGGTCGATAGCGACATCACGGTTGGCCGGAATGCTAGCTATGTCAAGTCTATTGATGGCACCATTTCAGGAATGCGAACACGTTGCTGGCGAATTCCTAGGCATTACTTTGGAACCATGTTGTATCTTAGGCGATAAAAAGAAGTTTCGAAACGGGTTTACTTCCTGAAATTAACTTTGCACTTTCTCTATCACACTTAGATAAGTATTTTATTCCACATAAAATTTTGATATCCGGATTTTTTTTGGAAATGCATGAATTGAGGCGTCCTGAACACAAAAAACTCACTTTTATAAAAACTGAATGTGTGTGGAAGAGAGACAAAGAGAGAGAGATGTATAAAGAATCAAATGTATAGATAACGAACTTGATTTTCAATAAAATCCTCAAACCCAGAACAAATATTTACATGGAAAACAACTTTTCTTTACTCTTCTTTCCCAAAAGGTTATAAAAAATTATTTAAATAGTGCTTAACGCAGTTTTACAGTATTCGACACCACAGGTGATGGATAATAATCATGATCAGACAAAGGAAATCCATCAAGTTAGGAATGCAACGAGGGTTGGTGGCGAGGGAAGGTAGAACCGACTGCGAGTTTCCAGTATTATATGTAAACAAAACAATTGAAGGCACTACAACCTACTTCAGTAGTACATAGATCAGGATTACGGAGCATCGGAAGAAAGCAATGTATGCTTAGCTATTTCAAGTTGAAATAAAGTTACTTCATTATTTAATTAAGGTATTAGTATACAGAAATCTGAGTTACATTGGCATTTAAGTTACATCGCGAGTTTCACAATGCACAATAATGTATTTTCGAAATACATGGAACATAAGTCGCATGCGATTGGCAGGTAGACCTGTTATATTTATAAAAACTAAGTACCACATCATTCGACGTAGTAGAACAAATAAAAAACGAAACATCAGACTTGCTAAAGATCTATCCCAGTAACGTGTCCCTCTTTTGCACATTTCTGTGTACCCTGAATAATATTCCTCTCTAGATAATTTTTAACTTTCTTTGTTACTTTATCTTTAACAGTTCCAGCTTTATACGTTACACAGCGTTTCTGAAACCTGTACTATTGCCCCAGAGCGTTTGGTGTTTTTAGTGTATATGCTTTCAAATACATATGTTATTGCAGTTTCAATATTACTGAAATGATTCTGAATATATTAAAGATCTTAAAACAAATCTGGTAAAATTATTTCTTTCACTGCACGTATAGTGGCGTTTTTATCTCTCAAGGCATTAATTTCATTATCAACTTTTTTGTAAAAGCTTAGTATATTGCAGCCTGTAGTCCCGTCCCCCACCGAGTTACAATTGGTTGTGGAATTAAGGGAAATCCAAATCCGTCCCCTTAAATATTTTGACTTATGAGGATGCCTTGCGAAATATTTTTTTTTTGCGTTGGCTATAAAAGTATCGACTTCCGGAAACAAATGTATTACTGTGTACATGATTAATGTGTTCCTACATTAGCCTTTTTCATATAATAAGCTCCATATAGTAAGCGAAAGATTCTTAATACCAGCAGGTAACAAAAAAGGCAAAAATAATTAACAAACAAATAATGAAGAATTAACCTCCCCTTCCCTCTTCGGAAGTTAAGCGAACTGTTTTACTTAGACCATCAGACATTAGAATTCCTGTTGCAACATTAGCAACTGGCCTCTCTGCTCTTGCATCTCTTACACGTATTTCCATAGGCTGCTTGGCGTAATTGTGTTTACGAGGGCATTTTTCTGTTAGTATATTGTTTATAAAAGCTACGAAACAGGCATTTCGAAAGATGTATCTTTTTTTAAAAGAAATATACACTCTTATTAACGCATGTCACAGATACTAAAAAATTCCGATCTGTAGTTTGGGACTGAAGAGGTTGAAAACCTCTCATTTTCCTTTTCACAAAAATGACTATAACGGGATTGATTAAAATACCACATATTCTTTGAATTTAATTTCATTGCTACATTTTATTTATGGATTCTCTTTAATTAATTATTATGGTTCTTAGCGTCCCATTCTGTATTGTGCATGAAAACACAAAATATTTGCTCAGAGGCCTCTTTTATCAAGCTCTAAGTTCTTTTTCGCGCTGTAAATGTACAACATGGGACCATTACTTCGCTTTCGACGGAAGCCATGCTAAGAATTTTTACGCCCGAAAAAACTCATCCCCATCCGCCGGGGTTGAAACCGCGACCTCGGAAACTAGAGGCTATCATAGTACCCCCAGACTACGGAGGACGACTTTTTAGCTCTGTAGCACGCGTTACATCTGATATTTTCATAATTTGTGCTGAAGATTTCCTGTCAAATTCCGCCATAAATTATTACTAATTGTGATGATTTTGATGTATGATTCTTCTTTATTTTAGGTATGTTACCATGTTCTCCACTTGGTTTTATGCAACGAATAAATGGAACAGTTGCAATAAAACCGCTGTTGTAAGGAAGGGGAGGAGTGTGTCCGTCTCAGTACCTGACGTCCCCTATACTCCGTATGGTGACACGATTGCTCTGTTTACTTACCAAAAACCCCTCTGCGTGATCATGATACATGGAATGATATGTGGAAAAGGAAATTTACGAAGACCTAAGTTGAGAGTGCCCTTTCAAGTATTTGTGATTAATAAGAACTGAAGAAAGTCTGGAAAAACGGGTCGCTATACGCTTGCCTTAAAATCCCATACCTACACCTTTTACATAGCGAGAAACAACCGAATGGTAATAGCCTTTCAAAAACGACAAGGTGTCAACAATTCAAACCTAAAATAGTGAATATTTCGAAAATGGCTAATGATTTAAGGAATTTGCATTTCTTGTGGTGAATGTTTGTTTACCTCTTACCATTTACCCGTTACACAAAATTATACAAAATTCTTTCCGAAAAAAGAGACTACACAGGCCAATTCTGGAAAATTCAAGATATAATATTCTCTTTGACAAGTAAATATGTTAAACTTATGGCATTTTAATCAATCTCGTTAAAGTCATTTTTGGGAAAATTAAAACTAACAAAAATGTGAAGCGTAGTTTCGGGTGCAGAGGTAATCTTGAAAATCATATCGCATCTTTTTAACATGCTGAACTTAAATACAAAGTTGGAATTTATTAGAAACTTCTTTACTTGTTTTAACGTATTACACATACACGCGCATACATGTTTTATGAAGAAACATGTATTTCCGGTGAAATCTCGACGTCGAATTTTTTGTGGAATTAAATAAAAGGTAAACACAAAATTGACTATTACAATAAGATAAATGATAAATAAAGAAATATCTTTTAATTAATAAAGATTGGACAGTCAAATGATAAATGTTGCTCTGTCTCTTTGCTAGTACAAAGATATTGGTAAGTACTTCCAACATTAATGTAGAACCTTTCGAAATAATCTTGAAATTATCTTTCCCCCGTTTTGTACTGTGTGCATACAAAATTTGGATGGAAGTTTTGCATTTAAAGCGAGTATATAAGCCCGGAAAAAATAAAGTTCTTAGATATGTTTTTGGTGCCATTGACTCAGTATCTGTTGAGTAACTGAATTATTTGTGATTGTTGATAGCTGTCTTTACTAGTTCATCTCCCCTTTCATTCCCTAGTAATCCTTCATGGTCCTTAACCCATAATAAGTATAAGTATAAGATTATTATAATTTGTTATGTTTTTACTTTCTCTGCAACTACCTAGTGGATAGGAAAAGTATTGCATTCCACCCAAAACTTCTATACCGAGCTTCACAGGAAGAACATGTTTTGAGGCCACCTGAATACAAAAAGAATTTTTAGAAAAAGCCACTGTGTTTGTGTGTCTTGAGAAATGTTTGTTGCTGCTACGTATGGAAAGTCAGTTTGAAGATGATGTTGTATTGTTACGTTATTTGCACCACGCTTCGGGCGTCAATTTGAAGATCGTTTGTATTGAAGGCGCTGTATTATATTTCAACTGTTGGGGAGCCGAACACTTGAAGTAGTTGTAACCGCACGTATGGTAAACAGTTTCCGGTAGCCTTCGTCCCAAATGTACTTTCAGGTGACCTTTGCCAAAAATTTAAAAAAAAATATTAACTTTGTAATTTGAGTGTTTCTTTAAATATTATATATTTATGTTTGCCTCGGTTGCGTCAGTATTATTGTCAGAGACACGTTTCTCTTAGCAGGGTTGTGATGCGACAAGAATGTAGGCTTACACAGATTATAATTTTACTTCACTCCTTTTATTAATGCTCCACACGATTTAAATAACACTTCACTGATATAGAAAGCTGTGAGATTCTTTTTATTATTCAAAACTTGCACTTTTTAATACGTGAACTATTTTCGTCTCACAGGAATACGTATTATATTTATCGAGGACGTATCACGTATCCAGTTACAAACACTGTCCGCAGGCAACTGACTTCTGAATTTGTAAATGTTTCTCCTTTTCAGTTTCTGATTGCCTTATCCTAATCCAATAGAGTCCTTTCATTTAACTAAAGCTTTTTCTTGTTGTTGATTGGCTATTTTATAAACTGTCACTAAAATTACATTATTGTTACTCCAAGAATCACAAGTAGTACTGTCAAACTTTCTTACTCATTATTGACTCAAAGTTACCTCATTGTTAGCAACTTTTAACTTATTATTCTCCCAACTCCTACATTATTAAATTACGTAATATATTTACATAACATTATTACACATGGATACAATAATATAAGCATATGCAATGATTGTTACATACATTTTACAAATTATTACATACACATATTGCTTCAAGGCGGGCTGTTACATACATATTATATAATTAGACTGAAATTATTTAAGTGTTAAAAATACTGCCTCAGTCTGTCTGTGCCTGTGAATAGCATAAAACGAAAACGAAAAGTTCGATCACCACCAAACTTGTTATTTAAGTTCATTACCTTTTAAAAATGCGGCGCGAAGAATTTCAAGAAAAGCTTCCTATCCTAAACTGGCCTTTACATTGAACATTTTTCGAAATTTTTTATTTTCTAGAAGCTGTCTGTAACGATTCTGTATATCTTGAATATTCTGATAATAGCCTTTGGAGTCCTCTTCCTTAGGGAGGAATTTTGTATAACGTTGTATAAAGTAAACATTAAGCAATAGATGAAAAAGTATTACAGAACGTTCTCCAAAACAAACACGAATAATGTTGTTAGCTTGCCCCCATAATATCTTGTAACTTTTATGAAATACATTTCTTTTTACAGCGCTTAGTTTTGGGGATATTGTACAGTCTCAATTTAAATGGTCCACCAGTGGATTTTGTAAAATGTTTGATAAGTATTAGAATGTTTTCAATTTAAAATTTTGGAAACAATTTTAAAACTATTTCATAATATAAAGGGAAGTCTTCTCGGAACACTGGCAAACTTAACCTACAACTTCATCTTTAGTATAGAAAAAGTTTTTACTGCAGAAGCAGTGGAAACTGACATTGACAACCAAATAAGTTTGAAAAGTGTGTTTCTTTCCCAAGAGGAAGCGGATTAATGCAGGAATGATTGCAGATTACTACTTGATAATATATTACATAAATTAATTAATAAGCCAAATTTCTTTCATTTAATAAGTTCCCACTTCTATGAAATACATAATTGCAGTTTTAGAAAACCCTTATTCTTACGGAATTCCTTAAAATTCTTTACGGATTAATTCCATTGAATTAAATTACAATTATTACATACTTGCTTTCTGCTCTCACTTTTATCGATATACTTCAAATTTACAACATCAATAAGCCTATATTTCGCACGATCAATCTTTCCCGGTTAATAATTACTAAAGATAATTTTTAATAAGTTAAGCCAAAAGGAACTTAGAAATATTGTCCACAATGCCTTCTGTCTAAACGTTGCCCTGCTGTTTTCCTCGTGACATTCCTCACCGTCGAAGAAAGATTAACTTCACCTTCGTTCATTGCACGGTGAGCAGAGCCGGGACTGGACCGGCGCTTGCGCAGTCGACGGCCACATTCGCAGACCTAGGTACTACGTGAATTGAATTAAGTGTGTCCTCTCTTCTTGGTCTTGACATCTCCTTTGCAAAAGCACCACCATACTCATTTCACTATTCTTCACGGAGACATCAACCTTCCTTTAGTGCACACCGTAGTCGCCTGAAGTAGATTTCACTGGGGGAGGGTCAATTTGACACAAGTTATATTTCTAAAGCTTCAAATATTTTCAAATTGATAAGAAAATTTCCCTTTGAAGAAATAAAGATTCCGTTTTGAAGAAATGTTTCTATCTGGGGCTGATTTTAGTGTTTGTGATTGTGTTTTCTTATCAAATTATTTTCATGTTGTTATTCCAGGAAAGAAGAAGTTTCGGGGGAGGGGTAGCCCACATCGCCTCCCCTAAAAATACACCACTATGATGTACTGCACCATTTTATCAGAGTAAAACGTTTACTCTCATTTTCTTATCAATTTCACAAAAGGCACTACCGTTAAATATGTGTCCATACGCAGTAATGTATACCTTGATGGTAATCAGAAGGAAGACGCCAGTATAACTTCTAAAGCATACAACTATTTAACTGTTGATAATGTCTAATTTGTGTTGCAGAAAATCCAGTGTGTCAAACTGCTTTTATTAAAAGTGTCTATAGCTTATAAACAATACTTCGTTTACCGTTTGTATTTTTAAATAGCACTTCTACAAAAATTCTTTTGATAACCTTGTCACGAAAATTAAACGAACATTTTCTGAAATTGTAATCAAACATAGATGTTGAATCCAGCATAGATTTGGACATTTACGCGTACATTTTTAAAACGATAAAGGAATTTAGTGACAGTGTTAAATGTACCAGTGTTATGATATTTATGTAGGAACATTTTATACAAATCGTCTTACAAAGAATAAATCAGATTGTGAATATTCCTCTTAAAAACTTACAAGCGTATGTGGAGCCAGAAATTTCTAATGATTCACCGTAAGCAGTATTTTGATAAGTGAAAATTTATAATCTATAAATATAATAAATTAATTTCTCTATATAGGTGCAAGGGAGAAGTATCTCATGTTATATGTTGTGCCTGTATTGTACACTCATGGTCAAAACTGCGGATTTATAGATTAGGAATGACACGTGTAAGGATTTTCATAGACGTACTGTCTTTTAGACAGTCAACAGTGTTATTGTAAAACATCAACAGACTGTGTTAAAATTGTGTAATATTACTCTTGTTTAAATAAGAACCTTCTTTAAACTGTATAGGAATATATACACAATGTTTTTAGTCTGTAGAATTTTATTCATTGATAGTGAATCGCAGATAAGCTAGAAATAGATAACGCTAGTATTTTCAGTACAGGCATAATTACATTCTTTCATTACATCGGGATTAACTCGAAATTCTGCTTTAGCTTCCCCTTTTTTCATGCACCCTTCTGTGAGAGAAAAATAAAACAGCATCCGCTGGCTTTATGACCTACGCCCACTAAATTTGCTATATTGTAGTTTCATTAAACTACAAAAATAAGTTTTTCAATGAATTTATTGCCATGACATGCACTTTTAAAATGGCCTGCAATTATGCCTCTCATAAAAAGAGTCAATAAAGAGCAATTGTTCATGAAATTTCAATTAATGAGGTACTTTTTAAATAAAAACAATTCAAGCTGTAAACAGAAATGAAAAAGGACACATTTGGAGTGAATAAATGAGTAATTAGGTCACTCTATGGGGTGATTAGATCACGTTTCGTTTGTGGTTATTCCACGCCATTTACTCTGAAAGCACAACCTATAATAAACGTTTTCAATATAATGGAGCCAAATTGTTTCACTTATTGCGTATATTTTAGAAATACGCTTTACATATAGCAACCATCAATACGCTACTTTTTCAGCGTTTCCTAACGATTTTCAAAGAACCCTCCCAAAGCAGGATGACATTGCATAAATAAAAACCAAATGTTTGAAAATATATTAAACTTATGAATATAATTTGGTGCTCGATAATCACAAATTCTATTATATGCTGTTATTAATTGTTAAAAAGTCATCAGCTTAAACAAAAGTATTCCTGTACAATAAATTGCAGTTAATAATAAACCATTATAAAATACGTAAAGGTAATATTAAGTTAATGAAATGTTATTTTGATAGTTTTAATGGTTACCATAGTATAAATTAGCTCAAACTTTTCAAAGAATTAAAAAATTAGCTTTAAAAATATCTTAACATTTCCTTCAATGATATACTATGACTTTTGCTTTCAGACCCCTTCTTCAACATTTGACCATTTAAATGCTCAAAAATACACGGCCTAATGGCCTGTGTTTACTTACAATGCTTTTTCTTAAAGATTTCCGCCTTAAACATGTTGTATACGGTATAGTTTGAAAACAGTCGTGTTCAATTTTCAGCAGAAACTTAGAGAGAATGTATTTAAACTGGCATATAGATTTTGATACACTTTTATAAATGGTCAAGATATAACATAATTAATTTAACGACGCAGATAAATTGTTACAAAACTACATTTAAGGATTTAAACCTTTCTTTTAAAAAACAAAAGAGCGAAAAATTTATATATGCCGGTTTTGTTTATTATAAATATGTGGTAATATGTTTTCCAAAATCACGATTTCTGCATCATGTGAAACACTTGATTGATTAAAATAATAAAATCATTTTTTTCTGATAACTGTCAAGGATCTCTGTATGACATTTAAAACACATTTATAATTGTGGTATAGCACCAGGTAATCTAATGTTGAAAACATATAGATAAAAACTGAAATATTTATAAACTACACCTATGGGTACGGTTTAACATTGCACGAACATTCCAATTTTTGGATTCGTTTAGGAGATCTGTAGAATTTCGGAGCTGCGAGGATGCAGCCCCAAAACATATTTTTAAACAATTGTAATGTAAAACACTCATCGAAAACTGAAGCCAGTTTTCTGTTTGCAACACAATTTCCATGCGTCTTGAGTTTCACAATATTATGTTCACTGAATTGCTCCCTAAAAGATTTAGCGTGCTGAAAAACACGACAACAGATGATTTTTGGAACCGATGTGTTCTTGTTAGAAAAACTAGCTATAAGCAATACGCTTAGAACTGATTCTTAGAATATAATAATGATTTTTATTGTAAATGTTCAGTAGCACCAAAAATTAACAACGCGATAGCACGCGCGAGGTCAAAATGACTCCAGGGGAAGCAAAACTGCAATGCTACTGTTAGCAATGCTGTAGTATAACCAAAAATCAAACTAAATCTTTCTTAGGAAAATAACTAAAGTTGGTTCCATGTAACCAATTGTGTGTTATCGCTGAACAGATTTGTGGGCTTTGGATTATATTTATCTCGCAATACCGGCCAGAGTTGAAATTGCTAAATTAGTACAGCTTTGAGGAAAAAATGGAAGACGTTATTACACACGATATGCAAATTACGTTTATTTAATTACAATTTATAACATTATAAATAGTTTAATATAATGAATTTATATTTAGGTATATGCTTCCAAATTGCTTTTATTTTATGTTTTACATACGTTTAATTTGTATCTTTATTTGTCTAATCCACTGTATACTTTAGATTTTATTATTGATACTTTTTAAAGGATTACGGGCACATTTGTGTTTATCGAATAAAGACCAGCAAATAAGAGAAGTTTGGTAACTTTATTTTAAAACCATTAATAGATAATCATACATTTTATTTCAAAGCGACCTCCAAAAATACCGGAAGGTTCCGGTTCGTCGATTTTAAAACCGCTTTTTATGGTGGCCCAGTAATAAAATATTTATATTGGCTAATCTGTTTCCGGTCAGGTTGGCAGTAAATTAATTGAAAATAGCTTTATATGCGATAATTAAATATTAATGCACTCTGACATTAAAAACGCTAATTAAAATGTATGAAATGTGCATTAGCCGCGAGGAGAGATTCAAGCGGAACTTTTCCAGAGATTGAAACATTTTCCTTCTGGTGCTCACAAATCTCATTTAACCACAGATGCAGTTTGAGGTTCTCCAACGTTTATTTCTAAATGGCTGAGCGAATAAATCAGCTTAATTGTTTTTTGCTTTATTTATTATTGTGTACAATCTCCCCAGCATCTGTGCACCGCATTCAAGATATAAATTCTTCCTTAGGAGAAATGAAATTACACAAAAACAAAAATAAACAGAATAATTTGATTTTCAACTGGCAGTTTGTGCTAGTAATTTTTATATTCTTAAACTCTGCAGTATTTTCTTCAATAAGAATTTAGCGTGATTTGGTGATCTTCGTAAGATATAATAGTAAGTTGATGTGTACAAATGCCTGAAGTTTCACATTTCTTACGATTCAGTATCATATTTGGTAAAACTGCGTAGTATTAATAATTGAATGAAACCTAACATTATATGGGCGGCTTTTTTGAAAGACTTGAAATGTTGATATCGATGACTAGACTTTTCAAGAAGATTGTCTAAAATATATGTTCCTTTACTAGAATAAATTTTTTTCTGCAACTTTTCAGTTTTATTTTAAAACCCAAATTGGTGTACATTTAAATTGGTGACACACTTTTTCTGAATTACCTGCCTATGGCAGATTAAATTTGAATTTTTCCTGGACTTCAATATTGAAATTTCATTGTTTGAGGTTCACTAAAATATAAAAAACATAATTTAGAAAGAACCTTAACAATAGCATATAAGCCATAAGGTTGAAAAGACAGAAAAAATCGGAATTTGTAAATGTATCTATTGCATTATTTAATGCAATAAACGTTTTGAAACAATAGTGTGGTAAATAAAATAATTCGTACAGTACGCACTTAAATCGCGAAAACCGATTTTAAAAAATATCCACTCTCTGATAGCCGCCTAAATTTTATTATTAGCAGTAGCGAGCAATTGATTGTCAAACAACCTAATTATAAATATTTTTAAAGAAATAAATATTTATTGCGATTTTACTGAAAACAGCGCAACCAAAATGATTTGTATTACAGTGCAAATCGGATCGAATAAAGCAACCATCCATCTTATACTTTTATGTATTCTCATTTATTTTTTCTTTTCTTTCATTTAAAGCTCATAAGTAATTCCAGAAACTATTCTTGTTAAAAAAAATGTTAGCAAATAAATGAATGGAGAGAGAATTTTCACTTTTACTACATACAAAACGATTTTAAGTTTACGTGTTGTGGCATTTTCCAGCTTTTCATTTTATTACTTTTATAATTTTTGAAAAGATCACTAAATTTTAAGGTTTTTAATTTGCGGTGTTTACAAAATAACGCTATGTAGATTTTGTATGATACCTGGCATTGACACTGAAACTGACGGAGACATACATTTCTGAAATCGTAAGATCTGAGTCGATAGTGAGGAACCTTAATAAAAACTTAATAATAATTCCTAATTTTGACATCTCCGTATATCTCCATTAAATCAAAACAAACTTTCATGACAATTTCAAGTACTATATCAAAACATTTTGCTACACAGTAATGTGTCAAACAATTTTGTAAACACGCACACGAAAAAATTAGCAACATTCACGTGACACGTTCTATTTGTAGACAAGCTAAGCACGTTCATTTAAATGTCGCATTTGGGGATTAAAATGGCCAGAAAGTAAAAACCCTTGACACCATCGTTTCTATTTATATAGTTTTACAATATATTGTTAGAGAAAAATGTTTTTTTATCTATTTCATTTTAATTGAGGAATCCTTGCAGAATGGTTTCATTACACATTTAGTTGTGGGTACCAGGGGATAGAAGGTATTGAAACGATATTTAATGCTTTAAAAAGGCAGTTGCCTTGAAATTCCATACACTTTCCATGACATCGCGAGAAATAAATGAGGGCTCACAGCGGTTCAAAAACTTATGGTATTAAATATTTCAAAACAATAAGGATGGTCGCTAAAAAGTTATTTAATATAAATTGTGTTTTAAGGAGATGTATATTTTTGTAAATATTGTGTCAATGTGTTAGGTTTGACAGTTGCTGAAAGTTATGCAAAGCTGTTCTAGAATGAGGTCTCCATAGACCATTCGCAGCAAATAACAGATATACGTTTTATTGGTCATATAAACTTCTAAAGCAAATGTTTTCATGAAAATCGTTAAAGGCATTTTTATAAAATAAGGAATAACGAAAACGTTGCTACTTAAAGATTAATCTTGAATGTGAAATTCTTCTTTAAAATATTCATATCGCGTCTTGGAAAGATACTAAACGTAAATACCAAGCAACATTTCGTTTATGAGTTATGTTGTTCACACACGCAAGAACATTTTTATAAAAATGCTTTTTATTTTTGGGCCTTAATGCGTAAATGTCCAGTAAAATTGCTATAGTAAATTTTAGGGTGCAATGCCACACGTCCTCTGCCTATTAAGGAGAGGTAAAGAAAATAAAAAATTATGTGTGTTACATTCATATCATATCACATCACACCATACCTTCTCTACCCATTTTTTAAGAAACCTTTCTTTAAAAAACTTATTCTTGCTACTCGAGATTAACGTTTTTAGAAATAGTTTCATTGTACATTTCGTTGTATACTGACGTACATAAAAAGGGCCCATAATGGAACGCAGCTAATTGCAGCCTCCCTCTTCCAGCGTGAGCTGCTTTGTTCTTCCAACATAATTTCCAGCCACTGGATTGAGAGGGTATTTTCACTGCTCCAAAATATGGCAGAAGTACCAAAGAGTAACATTACCGCTACATGTTCACACTAGGCAATGATTCCTTGAATTTAGGCGCTAAATGAAATATAATATAATGAAAATGTAGAAGCAAACAGATTTTACCATGTTGCTGATGAAAACTTTCATATAAAAGGCATAGTTTAGTCTAGTTCGACACATGCAGTTAAATCTTCATCCTTCCTGTAGCTCGAATTATGTACCAATCGTAGCGAAGGTCTTTCACAGAGGCGGTATTCGAACCACCCCTTAATTTCATTGATTACATCATTCATTGGCTCGGTTTTTGTCTCTGGATGTTTTGCTGGCGTCATATAGAGAACTGTTACGGCTGGTTGGAATCAAAGATTGGTTATTTGAAGGTGCAAACCTTACGGAGGAAAAAGCACTTTTGGTACTTAGGGAAATGGGTCATTTTTTATGCATGTTAGGGCAAATAGGCACGAGAAGGATGCAGTAGTCTGAAGCGATAAACAGATCTTTAAGCGTTTGCTACCTTTTGGCTTTGAAAATCCCATATTTACGTCACTAGAAGAATCCAGCAGTGGCTTAGTGCTTGATAAAGGTGTGACTATTTGAAAATTCAAACTAATAAGAAGGATTATCTGGAAAATAGTAAAGCACTAACAATTACTCGTATTAGACATTGGGGCAGTATTTTTAACGGTAAGGCAGTATTTATTGCCTTAGCGCAATATGTGTATGTAACTATATATAAAAAGTGTATATTACAATCAATGTAAGTGTTTATATTATTGTATATATGTAATAATGTTATGTGAATGTATTACGTAATTTAATAATGCAGGAGCTGTGAAAATAATAGGTTAAAAGTTGCTAACAATGAGGTAACAATGAGGTAACCTTGAGGCAATAATGAATTTGAAAGTTCAATGCTACTAGTCATTATTGGAGCAACAATAATGCAATTTTTGAGACAGTATAAAAATAGGCAATCAACAACCAGAAAAAAGCATAAGTTAAATGAAAGTATTCTATTGGATTAGGAATAGCCAATCACAGACTTGAAATACAGAAATTTACAAATTTAGGCGGTAGAAATGAAGTCAGTTGCTTGTAGACAGTGCTCATAACTGGACACGTTGCTAGCAGACAGTGTTACTAACCGAACACGAGATGCGTCCTCGAGAAATTTAATACGTATTCGTGTGAGACAAAAATAGTTTACATGTTAAAAAGTGAAAGTAATTAATTAAAAGAAATCTCACAGCTCCCTCTCTCTATGTCAGTGAAGTGCTATTTAAATCGTGTGAAGCATTAATAAAAGGAGTGAACTAAAATTATAATCTGTGTAAGCCTACATTCTTCAGTCGCACCGCAACCCTGCAAAGAGAAACGTATCTCTAACATAATACTGACGCAGCTGAGGCAAACATAGAATATAATATTTAAAGAAACATTCAAAATTACAAAGTTAATATATTTTTAAATATTTTTCTGGGGCAAAGGCCACCGGAAAGTATATTTGGGGTGAAGGCTACCGGAAAGCGGGTACTATACGTGCGGTTGCAACGAACTTCAAGTTCGGCTCCCCAACAGTTGAAGTATAATACAACTCCTTCAATACAACCTACTTCAAAATTGACGCCCAAAGCGTGGTGGTGCTATCCTCTGGTTTCCAAGGTCGCGGGTTCAAACTCGGCGGAGAACGATGGAGTTTTTCGGGCGTAAAAATCTTTAGCACGGCTTCCTTCGGAAGGAAGGTAAAGCCGGTGATCCCGTGTCGTAGATTTACGGCACGTAAAAGAACCTCAAGCCTGACAAAGAGACTTCTGAGCAAAATTACCGGTGTTTCACGCCCAATATAGAATGGGACGCTAAGAACCATAGTAGTTAAAGAGCGTCCATAAATAAAACTCAATTTCAAAGCGTGGTGCAAATAACGTAAAGCTATTAACTACTTCAAATTGGCTTTCCATACGTAGCAGCAACAAATCTATTCCAACATTAATTCTTTAACGAGATATAATTCTTCCTGTGTAGTAATTTATGTACATCTCTAACGGTTTCTAAGTTATCTATGCAATATTGTACAAAATTCATTCAGTATGATGAGGACTTCGCAGGCAGAATATTCAAGCATTTCATTTTATTTGTCATGAAAACTTCTTAATCATGTAGTATTTTAATCAAAATTCTTTAGAGCTATTTAGGATAAAATAAAAAATAACGACAAATTTTTCCATGTAAAGGAAAGCTTGGGGTGGGGGATTTTCCCGAAAATCTTACTGTCGTATCTTTGGAAGATACTGAAGTTAAACATCAAGTTTTGTACGAATATATCAGACTTTTATTTCTTGGTTTATACTGTTCACACACACACACACACACACACACACCCAAACATACAAACAAACAAAAAAAAAAGACCCAACTCCACGGTGGGGATGCGTGTCTGCTTCACATTCAAGAGATCGCTAGTTTGATTCTGGTTAGGATGAGTTACTTGTATAACGTTTTTTCCGGTGTTTTCTCTTATTCTGAGAAGTGAAGCGATTACTTTGACCCAAGATTACCTGGATTATACAAGGAATAATGGCTTGAAGATATATTCATAAAAATAATTAACAACCGTATTCTTTACTTTAATAACTCAACATCCATATCACACAAATGATTACAATTATCATTCCCTATTTCATTTTACAGTTTCAACATTATTATTCGATTACAGTTTATACAATTTGCTTCCTGCTCTCACATTTAAAGCTTTATAGTTAAACGCCAAGAATAAATATCTCTACCCGACGATAACTCTTTACCGCTGCCCAATTACCAAAAAGAATTTTAGATATATTTAGCCGAAAGAGAATTCTGTATACCGTGCCGAATGCCTCTATCTGACGTGATCCTGCTTGTTTCCCTCGGTGAAGACAGACTGGTTCGTCATGCTACCCCGCACCTTGGAGCAGCTCGAGAGTGTTTTGCGCATGCGCAGTCGACGAGTCGCGTGGCGTAACCCACTACGTGAGTCGAAACTTGTGCTGGTTCTTCTTCTTGTAGCGAATGGTTAAAGAATTACTACGTTGATCGTTGCACTTCTTTTTCCCACATTCGGCAGCGTTCCTTTGATACATGCCCGTTGCGTAATGTATATTTTTCCTGGGAGGGTGGATTTGGCACAATACTCCCCCCCAGAGGCGACGGGTAGAACGGGAACAGGAACGTGCGTTATGATGATTTGTAGTCTCGCCTGTCCATCCACGCCATCCACTCGACCTGGCACATCTCCCCACCGTGCATATGGTATATGTAAAACAAGACCAAGCAATTAAGTAGACAGAAGCATTCAACTCGATTTAGATATCATACATGGATTATATAACCAAAACAACGTCCAAATATACGTAAAATGTGAGTGTAGAAGCATTCAAATTGTATCATTCTAACTCTGGAATGAAAAAAACACTTTAAAATACATAAACTTAAAAAAAAAAAGGCCAGCATTTGATATGCGGTCAGGAACAATGATAATACATATCAAAACCTGCTTTTATACATTAGGCGTTTCATTTCCCTTTTTTTTTTGTTTTTTTTCCAGTGTAATTACTGGACTTACATTATTTACTTCACCTTAAAACAGGTGAAGTTTACAAATAAATATACAACGAGATGAATAAGATGAAAGTGGAACATGACTTTTACAATATATTTACAACTAAAAGAACTAAAACTTATTTTTTTCAAGATAAAAAGTCTATCTATATAGTAGGCAGCACGTCCTTAAATAATCATCGTCAGCTGTGAGGAAGCGAACCCGCTATGCCGACGATGATTATTATATAAAAAGGTGCTGCCTATCTGCGAGGAAATGAGGATTTATATCACGGTAGCAGGTACGTGTTTTAATTGAGTGACATGAGCTGTTGTACTTTTCCCAGTAACACAATCCTGGAGTTGCACTGAAACTTGATTAACGATCTTAATGATCCGAAAAGGTCCTACATACCGAGGGGCTAGTTTCTGGGTAAAGCTTTTACTAGAATCACTCAACTGGTGTGCCTGTAGCATCACTAGATCCCCAATTTGAAATGTACTCTCCTTGCGGTTACGATTATATCGGATCTCACGTCCGACATGATCCGCACGTAAATTTTGTAAATTATGTAACCAAGTTTCTCTATCTTTATTTACATTTCCCGACTCCGGGAATAAATCTGACAATTTCCACTGATTGACCAAAGGGCAAGCCGGTTGAATACGAAACATTAGTGAAAAAGGAGTTGCCTGATGTGCTTCATGAACTGCCGTATTTAAAGCAAACTGAAATTCGGCACACCAGCTATCCCATTGGGAATGATGGTCTGAGTGAAATGCAGTTAACATACTCTTCAAATTTCTGTTTACACGTTCCGCTAACGATGGTCGTGGATAATAAGGTGATGTTCGCACAAAATGTATTCCTCTTTCAAACAAAAATGTACGGAAATTGTATGCCCTGAAATAAGAAGCATTATCAGTAACCAGCGTTTGAGGATTACCAAAAGAAGCAAATATACGTGATAAAACTAATGTTGTTGTCAATGCTGTTGGAGCCCGAACTGGATACAACCATGTAAATTTAGAGAATGCATCTACCAAAACTAATAGATATGTATTGCCGCTAGAAGAACGTGGTAAGGGACCCACATAATCCAGAAAAACCCTCTCCATGGGATACATCGATATTTTGGAATGTACATGACCCACTCGAGTATTTTGTGCTGGTTTAGTATACAAACATATCTCGCACCTGCGAACATAGTTCTTAATGTCGGCATACATCTGTTTCCACACAAAATAAGTGCGTATTTTCTGTTTTGTTTTAAATACACCTAAATGCGCACCATGTGGCGATGTATGGAAATATTGTAAAACCACCGGTACTAACGAACGCGGTAACAATATCCTGACCAATTTAGACCTCGGTAGCGTAGCATACAAAAGATTATCCTTAAAATAATATCCTTTAGGAATATTACCTAAGTGACACTGTTCCCAAATAGGGCCTAACACCTCATCCTTACATTGATGATCCTCCAAGGAGGTAAACACCGAAGGAAAATCCTTTGAAAGAGTTGGACATAATAACATTGGTGCACCTTATCCTCTACCGGTGGTTCAACAAACATGCGTGAAAGTGCATCTGCGATAACATTTTCAGTACTAGGAATATGTTTAACTGTGAATTTAAAAGAGCCAATTCGGGTAGCCCAACGCGCGAGCTTCCCCGTTTTCCTAG
The DNA here is from genome assembly GCA_030765065.1 of Deroplatys truncata. Lineage (NCBI taxonomy): Eukaryota > Metazoa > Arthropoda > Insecta > Mantodea > Mantidae > Deroplatys > Deroplatys truncata. Next base: position 176,763,426 of record CM060981.1, read on the forward strand.
CATGCGATAATACCCAAGTCAAAGCTTGGTTATCACATTCCAAATGGAAGGTTCGACGTTCCAAAAACGGACGAAATTTTTCACAAGCACTAAGCACGGCTAAAGCTTCTAACTCGTATACCGAGTAATTTCTTTCTGTCCGCGAAAGACAACGCGAAATATAATAAATTGGCTTTCGTGCTCCCTCTATACCCTGAAGTAATACCGCCGAAATAGCATATCTTGAAGCATCGGTTTGAAGAACAAAAGGTTCTTCGAAATTTGGCATTGCCAACACTGGCGGATTCATTATAGCTTCCTTTAACTTGTCAAACGCCTTCTGATGAATTGAAGTCCATTCAAATTTTACGGCTTTTCGCCGAAGAGCATTCAATGGTTCGGCTATTTCAGCAAATTTTGGAATAAATTTAGAAAAAAAATTCACCATACCCAACAACGATGCCAATCGTTTAGCCGATGAAGGAACTGGAAAACACCGAATTGCCATAGTTCTTTCTGGGTCTACGGATATTCCCTGAGGAGAAACAATATGTCCCAGGAAGGAAATTTGATTTACAGCAAATTTAATTTTGGACGGACCAACTGTTAAGCCAGCCTGACGCAAACATTGAAAGACTAACCTTGAATGCTGCACATGTGATTGTATATCTGGAGAATAAATAACTAAATCATCCAAATAATTAAATACAAACTGAAACTTGTATTGCCCCAAAATATTATTTAATAAACGACATAAAGTCTGTGCTCCCGTTGATAAACCAAACGGGACCCGTTTGAAGTGATATAAGTTCCATGGAGTTGAAAAAGCCGTAACGGGACGTGACACTTCATCCAAAGGTATTTGATAATACGCTTGATTCATATCTAATGTAGTAAAAACTTTTGCTTCTCGAAAATAATGAGCTGCCGTATGAAGCTCTGGCAAAGACATGGCATCTACCTGAATATTTTGGTTTAATTTACGATAATCGACCACCAATCGAGATTCACCATTTGGTTTCGGAACTAGAAAACACGGGCTTGAATATGAACTCTTGGAAGGTTCAATAATATCTGCTTTTAAAAGTTGCTCAATTTTGGTCCTTAATATCTCTACTTTCGGATGAGTGCATCTATAGGGCGACGAACGAACTGATGTAGTATCTAATAATTGGATATGATATAGAAAATCTTTTACTCTGCCTATTTTATCTGTAATAACATCCTGAAACTCGTGCACCATATCTACAATAGGTTGGCGATATTGTGAGTTAAGATGTAATAATTGAGAATGTAAGTCAACTACCTGCATTGATAATGATGGTGGTAGATTAAACGAGTTTAATCCCAAAGCAAAGGGAATTTGTCGTTCCGGTGCAAACGGAAAGTGCAAAGTAAGTGAAAAAAAATCCAGTACAGCCCGTGTATTTCTAAGAAATGGACAACCCAAAATAAGGTTCACCGGTAATTTGTGAACAACCGCACACATTATATTCCACGAAAACTCTGCCATTTTAATATGCACATCTAACAACCCAAGAATATTGAACTCCGAACCTGAAACTGTAACACCTTTTATCGCAGATTCTTTTATTAATCGCTTCCATTTCGGAAATAGACTATCGAGAAAATATTAATCTATGATATTTACTGATGATCCGGAATCAATGACCGCCATCGTACCCTTACGAAAACAAAAAAATTCTATCATTGGTAATGGCAAATCTCGGCGGCCTTGAATCGACAATTGCCATGTATATTTATGCTTTTTGCGGTCTAGTCATAAAGGACGTCGGTTTATTACGTTGGAAACAAAATTGAAGAGTGTCCGCTTCTGCCACAATATGTGCATTTTCTACAATCTGCTCCCGAAACTGTATGTAATACTCCCGGTTTCATACTTATATCATTTGTATTCTGTTTAAACTCTTTTTGAAAATGTAAAGCCGTGGATAATTGCTGCTGAAAAAGTTCCTTGGATGGAGCTAAAGATTGCCAGAGTATAAACATTTCATCCAATTCACTATACGAAGTTGGTAACTTATGCACTATACCTTGTAATCGTGTCACCCCATTTAACCCTGAAATAATCAATTTACAGACCTCTGCTTCGGAATCCGATAACTGAAAAACACGTGCAAACAATTTAACCCTTTCAATAAAGATAAGCAATTCTTCTAATTCTCCTTGTGGTGCATAATAATGCTGCATTAATAATTGCATCCGAACTCGTGGGGGAAAGAAAAATTCCAGTATAAACATATGAAATTGCGATAATGAACTCCTTTGCCTTTGCGCCATACGAGCCAAAAAACTATTTTCCCTTCCACAATATTTAGTAATAACACATATACATCGTGTTCCGGAATCTGAAATTGTCGACATAAGTCTTGCAATTGAAGAAAGAATTGTAAAAATGTCACTGCCTGATCTGTCGTATTTACCACAAAATGTTGGTTCTCTATTAAACCTTGTACCGGATGATCTAACTGTAATGATCGAAAGGATATCGTCGATATGTTTTTATCTAATACCTCTGAAGCAGCAACATTTCTGTCACATAACGACAAATTTTGTTCCACATCCGAACCCAATTCGACTATTTTATCCAACAGCGACCCCATATACTCCGTATAATAATTAACAAGTTCTTGTAAATGAGCTTTAATATCCGATGTATGCTTCGACATAGTAAATAATTGAAGCCTGCAAATATGATATGTCATCCGTGCTTTAAAACGGCATAACGTAGCTTGTGAAATACCTGTACTTTGTTCCCCAATTGAATTTTGTATTTCTTGTAATTGAAACTCCGAAGTTTTAATTAACTCTAAAGTTTCTTGTTTCGAAAAAGCATTTACATTAAGTGTACTATTTCCGGCTTCTTTTAACGTTTTCAACATATTAGCTACAGTATATGATTTATCAAACGGTAAATCTCGAAGCATCAAATGAAAACTCAATTCATCTTTACGTAATAAATCCAAATTTTGTAATTCCATGTTATCTAAAGAGCAGAAAGCAATATCAAGTAAACGTATTATATTAGAATAATTGCAAATAATTATTATTATCCACCTACAATTTAGGATATAATCGTACATACGGTCACTATTTAACTGCCATACCGAAATTCCCCATACGCTCTGCTGCCATTTTGAAGCGATTACTTTGACCCAAGATTACCTGGATTATACAAGGAATAATGGCTTGAAGATATATTCATAAAAATAATTAACAACCGTATTCTTTACTTTAATAACTCAACATCCATATCACACAAATGATTACAATTATCATTCCCTATTTCATTTTACAGTTTCAACATTATTATTCGATTACAGTTTATACAATTTGCTTCCTGCTCTCACATTTAAAGCTTTATAGTTAAACGCCAAGAATAAATATCTCTACCCGACGATAACTCTTTACCGCTGCCCAATTACCAAAAAGAATTTTACATATATTTAGCCGAAAGAGAATTTTGTATACCGTGCCGAATGCCTCTATCTGACGTGATCCTGCTTGTTTCCCTCGGTGAAGACAGACTGGTTCGTCATGCTACCCCGCACCTTGGAGCAGCTCGAGAGTGTTTTGCGCATGCGCAGTCGACGAGTCGCGTGGCGTAACCCACTACGTGAGTCGAAACTTGTACTGGTTCTTCTTCTTGTAGCGAATGGTTAAAGAATTACTACGTTGATCGTTGCACTTCTTTTTCCCACATTCGGCAGCGTTCCTTTGATACATGCCCGTTGCGTAATGTATATTTCTCCTGGGAGGGTGGATTTGGCACAGAAGACGAATGTCGGGTAACTAAGCTCTATGGACTCCGGGCTCATTTGAGCATAATTTCATCCATTTTGTTCATTCACCGTCCGATATGGCCTATTTGGTTAAAGTAAACCAACTTTAAGCCCCCCACCGAAAAACAAAAGTACACATACGAAGTTTTTTAAATCAATAAATCTAAGCACTTGTATTTAGAGTGAAATCTCGTTTTGAATTTTGGCTGGAATTCAATACATCCTCTATTTACTATAGATAGGTAGTAGAGAAAGTAAAGTGCAGTGAAATTTTCAAAAACTCGATAAATAAAATGAGAATTCATGAAAAATTGCGTAACACGTAATGTGGAATATAGTTTACTCTGATTTTATCCTAAAAAATCAGAACTATCCCTCTATTAATTTGGCTGGTCGAATGTTTTGAGGTGGAGACAAGTATCTCTGGATTCAATGTGTATATCTTGTATTTGATTACCCGTCCAGAAAATGTCCCATATTTTATAGTTCTTATTGTATGAATGATTAAAATCCATACTCCTGATGGAGTCCGTGAAAGTCATGACAATTCTGTATATCCAAATGCTTTTCTTTCACTCAGTCTGTAACACATCAACCTGCTAGAGGAAGGCGGCCAGTATTTTAAAATTATAGTATTGTCTTTTCACAACGGTTTGTCTTTCAAACTTTACCTCTTTTTAACTGTATTTAAACTGCAATATATACATGTTTTCCTGTTCAGTACGGTAGGGACAAATATTAGGTGTTATAAGATCAGCAATCCTAGTTGCTGACTGCAGAGATAGACGCTTATGTGTTGTAGATCTTATCTTGCTGTTCGAAGTTGATTGCCCTGTCCTTCCATGCTATGAGACGTTTCAGAGAACATAATGTAGAAAGCTATAGCGAGCCATACTGGACAAAATGTTTTGAGTCTCGAGCTGTGCGGGCGTAATCGTTTGTGTTTGCAACGGTGCAAGGTGCTGTAGTTGCGAAACAACCCAGCGCCAAATCGTCGTGCTGTTGGACGGATAACAAAGCGATGATGAAGAGTATCTATCCTATCGTAACTGTTGCATGTTGTGGTCAATGCAATGCCATATTTGCAATTTTTGTCTTCCATGATCATACCTTCAATGACTACAAAATATGCACTAGTAGCCCAATCCGTAGGTAATTTCTAGAATGGATGTTCCGTCATATTTGGCACCAGGATCTGTAGGGCATTTAATAAGCCACATGCACGAATGTTTGCAGCTTCTGTAAGAAAAATCTTAGACCGTAAACATCAGTTCTTTAGTAAGCTGTTGAAGCTGGTTATCGAGACCCAGGAGAAATAATAATAATAATAATAATAATAATAATAATAATAATATACGATCGAACATAGCGACGAAAATGTGCTGAATTCATATTAGGAATGGGTTTTGTCGGGAAGACAGAGAAACAAAGTTTGTTCCCTCGAAGCAGAGGTATTTTACCTGCGATGGTCAACGAACCTGCATACCGGAAGTCTCGCCTTTATACTTTTGGCTCGGACAGGGTTTACAACGGTTCTCAAGGCTTAAAAGGGTGAGGAAGTAGATGTGCCTTATCTACGATCTAAGAATGTTCGGGGGAAGATTTTAAAACTCAAAATAAGCTGTGAGAAGCAGATGTGAAAGTTGTCACGTGGGGGAAGCCAATAACAAAAAAATCATGAAACAAAAATTATAGCCAATCGAAAGATCGCGTAGGCATCACATGGTACGTTTTGAACTTAAAACAGAACGAAACTTAAGAAAGGGAGAGGGGAAAATTCTACAGTTTGGCGAAAGGCGTGAAGGAAAAAAGACACGCCGAGACAGTCGAGTACACACTAACCATGACAGTGGCCGAGGCACATTCCGGTACAAATTAACCACGAGGACGTCGACGAAACGAAATTAGAAGAAAATAATCAGAAGATTTATAGCGTAAAAGTGAAGTTGTGAAATCTAGGCAATTCGAGGCTAGTCGGAGAAACACATAAGTAGCGACTTCGAGAGTAATAAGAATAACAGTGGTTTCGACGACGAAGGTGGCGGGTTGACCAGATTGGAATCTACGTAACAAAATAAAGATATCACCCAAACTTCTCCGGCAGTATTATTAATCTCATCAAGGCAGTGTCACCACCCCTGAAAAACAAGAACCTCAGCTCTACCGAATCAAATCCCAAATCCCTGTCATCCAACCAACGAACCCAGGACTCTGAGTCCATTGAAGCAACTGCCAGGGACAACACAGATGCGTCAGAGGTCAGCGTCATTTGGCGCCCACTACGTTGGGGCTCGAAATACTGCCAGCGGATAACGCACCCGGAGAACCGACAACGGAAGGAAGACGACGCCGATGACGACATCAGCAACCACCAGCAGCAGAGTGTACCGATAGACGTGGGGCAACAAACGACATCGACGCCGCTCCATTACAACAAGGAAGCAGACATTCAGCGCAGACATCATCAGTGTTCAAAAAGTGTGTAAGTGTAGTGAAGTGTTTTGTGAACTATTACAACACTTCGCAGCAGCTCAACCCAGCACCGAGTAAGTGTTAACTGCATGATACATAGGTTAATAAAATTTTGGAGGGGAGTGTATATGCAATAGATATAAGTAAACTGGGTTATGTATGTTTGTAAATGCTGTTAAGAAACAAGAAATTAACCGGCAACGATATGGAAGGTAATAGCAATGAACAAGGGGAAAATTTCACTAACAATAGCACGCGGGTAGGTGTAGAAAATGGAGATAGCGAAACATTAGAAAACCAAGTTACCGGATCGCTTAACACGAGCGAAATGATGCAACAAATGTTGGCTCAATTGAGCCTCCTCAACACTAAAATATCAGAACAAGAGCAAACAATAGGGCAAACTTTGACTCAACGATTATCAGAACAAGAGCAAACACTGGCTCAACGATTATCAGAACAAGAGCAAACAATAGGGCAAACTTTGACTCAACGATTATCAGAACAAGAGCAAACACTGGCTCAACGATTATCAGAACAAGAGCGAACAATAGGGCAAACTCTGACTCAACGATTATCAGAACAAGAGCAAACACTTGGGCAAACACTGACTCAACGATTATCAGAACAAGAGCAAACACTAGAGCAAACACTAACACAGCGATTAACAGTACAGGAGCAAACACTAAAACAACAATTGTCCACCCAAGAACAAACATTGCAGCAGCAGATAGCCTCACAATTAAGCATCCAACATAAGGAAATCAGCCAGGGCTTAGAAAATAAAATACAGGGTGTCTTGTTAGAAATTAGAGCAAGTCAAAATGTAATCTACGAGGATGTAGAATATATAAGAAACGAACTAAAAGCAACACAGAATAGTGTAGAGGTAGTAAGGAAGGAACTTGTCGTGGAAATAGACGCCATCAGGGCACAACAAATTGTAAGCAATGAAAACTTAATATGTACAATTAGTGATAAGGCAAGGGAAGAAGCAATGACAGTCTGTGTAGCATTACAGAATAAGCAGCAGGCAGTGGAAGCAGGGGTAAATGATAAAATTAACAAAATAAGGGAGACCATAGAGGCACAGAGTAGCTCGCAGATAAGCGAGATCGCTAAATTAAGGGAGGAACTGACACAGACCGTCAATGCTCGCAGGGACGCACTAGCGGAAATCGAACCGCGACCCCAGGGAGCCACGGACGCGCGAATTACCTCTCAGGTTTCCGCGCTTTCGTCGTTCCAGTGTAACAACCCGAGTAGCGAACCGAGGTCGAACGAACCTGCCTGCACTCCTTCGGCCTCACCGCACCCGGCAAGTGAAATGTCAAGCACCGTAGGGCCCCTGCAACAATGCAATATACCTATACAATTTTTGAATGAACTGCCAATCCCCAAGTTCAACAGTGAAGTCGATAATGCGAAGCAGTTCATTAATGACCTCGAATCTTATTTCGCGCTTAGGGGAATTCCCGACCGTTTTAAAATGGTAATTATAAAAAGGAGCTTGATAGGCCCGTCCCTGAGTTGGTTTCGATTGACGGTAGGCGAGCATGCACAATATGAACATTTTAGGTCTGCATTTTTGGAAAAATATTGGAGTGGCGTTGCACAGTACAGAGTGCGCGCAGAAATAAATAATGGCCGATACAGGGAAGAGAAGCGTGAGTCGATGGTTGACTACTTCTTGCGACTCGGCCAATTAAGCCAACTCCTGGACCCACCGATGCCCGAAGGTGAATTTGTATCCCTCCTGACACGACACTTCCCAGACGTTATACGTCATCACCTCGTGGTAGCACGCCCGAGGACGCTGAGCGAAGCCATTGAACTACTTACCGCTCTGCAGGGGTACGGAACGCGGGAAGAAGATAGGCCCAGAATCAGGACTGAAGGCAGACACAGTGATCGGATAAATTCGCATCGTAATGATGGGACGAGGGCACAAGGTGCGTTGAACAACTACCCCACAGTCCGACAGCGTTATCAAGAGCCATTTGCAAGAAATCGGGAGAGAAGCTATAGGCCCTGGAACCAAACGGGCACGGGTAGGCCACCGAGGCAACATGAGGAGTACCCCATTCACTACCTGAGATTCTCCAGGTACCCGGCGAATAGTAGACAACACTGGGGAAATAACCTCCACGGTGGAACAGCGGATAGGCCAAGAACGCCTCCGAACCGCCCAGAAACTCCCCCGAACCGACCTGGAAACACCCCGGGCAGGCCTAGGACACCTCCGAACAGGCCAAGAACGCCTCCGAATTGCCCAGAAACTCCCCCGAACAGGCCAAGGACACCTCCGAACAGGCCAAGAACACCTCCAAGCCGGCCAGCGACCCCACGACGTAGAGATGAGGACCATGGGCTCTCAAGCATGCCTACGTACAGCTACGCATGGACGCCGAGCGCGTATCTATCACAGACACGACAGCCGCAAAATGTCCACCGCGAAATGGATGACGCGATAGGTCACCGAAGCGGGGCAATGGCAGGACAAAGCATAGGCCAAGGGATAGGCCCCAGTCAAGGATCGTGGCCACGACGGTCGGAAAACTGGAGACAGGAAGAATTGTAGCGTTCCCAGGCTCAACCTCGGAGAATGCGCGCAGGTTCTCGCATTACACAGGGAACGAGAACAAAAATACCAGAAGAACCATTTTTATTGAATATTTGCACATTGGGAAAAGGCATTAACGTGGTAAGAATTTTTACGCAACAACTGTGCGAAGGGAGAGATCTTAATGACACGCCACTGCAGTCAGCTGATGAGTCAGAAGTAGGTCAAGCACCCCAATATTGTGAGTTAAACACAAAAAATGGAAATGTTTATCTCGGTGAGAGACCGGACGACTCGCAGGTAGGGGGTAAACAAAACATGTCCCTATCAGGTATACGCGAATATGTAGCATCAACAGACTGCTTAAACCATCAAGAGAAAGAAGGAATACAGACGAATGCATATGTGTTGGAAAGGTCCTTATCGGATATCACAAACCTTCGGGGACAGGGTATTTCAACTCCAACAATTAAGGACCGGGAAAATAATCGGTAGGTACCATCTATCATTGATTCGTCCATTCAAGCAGGATCAAGGAAATTTAGTAGAGTCGGATAGGGAAAATGTACAAACGCACTCGGAACACGAGTAAGGAAAGTCATATATGCGAACATTGTTTACAAACAAATTGGTAGCTTCGGGATAGCAATGTCCTGTTAAAACAGTGTGCTTGACATTCACGATGTTAATGACATACAGTAAGAAAACCGGACAGAACGTATACCTGGCAAAAAAGGTATCAAAAGGTGTCTTGAGTGTGGAGGCTGCTAATAGCTTCAAGAAAAACAGTATTGTATGTAATGTGCAAGAGAGAGAGAGAGAGAGAGAGAGAGAGAGAGAGAGAGAGAGAGAAAGATGGAACTAAGATGTGTAATTAAATTAAAAAAAAAAATTGTTTGAAGAATGTATTGTGTGTATAAACAGATTTCTTAAATGTAAATGTTTTGTAGCCTGGTTGTTGACGGCCAGATATTATGTAGATTGTTTTTCTTTTACTTGGTGAAAATACTTGTGTAAATTTGAAATTGTATTGTGTACAGTGATTGAAATGTATTGTGAACAGAATAAATGTGTAACGGTGGGCTCGCCATCAAATCGTCGTAAGCCACTGACTAAATAAATGAATGAATAAATAAATAAAATGATAAATGAAAGGAATAGAGGGAGAGAGGGACTTTAGATTAGCTTAGATGGGACATTAACGATAAACCCATCATCCAACCTAAAGGTCCGATGATAAGTTTACCGTCAGGGCATATGAAGCTGGTTATCGAGACCCAGGAGAAATAATAATAATAATAATAATAATAATAATAATAATAATAATAATAATAATAATAATAATAATAATAATATACGATCGAACATAGCGACGAAAATGTGCTGAATTCATATTAGGAATGGGTTTTGTCGGGAAGACAGAGAAACAAAGTTTGTTCCCTCGAAGCAGAGGTATTTTACCTGCGATGGTCAACGAACCTGCATACCGGAAGTCTCGCCTTTATACTTTTGGCTCGGACAGGGTTTACAACGGTTCTCAAGGCTTAAAAGGGTGAGGAAGTAGATGTGCCTTATCTACGATCTAAGAATGTTCGGGGGAAGATTTTAAAACTCAAAATAAGCTGTGAGAAGCAGATGTGAAAGTTGTCACGTGGGGGAAGCCAATAACAAAAAAATCATGAAACAAAAATTATAGCCAATCGAAAGATCGCGTAGGCATCACATGGTACGTTTTGAACTTAAAACAGAACGAAACTTAAGAAAGGGAGAGGGGAAAATTCTACAGTTTGGCGAAAGGCGTGAAGGAAAAAAGACACGCCGAGACAGTCGAGTACACACTAACCATGACAGTGGCCGAGGCACATTCCGGTACAAATTAACCACGAGGACGTCGACGAAACGAAATTAGAAGAAAATAATCAGAAGATTTATAGCGTAAAAGTGAAGTTGTGAAATCTAGGCAATTCGAGGCTAGTCGGAGAAACACATAAGTAGCGACTTCGAGAGTAATAAGAATAACAGTGGTTTCGACGACGAAGGTGGCGGGTTGACCAGATTGGAATCTACGTAACAAAATAAAGATATCACCCAAACTTCTCCGGCAGTATTATTAATCTCATCAAGGCAGTGTCACCACCCCTGAAAAACAAGAACCTCAGCTCTACCGAATCAAATCCCAAATCCCTGTCATCCAACCAACGAACCCAGGACTCTGAGTCCATTGAAGCAACTGCCAGGGACAACACAGATGCGTCAGAGGTCAGCGTCACTGTGATAGGTATTCTGTATCATACCATCTGAAGCATTGACCACTCTCCTGAAAGCCGGAGTAACATCCCGAAGAAGTGTTCCAAGGGGATCCTTGAACTTCTTCCAGAAATCTTGTCTCCTCCATATCCTCTACTGGCAAGTATAATGAACTTCACGCAGTTCAAAGTCTCTTGAACAGTCACAAGGTGATATTTCCATGTAATACAACTTAAAATCAGCAGTAAATGATGATAATTCCAAAAATTACCCATCTGCCACTCAGTCATCATAAGCTGGAGAGGAGTGTGTGTGATCCAGGTTTTCCAGATGATTCTGCCCTTGTGTCTCAAAAATTAAAAATGAAAACAAGGCATTTTCCCAATTAAATTCTAATATTAACGAAATTGCTTAATTTGGAAATTAACCTGTATGCTTGAAATAGTATTGGAAATGTTGTAATTATAAAAAGTTGTATTTCTTTTCTTTAGCACTGCTTAATAGTTATAAAATTAATATATCACTACTAATGATGATAGACCCATGGATGAGTTCCTGTTTCTATAATTTCTCAATTTCCGCTTTAATCTGCGCAAATTCCAGTCACTTCTCCTCAGAAACTGTCCCCGAATTTCCTGTTCCTCAATTTTGTTCCCTTCTGCACTTCATTACTCTTTCATTCATTTGATCTTTTTCAGGGCGGAAGTGTCGGCGATGGTGTTTCGGTGCAGCGTAGCAGGGGAAAAGTATGCTCTTTGTGACTCTCTTCGTGTCTTGGCTTTTGACTGGCTGCCGGAGTAACCGAACTCCCTTGAGGGGCATTGGATCCCCGCGGTGGAGCGTTGGTCTGTCTGACCGTCTCACAGGGTGTCTGTCTGGAAACTTAGGGACCCTGATATTGCTGTGCCGTCGCTCCTGATTCCGGCAGCCCGGTGCCTCCTCTCATCCCATCTTCCTCCCGGGGATGCCTCCTCGTGGGGCGTTGGATCAGTGCCGAGTCCCCTCCTAGTCAATCCAATCATCAAAAAGAATCGCGCAACAAAATGGTAGATTAAATGGTTAAATTTAAATTTTAATGTCACTGTTTTTCGAATCGTTGCCATTTCAAATTCTAAATTTGGAAATCCGATACATTTCTGAATCAAACCGTTGATACCCTCTTGAAAGGCGTATGATACGTGAGGTAGCTTTTCAGCAAATTATGCTACAGTTATGAGGGCAAACTTGGCGAGCTGAAGAGTTGCGAACAAAGGTTTAAAAAGGTGTTATTGAGTATATAAGTAACGTTTGTTTCATACTATCTGGAATTTTATGTCTTTTCGTCTCCAAACCAGTACGTCAATGGACTTTACTGTTCAGTTACTTTCCTTACTCCAACACTAAGATATACACTGGCTCTGCAATGAGCGTATGAAAAACATGACTGCGTCCATGACCAATATAATAACAATGCTTTAAATAAAGCATGAGTTAATAAATGAAAAAAGCTAAGTTTGAAAAACCACCAGTACAATATTTAATAAATACACAAAGTATTTCGGCATAGTATGAAACAAAATATGGTACTTAACTGCAGGAAAGTGTTTCCTTTAGGGCTCGTCTCAATATTCGGGCTGTGAACATCTTACTCGCCCTGAAAAAATGATTTTACTATACAGTTACGTAATTAACTATTACTTTAGCTGCTATAGAACATTTACAACTGGTGGCATTACTATTATTATTGTAATTATTATTATTATTATGATTATTATGATTATTATTATTATTATTATTATTATTATTATTATTATTATTATTACTATTATTAAACTTTGGGGGAGGTTGAGGATTCACAATACCTATGATTTACATCCAGCAAATTCTTCCTAATTCATATGCATACATACTTCCTTTTAACAACTTACACCCCGAATCTTATAATGGCCTCATTGTAGCCTAGGTCTCACTGTGTCCAACGGTCCCCCTTTCTGAAGTATTCGTCTCCCAGTGAGATATCACGCCACCTTACTCGAATTTTTTCTCTGCATCGAGCATAAACTAAGCCACAATATTAAGAATGGAATCAGTATGACAACTCTTCATAATCTCTATGTTGCAATATGCATAACCACAGAGGGAAATCGTGGTCGGCCAGGACAGTAGTAGCCACTTAGTGTTCTCTGCAAGGAAGGAAAGCGTGTGGATAGAAATTGTGCATCTCGTATAACAGTATCAAATCTTTAACCTCGAGGTGTTTTGTGCCGGCATGTTAAAAATACAAGCCGTCCTCATTCATTACTACGGCTCAGAAGCTGGGACCTTGGGTGCCTAAGGGATCGGTATTCAATGTGAACCAACCTCTAGTTGGCCCTGGGCACTACGAGTCCAGTTCCTAGCCTTGCAATACAATATGGATAAACCACAACGGGTTATAAGATTTAGCATAAAAGTCGTGTTACCATGGAATAGTAAATCTTTACAAGACATTGTCAATCACGTTGGTGTTGACAGAATAACAAACTGATAAAATAAGAGTATAACTAATCGGTTATAGTTTGCGTGATAATTTAATGAAAGAGAACCAAATGGTTTTATAATATTGTTGTTATTATTATTATTATTATTATTATTATTATTACTGCAGAGTTACAGATACGTATGACAAACAATATCAATACGGCACTATAGACATGGCATCTACGAAACCCCTTATGCTCTTTTATTGCTTCAAGCAAAACAAACTATGCAATTCCGCGTAATGATTCCAACCGAATTATGTGGATTAACGCTTATCTTCATTTTATAAATGATATTATTCATTTCATGTTCAGTGCAGTGCACGGAATCGTACCGAAATAATACACAACGGTTTATGATGGTAAGGAAATACCATACCGCCTCTTACACATCACCCCTTACCTGGCTCTGGCAGTCTACTTAATATTGGTCTTACTCCCCCCCTTTTCTTCCTGAGGCTGAAACCGTTTTCATAGGTTAATGCTTGAGTGCCAGGCTTTTGACATTATACTAATACGACACGGATTCATCGAGGTGCTGGTGTTAACCGTCGTTGCAAAGCATGCTTTCCAACCACTCAGGTGAAATGTTACCGTACTCCTCCCTTTTCGCCACTCACCTACAACTGAACCTTTGTCCATAGGCTAATGCGTGTGTGTCGGACTTGATTTCAAATCAGTAGGAGATTGGTTCACTTAGGATTGGTGTGTATTACAGATAATAAGGCGTTTCTACCAACATTAAGTAAAGAAAAATCACTATAAAAAACTATACACATCGGCATGTTTCCGTGCACTTGAATTTTCTAGACCTGTCAATTGTATACGTATGCGATAAGTAATTATTCTGTAAATAAGTTGTGAACTGGTAACATACCGCATAGTTGTGTTCTTCATAAAAAGGAGCTATAAAATCAATATGTTGGGTCATATGTCACCATGTACAATGTTACCATGGAGCCATCTGTCACCATCCCTTATAAGCGATGCACGATTGACCGAGCAATTAAAGGTTTTTCGGAAAGTACAGCCACATTAAAAGCGCTTTAATATCACACATGTGTCTTTGATGTTTCCATGCGATTATAGAATTCATTATTTTCCCATAAATGAATTAATTTTCCTCGCTAATGCCACCACAGGATAGTTATTAGGAGTTTACACAAACATGATATTGTGTATATTTATCCATCATGAATGTGTAATGAGCTTTATATAGTGCTAGATTATGGGCATTACATCGTAAGTGATGCCAAACAAAGGCATATAAGGGTAATTGATTGCTGGAAACTGTGATAGCACCGCACTTCATTTACAAAATGAGAAGTTAGGTGATTTAAGTTTTATAATCCTAACTTCATTATGTGTGACCCTAAATATTAGCGCAATTTAACTAAAACTATTTCAAAATGCAGTGCCTTTCAGAAATAATTTAAATTTGTAAATTTGGAATAGGAAATAAATAACACATCACTTTGCTGGCCAAACAGTAGGATTAGGTTATATAAAATGTTGAGTATATATTAGACCATCATTTTTACTTTCTCTCCCTCGTACACTGACGCCCATAAAAAGTGGTCCATTCCCCTAGATCGCCATAGTGTTTTTCCCTCCTTAAGCCTCTCACCTTTAGGTAACCAACCATTGATTCCACCCAGCTGATGTCGGAGTTCTCTATATGACTGGCCTGCAAAACAATTCATGAACATAAAAAGTAACCAGTGAACGATATTTGTGATCTATGTGAAATGTAGGGGTGTTTAGGATACCACCTCTATGAAAGAGTTTCGCTACGATTGGTACATAAGAAAGGCTAAACCAATAACAATGTAATTCGGCCCTCCACAGGAAGGGGTGAAGAATTATTTGCATATCTGGTTAAAATGAAGGACTTCAATACATTTACATATATGAGATCTCTCATCAGCGACATGGAGACGAAGGTTAAGGTGTTGCCGCAACTATACGGCAATAAGAGAACGGCAGTGTAACATGAAAATGTAACCTTTAAGTTCTAATGTCATCCTTGTGTAGATAGACCATAATTTGCGCTTGGTAAAGTACCCTGCCAATCTAGTGACTAGAACTATACTCGAAAAACAGAGATGGTCACGCTGGTAGGGGTGGGGCTAGATTTTGTCAGTACCAACATAAACAGCACTATTCCATTGTGGACCACATTTTACGCACGACAGTATACATAGTAGATTGAGGAAGGACTGCATTCCACGTAAAAATTTGATATCGAGATTTCACCGGAAATACATGCTTTTCTTTTAGTTTCATTTTTATATTCCTTTTAACTTCTGTTGTCACATTATGAGCATTTAACTTCAGAAACAACCCTTTGACTGTAGATTCTTTAACGTTGGTTTTAATTATAAAACTCGCCCACATGCACTCCCACATTCATACTTCCAGACTCGTGGAGTTAGGGAACCATTCTATATAAGAAAAATTCTCGGTACATCCGGGAATTTAATCCGAAACTTCTACATTGAGAAGCTAGAACACTAACAACTCGACTACCTGTCCATATACATGTTGCGGAGTCCCCTGAGCACAAGAAAAGTAATTTTAGAATACATTTTCGTATGTACACTTTGTATTTAATTTTGGTATCTTCCAAACATATGATTTAAATATTTTAAAGAAAAATCACCCCAACCAAAATTAACCTTTATATTAATATTTTTTCGTTATATTTTATCTTCTCAAAAATGGATATAACGATTTTGGTTAAAATGTCACCTGTTTAAAATATTTAGATGAAGCAAAATGTATATCTCGAATTTAATGCAAATAGCCCATAACTGCTTTTAACTCTGAAGGAATTTTCAGTAATGTTATTTAACCGGTAAACCACAAAAGAAAGACGAAACTTTAACCATAAAAAGTTTGTAGATATGTTTAAAACACACAGTTTATTTCAATTAACTTCTTGCAGCATCGCACATTTCAGAGATATTCGTTATTATTGGTTTGAATGTTTGAATACTTTGTCATTTGTTAAGTACTGTCCCTATTTAGCTGTTTCTCGCGATGTTATGGAAATATTGTGGTTGCCATAATAATATTTGAAATGCAAACATGAGCTAAGTAAAGTATTTTATTTTATGAAACATAATGTCTCGTAAAGGAGATGATGTAAGAAGTTCTGCCAACAAAACTCGCTATGGTAGTTCTAAGCATTAGGTGCAGGAACCTGTGGAATTCATACATTAGCTTAGTCATCGAAAATCACCCCGTGGTCAGTGGCTAAATGTCAAACATGGAAATACATATCACGGAATACTGCACTAAAAGTCGCATTTTGAGGTCTATTAGTCAACTGAACTGAAAATGCAATTAAGAGTTTGTTATAAATAAATGCCGAGTATCGTTTCAAATTTGGTTTTTTAATGTTTAACCCTCCCAAAAATAAATTGTGTTCCACATGATACAATTAGAATGCTAATGGCTGTTTTAAATCTCCATTTCATTTAACCCATAATAGCTCACAAAAATGGATATGATATTGTGTTGCTAATTGCTTGAACGTACTTTAATCTTTTAAAAATCTATAGCTAAAAAATTCGTCATAGTGTAGACAGTTTTATAACATCTTTATTTCTTTTACTTATCAGAACCCGCGATACACTTTCTGACATTCTGGGTTGCATGGAATATTTTAAACAAACTCTATTTATAAGGATCTAATCGGATTTATATGCCACAAATTATTTTATATTTTGGATTCCTACCTTATTGATTACTACCTACTCGCAATATTAATGGTGGGTTTTGAAATTCTACACTATCAGTATTTTAGGCATATATTATTTTTCCCGGTATTGTCGCTAACTTTCAGCAGTACTTTCCCTTGTAGAAATAGAATGGTTCAGGAGATCATTAAGTTGATAAAGCAAACTGTACGACCTACTAATGTGAAATCAATCATGACAGCTCCTTCCAAATAACGCATACGGAGAGTATATTCTAACATTAACTGTTATAAATCTAGAAGTATTAAATATAAGCTACTCACACCTTTAAGGATTGAGTAACATGTTGAATTTTATCATACCATAAATCTATAACGAATAACATTTTCAAAAATTCTCGAAGCGTCCATTGGTACATATATGTACCATTTTCTTCCACAGTAAATACACAATATATTTCTCCTGCTGGTTCTGTGTGACTTTTTAGTGTTAAGTGCAAATATTATGTGAAAATATATATTATAAATGGAAAAAATTAGTTGAATTTAAGTTCTGGCGTAATTAAACTTACTTTCCTTGTATGTTAAGGAATGTGTAGGAATAACTTTTGGGCTACATTTATTGTAATTTTATTCACACTGACTCATAAGCGCTGCATTTTATATAAAAAGGTGTGTAGATTTCTGCAATCTGCACTGCCTGCACCTACTTGTCCCGGCATACAGTTTTTCAGCGGGCCAAACTAAATAAGCATGAAGTTTTTCTCAATGCTAGGCAGGTCAACCTGGCGGCAGGAGCGAAGGTTTGGAGACGGAATTGGGAAACCTGTCTCTCATACCGTTGACCCCTGCTATAGGTAAACAAGTTAAGCGTTATTTATGCATGTCGTTACGATACTACATCCTAATGCTTATTAATGTTATATTTAAGTTGTTTTCCATAATTACATGCTCCCAACAGCTAACGAAAACGTCGCTACTTTCGAACTGTTCTGAAGGTTTCCACTGGATTATTTCAACCATTACGTTAAACAACCCTTGTAAGAACAGTTCGAGATATTTACAAACGCTTTCAGCTATGCAAGTTAATATTTGTTTTTATTATTATTAGTATTATTGTTGAGGGTGGTAGTGGTTGTATAATATCATTGTACTTATATCCGTTCTAGAGTGACTTTTTACTCTCTCATAATTATTTATTGGACATTGTTCTGCTTTTAATTGTCATCTTGAAGACGGTGCACCTCCGCTTTAATAATGCGCTCCCCCATTGAAGGGCTAAAAACATATAAGAATGTAAAAACTATAAGAAATGGACATGTTTACGTTAAAACAAATATAAAACATCTGACAATGTAAAAACACGTGTAAAATGTCAGAAAATGCGCAATAGTTGAGAACTGGAACAACATTTGGTGAAGTTTAATAGGTTACAGGTTGTAAAGTTGTAAAATAATTATTTACAAATATCAAAATGTAATTAATAAGCATTAAGAATGAAGTAATTCCCGCTACTAAGGAGGGTCCATAAAATATTTTGTATTATAATACACTAGGATGCAAATTAATATAATACGAATAATGTTTGCGCTTCACAAACTCCTAATGTATCTGAAGCATTATTTTATTCAATGTATGAGTAAAGCAAGGTTCCACTTCCTGTAAGCATACCACAGTAACTGTAGTGTGGATCCACGTCGCACTGCTAAGTGTAAAGGAGAGGGTTGTGAGAATATATGATTGCCTCTCACGCCAGAACGAGAATTTGTGTCCGTTGCCTAAGCAGCAGGGTATATAGGTAGGAGTAGATCAAAAACCGTACTTTCTCTAATCCTGCAGAAACCTGGCAGCCTTAAGGGACAGGTGTTTGGTCACCATGAACATTCTGTGCCAAGAATGTGTGCCCTCTTGCCCTGCTTCTAGCGGAGTAACTAGTAAGCTTGAAATGTAATCAGTAGTCCTTTTGATGTAGTTCAGGCACTTTTTTATTTTTAACTTGCCATATTGATATATCTGTCTTCTGTTTCAGGTAAGTTTCAGTATCTCCATCGCTAAAATGAAGAGTATGTAAGTACATAACTTTTCTATAAACAACCACACCGCGTAGCCTTTTTTTTTAAATTAATTTCTATTTGAGGTCGTTTTAACTACAAGGTCATATTGCGATCACACAATAATGCGATACCTATATTGGAAGATATAGTTGCTACCTTATTACGCGTACTTCCAACTTTAGTGAACATGTTTACAGCATTAGTAAACTTTACAGATGTATAACTTTGCATTATTTCTGTATATGCAATTGTATAAATATATAAGTTAAATTATGGGGTTGAATTTTAAAATGAATTCAATTTGCTGAAGTATTTAAAAAAGAAAAACGTTTGGAAAGAAATTGGCAATTGTTAACGCTTGCGAAATATCTTCTGGAATTTCACGCCTTAAACGTTTGTTGATACTTGTAAGAAAAGCGAAACTGACACAATTAAAGCTTTTATGATTATATTTAATAACAGTATAATAGCATCTTACATGGTGCAAAAGTGCAATTTCACGCATCACTGGTAATGGGTAAAGTAAGTAATTGTGCGTTAACAAATTACACATTTTGAGATGGGAAGCATGTCGCTATGTGACACGGATGTGGAAGGTTGTAATTGTTGTATACTGCCCATCCTATGCATATACAATGTTGGGGTCCATTCTGGTGTTATAGTTGATTTTCAGCGACTTTTGCCTTCTTTCTAAACTTCTTGACGCACTAACAGTGCTTAACTATTCTTATCTCGAATGGAGTGCAAGGGAAAATTAAATAAGCTGGATTTGTTCCAGCTGCAATAATAATTACATTTCTGAAGGTGCCTATACAGGTACACTTTCACTTTCAACCGAACCTTTCACTAATTCCCCCGAATTCTTTACCGTAGTTCTCGTTCAACTCCCACTGCTTAAGAATTTTAATGGGGAATAAGTACATTTGTCGTCATATCTTTCCCAGAAAACTTTCGTTACGTAGGTCTCTCCATAATCGGAAATAGAAGAGACATTCTTGGAAGTTGTTCTCTTTTATAGGAAATCCAATAGACGCATACCTTTGCGCCGACACTTGTTAGACATATTTTGATTTGTTATAAATCTAAGCGTTGCATGAGAATAAAGTCACTCACTTTCGAACTACTTCAAGTTTGACACGTCTGGGATCTCCAAGCTATGCCTTCTCTCTGTCTAAGATGCTCCCTGTCACTCGCACGAAGATCAGATTTGCCGAATTCCCGTGCTTCACGGTTAGCTTTTGCTTAATCCTGTTGTGGAACTTTCTCATGTTATCTGCTGAAGTACAATTGTTAATTACTTCTGTATAAACTATTCTTTTTAACATGCGCTTATGATATCTTATGTGATATGGATTATTTATACTTCGTGCAAGATTCAGGGAAGGTACAAACTCTGATGCATCTTTGTAAGGGTCTTAAACGCAAACTTTTAACAAGTCACGTGTCATACCGCTTCTTTGTTAGAGGCTGTAATTGTGGATATGTCTATATTGCATGTGATGGAATCCGCAGTCAAAATAACCCTCATAAATCTGTATGTTTAGGATGGAATGGCACCTTCTATCATTGCTTTCAAGCAGCATATCGTTTTGACCTTTTCTAAATTTTGCAGCAACTACATATTACTTGTATTTGCTTATCCCACGGTATTGTTTCATAATTGTTACACCCACCTCTATTCCTTTGTAATCAATGTTTCTGTTACAAGTTTACTTCCCGCGCTGTTGAAGAAACTATATAATTGAATTTAAAGATGTGTTTTATCCAAATGTAAGTGCAACGAATTTATTTGATGAAAAGAGTTACAGTTAAGCGTTTATAGAATTACTATATATCATGCCTTTCCAAGCTTCTAGGTTCCAATATTATCTATTTCTTTTCGCACTACTGAAAAACCCATAACCTCCTATTCTTCTTTACTTCAATTCTCATACAAAAACACTTATAATTATCAGATTCTCTAAAATTGTTACTTCAGTGTTTCTTTTCCTTATCGATGATTATCCCAACCGTCATCAAATCGAGGAACTTACAATTTAAAAAACAGTTTCGCGTTAATTTTATTTTAATTTCTCTACATTGTATAAAACTTAGTATGGTAAAAATTCAGTTGCTATTATTACTCAGTTTAGTGTACGGAAAACTGTACGAATAACAGTTAAATGCTCCAATAGATTATAGTCTCATTTCAACAGCAAAAATAAAAGAAAGAAAGAAAGAAAGAAAGAAAGAAAGAAAGAAAACAGTAAATGCAATAGTAGGGCAAATTGGCGTACTATTTTTATTAGCAAAATTGTAAATATACTATTTCTTTGACATTTTTAAAAATTATATACTAAAACTTTCTTCTGCTTATACTGAGGTATCTTTATAGATACGAGGCGTGTTTTTAAAGTAAGTACCGATACTTTTTATAAAAAATAGCAGAACATCATTTTCTAAATACCTTATTATCATTCATTACCTAATAACTTATACTACTTCTCAACATAGTCACCGCCATTATTCAGAAACTTGTCGTAACGTGAAACTAGTTTTTGTATGCTTTCGTCAAAAAATGATGCCGCCCGAAACGAAGGTAAGTTTGCACTTTTTGTTTCACACCATCATCGTCGTTGAAATGTTTTCCACCAAAGAATTTCTTCACATGGTTCAAAATCCGGACATTAAGGAGGGTGGTCGAATTGTTCCCAACCAATCAGATCTTGAGTTTTTTGGCTGTATGTGCCCACTTCGTCACCATTCTACTCATTATTCTTCCTCATAAAACTCACACATTCGACCATGAATGTTTGCTGATGTAACACTTCCTGCATTCCAAACATAAATTACTAAACTGACTTCACAGTCGGTGGGTCGTTCGATTGTTTTGAAAATTTCAAAACGCTGTAACAACAGGAAAACACAAGGTGACGATCGCTCGCAGCCTTTAATGAATGAAGTTATCGCGCATGCTCAAAATCGCGAGTGAAGCGCTGCAGTGGCAAAATATTAAAACGTTACTAGCTTTAAAACACGCCTCGTATGTAGATATGCATAGGATGAAATTATGTATAAATGAATAGATAAAATTACCATTCCAAACCTAGAAATATGTGTACTGCATTACAGTTTAAGCTTTATTCTTCAAATGCAAAATTCACTTCTTCACTGTGCATAGAAAAGCACATTGCCTTCTAGTGTAATCTAGCGTTGCTGTATTATTGCAAGTTCTTATTTCATGAGGACTTGCTGTTCTATTCAAGTTATGCATGCATTATTAGCAGATAAAAGTATGGGCATCATATAAAGATATAGTATTTTACAAATAAATAATAAGCTTTGGAATTAACTGGCTAAATAAAATATCATGATAAAAAATGCTATCATTTTTAACAATTTTGATGCCCACATATATAATTGTAGTTGTCGTTACAGCTAAGCAAAGTCTCATCAGAATATTAATCATTAGAATGTTTTTCTTTAATATCTGTTTAACATCTGCATGAATCCTCATTGATAGGCACAAGAGGAGTTCTCATCAGAGGTTATTTAAACTTGATTTGTGCAAAACATTTATTTCATGCCTAATTAAATGTACTATGCCTTAGTGAAATGAGGATCTAGAATTAAAATCCACCACATGCACTTTTCGCATATTTTAAGAAAAATGAGAAAAACGTGCCTTTGTTGACAGAAGATTTGCATGCTTCTACTTTAGTGGGTAATTACCTGTCATTGTGCTGAACTGAAGTAATGAGGTTAAAAGAATTGAAGTTGTTTCTGACTTTTGGAAAGACAAACTTGAAGTTACGAGGGGCACTATTTATATTTTGAGCCTAATAATTAAAACAAAGTAATTTCTGATTGAAAAATGCTTTATTGTTTTTCAAAATATTCTCCTTTATGATCAATACACTTTTGCATTCGTTTGAACCATTTGTCAAAGCATTTACTCCAGTCTTCTTGAGACACCTCCAAAACACGGTTTTTGAAGGCATCAACGGCTTCTTCTGACAACGAAAATCGTTGTCCACGCAATTATTCTTGATGTTCGGGAACAAAAAGACGTCATTGGGTGCCAAATCACGACTGTATGGCGGATGACCCATCAATTTGATGTTTTGAGCCTTCAAATACTCTGTTGTTAGACGAGATGTGTGCGCGCTCGCATTGTCTTGATGAAGAACGTTCCTACGGTTCTTGTTGGTTTTCCTTACTTTACCGAAGACTTCCGGCAAACAAATGGTTGTGTACCATTCGGCATTGACAGTTTTACGTTCCTCTAAAGGCACTGTTGCAACATGGCCAGTTTTGCTGCAAAAGCAGGCGACCATTTGCTTCGAAGTGCTTCGAGTGCGAACAACTTTTGTTGGATTTGCTTCTTCTTGAAACACCCATACAGTCGACTGCTGTTTACGTTCCATCTCATACGCATAGATCTATGATTCGTCACCTGTTACAATCTCATATATGTCTTTTGAGGCACCGTCTTTGTATTTCTTGAACATTTTTGTAAAACAATCAACACGAGCATCTTTTTGAGATTGCGTCAAATTATGTGGGATCCAACGAGAGCAAACCTTTTTCACGACTAAATAATTGTACAATATTTTATATATGCTGGTGGAACTAATGCCTAGGGTTTCCTCAATCTTACAATATGTCGCATGACGATCTTTCATTATTAGTTTTGCACAGCATCAATGTTTTCTGGCACAACAACCTATTTTGGACGACCTTCACAAACTTCATCATTGAGCAAACGGCGGCCACGATTTAATTCGTTATACCAGCGTTTCACAGTGGTAAAGGATGGAGCTTCGTCGTCAAATGTGGAAGTTAGTTGATTGATGTACTCTTGTCTTGAGAATCCACGTCGAAAGTCGTAATAAATCATTGCATGAACATTTTCACGAGTTAATTCCATGTTTTTGTTGACACACAATGTTCAAGTTAGTGTAAAGAAAACAAATGATGCTCTATTGACAAAATGTTTGAACTAGATCATGGTAAAAAATGTAAAACTTTCCATTGGAAACGTCAGATGGCACCTACAACATTCAGGGTTGCCAAGGCTCAAAATATAAATAGTGCCCCTCGTATTTAGACCACGCACGTTACAAAGTTTCTGGTGGCCTTCGCCCCACGTTCACTTTCCGGTGGCCTTCGCACCTACGTTTAAAAATTAACGTTGTAATTTGAAAGTTTATTTAAATATATTTGTATGCCTCGGCTGCGTCAGTATTAATTTGCAGAAACACGTATCTCTTAGCAGGGGGTGCTGTGGCTAAAGAATGAAGGCTTACACAAATTATAATAGTGTTTAACTTTGTTTTATTAATCTTTCACACGATTAAATAACACTTCACTGATATATCCTACTGTAGAGCTGTGAGATCATTGTTAATTGTACTTTTTAACACGTAAACTTTATATTATTGACGCCGTAATGAATTTATTATATTTCACACTTAATACGTACCCAGCAAACGAACTGCTCAGGTACGCTATCTTCTGGTGTCTGGCGTTTACCGCTTAAATTTGTACATTAACTATATTTCAAGTCTCTGATTGGCTAATTCTATTCCAATAGAATACTTTTATTTAATTTAAAGGTTTTCTAGTTTTTATTGGCTATTTTAAACTGTTTTAAATATTACATTATTGTTCCAAGAATTATTAGTAGCATTATTGAACGTTCTAATTTATTGTTGTCCCAAGATTATCTCATTGTTAGCAACTTTCGGCTTCTATTCTCACAGCTCTTACATTGTTAAATTACTTGATACATTCACATAGCATTATTATACATGTACATAATAATATAAACCTTAATACAATGACTGTTACGTACACTTTATATATTATTTATACACATATTGCTTTAAGGCGGGCTGTCATTATATTTTATATTATATAATGAGACTGATATCATTTAAATGTTAAAAATACTGCCTCAAAATCTAGCGTTTTACATTTTTACATCCTTTGACCGTTCTTAATGGATATGTCAGATTTGATATATAAATCAAAAGCACATCTAATAAATAGCTCATAATTTCTGTTTACAAAACTGGGGCTTAGTCTCTACTTTTGGCAACAATTATACACATATGACACAATGCCTTCATTCTGGGATTAATCACTTGTTATCTAGACAGTAATCATATCCTTCACATAACTTTAAAGGCAACCATCCTGTTACCATACGCTTCCAAAAAGTTGCTTCAACTGATAAGCAACATCTGTGTGTTTTACTAGAACACCAATATTTTCCAAGCCAGTCTGAGGTAGTGAATATTTTTCATGACGAACATTGGTGTTGTCAACACCACTATCAGATGCAAGTCGATTCTTGCTTACCACAATTTTTCTCTCTACCTGTCGTATTTTAATTCTTTATATTGTGGATATCTGAAAATAACTAGCTCGAGAGGATTTTGCAAAATTTTGAGCAGATTCTTTCTAATTTCAAACATTTCAATCTCTTCCACTTAGCCACGTTTATAGATAATATTGATATAATCTTCTGGATTCCTAATCTCTTGTTACGAGAATGGAAAACAAAAAGGTTTCGTTGCTTTTGTTCCCTTTTGTTTGTAATTTCTCGGTGTTTCTGTCGTAATTAATGCAAGCATTGTTATGCACACCGATACTGCTAACTAAATGTCTCGTGACAATGTTGGGTAACAAACAGTAATGAGCGTGGGCGATGGAATAATTCTAGTGATTGGTGAACACTATGGCCGCTCGGCAGCTTTTGAAAGTGAGGCAACACACATTTTCCTTGCATGTAGTAGGTTTTGAAATTAACTGTAATCTTTACAATGTATTTTGTAAGGGATGTAGCTAAACTTTGAAAAAGCTGGCCAGTGCACGTTGTAGGTTTACAATGCATTCCTTAATAAACTACATTAAAAAAATGGATATGCCAAGTTTTGATACCCCTCGAATAAAGGGAAGCACGTAAAGAGTAATCATTGTAGGATAAAACATCACTGCATAGATACTATCAGAAAAAAAATCGCCTTCATGATAGTGTTCATCCTGTTTATTGATCTCTTCTACATAAATCTCTAGGTGGAGTATGTTAGCAATGAACTAGTGTGACGTAATCGTCCTTCATTCTTAGCAACAAAAGTTTTGGTTTAGCACGTGTGTAAACACTTGCTTCTGAGCCAGACGTCTCGTTTTGATGTGTGGTACTTGTTTATAGGGGACCCCAAGGATTTCCATTAATCCCTTCTCCCAAACGCCGCAGCAAAGCGCGGCTATCCTATTACTTTGCCATATGAGCCTCAAAGGAATTATGTCATTGTTAGAACCACGTATTTATTGGGAGATATTCTTGGACACCAGCTTGCCGATTATTTATAGAACAGTCATATAATGCAGATTGTTTGGTTCAGAGATGTGCTTCTGCACTGGCATAGGAACAGGTTTGGCCCGAATGGTATTTTCATAAAACATTTCTTATGAGGACTTACTAACAATTGACTTTGTTACGCAGTCGAATTACTTTGCATGCTTTGTATATCATGAAAACCAGGTTATTTAATTTTACTGTTTCTTTCCACAGGAACTATTAGGAACGAAGTCATTAACCAGACCATTAACCAGGTCATTTCAGACCATTCCTCACGTCTTTAAAATCAATTGGAAATTGAATTGTTTTTCGAAGTAATTATTATTTTAAGTAGTGAAATTTCCATTATGTAAATTTTCAGTTCACATACTTTTATAATGCCTACAATATAATTCATTTCTTCAGCATGCCTATGCTCAATTATGCCAACAGTTTATACAAACAGTGAAATTTTCAAACACCTTTAACAATTACAAGTTGAAATTTGCCATCTTTATAAAGAAAAAATATGATTCACTTATAAAAGAAATGTTTGCTAAGGCTTTTAGAACATTCCAATTGCATAATTCACACTTGTGCAGATTATAATTACCTCAATCAATAAACTTAATATAAAAACGAATTATTCACCTCACTCACTGTAAGCCCCCAAACAATATAGGTAATCTATAGTGAACTTGTAGCTTTCATTATCTTCATTGTACTGCTATTTTCTTTTGGTTTAGATTTTGTATGAGGTAGCTTCTCCCTATACTTAAAAATACCCGTATTTATTACATAGTTATTTGCTATAAAGTGCCTAGATTCCAAAAAAAATTTGAATGAACTAATAAAAATCTCACACCGCAAAGTATTTCCTTTTCAAGGTAAACGAAAAAATGTATATGAAAACTACCATATGCAATTTCTCTGTATAAAAATCCTCTAAGAACTTATTTTCAGCAAATAAAAGCAATACCGGATGAGGAAGAAAGAACTGTGTAAATCTGAACATCTCCACCCAGTATTTTTTGAATAGAAATATTTAAAGGGAATTCCCGAACAGTATAGGCATATGTAAATAAGGAACCATCGCAAAGAGATTTTGTTTTTCAAAGCATGTAAATAAATCAATATTTTCATAATACATGGGCCCAGTCACCTTAAAGTGACAAAGGTGGAATTTTTGGTATATATGACAAATTTTGCTTTAACAAAATACCTATTTTTGCGCACTAGGTTTGTCCATCCGTTATGCCACACCAGTTACAGACAGATTTGCAGAATTCATTCAGAATAAAGCCATCTTCAGATGTTATTCACAGAAAATGAAAGGTATAAAGTTTCTTCGTCATGCAAATATTTTAAACACGTGGTATTTAAATGAAAATTGTGACAAGCATTTTAAGAAAATAACAAATAACGAAACATTTTCCATATAAAACGTAGTTTGAAGTGGACGACTTTTCTTGAAACCTTCGTGTCGTATCTTTAGAAGATGCTGAATATAAATACTAAGTTTGGTATTTTTCAGATTTTCGTTTTTAAGATATGCTGTCCACAGAAGGGCACACAGGCCTTTTTCTAAAAATGCTATTTTTATTCAGGGAACCAACAAAGCTGCATTTCCAGTGAAATTTCCACATAGATGTTTTGAGTGGAATAAAATACTTCCACTAATTACTAGAATAGTAGCGACAAAATTTAAATATTTATTTTGATAAAAGTTAACTCTACAGAAAAAAATGTTTTTCTTGTATCTTTTGAGAAAAAAGGACAACTTACTACATAGTATACATTTTGCTAACTTTAGGATTATAACCTGATGTGTTAATATACAACACAGTAAAGTATTACATCTTGTAACACTTTTGTTAAATGTTGGTGGAAAGAAAACTAAAATAGCGTTATGTAAAACATTTTGAACCTCAGAAAACTAATAAAAATAAACAGAACGCAGGAAAATATCAGCTTTGAAGCTCTAAAGCCTTGCATTACCGTATGTGCAGGACTTTTGAAACGTGGCATGGCGCCATTTCTATGCATCAATGTTACACAAGAAATGGAGACTAGGAACTAAATTATAAATTGTCAGCATCTAAGTAAAAGGTTGGATTTGGAATTTTAAGAGTGTGCATCCATGCTTGGGATGTTTCTTTTCCATATAATTTAATTTGTAAAATTCTTCTGTAATGATTGTAATTTGTAACACATTTGTAATATTTAAAACGCAAACGTAGCTGATATTAAATAAGCTAACTGAACGGATGGCATTCTTAATTTTAATGGTGGAATTCAAGGAATAATTCGGAATTCACTTATGGATTGCGTTTTGAAGTCTACTGTTGATTTATTTTCCTTTGAAATATTCATAGCTTTAACTTTGAAATAGATTCTTATTTTCAATGGCATTGATTCCCTTTAATTTTAGCGGCAATATTTAGGATTGCTATTACCTTTTCAAACGTCGAATCGAATCTATATTCAGAAATTTTGTCGTCAGTGATGATATTTCTAGGTCATTTTTATTGACTTGGGATGGCGCTTATCCATCCATGTAGAACATTTGGCAGAAAAGTTGGACCATATAGGAACAAAGGGATTTGTAATGGTATACTATTTGGAGCTCCGCCCTCTTCACTCGTTCGTCACATTTTCCGCCTCTTTTGCGCAATTCCAAACAATTGATTGACAAGTTGCTTATGTCTTCCTAAAAGATGAAACTACCAATGGGTTGACTACGTACGCAGCTAGTTGAGTATAGTTAATACTGCTGACGATAGTAGTGAATTTATTTAAATTTATTTTTTATTTTTTAATTTATGTTTTTACTGCGATTGTGGTAGTAAAATGTCGTATCGTTATGGAACAACGAAATAATAATAATAATAATAATAATAATAATAATAATAATAGATTCCAGTTGGTTAAAGATTTCATTTTCCTGCCAGCCAAGTGGGTATAGGCACAGAAAGTCCATTATCTGAATGGGAGGACAGCTTTAACATCTTGAACTCGGAACAAGGTATGTGGCGTAATTCTTGTTGAAAAATAAAAGTAATAATAAAGTGTATTCTTATGCTTATATTAATATTCTTATTGCTATATTATTATTTTTGATGTATTGTTATTACAGTGTTTAATATTATTATTATTATTATTATTATTATTATTATTAATATTATTATTATATCTAATCCCTCATGGACAAAAGTAATCAGTGAAATTTACAAATATATCCAAATAATATCCTCTTGGCAGGAATAGTTGATGATGACAACTTTAGATCTCATTTCCAAGCCTACTTCAGAAGAAACAGTTGACATAAATATTATGACTGTTGTGGCTGTGCGAGATGGCTCCGCGGTCACGCGTGGGACTCCCATTCGAGAACTCCTGGGTTCCATTCCTGTGGTCGGCCACTCTGACCATGGGTTTTTCGTGATTTTCCCTGCAAGATGAATGCTGAGGTGTTTTCTCTGCTACCACGAATTCTCCTTCCCCTATTTCCTATCCTTCCACTTACCCTTCATGCTTCAGATGCCTAGGTAGCTACTCTGCAGTATTGGTTGTTGTCGGGTAGATGGCGTAGATGCTTGCTGGTTGGAAAGTTGTTCTCTGCCGTACTAGTTGGTGGACTTTTGGCCGACATATACTTTTCAGATGGGTCGTGTTCTGCCCGGTTTCGCCAGAGGGAAGCCTTCTCTGAGTAGCCCTCCGGTGTGACCGGATCATCAAGCTTGGAATGGTTAAGGACCTCTGTCGGCCGGTTAGCCTCCTGCGGTCCCTTCACCTCACCCGTTCATCCTGGCAGTGGTAAGCACGAAAGATCCGTGTTGTGTCGTGGTGCGAGGTGTCCCCTCCGCTCACTGTTCATAGTCAATGCTGCTGTGTATTTCAGCGCTGCTCCCGCGCCTCCCCATATGAGACAGAGTCGCTAATCAGGTTGCAATGGACTGAGTATGTACCTCTTTGCGCAAATCGGAGTAGAATTTCTGACCCCTCCTTCGTTTCACACCGAGTGTAACATCGCTCACTGGATTATTTTTGTTTCTTGGGACTTATTTCAAATCAGTCTTAGGACACGTGATAAGGACTTACGCGGAAAGTAGTGTTGCTTATATACATATGGAAACATTATGGAAGAAAAATGAATACTACGATCAAGAAACATGTTCCCTATTTCTGCTCTGAAGTATATACTCGCGTGTATAAAGAGTGACCCATGATGGAACGCAGCCGTTTATATTGGTACTGACAAATCCAGCTCCACCCTTTGTCAGCGTAACCTCCTTTGTTACTTGAGTATAATTACAGCCACTCGATTGAGGGTACTTTAACCTCCCCCAAAAATGGCTGAACTGCCAAAGGCTAACATTAGAATTTAGTTGTTCATATTCTCACTGGCGGAATATCATTAAGCCAATACTTCATTGAATTTTTGTGTAAAAATGTAACATAATATAATGAAAAAATAAACACGAGTTAAAAACTATATTTCTTCTTTTTATACAATTGAACCTAGTATTTTATACTATAAAATGGTTTTGTTAAGTTGTTTTCTTATTACCGTTGATAGCGGCAATAACTTTGAAACTTTACCTCAATTTCTCTTACGTTTTATGGGTTTAACCTTGCCCTGAGTAATTGCTGGGATATCCTTTCACAGAGGCGTAATCAGATACACCCCTTCATTTGATGCGGTATTCATGTTGTATATGTTTTGAGCCCCACGTTTGGGAGCCAATTTGCGACGGTATTACTTATAATGTTTGTTTACATCAGTGTTGAAGCCATCTTGTGACGTCATTCTTTGTTAGGTTCGTAGCTCCATCTAGTGTTAGCAATTTGTGGCAGTATTAGTTTTGTTTGAAAGAATTTTAAGTTTTGTTTACTGTCCTCCGGCTAGCTATTATCTTATCTTGGGTCGAACATGTGTCTTGATCAGGGTTGTGTAAACGGAAAGGAATCTTTTATCCAAATATAACACTGATGAAGAAATTTGTTTTACACATTTATAGTCGAACACGTTAACTATCACATTTATACATTGATCTTAACACTCGCCAAACTGAAACTGTTATAATAACTTCTTACTGATCACTTTTAATCCACGTACTTTAATCTTTTGTATAACTAACTTTACCATACTTTAGATCTTTCATAATTCTGCTGCGCGTAACTTGTGAATCTATATCCGATGTATGCTGTACTAATACTTTCGACGAACTGACTGACTGAAGAAGACGTCTAGTGTACACAGATTTTTGATGAACTGGCCGACTGAAGGCGACGTGTAAGGTATTGAGATTTTCGATGAACTGCATGAAGCTACCTCTAACCTACCCTATTTATACTCCTGCATCCAGATACGCCTAAAGATTATAACTGAGCTGCAATTGGCTAATAAAACGCGCCAACATTAGCGTCTATTTTAATATCCAATGAAAATTATGAATACATATGCTTTAGGGAAACATTCCAGAAGGTTCTCAACGGAAAAACGCGCCAACATTACGTAACTTCCTCGTTTCCAATAATGATAAACAGCTCACCCCCCTCTTTGCATTATTGCGCTATTATTGACAGTTTCAGTAAGGTCGTATAAATTTACTTCCCAACAATATTTACAAATATTTCACATAGTTTATAACATCGTTCATTGATTCGTTTATGTATCCCTGAACCCTGAATTGTTTTCGGGCCAGTCACATAGAGAATCCAAGTAGTTATAACGTGCTCTCTATTCCATCATCTCATCATAATTTTATAGTTATTTCAGCTCTGACGAACATTTTGCCTTGAATGAACCATCATTTTTGTCTTTCAAATAGATATTTTATAACTGCTATATAACGTTCAATTTGTATACTTAAGTTTTGAAAATTGCCAACAAAGACTAAAAGTAATTGATATAGTTCATTTCATAACTTATTTGTATGGAATTTTCAAAAATTTAGCTAAAAAAGTAGGCGATTTTGTATAACACTAGTTGACAAAAAATAAATAAATAAATAAATAAAGTAAAAAAATATATAAAAAGAGTCCCTCTTTGGAAACAAGGTGTGTTAATTTATGTATTCGATTTTACTGAATCCAACTATGTTGGTCATATTTCTCTAACCGAACCATTTTGGGGACAGCTATCTCCGAAATCGAAAAAAGTGCATTTTTGGTAAATTTTATTAGCAATTTGTCTATGATTTTCGTTTTATGTAAAAATAATAATTACCACAAATAATTCAATTATTAGATAGGATTATAAAGCCTTCATAATAGTTCCGTTGTAAAGGGAACTTAGAAATTGCGACCCTCCACAATTTGTCTAATAACAATCAGGAAGAGTATTATTTGGTAACAAATATACGCCAAAATCTCTCGCACATTCAGTTAACATGTAAGAAACAAATGCGAATATGCATAACATAAATTACGAAGACCATCAATGGAGCCAATGTGCTAACCTTAAGTTGTAGCATTACTGATGGGGCTACAACAGGAGTATACTAAATTCAACTCTTCATATATGAATGTGACAGTCGCGCAGGAATAAATACTATATGTGAAAAAATGGCTACCCCGAGAAGAAAACCTTCTGTGTAAAAAGGAAAGAAAACAAAAGTGGCACATGAAACGTTAGTCGACAGGGAAAAACTAATATTGTCTCCTCTTCACATTAATATTGGCTCAATAAAACAATTTGTGAAGACAACAAATAAACAAAGCTCAGAATTAATTTATCTAAAGGAAAATTTTCCAGGAGTTAGCAAGGCCAAAATAAAAGACGGAATTTTTGTTGAAACTCGAATAAAGCAACTATTTTAGGACACTGTATTCAAACATGAATTTGATCGAGAACAGAAACTGGAGTGCATTTGAAAATGCAGGTTGCACGTTTCTGAGAGACAAGAAATCTAAAAATTATGAAGAAATTGTGGAGTGTCTGCTTGTTTTATTTTGTAACATGTCTCTGAAGCTGCAATTTTTAAGTTCTCATTTGGAATTCTTCCCAGAAAATATGGGAGATGTTTCTAATGAGTACGATGAAGGATCACCAAGATGCAGCTGAAATGGAAAGGAGGTACAGCGACAAATGGAACGAATTCATGTTAACCGAACTATTCTTGGACTCTTGTCGAGAGACACCTGGAGAATTATGCAAAAGAAAAAGGACAACGAAATAAGGTTTCCATTAAAGTGGAAATTGTTTTAGTTATAATAGTGTTATTTTTAAGTTAATTATAAATTATAATTAGGATTTAAAATAAAAAATGAAAGTGCGGTAAGTATTATGTGTACATGTGTGTTACTAAATTTATGCAGTGGTGTTCAAGTGTACAACATATCACACTTTAATAAGAACATTCATTACTGAAGTAATTCAGTTCAGCTACTCATCATTGCTTCCATATTGTAAGTGTTATTCAACTATTTCACTTAATTTAATTGTAACGATGTTGTTAGATTT
Source organism: Deroplatys truncata (assembly GCA_030765065.1). Taxonomy (NCBI): domain Eukaryota; kingdom Metazoa; phylum Arthropoda; class Insecta; order Mantodea; family Mantidae; genus Deroplatys; species Deroplatys truncata. Next base: position 176,797,540 of record CM060981.1, read on the forward strand.
TGCATGGCATTAGTAGAAGCTTCTTTCTGCATGCAAGTAGCGTGATTTTATTTTTGAACGATAAAAGTGAAATTATCTCTATTTATGCATAATTGGAATGCACATTTATTTATCCGCAGTTACATATAATGTTATCATTCACAATTACTTACCTAATGTGAGATAAAAAGTATCAGACCAAAATTTCAAATGCACGGACAAAATCTTAATTTTGTTTACATGAATTTATGGCTCTTTTAAAAAGGGTATATGATAGAGCAATTTGGTTTTCAAATTTAGATTCAACGTAGTGAAAACCTTTGAATTACCCTTTTCTTCAAGAGGGTTTTGGTGCTGAACAGCGTAATTTGTCTACAGCTTGGTTTATCAAATGTTATTTCTTGATATAATTTTAAATACTTTTTATATAATTTGATGTATTAAGAATGATTTTGTTTTCGTTCTAAAGAGCTTATACTCCATGTGGGTTGGGTTTTCCTGTTGTTTTTGTTTAAATTCTATAGTTGATATATTCTTCCACTGATTATATTTTTAAAATTCATCGTAAATATAGCATTTGTTGCGTCAATATCCGCTAGCTATTTCATTTAGGATAGCTCAGCTAACTAAAGGAAGATACTTTCAACTGGCGGCTGCCAACCTACTGAACCAAAGCTAATAACATCACGGCAATACAAAGCATCATTAGCTGCTGTGATGTGAAAGTTAGAAAGGCAAAGTATAAAAGATAAGAAAGCTAAGGTAGCACTAAGGCAACCAGCAGGCCCCAAAGGATAATCAAATAAAGCTAAAGCAAGGACCAGGAAGAAGCTAAACTTTGGAAAACAGACGATGGTTCATCAGATGAAAGTTTAGTTTCAACTGTACCTGCAAGTGATGAAAACTTCTATTCCCAAGATAACAGTAGAGAGGAACGATTCGAGCTCTGCCTTGTTAGTGGAGGACACAAACAGAATGTGCTGGGAAAGAGAGGGACGCTTTCAAAAGTGCGAACAGTCATTGAAGCCATTGAGTAAAAGTACAGTAGAATTCAGTAGTCTTATTCCCTATAATTTTTTTGCCCTTACGTTTTTCACTCTCCCTGCTGCCATGCACATTCTGTGTAATTAGAAGAGGGCGTATTAATGTGGTCCATGTTTTCAAGTTACGGATGCCGAGAGTATAATATCTTGGCACGTGTCCCCTGTGTACAGACGGTAGGTAAAAATATATACCATACTAGGCATGATGTTTCGCTTAACTTTTGTTACTTATACAATGCCATAACGTCGTTAAAAACTTCTGAGATATAAGTGCCAAAAACTATAAAGATAGTGGAAGAAACATGTGTAAAAATTAAGGAAATCAAAGGCAGTGAAGTTAGGAAAAAGGTGATCGATAAACTTCAGAATAGGTTAAAAAAAATACTGATTAAAAATTGTAAGAAATAGCATTTGTTTAAGTGAGAGATGGAGGGCGTTCACTTTCGACAATGTCAGTATGTAGCTTTTAGTCCAATGCACAGACTATGTAGTATTAACTTTACACATATTTAAAATGTAGTCTTCTAGAATGGGATAAAAACATTATCATTCATGTACAGCATTAGTATGCGCATTGTTTGGATACAACCTGAACGAGCATTGCAAGTACTGCCCGTCGTGTGCATCTGGACTCTTTCCTTCAACATAAACGCACTACAGTATAAGGTTAGTCAACCATATAAAAACGGTCACTCAGATCCGTCCCTTAGTAATAAACTTTGACATGCTTTATCAGCATGAGCCAAAAATCACGTATACGCGGCAGATAACTGTTTTGACATACTCTTATGCTTTTTTATAACTCATTGCTGTGTCTTTTATAAGTACGTTCTGACTCGCATCAATAAATCGCAAACCAAGACACACTGATTCTCATAAGAGGTCTTCTACTCAGGCTTTAGATGAAACACTGACTTATAGAATATTTGGGAATAATACGAAATAAAGGTAAAACTACGCTTATCACACTTCCGCAGCACTTCAGATCACCACTAAGCTCCGATAAAAGTAAATGTTCTGCTTACTCTACATCATTACTCCGTTAGTCTAGCTGGCACTGCCTCTTATGTAAGCTTTCGGTTCCTCATTCCAGATTTTTGGGTTTGAAAGGTGCTTTTAGTCCTGCAACTTCTCCTGCAACCACCTTTCTAACAAAGTCGGAATATTCAATAAGTCGAAAAATTGGGTGTTAAAATGTGCTATCACTTAATCGCATTATATGTGACTCCTGCGTTTTTTAATATACTTCGAAGCTACTTACAGAAAGAACGAGATCATTACGTATTGATTGCAATTGCCAGATGTCTAATGGCATTCCACTCTTTAGCGATGCAAATATGCTGTCTCATCAGGCTTATTTATGAATTTGGAATTCATTTAAAATTAATATAACTCTCAATATGCTGAATGAATCATGCTGACTTGTGTGTAAAATTAGTATTTTGAAACTGAAATTAGGTCTATGACTAGATGTCTACAACCAATGCTATTTCAGAGCAGAATTTCTATGCATGGACTGATTGCCGATGAATAACTGCATTATCTTGACGCTGACCCCTGACGCATCTGTGTTGTTCCTGGCAGTTGCTTCAGTGGACTCAGAGTCCTGGGTTCGATGGTTGGATGGCAGGGATTTGGAATTTGTTTCGGTAGAGCTGAGGTTCTTGTTTACAGGGGTGGTGACACTGCCTTGATGATATTAATAATACTGCCGGAGAAGTTTGAGTTATTTCTTTATTTTGTTACGTAGATTCCTATCTGGTCGACCCGCCACCTTCGTCGTCGAAGCCACAGTTATTCTTATCACTTTCGAAGTCGCTACTTATGTGTTTCTCCGCCTAGCCTTCGAATTGCCTATATTTCATAACTTCATTTTTACGATATCACTTTTCTGATTATTTTTTTCTAATTTTGTTTCGTCGACCGTCCTCGTGGTTAGTTTGTACCCCACTGTCCCGGCGTTTTCTTTCCTCCTTCACGCCTTTCGCCAAACGTAGAATTTTCCCCCTCTCCCTTTCTTAAGTTTCGTTCTGTTTTAAGTTCAAACGTATCATGTGATGCCTACGCGATCTTTCGATTGGCTATCATTTTGTTTCATGATTTTTATTATTGGCTACCCCCACTTGACAACTTTCACATTTGCTTCTTACAGCTTATTTTGAGTTTTAAAATCCTCCCACGAACATTCTTAGATCGTAGATAAGGCACATATACTTCCTCACCCTTTTTAAGCTTTGAAACCGTTGTAAACGGCCTGTCCGAGCCAAAAGTATAAAGGCGAGACTTCCGGTATGCAGGTTCGTTGACCATCGCAGGTAAAATACCTCTGCTTCTAGGAAACAAACTTTGTTTCTCTGTCTTCCCTACAAAACCCATTCCTAATGTGAATTCAGCACATTTTCGTCGCTATGTTCGATCGTATATTATTATTATTATTATCATTATTATTATTATTATTTCTCCTGGGTCTCGATAACCAGCTTCAATCTCTCTAAAGGGCATTACAGATAAATCTCGCTGTGTACAAGCTCTTTAAATTATTGATAAATATGTTCCATCAGCCAATATGAAACTAGCATTCTATGATATCGATATTGACGTTGTCTAGTTGAATTACAAAGGAAGGCCTTTCGAGTGTTACGAGACATGTACATCCTTATCCATCACAGTTAAGGCAACTTGACCTTCAAGTTTGAGGACACTGAGTGTAAATCTTATGCATCGCACAAGCTAATAACTTCTATACGTTTACTATTTATCTTAACTGGCATGTAATAGTTCAATTGCAAAAGAGTTACCTTCCATATGAATGAATGAATTATTGAATGGGTGTGTTTATTTACATAATGGTTTACATACCAGATCCTATCCATTACACAGGTCCGCAGACCGTACGTGCTGTTATAATAAATAGAATAGTAAGCAAGATTAATAATAATAATAATAATAATAATAAAACGACAACAAATAGAAGGAAACGAGAACAAAAACACTATAATAAAACATCATTGCACGAGAAAAAAAGTAAAACACATTGAAGTATAGCATCTTAAATATAAACACCTCCCGAAGCAGCAGTAAACCGTATTACGATGCATTAAGTAAACAAAAACAGTTAAGAGAATAAATATACACAAGACACTAACAATGAGTGAAAAAAGGCATGAAAAAAATAAAGCACCAATACCTACGGTTAGCTCCTCCTACGTCCCCGCTTCCCTACTACCAGTCTTCTTATATCTCAGCTGTCTTTCCTTAACTAGAAATTTGCCTATCTCCTCCCTGTCTTACCTGACTGCCGGTAGCGTCCAACATGCCCTTAACTCTCCATTCGAGGTGGTAAAAGATCGCGGTAACTCCATTCCTCCGTACTCCTACAGCTTGCCAAGATATGCACCCATGACTCTTCCTCCTCACAAATGAGGCAGATTCTGCTACCACTTTCATCAGTAACTTTTATCATCCGCCATGTGCCCAGTCTAAGCCACGCGAGCCCGCGTCTAATGAGTTTAGTGCCCGTTTTTATGCATTGCTCTACACACCACTCAGATTTTAGCCCAGACTGTACTTCTAACGAAACCTTCTCCGTGCATTGCGCAATTGTTTGTTGCCCGTCAATATCACAGAGGCGGTACTTAATTTTTCCCCATGCCCTCCGCCTATTTCCCTGACCTGGCCCCCAAATATTGCCCATCCCTGTGGTTTCCAAACCCCTCTCTAATTTTGATGCCCATATCGAATTTCTTTCCATTCTTAACTTTCACGGTAACAGCCGCCCTAATTAGGGATTGGTCTCCAAGAAGGATTTTCATCCAGTATATCACTGCTCTGATTTTGTCTTCTATCGCCACGCTATGCGCTCCAAATTCTCTGACAATTCCCTCCCTTCCCCAGAATTCCTTTAAAAAATCCGGTCTTCACTTGATTCAAATTCTCTGTTTGTTCCAACCCCATATTTCTGCTCCATATGTCATCGTGGACTGAAACTTCGCTCCGTATACGGTCTCCAGTAAATTAACGGAGATATCTAGAATTCCGGAAAGCTTCTGTTGATTTTATTCTTGCTTTGTGTTTGGTGATGTCTATATGTTTCGTCCATTTTCCGTTCATTGCAAACGTAAGTCCTAAATACACGAAATGTTTAACGTTGTCCAGTGTCTGTCCTGCATATGTCCATGCCTCCTCCCTACTACAAACCGAACCATTCTTGAAAGTCAATGTTTTAGTCTTATTCACATTAACTGTAAGTAGCCATTCGTCGCAATAAACCGTTAAGTCTGTTGAGTTCTCATTCTTAACGTATCTAAAATAAACGCGGCGTATATGGTACTATAAACCTTCTCTGAAACCATTTGCAACTTTGGAAATTTGCTAAATTTTGATTCCCAGTTTTTTATTTTGTTGTATAATACGCTGAAATATATTTTCTCCATAATTAGCAAGTGTAACTCCCTCCAATTGTCTGGACTTCCAACAGTTTCCCTTCCCTTTATAAATGGGGTGGATAATGCCGCAACAGGTAGGATAATCCCCATCTATTACATATCTGGAGCATACTCATAAGGAAACTTATTTACACTAGCTGTGACTTTAAACATTTCAGTTAGTAACCCGTCCAACCCTGGAGCTTTGCCTCCTCTTAGGCTCTTCAGCGCCTATCTCTCTTGCTGAGATCTCGCCGTCCAGCATTGGGATATCCGCCACCCCCTGTAGTTTCTTACCATTACAATTCCATTCCCTTCCCCTCACCCAAATATTGACTTGAAGTGCATTGCTCATTACTGGGAAAAACCTCGTTTCGTGCCTGACGATCACCCCTTAAATTCTTTATCACCTGCCACATCTCAGCGTTATCGCCACTTGTTAAATATCCCTAATTTTCTCCGTTATTTTGTCTTGCCAAGTAGTTTGCTTTTCACATATAAGATGTTTATATTTCCTACGTTTTTGGGTAAAAATGGCCATCGCCTCTGAATTTTCACGGTGCCTCCTCCAATTGTTTTTTCCCGATTTTGCATACCAGCTATTCGACTGCCACGCTTTCCCATGCATTCCGACATTCATTGTTTTCGCGGCAGTATCAATTATTTCTGTTAGTTGCTCAGCTGTTTCCATGATCTTTCCCTTTGAACGCTTTTTCAAATCGTCAACAAAACCTCGGCATGTTCCGGTCTCCACATAAATTTCTTGCCGATCTCCCTTCGTCCTCCACTCCCACCTTCGTTTGCATATACCTCAGGTTCCGTCTCTATATTCAGTCCTAGGGCAACTGGACAACAATGCGACTGGATACCATCCCCCCACTTGAAAATTCTTAATTTTGCCTATTAAACCCTGACTTATCAAAATAAAGTCTATTACACTACCGCCATTTTCAGTGATAAAAGCGAGTTCTTCCTCCCGATAGCTACTTCTCTAGAGTGAATGCATCACAAAAAGCAAGTGGTTGTCTCCCTTCCCGTTAATGAAGCAGTCCTTACTGTTTCGCTAACCACTGCTTAGTTCCTCCTCTCCGCCATGTCTCCTTTCAGAGAAATAGTCTCCTCTCCTAATCTTGCATTAAAATCTCCTAGGAAAATAAATTCAATACCCGGAATATTTTCCCGTAGTTGCACTAATTTGCAAACGGTTGCACTTAACAACCGTTAAGTCGTTGAAGAAGTTTCTATTCGAGTACTTGGACGTTGCTGGCCGGTTATATAAGCCTATAACTATTATGTTTGCTCCCCCCCCTGTGCCTCCGTTATCCCAATTACCCCTTCCAAATCAATTTCCAATTAGTTATCTCGGTTTTCAGCTCAGATCTGAACGAAACTGATACTCCACCTCGTCCCATTGTCTTCTCGTTGTTACCCAACCAGCCACTTGGTTGAACCTTTGCTGCCTTGTGGACACAAGTGTACGCAGCGAGACCGGCGCTGTCCCTTCCGGTGAGGGCTGTCCCACCCTCTTCTCCTCCTTTGCCCCTCCCTGATGCCTTGGCATGCCTCATCTCTCGCTGCTGCGCTGGGGGATCTGCTACTTGCTGCTGCTGCTCTGTCTTGGGTTCGGTCTCCACTGTGGCCCTAGAATGCTCCATATGTTCTATTTCTTGTCGGTTCCAGACTTGCTCATTAATAACGAGCTTATCGGATTTTAGTAGGGCATAACGGCCTTGCTTCCTGGCCTCAAACAGTGTCTCTTAAGGTACTCTGTTCTTTTACGCGTTAGCTATAGTCCTCACTAATACTTATGCCCGTCCTCCGGAGATAGTGAGCAGCATCTCGGAGGATGGCCGCCTTCAGTCTGTAGTGGGCCAGTTTACACACAATAGGTCTTCTTAAGTTGCCACGCCGAGCTACACAATGAGCCCTCTTAACATCGAACTCACGGAGTTCCAGTCCTATTTGTAGCACTACATTCTTCAGTATCACTTCCGTCATCTCGCAACTTTCTCCCTTTTCTTCAACCACAGGCACATCACAATGTTATTCATATAAGATTGATTCTGGTATGTTCCCAAATGCACTTTCAAAAGACTTTGAGTTGCACTTTTCGAAACTTGGTTCGCATTTCGTCCTTCAGCTGCTCAATAAATTTCTGCATGCTCTATATTCTCGGACCGGGGAGGATAGCTGACACAAAAACATGTCCGTCTCCTTTCGCAGTCTGAAGGCAATTTTTACCTCCCAGATGCTAAACGAGAAATTATAAAATTACTATATACTGTACAGCTTGGGTACATAAACTACACCTAAGGGCTAAGCTTTTGGAGACATCGATTAGATGCTTCCATTAAACCGAAAGGCACCTGAAGCTTATATAAAATTAATGTTATTCAGAAAAAACGTATTTTGAGCAGAAACTAATTTTTAGATGGTAAATACCCACGAAAACGTCACGCTTATAATAATGCTTATAAGTATGCTTATAAATTTAAATATTCAGGGAGTAAATTTCTATTGAAGCTTTATGCATTAAACATGAGTGAATGGTCTCTTTTAAGTAAAGGATCTTCAGCCTGCGACTTCAGTCTCCTTGCAGGTGAACTATGTGAATCCATTTTCATCATGTATGTATTTAATTTCTGACACACATTTCATGAATATCGACCAATTTTAAAAAATGATACTTTTTGTTAAAATACTTGGATACCTGAAACGTATTATATGGGCGATCTTATTTAACCCTTCAGTCTAGGGTCTTCAGATTCATTCGGCCTTACCGCCAGTCGGTTTAAATGAATGGCGTCATAACTTCAGCGAGCCCCTAGTGGCCTAGCCTTAAAGAAGAGTTGCGGAATTGAACCTGCGACTGCATGCCCTTCCGACTTTGTAAACATTTTGATGTATTGCGCCGTTACAGAGCTGCTTTCATAGGACTTTTGTGCGTTCTTTTTACGCGAGATGGAAGTGACCACCGATCACAGAATTTGCATTTGAGTGCTACTTCCGAACATGACTGAGAGTCTATCATTACGACATTGGCCGCTGTGTGAACGATTCGTTCTTGCCCAGAATTTTATCAAGTCCCAGACAAAACATGATAGAAACCACAAAAATAGTGGTTTCATTAACGATAAAGGAAACACAACTAAAATGTTTAAAATATTTATAAATGTTATTTGAGTTGTTTTCTATTACAAAAAGATAAAGTTGTGCCATAAAGCCAGATGGTCTACGCTACAAAAAGTGTCCATTATTTGAGTTACCTATCAGCATATGTATATGCTGATATTGTGAGTTTATGAGTCGCAAGCAAAAGAACTTCCGAATGTAAATACTAGAAAGGTTAGATACAAGACCCGCTTCACTCATATTACCTCCAAACTATTGACATTCACCCCTTCCACTCATCTTTCGCTAGTCCTCTGCTAGTGGCACTAGTGATAAACTCGCTTCAAAGTGCTGACGTCATGCGCGGACAACTAACTGTCTTCAACGCCGGAATACACTTACATACTTATTTCTTTTGATAAACTGCATGACGATCAAATGCATTTTAATGCTTTAAGCGCTGCTATATAACATTTACAAACATCATACAATATATTTTCATTAATATTATATGGAATGTGAGTAAATGTTGCTGATGCAATTCATTTAAAAGCATATTCTGTAATACTCATGAAAAGATAAAACCTCAATCAGGACGACATACGGTAAAACCACAGCTATTATAATAGTAAGATTGGAATTACGACTCGCACAACAATAACATTACAACATCTATGAAATCTTAACTTATGCTAAACTTATGTAACACCTTTTTGGTTAAAAGTAAGAGTGTAAATTAAATTTCTTCAAAAGAAATTGTAGCAACTGTTTAGGTTAAGGCCCCATGTAGTCATACTTGCGAGCGTTATGGCACATTAATCGAACATAGGCCAAAAGTGTGATATCTTTCTTATGCTGCAACTGTGATACGAAGAAAACGTTTTTACTAATATACGTATTGGCATCATGCGGTTTGTGTTAATCGCGGATAACTAAGACTAATTGTATATTTTCTTTTCACAGCATTCATGGCTACATAATATACCCATATATGTAATGAGCAGAAGGTTTAGATTTGGAAAGCGAATGTTGTATTCACATGTAGAGCAAATGTGCTTCACATTTTCAAGTTTCCATACTCTCAGAGAAAGGTAAGGAAAGAGCAGGAAAGTAATGAAAGCTACGATAGCGTACTTTTATAAAGGTTCTATGCTGCTTAGAGGAGTGAAAGGAATTACTACACTTTGCAGAAATGAACGCTCGGAGTATTGCAACTTAGAACTGCAAGGTTAAGTGCCGCAGTTTCAGAGAACATAAGTAGACTCCAAGATCACCAATCTCCAGGAATGTCTAAATATTTCAAAGAGTTTTGAAAAATTCCTTCAGAAGCTTTTACCTTCTAAAGTACAGCACAAAAAGGGCCAGCTCCGGCACATTTAGTTCGTATAATGACTGAACTTGAACCTTTAGAAGCTTCCAGCTCATGTATAGACCTACGCAGTAATTGGGTTAAGCACTTACCCTGATAATTTAACACAGCCATAAGGGGTCTTAACCCGGATTATCATGCGTGACAAATAGCAAGAGAGGTTTGGTTACGGTTGACCGGTATTGCGGTAATCCTGAGTTCGCTTCTTGCCTTCCCTATCGACTAATTCACCGTGCGTTCATCCTGGCATGTTTAGTTACGCTAAATTAGACGTCGGCTGAGCGAGAACCAATCAACAGAAATGTTGCATTTTTTAAACTTTCTAGAAATACTCTTTCAAGCGAAGTTCGGTAAACTTTGTTATAAACTCGTTTACATTCAAGCTTCCCTCATGCTGACAACACGTTTCTGAAGATATCACAGTTCTTAGGGGTATTCGCTTCACCAGAGTACTTCATAGTGTCAGCGGGTGTGTGCGTCAGTCTTTCCATTTCTCTATCTCTCTGCGTGACTTGTCTGTCTTCTGTTTGTCTGCCTGTCTCTCTCCCTCTCTCTCTCTCTCTCTCTCTCTCTCTCTCTCTCTCTCTCTGTCTTCTCTTACTGTAGTAAGCCTGATACACGTAATAAATTGCTGCATACAGACTGCTAAAAATGTTACTAAAAGAATCATTCACGTGTTGATTGTTATTCGGCTTCACTCCTGTTCTTTCCCTTCAGCTTGTGCATATTCTGTTCTTAATTTGCGAACTCCTTCATCTGTCATAGTGTTTGTTATACACCGGGGTGAGGCGAAAGGTTTTACAGCTAAAATATTAAATTTAGTTGCCCCGGCAAAAACATTGAGGTCGTAACAGCAGAGGCAAACGAAAGAAGGAGATGCTCCTCACTCACACAGACCACACATTCCTACACACAACCACACACTCCGAAGATCTACACTAGACTCACGCTACTCACTGACCCACGCATCAGACAACAGACAAAGATGATCGTACCTTAACTTGCCTTCACCCTCCGTGACTAGGAGGTGGAGGGAAATGCCGCGCCAGACAGGAATTCAACTCACAAACGAAATAATTAGTTCAACAATGTCATTCTACACAGCAATAATGTGTCCGACGCGACAATGCGCACACATACGCTACAATAGTCTACATGTTGTTTCCAGTTATATGTTCCAGTTTATGTATTTAAGCACGATTTATCAATTATATTGCACTGCAAATATTTATATAAGCTTAGCATAAAAAATATCTCTCACAATCACATGACTTTCTCCACTCATTATTCTACAAATATTTCTTAAATAAGCTTAATCCTCTATCTACTTTTCCTTAATACACATAAACCTTAATTACTCATTTACACATTTCGTTTTACGTAGGTTTTTTCGAAGGTTCTACCGTGGGATTATCCCACCTTCTAAGTCCAGGGCTAGCGCCTCCTCGGAGATCTACTAACTGGGGTTTTCCCATGAGGCCAATACCTTATTTCTTAAAAAGGCCCCCCCTGCAGTGCAGGAGATGGAAGTGGATACGCCACTTACGCGCGTCATCCCGAAACCTTGGTGGGGTGGACGGCCATCTAGCAGACCATTCTACCGGCTATCCAGGGCGGTACCGAGAACTTGAGGCGTCTCAAAACCCCGCTTGCATGGAAACCATACAGACGTTCCCAATACCCATGGGTGTCGGGAACCACTGCCCCGTCGAGTCCAACCCATCCGAACAACTCCCCAGTGGGGAGGGGCTCGGCACGTTCGGCCCAACGTACTTCTAGTAATGCCAGAAGTACCGCGAGTGCTAAGGGTCCGCAGCGCCAAAGAAGAACATTGTAAGCTAACGCAAGAGTCAAATTTTTTCAGAGCCAGTCGCTATGTAATGACTTTGAAATTCTGTTCTCTTTGCATAAACACGAGAAAGAAGGAAGGGGGGATAATAGCGATTTGCAGTTGATAGAAGTATGAAGTATTTGAAAATTCAGATTAATAACAAAGAATACCCCGTAATTGGTTAACGTCACAAACAATTTTATTTGACATAAAATGTGTGCTTTAACCAGATCTACATCTTTTGTGTAGTACGATTTTTTCTACCTTTTCAAAGTTTACTAATTTTACAAAGGCAGTTCAGAATAAAGAGGACTTCACAGGCTATTCCCAGAAAACTCAAAAAAGACACATTCCATGTCATTCAAATAGCTTAAATACGTGGTATTTTAATCAAAATCGTAGTATCACTTTTTAGAAAACCAAAAATTTCAAAAACGTTTCCATATAAAGCCTAGTTTGGAATAGGGGGATTTCATTGAAAATCTGCTGCCGTATCCTTGGAAGATGCTGAACTTAAATACCAAGCTTCTAATTAATCGAATTTTCGTTTTTGAGTTATGCTGTTCACAGAAACCACACAGACACACACATGCACAAAATACATACACATCTACACACATGGATCTGTTTCCAAAAATGCTTATTTTTTGCTCAAGGGTGCTCTAAACATATATTTCTTGTGATTTCTTGACATTGAATTTTTGGATGCAGTACAATACTTCCGCTACTTATTGTAAGTACGAAGTAGAGAGAGTGAAAAGGAAAGAAGTCCTCGTTTTTAAGGGAGTTGCAAATTCTACAGCCAATGTGTTCATTAATTGCAACATTTTACAGAAGGTGAATTGTTAGAATTATTTACGGTGTCTCATTTTTCTTTTGAGACCTCCAGATGTGGAATTAAGGTTATATAAATGCAATAAAGTAATGACAACAATAAAAGAACCTGTTATGAGGAGGATCAGAATAGAACAGTATATTATTTGTATCAGCCCTATAATGGTATTAAGGTGCGAATGTCATTGAAACGAGTTTAAGGGTAGCGGCCAATGTTTTAGTTGGACCAAATTGTATATCTAACTTTAAGTTTTTGGAACAATTTTCCTTTGTTAATTCACTGATAATGAATTGGAAACGCGGCTCTCTTTGTAGGGATGGGTATGCGGTAATAATTACCGTGTTTTTCTATGGGGGGGGGCGGAATCTCGACTATACAATAAAATGGCGGTGCGAGCACTTCTACACCTAAGCGATATTTAGTGATTATTTCCATGGTTTTGTTAGGAGAGTTTAACTTCAAAAGACAAACATTGAAACAAAGGAATTAAACCCAATTTACTAGAACATTAAAATCAAAATACCTCTTCTTGCTTTTTGGTGGAATAAATTTTTAGTAAAATTCAATACTATTGCCGTTAGCTATTAGAAATTAATGCCATTTTCAATTCCCGCGATTGCCATTTTGGATTGTCCTGCCTGCTGTGTGAGGTGTCCTTGTTTGGATTCACGGCTGCGGTGGAAATTGTTCTCTAGCAATATTATTCCCCTTCCTTCCCAGAGTCTGGAATTATGAATGTGTGTGTGTGCGTGCGCGTGCCCGTGTGCGTGCGCGTGTGCGTGCGTGTGTGTGAGATCTAATGTATAAATCCCAAAAGAAAACAAAAAATCCAATGACAACTGTGAAGCCGGAATTATTAAGGCAATAATTATCATAATATTCTGAGAAGGATAGCGACATAAAATAAGTAATAATGTATTTAATATCAATGTATGTATAAAAAGGAGAAGCATTGTGAAAATTGTTGACGTTAAAAGCGACAGAAAGACCAGACAGGCACAGTTTTGTTAATTAGGGACCAGCCTCAGGTAGAAAGGGTAAATACCATTGAAGCAAGTTTTTCCTGGTAAACAGCCGAGTACAGCTGTACTTAGCCTGGTGAAGGTCACTCTAAGCATCATGACGCGAAGGAGTTGAGGGACGAGAGGGGAAGTTTAGGCGTTGGTTTTCCTTGTATTAGCGTGGGTAGATCAGTCTGTCCTGAGTGCCTGGCGAGGACGGGACGGCATTTCGTCGAGTTGTGAACATTGGTGGCGAACATGCTAGAGGGTAGACCGCTTAGCTGTAGTTAATATTCTTCGGTCTTGATAAAGACAAAGTATCGTCGTATGCATTTAAAAGTGATCGGCAAACCTACAGTATTATTTTAAATAGTGAATAAAAGTGTTTCAAGACAGCGTTTGTGTGTTTCTCTGTACACACCCACGCATAGCGTGAGGTTAAGATTTCATGCTGGAGCAGCCGTGGCAAAAGAAGAACCAACTGGGAGGAGACAAGCAGCAACCGTGAGGCAAAGGTATTGCTGCATTGTTGGAGAACGGAGCGTGGCTGCGTCATATTGCAACTAAACGTGGGGCAGAAAGAATTACCTGCGTCAACTGTATGAGCTAACATATGCGATACGTTTCAAAGATAAAAGGCCACTGAATAGAATTGAATTGAATAGAATAGAGTTTTATTTATGGGCGCGTTTTAACTATTATGACACTTAGTGTACAATTCTATATTGGGCGTGAAAGAGAGAAATGTTGCTCAGAAGCCTCTTTATCAGTGTTGAGGTTCTTTTGCGTGCCTTAAATCTACAACACTGGACCACCAGCTTTACTTCCCTTCCGAAGGAAGCCATGCTGAGGATTTTTACACACGAAAAATTCCTTCGCCCTCCGCCGGATTTGAACCTGCGACCTCGCGAACTAAAAGCATGGTACCCCTAAACCATGGAAGATGGCCCAAAAGAAAAATAAAACCACCGATGCGACCATTGCCGTTAAAGGCGGCATATAAATGGAACAAAAAAAGATCGAAAATACCGTAATGAATAGCAGTGGGAACTTTAATTAATAGCATAAAGGTACAGTTACGTCACATTTAATAAGCGAATAAATATCATCATATGGTTTCATAGGAATGGATATCAAAAGACGGAAGTGTAGAAGTAGCCGAGATGCAATTGGTTTGAATTGGTTTAATCCGTGGTTTTTCCAAAGAGAATAAATCTGACTTTTAGTGTTGCTTTGAATTGTTTATTTTAACATTAATATATATGTAAATTTATGTGACCATAAACAGGAAGGGCATTACTTAATAATGAGAGAAAAACGAAGTTCTGGAACAGCTTAATATATCAAATATAGTTGGCACAGAGAATAAACCTATACGGAAATGAGTTCAACCTACATGTATCAAGAATGAGTGACAGTTGTATCCCACCTAGAATAACGCATTGTTCTCGATTAGGAAAGAGGAAACGAAAAGATCAAAGATAACAGGAAATAGTGGTTAAACTTCGAGACGGGAAGGGGCCAAGGCCTAAACCATGCTGTTTATAATGATTTATGTTCAATATATTTAGTTGTTTTTTCAAACCAACGGCTTTTCTATGAGACATGTCAGAAATTTATATTTGCTGACTTCATTAATATCGACCTATTGGTATTTCTGTGCTTAATTTAATAGAGTCCCTTCCTCTGCTATTCCCAAAACTTAATATATTTACATTTATATTTTCTTTCTTTTAATGATAATATTTGGTCATTGGTTAAGTTCTAGTTGACGAATTTTACATTCGATCAGTCGGAGAAGCATAAGGTCAAAAATTTTATGTTAGTATATTTTTAATGAAACTTTAAAGTAATAACTGAACTTTCGTTCAGTTGTGAAGAGATTAAAAGTCCTTACCCAACCAATGTTAAATTTGCTAACTGCATCTCTGAAATTATTTGAGACGGAACGAAATTTTTACAAAAAATATATATCATGCCTGCTAATATACTTTTATAGAATAAGTTGATTTATTAAGGATGATTGGGCACTTCTTCTTATACGTATTTTGTTTAAAATGTAACAGCAAGTAATTTTTAAAATATGGTTATCTTATTATCATCAAGGTATATCAGCAATTTTTAAGGTGCTATTTTTATCATATCAAAATTTTATGCAGCTATTTTCGTTCGTGAGAAAACGGCTAGCTGATATAACAAAATGCCATTCGGAGAAAAAAACTGCTCAAAGCAAAAATGGAGAAAATATGCATATATATTTAAAGGTAAAAATTAAAAATGGTCGCTGCCATATTTAGAATGTATACCAATATGTGGAACAATACTTCCTATAAAGATGAGCTAGACTCTACCTTTGTTGTCATTTGTCGGAATTTTCAGCATTTAGTCTCCCTTAAGGAGAAATATAGGGTACGTTTAAGAGAAATAGAAATGAGAACTTGCATTAGTAGGTACATATCGATAAAGCACAAAACGGCATGTATCCGTATTCTGTATAGTAGTTAATTCTTTTGAAGTTTTAAACTTTGGTGTAAAATGTTACACAAAGTAATCATTCAAATGATCAAGTTTGAACACAGCTCGAAATGTAACTTTTAAAGTAACGGAATAAGTATAAGTATATAAGTGACACTCGAACACGCAGTTCTTTGCACCACGGAAAACCAAAGTTAGACGCCTTGGCGACCATGGTCACGGGGATTGGTTATCTCAAACCCATAATCGAAGGGTTGCAGTTGAGGGGAACAGAGATTTTATCATCTCCTTGTTTTGTTCT
This sequence comes from Deroplatys truncata, assembly GCA_030765065.1. Classification (NCBI taxonomy): domain Eukaryota; kingdom Metazoa; phylum Arthropoda; class Insecta; order Mantodea; family Mantidae; genus Deroplatys; species Deroplatys truncata. The sequence goes on from CM060981.1 coordinate 176,813,909, forward strand.
TCGGTTTGCCTACTATTATCGAAGGAGTTTGTACTCTGTTAAGACAGCGTTGCCGTAAACCACAACTTGCCCACAATAGAGCAATTTGTCGAGAGACTCGTAGAATGCAATTCACTACTGTGAACACGTTGGCAATATTATGAAAAATATATTTACTGTGGTTGTCTAGCTGTGATTTAATACGCCAGGTTGCAAATGTCGCTTTGATAAACACTTTGGGCATCCACGGATACTACATTGTTTTAAAGCGAATTATTAAATCATTATTAAATAAGGAATATTTTTTTAACTTCCACTGCAATTTTATTGTTTGCAATGCAATGATATGCATTTTCGTGATAGTTATGACGGTAAATCAGTAATTATCTAGGCTCTGTGGACCCTGGGCTCATTAATGCATGATTTTATCCATTCTATTAATTCACTGGTTCATTAAAGTTATGCCTGAAATAATAACAACCGATAAATATTATACAATTAAAGTAATATTCGGATTATATAATCATTTTATCATTTCAATTTATAGATCACAACACTTCATTCTACGAAATAAAACACATTTTAAGCTAAACCTTCGTAAAACGTTAGAAAATGACTTGGTGGTTTCAACAAAACACTTAAAGAAATATATTAATTTGTGTTCAAACTTCTGGTTTCATGTTCATGTTCTTATAAATGTTATAAAACTAATAATCCAGACTTTTCTTGATTTAATTTTGAGTCGACATAATATCCAGGTTTTTCTTGCTGGATCATGTTAGATAAATGAAAATCAAATATTATTATCCCGATTATTTTTTAACGCTGAAAACACAATATCATTGTCTCCTAGGGAACCTTTCAAACATTCTACGCACAACTGCAGCACATTATCTTGAATTTTTATCTTGCGTAATCTACATAAAATGCACAGAAGCGTGCTGATGCTGTTTGTTTCTTACATTTTAATGTTGCCAGAAACTCCTTTGCTGTGTTACACATCAGCCCTGGGTGAGCCAATCTCTTATTGGTTTGAGCCTTTGAACAATGAAATGAGAGGAGCACAGAACTATTTCACCTAAGTGGCTGGAAAGCATGCTTCGCAACGGCGGTCCACAGGATCCCCTGGATGTGTCCATGTCGTATTGGTATGATGTCACAACACATTTTGTTTCAGGATCACGAGTGAAGAAAAGGTGTAATGCAAACCTAATGTGGAGTATATACTCCATGCAGACCAAGAAAAATTCCTGCTGTAAACAAACGTGTCACCGCCGCGATACTCCTTTCAAGCGAATGAAAATAATTCGTTACTGCACTGCATGTATTATCACCTTCTTCAGATAATAAAGATGATAAATCATGATAGTAATGTTTAACGGATGGTCATGCTAATGCAATTAAACACAGGCGTGGCAAATCCTTTAAACGCGGTGAAAAACGATTGTTTTTAATGTTTTAAAGTCTGGTCCCTACCCGAGTCACCAACCTTTAGGGTGTCCCGGGGAGAGACCTCTCACTCGGGGGAGAGATCTAACTAAAACGGTTCGCAGCGACCCCAGGGAAGAAACCTTTACAGAACGCAAGCGAGCAATGTCTTACAATCCTGAAACATTAGCCAAGAAAGATGATGGGTACAGGAAATGAGAGCGAAGATAGTCGTGATAGAAAATGAACTACACCAGCATTCGCTTGTTGACCACGAAAAACCCATAGGTCAAAGTGGGCGGTTGCCGGGGATCGACCCGGGGACCTGCCAAATGCGGACCACAGACGTTTGCACCTGAGCCATACCACTCGGTGCGTTTGTTAATGCCTTTCGACCAAGATTTAGATGGGCTGGTTATAAACCTGGAAGGCGACTCAAGCGGTATCACCACTTCTAATTCCGAGCTGGGCGTCGCGTTGCTACCCTAGGATTCCGATTAACACATAGGATTTTACTAATAAAAAGCTCATGCAATGCATTCACATGACTTTCTATACCCTCTATCTTTAATAGTGGGTATATAAACTATTCTTACTATAGCTTATTTTTGTATCTACTATATGTTAATCCAAAAAACCATTGCAGTAATAGCTACATTATACATTTCGTTATAAATACAAAGATACTAGCGATAGTCAAATCTTTAAGAACTAGACAATATATACTGGTCTTAAAATTCCATACTGTTTCATGCAATCGCACAAACAACTGAAAATCGACGGGACTTAAAGAGAGTGGCAATTATTAAACATTTTGAATCCTTAATAACGATATCTCAGAAAAGGCTTATGCCACAAAAATATTATTTGAGTAAATTGTGTGTGTTAAAGAGATCTGCATTTTTTGTGTGATGCGTTTTCGTCTATCGCTTAACGTTTACAAGTTATACAAGATTATACAAAATTACTTCTGAATGAAGAGGACTTCCCCAGGTTATTTCCAGAAAATTCAAGGCATACATTTTATTCATATGTAAATATCCTTTATTTGTAGTATTTTAATCAAAATCGTTATAGCCATTTTTTAGAAAATTTAAGCTTTCGAAAAATGTTCCATGTAAAGGATAGTTGGGGTCGTGTCGCATCTTTGGAAGATACTAAACTCAAATACCAAGTTTGGTATTTATCCGACTTTACGTTCTTTACGACACGGACGTTCTTCTTAAAAAATTTTTTTTGGATTCAGGGACCCTCAAAACTTACATTTCCGGTTAAATCTCGGTATCGAATTTTTGGGTGAAATGTAATATGTCTATCTACTATGTACGTGGAAGAGAAAGTAAAAAAATGTTTCGTAACATTTTTCATCCATTTTTTCATTAGTATATTTAGTTTACATGTATAGGGATATGTATTTCTGATACTCGTGCTGGTGCAGTGCAAATATAACACTGGATAACATAACATTGCGAGATAACAATAGAATATTCTTGAAATACCGAAAGTAAACATTAATTGTGAAGAGGGAAAAGAGTAAGCCCCATCTACGTTTAAGGAATGTCAAAAGCTTAGAGTGATACTACGTGCATTGTTTATGTTAGAACTCCTGGAGCCGGAAATATTATGGAACCAGGATGGGTTGGGGACTGGGCGTGGCACAGGCGGTTTGTATTTCCTTACCTGTTTTCTGCATTCAACTGCACACATGTAGAACGTTTTTCGTTATTCCATCTGAGGCGACACATACTGAGACACAAAATCCAATTGTCCACTTTGTTTGACCTTCTGTAAGCACCTTCCATTGACCAGTCTCCACTCAGTGTGGTGGTGGACAGTCAGTCTTTCCAATACCAGTAGAACCATCGTTTCTAGTTGCTGTTTCTCACACTTTTTAAATGATCATACAACCATATTGTTGAGCAACAATTGAGCTTATGCCAACCTGTTTGTGTACCTTTCGACATCGTAAACGCTTAGTAATTATATTCATGTTCGCAACGCCACCTTAGTAAGTATGTATTATAACGCATCACTACCTCTGGCTTCTGCTCTTCGCATATATCAGTCATCTTATGCACGAAAGGAAGCAGGATTACACCGTATAACATTTGGTAAATAAGGCACAATTTAAGTGGCACATAAAACTAGAACATGGAAGTGTGCACTTCCCTGGATATATATGTAGTTACATTTCCTTTGAAATTCTTGTCTTGTTTCCTCGTGAGGTAGGAATTCTAAAACTCAACTAGTAGAATGTTCGTAAAGAAATTATCTGATAAAATATTGTGGCTCCTGTTCAATCTCTGGTTAGCAAGTTCACTGACAACCCAAGAATTCTGATTATCGTCCTCAAGACTAATGATTTTCTCAAACTTTTCCAAGTTTGAAATACAAAATAATTGTCATCAGCCAATAAATTTTAATTTTATACTTGGCAGAATGGCGATTTATATATTGTATAAATGAACATTTGCCTCTAAACCCTAATATCATCTGCTTTTGTGCTTGTTCTGGCGGGTGTACATAAAATCGCTGAACAAGCATTTCCCAGACCTTTCTAAAAGCTGCAGTTTACTCTCTGATTTTCCTTGCGATATGATTTATCATCAAATCTGAAACTGAAATTGCTTGAAAATTATCGGTTGCATTGTTGCTCTAAGTACTGGCCTTAAAAACAGAACTTTCCACCCAAACCTTTAAGTCAATATGCCTCAGTGCTTCATTTCTTTTCAGGTACAATTTAGTTTACAATTTGGATTGAATTCAGTATATTCTTTGTTGCATCTCTAACTCCCTCCTCGTTTGTCTCATAATAGCAGAAGTTGTTGTTGCAGCCTTTCTTAGAGACTAAGGGATTTTCCTTTGGGAAGAGATTTATCTCTAATAGCATTTCAAGCTGCAGTTTTGTATACTCTTGGATTCTGTTTGATGAAGAAATAACAAATGAATTATGATTGTAGCTATTACAATAAATGGAAGAATAAAGTGAACAATTTCAGATTGTATTGAATTACACAATAATAATTTCATTTCCTTATAGCCGCTTCTATGATCCTTTCTTCTACACTATATTTACTTTCTTTGTCGCTGCTTTTAACTGCAAATAATTTTCACTAACATCAGAAATAATATATTTATTTTTAGTTCTTAAGTCGAGCATATGATATAACATATACATTTCTCCATTACTAATAGATACCTTTTCCCCATCTATTTCTACTATGAGGCAAGCTTTTAAACCTATTGTGTTATGAAATAGTTTTCAGGAAGCATAAAACACGACTGTACTGGCTGCCAAGGTAAGGCAAAGTAATGTTTCAGAAAGTGAACCCCAGGTGTTCAAATGGGTAAATGGTAAGTGATTAAGAATGTGTTATTTCTGAAATATACAAGGTTTTATAACCACAGTCAAACCACTAAAATGAGTAGTATTGTTTCCAGTTCACGAGATTATTTTTTCAATCTAATATTTAAAGGATACATGAAAAAGTTAAAGAGAGAATTTCTAAACTATAGTGTTACAGGTACACAACCGCGTTAGTCCATGAAGAATACTTTAAGGGTTTCGAAAGACCCAACGTGCCCATCCGTGGGTTCAGAACCTGCTATAAACTGTAGAAGTGCTTATAATGTAAGGCTGACAACATTATGAAAATCTACCGTTAAAATATAGGGTAGTTAATTTATATTCGAACCCACTCGCTGCCTCTCTCTACTGCACCAGACAGCCGGCAGTCGCCGGGGAAATTACGCCGGCAGAGACGGACTAAAATACCTTATAATAGATGCTGGAAATGACCTTCTGCGCTAACAGGCATCATATCTCGTGTAAATATTTCGCTCACTCTCCGAAGCTCAGCAGCAAGAATCCTTGTGATGAAACGCCTCATTATGATCAGAAAATTGGAGTGTGGTGTGCGATAAGTGCTAGAAGAATAATAGGTCCATATTCTTTGATGAAACAATAAACGCAAGCGATAATACAGGTTAATTCTGAAGCCATTTTGCAATCGCTTGACAGAAGAGGAGAAATCGTATGGTTGGTTCCAGCAAGATTCTGCAACAGCATATAAGGCTGCCGAATCATTACATGCAACAAGAGAGGTGTTTGATGACAGAATAATTAGTGTTATTTGTAACACCCTGGTTCTCCTGACGTAACGAGTTATGATTTTTATTTATGGGTTCCTTTAAAAGATAAAGCGAGAATATTTACACAAGATATGCTGCCTGTTTGAGAGCACAAGGTAAAAATTTCCAGCATCTATTATAAGGTAAGGATTTTAGTCCGCCTCTGCCGGCTGTCTTGCGCAGTAGAGAGAGGCCGCGAGTGGGTTGAATATAATTTAACTACCCTATAGCTGTGGCCGTTGTATCCTTGGGTATTTTTAACATGTTATTCATATCGTTTACCTCAAAAATAGCAAAACAATATTGGATAGTTTTATCTTAAATGGACCAAAATAGGTGGTAAATCGATCTTGAATTTTATAAATGAAGCGAAGCTTTATTTGAAATAAAACTTGACAAGCTGAGCCTTAAAATTCATAACAACATAGTTTTGTAATTCAATTGTTAAAATGTATCGTCTCTTCCTAAATTTCCCAACGTTTATCTATTACAGCTCCGAAACATTTAACATTTGTTATTTAAATCGAGTATTATTTTAATTTTTAAAACCTTAAGTTCATACTGTTACGTAAAACAGGTTCTTTTTGTTGTTAAGTCAATATTTTGATTATTTTAAATTTAGCCACCTTTGAACGGAAAAAGAATTGTCATGTCAAAAGGTTCTGTAATTTGAATGCATAGAATGAAAAATATATTTTGTTGTGGTGGCATGTGATGACTCGTCTAAAATTATTAATGAACTAAAGGTCAAGCAAGCCTCTGTGCGTAAGATGAATACGGAAGGCTTACTTAACAGTCTGCGATGTTTACTGTTTCTTCGTAGATTCACATTACAACAGGAAGAATATGATATAATATTGACAGTGTACTAAGACAGTCACTTTGCAATTCTTCTGCTTCCTACAGATAGTTATTCCCTTTATCTCAACTACAAAAGAATTGGCTTTTGTGGAAGCTTTCTTCTTTAAAACAGAAATGCAGGAATGTAACCCACATAATATAATGCTGCCTAAGAGCATACCTTAACTTGAATAAGGGGTGTGGAAAGTGATAAATTTATTGATTAAATTTTGTTTTTTTTACTTTTTGTTTATCAAGAGTCCATGCGATCTCCTCCTTTAAATGATGTATATCCGTGCTGTTTGCTAACTCTTAAATATTTCAAATATTTGCTTCAAATGTATCCTGCATGGGCGGGGCTCAGTTTGGAGCTGTAAAATTGATGCAAACTGTTCTCAAGCTTTCTGTTTTTCGAACTTCCCCCTCAAAAGGGACATTTTGGTGATTGAATTTGTGGCGTTTTGGAATTTAGTGAAACTAAATTTTGTTTTCAACCTGTACAAAACAGATTATACAATAGGCGATCAGTTCATTCAAGCGACTTACATTCTTTTTTAAATTTGAAAGTGATTTGTAATACGTTTTCGGTCTTTGTCATGGGTAAGAGTAATATTAAGAATCTTTGAAAGCTTTAAAAAGAAAAACACTAGAAAACGGAAAAAACAAGCTGTCAGTGAAATTAGTTGTAGAAACTAACTAGTAACGGTAAAACTGGGTGTCTGTTCCTAAACCAGCAACTACTCCCATCTAAGAAACTAAACAAACTAGCAATTCACGTGATATCTTAGTGGAAGTATTGCTAAATTAAACTTTTTATGATTGAATCCTGTGAATTAAATACTTTAAATAGCACTTGAACAAACTTATAATGCATGTAGTTTACGTAAGCAATAATATCAATGAAAATTAGCTGATAGTAATCTATCCTATGGAGCTGTAAAGCAAACTTCGTGGCTGAATTCCCGAAAAGCTTATATTTTCATGCAAAGTTTTGGTTCTCCCAGGATCCTATTAAATAATATGTTTAAAATTTATAGGATAAATTTAACAAGTGCTTGTGTTAAATTTCACCAGAGATCTTTTGTTGTAAAATAATTATTATTCAATTCAGACGTTTGATGTAATGTAACCAAATTTATAATAAAAATCATATTTATTTAATGAAACCTTGAATCAAAGTACCGTATATTAAATTATAGTCATAGTCTTGGTATATAAGTTATAAAACTTTGTTTCCTTCTCTAGATTCATTTTACAATAAATTAGCATTATTTCACTGAAGATAGTGCAGACTTCTTTTAACCTTCTTTCGAATCGATGAAAGGTTCAAAAATATAATTTAAAAATGAATAAGCACATGTGACTAACTCACTACGAGCATTCACTAACTACGAACATTCTTTACATATATTATGGCCTTTCCCAATACCACTATTACGTTTATTATAAATTATATGTTTTAGTTTTACAACATTCAATACTACCTTCTCAATACTACTATTACGTTTATTATAAATTATATGTTTTAGTTTTGCAACATTCCAAATACACTTTAAATAAGTAAACAGCTGTGTATAGATTTTTTGGATATTATTAAAATAAAAATCATATGCTGTAGTAAACTAAATTTCATTTACAAGTAATGCTTGGTTCAATATTCTATAACAAAAGCTTCTGGAGGTATGATCACTTATAACGCACAAGATGAATTAATGCACTAAATTCATTATTCAATGCTGCGATAACTGTTGGGTTTAAGATGATAATAGCTAATAAATATGTTTTCCTTTGCACCCTTGATAATTAGAAACAATTACAACTCAAATGAAGAATGCTAGTATTTTAGTGTTCGATTTCACATGAAATGCGCCTATTCTGTCTTCTAACGATTAATATGAATGATAGATTGTTATCTTGTATGCTACCAGCAGAACTAGGAGCAGAGTGTATTAGTTTGTGTGAAATGTAGGTAAGTGTAAGAGTTTATGCGACCATATAAGTGGCAGAGTACCTTAGGTCGGTTTTCATCGCCCACCAAAAATTGTTACGTATTTGGGTAGTAGAAGGCTACACTTTAAGGAAGAATTACTTTTGATTGAAGTAAATTTTAAAAAATAGTCGCTTCTAGAGAGAACTACATCAGTTTCCTAGTCTATTTCTACGCACGTGCAAAGTATATTGTTATCCAAATCGGAAACCTCCCAATGCAATGGATCCAACTTCTAATTCATGGCTAAAATGGAAAGGAGCAATAGATTACCACTATATGTAGTAGATCCAACTTTACTAAAAATGTTACTTGTATAATAATATCACACTCAATATATTAAGTTAGTATTTCAGTTTCGGTCTTTATTGCTGCATCTATATTTGGTACACTTTATCTGGCTTATAGCACTTTATGAATAATATTAAAACCTCTAACAGCTAAGTGATAAATTTGTCTAATACAAAGATTGGAACTTAAAACTCGCTGAGCTTCAAATTCTGAGAAGCTTAGTGGTATTAGGACTCTCCATTCAGTTTTCTTGATATTTGATAGTTTTCTTGAAATGTAAAGACGTTACAAACAAGCTACACTAATTACGTTGTTAAAGGTCGGATCGAAAAAGCTACAGCTACAATACTAGTGGTATTCTCTTCTCAGGACCTGAAAAAGAGTTTACTAATAGTAACTATATGGTCATGATTGGTAGTTTCGGTTTCAGAGTCCAGGTTTTAACACTTAATACATAAAAAGCTGGTCATAGATAACGACTTTACTACAGTGTGCAACAGTTAATAATTGATATTGCTAGATACACGAACGGATCAATTTCTTACAAAAACAGAAGCTGCAGGACAACTTTTTTTCACAAAATGAGCAATGTTTAAAAGTTACAATATGTGAGTTGAATAAATACCAATGTCTAGGGGTGGCTGGCTAATTTTTACACTCCAGGAATTTCTGGAGCTTATGACGGGAATTGTCTAAGGAATCCGTACACCTTTCTTAAAACTTATTTATGTAGTCCTCTTTAATATAATATTGAAGAGTAGACTTTTCTTCATGAAAAAAACATTTTATTCTAATACAAGATTAGATTACAGCACAAATATTAATGAAGACAAATAGTGGACTGTATGAGAAGCAGGGTTAAACGGATCTTGACGAAATGGTGGAGCGCTGGAGTGACGTCACGACAATGTATTCTGGACGTCAGCCGCACTTGAAGAGTCCAGTGCTGTTGGGCAACATATGGCTTACAGTTTGCTTGCACGTGACATTTCACCCTCCTGCCTGTGATACATGCCTACACGAATATGCATCATATACTTGCATTCGACAACTCATGAAATGTGTAGCCTCATCTCGAGCTTAGCATCCCTTAACGAAGGCCTGAAATGTGGTTACAAATAAGCAAAGCCTCTACGAACTTAATTACTCTATGACTATGACTAATGAGTATTTCGAAGCTTTGATACCAACCTTTAAGTCATTTATCAACATATAAACATTTAGCATGAAATGGGTCATTCGGAAAGCTAACTTCTAGGTAGGTATTATATACGAAAATATTTAAGAGTGATGTGCAGTCGAGCGAACGGAAACGTGGCGATGCTTCTGGTTTCCCACAGTGTCTTTCTTTATTTAATGTTGGTGGAAACTCCTTATATGTGTTCCACACCAGCCCTTGGTAAGGCAGTCTCTTATTGGTTTGAATTCAAGTCCGGAACACGCGTATTAGCCTATGAACAAAGATCAAGCATAATAAGCAGCACAAGGAGAGAAGGGCGGAAAAATAACACCTGTGTGGCTGGAAGACACGTTTCCCAAAGACGGTCCACACCAGACCATGGACGAGTTCGTCTCATATTGGTTTGATGTAAAATGTCTGGCACTCAAATATTAACCTATTTGGGTTTTTGGCTCCGAAGGGAAGGAAAAGGTGGGGGGTAAGACAAACTATGTAGAGTGCTAGAATTAATAGAGTTGGAGGGTTGGGCGCGGCAGAGGCGGTTTAGTATTGCCTCACCAACAAAACCTATTGCGCATTATATCGGCACGATTCCATTGATTTCAGTGTACAATGCAATTTCCACGTGATTTCTCAAGAAAACAAAGAAGTGTAAAACTGCCATAACTGTCATATGTTATAGTTTCTGTCTTTGATTGGAACTGATTCAGCCACACCCGAGATTTAGGCTACACATCGTTAATTGGGCGTTGAAGTGTTTAAATGTGCATTGACTTTTAAATGTTCATGTACCGTTTTAACAAAATTCTTAGTGACTCTTGGTCTCTGTAGTGAAAGCTACTGGAGTAACGGAAATAATAGAGGAATGCAGCTATTAATGCTCTTTTTGGAACGAACTACATTAATTAATGCTCAGGTAAATGTTAATAGAAATTATCTGGAAACGAAGTAATGCTACTTGTTCTCAACTAAAGCTAAAAAGGGAATTTTATCATGTTTACTCGAGATAGCTTAGTAAATTCATTATGTTCTTATGGACCAATTACTATTAAATTATTGATTACTTTTTCTTGAAACTTTATATGCACGTATAAATTTATTTCGTTCGGAAGATAAGAATTTAAAGACTTAAAGGTTGTTAGTAGCACAATTTCTCTCATCCTGTGCAGTAAAATAAAATAAAAATGCCAGCTTTACATGAACTAGTTTCTTTAGAAAATAGAGTACTATTAGGACTTTATTGTGAACAGTTTCAGTCTACCCTTGTAAAATAGAATAATCGCATGGGCCTCAGGGCTGTACATGCTTTTCCTGTCCTTAGAATCTTACAATAATAATAATGATAATAATAATAATAATATAACACTAAATATATGCTTCTCATGACTACAGACTAGCATAATGAATGAAAAAAGAAAAGAAGGAATACAAAAAAGTAATATCATGAATTACAATTACAAAGTAGCATCAAATATACAGGCTGGACGATTTAAGTTAAGACTGTACAAAATCTCCAAAACTAGCGTTGTAGAAAGAAATGTCTTAAATAAAAGTTACTTGATATTATGGGTGAAAGTAAATGCCATTAGACGTGTTTTATTTGGAGGACGTTGTGATGGTCATATAGCGTCAATTTAGTTTAAACCTAATTGTGGGTTTCCATTTAAAGAATTAAATTGACCCTAAAATTACTATCACAATGTCTTCCAAGCAAAACACGAATAATCGCATTTACTTTCCCCATAATATAAAGAATATTTTATTAATGATATTTTTTCTATAACGCTTAGTTTTGGAGACATTGTGCAGTCTCAACTCAAATGGTCTACCCTGTATATAGTGCATTGAACCTTTACAACTCGCTCTTATGTACCGTCCTTCCCTCTTGCGTTCTCCAAGGCAATTAACGCACTTTGCCCAATCTTAGATAAAAAGGAACCCAATTTTATGACATTCCGCGTCCAACATAACCAAGTAGGCCTACATTCTCCTATTGGACTCCAGCAAATGTGTAATGATGATATGATGATCTAACGTCATCAACGCCCTCCAGCAAATGTGATGACAACTATTATTTTCTTAGTAATTCCTTTTCTCTGCACTCATCTAGAATATGATTCCATGTTTCCCCTTCACTACAGAGTGGATATATTCTTACTCCGGTGTCATCAGGTAATTTGTTGCCTTTCCAGGCGCCCAATCTTAGCCACGCCAAACCACTTGTTTCCTCTCACGTACAGAATCCAAATAGGCCTCCCTCTCCTAGTCCCGCGCTATTTAACGTTGTAAGTTAAGTAGAAAATGGTGGAACACATTATGTAAGGTTTTTCAATTTTTACCAAAATTTATATGAGGATTTATTATTTTGCGTTGATAATAAGTATAAATAAGAAGCTGCAGAAAGGAGAAAGGAGGGAGGGGGAGAGAGAGGGAGAGCTGTATGTGAACGGTTATTACAGTATTTTATTTTACACTGAGGTATCAGTCTTACGCAGAGTATTCGTGTTTTCTGGCTTCAGAAAATATCCATTTAGATTATTTATATCTATATTCTCTTAAACATAAAAACAAGGAGGTATTAATCTCTTGAAACTAAATAGATTCGTAAGTTTCTCACAAAGCTTTTAAAACTTACTGAACCATCAACAAAATATATTAAAATTTAAATGACAATTAAACAATATGGTTTTGTTTCTTCAAATATGAGTATTCTTGTAAAGCACTTAACATTAGCAGAGCAGACAGAATACCTGCAGGACTATTTTGAGTGGAACGGATGAAACAAAAACCTTCTACAACTGCAATAAATTAAAACTTGTAAATTAATGGTAAATAATGTGAATTATCAACTTTCACATTGGTAAACATTAGATTTGGAAAGAAAATGAGCAATTTTAACAAACTCCTTAATTTTATTCCATTCATATACGACTAGACACGAAAGGAAGCCTCCAAGGAAATCCAAAATATCTAATGCATAAGCTAAATCAACCGAGCGAGATGGCTCCGCGGTAACGTATGAGGCTCACATTCTCTGTGGGAGGTCCCGGGTTCGATTTCCGTCGACCGCCCTCGCCGACCTTGGTTTTTCGTGGTTTTGTCTGGTAGGTAGGCCACTGGTGTAGTGACGTTTCATCTATCACTGTTTTGTTTCCATCATTTATCTTACATTCCGTTTCCTTCTCATTCTTCAAGGGTGTTTTCTAGGTTTCGTGGCCTAAGACGGTGCCGAACAGATGGAACAAATGCTTGCTTCAAGGAAATCATCTCCGATAGTGGGACGGGTCTTCAATGCAGGAAATGTTAGGGACTTCCGCCTGTACCTCATGTGGTTCCAGGAGGAGTAGCTGCAATAGAACTTCTCCAGGTCGCAGTTCATGGTGCCCCTTCTGTCGTATGCCCTATAGGTTAAATCAAACCAAGAAAGGTCACATAATTGTGCGTCTAGTCAGAACCCAAATATGTTATCTTTACCATCCCTGAATGCCACATGAATGCTATAAATTGAATTGAAGGGGCCACGTCCTACTTAACTACAAAGAAGTTTTATTTGCTGTAGTTTCACAGATGAACTTTGCGAAAATCAACCTGAGACCGTCCAACCTTCTGTGAAACTCATTAGGCAGGTAATATTTTTATGTCAGAATGCGCCTATATTCGCATAATTCGCGTAGACGAATATTCCAAAAAGTTATTTTCTGCTTAGAAAAAAAATATATCCTGGAAAAATGTATCACAATTATGAGCTTTAGATTGACTATTGTGTCAGTATATAGTCCTGGGACCTGATAGAAACGATTTTATAAATTCTACAGTGGTGTATTATATGTGTTCTTTAATAAAATATATGAAAGAAAATTCTGATGTGTTACACTCACATGATTTTCTCTACTCTTGTACAAGCTGATTTTACAAACGCTTATTCTCCACATGCTTCATCTTAATTGAGCTGTTAACCTTATTGCTAATTTTCTTGTAGGTGCAAGGGGATTATGGTGGTATTTAAGCGATAGTCAAATCTTTTAAGAGCTGGTTGCTATGTGGCGCATTCCATTCTCTTTGTATGTCCAGGACATAAAAAATGAATAGCGAATTCCCATTTGAGAAACAGTATTGTAAAATTTAATGGAATAACAAGCAATATCTCGAAAATGGTTCACTCAACAACAAAAAATTTGTATTTTAACGGGATCTACATTTCTTGTGTAGTAAAAGTTAGTCTATCTCTTATGGTTAACCAGTTAGGCAAAAGTCGTTCACAATGAAGAATACTTATGGAGACATTCCCAGAAAATTCGAGATATACCTACATTTCATTTGTCATGAAAATATCTTAAACATATGATATCTTAATCAAAATCGTTAGAGACATTTTTGAGAAAATTAAAATTATGGAAAAATGTTCCATGTAAAGGGTAATCCGGGGTAGGGGGATTTTCTTGAAAACCTTTGTGTCGCATCTCTGGAAGATACTGAAACTAAATACCAAGTTTGGGATTTATCCGACTGTTCGTTTTTGAGTTATGCTGTTCACAGACAGACAGACACACACACACACAGACACACACACGCACACACACACACACTCACACTCACACACACACACACACAAAGACACATGGACATGTTTCCAAAAATGTTTTTTTTTAAATTCAGGGGGTCTCAAAACATATATTTCCGGTGAAATCTCGGTATCGAATTTTTGGGTGGAATACAACACTACCCCTACTTACTATACGTAGTAGGGAAAGTAACAAATTACCAACATACTTGGTACATCATCTAACCTTAAGTCCTGAGTTGCTCTTTTGCACCAGTATTTCGGTGTTGGGCTTTTTGCACTATTAGCAGCTGTCATAAACTTTACAAAACAGAATCAGATGCATATTTCAGAAAAAGACTGCCTGCGCGTGGACCGCGGAAGTAGAATCGATGCCTTAGCTAACTCTTCTTTACGGTAATTGTATCCCTGAATTAACTGGAAGGATAATAGCAATAATAGCAATAAGAGATCATTTAAAATACAAAATATTTAATTCCGGAAGTGCACATTCATAAGAAAAAGTCTTATACGCAACATTCACGCGATTTCCTCATTTATTTTTCAATATATTCTACAAATTATTCCTATAAAAACTGACTTTTCTCCCTACTGTCTTAATCACAAATATTTGAGGAAAAAATTTTGAGTTAGGTAATGCAGCAACAATGCTCATTGTATACGTTGAGATAATATAATTATCATCTTTTAAAATCAAGGTGGTAATAGACATTATATGCTAGCAGTGATAAGCTCTTGAGAAAAAAACACTTAATTGACACTAGATGTTGAAAAATGCTTCTACTACAAAACAAAATAAATGGTAAAACTACCACAAATGTAATCATCAATCGAGGTTTTCGATCAGTGTTCGATTAACTATATCACCCACACTTTTTATTATTTATTCTGACAACTAGTGAGAAAATGGAAGCAAATAGTGAACCCGTGAATTTAAAATATCAAAGCATAAGTATTAAAATGTGCTTCTATTTGCAGATTATTTGATTATTAATCAAAATAACTAGTCCGTCCTAAAAAAAAGTCTATTTTTAACTTATTGAACTTTGTGAACAATACAATGTGAGCATTTTCACTACAAAAACAAAAGTAATGGCATTCATAGGGAAAGAGTCAATTAGAACAAAAATAATTAATAATAATCATTGGGTAGAACAGGTGAGCCACTTTAACTATTTAGTAGGTGATATTGGACCCGATAGAGAAGTTGATATAGACAATATAATATGAAAATTCCAGAGACTGTATGGAAGAATTAGAATTAAAAAGTGCAATGAAATCAAATTGAAATTTTATAAATTTTTGGCTGCACATGTGTTAACATACGGAAGTAAAGCCTGAACATTAACTAAAAAACAAAAAATGTGTAATGCACGCTCCCAAAATGAAGGAATAAAAAGCGATGCAGAAGGCAAGATCATATAAAAATGAAAGTTTTAGAGAACTACGATTTTTTATTATGAACAATAGATCAAATGATGTTAAAATAGTGGAACGATCAGGTCCAGAGAATGCCTGACACGAGTCTCACAAAGCAAATGGTGAAATATAATCTTAAAGGAAGGAGATCTGTTGGCAAATCCAGGAAACGAGTGCTGGAGGACTTTTAAGACGGAACAGGCTCTTGCTTGCCTATGTGATGAAATGAAGATGATGATTAGGGACTACACTTTTGTCTCAGTTCTCCGGGAGGTTCAATGATACTGGAGTATGGGCATCTGTGTTTACTGGTTGATAGAACTAGTCAATTGACAGCTCGTTCTCTGACGCAGCACAAATATGTTGTCCTTCCTTTCATTGACGACAAAAAGTTGTCCTTGGTAATGTTGAAAAATACAAACGAAGAACAGGGAATGCTTCGGATATAGTTAGTGTTACAGGAAATGTTATTTGACATAAGCTATATAACTTAGATTTTGTCGCAACTGGGCTTTTGCCTATAACTTTTTTTGGTTCACAGATCTATAAAACTCAGAATCAGGACTTCAAAGTAGAAATATAATCCAAAATACATAGTTTGTTCATCACTCGAATATATAAAGCATAGGATAATTATACATACTAATTTAAATTATTTGAGAAATTTTTGGGAATAAATCATAGTATAAAATGCTCCAAGTTGAAGTTGCGAATTTCTTTAATATATTTTCCTTGCATCCTTAAAATGTACCTGACTTAGACATGAAACGTGGAAATTCTATGAATCTTCCGTCAGCATGTCGATCACAGATGGTTTAAATGTCTTAATTCGTGGCAATAAGTTTAAAACTTCATTGGAGTTGTAAACAATTATAGCTACGTCCAATAATTTAAAGCTTAAGGTAAATCCTGCTTCTTAAATTAGATTAAAGTTTCAATATACTGTCTGCAAACGAACTACTGTCTCCCGAAGGACTGAAAAGACCACAAACCATTAAACCGCACATAACCGTTTGGAATGCTAGTCTACAAACATTTAAGGGACTTGATCGTTACATGGATTAAATTAATCTGCTTGTACTGGTAATAAAAATTAAATTACTGATTTCACCGGCTGGATTACAATCACTTTACTGAATTAAGTAATTACGTATTTATTTTAACCAAATTTAAAAAGTGTGGACTTTAACAAAGTAATTGTTGTTAACCAGTTCTTCCCTGCGTGTTGACGGGCGGGTGGATTCACGAATGGCGGACAGAGCGACGGACGCAAATAGACGTTCCGCAGTATATGTTCCATATCTGATGCAGTATCTATAAACGGTTACAAGTTTCAGCAACTGATTAAAATAATGCAACAACGGACAAAAACTAAACTTTTTAATTTAATTCAGGCAATTGAAAATATGGACCTGAAGAAAGATGTTGGATTTAAATACCAGGTTTGATAAATCCCAAATTTTTCAATCTTTTCGTCTTTATTTGAGCTTTTCATAGCCATGCATACACTCGCGAACTTTTTGCTAACTTTATTTTTGGCGGGGAGCGGGATCAAGGATCTTAAACGGTATTTCCGGTGACATCTCGACATTGAATTTTTGGGTGGAATACAGTACTTCTTTCCTACTACAGAGAGGCGGCAAAGAAAGATGATTTATACTTATTAAAAAACAAAAACGCTTGAAACGAAATTAAGCTGGTTACAAGTATCTGGGGAATAAACTTTGGATGCACTCTAGTGGTGATAATGCTGTGCCTGGGAGGATTACCGAACCAATCTAACGATAACGTCACTGAAAAACCACCCAGAAAGATGCAGCAACTCCTAAACTCCCTGTCGCAACCAAGTCTCCTCTTATTGACTTCTGCAGCAGTAGATAGAAGTTACCATAGAAAAAGATGGCTCGGTCTCATGAAAGACGACGAAAGTGCTGGGCGTTACCTTATGTTAATATCACTCGTAGATATTGAATACTAATATTTGGAAAGTAGGGAGGAAAATGTTTTTAAACTGCATCATTTCCCACTAGCTACGAAATTACTTTTCGCAGAAGCTTAGCTTCCCTTCCCTCCGCGCCAGTATGAGTGGAAGAAGGAAGAGTGGAGGAAAAAGGAAAGGTAGAACGAAGGGGAATAGGATACGATCCAGTAATATTTACATCACAGCGGCGAAAAGCGTTGGGAATATCAACTGAAGCCGATGCAGTGCTCAAATGGGAAAACCACCTGAATGCGCTGAAGTTGTATTAATTCTCCGGTGCCACTAGGAGCAAAATCGATGCTCTGGCGAGACGGATGAGGGAAGGTTTGAAATCATTTCCGGACGACACACATTTCCAATTTCCAACAGCTTAAGGTCTTATTAAGGAAAGTAAATTCATCCTGAACATACCTGCATCTACAGGTTTATTTAATGGGCTTCAGGCTTGCATGAAGCGGATATTGTGCAGCTCGATCCACAATAAACATTCAAAGTAGTAGGTACAGAAAGGTAAAAAAATTACTTAAATTTCATGCATCTGTTAAACTGTTGTAAACTGGTTTAAAGGGTAAGGAGTTAAATTGCCTAAAGGTAGCAAACGGCTGATTAAGCATTTCCAACTTACTGCCTACATACGGCTAGTGAGAAAGAAAGAATATTAAATTCTGATTAAGTCTTTCTCTTCTATCGCCGGGCATATCCATCGGAGCACTCTTTTATTTCCTGGTCGTCGTTTGCTGTTCGGTTTAATAGTTTCTTTAGATTGTTTTTTTATGAACCGTCTGTTTTATTACTGATCTTATGGATTACTTTGGCCTGTATTTTGTGCCTTTGTTTTTGGATACGGATGCGGCTTTGATTTCACTATTTACAGAATGAAGCATAATTTTTATATCCGTTTTACAGATATACGCTTATATCGTCTAGTGTCCTCTCCTGAATGTCAGGTCTGCATTGGCTCTCTCTGAATGAGTGTGTTGCATACTATATGTCCTGTTTTCCCACTTTGCATCCAGGTGAAGCCATGACTCTGTGCCAGTCCCGGTTATCCATGCTTTGGTTACCGGCATACAGATATTACAATCAAATGGCCGACACGCTGGCAAAGAGGGCTTGAGTCTTACTTTTATAGAACCAGAACCCTTTTGTGGCCTGTATCTAAAAAGAATTGAGTATGAAATAATCCAGATAAGAAGTAGGGTTCATATAGAATATTAGAATAAGCAAGCTGCTGCCAGACAAGCCCATGAAATTTTGCGCAAGGAGAGGCGGTAAATTCTTTTGGATTTAACTAGATATAAGCTCAGAGATGTTGTTGGCTATCTTACAGGCCACAACACACTATGTACACATTTCCGCACAATAGCGCTTACACAACTCCTCTTATGTAGAAATTTAAACGGTATGTATAATCGAGCGCAAAGGTTTAACCATGCATACATACGTATATTTAGGCTTTCTTTTCCTGTAACCTGAAGATATAAGAAGAACGAATTTCAAGGACGTATCCGTTTTATCGGGACCATTGGATTTAATAGAAAGTGCAGTTTAAGAAACATAAAGGTGCAAGAGTCCGGGTATAGATTTCAAAACACGCCAGCCATTCATTTTTTCCACCATCAATAGGAGCCATGTCAACATTTAGTAGTTCCTGGTAGGTTTACCGGAAAATACAAGCCAAGCAACCAATATAAGCTTGTGATTACAAACTAATACAGTTAGTATCCATAATAGGGTGAACAATACATGCACTGCTGAGTCAAAAATCAGCGATCACTAATTGGACATGTACGTAACGAGGAAAGGTAATAATAGTGTTACTTTTTGTTTTCAAATTTATTGGCATAGTTCAAGGCATTCGTTGTAATCTATAGCAATTTTAGTCGTTCTGTATTCTTCTGTGGTTGAACTGATGTGCAATTAGATTGCTTTGATACCTCACTTGTTTGCAGCCGAAATGAATACCAAAACGAATTCTCAGCGAAGGTGATCACTACCACTGTGTGGTTACGTTTAAAGATTTCAGCACAAGTCTGGCTTATTACACAGATTGCAACGTAGAGGATGAAAAGCAAAGTTTGCTCTGATTGCCACTACAGATGCTTTATTTTTATTCATTTTAATGTACCTGCGCAGAGATATGCTAACCGAACTTCGTCGCGAGCTACGTTGTTGTCTGTAATTATTTTTGTTTTAATTTTGTAACCTGATCTAAGCCTTTCATTGGCAGAGAAACGCCTACAGTGAAACTTGTACTGTACATTTCATATTCAGTTTTCCCCATTCCATTAATGGAAATCTCGCGTTTGCGCTCTGGTACGTCTGGACGTGAACCGAGTTTATGCCAGCTGTTCACTGGATCGCTTTGAAGCTCGCGTTAAAGCAGTTCAGCCTGTGTTAAAAAACACTACGCACACGGTGTTTGGCTTCACCCCACAGTTTGCATGGGTATCTGCCCCCATATGTCTACCAGCTGAAGAGTAAGGGTTTATATTGACACTTTCTTTGATGACAGCTTTTCGCCTCGCCCATTAGGACACATCACATACAGGGCATAGAATGCATTATATTTTCGAACTCCTGTAGCTGCAGACAGGCAGATACAAATCAATTCCTTGTGACATCTAGGTACATAGTTTCATTATATCTTGTAGTCCTTTTAAGAGTCTGTTTACTTTCATCGAGCATAGAACAAAAATTCTCATTAACGTTAAGATGATGTGCATATTTAAAGGTCAACAAATGAGCAGGCTATGTTACTCAATGAACTCGATGATAATTTCTATTCGTTGAAGAACGCAGAATTTCAAACAACTCCGTAGGAGAATTTTATTTCGGTGCTTTCCCTTATCTTGGAAATAGGAATGTCAGATTAATGTCAATTCAGAATCGCGTTTATCGTTTTACACTCACGCACACACAGACATGGAGTGTGTTCTATATACCATTCCCAACGGATAATATTGGTTCACAACTATACTGCTTTAAACATACATTGAACATGTAACTTATCTGTGCTGTGTTGGTTCAGAGATTTAGCATTTTATTCTTAATGAAAATGGAATGGATAGTTTTCTTTCTCCGTGCCTTTGTTTCCTAGTCTCTGGTTGGTTTGCAAACACATAAACAATTATTCCTTAGATGAAACTGAAACGGGTACTCCCTTTCCACGAAACGTCTAAGCAAATTCTTGCTGCGATTACCGAGCAGTAATGACATCTTGTGGAGACCAAGTTTCTTTCAAACCCTTACGTGCATAGATGATGTTTTGTTGAACTTGTTTTCTCAGGAGTTCGGTTTTTTCAGTCTTCACCATGAAGTAGGCAAAAACGTAAGATAACCTGAAAAATTTTCAACATTAAAAAATAAACCAAGAGTGCCTTGAGTAACATATACTTCTGTGCACAGCTTCATAATGCTCTCTCGATTTCTTTTGACTCCCATATTATTCCCATTATCTTTCTGTATTATCGAGCTTCAACTATTCTAATAACCGGCATTTTTCCGCTGACAACCGTTTCTTTTCAGTGCTTTTCCCTTCTGTTGTTACACCTTCATTATTCTTTTTTCTTATACTCTCCTCCAAATTTTTGCTTATCATGATAATTCCCACAGTCTCATAATTACTTCATTCCCCACATGCTTCTCTTCTCTTTTTCGCGCTCTGCCTGGTCCCTTCTCTTCAGAACACCGTCCCGCGTAGGAAGGACCTTTGTGGGATTAAGTCACTCCCAAGGGAATCCCCTCCTTTGATGACACAATTATCTGATATTGTTATCTACTGTAGCCTACGTTTGTCGCAGTTAACTGGACTGTATTTAGTCATGTAATTTCCGCCTTTGTTTCTTCCCACGCGGTTTCTATAGATCCCGTTACTTTCTTGTTTTGAAAGGAAATTTAGCAACTAGTATAATTTAATGTATTAATTTTCCTGCAGCAGCAGCCTGAATTAGTGCTTTTCTCTTAGAAAATTAATTACTACTTTGTATATCCTTTACCCCTAGGTTATAGTAGGGGAAGCATTAATTCCATCCAAAAATGTAATATAAAGTTTCACCGAAATTGCACGTTTTGCGGTAATTTGAACTAAAAGGTACATGTCTGGAAAAATGTTCTGTGAGAGACAGATATATATATATATATATATATATATATAGAGAGAGAGAGAGAGAGAGAGAGAGAGAGAGAGAGAGAGATGAAAAATGTCAGATTAACCCAAACTCTGTCTTTAAGTCCGGAAGCATTCATTCATGCAAGGCGAAGATGTTCACAAAATTCTTGTACACTGAAAACAGATTTAAGGGAAAATTGTTTTTTAAAAAATGCCTAATTAATTTTGACTACGCATTAATGTTCTTCATATTTTAGAGAATGAATAATAAATTGATACTTTTATTTCCATAATGAACCTGTGAAGAAATCTTCAATCACATACTTGAAACACCGTAAGAGATAGCAGAAAAAAATGCACATTTTTAAACCCATTCACGGTAAGACGTCAATATTTTATGGTAATTATATACATAGTATTAGAATTCTCTGGAATTAGTTGTTCTTCTACACAAGCCGTGTGATGGACAAGACGACTTAAAAATTCAATACCATAGCCGGGATTTGAACCACAGATCTCCCGGTCTCCACCCACTTGCCGGTACAACGTTAAATTCTCCAAATTTTTCCCTAAAACCACAAGGAGATTTCAAATTATATTTAGATGACATACCGCAATGGCGACTTACAATTTGTAAGTACTTTAAGCCCAAGCTGCATAGTTTAAACCACTATTAGGTCAATTAATGGAATTAATTGTCCTTACACACAAGCCGTGTGTTGGACAAGGTTCGAAAGCTAGAATCAGACGATTGAAAAATTCAATGCCATTCAACATTGTAATTCGCCATTGGGTTATGTCATCTCAATACAATTTGAGAGCTCCTGTTGGTTTACCGGGGAAAATGCGAATCAGTTGGAGAATTTAATGTTGTGCCGGCATATTGCCATGGCGCTCATGATTAAAGCAACCGGACGCGGATCGGAAGATCCATGGTTCAAATCCTGGCTATGGCATTGAATTTTTCAGTCATCTGATTCTACTTTTCCAATAGCATTCTCTGTTTAAATGTTGTAAAAAGAGAGTTAAAGCCCTGTCCTCAAAACAGGAATGGTATATATGATAAATTTAGAAAGAGCAGAAATATTGCTATACATTAATACATCAAATAATACCTTCACTGTTCTACTTTACATGACAAGTTCGGAAAGGACTAACAAATGTATTGCGACATTTACATGATTTTTCCCTGTCTTTTCCTTGACACCCTCTCTGCTTATCCCATATGTCTAAAATATACCGGTACTGTTTCCTATCAAGCACAAATCTATATAAATTTCCTTCCTTTCAGGAAATAAACGTAAAAATTATCCTAATATTAGGAATGATCATTGGGCTTTTTATTGTTGGCTTTTGCGGTTGAACAGTAGTAGGCATTAACAATATTCGTATCTAACATACCATAAATTAGTGCCTAATCGCACTTCTTTTCCTCTTTTGAGGTATTATTCTTCAAAATCAACCAATCATATGTATTTACTATATCCATCCTGGAACCAAAATTCTTTATTACATTTTCCGATCGAAAATTTATTACCTTCTCTGTTTTACTAAACCTATGACACTCCTCCTTAGATACTACAGTCAATGAATTCCAAAACATAGATTCCTCCCTCTTTTTACTTTATCTACTACATATAGTAAGTAGGGGGAGTGATGCATTCCACCCAAAAATTTGATATCGAGATTTAACCGGAAATATATATTTTGAGGCCCCTAAATAAAAAAAAGCTTTTAGAAAAAGCTCCACGTGTGTGTGTGTGTGTGAGGGAGAGAGAGAGAAAGTGTGTGTGTGTGTTTGTTTGGATGTATGCGTGTGTGACTGTGAGCAGTGTAACTCAAAAACGAAAAGTCGGATAAATACCAAACTTAGTATAGGTTCAGTATCTTTCAAAGTTACGACACGAAGATTTTCAAGAAAATCCTCCCATCCACGACTTCCCTTTACATGGAACATTTTTCGAAAACTTTTATTTTTAAAAGATGGCTCTAAGGATTTTGATTAAAGTACAATACATTTAAGATATTTTCAAGAAAAATAAAATGTATATCTTGAATTTTTCTGAGAATGTCCCCAAATTTCCTCCTCGTTCTGAATGGCTTTTGCATAACTGGAAAAGCGTAAGAGATAGACAAAATTTTGCTACACAAAAAATGTAAATCTCGTTAAAAGACATTCTTTGTTTTTTTGGAGTGAACCATTTCCAAGATATTGCTTGTTATTTGTTTTAGTTTTCTAATACTCAATACTTTTTCTCAAATAGGAATTTGTTATTGGTTTTTTATGTCCTGGACATGCAAAGAGAATGGAATGTTCCACATAGCAACTAGCTTTTAAACGATTTGACTATCGCTTACAGCTTACCGTATTCTCCTTGCACCTACAAGAAAATTAGCAATAAAATAGTTTCTGCAAAGTTTTACCTCGATTAACATCAAGCAGATGGAGAATAAGCGCTTTTAAAACTAGTTTGTACATGAGTAGAGAAAGTCGTGAGAGTATAACATATAACTTTTTTTTCATTTCCGTAACAGTAATATAAGGACAGCACTGTCTGCTAAAATCCACATATTGCTCAAAACTTAAACCCTTTACTTTTATAAATTATTTTAACCCGTGCTGACGTTATACTCAATAATCATCTCGTGCATTGCCAAACATTTCCCAGATGTTCCAAAACTTTAACAATTTATATTCAATATTTCCATCATTGAATGAATTTTTTATCCGTCTTAAGGAGTACCTAAATGCTCTATCTCGCCAATGTTAACTTAAAGCCATTATTTAAAAACTTAGTTAAGATAATTAGCTGTAGTTTTCAAGCATGTTCCGTAACATTTTTGCTGTTGGTTGATGAAAAGAAATAAACCTTCTCTACCGGAAGGAAAGTTAGAAATTTTGAAATATAATACCTAATTTATATTAATAAATAACGTGTTTAAATTTTAAAAAATAATTACGCGTATTGCATAAATATTTTTCATAAAACTAAACCTTATTTAGCTATAAATGGGAGGTAAATATTTCAGTTTTTTGTGTCAAATAGTTTCTAAGATAACGGGACATTCGTGAAGAAAATTTTAATTCTCAGTAAATTATTGTTAAATATAAAATTTATAGAAAACTTCATGTTATGCTGCACGGAATATCATAATCCTCCAGACACTTTGAAATAAAAAAAATTAAACCCATAGTGCGCCAGCCCAGAATAGGGCATAGGCCTAACGTCCCGACCGCTGAATCCACACCTCCGCCCACTACAAGCCTCATTGGTGAGGGGCAGTACTGGAAGCTCGGATGTGGTCAGCACTCCGGATCCCTCCTGGCCGATTAAGGTGGTTTGACTTTGAAATATCCTCCCAGAAATTTAGATTTTTAGATTTTAACGTGTAGCCATTTTCAAATTTTATGCTCTTTTTCATACAAAAAGGCACTCCTATTTTAAAATGTGATATAGGAAAACATGAACTAAAATTTTCAAATTTTGGACTCGGAATGAGCACAAAAAGTTAGCTCCACAGTTGAAAGTTATGATAATACGAAAAGCATATCGAAATGCCAATTCACCGTTTAACCTAGAAGTGATTAAAGTTATTTAAAATAGAAGTACGGCAGAAGAATTACGACGAAGGTCCTTTAATTCACAAGAGCAAGAAACGACGAACAACATTAACGAATACAAAACGCGTTTTGGAACAGCAGGTTAAGTATAGTATGCACTTGAAGAAAATAAAATAAACTTCAGCAAAGATGGATAAAGATAAGGATACAGATACCGATTACGAGAGTTAGATACAAAGTTATTTCAGCTTATATATAGTAATAATGGCAGAACTCTGCAATTGTGCGTGCCAAAGCGTACTGAAAGAACATCCCAGGCACTATTTTGCATAATTAGAATCTGCAAAAGAACTCTTAGTTTTGGAAGAAATGTAGCAGCAATTGCAAAATGTGAATATGCTACTTCAGGGATGCAAACAGAAAATACTTCTACAAGATGCATTAAGGAAAGTGCGAAAGACAAAAGCGTAGAAAAAAATAATCTTTATCCATTTGCTTATTTTGCAGATTATTTAACTTGCTTGCTTTTGCTTTCGAGAGCTTCTGCATTTTTCAGCGGTTGCCCTTAATTCCCTCCTGCCATCTTTTTCGATCTTGCCAATCATCCATGTGCATACATCGCTGCCTCATCATTTGGTTTACTCCAGCTTTCAAAGTTTTATCAGGAACTACTGAACCTAGAGCAATGAAACTTGGAAAATAAGTTTATTATATAATTTTGCAGCTTTTAATATAAGATTATTTTCACAAATTAATTAGAGTATATCTTATCCTTAAAGTTTTAATAAACTTATATTAAAAATTATATTGCTGTGTTATTTCAATATTACGATTTAATGAATATGAGATAAACATTTCAATAAACTGCGAACAGATAATGAGAAATGGATATTAAGGTTTTAATTTCAATATTTATTGATAAGAAGGACGTACCCGGTATCCTTTAATGATTATTAAGGTATCAGTTTCATTTGAATTTAAAATCGAAACTAGCTTACAAATCCTGAATTATTATGAATATCAACACTTAAGAATGCCAGGAAAGAGCTTTTGTTTAATTGTACATTTCATGTATTACAGTCTTGTGCATAAGGTGCACAATACCTATGTTATTTAGGAGTTACTTATTGTTTTGAAACATAGTATAATTCATTACTTCGTGCGAAATATATAGCGTAAGTTATATATTTAAACCAAGCGTGGTGCAGCAGACAGTAGCGCCTGTTACTCGTATTCCGCAGGTCCTGGGTTCGATTACCGCGGCCGACCTTCCTGATCTATAGATTTTTTCGAGGATTTCGCTGGGTCGCTAGGCAAATTCTGGGGAGGTTAATTACATCCCCCGAATTTCCTGTCCCTCCATTTCACCTCCTTTTCTATTTCACTTCAGCATTCATCTGTTGGTTGTTTCAGGGTTGCAAGTGTTGGCGGGAGTCTCGCCGGTGGTTGGCAGGGAACAAGGGTGCTCTCTGTACAACTCGTCCCCCGGAATGAGAGCGGTATCCGATTCCTGTATCTCCCAGTGGAATGTCCAAACCTGCAGGGGGAAGGGGAGCCGGTTGCACCAACTGTCATCGTGGAGTTTCAATCTGGAAAATGTAGGGACCCTGCCTTATGCTCTGTCGTGCCTCTTCACTCGGCTTCCCTCTGTCTCCTCTCAACTCACGCCTCTCTCCTCCGGGGCTCCTTTAGGGGCCTAAGCGTACAAGATTTCATTAGGTGGCAGTAGGGGGGAAATGGGGTTTCTGGCACAGTTAATTTATGCATGGCTGTTCATATGCAAATGAGCTCCCCCACCTCTTCTCCCCCCACCTCCTCTCCCCCCATCCCCTGCACTTGGCATGGGGTTTCTGGCACAGTTAATTTATGCATGGCTATTCATATGCAAATGAGCTCCCCCACCTCCTCCCTCCCCCACCCCCACCCCCCGCTGTGCCTTGGTAGTTTTAGTTGCAGCTGCGGTCGTAAATCATGTTGAGTACAATGGAGGCTTGACAGTTAAGCAATTAAGGCTGTCAATCAACTGTCAAAACGAACAAAGGGGTCATAAATTTAAGGTTCTGTAACAAAGGCGAGATGTTTTTCCTACCCATTCCACATCCGACCACTTCTGCACCTGGTCAGTTACCCACCCCCACTTCCATTGTGTGTCGAACACGTGGCATACTCGTTCCACTAGCTTTTAACAAAAGAACAATGCTTAACCTTCAGCTGTCAAAATGAACAAAGCCCATGATGAATTAGGGTTGTAACAAAGCCTGATCCTTTCCATTGTGTAAGAGATTCTATTGTGTGTGCCTTTCTATTGTCCTTGGCAAGCATTCTTTAGAAAGACCACCTGCAGCGTTCCCATCCCAATAACAAAGCCTGACCCTTTCCATTGTGTAAGAGATTCTATTGTCCTTGGCAAGGCTAGTTTAGAAAGACACCTGCAGCGTTCCCATTGTTTGGCCACCTGCTAGTTTAACAAAAGAACTCGAGGGTTGCTTTATACTCGTCCTGTCCTTGTTTGTATGAAAGAGAGAGAAACTTGTTTACCAACTCTGCGTGACGTCATACTTTAGAAAGACACCTGCTCCATAACAAAGCCTGACCCTTTCCATTGTGTAAGAGATTCTATTGTGTGTGCCTTTCTATTGTTCTTGGCAAGGCTAGTTTAGAAAGACACCTGCAGCGTTCCCATTGTTTGGCCACCTGCTAGTTTAACAAAAGAATTCGAGGGTTGCTTTATACTCGTCCTCTCCTTGTTTGTGTGAAAGAGAGAGAAACTTGTTTACCAACTCTGCGTGACGTCATAGTCGGCCATCATGATTTTGCCTGAGGGAGTTCTCTCCGATGTTTTACGACCTCCTACGAATATATCCGAGCATAGTTAACAAGCATTCTGTTTCAGCCAACGACTCCGAAAAAGCGTCTAATATATATTTCATTACGTGCATTAAACCTCTGAGTGATATCCATAGATCGGTGTTCGATTCTTACTGTAATCAAAAGTTTATTGCTAATGAGAAATTAATGATTGATATTATTATATCATTACCCTAATTAATAAAAAGGCGTTCAGAGAATTCTAGCTCGAGTCTTACCAAGTGAAACTCCAACGCGTAATAACTATTAAACTATGCAAGGTCAGATTAAAAAAATGTATTTATCAATTATAATTTAATTTTTTATATATCATTACCCTAATTAATGAAGGGGTGTTCAGAGGGTTCTAGTTCGAATCTTACCCAACGAAACTCTAATGCTTAATAAATATTAAACTATGCAAGGTCAGATTAAAATGCATTTAACAAATTTAATTTTTATATATCATTACAATAATTAATAAAAGGGTGTTCAGAGGGTTCTAGATCGAATCTCTAATGCTTAATAAATATTAAACTATGTGAGTATTACGCGGCCAGGTTAAAACGTGTTTAACGAATATAATTTAATTAATGAAACGGTGTTCAGGGGGATCCTAGATCGAATCTGCGAAACTCTAATGCTTAATAAATATTAAACTATGCACGACCAGATTAAAATGTGTTTAACAAATATAATTTAATATACACGACATTACAATGTTTAACGATCTGTATTCTTAGGAACCAGAGGTCCATAGTTCGAATCCAACCCTGTGAAACGCTATAATAACTATTAAGTTATTGAAACAGCGGGCGGTCGGATTAAAATTGCATCATTTAACAACTATAATTATTTATATTAAACCCTGATGCATACTTAGATATCCCGAAGCCTAGACAACATTCTTTCTTCTTCTCCTCTTTCTTTCTCCACGACTTGTGCACATTCAGGCGTTCGCATATACACGAGCGCTTGTACACACATCAGCAAACATACACTGGTGCACGCATGCACACACACACTCACATACATACAATAGTACACACACATACACGCATTCACACAACTCATGCGTATACATACATATACATGGACACACACACACATGCGCACACATACACCAGTGCACACACGCATACACGCACATGTAAGTACACACACGCACACACGTACATTCAAGTACACACACACAATCACCTACATACACCGGCCTACACAATGCACATACATACAATAGCACACACACACATACATACACCAGTACACACACGCATTCACGCACCTCATGCGTATACATACATACACCAGTGCTCTTACACTCACACATACATATACATGGACAAACACACACACGTGCAAGCACATATGCCTGTTCACTTACACCCAACAGCAGCAACCCACACACGCACACACCAACTCACGCGCATGTCCTGAATGAAAAGAGACAAAATGATGCAATAAAAACTAATTATAGCTCGGGATGCAAGGCTCCATTTACGATTGCTCGAAACCGGTCTTCTAATAACTCCAAAACTAATTAAAATAAAGACAGTAAATAAACTTTATTACTTTTATGCCATTAGCTCGTTTCTTGTGCATGTATATTAGAGTCCGGGTGTCATGGGTTCGATCCTTAACTTTAAATCTCAATTATCTCAGAAACTAGCAGGGATTAAGGTGCGGACCAAAGCACGATTTTTAGTTCCTACGATGAACAATTAATGCTTTATATAATTTCCAATCAGTGTCCCTAGCTCGAATCCCGATCTTTCAGTGACATCCTTAATTTTCCACTGTGTTCTAGAATATATCACTTAGATCAATGTTGCAACTGCATACAGGTCTTTTAAACACATCAAACTAATATTATAAATAATTTTGTTTCTGGCGTTCTGAGTTCGAATACCGATTCAATGAAGTTTACTTATAAATTTAATAACAGTAAATAATTAAGACAAAGGTACCAAATAAACCTATTACGTTTATGTCATCAGATAATATCTTGCGGGTGTATATTAGGGTACCTGACGTCCAGGGTTCGATCCTTAAGTTTAAATCTCAATTATCGCAGAAACTAGCAGAGATAGAGTTGTAGACGAAAGCATGTTTGATAGCTCATACAATGAACAATTAATGCTGTATATAAGTTTCAATCAGTTGCCTCTAGTTCGAATCCCGATCTTTCAATGACTTCACTGATTTTCCTCTGTACTCTAAAATACATCACTTAGATTGATGCTTTAACTGCATGCAGCTGTGTGAGAGAGAGCGAGAGAGGGAGAGGAAGTGAAACAAGCAGGGATAGAAGTGCTGAGGGCCTCTGCGCATGCATAGCAAGAGATGATGCCATTGGCTGCAATAATCACGTGACGTGTAAGCATCACAGCCATGATGACGTGCAGGCATCGCCTGGAGGGGGTTTAGATCCCTATATAAACAGACATCTGTCCCATGTTAGAACTGTTGTGTACTTATTAACTTTACATTCAAGTTTTAAAGAGCTTTAAAAGCAACGTGAGCTACAGGCCGTCTACACATTCAGCACATATCAAAACGGGGCAATGCAAGGTGAGTTTTAAATAACTATACAAAATCACTGTTGGCTTTTACAATACATTTAATTTTATTTAAACGTTACAGTACATGAAAGACGATTCGTTACAAAGAGCATCATATTTTCTAATCTGTGCTTTACATTAACATGGATTTCACTGCATACTCTTCTTCAGTTCACATGATTTTCGCCACATATTCTTCTTACATAAACATTCATACGACTTTACCCTCATTCTTTGTTTCACTATACACTCACATGATTTCCTCTACTCATTCTTTGTTCCCATGCAGGTTCATGCTTTGTTAACATTCACACGACGTTCTCAGCTCATTTCTCTATTGACATTCACATGATCTTCTCAACACATTCTTCTTACTTAAACATTCATACGATTTTCCTCCTCATTCTTTGTTTCACTATACATTCGCACACGATTTCCTCTACTCATTCTTTGGTTCTCTGCTGGCTCATCTTCAATGAACATTCACATGATTTCTGTACTTATTCTTTATTTCTCTACACCCTCATAGGCTTACTTACAAAACATACACACCCTAGTTCTTCAACTTGAATAATGTAGTGAAAATAATAATTCATGACAATGTCTGTTACAGATTGTTTAGCTGATAGACTTAACAAGATGGTGGAAGAGCGTAGTTTCCTACCGACTCGCCGAGTTCAAGATCTCGAAATAGGTGTTAACTATGAGATAAAGTCCTTAAAGAGAGTTCAAACAAGATATGGTACCAGGATCGTATCTTCGCTGGAGGATTGTCAAGTGTTCTTGCCAGAGCGCTATAATTCGTTAACCGATCAAGAGATTGCAGAAATACCTGGGAGCGTATACCTACAGTATAATGGCATGGCAGAGAAGGGGAAATTTAAGACATGTAAATTGTCTTTTTTACATGCAAAGAAGGTGCGTAGAAGTGTCAAACTTAAGTATTGAATGTTCTCCCATTTCACAATGAAAAATTCATAAATAAAACAACTGACTCATTGATATTACATATAAAGATACAAAAGATGCATATTATAGAATTTTATAAAAAATTAACGAAATTACAATATCACATGCTTGAGTTTAATTATATCTAGCGCATTGAAATAACTCTAAATATCCGAATGTTTATACAAATCTTTGTGCTTCTTTTTACATGTGCCATATGCTTCATTTTACATTTATCATAACAAAAAATGTAATTCTTTCCAGGTTGCCTTTACTTGACCAAGATAGTTTTCTAAGACTTTCATTGTGCAATGTTTCAGGGTGTGCAATAAGAGGAAGAAGAAGAAGAGGAATAGCCTGCTGGCATGCAAAGGATGCTGACGCGATGGGAGGGTAGAATACCTACAAGAAACATTTCGGCAAGAAACGGGTGCTGAGACATCTACATCACCGAAACACATTAAGACAGGATCCTTATATAACATTACAGGGTATACAATGAAAAACTACGGTCAATTTTGTATACAATTCAATGCATGGCTGAGAGCTAGCTCGAACTAGTCTCCCTATATTCACTGAAATTAAGCATTGTGAGCAATAATTTAAGTGACTGTGAAAATACTTTAAGTAATGGTGAAATTTGTATCCTAAAAGACTTGAGCCCTGTATACATTAACAGCATTAAGGCTGTTTGCCACGCTGGAATACAAATTATGAAAATAAAAAGACTTTCATTTAAATAATAAGGAAATTTGCATAACCTGCTGTTACAAGTGTAATGACATATACAGAAACAATGAGTCGGACGAGAAAGTGATGGAAATGTAAGATAAATAATAACAATAAAAGAATTAAGGTATGCTTTTATATAGTGTTTTTATTCATTAAAAATCCTTGTATTCCTAATGAAAAAATAAATCATTACAATGACTAGTTTAAGTTATATCACAATGATCAAAAAGAGAACCGTCTTTAGATGCATTACTCGATCTTAAGTCAGAGCACCAAAAAATGACAAATCACGGCTTCTCCATTTTAGATGTGGTGTCACTATTCAGGTAAATTCATGTAACACAACAGGTTGAGTATGCAGATCTGTGGTCCTAAATGGGTGAAACAGAGTCTTATCCAGCTTAACAGTCTTGAGATCTCACCATCACAAAGTCGAATCACAAGCCGTCTCCACTCGCTGAGCACAGGTTTAACAACAGCATTCTCTTCACCCTGAGACGATGTAAAGTATATAAATGTTCAACTTGACAAGGGATTCTAAACTGGTTGTTAGAGTCCAGAACTGATGTATTATATGGTGAAAACACATGTTCCTCTTCTTAGCGATCTTGTCGTCGAATCTCGGTGTCGATAACATTGAAGATGCCCATGATTATAGGATTCTGAAGCCCAAAAACTGTAGGAACTGCTGATTGCGTGATGTTAACCTGATGGGCGTCAAGGGCAGAGCATGATGTGTGCGTCGAATCATTCCATTATTATATCCTCGACGTCGTTGACTTCTTCTAAAAACTATAGGCATTATGCTTATATCCTTGTTTCTAAAGGCAATGATATTGCTGTTAGGCTCCCCTGTTTGCTCTATGAAGCGGATGTTTATGAACAACAGGTAAAATTTGATTTGATGGTTCCTGTGAAATACGTTATCCAGCCGTAACAGATGGGAAAACTGGTAGATGGAGTGTCCACTTTTACTATAGAGGAAGGAGACTGATGCAATACTGCGCTAAATTCGTATGATGCTCAACTTAAATATACTCACTAGGAAATCAGATTCAGACATCTGATTAGATGGAATAACTTTGTCACTGAAGGGCCACAGAACGTTCCTATAGAACAATCACTGGAAAAATCAAGAGTGAAAGGACATTTTAATGACATTTTTATTATTATTATTATTATTCACTGATCTAATAAAGAAGACATTCGCATCCTAATATGAGGAATCTTTCTAACTCTTTCATGGTTTTGCAAATGCTAATCACGCTATAAAACCACCCAGCTTTAAATCCTGAATAATGTCGTTAATCGCATTGGAAAAGTCATTTTTATCTGGTGTATGAAGCATCATGAGTACCCTTAGCATGTTTACCAAATCATTAGGATCGGTGTCGCGGTATAGCATCTCCTCTGTATTCGCTTTGGATATATCTTCTAATCTAGGTGATTTGACACTAGTATGCTTGCTTTCATTGGTGTGTTTATTCAGAGCTTGCTCATTCAAAGAAACTGCTGTCATTGGTTCATCAGTGGTAGCTCTTGACGTTATTACAGGGTCGCTTGAACTGGTTCCAAGTACGGTACATCTTGAATCCCGCTCTTCGGGACTTGAGAAGATTTCAGGATCTCGTTTGGGTGTTGTAGTCAATGCACAGCTGGTCATTGCTTTACAGCATCTTCTCCTATGTTGTTTAAGCCTTGAAATTGTCCTGTTCTTTAAAGTTCTATTACATATGCAGCACTTAACAAAGCGATTACTCCCCCCTTGGGAAACATACGAAAAATCAAGATTCTCGTAAATTGACTGTAATTGTCCGTCTTTGTGAGTGTTCATGCTCAAGCAGTATATATAAACTAGTCAATGTATACTGTAGATGTTGAATTCGTATACGATAACACGAGACTGAGTTATTTTTTAACATTTATGTATTTATATATGTACTCAGGTTTTGATGCATATAAACAGCCATGTCCGAATTAGACTAAGCAAAATATTGTAGCATTTCCGCATAATAGTTGTAATTCTGTTAATTATAACTATCTCATTAAGCACACGCAGATTCAAGTAGCTAGAAACGGATTCATAGAGGTAAGAGTACAAGTTTTCTTGATAGTTAGCACAGAAAATGCGAGAGTTGAGGGAGATACTGGTCATTTTCCCTTTGCAGGTCACCTTTTTTTCCCTTTGCTGGCCACCTTTTTCCCTTTGCTGGACACATTTTTCCCTTTCCTGGTCACATTTTTCCCTTTACTGGTCACCTTTTTCCCTTTGTTGGTCACCTTTTTCCCTTTGCTGGTCACCTTTTTCCCTTTCCTGGTCACCTTTTTCCCTTTGCAGGTCACCTTTTTCCCTTTCCTGGTCACCTTTTTCCCTTTGCTGGTCACCTTTTTGCCTTTGCTGGTTACCTTTTTCCCTTTCCTGGTCACACTTTTCCCTTTGCTGGTCACCTTTTTCCCTTTCCTGGTCACCTTTTTCCCTTTCCTGGTCACCTTTTTCCCTTTGCTGGTCACCTTTTTCCCTTTGCTGGTCACCTTTTTCCCTTTGCTGGTCACCTTTATCCCTTTGCTGGTTACCGTTTTCCCTTTCCTGGTCACCTTTTTCCCTTTGCTGGTCACCTTTTTCCCTTTGCTGGTCACCTTTTTCCCTTTGCTGGTCACCTTTTTCCCTTTGCTGGTCACCTTTTTCCCTTTGCTGGTCACCATTTTCCCTTTGCTGGTCACCTTTTTCCCTTTGCTGGTCACCTTTTTCCCTTTGCTGGTCACCTTTTTACCTTTGCTGGTCACCTTTTTCCCTTTGCTGGTCACCTTTTTCCCTTTTGCTGGTCACCTATTTCCCTTTGCTGGTCACCTTTTTCCCTTTGCTGGTCACGTTTTTCCCTTTCCTGGTCACCTTTTCCCTTTGCTGGCCACATTTTTCCCTTTGCAGGTCACGTTTTTCCCTCTTCTGGTCCCATTTTTCCCTTTCCTGGTCACCTTTTTCCCTTTCATGATCACCTTTTTCCCTTTGATGGTCACCTTTTTCCCTTTCCTGGTCACCTTTTTCCCTTTGCTGGTCACCTTTTTCCCTTTGCTGGTCTCGTTTTTCCCTTTGCTGGTCACCTTTTTCCCTTTGCTGGTCACCTTTTTCCCTTTGCTGGTTACCTTTTTCCCTTTCCTGGTCACCTTTTTCCCTTTCCTGGTCACCTTTTTCCCTTTGCTGGTCACCTTTTTCCCTATGCTGGTCACCTTTTTCCCTTTGCTGGTCACTTTTTCCCTTTGCTGGTCACCTTTTTCCCTTTCCTGGTCACCTTTTTCCCTTTGCTGGTCACCTTTTTCCCTTTCCTGGTCACCTTTTTCCCTTTGCTGGTCACCTTTTTCCCTTTTGCTGGTCACCTATTTCCATTTGCTGGTCACGTTTTTCCCTTTCCTGGTCACCTTTTTCCCTTTGCTGGGCACCTTTTTCCCTTTGCTGGTCACCTTTTTCCCTTTGCTGGTCACCTTTTTCCCTTTTGCTGGTCACCTTTTTCCCTTTGCTGGTCACCTTTTTCCCTTTGCTGGTCACGTTTTTCCCATTGCTGATCACCTTTTTTCCCTTTGCTGGTAACATTTTTCCCTTTGCTGGTTACCTTTTCCCTGAATGGGTTACATGATGGGAACCTATATAACGTTGACATGAAACAGTTTTCCACTAAGTTCACATCTAAAGTCGCTTTCAAAGTCTAACATATGAATAGGCTGTGAGCATTCTTGTTTCATCCTCTCTAGCTTGACAGCTAAAGTAAAATAAATCGCTCTTAATGTATATACGCTAATGAGAAAGTATAAAAGAACTATCCTGAATAAAAATCGATTAGTATAACGTGACAGCTAAGGTGGTTAAGCCTGCAAGAGGTTTCGGTTTAATTAACTCTCTCACTAGCCTGCAATCATTGAAGTACATTTACCTGGTTACATAGGCTGAGGAACTGTGGTAAAGCTAGAGAAAAATTAAAGAGAGGAGACCCTGGAATCATTCCGTTAGACGATTCGTGTAATCTTAGCGGCATTGCCAACGCTCAGCATAAGGTCTCTGCTTCGAGAAACATTGCTGCCAAGATCTGACTGAAACGACTTGGAAAAGCGTGCAATCTGATGTTACATTAGGTGAAAAAGTTGGCAGCGTGACTAGTAACAGCAATTATGAAGGGAAAGGTAGCTCCAGGTACAGTAACCATGAAGAAGAAACGAGGGGGATTTCTACCTTTCATACCAATTATTGCAGCTCTAGACGCTGCTGCTGGAGGTGCGGCCCAAATTGCCTCAGCTGTAAATACGAAAAAGCTGCAGATAAACAACTTGCTGAAATGATGAGACGTAACAGAGAAATTGAAGCAAGAGGGAGAAGTTTTCGAGTGAAGAAGAATAAGGGAAGAAACACAGAAACGAAGAGGAGACAGAGCCTGAAAGGGAATTCAAAAAACTCTGGCAGAGGACTATACTTGTCCCGGAAAAAACATTGAGTAACATAGACCTTGACTTGTACGCCCGACGTTTAAAGATTCCTCATATTAGGATGCGAATGTCTTCTTTATTAGATCAGTGAATAATAATAATAATAATAATAATAATAATAATAAAAATGTCATTAAAATGTCCTTTCACTCTTGATTTTTTCCAGTGATTGTTCTATAGGAACGTTCTGTGGCCCTTCAGTGACAAAGTTATTCCATCTAATCAGCTGTCTGAATCTGATTTCCTAGTGAATATATTTAAGTTGAGCATCATACGAATTTAGCGCAGTATTGCATCAGTCTCCTTCCTCTATAGTAAAAGTGGACACTCCATCTACCAGTTTTCCCATCTGTTACGGCTGGATAACGTATTTCACAGGAACCATCAAATCAAATTTTACCTGTTGTTCATAAACATCCGCTTCATAGAGCAAACAGGGGAGCCTAACAGCAATATCATTGCCTTTAGAAACAAGGATATAAGCATAATGCCTATAGTGTTTAGAAGAAGTCAACGACGTCGAGGATATAATAATGGAATGATTCGACGCACACATCATGCTCTGCCCTTGACGCCCATCAGGTTAACATCACGCAATCAGCAGTTCCTACAGTTTTTGGGCTTCAGAATCCTATAATCATGGGCATCTTCAATGTTATCGACACCGAGATTCGACGACAAGATCGCTAAGAAGAGGAACATGTGTTTTCACCATATAATACATCAGTTCTGGACTCTAACAACCAGTTTAGAATCCCTTGTCAAGTTGAACATTTATATACTTTACATCGTCTCAGGGTGAAGAGAATGCTGTTGTTAAACCTGTGCTCAGCGAGTGGAGAAGGCTTGTGATTCGACTTTGTGATGGTGAGATCTAAAGACTGTTAAGCTGGATAAGACTCTGTTTCACCCATTTAGGACCACAGATCTGCATACTCAACCTGTTGTGTTACATGAATTTACCTGAATAGTGACACCACATCTAAAATGGAGAAGCCGCGATTTGTCATTTTTTGGTGCTCTGACTTAAGATCGAGTAATGCATCTAAAGACGGTTCTCTTTTTGATCATTGTGATATAACTTAAACTAGTCATTGTAATGATTTATTTTTTCATTAGGAATACAAGGATTTTTAATGAATAAAAACACTATATAAAAGCATACCTTAATTCTTTTATTGTTATTATTTATCTTACATTTCCATCACTTTCTCGTCCGACTCATTGTTTCTGTATATGTCATTACACTTGTAACAGCAGGTTATGCAAATTTCCTTATTATTTAAATGAAAGTCTTTTTATTTTCATAATTTGTATTCCAGCGTGGCAAACAGCCTTAATGCTGTTAATGTATACAGGGCTCAAGTCTTTTAGGATACAAATTTCACCATTACTTAAAGTATTTTCACAGTCACTTAAATTAACGCTCACAATGCTTAATTTCAGTGAATATAGGGAGACTAGTTCGAGCTAGCTCTCAGCCATGCATTGAATTGTATACAAAATTGACCGTAGTTTTTCATTGTATACCCTGTAATGTTATATAAGGATCCTGTCTTAATGTGTTTCGGTGATGTAGATGTCTCAGCACCCGTTTCTTGCCGAAATGTTTCTTGTAGGTATTCTACCCTCCCATCGCGTCAGCATCCTTTGCATGCCAGCAGGCTATTCCTCTTCTTCTTCTTCCTCTTATTGCACACCCTGAAACATTGCACAATGAAAGTCTTAGAAAACTATCTTGGTCAAGTAAAGGCAACCTGGAAAGAATTACATTTTTTGTTATAATAAATGTAAAATGAAGCATATGGCACATGTAAAAAGAAGCACAAAGATTTGTATAAACATTCGGATATTTAGAGTTATTTCAATGCGCTAAATATAATTAAACTCAAGCATGTGATATTGTAATTTCGTTAATTTTTTATAAAATTCTATAATATGCATCTTTTGTATCTTTATATGTAATATCAATGAGTCAGTTGTTTTATTTATGAATTTTTCATTGTGAAATGGGAGAACATTCAATACTTAAGTTTGACACTTCTACGCACCTTCTTTGCATGTAAAAAAGACAATTTACATGTCTTAAATTTCCCCTTCTCTGCCATGCCATTATACTGTAGGTATACGCTCCCAGGTATTTCTGAAATCTCTTGATCGGTTAACGAATTATAGCGCTCTGGCAAGAACACTTGACAATCCTCCAGCGAAGATACGATCCTGGTACCATATCTTGTTTGAACTCTCTTTAAGGACTTTATCTCATAGTTAACACCTATTTCGAGATCTTGAACTCGGCGAGTCGGTAGGAAACTACGCTCTTCCACCATCTTGTTAAGTCTATCAGCTAAACAATCTGTAACAGACATTGTCAT
This sequence comes from Deroplatys truncata, assembly GCA_030765065.1. Lineage (NCBI taxonomy): Eukaryota > Metazoa > Arthropoda > Insecta > Mantodea > Mantidae > Deroplatys > Deroplatys truncata. Next base: position 176,853,312 of record CM060981.1, read on the forward strand.
GAATTATTATTTTCACTACATTATTCAAGTTGAAGAACTAGGGTGTGTATGTTTTGTAAGTAAGCCTATGAGGGTGTAGAGAAATAAAGAATAAGTACAGAAATCATGTGAATGTTCATTGAAGATGAGCCAGCAGAGAACCAAAGAATGAGTAGAGGAAATCGTGTGCGAATGTATAGTGAAACAAAGAATGAGGAGGAAAATCGTATGAATGTTTAAGTAAGAAGAATGTGTTGAGAAGATCATGTGAATGTCAATAGAGAAATGAGCTGAGAACGTCGTGTGAATGTTAACAAAGCATGAACCTGCATGGGAACAAAGAATGAGTAGAGGAAATCATGTGAGTGTATATTGAAACAAAGAATGAGGGTAAAGTCGTATGAATGTTTATGTAAGAAGAATATGTGGCGAAAATCATGTGAACTGAAGAAGAGTATGCAGTGAAATCCATGTTAATGTAAAGCACAGATTAGAAAATATGATGCTCTTTGTAACGAATCGTCTTTCATGTACTGTAACGTTTAAATAAAATTAAATGTATTGTAAAAGCCAACAGTGATTTTGTATAGTTATTTAAAACTCACCTTGCATTGCCCCGTTTTGATATGTGCTGAATGTGTAGACGGCCTGTAGCTCACGTTGCTTTTAAAGCTCTTTAAAACTTGAATGTAAAGTTAATAAGTACACAACAGTTCTAACATGGGACAGATGTCTGTTTATATAGGGATCTAAACCCCCTCCAGGCGATGCCTGCACGTCATCATGGCTGTGATGCTTACACGTCACGTGATTATTGCAGCCAATGGCATCATCTCTTGCTACGCATGCGCAGAGGCCCTCAGCACTTCTATCCCTGCTTGTTTCACTTCCTCTCCCTCTCTCGCTCTCTCTCTCCCTCTCTCGCTCTCTCTCACACAGCTGCATGCAGTTAAAGCATCAATCTAAGTGATGTATTCTAGAGTACAGAGGAAAATCAGTGAAGTCATTGAAAGATCGGGATTCGAACTAGAGGCAACTGATTGAAACTTATATACAGCATTAATTGTTCATTGTATGAGCTATCAAACATGCTTTCGTCTACAACTCTATCTCTGCTAGTTTCTGCGATAATTGAGATTTAAACTTAAGGATCGAACCCTGGACGTCAGGTACCCTAATATACACCCGCAAGATATTATCTGATGCCATAAACGTAATAGGTTTATTTGGTACCTTTGTCTTAATTATTTACTGTTATTAAATTTATAAGTAAACTTCATTGAATCGGTATTCGAACTCAGAACGCCAGAAACAAAATTATTTATAATATTAGTTTGATGTGTTTAAAAGACCTGTATGCAGTTGCAACATTGATCTAAGTGATATATTCTAGAACACAGTGGAAAATTAAGGATGTCACTGACAGATCGGGATTCGAGCTAGGGACACTGATTGGAAATTATATAAAGCATTAATTGTTCATCGTAGGAACTAAAAATCGTGCTTTGGTCCGCACCTTAATCCCTGCTAGTTTCTGAGATAATTGAGATTTAAAGTTAAGGATCGAACCCATGACACCCGGACTCTAATATACATGCACAAGAAACGAGCTAATGGCATAAAAGTAATAAAGTTTATTTACTGTCTTTATTTTAATTAGTTTTGGAGTTATTAGAAGACCGGTTTCGAGCAATCGTAAATGGAGCCTTGCATCCCGAGCTATAATTAGTTTTTATTGCATCATTTTGTCTCTTTTCATTCAGGACATGCGCGTGAGTTGGTGTGTGCGTGTGTGGGTTGCTGCTGTTGGGTGTAAGTGAACAGGCATATGTGCTTGCACGTGTGTGTGTTTGTCCATGTATATGTATGTGTGAGTGTAAGAGCACTGGTGTATGTATGTATACGCATGAGGTGCGTGAATGCGTGTGTGTACTGGTGTATGTATGTGTGTGTGTGCTATTGTATGTATGTGCATTGTGTATGGGCCGGTGTATGTAGGTGATTGTGTGTGTGTACTTGAATGTACGTGTGTGCGTGTGTGTACTTACATGTGCGTGTATGCGTGTGTGCACTGGTGTATGTGTGCGCATGTGTGTGTGTCCATGTATATGTATGTATACGCATGAGTTGTGTGAATGCGTGTATGTGTGTGTACTATTGTATGTATGTGAGTGTGTGTGTGTGTGCATGCGTGCACCAGTGTATGTTTGCTGATGTGTGTACAAGCGCTCGTGTATATGCGAACGCCTGAATGTGTACAAGTCGTGGGGAAAGAAAGAGGAGAAGAAGAAAGAATGTTGTCTAGGCTTCAGAATATCTAAGTATGCATCAGGGTTTAATATAAATAATCATAGTTGTTAAATGATGCAATTTTAATCCGACCGCCCGCTGCTTCAATAACTTAATAGTTATTATAGCGTTTCACAGGGTTGGATTCGAACTATGGACCTCTGGTTCCTAAGAATACAGATCGTTAAACATTGTAATGTCGTATATATTAAATTATATTTGTTAAACACATTTTAATCTGGTCGTGCATAGTTTAATATTTATTAAGCATTAGAGTTTCGCAGATTCGATCTAGGATCCCCCTGAACACCGTTTCATTAATTAAATTATATTCGTTAAACACGTTTTAAACTGGCCGCGTAATACTCACATAGTTTAATATTTATTAAGCATTAGAGATTCGATCTAGAACTCTCTGAACACCCTTTTATTAATTATTGTAATGATATTTAAAAATTAAATTTGTTAAATGCATTTTAATCTGACCTTGCATAGTTTAATATTTATTAAGCATTAGAGTTTCGTTGGGTAAGATTCGAACTAGAACCCTCTGAACACCCTTTCATTAATTAGGGTAATGATATATAAAAAATTAGATTATAATTGATAAATACATTTTTTTAATCTGACCTTGCATAGTTTAATAGTTATTACGCGTTAGAGTTTCACTTGGTAAGACTCGAGCTAGAATTCTCTGAACGCCTTTTTATTAATTAGGGTAAAGATATAATAATATCAATCATTAATTTCTCATTAGCAATAAACTTTTGATTACAGTAAGAATCGAACACCGATCTATGGATATCACTCAGAGGTTTAATGCACGTAATGAAATATATATTAGACGCTTTTTCGGAGTCGTTGGCTGAAACAGAATGCTTGTTAACTATACTCGGATATATTCGTAGGAGGTCGTAAAACATCGGAGAGAACTCCCTCAGGCAAAATCATGATGGCCGACTATGACGTCACGCAGAGTTGGTAAACAAGTTTCTCTCTCTTTCACACAAACAAGGAGAGGACGAGTATAAAGCAACCCTCGAATTCTTTTGTTAAACTAGCAGGTGGCCAAACAATGGGAACGCTGCAGGTGTCTTTCTAAACTAGCCTTGCCAAGAACAATAGAAAGGCACACACAATAGAATCTCTTACACAATGGAAAGGGTCAGGCTTTGTTATGGAGCAGGTGTCTTTCTAAAGTATGACGTCACGCAGAGTTGGTAAACAAGTTTCTCTCTCTTTCACACAAACAAGGACAGGACGAGTATAAAGCAACCCTCGAATTCTTTTGTTAAACTAGCAGGTGGCCAAACAATGGGAACGCTGCAGGTGTCTTTCTAAACTAGCCTTGCCAAGGACAATAGAATCTCTTACACAATGGAAAGGGTCAGGCTTTGTTATTGGGATGGGAACGCTGCAGGTGGTCTTTCTAAAGAATGCTTGCCAAGGACAATAGAAAGGCACACACAATAGAATCTCTTACACAATGGAAAGGGTCAGGCTTTGTTACAACCCTAATTCATCATGGGCTTTGTTCATTTTGACAGCTGAAGGTTAAGCATTGTTCTTTTGTTAAAAGCTAGTGGAACGAGTATGCCACGTGTTCGACACACAATGGAAGTGGGGGTGGGTAACTGACCAGGTGCAGAAGTGATCGGATGTGGAATGGGTAGGAAAAACATCTCGCCTTTGTTACAGAACCTTAAATTTATGACCCCTTTGTTCGTTTTGACAGTTGATTGACAGCCTTAATTGCTTAACTGTCAAGCCTCCATTGTACTCAACATGATTTACGACCGCAGCTGCAACTAAAACTACCAAGGCACAGCGGGGGGTGGGGGTGGGGGAGGGAGGAGGTGGGGGAGCTCATTTGCATATGAATAGCCATGCATAAATTAACTGTGCCAGAAACCCCATGCCAAGTAGCAGGGGGTGGGGGAAGAGGAGGTGGGGGGAGAAGAGGTGGGGGAGCTCATTTGCATATGAATAGCCATGCATAAATTAACTGTGCCAGAAGCCCCATTTCCCCCCTACTGGTGGCGGTGCTGAGCCTCCCTCCGCTCCTGGTCATACGTCATATATTCTTAAGCTATTTACAATTGTCCCAATATCTTGTATGTCCTGCTTTACTGTCTGCTACAGTGACTTCACTGTAACTTGAACCTCGAGTGTTAACATTGTTGTGCATTGATAACATGAGTTTGATATCTTTAATCTGCGAGGTTATGAAACCCCCTTAGTCTGGAAACTAACAGAAATGCATTCATTAAATAATTACATTTTAGAATCTCAAACAAAACTTTAATTTAAAAGCAACAAAGCCGCAACCATTTAATGGACTCTGAAATATTAATATTTTAAACAAACTCCCGAAAATAAACCACAAGATATCGCAACACTAAAACGAAACAAGACAAATAACACGATATAAAAAATGTGCAATCTGCCTCAATTCAAAATTCAAATATGGCTAATAACTGTTTGTGACTCCGCGTACCCATGAAAAAGATAGTTTCTTTTCGCTCCACGTATGGACGCCAGTTTGAAGAAGAGTATTTTAGAAGGAGTTGTTTCGTATTTCAACTGTTGGGGATCCCAACTTGTAGTAGTTGCAACTGCACGTATAGTAAACAGTTTCCGGTAGCCTTCGCTCCAAATGTACTTTCAGGTGGCCTTCGCCCCAAGTTTAAAAAAATATTAACTTTGTAATTTGACTGTTTTTTTAAGAATTAAATATTTATGTTTGCCTCGGCTGCGTCAGTATTATTTTAGAGACATAGATAGCTTGGCAGGGCGTGATGCGACAAGAATGTAGGCTTACACAGATTATAATTTTACTTCACACCTTTTAATAATACTTGATATGATTAAAATAACACTTCACTGATATAGAGAGCTGTGAGATTCTTTTTATTAATGAATTACACTTTTTAACACGTAAACTTACTTTTTGTCTCATACGAATACATACTATATTTCTTGAGGACACTTTTTGCGTCTGCTTAGTAACGCTTTCTGCAGGCATCTGACTTCTAGATTTGTAAATTTTGCTATATTTCAGTTTCTGATTGGCTAATTCTACTCCAATAGAATACCTTCATTTAACTAAAGCTTTTTCCGGTTGTTGATTGGCTATGTTTAAACTGTCTCAAAATTTACATTATTGTTACTCCAAGAATCACAAGTAGTACTGTTAAACTTTTTTTACTCATTATTGACTCAAGGTTACCTCATTGTTAGCAACTTTTAACTTATTATTCTCACATCTCCTATATTATTAAATTACGTAATATATTCACATAAAATTATTACACATGGATACAATAATATAAGCATATGCAATGACTGTTACATACATTTTACAAATTATTGCATACACATTGCTCCAAGGCGGGCTGTTATTGAATTTATATATTATATAATTAGACTGAAATTATTTAAATGTTAAAAATACTGTCTCACCCATTAATGCCCAGTAAATTCTAATATGAACATACAACACAATCCTACAGGCGGAGCCAAGTAAAGGTATGGTCAGCAAAGCCTCGGAAGAAAATGCTAATCGGCAACTGCTCCATCAATGGATAGCTACCCCGAGATCCGTGTGTATCGGTGGCAGAGAAAAACCACTCTCACTCTCTCGCAGTCAACACAATTTGCGATAGTAACGCTGCGAAAGGCAAAAAAAAAAGTACCCAAGCAATACAGAAACGCCTCTTACCCATAAAATATCAACTATCCCGTGGGCTTTACGCATATGACTATAGATTATGTGCCGAATTGGTATAGTGGCATAAGTCTCTTTTTGGATTAGGACATAAAATGCTTCTTTAGAGTTATTAATCGTTGTTGATTTAGTATATAGCAAGGCAACTGTTTTGATGATGATGATAAAAATACCAGTGTCCTCATTTGAAATGTTTGAAAATGTATTTTGTTTGTTAATGACACTGTCAATTGCCAGCATCATATCATCGCCACCGGTGTGTCGGAATTCCTCCCACAGGAGTTCTCTTACATGCTGGTAAATCTACTAACATGGAGCTGTCGCTTTTAAGCACACTTAAAAACGATCGCTCAGGGCCAAGTTTGAATCCGCGATCTTGGCTTGAAGCCTGCACGTAACCTCTCGGAAACGTTTAAACTGGGCTTTCAATAAAATCCACTGGTCCTGATAAACGGACCACATCCTCGATATTTTCCCTTCTTATATCTTCAGGTTTCAAGTAAAAGGAGCCTCACAATGCGTGTCTATGCACCTTTGCACTCGCATTCTATATATTCGGAAGTTTCAATTTCCCTTCCACTTTTGCTGCATAAGGGGTATTGTATAAGTCCCATTATGTGCAAATGTCTGCGTAGTATGTTATGGCTCGTAAGGTAGCTAACAACACATCGGAATTTAGGTCTAGGTAATACAAAATAATTTTAAACTGCTTACCACCTGAACCGAAATTAACTCATAGGCTTGCCTGGCAGTAGTATATTCAGCATGAACCCCATTTTTTAGTTGGGTTCATCATGCTTGATACACACCGGGAGGTTCTGGGTCCTATCAAATTTGGACTCGAGCATGTCCGCTATTACATACCTACGGAACCAAACAAGGGCACTGGACCCGCCGGCATAGAGTGCATCCAACAACGTTTGGCACTGGCACTGGCACTGGCACTGTTATTTTAACCCCTTAAGGGCATTTAAGCCTGCCTGGCTTCCAAACAGAGCCAACTATTTTACGGAGCAGCACTTTGAGCATGTATAAACAAAATCAGTAATTCTAAGCACGGATTTGTAACGCATGCTACGTTGGTGTTGAACAATTTTGATAGCCTATTCCTCACGTCAAGCAACGTCATTCCATTGATGCAAGCAGGTCTTGATATATGACACACTTGTGAGCATCGTCCACAAACAAGGCTGAGATAAAAGCCGTTCCGTAGAGATAGCAACTAACAACAAAACGAGTATCTGCAGGATTCACAACGGTGCCTTATGTTACGACAATCTGACACGGCACTTCAGAAAGTTTCATAAGATCAAGATATTTGAGATGAATACGTTATAAACAAAAGTCGTAGTAAAGCTTCTACAAAAAAGACAATTTTGTGTGTACGGATTTTATTTTCCGCAGTTTTGTAGGTGTGATATTATATGCTGTTTCACATAGCGCCCTAACATGAGTAATTAAATAACCTGAGGAGATGTGTGAAGCCTACTCTGACTTCAAGAAGAAACTTACGGTGCGTTAATTAAGAACTTCATAACTTCAGCTAGTCTTCATACTGTAATATGGTGCTAGCAATGTACATAGCATAGGTAAGAGTTGTAATATCTGCACACTTTGTATACCAATTCGATTTTCACAAACCGATCTTAATTGCTTGTGACTTATGTGAACAAAATATGGATGACAGATTCATAATGCAATAAAAAGCAAATATTTTTCTATTATTTTTAATATTTCTTCGCTGAATATACTTTATAATCTCCTACAGAACTCTTCCCTTTTTGAGAAAATAGTTTTCTTTCTTTTGGTGTTTCTGTAATTAAAGAGTGAAATATACAAAAGGGACTACGAGAAAATTTCAACACTTACCAGGAGAAAGAGATTTCATAGAGCTCAGAGAAACCAAGCGATATTTGTGCGTATATTATAAACAGGAACACAAGTAATCAAAAAAGCGCGGTTATATTGACGGTATCTGTTTATAGAAAACCGTACCTGTTTTACGTAACTAAATGCATGTTTCCGCATGTTTCCGCATGTTTTACGTAACTAAATGCTTGTTGCCTAATTTGAAATCATTCCAAGTCAAAAAATCTGATGTGTTACACTCACATGACTTTCTCTACTCTTGTACAATATAATTTTACAAACGCCTATTCTCCATATACTTCATGTTAATCGAGATATCGAGATGTCAATCTTATTGGTAATTTTCTTGTAGATGCAAGGGAAATATGGTAGCTTTTAAGCGATAGTCCAATATTTTAACGCTGGTTGCTATGTGGCGCATTCCACTCTCTTTGCATGTCCAGGACATAAAAAAAATGATTAACGAATTTGAGAAAAAGTATAAGTATTGGAAAATTTAAGGAAATAGCAAGCAATATCTCGAAAACGGTTCACTCAACAAAAGAAATGTATATGACATAAGTTGTGTATTTTAATGCGATCTACATTTTTTGTGTAGTAAAATTTTGTCTATCTCTTATGGTTTACCAGTTATGCAAAAGTCGTTCACAATGAAGAATACTTTTGGATACATTCCCAGAAAATTCGAGATATACATTTCATTTCTCATGACAGTATCTTAAACATATGATATTTTCATCAAAATCGTTAGAGCCATTTTTGAGAAAATTAAAAGTTTCGAAAAATCTTCCATGTAAAGGGTAGTCTGGGGTGGGGGGATTTTCTTGAAAACCTTCGTGTCGCATCTCTGGAAGATACTGAACCTAAATACCAAGTTTGGTGCTTATCCAACTGTTCGTTTTTGAGTTATGCTGTTCACAGACAGACACACACACACACACACACACACAGACACACACACACACAGACACACACACGGACATGTTTCCAAAAATGCTTTTTTTGGATTCAGGAGGTCTCAAAGCATGTATTTCCGGTGAAATCTCGGTATCGAATTTTTGGGTGGAATGCAATACTTCCCCTACTTACTGTACGTAGTAGAGAAAGTAAAAATGTATTGCGACTTTGTCCAGTTTTTCAGCTGTCACTTCTCTCTGTTCTCACTGTATCTGTTTCGTTTTTATGCATCACTGTTTCGTTTTTATGTAGTTCACCTTCACCTTCACTTCACTATTGCCGCTTCACTAAGGTAGACCAATTGTTTGTTACTTCACTTCCTTCGTGACGTAGCCTCTTCGCGCCAGACTGTTCACTTTACTCGGGAGTTGAGTTCAAGACATTCACAACCCGTCGCTCCGCAGTAGCACTCGCTGCACGTCACAACAGTCGTCACCAACTCGCTTGGTGAATCGCTGTTGATGTCGCACCAAAAACGTAGTGCTAACTCGTTCACACACTGTCTTAACAACTCTCTGGTACTCGGAGACTGTACGAGAAAGCTCGCTTATATAGTCAGTGGAATCTTTCCACAAGGTTCTCGAACGTTCTAGAACTATTTCGACACTTTCTGGGGGAGGGGGAGAAGAAGTTTCCAGTAAATTTCAGTTATCCCGCGATAGCGCGCCCGGCAGGTTGGCAAACAGCTGTTTGACGAACAGCTCCACGATCTGTAACAGGGCGACCGCAATGAAACCGAAAGCGCGACAGAGGCCCAGGGCCAGTGGAACGGATGTCGCATTTCTGGCATTACTTCTCCACGTCACTTCCAAGATGCAACCAATTGAATCGCAAAGTATCTTTGTTAAAGTGTTGTTTGAATGCAGGTACCCCGCGGTAATGATGGCAAGGTTTTCCTCGAGGACTTCCTTCAGTTTTCTCTGGGAGCACCACTGTTTACCTTAGTCCTTCAGGCTACAAACTGCCACAGTCTCTTCGGTGCACCGTTCCTAGGGCCGGGAGTCACACCACGCCAACTCGAGCCTCTGGGAGAAAAGTTTGTCCATGTGGGTCGTACGCTAGATTATTTATCCTTCGGGATCGGCCCCATGTCTCGATCCTCCGGCAGTTCCCTTCTTAGTGTCCCTTCGTGCCAACCAAATGCAGGTTGCACCGTGACTGGGTGCAGGGCTGTATCACCCTCCGTTATCAGCTGGATCAGACTCTCGTCCATTGCAGCCTTTACCATCCTCTTATTATATTTCGTTTGTCCATCCAGATATTTTCCTTGTTGATCTAGACTCTCCTCCAGCGGATTCATGTCATCTTCCTTGTCAGATTTAGTGTCTCCTTAGATCCTTTCTAATGTCCTTTAGGGCTTTCATCGTTGCCCTTATCTGAGACACCTTACTGTGTCGATGGCAAGGCCGATTTGATTCTCACCTTTTTTCATTCCTTGTTTAGCACTGTTCATGTCTATTATCATGTTATCCATTTCATAATTTACACTATTTATTTCACTCTCCATTTTCTCCATTCCGGAATACATTTTGTTCTTTATAGACCTCATGTCGCTTTTTATCTCCTCTATAACGGCCAATAGATTTTTAAGCATCTCTTCCATCTTAGCTTATTAACACCATATGACTTTTTCTAGTTTTTCCACTGTCACCTTCTCTGTTCTAGTTATATATGTTTGTTCCTTTTTATCTCTCATTGTTTCGTTTTTATGTAGTCGCCATCTCTGGGAGTTCACCTCAATAATGTCACTTCACCAAGGTGACCTAGTTCAATTTTCTGTCACTTCACTTCCTTCATGACGTAGTCTCTTTACGCTGGACGGTTCACTTCGTTCGGGAGTCGAACACAAGACCTCCAAAACACATCGCTCCGCAGTAGCACTTACTGCACGTCACAGCAAAACTCTCTCGGAAAATCGTTCTTATGTTGCACAGAAACGCAGTTGCTAACTTATTCGCACACTAAGAACTCTTATCACCGTCGCAGTCGACTCGCAACCGATTGTCCTGCACGAGAGCGCTCGCTTATATAGTTGGAGGAATATTTTCATAAGGTTCTCTAATGTTTCAGAACTATTTCGACGCACTTTTTCTGGAGAAGGGAAGAGAAAACGCTTCCAGAAAGTTATAGTTATCTCCCGATAGCGGACCCGGGTGTTTACGCTGCAAGCGGCAGTTATCTTGTTTACTTCGACCGCTCGGCGTCGACCTCCCGATAACCTTGGATTACAGCCGCTGCGTTACAATATTCTGGGTAACGTAACTTGAATGGAAAAATTGCTTTTGTATGAATATATAATATATGAAGGATATGTGAATTTGCCACATAGATGTCACTGAAAATCTAAAATATTTTATAATGCGAAGGGGTTTGATATAAAATACTCAGCCAAGACCAACAACGAACGTTTTCTGAACGTTCTGAACAATGAACGTTTTCTGTAGAATAGTAATATTTTGTGTAACATATTGCTACTTAGGCCTGAATGAAAGGGTTTTAAATGGTAAACTCTAGGTATAGTACCAGAGAGAGAGAGAGATAGAGAGAGAGAGAGAGAGAGAGAGAGAGAGAGAGAGAGAGAGAGAGCCACCAGAAGTTTGTTTCCCACAAATTTCTAGTGGCACTTAAGACCTGAAATAACAACAAAAAATTTCAGTATCTTCGCACATAAGATGGCATTGAGATTCTTTGCATATGTGTCTCTTCGGTTATTATGGTTCTGACCAGAGTGAAAAGCCATTTGAATAAACTTAAAAATCGAAATTCCCCAGAAATCGCCAGGCTTGTCGCCAGCAATGTAAAATAGGCAACTAATAAACCATGTTATTCGCGGAAAGCATTCAGCATAAAGCAAGCATGATCGGAACACCAAATCAGCTCCATGCGGTCGCTACTGCACAAAATATGCTACGGCTACAATTTGACACCGCAATGTCGGTCACAAAATGAGCGACGACAACCAAATGCGATTAAGGTGTCCAAAAAGCAGATAATATTAAATAATAAATTGGCTCTTTAGTCTCTATCGCATTTCGGGAGTTATAGCCTCATTAATTATTGGCGTCCCTTCTGTCATGACAGCAAAAAAGAAACTGAAAGTACATGTTAGCTCCATGAATATACCCTTATATAATAGTAAAAGGTACACAGAGAGCACATTTGCTTGCTGCATGCCAAATCGCCAGGCTTGGTTTATATCCATCGTCATTAAACATTAAAGTAGCCATGGTGAAAAAGTGATTTGTGATTGCATTAAATTTCGCACTCTATCTGCCACACACCTCTGGCCGGTAGTCGGCTGATTTCCACGGGTATTTAGGATATGCTACTAGATGGTATTATGAACGTTGGCTATTTTATTGACTGGAGCGAGGGCTTTTTCGCCATTTAATGAGTTTAATAACTGTTTAATGCAGCTGATGCTGCAGTTTATGAGCCACTTGGAATAAGAGCTTTATCATGAATCCCAAGAGAGTTTCGAGAGTGCAAGCATGAACAAATTTAACTGATGAATCTCGTTACTTCGAGTGGGATTTATCAAGACTATTCCATTAATAAAATGTAATATATCATTTACATAATTACCTTCTTTTTTGGGTTCTTTAAAATAAAATTACCTTTGTATCAACTGTGAGATAATGTCATACTAAAATGAGTAAGTAGCGAAATATATTAGGAATATTAACGAATTTTACAAACAGTACTAATGAGAAAACGGTTAAGCTAAAAAATGAAGGTAAATGCAAATCATAAAAAAATAAGGACACTTTTTCAACAACTTAATTTGTTTAAAAACCGACACTATTTGAATTTGTCTTGATTAAAAATACAACTTTCAAAGATGAAATTTGAAAGAATGTGCTGGTTTTCTGTATTGGAAATTGAAGTAGCTGTGAGGTGGTAGAAATTCGTAATTTCTCCAGAATTTATTTATCTGCAGATATGGCTTCAGTGAAAATGCGTTGACGTGACCTTTGTCTTTATTAATTCTTACTCCTGTATTCCAATGTGAACCATGTTGAATGCTGTTTTTGAACGGCCTGAGTGATTTGTCATTCTTTACTTCTTGCTGTCCAAACAGCTTTTTGGATTATCTTTCTGCTCATTTTGCCATCTCATTTTCTCATTGGCTCCGTACGCTTGTTTCCTTATAGGTCGGTTTAGGGACGCTGAAGAACCGATCAGTTCTTATTTTGTTAGTGCGGTTTGTAACCAATAATGTGTACAGCTTGACCTATGGATATAGTTTAGGACAATAGTTTGGAAGCTTGGACATCGATCTATTTTATTTTGAATTGTTAAGCCACCTGGTGTCAGCGATCTTTATGCTTCCTTTTGACAGTTTTATAAAATGCAGCGTTGTTCGCAATTCTGCCAGTTGTTTCCATCGATAGCTACTTCTTAAAAGTGGTGTGAACGACATTTTGCACCTTCTCCAAGCTATACGAACTATAGTGATGCAGTAAGAAAATAACTTAGTCTGAAAACCCTTGAGGGCGTTCTCTTTTCATAAACTGATCTTAGCCGATACTCATAAGAACGCAGATCAATATCACTAACCTTTCTCTTTTTCGAAATGTTTTGGAGTTGCTCTTTTTCTTTTTTGTATCCCTCGCAACTCTTGTACCTACATAATTTATATTATGTTCCTTCAAATATTTCTGGTGTATAAGTTTAACTGTTACATTTAAGATTGCCATAACACTGTATTCTTTATAATCTTCTGGGTTTTGATCTTCTTATATTGCTAGACCACTCATTTAATACATGATAAGTATGGTGTGTTTCCCTACTCAATTTTAACTTAAGGTATAAATAGAAAGTAAGACTGAATCAATGTATTTCATGTTTTTTGGTTGAAACCACCTGATTTTGTGGTTTAGGTTCATTTAAGATATGACCGATTACCTCAAAGCTCGCACTGCCAAATTCTAATCCGCTGATTTTTTGTTTTCAATTTAGCTTCAACAATCGAGATAGATGAAAAAACCTATTAATCCCCGCATACTGAAACTATTACTGTCCAGCAATAGCTTCAGGTTCAGCCTGACATTTTATCCGATAAAGTCACAACTATCTTATAGGATAATCGCCTGTGATTGCTCGAAATTCGAAGCATTGTTATTGGCCAATTCAAATATGTTGCCCATGAATGAAATAATGATCTCTAAATGGCGTCATCACGAAATTAGTTGTAAAACTTGCTCTTAAGATTTTTGCCAAGAAAAGTTCATCGTGCTGAATTTGGAATAATTTAGGATTTTTAGATAAACATATCAGTCTTCTTCCACTTAACAGGTCACTTAAAGCCGTCTTCCTGACAACTGTAGCTTGCGCTGTTTCCTTTCCGTTAGACAAAGAAACATTAATCCAAATTAATTACCACTGAGAGTCGTCCGATGTAGCAGAAGCAGAAATGAATAGATGAAAAACACAAAAACAAATAATTGCATTTTGAAATTGTACTAATTAGTAAGCTGCTGAGAGTACAAAAAAATCTTGCACGAAGTTGTTCATACCAATTTGTATAGTAATAACTACTTTTACACCACATTTGCAGTTACCTTGCAAGTTGACGCATTATCTGATTTCATGCATTTCCTTTTTCACATGGTACAAGCTATAAACTAAAGTTTCTTGAAACTTCTACATTTTATAATCGAAACAGTTTTTCAATGATTTCAAATTTCCCGTGAAAAATGTCAAAGATTTTGGATAAGGTATTATAAACTTCAAAGGAAAATTCGTGTATACACCCTCCTGAATAGCATCGAAGAGTGAAAAGAATATACGAAGGTAACAATAAATGGTCCCGCAAATTTAAAGAACGAAACACGGAGAAAGCCCGTTCTGTGCCCACACGCACGGTTACAAAGTCAATTGGGTTTTCGAAGATGGAGTGGAGTTCCGACCCCACTACTCGCTTTGGCATTTAAGTTCACCAGCTTCTAAAGATGTGACACGAAGATTTTCAAGTACATTCCCCCACTTTAAACTAACCTTTACATGGAACAATTTTTGCTAATTTTGATTTTCTAAAGGATTGCTCTTTCCAATTTTTATTAAAATACCACGCGTTTAACATATTACCATTCTTCATATATCCTGTGTCTTAAAATTTCTGCGAATATTCAGCGAAGTTCTCTTAATCCGGAATGAATTTTGTACGTATAATTTTATATTAGTGGTACACCATACAGGGATGGAAATGAAAACTTACCGAGAGAGAGAGAGAGAGCGAGAGAGAGAGAGAGAGAATGGGAGGAGGAAGAATGTAGATATCGTTAAACTTTGCAGTTATTAGAAGTAATTTTTGTGATGTTAATTTCCGAGATGCTCATTGCAAGGTTTGAGCTTCCTAATACTTTAACGTTTGAAGGGCTAAGGCCTCATTCATTTTTACTTTTTCTACTACGTATAGTAAGTAGGGGAAGTACTGTATTCCACCCAAAAATTCGATACCGAGATTTCACCGGAAATACATGTTTTGAGACCCCCTGAATCCAAACTTTTTTTTAGAAACATGTCCGTGTGTGTGTGTGTGTGTGTGTGTGTGTGTGTGTGTGTGTGTGTGAGTGTGAGTGTGAGTGTGTCTGTGAACAGCATAACTCAGAAACGAACAGTCGGATAAACACCAAACTTGGTATTTAGGTTCAGTATCTTCCAGAGATGTGACACGAAGGTTTTTAAGAAAATCCCCCCACCCCAAACTATCCTTCACATGGAACATTTTTCGAAAATTTTAATTTTATCAAAAATCGCTCTAACGATTTTGATTAAAATATCATATGTTTAAGATATTGTCACGAGAAATGAAATGTATATCTCCAATTTTCTGGGAATGTCTCCAAAAGTGTTCTTCACTGTGAACGACTTTTGCATAACTGGTAAACCATAAGAGATAGACAGAATTGTACTGCACAAAAATGTATATCGCGTTAAAATACACAATTTATGTCATATATATTATTTTTGTTGAGTGAACCGTTTTCGAGATATTGCTTGTTAGTCCCTTAAATTTTCCAATGCTTGTACTTTTTCTCATATTCGTTATTCATTTTTTTTATGTCCTGGACATGCAAAGAGAATGGAATGCGCCACATAGCAACCAGCACTTAAAAGATTTGACTATCGCTTATAACCTACCATATTCCCCCTGCATCTACAAGAAAATTAGCAATAAGATTGCATCTCGATATCTCGATTAACATGAAGCATATGGAGAATAAGCGTCTGTAAAGATAGTTTGTACAAGAGTAGAGAAAGTCATGTGAGTGTAACACATCAGATGTTTTGTGTAGTATTGCAAAGAATGGAATTTCAAAGTCTGAATATTGCGATCCGCTTTTTAAAGATTTGGCTATAGCTACTCCATAAATTAGTATTGACGCATACTTAAATACTGGACTCGGTAGCTGACAGTAATGACATGGATTATAATATAATCGTATACATAATACTAAAGCCATATTTAATAAATAAGTTACAAAATCATCATATACAGATACACGATAAAAATAAGCTAAGTGCCATCACATTCAACACTAACTCTATCTCTACATCTCTCCCTCTCCCTCTAGATATATCTTTGTTATAGATATATCTTTGTGTTGTAGGTTGCTGTTATATTTACAATTTATCTGTACGCTCAAACTTTAGTGTATGATGTCGCCATAAAATCATTAGTAACTTCATATTTTGTTGTTTTCCAGCAAATATTTGTTATCACGGACTTTCTAATTAAAGTTGACTAAAATAAATGTGAACAACTTACATGCTATTAACATAATGTATATTAAAACTGGACGCCAATCAGATACCACATTTCCCTATACAAACAAGCGTGTGCACAAAGCCAAGAAGAACCCCCCACTGAAATTCAAATTTGTGTCCTCTGCCAGTCCAATTGAAATATAAAAGGTCTCGATGAATCCCTCTGTGTATTTTGCAAGTCCCTGTATTCGGTGAAGGTTTTACACCTGTGTTGTGTGTTAGGATGTTTTCTAAGTCTATGATATTCTGTATTATTACTGTCTCTAATACATACTAAGCAGGGAAAGTATTCTATCCACCCAAAAATTCCATGTTGAGATTTCACCGGAAATACATGTTTTGAGGCCCTCTGAATTCAAAAAAGGATTGTTACTTCCTCTACTGCATATAGTAATTAGGGGAAGTGCTGCATTCCATCCAAAAATTATATATCGAGATTTCGCTGGAAATGCATGTTTTGGGGCCTCCTGAATTCTAAAAACCGCATTTCTAAGAAAAAGGTCAGTGTGTCAGTGTGTATGTCTGTCTGTGAACAGCATAACTCAAAAACGGAAAGTCGGATAAATATCAAACTTGATATTTAGGTTCTGTATCCTTCGAAGATGCGACACGTAGATTTTCAAGAAAATCCCCCACTCTAACTACCCTTTACATGGAACACTTTTCGAAAATTCTGATTTTCTCAAAAATAGCTATAACGATTTTGATTAAAGCATCATATGTTGTTGAGTGAACCATTTCCGAGATATTCTTAGTTATTTGTTTGAATGTTTCAATTACTTGTGCTTTTCTCAAATGGGAATTCGTTATTGGTTTTTTTTTTGTCCTGAACTTGCAAAGAGAATGGAATGCTCCACATAGCAACCAGCTCTTAAAAGATTTGACTTTCGCTTAAAGCCTAACCATATTCGCCTTGCACCTACAAGAGAATTAGCAATAAGATAGTTTCTGAAAATGTTCATCTCGATTAACATGAAGTAGTGTAGACTAAGCCTTTGTAAACATAATTTGTACAAGAGTAGAGAAAGGCATGTGAGTGCAACACCTCAGATTTTTAGAAAAAGGTGTGCGACTGTGTATCTGTCTGTGTGTATGTGTGTGTAAACAGCATAACTTAAAAGTGAAAATTCGGATAATACCAAATTTGGTATTTAAGTTCAATGCTTTACTAAAATACGACAAGAAGATTTATAAGAAAATCCCCACCCTAAGCTACCCTTTACATGGAAGATTTTTCGAAATATTTTATTTTCTAAAAAAATCAACGATTTTGATTAAAATGCTATATTTAAAAACATTTATATCACAAATAAGAAGAATATCTTGAATATTGTGGGAATAGCCTGTAATGCCCGTTTCTGTTGGAAGAAGTTTTGTATAACGTGTACAACTGCTAAACGTTAAGTGATATACAAAAACTTAAACATCTAAACATTTGGTTATTGCTGTTCTGTTTGTATCTATAACGAAATATGTAATGTACATAATTTGCAAAGGTTTATTTGCATTCAAATGTAGTAGATAGAAAAGCAAACTTTAGTAAGGATAGTCTCTACACCCATTAATAAAGTTGGAGGGTAGAGAAAGTCATGTGAATATATCGCATCAGATTTTTTAAATATACTCACATGACATGTGTCCTAGTATATAAGGAGTGCATCTAAGATATCTTTTCGATTTAACGCAGTAAAAATTCTAATCTGATACATTCATATGACTTTCTCTATCGTTTATTAGTGGTTATAAAAACTATTCTTACTGAAACATATTTTTCTATCTACTACATTTTAATTCGATTAAACGGCACAAATAGCTACATTTCGTTATAGATTCAAAAGAATCAGCGATAGTCAAATATTTTGTTTTAGAACAGGTTGCTATATGCTGACCTTAAACTTCCATACTGTTTCCATGCAATCGCGAGAAACAACTCTATGTTGAAAGGAGTTTAAAGAATGACCAAGTTATAAACAATTCGAATCTTTAATAAAGAGTACCTCAGAAGTGGTTTATGCCACAAAGAAACCTATCGGAAGTAAATTGTGTGTTTTAAAGGGATCGAAATTTTTTGAGTAGTATGTTTTCGTCTATCGTTTAACGCTTACCAATTGTACTAATTATACAAAATTCCTTCTGAATGAAGAAATCTCAATATACTGTTCTCAGAAAATTTAAGGTATGCGTTTTATTTATCATGTAAATACCCTCCAAGTATATGGTGTTTGAATAAAAATCGTTGCCATTTTTTGGAAAATTAAAAATTTCGAAAAATGTTCCATGTAATTTAGCATCTTTGGAAAATACGGAATACCAAGTTTAGTATTTATTCGACTTATCGTTTTTGAGTTATACTGTTCACACATACAAGCGCGCGCGGACTATTTTCTAAAAATACTTTTCTTGGATTCAGGGAGCCTTAAAACATATATTTCCGGTGAAATCTCGGTATCGAATTTTTGGGTGGAGTGCAGTATTTTATCTACCTACGTGTACATGGTAGAGAAAGTAAATAGGCTTTTTTTATTCAAGCGGCCTCAAAACATGTATTTCCGGCAAAATCTCGATATGGAATTTTTGGGTGGAATGCAATATTTCCCTACTTACTGTATGCTGCAGAGAAAGTAAAAATAGTATTATCCTTGTTATGGTAGCAAATACTGGTCATTCATGAAACAGACGCCGAGCGTATGCAATATACCACGGAAACAATATACCATGCAAGTTAGTGTACTATAAAAGTATTAACTTTAAAGCGGGTAGGTCCTTATGGATGAAATATTGAATATTTATTTTAATTCGCTTTTATTATTACATGGAGTCATAAAGTGTTGAATTGGTAAATTAGTCTCACGCCCTGTATATTAACACTTCTAATCGGTGCTCATTTATGTCACTGCATTATGTACTTTCCTTAAAGGGACTCATCTTGAGTTTTACATAACCCAAAATACTATACTGAGTTTTTCGAATGTTTTATAATATCTTATGTAGGTATAAGAAAGTGTGAATGCAAAGTTTCGTGCATATATTGTATTAAGTCATTCCTAGAATGTCCATTTAGAATGTGTTGCTTACGATGCAATTTTAATACTTTTTGAACATGACTTAATATTGATATCTTTTTATTGAACTAGAAAATAAATTCCTATGGAATGTGCTTTTAAATTACTGCCTTTGTAAACAGACTATCTTTTCTTCAATTTCGAGTTTCGGTTTAAAAAGGATATGACAACCTAAAGGTGAGTCCACACTGTTCAACATATCAACAGTTAACATTCAACATGTTAAATGCCTTCAACATGTTGTAACTGTGAACGTTTAACATTCTATCCACACCAGTTGACTTTTTGGGACAACAAAATATAGCTAAAAGCAAAATGGACTCCAGTGATTAGGATTTGACTATTGCTATTTGTATCTATGTTTGATATGTAATAAAAAGAAAAGTGGAAGGTGACGAGGCTCTATCTTGTTAATCGGCAAAACAGTGAAAATATTTTGAATGAGTTTAAAATTCGGAGCAGGTTTCACTTCAATTTCTTGAGAACAAGTCAAAGTGACTTCAACTTTGTTTTGAGCAAGGTTTCTAACCTATAATTCACAAAAATGACACACATTTGAGAGCAGTCATTCCAGCTGCCAGACTTGAGCTTTTTTGCAATTCTCTAGCAAAGTGAGGTTGTTATTTTTTTCTGATATTGCCTCTGGAACAATATTAAATTGCACATAGTTTGGTATAATTGTCCATCCTTTTTATTGCATATATTACAATGTTCCATTATGATAGCCTCAACAAAGATTTTATTAATGAAAGTGTATTTTCTTTCGTCCATTCCGTAACTTCACATGAAGCAAACCAAATCAAAGATATAAGCACAGAACGAGTCAACATGGAACTACCGAACATAATAGTATGAAGGAATCACATAGCTGCCATGTTTATAGTCTGGAAACTTCCGAAGTTCACCCAATCACATACACAGAGAGCGAATTGACTTAACAAGTTTTCCATTAAAAGCGGAAAACATCCAACATGTTAAAAGTGTCAAGCACAACTGTTTCGGTTAACATGTTAACTCAATTCTGCAATCGAAATTTGGCCAACATGCAAACTTTTAACATGTTGCACTTGACAAGTTTTGTTAAATGTTAATCAGTGTGGACAGGGCTTAAGGTGAGCTTGTTGGCGTAACAATTTGCCTCACACTAATAACTACATAGAAAGCTATAATCAGCAATAATCTATGCTTTCAAATAAATGATTTAAAATGTGATTTAGTAATTTTTATGCCTTAAATTTACTTATGTTATTCAAATATATTAAAATTAAAAACATAAAATGTTATAGAAATGTTATAAATTGCATACCCAAATTAAATACATAAAAAGGTTAAAATAATTTATTTCTGTTTATAATTTCGATGTTGATATTAATGCTATAATTTAAACAAAATACAAATTAATTACATCAGAACCAAGAAGAATAACACACAATAGCGTTCTCATAAGCAGAAAATTGGAGAAACCATTTTCAAAGTTTCGTTTTGACACTTAAATATTGTATCAAGAGCATCTTAAATGTAATTTTTTTTAAAAATATTACAACCGAGTAAAACGTATGAAAAATTCGCCCATATAAATTGGCCTGAAATTATGTTATATAAGTTTCTTAAGATAGTGAAAATTTTATAAATTGATTAGTATGTGTCTAGTACATTTTTCAAAAACACTTCTAGAATTTTTGAAAAACAAACGTGAGAAATATAAGAAAAAGCCTCAAATACCCTAATACACTCTCCACTCAGAGTTACTTGAGTCGTCACATAGCTCCATAATTTTCACTCCGATGACAAAACTATATACATGAAGACATTCCTAGAGAATTGGACTTAATAAGTTAAGAAGCCTAAACTATAATCCATTTATCTTTTATCCTATTTTCACCGATTGATCTCTTCGTATTTCTACCTAGCCTTCTACAATATTTAGTGAAAAAATATATGGAATGTGAGCGTATAGTATTACAGAAGTTCGAGAGAATTAAATGAAACTAGAGGTCATTTAATTACTCGATCAATTATTTTTTGATACACCTTTTGGACTAATGTTTATAAAACATAATTTCAAATGTTCATATAGTAAAACGCAGACTTAGGCTTCATGCTTTAACCGGTTAGGAATCAGTAACTCTGAAGATGACATCGGAGTCATGGGCGAAACGTCAGGTGAATTTTTTTTCTTGAACCACGAACTATAAACCCGGAATTTATGTTTTATTGGATTAACGTCACTGAAAGACTAAGTATATACATTTCCAAAATGTATCTTTATATATTTTTGCAAATTTATAGAAGTGTATGAATTATCCTTTGTGAAATTTCTGTTTCTACACGTTTAACTGAACTGCTACGTTTTTGCTTTCGAGGTAGCGTTGTTTTCGAGGTTTTTGCGTTGTAATGTTTCTGTTACATATTATTTTAGCAGCTTTTCATAGTCCATTTTAATTAGTGTACGTAATTGTTCAGCATGCAAATACCATAAAAGAGCTAAATACAAACGCTAAAAGTAAATAAAAACAACCGCTTATTGCTTACGAAATTAGAAATATGATAGAGTTTCCCAGTTATTAATTAAATTGCATGTCACTGTCTTTAACACGTGTTGTTTTGATTGCGTTTGGTTGGACACAGGCAGTCATAGGAAGCCTATATAATTAGTTATGTTTGTGTTTGCTTTGACCGTATAACAGAGTCCACGTTGCAGTATATTAATCACTATGGTAAGCGCCCAAGGGAGGTCTCGTCCACAAGTAAACATGATAGCAAATTTATGAAGGTTAGTAAACGTCTAACATAGCGAAACTAAGTGGCTCTTATCCCTGTAACAGTGTATTATCGCTTTTGCAGCTGGATAAACATAAACAGATCCCATTGTCCTAGTTAGGACCTTAGTTAACTGATGCACCAGAGTTAAAATTTCTAAACGGGGGCACTAGCGTTACTATAGAATTTAGATATGTGGAAAACATTGATTCTTTGATTTTTATGTTCCTTCATGGATACTAGTGATGTACTAAAAAGCAAATAATTATCAAACATCCAGTTTCAAATTAAATGTGCATTTGGTTTATGTGATATGGAACTGAACCATATTAAATGCATTAACTAAAAAGTATAATATGAAGATATGCACTGCAAAGACAGAATATAGTGGCATGTTTAGGAACGCAGCAAATTATAAAAACAGCTATAACATGTGATAAAATAATATAACAAATACATTCGAATACCTGGATGTAAAAAAACAACTAAACACACCTCTGAAATATATGCCTGACAATTCTTTTAATTACTTCTCTGAAACTATATGACGCAAATTAGGAAGAAGAGTACGAAAAATGATTCTATTAAACTTTTATAAAGTCATGGTCTTAGCAGTCTTACTACATGGCAGCAAAAATTGGGCACTTAAAAAGGATGATGAAAGAAGACATATAGCAGCTGAAATGAGATTTGTTTAAGATTTGTAGCCGGATTAACTCTCCTAGACAGGAAAAAAACTGAAAATACTAGAGGTAATAAAAGAACATTAAAATAAAATAAAAAAATGTGTACGACGTATGTCAGATTAAACAGTTACAAAAACTATCTGCTACTATATCCAACAAGGAACAAGATCAATGGGAAGACCCAAGAAAAGATAGCGGAACCAATTTTAATTTTGTTTGGAGATGGAACAGGTCGATAGGCCTAAGTCATGAATAAGATAATAGCGATGACTAAAATATAGACATATAAACAGAATGTCTACTAATTTATGTGATGCCATAAGTAGTTGAAGGACGAACCTCTATTGAAATTATTCTGCCAAAACAAAAACCAGTCACTGATGAGCAGTGTTCCTATTGAACATCTGGCGCATACTAGTAGTTGAGCTTTGTTAAAAACCTAGCATTAGGTTACCAGAGGAGCTTGCAAAGGACTCCTTTTCTCCATTGCATAGTCATCTGGAAGAGGTTATACAGCCTACTTTAGTTGGACACTTTTTGGTGTATTTGTAATGAAAAGAAAGTGTACGTTTATGCTTATTTTCGAAGTTTTAATCACAGAATATTTTTAATATGTCCTCCAACTTTTGTTAGGATCAGTCATTTAGAATCATGTTCCGTACGACTGTTTAAAACGTCGTGTTATATAATTGTGATAATAATAATAATAATAATAATAATAATAATAATAATAATAATAACAACGGTGTAATATTAATATTATAGCAGGTAAAATAAATTAACAAACCATATTGTCTAATAATTTCGATTAATACCTTCACTTCTCCCTATTTAAGAGAGGTGCACAATTATTCTGTAATGCTTGTGAAACACTGCTCAAAATGCTTGAACCTTTTAGTATTTTTACTTTCTCTACTACCTATAGTAAGTAGGGGAAGTATTGCATTCCACCCAAAAATTCCATAGCGAGATTTCACCGGAAATAACTGTTTTGACACGCAGTAAATACAGCAGTTTTAGAAGCATGTCCGTATGTGTCTGTGTGTCTGCTGTAAACAGCATAACTCGCAAATGAAAATTCCGTTAAATACCAAACGTGGTATTTGGGTTTAGTATCTACCAAGGATGAAAATCCTTCCACCCCATCTATCCTTTACATGGGATATTTTTGAAAACTTTGAAAAAATGGCTCTTACGATTTTGTTAAAATACCATATATGAAAGATATTTACATGGCAAATAAAACGGATATCTAGGATTATCTGGAATAGCCAGGAAGTCCACTTCATTCGGAAGGAATTTTGTATGATATCGTATAACTTGAAAACGTTAAGCGATAGATGAAAACGTAGTACGCAAAAATGTAGAGCTCTTTAGAATACATAATTTACTTCAAATAAAGCTTTTTGGCATAAGCCGTTTCTAAAATATTCGTCATTAAAGGTTCGAATTGTTCGGCACTAGTCATTCTTCAAGTCCCATTGACTTTCAGTTGTTTTTCGCTATTACTTGAAAACAGTATGGAATTTTAAGGCCAGCATATCTATAGCGTCCAGTGTTTAAACATTTTACTATCGCTGTTCTCTTTGTGTTTATAACAAAATGTGTAATATAGCCATTTTTGCAAATGTTTATTTGGATTAAATTTAACAGATGGCATACTGGAGCCATCATCTTGCTAAGAGTCGCCAACTAAATATATTGTGACTTTGTCTAGTTTTTCAACTATAACTTCTCTCATTTTTCACTGTCACTGTTTTGACCTGGTTCCACTTTCACTGGGAGTTCTGTTGGTTCTCACTGTCACTTCTCTAATGTGCACTAGTTCAATTTACCCTTCACTTCACGTTCTCAGTGACGTAGCCTCCTCTTTTGGACGTTTCACTCAGGAAGTCGAACACAAGACTTCTACATTCTCTCCGTAGGAGCTTCCGCTGCTCGTCACAGCAGTCGTCATAAACTCGCTCGGAGGATCGCGGCAGAAACGCACTGACCAATTCAACTGACTTTTCTCGTGAGAACGCTCGTGTATATAGCCAATGGAATCCTCCACGGAATATTCTAGAACTATCCCACGTTCTGGAGGGAGGAATAAACTTCCAGATGATTCTTGTAATCTGCCGATAGCACTTCTGATGTTTTCGCCGTGCAAGAGCGTGAGGTATATCTCCGACTGGAGCCGACCTCCCGATAACCTTGGGCTATAGTCACAATAAGGCTATGGCACTTAGGGCCCATTCAAAATGAAATGTATGCGTAGACGTAGCATAAGCGCATTCATGTTATTTAATGGAAGCATTCACACAGAGTCACGCAACGCAAGAGTTTGCAAACTACAAACTTTATGCTTGCGTTGCGTGCATGCAGGAAGAATTCTGCATATCTTTCTCTTTGCATTGTCTGCTGTTCGAAGCAGACGATCGCGATGCGAGACTTTAGCCGTCTAATGTACATGCGTGAACTCTTCCATTAGGCTGTGCCACACACATTGTGGGCCACCATCTCTCATGAGGTTATGGTAGTGTCTTTACTGAATCTTCTTTCATTTGGTGGATGAACCCGGCATCTGTGTCTTGATTTCTTGGCTCAGGCGCAAAGAGATAATGAACATTGCATTAATATAACTTGCACAGCTGTATCATCACATGTATAACTTGCTGCAGTTTTCGGACATTATTCCGTACGCGGAAAGGAGGCATGAAATTTTAAGAAATTTACGGAATCGGGGTTTTTAATACACAGAGTTGATTGTGTAGTATCCTGGGTTCTTAAATTGTGTAAGAGTTTTTGCTTTATCGAAAACATTGGGCCCTTCTTGGAGACGCTTAAGCTTTTCCGGAAATCTTGTCAGAAGATATTGCGAACGTAATGGAAAAAAAAATATGGCTAACGGAATGTCGCGAAGCAAGGAAAATGTATCTAAAGTGGATCATTCGAGTTTAGACGCGCAGATCCTACGGCTACGCCCTGTCGTCGCTCCATAGCTGCGGCCCTTGCGGCTTAGGGCCCATGATGTTACAATTTTGGCAGCAGAATGCCAACGACAGCAACGCTAACTTAATGCAAATGCGTAAGTTATATATTAATAGCGAAAGTGCTCACCACCCACATACGGAATAATGAGCAAACAGTCATGACGTCACTGCTACGGGAGGCTGTTGGACGTATGTATGTATGTAATTTTTTTTGTGACCTACTTTATTCATAAAATATTGAGTGAACTTTCTTATTTGGTATTGTTGGTTACATTATTCAATTTGCAGCTTACCATGCACTCGGAACATTTCCGCAGTTTAGTTTGAGGATCTAGAAGCCCGTGTAAACTTCTTGCAGCTTTGTGAATGGTGTTCCCATACACCTGCGCTTATGCTGCATTACATTAGCGCTTACATTTTATTGTGAATGAAGCCTTAGTCAGGTAGTGGCTGCATTGGCAATATCAAATAGCGGTTTTTTCTTACAAAAACAAGCTTAATATGTAATATTTTTAGTATGTTGTAGCGTAACTTTCTTCGATTACAAGCATATACAAAATATTGAGGAGGATTTTGACATGATCTGAATAATATTTTTAGCTTCTCTGCTGTTAAGCAAATAGCGGAAGTATTTCATTTCGATACTGAGGTTTCACCTGAAATACAAGTTCTACGACGCCCTGATTCCCGCTCCTGAGACTCAAACAATCATTTTTAGAAAAATATCCTTGTGTGCATGTGAACAGCATAACTCAAAAACGAAATATTGGTTAAATACAGCCTTGGAAGTTCGTCATCCCAGGATATGACACGAATGCTTTCAAGATTTCCCACCTTAAACTACCCTTTACATGGAAAAGCTTTTAACTATTATATATTTTCTCAAAAATAACTATTTTGAATAAAATAATTACACGACAGAGTGTATTCATAGAATTTTCCTGAAATAACCTGTGAAGTCCCATGTTTGGAATATAATTTTTATAATTAGTAAACCGTAAAAGATACACCAAATCTTATCAAAAATTTAGAACTCCTGAAAGCACACAATTTGGCCAAATACAGCTTTTGAGTGATTTACTGTTAGACTTTTTTCGATTCATATCACTCGGCTCTGATGTTGTTGATCACAGAACGTTTTCGGGAAGCGTCCCTCTCATCTTCAACGTGACATGTCGACTTCAATGATGTGAATTGAAAAAAGTCGACCAGTAAACTATAACGAATAGAGCATCACTTTCAAAAATGCTTCTGATAGTTAATTACAATTTTTTGTTATGTTAGCTATTTTTTCCAAGGTATTCTTTGTTGTGGGTGTGTTTTCAGTTTTTTTCGTGGTTCCGCAGCTAATAACTCCTGCAATGAAGTGCTATTTGGTAAAGTAATTTTTGGAAGGAAATGTTCCAGGCCTAAGTTAGGATAACTACTCGGAATTTGCCAGTTAAGAGGATTGAGGAAAACCGAAAAAGCCTCGGTCAGGTAGACGATCCTGGTGGGATTTGAAGCGCTGAATGCCACCTCACACGTTAGCACGGGGCGATCTGAACGATAGCATGTAACTTCAAAGCCATCAATAGCGCTTCGCTTTCTATAAATATAACTACCGCTTTAAATCTGCTATATTCTTCTTATACCTACAATATGTAGATATAATGAAGGTATATATCGATTAACAAGAAATGGAAGAATAAACTTTTATAAAAATAGTTTACAGAATAGTATATAGGGAAATTGTGAGTGCAACACATCAGATTTTTTTAATATTCTAGCAAATATACATGTTTTCCACATATTAGGTAATATAAAATGATCCAGTAACTATGATGCAATAATGTTACGCCGTAAAATTCCCAAATAAACATAATATATCAACCTTTGAATACCGCATGAATTGTGTACTTAAAGTATGCATGAATTTGCTTATATGAAATAATACTTCTTGTTCCACGTCACAGAAGCCTGTTTAGCAAACACGGCACCGTGTTAATATCGCTATTTGGATATGCGAGAAAATGGAGGTGCCGAGTTTTAATTAATAAGACAAAGTTCCAGCCGACGAAACTTTAGAGTTTATTTAGCACCCACCCCATATTCTACCAGGACCGAGCTTCTTTAAGCATGCAGAAATCAAACAAAAAGGCTTTAATTTCAGGCAAAGAGTAACAGCGGTCGGGAGGTAATTTTTTGCAACATTTGCACGGATAATTTCCTTGTTTTGCTTTCCCTGTAATTACTTTTCGTATGATCGAAGTGAAGTTTGAGAACGCTTCAGGTCTAGCACATTCGGAGTGTTCCGCACAAAAGAGAAACAAAATGAAATGCTTTCAAGAGCATATGCGATTCTTCTTAGAGGCCGGCTGCTGCCATATTACTGTCCATTTCATTTTGTATCTCCTCTTCCTTTTTCGACTGTTATTATTTTCCATATTCCTTTTTTATTTATTTTCCCCCTCCACTCTGCTTCACTTCCATCCTACCCTTAGCACTGAAAACAATTTCCACGAGAGTTACGAGCTTACAAATCGACTCTCCATGGCGTTTTTAGCCCACTTTCTTGTTCAGCAAAGTTGATGGGAGTCGACATGTCATTGCAGAGTTCGCGTCACGGTGCATGACGCATAAAATATGTGTTTGTCAGCGCGTGCCTTTTTTTAATGGAGTGTAAACTAAAATGTGGCGTATTACATCCTTGTCACTAAGACTAATATTTACTTTGTTATTCCCTTAAAACTTCCCAATTCATTTTAGGATTTGTAAGTGTCGTTATTTCTTATTAATAACTTCTTTATAACTTCTGCCTTTTAAATTAAGGTCTAGCCGTTGTTCCTTTAGGTCAACGTAAGCTACGTTCGTGGCGAATATCAAGTAAATCTAATTGATGTGTTTACGACATTCTGTAACCCCTTTCATCGGAAGATGAAACAAACATTGATGTAGTTTCTTGTGCTGGCGTTACCATTCTTTCGCCGAAAGTTCTTGGCAAAATTACGGTCTTGATACACAAACTTCATCCCACAGAGTATACTTGTATTTATGATCCTATTTCCTTTCCCATAAGATAGCTGTAAGAGCTACACAAATACTTCTCCAGCAGAAATGTAGAAGTAATGAAAGGATGACAATTTCATAGCATTCTCCGTTTGCAAACCATTACACTATTACTACTATACACTTTTATGTTTTGTGCTTCCTGGACACAGGTGATATCCATGTATAAACGTGCAACAAAGCGTTTCTGATTTTTTTCACAAGAACTATGCCAAACAAAATCCAAGTGATATTATATGCAGCTGAATACTTTCATGGTTCATGTAAAAAGTGCATAATTTGTGTTATACTCCCATCAACCACCACACAGGAGGTCGAAACCACAGCAGCTAGCAGTCGTTTGGCCACTTTGTTTCACTCCTACATCTAGTCCTGGTGGGAACTAAAGGTTTGCATTATTGTATCAATAAAATGATAAGACTGTGCTTATAAAATAACGAGTGGTTTATAACTAATTTTGTTTCAACAGTCACACTGTTACCCTGGAAGCTACCTACTAGAAGGGAGACTAACGCAAAGTCCTTCAACATCGGTCTTCACCTCAGACTGACTCGCGCTACAAAACGACAAAATTCCCGACGATTGCTTCTGTCGTCTTGCGGTTATTAGTTTCCAAATCCAGAGGTCCCGGTTTCGATTTCGGTTGAAAATTGGAACGTTTTCTTTAGCTAGGATTATTTCCCATCCTCCCTAGAGTCTGGAAGTTAGAGTGAGAGAACAGAATAGTAAACAAGTAAAAATCATTACCGATGAGCAATTTTTCCTAAGATCGCCGTTTCTAACGATCCCCAATTGGCCTATAAACTTCTGATGTTACCTCATTCTACCAAGTGATGACTAGATCTATTTCTGAGGAGTATCCAGTGGGCGGAATCCTTTGCCTCTGACGATAGGGTGATGAGAATATCGGTGGAATGAAAGGACACCGGTTTTACCGTGGACTCCGAACCACATTGTGCCTTGGGGATACTTTACATGAGAAAATCAGAGATGTAGACATAAAATCGCCGGGGGAGCCAGAAACGAAACCACTGCGCCACCCCGGCGCCCATTTTTCGAAACAATAAGGTCGCCGGTATGACCTTAGATGTTAAAGCCGGCATATAAACGAAAACAAAAATCTTTGGTGACTCCCACATACGCAATTTAGAACTGTACCAAGCCTAAGCCTCTTACAACTGCTGGTATTTCAGCCTACTTGCAATATTAACGGCCATTAACGGAATTTTCAAATAATACTCTCTCAATTATAATTATTCTATGCTCCCCTTATGGTTAATAAAAGCTACAAAGCGTAAAGATGAAGCTTAATTTAAACTAATTTCTAGAGAAGTATTTTAAGGTGATTAAGCCATATTGGATAACATATTGAAGCTTTGTATGAACCGTATAACCTATTACATATAGAGAAAACTTGGAATTGGTATTGGGTGAGAAAATTGTGTTTTTATAAAACATTTATTTTCTATATTATAATAGTTTTTAATAGATGCCGCTCAATTGTTCTACGATTACCTCAGCTACATCTACAATATATTCACCATAGAAATGATAGCATTGCGTGACTCCATAATACCCTTGGAAAATGACATTTCAGCTGTCTTGTTTTCTCCTACCATTCCACATTACCAGAGCTCATTTCCCATTAGTGGAGAAGAAAGGTACTTACAATAATTGCCGTAGGAGGGTAAAGGAACACATTGCTGGTAATTAACGGGATACAGGACTGATACTTTGCCCTTTTTCTGAGAATGAGTAATCATTCCCCTTAATGCTTATCTCCTTCGTTTCTCAATAATCTTAAATATTATCTACAATATTCCCAGTAAAATCCCAGTACGGATTAAACAGCTCTCTTCCCCTGACTTCGAATATACTAACATAAGTCGTTGCATTCAGAATAAAAAAGAAGTATAAATTATCACAAAATATATCAAAAGAACAAAAATTTGGTGAAAAGAATATTGGAGGAAAGAAAGGAGTTTGAAGGGCAAGGAATGTTTCCGGTCTATTCCAAAATGAGTCCAAATGAAATCAAATTTTGTTCTTTTCATGTTCTCTGTTTCTGATCCTTTTTATGTTACTAAATGCTCTTTATGACATTATTTGAAAACTTATATTATCATAACATTTATAAGGAATATAAATAATTGATTGTGTTTAAAGGATAAACCTATTTATTGTACGGAATGTTAATTTTGTTTTATTAGTTGTCCAGTCCGCATATTGGATATAATCTGTTGGCGCTGATTGACAATCCTGTATTCTTCAAACGTTAACGAATCTATACGCCAAATGGCAGCAACCGCTACATATATAGGTTATAGAGTGGAAGGAAAAGGTTAAAGAAGTTAAAAACTTGGCGTTCGTTACATAATTTTTGGGGATTTTCTGAAGCATTAATTTCCTTTAATTGCAGATTGAAAGAAAAACAAGATAATAAAATAAATCTCTTTATATGTTTTGAGTAGTAAGTAAACACTTCTGTAAGAAATATGCAAATATTCTCAAACCTTTTTCAAGAATTAACATAACAAAACATTAAACAAACGACGTTGATAAGCAAACAGTCTGCTACGATACAGGAATTGAAACGTTTAAACGTAAGTAGTACTCCAACGCGTACATTACAACTGGTAATATCCGTGGGGGTTAAACTCTGTTGTTTGATCGGCAGACAGCGCCGTTCGTATGAATGCTGGTATAGGACGTTGCTACACTGTGGGAACTAGGCAACTTCGTCGACGCAAATCTACACCACTTTGCAACCTCTGAGGAGGTGAAACTCGCATCAAAATGGTAACGTAATTTAGAGAAAGATTAAACTATGGAGGATTCAATTAAAAATGAACACCTTGTAGAGATTTTCACGTCAGGAAGGCACAAAAGCTCAAATGGAGAATCTGCAAATGTTGCTCCACCTTCTGTTAAGTCGCCGCAAATACCGAGATATCGTTCACAAGCAGGTTTATTATTATTACTTATTTCGTTCATTGTTGTAGTATTTGTTATTAGCATTTTAATTCGGACAATAATAATTATACATTGCACATTAATTTACGTATCGATTTCTTATATTCTCGTAATAGCTGTCAGACCTTTATTTATTATATTACTAAATATAACACTTTTAATAACTAATATTACCTTAATCTGATATGGGTTCTACACCCAAAAATACTCTGGGAATCATGTTCACTGGCCTCACAAGAACTGGTGGAACTGCTGGTTATAGTAATAATTAGAGGTTTGATGTCATTCTGCAACTGATCTGCTTGCCACATTACTTCTTCTATCCCTTCAAAGAGTTTGCAGTAATTTATCCACTGATCTGGGTTGACAGATTCAAGTGATTATAAACTTTCATCTCCTTCTGCTAAAAATTAATACTATGTCATCCAAAGCGTCCCTTCACCTTGCTCCGTACAGTTTATACAGGCTTTCAATCGCAATGGCATGGGGGTAATCTACAAACTATTACTCCATGTTCTTGTGCAATCGAGTCTATTATAGTGATACTATACTTATCTCGTATATAACTTACGATGGTCAGAAATTCTCCCTAAAGTCAGTTAACTGGTTAGGGGATAATTTGGTACTAGCCAATGATTTATATCTTCCTTGCGAGTTTTAAAAGTGAGGTAGCTTTTTCTACTGTGACAGGACGAATTTTCTATATATGTGAGTTCCTTAACGACTATTGCCCAATTTAGTCATTATAATGATCAGCAAAATCTTTTTTTCTCCAACAAAACGAGTTTTAATACTTGTACAATCCCTAGTACCAAATCAGAATCCGCGAATGTAAAGTGCTTTAAGGCCAGTGAATAATCAGGCCAAAAGGGCTTCTTTAGGAGCCTTTACATCCTTAATCTTCAAACCTTTGATATACTGCGACCCACATTTACCCATTTTCAACCCAATCTGCTCTTTAAATTACTGTTTAATAAGGCTCAGAACTAACCGGAATAAAGGGATGGAGGTAAGAGAACAACAGATACCTGTGATATACAAGACGAAATTTAATTAATATATTCATTGTTTATATCTTGTTTCTTCTCTGCGCTTAATAAAATCGATATATACTAAGGCTAAGAGTAAAAGGAAGAAAGAATGTTAAAACATTCATTCATTCATTATCTGTTTACCCTCCTCTTATGTAGGACTTACAAGCGGGTGCCTGGGGTCAGAGGCCCGTCGAGGAGCAGACACTCATGGATCAGACAGAACATCCAGGATGGGTGATCAGCCCAATGCCTGGTATGGGATGAAGGAAGTAGATGAAACGAAATGTTGGTGAAATGGATGAAAGGAAAGGTGATGATGGAGCAGTTGGTGGAATGAATGGCGGGGGAAACCGGAGAACCCGGAGAAAACCCGCCCAGACGCCGCTTCGTCCACCACAAATCCCACATGCAGGTCCCTGGGATTGAACCCGGGCTGCTTTGGTGGGAGGCGAGCGGTCTAACCGCTCGGCCACGGCGCCGCCTGAATGTTAAAACAGAATAACCAAAATAACAAAATAACCCCGGTGCATGATCATAGTGGGCCGACTGATAAATTAATAGTATTAGCGGTTTTAGTTACCTATGCAATTAGTCATTCGTACAAAAACTTAAACAGAAAAAGGGAAAAGAAAACTTATAACTACTAATCATACCTATCATAGTTCAATACATGGAACTTTTATTTACACTTAAGTCGTGTTACAGTCTAAAAATGACCGACTTAAAAAGGAAGAGAATTTCAATTCCGGGACATTGAACAGAGATGCTTCTGGTGGACAGCATGATACTAAGAACATGTCGAGAGTTCTAGGAAGCAAGTAATACAAATAATGAGAAGGCTACTTCCAATACAGTATTGAACTGTAAAGGTTTTTTATCATATTATTATTATTATTATTATTATTATTATTATATCGCTATCAAACACAGGAATTCATAACTAGTTGAATTCAAGTTAGCTACGCCTAAACCGCCATCAATACATGGAACGTACTATCTTTCAAGAAAGTAAATGTACACTTTTCACGGCTCAGTATCATTCAGGAGTTCCGTGAGTAGGGGGTATGAAAACTCAATCGACCGTGGTCGTAGATGTATACTGTCGTAGTCGCCATTTTAACAATATCACTGATTTCGAAGATTTCTATGGCTATATTAACCCAGTATGGCGAAACATGGACTAAATATTACAAAACAAGTTGCAATTCTGCCGCTGCTGAGGTATTAACTACATGGCATTGGCAAGAAAACGGAAAACACGTGAAATGATGATTTTAATAGAACATACATGCTGCAAGAGAACTGTAAATTTGTTTATTACTGCGTTTACAAGATGTAAAAGTTGGAATAAAAAATGTGACCACGTGCTGGGGTTCAATCCATGAACCCTGGGCACACTTGAAACAGCGTGCGGTTTACCATTGAGCTACGACAGTAGATGCTAGTATGTGGGTTATATATAACATAGAAGTTGGTTCTATTAAAATCATCATTCCACGTGTTTTCCGCTTTCTTGCCAATGCCATGTAGTTAATAGCTCAGCAGCGAGAGAATTGCAACTTGTTTTGTGATATGTAGTCCATGTTTCGCCATACTGGGTTAATATAGCCATAGAAATCCTCGAAGTCAGTGACATTGTTAAAATGGCGACCACGACAGTATAGATATACGACCACGGTCAATTTAGTTTTCATGCCCGTTACTCACGCAGCGTCTGAATGATACTGATCCGCGAAAAGTGTACATTTACTTTTTTGAAAGATAGTACACTTCAGCGGCCAAGGGTCGCTGACGGCAGCTAAAACACGGTCTTGTGAGGAGTCGGCACACGCTAACAGACTGCACCAGGGAAGGGTAG
Source organism: Deroplatys truncata (assembly GCA_030765065.1). NCBI lineage: Eukaryota > Metazoa > Arthropoda > Insecta > Mantodea > Mantidae > Deroplatys > Deroplatys truncata. The sequence goes on from CM060981.1 coordinate 176,888,302, forward strand.
TTTGTTAACTATGTAGTCACTGCGTAACCTTCGGTAACAGTTCACCCTAATTCGTTTCGTCTTGGCTTTAATGCTTGAAAATTCTGCCTGGTGGTGGTGGTTGGTGGTGGTGAGGTTTGCCATCAGGACCTCCCAAATGTGAGTCACATACGTTACCGCGGCGACATCTCCCTCTGTCATCATAAAATGCATTAAATTAAATACGTGAACGACAAACTTAATTCGGTAATAATTTACATGTTATCAATGCGATTTGATGGTTTATGTCTATTATGAGCCATTTGTCACACTAAAAGTCTCTCCAAATGTTCCTAAAGCTCGAGAACAAAAGAGTTGTGGATTAAAGCTACAGATCCTTTCTGGAAACACCTGGCTAATTTCCGGTACGGAAACGTTCATTGGAGAAGTCTGTTCTTTGAACAAAAGGTGCGAAATAGCTTCGCGGGGGAAACAGATAGCCCCTTTTCTGCTTCCACACGCCAGATTTTCCTTGTTGTAAGCGAAACTCGTTAAAATATCTAGTTTTTTAGTGGATCGTTAGCACTTTATTTCTCTGACTCGGAGTACAACCGAAAAAAAAATCGATGTGTTACACTCACATGACTTTCCCTACTCTAGTAGAAATTATTTTTACAAACTCTTATTCTCCTTCTATTTCATATTAGTCGAGATAAACATTTGAAGAAACGATCTTATTGCTAATTCTCTTGTAGGTGCAAGGGGAATATGGTAGACTTTAAGCGATAGTCAAATGTTTTAAGCGCTGGTTGCTATGTGGAGCATTCCATTTTCTTTGCATGCCCAGGACATACAAAAGAAAAGAAAGAAAAACAAAACGAATAACGAATTACCATTTGAGAAAAAGTATTAAGTATTGGAAAATTCAAAAAATAACAAGGAATATGTCGGAAATGGTTCACAGCACACAAAAGATGTATATGACATACATTGTGTGTTTTGTGGTAAAATTTTGTCTATCTCTTACGGTTTACCAGTTATGCAAAATTCCTTCATAAAAAGGCCACCTTTGGGGACATTCCCAGAAAATACTAGATATGCCTTTCATTTGCCATGAAAGTGTCTTAAAATATGATATTTTGATCAATATCGTTAGTGTCATTTCTGAGAGAAAAAAACCTCGACAAATGTTCCATGTAAAGGGTAGTCTGGAATGGGAAGATTTTCTTGAAAATATTCGTGTCGCATCTTTTAAAGAAACTGAACCTAAATATCAAGTTTGGTATTTATCCGACTTTTCGTTTTTGAGTTACGCTGTCCACAGACACACACAATGCTTTTTTTGCATTAATTGGCTTCAAAATATGTATTTCCGGTGAAATCTCAATATCGAATGTTTAGGTGAAATGCAATATTTCTACTTACTATACGTATAAGAGAAAGTAAAAAGCTTAAGTAAAAATACTTTGTATACCCACTAATATACGATAGAGGGTAGGGAAAGTAATGTGAATGTATCACATAAGAATTTTTTTCTTCTAGTTTACTGCTTTGCTGGAAACACGTGTTGCCTCACTTGTATCTCAATTTTAGCCTTATCCGAATGCACTTCCGCTCGTTTATAATCACCCTTGCTTTATCCACACACATCAGTACTTCCGTTCGTATATAGTCATACCTTGCTCTGTGTTTTGGTTTTCGGTATCCTTGCTTGTATTACAAATATCATTTTGACTGTTATTACGTTCTCATTTCTCTTACGCCCACAGAATATTTTTTATGTTCTTGACATGCAAAGAGAATTTTACACATAGCGACCAATTCTAAAAATATTTCACTATCTCTTGATAGCTGGTTGCGATGTGCAGCACGATTCTCTTTGCCACAAATTAATACTCTTTGCATATCCAAGACAAAAAAATGAATAACTAATTCCCATTTAATAAAAAGTATAAGTATTGGAAAATTTAAGGGAATAACAAGCAATATCTCGAAAATGATTCATTCTACAAAAAATGTATATTAAATAAATTGTGTATTTTAACGCGATCTATATTTTTGTGTAGTAAAATTTTGTCTATCTCTTATGGTTTAACAGTTATGCAGAAGTCGTTCACAATGAAGAATACTTTTGGAGACATTCCCAGAAAATTCAAAAGATACATCTTATGTGTCATGAAAATATCTTAAACATATGATATTTTAATCAAAATCGTTAGAGCCATTTTTGAGAAAATTAAAAATTTTCGAAAAATGTTCCATGCAAAGGGTAATCTGGGATGGGGGGATTTTCTGGAAAACTTTCGTGTCACATCTCTGGAAGATACTGAACCTAAATCCCAAGTTTGGTATTTATCCGACTGTTCGTTTCTGAGTTATGCTGTTCACAGACACACACACGGACATATTTCCAGAAATTTTTTACTTTCTCTACTACGTATAGTAAGTAGGGGAAGTATTGCATTCCACCCAAAAATTCGATACCGAGATTTCACCGGAAATACATGTTTTGAGACTCACTGAATCCAAAAAAAGCATTTTTGGAAACATGTCCGTGTGTGTGTCTGTCTGTGTGTCTGTGTGTCTGTGTGTGTGTGTGTCTGTGTGTCTGTGTGTCTGTGAACAGCATAACTCAAAAACGAAGAGTCGGATAAACACCAAACTTGGTATTTAGGTTCAGTATCTTCCAGAGATGCGACACGAAGGTTTTCAAGAAAATCCCCCCACCCCAGACTACCCTTTACATGGAACATTTTTCGAAAATTTTAATTTTCTCAAAAACGGCTCTAACGATTTTGATTAAAATATCATATGTTTAAGATATTGTCATGATAATTAAAATGTATATCTCGAATTTTCTGGGAATGTCTCCAAAAGTATTCTTTATTATGAACGACTTTTTCATAACTGGTAAACCATAAGAGATAGACAAAATTTTACTACACAAAAAATGTAGATCGCGTTAAAATACACAATTTATGTCATATACATTTCTTTTGTTGAGTGAACCGTTTGCGAGATATTGCTTGTTATTCCCTTAAATTTTCCAATACTTATAGTTTTTCTCCAATTCGTTATTCATTCTTTTATGTCCTGGACATGCAAAGAGAATGGAATGCGCCACATAGCAACCAGCGATGAAATATTTGACTATCGCTTAAAAGCTACCATATTCCCCTTGCATCTACAAGAAAATTACAAATAAGATTGACATCTCGATATCTCGATTAATATGAAGCATATGGAGAATAGGCGTTTGTAAAAATAGATTGTACAAGAGTAGAGAAAGTCATGTGAGTGTAACACATCAGATTTTTTTTTATTCAGGGGGCCTCAAAACATATATTTCCGGTGAAATCTTGGTATCGAATTTTTGAGTGGAATGCAATACTTCCCCTACTAGTGAAAGTAAAAATCAGAGCTAAACTGGTTTCTGAGTCTTGCAGAATTTTTACGATACATAGAGAAATTGAAGGATATCTGGTTGTAGTTAAGGCATGCATCTTGTTGTATATGGTTTAGATATCTAGAATCCTATTGTGGCCTTAAGCATAGTAGTGCCTTATGCTAGAGTGAGTCTGTTTTGCTAAATATTAAACGAAATTGTTATTATTATTATTATTAAATTACATATCAGGAAGAATGTTGAAAAGCATTTGATGTAAAAACCAACATCTTAGCATAACCTCCTTTAATATAAGTAAATAAAGTAGACGTATAGTTTGTGTTAGTGAAATAGTTTATTTACAAGTGATTCGCTTTGCATGTGCAAATTTTAAATGTTTCAAACATTTTATTACAATAATATGCACAGTAATTATATTTATATAGAAAACCCTAATTAAAACATTTGATTCATGTTGTTTGCTCACATTAGTTTAATTCTACATAAGTAGAACATTTCAGATTTTGGGGGGAGATTTACTGTATGGCTGAGTATTCGGCAGCACATATAAGTACCACCGGAAGCACCAAACTCATCTTTTATATTCGATATTGCAAAATGCTGTAGAATAAATTGTATGGTTGAGACTTGAATAATACCTACCAACTCTGGCATTCGCTAGAGCTATGTATTGTTTCTTCCGTGAAGTGCTTCATTCGCTGTCTTGTAAGGTAATAATGAGTAGCTCAGTTTGAATATAATGATACAGCGGGCAATGCATCCCGCAGATACAAAGTATTATTTTGGTATAGAATGTTAAAACACCTTTATCCTGTCGATTGTCGTCCTACGTGGACTAATGCTACCGTGCTAGCCTCTAGTTCCCAAGGCCACGGGTTCAAACCCGGCGGAGGGCGATGGATTTTTTCGGGTGTAAAAATCCTTAGCATGGCTTCCTTCAGTAGGGAAGTAAAGCTGGTGGTCTCGTGTCGTAGCTTTACGGCACGTAAAAGAACCTCAAGCCTGATAAGAGGCCTCTGAGCAAAATTTCCGGTCTTTCACGCTCAATATAGAATGGGACCCTAAGGACCAAGTAGTTAAAGAGTGTCTATAAATAAAACTCAATTTAGTTATCCTGTCGAATGTCAATCCCTCATCTGGTTCCCGTATATTATTTGGCAGCTTAACATTTTAGGGGATATAAGTTTCATATAGGTTCATAAGATTAAGACAGACATATGATACAGTTTTTAAATATAATGGGGGTACGAAATCTTAATGAATTTTAAGAATTGATCATGCATACTCATCGAACTCTATAGGTTTTTCAGAACATGAAAGCACGCCAATATTTCAATCTTTTCTCTATAGTTCGAAAAGTATTATATCGTTTTTACACTCTCCCTAAATTATTTTTTGGGGGACGGAAAACAATCCACAAGGTCTACTTCACCGTTCAGTATCCCTTAAAGTCGACATAGCAGAGCATAATTATAAAATAACCCTCTGTATTATAACAGCAAATGTAACAGTCAATTCATTTCCAACTCCGTTTTGAGTAAAAAATATCATTTACTATATTACAATTAAATTTAGTATTTTTAAACTTGAAAGTGTCACATAAAATATAAAAGTATCTTTATTATCTCTAAAGTTTGCTCTATATGTAGACCTGGATGCTGGTGCACTACTCGTTATTGAATGTTTTCAGCCAATATCTCCCTCTAAATTAATCTTGGTACTTCTTTCTTCCTCTGGATAGTATCCTCTATACATTTTTGGTTACTGCAGAAGAAACACCGACACCAAGGCTGTTTCATTGTTATCAATTCATGGCACATATTTTGGACAATTCCAGCATATTTATGATATAAATCCAAGAGGGATTATTGTTTCACCCTCATTAACCAAATTACCATTGTAATCGTATCAGAAAATCAGAGATTCGCCATTATGTTTAATATCACAGGCACGCACACAATTCAGCTTTTCGCTTTTGCATGCACTCCCCCCCCCCCCCAAAAGCAACATCTCTCATAGGATACACGTTGTTGTTAGCTTCCCTCAAAAACTTACTAATTTCTTCTGCTGATAGCAACTAGAATTTCTTACCTCCTACTAAATTTATTTAAAAAGCATCTGACGTGCTGCATTCATGTGCCTTTCTCTACTCACTCTAAGCTATTCTTACATTTCTTGTTAATAGAGACAAACTTTAGTTACTTGTTTATACATTTAGTTGTGGGTATAAGAAGCAGTAGGCTCAAATAATGTTCAAAAATCGGGTCATATATGCACCTTGCATGTTCATGAGCAAAAAATATAGTAACTTACCATTTAAAAAAAATATAAATACATGAGAATTTATATAAATAACAGAGACATCACTGGACAACGAATAAATCAAGACAGAAAAATGGCTGTCAATATGAATAAATAATTAATATAGATCATGTGGGGAAAGAAAAATCAAAGTTCCAAAAGGGGACGAAATTTTGAAAAGAAATAGGCACATGTCTTATCCCTGTCATGCACAAGAAATAATACGAAACAGATATGTTGTCTTATATATACTTCCTGCTATTCCTGGCATTTTGCTTAAACTTACGTGATTAAGTACGTAATATTCATATCACCGATTACGAATTTTTGATCCCATAAACTGCAGCAGATGTAACTTGTAATATCATGTTACAAATATTTGTAGGATAAGTCTTTAATTTAAAATTTAAGCAAAGCATTTTCATAAATTCAATTTCACAAATCAAGGAAAAGTATTGGATTTACCAGGAGTCAAAATTTGGCTATTAAATTATATTTTCCAAACGGTATGGTTGTAAGATGTCTGCGTCTCCAAGCGATGTGGGCCGTTGACAGTGTGACGAAGATAGCCACTGCAGATCAATCTAAGAGACCTAAACTAAGGACCCGAATGGCTCTCACCGGAAGGACATTACCCGGGCTTATCTCCCTGCCACGCGGAGCTACCCACTTGGGGCGGAAATTCCGCATCGACCTCTTTTCGCGACGCCGCCTTGCACTGTGGTACACAGTAGTCGTATGACGTCAGCAGCGAGAACTCCTTAAAGCAAAGCAAACAAGAAATCGAGGCGAATAACTTCACGGCTTACAGGCCTGGATTTTAATTGGAGTGATACGAAAAAATATACGACGTCCGCTTGGGTGATTCCACAGAAAGTCGCTGGGTATCTGTGGAACTGCGCGTGTGCGAAATTTGGTCGTTAGCATCTACACACAACCTTCTGCTTATTTTCCTCACATAGCTCCACATAGTTATTTCCTCCGAGTACACGTCCCATGATAGTAGTTAGTGTGGTATTAGAGTTAAACAAGAAACTTACATTGATTGCATTTGTGGTCAGAACTTGTTTGATTTTGTGCTTCGGATAAATTTTAAAAAATTAAATCAATTTTGTGGATCCAAAATACCTGGCAGAATACCAGAATACCTATTGACTTTTTGTGCTAATGATGGAAAAATAGAAAACCAATTTAATAAATCCTTTTACGGAAGTTTCTATCTTTTTGTATAATGTGGTTCTCATTAAACTTCTGGTCTTGTACTTAGCTTGCATATTCACGTGTGAATATTCAGTTTTGTATAGATAGGCATAGAAAATGCTGTGCTCGAGAAAAAAAATTCCCTTTTCTCTGAATGTGCAAGTTCTTCTTGAATAGGAACAAAATTCTGGAAATGCGCAGCACTTCCTTGTCCTAAACTTAACTAGTTGATGTTTGTATGTTTACGATATGGAGCTACATTGTTGGACATAAACATCCATACATTATGGTTGAAATAAAGCTTTTTCCATTACGAAAATAATAAGATTTTTGACGTACGGATTCAGATTCATTGTAAAAATACTGTATTCTTATTATTAAGTTAAAAAAATATATTTCCTAAACGAAATAAAGAAAATTACAACATACCTATAAGTTCTTAAAAGTGGGGAAAAGACCCATACAGTAATATAAAATGCTGATTCTTTTTTGTTTTTGTTTTTAAACTAAAACCTAAATATTATGAAGTTAATCCTCAGTATATATACATTACACTTTTATGAATAAAGCACCTTAAACTCTTCGACATGGAACGAACAAGAAATTGGTCATTTGAGAGAGAATATTGTTCCATTTTTGCGGAATGCCTCTTTCTACATACTTCTGTGTTTTCTTATTCTAGTTACTAAAGGTGCTCCATAGAGTTATTGTCTACGGACTTTAGTAGTGTTAAACGCCAGTTCTTGGTATATAAGGCACCAAGGCGTTGGATCCTGATGATACATAAAATCAAATAATATTCAGGACAGGAAATTTGGGAAGCAAACGTATCAAGCCTAATTTTAAGGTACCTTCCCGGCAATTGCCAGAGGACTGAAGAAAACCTGGAAAAATCCTCAGTCGGGGAGATGGTCCTGGCGGGATTTTAACTGCAGACCTTCCGTTCATGAGTCCAGGCCTTAACGATCTCGAGCACCCTTTTCGGTACGACTTGCGGACTGAGTTAGTTTTAAATGTAATAGGCAAGTCCTAGAACAACCACAAACGGATAATCTCTGCCGTGTGTTTTGGGCACGTGTCCATCTGGAAATAATAATTGTTCCGAAGATCGAAAATATAAACACTCCTTGCAATTTGTTTTCATTACCTTAAAATGCATAACTCCTCAATAATGAGGCCAATGCCCTTACTCCTGCTGCGGACACCCATAACTTACTACCTTGAATATGATTAACTGTCACTTAATGATTGTGAGGTTTTAGCTCAGTTTTTGACCTCCTGACCTTTTGCACATAAGAATTGTGTCATAATCTAATTATTTGTTTATTCATGTCAGAGTTAAGGCCACTTAAACTTCTCTTCTCTCAGCGTATATAAAAATCCCTAATGCATCCTGCACACAATGATACAGGTTCAAATGAATACAAAAAAGAATAAACACAAATAGCGGAACAATAAAATTAAATTAATAATGGTGGAGAGAGACTAGAATACCCAGTACATTGATAAAATACAAGTACAAATTAATACTCCAGATAACTAGGTGGAAAGGAAAACATGATTATTTGAAAATTTTGAAACGTTGCAGATTTTTGAAACATTCCTTAACCCCATTATCCCAAAATAATGGCTTACATGAAGATATTTATCAGTTTTTAACTTCTAAAATGTAACTGTTAAAATTTTGATTAAAATTTCATATGTTTGACACCATCGTACCAGCAATAAAATAGTAGCTTTAACTTCCAGTAACTATCTAATGAACTACCCTTCATTCTTTTAAACACTTTCTAAATGAGGAGCCTATATGTTATGTACGAAAACTTATAAAGGAATATGAAGAAGGCATTAAATGTTTAGTTTATACAGTTTTATACCAACAATTTTCAGAGAAGGTATTCACCGCTATTAATTAAATGTTTCGAATGTTTAAGCAATACCTTTAGAAATTAAAAAATAAGTTGATGCAAATGAAATTGAAGATTAATTTTTTTAAATAGTTGCCTTGAATACCCACAGAAAAATCTGTTTTGAAGCTATTTCTGGAAATTATTTTATAATGATTATCCGGAAGTATGTATAAGAAGAAGCGCCAGCATAAGGAGCTATTAAGAGTGTCTGTGAAGTTAAATAATAATGGCTAGCGAAGGTGACATTGTTACAACATGAATCAAACATAATTGTAAGGTTTAATTATTCCCTTGCTGTTTCGGAATTCGTGTTTAATATATGCGGGAAAACGGACAAATACCACGAAGTCTTAACATACAAAGCATATATTAACGCACCACGATTAAATATTTTGTATTATAAAGTGGATGAGTTACATGCTTGCATCAAGCGTGATAAGTAATCTGTTAGAACCTAGCGTGTCTTAGGGTCCATGTTATTCATGCAGCTCACGAGATGTCTTAAAGAATTACGACGTTTAAAGTGATATACAAGCTAGGAGTCTAAAATTACCACGCGGAATATGTCGTAAACAAGATTCTGCTATTTCTGTGCACTTTTCGCGAGATCTAGCAGCACTCTCACATAACATAAGGTGATGGTTCTCAAAATGTGGGGCGTGGCACTTATGCGGGCACATACACGTTCAACCTATGAATTAAAAACCACTTGTGAAGGCTCGTTGTGTGTTGTCTCGTGTCTGTTGTGTGGGTGGTTCTGCAGTTATTTTTATTACTAATAAAATCCCTTATTCTTATCACTAAGTTCCTTTCCTCCCTAGTTGTGAGTATGAGATCTCTTCTTCTCGTCCCAGGCATGGTCGAGAGATCCTGTGCTATATGTGAAGTGTAAAACATTCAAGCGGATCAACTCTTTTATTGTTATCTTTGTTGGTAATTAACAGTTCACGTTCTTCTAAATTAAAATATAATTAAGTCCCTTTACGCTTGTAATGAATGCTTGTAATTTTAACTTCTATTCCTCCACACAGAATTTGTTTTCTATTCATTTTACGTCACTTTAACTACACGATCGTAGCGCGACGGATGTGTTAGAAGACAGCTGTTGAATCGGTGTCTGGCGGACAGTTAGATTTCTAGTTTTATCCTTGTTCCATACCATCTTGCTTTGTTACACGTCCACAGAGACCTTAGTTCTGGGCAACTGTACCTCTGCTTCTGTGATGGGCAGATGGCAACACGTGTCCACAGAGGTCTTAGTGCAATGCAAGTGTATCTATGCTTCTAAACGTGCCGGACAGATAGCATTAGGATGACGTCCAGTATACCTGTTTTTATTATCTGTGGATAGATAACATTACATTCGCTGTTAGCCTCCATTTTCATTTTTACTATTGTTTTACACTTAAATGGAACTTTGAGTCATGGTATTAAATATCCAATGCAGTATTTACTTTGGCGACTAAGGAGAGCACGAAAAAATCCCAGTCAGATTGGTCGACCAACGGGAGCTCCCGAATAGGGGCCACAGTTACCGCTTGAGCCTTCCCGCTGGACTCCACAGGATTTGTTCACCCCTACAGAAGCATATTAGTATTTCTTGCATTTCCATGCACTATTGTAAAAAGTTTGAACATGGAGCTCGTGAAATTCAACATGTTTTACATTATTAGCTTCTTGATTTAATTTAATATACTAATTTAATCCATTTAAATATCATATTGTAAGTACTTATTTTCATTAAAAATAATGTATATTTCGGTTTCCGTTTTGCGCATTCGCGTGAGTCATCGTAAAACTTAATCAAACACATTCAAAGTGTACTATAACATTATAACACGTCATTTATGTCTATGCTTACGGGATTTCTGTCTCTTTTAGAATAAGAGATGAATAGGAAACGCAGGTATCTCTAGTCAAAAATGGTTAATCCCTAATTTGTTCAAAGATAGAATTACAAAATGTGTAATACCAAGGACGAATTCGAGCTAGAGCAGATATTGTATTGACCAAAAATTTAATATCAAGTTTTCACGAGAAACTAAACTTGTCCCTTGAATCCTAAAATAAGCAGACATTGTATAAAATTGTTTGTAGCTGACGGTAATAAAATCATAAATCCGAGATATGGTTATGATAACTGAAATGTATTCTTTAATTTTCTGTAAATGCTCGATAAGTCTCCATTCTAATTAGCTTTCATATAATACAGAAACATATCAATTGTTTCAATTGCATGACTTTCTCTATTCACTCTTCTGCAAACTGTTCTTACTAAATTTTATTCTTCTCCGACTTCTTGTTGATCCAGATAAAGGTTCGCAGAAATGGTTTCATTGCATATTCCGTTGCAGAGTACAAGAGGGATAAAGTAGGCTAAAGCGATAGACAGATTTTTAAATAGTGGGTCACCATGTAACGGCTTTGAAATATCATGCGTTTTGCATTATCACCAGAAAAAAACGATAGCGACTTACCACTTGAAGTAAGTACAGGTATCTAAATATTCAAACTAATAAACTAATATCTCGGAAACAATAACCTCATAAATATTTTCCTTGAGCTAGACTGTTCTTCAAAGAGATCTACATTTGGTTTAAGTAAGATTTTCGGTATCTCATAACGTTACACTTTATTAGTGATACTAATATCTTAATTATGATGTAATTTTATCAAAATACTTTAAGAGAGTCGAAATGGTGATCTTCGTGATTTCTTTCAATACTGCATACCTCATTTTTGTTTTTCATAGAGGTACGTTAATTGTAAATAGTTAAAAATATCATTGAAAGTAATACTGCGTATAGCTTTAATCTCACTCATCTACTTTAACTGCAATGAAGAACTACACTTTTCTATACAAATGGCCCATACCTCTGAAATTAATCGGTACAAAGTGCGAAGAATGTACAAGGCTTCCTCGAAGAGCGACGGGTACCATTGCTTCCCTGGCCTGCACGTTCGCCTGACATGTCGTCCATCGAACATGTCTGGGATATGGTTATTCGGTACTTGGTGCGTCACGGTCCTCCAGTAACTAGTGTCACGGATTTGTGGCCTCGAATACAAACTGCGTGGAGGGAAATCCCACAGGAACTTACTCAGAACCTTTTTGATTCAATGGCACGGCGTATAGAAGCTCTAATTCCAGCGCATGAAGGCCACACCAAATACTGAATATAAGGGCTCAAAGGTCATGCATAGATTTGAAAAGTTTATTAGTTATTACTTGTCATGTACCTAACCTGTGGTATTAAATTCATTGAATTCATTCCTTTTCTTTCTTGGTGTTGCAATTTTCACAAACAGCAGTGTAGATACAAACATTTCAGAGATTGCAGCTATTGTAATAAAAGCAAGGCAGGTACACCTAAGTATTTGAGATGAAAATGACTGTGGATGTACTATAAATAGTCACATAATCTACTGCACGATTACAAATTTAACAAAGGAAGTTAAAACGAAATATTTCATGTGGAGCTTTGAAAATTGCAGAATGTAGGATGAACAGTTAAAATAAAAAACGAAGATGTAGAAAGAGTGGGGGAAGCTCAAATATGAAAACTATCAGGAAGATGAAAGAAATTTCGGAAGTGAATGAGAAGAAATTGCTTGGTAGGATACACAGTGAAAGCTATGTTGAATAGGAGTGTTTAAAACCGCACAATAAAGCCGAACAATATCCCAAATAATTATAATAAAACAGTAATACTACCCTTTTGGAAATAAAACTTCTATTGATAGTTTAAAACTCATATTTTAAGCTTTCACACATAATCGTAAGTGTTGTGATTATACTGAATCCAAAATTGTGGACAGTATCATAACAGCAGACGTTAATCCTATTTCTGTCTTTATTATTCAGCGATCATAAGAGACCAGAGTCACTTGAAGCGAAAAGCAGTCTCAGTTAAGCTGTGAGATGGAAAAAATATTGCATAATTGCTTTAAGTGTATTTGCAATCATTTTATTTCAGAAAATAAGCATTTTACTTTACATTATTTCTCTACTGCCGTTCATTAGTAATTATTTTTCACTTAAAATTTAATAATTCTTTAGAAACATTTGAATGCTTTCGAAAGCATAATAGTTATTCAGGTATCCATTAACGTTCAAACCAGTAAAAGAGCTTTAAAACCTTGTAACAAAAAATTAGTAAAAACCCCAGAAGGTTTACTTTGTTACTTCCAACTAATTAAAATTTGTCCATCGTTGTCAGTCAGCAGACGTAGTAGAAGGAAATGGTTTCAAATTGCCAAAAGTTGTTGGTTGTAGATTTATCTCTTTAATCAATAAATGACATTAGAAATACTAAAATTGCATATTCATTTCACTTGTTTTCAGTTATCTATACGATGATTACCTGCTGGTTTAGGGTGTGTTCCACTGTTCCACTTATGAAGTCTCTATTCTCAAAACAGGTTCTCTATTGCTGCTTCACACCTTTAGGTACATGGTATGGCCAGCTGTCTCTGAGGAACTGCGCTCAGTGATGAAGCATGTTTAATTAGAGAGGGAGTAAATTAATTCTCACCAGCACACATTATCTGATGCAGAACGATTAGTTCGCGTGCACGATTGAGACATATTGGCATTCTCTATCCACCGTAGTATCTAGGCGTGCTTCAGAAGTTCTATATTGGTTATTCTAGCCATAAGGGTCATAGAAACCAAGTCTTGTGTAGCATCATCCTGTTAGTGAAGCCTTCATTACCAGTGATTACCTGAGAAGCTCTAAGCATATTTTTAGGTCTCTGATTTTCATACATTTTGAAAGCGGCAGAAATTCGGAAGTTCAGATTTGAAACTTGAAGCAACAATATAAGTATTTGGTAGTTTTAATGGAATTCCCAACGTTAACTTAGAAAATCTATGCAATTAACCCTCTTTTAGTAGCAGGAAAGTTGGTAAAATGACTAAGTGGCATGATAATGAAGAATCCTGAAAATCTGTCAGTATGAAATTTTATGCATTAACTTCCATCTACATCTCAGTATGCCATGTGCAAACACCTTAGCTTCGATTTTAAGAAACGAAAGGAATCGCCTTGCTCAAAAACTCCGCATAAGAATGTATTTCAGTATACACCAGAGGCCAACTCGCTGTTCCTTATCGTACCCCAAATTTATTAGTATTGTTTGTGAAAGAGAGTTGTATGAAGGAGATCAGGGCGGGAGGAACAGCAATGACACTCTTCTACATGGTCCAATACGGTAAGCGATATAAGAATGTTTTTATTTTAATGTAATCTTTTAGAGTTTGGCATTACAACCATAAAGCTGTTTAACCGTGTTAAAATAGATTAGAAGGAAAATGGTATTTAAGATAGTAATTGTGTAGACGCAGAAAATTTATTCTTATCAGGCATAAGTTCAAAGGAATAATGGAAACGATTATTTGACTTGCGTACTTATATGAAATAATACGTCTATTTATGGTAAATACCTAATACCTGAAACTACACCAATTAAACATTCCGCGTCTTATTTTTTTTCCCTTTCTGCTTTGATTTTCGGAATGCAGAAAATATTGTAAATTGTAATATGGAAATAAATTCTAATTAATGCTTGCTGTTTCATTAATAAACTAAGACTATTTTTATTATGAATATTCCATTCATACCGCTAACGTTTAGCAAAATGCGCAGAATATCGACCAATCAAGGTACTTCATATTACAGTATGCATCGTTGGATGCAGTTTTATCGGATAAAACATTAGCTCATTACTGAGCCGTAATACTCGTAGTATCAGTATGTAACGATTAATAGGCTACTTCATCCAAATGTGTTTTTAATCACTGGTTGAGGTTAGTAGCATTGTTTAGTATTGCTAAAATGTTAATTTTTCATTAATTTAGAAGATTTGCAGTGATCTGACAAGATGATATAATGGTAATCCCTTAGATTTTATTCATGGAACAATGGTAATAAAAGCCTTTTGAGGCTACGAGTTTCATTAGATATATTTTTGAACTCTTTCGTGGGAGGTTATAAATATTCTATCAAAATTTCCCCCTATGACAAAATTTTCCTCACGAAGTAGATAAATACAAAACTTTCAACATTATTTTCCATAAATTACTAAAAACTTTCTCTTACGATAATTTGTAATGAGCATTAAACATCTACCAGGAATTTCCTGATTTCGAAATTGTTTCACTGGAATATCTCCGCTTACTTACAAAATATCTTTGCACGGGTTACATTCCCTTCTTAAGACTTAACTCACGGGCTGTCGCCAGTTTATGATGCCGTGCATTGTATATGCTTTGTAGTGGTTCTTGCATCTACCGCTACTGAACGCTATCTAGAAGTGCGGTGTAATTATCTTGGTGACCAAGGACACTCCTATATGGTTGCGCCACCATTTCACCGCTACAAATCACTCCCCAACTATGGCGGTGCGTGATCTTGCAGCACAGCTGCTGCAACAAGTGGGTCACTTGGCTGGTGGCCAACTCTTCCCTGTCCTCACTTCTCCTCCAAAAGGGGGTATATAACCGCCCAGGCAAAGTCTGGTCGCTTCGAGCTCTCATCCAAGCCGCAGCCTCCAAGCGGCAATTACCACTAACGCCGCCGAAGGACAACTTCCCGCCTCTACACCGCCGCCAGCCGAAGCGCCCAGCGCCAACTCGCCAGCCAGTGCAGCCAGCCACACCGCGTGCCTGCAGGCTACTTCGCCGTTGTCCGGGGAGTGCATCGCCAACTCCCCGACACATTACTGCTCACCGCCGCGCAGCGCTTTTGGCCGTCTGAGGCCAAGGCGACGAGAATCCGGAACTTCAGAGGTCCAAAACTGCTGGTCAGGCTCACCTTCCTGGACGAGGACAACTACTCGGCAAACCCTGTTGCTCAAGGCCAACCGCAGTGTGCGCCCGACTTCATGCCGCCGCCGCTGCCTATACGAGCACAACGACACTTCGTGTGACGTCGCTCCCCGCTGCCACTATTGTGGCAATGGACACTCACCGCCGACTGCAGGGCACACGATCTTACCCATCGCTACCGCTACTGCGTCTCCTGAGGGGGCAAGGGACGCTTCACCGGCCAGACCTTATGCCCGCTCTGCCCACGTAGAGCATCGCCGATGAACTCCATCTTCTCGACACCGCAGAACAACACTACACCACCCAGATCGACACCTCTCTACTAGAGCACCAGTTGGAGAACACAAACGTGCTAGTTGATCAGAACACAGCCAGCAACAACAGCATCCTTGAAGCAATTCAGGATCTTCACACCGAGTTGCTGGAGTTAGCCAGCCATCTCACTGCTCTTGAGTACCAGTTCTCAACCCAATTCACCTCCATACAATCACAGCATGAGAATATTCTCCAACAACTTCACAGGACGCAAGTTACAGACGAATTCACCGGCCACATCCGCGAGGTTTCCGTTATACTGCAGAGGCTCGTCAAGGTGGAGCTCAAGCTCCTCCTGAGGAAGCTGAACGAACAAGCGCCAGAACTTCCAGATTGGCCGGACGCAGCACATAGAGGCCGCACTCGGAAGCCAAGGAATCACTAGAAATCAGCTCACAGACTACACCACGGTCGTAAACTGCGCTTCGTCTAGCTTGCCTTCCGTTACACCATTCCTTCCCTCACAAACTTCCATCACTACATCACCTGAATTCCCAAGGGCGTCAGTAAGGCGTCGGTCATGCTTGCGTCCTGGCACCATACTTTTACCTGGCTTAGGCTCTCGTGGCCGGCCAATATATCCTCACCTTTAATACGCTGCTGCAAAAGCATTGCAGCCTCATTATCCTTCCTTTATTCTTCTTTTTCCTTCTTCCTTTTTCCTTGCGGTGGAGCAGTTTTTAGTGAGTATGCCGACTATCGGTGAGTCCCACACTCTCAGTCCCGATTCCTATCGAGGCTGGGGTAGTGACTAAATCATTTTCTCCTCCACTCGAAAAAAACTGATGTTTTGGTCTTTTGCTTCGAGCTCTCGAGCAGTCAGCATGGGAAACAAGAACACTACCAGCTCCGCTGGCGCAAAGCTCCCTTTCCGAGAGGGAAAGAAAGACACCAGTGCCGCCGAAGAAGAGCTTCCTAACGCTTCTTCGCCGCCAACCGAAGCGATCAGGCAATCACATACCGACCGGCCTCCTGCCGCAAAGCTTCTCTGCCATTGTCCGCGGAGTGCATCGTCAAATCCCAGAAACCCCGCTCCTCAACGACGCACAACGCTTCTGGCCGTCTGTGGCCAGGGCCACGAGGGCTAAAAACTATCCAGATCCAACACTGCTGGTAAGACTGGAATTCTTGGAGGAGAGCGAGTACTCGGCTGCCTTGGGTGCGGGCTGCCCTTGTTAGGGCGAACTCAGCTCCGAGATGGCGAAGGAGCAACGTAGATTCGCCGAGCCTGCTAAGGCAGGACCCTCTTCTTCTCCTCTATCATCCGCCGAGGAGAAACCGACGCAGCCGCCGCAGCCCTGGGCTACCTACACCTCGACCGCCGCTTCGCCCCTATCCACCGCAGCTTCGCCGCGACTGCCTCCGCAGTTGCCGCCAATTCACCGGCATCCACACCGCCGATCCTGGGAGCTTCCCAGCCAGCGCAGATCCAGCCTGTACCTCATGGTAGGTGCAGTGCTGTCATCAGAGAGGTCCAGAGGGACCTGCCTGCCAGGCTCCACATCAGCAGAGCTCACCAGTAGTGGCATTTAACCTTGGAGCGTTCTCGGATCTACCGAGCCCAGGGACCCACGTCGCTCGTGAGGATCGAGTTTACAGACCCTGGCGACCACGAAGCGACCTTGAGGGCGGGCCTACCCTTGTTAGGGCGGAGTTACAACTCAAACACGACAAGTAAGTTCTACTTCAACCTACCTCTCCTACACATTTACCATCTCCATTCCTTTCTAAATCCTAGCTATTTCCACTAGTGTTGCAGTCAGATTTCATGGTTACTACCTTTACGCGCTCCCACCCATAGAGCGGCAGCCAATAGCTTTCAGATATTAACGCGGGTGCTATGCGGGAACGCAACCTACCCGTTTATTTCACTTTTTCTCCTACTATCCTTTTTCCTTCCGGTGGAGGAGTTTTTAGTGGGTATGCCGGCGCTCGGTGTGTCCCATACTCTCAGTCCCGACTCCCATCTGGGCTGAGGTCAGTGATTAAATCATTTTCTCCTCCACTCGAAGAAAGAACCTGCCGCTTGAAGCCAGCCGCAATACCCGCCCAATACAATGCCGCCTGTATACGGCCGACTCATGTGATGCCGCACCCCGTTCCTACTACTGCGGTAACGGGATACTCACCGCTGACTGCTGGGCGCATGACTTGACATATAACGCCGCCACTTCTCGTCTCATGTGGGAGCAAGGGGCAGTATACCTATCAGGTAGCCTGCCGCTCTATCAGCATCGCCGAACAACGATCTAAACACGACTACGCAGAACTTAACACCACCACCACCGCACATTTAACACATCTCATCTAGAACATCAGTTGGCAAACCAACAGCCTTTTAAATAGAACACAGCTAGCAATAACAGCATCCTTGAAGCAATTCACTACCTACAGATCATCTTCATCACGGCTACCAGAAAGGTAGCATGAGAACACCATCGAGATATTGGACCAGACCAATCGCACCACCTTTCGATTGGGAAACGATTACCTTCGTGTTAGGATCGCAGACCATGCGAACAGAGTGATTTGGTCTCTCCAGCCTCATCTACCATCACCACCAAGAGAGACACCGCATCACCACAGAGACATACGCTTCGGAATTCTCTGTCTGCACAACACCCAAGACCAATGCCCGGAGGTAACAGGCCCGCTTGCACAACAACTTACGACACCACCGTTCACAGGTCCCTGTCAGGTCCCTTACCTATCCACCACCACTGCGGAGAATTCCGCCACACTTTAGCAATTAACCACAAACAGCGGGTTTGCTTCGGCAATACCAGCCACCATGCCACCAATTATGCCCCATTAAATATTGCCACAACAGAACAAGCGCCTTTCTCCTCCTCTTCTTTTTTTCAGCCCAGAGATCTTTATATTTCTTGTTTTTCTGTAAATCTTGGGGCGAATTATTCTTACATTAGAAAAACTTGGACATCGACGTACACTATACGAAGCATCACAACCAGAGCCACGATGTAGCATGTGACTGTTATATTATGTTTGACAGGTGCACATATTCTAAACTAATTGCTGCCAGTAATTTGGAGAAAACGGTATTTTTCGCTGGTAAATAAAGTAACGTGACTTTGAAGATATTGCTTTTGAATTCCCAGAATTGGTTTATAGAAAAGGCAAGTTTGTTTAATGCCGTTAAATAATCAGTACTTACAGAGCATAATTAATAGTTGAATAAATTGTGAAAGGAAAGTAATTTAACTTGGCATTCAGTACATTGGGAAAATTTCCTGTTTAACGAGCTTACGGAATACTCGGGCAAAACTTGATGGTCATAAATTTAATAAGAGAATTTAATTGTATTTTATTACATTGTTTCTTTGTTAGGATGTGGGGCAATTTTGTTGTTTATTGAATACAGATTTAGCTTGCTGACCTAAACGTTTGATATGCTTTATATACCTGTTTTGTTTCTCCCCTTCGATGCACTACTTTTAATGTTTCCTTATTTATTGTTACAATGGTGTTAAAGGGAAGGGGCCACTATTGAGAAAAATTAAAAGTAAACCATCTCCACGTAAAGGTTTCGTAAAATAAATTTTGAAAGAATTCAGGTGACAACGTGTAGATCGGTCCAGGGGTCCACTGCAACCTCTCAAGAGATTCAGATTCAGATACGGGTGTACGATGGGGCAAATGGTTGTCTAGCTCGCTGTAGGTTGTTTTCCTTTCTGAATTTTTTCACATTTATGAAACTAACATTAGACTTCACATAGCCCTTATCACTTCCCTACGTGACTGGACTGAATCACTTTTTAGAAATACGAATGAACCAATTTGTGTTGTGGCCTTCGGTTGACGGAGACCGGGAGATCCGTGCTACAAATCTCGGCTATGGCAATGAATTTTTCAGTCGTCTGATTCTACCTTTCCAACCTTGTCCAACACACGTCTTGTGTGGAAAACAATCAGTTCCATTAATTGATCCAAGAATGATCGAAACTATATAGCCCGGGACTTAGAGTGCTTACAGCATTATAAGTCACTTTTGGGATATGTCATCTCAACACACTTTGAGATCTCCGTGTGGTTTACCGGAAAAAATGTGAATCAGTTGGGGAATTTAATGTACCGGCATATTGCCATGGTAGCTCAGTGGTTAGAGCAACCGGACAGATATAGGGAGATCCGTGGTTCAAATTCTGGATGGCATTGAATTTTTCAGTCGTCCGATTGTACCCTTCAAAAAAACATATTCATTATGAGTTTATTTCTGGAACTACAATATTTTAAAAAGTAAATCAGAATACTAATTTCTTACCGATATATAAACACCGCTGAATTATAGCTTTTCTTTGAAACCTTTTTAGTATTTGTTTCATTTTGCGTTCTAATAAATTTAAAAGAAAGAAATAATTTCTTTTCATATACAAATTTTAGGCTTGATTTTTTTTGGGGGGGGAGTATGCTATCTAAATTTAACACTTATTATTAAATATTTTAAAAATAAGTGTACCTGTCTAACCTAAGAATGAGACCCAAGCATTTGTTTAATATTATGCCAAAGAATTTATTAGCACTCGAGTGTTCAAAATGTGTCCAAAGAGTTGCCTCCTACGAATTTGTGCTAAATGTGAATTAAAGTATAACTCTAGGAGTATTATGATTCCAACTTCAAACCTGAAGTTAATCTACCACAATCTTAAATTTAAGAAAAAAATTTCATTGTAGTGATTACCATGTCGGTTCAGTTGGCCGACAAATAGAACACCACTAATGTTCAATGATTTCTACCCCTTCCTCTTTGTACATATGCTGTTTCAAGGACTGGCAAATGTAAGTTAACACATCCTGTGTTCCAGAGAGCAAATAGTTGATGAGTGAATAATATTGAAACGAATGAATAGCAAGTGTGCGTAAGAAAAATTGAAAACATTTGAAAGAAAGATATAGGATTACCAAACACACGAAATGTATACTGCTAACAGCAAGACTGTATAAAGCATCGGTTTAACGAAGAGTGAAGTTTGAAAAGGAAACAAATGGTAGCATTCTAAACACAACGCCCGAAAAATGTAGTTTTGTACTTATTATTCAACGCTGAAATAAATGCATGTCTACCAGTTCTACAGAGATAATTATGACACCTGCATTAAAAGGTTAGAATTATCATCACCTACTATTATAAGCTCTCTTCATGGGAGCATTGTCACTAGCAAGGGAGCGGAAAGCCTATTGTTATCCGGTTATGGGGTAGCTCTAGTCAGTGAATGATAAAACCAATATTAAATCATAAGTAGCTTAACTACTGGTCTGTAAAACGATTGAAAAGAGTTGGAGATTAGATTCGCACCAGTTCCCTCAATGTATCTCCTTTCCATATTTACCATGAGCCTCTAATCTTGCCAAATTGGCTGAATGTAGGATATTTCTGAATGAATTGTTGCTTTTCGCTTCCCCTCTCTTAAGCCACATAGCTACAAGTCTCTCTGCTACAAGTACTACCCCAGTTTTGTTTCCGAGATAATAAAGGGGCACTGCAATTGATTGGGAAAACGCTGTGTGGAGGTTTATGTGTGTATGTGTGCGTGTGTGTGTAATCCAGGAGCTTGGTGGTAGCTCCTTGCTAATTCCTTGCAGAGAAAGGCAGCCTGAATACGATCCCGTTTCCCAGTCTTATCTCTGTAGGCTCATCATCTCCTGCAGCTCAGGAGCGATTAACGACACGAACGTCATAGAAAACGGGCACCCAACAGATGAAAAGGATACCAGCTACTTCCCTCTTTCCCAAACTTTGCACAAAGAAACAGCAAAGTGGATTACAACGGATAAGTACTCCTTGTTTGGAGGTTTTGTACAAAATGGGAAACATCGATGCCGGACATCAGGTGGTTAGGCTTTGGATATACAGGTCAACAATAAATACTTGTTTTAGACTGTAAATTTTATACTCAACAGAAACTTTCACTCTAAACAGGATTCTCTAATTTTATTGCAGTGCTCTTTCATCAGGTTATTGCTTGCTACTTCATTGGTTAAAATATTGAGTAAAAGAACGAAAATTGTAGAAAATTATAGCTAAGCTAGGGATACAACAACTAATAAGTGTTTTAGTATATCCCTAATGCATGCTATTTTGTTGCAGATGTACGACTATGCAAATAAAACTGATTAAATTCAAGGTACTTCTGTCCAATAAAAAGTAGTTGCAAGGAAACTAAAAAGAATTTTATCTATAAAAGCCTATAGCATTAACATAGAATCTATGACTTTATCCCTAATAAAATATGAAGAAACAGAATCGAAATATTTGAAATTTATTTCTGAAAGTAATAGTTGAACAGTATTCAAGAGGCCCCCCCCCAGAAAAAGAGCTACAAATATATTACTTGATCAGGAGTGCCGTGAATAACCTGACAACCTTCATTCCATGGAAAAAACTCGGGAATGCAACAGATAACTATCAGGAAAAGACCACAATCCACTCTGGAACCACACAATAGCTATGAAGTAGGTAAATGTCACTCCAGAAGAGGAAATGAACGTCTCACAGCACACCATCAGGAATTGCCCGTGCCATCAGTAAGCAATCACTGATTTAGATGAAAAGAGATAAAAGAAATGAACACATTCTAAGCAATGATGGGTTGAGATATAACAAAAACGATTACTTACCTAATCATGAAGGTACAGAAACGTCAACAGACCAAAACAATGTCGGATGAACACACTATCATATTTTTCTTGGGAAGAGGAACAGATTATTAGGCTGTAGTTAATGATGGTTGGTAAGGATGGTGATAAACGAGAAAGTACGCTGGAGAATCCTGCGCGGAAGAAAGGCAAGAATTCAATCTTTGATAAAACAACCTAATATTACAAATTCTGTATTAACTGACATTTTATGACATATCTCACAAAAACACTTTTGTATTCTCTACATCTTGCCATATTCTACTCTTGTCACCTTCTCTACTACATACACATGGTACGTAGAGGAATTTGTTGTATACACCCAAATGTGTATCGCTATTCCACATGTATATTTTGAGATTTACCCAAAATATCAGTTTTAGAAAATGGCCTATGTGCCTGTGTGTAAACTATGTATTTAAATTCCGCCCCTTCCAAATATGACAGAAAGATTTTGAGAAGCCTCGCTACCCCACACTACGTTTGCATGGACAATATTTTGTTATGTTTTATTTACTGAAAATGATTTTAAGCATTTTGTATTAGAATACAATATATTTCAGATATCTGTATGATCAATAAAATGCATAGCTTGTCTAACTTAAAATTCTCTTCATTCGGGATGAATTTTCTAATACGTTGTACTGTATTACTAGAACTAGATAAAAATCTTACTTCACGGAAAATGTAATATTTCCTTTATATTTCCCTACAACCAAATAGTCACTGCTGGCTGCATTCATCCTGGCTAACAGGATAAACTGAAAAATAAACTCTCGAATGATAATTTTAAAATAAATATGAAAGTAACTCATGTGATAATAAAGTCATGTGATCGAAACACATCACATCTCTCTCTCTCTTTAGATTTGCTCAACTCAGGACTATAGAATATGTACGTTTAAAGAAAGTTGTATTCTCTCCTTTATATATATTTCACTTTTAAATATTTATATTAATAGCGTTTATTTTTCAGAATTATAGTTGGTTTGGATACAAATGAATTGAGGATTCTGTAAGAACAAAAGCAGTTAATTCTAGTGTGTTATACTAGTTCGCATACAGTTTTTTAGTGATAGAAACTTTGCAATCTAGTCACTTTAACGCGTCGCGTTAGTGTTGCTACGAATTGATTTTCGAACTGTCGGTGCTTGAATGCATATGGAATTTGTACAAATATGGTGTAGTTATGATCAGAACTCGGATTTTGAGGACCTAAAAGTCTGTAAAAATTAAATATAAAATACTAACATTTTTAAAATGACATAATGATTATAAAAATACCTAAAGCTAAGATTTATTTAAAGTTATCAATTAATTCTGTACCAGAGCATAACTGCTATACATATAGGAAAAATTGGTATAAATATAATTAAATCATTTAGAAAATTAATTATGTATGTATATAATATCTTTCAAGTTATAGCCTGAAGAACTTAAACGAAAATTAAGAAACACGTTGATGCAGTAATTTGTATCACAAATTATTTAAATGTAAAGAGTGATTATAGTATGAATATGCTTTATTATGTGACATTGATTTGAGATGTTTATTGATTGTAATTATTGTTGGGAAGTAAGTTTATACTGCCTTACTGAAACTGACAATAATAGCGTGCAATAATGCAGCGAGGGGGTGAGCTGTTTATCATTATTGGAAACGAGGAAGTTACGTAATGTTGGCGCGTTTTTCTGTAGAAATTGCTGGAACATTTCCCTAGAGCATATGTTTCATAATTTTTATTGGATATAAAAATAGACGCTAATGTTGGCGCGTTTTATTAGCCAATTGCAGTTCAGTTATAATCTTTAGGCATATCGGTGTGTATGAGTATAAATAGAAGCTAGGTTAGAGGTAAAGTCCTTCAGTCCGTCAGTTCATCGAAAATATTTGTAAAGTACACGTCGCCTTCAGTCAGTCAGTTCGTCGAAAGTATTTGTACGGCACACGTCGGATATCAATTTGCAGGTTACGCGTAACAGAGTTATGAAATCTCAAGTGTTATAAAGTTAATTTTACAAAAAGTTGAAGTACGCGAATTAAGAAATATCAGTAATGAAGTTATTATAACAGTTTCATTTTGGCGAGTGTCTAGATCAATGTGTAAATGTGATAGTGAAAGTGTTCGACAATAAAAGTATAAAAGAAATTCTTTCATCAGTGTTATCTTTGGATAAAAGATTCCTTTCCGTTTACACAACCTGTATAAAGAGAAGTGCTCGACCCAAAAGCTAGCCGGAGGACAGAGAACCAAATTTAAATAAAATAACAGTAGCATTCTTTCAAACGAACATTAATATTGCCGCAAATTACTAACACCAGATGGAGCTAACAAGCCTAACAAATGAATCACGTCACAAGATGGCTTCAACACGTTGAGTAAACACACATACACAAACAACATTATAAATTTACCATCGCAAATTGGCTACCACAACGTGGGGCTACACAATAATGTTATTACAACGTGTAAGGAAGATGATACATACCTGTGGCATTAACACTTTTTGAGTTTTCAGATTATACAAATTCCTTTGCAAAGGAAGGCTTCACAGCCTACGACACGACACAAGGACAAAGACAGAAACAACCTGACTGCACCCACACATTAACATAAAAAGGGAAATTAACCTGCCATCCTTAGTTTGGGATATAAATTCATAATTGTAATGATACCTGCTTCCCTGACAATAATCACCCCTTCAATTACAAGAAACTCTTTCCATTACATAGGAATGTGTGTATCTTTTTAATGCGAGTAAGGGATGAGAGTTACTCTTATTTTCCAGTTGAACAGGAGATTCTGATGTCTGAAAATTTATCCTTATGTAAAATATATACTGGATGTAAGGAGATTATTAAATAAATACGCAAGGGGTAGGAAATTGACTACATATTAATGTAATATTTAAAAAAGTGTCATCAAAGTAGAAAATGACAAAACACGACGTAGTAAATATGGATTTTCTTAATCTGGAACCCATGATTAAGTTTATGTGCATGTTAGCAATACCTATGATGTAAGAATTATAAGATGATACGTCACCAAAGTGCGGGAACTAGTGATGAGACTCAAACTGTCTTCCATTTAATCAACAATTAAATGAAAAAACAATTGATTTCTGCGTGTTAATGATTGTCTGATGCGTTGGAAAAAGTGGGAATAACCTTCTGCAATATATCATTGATTTACTCAGTTTTCTTAATATGACATTTAAAAACGGCTTATGAGTGTAAAAGTAAAGCAGAATTGGAAACCTCATAGCTAGCAGTGTTTGAAAGCCCCTCAGGCTTAAAATAGACATTTTTATTTCAAAATATTTAAGTTGAGCTCTTCTACCGTCTGCATTAGTTTGACTAACGGGGGTTGGACATCCTATGTATAACATAATTCAACCGTTTACGGCAGACTTGCAAGCCAAGGCTGTTTTGTGCAGTTCGATTAAAATCACATTATTTAGAAAAAGAGAATAAACGCAGTTCATCTTACAGTAAATTGCGTTTTGAAGTAGAATAAGCAGATACTGACCGCATGCATATCTCGGTCTGTAGCTTGCTTTCGGAAGTTCTCAAACAATTATTCGTTAGCTCAAATCCCTTACACCGTATATTCGTAGTTTCCCCTGTTACTACTGTTTTCTACAATAAAATATTATAATGGTTCTGGATATACCGTAGCTACGGGGGACGATGCTCGGGCAGCGTGCAGTCCTGCATTCCAGTAACACTACTGCCATGATTTGGGCCCTTTTATTCTTGCCTAATGGCCTACGGCCCAGTATTGAAGAACCGCAATTTATTACATAGCTGGCTGTGGTGTAGTTTTCCTTATACACAAATTACAAAGAGACTCGTCGCGAGTTCGACCAGAAGAGACGTTTCGTGTCGGGTTCCAAGGTGGTCTCCGATTGTGACCTAATTTTGGCCAGCTTAATATCTTACTCTGTAGGCGCCAGTGTCCTATTAAAAAAGATTCACGTATTTTGATTTTGGGTTTTGTCTCATTACGATACAAGGGGTTACTTACCAGCCCTGGAACGCTACGATATAACTTAAGGCTGATTCTACCAAATGCTGAACATAACTAACGGAAATCATATAAAAATAAACATTTTGTGCATTTTTAATATACCTGCGAAAATAAAGTAGCATTAAGGGAATTAATAGTTCTTCCACACAAGCCCTCTGTTGGACAAGGTTGGAAAGGTATAGCATTAAATTCTCCAACTTTTTCGCATTTTTTCCGGTAAACTATAAATAGATCCCACATTATATTGAGAGGACATACCCCAATGGTGACTTACAATGCTGTAAGTACTTTTAAGTCCCGGGATTCATAGTTTCGACCACTATTAGATCAATTATTGGAATTAATTGTTCTTCCACACAAGCAGTGTGGAGGTTGGAAATGTAGAACTAGATAACTGTTGCACGCAAGCACTTAATTCGGTTTATGCAGTTGAAGAAATGTATCGAAAAGTGAGTGGAATAAAAAAGTCAGATTGAGCAGTAGCAGGACATACCGTATTTTACTTGCTTTTAGTTATTAAAAAGTGCATTCATATAAAATATATTTCTTCTGTAAATATCATGATAAGCATGTTTCACCTCGGTAATACTACGGTAGTATACATGTGTATTACGCATGTAGCAGTTTATAGATGCACTTGTTGAAAGGTACTGATAAGATGCTGCCAGATTGAAGCGAAAGAAAGGTAAAACCTTAGACGCATGCAGCGGGAGCCATACTGTTACTGGTATGTCACTCAGTTGCTTTGAAGTGGCCAAATAAATCAAGCTAGAACCTGGGTTACACACAAACCTATAACGTCGCTGTATAAATTCGAAAAGCATTCTTTTGTGAAAAGCTGCATATTTCAAGCAGACACAGGTGATATATCGTGCTGCAGAACATTCTGCAAGTTGCATGATTTGTAGGTATCATTTGAATTAATATCTCTGTATACGGTATGGTGAGTCTAAAAGCTAACGCTGATTGATCGCATTTGTATTTGTTATCGCCACCAGAAAGAGAAACACTAATTGCCGGATCATATTCTCGTCACGTATGGGATACTGTGGTCCCGTAACTGTCATCAACCGACCTAAAGTATTTCTACAACTGTCATTTTTTACAACGAGAACTCCATCGTTTAGTTTTATACGCTTCTTGTTTCGCTACTCGCAGAATTTAAATCTGTCGTCATTTTAATATGCTATATGACTTCTATAAACAACTATAAAAAAAAAGTTCCGAACATGGCTATACATAGGCAAAAGGAAATAACATTACTACACGAATATGCGAAACGAGGAAGGTGTTTACTAGTTTTAAAAATATTCACCCAGTGGTAAGGACTATTAAAGAAAAAATGAGTATACCAGGGTGGAATTTATTATCCTCGAAACACAATTTCCTATTCAGGTTTCTGATTGGAGCTGCTAGTATGCAATAAAGGAGTTAAATTTAAAGGAAACTACCACTTTGCGTAAGTTCACATGATATTCTCTACCTACCCTTCTACTCTTACATAAGTTTATTCTTCCATCTGCTTATGCTATACAAGCATCTTAAACATATTGAATTTTGATAAAAAAGTTACAAACCTTTTTGAGAAAATAAAACAAAACGAAAATTTGTCCATGTAAAGAGTGTTACATCCATTGAGAGCGCTGAACTTGCATACCAAGTTTGGTATTATGCTCTTCCATCTTCTCCCCCTAAACAAGGACAGCTTTCTAAACGTTCTTTGTTTTTCTTTCTGTCCTTTCTTTCTCTCTTTCGCATCCTTCTTTCTTTCTTTCCTTCCTTTCTTTCTTTCCTTTCTTTCTCTCTCTCCTTCCTTTCTTTCTTTCCTTGCTTTTTTGTTTTGTTTTGTTTTTAAATTAAGGGAACCTGAAAACGTGTGTGACGGCACATTCACTGGTGGGAAATGGTGTTACTAATCTTCCCGGTAAAGTTGTGAATGTAGGAACAGATCTTCTGAATAGGCAAACTGGCATATTCATACTAATCATTTACTGTTTAAGCATCTTAGACATCCTCCCAGTCGAATCTATCTTGTAGCAAAATAGCATGTCAAAATATTCAATCTAAAACAATTTCTATCTATTTTTGTAAATATAGGAACATGCTATGCATTTTATGGCGATACTTACACCTTAGTATCATTTTATAAGAGTTTCCTTGCATAGGTATTTCTAGTATCGTATCGATCGCAAATATTTTAGGAAACGCAATTATTTAAGTGATATACGTATGTATAATCACTCTTAAATTTTATAATACAGCTAAAAATTTCAGGTGAGGATTTTATCGGAAATGCATGTTTCAAGGCCCCCTGAATTCAAGTGTGGGTGTTCTCAAACAGCATAACACACTAAGGAAATACCAAACCCACTATTTGGTTTAACATCTTCCAAAAATGCGACATGATTTTCAAAAAAATTCCCCACCCCAAACTAATCCATTGCATGGAAGAGTTTTCGAAAATTTGTGTTTTTTTAAAAATAGCTATAAACGTTTTGATTGAAATACCATATGTTACGATACTTACATACAAAAAAAATGTAACCTTAAATTTTCTCGAAATAGTCTGTGAATTCCTCTTCCTTGTGAATGAATTACGTATTAGTAAACCGCAAGGAATAGACAAAATGTTATTGCTGAAAATGTGTGGATATCCTTGTATAAAACAATTTATGTGAAATAAAATGTTTCGTGGAGTTAACCACTTCGGAGGTATTCGTTGTTATTTATTTGAATTTTCAAAATCTTATTATGTTTTCCAAGTAGAAAGTAAGTGGTCAGTCGGTTTTTCTCTTGTTCATGCAAAGAGCATGGCATTTCAAAGCCGTAATCTGACTGACGCCTTAGCGAAATGCATTCTTGATATACGTATAAACAAATAATGAATATTAATTGAAATTTTATCTTATGAATAAGTAAATGTAATACGTTTTTGTGAGAAGTATGAGTAGAAAAAATAATGATACAATAAATGAGATATTTCCTTTGGCATTGCTAAGATTGAGTAACGAATGACCGTTAATCACTTTTTTAGTACTACTGTAACAGTTTTAGTTTTTTAAATAGTAAACTTAAAATATCTGCCTCTATGTGGGCAAAAGTTTATCCTGATAGTAATAATGCAAGATTTAAAGAAAATAACTTTATGTAATTCAATCAAAGACTTTATAAATGTGTACAAACAACGCAAATACCTAGAAAGTTTTAATTGCAAATCTCGGTTACACTTAACCTTACACACTGATTGGACTTACTTTTGGCCTGTACTAGTTAAAGAGCCAAGTGAACTGGCCTGCAGGCTTAGCACTACTCTTCTTCTGCAAAGAAGCATATCCCCTTCTGTGCTTCCCAACTACAAATCATTACGACAATCAATCCGAGCATTCTTGCTAATCGCGTTGTAACTAAGTCTTGTGCCCGAATGGACAGAGAGAATTGATTTTGAGCATGCGCAATCACTTCCCCCATTCATTAGGAAGTCAGACGCAGCTGTGAGCGATCGTCACTGCGTTTTCCTGTTGTTAGAGCATTTTGAAATGTTAAAAACAATCGAACGACCTCCCGAATATGAATCAGATCAGTGATTCGTTTTTTGAATACGAGAAATGTTACGCCCGCAAACATTCATCGCCAAATGTGTGAGGTTTATGGGGAAACAATAATTAGTGAAAATGCTCAGCCACACACAACCAAGTCAACTCAAGATCCGATTACATCATTTGGTTGAAAACAATTCGACCACCCTCCCCACAATCCATGTTTAGCACCAAGCAATTTTCATTTCTTTATTCATCTGAAGAAATTCCTTGCTGGAGAATATTTCAACGATGATGATGTGAAAAAAGAAGTGCAAACTTGACGTTTATCACAAGCGGCATCATTTTTTAATGAAGACAATCATAATCTGGTTTCACGTTACGACAAGTCCTGAATAACTACGGTTACTATGTGAAGAAGTAGTGTAAAGTGTAAGGTGATGAATGATAATGAAGTATTTGGAATATAATGTGCTGTTATTTTTAAAAGCATTATTGGTGCTTAATTTAAAACTACGCCTCGTGTTTTACTTACGTTAATAGAAGGCCTCATAATCCACAATAAACTGGGTATTAAAACCTTACGACAGTTACCATTTATTACTTGTTTCTTTTAAATAAGGTATCGACATCCGTTTAAGGATATAATTCCTATTACTTTACGCAACGATGTATCGAGAAAAATCATGGTTTGCTATATTTATTTCTAAACATTGCGATGAGATATTGTGTGATTCAATCACTCAACTATCAATCACACACTGTTGTGTTAATAATGATTGGTTTGCTGATACATTTATATATAAAGTTGCGCTAACGAGCGATTCTGTAAATATTAAAGATCTCCTTAAAACTTTCGTGATCCAAATGTAATCTTATGTTTACTTTCTCTACCACGTACTTAGTAGGTAGAGAAGGTATAGTATTCCACAAAAAATCTACATCGAGATTTCACTGGAAACATCATACATGATTGAGGCCCACTGAATAAAATATGAAAAAATGTCTGTGTATATCTGTCTGTGTATGTGTCTATGAACAGCATAATTCAGAAATGAAATGTCAGCTAAATACCAAACTTGGTATTTACGTCCAGCGTCTTCCAAGAATGCCACACGAAAATTTTCAAGAAAATTCCCTTACTTCAAACTACCCTTTAAATTGAAACATTTTCCTTTAGTTTTTATTTTCTCAAATATGTATCTAATGATTTTAATTAAAATACCATTTGTTAAAATATTTGACTGAAAAAGAAAATGTTAATCTTGAATTTTCTGGAAATAGGCTGTGAATCCTTAGTACATGTAGTGGGACAAACAATTTCCTCTGAGTTCAGATTGGTATAAATTTTATTATCTTGGTTTGGCAGTTGATAATGTAAAATTAAATGGATTTTTCACATTTCATTTTGTACTTTCATTTATTTTTGTAGCTGCAGTTATATAATTAATTTACTTTTTCTTCATCAAAGAGGATCTGAATGACTTTATATAACAGGAAAACTGTATGGGATGGAGAATATCTTATTACACAAAAACCTAGATCTTCTTAAAGGACACAATTTATGTAAAATAATGTGTTTTGATTGTTAACCATTTCCAGGATATACTTTGTTATTGGTTTGAATTATAAATACTTAAAATTTGTTCGTTCTAAGTCACTGTTCGTGTTTTTTTCTTTCTTTATTTTTTCTCGTTGTCATGCAAAGAACGAAATATCAAAACTATCAATTAGCGACCCGCTCTTAGATTATTTTGCTATAGCTTATGTCTTCTGTATTCCTTAATACCTTTGCAACTGCAAGAAAATAAGTAATAAAAGCATTTCTACAAATGTTTATATCAACTAAAATAAAGTAGATACAAAATAATATTTTGTAAGAATAACTTTTTGAACAATGGGTAAGGAAGAACATGTGAATGTAATATAAAATGTTTATATAAAGATACCTCCCTGTGTATGTGCCTGTTTCTGTGTCAACAGATGATGAGAGGTCGGTTAAATACAAACGTTGGTATTTAAATTCAGTGTCTTCCGAGGATGCGACAGGAAGTATATCAAGAAGATTGCCCCATCCCAAACTACCCTTTAAATGGAAGATTATTACTCATTAGTTTTGATTTTGTTAAAATTTGTTCTAACGATTTTTATTAAAATACCATATATTCCAGATATGTGCATGACAAAATGCATATCTTGTGTTTTCTGCTCATAGGCCGTCAGCATCTCTTCATTCTGAATTAATTTTATATAACTGGTAAATTGTAATATATGTAAATAATTACCACTTCGAAGACGTATATTTCTTTAAATGATACAAACTATGCCAAATATACTTTGTAATTGCTTTGAATTTTCAAATACTTTTTACAAATGCTAAGTTAATAAATATACTTTTTTCATTGGTCATGAAATGAGCCTGGAATTTCAAAGTCATTACACAGCCACTTGCTTTAGCTACTGTATCCTTCTTATACCTATAACGAAATATAGAAATTTGTTATGAAGTTTACCTCAATTAACAAAAAGAATATAGAAGAATAAGTTTTGTGATGGCTTGTAGAAGAGAAAGACATGTGAAGGCAACACTTTGTTTTCGTTATAAATGCAAATCTTTGTTGAGAGTTCTAAATGTTTCTTGGCAACATGGCTAATTTGATGTTATCTGCCGATGTATATTCACAGCGATTACTGGCAGAATTGGAATCTCACAAAAGAGAATGAAGAGGTAATTTATCGGCAACATAAAAATGTGGTTGTTCTTCAAGTTTGCAAGTGAATTAATTAGTAAGAGAAAGAGGAGTTGTGCACACTATCTAACAGTCAACAAATAAAAATGCTTTGAAATCTTTGATTGCAGCTCCAAAATCACTACTCATATGAAACTTTGAGGATAAAGTGTGGGAGTTAAAATACAAAATGAAAATGTTGTTAACTTAATGTATTACGCGTACTATTACTATAAAATCGTTTCCAGTAATGTATGTCATATAATATTAATTTATGCAACAAGTGTATGTTTTTACACACAGCGACAATGAGCGCGACAATTTACACGAGTATTATTTAAGTTTATGCACTAAATGGATACATTTTATGTAACCCTAACATTATAAATTGCATGAAATAAGTCATGAAATAATTAAACATTCATACCTGGGAGCGTCTTCATATGTCGTAAATGAGACATTAACCTTCCTGCGTGGATTTAATATATTAACCTGCCGCGTTTAACCGATAAGTAAGACAGTCACTTGCATACATTCCCTTCCTGGAAGAGAAGTGAGCAGATGTTACTGACTGTGATGTAACCTGTTAAAAGTACACAAGGGTAAGAAATTATAAACTCAGATCTTAATTATTACATGTTTAATAATGTACAGAGTTTTGCATTTTCACTGCTCAGAGAAAAGAATATCGTGAATATCATGTTCTCTGTATAAACCGTGGCAACTTGGAATTAGTCATTGCTGTAGGAAACACGCAATTGCTGTTATTAACACGCATGCCATGAGCCAATTATTGACACTGGATACAACAACAACCTGTTAATTATACTAGGTTTGTACACAAATATTATGGAACGTGCGTTCACACATCTATCTAGTGAAATACCTAGGGTTCACTAATCAATCAATTAATAAAGCATAGTACACTATAAAGTATACAATGGTATACAAACATATGGGTATAAAACATGAAGGAAAGCACTAAGTTGGAAAAAAGATGTTAATATCACTCTACGAATTCAAGTTGGAAGTACCCTTAAGTACCGGGAGACCCAATGAATTATGACCCGGCGTTGCGTTTTTCGGGTTCCGTCAGTGGTGCACGCTGCCGTTTGTGGCTACCATAGAGTAGCGTTGATGAACCATACAGCAGTGGAGGAATAATTCATGAAAAATATTAGGCTTGTTAGAGCTGAATAATGTTGGAAAGAGAGAATCATCATACTGTTGCACAAAAGGGTTCAAACATGATATAAACAATTATTGCCCAATCAGCTTTTATCAAAGATCTACAAATTGTTCTCGAAGATTCTAACTAGAAGACTATCCAAAGACCGAGGCGAAAATCAACCACCTGAGCAAGCAGGCTTCTCCACAGTAGACCATCTGCAAACAATAAACCAAATCCTAGAAAAGTCACAAGAATTCATACTAGGGCTATACATCGTATACTTTACAAAAGCATTTGACAGTGTACAGCATCCATGCGTACTTGACGCAATACTGAAACATGGAATAAAAAGGAAATATATACATTTAGTAGCAACGATTTACTCCAACAAAAAAGTCAAGGTCAAAACAGACTTAGAAGGTATACCATTCACTCTGTTTAGAGGCGTCAAACAGGGAGACCCAATATCCCCAAAATTGTTCACCCGCCTGTTAGAGCAAGTGTTCCGCCAAATAGACTGGTAAAACTACGGAATAGACATGGATGGTAAGAGACTTACAAATAAGTAATAAACGAATTACAACTATCCGGGCTTGTACGCCGTGGTCTAGAAGACATCGTGGATACCGACGTTTCGCCAAGTACAGCGCTTGGCATCTTCAGGGTGAAGTGATTCAGTGTCTGCGGTGGTTGTAATCTGAATGCGGAGACCAGCAATCCAGCCTACGATTAAGGTGAAATTAATTTCATCCTAAAATGACCATCACAACATTCTGCTCATAAAATATGACTAATGACAGCTTCTTTCCCCCATAATAACAGAAACGTTTATTCAAGACATTTCTTTCTACAACGCTCAAGTTTTGGATATATTGTATAGTCTCAACTTAAATGGTCCAACCTGTACATATACTATATATGTTTAGCGTCCTTTAACCACTTAGATCATATGGGGCAATAAATGAAATGGGTAAAATGATGTTCAAATGAGCCCCGGGTTCATAGAGTTGGAAGTTAATCGTGTTTTCAGCTTAAGAGAAATTCCCGGAAAAAAACCGTATCCGGGTAACTCACCCTATCCGAAATTCGAACTCAGGGCCTCTTGAATATGGCCACACTACAGAGGCGGGTTACCATACGGATTATGGATTGTTGTACGAATGGAACTTTATACCCGGGAATCGTTCTGCAAATTGTATTTACACCTTGATATGCTGATTGGGTTAAAACATACATAAATACCCACTGCGAAATGGTGAATATATACTATGCCACAGTACACAATAATAAAGAAACCATAACTGTTCTACACCAACTGACACTGAACTATACCATATCACGATCAACGCCATAATTCACAGCAAAGCCAACATAGCGTGATTTTGATTGCAGCAGCGGCGGGAAAAACGTGTCCATACGCCCAGTGGCAAAATACCACGCAGCTGGTGCATAATTTATTGGGTCTCTCGGTATTTTACCAAGTATGCTAAGAAACTATGCAACCTCTTTCA
The DNA here is from genome assembly GCA_030765065.1 of Deroplatys truncata. Classification (NCBI taxonomy): domain Eukaryota; kingdom Metazoa; phylum Arthropoda; class Insecta; order Mantodea; family Mantidae; genus Deroplatys; species Deroplatys truncata. The sequence goes on from CM060981.1 coordinate 176,923,853, forward strand.
GTATGGCCGCTGTAAGCGATTTCCTCCTTTGCGGGTATTTTCTTGCCCTTTTACTTAGTTAATAATCCCCCTGGTGCTACAGTGCTTGAAGGGCCTTGGTCTGCCAATCCGACTGCCGGCCTCACGCCCACTTGCGTACGACAGGGGTGGGTGATTTTCCAACCGATACGGGGAGGTGATGTAGCATCCCCCCGCCAAAACTTTGGCCTGTGACTGGGACCGCTGCCTATTACAGGTCCTCATTTTCCTCACGATGTAGAGTTGGCAGTGGTCCTATAACTTAAAATTCGCAACCCCTGGATGGATCGAACTTGGGCACATTCCTTGGATGAGAACCAAAACTTCACGCTTTAGCCCACAGCGTCACGGTGCAGGAGTTCTTTCTTTGCTTGCAAATATTCATACCGTACTTCGAGATTTACAGTCAGTTAATAACGTTGTTATAATGATGCCACTCTCTTTAATGTAAGGTGTGTTCTGTATACTGAAATGCAAAAATACCAAAATTCACGTATAGTTTACTATTCAAATACATTGTTATTGATTTCAAAGGAGTGAAACTCTAACGATATTTTTAGAGTCACGATAGTTGCAACAATGTTCGGGGAAACACAAAATATAATTAAACGAAATTTAAGTAATAGTACAGTCGCTTCCATTTATGCCGTCACCGTAGCTGTGTGGGGCATTCTACTGGTTTCATAGGCGAAGTATCTGTTTACCTTTTCGCGCAAGCGGTGGCGTCCCGTTTTACGTGCACATTTCTAGATTATTCACATATGAATATATTATAACTTTAAGCAATAACTTTCCTTGTCATCGCTTGTAATAACCATGTTTAAATATATAACTAAATAAAAGACTGTTTCGCACAATATCTCCACGAAAAATGTTTTTAATGGCAACATAATGTAAAACTGAAGTTAGTTAAACTTCTTACTCTCAAAGAGGACACATTTACTAAACAATGCTTTAACAATGTCTAATCTCCATATTTTGTCCAATACCTCCGTTAGTTGCATAGGCATTAAATCACTTTTGTGCTGGAAGAACTCTGGCGCTAAACGCAAATGTTCCCACATTTCATGACATCTTCCCATCGGGCGATGAGTGATTCAGTGCCTATGCGGTTAATTGGGTATTGGACAAGAATGGAGATTGGGCAGATTATCAAAGTTGTATATAGTAAATATGTCTTTTTTAAGAGTAAAAAGTAGAATTCGCTTCATTTTACATTATATTTTAATTAAAAATACCACTTCATAGAGAAATCGTGCAAAACATAAAAATGTAAACAGATTCAAGCACCCCTTCCTTGCTATACATAATCCATCTGTGAAGAGCAATAAAATACCTCCAAAAGTTGAGGTGACGGCATAAATGGAAGCGAGAGTACTAATGAAGATCGGCGAACCCCACTTTTAGAATCTAACGTCAGTAACATTTGCAACGCTAAATTCCTGGGCAATGCTCTATATTAAAGTGGGTTAGGAAAGTCCTGTGCAGTAACAGTTTGTTTAACAATTTTCGGTGGTGGTTACGTTTTAATGCAACCACCTGCATCAAAGTATTTGTTCATGTTCTGTAAATATTTTGGTGCATGCAAACTAGTTAGACAAATGGAACAAATATTTACTGTTGAGAAGTGCAAACAAAAGTCGTGAGGGTGGATGTTGTAAATGCCGCATTTTGAACATCGACGCAGAACCGTCATGTTTTTATTCCTTTGTTCTTAATTTACGCTGTAGCCACACGCACCTGGTAATAATACATTAAATTGAAACAGAAAGCATGCAACATTTTACAATAAAGAAGAATGACATTGAGAGAACTATCTCTACCTGTTTCACTCTCTCTCTCCCTCTCTCTCTCTCACTCTCTCTCTCACTGGCTGTTCATAAATATAGTATGGCGGTAACAGCCTTGTTTTCTTCAAATCATAGAAGAGTATGGCTTTAATATTTCTCTCTCTCTCTCTCTCTCTCTCTCACCATCACAGACAGAAAACATTCAACTAAAAATATTTTATCAAATCGTGTTAAGAATTTCGTGTAACTAAAAACATGAGACATGAGCAAAATATATACAGAGTGTGCCAAGTCTTCACGCGTTCAAAAAAACAGAAATACAACAATGTAAAAATTTGTTTTTTCTCAGTAATGAAAATAATCCAAAATTTAGCTTTTCGTAGCTAATCTCTACAACACAGGGCATCTAACATAATTATTACTTCAGCAAGAACAGCAATCTTAGGTCTCATGTGTTATCTCTCCTCTCTTTAACTCAGCTTCAACTCCCTAAGTTTTGAGCAACCGAAAGTTTTACTCCTATCTTACTTTCCCACGTGCAAATTTCGTGAACCATACAGAAATCTTAACACTTTTAGGGAATGTATTGGTGAAAATAAAATAAAATAGACTTTCTTCTGATGGCTTTGGATGTTTTAGCATATACCCGGAACATAAAATATATATTGCACACAAATGTTTATTGGGTTATGTCAAACCGTTGTTAAGATATTATTTCTTTTTATTCATAATTATTAATTTTTGATACGGTAATATGAAATGCTCCTTAGACCCTAAGGTTTATTGTATTGCTAAGAATATTGAGCTCAGAATACAAATATAAAGAAATTATTTTGTAGGTATTTCTTAATTTCAATTATTTTAAAAGGAAAAGATATTGTTCACACGTTACTGAATTCAACTTTTTCGATTTCAGTTATGGAAAAGAATTAATTTTAGCTGAACTGTTATTCATATTTTTGACTAATACATAACATTTTTAAATTCATAATTCCTGATGGTCTTCTTAAAATTTCAAGCTATTAAGCTGTGAACTGTGGTTCAAGGAGCATTTTTAATAGTGAAAAATGCTTAAAACAAGGCACTGAATAAACGTATTTTAAGGTTAAACGTGGCGCTTTATCTAAAAGGCACAGAAGAAATTAAATAACTATTTGTAAGTTAAATTTGTTTATACAAAGAACCTATTACATTGAATGAAACTACAACTTATAAGTGTAATAAAGAAAGGACAATTTGACTTTTTCAGATTTATTACCAAATTTCACCGATGCATTGCCTTAATATACACACAATTTTAACTCCTTGATAAAACACCCTTGAAAATTCATAACCAATGGCCCTGTAACCAAAACGTTCTTTTAAGACTATCATGAGTTTTAAGTCCCATACTACTATGAGAAAATATCGCTGATGTGTAACGCAAATGCTAACTGAAATTAGTAAAATATAGTAAGTACTGCACACGAAAAAAATATATTTACTTGTTTATTTACTCCTTCTGTAATTGCATTACTAAGCTTAAGTCATTGTATAAAGGTTTGCATAAATACTGCAAAACAGGCCCTGCAATACAAACCAGTTGGCACCAGAGATGTTGAAAGACCACACAGATGCTGGAAAGATCCCTTCTCAGCCGAAACAGGCCCATGACCTATTTTGAATGTAGATGACGATGATGTAAGTAATAAAAACTAAATGGTAGATAAAATAGCTCCTTTATAAAGGTTTTAAATGCTATTCTATAATAGTTTAAAAATAACATAAGAGCTCAAGTAATTTACAATAGCACTGTAATGAGCTGCCCGAATTCGCAATACTACACGATCTTCATCTGGCCCTTACGTATCTGAACGGTCGTCTTTGTATCGCAGAAGATAGCATTGTACGGAAATGGGCAATTCGCTTGATGTTTATGTACAATGGAGAGTTTTGATGACCGATATTACGAGGAGTAATTTTGTATTATACACGGTTTTATACGACACTATATACGATGTTTTTCTTGTAGACGAAGTTTATTTCCGGGTACGAGAGATGTGTACTTTAAGAGGCGACTCGAATTTAGCTACAACGTATTAGATTTCAACACGAAGTTTCCATAGCTATGTTTGTTATACAATTTTTTAAACGTACCAGTAGTTTTAAGCAAAACTGCTAACCTTTAATGCTGCAGGTTACAAGTGCATGAATATTTATGTGTGGCTATATATTGTGTCCACAACTCTCGCAGAATATAAGTATGTTCTAAGTGCGCTGTTCACACTCGATTACTTTACTATTTGACTTAAGAAAAATAGGACAATCTAAAAATTGGCTGTGCTAAGAATGAATAATTACAAGACTATATGTTGTATATTTTAAGTACAATAAATATTTTTATTAGCCTTGTAAAATGGTTTTCGCTTACAGAAAATTTTCATTTCTTCAAATTGAGGTCTTACTGTGATTTTGCAGCTGTGCAAGAAGTATATATTGACCGTATATAATAATATGAAATCTAAATCCTTTATTGGAGTAATCCAAAACTCAATGACAGTGACGAAGAATTTATATAAAAACATGTTATTATGACAAATATAATCGAAATTGTGTTGATTTTGTACTTGATACAAAGGCAATTCTGCCGCGATAACCTTCATAACAATGCACCCTTAGTTATTTCATGTTAAAATGTCGCCCTTTTCTTCAGTGAGACACGTGATTTGTATGTGCACGCAGCTCATGGCTACCACCTCGTGGTATCCTCCTCTGCTGTTTGGAGTTTCAGCGGCAACCTCCAGTGAAAGTTATAAATTCAACGATTGGGTGTAAACTAAATTAAAACAGCAATTAAAATTCTTCTTTAAATTGCACATTGTTTCCATTTTGGGACTTGTTGGATTAGGTTAACATACTAGTCTTAAACATTCACATTTAGCTGTTTAAGCCTAGAACGTGTTAACTGTTGTCTTAGCATTGTTAGGTTACATGTCATTTCTTTATATTTAAGTATGCGATATCAGACAAAGAGGACAATAAAATAATTAGAACGGAAATATAATATTAAATTTCCCCTTTAAAATGTACTTAATGTTGAATTTTGAATAGTTACACTACTTTGTTCTGTGCCGATTGTTTTCGCGCCACAAGAGAGATTTTATGTTTGTCATGTTGCGGGTAATTTATAGCCGTGGGCGCTAATGCGCGGTTTGCTTAGTGCCGGTGGTAGGCGGTATAGTCGTTGCTGCCTACAGAGGAGTAGTGGGGAAATTGTCAGTCTTGGAGGCCGTGGCCGAGAAAGATTGTGTGCAGGTTGCTCTACCTTGAGCGTTGGGGCCGTTTTGGCCATGGGGGGATTGTGTATTTTGGTAAGTGTTGAAGTATTGTTTATTTTTGCAGGAGTTGTATTGTTGTTTGCCCCACGCTTAGGGAGCAAATTTGAAGATTTGTTGCTGCTACGTATGGAAAGCCAGTTTGAAGAAGATGTATTACATTTCAATTGTTGGGGAGCCGAACTTGAAGTAGTAGCAATCGCACGTATGGTAAAAAGTTTCCGGTAGCCTTCGCCCCCCCCAAAAAAAAAAGTTTAAAAAATATTAACTTTGTAATTTTGACTGTTTCATTAAATATTATATATTTATGTCTGCCTCGACTGCGTCAGTATTTATATTTATTTTAGAGACATGAATGTCTTAGCAGGGAGTGGTGCAACTGAAGAATGTAGGCTTACACAGATTATAATTTTACTTTACTCCTTTTATTAAATAACACTTCACTGATATGGAGAGAGCTGTGAGATTTTTTTCATTAATTACTTGCACTTTTTAACACATAAGCTATTTTTTTACACAAAATACGTATTAAATTTCTCAAAGACGCACCTCGCGTCCAGTTAGGAACACTGTCTATAAGCAACGCGTCTGGTTAGGAGCGCTGTCTATAAGCAACTGTTCTGAATTTGTACAATTTGCCCTATTTCAGTTTCTGATTCGCCAATCCTACTCCAATAGAATACTTTCATTTAACTTAAGCTTCTTTCTGGTTGTTGATTGTTATTTTATAAACTGTCTCAAAAATTACATTATTGTTTCCAAGAATGACTAGTATCATTATTAAACCTTCTAACTCATTATTGCCTCAAGGCTACCTCATTGTTACCTCATTGTTAGCAACTTTTAACCTATTATTCTCATAGCTCCTACATTATTAAATTACGCAATACATTCACATAACATTATTGAACATGTGCATAATAATATAAACATTAATACAATGACAGTTATATACACTTTTTATATCTTGTTACATACCGTATTGCTTTAAGGCGGGCTTTTATTTAATTTATATATTATATAATTAGACTGAAATCATTTAAGTGTTAAAAATACTGATACTGCCTCAGTGTCCTGCATATCGTACTTTGGGTTTTTGGGCTGTTACACATAATAGCATTGGCCGAATCTGACCGTTTGCAATTGCCGTGTGAGCTCAAGTAATTTAAATTTGTGGCGATGCATTTCTGAATTACACAGTTCTAGATACTGGGCGCGCATAACAGTAATTTTCTGAAGTTTAAGGGTAAAATGGGGCGTCATAATTACGTAAAATGCTATAATTCTGTCAGGCTTATATAAATGAATGATGCAAGTGCTATACTCGAATCCAGGCAAATTCTTGAATTCCTTCCTAGCATAATGTGTCATTTATGTGATCTTCAAAACTAACTTACTTCAAGATCTTTTAGGTCAGCATATATAAAGTGTTTCTGGGCAATATATCTACATTATAGATTTTACGCATCAGTCGTTAATACATTCACAGACTTGTACCTTGCCGTTTTTCTGTTTCGTACGGACTTCTAGTAGTTAATTACCCCCGTTTACTTATTTAGTGAGTTGCTGGTAAAAATATCTCTGGAGGAGGGCGCAGTTCAGTCCTCATAAAAAATCTCAAATTCAGTTAAAATTTCCATAGTTGTTTTCTGAGGACTTAAACCTGTGGCTTCCAACACATTTATTATGACTGCTGAAACATCCAATAGTACTGGAAGAAGTTAATTGGTTGTTAAAACCTACTATTTAAGATTACACAGCAGCATTGCGATCACGTGAATCATTAAACATTCATAATCAATCGGCAGTTTTTCTAATTAACTGGGCTATAGATGATAGGAGAACCCGAGAGCAATGAGAAATCATCGTTAGGGTAAATACAATCAAATGTAAAGAAAACCCGGAGGAAAACGGTGCATCTTAACCATTGCAATTGGGCGGATGCAAAACTTTAATTCGTTCTTATAGTTACCAAATTACCAAAAACCAAACATTTTTATTTTGCACAAACTTATGTACATATTCCAGTAATTAACTCATTTAGATAATGCATCTATAAAATTTCACCAAAAGCTGTGTTAAACTAAAAACAGATTTTTTTTCATAATAAAATAACGCGAATTTGAAACTTTTTGAAAACATGTCGGTGTTTCCAATCGGCGCATTTAAACTACCATTTAACCGAAGCGATAAATCGAAAAGCCCACGTTTATTAAATAGGCACGCCCAAATTTAACCTGGGTTTCTCGGAAATTCCTTTTCAGCACTTTGTATAATGCTTTAGACGATGCAAGTTTTTACTAGTATAAAATATTTCTTACTACCTCTCAGAAATAAATTAAAGAAAATAACCGTACTGTATTTTAAAAACATTTCTCCAATTTTGAGAAATAAATCACTAACTTTTGAAAAATTAATAATAATCCCAGATAGTACAAAAAGTAATAATTTTGTTTATAACAATTAGGATTAATATAAAAAGTTGATATGATATATATTTTTAGCTCGTTCACTGTAAAATCGGAACTTTTTGTGGGAATAGTTCTAAAAGTGTCTCATGTGGAGCGTTTTTATAAAGGAATTTAACAATAAGAATAATATTTAAATAATTTTGCGAGCTAGAGTTTTCAACATATGAAAAGGATTATACTGTTATTAACTGTAATAACTGGCATAAATTAAAACATATAATATCTTACGCATTATGGACTTTCCAAATTTCACAGATGAATTGCCTCAATTAAAAAGAGCGCGCTTCTGCTAGGATGTTTAGCATATTTTGAATAGGTATAAAACAACCCTCTATGTTCCTCTATGCTGTATTGTGTCTACTGAGTTCATATCTACGTTATGTTCAGTAGACCAGCATCTAGCCACTTAGGTCACGGAAATAGCAGTTTCAATAATGTAGAGTTAGTTAAGTAGCTTTACTGCCAGGACAGAAGATGATCACTGCACGTATTTTGGGACATAGGCACCTACATGCATGCTAAGTGCTAGGACACCTGCTGTTTGTGATCACGTTTCCAGGGCACTAAGATCCAGATAGGCTAGACATTAGCCTTTTTAAAAGTTTGAAGCCCCGTCTTTGTCCCAAGGGGAACGCTCTTCCCATGGGAGCTGTTGTCTACCACAGCAGGAGCGTTTTAAGTAAACGTTCCCAGTTGGGATGTTACACATCTCAACCTCTGCTTCAGCTGATACCGCTCTCACTTTTCTCTTATTTTTTCTTCCTCATCTTTCCATGTTGACTTTCTTTTCTCTGCCTGTGGAATTTTGGTTTCACCGTAAAGATTCCATGTACCGAAGGTAGAATATACGTGGTAGAGAAAGGTGACTATGCAACTAGGGCTGTCAATCGTTCACATACAAAATTATGTGAAATTCATGTGAGTGTAACACATCACATATTTTGCTCACTGGACTCCATTTAATTTTTCTTTTTTTCTGGACAGCTTCGTATTAACGCATATTGTACAGAGTGACCAAGAAGACTACCGCCTAGTATCGAATGCTAATTGATTTATTGTAGAATAAGTACTTACGTATTAAATATCCAATATATCTGTATATTACCCACACAGTTCTATACACCTCCATGTTCTTTTTGACATATTCTTGAGCAAGCGTGGCGAAAACGACTTCCTTCCGCGAGTCACCAAATATGCAACACGTACGGCGTCACTCAGCAGCATTTGAAAATCAAACGGACGGTTGTAGAGAGGGAACGTGCGCCTGCGAGTCAAAATAACTCGCGAGTCACGTTTTCGCCATCTCTGTTCTTGAGCATGTCCTGGTTATAGTGCCAAATGCATCCTCAACAGCATTGCGCAGTTCTTCGTTTGTAGCATAACGACGTGCAGATACATGCGCCTTGATGACTCCTCATAACGAGTTGTCAGGTGTGGTGAGATCAGGACTTCTTGGCGGCCGTTTCAAGGGAGCTGGTGTTGCTGACAAACCACGACCTATCCACCAGTCTAGAAATTGTTCATTTAGGAACTCGCGCACTGCAAGAGCGTAGTGAGGAGGTGCTCCATCTTTCTGCAATAATATGCGTTCTGTGAGGCCCCTTTCCTCATGTTTGTAACATGTGTAAATAATCTGCACTATTCACAGTCCCTTCAAAATAGTTCGGTCCAAACAGATGTGATGTCATTATGCCCTTATTACGCGAGTCGGGTTCCTTTCTAACTAGACTGTGTAATCAGGATTATCTTTGGCCCAAAATACAATATTTCTAGCACGTGAGCTAAGATAAATCACACTTCATCATAACCTTGGCACGGTTCATTGCATTTGGAAATTTAGCCAAGAAAGCACGACATCCTAAGACGCGCTCGTTTACGAACGTCGGTCGAAAAGGTCTGAGTTTAAGGTCTTTTTTCATGCGATCTCGCATTGTTGTCCTCGGTATACCGAGTTCCGAAGCACGTTTACCTTCGTGTCGACTTCATAGAAGATTGTTCAATTGAAGCAGAGACTTCGCCACATGTTTCCTCTCGTGTCTTCTTCCTTCCACTCCTGGCCTGTCGTTAACACTGCTAAAAGCAAAAGCACCGCTTTCCCAATCCAGAAGTGTTGCTTTTCACGGTGAGGCCTTATTAAATTTTTCCTGGAATGCTCCCATAATCTGTCTCATGAAGTAACATTATTTGTATATGTTTGTATTTGTTAACCCCACATTTGGGAGCCAATTTGCGATGGTATTATTTGTAATGTTTGTGTATGTGTGTTTACTTCACGTGGTGATGCCATTTTGTGACGTAATTCTTTGTTAGGTTTGTAGCTCCATCTGGTGTTGGCAATTTGCGGTAGTATTAGTGTTCGTTTGAAAGAATGCTACTGTTATTTTATTTAATTTTTGTTCACTATCCTCCGGCTAGCTATGATCTTTTGGTCAAGCACTTCTCTTTATACAGGTTGTGTAAACGGAAGGGAGTCTCTTATCCAAAGATAACACTGATGAAAGAATTTGTTTTGCACTTTTATTGTCGAACACATTTACTATCACATTTACACATTGATCTTGACACTCGCCAAACTGAAACTGTTATAACAACTTCTTACTGATCACTTTAAATCCACGTATTTCAACCTTTTGTATAATTAACTTTACCATACCTGAGATTTTTCATAACTCTTATACGCGTAACTTGCGAATCGATAGCCTGACGTGTAATATTTCTGCTGGACTGAAGGACTGAAGGCGACGTGTATCATACAAATATTTTCGACGAACTGACGGACTGAAGGCGACGTGTAATGTATAAAGATTTTTGATGAACTGACGGGGTCTTTACCTCTAACCTACCTTTTATACTCCTACACCCAGATATGCCTAAAGATTATAACTGAGCTGCAATTGGCTAATAAAACGCGCCAACATTAGCGTCTATTTTTATATCCAATGAAAATTATGAATACATATGCTCTAGGGAAATGTTCCAGAAGATTCTAAAGGAAAACGCGCCAACATTACTAACTTCCTCGTTTCCAATAATGATAAACAGCTCACCCCCTCGCTGCATTATTGCACGCTATTATTGTCAGTTTCAGTAAGGCAGTATAAACTTACTTCCCAACAATAATTACAATCAACAAACATCTCAAATCAATGTCACATAATAATGCATATTCATACTATAATCACTCTTTACATTTAAATAATTTGTGATATAAATTACTGCATCACTCATTGTCTGCCCTGTGTATTGTCTTTCATGCACCTATACACCTCAATAGTATAACTATGACCGCTCACATCTACCTTGGCTACAAATTAAAACTCGACTGCGAAAACATGTAACCATGAATTCCAATAATTTATTCCGACAATTGATAAGAAGTGATATAGCTACATAGTATAATATTTTAATCTACCAACCTGCATAATATTTGATACTCACAGGGATAGGGGTACGGGGACTTCTCGACCAAACCTGTAGAATGGGAAGATGCACTTGTGCACATTTCTACAAAAGCGCTTTTCACTAAAACAACGTTTCAGTGTTTTTTGGGTCTGACTTATTTACATCTTTCACTTTCTAGTGGATGTCGCAAAACACTCAAGTAAATGATTTTACAAAATTTCACTTGATAAAACTTCGTATTAACCATCTTACGAAATAGTTTTATTTTATTGTATTTTCCTGTTAATTATAACTTAAAATATTGTAAGCCGTCACTGTTTACCGTATACTTATTGCATTCATCAGAGAAGAAAACATGTTAAACAAACTTTGAGTTCAAAGAATAAGTGATCCGTCTTAAAACTGTGGTTGCTACAGGAATTTTTGTGCAAATGTGGGAGAATGAGGGAATTTATTGTTGAGAGAGAGAGAGACAGAGAGAGAAAGAAAGAGAAAGATAGAGAGAGAGAGAGAGTGAAGAAGAAAAATAGTGTGTCTTTTAAAGGCATGAAGAGTTAACCTGTTTTACTAATAATTTAGGATTGGATTTAGAATAAGCGGACGGAGGGGATACCTAGCATCTCGACCCGTAAGAGATTTTATGCATGTACCCGGGAGGAACGAATGAGTTGAAGGGACCGCAGGAGACGTAGAGCCGAGGACCGGTCGACACAGGCGATATAGACTCTCAGAGTTCCCTAATAGTTACAAGCTTGACATCCGGCCGGAGAGCGCTGGTGGCGACCCTTCCAAGTCACCGGAAAGTGGCCCACAGGTTCCCCTCCAGCGGAGACTGCGGAAAGCTCGACCCAGCAGGGAGGTTCGAACGGCTGCCATCCGACGGGGCCGAGGAGTTCCAAAGCGCAAGCACCTACACAATCTGTCCGCCGGCAAACGACACACAGCCGCAGAGTTAACCTGTAACGTGAAAGAGGGAGATGAAATGAGAGCAAATGAGGGAGATAGGAGATCTATAGTAGGCAACATCATCCCAGCATTCGCCTTGCCGACTAGGGAAATCCACGGAAAACCCATGGTCAGAGTAAGCGGATCCGGGACCTCCCGATCGCCAGTCTCGCACGTTACCACGGAGCCACCTCGCAAGGTTACTAATAATTTGCTGTTATGCATTAGTTAGCCTCAATTCAAGCAAGGTGAAAATAAATAATGCATTTCTTTTGCAGCTTTTGAGATGTGAAAATATAACTGCAGTTATGAAAAACAAGCAATTAAGAGTAAATATTGATTAAAGTGGACTCGTCAATTTGAAGAGACTCGGAAGTAAAACACGACTGCTTAGTAAACGAAATATTTATCAGTTGTATACTTCATAAACGCTTCATGAAAGTCTAGAACTATGTTTACTATAATTGTATATATGTACGGTTAGTCAAGTGTTAAGTTTCCATTCTTCTATTTAATAAGCTGTAGAACTTACTTTAGAATTGCTTTAACGTTACAGATTATATTATTTTAATATTTCTAATTTTTAAAAATACCCTGAATTTCCTCGAATTTTGTATGCTGTCCTAAAGAACATTCTGCGAATATTTCTCCAAATTTGCTGGAATGTTACTATACATAGGCAGAAATTTTAAAATATAGCTTTGAAATTTCTTTGAAATGTTAACTCGTAATATCGCATATTTTAAAGGTGAATCTTTATACCTATAATTTTAAGACAAATTAATCCACTCCCAATATTTTTAAATAAAAGGAACATATTGTGAAGTGTATTAGTAGTAACATTTAGAATATTTGTAGCATATTTTCTTGCCTATTGATTGAAAATATGGCGTAACGAATAACAAAGTTTTGAGCAACCAAACTGTATTAAAAATAATTTTTATCACAATAATATTATACGTTTAACTTAAATTGCAAAGTGTTAACTTATGCAAAAAGTTTGGTTTAAAAACAAGTCCTTAAAGACCTTTGTGAATGTATCCGTGATTAAAGCATTGTTTTCTGAGATACAAGTAATTTATCATGTGAGCCATATGTTACAGTAAATACGTAGATATGTGTCAGACTAGAAAAGGCTGATATCAAATGGCTGTCGTGGTGATGACTAGCCACTGGTCTGCTTCCGGAATGAAGCCATGGCAGAGACAAATGACCATCGCCTCGATCGGTCACCCTGGCTAACAAAAAGAAACACTCATATCCAACACTCCCAGATCTATTAGTGTCGCCTGTAACATTTCTCAAAGTCCTCTTTCCTTCCTGACACTAAGGCAAGAAATTAATGACATCATGAGCATGGCTGCCTTTAGGACAAAATTTGAAATTCTAACCATACTAGATTATTCGGGCAGGGTTTCTGACAAAAACTGCACGGCATACGAAAACAGCGATTTTGAACTTATGCAGATCCGGTGAATTTGTAATGGAGCCATGGTCCCAAGCTTTTTATTTTACGTGCGCAGAATTTGACGAAAACATTATCGATACTTTGCAAAATGAATCTTGTTTAGATAGCGTTGAGTATTTCCCAAGAAATTTCTAACGCTCTAGGTTTTGTTTCTGCTCAGTTATCTCTGGTGTGGATGAGTGCTACCTTTAATGCACTCCCTGATACAATTATGAGCTTGAACCTAGGTATACTTGTGCAAATACATTCCGTCCGGTATATGAACTAAATATGGGCCATAAGGATAATTAATCTGCACATTTTGATCCTATTCATAGCCGTATCAATACAACGCAATTACGATTCCGTACCCTTGACGTCAACATGCTTATCAATTGTACAAGCAGTTGCATATTTTAACGGATAGCCGTTCGCCGAAGTCACTAGAAGATTAGACTAAACGTATCTGTCCAGCTAAATATGAGGCGCAAACTCATTCCAAATCATGGCGTGGATTTATTTGCGTTTAATTAGAACAGAGTATATATACAAATTTTAGCCGCTAGAACGTGTTCTTAGTATTCAGAAAAACAGAATGACGATTAGTGGAGACAACAAACTCAAATTAATTCGGTTACTCTAGTGAATTATTACATAACTTTTATATTCAAATGTGAATACTTCAATACAAAATACTTCTGCTATTATACTGTAAACTTGAGGGATCCCAGGATTCCTTCACCACAAAATGGTCAATTTATTGAATCCTACATTTAAGACTACACTTAGGACAAAGGGTATATCATGTGGAGTTGAAGTTTTTGCATGCTACCATTTTTAACAATGGTGTATTACCAATGCTAAGATTGTAACAGGCATTTAAAGGTTAATGTAATATCTTTTGCGTTATCCTCCTAATGCATTTTCAAGATATTATTATTTGAGTGTAAGTTGTGGTCCAGTTTTAATGAAAACTTTTATGCTTGACCTTCGTAAATATATTAATAACTCTAGTAATTTTTACTCTCTATCACGTACTTAGTAGGAATTGCATTCCACACAAAAATAAGGTGTCGATACCTCACTGGAAATAGGTGCTTTGAGGCCCCTGGAATCCAAAACTGCATTTTCAGAAAAAGGTCCATTGTGTGTGTGTGTGTGTGTCTGTCTGTAAATCGCATAGCCGAAAAACGAAACGTTGGATAAACATAAAACTTGGTATTTAGGTTCAGTACCTTCAAACGGTGCGACACAGAAATTTTCAAGAAACTTCTCCATACCAAACTACTCTTTACGTGGAAGATTTTTCGAAGCCTTTGATTTTCTAAGAATTGGCCTCAAAGATTTTGATTAAAATACCATGTAGGTATTGAACATATTCACATTATATATAAAATTTATATCTTGAATTTTCTGGGAATAGCCCTTGAAGTTTTGTTCATTCGGAAGGATTTTTATAACTGGTAAACGTTACGCGATAGACGAAGCATACTACACAATAAATGTAGATTTCTTTAAAACACCAATTTATTTCAAGTAAACCTTTTTTGTGGCATCATTCATTTCCAAGCTATCCGTTTTTAAGGTTTCGAATTTATCAATACTTAGCCATTATTTTCAAGTCCTCTCGATTTTCAGTTGTTTCTTGCGATGTTAGAGTTATAAGGCCAACGGGTAGCGTCCAATTCTAAAGCATTTGACTTCCGCTGTTTCCTTTTTATATAACGAAATGTGTAATGCAGCTATTATAATATAAATGTTTATCTGTATTAAAATGAAGTAGATAGGAATATAAACTGTTGTAAGAATAATTTGTATATTCACTACTAAGATAGAGGTTAGAGAAAGTGATGTGAGTGTAACACATCTACTATGTAACGGAAGTATTCTATTCCATCCAAAAATTCGATGCTGCGATTTCACCGGAAATATATACTTTGAGGTCCTCAGAACCCAAACAAAGCATTTTTAGAAAAATATATCTTTGTGTGTGTGTGTGCGTATGAGGGTCTGTGAACAACACCATAACACAAAAATGAGAATTCCAATAAATACCAACCTTGGTATTTAGGTTCACTACCGTTCAAAGAAACGCACGAAGATTTTCAAGAAAATACCCTATCCCAAACTAATCTTTTCATGGAACATTTCTTGAATATGTTGATTTTGTTAAGAACAATGGCTCAATTTTGATTAAACTAACAAATATTAAAGATGTTTACATGAAAAATAAAATGTATATCTTGAATTTCTTCAGAATGGATCGTGAAGTCCGGAAGGAATTTTGTAAAATCGTATAGCTGGTAAACCTTAAGCGATAGACGAAAACGTACTACGCAATAACGTAGAGCACTTTAAAACTCACAGTTTATTTCAAATAACCTTTTTTGTGGAAGATGCCATTTCCGAAATACCCGTTATTAAATGTTCGAATTGTTCATTTCTTGGATATTATCTTAAAGTCCTGTTAACATCCAGTTGTTTCTCGCGATTGCATGAAAACAGTATGGAATTTTGAGGTCGGCATATATCGTCCAGTTCTTAAACATTTGACTAAACATTGTTCCCTTTGTTATCTATAACGAAATGTGTAATGTATCTATTTCTTCAAGGGTTTATTTGGGTTAGAATATAGTAGATAGAAAAATAACATTTAGCAAAAATAGTCTTTGTACAAATAATAAACGATAGGAGGTAGAGAAAGTCATGTGAATGTGTGAGATCATATATTTTGTTTTATAATGCTGTTTGTTTGTACAAACATAGTTTTAATCACAGAAAATTTAGGAGTTTTATTGAAACATTTTGAAAACAAAGAAAAATTAGTGTCTGAATAAGAAAGTGTCTGATTTAAAACGAATTACTATCTCTTTCTTTTAAGTTGAACAAAGCAGAAAAAAACTTGTTCCTCCTCTGCTTCAAGTTTTGCGCTTTAATGAGTGTACAAAGTTCTATTAATATTTTTATTGTTTTTATAAAATATTTAAAATCTTGGAAAGTAAATATATCACATTGAAGGTTTGAGCACGAATAATCCTTATTTCAATAAACAGTGTTTATATTTTAACTAAATAAGTTCAAATTACAGAAATTAATAAATCCAGTGCAAGCTTTTTTAAAACAAATCACGAACGAAAGTTTTTAATAAAATAATTCTTCCTATGCATTGCAAAATTATTCTAATAAATTTAAGCAATTCAGAATAGAATGTGTCCTCTTCTTTTACAGTTGTTTTATACAGAATAGCACTAGAGTCAGTATCCCCTTTCGGAATAATTATTATGAAGATAAGCCATACTTAAATTTGGATTTAATTACGTATTACAGACGGTTTTTCGCAATCTATGGTAACAAATTTAAGACACCCCTTACCTTATGATAAACCATACCTCCACCAGCAATGATATTTTGTCTGGCATCCGTTAGCTTCAGCTATTAATCTGCAGCACAGCTTCCACTGGAGCAAACTGCTACGAAATACAGCCAGGTCCAGTTTATTCCACTCCTCCTGGCGGCTTTCCAGAGACCATCCAAAGTTCGCGGCCGCCTGCTTCCAATGGCTCCTTTCCGTAACCCAAATGCACAAAACTCCATCAGTAATGCATCAGATGACTTAACATGGATGTCACTGAAAGATATGGAATGTATTCCCATTTCTCTCTCTATGTTCTCCAAAAATTTGCAGGTTCGAACAGACGTATGGCCTAATGCCTTTTCCTGATGCAACCATACCTTATTTACATCTGCAACATAGAGAGCCGGGATTACTGAATGGAAAGTTGGTATCAAGAAGCTAGTTTGATAATATGCCGAGTTGATTTTCACATTTTTATGTACATTGATATTTCAATACTTTTTGAGTGTAAGTCAAATGTTATTTTTAACTATAACCCTGATTAAGCTAGTTTGCTCAGTCAAGAGATCCTTGATTTCACTCATGGTTAATTGTTATTACCATGAAACCATTGGGGAAATTTTCTTTAGTTTGCTTGTACCAACTTTCAATTTTTCTTCTCCCTCGGTCGGTAATAGCTCAGGATTTATTGCAGTCACTTAGATAAGCATATGCCTCATCTAAAAAGACAGCAAACATTCCTTTTTCACGAGTTAGGTATCGTTCATACAGCTTTCTGCTGTTAGTGGCACGTTCTGCAATGTGTTTAGGCAACTGCTTATATCGCCGGGTCTTATGGCATTTTTCTAGATATAAATCCTAATTGATTATGATGTTCGCAACAGTAACAGAGATCACTAATTACAGTGCACTGGCCCTCTGAGTTGCAGGATTTGGTCCAGAGGTATGTGCCTTCACTTTCCAAATTATTTCCGGGGTGCGACTGGTGGCGGCTCTTGGATTTCCCTGTTTCTTGCCCTTTGGAATAAGTCCTGAAGTGGCCGTACCTTTTTTTTTTGAGTGCACTTAGGACCACTTTCTTGGATATGGGAAAACCACCTATTACACCGCTTAATACTCTTAGAATACAAGTATTTTGTATCGGAAAGGGCAATAATGTACCCTTATTAGAATAGAACTATTTTTACGCCATTTAATGCAGCAAGAACAAGAGCACACAACTGAGCAAACACAGTGATACACACATATTGCTGAACTTCATTCGGTTCCACATGTTTCAGCGCGGAGCTATTATGCTCGTCTAATATTGTTACCATAGTGTTCATAATAGTGACAGCATGACATAAATATACTTATTTTCCATCATTCATGAATCAACTACTGCTGTTATTGTAGATACTTAAAGGAATCGGTGCTATGTTGTGTTGTGTAGTGTCTCTTGCAATGGTACATAAGTTTACCAATGAACAAGGAATTTATATGCTTTAGTTGTAATGCAAGTATAAGAAATGTACTTTTAAAATACATAACTGTTTTAGCAAGAGGTTTCCTAATGAATTTATAGCAATTCAACAACTTTTGCGTCACCTTAACCTCAAATTTGAAAGAACCGGAACAATTAGAGATACCTATACAAATACTCGGTCGGCGACGTATTGGTCGTATTGAAGTAAACTCAATTTTTGCTCAAGCATTTCCTTTTGAGAAAAGTATTTGGTCAGACATATGCAAAGGCACCCTCCAGATCACTGCTTTGCTGTAAGAACAGGCATTAAACACTATTAAAATCAAAGAACTTGCACAGAAACAAAAAATCAGCTAAAGTGAAAGTCTCTCCACCCAAAACGACTTCAGATATTGCATGAAGATGAATACGGCAGAATTTTTAAGCTCTTTGAATTGATCGTAATCCATAATGAAGCAGATGAAAAAATGTTATAGTGAATTTTGCGATCAGATGAGGCAATTTTCAAAACAATCAGATGATATTCGCCACACTCTGGCACAAGTCCCGTATACGTTGCAGAATATACGACTAGCCAGAACTAATATACTGTATTATGTTAAAGGAAACTGATTTTACACCACACTACATAACTGTTGTAGATAATTGACTATGAGTGTTTTAATGGATTTGCACGAGAATTAAACTGAGTTTCACATATTAGTATGAAATTGTATAATTATGATAAAGATGGATCAAGTGACTTACGGATTTGGAACTTCAACCTTTGTTAAACATTTGTATCTATAACGAAATACATGTTTAATCGTATACACTTCAAAGAATCACTTTAAGAAAAGCGCCGTGCCATTCAGTTTTGTTATAATATTGCATACAACCCGTAAATCAATGAAAAACATGCCTCTGTGCGTCAGTTTGAAGCTATTTTGTGTTCATTATGTTCACTTGTAATAGCTCTAAATTTTGCTGCATATGATTATGACTTGTTATTGCACCTAAATGGAAATATATTACAGTAAACCTGCATCATACTTAAAACTTTCTAAGCAAAAGTGATTTCACTTTAATATGTTATTTGAGACATCAGATTTTTTTTCTTGAAAATGATCATAATTTTCATACATTATCTCATAGTGAAATAAGTAACAGAAAAAATCTATCAAGAGAAACCCACATACATTGGAACTTTTTAGCAGTTTATCTTTTACAGGGAGGTTAATCCGGTTGCGGCCGTAGGAGCACGGACAAGTGTTGCTGTCACGAGCGGCAGCAGCGCGAAGGGATAGGCACCATCGCCGCGCATAAAGCAATGGGATTTTATGGAAAGCATAAAAGTGTATTTTTCTTCTTCTTAGTTTTTCAAAGTGTCTCTCCACCACATATCTGGTCATTTATTTGTTAGTCCTTTCACTTTATATTCGTAAATTACTTTAGAGTATCTATTTGTTATCATTGTTTCTACATGGTCATGTCAGGTTAATCGAGGTACGTCAGTTTGGTCTACGTTATTAAACATTTCTAATGGAAACAGTTTATGCCATCAGTCCTCCCATATCCTTCAATTCCTCGTATAAATCGCATTTCCGCGACTTCTATTCCTTGTAGGGTCTCTTAATCAGAGCCCAAAATTCATATCCAACCTTGTAGTTAGACCATTGTTTCATAGAATTTAATTTTTTAATCTTGCTTACTTAAGCCTTGTACAATACATCAATTGAAAGTTATTAAGCTTAATAATAAAATTAGGTGATTAAAATTATCTACACGTTATATCCCATTTGTTTAAAAGAGCTGACCTCTCCGCTGTAGAGGAGTTTAAAACAATCTTGCATCTTGGAAGGCCATTATTTTTTATTTTTGGTTGATATTGTCAATTTATATTTCTTCGTTGTTGTGTGTAATGTATGTAACAGAATTTGAAAATCATTTTCTAAACTTATTGTTACTTGGCAAACAGTAGCGTTGTAATGAAGGTTTCTTTATTATCATACTTATGTTTTGAATGGTTCGCATTCATATTTTATGGTTTTATGTTCATCGTATAAGAGCCGTAAAAGGCTTACATATACACACCAAAATTCAAATAGAATATTACAAAGATAGAAGCGTAGTTAAATAATAATAATAATAATAATAATAATAATAATAATAATAATAATAAATCGCCGGTGAGACAGATATATCTACTCTCGCTCACAATATTAAAAGTATATTTAAAAAAAGGCATAAAATGACATTAAACTGACAATAGTGACTAGTAACTTTCATTATATGAGTGTTGAAAATAATGTCCCCCAGCATCAATGCATTTCCGGCACCTGCCTATAAAATTTCCGTGATTATCCATATGCTCCGTACATGTAATTCTGCCAATTTATCTTGTCAAATTGTATTTTACACCTTTTATTGTACCTTGGTTATTCTTGTACACTTTAATTTTCTTGGTTCCCCTATAAATAAAATTCACTGTTAGTTCTGTCCTGAAAAATCCCCTCAATCTATACAATTGATTGGTAAGCGGGGTGAGCAGTAACCGAAAAGAGTCCTTGCGCTGCGTTGCTCAGGAATCAGGTATTTAAAAATCTTCGTGATAAATACCACTAATTGCTACCGCATGATCACGCGACTAGACTTCGATTCTATAAGGATACCATTGTTGTTGCAGAGTAATTCCGGAATCTATATTTTGAAACGAAGCTTGGTTTGAAATGAATGCTCAAGTTAGTTCACAAAAAATGTATATTGGAATGTAGAAAAACCTGAACTTGCGCACAAATTTCGGCTACATTCTGAAAAGATTGGTGTATATTGTGCTCAGATCGTGTACAGAATAATACGGTCACCTTTTTAAAATTACTGTCAATTTTCAAAGATATGTAAATTACATTTTAAAATTATTTTTCTAACCATTAAAGAACGACGAATGCAGCAATCATTCCTAATAAGGATAGTTGAGACCAATAACAAAGAATATTTCCGAAATGGTAAATGTCACAAATTTTTTTTCGCATAAAGCATGTATTTCGCTTACTTGGAAGCCGCTGAACCTGAATTCAAATTTGATGATTAATGACTTTTCCTTATTGACTTGTACTGTTCACACGCACAAACGCGCGCGCGCGCGCACACACACACACACACACACACACACACAGAGGGTAAGAGGGAGATATTTTTAAAAATACTGTTTTTGGATTTAGAGAAACTCGAAACTTTATTTCCTAAAGCTTCGATATCGAACTTTTGGGTGCAATACAATATTTCCGCTAATTACTATAGGTAAGCAATAAAGAAACTAAAGGCATGACGCAATTAATTCTCCTGGTAGACTTTGTTATAACACAAAGTTTCAGCCTTTTGCGACATTCACTAGGTATCCTAGAAAGATATAACTAATATCAGCAGTAAAATTAAAAACATACTTCTACTATGAAAAACGAAGTAATACTCGGATAATGCAATTGCTGAGGTAGCTTATACCGTAAAAGGAGCAAAAAATATTTTACATTCTCTAGGTCTCATAAATTTTGAGGAAACAAAAATTCTGTCTCGAAATATACTTGGGTATCTTCTTGCCAAAGAAACATATCATTGTATCTTAGTAAAAGGATATATTAACATCTCCATTAAAATTGTAGTTAACCTGAGTGAAGCGAAAGCTGGTGCTACGAACTTAAATTACTAGAAATCTTTAACGTGGGTTAGCCAAAATACTGAGAGGTAAAAAAAAGTGTTTAGGTCATAGAGTACACAATTGGGGGGGGAGACATTTCGCGCACTGTGACTTACCTGAGATTATTGCAGCTACCACCCCAATGAAGGAATGAAATGAAGCAACCACAGCAGGTTATAGGCCGAATACAGATAGGCCACAAAGACGCGCAGAACTCGCGATTAATGTTCTCTCGTTCGAAGACCCGTCCTGCTATAAAGCCGAACAGAGAGGGAGACGAATGACCTGTCAAACCAGGCAGCTCTCTGGTGTCCACGGGGAAAACTCTTTACTTGGAGCAAGGATCTGACCATCTGCCCGGCACCGCCTCGTACCATGGCACGTAGAAGCACGCCTGAAACCTAATAAGGAAACAGAACGAAAGGGTAATAGTGGAAAGGAAATCGTGGCAGATGAGAAACCACCCCAGCCTATGACCAGGAAAAACCCTAAAAAACTCAAGGTGGTATGGGTGATCGATGGATGCGAACCCGAGACCTCCCAAATGCCAGCCTCACACATCGTGCAGTCACCTCGCTCCGTAAAAAAATGTTTAAGTTAGCTTTAAACGAACTATGATCCTTTTACGGCAATGTTTTATCCATTACTATAATAGATTTGCATGTATCCTGAAAACATATTTCAGCAAATAAATAACAGCGAAATAAGCTGTTCTTCTGCAAACTATACGGAGTTTAAAGATATTTTAATTATAAAATAAAAGAAATAATCATACTGAGTTTCCTTCATGCGATGTGTAACACAAAGAATAAAATTCTGAGAAATAAATAACAAAATAACATAACTGAGCGCGATAGAAACAATAGCATTAAAACAAGCATCAAAATTGCAGATATTTACAAAAGTACACATTCGCTGTCACAGCTTGCAACATTCACAGAGAATATAAATCCTTAAACTACTTTCTATCCCTAGCCAACAAATATCCTATGTGTCAAAGTAGTGGAAAACTTATTTTGTAACTTCATTTCTGGCATATCTCTGTCTAAAGCACTTCTAAGAGTTGTAAACGAAAGTTTAAGAAGAATGGGAAAACATTCTTCGCTGCGTTTGGAGATAATGCAAAATGTGTCATCTGTTTCAAAGTTTTAACAAGATTTATGAGAAGAAGTAAGAAAAAGAGATAGCTCACATGTTATGCTATATACAAGTGAATATATAATATAATCTAATCTGAGGCAGTATTTTTAACACTTAAATGATTTAAGTGAAATTATATAATATAAAATATAATAACAGCCCGCCTTAAAGCAATATGTGTATAATATAATATACAAAATGCATGTAACAGTCATTGCATTAAGGTTTATACTAATATGTATATGTTCAATAATGTTATGTGAATATATTATGTAATTTAATAATGTAGAAGCTGTGAGAATAATAGATTAAAAGTTGCTAACAATGAGGTAACCTTGAGGCAATAATGAGTAAGAAAGTTTAATAATGCTACTAGTCATTATTGGAGCAACAATAATGTAAATTTTGAGACAGTTTATGAATAGCCAATCAACAACCAGAAAAAAAACTTAAGTTAAATAAAAGTATTCTATTGGAGTAGGATTAGCCCATCAGAAACTGAGATAGGGGAAATGGTACAAATTCAGAAGTCAGTTGCTAGTAAACAGCGTTCCTAACCGGACGCGAGATGCGTTATCGAGAAGTATAATACGTATTCAGTGTGAGACAAAAAATAGTTTACGTGTTAAGAAGTGCAAGTAATTAATAAAATAATCTCACAGCTCTCTATTTCAGTGAAGTGTTATTTAAATTGTGTCAAGGATTAATAAATGTAGGGAAGTAAAAATTATAATATGTGTAAGCCTACATTCTTAGCCGCACTACTCCCTGCAAAGAAATCCAATAATACAATAATACTGACGTAGTCGAGGCAAACATAAATATATATTATTTAAAGAAACAGTCAAATTACAAAGTTAATATTTTTTAAATTTTGGGGCGAAGGCTACCGGTACCATACGTGCGGTTGCAACTACTTCAAGTTCGGCTCCCCAACAGTCGAAATACAATACAACTCCTCCTAAAATAAGAACTACTTCAAATCTCAGTGCATTTGTTACAGTAATAGTACTTTGTCTTTCTATATTAACAAAATAACAAGATATATCTTCAAAATATGAACTTTTATTTGAGGAGTGACAATTTAAACGTAGGGCCTATTTTTATAAAATAACTTATTTGTTACATTATCATCACTTTCTCTACCCTCTGTTATTTATTAGTGAGTATACAAACTATTCTTACGACAGCTTATTTTTCCACACGCTTCATTTTAATTGAGATAAGCATTTGCAGAATTAACTACCTTCCACATTTCATTATGGATACAATGGAAACAGCGATACTCAAATGTTTAAGAACTGGATACTATATAATCGTCTTAAAATTCCATACTCTTACCATGAAATTTTGAGAAACATCTGAAAATCCAAAGGACTTCAAAAGAATTAAAACATTTTTAACAATTCGAAACATTAATAAATATATACATGTTGTAAATGGCTGATATCAAAAACAAGTTATTTTAAATAAATTGTGTGTTTTAAAGATATCTACATATTTTGTGTAGTGCGTTTTCTTCTGTCACTTAGCGTTTACCAGTTATACAAGCTTATACCAAATTCCTTCCAAATAAAGAGAACTTCACAGGCTATTCCCAGAAAATTCAGGATATACATTTTATTCTGTATGTAAATATATTAAATTATGGTATTTTAATTTAAATCGTTACAGCCATTTTAAACAAAATAGAAAATTTCCAAAAATGTGGGGAGATTTTCTTGAATTCTTCGTGTCGCATCTTCAAAAGATACTGAGCTTAAATACAAAGTTTGGTATTTATCCGACTTTTCGTTTTTGAGTTATGCTATTCATAGACACACACGCATACGCGGACCTTGTTCTAAAGACATTTTTGTGGATTCAGGGGCCACTATGCATGTATTTCCTGTGAAATATGGGTAAAAACTTTTGGGCTGAATTCAATACCTCCTTTATCTACTATGTACGCGTTAGAGAAAGTATTAAACTGAATAAAAACTCCAGCAATGAGACAAGTATCCATTAACTAACTGTTCTCAGATTTCAGTATTATTATTATCTGCGAGGTATTTACTGTTTTTCAAATTTTGATGGTCATTAACTCTTCTTAAAAGTAACGTATGTAGGATTGTACAAACAGAAAAAAAACTAAATTTTTATAGTATAACAACCTAATAAATCCCCTGGTCTAAGGTCTGCGCTAGTATTCAGGAGGGATAAATCGCTCTAACTCTACTTGCCTATTGCCTTTAGCTACTGAGTTATCCAATGAGGTGTCTTAAAGAGGAAGTGGACTGATGTGCGGGAAAGAAGTGTCGCGTTACTGTTGTGAAGACAGCAATTTTGTAATGTAGAAACATTTAATAGGATCTTGTTAACCTCGTGATAATTAAAAGACTAAAAGCCTTATTTCAGTACCGTAAGGGGTATGCTAAAGAGTACATTTTTGAGATGCTGATGATGTGTGACGTGTCTCATGTAATAAAAATTAAAGCCGCTAGTTTTCTTTGAGTGTATTCAATAGAAATAATTTGTACTTTGAAAATCAACCAGTAAGGAACGTTTTTCCTTGAAGAGATAGATGAGGAAGTGAAGGCTATGAAATACCCTAAAAAGTGTGAATTTCTTTTGGAAGATATCTCGTGGTAATACGGCATGAATGTGAAATACTATCGCTAGTTATATGCAAACACTTGCTTTCACAACTGCTACACCTTGCTCTTTGCGTGGTCTGTCACAGCAATCTATAAGCAGAGTATTTTTGTTGCAATGCTCTTGTATCTTTAGTCCTGCTTCTACATTTGGATAGTTACAACAGTGGATGATAAACGATTTTGTGAGAAAAAATACATCACGGGCTAGGCGAAATTATGGCGTGCTCTGCTTAAGCAGCGACTCAGAGGGATACCCGCCTAAGGCAGTTAGGGAGAACACATGACCAGGTGAGTTTTTTCTAAGTTGCTAAACTATAGAAAGGTAAGAGCATTTAATTGATAACCCAAACATAAAAAATCTTGTATGTTACATTTACATGGTATTCTCTACCCTGTATCGCTTATTAGTACACATACAAATTATTCTTATCAAAGTTAATTTTCCTACCTACTTCAATTTAATCGAACTGAACCTTTCAGAAAAAGCATTGCACATTTCGTTATAGATACAAGGGAATAGTGGTAGTCAAATGTTTCGGAACTGCACAGTACAATTAAAATTATACTATCTGAAAATTTCATACCCTTTCAAAGCAATCGCGAGAAACAGCTTAATTTAACAGGACTTTAAATGAATTTTCATGTGTTGAAAAATTCGAACCACTATTACGGATATCTCGGAAATAGTTGATGCCACATAAAAAAGTTATTCTACACTTTTTATGTAGTACGGTTTCGTCTATGACTTAACGTTTGCCGTTACACAAAACTATAAAATTCCTTCCGAATGAAGACTTCAGAGGCTATTCCCAAGAAATTCTTTGATATATGGTATTTTAATCGAAGTTATTGGAGCCATTTTTTAGAAAATCAATATATATTGAATTTCTGGGTGGAATGCAATATATATTCCACCTAGTATAAGTAGGTGGTAAAGAAATTAAGTGTTTTTCTTTTCAGTGACCTTAAAAGTATAATTCAGGTAAAATATCGTTATCTAATTTTGGTAGAATATATTACTTCCTCTACTTACCATAGGTATGTGGTAGAGAAGGTAAAAATGAGCATAAGTTAACAAAACTTGTATATTAGAGCCGTGTATCGGAAACACATGCAGAATAATTTCTATCCTTGATTCTCTTCCCACTAGCATTACTGTTGAATTAGGTATATAAGTACGTATAATGCATTTGGCAATAAAATATTCACACCCACACCCAAATTTCATCTGTTTCCAACCACAGTAACCATACGATATTCTTTCTTACTCTTTTGATATAACCAGGGCTGGGACAAATGTCCTTAGTCTTACATGGTGTGCACGTAGTGAGTTTGTATCGGCAATGCGGCGAGGGAAAGGTGGTGCCACAGTGAAGTGATAAGATCCGCACGAGTAATAAATAATAAATAATAACGTAGAAGAAAAATTAATAAGCATGTCATCAAAATAGTAAGAAGGAATACCAGTATGAGGGAAGAATAAAAGAAAACATTAAGAATTAGAGAAAGGGGGGAATGAAATCATGAAGAGAGAAAAAACGTAGAGGGTAGATATTAATTAATAATAAGAACATGAAATAAAACGTGTAGTTGAGAACGAACAAACTTGGCGAAAATCACATAAAGATAGCAGACGTAGGAAAGGACAGGAAAAAGAACATTAGAGATCGCTTAGTGACAATAGGAACCGAATTGTGCACAGGAAGCCAAGACAACGGGCAGAAAACCGAAGTTAATCAAGCGCACAGAAAATGCAGTAAAGCGAACATAATTTGTTAATGTTAGACGCGAGCGACGATCGGACGATGTTATTGATAACCAATGGTAGACAGAGGAAAAATTCAGAATTGTAATCAATCATAACGAAGAAAAGTCACGTGAATAGCAAAAAGTGAGAGAGAAACTAGAAAATAGGCGTGAAATAGAAAATTATCTACGAGGCAGCGACGTTCAGACGCGCGTAAGATAACTCACTCTGTGTCGAAACGTCGGGGAGAGAAGCTGATTTGTAGGGAAAGAAACATATTCGTGTATGAAACGTGAGGGAAAGCAAGATAGATCTTGAAATTCAAAACATCTTATATTAAAGAGGGAAACAGTGTAGCGGTCTTCGAGTAAATATTTATGTATTGAAAACCAGTTTAAGGCAACCGTGAGGACAGGGTAGCTGGAGACTGACAAAAGGAAAAGTCATTAGCGTAGTATTGCAACGTACTTCAACTTCGCAAAGTAATTAAGAAAGGATAAGAGCACGGAAACGGTAGCAGGGGTGACAGGAAAGATCGCGTCTTGTGTGGAAAGGAGATTCGTACGAGGACATCAGTGTGGGTCATCAATAAATGGGCCATCTGAGAGGAGAAAGTGAACTTCATTTATCTCCCATCCACACTCCCTGAGGTAAGAGACTCCTGAACCTAAATTCCTCTACCTGAGTAGCCGGCAGCAACAACAATCCAACCACCAAGAACCGCACCATTACAAACCTTTATTTTTCCATTCCAAACCCCGCTACAACAGGTAACCTGGAACTGTAAACAGAAGCGTCAGGAGTAGAACAGAACATAAACACAGAATTCGCAGAGAGCAACTCTACCATACAGTAACGCAAGAGAACTGTAGACTGTCGACTGTGCAGCCCTGGGTCCGTGTATTCAGTATGACGTCACGTGTACTAGGTAGGGTGTTACGTTGATTCCTCACTCCATGATGGATATTTGTCCTAGCTCTAGATATAACCTGAAGTTCCTATTAATGCAATATATATCAAAGCTAAAGAAAACAAAACAACCTGAATTTCGGGCTGCATTAAGTTCGTTATCCATTGCATGTACATATTATCTAAATCCTTAGAGTGAACTCGAGATCTGCGTTTGCTCAGCATCCTGCCCCGGGACTATAAATTTCAAGTACCACATTAGTTTCCTATCACATTGTATGTATTAGGGAGTACTAGAAACTAGGTTTGCAAAATAATTATCTTATCCAAATGTCAGATTTAGTGAATTGAGGTTGTTTTTTTGCTACGATATCACAATGAAGATCATTAACCATAAATGTATAAATTTACAGAATCAGTTTGAGAGTGGCATAAGGAATTCTTTCTATCGCTATAAAGCTATTCTTTACCCATATGAGATCACAAATTGAGGCAGTATTTTTAACACTTGAGTAATTTCAATTAAATTATATAATATTTAATTACAATAACAGCCCGCCTTGAAGCAATATGTATATAATAATTTGTAAAATGTATGTAACAGTCATTGCATATGCTTATATTATTGTAAACATGATGAATAATGTTATGTGAATGCGTTACGTAGTTTAGTAGTGTAAGAGCTGTGAGAATAATAAGTTTAAAGTTGTTAACAATGTTGTTATTGCCTTGAGGCAATAATGAGTTTGAGAGTTTAAATGTTACTAGTCATGATTAGAGCAACGATAATATAAATTTTGTGACAGTTTAAAATAGCCAATCAACAGATAGAAAAAGCTTTAGTAAAATGCAGGTATTCTATTGGACTATTAGCCAATCAGAGACTTGAAATACAGAAGCTTACGGGTTTGGACGGTTGAAATATGTTCCGTTGCCTGCAGACCTTGGTATTAAGCAGGTGGAAGATGTGTTCTCTAAAGAAATATTACATATTCGTGTGAAACGAAAATTATGTATGCGCGTTAACAAAGTGCAAGTATTAAATAAAAGAATCTCACAGCTCTTGAAATCAGTGTAGTGCTATTTAATCTGTGTCAAGGATTAATAAAAAGAAGTGAATTTAAAACTTAAAAATCTGTGTAAGCCTACATTCTTGTCTCACCACGCCCTGATTAAGAGAAACGGGTCTCTAAAACAATACTGACGCAGCCGAGGCAAACATAAACATAAATAATATGTATAGAAGCAGTTTATTAACAAAGATAATATTATTTTTTAAACTGTAGCGGCTTTAAATACGTAGCAGCATATTACGTAACAAACAATCTTCTTCAAATTGACGTCCGTACGTCAATCAACAACAAAAAGCCTTTCACAAATTGATGACCATACATGGAGCTAAATAAAATAAACCACTCCAACGTAAAGACAATATCTACTTCAAAATAATCGAAGTTTTCTAATACCAGTAATTTATAGTTACATCCACTAGTATCTAAATGTTAAACGTAAGGTGTAGAGATTACTGTATGAAAATCAGAAACTCTAATCTCATTTCTATAAAATGTTACGAAGTGACTTTAAAAGGGGAGGTCCATTTCGGAGGGCACTGTAAACCGAAAGACCTGTTAGAATTGAATATTGGAAGATGCGTCGATATACGGCTAACACTTCCGTACTGCGGGAAAGCAGATTGTTTCTAATGTCCTTCACCAGTTAGCTGGCGAGCCATCATGTAGAGGAGCAAGATAACACATCCTCTAAGAGTATAATCTGATTTAGATCCCATCATGGAGCATCCTCGTGAATATTCATAATGGTCATAGGAGTCCCACATCCCCTAATGGATTAAAATCCCTGCTTAGGGGACATGAAAGAGGGGAAGTAATTTCTCTCTGGGTTACTGAAGAATAAACAGAGCACCTACATGACAGAACATATGGTTTTCCCATTAGCGTGGGAAAAACTGGTGATAAAAACAATCTATATATTTAAATAATGAATTCATTTACAAATTCTATAGGAAGTAGGTATTAGTGGGGAGTAGACACTTTCACGCAAACGAGTAATTGATTGCACTGATGTTTTTGATGTAGAAATTGTATATAAAGGAATACCTAAAACTCTTCTAACTTGTGTGCTATATTCCATCTTTATGAATTTACTTCCTTGTTGGGCTTTGAGATTTTCTCTCATAAACCATCAAACGTATCACTTACAGAATAGGTATTCTGCAAAAGCGGATTTCAAACGCATACATTTAAAGCTTAAGAAAAGAGGTTTCTAAAAACTTAGTTTTCTATTTCTCAGGTCTCTACAAAATCTCAAAAGTGAGAGTATAAGAAGTAAGACTTTTATGGCATTCACAATTAAATGCACAGCCGGAGTATAAGCAGTACGCTTCGCGCAGCTGGAATGTACGCAGTGAAAATCGATGAACCACCGCATTTGGCAACCCTTTTCACTCCTTCGGAGTGCCTGCCCCTTTTCTCACGCTCTTCATGCTGCATATATCTACCATTTTTTTCATGTTAAAAGTGCCATATTGTTTTAGTAATATAATTAACAGCTAAGCTTGTTACAAGAGCAGTAATTTTAATAAGTGTTTTTCTCTCGCTTTGGAAAAATTAATTTTCTTTTCTAATGCTAATATTCAAAGTTGAATTAAGAAAACCTAACTGAAATAAGTTGTGCTCATCAGAGACTAGTAAAATTCACTCTATTCTCGCGTTATCCTGTTAAATGTGGAGATTATCCCTGTTTCTCTACTTTACACAGACTCTCCTTCTCCCTCATGCTCGCTCTCCTTTCCCTCCCTCATGTTACACCATCGCTTTCCCATATCCCTTCCTGTATTCTCCTCTGCACTCCCATCTCCAGTTACCTTCATCCTAAGTCTACTATCTCTTTCTCTGCAATTTACATGCCATGATATGATTTGAAAATGGTATCAAAACTATATAACAGACAAACCTGAGCCTCTTGTTAATGCTTGCAATGCAATCGTAACTATACTATTTCTGGTGGAAATCACGTTACTTATCGGAAAATAATAAGGAAGTATTTCTGTCACCTGTTAAGTATTCATCCTATCGAGAATTTACAAATAACAAATTTCGTCATTTTTACTTCCTCTAATATTTATATTGATACAGCAAGTAATATATACTACGAAAAATAATAGATACCAACATATTACTAGAAATACACGTTATTGGGTAGACTAAACCACAAAAAAAATTATAACTTATTATATATACCACCTCTAGTTATAATTTTTTTTGTGGTTTAGTCTACCCAATAACGGGTATTTCTAGTAATATGTTGGTATGTATATGAAATTTGGTATATGTTAAACTTTTCGATTTAGAGTTGTGTTGTTCACACACAGAAATACACACACACACATATATATATATATATATATATATATATATATATATATATATGTGTGTGTGTGTGTGTGTGTGTGTGTGTATTTCTGTGTGTGAACAACACAACTCTAAATCGCAAAGTTTAACATATACCAAATTTCATATTTGTACTACATATCCTTTACGAAGATTCTCAAACTACAGGAACATTATTTTCATTTTCTAAAAAATGACTAAAGTTTAGTCATTTAAAGTTTAAAATGTCCTGTGCTAGAAATACCTGCGTTACTGATGAAATGAACATTAGCCTGGAGACTCCTTTATATAATAATTTATGTAAGTGTAAAACATGAAGAAAAATCTGATTACATCACATTAATTTCTCTACCCTTCCTTCAAAAACCTATTCTTACAAAAACATATTCTTCCATCTCCTTTACATAAATCGAGATAAATATTTGCAGAAATGGTTTTATTACATTTTTCCTGGGGTACAAGGGGATTAGGAGAATGCATTATGCTTAAAGATAGTCTAATCTTTTAAGAACTGGTCACTATATAATGACTTGAAACTTCCGTTCTCTTTGCATGACAAGGGGATAAAAAAATGAATAAGGATTTTCCATTTGAGAAAAGGCAAGTATTTGAAAATTCAAACCAATAAACAAGGAATATATCGAAAATGGTTAACTCTACAAAATATTTATTTGGCATAAGCATTTCGCTTTAAAGAGATCTACATTTTTGATGTAGTAAGATTTTGTGCAACTCTTACGGTTCAGGATTCAGGATTAATAGAACTTCAGATGCTATTACCAGAAAATTCAAGATATAAATTTTATTTTTCATGAAAATAGCTTAAGAATTTTCATCAAAATCATTATCAGTTTTTTAAAAAGGTTCATATTTTCAAAAACGTTTGCATGTAAGGGATAGTTCGGAGTATGGAGATTTTGTTACAAAACTTCGTGCTGCATCCTTAGAAAGTTCTGGACTTAAATACCAAGTTTTATTTTTAACAGAATTTTCGTTTTTTGAGTTATGCTATTCACACACACACACACACACACACACACACATGAAATGTTGTCTAAAAATTGGCTTTTCAGTTCAATGGGCTTCAAAACATGTATTTCGGTTGACGTTTCGGCATCAAATTTTTTTGATGGAGTACAATGCCTCCTCTACTTTCAGTACATAGTAGAGAAAGCAGAAAAGCTTACTACAGGAAAATGTACAACGCATTCAGATAAACAGTTTGCGTCAAATACATGTTTTGTGACGTTAGTGATTGAATGTTGCATGTTTATACTTTCACAAATACCTACTCCATACGGCGGTCATGTATGAAAGCTTGCTATTCTTCTTTTTGGTTTCCATTACAACACCTCTTTCCGTAGCTAAACATCTAAATGCATATGGTATATAACTATGTACTAACTCTTAATTTGAAACGACTTCTATGTAAACATAGACTCTAAATAACAACATTCACAGAGGAATCACGTTTTTTTTGAACTAGGAATATATATGCATTTTTAATAAGTAGAAAAAGTCATGTGATGCTCCATTCAGATTTTTTTATGTATACCAGATATGCTTTCTAAAGCTGAATTTCACCAAACCGTAGATTTTGTTGTTCATAATTACTTAATATTTGAAGTTTTATCAATACAAAGTTAATAATTATCTTTCAAAATACTATAATGGAGGCAATATGGAGGTAAAATATATCTAAACGTTATATATATCGTATATATCAAACGTTAAAATGTTTGCATTCAAGAAACAGTTAACACTGTTTATATACAATGATATGGTTTAATTGTTGTGGTTACACCACGTATTGGATAGATATGTTTCTTGGAGTGTTCGCCCCACGTACGATACAAAATTTCCGGTGGTCTTCTCCCCACATTCACTTTTTCGGTGGCCTTCGCCCCACGTTTACTTTATCGGTGGCTTTTGCCCCCACGTTTAAAAAAAATCAAATTTTTTATTTTAATGTTAATTTAAATATTAAATATGTATACCTCGGCTGCGTCAGTAGTAATTTTCAAAACACGTATCTCTTAGCAGGGCTGGTGTGGCTAAAAAACAAGGCTTACACAAATTATAATTGTTTTGTACTTTGTTTATTAATCCTTCACACGATTGAATAACACTTCACTGATATATCCTAATGTAGAGTTGTGAGATTATTGTTATTTGCACTTTATACACGTAAACTTTATATTATTCTCACCGCAATGAATTGTTATGTCTCGAATTGAACGTG
Organism: Deroplatys truncata; assembly: GCA_030765065.1. NCBI lineage: Eukaryota > Metazoa > Arthropoda > Insecta > Mantodea > Mantidae > Deroplatys > Deroplatys truncata. Next base: position 176,957,817 of record CM060981.1, read on the forward strand.
CATCGTACCGATAGGGTACGCAATTTAATAGCGTCTGATTGTGTACGCTATCTTGTAGCGTCTGCCGCCTTAATTTGTAAAGTTCCTCTATTTCAAGTCTCTGATTGGCTAAGCCTACTCCAATAGAATACCTTTATTTAACTTAAGCTTTTTCTAGTTGTTGATTGGCTATTTATAAACTGTTTCAAATATTACATTATTGTTCCAAGAATTATTAGTAGCATTAAACTTTCTAATTTAATGTTGTCTCAAGGTTACCTCATTGTTAGCAACTTTCGGATTTTACTTTATAATTCTGTTTGTTCCGAAAGCTAGTTTGCTTCTATTCTCACAGTTCGTACATTGTTAAATTACGTAATACATTCACATAACATTATCATACATGTACATTATAAAATAAACATAATACAATGACTGTTACGTACACTTTATATATTATATTATACACATATTGCTTTAAGGCAATTATTATATTTTATATTATATGATTAGACTGATATCATTTAAGTGTTAAATATACTGTCTCAACAATCTATCTGAATATCGCTTCCTTGTTTATGATATTACATTATATTATACTATTTTAAGCCTTACTTTAAAGTACCAGGATGGAGGTAGTATGAGAGGTACAATATACGAATATATCTGTTATTTCTAAATTTCAGGCGGGTCTCAGAGAAGGATTCTCTACTGCAGAAAATATTTTTGTATTAAAAGCACTAATTGAATCAGGTTTGAATAGCAAGAGGGGAAACTTTGTTGTGCCTTTGTTTATTTCAAAACGGCTTTTGATAGAGTGCAGAGGGATGCCCTTTGGGCGAAACTTCACCACAAAGGACTCTCTGGTAAAATAATGAAAGCTATGGTGCAAAATCACAATAGTGCGAATTCCAGCACTAAAATAGACCAAAATACAATAGTTGAACCTAAATCGGCTAGTAGAGGAGTTCGCCAACGATGCATTTTATCGCTCCTGTTGTTTAATTTATTCATAGACGGTATAGCAGACGTGTTAATAGCAGAGGAAATGAATGGTCTCAAAGTAGACGATGTCTGCACTTCTGTACTTTTATACGCGGATGGCTTGACAATTTTGTCAGTGACGATAGAAGGCTTATAGAAAATATGTTGGAAGAATATTGCAAGCATGAGATTTAGCGGTAAACATTAATAAAACGAAAACAATGGCTTTAAAATTGGCTATGTGTATGACAGGAATGAAAAATGGTATTATAAGGGGATAGAAATAAAAAATGTTAAACACTACTCCTATTTAGGAGTAATGTTCAATATGGAAGGAAAATGGAACAAGCATCTCTCAGTAACTAACTATAAAGCACGACGGCAGTTAAATGAACTATTAAGTACCCTCACGCGTATACTTGACATACCAGTAGATACATTATAAAATATGTATAAACTCTATGATAAAGCCAACTTTGCTATACTGAAGTTAAATTTGGGGTTGGGAAAGACCAGAGCATGTAAATACAACGCGGAAAGCATTTTGGAAAAGAGTTTTTGAGTTTCACAAAGCACACGAAATTTTGGGGAATTGAGGGAAGTGGGATGCTGTAAACAACACTGTAAAATAAGAGCAGTGAAGTACTGGCTGGTGCTGACACTAGGACATAATTCCACACTACGATGCAAATGTTATAAATACCAGCGAGAAAACCTGTCTCCTAAGTATTGGGCAGCTGAATTGCTTTGAGGAGAATAGGAATGGGGTCAGTATGGCAAAGAAACAATGACAAAAACATATGGAAAGGTGTCAAAAGAAGACTATAGACATCAGCCGACAGAAAATAGAATCTGATTGTAAAATTAAACCTTCTCTCTCTCTGAGTCTAGCAAATAAAATATTAAAATGAAATGAATATCTACTTAACTATACTTAGGAAGAAAGGAAATATCAGGAATGACATGGTTTAGACTGGGAGGCTGGATGGCACAGAAAATGACTGACAATTGTGGCAGAAGAATCTGCCCATTCTTGGATAAAGATTGGGTGCATATATTGGCGGATTGCGTATAGCGGAAAAACAGCGAACAATTAAACTCAAAGAAAAATTCATAAGACTTGCTAGAAGGAGATTAGCACGTTGGGATCTACTGGCTGACAGAGGAACTGGCAAAACAATGGCTACTTCTTGGCTAAAGTGCGCGAAGCTAAAGTCAGATGAGTTCAGTTAGTCAGAGGCAGTTTATCTCTATTTTCCTTTTTCTTGTTTTTTTTTCTTTCTCTGTTGTATCTTTAATCGCCTTACTTTGTATCTTAGAATGTGCATGTATGGTCAATGACCCATGTAATAAGTACTTGTGTAATAACTTCAATAATTTGAAACCAATAAAGATACCGTTATCTATCCATCCATCCATCCATCCATCCATCCATCCATCCATCCATCCATCCATCCATCCATCCAATTAATATGTCCGACTATATCTATGTTAAAATTTATGTTCAAGATATAGCTGACACTATTTATAGATATCGCAGGCTTTCTTGAAGCCGGACGTTTCGTGAAGATCATAAAAAGCCGGAGTATGCTAAAGAAATGCAAAAATACACGTTCTGCTGTGGTGCTTCATGAAATGGCGGTGCTTGTTAGGCATATATCGAAAGTCTAACTAACCTAACCTAACCTAAACTAACCTAACGTTTTGCTATCTGTCTGATTTTAGAGGCTCATTGAGGTGGTGCATTGAATTAAGTTACACTCTATCTCATGATTTGGCTAAAACCGTGCGAAATGATGAATTTCAGCAATAGCCTACAATATATACGCTCTACCTGAAAATGGTTTCCTTGTTTCCAACGGTATTTTATGTTAAGCTGTTTTAAGATTTACTTTATAGTTTAAAAGGCTAACAACATATAATTCTAATTTGCTTCTCTATTGCACTAGATTCAGCATAATAGGGTTTTGTCCGTATTGTTCCCACAAGAATGGACGTACAGTATATTTTACTTATGCAGCGATGTCTAGCGTCAAGTAGAAACGTAAACTGTACGGAAAATCGGTACTCAAGTAGGAAGAGAGAGAGAGAGAGAGCTCTGTTTGTTTTGAAGGGGCAAGGTTGGGAATCTAACGGTACAATGCGTTTCTGTTGATGCAGAAGGATTGGGAGGTTCGATGAAGTGACCGCAGATCATCTCGGCTGGTTACTCCTGTTCTGAGTGACTGTCGGCAGTGATTGTTGCTGTTGTTGTTGCTGTTACCACTTGATGTTTGCTACCACCACCATCATCGTTCTACGCCATTGCTGTTTGTAAACGCCCGTGCTTTACATACGGCAGTTTATACGTTACAAAGTGAAGTTAATTAAATTTTGGATAAAGCAGCGTGAATGGTAAACGGGTATGTTGATCAATTCCAGCAGTTCATTAACCAGAATATAATATAATTTGTAATGAACTAGTAACTATAAATATTTTGATGTTTTCTAAAAAAATGTAAAAACCTTTTTCACTCCATAATAAATTTATCATTTGCAGGAAACGAGGTTACAGTGCAACTGGCCTCAGAACATGTATCTTCGGGATAAAACGCCCATTCTGATGAAACGTTTTTTTTCAGTTATCAGCTAGAGGCAAGCACCCCTAGCGGAAAGTGCAAGGTAGTTCGAGAAATAATGCACAGTATTACATCGTACATTTGCTGCACTTTTGTTTTCAATCTATTTAAAGTTAGTAATCTCCATCAAAGCAAGTTTATAATGACTGCTTCCTATTTGTTTGTTGCATAACGTTTGGTTCTCTTCCCAAGCCCAACTCTCAGGCGTGCCATCTCTCACCTGCATTCACGCCATTTACAGCTGTAAAAGCTGATATAAAAGTGGATATTAAGGGTACTCATACTGAAATTGCTAATTTTTGCAAATTCCGCAAATTTAGTTGAATTATGTTCACAAATTTTCTGACTTTTCAAGAAAATAATTTTAAAATATGTTTACTCTCATATATATATGACTTTCTTTACTCACTCTTCTACAAACTATGGTTATAAAAGCATATTATTGTACTTTTCATTGTTAATTCAGATAAATGTTTTAAAAATGCTTTTATTACACAACTCGATGGGCTTAAAAGAGGGATTGACGATGCTTAAACGGTAGTAACTTTTTAAAAAATAGTTATCTATGCAATGAATTTGAAATGCAATGCTTTCCATGACCAAAACAAGAAACTAAATATAAATGGTTTGAAAACGCAACATCAATGACGAATATTTCGAAATAGTAAATACCATATACAATATTTGACATAAACTGCGTTTACTAATAAGATCTTCAGTTTTGTATAAGCGCTTTTTTCTATCTCTTAAGGTCAGTGAGACTAAAATATGTACTTTCGGTGAAGCCTCGATTTCAAATTTTTAGATGGAATGTAATATGCAGTGCTTCCTCTACTTATTAGGCAACGTAGTAGAGAAAGTAGCAGATTTTTAGTGTTGTGAAGAGGGTTTTGAATATTCCAGCATATATTTTTCATCAGAATTGGTAACAATCAATTTATAAGGAACAATATATACATTGGAATATGAATATAGGAGATAGACGCCCTTAAAGGCCTATTCAGCGCTCATTTTAGGAGTTTGCGTTCTCCAGATTTTAAACAGCGTATTTTGGAAAGCTACACGTCCGACTATTTTCTTCTAGAGGAGGTCTTGGCTGATTACATCAAGACCATATTTTGTAGATTGTTGAAACCCTACAAAACGTGTACTATGTGATATAATTTAACTGATATACACAATGATAAAAGCATCAGTTAAATTTAACTCAACAATTACGAAATTCTCTGCAGTCTCAGCTCAGAAAAAATCAATGGAGGTACCAAATCAGCAGTAATGAAACCAACCCACTCTCGTGCTTTAGATAGCGCATTTGCGTAAATAATTTTGGAAAGATCGAGTTTCATCTCGTTTGGGCTGAGCTGTCTGTACTAAAGTTATAAATATTCAGGTTTCACTGATAATGATTTTGATTCTACATAATTCTCCAAAATGACTTATTAAAGCTGATAATCTCACTTCATTATAATTTATTTTTATCCGCTCTAACTGAAAAAAATATGTAAGATATTGGTTACAATAATTTGATCTCATTTACAAAATTAGAATGTATATTAATAATTTAAAAATTATAACAAGAATGTAATGCATAAACTTTGAGCAGATACTTGCTCAATTTATTGTTAGAATTATCGCTACTAAGGGAAATCTTACGTTATCCTCTAAATTCAGATACGTTGACTTCAGTATAATGTCCAATTTAAGCTTCTACATGGGTAGATGAATTACTTGTTGCAGCTTGCCCAACATTTGAGCAACCGCGCTGGCCTTGGTTATTGAGGAACCTTGATATATACATAAAGGAAAAAAACCTAAAAAATAATGGAAAGTTTTTTGGATGTAAGTAACAAAAAAATAAAATAATTTATTTTTTCCCTCTCATGAAGGATTTAAACGATAAGAAGAATGTGTTTCATATTTATGAGTCTTTGGCTACTTAAAGTACCCATGGAATATTAAACAGGATTCCAGAAATAGCAAAGTTGCCCTTATTAATTATGTTCTATAAAATAAAGTAAATTTATAATATAGTTGAGGAAAGGTGAATACGTACTTAATCTGATTCATTTTAAATACACACTGAAAGGTGAAGGTTGTGATTCCTTAAAGAAAAAATAATAAATGACTATGCGATCGCGTTTTATAACAAGTAAAACTACATTCTGGACGTTAAATGTAGAATGGATTCAACTACTCCAAAAATCAGCACTGGCCACTAAATTAAGACACTGTGAGTGTTAATGTAGTGATAACTAAAGTATTTCTCTCTTTGCATCTCAATTTCCCTTCTACACGAATTCTGCATCTCACCGCGGCGTCTTGAGTTATGGAATGGATGGGATTTTCTGTGAGCCGGCGGCTTTAAATTCAGCACACCCTACATCCGCCGTTCCGGACAAATCCTCTCTCTCGTTTCTTCTTTTGTATTTTCGCCTCTTCTTCTGTACAGTGTGTCGATAAATCTTTGCAAAAAATATCACTCGATATAAGATAGTATGTATTTCGGCAGCAGCAACTCGGTGTCGCAGTGTACTCTCCTTCATATATTTCCTTGGAATAAAGTCAGGGTGATTCTCGATTTGAATTTGGCTTCACGTATGTTCTTTTCGTTTTTTATAATATTCTAGCACCATATGCAAGCTAAATATCTAACTAAAACCCCGATGCTCACATTCCAGTGGATTTAAGGCTAAATCCCTTTTCCAGACAAGCTGACTAGGGTTTCCCAAGTTTCACAAGTGGCATGCTGACTAGGATTTGGGATTTCCATGAATGCCAAAATCTACATGGAATTAAAGCCATTAACATTACCTAAGGTAACAGTGAAAAATAAAACCTTAAGGCTGATCATTATGAACAGAAACAAACCAGACAACAGGCAGGGCAACTCTGTGTCCGACCCTATCATTTCCTTTCAGCTGTTTCACCTCATCTATTTCAGGGATGTAGAATCAGGCGACGGAGCTTACTTGTTTTGCAGGAGAACGGTGGAATTGGCGCTCTAGACAAGATTTCTCCCTAACGCTTGACAGGATAGCTGAGGTCTCCTTTCTTCCAGAGAGTGTCTCCATGTATTCCCGGAACCATCAGGTTGCGGGTGGCTGAGGCAAGGCTAGCTAGGATTGGTGTTAAGTAATCGTTAGGAATCCCGTTCCTTACTAGCGCACATCGTCGTCCATATCTGGTAGCTTTTCGGGTCTATCCTTCATCTGCTGGAAGGACGAAGGCCTTTTATGGCGTACATGCGGTGCTGTGTACCAGTTACTGAAAGCCGCTTCGTCTGTGAACTCTGATGTTGTTTATTTTGTTGTTGCTCCATTGTTGGAGAGCCAAACTTGCAGTAGTTACTGCCGCAGGTATGGGAACCAAACTTGAAGTCGTTTATTGTCGCTGTTTACACCACGTATTGCGGGAGATATGTTTATTGGAGTGTTCGCCTCACGTACGATACAAACTTTCCGGTGGCCTTCGCCCCACATCCACTTTTTCGATGGCCTTCGCCCCCACGTTTAAAAATCAACTTTGTATTTTATGTTTATTTAAATATTATATATGTATGCCTCGGCTGCGTCAGTATTTTTTTAGAACACGTATCTCTTAGCAGGGGTAGTGTGGCTAAAGAACAAGCCTTACACAAATTATAATTTTATCGTACTTTGTTTATTAAACCTTCACACGATTAAATAACACTTCACTGATGTATCCTGCTATAGAGCTGTGAGAATATTGTTAACTGTACTTTTTAACACGTAAAACTTTATATTATTCACACCGTAATGAATTTTTTGTCTCACACTGAATGCGTACCTAGCAAACTGCTAGGGAACGCTACCTTCTAGCGTCTACCGCCTAAATTCGTATACTTCCACTATTTCAATTTCTGATTGGCTAATCCTACTCCAATAGAATACTTTTATTTAACTTAAGCTTTTTCTAATTGTTGATTGGCTATTTATAAACCGTTTTAAATATTACATTATTGTTCAAAGAATTATTATTAGAATTATTAAACTTTCTATTTTGTTGTTGTCTCAAGGTTACCTCATAATTAGCAACTTTCAGCTTTTACTTTATAATTCGGTTTGTTACGGAAAGTACTTCGCTTCCACTCTCACAGCTTCCTACATTGTTAAATTACATAATACATACACATAACATTATTATACATGTACATAATAATATAAACATAATACAATGACTGTTATATACATTTTATATATTATATTAAACACATTGCTTTAAGGCGGGCTGTTATTATATTTTATACTATAGGGTGAGAAAAGTATATTATTAACTCCGCGTATGGACGCCAATTTGAAGATGATGTATTATATTTCAACTGTTGGGGAGCCGAACTTGTAGTAGTTGCAACCGCACATATAGTAAACAGTTTCCGGTAGCCTTCGCCCCAAATGTACTTTCAGGTGGCCTTTGCCCAAGTTTAAAAATATGAACTTTGTAATTAAACTTTTCTTTAAATATGTAATATTTATATTTGCCTCGGCTGCGTCAGTATTTTTGTTAGACATGATATCTTTGCAGGGCGTGATGCAACAAGAATGTAGGCTTACACAGATTTAATTCACTCCTTTTTATTAATCCTTGACAGAAATTAAATAGCACTTCATGATATCAAGAGCTGTGAGATTATTTTTATTATTAATTACACTTTCTAACACGTAAAACTATTTTCGTCTCACACGAATACATATTAAATTTTTTGAGGACACTTTTTGCGTCTGGTTACAATCACCAGAATGCAGGCAACCAGGCAACTGAACCGATTTCAACCGCCCCAACTTGTACATTTCTGTATTTCAAGCCTCTGATTGGCTAATCCTACTCCAATAGAATACCTGCATTTATCTAAAGCTTTTTCTGGTTGTTGATTGGCTGTTTTTATAAACTGTCACTAAAATTACATTATTGTTACTCCAATAATCAGAGGTAGTATTATTAAACTCTCAAGCTCATTATTGCCTCAAGGTTACCTCATTGTTACCTCATTGTTAGCAACTTTAAACTTATTATTCTCACAGCCCCTACATTATTAAATTACGTAATACATTCACATAACATTATTGAACATGTATACAATAATATAAGCATATGCAATGACTGTTACATAAATTTTACAAATTATTACATACACATATTGGTTCAAGGTCGGCTGTTATTATGAATTTACATATTATATAATTAAACTGAAATCTTTTAAGTATTAAAAATATTGCCTCAAGGGTAAGGCGGGGTGATTCCGATATGTTAGCGTAACTTCTTGATTGAAAATAAAATGTTACAATTTACCGAGCACACGAGTAGTACACTATTATGGCTCACGCTGAGCATAATATCACTATCATTAATGACAATCCTAATGCTGAAATAAAGCTATCAGAATTACCCGCCGAATTGAAAATGGAGAAATTCCGAGGGGTAATTGGATATGACTATGGGTCAATTTGAATAACAATGAATACAGTAAATAATATCTCTGCTTTTCGATTCTGAAAGAAATTTATTCTCGAAATTATATATATATATATAATAATAATAATAATAATAATAATAATAATAATAATAATAATAATAATATTTTAATGTGAAATTATGAAGAGCTAACAATTGCTATGAAATGTGAAGCATTGAAAAAACTAGGAAATATAAGCATAAACAATTTTTGAGTTCTGAACGCTATTTAGCAGCATTTGCCACAAATAAATTGTTCCCTTCCTTCAGCTCCCACGTATCTTTCATGCAACCAAACCTGGCATTTCTGGCAGCGAATCCAGTCACATCTCAGTACAGACTACTTCGAGTAGTGGCTGACACTGCACAATCTACATCTGTAGTCATCTGTGTTGGAATCATTAGCAGTATCGTCTTCACTAGACGATAAGTCAATGAATTTCTATGATTGTTTAACTTATTTTTCCTTGAAATGTTGTCTTTCCTCTTTTTTTAATTGAATTTGTTTCCCACGAAATTTCATCTCTCTCTTTACCTTAACAACTGCTACATTTTCTGTTGATGTGCTGTGGCATGCTCCTTTCTTAGTTTGAACTCTTATCTTCATTCAATTCATTTAATTTTAATTTAACTTTTGCATACAGGATCGTATGGTACCTTGAAAACTTGACTTGCATCTAGTAATGACAGATTACCGTCTATTACAGATGAGATTGTTTGTTCCATAGCTTATTTGTCCCATTTTAGCCGTAAATTCTTTCTTTTGTAATGTCGTACCATCTGAAAATTTGAACGGAATAATTAATATAATAAAAATTACTTTAAAACATAGCTACCAATGGAAATATATAAGTTACATACCAGAGAAACAAATATGTATGATATCCGATTAAACCCACCGATTGTTATCGAAATAGCCCCACAACACAACATGTTACCTGTCACGACGTAATTCTTAGACTGTGCAATAGACAGCAACACGGTATACTATAATGATTCGCAAAATACCATGGAAACGTTCACTGCTTAAAGCAGTACGAAAACTAGTACACAACATCACCTAAAGCTTAAGCTTTCTGACCAAAATATTACATGCTACGTAATGTACAGGTATTCCTTCCTTACCTTTGATTAGAAAAACTGACGTAGCGTCTCTCTTAATAGCAGAATCTATTCAGAACCAAGCACACAGTTTGATAAGACTCCGTCCTAACTGTGAGACTGGAAACTGCAATATGATGTGATTAGTAGTGGAAGCCTATGCGTGAGAACTTAATATTATCCAAAAATCCCCGCTATCCGAATTCCCCCGTCCTAACCTATAATTAGACTGATATCATTTATGTGTTAAAAATACTACTTCAACTCATAACTCCTACGGGGCATTCCTTTTTATAGGGTTTTCTATTTCTCTTCTTGTTTCTACAGAAGTTAATGCTGAAAAGCAGAGTAGTTTCGGGTCCCGTATCTTGGCAATAGGATGCGAGTTAAAGATATTTATGCCCGGCCTGATAGAACCAGATCCCGAACCCGAGACCTGTGCTTTTACAATTAATCATAATTGAAGTATCAGTGAAAGAAATTGGCTTTATCTTGCAACTTGGAGGACTTGAAAGCCTGAGGAATTTTTACAGGCATTTTTCAGTTTTTAAATTCGACGGCCTGACCATAGCTCATGCAAAATACTTTGGAGCTCACAGAGAAGCTGGTATCACAGCTTGTGGTATATTTACAAATCAAGCGTAAATTTAAACACTTCGTTTTTCACTATTGCGCTGAAGTCCCCAAAAGATCTAAGTCACCCCATGTTACACTGCGTAACTTCTTTCACCCGAAGCATACTGAGCATTTTTGCTTTTGTTTACTGCTATCCGATATAACTATACTGTGGGAGAAAGTGCTATCTGAATGTACGAATGAATAAATAAACAAACTTTTCTTTGAGGGTATTTAGCTTTTCAGCAAAGACATAAGTAGTTCAAAAAATAAAGGATGTGTCACAACACATGTTTGTTTATAATTTCTGATTGTCAAAGGAAAAGTGTACTTTTATGTTTTATATTAATCACAGGTCATAACTGTCAGAACACCTGCGCAGAATTCGAATTACTCCTTCCCTACTTTGTTCCTTGTGTACTCTACAAGAACACCTCCAACAATGTCAAGCCCTTCCCCCAAACTTACTATATCTGAAAAATACTAATGTTTGCTTTGCCAAATACTCAGCATTAGCAAAGAACACTATACTAGGATATTTGAGCTTTTCTATTGCTTACAGCGCTTTAGGAGATTTTTAAAAATAATAATGCAATAAATGTATGTTTTGTTCAACTTAAAGAATCTCTCCGTTAAAAACTTTATACTTTAACGAAAAAATAAAACATTATTGAAGCAATCTTAAGAACTACATAGATTACTTTTCCTTTGTTTATTTATAGTGCAATGAAGATATGTTTTATTCAGCAGAAAGGGTTTAACCATTAAAATATTTATACTTGAACGAAAAATAAAAATATATTGAAGCGATAATAACTACGTGTTATTTTCCATATAAGCAAATATAAAAGCAAAATCGTGTTGGATAGTTTTGAAAGTTTTGCCTTGAAAAATAGAAATGCTATTGTCTCTTCAGCTTTTACTTGCTTAGGTAGAGTTGTTCTGTTTCCTTGGTAAATATATAAACAGTATCTGTCTGTTAAGTGCTTGTGGCGAGAACTGCTGGTGTGATATGGCCTCCAGAGACCTTGCCAGTGCAGCGTATATGTTCCACTTACCTTAAAGGGGCTATGCTTTTGCGTCAGTCAGAAATAGTAGATAAGCCATCGTGCTAAACGTCTGTATATTTTCTTTTTGACGTGCTATCATCTGAAGTGGTACTGTTATTCGATTTTTAATAGGTTCAACGTCCGGTCTTATCACACAGGGCACCACACGATGGACACGATGCATGAAGGGAAACTACAAGTGGGAAGGAAAGTTCAGGAAGGAAAGTTTCAGACCTACGTTTAGGGCATCTTACCGATATTTGTTTGTAATAACGATTGAGAGAAACCTGGAAAACCTCGGAGAGAATGCTTTTGGCCTCACGTGTTAGGTGTGTTATTTGATTAAATTAATATTGATACCATATGAATACTACATATCCAGCTGCTTAAATTATATGTATGAGTGTTTATGAATAACAGTGAATGAATTTTAGTGGATACAGGATCTTTGTCTAACTTATATATCCTTTAGCTAATGTAGAATAAGTATTGAATTCTTCCCAAAACTTCGATATTGCTGTTTCACCGGAAATCTTTGGAATACAAAAGGTAGAAAAATATCCTTAAGGCTGAGAGAATGTAGGCTTTAACGGCCAGAGTCACAAATATAATTGCACGTATACTGTTATGCCGTGGTTTAATGGAGACAGGTGTTCCAAACGTTTCGTCCATAACTGCGGTAAACATCTTCAGTGGCGGGTCGAAGTCTCCTCGGAGAAGTATCGCTGACGGACGCAAGATTATCTGCAAGTTTCTCTCCTTTAAATGGCCTTTATGTGAAAAAAGCAGAAGACTTCATTTGTTTTCATTTTCTCAAAAATATTTTCTAATAATGTTGGTTAGTGACCATGAAAAATGCATATAGTAAAGTTTCGAAAAAAAAACAGTATATCTCCATTATCACCAAATTATGTATGTTTGAAACATCTTAGCCATTAACTATTTCGGAAATATTTACTGTTATATGCTCGTTTTTCTCAGGTGTAGTATGAATATAGGTTATACCCTTTTTAAGATAATGGAGTTTTAAGATAAACAATGAGGATAGATATTTTTAAATTATGAATAGACGTGTCAAAAGAATAATAGGAAAGACTGAAATGAGGTTTCTAAGATAACATTGCCCGTTGTACGCTCAGTGATCACATTAGGACCGAGCGAGGTGGCGCCGCAGTAACGTGTGCGACTCGCCGTTAGATAGATCCCGGTTCGATCTCCGCCGACCGCCCACTCTGACCCATGGATTTTCGTGGTTTACCCAGGTCGACAGGAGAATGCGAAGGTGGTACATCTTCTTCCACGACTTCCTGTACTCATTATCTTCCTTGTCGTCTGTTTCAGGGTTGAAGGAGCAGGCGAGGGTGTTCGGTGGGTTGCTGCTGGAAGGTGCCTGTATGCTCTGTGGAGGTTTCTTCCTATAGTCGCTCCAGAACAGCACTATTAAGTTCCACCTCTGGGTTCTTTAGCAGGCGCTTCTTTGGGGAGACCCTGGAGCAGTGTTGCGAACACTTCCTCGCAAATAATGGCTAGATGGTATCTTTAAAAAGGCACTGTTTAACAGAAGAAAAGGCCTGATAAAATTGGCGTCTAAAACTACTAATATTTTGTTTGCAGAAGTTAAATTACGACATTCTAAATATCGTAACTGATTAGATAATTTCATACAGTTTAAATATTGTAAAAGAACAATTTATTTAATATAAAATTGTAATGCAGTAAGGTATATTTTTGGTAAGTAGCAACACCGTACGTAAATATATCTGATATTGAAATATGAAATTTACTGAAGTTCTTTGGGTAAAATATGTAAAATCTCACCAATTTTGTGTGTCAAAAACCATACATTTTGAGCACATATTCCAGAAAGTCGACCTTTGATTAGTACACATTTTGATGACATGCCACGACTCATGACTGGAAGATAACACAACTACACAGGCAGTGGGGATTCACCCTAAGCATTTACTCCTTTTGCATAGCAGATGAAATTATGCTACTTAGGCTAGATTTTGGTTAAGGGTTTTGTTAAATAGATTAGATTTCAGGCTATAAGCATTTTACGATTCTATATGGCTAAACGCTACTGTAAAAATGCTAGATTTAGCCATAAAATAGCTAAGTTGGCAACACTGCCCCGGAGGCTCGGGGTCTATGGGGACCCCGGGCGGCGTTGGATGCATTCAATCTAGAAACATTAGGGCTCCTGTTCATGCTTGCGACCATCCTCATCCGCATTTCGTCGCCGTTTCATGTCTCTCACCTAATCCTTCCCTCCCAGGAGTCACAGTAGAAGCACAAGGGATCGGATGGTGGTGCTCTGCGCGGTTTTGGGGGTCCCTCCGTCATCAGTACCTTTACCTTAGTACCCTTGATCACATTAGGAATGATGCAGTGAACAATAAAGAACAAACAAAAATGGATGGATCACAGTTTCTTAATGCCAGAAGAAATAGGCAGCCCTTTCAATAGAAATAGGAGCAATCGAAAGATTCGGGGGCCGCTGGAAAGACCACTGAATCGAAACGAGTCAACACAGCGGGATGTCGTACCATGTAGTGGGGCGGTGTTGGATGTAAGATATACAAAATGTCTCCGAAGTTCTGATGTGCAGAGTTACTGTAAATGCCTACAGTGTTCTGCCTGGTTAATTGTTCTTATTGCTGGAATATGAATAAGAGAAAGAATATTAACAACGATTTAAATAAAACTTCACTATACCTTTATTTGTATTTCATTATTATAAATTTGTAGCTTCGGGCCCTGGTTTGCTTCTCTGATCTAATTTCCTTCTCGAAGTTTTACTTGCCCTGCTTTTATGTCCTTCTAAGGAATCCTATCTGTTTTTCCTGGCAAGATCACAAGCTTCCGTAATATGTTACGGAACCTATACGTGTGCCTCACAATAGTGATAAAGTTGCGACGCTTAACTCAAATAGTAACTCCAGAATGAATTAACACATTTTCTGTAGAAGTAAAATTTTAAACTCCCGCCTGGATCTGTGACACTAATTTTCATTGCCATACACGTCTAGCTCCTAGGAAAACAAAATACATCAAACTTGTTTAACGCTGCACTTTGCGCATCCGAAATATAAAGGGTGATCGAGGTCGTTAAAGCATGCTCGTGAACGGGAAGTCCGTGGCTCAAATTCCGCCAGGACCGTCCTCTCTGAATTTTTTTTTCAGGTTTCCCTTAGTCCTCATAATTGACAAATGCCTGGGAGGTAGTCTACACTTAAGCCTGCTACGTCTCTTTCTCCAATTTACTTTAACAATTATTTCAGTTTATATTTATAGAATACTTTTCTATCGTCCTAGGAAAGCCACAAAAATCCCAGTTTAACTTGGACCCAACCCAACTCCAACTAGAATCGAAACCGATACAACCGAATGCGAGTTTGAGACGCAACCGACTGAGCCTTCCTGCTTAGTATATACCCTTAATCTACTTACAATCTGTTTCACTTTGTTACTTAATACAAGTTATATCAGGAATTATACTAGTTTCTTATTCTTGTAACTCTGTATTGCTACCTCCTGTTACTGTTACACTCTGCTGTGTATAATCCTATATTTCTGTTTCTCCTGTTTAGTCATTGTTTTTTCTCCCGCTTTTTCTGACATGTACTTTATATATTTGCCTGTATTTAGTTTTGGGGCTGTTTTATTGTTACAATCACTTAGTTTATCTTTATCATTGTTGTTGATTATATAAAATACTTTCGTGTTGTTTCACTAAGCTATATAAATTAGTATAATATATTACCTGACAGTGACAATAGTCATGGAAAGTCGTATTAGAATTACACACTCCATTTCCTGAGCATTTAAATTCGTTAATATTCACAAAATGTAAAACCAACTTTACTTACAATTGTGAGTCCAATGAAAAAGAGGGAAAAATATTCTTAATTTTTAACCGCACTCTCTAAACATCTGTTCTGAAAACTTGAAACTACTCCATAACCTACTCAGAAATGAGCTAAGACAAAATGTCCCTTATTTTTCATTCGGAAAATAAATAATTAGATTTTTTGTCATCTAGAACTTATCAATGTTCTATTAAGATAATCCTCCAATACCCCTTCAATAATTACTAAAACAAATCAATCCTAGTATTAAATTGACGTGACTTTCTCTACCTATTCTTCAACAGAATATTACAAAAGCTTATTCTTCTATCTACTTAATATTTCGAGATAAGGGAATATAGTAGGCTTATGCAATACTCAAATGTTTTAAGAGTCGGTCGCTATTTAATGACTTTGAAATTCCGTTCTATTTGCATGACCAGGAAAAAATGAATAACGATTGAGAAAACTAAAGTATTGGAAAATTCAAATTAGTAACAAGGAATATATAGCAATATTTAACATATGCTGCACGCTTTAATGAGACTTATGTTTTTGTACAGTAGGATTTTCTGTATCTCTTACGGTTTACCAGTTATGCAAAAGTTATCCAGAATTAAGAGGACGTCAAAGGCTAATCCCAGAAAATTCAAAGTATACGTTTCATTTCTCAAGAAAATATCTAAACCTGTAGTATTTTAATCAAAATCGTTAGAGCCATTTTGGAGAAAACAAATGTTTTCGAAAATTCTTACATGTAAAGAGTAGTTTGGGGTATGGAAATTTTTTCGTTAAACTTTGTATTGCATTCTTAGAAGATTCTGAACTTGAATACTTGATTTGGTATTTAACGACTTTTCGTTTTGCAGTTATGATCTTCACAGACACACACACGCGTGCGCGCGGAACCTTTTTTATAAAATACTTTTTTGGTGTTCAGGGTACCTCAAAACATGTCTTTAGTTGAAATCTCAACTTAAATTTTTTTATGGAATACAATAATTTCCCTGCCTAGTAGAGAGAGTGAAAAATAGTAATTAAAATGATAGAGAAATATATTACTGTGTTGCTAAATAGATTGACCTGGGCACAGCAATTACATTTTGACTTCCAAGGCATAGCTTTCCTTTATATGTTACAGAAACAGCAGTTGTATGTGTGTAGAATAAAAGGCTGCAACCTGTTTGTGAAAGGAGTAGTTTTATTACAACACCCACGGTTTTCATTTTAATATTCTTGAAATACATTTACGTCGATGACAACGTTACACTTCTTTATCGACTGCATGTCCAACATCGTTAAAACCTTTTTGAGTCTGGCTTTGACTGCTAAGTGAATGAAAGCTAATCGAACTTCATATGCCAAAATGAAAGAGAATTATAAACTTCCTGGACGTCGAAAATGGGAACAAAAATAAGTTACTAAGTGGAATATGGTCTATATTTAATACAATAAGTCCATTTTGTTTTGAAACTTTGAAGGACCATACAGGATGAAAATTAAATTCTAGCGTGGTACAAACGCACCAACACACTGCACTTGTTTTTTCCACAAAATTTCTGTGGCTCAATTGCATATACTTTTTTGGCAGTACACGGACGTTTGCTCGACCCAAGCCCGAGAATAGGTAAACTGTATCACTCGGCCTGGACTAGTTGTGTAATTTTGTTTTAAATAAAATTAATTATTCTTCTTTACGAAGCATGAAACCTCTCTTAATGCTTGTTGCGTGCTCCAAATGTTTAATTTATTGATTTATCTATCGTTTCCTGGGTCTTCCGACATTTCGTATTCCTTTAGGTATGTAATAGAGCAGAAGTGGCGAAAACGTGAGTCTCTGCAACCGTCCGTCTGATTTTCATATGCTGCTGAGTGATGCAGTGCGTGTTGCATATTTGGTTACTCGCGGAAGGAAGTCGTTCGCCATCCTTGTAATAGAGTACTTTCTTTGGGTATGATTCCTCATTCATTCTCTCCACGTGTTCTAGCTACTTTTGTCTATTCTGCTCTATTCCTTCATTTATTTTTTAATGTCATCATTCTTCATTCTATCTCTTCTAGTGATTCCTAATACTGTTCTTAAAAATCTCATTTCCGCTGCCTGTAATCTGCTTATATCTCTATTTGTCATTGCCCAAGTTTCGCTACTATATAGAGCAACTGGAACTGACATGGTGTTATAGAACGTCAGTGCATGTTTTCTCACTTAAATAAAATTATTTTCCAGCTATTTTTATTATCATTATTATTATTTGCAGTACACTCACTCCCATTTATGCCGTCGCCGCAGCTTCAGGCGGCATTCTATTAGCCTTCACAAGTAGGGTATGTATAGCAACGAGGAGGTGCGTGTATCTGATTACCTTTTCGAGCATGCAGTGGTGTCCTGTTTGGTGTGCGCAGTTCTATGAATATATATTGCTATATGAATATATAATTTTACGCAATAGCTTTACTCGTTATCGCTTGTAATAACCATGTTCAAATATGTAACTGAATAAACCCTGTTTTGCACAATATCTCACCGAAAAATATTTTTAATGGCAACATAATGTAAAATATTACATCATACTTTTTCCTCTGAAAGAGAACACATTTACAAACTATTACTGGAATCATCTCTAAAATACCTCTCGATAATCACTGTTTTGCACAATTTGTCAACGAAGCAGTATTTTAATGACAATATAATGTAAACTGAAGTAAATTATACTTTTTACTCTCAAAGAATACCCATTTATAGGCATTATTTTAATAATCTGTCCATGCGAATGCTGCATAGAATTGCCCTAGCAATGTCTTCAAATGGCAAATTGGCTTTCCACACACACCAATTCTTTCCCTTTGCACGTCTAAAATATTTGCATATATCATATGAGCTATAGTTAACATACACCGCTGCTTGGTGGAACAACAAAATAGAATGCTCCAGACATACCTCCCCCTGTTATGTACTCGCCCGCAGAGAAGATTGGTAAAATGTCTCCCGAAGCTGTGGTGACGGCATAAATGGAAACAAGTATACACACTAAGGTGCGAAGGCATTCGGCTTCGATATCCAGTACCGGTGTAGAGATTTTTTCCGGTTTTCTTGCACTTGAGATGAATTGAAGAGCCACTTTACCTAAATAGTGGCTGAAGTCATGGAATAAGCATGTAGTAAGAGGTATGTGGACGGTACACTGTCTTACTGACTACATATCGTAGAGAGTGACATGTGGTCAGTAAGACAGTATGCACTCTGCGAAGGATGTCCTGGGTGGGGTGACGGATATAGGCGGAGTTTGCAGCTGCCGTGCTGTAATGACGTTATCCGTAATTGGCCGAAGCGGGCATTTATTTATTATTACTATAGGGATGGGGGCTCGATACCGTCGAGACCTCAATACTAGAGCTGTCCATCGAACGAGCTTGAGTCACTATTTTGTACCATCCATGCCTTCGAACACAAATGAGCTGCTGCATATGGGCAAGTTGGGTGTACTGGATTCGAAGCGGTGTCCCTCTCGGACAATTCGGTTTGGTATAACCAAAGGGTATATTCTCATTTCCCGTTCGAACGCTCACAGTGACCAAACCCAAAGGGAAGACTCTGTCTGCTTCTTTAGCGTTATTGCTGCATGGTATTTTCCTTTTGGTAACTTATGATCACCAGAATTTTTTAATATACTATGACAAAAGAACTATCCAAGAAATATATACAACGTGTTCAAAGATTACTTCAAAGACCGCAGCGTAACAATTATGTACGAGACCACAAAACTTATTAGAAAAATTACGTAAGGCTTTCCGCAAGAATATATTCTAGGACCAGTATTCTGGGATATACTTACTGAACCAATGTTGGAAAAAAACTAGACACAGTACAAGAAACAACGAAGTAATTGCATACGCTGACGACCTGGATATAATTATTGACGGCAATAATAGAAGGGAACGAGAATAAAAAGTAAGAATAATAATACTAACTTTGCAGGAATTGTGTATTGAAGTGAAATTGACTACAGCCAAATCGGAATTTATGACACTGAGAGGAAACCTAAAGAGAAATCCTACTATTAAAATTAATAATCAAAACATCACAAGCAAAACGGTCTTTAAATACCTTATGAATCCACCTTCATGAGAAGCCAAATTTTACAAAACACACTGAGGATATCAGAACAAAGCAACGGGTGTGATGATGAAACTTTCGACTGTAACTCAACCAAATTGTAGAATGTCATAAGAGGCGATAGGCACGTATCATATAAACATCACAGACGGAATAATGGGATATGGAGCAAGTACATGGGGACACAGATTAAGAAATAAAAGGAATATTACGAAGAACCAAAGATGAGCTTTTCTAAAGGGAGCAGAAGCAGTAAGAACAACAAACGACAATGGCATTGTTTGTTATACTAACAATGTGGCCAGTAAACCTAACAATAATATTACGAGGAGCAAAATACTGGATAAAAAAGGGACGAATGATAAAGTACAAGAAATGTGTCAAGGAGGTGAAACAAAACCAGATATTAAAAAAGCAGTTAATAAAAGAATGGCAAGAGGAATGGAACATAAAGGACGACGTACTTACGGCATTTTTTCGGGCATGGCAGAAAGACTCAAACTTCAACATGTGAAACCTAGGAAAGGGCTAGTACATTACATCACGGGTCATGTGCCATACAACAATTACTTAGAGGGTAGGAAGAAGACAGAACGAGAATTGTTAATTTTGTGAACAAAGGGACACACCAGAACACGTACTCTTCGAATGCAGAAAACATAAGGATTTATTGCAACAGGGAAGAAGTATTCTACAACAAAAGCGGATTTGGAACATTATAAGAAATAGAGACGACTACACTCAGAAGAAATGCCAGAAATTATATCAGATACATCTATGAAGGAACATAGACAGGAGAAGAGAAATGAAAGACAACATGAATTACAACAAACAGAGGAAGGAACAATACCTCAGCAAAGAAGTTCTGAAAGACTACACCACCGGAGATAGAAAGAAAGGAACAACTGTTATCCATTGAGGAGGCAGAAAACGTACTCCAGAGCAGACCAGTGAAGGAGAAGGAGAGGCATAGAGCAGAATAAACCGAAATCTGTGGATTTCCACAGGTTGGACAGAAGCGGCTGAAAGACGACGAATAAGACCAAGGATGATGCAATGAGGACTACACAGAGACTACATGCAGCGATTGAGAGCAGCGACAGCGACGACAAAAGGAGAAGAAGAGAAATGAACATATAGAAATAAGGGGACTGATGAACCAGTTTCCTTATCTGATGCCGTTTTAATAGTAAATGCACTCCAATGCGGAAGACTAGCATACCAGTTCTATTAGAAGGTACAAGGATTAGCGAGTAGGACAACAGTCTATATAGTTAACTAACACAAGTAGAAATAATTTAGTACAAATTGTTAGTAGAACAGTAGCTAAATAATTTTAGAGCTGTAAAGTAGATATTAGGTTTGTTCCAACACACGGTTCTGAACGGGTTCGGAACTAATCCCAACCCATGCTAATGCTCATGCGCCAGTCCGGTACGCTCACAGAACTAATTCGGAATTTTGTGTAGTTGGAACACTACTATTGTTTGAATGTATTAATTTGTTGATTTTTGGAACTCTTAGGAAACTGAAATTTGTAAACTAAATTAATAATTTTGTAGAATTCAAGCTTGTTAACAGATTCAGTAGTTTAGAAGACTTTTGTTAAAGTAGTTATAAATTAGCTGGAATTGTAAGGTTACTGAAAACCAGTCGCCAATCGTTTCGTTAGCTAGAATACATTAGAATAAATTATGTCTGCACACTTTTATTGTTATTGAAATGTAATCATTGAAAATGGGAATGAAGTTAAATAAGATGTCAAAACTACGTCCAGACATAGACTCAAGTCACCTGGACATAGCTTGCAGATTTTATTTATTTTACATTTATTTTTAAATCCTTTTTGTACATTTCCTACCCCGCCTGCCGCGAACTCTCTCAAAACACTTACGACAATATATTGGCGATAGTGAGTTGGTTCTTCTGACAAACTGCGAGTATTGCTCATCCTAGGAGAAAGCAAAGTCTTGATTTCCACAGCGATTCTTGATTTCTAACTTTGCTTTACTAGGAAGTTTGCGAGCAATTGCTCAAACAATTTCTTGGGAAATTATGCCAAATCCCGGTAAAATTAAAATGTATACTTCGGGATGTCCAAAAAATCAGAAAAGGGAATACGAGCCATGTGCTCAACAATCCAGGGAGGGAAGTGAAGGGAAAAAGGGCTGCTTCGGATGCGATTCATTACACCGTTACACGCAAAGAAAGTGAAAGTGAAGTGATATTAAAAACTGAACTATGTCACACTAATGACCAATTCGGGTCGTTGCTTAAAAGCTAATAAGTGAAGTAGGAAGTGACTAATTCACAGTATTAATTGCTACTGGATAAAACCACGAATAGAGTAGTTTAAATTTACGAATACGTTCTGAAATGAATGAACTTGGATAACCAATGGAAAAAGGGCAGGAGACAACTACCTGCTGCACCAACTAATGATTTGGAGCTTCAGTTGTACCACTTTTTGGCCTATATTTAAGATTTTCTTGTACAAACCATTTGCCTAAATAAATGTTACTACCCCAATTCAAGTATACTCATTACGCTCTTGGAATGACCAGTTCAATTAATAAAGCTCTTATAGGCGAATAAATAAGAAAAGGTTGTGCTTTTATTGCACATGCACATTGCACATTTCAGAAAAATTGTGCTTAGGAATCTAAATAGAGACCGTTTATGCAGCAGGCGCATGAAAAATATTTGTGTTGCATTCACAAGAGTTTCTATAATCACTCTTCTACAAACTACTCTTACAGTTATCTTCTATATACTTCTTGTTAATCGAGATAAACTTTCATTACACATTTACATATTTCGTTGTAAGTATAAGAATGATACAGCAGACTAAAGCGATAGTCGGAGTTTTGAAAGACGGCCGCTATGTAAGGTCTTTGAAATTATGTGATGTTTCCATGACCATGAGAGGGGAAATAAAAAGAAAACGAGTCACAGCTTACCAGTTAAATAATGATCTGAAAGTTCAAACAAATACAAGGAATATCCTAGAAAAACTCCACAAGTAAAAGAAGAAACAACAACAAGAGAAAATTATTCGACAAAAATTGTGTGCTTAGGCGACATGTACATTCTTTGTTTTTAAGGTTTATCAGTTATATAAAGGTCATTTAGAATGAACAGGACTTCATAGGCTATTTCCAGAAAATTCACGATGTATAGCTATATTTTATTTGCCATGTAAATATTTTAAGCCTACAGCATTTTAATAAAACCCTTTAATAGGCATTTTGTGAAAACCAAAAATAATTAAAATTATCCCAAGTAAGGGGTAATTTAGGATGGGGATATTTTCTTGAAAATACTTGTATCTCCATCCTTATATGATGTTGCACTTAAACACCAAATTTGGTGCTCAACTTGCAACATGTGTTACTGTCCCAATAGGAAATGGATTAAAGTAGGAATGATGGCAGATTACTCTAGACAATATATTACATAAATTAATTTAAAGCCGAATTTCCTCCATTTAATAAAATACATAATTCCAATTTCAGAAATCCTTATTCTTCCACAATTCTTTAAATTCCCTACGGCTTCAATCCATTGAATTAAATTACAATTATTGCATACTTGTTTCCTGCTCTTACATTTACCGATACATTTCAAATTTAGAACACCAATAAGTCTATATTTCGCAGAATCAATCTTTCCCAGTTAATAATTACTAAAGTTAATTTTGAATCAGTTAAACCAAAAGGAATTTAGAAACGCTGTCCGCAATGCCTTCTATCTAAACGTTGCTCTGCTGTTTTCCTTGTGAAATTCCTCACCGTCGAAGAAAGACTAACTTCAGCTTCGTCCACTACACGGTGAGCAGAGCTGGGACTGAACCGGCGCCTGCGCAGTCGACGACCACATTCGCCGACGTAGTAATGAATCAAATTAACTGTGTCCTTTCTTCTTGATCTGGACGTCTCCTTTACAAAGCACCACCATACTAATTTCACTATTGTTTCCGTAGACGTCAACCTTCGTTTAGTGCAGCCCGTAGTCGCCTAGAGTAGATTTCTCCGGGGGAGGGTCAATTTGGCATAAACTGACTTTTCGTTTTTAAGTTAGGCGCGCGCGTGCGCGTGGAGCCTTTTCTGAGTTCAGCAGCCCCTCAAACCGTGTAATTTTTGTAATATTTCGGTACCGAATGTTTGGGTGTAGTACAATAGATGCATCTTCCGTAAGTTAATAAGACATTTTAAATGAAGTATGTTAAATTATTTCATTTATCCCAAAGCTTATGATTTGTCACAGTATTCAACTATATTAATAATGGATTCATCATTAAATTAATAATTTAGAAGGACACTTTCATTCATTGTACTTTTTGTGTTTGCGGAACTTGTAGAGATTAGTACACCTGGTTGAATAAGGAGCCTTGGTGGTATGCAAGTACATAACCGTTGAGACGGCGTGCTCTTAGATATGAAAACGAGATTGCTAGGCAGAGATAGTATTCTTTCATTTGCGTGATCATTAATTTGGAGTATTAGGAAGTGGAAAAGAATCGCTTAACTTAACCGAGTTGTACGCCCTTTCAGCAGTTGCTACTAAGGGCAAGCTGAGTGCTAACAAGAATAAAAGTAAAGCGATTAATGGCTTAAGAACCATCCTTTTCCCTATGACGTTGCGTTTTCGGTAAAATCCATATGCATTCAAGTGGAACTCCAAAACTTTTATGTCATTAGCACAGAGAAGGCGATGCTGTCCTCTCGTTATTTTGAGATCATGTGATTTGTAGAGGCTGTGAGTGAAGTGATGCTAGCCTGTGCTTAAATAAGCCCGGGGTAAAAACAGTTGAGCGCTATTATAAATTTTTCTCTGCAAAAAAACATCTTGCCGTTCACACATACCGATCAGTAAAGTGTAAGGCTCGCAATCGGGAGATCCCTCGGGGCAGCCACTCTGACCACGGGTTTTTCTTGCGATTTCCAAGGTCGGTAGGCGCAGCAGCGGTGCCTCCTCTTCTGCCATGCATTTTCTATACAGCTCCTTTAATTTGTTTAAACTCTTTTGTTTCAGGGTTGTACGACCAGGCGACGGCATTTGCTGTGCTGCGACAGGACGATGGAATTTGCGCTATAGGAAGACTTTTCCCCTGTCGCCTGACGGGACTATTGGGACATTCACGGGACCTCCAGGTTACGCAGGGTTACCCGACTTCAGGATTAGTGTTATGTTGGAATCCTGTCCGCATCTGGTCACCCTTCGGAACTCCGGTTCATCCCTTCTTCCCAGGGGTTATGTTGGTAGTGGAAAGGGTCCACTGTGGCCTACGTGCTGTCTGCAATAACTTGAGGCCCTTCCGTCTAACTACTAACTCCTAACTCGCTCAAACCGAGATTAGAACCCGGTCTCCAGAATCTCGCTCACTACAGATCGTGTCATAGGAGTGGGTAATGAATGGAGAATGAAACTGTTGGTATAAACCTGCAAACGATGATGATAATGATGATAATAATAATATTCACGGTATAAGCCCTTTGGCTTGTCCCGTCTTTAAGAAAACTGATCGGCCCACCTCATTCGGGTCTGCCAAAATTTCTTCCACCTGTTAGTTCATACTTTAGTATTATTTGGGTGTTGTATGTTCATTCTGTTTACATGATCCTACCGATTTCGTCAGTATCCAATTATTATTATTTCATTTAAAATCTGCTTCCTTTTTCAACCCAAGAGAGTTTGTAACCTGCCACCTATCTAAAAAAATCTCATCTCTGCCCTCTATCTTTTTTTTTGAGTCGGTCAGCACCCAAATCTCATACCTAAGGATCAATGTTGGAATAGCAATCAGTTTATAAAGTTTCAGCTTGTTTTATGACAATTTTTAAATTTTTTATTGCACCACATATTACTTAGAATTTATTTATTTTGTATACATCTGTTATTAATAAACGGTCGGTCATATAAGTTGAGACTGTACAAAATCTCCAAACCTAAGCGTTGTAGAAGGGAATGTTTTAATAAAAGTTGATTGGTATTATGGTGGAAAGAAAACGCCATTAGTCGTGTTTTGTTTGGAAGACATTATGATGATCATTTTAGGATCAACTTAATTTTTTTAAATGCGAACCTACAATTATGCTTTATTTAAACTGACCCTAAAATACCATCACAACGTCCACTTTATTACAAATAATACACAAGAGGAGTCTGAGACTCCCAATAAATTTACAAACCTAGTAATTCTGACAGGTTAGATCTTCAAGTGAAATTTATTAATACAATTTGACAAGTAAAGCAAGAATTTAAATGTTTTTCCCTTGAAGTCCGATTATAAAACAATAATAAATTTATACTAATATTATGAATACTTAACCCTTTCAAGCCAACTTGCAACAGACGAGTGACGATCAATTTGAAACTGAACTAGATATCCAATTCATGTTGCGGAAATAAAGGAATTTGGTAATTTCATCGCGCTATCCTGCCGTGATTGGTCTGTATTCTGATGACATCAAGTCAGCTAAATAGTGACTTTTATATTTTTTACTATCTTTCAGTATTTCTATTCTCAACGCATATTTCGATATGCTCTATCTATATTTTACAGTTTGTGTACTACTTATTCCTGAATAATCACACGCACATTTGTGTCCTATGTTGTTTGTCATTATGTTAGTATGCTTCAATTGAGTGCCAATCTGTTAATACGGGAAGCTGCTATGGCTATTTTGAATATGCAAAAGTTCCTTAAGACAGCAGAATAAACAAGAATTTTCTTTTTCTCTCCCTTAAAGAGCTTAGCTAGTTATTATTAAAATGTAATGTTTTATACGTATTCAACTTTAAAGGGATTCTGCTATTGATTCAGCAATAAAAATTGTGTTATTTATATAACCCCTTTTCTCCTGTAATTATCGGTTTATATACCACCACCACTACCACCACTACTACTAACGAATGCTTATAATAATATAATACTTCATATACTTATCTGAATAAAACTAGAGACGTATTGCAGTACAGGGAAGTGGCTTTGCCACGTGTTACATCAGCAATCCAGCAATCGAAAGCAGGTCGCCCAGGTTTACCTGGACGAGATGTTAATCGCCACAGTACCTAGCCGCAAGTGCGGTTTTAGCTGTGCGCTAAAGAAGGTGAATAACAATTTTAGAAGCTTTTATGTTTGTGGTCAATGAGCGTAGTTTGGCTTCCTGTACTGCCATTGGCTGGGTCTCGGCGAACCCACTTGGGCGGTCAAGCGTCCAAATGGTGACCAAGCCCATACTGCTTAACTTTGTCGACCGCAGGCCGGCTGGCAGCAAAGCAAGATGGAATTTGGTTAAGGGTTTCAGGAATATCCAAGTTAGCAGGCGGGCGGGTCACCTCTAGACGGTCACTCATCCTGCTGGTGGCCAAGCCCGATGCTGCTTAACTTGGGGGGGCTTGTGAACATGTTACATACGAAAAACACATGGTCAGCCTTTTGAATCCCTCCTTGAATGAATAATAAGTCATTAAAGCGTTTCAAACGAAAGGAGCTGGAAAAAATCTGTTTCTTCACTTCAGCTACGGCCAAATGATCAGCTCTACAAGCGTCAGCAATAAACTTCTTCTGCTATTGGCTGATGCCATGACGTCAAAACCGGATCCTATATCAAACATTGAAATGGAAATTCTACTATAGGAAGTATATTTTATTCTGCTCTCAAATGAATACATTTATGTACTTCATAAAAGCGTTTAGAAGAGATTAAAATGTTACATTCAGACATGGCTCTATTCACTTAACTGACTTTAAATTGTATCACATAGACTCTGTAGTTTCTGGGGACACTACCACTTGCTATATTAATGTATAAAGCAACGAAGATGGATCTTAATATCAAGTAGACACACAAGGCAGAAGAGGCATAATGAGTAACCTTGAAATGTCACGTCCTATCGCTAGATAGCCCTTTAATTGTCTTATGGAAACCAGCAGCATGTATCGGAAATATGTACTCGTGTAATAGTCAAGCACTTACTATAATTAAAGAAAAGACAGATTATTCTTGAGCTGTGTCATCAATGAACAGCAGCCGAAATCGAAAAGAAAGCACTTCGTTTTCCGCAAATTAATTGCGTAATTATTTCTATGATTAATTTAAACAATACTATGATTTTATAAATTTTGCCTTGCATAAAAGGGATGCTGAGAAAACAGGAAACTCGTTATTTAAACCCTTCATTAGAAAAAATGTCCACTTACCATTGCAAAATTCATTGCTTAAAATCGGCTCCTTAGCAACAGCAATATTTTGGGAATGGGTAAGGCCCAAATACCTCTCTTATGCAAATATGTGTATGTTTATCGGGATTATTAGTAAAGATTTTGCACAAAATATGGACTAACAAAGAAATAAAGCTTAACAGATTAATAAATATCTCATAGACTATTAAAATGTATACATTTTTTTATAATACCGTGTTACAAAGCTTTCATATTTTAATAAAAATTTAGGAGAAAATTTAGACATAAATATTTGTATATGTTATGCTTTTTGATGTTGGAGAATTTTGAATATAAACATTCGTCTCACACATGTTAAACTGGTAGTTTCATAAAAAGCAAATAAGTAATTCTACTCTAATCAACTATACTTTGCCCTTAATTAATATTCTAATTTTGTGATCTGATCCACTTACCCGGCTTTGGCGGGTACTCTAAAAATAACATATTCAGTTACTCACTCTACCGCCAGTTAGTAAACGAAGCGGTTTCTCCTAGACTAAACAAACCATAACATTTTGTGTAATATTTATTATCTACCTACATAAAAAGTTGTTCATCTAGCCCGGAGTGATATTTTTACATGCTGGGTAGAGGCCTAAAGGTTCACATGAAAAATTAAATTAATTTCTGGTATCCGGCACGTACATTGAGTGGACGTTTACCCACTTGGCCGCGGAGGACCGAAACGTGGTGTGAAGGTTAAGAGGAAAGCGTGGGTTTTTCACTGTACAAAATGCATAACTCAAAATTACTTGCATATTCCTAGATTTATTTCCCAACCGTTTGTGGTTCCTACATTATTAAATATGAAAGTAAAAGCCGGCGATACAAAAGCCGACTTACACGCGCGATCTGCTTCTCACGAAATACTCAGCAAGACAGGCGCTATATCCCTACCACTCCTGGCTAGCAAAAACTCCCAGCCAGGAGTGACGTCATCCCAGTCAACATAAAAGTAAACAACAATATGTTCGGTAGTGACAATGAAACCCCCAAATTATTAATATGCCACAATATATTACAGTCGTGTGTCAAACTCGTTTCGGGGATGTTTGGTAAGGAAATCGAAGATAATGATTTGTGTCTTAAAGTCACGTGGATGCAAAGTACAACATATTTACACTCACCTTTTCCACCTATTAATTTGAAAGGGTAACTTCCCTTTTATCCTTAAGTCACCGCCCCAGCACTTCACATTAACTTCTCATCTGAGTGCGGGTATCTAGAAGAGACTTATTCATTGAAGTGGATTATTTTTTTAGGTTGTTGGAAGATGCATCATGTTTATCTGCACCACGTATGGAAGCCAATTTGTCGCGGTCACTTCGTGTTATCGTTTTGCTGGGCGCCTGTTATTGTATTACTATTTTTAAATTTGGGTTCAATGTCCTCCAGCTAGCTACTATTTCTCGGTCAAGCACATCTTTTGAACAGGGTGTGTAAACGGAAAGGATTTGTTACTCAAAGATAACACTGATAAAATAATTTGTTTTTACACTTTTATTACCGTCACAATTAATTAAGTTCACATATTGACTCTTGATACACGCCACACTGAAACTGTTATATTTTCTAATATCACTATAATCACTGCACATTATTAATTTGCGTGTTTCACATTTATAACAAACTTTAAGACGCGAGAGATTCTGTAGAATTGCGACGTGTAACTCGCGAACGATTCTGATGAACTAAGCGACGTTTAACTTCTGAATGATTCTGTTGGACTCAGCGACGTGTAACGCGTGGATGATTTTGTTGAACTGGACAATACTTGCCTCTGGCTTTAGCTTTTTATACTCCCACACCCTAATATGCCTAAAGATTATAACCGAGCTGCTATTGGTTAATAAAACGCGCCAACATTAGCGTCTATTTTTATATCCAATCAAAAATTACGAAAACATATGCTCTAAGGAATATGCTCTGCCACATCATCGACGTCACAAAGCACTTTAGTTGGTTGAAACTGATCTATCCAGTTTAGTCACATTAAGGAATGATGAAATAATTGAGTGAATATGGATTTACTTAAGTGCAAATTACAGGTATATTATTCAGCAACTTATAGCGCTTGTAGCTTTTTCTTAATAATAGGCTTATGCTATAGTAAAATACTAATCAAGCATGTTGAGCAAAATAACGATGCTCCATAGTAAGCCTCAGTTTAGGAAAATGTAAGCACATGGAAGTAATAAAGACTGAAATGAATATCACCGTACCTGTTTGTATTAGGGTGGAATGTATGGTTACCCAAGCAGGAATGTGCATTTCATTCAGGCTCCGAAGCCAGTCTATTCATATAGTGATGTATGTGTCGTATTATTCACTTTTCACATTCTGTGCAGCTTCAAATGACTGTGATTGCTGTGATTAACATTTTTGAATAAATAAGTAGTATATTATTGAAAACTGGAATCGATATGGTTGATTTTAATAACGAAATTCTAATACGATATATATGTTCAGAAGGCTAGAAGAAAAATATGGAATCTAGGTTTATAAATAAGTTTAACTAAACGGAATACATGGTTGTTGTAGGAATAGGAAGCGACATAGTGATGAAAGATGTGCCAAACATTTAATGCTGCAGCAAGTATAAGTACTAGGAACAATAATGTTAAATCAGTGAGCTAGCAAAACTGAAATTCTACACACACTGCAAAAAGGAAGAGTTTCTGTGAGACAATTATATTTCACATTTGAAATAAAAGTATTCATAAGGATTTAAAGAGAATATAAGTTAATAACGTAAAGTATGTCTCTGTGCTCTGGGACGTTTAAAGAGAAATGAAAATACACTAAAAACTATGGAAATGAATTATTGGAGAAGAAGTTGCTGAAATTCTGGACTTCATAAAATCGAAATGAAACTATATGAGAGCAGATGCAATTGGCAGTAATAAATGTTATTGAAATTGATAATGTTTATTGAAATTCAATATTATTGTTTCAGTTAGTATAGTTATCTCAAAGGTATGACATCGGCTAGGTAGCAATTTAAACATATAATTACAATCTCCTCGACGGAAGAAGAGAAGACCACGACTGATGCGGGGTGATTGCACAATACAGTCCATGGAAGATAAACAAATGACAGATGATGATTGGAACCTTAAATGAAAATGGAAACGTAGCGTGAGAGACTCCATACGGTTTAAATAAGCACGCATAAAATTATAAATATAATGATATTGATGTAAAAATTGTGTGCCTCAAAACATAGTCGAATTGAGCGGCATTTTGGTGTTGAAGACGCTAGCTCTTGAGTACAGAGTGGCGAAGAGTTTGTGTGCGGTTCCCCAGGGAGCAAGATAAGAGAGCGAGAGAGAAGTGTGAAGTTGGAAAGTCACACTTGACATGCTGTTCCTCGCTGCCAAGATTTAAATAGCCGATTAGCATGACAGAACTAGAAGCTGTCGACAGTCTTCTGCCGTTGACGGATCGTAAACTTTAGTATACTCTGCCCCGAGCATCCGTACAACTTCCGGCCTTTCTTTATCTCTCCTTGTCGTCGGCTTCCTCTTCTTTCTTCTCCTCCTTACGTGTTTTCTAGAGGCATACATAAGTACATATCTGTTCATCTCTTGTACCTACTTGTCCATGTTTCAGCATGCGAATCACAGCAGCGTTGTCCAGCTTTGATTTATGAAATAGCTATGGATTTTTTTTCTTCGTTCTTGAATTCTAGCTCGTCTATCGTATTTTTAGTGAATGTCAATGCTCCTTCCAACTACTATAAGTAGCTGGTAAAGAAAGTAAGTTTTGTTTCTTTAGAAATTTCAAAGTATTTATTTTATGTAAAATCGCATTATCGAATTATTTATTGGACTATCATATCTCCTCTACATACTTCGAATATAATTAGGGACGAAAAGGTAAAAAATGCTCCAAATGCATATGAAGTATTTTTGTTAACAGTTTAAACTTTTAAAATATAGAACCAATAACATAAAATATCTTGGAAAATACCAGAACACGTAAACTGCTATGCCGTTTGCTCAACTTCTGTATAAAAGAATCGAGTTTTGACTTTATTAAAATGGTCCTAGAATTTTTTAAAGTGGACTGAAATACTTCCTGGAATCACTGTATTTTTAGCATTGATGATAAAGTATTACAAATGTAAAGAGCAATCTTACTCCAGGTGCATAGATCATAAATCTCACTGAATATTTACATTACACTAGTTGACTTACCCGACGATACACGGGCAGATCTTTAAACTGGAATAAGGTTTTGATTAATTTCATTCATTTACCTCCCACCGTTATTTATGAAAATATTGTACAACGATAGAGAAAAATCCTTCCCTTGTTTACCCCTTATAATTATAATGTCGTAATGCCCCGGTCATTCCTAATGACGGATGTAAAATTCCCAGATATTCATGCAAAAGGATGTCAAACACGGCAGAACGTCTGAACTTCCATAACCTTCCCCTACAGTCTTCAAATTCTGAAAATACTATTTAGCCTTTTAAGTTTCCCTGGGCGGTGGAACCATCATTGGTCGGAATGGTTGAGTAATTTTTTTTAGATAATCACAGAAGGCGTAGTTTTTAGCATTTTAACTTTACCTTTAATCCCATAATCATGTAATAACATACAAGTTACATGGTTTTCACATAATGCTGACTCATGTCGCAGTAATCTGTTCGTGTTATCTTATTTGCTTATCGCCTGTTATTGTTTTACTATTTTGAATTTTGGGTTCTTTGTCCTCCGGCTAGCTATTATTACTCAGTCGAGCAAATATCTCTAAGCAGGGCGTGTAAACGGAAAGGAACTATTACTAAAAGATAACACTGATAAAAGAATTTATTTTCACACTTTTATCGCCATCACACTTAATTAATTTCACATCTTTAATCTTGATATACGCCTGACTGAAACTGTTATATTTCCGAATGTAATTACTATCGCAATAGTTGTCGCGTACCTACTTCACATTTTGTAACTAACTTTACGACGCGAGAGATTTTGTAGAATTGCGTAATGTGTACCTCATGAATGATTCTGTAGAACTGCGCAATACTTGCTTTTGGCTCAAGAATTTATACTCCCTCACCCCGATATGCCTAAACATTATAATAGAGCTGCTATTGGTTAATAAATCGCGCCAACATTAGCGTCTATTTTATCATCCATTCATAATTACTAACACACATGCTCTAGGAAAGATATTCCCTCCATTTCTAAAGAAAGGCACGCTACCCTGATGCCATTTGTTTGTCTCTTCTAAGTGATAAACAACTCACCCCTCGCTTCATTGTTACCCACTCCTGTTATCACTTTCAGTGAGGCCGTGTAAACGTATTTCCTAACAATGCTTATAGCTAACAATCATCTAAAATCATTGTCATACAATAATGTTAATTTACACTACAATTACTCTGGCATTCACAGTGTCGTGATATAAAATACTGCTTCATATGCTCCACTAGAAATATAATTATAAATATTTACAACCTTTTTGGGAAATTTTATAATGGGGTTTTTCGTCACCTGAATCTTGTAACAAGCGGCATTTATCACTTGCACGTAACACTACACACGCATTTAACGCACGCTATACATCTTGCCTTTTTCTCGCCACTATTCAATGGCTCGGGTCTAATGTGTTTATATACATACATCTGACATTACAAGTTTTTTTTATACAGCAAATACTGTACCCAGAACTATTTAGATCACTGTTACAAACTGGTTATATTTTCTTAGGTTAATGACATAAAAATTTATACACTCAAGATTTTTACCCTGGTTCATTTTGTAATTATTGAACATATTTACTAAATATTCATCCTCTACACAAATATATTTACATCTCTTAATTCTAAGACATAATTTCACATTATCTGTGTGCTACATAAATCTTTGGCTTTAATTATCCTTACCCTTTTCTTTTTTTATTGTTTTGTACTTGATATTCGCAATACCCTTTGAATTATATGTACATACTTTTACTTTCATATGACATTAAATTATCCTTATTACATGTTTCATTTCAAGTGTGGCTACAGTTTACTAAGAAAATGCTATATGAGCATTTCTGTCCTGCATTTATTTATCCTTACATAGTTAACCCTATTACATTCCAATTTTTTTTTTTTTTTGCGGTCATTATTATTCCCTTTCGTGGATCAAATTATCCATGGCTAAACATTGCTCGTAGCTGTATCGTAACCTTCCAAAATCTGTTCATTGATACGGTAATTTGTATCATAAATTACTCAAATGTAAATAATTATTTTAATATGAATATGTATTTTTATGTAACATTGATTTCAGAGGTTTAATAATTGTAATTATTATTGGTAAATAATAATATACGGCTTTACTGAAACTGTTAACAATAACGCAAGAATGCAGCGGTGGAGCGAGTTGTTTATCGTTACCGGGAACCAGGAAGTTACGTAATGTTTCGCGCCTTTTCGGTAAAAAAGCTTCCAGAATGTTCTCTAAAAGAAATATGTATTAGTGGTTTTCATTGGATAGTAAAATAGACGCTAATGTTGGCGCGTTTTATTAGCCAATAGCAGTTCATTTATAATCTTTAGGCGTATCTTGAGGTAAGCCTATAAATAGTGTAAATTCAAGAGAGCGTTCCCCAGTGTTCAACAAGATTCTCAACACATAACACGTCAGCTCCCAGTTCAACAAGATTCTCATGTCGGTCTCTCAATTCGTAAAGTTACGCGCAGCAGAAGTACGAGAAATCTTATAAAGTATTCTACAGTTAAATATACAAAGTTGAAGTACGGGAGTTAAAAGTGATAAGAAGTTAGTACAAACAGTTTCAGTATGGCGAGTATCCAGATAAATCTGTGAAAGTGTTCGTGAACGTGTTCTGCAATAAAAATTATAAAACCAATTTCTTCGTCAATATCATTTCTAGACAAAAGATTCCTCTCCGCTTCACACCCTGCAAGAGTTAAATGTCTACCTAAATAGCTGGCCGGAGGACAATATACATAACCTTAAATTATTTCAGAAACTAATTCATACAAATTGCTACGACAGAGGGAACTACGGACCAGACCAACGAATGACGTCACACAAGATGGCAACACACGTTAAGTAAACACACAAATTTGCTCTTACAAATTGGCTTCCACAACGTGGTGCTACAAACACATATACAATTTGTTATACTCGCATCATGAATAGCCTCTTTAAGGATTCATATGAAATTTCGCCCCCTGATACCATTTGTAGCCAATCTAAAGTTTTCTGGTACAAACATCTTTTAACAACTATCACTTTAAACGCTTCCGGTATCTTTTTAATTTGAAAGTACTCTGACAAGTCTGCAATAAACCGTACTGGATTGGAGTTTTCATTAAATTTTGGAAGTGGCAAATCACTTAAGATATAATTATAGTTTTGCATGTCCCTTATTCCCATATTTAAATTATCTACTGTTACTTGTGCACTCTGAATTTCGGAGTGGGCTATGGATGAAGCCGCCGCGTCACTCACATTATTAGTCATACCTGAGGAAATACCTCTATCATTATTCTGTGCATCAGATACATTGACAGCACATATATTGACCGTTGAATTCAATTCTAACCTATTTACAGTACCTTGCAGATTTTCTATTGTCTGTTCCAATTTTCTACTCTTTTCATTTTGAACAGCTTGGTGCTTGTTAATTTCATAAGTTAGTTTTTGATCCAAATTTATAGACAAAACTTTAGCTTCTTCGGACAACTTATTTCTTTGTGTTTCCGACTCCTCCTGAATTTCAGATATCTCCACTCTGAAATTAACTTGCGCCTGAATTAAATCTGCATTCATAGCCTCCTTCATCTCTCTTAGCTCACTTGAAATGCTACTTATTCGACTTCCTAACTATGTACATTTTACACTAACATGTTCAAACTTAGTATCAACCTCACTTTTTGGTTAGATATTTCCCTGCTCATGTCTGACATTTTCTGAAAATTTTCCTATCTCACTTGCTATTATTTCCTATTTTCATTTCTCATTCTTGTCATACTACTATCTAGCTCCATAATTTTCTTTTCAATTTCTTCCCTGTTTTGATATAATTTTTGCTCTAATTTCACATTACTCTTACCAATATCTTCCCTTAATTGATCTGTAATACTCTTACCAATATCTTCCTTCAATTCCCTATTATTCTTTTCCATATCTTTCCTCAATTCCGTATTATTCTTTTCCATATTCCTTTCTAATCGATGTGTAAAATTTCTCAGCATTTCCGTCATCAAACCAGCATCAAAATTAACATTACCTGCTGCATTTACATCCCTTTGTAAACCTTCGTTTTCACCACCCATTACAGCCACTTCACCACTGTTTAGTACAATACTCTGACCCACATGTTTAATATATCTATCTCTGTTGTCGGCTATCTGCCATGAAATGTTTACAACAATCCCAGATGTTTGAGTTGAATGAACTGCTATTCTATTCTGACTTTCTTCACTGATATTTCCTCCCTCAAAACCTACATTGTTTAAGCTATTTTCCGTAACCTGCATCGAATCACGGCTAACTGTTACATTATCCCCTTCCATAATTATTTCTGCAGTATTATTAGTAGTTATTGTTTTCTTAATCCTTCCACTTCTCAACAACATTTAGTTTCTCACAATTTTTGTTTTGTTTTAGGATACGCATAAAATTTGCAATTTTCTAACATTTATGATGCTATCCGATGACGTTATTTTGATGTCCAGTTCCCTGCCCCTCTCTCCTAGATGTATATGTCGCCTCTGCGTCGCAGTATGATGGATCCTCGTCATCTCGCTGTCTTGGTGTCGAATTCCACTGTTGTCTTCTGTTCTCGTAGTCGCTGATGTCCTCTCATCCGCGTCGTCGGTCGTTCTGGTGGTTGTTTCTGGGATCTGCGTCTTGTGGTTAATTGCACTGCTCCATTCGCCCCACGTTCTGGTTATCTCGCCCCTTCCTGGGTATTTCATCCCTTCCTGGTTATTTCGCCCCACGTTCTGGAAGCCATTTTGTTGCAGTAATTTCTTCGTGTTATCTTATTTGCTTGGCGCCTGTTATTGTCTTACTATTTTGAATTTTGGGTTCTTTGTGCTCCGGATAGCTATTATTACTCAGTCGAGCAAATTACTCTAAGCAGGGCGTGTAAACGGAAAGGAGTTATTACCAAAAGATAACACTGATAAAAGAATTTATTTTCACACTTTTATTGTCGTCACACTTCATTCATTTCACATCTTTAATCTTGATACACGCCTGACTGAAACTGTTATATTTCCGAATGTAATTACTGTCGTAATAGTTGTCGCGTACCTACTTCACATGTAACTAACTTTACGACGCGAGAGATTCTGTAGAATTGCGTAATGTGTACCTCGTGAATGATTCTATAGAACTGCGCAATACTTGCTTTTGGCTCAAGAATTTATACTCCCTCACCCCGATATGCCTAAACATTATAATAGAGATTCTATTGTTTACTAAATCGCGCCAACATTAGCGTCTATTTTACCATCCAATCATAATTACTAACACATATGCTCTAGGAAAGATATTCCCTCCATTTCTAAACAAAGGCACGCTACCTTGACGTCATTTGTTTGTCTCTTCTAAGTGATAAACAACTAACCCACTCGCTTCATTGTTACCCACTCCTATTGTCAGTTTCAGTGAGGCTGTGTAAACTTATTTCCTAACAATGCTTATAGCTAACGAACATCTAAAGTCACTGTCATACAATTATGTTAATTTACACTACAATCACTACGCAATTTCACAATGTTGTGATATAAATTACTGCCTCACTATTAGCATGATAAACGAAATACACCACGCATACTTCTGCAGCACTTCATAAATGGCAATTAAAGAAATAACATAACATACAAATCGTAACGGTATAAACAGAATCGATTGTAGTATATGCATACGCTAGAAGTAACCATTTTATAATCAATGATAGTCTGAACAAAGTATTGAATTATTCTTTTTTTTTTTGCTGTTAAAAATGCATGAATTGAAATTATGAGGTATTTTATAGCCTATGTCCGTCTCAAAGAATAGGGCTTTTCAATGATGAAATAATTATCAAAATCGGTTCAGGCTTTCTTAAGTTAACTCTGTATACTCCCTACATAAATAGATACATATGTCAAATGTCTCTCTATATAATATTATATACATTTCTAAGCGATCATGCTTGAGATGGAGGGTATAAGCAACAATAATTCAGATGGAAGAAAACTTTGCGTTTAAATGTGGTTTTTTATTTTCCACAAAAGACGACAACAATTAATTAATGATTAGTGTAAGAGTTTTGAGCTATTTGCTAAGTCTACAAATACATAGAAAGAGAGAGGGCGAGACAAAGAGTCAGTGCAGTTCCGATGCTGGGAGCATAATTAATGTATTGTAACAATGCTTTAATTAAGGCATGCATATGATAGTCATTGCTTAGAGAGAGAGAGAGAGAGAGCGGGGGGGGGGTTGAGGGAACAGGAAACACTGACGCAAAATGGGACATTTTCCTATACATTTGAAAAGCAATACAA
Organism: Deroplatys truncata; assembly: GCA_030765065.1. NCBI lineage: Eukaryota > Metazoa > Arthropoda > Insecta > Mantodea > Mantidae > Deroplatys > Deroplatys truncata. The sequence goes on from CM060981.1 coordinate 176,996,361, forward strand.
ACATATCAGTGAGACAGATGGTTAGAACGCGGCCTTAACCGAGTACCCATGCTAAAATAACTTGAATTGACTGGGTTTCTGTGGCGTCATGTTTAATCCAGGGGATGAAGACCAACCAGCATAAAATATCCTGGCCCCTCGGTATACAAGGGTAATTACATTGGAAAGGTAGAATCAGGTGACAGAAAAATGCAATGCCATATACGGATTTGAACCACAGATCTTCCGGCTTTAGTCCGGCTACTCTATCCACTGAGCTACCATAGCAACATGTCGGTACGACACCAAATATTCCAGCTGATTCGCATTTTTCCCGGTAAACCACAAGGAGATCTCAAATTGTATTGAGATAACATACCCCAATGGCGACTTTGCTGTAAGTACTTTATGTCCCGGGCTTCATAGTTTCAACCAGTATTAGGTCAATTATGGAATTAATTGTTCTTCCACAGAGCCGTCTGTTGGGCAACGTTGGAAAGGTAGAATCAGGCACTGAAAAATTCAATGCCATACTCGGGATTTGAAACACGGATCTCCCGCTTTCCGTCCTGTTGCTCTAACCATGGCTACCATGGCAACATGCCGGCATGGCACTAAAGCCCGGGGCTTAATGTATTTGCAGCATTGTAGAGTCACCATTGGGGTATGTCATCTCAATAAAACTTGAGATCTCCTTGTGGTTTACTGGAAAAAATGCGAATCAGATGCAAAATTTAGTTTGCGAAATACTTATAATGTTCCTATTGTAAATTTAAACTTTTCAAATTAATTTTCAACAAGCAAAGGAAGTTAGTACAACTACTAGCACTGTTACTGTGCGAGTGACTTGCTGAAGAGAGGAGTGCTTTGATTACCTCGTCGGTGTGCAACGAGGTAATTATACTGCAAATAACTAAAAATAATAATATAAATTATGTTGTTAACTGTGAGGAATTCTTTCTGTAAAATATATTCTTGGCTTGTGGCGATAAAATATCTTCTTCTATATGTACGGGGCGTGCTTATCGGAAGGTAATTGGTACAGTTAAATAACAACACATATATTACCTATTATGAACATTTGTTTATCATATTGTTCTTGAATCCTTTTCATGATCTGGTTTGTAACACAGAGCGTTCGCTAAAATGAGGGGCCGTGGATCGCGCATATACGTGCTCCACGCACTGTCTATTACACTGGAGAGTTTTCCGTTCTAAATCTCCTGCGGTACTTAAGAATGATAGTAGCATGCACTGTAATCAATACTAATCTTATTATATGTGGTGTTGCAGATGATGTCCATTTGCATTGAGGCATTCCTGGCAGTTTCGAATGAAATTTCCATTCACACGCATTTCTTCTTGATAATTCCCACGTTTCTGTTCTTATATTGTCCTTGAGTTCTATATGGTAGAGGGATTGTTCCTATAAACGTTATTTTATAGGGTTCTAATAATGCACCAACTTCATCAATTTTTTTCCTCCGTTAGAACATTTCGTTTTCGCTTCTTAGGTTTAGGGATTCTGTCGCCCTAAACTTCTTAATCAGACGTCTAACGGTTTCTCTATCTGGAACTGGAATACCAGGAAATTCCTCTTGAAGTTGTTTACATACTTGTCTATATGATTCGATTTTAACGCATTTATCATACATAAAGATTCGTTGTTCAATAATGAATGTCTATAGGCATTTTTGTGGACTAATGACAAGGCAAGAAAAGCAACGATAACAAGAACACACTTAAGCAAATCACAAACAACAGGTGCCTTGAATAAACTTTCACCTTTGAGATGCACAAACTCTAGTGTTTACAGCACGAACAGAATATAGCAGCTGGCGCAGTACGAGTATAATACAGCTGGTAAACATAGCCATGAGCGTGTCATTCACCTCTAGTGCGCAGCGGAAAAATGCCGAGGTCACTGCAGTGCTGGCGGAGTATACATACAGGAAATCTGTGGCCCCACCATACAGCGGCCGCTTTGTACATAACTATATACTCGAAGAAACACTTCCTTGTGCACTTAACACGTCATAAATATTATTTAAACTCATAAAACCTTCATTTTATAAGTTTACCATAAAGCTACCATTTGCTTCCTATGATATTAATACAGTAATACAAGATGTACAATTTTTCAATGCTTTAACAACAGATATTTATGTGACCTCATTGGTATCTAAGGATGATCTTTTCATTTCTCCTTCTTAGTTGTCCTACACAATGGTGCAGCATCTTTGTTCAATATTTTGAAATTAATTTACACAGTTTCCAAAGCCTCGTATCTTGTTGTATACGGTAGCTTATGCCAGGTACACACACAAAATTATAGCGATCTTTTTTTTCATTAAATATTCAGTGCTTAAATGTCGACTTAATTTGTTACATTGCATGTTTTTAGGCGAAGTTGAACTTTGGCATTTAAATTAATGTTACATATAATATATGAACATAAAACAGAAATATGCATTGAATTGAATAAGATTAAACACAAAGAAGGAATTGGAACAATGTTATTGCTCTGAAATTAATTATTCTATCCTTTATCGCTCACTTAGTCGATTCAAAAACGTATTTATAAAAATTATAAACCGGAAAGTTATGAAATTGTATACAGTTTAAATGACAAATGACATCTAAGTTTCATTTGTTATAGTGTTGTGTTCACGTTCTACAATAATAATTGAATATAACATAAACGTAACCTAGTTTATAATGGACTTTTTTTTAAAAAACCCAACAGTAATTAAATTGGTAGCTTAGATTATAAAACGTAACATATTGTAAAGTGCTCTTACAGGAAAAGCAGTTCAGACTAACTTATTATAAACTGATTTTTTTCTTTTTTCAGGTAAGTGGAGGCCATTATTAACAGGTTCGTCACTGCGTATGGTAAGCACTCATTGTCTATTTATAGCTAACATTTAAGTAAGAAGCATACGTAAAGATTAGCCCTTGAAGAACTCCATCGAATAACGATTTAAGATCCTCTTAAAATATTTTGAAACAACAAGGAACATAGGCTTAAATGCATACATTTAAACGAAGCTTCTTAGTCACAGAACTATAACGGATTTTGTCTAACACATGCATTCCAATTCTTCTTGGGTTTATATAATATGTAGAAAGAAAGTAGTTAACAAAGTAGTGATGGAATAATATTAGATATTCATGCATACCTTTGCTTCCATCAATGTAATTATTATAATAATACACATATTAATTATAATAGTAATGTTATTACATATTATTATTATTAGTTTTTGCACACATTTTCTTGAATACATCCTATTGGGATGTTGCACAGGGACATTTAATCTAAATAAATAGGATTTTTTTAAAAAATATAGTCAACTGAAAAGTTCAATGCCACAGTCGGGATTTGGACATGATTCTTCCGCTCTCCATGCGGTTGCTCTGACCATTGAGCTACTGTGACAATATGCCGGTGGGACATTGAATTTCCCAGTTGACTCATTTTGTTTCCCAGACAGACCACCAAAGTATCTCACTAGAGATGACGATCTCAATGGCGAACTGCCATCGCAAGTACAGAGCGGTCCCTCAGCCATCTGGCCGGTAGTCGCGATGCGCGTGCCGCGCGCAATCCCTCAGCTATCTGGCCGTTAGTCGCGATGCGTATTGCGCGCGCTATATTCAGTGTATCTGTTTATTATTCTCATTATTTATACTGATACCATATTATTACTGATTTTATGATGATTATTACGATATATTGATACCTATTGAACAAACATAATAACTTTTTATTTTATCATTACTAACCTTTTTCACAGTCGGTGTTGAAAGTGGTGTCCTTCGACAGATAAACATTTTTGGCACCTTGTGTTGAAATTACCATTCACACAATAAGTTCTTGTTGCATAATTTCCCTAATTTCTGTTCTTATATTCCTTTTAAGATCGTCTATGCTGCGAGGATTACTCCTATAGACTCTATTTTTGGGAGTTCCCCATAGATAAAAGTCGCACACAGTAAGATCCGGCGATCCAGCCGCCCATAACTCTTTAGTTTTTCTTCCGTGGAACCCTTCGTTTCCTTTTACAACTTTCAACATTAAAACATGCCGCTCTCTTCACTTTATTCACTAGATATCTTAACTGTTTTATACTCGAAACTGAAACACCAGGAAATTATCGTGAAATTGCCTACACACCTGTCTACATGAGTCGGTTTTCACATACGTGTCATACATAAAAAGTCTTTATTCAAGCGAAAATTTGAGTACTATTTCTGGGTTGTAATAATCCGATAATTCAATCGCACGCAAATATATACGCGTCTCGCGTCTATACACAAGAAGCAATAATAGCTGACTGAAGCCCGCTGCTACATGTCCGATAAGTGGAAGAGCTCGTGACCTTGAGTTCATTCAGACGTTTCGCACAAGACTGCCGTGCAATTCCCGGCTAGAGCGCTGAGGGACCGCTTTGTACTTTAATACTTAATGCTTATGGGTGCTTATGCTTCAGTCTCCCACCGGTATGTTGTCACACTAGTTCAATGGTTAGAGCAACCGCAAGGAGAGTGGTAGAACCGTGTTGAAATCGCGACTGTGGCATTGCATTTTTCAGTTGACTCTATATTATAAACTTACCAAGACCACGCTAAGCTCTCTAAAAAGTGAATTAATTTCAATTGATTGTAGATATAATAATTAAACAGAAAAAAAACAAATAAATAGGAATGCCCAACGTTTTTAGACTCTCGATTAGATTTTCATTTCTCATCTAGGGTAATTCCAGTGTTAGTTGCATATAACTATCTTCCGGTCAAAACTTTTCTTTTAATAATATTCTGTGTGTAACATTCCATCTCATTTTCTTCCTTTGTTCTTGTTTAAATGTATGCTCAATTGTCAGACAGTGATAGTACTACAAGGTACGTCCAAAAAGTAAGTTCCGTTTGGTAATAAAATTAAATTGTGTACAGATACAGAAAAATTATTTATTGCACAAAATTCTACAACTCTTAAACTACTTTTCCACATAACTGCCGAAATTTTGCAGTCATTTGTCATAGCGTGGCACAAGTTTTTGTATACCTTCATCATAGAAGTTTGCCGCCTGTGTCTTCAACCAGTTAGAAACATTTTCTTTCAGCTCTTCGTCATTGTTGAAGTGTTGACCGCCAAGGAAAGACTTGAGATGTAAGAACTGATGAAAGTCGCTAGGAACGAGGTCAGGGCTGTGCGGAGGACGATCAAACACGTCCCAGCCAAATCCCTGTAGAAGGTTTTGCGTCGCATTTGCAGTGTGTGGTCGTGCGTTGTCGTGAAGAAAAACAACACCTTTTGACAGCAATCCTCGGCGCTTATTCTGTATTGCGCGGTGCAATTTCCTAAGTGTCTCGCAATAAACATCTGCTTTGATTATTTGACCACGCGGTAAGAAATCAATGAGTAAGATGCCTTTCCAGTCCCAGAACACTGTGCACATCATTTTTCGAGGTGTCAAGATTTGTTTAGGCTTAACCTTTGCTGGGGATGAAGTGTGCCTCCATTCCATTGATTGCCGCTTACTTTCAGGGGTGTCGTAAGAAACCCAAGTTTTATCTTCTGTGACTATCTGTGTTAGAAATTCTTCGCCGCCTTCATCATAACGGGTCAAAAACTGAAGTGCACTACCCATCCGGTTTGTTTTGTGTTGCTCAGTAAGAATCTTTGGTACCCAACGAGAGCAAAGTTTACGAAATTTCAGTTTTTCGGTAACAATTTCATGAATTAATGATCGTGAGATTTGGGGAAATTCCATAGCGAGAGCACTAATTGTAAACTTGCGGTTTTCCTGGATCTTGTCATCAATCGCGTGAGCCAGTTCTTCTGTAACCAAAGATGGACGCCCACTTCGTTCTTCATCGTGCACTTCACTACGTCCTTCATTGAACTGTCGGACCCATCTTCTCACCATTGAACCACTCATCTTATTTTGTCCGTAAAATTCGCAAATTTGCCGATAAATTTCAATTGGTTTCACTTTCCTAGCATTCAGAAAACGAATCACACATCTGATTTCACAAGCGGCGGGATTTTCAATCAATACCGACATTGTAAACAAGCACAACAAAGCGTACGTGGCTGACAGCGATCTCAAAATGGCGCACGTTTCTTATCCTTAATACAGAGCGTCTGCCGCGCATGTGCTGAACTGCCATCGAAGCGTTGCAGCGGAGAGAAATCGGAACGGAGCTTACTTTCTGGACGTACCTCGGTTATTATTTAAGGTTTAATAACTTTTTACTTGGACTGGTTAAGATATTGCAAAGAGATTACAGAATTGTACAGATACCCACAACAATATTCATTGGAAATTAAGTCTTTTTTTTAAATTTTGCTTGCAAAATTATTTCAGGTAGCTGATTAATTATTTCTGTATGTAGTTTTGAAGCTGTCAAAATCATTAAAAACAGGTTTCATCTTAGATGCTATTTTTTATATTCTTACTATCAACTGATTAAGACATATATACAGGATTGCTTTTTAGCACTCAAAGGCACTCCTTTATTTCTAAGCGGGGTGATTGTTGACAGAGGCTAATACTGGATGTATTTTTATTGTTGGATCTTTCCATTTCCTGTTTCTTGTGAAAGTAACGCTCTGAGTATATTTCAGCCTACACACGAGCAGCGAGAAAGAGTAATTGTCGAACCACAAAGGACGATTTTCTTTTAAACTTTCACTCACTTAATAAACGTGGAATACTGCATTAAGATGTAGAAATAATTTTATTTAGTGCTTAGATTTTACAACGGAAGTATGATTGTTTCTTTGAAATTGATCATTAAAGGGATATACAGGTATAGACTGCGTATGCTACAGAAGAATTAAGGGAGTCCAATTGTGACTTGTAGCTTATCAGCTTTAGTTTTGTGACATCCATTATGGATGTAAATTATCTGAGGAAGAAGTGAAATGCTGTATGGCATGACCGTATTTGGTTCAGACATTCATTGCAATTTTGTTTCCTTTGAAGACGGTTACGATAAGCATTGGGATATAATTATTTATCTTATGGTTAGAAAATAGATGCGTTTTAATATAACTCCCATTGTAGACAATGTTACAGATATCCTTTATTCAGAATGACAGGTCGAAGTCATTTAGATTTAGGCTGCTTAATTGAACATTTGTTTGCATACGTACGGATTTTATATATCAAATCACCCCATACATTTTATTTGCATATAGCCAAAAAATAGCTTAGATGGCTTTTGATTCTAATAATTATAATTTTAAAGCCTGTTATATGCAGCTTTTTGAAAGTTTTGTTCTGGGTTTTATAAATAATTGCGTGAATAAAAAAGAGCAGATTTTGAAAAGTAATATTAAATCAGTAAACCAGATTGGTCTCGAAAATAAAAGGTAATAGCATAGTGTGAAGATACATTTACATATTAAACAAGATTTTAGGTTTATGCATATAAAATATTCATTATATTGGATATATTAAGATATATATAAAACTACCCTCAAAGTGTTAATTTTGTCACACATTATTTCTGAGGTTTTGAAACGGAAATGCAGAAACGAATAATACCCTCCCGAATTTCAAATAAACATATAACTTAACTCACGATCTACTATTGAATCTATGAAATCCTTTTTTAAACCGAAACAAATCAGGAAATTTATATTTCGGTGCCTAATGCAAAATAATGAGTACAGGCATCGTCATCGATAGTGGTTGGTTCGGTGTAAAACAAGCGTAAGTGCTACAGGGGACAGTGGTTTTGCTTGTTTTAGGAACAGTAAAGTTGGATTCACTCTCCTAAATGCCTGAGTAAACGGCGGGACACTTTAGGACTGGACTCGCTATTGAAGTAGTTGTTAAGAAGTCTGTCTGTATCAAAACAATTATGTATTTTTCGTAAAGTAATTTTATGTTGTGTTGTATTATTAAAAACCTATGTTTTGGTTTTAAATTACTTTATATTTAATTATGTAATTTTAGCATCTTATGCAAAATAAAATAAGATTTTAAAGTAATCTTTCCCTACTTGATACTACTCAAACTACGACATGTCTTAAATAATATTAAAACATATACTTACTGTATATATGTTATGCATTTAAATATTTCGGTAAGCAAAGACGTAGTATTAAAAGCGTGGTTTATAACTGTGCTATAATTACCATGCTATTTGGTTAATGCATTAATATATTTTCGTTTGAATAGTTCAGCTTTGCACTGTGGCATGTCTTAATATTAATACTTGTTGTAAATAGGTTATGGTATAAATATTTCGGTAAACAAGGTAAGTAGTTAAAAACGCGGCTCATAACTCTGCGGTAGTTCCTATATTATTTGTTAACGTATTAATGTATTTTTATTTGAATTGTTGAGCTTTACACCATGCATATTGTAAAAGTTCACAAAATGTAATATAGAGCTCAGATTTGTAATTCATTCTGCAACGTTTTAAATAATCGCGTCAAGATTTTAATGGTAAACTCGCCTCCAAAAGCAGTCTTAAGTTATTTGTCCTCAATCTACCTATTCACCCTTTGAATCCAGACATTGAGAAATATAATTTAGACCTTTTGTTTTGTTTACGTTGAGCCTCCATCAGCTGAACGATGAGTGTACTTGAATGAAGAGGAATGTTGTTACATACTGGGTAGAGGCCTAAACGTTCGCACGAAATATTAAATCAATTTTGAGTACCCGGCGCTCCACCAAAAATGCTACGTGCTGGCTACTCAAAATTAATATAATATTTCATGCGAGCTTTTAGGCCTCTACCCAGCATGTAACATTTTATGTTGACTAGGATCACGTCACCTCTGACTGGCAGTCTTTGCTAGCCACGAGTGGTGGGGATAGGTGTGTCTTAATTGGGATTCCTTGAGAAGCGGATTGCGTGTGCAAGCAGGCTTTTAATAGGTGGACATCTCCCATCACCTTTCATATTTAATAATGTAGGGACCCCAAATAAATCTAGGAGAATATGACCTTCCTCTTAACCTCCACACCACGTTTCGGTCCTACGCAGCCAAGTGAGTATACGTCCTCTCAATGTACGTGCTGGGTACTCAAAATAGGTTTAATTTTCATGTGAACTTATAGGCCTCTACCCAGCACATAACAATATTTTTTTTCCTTTGCGGATCTCTTTTTGCATGCTCATACGTTGAAAACCACATATGAGCTTTTCTGTCTCCTATTGATAAAGCAATATTTCTTATTCTTAACTAGTTACATTGTTTAGTTTCGGTTTTTGTACAAATTCTGTGTTTTATCTGAACATTAGATCCTTTCTTGTATCTTTGTTGGATTACTCTGTTACAAAGGCTAGAATATTACGATTTAACATACCTTTGCCGGCTTATCAATGTAACTTGTTTTAAAAATTACCAAACTGTACATGAGTTAGAATTTGTAAATAGGAGGTATTGGCTATTTCATCAAAAGCCTATAATGTATGTAATTATTGACCAGATTACAACTTTAGAGGACTCGCAATTCAAGTCATAATGTGAGATATGATTTTATACCATAATTATGTATAGGAAAATATAAATAATTAAAAAACAATAGTAAGACAGAAATAATTGCAATAAATAATTTTCGTATATTAAATCAATGTATAATGTAGCAACTTGGGTTGAAAGATTTTTTCCGGAAAGACTAAGATAATTAGGAAATCAGGTTATTCATCTCACTTCTCATAAATAAAGTATACAACGTTTTATAAAGCACTTTGCAATTGTTCTTGCACCAACGTAAATAACAAAGAAAATTCTGAATGGCTGTGCGAAGAGCACAATGAACGGTTGGACCATCCATGTATGGTCATTTGAGGGTGAGCTACATTTCGTAATTGGAACCAACATTTTTATTCTTTCCGTATTCCTAATCACAAAATAAACAGCATTTTATAAACCATTTTAATGAGAAAAAATATACAAAATGTAGGTTCCCATTGAAACGAATTAAATTGACCCTAAAACGATCTTCATAACGTCCTCCAACCAATACATGACTAATGGCATTTACTTTTCCCCATAGTATCAAGCAGCTTTTATTACAGACATTTCTTTCTACAACGCTTAGTTTTGGAGACATGTGCAGTCTGAACTTAAATGGTTTATCCTGAATAAACACGGTGAAACATATACTCAAGCATCTGCTTACAGACAGTCCCGATATGGACTAATTGATTGTATAAATTAACGGAACACACAGGTAAACACTCATTTACGGTCATACTAGATATCCGGAATTCTTTATCCCTCCCCAATAGCCCGAGCCCGCTCGGAAATCAGACACGTGACTCTTGGTACAGCAGATAGGTGTTCTACCAGCTAAGCCAGAAGGACAGTTCCCTTGTATCTACAATGAAGTATATATTGAAAGTATTTTTGCCAAAGTTTATCTCGATTAACGTAAATTGATGAAAAACTAAGCTTTGTAAAAAGAGTTTGCAGCACCTATATAAAAACAGGTGCTATATACCTAAAATAAGCAATAAATGTAGAGAAAGTCATGGGAATACAGTACATCAGATTATACATGCCCCTGGCGTTTTTTGTTTTCTCTACTGCTGATCTCTTCTTAGACCGCCACGTTAACTCAGATATTTCACACTCTTTTATGACTAGTTGCTCTTTTGTTTCTGTTTTTCATTATGAATAACACTATGAAATTGTGTTGCGAGAGCTACAAAGCTAAAACTCACCGTCTAGACACAGTAAAGACTGAGTGACTCTCCATTCGTGGGGTTTTCCATTAGGGCTAAAACCTGCTTTCTTAGAAAAGCCCTCGCTTAATCATAACGCAGGTAAATACGACACTACGCCCGTCAGCCCAAATGAAGACTGCCGAATAACATTGGTGTAAGCGACAGAATTGACTGGAAGTCTGCCAGCTGTATAGGCTTGTGCCGGAGAATATTGGGGCATCTGCACAACTCCGCCCAGACGTACCCAATCTCCCATTGGTATCGGAACCAACTGCCCCGTGGAGAACAACCCACTCCGAACAACATTCCGACGGGAGGGGCTCAGTTGTTCGCCTCATTCCACTTGTAGTAAATTCAGAATTACAGTGAGTGCTAGAGGTCCGCATTGCCCGCACTACGACAGCTGAGGGTGTCGAACCCATCCCTTATGGGAACGAATGATACCATGTCGCGTGAATTTTATGCTAAACTTTATATCCATCTGTTGGCGCTTAATGTTCAATGTACTGCCCGACGCATTCAAGAGCATATCGCAAACGAAACACTGCTGTCCCTCTAGTTGCAAGAGGTCAATGTGCAGTATATGGCTTCAACCGACTGTCGATTTGAATATTTCACTGGGTTGGCAGTAAACACCCTTAAGGGATTATTATGTGATGAATTGCGAGTAAATAATAGATATACAAAAACAAGGAAAACAGTAAAAAGCCAAAACTATACAAGCTTTGTAAAACGAACAGTAATTCTAAAAAAAATATTTCTCCATAACTACACTAACAAAACCGCCTTTCATTAAGGTTGTCTTTATACAATACAACCATTGCTGTAGAACAGACGTAATAGCAACTGATTAAGCAACAAGAAAGAACCGAGGCAGCGAAATCTCCAGCATCCAGCTGCTTTTCACTTCATGGCTTCGCTGCACAACGTTTATGCTCTAAATATTACTCTCACAAGAGATGAGATTTTAACTCATGCAGCATTAAACTATAAAATACAGCTTTATGATCTAATGGCGAACCCAGATTGCACAAGCCGCAGACGGATATCGCTTTTGTTTTACTCTTAAGACTATCACGCGACGTCCAAATACACACCCTTGAGAAATAACTTGCACAACAGGAGCGCAACATCTTCCCAAATCCCTTGTCTGTACTTCTGCACGTAGATTTTTTACAAGAAATCCTCTTTACACTCCCATAACAATTTCAGATAAGCCGAGCGAAAGCTTTGGTCGAGCTGATTTTGTACACCTGGGACCGTTCAAAAATAAATTTCAATTTGAGCACGGTCGGAGAGAATTGCTGATGTAACGCAGGGCTCATTACATTCCAAGAAGGGTAGTCACTCGGCAGTATTATACTCAGCATCCATTGAAAATATAAAACCTGTACCCTATAGAGAGTATCACAAACTTCTACCCTTTTATTCAGAAGTATCTTCCTTGTTCATCAGCGGCAGTTGGTTTTATTAGCCGGTTCATAATCTTCACGGCGAGTCTTTGGGTGTCCTATGGATTTGACAGATAATGCATCAAACTTACCTTGGTTTAGCTGGAAATAAGGACCCTTCTTTCTTTTTGCGCGCTAATAAATCAGGATGTTCAGAAATGAAGGTGAATAAATTGTTATTTTTAAGAGTTGTTTATACAATACATAGAAAATAAAAGCAGTTTAATATGTTTATTTCTTTCCATTAATGTTTTGACCAGCAAGTATAAATTTTCGTGATGTGAATTTAAGTAATAGTATAGCAAGTACCTCAAATAAAAATCGCTTACGAGTTTTAATTAAGCTCAAGGTTAGTATTCTAATTCTAAATGTACATCTTGTAAGTAGTAACATGTTTAAATGGTATTCAACCATTAAAACCACATTATCTTTCTTGTCTAAACTGCAAGTTTTAAAACACGCCGGTAATAAAGTGCTTTTAACACGCATAATCAGAAATAGTACATTAAAAAAACTTCTTGTTTGGAATGTACGTGTTTCACATCCATATACGGGAATACCATTATTTCGGTTCAAAATATATTATTATAATGACCTTTTCGGTGCATAAATTTGAAGTCGTCATGAGATCTGTAGTAATTCAGTGCCAGAAGCACAAATAATTATTTTAACAAAATATCAACATTCAAAGGAACAATAACTTTTAATAAAGGGCAGCATTATCCAAATCACAGAGGTTCACAAAAGGAAGGCAGCTTTGTTATACTTATTTTGAAATATTATAATTAAAGAGTGTAATAAAGCAAATCACTAAACATTACCCCATGCAAAGACAAAACTCAAGACATATCTCATACATGACTTACCTTCATTATTCCATCAATCGAAAACGCCTCTCCAGAAAAACCTTTCTTGAAAATTTAAAATTATATACAAGGAATGTTCATTATAGCTCTCGGTAAGCGATGTCAATTGTCTCCCTCCATGGCGTTCGATAGTTATCAAATCAGCACCATTGTCACGTAATTGTGTAGTAAATCTTCTTCTAAATTAATGCTCGGAGTATTCCCTAGCATTATCAAATCACAAGAATTTTGCAATAAATTTAAGCATTCTATAAAATGAGAATATTCACAGGTTGTATGAACCATTTTACTTTGAAATAGAAGCAGGGAATTATAAAACGCTTCTAGAGAAGCCCTAAATATCTTTAGAGCTTGTAAATGTAATCGAAGACACTTTCTTGAACAACCGTGAACAGAGGGGGCCTGTCTTTTTCCTACTATTTACAGCAAGAACTTGTTCATGTTTCACTATTTCACTACATCAACACACATATTGTATACTTACTATTCTCCACCATTACAAATTCGCAACTACCGATAATTACGTAAACAATTCTCATTAAATACTACCTGCAGGAACTTTTCTAATTGCCCGCGTGTGAAAATCCTCGTCTCTTTGGCCGATAACCCGCACTATCGCGTCTTTTAAAACATGCCACTTTCCATATCCAAAACCGTTTCTATCATCCTACAATTTTAATGTTAATTTTTTATTCGAGTAAACTGATCACACTGGTGATGACTCCCTAGATTTCGGCTGGAAAGGAAGTCAATAATTCGCGCAAAATTAAAAAAAGGATACGGATTATCTCGTAAACAAGAAACCATAACGTATGGTACAAAACACGCAAATATTCCATCTTCAGACACGTCTATCTTCTTGCAATCTTCTTAAACAATTCATAATCCTTTAAATATTTGTCTGTTTATTTCTATAGTATTTGTCAGTATTCTGCCTCTTTAACATCGTCTAAAACAACGGAGGGAAGTGCTTTAACTAAACGAAATTGATGTAATGCAAATTGTGATTTTTACGTGACATACACTGGCGTTTGTGAGAATTGCAACACCAAGAAAGAATTTCCCGAATAAATCAAACTTGGTGGAAGTGTAGAAGAGTGTGCAAGCAATAAGTTATTAGGTGTGTAGTCAGTGCAGAGCTGTCAAACAAGGTGGAAACAAAAAGCGAGTGCCAAAAGGCCTCGTCGACGTCAAAGGGAGCCAAGTGAGTGAGTTCGAACTGGGTAGATTGGTCTCCGGGAAGCGGGTTTGTCATACCATGACATTTCGGCTCGTACGGAGCATGGTGCTATGACAGCGATGCGTGTGTGGAAGCAGTGGATAGATGAAAATCGTACCCAGCGAAGAGCGGGAACATTACCACAGCACGGGATGACCGTTATCTTGTCCGCATGGCTATAACGGACCGTACAGCTACATCCACAGTGTTGGCTCGACGCTGGAGCACCGCAACAGGTGTGTACTTGTCTGCATCAACGGTTCATCGCCGTCTCCTGCAGGCTAGACTGATTGCATGCATACCATTACGTCGGCTTCCATTGTCTAGAAACCACAAGCTCCTCCGACTGCAATGAGCACGTGACCACCGTCACTGGAGTGCTGAGTGGCAATAGTAGTCTTTCGGACGGGTCCTGCTTCAACGTGTCCTACAGTGATGGCCGCATACGTGTCCGGCGGTACCGTGGTGAGCGCAATCTGGAGGGCTGCATTGTTGAGCGGCATAGCGGACAAACACGAAGTGTGGTGGTTTTGGGTCGCCATTGATTACAACAACCGATCTCGCCTTCTACGAATTGAGTGCACTTTGAACAGCAACCGGTACCTAACAGTGGTTGTAGAACTTGAGGTACTCCCCCTGTTTCAGACATAGGCATTCTCCACAGGCCACATTTCAACAGGACAATGCCTGGCCACATATTGCGAGGAATGTACAAGCCTTCTTCGAAGAGCGACCATTGCTTCCCTGGTCTGCACGTTCGCCTGACATTTCGCCCATCGAGCATGTCTGGGATATGGTTGTCGGCACCTGGTGCGTCAGGTTCCTCCAGTAACCAGTGTCACCGACTGATGGACTGGAATGCAAACTGCGTGGAGTGAAATCCCTCAGAAACTTATTCATAGCCTTTTTGATTCAATGCCACGGCGTACAGCAGCTCTAAATTCAGCATGTAGGCCACACCAATACTGAATATTAGGTCTCAAAGGTCCTGTATAGATTTGAGAAATTTATCATTGTTTACTTGTCATGTACCTAACCTGTGGTATTAAATTCATTGAATTTATTCGTTTTCTTCTTGGTGTTGCAATTTTCACAAACGGCAATATATATAGAAAATAAATACATAACAATGGCTGGGATAACAAAGCCACAATTTCGTTGGCCTTTTATTTATGGGCACAATGCTTCTAGTGAAAACAAATTAGTGATAATTTAATGACATATATACATATCATTCATTTAATTCCATAAATTAAATACTTCTTGATTTACGCGTATTAAGCATTTTTTGATTTGAGTATCTCGTTTACCTTTGCTAAACTGTAGGCAAGGAAATTAAAGAACCACTAACCAAAAACAAAACGAATACCCTATGTATAAACCACATCTCTTGAAATAGAATCGAACACTTACCTGTAAAAAATTAGTTCTACATGATTGCAGCAGAAAATTAATTTTCATTGCCCTATATTCTCGATTTTCTAAAATAAACAAATAAATAAATAAAATAAATAAAAAATAAAAAACGTTTAAGGTCATTAATTTCTCAGGTGATGTACATTAGCACCACGAAGAATCTGTTTAACAGAAAAAAGTAAGAAAGCAAGATTACGAGTAAACCTTTATCTTGATTCCGCAATGCTTGAGTCTTTTTCACTCAAAAATTAAAGTAAGAAAACTCCGTTTTTCCCAAATGTTGCTGAAAATTCACTATCAAGCAATAACAATGTTCATGAGCACAGATTGCTATTATGATTTGCAGTTCAGTCAATTCATTTGTCATGTCATTTGCAGCCAGTGTCGTTATAATAATGGAAGAGAACATTGACATTTTCTTTTTTTGAATATTTATTATTATGTTTGCATTCTTTGAAAGAAGAGAATGTCTTAAGTATATTCTTCCCATCCCCGTTGTACTTGTTACACTCCCGTATTGCTTCAGTGTTTTGTTCCTCTTTATATTCCCTTGAAAAAAATGTACCAACCTATCAGAGACTCAAGTAACTAAGCGGATTACTTCTTTTTTCCCTTCGTGTGGGTTTTCGCAGGCCCGTTAGAGAAAAGACGGTGAAAAGAAAGAGAAAACTAGAGGGAGGAGGCCGTGCTTACAATGAGAACATTTTTTCTCTACCCTTGCCTCTCAGAGTTTACTTTGGGGTGAGGCTATTTCATCCTTGAAAGCAAAGTTAGTTTTGCCTTGGTGGTTCCCAGTTGTTTACCTAGCAAGTTACCTCTGAAGTTTTTCCCTCAGGAACTAATTATCGAGATTCATTCATCCCAAGCTGCTGCGTTGCCTCGAGTAATGGAATTCCTGCTAGTTGTATTACTAAATCACTCGTACCAACTTATAACCACTGAAGGATAGATACGTTACATAAGTTGGCGAAGAATACCCAAGTGAGCTAGAAGAGCCGGAACAATTATAGAGACGGAGAAGGCAAGTAAGTGCCTTGCCTGGCAAGAACTCGCTGACTAAGAAGTAGGTAATTGACATGTAACGCTGGGGGATAAAACTCTTCAACACCATATACAAGGCGATTATAAATTAGTTGTGCCACTGCTGAACAACTGCGGGAAGTGGCAAGGTCTGATGCATTTAAAAAGTTCCGCCATATCAAGTTTACTACACACTCACTGAAATACGTTACAGAGCGGTACAGTACGCTACGAAAATAATCTTGTCACCACCGTACTCTAGCTGTCTTGAACACCTCCAGTCAACGTGGAGACATACAGCTGCGGAGCGCTCTAATTGTTGTAATTGTTGTCTGCTGTTTCATGAATAGCGATCAGCCACTTCTGTTCAAAGGAAATTCAGGACCAAATCTAAACGAATTATCAGTTCAGACGGAAAAGCAGTAGGAACCATTGAGCGTGATATTGTCCATAGAGTTTTGGACCAGCTTCTTTACAGATTAGGTATATACTGTGTTACAAAAGGGAGTCATAATACATATTTGTAATACTTATATATGAAACTTGAAGTTATACTGATGTGCTTGTCGCTTCATTATTCCATTAAACTTATTCATATTTTCCTTAAAATCTAAGTTCATTTTTCTATAACTAATTTATGATGACCTTGTACATGTTTCTCTTACTGTGGTTGAAGTTTTAGGTACACGATAGCACGTGGAGGTGGTTCATGATCCTTTTTGCTTTACGATAATAATAATTTTGACAGAATAGTCATTAAATTTGTGCATAATTAAGTCTGAATTTGCTGTAGTTCAGTAGAACTACAACTTCAACTGCTCCAAATATACACTGACTGGCACCGTGACGTTAAAGATGTTCTGTGATTTTCGCTCAAACTGACTTCCAGTATTCTTTTCTTGCCGTTATGCTAGTTACATAAATATTCTGCTATGCCTTATTTTATCAACTATTTTTTGGCTAAGATTACTTATTCAAACTGACCAATGATGTATTTGTGATTGCAGTATATGGTACCCCGTTTTTTGTACTTTACCGGTAGCGATGAAATGTACTCATCCCTTACCTTAAGAACATCGCCTCAAGTTCAAAGCTAAAGCTCAAGGAAGGATAGAATTCTGGTGATAGAATGATTCTCAAGAAAAAATAGCAACTGAAATTGCTACATAAAAACCAAAGAGATGCACATGAGTGCAAAAATAATATGTAGACGTTAGGCAATAGTGCAACAATGCACACAATAAATATATGAAATCCTTGCGCCAAATATGACCTTTTACAAGTGGTGAGGTTTAAGACATGAGCCATATTCTATGAACGATTACTATCTCAAAAGATGACACTTAGTATCTACGGGTGGATTAACAGGAAAATCAAGCTAATTTTATATTTTATTTAAAATATGAAACATTAAATTTTTATTTTAAAATCAAATCAAATTTCGAAGAATTTGTTATTATATAAGCAATTTTTTATTTGCTTCATTTGAGAAATATCGTTGTAAACCGCAATATTGCGACTCCTGCGGTGAATTAGTTTTATATAAATTCCCATTGTTATAAGGTGTGTTTGCTTGCAATGAGCACTGATACCGTGATATCGTATTTTATCCAGCTATAATTGACATTTGAAAGCAGCGGTTGTTACAAACCACGTGTCTATATTCACGATTGGTGTAAAAGATCACGTCTCCACAGCGAAGTTTGTCTTAATAGTAATCTTGAAAACGCCAATTATTTTGTTGGTGAAACTGATGACTTTGTCAGTGCTAAAACTAAGCTAGCTTCTGTTGTCATGTCAATGTAGCGTTTTCATGGATAAGTACCTTCATCAAACGATGGAGGTACTTATTCAGAGGAATCCGAAGAATACAGAGGCAAGAAAAGTTGCAAACTTGACAAATTAATACCTAACAAATTAACAAGTAACTTATTATATATTGATGTTTTGTTTAATGACGTGTATCATCATCCTACTATCACAATTACCTATATCACAGCATTCGGCTCGAGTTACTTACATGTTATTGATTACACTGGCTAAAATCAAACTTTTGCATACAGAATATTACTGCGTAAATAACCATTAATTTCTTATTTCCGCATTCTAATAAAGACCCAGATGTAGCTAACAGGGAGCATTCCGGTGTTCGAAACAAGGTTTTCATTTGGATTCCAAGGTTGGCTACCTGAAGTGATGTATCCCTCAGAAATTGTAACAATTTTTGGCTCTAAGTGATATTTAGGGTCGTTTTGCGAGCATTTCGAACAGTCAGTCTTTGTTTGCTGCTTGGAGGAAAGGTAAGAATATTCTGGACCGGTGATAACAGAGATGGGGGAGAGAGGGAGAGAGAGAGAGAGATCAGCACCATGGCGCAACATGTCGAGCGCAAACCCAAAAGATAGAGAATTCATTGCTCGAAACAGGCCCTAAATATTACTATGGGTCAGAACCGTTCCAGTCTTTGAGAAGCAGACCACCTCACCACTATCTCTGCAGCCCCAACAAAATCACAGTTGCAAACTAATGGAGAGTACCTTTTAAGTTAATTCCCCTATGGTAGCACAAAGAAGGTAATCATTCACCCTAATTTTGAAGAAAGGAAAGTCAGCAGCTCTTATCCTGAGCTATTACTCGTTCTGCTAATTAACAGAATGTGAGGTGAAAATACGTAGGTTCTGAATATTTTTAAACAATATTCCATAATCTTTGGAGCAACGAGGAAAAGTGGCATTATTTTATAAACTTTAAGTGTGCGATAATGAAGCTACAAAATTGCATGATTGCTAGGAAGAGAGTGAGTGATATGAGTAGAATTTAAACATTGTTGTAAGACTGAAAAGGATTATGTTCTTGTAATACATATATACCAACACATGTTGGAATTTACTCCTTTTTATAGATGTTACAGCACGTACTTACTTGTTTGCATTTTCTGAAATTCACTCAGTTCATATAAACGATACTTAACATATTTAACATAAATTGTAGTTGATATTAGTTATCCGACATTATCAGAGAGAGCCGTATGCTGAAGTACTAATGCGTCGTGCCACTGTGTGTAAATAAAGATGGCGGTGGTGGCGCTAGCGTTGGAATGCGTGCAACTGGTCACGCCATGCTTTGCCAGATGAACAGTTGCTCCCACTGCTATTTCTCTTCCGCTTTGGCTTTGACATGATAGCAAACAAAATTAACACAAAAGATCACTAGATTACTATCTGGACCGGTGCTGTATAAAGTAAGCGAGTTGTCTTTTTGCATTTACTTTCTCATAATTCAGTGAGAATTATAATATACTGGGGTCCAATTTTATCAAGATGTTATCCTTTCAACCGCATCTCGTATATTTTAACAAAAGACTTCTTGCTTGTACAAGATAAGAACTACAGATAGGAACACACATGATTTACCAATATGTGTAAATTACCGAAACGTCGATTTGAACCAGTGATATAAAACCTGAATGTTGGCTTCGCTACGTAAACAATTCGTTGGTTATATGTTAACAAGACAAATGCAAACTTAAAACAACTTTTACTCTTTCTTGAACAGTTTGCACAAGAATATTAAGTTCATCGCGGGATTAGCAGAAAATATATCATTAGCTTTTTATATGGCTCAGTCATGCGTAACGCTGATGGCTCTTAGGCCATAATGTTTACAGGAAAGTCGCGTTTAACAAGACACTACTTTGAACGTCTTGCTTCTGCGTAAAAGAGAGTACACGCTTTACACGCCTATCTCCCAGGCTTACACAATATTAGAAGAGATGTACAAAAGGAATTAATGTATACTACAAGAGTTATAGAAAATAACGGGTTTCACAGGCGATTAAAAAGATGACGCATATAGAGAAAGAATAACTAAAACAGTATAAATAAAGTCCCGAAACATATATCTTTACATATGTATCTACACAGCAACAGACGACGGAGAGAATTATAGGTTTTCTCAGTAAGTATGAGATTACACAGAATTTTAAATCTCTGAATACAATCAGCACGCGTCTTTCCACGAATAAATAACCCTCAGGCTTCGGTTTGCTGCGGCCTGAAGCCAGATGTTTGATGTGTTTATTTACTCTTTCAAATTGAAGCTTCTCTTTTGTTTTTATCGCTTGACGACTGTGAAAATAATCGTATGTGCTATAACTAGTGTTTTAATTATTTACGACAAATTAAATACTAAATTAGTTCACGGCATTTATGGTGGCAAAACTCAATTCAAGAACAGCTGCATTGCTAGTGGGGGAGGATGCTCAGCACAAAACGCTGCCCAAAGAAAGACATAAATAAATCTCAGTAACGGAAGAGAGTCTCAACACAGAAGCCGTCTTAAACACAAGATCCCTACATCTGATCATCCCATTGGTAAATGCCCAGGGTGTTGAGGATGTTCTGGTCTGAAGCTATATTTTTTAGTTATATATTTGCTCTTTGAAATTGTAGGTTCTGTTTTGTCTTGTGTCACAATAGTGAAAATAATCTTATATCATATGTATGTGTTGTACATTCCCGATAGATTGAATTAATCTAGTTCACGCCGTGCTTTCCTCTAATTCCCTGTGCATGTGGCAAAGTGTACCTAGGGACCACAAAATGCAACGCCGAGTAAAGAACACGGCTACGGTATGGAAAACTGGAAGTTCACAGTCAGCTTTGACAAAATAGTCCCTAGTCTTCAGACATCATATAAATTATAAAACTTCCAGGTACTGTCAACAGAAACAAAATAGAAGCAACAGCTATTGCAATATTTAAAATACAGATAACAAGAACAATAAAGATAGTGGTTTATGTCTGAGTAACATTTGGATACCTTGTTCCCAAGTATGCTAAAAAGAAAATAGCCGCTTTAAATTACCACCAAGAGGACCGGTCTAAATTTGTTATTTTACTCCCCACTCTCCCAACTACTCCCCTATCCGCTCTTCAACACTATATTGTTGCCAGCAAGCAACTTCGCAAAGCGGCAATCAAGCGACATATAACTGAACAGTAGTTGAAACGACTTCAAAACATTGGATTTAAATTCATTAAACCTTAAGCCATGGTTTAAGCCATAAAGTGTTTTATGTCGAACAACAATGACTACGAAAGTTTCCACTATTAAATAAAGCTATGGGGTATTGTAGTTTTCTGTTCAAACACCTTCTCATATATTATAATTTCCAGAACATTGCTTTGTGGATACCCTTTATGGAGATCAGTCAATATCCAATACCGTATAAGGATGTTTCAGTATAAGCGTACAAAACTTAATATATGGCCGAGTAATTTGAGGCATGGAATCTAGAATCTAAGCAATCAGCATAAGGAAATATTGGAGTGGATTGGTCTATCAGTTGTTATGTATCATTGTTTCCGGTTTATTTACAACTGCATACATGTTAACATGTACTATTGTTTATTTTAAATTACATTCTTTACAATTAACTGCAGTAAACATAGTAAGGAGAGCCTGAAGAGTAGGGATTCATGCTGCAGGGTTTTGTATAATTGGCCACAAGGTGCCTTTGTCTTATATTTACATTATCATATGACAGAGCATGCTGTAAATCACAAGCCCTTTCCCTGTTCAGTCTCATTCCTAAAAACGTATAGTGCATTACCATGGCTTCATACCGATATAGTTTTGCACAGCTGACTGACATACTCCTTGTGTATGGGGAAGTACGCAGCAATACTCTTACCACTGGAGGGTTGTATAGGAAATGACTTCCCTTTAGGCATCATCTGACAAATCGAGTGTTTACTAATTCTCTTGATCAGTAAATATGAGAGACTGGTTCATTACAACCAAGAAACATGAAGACCACTCGCACCCCGCTTTTCAAGAGAAGTTCTGGAGCGTATTGCAGCAGACGCTTCAAGTACTCGTCAAATTAAATGAGCAATGGGCGCTGTAAACAGTAGCGAGTGATAAGGGCCCCACGGGCAGCAATTACACCCATATTCCACGATTCCAATCATTACGTTTGACTTACTTTGCATCAAAGGTAACATTGTGTCAGTGGTTGCTCCAAAATGGAATGATCGACCACATTACTCCAATGCGTGCTGTTTACTGACTGGGTTTCAATTACTCGTGATGGTATTTCGAACAGCATGAATAGACATGTTTGAGATAAGGAAATATCCCCCCTATGGTCGAGTTACACTATCATGTGCGTTATGTTGTGAATAACCTGGCAGGCACACGACATTCTTATTGAGCACACGATGATGAACCCCCTACTTCAATGTGGATGTAGGATCTTCATCTCGACGCTACATTTCCTGGAGGCTGAATTTGGAAAGGGAGACCCTCCTCCATCGCATGCGAGGTCATCTGAACTAAATAACCTTGATATATATCCTATGGGAATATCCAAAATTACTTGTATATGAGACCCCAGTGAAAACGGACATGGAATTAATTGACAGGCATGTGATGTGTTTCAAAACACACCAGGGATATTTGTCAAGGCGAAACCAAATGTTGTGCGCCAATGTTATGCTTGCATTCAGTAAGGTACAATATGTTACGTCAATTCAGGCGTGTAGAAAACTACACCGACACCTGTAGTCAACTTAAAGAATGTTAATGTAAATAAGCAGTACAGTGGTAAACTTATGTGGTTGTAAATAACAGGAAAACAGTAACTGTGGACAGAAGTTTAATCCCATATCTCCTTAAGCTGGCTTCTCCGACCCCAGGTTGCCTCCTCAAATCCCTGTGTAGATCATCCCTTATGTCCAACTTAATATTTTCACGCTTTTACCGAAATATATTGCATATCAAAGATTTATCTGTTATGTTTGCTGTTTATAAGGTAATTCCGTATAATTTTTAGAAATATTATATACGCACATTTTGGAGGTAAATTATATCTATTTCAGGAAATAGGGGATTTAAACTGGTATTGACACGTGCAGTTCCGCTCCTCCAAGGGTTAACATTTTACCTTACATCTTGCACTACAATTCTAGTCATTGCTAGGCAAATTGCTTATTTGTTATCAAAAGATGGGCAGAGCACAATACTTCCATGAGCTGACTTTGGCTCTGGCTAGCTGAGTATCAAAGTTAATAATAATTCATGATCAGATAAGCTGACGATAATGGCACTTTGTAAATATAATCCAGATTATTATTATTATTATTATTATTATTATTATTATTTATTGCGAATGAGCCCATGTAGTACTACACAAAGTACTTAGCGACGTTTCTTTGTTTCCTTTGAATCCATATTTCTCTCATCCTTCAGCTGTGGAATTTCTTTCTCTCGTCTTGTCTCTATTAATTATTATTATTATTATTATTATTATTATTATTATTATTATTATTATTATTATTATTATTATTATTATTATTATTATTTAATTACTGTTTATTTAACAAATACATCAAAATAATATTCTCTTTGCGGCAATAATTCCATAAGGCAATGATTTTAAACTTCGTTTCCATGCCTACTTCCGAAAATCTGAAACATAAATATTATGGATGTATTGAATACAGATCTGCATTTCTCTTCCACCGCTCCTATCATTAGATCGAATCGCTAATCATGTCACTTTGGGCTGCCTTCTACCTGCTTAGACATATCAGAGAAAGTTCATATGTTGGTTTACATTGTGAGGATTAAAGTATTTAATGGAATTTGTAAACCTTAAATATATGCTTAATTGTCCAAGCTGCAGTATTACTCAGTTTAATTTAGGTCAACAATTTTGCAGTATAGTATTAAAATCAATAGCACTTTATTAATTTCTCAACATAATCTTAGTACTGCAAGCCGCAGTTCTTTGTGCTGTAGTGTTACTTAGTTGCCAGAAGTACAGTAGCTTATAGTAAATTTTGCTTAACTTGCTGGGGCAGCAAGCTTATATGTTAGTTCACATTTTCAGGTTAAAGGTTTTAGTGGTTTTTGTTTAACCTTTCATTAAATGCTTAATAGTGCAAGTCACAGTTCTTTAAGCTTCAGCTGAAGTACAGTACTTTACAGAAAATCTTGCTTAACTTGCTGAGACAGCAAATATATATTAGTTTATATTCTGTAGGAAATATTTAGTGGCATTTGCTCAATCTTTCAATATATGTTCAGTAATCCAAGCCACAGTTCTCCATGCTGCGGTTATACTCAGTTTAGTTTAGTTTACTTTACATTACAGTATAATATTTCAAATGTAAAATCAATAGCACTTGCTTAATTTCTCAACATAAGCTTAGTACTACAAATCACAGTTCTTTATGCAGCAGTGCTCTTAGGTTGCTTGAGGTGAAATATTTTACACTTAAAACTTGTTTAACCTTATGAAGCATCAAAGTATATGTTTGTTTATATTTTTATGTGAGGCTTATATAAGTAAGAATAAGAGACTTAAAACATTTAACTTTTTCACACAACTTTAGTAGTGCAACACCCACTTATTTATGCTGCACTGTTATTCATTTAACAGACTTGGGCTCTCGAGTGTACGTCATGGTAGTGTTTTAAATTGTGCTTTCCTAATTATTGTGTTTGCTTGTATGTTGCCATTCTTGGATTGATTGTTCAAAATGAAGGTTG
Organism: Deroplatys truncata; assembly: GCA_030765065.1. Taxonomy (NCBI): domain Eukaryota; kingdom Metazoa; phylum Arthropoda; class Insecta; order Mantodea; family Mantidae; genus Deroplatys; species Deroplatys truncata. Next base: position 177,021,575 of record CM060981.1, read on the forward strand.
TGCCAAGTCAGGATCTTGAGTTCCTGGGAGTTATCCCGAATCCTGTTTTGCGAATTGGTGAGGGCCTTGTGAACGTGCACTTCTTAGTGCACGCATCCAGTAGCTCACTAGATGAATGTGGAAACCTTGCGGAAGAAAGAACATTATTATGATCTAAGGGAATGCGTAAGTGTTTCTGTTCTCAGGTGTGCTATTTACGTAAAGAATTGCCAAAATTTCAGAGTACTACTGTAAGTCGCCATACATAGAGATTAATTATTATGAAGTCACATTGCATTTATCATGTGGCATCAACAATGAAACTGTTTCTGTTTCTATACGCTATATAATCGTTGGGCGCAAGTACTTGTATACAGTGTGTTTAAAAAATGGTGGTGAAAAATGCACGGTGGAAAGTATTAGCTAAGCAAAGAAAACTAGCTCAAGTGAACGCGTATTCAAAACTTAACTGTTGAAGAGATTATTCCAAGTTTTGCTTATTGTGACATCCATTTGGCGACGTTTACCAACATGGTGAACTCTAAGTTTGACGACGATTTCTATCATTGTGAGTGCCAAGTTTGACGACGTACCCACTTTCGTCGCTTTTTAACGTCGTCTCTAATATCTGCTGATGGCTGCAACAGTGGTTAGCTATGAGATCATTCTATCAGGGTATGCGTGGGTGGGGTGACAATACAAAACACCAGCTAAATGTAATGGAAACTTGAATGTATGTTAATGTCTGAGTTTCTGAAGCGAGAGTTGCCGACTGTTTGAATATGAAGAAATAAACTGATTCTGAATCGTGGCACTAGAAGCTATAATAATTTAATTATATACTTGATACATCTACAGTATCAATTTGCTGTTTGAAATAAGTTTCTCCGCAATAGAAACTAGAAGCCTAAGTTACCATGAGTCGGATAAAATGCTTACCGGCAGTTACCCCTTCGGCTACCACAAGTATATGAGAACGTTTGTGCCATGCGCTACGGACTGCTGATCACCGTAAAAAACTGTAAGCCCCTAAGACTGTACACAAACAAACATGAAAGCCAAAAGAGACAAATTTTAGCAATACGCGCTCTTTTATTAACTTAAGTCCCGTCTATTTTGTAACTATCCCATCAAGTTCCTATGTTATATGTTGCCCTATCTTACGCATCTGAAACTCAACTTTTACTGTTTGATTTGCTAAATTCTAAGAATTGTTTTCATTTCTAATTTTTCAAAGCTGGCCTATGTGCAGCTTCACAAACCTCTTATTTTTTAACGTCTTGAGTTCCTGCTACCTGAATCTTGAGTAATGAATTTCTTGTTTGACTTGAGTTCGTCGGAACCTCAGCTAATCTACCTTCTATTAGCTTCTCCTTCCTGGTACTGACTTCCTTATTCAATTACAAAGTTGTAGTCCTTTCTTCTTCCATTGTTCATTGATTTAATATATGGAAAGTATTTATTTCAATTGTTTATCCATCTCTCTATCATAGTTTTATAAATATTATTACTCATACAAGTTAAAAATTCCGGTATTATATTGAACCTTGCTTCCGAATACTATCCATATATCTAACGATAAATTATAACTAAATCTGTTTGAATTTTAAGCAACAGTAAATTCATAGTTTTGGCTTTAACCCAAAGAGATGTGGTGGAGCATGCTCACAAAGATGAGCTGTTAATGTATCGTAATTAGCGTTCGTCTGTCGTTTGTCTTCTAATGGGAGCAACTACTGCATACAAAACGCCCACGAAGTGTGTGTGTGTGCTTTGATGTATGGTCTTCCAATGTTTACAAACCTTTTGTAATTAAAGCACGATTTGCACAAAACTTTCACGCACTATTCAGCTTTTCTTTACTATCAATACTGCTGATGTGATAAAGGATAGGATTAGTAGAAAGGAGTATTTATGAAGTATTAATTTTGCCTCTTTAGATTTTTTGGATGCTCGATTCTGTGGCCGCCTCGTTCAGAAAAAAAATTGTAAACAGTTAATTTGCGCGCTTAAATTTACTGGAATTACTTTTATTCCCTGTGTCCTCATCACTTTTGAAGCACTTGTATTGAACTCTGTGTATCGCGAGATACTTCAATAAACACTCGGTTTAGTCGTTGTGATCCACAAAAAACAGTCTTATTTGGCAGCATCATAGCGGCACTGTGATTTGCGAAAAGACTAACCAAAAATTTTTTGAGAGAGACAAGCTTTCCCAATTCGCCGGAAAGAATAGCACTTTTCAAAGGTGGGATACGCTGGCCGATATCTAACCTGTCAGTGCCCAACCAATTGGTTAATTAGAGCGATGGTATGCTCATGCCACTCCCGTTTAATGAGCCCTAGGTTTGTTTCTTTGTCTACTCCTCTGTGTAATGTATGAATATATTTTTAGTGACGTCCTGCAGTAGATTAAATGAAAGAACGACATTAATTATAAGTTTGACTCTACTACCTTCATGACATTTTGAGAATTGGCAGTTTTATAAGGATTAAGAGTTTGCGTTTGGAAGACCCAATGATGTGACTTCTTCCTGGCTTTTTTGTACATTCTTCTTAAATTCACTCAATTGGTCAATAAAGGATACATGCCATAGTAGTCCTCCATAATATGATATTAGTTGGAAAATGCTTATAAACGAGGACATTTATTAAACACTAGACCACCTCCTTGCTTTACGCTTAGAAGAAATGGAAATATTCTACAAAACCTCCAGCGAAGAGATTGTAAAGCTGAATAGAACTAAACGCTTCCCGTCCAAATTCTGTTTAACTTGTATTCATTTACTATATTTAATTTGTGCCGAAAGCTTGAAAATTAATTATAACAGAAGCAGACAGGGGATGCACAAATGAAAACTTACGGGATGGCTGCGAATGTATGATTACAAACAACCACTGCCAAATTTGCTTTAAAATGATGCATGTACTACCCAGAGGTAAAGATCTAACAGTCTTTACGTATGGTACGGAATAGTGCAGATTACAGTCTGAGCAGGTATAACAAACAGGTAATTCACCAGTCTGTGGTGTTGCGTTTACTTCAAAATGAAACTACCGTATATCAACGAAGAGTATGTGCATTACACTGAAGTCAATGAGTTATTCTTATATTTGAAAAGGTTAGTTTCAAGATCGGACGGTGAGGTAGTATTTTTAACACTTAAAAAGTTTTCAGTCTAATTATATAACATATAAATTCAATAACAGCCCGCCTTAAAGCAATATGTGTATGTAAAAATATATAAAAATGCATGTAACAGTCATTGTATAAATGTTTATATTATTATGCACATGTTCAATAATGTTATGTGAATGTATTACGTAATTTAATAATGTAGGAGCTGTGAGAATAATAGGTTAAAAGTTGGTAACAATGAGGTAACCTTGAGGCAATAATGAATTAGAAAGTTTAATAATACTGGTAATTCTTGGAGAAACAATAATGTAATTTTTGAGACAGTTTATAAAATAGCCAATCAACAACCAGAAAAAAGCTTAAGTTAAATAAAAGTATTCTATTGGATAGGATTAGCCAATCAGAAACTGAAATGGAGCAAAATTTACAAATTCAGAAGTCAGTTGCTAGCAGACAGCGTTCCTAACCGGACATGAGATGCGTCCTCGAGAAGCTTAATACGTATTCAGTGTGAGACAAAAATAGTTTACGTGTTAAAAAGTGCAAGTAATTAATAAATAATCTCACAGCTCTCTATATCAGTGAAGTGCTGTTTGAATCGTGTCAGGCATTGATAAATGGAGTGAAGTAAAAATTATAATCTGTGTAAGCCTACATTCTTCAGCCGCAACACTCCCTGCAAAGAGGAACATGTCTCTACAAATTAATACTGACGCAGCCGAGGCAAACATAAATATATAATATTTAAAGAAACAGTCAAATTACAAAGTCAATATTTTTAAACTTGGGGCAAACGCCACCGGCAACTTTTTTTTAACCATACGTGCGGTTGCAACAACTTCAAGTTCGGCTCCCCAACGTCGAAATGCAATACAACAAGCATGCTTCAACGGTGGCAGTTTATTCCTAAATAAAAATGCGGTACGCGAGACATGGTGGCTATTTCCAAGTTTCCTACCTTTCCTCAAATAAAGGAAAGAAAGGAGGAAGTAACAGAAGCTCTAGAAGTATTTATATTTGCCCCGCAGCGTTTTCCAATAAACTCAACCTCAGATAGATTCAGGATAGAAGTAATACAGAAACAACAGGTGCGTTTGGTTCTTACTTTCATAGCCGTGGTAGGCTTGTACCACCGTGAATGTAGCATTTGTTCAGAGTGGGTGTTTTCAAAAATCACCATCGCGATCTCTACTTCAGCTAAACAAATGTTTCTAAATAACATAGTTTATAACTTAAGCTTACCGACTCAAAATTAGACCCTAATGAAAATGCAGCTTCTTAATTTAAGCGTGTAATATATTTGTAAGATGGTACTTAGAAATATGTTGAAAATCTTTGGTGAATCTAAATTAAGAAGTTTATGATGTGGCTTATATGATTAAGCACACTAATAAAATTAAAGAACCAATTTGATTGATAAATATTGTTGCGATCCGAACTGTTTAAGCCCGCAACCTACAAGGAGGGTTAACTCAGGATAGAGATTATTCGCTAAAGATTGTAGGGAGAGAGAATCGTAGGTCAGAATAACTAGCGCTATTACACAGTACTCGAAGGTTTATTCTAGCTACCATTGGTGCCCAGTCACTTTAGCAAATAACATAGATATAAAATGCTGGTTGGTCATGAGCTACACAGAGATAATAAAAACTGAACGATTCCGGCGACGTGCGTTGAGTGCTGCTGAGAGATTCAAAGCATAAGAAAGATCTGTGACCTCCTTGGGGGTCGCTTATATTATTTCTTAATGCTGAATTAGAACACCTTAGCAGTTTACTATAGCAAATTCCTAGCCTGAGTTCAAGCTCTTTCGGAACGATTTCTCCTTCCCAATAGATGTTCTGGGTCTTTGTACAGTATCACTACAATACCATCATATAAGGTATTTATTTAAAATCATGTGCATACTTTATTCCGCTAATTCATTATAGTGGTTATTATTGAAAGAGTTATTAAATAGCTTTGTACTGAGAAAAGGAAGCATACTGGATTTATATGTAAAACCTGTGAATTAAATAATCTACACCCAGACATACTCAGAACTAATAAGACTCTCCAAAAAGGGTTCATTCGAAACAAACCAGTAGGAAGGAGAAGCCAAAGAAAAGACTAAAATCCTGTTCATAACGTGCAGTCGAAGTATCCTAACTATCAAAACAAAGAAAAAGGGGGTACTATAGGTGTTTTAAAACAGGCATTCTTTAATCGAAAATTAATTTTTAAACTCGTTTATATTGTGTACTCTTATACAAATTTGACGCTAGAACGCTGTAGCTTGAAGCTGAAATTATGGCGATTTAAGTTTTAAAGAGTTGTTATTACAGTGTGTTTTGCTTTTAAAGGGTATAAGTGGAGAAAGGAAAAAGTACTAAGAAAAATATGCCAAATATGATTTCTTCTGTCAAAATATGAAAACGTGAAGAATCAAATTCCAAAATATGAAATGACTATATTTTAAAGCCAAAACATCTTACTACTTTAAGTGTTTGGAGCTACTCCACTTCGTGTGTTAAAAAGCTTAGGCTTTGTGATTTTGCCCCTATTAAATAATTAAACCTCAAATAATATACTACAAATTAGATGGAGTTTATAAATTTTAATAATTTTGAAACCCTCAAGCTTAGAGGAAAACAAGTTACTGATTATTTGTCCTTGCCTAACTCTACTTAAAATATGCCACTAAAAGCCCTGGATCACGAAACTGAAAACTATTCAAGAATAGAGCGTTTAGTATCACACGTGATATCGCATGGAGGAAATACTAGATTTTCTCAACTGTACCTCACTTGTTGGGAAGGTTGATACGAGTTTTTCCAGGTAGGTTTCCTGCAAAGAGTGGCTTGGGTTTTCTACATGTGTTTTACAGAAAACTGTGTGGCAGTAATTTGCATCACAATAATGTAAATGCCAGAGTGATTGTAGTGTAAATAAGCATTATTGTATGACATTGATTTGAGATGTTTGTTAATTATAAGCATTGTTAGGAAATAAGTTTACACGGCCTCACTGAAACTGACAATAGGAGCGGATAAAAATGAACGAGGGGGTGATTTGGATATTAATTAGAAGAGACAAACAAATTACGTCAGATTGGCGCGCTTTTCCTAGAAATGGAGGGAATATCTTCCTTAGAGCATATGTTTTCGTAATTTTGATTGGATATCAAAATAGACGCCAATGTTGGCGCGTTTTATTAACCAATAGCAGCTCGGTTATAATGTTTAGGCATATCGGGGTGTGGGAGTAAAAAAGCTAAAGCCAGAGGCAAGTATTGCCCAGTTCAACAAAATCATCCACGCGTACACGTCGCCCAGTCCAACAGAAGCATTCGCGTGTAATACGTCGATCAGTTCAACATAAGTATTCGTGAGTTATACGTCGCGTAGTTCAACGGAAGCATACATAAAGTACACGTTACGCAATTCTACAGAATCTCTCGCGTCTTAAAGTTTGTTATAAATGTGAAACACACGAATTAATAATGTGCAGTAAATAAGTGATTATAGTGATATTAGAAAATATAACAGTTTCAGTCTGGCGTGTATCAAGAGTCAATATGTGAACTTAATTAATTGTGACGGTAATAAAAGTGTAAAAACAAAATTCTTTGATCAGTGTTATCTTTGAGTAACAAATGCTTTCCGTTTACACACCTTGTTCAAGAGATGTGCTCGACTGAATAATAATAATAGCTAGCCGGAGGACAATGAACCCAACATTCAAAGTAGTAAAACAATAATAGGCGCCCAGCAAAAGATAACAGGAAGTGACCGCGACAAATTGGCTTCCATACGTGGTACAGATAAACATGAAGCATCTCCCTACTACCAACAAATATACTACTTCAACTGCGGAATAAAATATTCGTAAAGCCCGGTTCATTACTAATGGAAATTATTTTAAAAGCGAAAAATCATAAATCTTATAAAATGTAAGGAACAAAATATTTTTGTAAAGCGTGAAAATTTTCTTGATGAACATTTTCGTAAAATATGAAGATTTTACCAAAATATTATGGCATATGACATTTTTGTCGTGTACATTGAAATCATGTGCGTTGCAAAATGTAAAAATACCTGTACCTACAATGACAGCAACCATGGTTTGGAATATGACACTTCATATTTCTCCTGTCTCTAGTTATAAATGGCGGCAATGACTACAACTCATTCGGGCTATTCCATTGTACTCCATTTCATCCAATGCAGAATATAACTGTTATTCATTGCTGCTTGGGACTTCTACGACAGGTAGGAGGACATAAGTAGCAGACATTATATTGATTTGGGGAATTAAATATTAGTATAAGCTTCTGCATATATTTTCGACACATACACATCCTATAAGCAGGTGAGATAACATAATCCTCCTGGTACAGGTAAAATACTCAAGTCATTGACGATATCAGGCTCAAAAATCAGAAACGTCGTACCACCTTATGATGTTTTATTCTCTGAAGTGGCTTTATTTTATTATTTCCAGGGAAAGAAATAGTGTGTAAAAAAGAAACACACTACAAGAATTTCAAAATCGTATATTGCACGAATAGTAGACTGGTCTGCAATTTTATACATACAATTTCTTTTACCTTAAATATAGAAATGTATGGAATATCCTGTCTATGAATCCTATTGTTTAATTTCTTATTAGGTTTCCCAAAATCCTCAGATATACGTGCCAGTTGCTTAGAAATTTGGAACTTAAGTGTTGTATCGCTAACTAAGTAGAGGTTACATGTATTTCAATATTTTCGTTATGCAAATCATGTTCACTAAGTACGAACATTTTAATGAGTAGTGGTGTTTGATAAATCCTGATATGTGCAACTATAAAATCGTTCTACTATTTCTATGTATCCCCTTGCTCCATAATGCGGAAAGAGGTTTCCCGAAAACCTCAGCTGCTGTTACATCCCTGGTAGACCAAAGACTTCTTCTTTGACTTTTCAACACTCAAATGTTTACAGTGAATGATATATGCACAAGGTGGAAAAGGAGTTAACTGTTACTCAAATACGAATGACTGCTTTCGAATGACTTCTAAATAAGTCATTCATATACTACACTGTGTTATGTTACATATGACCTTTCCACACCGTTATCCGCACCGTTGTGAATAAATTTTAATAAAGTTTTAGTTGTCGGTTAAAATCAATGAAGAGGTCAGCGCAGTCAGACACAATGCCGCCACAGACCGCTGCATGGTCTATCTTTGGTGGGGTGAGTATTGAGGTGGTATGGCGAGTATCAGTAACTTCTTTCAATGGCTTCGAATGTTTTCGTAGTACACCCTATGTTAAATTTGTTATAAAAAGAATATCTACAGTTATGTATTGCCAGTCATGCTGAGGGCCACCTTTTCCTTAACTTAAATTGCAGTCGAACCTGGGGCATTCCAACTTACGGCGTTAGGGATGCGTTTGGATGATAGAACAAAGTGGTGCCCGCAAAAAACCAACACTTTTGAAAAAAAAACATAAATGTGACCTATACTATCAGAAGCGTGTGACATTATGGAGAATCCAATGTCCTGGGTAACACAGCCATCACGTAGCAACCAAAATACGAGTAAGAGCCGAGGGTCCAGTGTAAATACAAGTACCTACCAATATGAGATTGACTACATCGACTTATTAACCTTTCACTTATCGCGCGAGATGACTCCGTGGTAACGTGAGGCTCCTATTCGGAGGTCCCGGGTCGATTTTCGTTGGGCCGATCACTCTCACCTTGGTTTTTTTCGCGACATCCCTGGTTGGTTGGCGAATGCTGGGGTTGGGTTATAACAATTCGCTCATTTTAGTCATTTTATTTCCTTATGTTTCGGGTCGAAGGATAAGGCGAGAGAACGACGGACGAGGCATATAGCGGTGGTTTGTTTTGTGAAAATGTCTCCTAGCGCTCGGTGTGGGTCGGACACTTAGAACTCTTAGAGAGGCCTCTCCGTGAAGAGACGTAGGCCTATAGGGAGCCCTGCTGGCGTCAAAATGTAATATCTGGAGACATTAAGGACCCCGCATGTGTCCGAGGTTGCCTCTCCGGGTCTGGTCGCCCTCTATGTCCTTCCCTTCACCGCTTCCTCGTGAAGGTTTCTAGAAGCACAATAGTAAAGCTTGCTGATAATTATTATCATAACTTTTAATTTGTTGCCATTGAATTCTTATTGAAATAACGAGGAACAGAGGTGTCTTACATTTGCTCTGCTTTTCTAAGATGCAAAAGCTGCCAAATGCCCACTGACACAGAGCAGTTGATAGCTGCTTCCCACTATATCACCTATTAACTTCCCTTCCAAAACTTTGACATAATTTTCAATGACTGCTCCTAAATTATGTCATGTTACGACGATCCACCAATAATGAATTGCATTCCATATATATATATATATATATATATATAAACCTCGGGCGATATTCTTAGTGGCCTGTAGTTTAATTTACCAATAACCGAAGGCAATGTGTATGTTCTTTTTCTCCCTCCCCTTTTTGCAGGCCTTCTACTCACACTTTCCTTATAAGAGGCTTATCTATTAAGTTAATGTAATCCATAAAAAACTAAACTTCTTTCTGTTTACTTTGATCTTTTACCATATGCTCAAAGCATAAAACATAAAGCACACGTGTTGTCCTCCGTGATTTAGATGTACCATGCCAGCCTCCAGTTCCCGAGGTCGTGGGTTGAATCCGGTGGAGAGCGATGGATTTTTTTTTCGGGAGTAAAAATCCTTAGAATGGCTTCCTCCGGAAGGGAAGTAAAGCCGATGGTCCCGTGTCATAGATTTACGGCACGTAAAAGAACCTCAAGCCTGATAAAGAAGCTTCTGAGCAAAATTTCCGGTCTTTCAAGCCCAATATCAAATGGGACGCCAAGAATCATAGTAGCTAAAGCGCATGCAGAAATAAATAAAATATAGCCTACGCAACATTTTAACAAGCGGTGTCAAATGTTTAAGATTTTTTCTCATAATTGGTCACGTTTCAATATGGTAATATGAAATGTTTCTTGGACCCTATGGTTCAGCGTGTTTAAGCTTAGTATACAAATATAAAAAGGTGGCTTTGAAAGTATTTTTTTCTTTTCAATTGTTAGTATACATCTTATTGAATTTTTTCAATTTTTCCAATGTGAGTTATCAAAATAGGTAAACTTCAACACAACTCATTAATATTTTTAAATGGTACATACTAATTTTTAAAATTCATAAATCCTGAAACTCCCTTGAAAATTTCAGGCTGATAAGCTAAAAACGGTGGTCAAAGGAGCATTTGGAATAGAAGAATGCAAAATAAGGGGATTGCGAACAATGGAGTTTAAAGTTCAACCGTACTTTGCCTAAATATTACAAGACAAATTAAATAACCATTTGTGGCTTTAAAATTGCTGATATTAAAACATCAAATGTATAGCATGAATATCAATGGTCTGCAAAAACAAACAAACAAAGTCGAACATTTTCGCTTTTTATGCCAAATTTTACAGTTACATTGCGTTAAGCGTTCATGGTGAATAATGTTCCACTTCTATTAAATTACCTCTGCTGACGATTCTTATCCAAAATGTGAATAATATGTCACTGTAGGACATATTGGGCGCTTAACCTTAGAAGTTTTATGCATAATAACATACATTTACACCAATTTGCATAAACACAAAGCAGTGCCTATAATAGCAGCACAAAAAGGATGAAAACCTAGATTAATAAATTACAACTTGTATTTGATTATTTTTACATATTAGTTAAGCGTTACATCTGGACCTGCGGCATAAAGCGAAAAGCCCATAGAAAACGTCTTGACGCTAGATGCGTTCCTCTACTGCGACCAAGCGGTACTTTGTTTATATTTTCCAAATAAAAACGGTGCACATTAATTGTATTTTGACTCTGAATAAATAAAATAAACACTAATATGCCTCATCTTTTTCCACTAGATTACATTACTCTCTTCAATGTTCAATCATAATAAGCTATGAGAATGATAAAAAATACCCAGCGGGATGGCTCAGCAGTTACGTATGTGGGCCGCATTCACGAGGTCATGGGTTCGATTCCGTGGCCGACCTTCCTGATCCATGTTTTTTCGGGGGTTTTCCCGGCTCATAAGGCGAATGCTGCGAAGGACCCTTACATCCCCCGAATTTCCTGACTATTTCATTCCATTAACGATTCCATTCACCCTGTTTGGTCTCCCAGGGTTGGAAGTGTCGGTGATGGAGTTTCGGTGCAGCGTGGCAGCGAAAAAGGATGCTCCCTGAGAATTTCTCCGTCCTTCGAGCTTCGGCTGGTTGCCGGGGTATAAGGATCTCCCCTGGTAGGGGCATTGAACTCCATGTGGGCGAGGTCCCCGATCTGCCTGTCTGTCTGCCGGGGCGTTTATATCTGGAAACTTTAGGGACCTATCATTGCTGTGCCATCACTCCTGGTTCTGGCCGCCCGGTATCTCCCTTCACTTCATTCCTTCTTCCCAGGGGCGCCCCCTTATGAGGTCGTACGGTACAATGCCCAGACTCCCTGGATCGTGCCGCATTCCCTCCGCTTCTCATTGCATGCCATGATAAAAAATACATAAAAAAAGGAAATTTAATTTAATGTCTTAAATAACACCTTACTAAAAACAATAATTATGAGTAAAATAAGTGTAGCAACTCATTAAAACCTGCGACAAGTACGTGAACTATTGACATTATTATTAGAGCAGTTCATAAGCATTTCATTAAAAAACGGATAAAATAAGACATCTCAAAGGAAATAAGATTAAATTATGAATACTGCTTCATATTCAAATGGCCAAATAATTTCTATACTTGGTTGGACCTATAGAAATCAATGACAGAATGAAATCAAATAGTCAAAAATATAAAACATAAATATTTATAATATAGGAAAACAACAGAAGGAAATTAAAATTGTAATGTGTAAAGAAATCGTGTATACAGATTGTTTAAAAAATAGAGGGCCTAATTTCAGGTATACATTCCCCATATGTAAACAATAAAAAAGTCCATTAAAACATGTGTCCGGTAATTCATGGTTTCTGAGTTATGGCCATTAAAACAGTGATAATCACCGGAACGTATTCCTTACCGCCAGTAGTTTTCTTTACAGTAGGTATTCAGTTTCACCTCCTGCTTGATACAGGCCTCATATCGATGTCTCTTGGCCATGCGAACGCGACCCCACATTCCAGGAGTATTGCGTATTTTCTCACAACCTGCCACAATTCGATTCTGAAGGGATTCATGTCAGACACTGGAGATGAATACACCAACGCTTTTAAAGGCTCCACAAGTAGAAATCTACAGGGTTCAAATCCGGTGAGATTGGTGGCCAAACAATTCGGCCATCTCTACCTATCCATCGATCAGGAAACCTTCGATCGAAGTACCGGCGAGAGATACGACTGAAGCCATTATGTAAGAAATGTGCTTGCTGACGAATGCTTAGTGGAGTGTCTTCATACAAATGAGGTATGGTGTTTTCCAGGAACTTTATGTACGCCTGCCCCGTAAATCTGTTTAAAAATACATGTCAACTAACCGATCACCAAAGATACCGGACCACAAGTTGAGAATGAACCGCATTTGGTGATGAGATTTAACAATAATTGCATGTGCATTTTCATATGCCCATACATGCTGATATTGGAAATTTGTAATGGCATCTCGTGTGAACTGTCCTTCATCTGTAAATAATGCTAAGGCAGGAAAGTTGTTCTTTGTAGCACACTGCTGCACGAACTACTGGCAGAACATCAGCGGATACTTTCTGGTGACAGATCCCAACAAATCTGCTGTTTCTCTCGCAACAGTCTCCAGACAGTCGTGTGAGGAACATTCACTTGCAACGCTAACCTTCGTGTACTGATAGAAGGAGTGGTGTGCACAGAATCCAGAATCTCCTCCTCTACATCTAAAGTGGTAGATCTTGGTCGTCGCTCCCAAAACCAGGAGATATAAACTTCCCATGAGTGCACAGACGGCGATGGAGACGTTGAAATGTCTTCCGATCTGACATGGAATACACACGACACCACAATTTCTGGTTTTATAGTTGACCCTAATGTACGTTTCAAAACGACCGAGTCACAACAGCAAAGAATGCATACGGAAAAGTAGAAGGGGCTAGATGGTTCCGCAGTAACACGTGAGGCACAAATTCGGGAAGTTCTGGGTTCGATTCTCGTCGACCGTCAATCTGACCTTTGGTTTTTCGTGGTTTCTCCTGGTCGGTATGCAAATACTGGGGTGATTTTTTGTCTACCACGATTTCTTTTTCATCATCTCCCTTTCATTCCGTTTTTTTTCTAATCTTTCAGGTGTGCTGCAAAGCCTGCGCTTTAGGCTAGCCATATTAGATTTTTAAGGACATTATTGGGAAAAAAGAGCATAATCATTCTTAAGAAGATGGAGTAGTGTTAGTAGATTGTAATCATCATCTCGAGGTTTAATACTACTTATCTTATGAACGAAATGAGTGTTTGCTACTGAAAAGAAATAAAATCTTTTGTATATACCTAAGAAACGACTAAAGCAACTTTTACGTAAGTGTGAGTGCTGTAGAAAAATCAACAGATTTATCTAAATTATAGATAAACCCACTTCAAATACCTAAGATGTCAAATGAAATATTTTTATCATTATCTTCAATTGCAGAATTTCCAGTCAATGTCTGACCTAATAATTAGAACAATGAAAGCTAAGAAAACAAGAGATGCAAAGTTAAAATTCCTTAAATTATAACCACACTGGTGGTGTTGTATAAAAGAGAATTTTGGACTCTGCTACAAAATCAATGTACTTAAGATGCAAGCAATATATAGAAGAAATATATTAGACTATTAAGATATTACATATAAACTGAAGATATACTGAGGTGGCAAAGGCAATTCAAAAGAATAAATAATACAATTCTTAAGAAGACATACATTTCATACGATAAACCATAATTGCTATCATTATGGGATCAAGTATTTTTACGCTTTGAAGTTGCAGAATTTAAAGCACTGAAAAAGTTTAATATTTGATATTAGTTTAGAAAAATGTTCATATGTTATGAAAAACTTCATATTTCTTCATATTTTGTAGGATTTGCAATACTTCGCTTTTAAAATAATTTCCATTTGCAATGAACTGGGATTTCCAGAGATTCTTATTCGGGCAGTTTTCTGTGACACACAATTATAAAACCAAAGGAGCTCTTTTCAACAAGCCAGGAATCGTTGAGAAGATGTCACATCAAGCTAAATTAAACAAGCTTTATTCTTGAACATTTCCTATTTTTGCAAACTGATGCGTATATTGCCATGCTGTAATTGGCACTAAGCAAGGAAAGAGTAAGAAGTAACTTCTCTTTCTTATTAAGTAACTTCTCTTTCTTATTTCTAAGTTTAAGAGTTTATGATTAAACATTATAAATCCCATGTAGTATGTTGTACTTTATTTTATATTTTATTATTAAATATGGATAAAAATCTACAAATATAATCTTTATACCCATGTAGTAAACCTGCTCCAAACCCTAAAGGTATAAGATGTTTTGGATTTATAATATATATTTCATAATATTTTAGGAATTATTTCTTTATGTTTTAATATTTTGCCAAATATTTCTTCATATTCTGCCTCTCTCTACTCATCATGCATCTCCGTAGCTTACAAAAGACACAGAACAGAGAATCTTAGAGAAGCCATCCTTCTACCGACAAGTTGAAGGTATGAGAAGTCGGCGACCTCCTTCGCTAATGGCTGTGTTTTCAGGATAATGTATAATAAAGAATGTTCCCAAGAGCAGTAATCTCGGAATTTGCATGTACCAGCGTTACGGTGTAGGAGGTGTCGTCGTCAGAAGTCTGTGCCATGTTTCCTGGGGTGGAGTGGGAGGGACAGGATCTTACTTTTCTGTTGTAAAAGTTTAAAGCGCGTGAGAGGGAGATGAGAAGGTAAGGGGTGAGTGGTGTTAATTGAAACGTAACAACTTTGACACCGTGCATAAGGAATGTTGCCTTACAAAACAAATTCGTTTCAGCTAAAAGGCTTTACAGAGAGTAACATGCGTGTGTTTTACAGCTGTAGGACTATGGCTTACAAAGCACTTTCTTCGCCTAAAACAGATTTTCAAGAAATCTCGGTCTAAATTTAAACTTTTATCTTTCAGAGTATATAATAACTGTGTAGGTATGTTTGTAGAAGTACAAAGACATTACCTTCTCTACAGCAGCTTTGTGATTTGCGCGTATACTGATTTAAATTTATACTAAATGTAAGCATATATTTTTACATAAATATAAAAATAGTTGAACAAATACTCTCTCAGATGATTATCTGTTAAACGTTTCTTGAGGAGCATTTGCGTTATCTTAAATTTTATAGGCAAAGCGTGCAGTATCATAACCAAAATGAGAAATTTCAACGATAGCAATTTATGAAACAAGTGATAATTGTGATGATTATGACGTGAGTGAAAGTTTATCAAGTGACATATTAAGATTATCCATGTTAGTTGCATTTTATGCAATCTTAGCATTATGAATTGCAGGAAATAAACCTTGAAACAATTCGGCATGCAAGCTAACATAAGTGACAGCGTCTTCATGAGCTAAGTGAGACGTTAGCTTCTCTCCCTGTATTTCGTTTGTTGTTATGTGGCACGTTGAACCGATAAGCAATACAGCCACCTGCATGTATTCGCTTTCTGCGAATGAAATGACCAGGTGTTACACACTATAATGTAGCCTATTATCAGCATAACATGGTAAATAATTACCACATTAGAGAGTAGTTATTCTACATTTAAATCTCTGTACAGGTTTTTTTGTCTCTTCGTTGCTCAGAGAAAACATCACACAAAATTTTCATCTTCTCTCTAAAGACACGTTAAGCTGGAATATTGGTATTACGTCACAACTATTAAAAATATGTCAATGCTGTAATTAGCACGTTTGTCATAATGAACGAATACGGTATTAACGGTGTCCAAAGTAGCGTTTTTGTACCACTGTGTAAGCTTGGTCTACAACGGTACAGAATATAGAGGCTGATAGATCAGTACAACTGCTAGAGTAAGTACCCACAGTTAATAGGTGTGCCCAGCTACTACCTGATGTTTTAATTCCAGCTTCAAACACTAAAAGACCTCTTCATGCTTGAACTGCTAATGAACATTGCTTCCCAAGAGCTCAAGTCAGTTTTCGGAGTGTGTTAATCTCATTTTCTAATGGAATGCTGGTTAGATGGATCCCAAAACTTACTTTTAATGATCCCGATAATTGGTTCTGGGAGTTCTGAGTTATATAAACAATAGTATCGATGGTGCATTTTTTATTCATGCAAGATTTCTATACTGCAATATTTTATTCTTGTTTAAGAAAACATTGACATCGACAGTCTAATAGTAATTATTCCTTAGATCCTCTTTAATGCTTTAAAATTCAGTAATGAATTAATCCTATAAACACTTCCATGTTTGATAAATGACACTTACAAATAATTACCTTTTTTTAAGAAGAAAGTATTAAAAATTGCTTTTAAAATATGCGTATTAGTTCAAATCTCGTGCAAAAATGTGTAAGCTGGGCATGCCATTCACTTTTAGTACTAGTAAAAATTATGACCGCATCTCCTCCGGAAAGCAATGTCTCATATATAATTGCAAAACTGTGTGCAGGTGAATATTCATCATGATTAATGGAAAGTAAATTGCAATATTCACTTTTTGAATATCAATAAAAATAACCGATCACCTTGCCCACCTTATGGTGTGGGGGTAGTAGCGTGTCTGTCTCACATTTAAGAGGTCTTGAGTTCGAATCTTGGTTAAGGTGCGTTAACTAGATAACTTTTCTCCGGGGTAAGAGCACTGGACTACCGCGTGCGTCAGTGAGAATGCGGAGAGAGTCAGAACGGCTTTCACGCGCAATCCTAAAAACTCTTTGCGGCGGCCGAGTCGACAACTAGCAACTCCAACAATGACAGTTTGGAAGGTTCCATTGACGTCGGGCACATTTGAGCATCATTCCAACCATTTCGCCCATTCACCATATGACCTACCTGATTAAAGCACTTTCATTATTCATCAAAGCAAGAAACAAATTTTACATCCTGATGGCTAAATGGTCCTGGACGTCCGAAACCGCCCTCCAAAAAACTGATAATCTTAAGAGAAGATTGTTGAAGCTCAGGTATTTTAGTTTATAATACTATGGCATAAGAATTTAATCTGATATGAGGTAAATCGGAATAAATAACACGTATTGGTGAGATGTATTCATTTTGATATACGTTTCTATATACATCGCCTGGAGATTATAACATACTTTTGAACATACTTGTGCATACTGAACCAAAGGAAGCACCATAAGAAGACGTCAGTTTCAGCTTTGTCGAAGATTAAAGCGAGTTTTAATGGGATCGAGATAGAAAGCATATTGCTATGAGGAAAACTTTGCCTTAGAGAATTAGCACGAGAACCGGCAAATCCACCAATTGTGTCACGCCGTTGTGACAGGTGGAAACGAAAGGGACAGATCCGAGATAGAAAAGTGCTCCTACAAAAAGAAAAGTTCGGTCAGAGACTGCAGAGAAAACCAGTGACTCTACTCCTATTTCGAAAATGTGGATTTAGAAGCGTACAGCGCCTTACAATATATACTTTTTTCATATTCTATAAAGAATGCTATGCTTTGGCATTTGTGCGAAGTAATATGAGAGCATATGAATAGGTTCTAACTTCCAAGCAACAATGGAGCCCTGCAAAGTGCTCCTACAAAAAGAAAAGTTCGGTCAGAGACTGCAGAGAAAACCAGTGACTCTACTCCTATTTCGAAAATGTGGATTTAGAAGCGTACAGCGCCTTACAATATATACTTTTTTTCATATTTTATAAAGAATGCTATGCTTTAGCATTTGTGCGAAGTAATATGAGAGCATATGAATAGGTTCTAACTTCCAAGCAACAATGGAGCCCTGCAAAGCCTTATAAGTTTTCTATCGATCCATTTTTTCATTAAAAGCTAAATACTTAAAAAAATCATTTTATTTCTTCCACATTGGTAATTTCTTGGATTGCTACAATAATCCAGAGCAGTGGAAGTTGGGAGTTATAATGGTTCAGGTATGAAACATTTGAAGTTTTGCATTTACGTGAGTTTCTCTAGTCTCTGTTCTATAAAATATCCTTTCAAAGTTTGTCACTCTAATTCCTGCTTGTTAATCCATATAAACTTTCAGTTCTTATTTACACACCCCGATGTACGATACATGGTAAAGGTCAGATGTTTAAAGAGCGTGTCCTATGTGATGCTTTTGCATGACCACGAGGGCAAAAATAATAACTAACAACAAACAAACAAAAAATCCACATAGATTAATAACTAAAAGAAAACATCAGGCGAGAAATTTACTCAATTTTGGACATTGAACTCTTAGAGCGTAAACGAAAATTTCCTCAGAAGATACCAGAAATGTGTGGATAGAGAATGAAAACATTTCCAACATTTCTTATGACAAGGCGTGTGTTTATTATCATTGGAATTACAACTATGAGAATGTGAAGCGGTTGCGGGCATATTATAACTGTTTTGTCGGGAGTTTGAACTACGGTGACCGGCGCACAGGCAACCGTACGGTGGCCACAGTGTAAAGGAAAAGCACTGTATTTTAATAACCCTCATGTAGAAAAGCTTTGATTTATTTCCTTTGTACGTATGTTGTAATCAAGATCGTAAGCAGGGCATGCCAAATAATTGTATGAAGGGAGAAAATTGCTAAAATTAGAAATTAGTGAACCGATATTGCATAGTTAAGAACTGAAATTTATTTTTTCCTCGATGGTCGCAGAGTATAGCTTTTTTCCAAAGAAGTTAACTTTGTGGTCTGGGAGTGGAGATTCATCATATTCACTAGTTTTACTTCAGTTTTGTTGTATATGTTAAAGATTTCTGTATTTTGTAAGAAATGTGTAGCTTTTATACTATTAAATAACTAGTGAAGTTATAAGGGATAAAGCAGTGGAATCGCCATACAATATTGTAGATAAATGTACAATACCCTAATTAATAAGTCATTCGAGCTACTCGTAAATAATCAGGTGGATTCATAAAATTCTTTCCGAAATCTTGAAGAATTTTAAAGGCTTTAATCCATGGGATTATAGTAAATTTGTTGCCTACTACAAACTGCCTTTACGCTGGTTGCAACACATGGTGCTTTAGCCGTTAGCAAAAGTTACGAACGTCAGCAGAATTTTTCATCTTTATTGCTGAGGAAAGGCACACACATTTATTGATGGTGATGATTATGATGATTTACTGTACTCTCAAATAACTGAGGTGTGGGTATCGAGTTTTGTTTTATGCCCGAGCCTGGATTAGGAGTCAGTGCTATTACCCGTTGCTAGTAGATAAGGACGTCAATGGCCAAGAATGACACACATCATAATAATAAGAGATAGATCGCTTTTCCCCTGAATGCTAACGATACGGGGCGGTACCATAAATTGTACCAACTGGATATGTCCTAAGGTTTTGAATAGACTTCCGTTTTAATAGTGGGGTAATAGGTTGGGGAGGGAGCTGGAAGAGATAGGGGATGACGTGTGTGAATAGCTAGAATGTGTGCAACACTCCCTGGTGGTAGCTTTGATAACATTAGCAGCATAGCCCAATCTCTAATTGCCACCATCTATTACAGGCTCGCTGTGGTACGTTCTATACATCTCGACATCTCTCTCAGTTTCCGTTCAGGCAAGGTGGAACCCTTTGTGCACGGTGCTGTGTCTTAATCGTCCGCCTCCACCTGCCTCTGCCTGAGGCACCAGGTTCTTCACCCCTGGATGGCTCGCTTCGGTAGAGTAAACAGGGTTCACCAAAGTTCATTTATGCTTCCCATTCTCATTACCTTGTTTAACGCTCTCCTCGTCATGCTCCCCATCGCTGCCCTTGTGTTAGCTGCCTGTATATGATCCTCAACACAATAATTTATAATTTGTTGCAGCCTTTGATCATTCTCAACGTAGACGTCCTGCAGTGCTTTGTATAGCGACATAATACTGAAATACTATCAGAAACGCTATAAAAATTGAAGTTTTGCTTTCACTACGCACTTTCAAAAACTGTTCTTAAAAATGCTTATTATTGTACCTACTTCATGTTAACCCAAATATTCACTACACATTTACACATTTCGATGTAGGATACAGTAGATAAAGTGATAGTTAGATTTTTATAAAATGTGTCGTTATGTGATGGCTTTAAAATTCCACACTCTTGGAATGATCACATAAAAAAATAGAATAGCGGTTACTAGATAAGAAAAGTAAAAGTGTTTGAAAATTCAAACTATTAATATAATGAATATTCCGCAAATGGTTGACGCAATAAAATAACTTTAATATAAATTCTGTGCTTTAACGAAATCTAAATTTCTTATGTAGTAAGTACTTGCTTATCCGTTACGGTTCCCAATTATACGAAAGTAATTTAGAATAAAGAGGATTTCACAGGCTATTTCCGGAAAATTCAAAATATACATTTTATTAGCAATACAAATATCCTTAACCTAGTGTATTTTAATCAAACTCATCACAGCCATTTTTCAGAAAATAAAAAAGGAACTAATTTTTTCTATGTAAAGGGTAGTTGGTGTAGGCGGTTTTCTTAAAAATCTTCGTGTCGTATCCACGGAAGATTTCGAAATTACATTTCCAAGTTTGATACTTAAACCGACTTTGTTGTAGAGTTATGCTGTTCACACACACACACATACACACACAAATCCTTTTTTCTTTTCTATTGTTTTATTCAGGTAGTCTCAAAACGTATTTTCGGTGAAATATCTCGATATCGAATTTTTTGGTGGAATACATTACTACTACTACTTATTATAAGAATAGAGAAACTAACAAGAAAGCATAACAAAGATGTAAAATGTTAAACTGAAGTTTAAGAATAACATAACCTTTTTATGAATTCACAGATCATTTTTCTTTAGACCTGGTCTTAATCAGGATGAATATCCGCCAAGGAATACTATAAAATTATATTATACATATTTGTTACAAAAGAGATGAGGAGATAACAAAACGTTTTTACCATAGTTGATACGTGTAAGTCGGGCTCGAGGCGCATTATGAGCTTTTCTAATGTTTTCATAGATGGTGCACGGAGGTAGACTTGAAACTGTGAAAATTTGAACATACAATGACGAATTGTTATAAAATAGTTTAAGAAACAAAAATATTTCACAAACTCTATTGCCATCTTTTTTAGTCTCAGAGTTAAATTCACTAAAAATGAAGAAGACGTTAACAGCATTTTAAACATATACATTTTGTTTTCCTAGTGCTATCTTAAACTTAACCATTCTAACCAAATACGTCAGAGCCGTTCTGAGAGTATTACAAATACGACCTTTTTATATTAAGTGTAGTCTGTAGGGGTGCGGATTTCTGGAAGACTAAGTTTGAAATTCTTGAAAGGTGTTTGTCTTAAATATGAAAATTGTTATATGCGTGATTTTTCATTTTGGAGAGAGACAACCCCGCAAACATGGACATTTCCTTTTTTTCTCTCTTTTTTATTACTTTTATTTTTTTCTGACGAGTTTTCAGAGCATGTATTTCTTTTCATCTCCCCACATTTAATTATTTAGTAGCATGTGATATTTCAACCCTTTAGACAAGTGGTAGACAATCAAACGTGATTAAAAATTCGAAATTAAACACGCCCTTCACTTCTACTGCGGTTTGCAATTCTAAATGTGTAAAAAGTAGTTCACCCGACAGATAATCAGCATTTTCATTCCATCAAAAAAATTGAAGTAGAAGTTTCACGGTAGTACACTTTTGAACCCGAAAAATCACTTTTAAAGTAGTCAGAGAGAGAGTGAGAGAGAGAGAGATACGAGAGATGACATCTATAAATATTTATAAGCCACATATTTTTTTTAATAACACGAATTCACTTTAAGCGAAAATTAACTCGTTGTATAAAAACTGATGTTTCGACAGTTGGCATAGTTTAAAATCATACATAGGTAAAACAATTTGTTCGCGATGATGGTAAAGTGGAAAGAAGAAATCAGATTGTATAATAATAACACACATACCTGTGAAAGGCTAATGGGCACAAAAAATATTGCGAGTGCTAACACATACAATTTTTGCATTCTCTCGTACACCTGGTGGCGTTATTTAGTTTGCAATTACTGTTTATGTTAGTTTACTAGAACTGCCATCGGCAAGTAAACAGGGATATGTTGTGAGTATTGCTTTCGATAAACGTTAGCAGAATACAGCCCGCAAATGTACAATTTGAAGTGTATATACAAAGCGAATATTTGCTTTTGTTACACCGTAGGATTCTCACATGCGGTGAGTCCGAGGAAGAATGGACCACCTTAAGCCTAATCCTCGTAAACAAGAAGAAGAAGAAGAAACGTAGTTTGATGGAATGATGAGTTCCTTATATCTTTGATTCTCAATAATACTCATTATAGGGTTAGTATAGGGATAGTACATATAAATAGAAGCAACATTGCCCCAGTAAATATTCGTCCACATGTGAGCTGTTTGCAAGATAATTGAGAATGCGTGCTTATAAGCACCAACTGACTTCGTTTAAAATATCTTGTTAGTAGGTATAAAGTTACTTTAAAATCTAGATTTTTGTGTTCAGTTTTTATATAATTTGGTCAAACTTCTTTCATGGCTTGCCTTAGCTAGGGGTTACATTATTAGGTTCTTAGATTGTACAATTACTATAAAACTTTTACTCATTAAATGTGTAACGTATCGTTGTTGTTCTATACACTACGCCTTTGAGGCTACTCCAGACACAACAAATGTAAAAGATTTAGATCAGGTAATCTTGCAGGCCAAAGTACAGATCCACTTCGACTTATCCATTTTAAAGAATATATTCACGTTTCTTGTCTCAGAATAGCAGAAATATGTGCCTGTGCTCCATTATTGTATATTACATTCTCCGACGCTTGTCAAGGAGAACACTAGCAACTGAAGGTTATTCCGTTCATTTCTTGGAGGAACTCTTCATATGTATGAATTTGTGACCCAGTGAGACTGTCACCTAGTACGCCTAACTAACGGGATACGTTGCTGATGTGGTTCCTCATCAACTGTATGTGGGTTTACCTTACACAAAAATTGTGAATTATGGTAACTTAAAGTACCATTAAGTGTGAACCGCGTTTTGGCTGTGAACAAAACATCACTTGTAATGCAAGGGTTGACTATAGTCTTACTGCATCTATTGACTAATGGTCACTTTGGGACAAAAGTCCGGTCACTGTGGTATTGAACTTGTTGGAGGTGCTAAGAGTATAGTGAATTGCGATTTAAAACTCCCTATACTACTGCGGCTTAGTACAGCCACTTGTGTAGAAATCTCCTCGTCAAAGTTTCTGGTGGGACATATAATTCTTCCAACGCCATATTGTGTACAGACCTACCTGCTCCATTACCATGTGCGAAACTCTCCTGTTCTCTGAGGCGCAGATGGACTCTTATAAATGCATTTCGTTCGGGGAGTCTTTGATCAGGATACGGTCCTTGGTACAAGCGTGCAGTCTCCCGTCCATTGTCATTGGCCCCACCATATATGAAATCAATATATGCATACTTTTCGTTGCTGTAAGGTTCCATTTTGACTATAGTGCGCCAAAACGGCACCACCGTAGATAACGTGACTGCTACGGTTTGAGACTATGTACTGATACCCGTCCGTTGGTTCTGTGGTTTGAGCAATGGAGTGAGGTGGCTACGTGGTAACGCGTGAGGCTCGCACTCTGGAGTTCCTAGGTTCGATTCCCATCGACAGCCCACTCCGACTTCGTGGTTTTCCTTGGTCGATAGGGAATGCTGTGGTGGCTTCTCGTTTACCACGATTTCTTTTCCATTATTTCGTTCATTCCGTTTTATTTTCATCTTTCAGGCGTACTTCTAGGTTAAAACAATTGCAAAAATACTCCATACTTCAAGGTATTTACGAGGGCGGCTTGATAAGTCCGTGACTTTGACGAGAGATATCGTTCTAATCATATGTTTCTTGTTTGCATCTAAGTCTTACATCTATTCTGAGTATAATCGCAGAAATTCGTCGTCATTTGTTTCTTAGAACATTATTGAGATTGTTTAAAATAAGCAGATGTATGTTGCTTGTAGAAAATGGAGAAAAGTGAATTTCGTGTTTTTGATGCAGCACTAGTGTTTGCATGGTAAAACGGTGAAGGAAACGGAAGAATAGCTGAACGGGTATTATGGGGTCTCTGCTCCATCATATGGGATGGTTCTCAAGTGGTTCACAGAATTTCGATGTGACCGTTCGAGCACAAGAGATGCCGTGCACACAGGACGTCTGGTTGAGGTCACAGCAGAAGAAATAGTGAACAAAGTTCGAAGATCGCCGAGTGAAAATCCGTGAGATAGCCAAGACCATAAACATCTCGAGTGAACGGGTGTATAATATTCTGCACGAAGTTTTGGATATGAGAAAGCTATCAGCAAGAAAGGTGCCGCAACTGCTCACAGTTAAGAACAAGCGGAATCCTGTGACCATTTCACAGGGATGCTTAAACATATTTCAACGCAACCCAAAAGAGTTTTTGCAGAGTTATACCACAATGAATGAAACTTGGATTCATTAAGATCAACCTGAAACCAAACAACAATCAAAGCAGGAATGTCCTTCGGGAACCTACTCCAAAGTAAGCGAAAACCATTTCGCCGGCAAGAAAAATCATAGCAGCTGTCTTTTGGGATTCACAAGGGGTGTTATACATCCACTACCTGGAAAAGGATAAAACGATCACAGGTTCATATTATGCTGGATCAGTTTCACACGGAATTGTTAAAGGAACGACCCCATTTTGTGAAGAAAAAGGTTCTCTTTCGCCAGGATAATGCAACCGCACACAAGTCAGCTATTGCCATCGCAAAATTTGTGGAATTGGGTTACGAACTGCTACCTCACACATCATATTTCCAGATTTGGCTCCGAACGACTTCCTCCTCTCGCAAAACTAAAAAATTGGCTCTCTGGGAAGGAATTCACGTCCAGTAAACACATCATGGCAGAAACAACCTCATATTTCGCAGACTTTGAAAAATCATA
The DNA here is from genome assembly GCA_030765065.1 of Deroplatys truncata. Taxonomy (NCBI): domain Eukaryota; kingdom Metazoa; phylum Arthropoda; class Insecta; order Mantodea; family Mantidae; genus Deroplatys; species Deroplatys truncata. The sequence continues at coordinate 177,046,813 of CM060981.1, forward strand.
TTTTTTGAAAGGGTTAAAAAAATTGGAGAAACATTGTACAACGTGTATTAAGTTGAAAAGAGACTATCTTGTGAAATAAAATTGAATTTTTGGAAAAAATTCCTTTGTTTAACGAGTCACTGACTTATCAATGCGCCTTCGTAAGTGATAATATAGATTGATTTACGGTGAAGGACTTTGGAATTACAACAGTTTATTTCATTTTCGGAATTTTGCTATTTCGAAAATATAATAAATATTATATTAGTATTGAACAACTATGAAGAAGAAACATTCGAAGTTTTCCTGCACAAATTTCATACATATTCCTAACACATTGTTATATTCCAAATGTTTTATTGCTATTTGTTTTCTGTAACCTAAATCTGCTTGTCTATACCTAACGTTTCCAGTACTGAACTTTCCCTTTCTTGTAGAATAGTGTCATCTATGATGACAGCCGGATTTGTATTTCTTCTATGGGATCATTAATTTTTGCCATCAAGGAAAGTCTTGAAGTGAATGCAAGGCACTGCTGTAGAATAGATGGTATGTTATTCTTCTTTATTTATTTGTATACTAACATTTTAACACACTGTCCACAGTCTTAGGCAAAATCGTTTACATCCATTTCTTATTTTGTATTAGTAATTAAACGGAATTAGGATAATCAGACAGACAGACTCCCCAGTCAGTGAAGCATATCACTGCACGTAGGTCATTTTAGAACTTGTCATTGTGACTTATAACTCCTAAGAGAACGGATGACCTGAAGGTCGACCAGATCCAGCCGACGATGCGTAATAATCATTCCCGACACGATTCCTCCTGCGCCACCTTCAACTCGGATGCCGGAATGAAACAGCCCCCTCCCAGATTCAACATTAATTTTATAAATGATATAGATCCTGAAAGCATAGCTATATTATTTAAATGTATTAAACGTGTGTATTTTGACATATTTATCTACCATGTGGTGTTGTAATATGACGTCTTTGAATTTGTGCTTTAGAGCTGTGCTGTAAATTTTATCATAGATGCTAATTGTTTTTGAAACATTCCTTTTAGCATTTTTACACTTCCATAAACACGTCCTCTTACGAACAAGCTTGAAAGCTATGGATTATGCTTTTTGCTTTGCATCGTAATATCCTGTCCACGACTAAACATGTCGTCGTGTGGTCTAACGGTACCATGATAGCTTCTAGTTCCCTAGGTCGCAGGTTCAAACCTGGTGGAGGGCAATGGATTTTTTTTCGGGTGTAAAGATTCTTAGCAGGGCTTCCTTAGGGAAGTAAAGCCAGTGGTCGCGTTTCTTATATGTACAGCACGTAAAAGAACCTCAAGCTGATAAAGAGGCCTAAGCAAAATTTCCGGTCTTTCACGCTCAATATAGAATGGGACGCTAAGGACCACAGTAGTTAAATAGCGTACTTAAATAAAACTAAATTTCTTCACGGCTAAACATATGCTATTTACGCATGTTTTATTTAACTAAACCATTATTACTTAATTTGAAATAATTCATTAGCAAAAATTTATCAGGAATAACTTAACGCGGATAGCAGCAGTATTTTATTTGAATATTTTAATATATAATGGATGTGTGAATTTGTCATCACAGTTCCCATCAGCATTTTTATCGGTACAATAGGAACAAACGGGCTAAATTGACATGGTCTAATGAGAGATGGTCTAAAGAAATCCTGAAATAGGTGGTACCCAGAGGAAAAGTTGATACCCAAGAGGCAACAGGGTACTTAAAAATTTGCTTAGATTTTAAGAAGGGACTATACAATAAGATGTGAGAGTCGGAGTAGTTATAGAAAACCCCACCACCACTACCACCACCACTGATTAGTAGTTATAACATGCGTCTTATTAGTAGTGAAAATTGTGAAATATGTAGAATTCTGTGCTTAATAAAACTGCAAGCAGCTTATTTTAAGAGAAAATTAAAGCGCAAAAATGTTTAAAAGCTCAAGTTGTATATTTTTATAGTGTGTTATTAACTTCTTATTTACTTTATCATTCTTAACACTTGGGGCACAATATGTACTTTTAAATATATTTTTAGTACAGCATCTACCATTTTTTATTTTGTATTCTACACCACTTCATAGAAAATAGTCGTACCTCCTACATACTTTAAAGTAGATATAAGAGGTAAACTTTAGCAAAACTTTAGGACCAGTTTTTTTCTACAAATTGGTACTACTGTTAAGTATAGTAGCTTCTGTATGCTCAAGCCATGTGGCTTCTTTCTTTGCAAATATGTGTGATTTTTTTTTCATTTTAACTTTGAATAGCTGCTTCTGTGAATGAAATTTCTGCTATACATGACCTTTTCTCAGAAACTATTAAAGATAGCTAAATTAAATTTTAGGATCCTAAATGCAAACTTCTGAGTGCTATTGTGAATACACTTCGGTGATAATTGATTATTTTAAAGTAATTATTCCTGAAAATTTTTAATAACAAGATGGTATAATTAAGAAAATAATTGTCCTTTTTAATAAGCTTATTCTATGCGAGTAGATCAGTGAACTTAGAAGGCATACTCTACATACTGCAAAGATTTCAGTCTGATATCTTAATTAGTTCCTTGCCAATTTAGTTATTTAACCTTAGCAGGATAGAGATTTTAATCGCTTATTAAACTCTATACTTACGTAAAATATTTGTACGCCTCCTTCAAACGTTAAACTTCTTTAAAACTCAATGTCATTTTCCTTTATATACCACGCGTTTTGAAGTAGTATAATCCAAATGTGATACGATTATCGGCGTAGAATACTTACAAGTGTATCGTTTAATCTTAAATGTATACCAATTCTGATTGCTATTTTCTAGCAATCTCTCCAATATAAAACAACGTGGAGAGGACATAGAAAGCGGCAAAGTGTATCGCAGGATTTTACCCGGTGCTTTTGCGTGCCATTTCATCAAGACTTGGCCGCTCGGTCGTAAGATGTAAGGACTATTGCTGCACGTTTTTATGTTTCTTATACCGGACTAAAAGTGCCCGTTTTTAGAGCTCTTTTACGACCAACCACGATGGCAGCAATCAGGTGGGCAAAAGGTGGAAAAGATGGAGACGTGATAAGGCTTCGTGCAGACCTCTAAAACAGTGTTGTACAGGAGTGAGAGTGTGATAATATACGAAAGGGAAAATTGCATAATACCTCAGAGTAATTGTACTTAGACTGCCTGTTTGCATGTGCAAATGTACATTTTTACTGCTTTTAATTTTATTTTAGAGTGAAATATTTTACAGGGGGATTTGCTATCATTCTCGTGTAACTTTACCATTTTATAATATGCATATACGTGCGTATAGGGCGATGGAAATTGAGATAATGGAGTAACATTGTTTTGCTTTTACTTTTACTTCATTCACTACTCGTATCTCTTCATTATTACCTGTCTCACCTGTTGAGCTATAAAATGTCTTTGTCGCAAAGCGGTCCAATTGTATTTTTCTCAGCCCACCCAGCTTATTCTTTTCCTATAGTGTATAATGTTTGGAGAACTACCACCAGTATGAATGCAAAAGGCAAAAACGGATACTTGGATTAAAAAAACGTTTTAATCACATTTATTACTATTACCATCTTTTGCATCTTTTACTTTCTCTTACATTTGCTAGACAGAAGAAGTGATACATTATGTACGCAAAATTTTTAATACAGATTTCAGATATATCCAAACAAAGGCTTGGAGATCCCCAAACCCAAAATAGGGGACGTCCATGTGTTTTTGTCGGTACATGAATCTATCTGCAAGGAATAGCAGAACTCCAAAAATGGAGTTTATTTAATAACTAAAAGTAATATTCAGTACTGTATTCTCTTAGGATTAACTCTTAATGATTAAGCCATTTCAATTTAATGCTTCAAAATAATTATTAAAATTCTTATATTTAATTTTGTATAAATACCAAAATCCTTTAATTATTTACCAACTATTTTATAAATAAAATATCATTAAAGGTCACATAAATACTTGCTACAGGAAAGAGTACATTCAGCTATATTGAATTATACATTTTATGCCTTATCATTCGCGTATTACTGGCCATTTCCAATGTATTACTTGTTGAATGCTACTAAGTTTTTGAAAAATACGTTTTTTTTCCTTTTTACAAGAAAAAGGTTCTATATGAAAACTAATCTTGTGGAATAAACAGCGTTTGGATGTTTCCGCATGTAGCAATCAAGTTCGTAATATTTACTCTGAAATCATGTTTGGAGAAAATTTGATTCTTATGTAGTAAGACGTATGCCAGAATCACTTTTAATAAATCACATTAACCAGAGGTAATGCCTGTAAGTTTGTAATGTGTACGAAAAATAGCGAGACAGTTGCTGAGCCGATTCTGGCTCTTTCCTTCTTCGAGGGACTGCTTTTCAGAGATGGCCGCAGCTCTTCTTGTATCCACAGTCATAAGATACAATGCTGGCCCCTGCTTCTTATGCTGATAGCCTGCCTTACACTAGGAGCCGGCTGCCCAAAGTTCTACAGCGCTCGCTAGGTTGCGCCCTCTCCGCCAGTACAGGTGGCGCTAACGTTGTTTCTACGTCATCACCTGACCTACCCGCGTGTACCCCGAGCGATGCCTGAAGAGGAGAAAATACTGTGTATCACTTCGTTCTCGACTAACATCGAAGAAGGACTTGGAGTGAGCTTCGTGTCTGGGAGCGGCCGTCTTCACGCCCTTTGGTCTATTCTAAATTTGTTATAAATTGTGACTTTATTGTATCGACTATGCTTGAATCGGCTTTGCAAGTACGTTACATTGCACATAATCGTTTTCACGTACTTGGTAGGTAGGGAAGGTATTGCATTCCACTAAAAAATTCCATACCGGGATTTCACAGGAAGTACATGTTTTGAGTCCCCTTAAATCCAAAAACAGCATTTTAAAAAAGGTTCCGTGTGTGTGTCTGTGCCTGTGAATAGCATAACTCGAAAACGAAATGCCAGATAAACATCAAACTTGGTATTCAAGTTCAGTACCTTAAAAAGATGCGACACAAAGGTTTTCAAGAAATTCCCCCATCCCAAAATACCCTTGGCATGGAAGCTGTTTCGAAATTTATATGTTACAAAAATGGCTCTAAAGATTCTGATTTTCAAGAAATAGCCTTGAAGTCCTCTTCATTTGGAAGGAAGTTTGTATAATCCAGAGTATTTGGTAAACTTTAAACGTTAAAGGAAAACATAATGTACTATACAAGAAATGTATTTAATTTAATTTACACGATTTATTTCACAAAACCTTTTTTGTGACATCAGTCATTTCCGAGACACTAATGGTTGGAATATTCAATTCCTTGTCATTCTTTTCGAAGCATTTCCATATTCAGTTGTTTCTCGTGATTGCACGTAAAGAGTATTGAGCTTTAAGGCAAGCATATGGCGTCTAATTCTAAAACGAGGTAGACAACTGAAGATCTGTTTATGTGTCTGTGGAAGTAAATACATCGCTCCATATTTGTGAAATCATTTGGTAGTTATCCGAAGTGTTTTAAACTTTCATTTGTATTAATGAACTAAATAGGCCTTGCCCTGCACATTCATAATAAACAAATCCTCTGGCTACCTTCTACAACTGCTATCAAGTATTTTGGAGTAATGCTGGACACTAAACTCGCCTGCCGTGCCCATATCGATCGGCTCATTTCATTAGCATCCGGAAGATTTTCTAAACTCTATCCACTGTTTCATAAAGACACACCTCTTGGTCTTGAATGCTCTCTTTTACTTTACAAATCTCTTGTTCGACCCATCCTCACATATGCTTCCCAGGTCTGGGGCACTCCGCCATACACAAGTGCTCCAGAACAGATTCTTAGGATCGCTACGAATGCTCCTTGGACTGTCAGGAACCAGCAGCTATTACATCAAGAACTCGATGTCCTTTCAGTTCACCAGTTTATACGCTAGATTGCCTCTCGCTTCTTCTCACACTTGCTAGAAGTTCCAGGAGCCTTGATGTATAATATCGGCGGACGCACCACCAGCCCTCACGCCTGAAGAGACGACTACCGCAGCATCTCCTACTCAGTAACTCCAGTCGCTAACTATATAAATTTTCTCTCTGAGTATCACCTTTAATCACTATGTAATATTTTATCCATATCCCATAGTTAAAATAGTCACTTTGGTGTTACTAATCATTTATTGTATTATTTTATTCACAGAGATCTGTACAGCATGCATACTGATCCATCACAAAAAAATTAATAGAAGAAAAACTTCTAAATCATTTTAACTATGTTATTCCCTTTGTATCTACAGCGAAATGTGTAATGTAGTTAAATACAATTTCGTCAAAAAAATTGGTATACTCACTAATATTAACTGTAACACATTGGAGTTTTATACTGTTACAGAATTTGTGTTTTTAATTGAAATATTATTAACTTTCTACTCACAAAATAGTATAAATCTAACCAACGTAAGTTAGTTCCAAGTAAAACGAGTTGGAAAACGAATTTATTCAGAAACCCTTTGGTTAGAAAACTCTATCAGAGAAAAATTAAACATAATCTAGGAAGTAAACCTATAAGCACAGATATAGAAATGGATCGGAAAGAATTAGAAGCTTGTATTATAAAACTAGCTAGAAAGTACTGGGGAAACGGAACAATTTTTTTAAAAAGAAAGAACTCTATACTTGAAACGAAGAACTAAATGAAGTAATAAAATAGAAAAATAAATTATACCTTAAATGGTTAGCCCAAAAAGAACAGGAAACCCTAAAAACGTACAACATCCAATCAAGAATAACAAAAGCTTTGGTGAAAAGAGCTCACAAAGAAAGTTGGGAAAAATATATATCAGATATCAAATATGATATCCAATGTAGACAAAACATGGCATATAAAATAATGAAACATTTAAACAATGAAGAGAAAGATGCTGCAAATCTACAAATTTTGTGGCCAGGAAATGGATAACGTTTTGTAAAGCCTTATAGCACACTGATGAAAAGAAGGAAGAGCGGACTGATGAGCAATTGACCCTTCATAACCTATTGGATAATTTAGAATATGATGAATTAGAAGAAGCTCTTACAAAAAGTAAGAATATGAAAAATCCTAGAATGGATAATATGAATATAGAACTGCTTACATATTTACTTCTAGATCTATTCATCCAATGTTGGCAGAGGAAAATACCGAATGAAAGGAAATCAGCCATAGTCGTACCAATATTTAAGAAAGGACAACGAACAGAATCCAAGAACTACAGGGGTATTAATTTATTAAACACGACATATAAGATATAAGCAAAGATTATTAGTAATAGATTAAAAATATAATGGTAAACATAATTTTAGAAGAACAAACAGGCTTAAGAAGAGGAAGATCATGTTTAGATAATATATTTGTGCTAAAATTACTAATTGAGAAGAGAAGAGAATTCAATTTGAAAACATACACTGCCATTTGTGAAAATTGCAACATCAAGAAAGAATTTCCGGAAAACTCCAAGCTCAGTGAAAGTGTACAAGAGTGTGCAAACAATAAGTGATTATGTTTACAGAGAGATGGCTATGACATTTTGGCTCGCACAGGGCATGCTGCTACGACAGTGATGCGTGTGTGGAAGCAGTGGATAGCTAAAGGTCGAACGCAGCGAAGAGTGGGTACTGGACCACGGAACATGACCATAGCACTGGATGACCGTCATCTTGTCCACATGGCCGTAACGGACCATACAGCTTCATCCACAGTGTTGGCTCGACGCTGGAGCACTATAACAGATGTGAACTTGTCTGCAAATGTAGTCTCTTCGGACGAGTCCCGCTTCAACGTGTCTTACAGTGATGGCCGCATACGTGTCCGACAGTACCGTGGTGAGCGCAACCTGGAGGGCTGCATTGTAGATTGGCATAGCGGACAAACACCAGATGTCATGGTTTGGGGTGCCATTGGTAACAACCGATCTCGCCTCCTACGAATTGAGGGCACTTTGAACAGCAACCGGTACCTAACCGTGGTTGTAGAGCTTAAGGTATTCCCCTGCTTCAAGCATCTCCACAGGCCACATTTCAACAGGACAATGCCCGGCCACATATTGCGAGGAATGTATACAAACCTTCTTCGAAGAGCGACGGGTACCATTGCTTCCCTGGCCTGCACGTTTGCCTGACATGTCGCCCATCGAACATGTCTGGGATGTGGTTGGTCGCAACCTGGTGCGTTACGGATTTGTGGTTCCGAATACAAGCTGCGTGGAGGGAATCCCTCAGGAACTTATTCAGTACCTTTTTGATTCAATGCCACGCCGTATAGCAGTTCTAATTGCAGCGTATGGAGGCCAGACCAAATACTGAATATTAGGGCTCAAATGTCATGTATAGATTTGAAAAGTTTATCATTTGTTACTTGTCGTGTACCTAACCTGTGGTATTAAATTCATTGAGTTCATGCGTTTCCTTCTTGGTTTTGCAATTTTCAAAAACGTCAGAGTATATAGCTTTTGTAGATTATCTAAAACTTTTTGACAGTGTTATAAGAAGAAAAATATGGAAAATAATGGAAACAAGAGGTATACCTAAACATATATAAATAAAGTTCTTACGAATATGTACCAAAATAACCAAATTAATGTAGAAACTAAATCAGGTGAGATCCTTATAGATACCATAAATAAAGGAGATAGACAAGGGTGTTGCATCTCGCCCACACTTTTTAACATATATCTTGACGATGCAATAAGAAGGTGGAAACAAGAAATGAACGCTTTAAAACTTGGAGATGATTTTAAAATGAGAAGTTTTATAAACACCCTTTTATTTTCCGATGATCTAGTTCTTATATCTGACAATAAAGACATCTTACAAAAAAAAACTCTTCGAATTACAAAAGATCACTGGAGAACCTATAGATATCGCTCCACAAAACCAAGACAATGACATTTCTAGGAAAATTTCCTCTTAGATGTAAATTAGTGATACAGAACCAAAGCATTGAACAAGTAAGCTCCTTCAAATTCCTAGGGTGTGACCTGTCATATATAGAATAGATAGATGCAGAACGGAAGATTGAAAAATTTAATCGCATGTGTGGGACTATCAGAAGAACACTAAAATGTAAGGCCAGGAACACATATATGAAATTTTGCAAAACAATGATGGTACCATGTGGATTATATGGCAGTGAGACTTGAACCCTTGATAGAAAAACACGTAGTAGGATTCAAACAGTTGAAATTAAATTTTTGAGAGGATGTCTAGGAGTCAGAAAAAGAGATAGATTATGCCTATACAATGTGAAGACATTCGTAATCGTTTGGAAATATATGAATTAAATAATAAAATAGCTGATTATAGATAGACATGGGAAGACCACGTTAATGGAATGGGTAATGAAAGAATGCCAAAGAAGATTTCAAAGTACAAGCCGAGAGGGGAAATAGGTGTTGGAACACCCAAGAAAAATGGTTGGACCAATGAGACGCAACAGATCTTGAGGTTTAATGCCTGAAGAAGAAGAAGAAGAAGAAGAAGAAGAAGAAGAAGATGAACTTTGTACTTCACCCTAGTTCCGTTCTGTGCACCAATTTAATATTCCTAAAACAGAAAGGAAAAGAGAGAAGAAACTGAATTTTCTGCGTTCACATGACTTTCAGTACCTACTCCTTTATCAACTATTTTACAAAATCATATTGTTCTATTCACTTTAATCGAGGTAAGCTTTTAGTTCACATTAATTATACATTTCATTATGGGATGCAGTAGTTAAGGTAAGTGAAATGCAATACTTCCTCAATTTACTTTAGTAGAACCGAGCGGGACAACTCAGGTGATAACGTATGTGGCCCGCATTCGGGAGGTGACTGTTTCGACTCCCGATGGCGATCCACTTTGACCATGGAGCTTTTAGTACTTTTCCTCTGATCGTCTGGAGAATACTGGAGTGATGTATTCTACCCGATTTCTCCTTTTTCCCGTTTCCTATCGTTTCATCTCTCTCCCTTTCCAGTTTCAGGTTTGACTTCGAGTTCCGTGGGCTAGTGTCGGTAGATGGCATAGTTGCTACACTTTGTATAGGATTTTCCCCGTAAACCGCCTAGGTAAGTTGACCCGCTTGCTAGGGTCATTTCGTCACTCTCTCGTGGGATTCTTCGCCTCTGTTGATAAAGACCGGTGTTTCAAAGTGCAAATATTAGGGACTTCCGTGCGTCTCTGTGGACCTGTCTGCCTGCGGAGCTACAACCTCCTGAGGCTCCTTCACTTCATCCCTGTCCTCCAGGGGGTGTAGTCCTAATATATCTAGATGGTCGCAGTGGCGAAGTGTCCTCCTCCGTTGAATTACTTCTACCTCTATCTCTGTTATATTAGAAGTATAGAAGTGTAGGTAGGTAGTAGAGAAAGTAGTAAATCCCGAGGTGTTCTCAATTGTTTACACTTACATATCCAGCTTATTGATTCTATTTTTTATAAAATATATTTAAAGGGTGAGTAGAGAAAGTAATGTAAATACAACACTTCCGATTTTTGAGAAATGGAGTTTTTTCATAAGTGACTTAAACTTTAAGGCATGGTAAATCTCATTTGTTTGTTTTAGCTCCTTGAGTTAATAATGACATATTCTTATTTGTTAATAAAAATATCCCTTACAAATAAATGCTGTTTTAAACAAAAGATTATCATAAGTGTGAATTTCTCCTCCAAACATAATCGCAGTGTTTGGAGTAGGTAATTTTATCACTACTCTCTGGTACAATGTCATTCGCTATTTACATCGGTGTGTGTATTTTTTTTAGTGTTATGGCCACATTACAACATACGAGGTTCTAACCCAGATTCGTCTTGTTTTAGTTATATGAACCGAGGTCCCATCTCTCGGCAGTCAGATGTCTTGGGATGCTCCTTACCAGCCCTTTCACGTAATATTAGAGGTGCTTTACCAACTTTTAAGGACTTCACATGTAACCTCTATGTCAATTTTATCCACAGAGGCAATGCAACCTTAGATAAGATTGCAGCTGAAGTAAGCGAGAAGCAGATATTTCTTTTCTTTTCTTTTTACTTTCTCTACCCCTACCAGTGGTTTCCTTAGTCATCACTAAACACTGGGTTGGATTTTCAGTACCACGACACAACTTTCTAGCCGCAAAGTAAAACACATAACTAAAGTGGATTCGCCAGAAATGCACCAGGTAACTAATACCATTAGTCTAGCATCCCTCGCGATATGATATTCAAGTTGAAATAACATTGAACAGGAAAACAATTTAGGATATATTACATTCACATCACTTTCTATAAGCATTCTTTAACAAAGTATTCTTAAAAAACCGTATCCTTCTATTTACTTCATGTTACTTCAGATACACATTTATAGAAATGTCTTTATTGCATATTTCTGGTAGGTACACTAGAAACAGTAGACTTAAGCGATAACCATATATTTTAAGAGCTGGTCGCTATGTGATGGCTTTGAAATTCCATTCTCTTTGTGTGACCAGAAAAAAGGCCAATAACGACTTCCCATTTGAGAAAAGATTATTTGAAAACACAAACTAATACCAAAGAATATCTCGGAAATGGTTTACTCCACAAAAATATTTATTTGACATAAATACATTTTTGTATAGTAACATTTTGTCTATTTCTTACGGTTTAGCAGTTATGCTAAAGTCATTTAGAATTAAGAGGACTTCCGAGGTCATTCTCAGAAAATTCGAGATATACCTACATTTAATTTTTCATGAAAGCGTTTTATAAAAATCGTTAAGGCCATTTTTGAGAAAACATTTCTGAAAATGTTCTATGTATACGATAGTTTGGGGTTGGAAGATTTTCATGAAAATCTCCGTGTCGCATCCCTGGAAGATGCTAAATATAACTACCAAGTTTGGTATTTAACCGACTTTTCGTTTTTGTATTATGCTGTTCACAGACACATACGCAAGCATATGTACACGCACACGGACCCTTTTCTAAAAATTTGTTGGGGGGGATTCTAGGAATCTCACAAGGTGTATTTCCGGTGAAATTTGGGCATCGAATGTTTGGTCGGAATACAATACTTACTTCCTCTTACCTATTATAGGTTGTTGGCAGAGAAAGTATTAAAGAATCAAAATACAAACGTGTTTCGTTATGTTAAGTTTTTAATTTACTTCAAGTGCCTGCAATAGACTGTTCTTTGTTTGCACAGCCCGTGCAGTTATTGCAGACCAAATTGCACTTATTGTCAGAATATCTGGCCATTCTCTATGGTCTCTGCTCTACAATAAGTTGAACATTGAAGTCTAATAAACGAATGATTTAATGTGTCCTCGCAGAAAGAAATTAGCTGCTATGAGATCCATCCGGGATTTTCTATATCAATGAATTTACAAACAGGTTCTAATATCATACCAAGGTCTCCACTCATTTTGCCTGGAAGCTAGGTATATGGATTAAAGGCCCTCTACCGCCAATATTAAAAATCCTAAATTTATGGCCCATTATCTCAAGCTACTTAAGATGATGGGCTGCAGATGCAAGCCTTTTAGGTTCATTGATCGAATTTTATACAATATTGGTATATTAAGTTAGATTATTTTATTAATTACACCATCTTTTGATTAAAATTTACCACCAACTACTAATTATACAATATAAGCGGATACGCTATTAACGCCAAAGTACACATATAACATCATCATGAAGTAGTTTTCACTTTCTCTAATACGTATAGTAGGTAGGGGAAGTATTGCATTTCACCCAAAAATTCGATATCGAGATTTCACCGGAAGTACACGTTTTGAGTTGCCCTGAATCCAAATAAAGTATTTTTGGAAACATGCCATGTGTATGTCTGTCTGTCAGATTGTGAACAGCATAACCAAAAAACGAAAAGTCGGATAAATACTAAACTAGGTAGTTGAGTTTACTATATTACAAGGATACGACACGAAGATTTTCAAGAAACCCCCCGCACTCTAGACTACACTTTACATGGATCATTTTTCGAAATTTTTTATTTTCTCAGAGATAGCTCTAACGATTTTGATTACAATACCATATGTTTAAGATGTTTTCATTACAAATGAAATGCATATCTGGAATTTCCTGAGAATGTCCCCAAAAGTCCTCTTAATTCTGAATGACTTTCGAATAACTGATAAACCGTAAGATATAGACAAAATGTTTCTACACAAAAATGTAGATCTCGTTAAAACACACAATTTATATCGTATACATTGTGTTTGCTAAAGGATGGGCGAAAGTTCATCTCCCTATTCCAAATTGTGTAGTAGTTATGATGTTTTTCTGCAAACTGGTGCAGAATTCAGTAATTATTGGGAATTTTCGCCACATAGTGTCTCCTTAAGGGATTTTTACACGTTTTCTTACGTACTTACCCTCCTCTTACGTAGGGCTTACACCCCTATGATTACACTCGCGCCTAAGGTCAGAGACCTTTCGAGGAGCAGACAGACATTGAATCAGAGAAAAAACACTCGGAAGGGGGATCGGCCTGTAGCCAGGTATGAGAGTGAGGAAGAAAGTGATATGAAACGAAGGCGAAAAGGATGAAAGGAGAGATGATGGAGAAAATCGTGGAATGAATGGTTGGGGAAAGCTGAAAACCCGGAGAAAACCAGCCAGATGCCACATCGTCCCCACAAATTCCACATGCGGGCCCCTGCGATCGAACCCGAGCCGCCTTGATGAGAGGCGAGCGGTCTAACCCCTCGCCACGGCGCCGCCCTTAAAGAAGTTTTCAACCAGTAGAATTATGCAGTCCACGTACCTGCAGTATAAAGCGATACATAGTAAAGAAGAAGGTTCAAATATGATTAGTGGCTGTCATTTTACAATGAGACAAAACACAGTAATGGCTTTTAGTAGCTACTTAAAGCGATTTCAATTACCTACTGTTCTTTTTCAAAAACAAACAAAACAAAACAAAAGCATATATGTTTGTAATGGTGTAACTAAGGAAACTGAGAATACTGGAGTGGCATTATGGTAATATAGGGTATAACAAAATAAGACATCCACTTTATTTAACATAAGGCGATATAGCGTACCGGATTTTACGATTGAGCCCTGAAATCCCAGAACTAATGCATTTATTCAATTTCTTTAATATTAATGCTATTCATTAACACAGTTTGAAGGGCTTATCCCGAATGGAGTTCCCCACTTCAAACTGATATGAACATCCCATTTTAAATGCTAATATTTCCAAAAAAAAACTAACTCCGTATACCTGGGTGTAGCAATTTCAGTATCGAAGAATACCGCTATATTTCTTCTTCTTTTTCGCATCAACAGTACGAAAGTTACATTTACGTTACCTCATTTCTCTTCACCGATAATACAACAACATAAATTTTTATTCCCACCCAATTCTATGCTGCATTATTCTATAACTATTCAGAATAGACCAAACTTCCAGGAGGAATGATGTTATTCTTATGCATCGAACAGAAACTATTTATTTCAATGAACATCTCCCAGATAGATCTGTCTTTTGGAAAGGCCATATTGAATTGTAATATTGTTAATTCTATATTTAATTATTTTACCTATTCGGAATATGAGCACGCAAAACGGAATGAAAGAATGTACAATTAAACCATACTCTTGTTCATTCAAGGATGAATTTCTTAACAAAATGGTTTCTTGGTATCGACGTAGTTCGCTTTCATTCTCACTTTTTAGTTTTTAAGCAGTAATTCGAATTCGTCAGAGGCGTAACTTGGTTCAGATTTTACTGTCGCTTCACCTTTCTTTTCTTTACGTGTCGCGGTGTAATGAATCACCTGCGATGCAACATCTTCTTCCTTCCGCTTTACTCGCTGGAGGTTGAACACAGGATTCCTATTCCTTCTTCCGGTCGCGCCCTAACTGTCGAAGACGGGACTTCCCTTCTCTCGCACGCTGGACAACACCCGCTGTCCGTCATAACCAACTCATTAATTGTCGCGAGCACGCTTGCCAATATTATAATCTCGGGGGCTTCGAGAGAGTTCGCGGGAGGCGGGGAAGAGGCATCCAGAAATATGCTCTTACGAGACAAGTTTGACTTACAGCAGCTGCATCGGAGTATATTATGGTCGCAAGTCTATCATTATTCCTTCATTCCAAAAAGCCAAGAATTCTAATAACTTTCTCTATGTGAGCATTTTGTAGAAGCCAAGAAATGTTTTTCCTTGAATATGTGTGTATATATATTTGCTATATGCGTGATATTATCTTTGAATACATACAGAATATTAGCTAATGCTATTTACTACCGATGCCGAAAGCATTATATTCTAATGACTAAAAGCAAATTTTGATGTAGTCAATAGTGCACGGATCAGACACTCGCAATTTTAAGTTCTGAAGTAGTGGTTGCCTTGCTGTAACATCACTCACTTCCTTGATCGTGTCGTCTAAGACCTTTTTAGTAGCATGTTTCACACGCTCGCTTAATGTATGGTTGTAATTACAAAGTAATTTTGGGGGAAAGTGAGCTGGTAAGAGGTAAGAGCAGAATAGGCATGGGGTAAGTATAGCAAAAGGATGAAATAAACTACAAAAGCATATGCAAGGATGTCAGAAGAGGACTAGTAGATATCAGTCAACAGGAAATTGAATTGTATTGTAAACACCATGTCTTCCATAAGCCTAGCAACTGAAGTAAAATTGAATTGGGGAAAAGAGGCACATACTTAACTTAGGAGGGAAGGAAAGATGATGAATGCCATGTTTTAGACTGCGAGGCTGAATAGCACAGAAAGTGATTGTGGTGGGAGTGTCTGTCCATTTTGTGAGGAGGATGAACAAAACACACAAACAAATTCTTAAGTGCAACTTAAAAGAAATTGGCATTTTGGAATTTACTAGTGATCAGAGATACTGAAAAAACATGGATAAGTTCCTAAAATGCGCGAGGTCAGATCAAATTTGTTCAAATAGCCAGAGGTAACTTATCTCTATTTTTGTTTCATTTCTCATATTCTTTTCTTTCGTCTTGTTACCTCTAAATTCTATTTTAAACATGCACATATCGATCAATGACCCATACACTGTTTGTATAATATCTTTAGTAATTTTACATTAATAAATATAGGTAGATTATCCATTTATCTGTCTCCTTTCCTCTGTCCGTCTGTCTCTATGTCCCTCTGTCTTCTGTCTCTCTAATTACAAAGTAAGGTTCTAATTCATGACCAGTCATGGGTGACTAGATCAGTCATGTTGACAAACCAGAAACAAGCAGTGATGCGCATATGCAGGTTACCATCAGCGCATGTGCAGAAGACTGCTCTTTATCAACGAATGAGGATATAGCTACACTATTGAGCTAATATCCTGTGTTTAATTGGCTCGACATCTTTGAAGATAAATATTAATGGAACGTGTTTTCTAAGTGTAACAGTTCTGAAGTAGAAAAGAAACTAATGAAAAGACGCGATACTATATTAGAGTTAAGTACTTGCATTTACCAACGTTCTACTGGTAACACACGTGTGGGATGACCCGGTACATATGCATTATCTTTCAGTAAAGTTGATGTACATTTTACGCGGGTCACTATCATTCAGGCATTCCGTGAGAAAGAGGTATGAAAACTAAATCAACGCTGTTATGATCGCCGTTTTAACCTGTCACTCACCTGGAAGATTTCTATGGCTGTATTTACCCAGTATGACGAAACATTGACTAAATGTCGCAAAACAAGATGCTATTCTCTTGCAGCTGAGCTATTAGTTACATGGCATTGAAGAATATGCAAGAATATAGAAAACACGTGAAATGGTGATGTCAATAGGACCAACATCTATGTTGTATATAACTCGCTCACTAACACGTATTGTCGTAGCTCAGTGGTATAATGTACGCTGTTTCAAGTTTTATGGAGATTTTTCATAGTTTTAATGGAGCCAACCTCTAAATGCTAGATACAATCCATCTGATCATAACCATAAGCTGATACATAAAATAACAAGAAACTGATAAATTCTCATCTTGATAAAAACACTCTCACGGTTGCAAATATAATTGTGTGTAATCCAATAGAGTATAATGTATAAAACTAAAAAGGTATATTCTGTGTAGCTGCTGATCACAATAAAGTTACTCCATTTATTAGAAATAACAAAAAGAAGATATCCAAGCCAAGGATAATGGTGCTTAAAAAGCAAACTAAACTACTACTATTTCATAGCTAAACCCACGTCATACATTAAGAAATAAATTAATTTATGAAACATTTCAGATTTATAGAAAATATATTTCTCCTGGAACCAGCAACTTGTGGAAAAAAAGAATGAAAACTGAAAATTAAGTATTGTGTTTTAGAACCTGTTGTAATCGCCATCAACTACGATTACATCATTCTTTTTTTCGTGCATGTTTGCAACCAGTGCAGAACACCGGTTTAGGTTCTGCTGGTAATATTGCCGTAACTCCATCAGGTGAGCAACCAGATTTACTCGCACTCTGTTTGGTCGACGTTCTTCCCATTTCTTTACCATGAAGGTCCATACATATTCAGTGGGCTTTAGATCAGAAGATCTTGGAAGTTTAGTCCATGTAGATTATTTCTGAATGCCTCGTTAGCCAATTCTGGATGCTATTTGCGGTATTCACACCACCACTGTCGTGTATAAATACATATTTTTCTTGTTGTCGGAATCTAGCACAAAGGGGTGGCAGCAAAGTGTTTTCGGGAATATCTGCATGGACTGCACACGTCATTCTTTCTGGCATTTGAATTAACTCCCCCGGACCTGATGCTGTCATATAGGCCTAAAAATGTGCTCCAATTCTTTCCGAATATTTGCTTGAAAGACGTGCTCAGGCGCATATTTAGTTCCCCATGGTCTATACAGATATAAGAGTTCCTTACTTTTCGAATCGAAATACCTTCACATCACTCCATATTACCAGTTCGCAGTAAGCCTGAGGAAGGTCAATTGTTACGCTGTGCCCATTGCAACTAACCTACTTGCCTTGTATGCCTCAGTGAGAAGGAGATTAGTGGCAGGACGATGCGATGCGATGTAATGCCGGCATTCTTTAATCGGCGTATGATTTCATATGAGCAACCATATTGAACTGCTTTGCCCAGAAAGACAGATCTGTGTCTTAAAGGTTTGTCCCTCACATCTACCAGAGCTTGGTCTTGAGCAAGTGTTGTTGCATAAGGCCTACCTGAATGCCTGCGTGATTTGTCCCGTTTAACTTCTCTCTTGTTATGCCGGTCTAGCTTTGTTTCACTGTTCTTCGGTAACAACCCAATTTGTAAGCGATTTGCCAAGCGTTTTCAACATGAGTAGCACGACCTACAATTTCACCCCTTTGAGCTACAGTCAGCTCCACACAACCTCGTGAACTTGGCATGCTGTTTTACTATGATGAAGCATTAGTGAAAATGCTCGAAAGCAGTGCATAAAAGAACTTCCAACTACATTTTGCGTATTGTTAATATACAACATAGAGGTTGGTTCTATTAAAATCACCATTCCACATGTTTTTCGTTTTCTTGCATATTCTCCATTGTCATGTAGCAAACAGCTCGGCTACAGAAGAATTGCAACTTGTTTTTTGATATTTAGTCATATTTCGTCATACTGGGTTAATACAGCCATAGAAATCTTCGAAGTAAGTTCGCAGGTTAAAATGGCCGCCACAACAGTATACATCTACAACTATGGGCAATTTAGTTTTCATACCCTCTACTCATGTAAACCCTGAGTAATAATGTCCCATGTAAGTGTTCACAAACTTTTCTGAAAGATAGTAGCTCGTCGGCGCTAATCATTAGGACAATGTGGGTCTGAAAGAGAGGGAACAACGGCCTTCAACCATGTAGCCGGGACAACCCGGATGTGGATTATCACTAGCGCCCGGATTTTTAGGTTCTAACCTATAGTTTTCCTCGCTATTTAACTAACACATTTCAAGATTCGTTTCACACTTCCTGGAGCAGAATTTCCGAATTTCATTAACCTAAAAAAATCAAAATGAGCGGTTGACACCTGAAATAACCTAAATAGCTGTTTTCCCTTTTTTGAAATAGAGAATGTTATTTTTGGATTGAAAATTATTGTAAACTTATTTTCACCACTTATAGCCAGTAGATAGTTAAAGTTACTACTTTTACGCAGCACATGTGACGTGGTTACACCTGGATGTAACTGATAGAAGGTCAAGGGGAGCGTAACGGGATCGCCTCCAATCGTTCACCGAGAGTACAACAGAGTTTACCGAAAGTATTTTTCTAATGTAATTGTTGTATAGTGAAACAATGCCTAAATCACGTTTATTGAAAAAATGGATTGCTGCAGATTCACACTTCACTTTTGTTAGTGACAGACAGTGCTGCTTGCATGTTGAAGGCGGGAGGGAGGTTCTACAGTCCTTCCACCCGACCATCCTACATGTTACGTGCTTGGCCCACGGCCTGCACCGCTTTGCAGAGGAAATTAGAAGCCACTTCGATGACGTGAACAGCCTGGTATCTTCGGTCAAGAAGGTTTTCTTAAAAGCCCCAACACGTATACAATTGTTCAAAGAGAGAGCACCGGCAACCTCTTCCACCTGGGCCGATACTTGCCCGCTGGGGAACTTGGCTGTCTGCTACCATTTACTATGCAGAGCATTTAAAAGACGTTAAAAATGTCGTCAAAAATTGGACAAAACAGAAGCTTCCTGCATTGCCAAGGCTAAGAAATCACTCGAGTACCCCACTCTTGCCACTTATCTTGCATGCATTAAGACACATTTTTGTTTTATACCACAAACTATTCTCCGGTTGGAAAGTACAACTTTGCCACTGAAAGATGCTCTAGATATTATTGGCAATGTTTCCAGTAAAGAAATACCTGGACCAGTGGGATTTGCACGTTCTTCTTGCAGGAGATTCCTCAACGAAATCCTGGTTTTGAAGATATGAAAATAATCAATTCAGTAATTCAGAGAGAAAAGTATACAGGAAAATTACCCCTAGAACCTGCTGCACTGGCATCTATATTCTACGCTCCAATGACGCAATGTTCCGTTGAAAGAACCTTTTCTTCATACAAGAATGTGTTACTAGGTAATTGTTTACGCCAAAAAAAATGAGAATGTATATAACTATCTACTGCAACCCAAAATATAAATCTTAAAACCAAGTACCAGAATTTTGTATACCTATATTGACCCACGAAGCAAAACAAAAAAAAAACTATTTAATCAAGGAAAACCTAAAAAAAAACAATTTCAGGCATATAGGATATCTAAAATGAAGGTTTATTCCACCTAAAATTTCGGGCCCTAGTTATCACTTATGAGCAGTAGATCAGCACGGGCATAGCGCTAAACTGTGATGCAATATCACCCGTTTCATTGGTTTAACATTTATAAATTTGCTATACTGGCTAAAACTTCGAGAACTAGTGCACTTAGAACATACGTGGCATTAACATTGTATCTGAAATTTGTCCTGGAGAGTTAAGGTATTATGCATGGTCAGCCTGTATATGTGATTACTGTAAAAATGAATAATATTAGAGAGGGATCACAGGTGACTATGATTTTCTTTCTTTCTTTTTGTGTATATTTCACGGTAATTTGTATGGCACAGTTTTATGGAACAATGGAACAATAAATGAATATGCGGAAACCAAAATCTCAAAAGTGGTTAATCCATCCCATAAACATCCTATTGGGAATTTAAGGCATCAAAATTAATGTTAATACCTTTTTAGGTAGTAATATTTGAGTAGTTACAATGTTACAACTTTTTAAAAACGTTTTTGCTTTGAGCTATAAAATTATATCACTGGGACACGGATTCTTATGTTTTATCCTATTTTCTTTAGCTTGTTTAATGAACTATTTTAAAGATATTAGTATGTTTCACACTTTCTGTGGATAAATATATGAATTTCATAGGCCCTATAATGCCTAAAAGAGGGTTTGCGACCTAAAATGTTCTAATCGCTGTTTTCAGTTCTTCAGATGAAAAATTCGTATTTATCCGAGGCTCCCACAATTGTTGCTTCCCTTGCATATGTCAAGGCATATTGTATATGTACCTACCAGAAGCTATTCTCTACTTGTAAATGCGATCTTGCCACTCATAGAGGCTTTGGATATCATGCGCAATGTTTCCAGACTAGTGGCAGTTGCATTTTCCGCGAAGCTGAAGTTATTAAACGCAATCCGGCTTTGAAGACCGCAACTGATTTGCCCATTACTGCAGGGAGAAGCATATACAGAAAATGAACCCTAAAACCCGCAGCATTGGTATCTTTGACCTATGCTCCAATGATAAGTTCTGCGGAGAGAACCCCTTCTTCAACATGTGATAATAGGAAATAGTTAATGATAGAAATGTTGGGCATATATATTTAAGTACGCAACGCCCACGACTCCAAAAGCAGGAGAACAGAAAAATCTATTATGTGTATGTTTTCTTGTGAGTAGTTTTTGATACGGTAAACTCTTGTGAAAATTTATCTTTAAATACGTCTTATTAAAATAACAAAAGCACAAAGGGATAGTAGGAAATCGATCACGCCAGACAATTATTTACATATACTTCTAATTATCTACTACGTTTTAACAAATACAAGCCAAGTACGTAGTACAGCATATCCTGTATGTGCTTTATGTGGTTACGAATAATGTTAGTTTTATGAAATAAAGTTATAAATAAATGTTACTAAACTAAGAAAAACAGAGAAACTATTAGTGTCAGCGTTTATTAAAAATATATATATATATACTCAGCATTAAAATCTAAATCATAGTAGTGTAGCCCACTCTATGGCATGAAAGCAGAAAAAAGTGGTGATCCTCAAAATGTGCCTATTTTAAGGGTATAGAAAATCTAAAGCAAAAGCTAAAAACAACTAAAAATCGGACCTTAATTATCAGACCCAGCATTGGACATAATTATAAGGATAAGAACTTAAGTATAGTTTAACAGTACGATATATAATTTTATTTGTTAATTTTTTGTCACATAAGTAATAATTTGTTTAATGATACAGCTCAATTTCAGGATACGGATTATCGTGCCCAAAATCATTACTATTACATTTAAAGCAGATTACGTACACATAAGCAGCTAGCAATTGGTTTTTTTAGATACTGAATTGCATTTGAATGCTGGACCATGCATGCCATTATGTAGGCTGCACCTTTGAATGAGACAAATATTTGTATATTCTATTCTGAGATTTCGAGTAACGTGCTAAACGTGCATAATTATAACAGTAGTATGAAAGTAAAAGTTATTGCCAAACGCTCAGTCTCTCATCTTTAAAGGCTCTGTTGTGAATATATTTATATGCGAAATGAATTTCCAGCTAAAAGTACATATGATCATCGTAATCATCATCGTGGGTTGGCTGAGTGGTGTTACAGTTCCTAATAACAGGGATAAGTAGGTATTTTCCGGACAACAGCGAACACTCAATCACTTAAAGCATTATCCTAAAATCTGAACATAACACATTTTAATCGCCAGTCATAATTTTATATGAGAACAAAAATCTACGGTGATTTAACCACGTCATTAGCAGCGTTAGCGTGACTTTCTGTCGTTCACCGTCACCGCATAAGCGTAGAGGGATAAAGGGGAAGGGGGCGTAAAAACTACAGCTAAACCGCTATAATCAAGCACAAGTTATTAGGGATATTGTTACCGACTTTCGTGGGCGCAAAGTTTGCCTAACAGAGTATACAGCAAACAAACAAGGCTGAATATACCGGCTGTGGTAACAGAATATCCCTCACGCACACCCAAGTCAGATCACGCCTTACTTGGAAATCTTGCTGCGTTTCACGCATCCTGAATAATGCAATGCGTTATTTTGAATGACGTATTAATCGGTTCCTATGCAGATGTGGTGCAAACAATTTCGCATCAGAGAGCATTCGACTGATCATTAACGTGCTTTGATCGATGATTAGAGGGTTGATCAAAGCAGAGTCCATCACAAAAAACTATGTTAACTAATAAAAACAGGAAAAATACAACTTTGAAAGTTAAAATGGAATTTTACACATTTTCAAATGATAAAAATTTGTCATTATTCATTAGAGATATGATTCTAGTAATAGAAATGAAGGAATAAAAATAATATATTAGCTGCAATACGAGATAGTATTGCATTGTTTCTCGTCCACTGCAGTATGTTTTATAATATGGATTCACGTGTGACCACAGATTTGTCTTCAGAACGCTTTCAGAGTTTACATGAAATCTAAAACGGCAATTAAAATCATAGAATGATTATACAGATTCATATCAAGAGAAGAAGAAGAAGAAGAAGAAGAAGAACAGAAAGTAACAAAAATCAATGAATTTAAATTACTATTACGTCTAGAAATTGTAATACATTGTGAGAGTAGTAATGTTAAAACCTAACACAATCTCTAGAATATACGAGGTCTGTCCCAGAAGCACCCGACCTAAGAAAGAGAAAACAAACATTTCGGAATAAACATCTTTATTTTTCTACATAATCTCCTTTCAGCTCGATAAACTTTTTCCAGTGATGTTCAATAGCTTCGATACCTTGTTTATAACGAGAACAGTCGAGTTCTGCAAAATAGCCATCAACTGCAAACTCCACCTCTTCATTGTTGGCAAATCTTTTACCACCAAGTCATTTCTTCAACTTTGGAACCAGAAAATAATTAGAGACGGCTAAATCTGACGAATAGGGTGCCGGAGGAAGCAATTCGAACTTTAACTCGTTGATTTTGCCATGGCGATAATAGATGTGTGAACTGGTGCATTGTCTTGATGAAACAGAATTTTCTTTTCGCTAAATGAGATCCTTTTTGCTTGATTTCATCCTTCAAAGGCTGAAATAAGTATGCATAATATTTGCATTGATTGTTTTTCTTTTTTGAAGATAATGAATGAAAATTATACCACGCGCATCCCAAAAAACTGACGCCATGACCTTACCTGCAGATGGAACTATCTTCACCTACTTTGGCGCCGATTCTCCCCTTTCAATCCATTGTTTTCACTGTTCCTTCGTCTCAGGTGTGAAGTGATGGACCCATGTGTCATCCATGGCTATGAATTGATGAAAAACTGGGCTTTATGGCAGCGAAACACCGCGAAACACTCGACTGAAACGTCCTCACGATGTTGCTTTTGTTCCATTGTGAGTGAATACGGCACCCATCTTGCGCACAGCTTTCTCATGTTTAAATTTTCAGTTAATGTGCAATCTACAGCACTTTTTGAAATACCTACGATGTCTGCTAGCTTGCTCACTTTCACTCGACGGTCATCCAATACCATTTTGTATTTTATTCACAATTTCTGGCGTGGTCACCTCATTTGGTCAACCACTGCGATGTGCGTCTTGGTAACTCGTACGGCCTCGTTTAAACTCTGCCACCCAATATTTTACTGTTGTAAATCATGGAGTATATTCCCCCAGAGTAGAATCTAGCTCAGCTTTAATATTAATTGAACTATGACCTTTCAAATGAAAGTATTGTATCACATAACGATGACCAGTTTTATCCATGTTTACAAATTCGCTGAGGGAGTTCACTATTGATGGCTGCCAAACAATTACTAAAATGCATAGCATCGTCAAACTTCAAACTTAAGCTTTATAAGGGTGTCACTTTCTACTATAGTCATTTGTTTGAAACAACAACCACTATCTATACATCAGGTCAGGTGCTTCTGGAACTGCCCTCGTATAAGAAAATAACAATGGGGAAGATTTTAAAGCTTAATATTCAAATATAATATATGTAGAGAAATCAAAATTAAAATAAACGACGAACGCTAGCAACGGCAGAGATTAACAATAAAGTTTTCTGTCGTCAAAGAAGGAAGAAAATCAACAAGCTAGGAGCATGCCGATGAATCTTTTATGTGGCAGACGCGAGTGCATCGCAGAAGAGAAATTCCTGCAGAAGATAAGAAGGGAGAAGAATTAGTGAGAATCATATGTTTGTAGGACGGTTGAGCACATGTTTCGTGGCACTTTAAATAGTGAAGTGGGAAGCTCCGTGACGACATAATTAAATAGTTAGCTCCGCGAGACGGGTAGAGAAATAGTATATTATTTGCACGTAAGAGAAGTACAAGGACCTAGATTTTCCATGATATATATTGAGATTAGCTCCCCAAAAATACAGAAAGTTATTTGAAAGATAATAATTAAATATATGAAGTTGGCCCCACACAAAATAATATAACAGAATCCAAACGCAGAAACAAATACAAAATTTTTTATTAGGACATAATCAATTTGGAAAGAAAAGGAAATTAAAATTGTAAGAACAAATAACAATGTAAAGTCAAAAACTGTAAAAGTCGCTATATAAAGGAATTAACAAAAAAAAGAAATAATCTTATAGCTCACGATCAAGATTAAATAAAATTAAGAATGAATAATTTATTTGCAAAACGTAAAATTGTTTATTGAATTAAGCAGCAGAACATGAAGTTCTCTGAGAGTCAAGTTATTCGAATGTCTTTAACCGTTGCAATTCCAAGCCCGGAAGGTACGAGGACTGCCCCAGAAGTACCCGACCTAACATAGAAAACACAAAAATGTTGGGTAAAAACATCTTTATTTCACTACATAGTCTCCTTTCAGCTCGATACACTTTTCCCGGCGATTTTCAATAGCTTCGATACCCTGTTTATAAGGAGAACTGTCGAGTTCTGCAAAATAGCCATCAACTGCAGACTCCACCTCTTCATTGTTGGCAAATCCTTTACCACCAGCCATTTCTTCAACTTTGGAAATAGAAAATAATTAGAGACGGATAAATCTGACGAATAGGGTGCAGGAGGAAGCAATTCGAACTTTAACTCGTTGATTTTGCCATGGCGATAATAGATGTGTGAACTGGTGCATTGTCTTGATGAAACAGAATTTTCTTTTCGCTAAATGAGATCCTTTTTGCTTGATTTCATCCTTCAAAGGCTGAAATAAGTATGCATAATATTTGCATTGATTGTTTTTCTTTTTTGAAGATAATGAATGAAAATTATACCACGCGCATCCCAAAAAACTGACGCCATGACCTTACCTGCAGATGGAACTATCTTCACCTACTTTGGCGCCGATTCTCCCCTTTCAATCCATTGTTTTCACTGTTCCTTCGTCTCAGGTGTGAAGTGATGGACCCATGTGTCATCCATGGCTATGAATTGATGAAAAACTGGGCTTTATGGCAGCGAAACACCGCGAAACACTCGACTGAAACGTCCTCACGATGTTGCTTTTGTTCCATTGTGAGTGAATACGGCACCCATCTTGCGCACAGCTTTCTCATGTTTAAATTTTCAGTTAATGTGCAATCTACAGCACTTTTTGAAATACCTACGATGTCTGCTAGCTTGCTCACTTTCACTCGACGGTCATCCAATACCATTTTGTATTTTATTCACAATTTCTGGCGTGGTCACCTCATTTGGTCAACCACTGCGATGTGCGTCTTGGTAACTCGTACGGCCTCGTTTAAACTCTGCCACCCAATATTTTACTGTTGTAAATCATGGAGTATATTCCCCCAGAGTAGAATCTAGCTCAGCTTTAATATTAATTGAACTATGACCTTTCAAATGAAAGTATTGTATCACATAACGATGACCAGTTTTATCCATGTTTACAAATTCGCTGAGGGAGTTCACTATTGATGGCTGCCAAACAATTACTAAAATGCATAGCATCGTCAAACTTCAAACTTAAGCTTTATAAGGGTGTCACTTTCTACTATAGTCATTTGTTTGAAACAACAACCACTATCTATACATCAGGTCAGGTGCTTCTGGAACTGCCCTCGTATAAGAAAATAACAATGGGGAAGATTTTAAAGCTTAATATTCAAATATAATATATGTAGAGAAATCAAAATTAAAATAAACGACGAACGCTAGCAACGGCAGAGATTAACAATAAAGTTTTCTGTCGTCAAAGAAGGAAGAAAATCAACAAGCTAGGAGCATGCCGATGAATCTTTTATGTGGCAGACGCGAGTGCATCGCAGAAGAGAAATTCCTGCAGAAGATAAGAAGGGAGAAGAATTAGTGAGAATCATATGTTTGTAGGACGGTTGAGCACATGTTTCGTGGCACTTTAAATAGTGAAGTGGGAAGCTCCGTGACGACATAATTAAATAGTTAGCTCCGCGAGACGGGTAGAGAAATAGTATATTATTTGCACGTAAGAGAAGTACAAGGACCTAGATTTTCCATGATATATATTGAGATTAGCTCCCCAAAAATACAGAAAGTTATTTGAAAGATAATAATTAAATATATGAAGTTGGCCCCACACAAAATAATATAACAGAATCCAAACGCAGAAACAAATACAAAATTTTTTATTAGGACATAATCAATTTGGAAAGAAAAGGAAATTAAAATTGTAAGAACAAATAACAATGTAAAGTCAAAAACTGTAAAAGTCGCTATATAAAGGAATTAACAAAAAAAAGAAATAATCTTATAGCTCACGATCAAGATTAAATAAAATTAAGAATGAATAATTTATTTGCAAAACGTAAAATTGTTTATTGAATTAAGCAGCAGAACATGAAGTTCTCTGAGAGTCAAGTTATTCGAATGTCTTTAACCGTTGCAATTCCAAGCCCGGAAGGTACGAGGACTGCCCCAGAAGTACCCGACCTAACATAGAAAACACAAAAATGTTGGGTAAAAACATCTTTATTTCACTACATAGTCTCCTTTCAGCTCGATACACTTTTCCCGGCGATTTTCAATAGCTTCGATACCCTGTTTATAAGGAGAACTGTCGAGTTCTGCAAAATAGCCATCAACTGCAGACTCCACCTCTTCATTGTTGGCAAATCCTTTACCACCAGCCATTTCTTCAACTTTGGAAATAGAAAATAATTAGAGACGGATAAATCTGACGAATAGGGTGCAGGAGGAAGCAATTCGAACTTTAACTTGTTGATTTTGCAATGGCGACAATAGATGTGTGAATTGGTGCATTGTCTTGATGAAACAAAACCTTCTTTTTCACTAAATGTTGCCGGTTTTGCATGATTTCATCATTCAAACGCTGCAATAAGTTTGCATAATACTTGTCATTGCTTGTTTTTACTTTTTGAGATAATCAATGCAAATTATCCCACACGCATCCCAAAAATATGACGCCATGACCTTACCTGCAGATGGAACTGTCTTCGCCTTCTTTGGAGCCAATTCTCCCCTTTCAATCCACTGTTTTGACTGTTCCTTCGTCTCAGGTGTGAAGTGAGAACCCAAGTTTCATTCATGGTTATGAATTGACGCAAAACTTGGCTTTATTACAGCGAAACATCGCCAAACATCGCCAAACATGCTCACAATGCTGTTTTTGTTCCATTGTGAGAAACGCGGCACCCATCTTACGCACAGCTTTGTCATGTTTAAATTTTCAGTCAGTATGCGATGTATACCACTTTTTGAAATGCCTCCGATGTCTGCTAGCTCGTACATTTTCAGTCGACGGTCATCCAATACCATTTTGTGAACTTTCTTCACAATTTCTGGCGTGATCACTCCATTTGGTCGACCACTGCGATGTTCATCTTGCCAGCTCATAAGGCCTCGCTTTAACTCTGCAACCCATATTATACCGTTGTAAAGAAGGAGCAGACTCCCCCAGAGCAGAATAGAGCTCAGCTTTAATAATAATTGGACTATGACCTTTCAAATGAAAGTATTGTATCACATAACGATGACCAGTTTTATCCATGTTTACAAATTCACTGAGAGCTTTCACGATTGATGGCTGCCAAACAATTACTAAACTATGTAGCGTCGTCAAACTTCAAACTTAAGCTTTATAAGGTTCCTGTCATAGTGATTTGCTTGAAATAACAGCCAGTATCTATATTTCAGGTCGGGTATTTCTGGGACTGCCCTCGTACAGTATAAAAACCTGGGCTATGGTAGATGCCAAATCAACACATGTATAAGTCTAAAGTATATGTAAGAAGAGGGAAAATGCAAGTGAAATGAAAAATATGCACAAAGATTTGTGTTCGACCTAACAGCCTTCGAGAGGAGCATGGCGTTAAGTAGACAACTTCTTTGCATTGATTTCTCTTGCACAGAGCTTTATAAGAAAAATCTGACCTTATGTGGTATCCTGAGACAAAATAAGACACATATAGAGTCATTCTTCCCGATCCATCCAGGCCACTGCAGTCTTTTAGTTTTGCCTTCACAAACGAACTGAGCATGACATGCTATATCCCTAAGAAAAATAAAACTGTTGCTTTACTAAACCATGACAAGAGAATGACATGTAAACCAAAACCTTAAACTAACAATATCACACAATGTAAGCAAAAAACTGTAGGTGTGAATACAATGCATAAAATAATCAGCGAGTATTTCGTAAACTGCACAACAAGACCGTACATTACGTTCATGAACTTAGTTGATGTAGCATTCCTGAACGCATTCGTTATTTGTAAGACCATAGTCTCACATGGAAAGCTAATTCTGTAGGCAAGAGAAGTAGTTTCCTTCTGAAATTAGGTAAGCAGCTAGGAACACTACGAAAAAAAAACTGAATATAGTTCCCATAATCTCCGCACAAAATGACCACAGATTGTAGCGGTTAACGGTGCTGTGCGCTATTTGTAGCGCGAAATTGTTGATTCTTGGGTGGTTGTGGTCTTCGGCAGTGTTCTTCCTCGGCTATTGACGTTCGTCGGTTGTTGCTTATTCCATTCCTAACTCTTCCTACCTATATCTAATTCTTAATTCTCAGGTATGGTGGGTGAGGCAAGGTAAAGAATACATTGCAGTTTTCCCTTAATCTATGAAGTTTATTCACAATTTAAATAATTCTGGGCGGCTAGCTTTTACCATAATTATAATTCCACCACTTTAAATTAGTCAGGAGCCTAGCTAACTGCACACGCACTGCCACCCTTGTGCACCCACGTGTATCTGTAGCACCTCGTGTCGACGTGAAAAAATCTTGAAGATCAGTTAGAGAGAGAGGGCTATGAGGCCTTGACTACCTTATATACGGGAGCCTAGTGACGCTCACCTCTGCGTTTAAAAATGTAACGACGTTTCCTATTGGTCATCCGAACGCGTTACCTTAACATGTATGAGAATGTGTTTCTTCAAGGTCATGCGCTTAAGCGTCACCTTGGAGCGTTGTGAAGCCAGTTCAATATCTCCGTCTCTTTCTTTTCTCTATCTGTCTCTTTCTATTTCTCCGTACCGTTGCCGGTTCCATGCCTGTTGCCTTGGTAAAAGGTATACTCTACTTAGGATTATGCTTTTCCTGGAATTTTGCTAGCTCGCCCGTTTCTTACAATCAGCTCTGTACAAATGTTAGATGTTGAATATTTTAACATGTTAGTGAATTATATTATTAGGGTATAATTCTTATATGTATGGTTCCCCTTTCATATGTACAATTCTTATATATATATATATATATAATATATCTCCTTTCAAGATCCAGCGAAAAAAGCTAAATATATAGTCTATCGTCTATTGCTTAACGTTTACCAGTTATACAAGATTATACAAAATTTCTTCCAAATGAAGTGGACTTCGTAGGCTATTCCCAGAAAATTCGAGATACTCATTTTATTTGCCATGTAAATATGTTTAATATATGGTGTTTCAATCAAAATCCTTAGTCATCTTTAGAAAAGAAAACATTTCGAAAAGTCATCCATGTAATGTGTAGTTTGTGGTGGGGAATTTTCTTGAAAATCTTACTGTCCATCTTTGAACTTTTCATTTTTGTGTTATGCTGTTCACAATGGCACACACGGAGCTTTTTCTAAAAATGTTTCTTTTATTAAGGGAGCCTCAAAGCATGTATTTTTGGTGAACTCTACTTATCGAATTTTTGGGTAGAATGCAATACCTTCTCTACCTACTACGTAAGTAGTAAAGAAAATAATATGAAGAGGAGAATAAAGAAGGATAAAAAAAGACAGAATATAAAATGCCGGAGTAAAGTATATCCCAGGAAAAATGACAAAGACAAAAACGCAGTGTGAAAAATGTTAGAAATTCATGTGTAAAATTTGCTTGTCTTTAGTAGTTACCGATTAACCCCATTCTTACGCATACGGCACCACAAACGTTGTACACTGATGATACACGAAATGAAATGATAACGGAAAAGAAAATTTGTGAAGGAAAAGTTTCAGGCTTAAATTTAGGGTACCTTCCCGAAATTTGCCATGTATGAAGGCTAAGGAAAACCTGAGAAAAAAAACTCAATCAGGGACGACGGTCCTGGCGTGAACTGTGGACCTCCCGTTCACAAATCCTTGTCTAAATGAAACGGATTGGTTTGTTTAAAACTCACTATAATTAAATTTTAGAAACACAACATAAATATTGAACAAACTGTGAGAAAACAATTACTTCTGTGTACATGAGTGCAAGAAATAGCTTTATGAGAACTAGTTAGGAAATCAGAGAAAATGTATTTTAAACAATAATTAAAGTATCGTTGTGGATTTCAAATTTTTACTTAAAAATGTTTTCAAAAGTTCTAAGTAAAATAAATTCTAAGTATATAACATAATTAAATGAACTGTTATTTTAAAGCGTTGTCTGGGCTACGCTCAGGGCGCGCATAGGGTTTAAGAAGGTAAAAGCACATAGCAGTAGCAAAATTAAGGTATACCTGCCTTGAATAATAAAATGAGCTTAGTCACTAAGCCTTATGACGGAAATTGCGGACGAACATTTTTGTACAAAATGAAATGAAATATTTCCGTTGGATCCTTGAAGAATTTTATTAAAAGTTTTGTGATATGCATTTAATGTGCATATGGAGGAGGTGAAGTATAAAACGGGAGGACAAAGTAAGAAATCAGGCTGATTTATTGCTAAACAATGCTGCAATTGATAACCAAGAAGAAAATAAATCGTGATGAGAACAGACTGGTACCAGATGCACTGGAAGGAATAGGGAATCTTTTTTTCGGATAGAAAATTATATCAGATGATAGCATTAACATAAATTCTTCATATTCTCACCATCCTATAGAAACTATTTTATTTCAACTATGTGCCACTGCTAAAGGACCGCAACGTGGGACATATTAACTAGCTTGGCACTACGTCACACAGCTTAACGCATTACTTGTAGGAACAAAAGCATTTGGCAAATACCTCGGGAAAATTACAACACTGAAGTCGCATTATAACAAAGCGGTTTGTTAATTAACTACTCACACGCATGCGCGCGCACACACATATGCGCGTCTGCGCCTATCTTTCCATAATGTACTTGCCACACGCACAGCATCGTCTAAGTGCAACAACAGCTCCAGATGGCCCTAACGTTGATGATAACCCTGATCAGTATCAATAGCTCGCGTGTGCACATAGGGCAGCTATGCGTGTCGAAATCTGCCGAGCTTTCTACTGACCTAACGACTTGCAGATCAAACATTTAAAAATTTATATTGAGTTTTATTTATGGACGCTCTTTAACGCTCTGGTCCTTAGCGTCCCATTCCATATTGGGTGTAAAAGACCGGTAATTTTGCTCAGAGGCCTCTTTATCAGGCTTGAGGTTCTTTTACGTGCTGTAAATCTACTACACGGGATCACCGGCTTCACTTCCCTTCCGAAGAAAGCCATGCTAAGGATTTTTACGCCCGAAAAAATCCATCGCCCTCCTCCAGGTTTGAACCCGCGACCTTGGTAACTAGAGGCTAGCACGGTACCACTAGTCCACGGAGGACGACCTTACAGATTAAGCTCATTAATGAACTCCCCATAAGTAATACCTTCCTCTTATGAGCCATGTGTGCCACAATATGCAGAGACAAGGTGGAAATCAGAGTGAAGGATGGATTCCATCAGGTTTCCACTCAAGGGCTTCCCTTTATTGAATAATTGACGAAGCACATTCATTTCTTTCCGCTTAGCAAAGCGATATATAAACAAACTAAACGACAAACAAATGCTCTACAGTTTACAAAGTGAGTTGTCCAGTGGTGTTCAAACATTCCCAGAGATACGTTCACTGATAGTGGAGAATAGATACTAAACTTTTAGGAATTTTGGATGTTGTGGGACAAGTTATTGGCTGAAAACTGTTCATAAGCAGTTCATCTAACAAGCATATTTAAAAATGTATTCGTATTAATACCTAACTAATAGTAGATAACTGTACACACATAGTGTACAGAAACGTGAAGTTTAGTAGAGGCACCAATTTAATAAGGAAGAAAACTAGACAGAGGGAAAGAAAGAAGCTAATGGTTAGCCCTTCTCAGAGAAACACCCAGTTTCTTAAAAGAAAAAGTATGTTGAAGAGACTCAGAAACTGTCACAGATATTGACAAAACATTGCTGGGAAGCTGGTAACCCTAGTTAGCTGCAAGAAGAAATAGAAGAAGATAATGATGATGAGCAGAATTGGCTGTATGGTGCTTCGCACCCTAATTGTGTATCACATCGAGACGTGACGAGCATCGAGAGTGGCATTGACGTTTATCTTGAGGAATCTGAGCAAGAGATGGTTGTTCCCCATTAGCAGGGTTATTTCTCGTCGTAAAACGCTCGCTCGCCCTCCCAGCTCTAATTGGAGCAAGGGCTACTGGGTCAGGTCCTGCAGCAAAATATAAAACAAACAGAAGGGTGCTCCGTCAAGCGTGCTCCAGCTTCAGCTATTACTTAAACTGGGATAAAGCTGCAGGGAAAGTGGTGCTTTCAAAAACTGTTTAACCCGACAGAAATTCTCTGGGCGTCAGTTTAATACACCAGAGCTAAATACTGCTAGCGGTGGCTTATACCCGCCAAATAAACTGAACTCCGGTTTACGGTATTCGTGAATGTGTATTTTTAAGGAAAGAAGAATGTTTTATTTTATTATTCATTTACCCTAATACCAGAAAAACAAGTAAAGGCTCACTTTATGAATACGCTTTCCACGCTTTAAATGAAACCACCTAAAATATTTATTTATACAACAAGTGAATAATCTTGATCATTGTATAAGTGAATGTGTGTCGAACGAACGAAAATTCTTATGAGCGTCATATTAAGATTATGCACGAGTTGGATAAAACAAAGTGTGTAATCTTAGTATTATAAATTGTAGGAAATGAATCGTGAAATAATTCTGCTCCATAGCTGACATAAGTGAGATCGTCTTCCTACTTTTAGAGATGACTTTAGCTTCTTTCACTGCATTTTATTTGTTATCATCTGGGGTGTTGAATCGATAAAAGCAAGAGAGCCACTTGCATGCATTTTCTCACGCGTTACGGACGGTGATGTAGCCCAGTATAAATGGTCCGCAAAAAAGAGAGAGAGAGAGAGAGAGAGAGAGAGAGAGACAGAGAGGGGAAGTTTCAGTTTAAAAAAATTTATGTTTACCTTATATATTCACCATCATATGAATACAAATCGTATTTCTCTAACATCTACCATTTTGGGGGCAACTACATTCCAAATTGGAAAAAAGTGCATGTTTGGCAAATTGTATTAGCAATTTGTCTCTGATTTTCGTTTTATGTAAAACTGGTAATTTAATCCTTAGATAAGATTATGAAGTCTTCATAACGGTGCCTGAATTAATACCTTGACATTGCAATAGGGACTTAGAAAGCGCGACCCTCCACAGTCTATTTGATAACAAACAGGAAGCGTATTATTGCTAACATACATCCGTCAATACCTATTGCACATTCAGTTAACACGAAGGAAGCATATGCAATTATCATTATCTTTTACATAAGATAAACGACGGAGATTATCAATGGAGCATATGTGTTGCCCTTAAAGTTGTAACTTTGCTGACGAGGCTACAGCAGGGATATACAAAATTCAACTGTTTCACGTGTGGGGCCGACAGGAACAAGCACTATATTGTGAAAAAAATGGCCAAGCCCCCCCCCCCCCGAAGAAAACATTCTAGGTTAAAAAGAAATAAATAAAGTGGTACATGAAGCACTAGTCGACGGGGCAAAAATTATATGGTCAATCTCTTCACATTAAGATTGGCTTAATGAAAAAAATTGTGAATGAGATGGATAAAGAAGGTTGAGGATTCTCTTACTTGAAGGTAAAACTTCCACAAATTAAAAGAAGGCATTTTCGTTCCACCTCAAATAAAGCAACTATTTCAGGACGCCGTATTCAAAGATAAATTGAATTTAATCGAGACAAGAACCTGAAATGCATTTGAGAATGCATGTTGTAACTTTCTGGGAAACAATAAATCTACAAATTATGAAGCCGTTGTGTTACTTAGCTATTTCACTTTATTTTTAAGGATATTGATAGACTTTGCAGAAAATTAGCAGTTGTTTCTTTCTGCATACAAGTGACGCGGTTTTATTTCTTGGCGATAAAAGTAAAAATACTTGTATTTATGCTTATTTATTTGTTTACCGTTACATACGATGTTAACATTCGTCATTATTTACCCAAACTGAGATAAAAGCAAATTATCAGGCCAAAATTTGAAATGTGTAGAGAAAATTTTAATTTTGTTTATATAAATGTATGGCTCTTTTAAAAATGTTACGTGGTGGAGAAATTGGGATACCAATTCAGATTCAGCGCTGTAAAAACCTTAAAAATTACCATTTTTCCACCAAGAGGATTCTTTTGCAGACCATATCAGCATAGCATGGTAAGTAATTATAAATCCAGTCTTAATTATTGTGTTTAATAATGTGCAGAAGCTTTTGCATTGCCGTTACTCAGAGAAAAGAATATCACAAAATACTACGTTACATCGATACCACAGGAAGTAGTTCATTGCTATACGAAATGGTAATCTATGTTTTGGAACGCGTGGCATAATAAGCCACTTATGTACAATATTGTTACAATAACAACTGGTTCATAAAACTAGGATTGTGTAAATATGTTAAGTTGAAAGAAATATACAGTATTTACAGCCTGTATTTTAATTTTTAGAAAAGAAACAATACATTTAAACCAATACACTGAATTATAATCATACATTATTCAATCATACACTTTAATGTAAGCAAAACTTATATTTTTTTACTAGTTTATAGGAGACTAGGCTTACTTGTGTAGTTACAGAAGTTACATAGAATTAAAGTAGAGCGATTTTAGTGTTTACTAACACTAAAATCCTCATTTATGAATTTTTTCAATTTTTATCATTTTTTCACCGATGGTTATCCTTAAGAAAAGACTTGAGTATTCCACTAACAGCGTAATTTCTTTTTCAGCAATCTTCTACGACCTAATTTCTTTATGGCTAAATTCTTCCTAAATATCTACGACATTACTACAAAATCTCAACATGTTGCAGCAATTACGCCTGCACTTTATTGAGAGCGTTTTAGATGTTGCTTAACAGCAGATTACAACAGACGAGTGCTGTGAAGGAAAACTGAATGTTTCTCGATGTCAGTGTGCAGCTGAGCTGGAAAGTGGTGGCTTAGTGGGGACGTGCTAAGTGGACATGACAGCGGTGCCAGTGGGTGCATGGCATATTTCTCTTACCAGCAACTTGATGGAGGATCAGAGTCTTGACATGAGGTATTCACTAACAGGCCTGGAGTCACATACCTCGATTCTAGATTAAGTAAACCCTTATAGTATCCTACGCTAAAGAAGAAGAAACAAAATCGCCATATAACCATGATTAAAGGGAACCACTTCGTAGCAAGCAGTTTGAAAATGCAATTTTTATTTTGACAAAAACCTTAATACAAGTTTTATAAATTTCTCTAGGATTGACATTGTTGCAATAATCCCTATCTTTATTTAACATACATCCTCTTGTACTTGACTTCAATAAGCCATTTTCTGAATTACAGCTAGGAAACCAAATGTCTGAATACCGAGCGAGATGGCTCGGGGTAACGTGAGAGGCTCGCATTCGGGAAGTTCCGAGTTCGATTCCCGTTTGGCCGGCCATTCTGATCATAGGTTTTTTTAGAGATTTTCCCTTGTAGGTAAGCGAATGCTGGGATGGTTTCCCTTCTACCACGAATTTCCTGTCCTCTCCTTTTCCTTCTATCGCTCACGTCATTTGTCTCAAGGTTGTAGGGACATGCGGCGGCGTTTGGTGTGTTGCGGCAGAACGGTGAAATTAGCGCTATGGAAAGATTTCTCTCTGCGCTTAGTGGAACTGCTGGGGCCCCCTTCCTTCATGGAAGCTGTCTCGTCTACTCGGGGTTGCGCTTGGCTAAGGCAGGGTTGGTGTCATGTTGGAATCATAAGGGATTATGTTCTTGCTAGTACACATCGTCGTTCGGATCTGGTCGCCCTTCGGGTCTCCGCTTCATCCCTACTTCCCAGGGCAACGCTGGAAGCAAAAACGGCCCATTATAGCCTATATGCGCTGCTGTGTCCAATTCTGGAGGCCTCCTCGTCTGACTACCTAACTCCTCATAAGGGTACGAATGATATTTTACCAAAACAGAAGTTTTAAAATGGGCAGCGATATGGACAATCGTCCTGCAGCTTTAGAACTGCTTGATTCTTGCTATCAGATGGAGATGTTTCTGCTACTAGGAAGTCTCGAACGGTGTGTACTCGACCTCCTGAGGTACTTTAGATCCATGTAAAGTAGCTCCAGTCTGGCTCATATAAATAAGCAGCAGAAAGAAGCCAGCATGATGTGCACATGCTACCCCCGATACAGCGATACCCATGATGTGTTGGACGAAGAAAGAGGATCCAGCGGCCGTGCTTTCAGGCTGGTTCACAACAGTCCGAGAACGGTAATCAAAATGGAAACGACAACGGGAAGCAATACAACACATAATATTTTGGTACACATCAGCCCGGTAACATGGATTTTGGCAATTGGGATTTCCTTTGTTTTTAACTGACCAATGATATTTTTGCACCTGCTTCCAATTCAGCCAACATAATTCGGAATAACCAACAACAAAATTCGATAGAGTAAACGTTATCTAAATCCATATCCATTAAAATTCCGAATCCTCTTGTTGTATCAAGCTTTCATTTAAATGCATACATTAACGTTGTTTATTGTTCTTTGTTAATTTCCACCGGTTTTTGCTGTTCTTTGTAGCTTTCGTCATTGAGGCAATAGTCAGTTTTGAGTTGCACATAAGCAAACTATAGATCACCCTTCCACTAGAACAGCCAACGTTCAATGAATCTGTGGATGTCAGGATTTGAGGTTAGGAAGCACATATGCTATTAATTTCTCCAGTTCCAGGTTTCCAATTTGCGACTATAAAGAGCAGTAGCGGCTGCTTCATGTCACATCCGCCTGTAATATCTCTACAGTGAAGAGCCTAATATGCACAATATGGATCTAATATGCCCTGCCCGGGAACGAGAATGAGAAAGTTAAAATTTGACTGTCTTCCTTCCCGTTCCCGGTGCCCGGGAAAGCTTCTGATCGCTCCCATTAGGATACATGTATTTCAACTTTCTCGTTTTCGTTCTGGTTACTTCTAGGTTGTTTTGTGAACCAGCGTTTAGTCTTTGGCGAGTTCAGAATATTCCGCGTCATAAAAGTGGAATTGGCAATTGATTTTATGTAACCTTACCATTATAAGCAGGCTTTACTGTAATAAATATGATCAATTAATTGTTTGTTATAGCACGCGTGCTAATAGTGGCAGTAACGCATTTTCTACAGCAATGACGTAATACCGGTATGCCAAGTTGGCGTGGCTTATATGGACAGATATTTTTATTTACTTTCTCTACTAAGTAACGCAAGTAGGAGGTATTGCATTCCACTCAAAGATTCGATACCGAAATTTCACCGAAACTACATCTTTAGGACATCATGAATCAAAAAAAAAAAAAACTTGAGAACTTCCGTGTGCGCGTTGCGTGTTTGTGTGAGAGAGGGAGAAAAGCTTAACTCAAAAACAAAAGTTCGTTTAAATACCAAGCTTAGTATTTAAGTTCAGTATCCTCCAAGGATGTGACACAATTATCTTTATTTTTTTATTTTCTCAAAAACGGAACTTGTAAACTGTAAGAGAGAGGCAAAAACTAACTACACAAAAGATGTTGTCCTGGTTAATTCACAAAGTTTCTGTCAAATAAAATTGTTTTGTAATATTAACCATTTTCGAAATATCTAGAGATATTGAGATTTCAAGGGCAATACACAGGCAATACCTACAAAAAAATTAGAATAAGGTATGTGTGTGTGTGAACAGCATAACTCAAAAACAAAGTGTCGGATAAATACCAAACTTGGTATTTAGATTTAGCAGCTACCAAACACACAACACAAGGAAAATCCCCCACTCAAGTTACCCTTTATATGGAAAATTTTTCGAATTCTTTTATGTTATAAAAATGGCTCTTGAGAGTTTGGTTAAAATACTATTTGTTAAATATATTAACATGGCAAAAAAATGTATATCTCGAGTTTTCTGCGAAGTCCTCTTCATTCGGAAGCACTTTTGTATAATCTTGGATAACTGATAAAACGTACTAACAAAAAGTGTAGATCTCTTTGAAACACACAATTTATTTCATATAACCCATTTTTTTGGTATCATCACCCATTAAGAGGTATGCGCCATTAATGGGCCTTTTTAAGTCCAGTCTATTCTGTTGTTTTTCGCCATGTTATGGAAAGAGCGTGGAATATTAAGACCAGCATATAGCATTCAGATCTTAAACATTTGACTCGCTGTTCCTTTTGTGCCTATAACGAAATATGTTAATGTAGCTATTTCCGCAGATGCTTATCTCGATTAAAATGAAGTATATAAAAATTACTTTCGTAAGAATAGTTTGTATACCACTAATAAACTTTAAGGATACAGAAAGTCATGTAAATGTAGTTAGATTTTTTGCAAAGAGAAACCCGAATTTCAAATCCATGACACTTTGAGTCACTCTTAAAATATTTGACTATTGCTTAAGACAACTGAATTTCTCTAACACCCTACTACCTATAAGGAAATATGTAATAAGCGATTTCTGCAAGTTTATCTCAATTAGAATGACAAGATTGAAGGACAAGCTTTTGTAATAATAGTTCGCTGAAGAATGGATAGAAAGTCATGTGAATGTTACACACCACAATCATATATTGTTAAACATAGTAATACATCTGCAACTTTTATGGTGAATTCTGAAGTACTACTTCACAGCAAAAATAACTCCTACATGCTTTGGAATAGAGAGGTAAGCATCAGCCTATCTTTTAGAGGTTTGTTGCTCTACAAATTATTTCAACTGTTAAGTATGACAGCTTGTGTGTGCACAGCCTTGTGGTTTGTTTATTTGCAAATATATGCTAGCTTGCTTTCTGTATTTTTGCATTGTACAGACTTTTCTACGAATGGCGTATTCTGATACAAATAACTACTCAGAAACTACTAAAGATAACGAAATTAAATTTTAGGATAGTAAAACTACCTCTACTTCGGTATTAATATCACAGTTAATTACTACAAGAAATTGTTTGATAAATTTTATTCTAGAGGTGGTATAATTAAGCAAATAATATTGTCCATGGTAAACAAATGCATGCGTCTATATCCTATAAAATTGTAGTGTGGTATCTTGAACAGTTTCTGAGACAAGGTTCACGCATTTAGCAGTAACATTTTGATTTGATATGCACAAAGATGGAGGCGGGTTAAAACTTCCCCTAGCATTGAAACTCTTGTTATTGTGTTATTATACTACTGTGCAGTCCAAATCTCTAGATGTTTCTGAGAATCAATAAGGAGTGACCGCGCGCTTGCTAAACTTCGCTTCGTCAGAACGTTACGCGTTTATTATAAATGTCATCGCAATGTTCACTTACAAACTACAATAAAACAAGAAGAGACACAATAATGGAATGTAATACTCAAGTAGCGAAATAAAAACCATACCTTTCTATGCGTCCTTTGTTATTCAAGTGGCACATATAAAGGCATATCCTTTTTCGCTATCCTACACACACGTGAAACAGTTGATGTACTGAATTCACACCCCTCAGCCGTGAGATCTTGACAGTTCATGAAGTTAAGCTTTTTGCAGTTACCTTCATTGGCTTACCTTTTTAAAGAAATTACACACACTGAAAACAACAGTCCTATAATCCTACTGCTATATCCGCTGATATTACCTGACTTACTAAGCGACATTTTAATGAAAGAGTGAACTTTATAAACGCTAAGACAAAATCTATCACTGTAAGAACTGGGTACACCACAGTTGAATTCACAACTGAACCGCTTAACCTTCCAGCAAGCGCGCTGTAAAAAGTACACCAGGAGTATTTTTGCTTTGTCAATGTTTTCAGCAACGTTTTAATCCTCAGCTATCGCGTCAGTAGTGAAATGAATTCCATTGTTGATGCTTCCTCGAAAATGTGATGACAGTTGCTGATTATTTGCTGAAAGTTCTCAGTTGGCTTATTCTTTATATGGCCTTTTTTAAGTGCATTCCAAGTAACGAGGTGTTGAATGTTGTAAAAGGCACAACACGCTCTTCTCGTGTAACGGATACGTGCTTGGTTCTATAACCATTAAAATGCACTTAATCATTGGTTTTCCAATGGTTTTATTCTGTGAAACAAAACGATACATGATATTGTTTATTAAAAAACCAACAACATGTATGGTTTTGTAGAGCTGCGTCAGAGGGCGTTGAAAGGATTTCCATGATGAGTTTGTAACTGCATTTGAAAAACTCGTGGGATTACTATTTTTAAATTTATTTAGGGCATGTAGAATTTCACATTATTAACGATAATTATGTATATGACATAACAATGCATAGAATAACTACGATAGCATTGAATTTATTACTATTAGAAACATAATTATTACCAAAAGGTCTCCCTTTAAAAATCACGAAAGATAACTCTAAATTAATGTCGAACCATTAGCTGTAAAAAATGATTATTTTTTGTACTTGATCAGCAAAACGTCGCCTTTTATCCTAGCTACCTGTTTTGCTGAAATATGAAATACGCAATCGCACACATGATATTGCAATTAGAATTTTACCAGCGGCGATCCTCCGTGGACTAGTGGTACCGTGCTAGCCTCTAGTTCTTAAGGTCGCGGGTTCAAACCCGGCGGAGGGCGATGGATATTTTTCTGGCGTAAAAATCTTTAGGAAGGGAAGTTAAGCCGGTGGTCCCGTGTTTTACGGCACGTAAAAGAACCTCAAGCCTGATAAAGAGGCCTCTGAGAAATTACCGGT
This sequence comes from Deroplatys truncata, assembly GCA_030765065.1. Lineage (NCBI taxonomy): Eukaryota > Metazoa > Arthropoda > Insecta > Mantodea > Mantidae > Deroplatys > Deroplatys truncata. The sequence continues at coordinate 177,088,908 of CM060981.1, forward strand.
CTTTCACGCCCAGTATAGAATGGGACGCTAAGGACCATAATAGTTAAAGAGCGTCCATAAATATAAAAAAACAGCGGCGAGAAGTACTGTCCGTATGTAGCAACTTGTATTCGCTAGTGCCTCATTAGTAGACACGCCTCAAACGTCAAAACTTTGGACCGCATAATATGTTTATTGTTTTTGTTAAATAGACATTTTCGTTTAATAAGCCGCATTTTAGAATTTTAACTAAATTATTTTAGGAGTTTTTCTCTGAGTTTACAATATCCAGTAGTTCGTACATTTTCCTAGCTAGGGCTTTACATTTCAAGATAGTAAGAGAAGCAGGTTCGTCTACTTCATTGCAGAGCTTACATATTGGTTCTTGTTTAAAGACTCCCATTTCATGTAAGGGTTAATGTTCCGTCAATATCCCATTTATTAGTTTATTTGGGTTCTATTGAATTTCAGTACATCTTCAATAAAGGAAGAGAATATTCTGCACACCATTTGCTGAGTAAGATTAACATTGACGAGATAATGCTTTTAATCTCTCCTTAAAAGTGTGTTTATAACATATATATGTCCAAAAATGCGGGATAAGAATTGCTTTATTTTCTTTAAAGCAGTGCATTATGTAATCTATAGTTCCGCATTTTTGGAATAAATTACTTCGTTTTGTTATGTGAAACTGAAAAAGCCATTTTAGCATCTAAACCTAATTCTTCATTGTTTCTGAATGATCAATTCTAGTATTTGAATGCCACTAATAGGGCCATCTTTTTAGTTCGTAAGAAATCTGTTGTCTAGCTATTCCAAAATGGCCGCTCAGTATTATTTTACAGCTTAATTTTCTTCTCCTCCATCACGTTTAGCCCGTTCCGACACCAAATTTTTCTGTCTCGCTGTTCCTGGCAGGCGTTTTCCTGGAGGCCTGTAGTATAAATATGCTTTGGTATTCTGTTATTAGTCATTCTATGGGATGTTTCCGGCGTGTCCTGTGTTTTGTTGCAGTCGTGTTTAGTTCTTTAATGCTGAGTTGTGTTATTTCTCGATTTTGTTCTCTATGACATCCTGTGATTATTTTAATTCATTTGATTTATTACAATGTTAAGATATATTGTATATATCCAGCTAGTGATCTAAGTATAATAAACTTCATTTCTGCTGATTGTGTTCCAGTTTGATGATAAATGGTTGTTGTCCAAGTTTCTACACCATATGTAATTGCAGGAACATCCACTGTTGTATACAACTCCATTATTGAATCAATTCTACCTTATCTTATAATGTTTGCTTTATCGCTCCGTTTATGTAATTAAATTTAATTACATTTGTGTTCATATCCGCTTCTTTATACACTATTATATTGTACCATAGGAATGAATATAGTGAAAAATCTTACCTTCTATCATTATTTTAAACCCTCTTATATATCGTATGGGTCTTCGAAAACCATTACTTTCTTTTTTATAGAGATTTTCATACTCTATAGCCTAGTTAGTATATTTAATCTGTATGTCAAGTTTTGCACTTAATCTTCATCGTTTGCTAATTACTTAATCGACAATCCAAACCTCTGTTCCGCAATATTAATGTTCTTAACATTAATTCCCTCCCTTGTTTGTTCTTTCCATGGTCAGATCAGCATCGTCTTGGTCTTTAACGCTCCCGCTATATGACCTATGACTTTGGGGGCTACTTCATTCCACCAAGTAATGACTGAACCCATTCATCCAGAGAGCGGAGTCCGTCACCTTCGACGCTAGGGTTTTGATGAGGATGGCGGTGGAATAAGAGGAACTATAGCTTTTACCGTGGACCCCGAACCACGTTGGCCCTTGGAATGCTCCACATAAGCATGTCAGAAGTGAAGTCGTGAATAGGCCGATTTAAAATCCCCTCTCTCGGACCCTCAAAACGAGAGTCGGTAACGAAACCACTGCGCTACCCCGGCGCATGTAGTTAATATAATATGTGTTAAATACTCGTAATAGGTTGATACACGGCAACCTTACACCTCTCGTAATCACCATTGGTTGTCATTAATTTTCTCCCTTCTTGAAATATTTCAACTAGTCTTTTTAGATGCGACGGTATTCCTCTTAGCTTCATGTCTCTTTGAAGTTTTGTCTCCAGTATTTACATAATGTTTGGATTTTTACAAAAAGGGATGGTCATCCATTGTTGCTTAACGCCATCATTCACAACGCACCGAGCATTAATACAACGATCTCTTTTGTTCTTCATATGAAAACATCAGCGCCCACTGAAAAAATTGTGAATTTCATCATCTTGTAGCCAATCAGAGCAAGCTATTTCTAACGGGTAGGGAGGGAAAATGAACATGCCAGCACATTGTTGGTGACACAAAGCAGTACGGGATGATCCTTCTGTTTGTCTCTACTCTGTTCTGTAGGTTGGGGAAAGTTGAGCAATTATCAACAATTACTCGGAGCGCAAGGGTGGAGTGGGCAAGTTTGTTGCAGGAGTTGGCAGTTCTATGCACGCCTGGCTGAGGACACGCCTGGCTCTGCAATATAATGGGACATAATCTACCCCTCGGCACATTTGCCTCGTGACAGATTTTTGCGCACACTTCCTCGACACAGGAACTGCTATTGTTCCACGGAAGGTTTGTGGTTCATTATACGCATGTGCCGTGTTTATCCATGTCACGCACACGCCCACCTATCCTCAGCCCCCACAACGAGAATGTAGGGGTGTGCTTACTTAAAATATTAGTACTCAAAGTTGTTTTCACTTTCACCACTGCTTACGTATAGTAAATAGAGGAGGTATTGCATTCCGTCCAAAATTCGATATCAATATTTCACTGGAAATACACGTTTTGAGACTCCCAAAAACGAAAAATAAAGCTCTTTGTTTGAAGAAGGTTTTATTTATGCTGGTGTTGTATTGTATTTCGACTGTTGGGGAGCCGAACTTGAAGTAGTTGCAACCGAACGTATGGTATCCGGTAGCCTTCGCCCCAAGTTTAAAAACATTAACTTTGTAATTTGATTGTTTCTTTAAATATTATATATTTATGTTTGCTTCGGCTGCGTCAGTATTATTGTTATAGACATGGATTTCTTTGCAGGGTGTAGTGCGACTAAGAATGTAGACTTGCACAGATTATAATTTTTACTCTACTCCTTTTTATTAATTCTTGACACGATTTAAATAACACTCCACTGATATAGAGAGCTGTGAGATTATTTTATTAATTGCACTTTTAACACGTAAACTATTTTCGTCACACACTGAATACGTAAACTTCCCGAGGACGTGTCTCGCGTCCGGTTAGTAACGCTGTCTACTAGCAACTGACTTCTCAGTTTGTACAATTTGCCCTATTTAAGTTTTCTGATTGGCTAATCCTACTCCAATAGAATACTTTCATTTAAGTTAAGCGTTTTTCTGGTTCTTGATTGGCTATTTTATAAACTGTCTCAAAAATTACATTATTGTTTCCAAGAATGACTAGTATCATTATTAAACCTTCTAATTCATTATTTTCTCAAGGATACCTCATTGTTAGCAACTTTTAACCTATTATTCTCACAGCTTCTACATTATTAAATTACGTAATACATTTACATAATATTATTGAACATGTACGTAATAATATAAACATTAATACAATGACTGTTACATGCATTTTATATATTATATTATAAATATATTGCTTTAAGGCGGGCTGTTATTATATTTTATATTATATAATATTTGACTGAAATCATTTAAGAGTTAAAAATATTGCCTCATGTTTTGTTTAAAACAGTCTGTGTGTATGTGAACAGCATAACTCAAACACGAAAACTCGGCTAAATACTAAGCTTGGTATTCAAGTTCCGAGTCTTCCAAGCATGCGGCAGGAATGTTTTCAAGAAAATTAGCTAGCTTTATGCTAATGCTGCCCTGTGGAGCTTATTATGTTACTATTTTAATCTTTGCACGTAAATTTATGTGCACTGGTACCTACCTTCACATATTATTTATATTTGTATGCAACAAGATGTTTACTCTGCTAGCTTGAACTATATTTACGGAAGTCCTGCTTAATATATAATATGCATGGTGGAAAGGAAATAAAGATTTCCTTCAAGGATTCAAGGGAATGATAGGTTGCAATAACAAGAAGAAAAATGTTCGTGACAATTTGTAATTACGTGCATAGTTAATTAATAAATCGGGTACGAGGTTTTCAAGTTATGGCAACGGTGCAGGAGCCTAAAAATGCAACAAACATAGTCGAGGTCTTGTGTTATTTCGCTATCATGTAAACAAAGCAATAAGTAGAGGTGGTTTCTTTTCGAGTGGAGGAGAAAATGATTTAATCACTTACCTCAGCCCCGATGGGAGTCGGGACTGAGAGTGTGGGGCTCACCGACAAATCGGCATACCCACTAAAAACTCCTCCACGGGAGAGGGAAAAGTCAAGGGTGAAGGTGAGGCAGTACCGCAATTGCACCTGCGGATTCAAGGTGATAGGTATTGTTCGGTAGGCGAGGCCTAAGCCGGGTGAAGGAAGGTGCTAGGACGCAAGCATGACCGAGGGGCTACTTGCGCCCTTGGAAATTCAGGGTGAGAAAGTGTAAGAAGTTTGAGTGGATGTATGTTGGGATTGTAGGGTGATTACTTGGGCTTCCGACGTGCTCGGTTGGTGAGAGCTTGAGATTTGTATTTAAACAAACGAGCAAGCGCGCAGGTAACCTTTCGCTTCCTCGGTGCAGTGTATTGATAATGCCCAATTATTATGAAGACTCAAAGTCAACCGTCGCAGTATGCAAAGCGATATTATGTCAAAATAACGGTCTAAAGCCCCTAGGCATATGCATATCCTCTAATTCGTGATACTGAGAAGCGAGTAAAAGAATGGTGTGCTTTGCCTTTCTTTTACAGTATTATTTTATTATGATGATAACTATCTGTAGTAGATGCCTAGAAGGAGATGAGACTTACTCATCTGCTATGTGATTGCCCTGCTCTTGCGAAACAAAGAGCAAAGTACTTTTGGCAATCACTTTCCAAAGATAGACGAACAATCGAAAGCCTCAGTTAGCAGTCTGGTTAAGTTCATATCGAGCAACAGACTACTTAACTGATGAAAGGGGGATGCTCAATAGATCTTTAATGTCGCTAGAACGAGATGATAATAACATTGTTTACAGTTTAGTGTCATAATGAATGAAAATAAATCAATGCAATTTTGCAAATGATACAATTAATTTTTCATCTAAATACGAAAGTATCTTTAACAATTGTAGATATGTGAACTGGTTTTCATCTGACAGCATCACAGCAGATGTTCAAAGTGAGCATCGCTTGCTTGTATGCATGCTTCGCACCTCTTCTGGCCGTTGCAACGCGCTCGCATGAAGATGCTTAAATTATTTCTTATATCTTCAGCTGTTAGAAAGATACGTTGATTAAGTTCTTCTAAAGAGCCTATTTCGCCTTTGTAAACTTTACTTTCATGCCACCCCCCAGAAACAGAAGTCCAGCGGATTGAGATCTGGAGATGTTACCAGCCATGATACAGGTCCCAAACTTCAATCCAATGACCAGGAAAGCCTCTGGTTGAATGAAGCTGTACTATGACAATTATGTGAAATGAAAAAAAGAGTTTTATTTGTGGACGCTCTTTAAATGCTGTGGTCCTTAGCGTCCCATTCTATATTGGCTGTGAAAGACCGGAAATTTTGCTCAGAGGCCTCTTTATCAGGCTTAAGGATCTTTTACATGCGGTAATCTACAACACAGGACCAACGGCTTTACTTCCCTTGCGAAGATATCCATGCCAAGAATTTTTACCCCGAAAAAAGCCACCGCCCTCCGATTTAAGCCCACGATCCTGGGAACTAGAGGTTGGCGTGGTAACGTCACGGAGGACGATCTTATGAGAGGTAGTGCACAATATTGAAGATACCATATCGTTTTTCTAGTGAGAAACTGTACCATCTCCAACATATTTTAAAACTCTGTGGTAGTTTGCTCTGGAAAAGCGGAATGTCCAACGAGAACGTCTCTGATTATACTTTTAAAACATTAACGGAAAATCTGTGTTGAAAATCCTCTTGTTTTATAGCGTGTGGGTTTTTACAAGCGCACGTATTGTGAAAGTTTGTAATGCGTTTCGGGTTGAAACAAGCTTCGTCCGTAGCCATTATACATCCTAGAAATGCTGGATTCTACGTACACTTAATGTAGCAGCCATTCACAGAATCTCACATGTCGGGAATAATCTTTCTGTGACAAACGCAGTACTCGCTGAATATGATAGTTGTTCTATTAATGTCGTTAACACAGTCCAATGAGACATCCCAACATTATAAGCAATATCGCATGTGCTACTATGTGGTTATTGCACTGAATTTAACACTTCTTCCTGTTTGTTCATAATTTCGTTGGGTCGTTGTCGACCATCACGGCACCCTGGCACCATACTTCCTGTGTCGGTTGATACACTGCAGTGAATGTTTTCGTATTAGTCACATTCCTTCCTGGAAACCGTTCATGGTAAATTCTCTAGGCTTCACGTGAATTGCACTTCGTTTCGGCATGAATTAATATCATGTCGAGATATTCTACGTTCGAATACTTTGGTATGTTTGCACTGTACGGCAGCGACCGCTTTAATCTAACATTTGCCTACCTTTGCACTCCTTTCCATACGCCCTAACCGAGGTCAAAACATAACAGGTTAACGACCCTCAGATTACAGTGAAAACAGAGTTTGCAAAACCGTCTAAATTGTTTACGAAATCCTGAAATTATTTCAGTTAATTTCTGAGAAAACGGTTTAGTGTATGCGAAATTTGCAAGTTAATAAAATCTTGCTTATGAATCACTTTCGCAATGCAGCTGAAAATGAGGATCTTACCCGTAATACGAGTACTTATCGAGATAATGATCACATCAGGAAGTTGATTTTTTTCCCGTAATCTATGCAAGTTGTGGCAGTAATTTATATCACAATAATGTAAATGCCAGAGTGATTGTAGTGTAAATAAGCATTATTGTATGACATTGATTTGAGATGTTTGTTAATTATAAACATTGTTAGGAAATAAGTTTACACGGCCTCACTGAAACTGACAATAAGAGTGGATAACAATGAGCGAGGGGGTGAGTTGAATATTAACTAAAAGAGACAAACAAATGACGTCAGATTGGCGCGCTTTTCTTAGAAATGGCGGGAATTTCTTCCTTAGAGCATATATTTTCGTAATTTTGATTGGATATAAAAATAGACGCTAATGTTGTCGCGTTTTATTAACCAATAGCAGCTCGGTTATAATCTTTAGGCATATTAGGGCGTGGGAGTATAAAAAGCTAAAGCCAGAGGCAAGTATTGCCCAGTTCAACAAACCATCCACGTGTTACACGTCGCTGAGTCCAACAGAATCATTCAGAAGTTAAACGTCGCTTAGTTCATCAGAATCGTTCGCGAGTTACACGTCGCAGTTCTACAGAATCTCTCGCGTCTTAAAGTTTATTATAAATGTAAAACAGGCGAATTAATAATGTGCAGTAAATAAGTGATTATAGTGATATTAGAAAATATAACAGTTTCAGTCTGGCGTGTATCACGAGTCAATATGTGAACTTAACTAATTGTGACGCCAATAAAAGTGTAAAAACAAATTCTTTTATCAGTGTTATCTTTCTGTAACAAATCCTTTCCGTTTACACAACCTGTTCAAGAGATGTGCTCGACCGAGAAACAATAGCTAGCCGGAGGACAATGAACCCAACATTCAAAGTAGTAATACAATAATAGGCGCCCAGCAAAAGATAACACGAAGTGATCGCGACAAATTGGCTCCCATACGTGGTGCAGATAAACATGAAGCATCTTCCAACTACCTACAAATAACCACTTCAAAGTAAGAGCAATTGGTATTAGACCTGTTTACTTTATTAAACTGAGGGAACGCTCTAGTGAAAGCTGCGGCCTTATTTGACTTCCTTACGGTAAATACGTAGAATACGAGTAGAATAACGTCTTCTTCCATTCAAATTTTAGGCCAAGGACCGGTTACGGATTCAAAATTGAATTTTTCAACCTTCATTTCTTAGGGCGGCCCAGAGATCATTTCCCTTTAGGATGGTAATTGAGCACTGCTTTATGGTTCCCACTAGAGATCATTCGAAGTAAATTTTTCTTCCAATTGTTCTGATACTGTTGCATATATTGGATTACAGGTACAACCTGTCTTTAGGACATGTTCATTGCGTTTCTGGTCCCATCTTGTATAGCCATCTGTTGAGCGCAAGAATTGCATTTCATTAGCTCTTATCCTGTTTTCATCTTTTTGTCTAATTATCCAAAGTCCATGCCTCGCTGCCATAACATAAGACCTGTCTTACTAAAGTCTTGTAGAGGCGTAGTCTTATGTGGTCCTGTAGTTTTGCAGGCTTCACTGTGATGTTTATTATTCCCATGGTCACTTACGGCTTTATCTGGCCTGTCCACTTCATCTACAAAGGATTCCTTATAGCCAAGATATAAAATTCATTCACTCTTTCAAAAAGTTTATTTGTTACCCGGATTTTACCAGGGATTGTATATTTTTCACAAAATGCCATTTTGTTTTATTTATGAATGTTAATTTCCATATCATAGAGTTCACTCACTTCATATAAATTACGAACACAGAATTGAGGATTATTCTCCGCAGGTGATATTAGAGCAAATCGTCTCCAAAGAGGACAGCATCTATTTGTAGGTATCTATTTACCTGTATGAATTTATGAGAGTTTTTATCCAGTCCTGAATAATTGTGTTCACATATATATACATTGTGAATTGAAGCGTGATATGCTACAACCTTTTGTTACACCAGTTGTAAATTCTTGCCGTTGAAATAATTCACTCTTATTGTGGCAGCTATCAAGTTTTCGTTTAGATAATAGAAATATTATGCAAAATTTGCCGTACAAATTTATGTTTGACTAGAATTTGTAAGAGCTTATTTCCGTTTACTTCTTCAAAAGGTGTTTTTGAAGTCGATAAAAGCAATGTGAGTTCCTAAATTGAATTCTCTAGGTTTTTCTATTAGCAAATTCATTGAAAAATAAGCATTACAGTAAGATCTTCCTCCTCTAAAGCTATTTTGTACTTCCCCAATTAAGTATTCGTAATTTTTATATACTTTATTTTTGATGATGCTTTCATAAATTTTATACCCTTAATTTGATAGAGCATCCCTCTATAATTTCATAGTCTTCGATTTTTTTAAATGTGGGCATAACAACAGATTGAGTGTTTCTGAAGTGTCAATTCCATTTCAATACACACTTTAGAAATTTAAAAATGTGAGTTTAAAAGTGGAGCATGCGTGTTTGGACAATTCAGTATTCAGTAAATATTCATTAGGAGATTCATTGTTCTTCATATCCGTCAAAACTACACCGAGAGTGTCTATAGACGTCAAATCTATATTATCATCATGCTCATCAGAATGTTGTAATTCAAAGTATTGGACCACAAATCTTAAAACTCTGAGACTATTTTTCTAGAGGAATAATTATATTTAAATTACTTCTGACTTCAGTATTTAATGTTTTTTTAAATCTTATACTTTTGTAGGTGAGGTCTAGTGATATCATTTTATAATAAACTTATAACTTCTGTACAATTTTGCCTAGTTTTTTTCCTGGTTCTGTGCTTGCAGTACCTCTTTTTCTATGATAGTTTAGATTCTCTTTTTCACTTCTGGTTTTTAAGTATTTCTGATAAGTCTCTGTTTTGCTGTATATAATTTTCTTAATTTTATTATCCCACTTCCTTAAACCCTTTTTCTTGCACCATGATTTCTTTTGTCGTTAGCCTTCTTTGGCAGTTTGCTAAAACAGATCTAAGGGCATTCCATTCGTCTTCAATGTCTACTCTTTCGTATTTCTTTAACAATGTTTTATATTGTTATTTTTTAAAGTTAAACACACTACGATCATTAAGTGAGCTTCTCGAAGATTTAAATTATTATTTTTCTTTTTATGACATCTTGGTTTGATTAGTGTATGAGATACCAAAAGTGAATGTCCGATTCAATTTCAGGTCCTCGATATACTCTTGTGCCTAAGACTATATCTGCTAATGTATTGTCACATATTATATAGTCAATATTACACTTAGTGTTTCTAGCTTCCCAAGTTAATTTATGGAATCTTTGTATTGAAATATAGTATTAATTTTTAAATTATTGCATATTGTGAAATCAACTAATCTGATTTCATTTCTGTTAAATTTCTTTGCTCCATCTGTTCCCAAACAATTTGCAATTAACGTTCCCAATTCTAGCATTAAAATGCCACATTAATAGCAACATATCTGATTTTCTAACTTTGATTATAATTTTCTATAATAATCTATAGAACTTATCACGTTCCCTGTCTTCTCCTTCAACTGGAGCGTACATTTCTATTACTATTAGGTAACGTCTTGATAGCTTTATTCGTAGTTGTATCAGTCTTTCATTCCAAAAGTAGTAATTAACTATCACTGTTCTGAATTTCTCATGTGTCTAAGCATGACTCCAGATTTCGCTCTTACATTCTTTATCACTCCGCTGTAAAATTGCAATAATTTTGTCCTCTTTGTACCTTTTGGTTTCTTTGTTGTTTCAGAAATAACAGCTATTGAGGTTTCTTTTTTTAATAAAATGTCATCCAAATGGTCTTCCTTGTAAGCTATACTCTGAACGTTCCTGTTAAAAAACTAAGAATGGTTTTGTTTCTTCCATGCGCTATCCCTTTTATTCTTGCCAGCGTCGTCAACATTCAGATCTTGTCAGGTTGTTAATCCAAGGCTTATTTTTAATCTTGAAAGCAATGTAAAATTCCAGAGGGGTAATCTTGTGGGGTGCCTATAAGTTTAGCGTTTCCTCTACAACGGATGTTATGGTTATACCGCCAATACTCGGTCCCCAGAGCATCATCTGTAAAAGCATGTTGCACCACGGGTAGGTTGAGAATGGGACTTGGATAGAAGAGGTTTTGGTATGCACTTCACTATCCCCGATAACCTGGTAAACCAGATGAAATTGATGTACATGCATACCTATATATATATATATATATATATATATATATATATATATTGTTGTTGTTACTAGTGCAATTCAAGCATAATCCACACACAATACGGATATATAAATTACCTTAAAAGGAAAAGGAAAGACCATGCCTTGAGATATGTAGGAAAATCGTCATTAGTTGGCAATTATCTAATTTTTACAACTTTATTTTATTATAATACTCAAATAAGAAGTTTTAAGCTGCAAAAGATTTTTTTGTTTAACAACATAACTGAAAACTTGAATTAAGCATTGTGAAATATTTTTTTTTAAAAAACCTCAGCCTTTTAACCATACAATTTACAATCTTAAAGGTAATTGTGATTGCATTTATTAAATCTTGCCTTAAGTGGCACAGTAACTATTCTCATTTCTAAGTGCCTGATAGTACGTTCACTCTAAGAACTCTTTACTAAAAACAAGCTATTCCATTATTCCTTTTTTTATCACTACAGTCGCAACCATAAAAAATTTCCATAAAACTACCTGGCATGTTTTCTAATAACGTCTACGAGAAAACCAGTTAAGATGAACATTGTCCCTTATGCAAATTCTTTCACTGGCGTGACTGCATTCTCCTTTGGGGAACAACTACGAGGATTCTCAACCAGCCAATTTGTTGAAATAATGCTTGTGCTCATAGTTGGCAGTAATAGAGGTACTATCATCAGCATTGTTGCGTAAATTAAAGATATTCAACCAACATTCCACCAGGTTGTTGTAATACCTGCCTCGCAGTGTTGTGGTCACTCCTCTTAACGATTTACCACTGCCCTCTTTGTCCAGCAATCCAGTAATCGCAAGTTTACCTGGGCGGGGTGAAAATGGTGGCAGTATCTAGCCGCTTAATGCTGCATTACCTGTGCCATAAAGAAAGTTAAAAAAGTGTTCACAAGCTTTGTGTTTGTGTAAAAATCGACTAGGTTTAGCTTCCTCCGCTGCCATTGGCCGGGCTAGGGCGAACAACTTGGGCAGTCATCCATCCAAGTGGTGACTATGCTCAATGCTGTTTAATTTGGCCATCAAGGTAAAACAGGGCGGCTGGCAGGAAGGCAGAATACGATCTAGCTTTATATGTTTGGGTTTAACCACGTTAATCATGTGGACGGAGCACTGCTGACCGGTCACTCATTCAGCAGTGACCAGGCCCAAGGCTATTAACGTGGAGGTGTATGAAGGGCGGGAGTAGCAGCCCATCAGCACAGAGGCCCTAAGGCGTCCTTGGGCAGATGGCAGCCTTTCCTCCTTCCTGGTGCCCTGTGGTCGTAGTGACCTAGGGTGTGCACCACTTGATTGGTCCGATCTGGCTGCCAGCGATGAACCTCAAGATAAGGATACAGATTTTCCCCAGCTGGTGACTATCCTCCACTTGCCAATGGTTCGAAGGACACAGAAGCAGGAATTCTTGTTCTCTGCCATTATAAGGACATCGTCGGCATACTGGCGCGTAACAGTCATGGGTTCCGCTGAGAAGTCTGACATGTTGGCCGAGAAGAGAAGGGGTACGTAAGTGCCTATCGGTACTCTGGCGCTATGGTTCGGGCAAGGTAGGCGGGAAGGTTGTCTGCCTCCTTGAGTTTGTACAAAAGGTCTTGTTGCCAGGTAGTGGCAAAGGCCTTCTCTACATCCAGCAGCACCGCGATTATCTTGAAGTTTGTTTGCAAGCCTTTTGGGCCAATCGCAGCAACTATAGAGTCGTGGAGTGTTCATACTAAAACTGAACTGTTGATCCGGGAGGAGATGCCTTTTCTCAAAAAGAGGAGTAAGGAGACCTATAATAAACCGTTCAGGGACCTTTGAAACGGTCAGGAATAAGCTAATAGAGCGGTAAATGAAAGGGAAGACCGGATCCTTTCCGGGTTTTAAAATGCATGCCTCTCTCGCCACCTTCCAGTAAGTTGGAAAGTGACGGAGATATAATCACGGATTTTAAATCCGTGTCAAGTGGATGGCCACCTTTTGGTGCATGTGCTCGAGCTGGGCCGCCATGACACCGTGGTTCCCAGAGGATTTGTTTGTATTAAGCTTTTGGATCTTGGAAGTCACATCTTTCGCGGTGACTACAGGAAGGTGTATCTCCTAGTGGCGCTGTTGCTGCTCCCCATAGAGGTAGTCCACAGTCTTTTCCACGAGGTCAGCGAAGTCTTCGCCCTGGGGTCCTCGCGAGGTTCGAATTGCAATTCCAGATAGTCTGCAAATACCGTAGATCTCCCATGGGCCTCGAACGCGAGCCTATCTCGAGTGCCGAGTAATAGATGCTGGTACTGGGTTTTGTTTTTCCTCAAGGATTTAATGATCTGACATGGTTTCCTCTCATACAGGTTCACGTTTTCCATCTTTTTTTCCCAGATAGTTTTCTGGCGCATGGAGCAGTAGCCTTTCCAGGGTTTTGAACCGTTGGTATACTGGTCCTGTCCTGGGATGGCAGAATCTCTGCCCATAGCATCCGGACATTGCCTTGGCTTTGGGCAGTTTCCACAGTTTATTAGGTATGGTCCTCGGGTTAGGGTTGTCATACGGGATGCAGCGTGTATGTGTGCATACCATGTTTAGGATTTGTTGGGAGGAGTCCGCCGCTGCCATTCCAGCGCTTCGATGGAATCGATGAGCTCTATTTGTGGCAATATGTCTTGGATTTTATACTTTGGGAAGGGAGCAAAGGTCGTTCGGCATATCAGCTCTTCGGGCTTTTGCAATCATCTCGAAGAATACATAGCCCAACCATGTGGGTACTCAGTAGAGGTCCGACTTTCAGTGAAAATAACCTACCATGGTTCACCAGGCTTGTTAGGGTTGACCGTCGAAATGAGTGTGCAGATATTTGCGTACCTATCAGGCTCAACTTCTTTGCTTCCTTATTTCTTTGCCCGAAGCAATTTTCTTGACGGAGAGCTCATCAGTCGACTGAGCTCATCAGTCGACTTGGATCTCGTGGTAAACGGCGGTGTCTTAGTAAACGGGTAGGCTCTGGCTAATCGGAGCAATGACGGTGCTTTGGACTGTAGAGGTGAATTAAGCAACTGGTGATGACAGAACGGTTATCTCTTTATTCCGTAGCAAATGCGTAGCCTTATTTGGCCAGTGTCCATTACTTTGGACAGTTTTTGGGCTAGCCAATTTATATATTTCCTTATTATTTATCTACAGCATACCTATGAAGGTAGAGGAAGTATTTGTATTCCATCCAGAAATTCGATATGGAAGGTTTCCTAAAAATACATATTTTGAGGTACCAAAATTTTGAGATACCTTGAACCCAAACAAGAATTTTAAGAGAGAAACAGCGCGCGCCTGTGTGTGCGTACGTGTGTATACGGTATAACTCAAAAACGAATAGTGGGAGAAATACCAATATATATATTTAAGACTAACATCTTCTAATGTTGTAGCACCAAGTTTTCATGAAATTTCCCGCTGTCCAAGCTAGTATTTACATGGAAGAACATTCGTTATTGTTTTTCTCAAAAACGGTGATTTTGATCAAAATGCCATATTTTTTTAGATAGTGTCACAACAAGTAAACGGTATGTCTTGAATTTTCTGTGAGTAGCCTTTGAACTCCACTTTACTCCCAGTGGATCGTATGTAGCTCAAAAACCACAAGGGAAGGAAAAAACACTGATTACATAAAAAAATGTATATCTACAAAAGAATACGCAATTCGTTCAAAGTACATTTCCATTTTCACAACATCAACAGTTTCTTTTAAATATTTCATGTTCTGTTTTTGTATTTCCCAAGTGTATGTAAATGTGAAACTATACGATAACGTTTTGCGATACTCTTTTTCTTCTCACAGAAACTTGATAACAAAAACAACTTAAATGAGTCGAATGTCTATTCTACATTTTGCACCCAAGTGATGGTAGTTATAGCTGTAGGGGGAGTGCTTTTTGTAATAGTGGCAGTATTAATAATGGTAGCAGCAATATATTCATATTTTTATTATCATTAATGCTCATGATTAGGAACACCATCTTTGTAAACGCAACACAACTAAACACACATTATACCCCTGCTTCAGCGCTAAATTACATAGAAAGCACAACCTAAAACTATTTGGGAGAAATGAATAAGCATTTCGTTTCAACATCGAAAATAATACTTCAGCCCGATGTATGTCAGAACTGGAACCGATACTCTACTGCTCTTCTCATTACTCTATTCTGTTATTTGTAATTAAGAAAAACACGTAGAGTACATTCTTTACAATGTACTACAGGTACACTGTAGTACATTTCACCAAAAGAGGTATTAATTTAGTTGTGCAGAATCCTTCCACAATAATCATTATTACAATTATTAATATTCCCTAAGTAAAGTTTGGCCTCCGCTTTTTCTATTACCTCTTCCTTGCTTGTTTCTGTTTGTACATATGTAGTACTAAGTATATCAATTTTGTTATATTACGTTCATGGTCTTAATTTTTAAGGTTATTCTAATGTTGCGCATAACTAATAATGTATTGGTTATGTCGTAGCATTACCAACGTTCGGTGATATCGAAAATGATAGTTAAGTATATTATAGAGCCTATATAATACGTTTATTTAAAATCTTGCAAGTTCAAACTGTATTAATGGGAAAGTAAGGATTATTTAATATAATTGCGTTGTTAATAACGGACGCTTTATTTTAAAACCAATATTTTCCGCGTCGCCTGAAGTGGTAAGACTTTTTCAAGCCGATTTATTACTTTGTCTACTACGTATAGTAAGTAGGGGAAGTATTGCATTCCACCCAAAAATTCGATACCGAGATTTCACCGGAAATACATGTTTTGAGACCTCCTGAATCCAAAAAAAGCATCTTTGGAAACATGTCCGTGTGTGTGTGTGTGTGTCTGTGAACAGCATAACTCAAAAACGAACAGTCGGATAAACACCAAACTTGGTATTTAGGTTCAGTATCTTCCAGAGATGCGACACGAAGGTTTTCAAGAAAATCCCCCCACCCCAGACTACCCTTTATATGGAACATTTTTCGAAAATTTTAATTTTCTCAAAAATGGCTCTAACGATTTTGATGAAAATATCATATGTTTAAGATAATGTCATGAGAAATGAAATGTATATCTCGAATTTTCTGGGAATGTCTCCAAAAGTATTCTTCATTGTGAACGACTTTTGTATAACTGGTAAACCGTAAGAGATAGACAGAATTTTACTACACAAAAAATGTAGATCGCGTTAAAATACACAACTTATGTCATATACATTTCTTTTGTTGAGTGAACCGTTTTCAAGATATTGCTTGTTATTTCCTTAAATTTTCCAATACTTATACTTTTTCTCAAATTCGTTATTCATTTTTTTATGTCCTGGACATGCAAAGAGAATGAAATGCGCCACATAGCAACCAGCGTTAAAATATTTGAGTATCGCTTAAAAGCTACCATATTCCCCTTGCATCTACAAGAAAATTACCAATAAGATGACATCTCGATATCTCGATTACCATGAAGCATATGGAGAATAGGCGTTTGTAAAAATAGATTGTACAAGAGTAGAGAAAGTCATGTGAGTGTAACACATCAGATTTTTTTTTCATTCCAACGAAGAAAAATTTACTCAGATTTTGAATTCCCTAAATATTCTATTTGCAGATGTGATTTCTGTAATTTTGTCTGCTTTGTAGAAACAACTAATTTTTAAAGTAAACACAAAACTGCAACTCGTTCGATATGATCTACGAGGCTGATAGACTTAAAACTACAAAAATAAATAAATAATTAAAAAGCAGAATGTCGGATTAATCCAGGTATTAGATTATGTACGAGCTATGAATTGAGTGTGTAATAACCAACGATTTGGTATAGAATTATCTTATAATTAAATGAATCTCTGCAGTTTATAAAGGAATGCAACTGTTTTATAATTCACCACAGCCAAATTTTACCACCTGCAACAAAATCTCTAGTTTTACTTTACATATCTCCTCTTGAATGTAGTATTGCATTAGTGCTTCGTACTGATGAACTACAACTCGCCGGTAGTTGTATTACAACTGGGACGCACCAGAGAGCGGCAGAATTACGGATGCTTGCGAGGACCGAGACTTTACCATAACCGCTCGACTGTCTTGGCTGGCGTATGTGACAACCGAAGATAGCCCGATGAGTCACGGTCATTTTTATGAGAATGCAGACCTCTGGTTCTCTTACTACCACAGTTGAATATCACATGTGTGTTATATTTGCATGGCAAAATATACACTGCGATTTGTGAAAATTGCAACACAAAGAAAGAATTTCCGGAATAACTCCAAACTTGGTGGAAGTGTAGAAGAGTGCGCAAGCAATAAGTGATTAGGTTTACAGAGAGATGGGGTACACGTAGGCTGAGCAGAGCCCTCGTGTAGATCCGACGAGGTCAATGTTGCGCCCAATATAGTCATTGCAGAGCTGTCAAACGAAGTGGAACCAATAAAGAGAGTGCCAGTATGCCTCGTTGACGTCAAAGGAAGCCATATCGGCATGTGAGTGAGTTCGAACAGGGCAAAATGATCAGTCTCCGGAAAGCGGGTTTGTCATACGTGACATTTCGGCTCGTACACGGTAGTGATGTGAGTGTGAAAGCAGATGAAGTCGTACGCAGCGAAGAGCGGGTACTGGACGACGGAACATGGCCACGCATGGGATGACCGTCACCTTGTCCGCATGGCCATAACGGACCGTATAGCTTCATTCACAGTATTGGCTCAACGCTGGAGCACTGCAACAGGTGTGAACTTGTCTGCATCAACGGTTCGTCGCCATCTGCTGCAGGTTGGACTGGTTGAATGCATGTCATTATGTCGGCTTCCATTGTCCAGAAACCACAAGCTTCTCCGATTGCAATGGGCATGTGAACACCGTCACTGGGGTGCTGAGTGGCAAAATGTAGTCTCTTCGGACGAGTCCCGCTTCAACGTATCTTACAGTGATAGCCGCATAGTGTCCGGCGGTACCGTGGTGAGCGCAACCTGGAGTGCTGCATTGTTGAGAGGCATTGCGGACAAACACCAGGTATGATGGTTTGGGGCGCCATTGGTTACAACAACCGATCTCGCCTCCTAGGAATTGAGGGCACTTGAACCGGTACCTAACGGTGGTTGTAGAGCCTGAGGTACTCTCCCTGCCTCAGGCATCTCCAAATACCACATTTCAACAGGACAATGCCCGGCCACATATTGCGAGAAATGAACAAGCCTTCTTCGAAGAGCGACGGGTACCATTGCTTCCCTGGCCTGCACGTACGCCTGATATGTGGCCCATCGAACATGTATGGGATATGGTTGGTCGACACCTGGTGCTTTACGGTCCTCCAGTAACCAGTGTCACGGATTTGTGGGCTCAAATAGAAATCCCTGAGGAACTTATGCAGAATCTTTTTAATTCAATGCCACGGCGTATAGCAGCTCTAATTGCAGCGCATGGAGCCCACACCAAATACTAAATATTAGGGCTCAAAGGTCATGAATAGGTTTGAAATGTTTATCATTTGTTACTTGTCATATACCTAACATGTGGTATTAAATTCAATGAATTCATGCGTTTCCTTCTTGGTGTTGCAATTTTCACAAACGGAAGTGTATATTTTGAATCTTGGCAATAGCCTGAGAAGTCCTCTTCATTCTACATAACTTTGATAAACCGTGAGGAATAGACAAAATCTTATTCACAAATTCAAATCTTGTTACAGATACAGATTGTTAATTTTTGTGGTGTTTACCATTTCGAGATATTCTTAGCTAATGGTAAAAAAATTACCATGGGTCAAGTGGTTGTTCTGGATACAAGTTTATCTACTGCATCAACTTCAGATTTAGTGTCGTTGTAATGCAGTATTATTTCAGGCTTTTTCTCAGCACCTTCTGATAACTTTGGATGAAACGTGTAGACTTGAGAGCAAAACTGTAGTTTCATCCTTTTTTGGAACATATGAAAGAAGTGTTTCATTTTCTGTGAAGCCAAATGTGCTTTCGTACTGATTGCTACCTTTTGGATAATTGAAATTAGTGGGTAATTCTTTTTTGCTCTTTCGTACTGTATCGACGAAAGAAAGTTGTCTTTTTGGCAATTCATTCACGAGCGCTGCACTGGTAAACCAATTATCTGCAGTAACGTTTCGTGTAGTGCCAGAGATTTGTTCAGTTAGTCTCAGCACTACAGCCTCTGCCGAATTAATTTGCAAATGCGGTCCGTCCGGCTGCTGTCCACAATAAATCGCCATATTAGTGATATAAAACACCTTTGTATCACTCAAACAGAATTTTTATGCCTAACTTGTTTGGCTTGGATGGTATATATTTTATAATGCGACATCGACAATGAAATGCCGGCAACTGTTCGTTGACAGTGACATTTTGTCCAAGAGAATAATACTTTTGACAGCATTACAAAAGCAATGTAAACATTCCTCTAACAGCAGCCAATTTATCCAAACTTCGTCACTTCAGTCTTGAGCTTTTGTCATCAAAGCGTGTTTGAAAACTGAATCATTTTTCGGACATAGCCATCCGAAATAGAGGAATTCCAAAACAATCGATTTTCCAAAAATCGTGAATATTCTGGCGTCCAGCGCGAAAAATTCCTAGCAGGTACAATAAGCCTAGGAAAGCTTTTATCTATATTACATCTGTAGGTCTGCCGTCTCTTTCACGATCAAATTTGTGCTGCACACTGGTAATGTATTTGAGCTTTCAACAATCAAATCAAATATATCTTCGGTAAAAAGAAGCTTCCAACAATCCCTTTCCGTTTTCGCATTTTTGGTAGCTCCTACTACATCAGGATGCTTGGCTGAAATATTGTGAGCTCTTGTCTGTGTCATTTTGCAAAGTTTTTTTTTTCATTTTATTCCATCTCTTCCTGTAAATAATAGCAGAATGTATTGTCGATAATAGTAATAATGATAATAGTTATTATGATAAGCATTTGATGTTACTCATAAAATACATATTATCACACAAGCTGCTTGCATCGTCTTCATCTTCATGATCAGTTTATAAATCTAAAGATCTCGTTTCGAGTTTATCTTCAGAATCAAAATAACCTGATTCACATAAGTTGTCATCCACGGTCAAAGCATCATTATCGTAAAGTAGGCGACGTATTTCTTCCAAATCATTCGGATTTTGAAGATCGTACCTTTTACTCATGTTCATGACGACGCAGTAACAGCTCCTTGCAATGACAAAGCAATATTGCAAAACCAATGAGGAACAAATCTGTCAGCAATATGTAACGAGAGCAGGCACGCGGGGTCTGGTTGACCTGTGCAACACATAACTGCTGATTCGTCATTCTTCCATCCAAACAAACTGTCGCTGCAGTAAACAATCGAACAAGGTGTAATGTTAGATGTTCTAGTCAGGCAATTGCATAGGTGCTTCGTTCGAAAATTATAAAATTTAAATAGTGCCAGAGGTCTCTCAGGCCCATAGCGACAAACGGAGGTTTAAAAGGTGGAAATCTTATGCGTTTGGTACAATGATTTTCTGGATCAATTGTATTTCTGATCAAATTCCTTATTGATATTTTAATAAAATGTCAGGTGTGTTAAGCTACATTCTGGACTTAAGCTACGCAATAGATAATAACTTTGAGCACCTTGATATGAAGTCAGAGAAAATTAAAATCGTAAACAAAAGTTAAGTAATAACGCTTAAATTACTCAGCAGTCTCAAGAAAAAAAATTCAATTACCTATATGCAGAATTACAGAACGATTGGAGATATAAAAATTAAGTGTTGCCATTCCAGAAAAATACTGCTCTTTTGACACAATTATAATATAAATTTCCCAAACGATGCAAAATGTTTTAGGAAATGTATGTTCAAAAATACAGCGCACATAAAATTACAAGGTAAAATTATGAGGTTATAAGCAGTACTCTATACATGTTATTTGGCTCGAAGATTCTGAAACAGAAAGTATTATAAAATGTGTTTTTTATGATGACACTGAAAATGAAGTTCTAAGTTCTTAATGGAGAATATATATGCTTACCTTCCCTAGCACATACTTAAACTAAGTAGATTGACAGTTTCATTGTACCCAAAATTTCGATATCGAGATTTCATGGACAGTGGTTGTTTTCAGGTCTCCTGAATAAGTAATAAAAAAGATCGTGCAAAGGACGAGAACGCGCGCGCTTATGTATGTATGTGTGTGTGTATGTAAACAATAAATAAAAAAGAAATATTGTATGAATACCAAACGATGCGATAGGACACGAAGAGTTAAAGAAAAAAAATGCTCTCACCAAAGCTACAGCTTACATGGAAAATATTTCATTATTTTACTCAAAATTATCTAAATGTTTCGGCAAATAAAATGCATATCCTCAGTTTACTGTTAACAGCCTGTGAAGTCCCATTTGTTCTAAATCAATTTTTTACACTTGTGTAATTGATAAACTGTAAGAAAGACACAACGTACTACACAAATCATATATATGTCGTTAAAACACACTATTTTTCATAAATTTCTTTGTAGTAGTATTTGCTTTTCATTTTTTTTTTGTGTGGTACTTTTGCATTATATTCGTTAATATTGTTCTGAATTCTTATTTTTTGTGAAGTATTAAGCCACTGTTCATTTGTTTCTCATAATCATGCTAGCAGTGGAATTTCAAAGCCAGCGCACAGCGACCCGCTTTTAAACATTTGACTATCGCTTTGGTATCCCTCTTGTGACTACAACTAAATGTACGATGATATTACTTTTCCAAACGTTTCCGATTAATTAGAAGAATAAATGTTGGGGAGAATGAGTAAAGAAAATCATGTGAATTTACCAAATCAGACTATTCTTCTTATAAACTGTGCAGTTCGAAGAAAAAAATGCAACTGAAAATACTAATTGTGATATCACTGAACAAAAGTGGTTTTAGAAGGGATATCAGATTGCACTGAATACAGTAATCCAGATAAAGATTGTGAACCATGTGTCTATGTTGGGCAGGCTGTTATCTAGGAGTAATTATGGTCGGTGCCTGGTGTAACACACATCTAGTGACGTATGGGGAATGTCACACCGGACATAACAAGATGGTAGGGTTAAACGGGAGGTGCCCGCCGGCGTCTCTGTCGAACACAAACATTGCCTCCTGGGATATATCCATCCGTTTGCATCCCAAAATTAAAGAAAAACAAGACGTAATGACGTAACGGGCATTGTTGTTGCTTTTCTCCTTACGTTTGGTCCTCTTGAGCAAATTAAGTCTAAATTAAATTTCTGTTCCCAGCGAGAAATTCTGCAGCTGACTGCCGGTTTCATCCCGACAGTTCAGCAGCACTCAAGGTGTCATGTAGGTGATTTTTTTAAAACTGATAAGTGAGTAAGGGATATAAATGTTTAATATTTAACAAATTTCTCTCACAGTTTCGTTATAAGTATTTAATATATTATTTTAATATTATTTGAATTTCTTATCAGCTGTAATTAAGTTGGTAGACGGTGCTTTATCAAGTTGTTATCGCACTATCTTATCATGTCATTTGAAAATATCTTAGAATGATCCGTAGATTGCAGCAGTGTTTTTGAAGCAATTTTGCTTACAAAACCAGATATCTTCCATAGAAATATTTGTGCAACAAGATTTAAATTATTCAAGAATTATAGCTGTTGGTTACAGTGCAGACGTGTGTATAAGAAAAACATGACATATCGAACTCTTGCTGTTATTAAGTACGTCATAGGGAAGGATAAATTTAAACAGAAATTCATCCGTGGAAGCCTAGAAAATGACGCACGCAAGAACGAAATCCACTAAAACATAAATCATTAATTAAATATACGACTGAAAGTGTGTGAAATCGCTGAAGTTCTGGAATTTCAGGGGAATGTGTGTTTCACATTTTGATAGAAGAGTTGGGTATGAAAAAGGTTATCTGCGAGCGGGTGTCGGGATTGTTGACTCCGAATCAAAAGCAAGTGTAAATCTCTGAGCAGAATTTGATTTGTTTTCAAAGAAACTCCACTGACTTTGTGTCAGTCTGCAAAAAATGATTAAAAATGTATACATTACTACGCACCATACATAAAACAGTATTCTAAGTAATGGAATCTCCAATATCAAAGTAGTTCCCAAGGTCGCGGGTTCAAACCCGGCGGAGGGCGATGGATTTTTTCGGGCGTAAAAATCCTTAGCATGTCTTCCTTCGGAAGGGAAGAAAAGCCAGTAGTCCCGTGTCGTAGATTTGCGGCACGTAAAGGAACCTCAAGCCTGATAAAGAGGCCTCTGAGCAAAATTACCGGTCCGTCACGCCCAATATGGAATGGGAGGCTGAGAACCATAGTAGTTAAAGAGCGTCCATAAATAAAAACTCAATTTAATTTCACTATCAAAGAAGGCAAAGTACTTTAAATCGTCCTGAGGGACATATAGTTTTCTGGGATGCCAAGGATGTGCTGGAAATTGCGTATCTTCCTCTTGGAAAATCCATCACCGAAGTATACTGTGCTAATTTTTTGGGCCAACTGAAAACAAAATATACGATAAAAGCCGGGTTCGGCCAGGAGGAGAATTATATTCCATCAAGATAATGCTCATCTTCACCGAGCGGGATTGTGCAAGCGGCAACGTCTATGGCCCACGTTCGGGAGGTCAGGGGTTCGAATCCCGGTGGCCGTTCAATCTGGCCATGGGGTTTATCATGGTTTTCCTCTAGTCGTGTAGGCGAATGTTGGGGTGGTGCATTCTACCACGATTTCTTCTTTCCCTAATTTCCTGTCATTTCATCTTCTTCCCTTTCAACTTCCAGAAGGTGTCTCCGGTTTCCGTACTAAGTCTGATGGTGGGCAGAGTGCATGGTTTCTCCCCTCCAACGACAGTGTGCGTTGGTCTGCCTGCAAGGGCCGCTTCGTCGCCCTCTCGCGGGACTCCGCGTCTACTGGCCGAGTGCGGCTGTTTCGAACTGGAAATGATAGGGACTTCCGTGCACCTCTGTAATCCCGCCTGCTTGCGGACCTGCGATCTCCTGCGGCTCTTTTACTTCATCCCTGCCTCCCCGGAAGTGTAGCCACAATAGACCTAGTTGGTCGCAGTGGCGAGGTATCTCCCTTCTGTAAATACCTCATACCTCATGCTCAACTCTACGGTGTTGATTCAATGGTGAAAATAACGAAGTGATGAAAGATTTGCCGCCACATACACAATATTTCCCTAAATTAACTCCATCAATTCCATATATTCCCTAAACTAAGAATTCCTTGGTGGAAATTTTAAATTTTCAGTTGTGGCCTATTTTTCAGCCCTAGTGGAATCTGAATTCCGTGATGTGATAAAGGCGGTGTAACCTCGCTGAACAAAGTGCTCTCATATCAAGGGAGACTATTTTGAAACATAAGAACATTGTAAAAGTCTGTGTCTCCATTTTCCTGTGGGTTTTGTGCTTCATTCCAAGGACTTCTCAAATCACTCTCGTATTATTGATCAGTCCTCAAACATTTTAATAAAATTGCCTGAAGTCAATAAAACGCTTTTCATTTTATTTTGGTACAATAAATTTTTGGAAATTGTGAGCAATAGAGATTTCATTCAATTTATAAGGTAAGTCTATATTCACCGAATGTGCTTTTATTATCGTCATTATAAATGCTTAAACCCCAGAAATGAGCAATACTTGCTTCATTATTATTATTATTATTATTATTATTATTATTATTATTATTATTATTATTATATAAAACTAAAATGCTAGTTCCTACCCCAACCTTCAGTTGACAAACAAAAGACAAGAGAGAGGGAGAGAGAGAGAGAGAGAGAGAGAGAGAGAGCAGGGTGAAGATTTGCTTCCAAGTGTGTTTATATCCGGAAACGTGGCCACTGAAATGTGTCTACTAAAGTAATAGGAAGTGTGTTAAAAAAAAAGACTGAACTTTTGAAACAGTGCGCCAATCGCTACGGGGAGCGCGTTGAGTCTACTGAGTGGCAGGTTAGATAATAAACTGCCATTTGCCTCGTTTCAATATGGCCGTTAGTTGTCGAGCTACATCCATGAAGTGAGCACGTGAACAAGCTGTGAGCGGTGCACAAGTGTTAGTGGCAACGTGACAATGAAAGAGCTTGAAGACAACGTGTGTGTGTGTGTGTGTGTGCGCGTGCGTGCGTGTTATTTTGCTACAATGAGTTGCACGCAGTGCTATGAGTGGTTTAAGCGTTTTGAACACGGTAGAATGTCGGTCGGTGAGGATCCCAGGCCTGGACGACGCTGCACATCAACAGATGATAGCTATGTCGATACTGTCCATCAGGAATTTGTACCGCGTGTTCAATTGTTAAACAATGAGGTCTACCATGGAATTTTAGCTCGTTTGAGGGTTGATGTGCGCAGGAAGAGGCCTGAGTTTTGGCAAAATCATACTTGGATGATGCATCATGACAGTGTGCCGGCTCACGCGTCGCTGCTTGTCCGCAACTATCTGGCAAAGCATTAGGCTCCCGTTGTGCCCCATCCACCCTATTCTCCAGACTTGTTCATATTTCCTAAACTTAAAACCACGATGAAAGGAAGTCGCATCCAAACCATAGTGGAGATTCAGGACAATGCGACAAGAGACCTGTGCGCCATCCCAGAAAGTGCATTCCAGGAGGTTTTCAACAATGGGAGAAACGTTGGGAACGGTATATGCCATAAAGGGGGCAGTGCTTAAAATGCTGTACAATGAGCAATAAAGATATTATAGCAAAATATCGGTCGTATTCTCATAGTTACAGTAGCTATCTTAGTGTGGCAGCAAAGATAAGGGGTAATCTGCGTACTTGTGCATATGAGATGATGCAGCTGTCGTATAGGTATTATTTGTGTTACGGCGATAAACGCGAAATCTTATATCTCGCTGAAACTCATTTTTAAATCTGGTGTAATAATAATTCCAAAGAACGTACTCAAGATTATTTCTTATAAAATTTTTAATTAATTTGATATTTCCACAACAGCACAATTTATTACACGTAAGAAGAATAAGTAAAAGGAATTCCCTCAATACTGATGATGTATGACTTCATTTAAATGTATTTTACAGGATCTTGCTTCTAAAGTGTGAATAGGTACATGAATATATGCTGAGTTAACATTACACATTTCAATTCAAAATTCTTTTTTAAGGTACCTAATCGATTCCTGAATTTTAACTCACGTTTTAACACAACACACTAATTTGCGCGTTATCAATAGAATGGAAATTTTTCTTCGTCTTAAAAACTATTTCCCGATAAATTGCAAATAAAAATCATGATTATATTACTTTCTTTAATACTGTTGATCCCATGTAGCAATTTTCAGGTAAACAGCATAATCCTTTAAATGGCATTATGGGTTTCTTAACTAACCATATATATTTAATAAATTTATTAATGAAGGCTCAAACTTTGGATTATAATGAAACAGCGTTTTAGTTTCCATACCTTCATTAGCAAAATATGAAACTAAACCTACGGTATTTGTGCATTTTAACATTTCAGTTGAAAATATGTAATTTAAGAGCGGATATAATTGCCGCATTCGACAATCTGCCTACTTCTAATTAATAGGGAAAAATGAATCTGTTAGTATGGACATTTTCGTGATTCTTATTAGAAAAACTCGACAGTTATGCATTCGACCAATTCCATGGTTCGTGTTAGCTAATTATGCAACCTAACGCAGGATATTTATGCATTCGAGCTTTTACATGCTTCTTATTAGAACGAAATATGAAAGTGAAAAACGGTATTCATGCATTTAGGTATTCGTGCACATAAACAACATAATACCTTAAAATGGCCTTCCGTTTTCCAGTACAATAATATCACCACTAAGGGCATAAGTTTGAAATCCTTAAGCTCCTGTGTTCCGTATTATTGCTCTTGTGTCGAGGACTTAATTCGTTGTTATTTTCTTTGTTCATTGTACTTCACTAAGTAGGCCATAAATTTAGAACAGCATCCAGTCTAATTTCCAATAAATGACAACTCTGAGATTCAGGCTTTCGGGAAGCAGAGTAACCCATATGTGGTTATAAACTTAAGCTGTTATGTGTATTGATCTAAAAGATAGCGTTAGTATTGTTGTGGAGGCGAACGCTTAATGGCAAAGCAATAGAATTAATACAGCAATGATCATTGAGTGCTTAGGTTTAAGGTTACATGCTCCTTCAAGGTAAAGCTTTTTCTTTTTGACATGTTAATTTGAAACATAATTTCGTTTCATCCGGGCGCAAAGTAAAAAAAAAAAAGAATGTTTAATACCCACATTCTACTAAAGCATCTTAATGTGTAATCGCATATGCCTTCGACCGATATGTTTGCTTGTCATCTTCTTGTATTTTCCAAGTCTGTTACAATACAATTCTGTAGTTATTGAAATAGTTTGCATTAAATTTCATACGCGTATTCTTCAGAATTAGCTGAAATATCTCAATTTATAGTAGTTTTTCCTTAAAAGACATAACGTTTGAAATTGCAAAAAGGAGAGTTTGTAATGAAAAATTCTTATGTATCCATTCATGCCTTTAAATTTATGTTAATAAAAGTAAATATCCGGAAGCGTTTATAACAACAATTTGTTGAAAGTCTAATAATTAATAATATGCAATAATATTAATAAAGTTTAATAATATGCAAATTTATAATTCTGTAAAAAGAGCAGACTTTTAAGGTCAGTAAATCCCCCCGAAAAACTTCCAAAATGCCAGTTGCTTAACTGGTAGAAAAAATCAAATGTGAAAATGAAAATGATAAAGGAGCCAATGATGTACTGATTATTTCCGAATGGAAGAGAGTATCTGAATCGTAATAGCGGGGACTTTATGCAGGTATTTCATTTTAAACTTTGAATATGATACTGAGATTCGCTCTGGTCCGTGGAGGTTTAATATAATGCAGTGCTGTTTCCAGAGCAGAGGGTATATGAGAAATGTCTTTTTTCGAAGAGTTGGTTATTGTGCACTTTATGTAAACAATTGAGTATCAAATACTCGGTAATACAGTGAACCTACAGCATCCACAAAGCTGGGTGAGACAACCATTGCGCAGAGAGAGACAGAGACAGCGACAGCACACTGTCTCTTTCTTTCATTCTCACTCGATATGCGCAGGCAGTCACGTGACTTAGAGTAATGCTATTGGGCACCCTGCACTCTCTTGCCTTCGTGTACGCTCCCGACTTTTAGTATCACAATACTTCACTAAGGTTCCTATAATGAGTGGGGGTAGAGATTTCGCTTCAGTCTGCATATCCTTGTGCAGCAGAAACAACATTTTTTTTAAATTTCTTAGGATTTCTGAAGAGTATACCAAAAGTAAAGACAAAAAAAAGAACATATGATGGTACCAATTGCCTGAATCACCTTTTTCCCAGAACATACACGTGTTTAGTTAATAAATGGAAGTAAGAAAGCATTTCAGTAAATCATGCAAGGTATCCTGTTGGTTATAACTGTTCTATTTCTCACATTTTCGCACTATTAACCACACACACCGTGCCATAGAATGCAATAGCGTAGCCCAATTTGAACAATATTCTTTCTTCACTACTCTTGAATTAAACAACTTACTTATACTGTGTGCCGAGTTGGCATGTTGCATTCTTATTTAGAGCAATAATTAAACTACTTTAAATGTTGTACTCTACTTGGTCATATCGGCAAATTTTCTAAGTATACATTACCATATTGGTTAGCAATTGATGAAATTGAACGTTTCGGATAAGGGTCGTCTTTTTGTTTTATTATTTTGTAAATGTGCATTTATGAAACACCTGCCTCAGTACAATACATGTGTCAGGCAGGTACATGAGAATCTCATTTGAAAAAATGGACGATTATTCTCGGAAAATAGTGTTTTTGGCGCAAATAATAGTTTGGATAAAATTTGGAAAATGGCACTGAGAAACAAAGATGCAGGATGTTCTATCTACACTACTCAAAATGTAGCATTTTAACTGAGATAGGTAGCCAACCTACGAAGTCACTGCCCGCCACTGATACTCCGTTCCAATCCCCCCCCCAAAAAAACAGACCACATGCGCAACAAACGATTTCTGTGGCTCCTCTAAGGTCGTTCTAAATAAAAAATTATGCTTACGAAAGGTTTTTGAATAAAATTGAAAGGCGAGTCACAGATGGTGCGACGTCGGGGAAGTTAGAACCAAGCTTGTAAATAATTCAGGTTTCAATCAGCAACATAGCTGCAAGGATTTCCCCCGAAGCATCAGCAGGTAGAGTGATACAGATAAACTGCGTGCAGCAGCTGGGCAAACAAGTGAGAGTCGTCCCCCACATTGGCGTTAATACACTCCGCCCCATTGTCCCACGAAATGGATTCCACTTCCTTCTTGCATTTTTAAAAGCAGAATCGCGTTTGAAGCCTTGTTTACAGGCGCTGTGATAATAGGAATCCTTAAGAGCCTCAAGATGGGGCCAAAACAGGTGCCCGAAAATGTTCCTCGGGTCACCAATGTGGTCGTCGGTAAATGGCTACTTCAGGGTGGTTTGCTACTGGCTGGAAGGAAATTCGATGTGGGCATCAAATTAAAGAGAGGTTTGGAAGCTATAGGAATGGATTACATTTGCATGGCGGGTCACGGAATAGACGGAGTGTGTGGAGGATTAATAACAGCCCTTGTGATATTGCCAGGCAACAAAGAATTACACAATTCATGGGGAAGCTTTCGTTGAAAATACAATCTGGGTTCGATATAGGCTGGGGTGTGAAGCCATACATTAACATTGGCACCACACCTATTAGAGAGGAGCTCGCGTGGCGTAGACATGGAGGATGGCGGACGATAAAAGTTATTAAATGGAAATTGTATGAGAGTTGCTCCATTTGCCAAGAGGAGAAGTGGTGGTTGCATATCTTGGCAAGGTGAAGGGGTACGGAGGAATGGAGGGAAAATATTTCCTCCAATCCTTTAGTACCTGAAGTGGAGGATGACGGGCTTGCTACGCTACTGGTACGTAGGGTCGACATGGAGGGGATAAATGAAGTTCTACTTAAGATGGGGCAGCTGAGATCTAAGAAGGCTGATAGTACCGACTGGATGTTGGTACTTTATTCCTGTTTATTTGATGTGATTTTTCCCCCTATTTTTAGTGTTGTGTATTTATCTTACTTTACTGCGGTTTAATTAATTTTATAGGTCATGAAAATGCATTGCAATACATTTACTCCTGTTTTGTGGGTTGTTTGTATTTATACGGCGGCGTCGTGGCCGAGTGGTTAGACCGCTCGCCTCCCACCGAGGCGGCCCGGGTTCAATCCCAGGGACCTGCATGTGCGATTTGTGGTGGACGAAGCGGCGTCTGGGCGGGTTTTCTCCGGGTTCTCCGGTTTCCCCGCCATTCATTCCACCAACTGCTCCATCATCACCTTTACTTTCATCCATTCCACCAACATTTCGTTTCATCTACTTCCTTCATCCCATACCAGGCATCGGGCTGATCACCCATCCTGGATGTTCTGTCTGATCCATGAGTGTCTGCTCCTCGACGGGCCTCTGACCCCGCTTGTAAGTCCTGGGGGATGTAATTCCTACATAAGAGAAGGGTAAACAGATAATGAATGAATGTATTTATACCATATTTGTATATGTTTATCTTACATGCAACGGTAGGTGTATTTTTTTCTTTTCCTTCAATTTTTGTCGCTTTTAATCTAGCTCATTATTCTCTATGCTATGAAAGCATATGCAGTGTGTGAACCCATGCGATTGGTAGGGATATATGTATACTTTTATTTAAATAAATTCATTCATTCAATCATACATCTTTCTCTAAATGTATCACCACCAACATTATTTCCTTCTACTGAAAGATGCCAGAATTTCTGGAAGTTTCCTCAAACGTTGCAAGTGTGGTCATGAGCATAAACATTATGTATGAAGACTGTGGTTGTAAGGCCTAAGTCGATATGTCACTTTTTGTCGTTTTTAAGATATTTCGGCATAGTATCAGAAATTATTTCAGGGAGGAATCGGAAGAACTTGATGAAAAGATTTCAGGGAAGAGCTGGCAAAACTTGATGTCCTACTCCTGTTATTTAGGGAGCTATAACGTTTGTCAAAACATGATAATTCCGTGAAAGTAGAAGATGTGTCATCCGTCACTTTATGGCATCTCGTAATCACTGTTTGAGTATGTCCGCTAATGAGATGCCAGAAACTGATATTGTCATTCATCAAGCTTTGCTGTCTAGGAAATTGCACAATTTGCTTTATTTACTGAGATTGCGACGGTATTATTAATGTTGTTTGTGTATGTGTCTTTACTTCACGCGTTGCCATCTTGTGACGTCATTCATTTGTTTGGTTTGTAGCTCCATCTGGCGTTAGCAATTTGCGGCAGTATTAGTTTTGTGTTTGAAAGAATTTAACTTTTAATTTCTATTCAGTTCTGTTTCACTGTCCTCCGGCTAGCTATTATCTTATCTTGGGTCGAACATGTGTCTTTATCAGGATTGTGTAAACGGAAAGGAATCTTTTATCCAAAAAGAACACTGATGAAGAAATTTGTTTTATAATTTTTATTGTCGAACACGTTCACTATCACTTTTACATATTGATCTAGATACTCGCCAAACTGAAACTGTTATAATAACTTCTTACTGATCACTTTTAATCAACGTACTTCAACCTTTTGTATAATTAACTTTACCATATTTTAGATCTTTCATAATTCTGCTGCGCGTAACTTGTGAATCTATATCCGATGTATGACGAACTAATACTTTCGACGAACTGACTGAAGACGACGTGTAGTGTACACAGATTTTTGATGAACTGGGGGCGATCTACCTATGACTTGGCTTATTTATACACATGCATCCAGATACGCCTAAAGATTATAACTGAACTGCAATTGGCTAATGAAACGCGCCAACATTAGCGTCTATTTTAATATCCAATGAAAACCACGAATACATATTGCTTATAGGGAGAAAATATTCCAGAAGTTTCTACCGAAAACGCGTCAACATTACGTAACTACCTTGTTTCCAATAATGATAAACAGCTCACCCCCCCTCGCTACATTATTGCGCTATTATTGACAGTTTCAGTAAGGCCCTATAAACTTATTTCCCAATAATAATTACAATTAATAAACATCTGAAATCAATGTCACATAAAAATGCATATTCATATTACAATCATTATTTACATTTAAGTAATTTGTGATACAAATTACTGCATCATATGCCCCACTAGAAACATAATTATAAATATTTACAACTTGTTTGGAAATTTTATAATTGGGTTTTTAGTGTCCTAAATCTTGGAACACACGCTATCACTTTCACTTTACACTTCACACGCATTTAACACACGACATATGTTTTTTTTTGTTTTTTTTTATCTCGCCACTACTTACTGGCTCTGGTTGAATGTGTTCAAACTTTAATCTAACATTTACAATTTTTTATAGCAAATACTGTACCCTAAACTATTTAATTACTGTTTCAAAAAATGGTTTACTTTCTTATATTGTTAACAAAAATTTATCCGTTCAAGAATTATTTTGTAATTATTAAACACATTTACCAAAAATATTCACCCTTTACACAAATATATTTTCATCTCTTAAATCTAGACAATGTTTCACCTTTTCTGTTTACTACATAAGTATTTGTTTTTAGTTATTTTTACCCATTTTTGTTATTTTGTACTTTATTTTAACAATACTCTTGGAATTATATTTACGTACTTTTAATTTAATATCATATTAAGTTTAAATCTTTGCATTCTTAATTTTTCAAATGTTGTTACAGTTACTAAAAATTTAATTTTTTTTTTTAAACATTTAATTTTTTTTTTTAAATTTATTTCTCTTTTCACATGACATATACAAATAATTAACCCTCTTACGTTCCAATACATTGCTCTGCATTTCGTCTTTAACTATCCAACATTTACTATTTATCATCTTTGTCTTCTGTTTCACATTGATCTTCATTGTTGTATGGTTTCAGCATCTCAATATGGAACTTTCCAATGCTTTTTCGAGTTGTTGGATTACATAACTCATATGTATTAGTTCCATATACTTCAACAACTTCATATGGTCCATGGTATTTGAGAAACATTCGCCAATAAAGTTTATTTGCTTTATCCGACAATTTCTTGGTTTTAACCAAAACTAAATCTCCTATTTTGATCCTCCATTCCTTTCTCTTCTTTTCTTCATGTTTAATTTTTCTTTTTATGGCCTTTTTCTTCATCCTCTCGAATGCTTTTCGAAACATCTCTTCTTCTGTTTGTGGTATCGAATGAGCATCTAGAATGGCTTCTGAAATTTTTTTACACATTGTATTGATCTTCTTTCCTAACTTAAGTTCACATGGTTTGTATCCTGTCCCATTGTTTACGGTTTCATTTAGTAGATTCTGAACGAAGTTCACGTATCCATACCATTGGGTTTGTTTTCGATGACACAATACCCTTAAATAATTTGAAATTTCCTTAATTTCCCTCTCCACTGGGTTGGAGTTCGGTCTGTATCTTGACGAAAAATATTATTTAATGCCATTTTCTTTCAGTCCATCCATAAATTTTTTTCCTGTGAAGTACGAAGCATTATCGCTCAATACAGATTGAATAGGTCCTTCTTCTATCACATATGACTTGAGTAGTCTATTCAAACATGCTAAACCTGTAGGTTTTCTCAAAGGGTAAATTCTTACATATTTGCTGAATATATCATAACAGACAAATATATATTTGTTTCCAAATTGACTTGGAGGCATCGGACCATGAATATCAATACTAATTACACATCTCGGCTTATCCCTTATAACCGAATTAGTTTCAAATGCATATGCTGCATTTATTTGCTTTGCCTTCTGACACAGGTTGCAGCACGATATAAATTTTCGAACTTTCTGACGCAATTTAGATATGTATAAATTCTCTAAAATCATAGAAGTTGTCCGGTCCGTCCCTGAGTGTGCTAACCCTTCGTGAAAATTCTTAATTAGTTACTTTTCCATGTTTTTCGGCCCATTACCTTCCAACTAGGCATTTCTTTTCCATGCTTCTTGTATAATGTCCCATCTCGAATTGCTACAATTTCTTTCTTTGCCTCATCAATTAGTGGTGCTTTTTCTTTAAGTTCTAACAATTTTGCGTCCTCTTTTTGAGTTTCCCCATATTTTTCAATTTTCTAATCATTTCTTTGCTTAAAGGAATTTCAATTGTCAATATTTTGACTTCATTTCTAGGCCTTTCAATATTTTCGGGAATTTGTGGGTTGTAGTTCAATCTTGATAGCAAATCACTGAAGGTATTATTTTTGCCAGGAATGTGTATAATCACAATATCGAATGCAGATATTGCATGAATGTATCTAGCAAGTTTTCCACTACATAATCTACACCGTTGTATGAAAGTTAAGCTGATGTGGTCTGAATATACTTTCACCTTTTGCTGATAAATATAGGTTTTAAAACGAATTAATGAGAAATATAATGCTCCAATTTCTAACTGAGTCACTGAAGAATTCCGCTCAATATTTGTAAGTCCTCTAGAAGCTGTACTAATGACATGAAAGTCATTGTTGATGTCTCGCTGTCCTAAAATTCCGGCGTATCCTTGCATTGATGCATCGACATAAATCTCATATTCCAAATCTTCTCTAGGCCTCTCGAGTAATATGGACTTAGCAAAGAGTTCTTTTACTCTTTCAAAACATTTTTGATGATCCTCTGTCCATTTCCACTTATTGTTCTTTCGGAGTAGCTGCCGCAGTGGTTCTATTTCAGCCGAATATCTTGGTACGAACTTACTCTGAAAGTTCAATACCCCTAAGAGACGTCTAATTTGTTTTACGTTCCTTGGTGGTGGAATTTTCATTATTGCTTCTATTCTTTTCTGATCAGATCTTATACCTCGTTCATCCACTACATAACCCAGAAAATTTATTTCCTTGACACAAAATTTTGATTTTAGTATGTTCACAGTCATACCATGTTGTTGTAGTTTATTTAACACATAATGGACATTATTCATGTGTTCTTCAAATGTTTGACTAATAATTAGGAAGTCGTCAATATACTTTATTAAAAAGTCATCTGCAGAATTTCCAAAGATACTGTGAATGGCTCTCAAAAATCCACTTCCTGAGTTTTTTAAACCAAAAGGATTTACACAAAAACGATACTGGATACCTGAGTACTGAAATGAAGTGGAATCACGCACTTGTGGATCTAATTCCACTTGCCAATATGAAGCAGTGAGGTCAATGGATGTCAGAAATCTTCCTCTTGAAAGTTTCGTAATTAATTGTTCAATTCCCTCACTTTGAAAATGATCTGGTTTCATATACTTGTTGACATATCTACCGTCTAATATTAATCTCAAACTACCATCTCGTTTAATACTCCAGCAGATTGAATTTATATACTGAGAATTACTTTGCTCAATATTCCCATTTTCTAACATGCTATTTATTAATTGTCTAGCTTTGTCTCGAAGACGTATAGGTAAATTGTCATACTTGTGCCTATATGGTGGTACGTCTTCTACTTGAAATGTATGCTGATACACATTGCATCTGCCTGGGATATTACTAAATACTGAACTATTGTTCATCAAAACATCATGAAGGATTTCTTTTGCATTATCGTAATATTATAAGCTTCTTCACACTTGTATATTATTTCCTCATTTCTCTTCTCTTTCCAGCTGTTGTCTGTCTCGCTCACATGGTCGTCTTTTGTTTGGATTGTAAATTCCTCTACTTTCTCTGGCATTTCTGCTAGCTGTTGAAAATATGGCGTGGTATTCCCTTCATATTCTGTGACTACCTGCTTTATCTGACTATTTGTATCAGTCTTTGTTATTTATACAAAAAACTCTTGGTCACAAAGATTTTTCTCATCCTTTGTCATCTCGATTACAGAAACTTTCTCTTTTATAAATGGTACCCTTATTTCTCTATCGTCTTTGGTCATTCTTAACCCTTCATGTTTAAAATCTATACTTGCTTCATATTCATGTAGGAAGTCACAGCCTATAATTATGTCACAAATCAGATGGTTTACAATTAGAAACATAACCTCAAAATTCTCTCCGCCGATAAGTATATTAAGTAGAGCTTGTGTTTTTATGACGTGTGTCGTTCTTCCGATTGCAACACGACAAACTAAATTACTAGTGGGAAGAGCCATAATTTTGTTACCTTCATTAATCAAATTTATGTAAAATTTCTGTGAGCAAATTGAAGCTGACGAACCAGAATCTATAGTTGCAATGATCTCTTTCTTCGCAATTTCCATCCTAACATGAGGTGACTCAAAATTTTCTCCCTTATCTTTTGTTGCTGTAATCTTATTACAGGGTGTATGTGTAGGCATATTATTTGTATTGGTAATGGATACTGAATTATTAAAGACGTCCTGAGAACCTACTACACAGGAGTCTGTTAACAGTTTTCCTGGTTATTTCCATGTTCACGTACGCGACTGCCATTCCTAACAGGCGCTAAATCTATCTCATTGTCGCTACCATTGTTTTGAGTTCCCCTTCCTCGAGTTCGAAATCCTCGATTTCTGACATTACGTCCCCTTGGCACGTAATTTTCTTGCCGTTCCTCAGATCTTTCCCGGTTATTGTTTTCCCTCCAGTGAGTGAAATTTCCCCTTTGTCTAATATACCGCCTTCCATAATTTTGCCCTCTTTCAGGCAATCTTTCTGTCCTGACATAATTTATTTGTTCCTGTCGACCTGGTCTCCCATCTGTCCTTGATCTTTCAAATTGTGAAACGTATGATTGATACCGTTGTCTGGTATTAATTTCATGATGTCTGTCTTGTCCTCTACTTTGCTGATAACTACTTTGGTAATTTCGTCTATCTCGCACATCTAAAAATCTATGCTCCCACTCCCGAGATATATCTTCTTCCTGTTGTTCCAAAGCTGTTATTAATGCTGTCATCTCATAGATGCTACGTGGTTTTGCAATTAATAAGTAATTTCGTATCCTTAAAGGATAATGCCTTGCGAGCAAACTCACAAAATCTTCCTCATTTATTGGAGGTGACAAGTTTCTAACCTGACTTGCATGTTTCAGTAAGTAATCAGTCATTGATATTCCCTCTCGTGGATTAAATTGACCATGACTAAGCATTGCTCGAATTCTGTGCTGCACCGTAACATTCCAAAATCTGTTCATGAATAACCTCTTAAAGAATTCATATGAAATTTCACCCCCTGATACCATTTGTAACCAATCTAAAGTTTTCTGGTCCAAACATCTTTTGACAACTATCATTTTCAATGCTTCAGGTATCTTTTTAATTTGAAAATACTCTGATAATTCTGCAATGAACTGTACTGGACTGGAATTTTCATTAAATTTTCGAAGTGGAAAATCACTTAAGATATGATTGTAATTTTGCAAATTCCCCACTCCCATATTTAAATTCTCTAGTGTTACTTGTGCACTCTGAGTTTCAGCATTAGCTATAGATGAAGCTGCCGCATCACTCACATTATTTGTCATACCTGAGGAACTACCTCTATCATTATTTTGTACATCTGATACATTCACATCACATATATTTGCCCTTGAATTCAATTCTAACCTATTTACAGTACCTTGCAGATTTTCTATTGTCTGTTCCAATTTTTTATTATTCTCATTTTGAACAGCTTGGTGTTTGTTAATTTCATAAGTTAGCTTTTGATTCAAATCTATAGACGAAACTTTAACTGCATCAGACAATTTGTTTCTCTGTGTTTCTGACTCCTTCTGAATTCCAGATATTTCCCCTCTGAAATTAACTTGCACCTCTATTAAATCTGCATTTGTAGCCTCCATCATTTCTCCTAACTCACTTGAAATGCTACTCATTCGGCTACCTAGCTGTGTACATTTTACATCAACATGCTCTATTTTATTATCAACCTCATTTCTTTGGTTAGATATTTCCCTGCTCATGTCCAACATTTTCTTTGAAACTTCACCTATTTCATTTACTATCATTTCTTGATTTTCATTTTTCATTTTAATCATACTACTATCTAGCTCCATGAATTTCTTTTCAATCTCTTCCCTGTTTTGTTCTAAGCTCTTACCAATATCTTCCCCCAATTTCTCATTATTCTGAGTTAGTTTTTGTTCTAAACTCCTATCAATATCTTCCCTGTTTTGATCTATTTTCTTACTAAGATCTTCCCTTAATTCCCTATGACTCTGTTGCATATCTTCCCTGTTTTGATCTATTTTCTTACTAAGATCTTCCTTCATTTCCCTATTATTCTTTTGCATATCTTCCCTTAATTTATCATTACTCTTAACAATATCTTTCAGCATTTCCATCATCATACTAGCATCAAAATTAACATTTCCTGCTATTCTATTCCCACTTTCTGCACTAACATTTTCATCCTCAAATCCTAAAAAGTTTGGGCTATTTTCTGTAACCTGTATTGAATTACAGCTAACTGTTACATTATCTCCCTCCATAATTATTTCTCCTGTATTATTAGTAGCCATTGTTTTCTTTATCCTACCACTCCTTAAGTACATTTGTAGGTTACAATTTTGTTTCTAAAAAAAATTACGATACTCTAACTTTTGTGATGCTGTCTGTTGCTGTTACATTGATGTCCAGCTTTCTGCCCCTCTCTCCTAGGTTATATGTCGCTTCTGCGTTGTTTTATGATGAGTCCGCGTCGTTTTGTTATCCTGTAGTTTGGAATCTGCGTCTTGTAGATCCTTTCACTGCTGCATTCGTTCCACGTCCTGGTTCCTTTCCTGGTCACTCTGCTACTTTCCTGGTTACTTTGCTTCTTTCCTGGTCATCGTGTTCCTTTCCTGGTCATCGTGCCCCACGTTGGGCGCCAATTTGCGACGGTATTATTAATGTTGTTTGTGTATGTGTCTTTACTTCACGCGTTGCCATCTTGTGACGTCATTCATTTGTTTGGTTGGTAGCTCCATCTGGCGTTAGCAATTTGCGGCAGTATTAGTTTTGTGTTTGAAAGAATTTAACTTTTAATTTCTATTCAGTTCTGTTTCACTGTCCTCCGGCTAGCTATTATCTTATCTTGGGTCGAACATGTGTCTTTATCAGGATTGTGTAAACGGAAAGGAATCTTTTATCCAAAAAGAACACTAATGAAGAAATTTGTTTTATAATTTTTATTGTCGAATACGTTCACTATCACTTTTACATATTGATCTAGATACTCGCCAAACTGAAACTGTTATAATAACTTCTTACTGATCACTTTTAATCAACGTACTTCAACCTTTTGTATAATTAACTTTACCATATTTTAGATCTTTCATAATTCTGCTGCGCGTAACTTGTGAATCTATATCCGATGTATGACGAACTAATACTTTCGACGAACTGACTGAAGACGACGTGTAGTGTACACAGATTTTTGATGAACTGGGGGCGATCTACCTATGACTTGGCTTATTTATACACATGCATCCAGATACGCCTAAAGATTATAACTGAACTGCAATTGGCTAATAAAACGCGCCAACATTAGCGTCTATTTTAATATCCAATGAAAACCACGAATACATATTGCTTATAGGGAGAAAATATTCCAGAAGTTTCTACCGAAAACGCGTCAACATTAAGTAACTACCTTGTTTCCAATAATGATAAACAGCTCACCCCCCTCGCTGCATTATTGCGCTATTATTTACAGTTTCAGTAAGGCCCTATAAACTTATTTCCCAATAATAATTACAATTAATAAACATCTGAAATCAATGTCACATAAAAATGCATATTCATATTACAATCATTATTTACATTTAAGTAATTTGTGATACAAATTACTGCATCAAGATTTGGCTTGTTAATTACTAGTACACGTGTTTTAGGATTGTTTGGCTAATTATTATTATTATTATTATTATTATTATTATTATTACTATTATTATTATTATTATTATTATTATTATTCAGTAGCAATCCATGTCCTAAGAACTATCTTAAATTAAGATTTGTAACAAAATATATATTAACAATGCTAATACCATTGTTGGATGCAGCAAAAGCAATGTTAAAATATTTGGGTTCAGTGTATCCTTCATAATTAACACTATATTGTCAATTTTCTTAAAATCTTCCATCTTCTCAAAACTATGATGGCTTTCAAATAAGCATAAGGCAGTGCAAAGATGAAAATACTTGTTTGGATGTGAAAAGTACAGATTTTGGACGTAAATAAATGGCAGATTGCGGCTATTTAAAGAATAAAGAAGGTACAGTATTATGGACCATCTGAGAACATTGGATTTCGGCTTAAAACACTAACCACACCATCTCTAACCCTAATATATCATTTTACAAAAGACTTCATTCAACATTTAACTTAACAATGGTGATACATGATGTTTAATGTAGAATTAAACTGTGGAGGGCAGAGGTGCTGATCAGAACGCGTCTTGCCTATACAGAAAGTTGAACTGTCGGTCTCCTAATG
This sequence comes from Deroplatys truncata, assembly GCA_030765065.1. Lineage (NCBI taxonomy): Eukaryota > Metazoa > Arthropoda > Insecta > Mantodea > Mantidae > Deroplatys > Deroplatys truncata. Next base: position 177,129,391 of record CM060981.1, read on the forward strand.
TGACATATTCCGAAACTTGTGGGGGCCAAAATCATACTCCGAATATGGCTATAATATTTAGCTATGCCACTTGCAACAGCGATACCATACAGATAGTAGATCAGCGTTTCTTATGCCTGGACGTACATATTTGGAGTGTGATATTGGCTATGTCAAATTTAGAAAGCAAAAAGAAGAAAGAAAAAAAGGAGTCATATATAGCTATTATGATACAGTTTGTTCGAGTGTTAAGAAGAAAAACACTCTTTCAAGTTTTTTTTAAATTACTCAAGAGTTTTATTTATTTCCGAACTTTTCACGTTCACGTCTTATAAATGGGAACTTTGATGTGTAAAGAAATAAAATTAATCGAATATAGAGAAAATGTATACAGTGTTAAAAAATACTTTGCAGTTCAAGTGTTCGTTAAAAGATGACGAACCATTCAGAATACTAGTAGTACATAAAAGAGGAAGACCTGCGGGACCGGACACTAATCTAAAGTTTAGCTACACCTGGCCTTTGCCTGTTAAAGAAACATGATCTTCTGGGTCTTCCACCCCTCTTCCATTAAGATTGTCATAAATTCTACAGAAACTTAATGACAATAGACATCACAAAACGTAAGTGCATAATAAAAAATATGGAGACATAAAGTATCTTATGAAAGTTCCTAATACACCAATGAGGACAATGGAGATGGTATACAGAGCTGTTGTTAAGTTTAGTTTATCATATGGTGCAGAAATTTGGGATTGGGAAAGGAATGAAAAATTGAACCAAATCTAGACGCATTTTCTGAAGCGAATTCTATAGTTGGGGAGGGGTACGGCAAATTGTGGGGTTCTTAAAGAATTCGGGTTATACAATGAAACCATACATCTGAAAGTAAGGGCAATTAAATCTGGTTACGCATAGTACGGGGGGATCAGGCACTTCACCGCGCGGTGTGTTTCAGGGAGCAAGGATGGGAAGGGTAGGATACGTGTTGGGCAACGCAATTGCGAGGAGGCTTAGAAGAAATTGGAATGGGGTACATTTGGCTACATGAGAGGGACTTGGGACGTAGCGGTTGGAAGATAATTCAGAGACGACTATGGGATAATGACAGACAGAATTTAGAGTCACAATGTACGGCTAAATTTTCACTTAACTGACAGTGTCAAATAACGCGGGGCTGGGGGAGGAAGGCTTTTTAGAAAACTGTACGCAAGAGGAAAGACGTGGTTTGGCGTGACTAAGATTGGGCGCCTGGAAAGGCAACAAATTAACGATGACACCGAAGTGAGAATATGTCCACTCTGTGGTGAAAGGGAAACATGGAATCATATTCTGGCTGAGTGCAATGAAACGGAAATGCTAAGAAAACAATATCTACCACTACAGTTTATGGGATCCAGTAGGGGAATGAAGGCCTGCTTGGGTGTAATGTTGGACGCGGGCTGTCATAAAATGGGCTCTTTTTTGTCTAATATTCGACAAAGGAGGTTAATTGCCCTGGAGAACGGAAGAGGGAGTGGCGGTATATAAGAGCGAGTTATTAAGGGTCGGAGCACTGTATATATTTGTAATATAATTGTAATTCCTACTTATTATTAATGTTGTTATTATTATTATTTTGTTTTTTTCTTCCTTCATTATGTTAGTTCTTAGTACATACTAGTGCATACTTATGTATATATAATGAGTATATATTTAGTATTATACACACAGTGTTAGATTATAGGGACAGGAAAAGCATGTACGGCAATGAGGCCCATACGATTGTTGTATTGTACAAGAGCAGAGTGTAACTGTTCACAATAAAAATCCTTCTACTACTACTACTACTACTAATACTAATACTACTACTACTACCACTACTACTACTAATGACGTGCAAATGAGATGATTGAACCTAATGAGTATATGTAAGTATGAAAAAAAGTTTTCTTACTCATAACAGATTAACTGTTATTAAGTGATGTCTGAGACGGTTATTGCTGCCCCACGTATGGGAGCCAAACTCGAGAGGGTTATTGCTGCCCCACGTTGGGCGCCAAACTTGAGAGGTTTTTTGCTACCCCACGTATGGGAGCCAAACTTGAGAGGTTTTTTGCTACCCCACGTATGGGAGCCAAACTTGAAGTTGTTTAGACACGCAACTACAATACAAACTTTCCGGTGGCCTTCGCCCCACGTTTACTTTTCCGGTGGCCTTCGCCAACACGTTTAAAAATCAACTTTGTATTTTAATGTTTATTTAAATATTATATATGTATGCCTCGGCTGCGTCAGTAGTAATTTTCACAACACGTATCTCTTAGCAGGGCTGGTGTGGCTGAAGAACAAGGCTTACACAAATTATAATTTTATTGTACTTTGTTTATTAATACTATTAGATAACACTTCACTGATATATCCTACGGTAGAGCTGTGAGATTATTGTTATTTGCACTTTTTAAGCACGTATACTTTATATTATTCTCACCTCAATGAAGTTTTATGTCTCACATTGAACCAGTATCGTACCGATCGGGTACGCAATCTTGTAGCGTCTGCTTGGGCACGCTATCTTGGAGCGTCTGCCGCCTGAATTTGTAAATTTCCTCTACTTCATGTCTCTGATTGGCTAATCCTACTCCAATAGAATACTTTTATTTAACTTAAAGCATTTCTAGTTGTTGATTGGCTATTTATAAACTGTTTCGTATAAGTACATTATTGTTCCAAGAATTATTAGTTGCCTTTATTAAACTTTCTAATTTATTGTTGTCTCAAGGTTACTTCATTGTTAGCAACTTTCGGCTTCTATTTTATAATTCTGTTTGTTATGGAAGGTATTTTGCCTCTATTCTCCTACATTGTTAAAACTATGCAACGCATTCACACAACATTATTATACATGTACATAATAGTATAAACATAATACAATGACTGTTACATACAATTTTATATATTACACACATATTGCTTTAAGGTGGGCCGTTATTATATTTATACTATATAATTAGACTGATATCATTTAAGTGTTAAAAATACTGCCTCATGTTAAAATTTGATATCTTGTAATTTGACTCAGTTAAGGCTTACTTTTCAATATTATATCTTTAAACTGTTATGTGAGTACACTATTTTTAATAGATTTATAGAAGACAGCGTTAATGTTGTTTTTGTTTTTTAATTAGCCACTGAAATTTAAAATTGCTCTCCTGTAAAGTTGCAGAAAGTAATATCAGCTTATGCTTACCACCACATGATACCAGACATATTTCGCAGTTCATGACTACTACGTGAATGTTCATACTGGTTGACTTTTCTTCGCACAAAAATAGGACGCTGAATACGCAGATTTAAGTTTATTCATGTGTATGCACAGTCACTCGATGCTACTTTCTGGGGATCACGGGGTCAAATGCGGCGGAGAACGATGGATTGTTTTCGGGCGTAAAAATCCTTAGCATGCCTTCCTTCGGAAGGGAAGTAAAGTCGGTGAAGTCGTGTCGTAGATTTACTGCACGTAAAACAATCTCAAGTCACAAAAAGAGGCCTCTGAGGAATACTTCCCAATTTTCACGCCCGATATAGAATGGGATGCTAAGAAACATAGCAGTTAAACTCAGTTTAATTTTTTTTTGCTATTCCTCTTGCTTTAAAAGCACAGACCATTGTTCATAGGTGGTATTAGCGTTAAATACAACTTCCAACTAGGGCTCAAGGCACAGCAGAGGACATTTGTTTGGCACTCTTTATGAAATTTGGTGAATCAAGTGCTTTTCTCAGCCTCAGTGTTTTTCGAACTTTTCCACATTACGTATTTATTCTTTTACAAATGCGTTTGACGGACAAGCTTGTAAGTTTGGATTCTTCTTTTTGCTTTCCATCAAAGTATCTGGTTACCACGGCTCTGCTTGAATATTATTTCCACACGTTTTATATAACTAAGCACTTTTTGTTTAGGTTGAGACCATTCCAACGTAAAAATGTATCGTGAATTACTCAGCTTGAATGGAGGAATCTTTATTTTAATCAAGGCTAGAATATATAAGGAATGAGGTGAATTTATAATGGGTAAAGGGTATCGTGTGAGAGCGAGACAGCTGATTTTTCTTATTTCGATCCATACGTAACATCAGATCCGAGGTATTTGAAAATTGAACCTTCCAGGTCTATTTGTCGTTTTATTAACATTTTTGCCTTGGAATGAAACAGCTTGTGTTTTGTCTTTGGATATCTTCATTCTATGTCTTCCATTTATGTAGCTAAAAAGCGTCTTTTATAGTGTCTCTTCCTTGTAGAAGACTACAAATGAAAGCATATTTAAATACATTTATTGTTATTAAAACCTGCGTCATCTCAAAGCTTCGTTCTTATAGTTTAGATTAAGCAGTGTTAAAGAAAGATTGCAACCTCATTTTATCCCCTTGATTTATTTACTTAATCCTCTTAAATACGCTTTCTGGTACGTAATCAGTCAGCAGAGAGATCCTTTCAGTCGTGCTGAATTTATTCACATTAGTAAAGAGGAAGACATAAAGGCTCTGATGTACCCGGGAAGTTCGCTTTGGGGTATAAAAATTCTGTTAGACTCGCTAGCAGCACAGCAGTAACGTAAAAATGATAGCTTTGTAACTTATTAATGGCAAACTCGCACCTGTAAAAGGGATAGCAGGAAATGTCATCTGCTCTCTGTAGTTGTCATATCTCCATGACAACACAATAATGATGTCCGTTACGGCAGCACCTGGCCCGTTTTTATCGGTGCAAAGTGGCTGCAAAGTGGATTATTTGCATGTGGCATTGTACCAGCCAGGTAATGGACCCGCCATTCCCTACGTGACGCCATATCCGGCTCATAAAAAGTGCGAGCATGAATTTTTCATATCCCCTCTTTAGCTTTTTGTACAATGTAGCCATGCTTCTTTGTGACGTATCGATAAGGCCATCTGGCAGGCGTCCATGCGGAAAGGATTTCTAGAGGACGGTCTGCTGAGCTCAATAAAATATGTTTATACTCAACTCAATTTGGTGTTATGTAGTGGAGGTCTAAGCTTGCATATGTGGGATCTTAGAAAGTAAAATTACTTCTCTTAATGTCTGAATTGAGTTTATCGTCAAGGACAAACTGATACTCAGATTATGAGCTCAGTATTGAAATTGGCGATATACAATAATTATCAGAAGTAAAAAATCTCTGGAATTGGATACATTAATATTTTAACTGGATACGTCTTTACTGCTCTTGAAGTCTAAAAAATGGATCCATTTTAGTTACTGAGATATTAATTTTTCTTTCCTTTATGAACATTTTTGCTAAGTTTTCTATGGTTAAAATGGTTATTTGTCCAAATGATAGCAGCATTACATAAAATAATCACAGAGAGTTTGAAATGGCTTGTGTAACCTTTTTCTTTACAATTGGCCGCAATGGAAGCACAAATAACAATTTATATGTTTAAAAAATGTATAGCGGAGTAAAACGCAAAGACGGCATGATATTTTACTGTTATTCTTATATATTTTGTCGTCTTTACCGAGAGGAACTCACGATGTAGGCGAAGTCAACCTAGAGTCCATGGTAATTATTGCAAGTTCTGAAATAAGGTGCGGGTATATCTTTTATTAGGCGCCACATTGCTCAACTCCGATTGCTATTATTTATTGATTGTGGAGCCGGCGATTAACGAGTTTCGTGTCTTCTTGTCAATGTTCTTCTTTGTTGTCGCTCGGGCTTGGCTTCTTAGGTATTTGCATACCTATCTGCATGAAACTGAGCTTGGAGATCTCAGTAGGACATGATACGTAAGGAAGAATATTGAAGACTATAAGTAAAGATATATGAAGTATTCAATTATGAAGATGTCTGCTGAAGAATAAATTTTAAGATACTGTACAAGAGTTGTTGGTTAATTAGGACGCTTTTCCATTTTGTTTCTATTTATCGACGGTGAATAGTTTACTTATGGACGTTATTTAGCACTGAATTTACTTTTAGAGCAATTTCACTCAATTTGATTACTTGGCGCACACGATTATATTTCTTTGTTGCTTCATTTTTTAGCGCGTAACTTCACTGCAAAGTGACGCAGGTTTGTCACACGACCGAATTCACTAGACGATTAACTTCTGCGTTCCTCCATCAGCTTCTACACTCAGGGTTCTCGGTGGTTTGAATTTTCTTGTGAATTTTCTCTTGGTTGCGGAGAACCGAGAGTTACGTTTGACAAAATTTGGAGGGCAGTTAGGCTTTGCTGATTCGCCCTCTCGAGGGAGAAAACAATTCAGGATTCCTCGATTTCAAGATTATTTTGGGGGTTCCTTAGGAGTCAGCTGCATATGTCTTTCTAGCACTAAGCATTGATAAAGAACTTTTGTTCTGTAGCCAACTTTCCCCTCGTCATTGCGAGTTAGTTACTAGTTTGTGTCGACGAATTGTGGAAATCTTGTACGTCTTACACAAGAATATAATACATCTAACAAAATATTAACCAAAATACATGGTTTGCTTATACATTGATGTTACTCTAATTAAATCTAATATTTACATGATTATAAATATAATGATAGTACAGCTGAAAATACTGTCTCATAATGGTCAGTTAATTCACATAATGCTGTTGTATTTTTTATAACTAATTTTGAATTGCATTACCGCCAAATTAATTCTGTACAAGCATGATGTCCCAAATACCTCCGCTCTCTGGGTAAAAGAGAATAAATTTACGTTATAACTGTGTGCTAACTGCATCGATTTGTCCTTAGGTTTTTTACCTGATGTTCTTGTGAGAGCTGTTACCAGTCTCGACTATAGCCAATTGCAGGAGGATTAACCATACCGCCTAACTCCTGCTTAATTTAGAACATTCTTTTAGGTTCAATTTAGAATCTTTCATAACCGAATATTTCCTTCTTTGTTGGTATATTTCCTTATTGCTTAGATACTAATAAATATAATTCAGCCCCATTTATCACAGTATTTGGTTACTTAAATCATCCTAAACGCACTTTGCACGTTTGGCTACAGGTATAGCTACACGCTACAATTTTATTTCTACCTCAATCTTATTGCTTACAAAGAGAGCTGATCAGTTTCTAGCAATATATATATATATATATATTGCTGAAAGGACTAAGATTAGAAGTTACACTCAGTTTTGTTTTTGCAAAACATAATTGTCTTGCACATTAAATAAAGATTTTTACATACAATGAAGGGTAGTTCTTATACCTGAAATGAATTATGTTAAGGGAAGACGGCACCAAAGTTTGATCTAAACCATTAAACTTTTATTTTTGTTGACTTGGGTGGTTAATGTTTTATTTCAGTCTTATGTCATACTGATACTTACAACTTGTGCTAAAACCCATTAAACCGATTTTAAAATATGTGATGACTAAGCATATAATCGTGCGGACGACAAAAAGGTCCACTATAGTACAGTACCTAAACTCCTACGGCTGCCTACATGGTCAAGCGGCTAACTTCTCACCCGACGTACCGAGTTCGATCTCCGCCCGAGGTGGAAATTTGTCTTTAATCAGGATTATTCCCTACCCTCTATATAGGCTGGATGTGTGGATGTGAGAGTGAATAAGCGTGTCAAAATAAGTAAAAGACGACGAAAACGACAGAACCTAACCAAAAAGTTAAGAGTAAAAGCACCATTAACTGTTTCAGTAAAAAAAACACCGATATGAACATAGCATTTAAAGAGGGCTATAGAAATAAATGAAAACAACTTTTGCCTACTCTGTTGCATATACACGTGTTCTCTCAAGCAGCCAGGTAACCAGAATGCACTGCATTGCACTCTGTCTTGAAGATAACAAGTCTAGTCATACGCCTTATCTTTTTTATTCTGCGCGTAGTTTATATTTAAGATGCTATATTTTAATATGCTTATTTTACTTTTTTCTTGCACTGGTGTTTGTTTGCTTCGAGAAGATTTTGTTTTGATCCTGCACATCTGTTGGAAAATGGCGATTAAATAAATAGGGATTAGGTATATGTATATACTTTTATATAAATAAATACACTCACTTATTCAATAATTCATGTGAGGCAAGTCTTTGTTAGGAGTGCCACTCCCCATTCCTGTTGTACCTCACCATATTTAAAATTTCATAGTAATTCACGCAATGATAACTTTTTTTCTCCAAAGCGTAAGGGTATATATTGGTTAGAACCTGTAGAAGATGATTAATATATATATATATATATATAAAAAATAACTTAATTCTTGCTTCTTCATAATTTCTCTAGCAATTGCTTACCTAAGGACAGGGGAAGCATTGAATTCGACTTAAAATTCTTTATCACGATTTAACAGGAAATACGTTTTAGTTCCTTAACTAGAAAAACAAATAAAAAGTCTATATAAAGGGTTATTTGTGTGTTTGCGTCCTTATAACCAGACTATTATTCTTTAAACAGCACAACTTAACAAATGTGTGATACATTCACACAATGTTCTCTATCAAAGAAAATTCAAATATATCTGTTATACCATAGTATTATAGTATTCATATAAAAGGGGATTCTTTTATCCACGTTACATTACTAATCTTTGATTAGGAATGATTTCAAATTAAGCAGGACGTGCTTAGTTATAACGTACACAAACATTAGCCAGATGCTTCTTCTGGTAACAAGTTATTGCGATGGAGGAAAAGAAACTGGGGGGATGAGATAAGAGGAATCGAAAATTTCAAGCATGTCCATTTAGTGACGCTTAGCACCGAATATTTCATTCAACATGGAGTATGTTTACAATGGTAAACACTACTAGAGGGTTTATTTGACATGGGTTTTGTATTTTGATGAGTTCCAGCATTTTTTCTGTAATAGGTTTCAGGAAATAAAAAGTAATGAAACAATGTTCTATCCTTGGAAGATGCTGGGCTTAAATATGAAGTTTGATATTTAACCGCCTCTTCCTCTTTCAGTTGTGCTGTCAGTCCGGTGCAAAAAAAAGTACCGATGCTCTTGGTTTCCTATAGTATTTTTCTTAATGTTGGCAGAATCTCCTTATCAATTGTGCTCCACACTTACCTGGATGTGCTATCTGTTATTGGTTTGAACAAAGTGAGCGCCAAAAGGGGTGCGAAACGGAAGCAGTTTACCTGAAAGGCTGCAAGGTACTCGCCAGACACTCGCCAATGTGTCCATCTCTTTTTGGATTGATCTCAAAAGTCTGCCACTCAACCCTAAACAATATACACGGTCGATTTCCGGTTCAAAAATGAAGGGAGCCGAAGGTAGGGGTAAGATAAGCATTATGTGATAGAATTTATTTTTATCTTCTAGAGCTTATAAGATAAGCCATATAAAACTACAACTTAAAATTGAGTGAATGCAAATCACACGGTCACGTTTTAATTACAAGTAATTGATAAAATGAAGTGGTTGGATCAAATTGGTTTGTGAACAATGCCCTCTTTATTAAATATGTCATTTGATAGGGTATTGACAACAAACCGAAAATTCTTTTTCTAATAAGAAAGGTTATAGAATAGCGAGGGCTGCAGAGGTATGGAATATTTCTAAGAGTGTGTCAAAGTGGCGAAAGAAATTCCACGAATATGGTTATTGGCAAAGCAGGTGGCGCGTTTAATTATAAATGCATAATGCAGTCCGCATGACACCAGAAGCTTCAAAATCATTCGCAACGGGATACAATGCAAACTTAAAGGACATGTTAAGAAAGTGGTTTAGTATATAAAGTTTTAAGGGAGATAATGAAGTGTTTTACGTTGAGTAACTTATTAAATATTTTAGGCATTTTAGGGTTATTTTTTATTATTATTATTGTTACTATTATTATTACCTTCCACTAAAAATAATCATTTGCAAAGCAACAAGAGCAACACGCATATTTATTTTGAATTAAAAAATGTCATAAACAGGCATGATAAGGAACTGAGTTATACGAAATGAACCACGTAAAACGAAAAAGCATAACAAAGAACTCGCAAAAAATAGCTAGAATAATAAACCGTATTTAAGATAATACTAATTCCTAATTAATTATGGAAAGGTAGAATCAGAATAAAAAAATGCAATATCACAGTCTGGATTTGAACCACTGATCTGCAGTTTCCCGTACCTCGTCCATCTGAGCTATGATGTGGATGTGATTACACATATGAAAGTTTCTATATGACTAATTTTTCTCGGTAAAATATAAGGCGTCCTTAGCTTCACTTGAGATAACATACCCCAATGTCGACTTATATATTGTTCATTTTGATTCTACCTTTCCAGCCCACGGAAGAACAATTAATAAAACTGAATTGATTGTGTTTTTTCAAAGAATTTGAACCTGCCTTGGATCCTAGCCTTTGGTGCACATCCGTCATTGCGAAAAAAGGCTGTGCAAAAGCCGCAAATAAACTTGAGTTGCTAGAACTAGGTAACGGGTGGGGTGGAGCCTTGAATAGGGAGGAGCTGCTTTACTACTCCCTTATCAACTTAACACACAGTTCACTATATAGGTACTTTTTTCACGCAAGTGGGTGAACAGGTACAACAGATTAGCAATGAAGAAGATAATAAATGTGGAATAAATATAAAGTGTAAACTAAAAGTCAGACATACTGTAGTAATAAAAGTTTGATTCCACTAAAATTTATCACTTATCCCACCCACAAAAGCTCCTTGTTTGCTTATTTTTGCTTTCTTTTCGGGCTCTATAGATAATCGGTTAAGAATCATATGCGAGAAATGGATTGTCGAATTAAATTATATCTGTAATGTTTGGTGAATAGCTTAATAAGTCCTTATCATTATTACAGATCTTTATATAAATGTAATAAAATCATTAATCAATACCTGCTTCAGAAAGTACGAAGAACCTCGTAGTTTGTCTATTAATATATGTAGCGAATAATACTACTTGAAGTTGTTTGATGCGACGTTTGCGTACCTTGTGCACTGATATACAGAGTGACTAATCGATCTGCTGTATTGTTTGAAGTGCTCCAGCAGCAGCTTAGTTCAGCAATCATAGACTCCTGTAAAAAAATCCTGAATATTTCTACTATTGTGTATCTCAGGCATTGGTCTCGGTGGAGAATGATAAGATGTGATTTCCTTGAGTAAACTTAATTCACTTCTTTTTATTTAACTCACAAAACAAAATTCACAATGTATAATTAAATAACTCACTGTAATCACTTTTAAGCTGTTTAGTGTTACTCTGTTAATACTATTAGTGCACAATTGCAAAGATAGACTGGGTACGGCGTACAATTTTTCCCGCGAGCTGCTCGACGCGACCTATCTTCCCGAGAACTAGCGTAAAAGTGCTTCTTCAAGTTTTAGGTATTAACGTCATTCCTCACTATAGCTACACATTTTTGTACAATTATATTGACTGCTAATTATGGCACTATGCGCATTTTAAAAAGTATTGTTAACCATTTGTTTAAAATTCTTTGCACATGATTATACACTTGCTTGCCTAAGTATATTCTGATTTCAACAAAACTTTAACACATCGAGAAACATATTATGCTAAGTTCCTTCGATACCGAGATTGCAACGAAAATTCATGTTTTGAGACCCCCTCAATCAGAAAAAGCATTTTTAGAAAAAGGTCCGTGTTTGTGTGTGGCCGTGATCAATTTCCAAAATATTCGTTGTTTATTTTCGCAGTTTTCAATGCTCTAAGAATAATGCTGTGAAATATCAAGTATATTATTTTCTTTCTCATAATCCCACTAGAGAGTTCGTAATATCAGGTGGTTGGCATATATATATATAAATATAACACAGTTGGGTAGTTGCTCTTGGGTTCAAATCCTCTTTAAGAAGGCAACCAAGGTGTTGCTCGAAACGTCAAGTGCATTTATTTGGATCAAGTACCGGCCTTCCACTGGTGGACTGTCCTTAAATCATTCTGTATACTCTTCTGTCGCTAGGGTAAACGGCGTATTGAAGCATTTCAGCGCTCGTTATTTGCTCTAAACATCAACTTCTGGACAAAACAGTATCGGTTTCTGAGAAGTAGGCCAGCCAGCCTGTTACCCTTGACTCTCGTACGAAATCTCAGTTTTAAACCAGTGGAGCGTTCCCTGTGAGTTTGATGTTTGAAGCTATCATTGAAAGTCACAAACTGTTTAATATGGAATTTCAGGTGATTTTTCTATATTTATGGCTATTACACTAACAATGCGTATAGAATCGCTGCATCATTTTCACTTAAATGAGTGTGGTAGACCAGAGTTTACTAAATCACTAATCCTCGTGTTTTTTGCTTTTTCTTTTAGTTTAGCTTTAATACCGTATTATGACAATTATAAACAAGCCAATATTGCCGCGGGTTGGTTTTCAACTTTAGAAACCTCTATATGAAGCTCTGTCTCTTGTATGCTTATCTGGATTTTGGCCAGAATTTGTTTAAAATCCTTGCAGGAATATGCATTATCTCCCTCCAATATAGGACCAATGCGTTTCTAATTTTTCTACATTAGTAGTGATCATGAAGACGATAATAATGGTAATAATAATAATAGTAATAATAATAATATTAATAATAATAATAATAATAATAATAAATCAGTCTTTAATTTAGCACCCATAATCCTGCTTTGCTATTATTGTACGTCGCAATGTAAAACTCAGGCAATTAAATTTAAAGTTCCTGTTAGTTTGACTGAAATACACCTTAAATATGAGCCTCATAACTCTTTTTTCAGAATACGATTGTGGAGTAAAATCATTACTATTCAAATTGACAAATACCTTATCTAACCATACGCTCAACATGCCGTATTAATATATTTATAGACTATGGTGTTAAACAGCCTGAAAAAAAATGCTGACAAAAATAATTTAGTAAACATATTCAAAACTTCACTGTTTCTGAATAGTAGGCTTACTGGAAACAAATTGTGAAATATGCAAGGCCCTCTTCCTCATACTCGGCAATAGCGGCACTGGAGATTCCTATGACCTTACATGAATCATAGTTTTCTTATTTTCTACTTTGGTAGAACAGCCAAGGTTTGAAGTTTCAGGTGAAACAAATTTTAAAGTTCTGCTGTTAAAGCTACAGAAAAGTTGTGAAATAATATTACTGTAAATTACACTTGAAGAGATGGATTACCTTAAACATTCTGTATCCTTGTGCTAAATTACAAACATTAATTAATTATAGTTACCACAATGATCTACCGAGTGAGAAGGCTCGGGTGGTAACATCTGTGGACCGCATTCCGGAGGTCGTGGGTTCAATTCCCGCGACCGACTTTACTGGCCCATGTTTTTTCTGGGTTTCCTAGAGTCGTTACGCCAATGCTGGGAAGAATTATTACATTCCCCAATTTTCTGCCCCTCCACTCTCACTTTCCTTCACCTTTCATCTGCTTGGTCTCTTTCAGGGTTGCAAGTGTCGGCAGGAGGTCTCCGCGTGTGCATGCCAAGGAAAAAGATGCTCTGAGTAAACCTTCGTCCCCTAGAATGCGGGCGGTCTTTGAGTCCCGGGGTCCCAGGGGATGAGTAAGCCCACGGGGAGAAGGCAGCTGGTGTCCAGGAGTTTAAATTTGTAAATGATAGGGATCCCGCCCACTGTCTGTTGTGTCTCCTGGTCCAGGCGCCTTCTGTCTCCTATCACCTCATCCGTCCCTCTCGGGGCTCCCCATCGGGGCGTAGGTGCAAAATATCTGCGTCGGTCGAGGTGCTAAGTTCCCCTCCGCTCCTAGTCCTGTTTTATCCTACCACAATGGTCATAACATGTTAACCAAGGCAGCAGAGGTGCCAGTTACCCACACCATTAAATGATAGCACTCAAAAGTGGATGTGATTAGCGTGTGTAGTTTCAAAGCTCCGTCAGTCGCTTCGAGAAGTCTTAACATCAGGAGTTCTGACGATTATAAAGTTAAAATTAGGAGAAATAAAGAGAGCAGGACATATTACCGCAGAAAGAGACAGGGTTGGGGGAAATAAACAAATAAATAGGGAATGGAGGTAGAGAAAAATAGCATAAGTCACCATTTTAGCAACGATCTGTGCATTTCATCTTCCTTTTATGATCACTAACAGTAATATTTTCGTTGCAATATTGCATGAGTAACTAAGTAAATGTTTACTAAAACATTTAAACAACATGTAAACCGTAGTTTCCTTCAAAATTAGAGTAAATAGTATGAAGTGTATTTTAGCATAAATGCTAGCGGATTCATTTGCAGCAAAATGTCCTCTGGGCGCCTTGCGTTAAGAGAAGGTGGTGTGTACAGGTTTTTTTGTATTTACTCAGCTTATTTAGTTTGTTATTTCAAGCATTTTGTAATGATTCTATATGAAAACAGTGTAAAGGTTCTGTAATGTTTGTTCTAAGAGAATTATAAAAATATAAAAAGGCTAGATAGTAATAACATTAAGGTATACACAATGTTACATTTTAGGTACGTTCGGAATACCTTGTGTATTGTATACTGTTACATTTGGGCATTTTAGAGAAAGATTCGTACATTCGTACATTTATAGCAAAATCACCTATAAAACTCTGAAGTTTGAATCGCTTTCAAACAAATTACTTCAATGAACATTCACATAACATTTCTTAACATTATTCATTTAGCGCCTTTATTTGATTTCTGAGTATTTAAACAATACAACATAGTCTTTAACTAATTATCAGGCACGGAGAAAAGTAACACAATGCGTTCATTTCCGCTCCAGCGTAGATTAACCTCTTCCACTGCTAGATAACAGCAATCTCTCCCTCTGCATGCCTATATCCGTTTCCTTCTGCATTTGGGTCACTCCTTCACAGCAAGTATGAGGCAATGCATATCCGTGGCGGAATAATATCCCACAGCAAAGTAAGAAGGCACATTTGTAAGGACGAATGAGAATATGAATACCTCTGTGATCCTCCAAATAATAAAGCATAATGTCTGTTGTGCCGAAAGGACCTGTACTTTCTTGTTTAGGTGTCAGCATTTTAAAGCAGGACTGCAACGAGGTTTTGGAAGGTAATTATTGAATTTGTACTTTTTATCTTTGCAGCTTTGTTATAAAAGTAATGCTTATATTACAGCATCGTGACGGGTTGTAGTAGTTTGACCGATTAAACACTAATATACTTCCTTATTCGTTTTTATTTGTGCCAACTCGCCAATTAAAATAGGAGCAGTTAAAAATGCATTAAAAATCAGATTCGGTTTGTTTAACAACAAACATTCTGCGAATTATCTCCTCTAAAAACATATAGCAGAGAAATGTAGGTATTTCGCGGAAGAAGAATTTATTGAAGAATCTTTGTTCATCGCATCAAGTATGTCTGTACAGAAAAGCTAGAATTGTTCCAGTTAATAGATCTCTCTCGTATAACTGTAACAGACAGGATTAGCGAAATGGCCAATGATGTTGAAGATCAGTTAATATATAAATTAAAACATCTGGAGTGGTATTGTTTGGTCACTAATGAGAGAGCCGACATGAACGATACAGTTCAATTAGTCATTTTTACGGGTTGGTGATTCTGCACTCAACATATTCGAAGAGTTCTTTGATTTTGTTCTTTTGGTAAACATCACCTGGTGGAAGACATTTTCGAGGCTGTGCTTCATATTGTGACAGAATACGAATGCCTTGGAGGGAAATTGCTCTTTTATTTTACAGATGGACTCTCCCAATTAGAGGAGAGCAGAATGGCTTCATTGGAATCTTAAAAAATTCTTAAAATCGATTAATGAACTAATGGCAAATCACTGTTCATCTACCGAGATGCATTGTGTCGAAAAATTCATCTCTAAATCACGTAATGCATGTAGTCGTAAAAGGTTTTGCGTCACATTTGCAGTGTGTGGTCGTGCGTTTTAGTGAAGAAAAACAACACCTTTTGACAGCAATCCTCGGCGCTTATTCTGTATTGCGCGGCGCAATTTCCTAAGTGTCTCGCAATAAACATCTGCTTTGATTGTTTGACCACGCGGTAAGAAATCAATGAGTAAGATGCCTTTCCAGTCCCAGAACACTGTGCACATCATTTTTCGAGGTGTCAAGATTTGTTTCGGCTTAACCTTTGCTGGGGATGAAGTGTGCCTCCATTCCATTGATTGCCGCTTACTTTCAGGGGTGTCGTAAGAAACCCAAGTTTCATCTCCTGTGACTATCTGTGTCAGAAATTCTTCGCCGCCTTCATCATAACGGGTCAAAAACTGAAGTGCACTACCCATCCGGTTTGTTTTGTGTTGCTCAGTAAGAATCTTTGGTACCCAACGAGAGCAAAGTTTACGAAATTTCAGTTTTTCGGTAACAATTTCATGAATTAGTGATCGTGAGATTTGGGGAAATTCCATAGCGAGAGCACTAATTGTAAACTTGCGGTTTTCCTGGATCTTATCATCAATCGCGTGAACCAGTTCTTCTGTAACCAAAGATGGACGCCCACTTCGTTCTTCATCGTGCACTTCACTACGTCCTTCATTGAACTGTCGGACCCATCTTCTCACCATTGAATCACTCATCGCATTTTGTCCGTAAACTTCGCAAATTTGCCGATAAATTTCAATTGGTTTCACTTTCCTAGCATTCAGAAAACGAATCACAGATCTGATTTCACAAGCGGCGGGATTTTCAATCAACACCGACATTGTAAACAAGCACAACAAAGCGTACGTGGCTGACAGCGATCTGACGTTTCTTCTCCTTGATACAGAGCGTCTACCGCGCATGTGCGGAACTGCGATCGCAGCGCTGCAGCGGAGAGAAATTGAAACGGAACTTACTTTCTGGACGTACCTCGTATATTTTGGAATTGAGTATAAAACAGAGGACTGGAATAGCATGGCTTAGTTTGGGAGGGTGGAATGCTCGCAAGATTGTTGATGATGATGATGGCAGAAGGATTTGTCCATTATGCCGAGGACAAGAAGACTGGACGCATATTTTGGCAGCATGCGTGCAGACGGAGGGTATTAGAAAAAAAAACTACTACCGGAAGTATTTTTGGCTTCCAACAGACGGAGGACAGCATGTTGGGACTTTATTCTAAACAGCCAAAACTGGCCAAGCTTGGGCACATCCTTATTGCAAGTACGTGTACTACGAGATAAGGTATTTATGTAAATTTTCTTTAAACATATGTGGTGCTTGAGTACTCGTGCGCGACTGTGTGTGTGTGTGTGTGTGTGTGTGTTTGAGTGTGTGATTCAGAGTGTTTTTTGTTCAATTTTTTATGTATGTATATAGTGTGGTGATTATAAAAAATAGTTGTTTTATGGTCGATACTGCAAGTCACTTGATTCTAAACAGCTAAAACTGGCCAAGCTTGGGCACATACTTAATGCAAGTACGTGTACTAAGGGATAAGGTGTTTATGTAAATTTTCTTTAAACATATGTGGGGCTTGAGTACTTGTGCGCGACTGTTTGTGTGTGTGTGTGTGTGTGTGTGTGTGTGTGTGTGTTTGAGTGTGTGATTCAGAGTGTTTTTTTTCAATTTTTTATGTATGTATGTATATAGTGTGGTGATTATAACAAATAGTTGTTTTATGGTCGATACTGCAAGTCACGTATACAGTCCAGGTATTTTTCTAGAGAGCATGTACGGTCTTGCGATCCATGTGACTGTGTTATGCAATTAATGTAATACTAAATACTTAATAAATACTACTACTACTATAACATTTTACAGAAAATTTATATTCATGGATACATCACATAGCCTGTTCTCGCCATTTCATGGTAATGCTTCATAAAATCCATTACAGTCGTTAGATTTGCCTCATTTTTCAGTTTTTTTATATTATTATTATTATTATTATTACTACTATTATTATTAATGAGACATGGCACACCTATAGCCATAATCTACTTTTCACTAGAAGGGTCAAGAGACAGCGAGTTAAATCAGGCAGCAAGGTTAATCTGCTCAACAGTAAAGTACGTTGGGACAAGGTCGCCTCTACTAGAGAGGCTCTTTCGCATGCTTGAATTAAATTGCAATGTGCTGCTTATGACGCCATAGCAAGTGTTCAGTTCAGGGTGTATTATTCGCTAGCAAGTATGCGTACCCGTTAGAGAGTTTCATTAAGCGAATTACTACGTCACATATGTATGGCAACTCGTATTGCATCACAGGATATAACAGAACTTATTGCCAGATATAGCTCGTAACGTAGCTAAATAAGTGGAAAAAATCTCCAGCGTATTCCAGAAATGAACCAGTTATACAATTTAATGTTTTTATTACTTACTTATTATTCTATGAATCATCTTATGCACTCACTTTCTGATATAACATAAAGGGGTCACTACGGGTAGTCACATTATTTCGTTATTAGCATTGTGGGGAGATAATAAAATTGCTATGATATTTGGCGTGATCGTTCTCTCAGTGAGGAGTCAGGCGATAAAGGCAGTGGGGACAAAACTGCAGCGATAGACAATTGTAGGGAAGCAGGAGTAAAGATGAGTGTTGACTGTCATTTTACGTAACACAAACGTCATTATAAAATCGGGGGATGTACATCCTCCCGTCCTATAACCGACGTATTATATTATAGATGTGTAAGTTCTAAATAAAGTGATTTATTAATTTGGTTAATAACATATTTTCTCTCAGATTTTGTGGACAAGCGTTTCCCTCACCAGACTTGTGTTCTTAGTATGTTCAGTTTACAATATATAATTGTGATTATATTTTGTAGAAGTTGCTACATACCGTAGTAATGCCCCTTGAGAGAGGTACGCTTGACCATTGTGACTGGAGAAATAACTGTACTAAAGTAACTGTGAATAACGTGTTTCATACTTTCGCTAGCATTCTCGATATCATTTCTTTCTAAGCCCTCGTTGCAATAACATATTTTTCACACAGAGCTGATTTACTAAAAATGTAACAAAAATGTACATGAAAGTGTTTGTAGCTACGAAAACAATAGTATACAGAGTCTACCCATTATTTTAATCAGAACGTGCGAGTACCTGCACTTGAAAAGTTTCGGCTCAAAGAGACGTAATAGCATTATTATTATTATTATTATTATTATTATTATTATTATTATTATTATTATTATTATTACTATAATAGAAAAGTTTGTAACTTAAAATGTCGAACTACAGACCAATACCATACCAAAGTAATTAAAAAACTCCATTCTGATAAAACTAATGTTTTAGCAAGGGAACAGTTCAGATGTAGAGTAAATGTGCCAACCAGTGATGCCAATTTCAAGGCGGCAATGCAGTTTTCCAATTCTCCGATAATCAAAATTTAAACACTATGAGTATCCTTTGATCTATGAAGGGTTTTTGACTGTGTAAAGATAAAAATACACTTATCAAAGATATTCTTTTATGGTATTAATTACGAAGGTTGTGGATTCGACTATAAGCATGAAATAGGAAGCAAAACGTTATTACAAGTTCTTCAAATATTTTCAATAAATATTCAGAACGTTCTAAAGTACAGCACCCCACAATTTAGATTTAAGATCCATGATTACTTTCACTTTATATCGAATATCGCCTTATTAACCAATAAACATGAGCATCCAGTTTCTTGCAGGTGATGCAACTATTCTCATTAATGAACATAAAATAAGTCTCCGCTTAGATTTATAAGATCTTTTGACGTTTTCTTTATGCTATATGATTGGTTTGACATCAACAAAATATATATAAATTTTGGGAAAACCAAATTAATTAATTTTACACAAAGAATAAAAGCAATTCAGACCAAACTGCACAATAATAAAACCAATTAATCCAAATACATAACATTTCTTAGTCTTATTTTTTTCACAACATGAATTAGAATAAGCATATTGCACATAACCTACCAAAGTGAATTCTTCATATTTTGGAATAAGAGTATTAATAAGAGTATCCTTTAAACAGCGCACTATACTTAACTTAGATTCACTAATGGCATATAGAATAATGTTGTGGGGAAACTCAATAAATGCTAAAAATGATTATTTATACAAAAGAGTAACAAGAATAAGGCAGGGGCAAAACGAGCAAATTATTATAAGCTGTCATTCAAAACATTAGGAATTTTACCATCTCAGCATATCCTAGCTGTACTCTTATTTGTAGGGGACATACCAGATGTGTTCATAAAAGATTACATATTCACAGTAGAGAGATCAGACAGAGACAGGACTTACACAGACCAAACAGCTTGGAGACGTCCCAAAAAGGACTTCACTACAACAGCAGGGTATTATACAAGTCATTACATCGTATTTAAATGAATGCATGCTATTAAAACAAGTTCAGATTCCTAAGAAACCTTATTGCTCACCCATTCATAGAGAGGAAAACTTCCATTCATTCAGAAATAATTGTATTAAGCTTTCTGCATTAATTAATGCAGTTTTGTAAACATAAGATATAAATATTTGTTATCAGATTATAAATGTTAGAGATGTAAATGCATATATCTGCCATTCATATTTAATTCGTTTTTAAGCCGACTAATTAACGTAAATTATATATAAAAGTTAGCATCTCTGACAAACTCTACACAACTTCGTAAACATGACTGTTTCATCAAATTACATAATGCATACGATTTCTTGCATAATATACGTGTTAGAGTAGACCAACTCTTTCAGAGTTGATTATTCTCATTATATGATACACATATTTAAGTGATAGGATAATATATTTGTTGTCACTAAAATTTGGAAGAATTTACAGAAGTGCATTATTCAAATTATCCTCTCATATTTTCGCAAAGTTCAGGTATCAAATTCTATGCATCTAGCATTAAAATGTATCGGTTATCTGAAACACGTATCGATGATCACATTTAGAATTTGACAAATTATAGAGATCATTTATTACCGTATTTCTGAATATGTATTGAGGAAGAGGACGATTTAGAGCTCTGTGCATTCTTCCGTTTAAAATTAAGTATGTATGATGGTATTGGTTTATAACTTAGAGTGGACTAAATAAGCGAAAATTGCCCAAAAATGACATTTTTAATCGTTTGTGCAGTCTTTTACATCGAATTTCTTCTTTGATTACATATGTATTTACAATTTTATGCGCAGTGCGTATATTTAGAATGCATTTTTAAAAACAGTTTTGTAACCGCCATTTTGTACGCTAAATTCTGCACCACTTTAGAGAAAAAAATAATTTCTATACATATTGATGTGGAGAGATAGATTTTGGCTCATCTTTTACGAGAAGATTTTGTACACAATAAATTTGTACCACTTCGAAATATTGCAGCATCCATATGTCGAAGAAATGTTTTTTTTTCTTTGTATATATATTTATTTCTTCACTTTTACTGTGAACAGTTTTTTCTCTGAATGATATTTCCTGATATAAATGACGCGTATTCTCAAGAACTATATTATATACACGTGTGTATCTAATTTTGATATGATTAAAATGTCACCTCTGTTCCGTTAGTAATTTGATTTGGTGTCAATAAGGTGGTATAATTGCTGATAAAAGTTAAAAAAATGCGTAAGTAAGAAAAAATCCTATCTTTCTTAATAAACTACATTATTATATAAAAGTAAATCAGTTAACTTAGAAACCATGCATCTATACCCTCTAAAAATTTCAGTTTGACATCTTAGTTTCTGAGATAATGGGTCATGAAGTTGGAGATTTAACGTTTGAGGGATAAATATTTTATTATCTCCTTAATCTATTTTTCTAGTTTATTAGATACTAAATTGTTCATTAGTCACACATACGTAAATAATTACTAAATCTTCAAAGAAAAAGGGTAATATATTATGCCTGTGTAGTACTAAACTCGGCTAGAATTTCCAGTATACCAACGTTAAAAGTATGAAAATTAATGTTGAATTCTGCTTCATTTTTAGATTAACGTACAAGAGTAGCTATTCTGATGTTTATGGTCTAGTTGGTTTAGATACAAGTGCAAAATATAGCTATACAGTTCAAGTGTTATTTTTTCAAAACTATATCAGTATGTTTAAAAAAATACGCCATCGGATGTAATGGCTTACAAACTTTCTGTTGATTGCATACAGTGATTAATTATTACAAGAAGCCCCATCTGGTTACATGACGCTACATGCATATGTAACACAATGTTGTTATTGGAAGTATCTGTTTAAATGTTCTGTAGTAATACAATTGTGCTGGTAAAGCTATTAATGCAATCCACAATATTATGTATTCCATTCTCATTAATCTGCTTGCATTATCATAATAGCTTCCCCTAATTTCTACACATTTTGTCTCTTTTTCAGAACTACGGACAGAGTGATGGTATTCACGTAATTAACTTTAATCTAAGCGATTCTGTTCGCACAATAATTGATAAAATGCACTTGGTGATAATGTTCGCTTGCAACTGTTTACACTAATCCCAGATGACTTTATTCCCAATTAATTTATCTTGAAATATTTAAACTGTATAAGTGTTATTGTATATTGAATTTAAACAACTTTATGGAAAATTCCTTTTGAGGTGGTGCATTAATTATGACATTTATACTTTCTCTACCACGTACATGGTGGGTAGAGAAAGTATTACATTTCATCCAATAATTCCATACCGAGATTCTACCGGAAATACATCTTCAGAGGCTCCCTGAATCCAAAAACAGATTTTTTTTAGAAAACAATCCATGTGTGTATGTGTGTGTGTGTGTGAGCAGCATTACTCAAGAACGAAAAGTCGGATAAATACTAAAATTGGTACTTAAGTTATATTCCAAAGATACGACATAAAGTTTTTCAAGAAAGTCTCCCAACCCAACTGCCCTTTACATGGAACATTTTTCGAAATTTGTGATTTCGTAAAAAATGGTTCTAACAATTTTGATTAAAATGTCATATATCAAAGATATTTACATAATAAATAAAATGTATATCTTTAATTTTCGGGAAAATTTCTTCATTCCGAAAAACATTTGTATAATTTGTATAACTGGTGAACTTTAAGCGATATACGAAAATGTACTACACAACAAAACATGTAGAACTTTTTAAAATGCATAATTTATTTAAAATAAATTGTTTGTGAATCAGCCATTTCCGAAATATTCTTATTAATGATTTAAATTGTTCAACACTTACCATTATTTTAAAGTCCTGTCGATTTTCAGTTGTTTCTTGCTATGTCATTGAAAGAGTATGGAATCTTAATGCCAGCGTATAGCGTCCAGTTCTAACAGTTTTTATTGTCACTATTCTCTTTGTATCTATAAGGAAATCTTGTATCTATAAGGAAGGTTTATCTCGATTAAAATGAAGTGGATATGAAAATAAACTTCCATAATAATAATAATTTGTATATCACTAATAAGTGATAGAGGGTACAAAAAGTCGTTTGAATGTAACACATCAGAATTTATTCTGATAAGGAAGCGTTAAGCAGATATTGGCGTGAATGTCGATGAAAGGTTCAAAGCAACGTGTTTAAATTCCACTCTTCATAACTGACACAACGATAATAACAGGCTAACTGAATAAGGATACGAACGTAAGGCTACCTATTTGAAATTTAGAAAGTACTTTTAGTACACGAGATATCTAGCTAGTGGCTAATTTCATATTTGAAATTATTTCATTCCTACTTGCAAAATTTGGAGAAACTAATGAAGATATTTCATTGCACGGAAAACAAGAATATTACAAACAGGACAAGAGGTGACCGTATAAGACAGTTTATACAATTATTGCATTATTCAACTTCGTTATAAAGAAGATCTGTGGAATAAGCTAGATAGATAAGGTATCTTTATTGGTTTCAAATTATGGAAGTTATTACACAAGTATTTAGTGCATGGGTCATTGACCGTACATGCATATTTAAGATACAAGTATGGTGACAAAATAAACAACAGAAAAAGAAAACAAAACAAAAGAGGAAGAAAAAGGGAAAATGGAGATAAATTACCTTTGTCTAACTGAACAAATTTGACCTATCTTCGCGCACTTTAGCCAAGAAATTGCCCATGTTTTGCCAGTTCATCTGGTCATCCAGTAGCTCCCAACATGCCAATCTCTTTCTTGAGGGACTTTCCAGCCCCCTGCAATCTAAACCATGCCATTCCTGATCTTTCCTTTCTTCCTAAGTTAAGTGTATATGCCTCTTTACCCCAATTAATTTTTATTTCATTTGCTAGACTTAGAATAGGTTTAATTTTACAATCCGTTTCTATTTATTGTTGGTGGATGTCTCTTAGTCTTCTTTTCACTCCTTTCCATATGTTTTTGTCATTTTTTTCAGCTCTTTGCCATACTGACCCCATGCCTATTCTCGTCAAGCTCCTTTCCAAACCAGCTGCCCAAAACTTAGGAGACAGGTTTTCTCGGTGGTATTTATAACATTTGGATCGTAATGTTGAGTTATCCCCCTGCATCAACATCAGCCAGTACTTCACTGCTCTTATTTTGCAGTGTATTGTGCTGCGGAATAAATTAATTAGAATCAGAAGCAAACATATCGTGTGCTTAATATTCATTACCTTCCATTGAGTGAATCAACAGTAAATCCATTTATCTAAGAAGTAATATCGGGGAACTTTCTCAGTATTAGGCCATTGCACTTCGTTTCGGAGAGCGAAGGAAGTGTCGAATTTTTGACCTTGTCGACCATCTCGAGAATGGGAGACATCCAGTTCAAGAGAGGAGGTAACTGCGGTATGACTGGAGTGTGTTTCTGTGTTAGGGTAAAGCATCCCGCGACAGTGCCATTTCTTTAGCTTCATATTCTCAATGGCAGCATCTGAGCTTGATGTTGCAATTTGCTTGAATTATACTCGTAACATCGCAACACTTTCAGCCATTCAGTCACGACTGAGTCGTGACTTTCTTTCCAATTGCCGTGATGACACACAAAGTTGTGACGTCTTCTTCACATATCTCTTCATACACATTTTCTAGAAAATTTGAACCTTAGTGTTACAAAGGGAAGAGGGCTGCTGAGTGAAACGATGATTATTTTGTATTAAAAGTTGCAATTATTATTTTTCTTTCTTATTTTTATTAAAATAGTAGGATTTTCAGTAGCACATATTCACTTAAGTGTGATAAAGCGCTCATTCTCCAGATCGCAATAGTGTTTTTTTTTTCAGTTTCATTTATCTAACACCAGTTATCAACCCAGAACTGACTTGAATTAAATTTCAACAAATGTATATAAAGCAATTCCGTGCTTTATTCCGTGTGAAAAGAAGGTAGGGATTATAATAGCCTTTTCTTAACATATCATACTGCATTGGTGTACACGTTAGAGGTGGATTAGCTCAATAGCGATTCCACCTAGTAGAAGGAGTGATGGATGAGAAATGAATTACATGTGAGATGCAGTTAATGCTTTGGCTTTTGGCATTTTACATGTAGTGAACTCTTATTGTAAAGTTAAATTTAAATGTGTTAGTTAAGTTTTTAGAGTTTATGAAGGTGTTCATACAATTTCGTCTATATTCCGTTAATACTTAAATTGTATTTTGGAGAAAATGGCAAGAGAGATACTTGTGGCTTTGAACTTAAATTTAAGTAGTGTTAGGGCTCATTAAACCAAAAGCTGGGTCTGTGTTACATTTGTTACTCGTCAAGTTTGGCTTAAGCAACATTAATAGTCTTTATAAAGAAATACGTTATTACCCCATTTGAAAGTGGGTATGTGAAAGTTTATTACCAGTTGAAATAATTCGCTTTTCCTACCTTTTTTGAAGGTATATTTATTTTGGCCCTGTATTAGCGAAAGTAGTCTCTCTGTAGTCATTGAACTTTTCATAACTAAGAGGTAAGCCCAACACTTGCACTGTAGGGGAGATACAGTTTATAACGATACTTTTCCACTTTACTTCTAGTCGGGGGAATACATTCGGCTGTTTTCACCGATTTTTGGTGTTTGGCCATTTTGATCCCTATGTTTGCCTGTTTGATTGTCAAGTGGGTGATGTTAATTAAGCTTTGATCTGGCTTTCACCCGTTACCAGTTGTTAATGAATTCTATTTCTTAGTCCATGTGTTTGTCGTGATTTATACTTAAAATGTTTTATTTCCTGTTTGTGGTTAAGTTCATATATCTTTCCTTTTCAGCTAAATTATTTATGAAGTTGTTTCAGGGCTTGAGTTTATGTAATTCTTTCATCCGTTACTAGTATTTTTTCTATTATCCTGGTTCCTATAATTATTTATTATAATAGTGACTTTATAAAGCGGGACCTAACATTTCTAAACCTTAAAAGAATCTGTGTGTGCAATATAGTTCTTTTGGGAGGGGGTTACTTTATCAAATTAGAATTAATGGCTTTGTAATATATAAAGATGGTTAAATGTTGACCTGAGACGACTATTATTTGAATTATTCTGGCTTTCTTGTGCTTTATATTTTTAGTTTTTATTTTTGTTTGATTTCAAAGCTGTGTAGTTTTGACTTACTTTAATTATGACTGTTAAAGTATTGTTCTTTATTTGCTATTAAGTTATTTTCTGAGATCGTAAGCTTTATTACAAATTGACTTTAATTTTATTTTGTACTTTTTGCTTTTTTTCAAAATTAAATATTGGGTTTCTATTTAAAGTCATTATTGAGGTTTATATTTTATTTAATATGAACATTATTAATTTAAATTTTGTTTATGATTTTTTTAAAGCCTTGTGGTTTTCTGTATTATGCTTGTTTTATTATTTCATGAGCTTTGTGCTTAATATGCTGTGTGTTGCTTATTTGTGAGGGTCTATGTTAACGTAACATAGTTTATTAATGAAAATAAAGCCAGTTAATATTTAGATTTTATTCTGTTCTTATGCCGAGAGACTTTCCTAGGTCCAGTTTTTTGTTTTGTTTCTTTGTAAAGGTGGTGGCCATACTAGTTTGCTCGATTATTCTTTGAGTTCCCCCCTACAGAATTTGTTAGCCCTGTCCTTTTCGTCTCACCGGGGTTGCCAGCCCCTGACGAATTTTCGTAAGCGGTGCTTGACTTCGATGGTTCCCTCATGCAGAATTGCCTGGTGAAGCCAGCGTGAGCCATCGCACCTGTAGCGTTAGAATGCATAAGTGTACAATATGCAATGTATCTTATGCAAAAGTCTATAATTACAGCCGCCAGCGAATAAGAATGTAAGGCTGCAAGAGATGTTGAAATGTTTGACATACCTTGAAGAAAGGAATCCCGTGTGTGGTAAAACCATTAGGTGAAATGCTATTATTTGGATTTATTTTCCCATTTCAGTAACTACTTTGGCCAATAAACATTTGAATATTATAATATAATAATAATAATACTTTGTTAATTCTGATGTGTCTGATGGCACTTTACCAAACATTAAATAAATGATTATAATTACACTTATAAGTTATAACATTATCGACATGTACTAACATAGAAAACTTATAGCAATGTGACCCTACGTCTATCTTTTGGTATGACTTTAAGTAAACTGTAAATCGAGTGGCTAGAATTATATAAGAGACAAGGAAGAAAGGTGATGGCGTGAGAGAGTGAAGCTACAAATTTCAATACCAGCTTAAACTGCACCGCTAAGTGTACAGCAAGTTTTAAAAATATGTTACTTGCAAGTGGCCTGCGGCTCTTCTTAATGTCACATTTAGTTGCTCTTGAACAACATGAAAACCATAATAACCAATTCCATCTATTTTAGCTTTCAACGGGATTTAAAATGCAATATTCTGCAATGCAAATCTTTGCGCATATTCAACCAAAATTCTTAAGATGAATTAATCACAGAGTTTATAATTGACCTATAATTCTTGTAATAATTAATACATTTTGTAAGGAGGTGATTATAATTGATATGGAATACTAGCGCTATAAATAGGTGGTTAAACAATCAAAATGACGCATAATTATGACTCGAATAAATGTTGCTAAGAAACAATGATACAATAAGTGTTTTCAAACTAGTGCATCCGTACGGTTTTCTTACCGAATTAGCCATTATTAAAATACACAATTTTTTAAATTTTGTGTGTGATTGTACGGTGATTATAAATTTATTTTTCTACTTTCGTACCGAGTATGTTAAAAGTCGAAGCATGAAGGTTCAGCAACAGGGTCTCCAATGTTAACCTTGGTGGAAAAGTAGAGATCGAAGATCCGCGCCTTGTTGTTGATCTTAAAAAAAATCAATATCTTGCAGCTCGTGCTTAACTGCTGCATGAATTAAATTGTAAGTAAATATTGACAAATAAGAAGGAAATGTAAATCTAGGTAAGATTTAAATCGTAAAATACAACTATTCAAAATAATTATCCCATATGTAAAAATTTAGTTGATTTTATATTATTCAGTACACTCGCTTCTATCTATGCCGTTACCGTGCATTTCATATATATATATATATATATATATATATATATATATATATAAAAAAACATGGTTATTACAAGTTGACGAGTAGTTATTGCTCAGTTATATATTCATATGCGACTTATCCAGAACTATGCATGTAAAGCAGACGTCACTGAATGCGAGAAAAGGCAGATACACTCTCTCCTTGCTATACATACTCCACCTGTGAAGGGCAATAGAATGCCGCCTGAAGCTGTGCCTTATAAATGGAACCGAGTGTACAAAACACGCAGGTAGGTAGATAACCAGCATTGAATGCAAGAAATTCAACTTCACACCAGGACCATCTATGTTGCTTATATACTACTTCGCATGTAGGAATTAATTATTTTAATGCTTTCTCTTAACCTCTAATTTTTACTTTCTGTACTTAATAGGTTGACCCAAAAATTCAATATTGGGATTTTCCAGAATTACACGTTTTCAACTCAGCTAAATACAAAATATTTGTGTAAAATAGTCCATGAACGGTGTGGGTGGTATTTTGTGTGTGTGTGTTTTGTGGCAGTATTTTATATTACAACAATGTAAATGCCAGAGTGATTGTAGTGTAAATAAGCATTATTGTATGACATTGATTTGAGATGTTTGTTAATTATAAGCATTGTTAGGAAATAAGTTTACACGGCTTCACTGAAACTGACAATAAGAGCGGGTAACAATGAGAGAGGGGGTGAGTTGTTTATCAATTATTAGAGACAAGCAAATGACGTCAGAGTAGCGCGCGTTTCTTTAGAAATGGAGGGAATTTCTTCCCTAGAGAATATGTGTTCGTAATTTTGATTGGATATAAATATAGACGCTAATGTTGACGCGTTTTATTAACCAATAGCAGCTCGGTTATAATCTTTAGGCATATCGGGTGAGGGAGTATAAATTCCGTGCTAGAGACAGGTTTGGTTCAGTCCAACAGAAGGACTCGCGGGTAATACGTCGTTCAGTCCAACAAAATCATACAAAGGTTATACGTCGCACAGTTTAAGAGAATCGTTCACGCGTTATACGTCGCGCAATTCTACAGAATCTCTCGCGTTGTAAAGTTAGTTATAAATGTGAAATACGCGAATTAATAATGTGCAGAAAATAAGTGATTATAGTGATATTAGAAAATATAACAGTTTCAGTCGGGCGTGTATCAAGAGTCAATATGTGAAATTAATTAATTGTGACGGTAATAAAAGTGTAAAAAACAAATTCTTGTATAAGTGTTATCTTTCAGTAACAAATCCTTTCCGTTTACACACCCTGTTTAAGAGATATGCTCGACTGAGAAATAATAGCTAGCCGGAGGACAAAGAACCCAAAATTCGAACTAGTAATACAATAACAGGCGCTCAACAATAGACAACACGACGATAACGCGACAAATTGGCTCCCATACGTGGGGCAGATAAACATGAAGCATCTTCCAACTACAAAAAAAAATATTTTACTTCAGTGTGTGTGTGTGTGTGTGTGTGTGTGTGTGTGTGTGTGTGTGTGTGTGTGTGTAAGAGTGACAGGCAGACAGGGAGAATAGCGTAATTTAAACATGAAAATTGGATAAATACAAAAGATCAATTTTAGAATCAGTACCTTCCACGTATGTAACGTAAATATAAAATGTTTATTAAGATACGATGTGTTTAAGTTATATACTTTAATAATAAAATGTATCAATTTCTACAGATAGATTGAGAAGTCCTCTTCATTTGGAGTAAATGTTATGTATTTCTCTATAATGTAATAAACCTCACAAGATAAGCATAATCTTAATAGAATTCATTTAAATATAACATTTTGTCACATGACTCTTTCAGTAGCAATAGCCATTTTCAAAATATATATTGTTACGTATTTTGCAAAGTTGAACTGTCTTGCGGCATGTATAAATCATCTTACGTGATTATTTTTCATTCCTTCATGGAATCATTGGTAACAAAAGCTGACTTGAAGTATGCAAACATTGTATGCTATGAACTCAATATGTAACATTACTTTAGTCAAAAATTCTTCATGGAAGAATTTTTAAAGTGAAGAAAAGAAGAACCTCATTTCACGCATACGTTCGATATCGAGATTTCACGAAAATACCGTTTTGAGACTTCGCTGTTTAAAAATAAAAAGCATTTTTAGTAAAAAACATTTGTGTATGTTTGCCTTTGTGTGTGTGTGTGTGTGTGTGTGTGTGTGTGTGTGTGTGTGTGTTTGTGAACAGCATAACTCATAAAGGAAAAGTCGGTATTTAACTTCAGGATTTTCTAAGGATGCGACATTTTAGGATTTTCTAGAAAACAATCCTGTAATAAACTACTCTTTGTCTGAAAATGTTCCATTATTTTTGTTTTTTAAAAAATGTTCTTAACGATTTTAATTAAAACACAAAATGTTAGGATATTTGAATGACAAATGGAAATGTATATATTGAATTTTCTGGGAATAGACTGTGAAGCTCTTTACATTGTGAACACCTCTTGTATAATAAGCCTTAAGAGATATACAGAATCATCTGTACACACAAATATAGATCTCCAAAAAAGTACAATTTATCTAAAATAACATTTTATGGAGTTAATTATTAATTTTCGTACACTTTCCAACTGGAAAATCGCTATTATTTATTTCCCTCGTGATCTTGCAAAGAGGTTTGGATTTTCAAAGCTATCACATAGCGACACGCTGTTTAAAGATCCGACTATTGCTCAATCCGTAGTGTCCTACAAAAATGTGTAAGCGTGATTTGAAAGTTTGTTTGGATTAACAAGAAGTAGATAATAGAATAAGTCATTTAAAGAATACTTTGTAGAAGAGTGAGTAGGGAAAGTCGCGTGAATATATGAGAGTTTTATATAAATATCTTAATATAGTAGGTGTATTGCGGAGTTTTATAATTTATGCGTTATCAGGATTATTAATAGCTTGATGTTTTTATCGTTCTGATATAATATACTTCAATTTAAAATAAATTGTAACATTAGAAGAACAAAACAAGAATTAAAAGGTTTTCATTATTACAGTAAAATCCCTTCTGGCTAAGCTGTTCACAGCAGCTTGCAGTTTTGAGATGTTGCATGTGTCGTGATCAAACACCCCCGGGTGGTGAGTTATAAACGCCTGCTGTGTATCGTGACTAAGCAATTACGTTTTAGAGCCATTAAAACTTATCTCTTTTTCTGTCTCTCTTGAGTTTTCATTCCCACCTTAGGTGGTTTCCATTTAATGTAAGAAATATCTATAATTCAAGTAACTGGCCTATTTTGGTGTTGAAGATACCATCTTCTAATAAGAGGTTTTACCATATAAGTGGTACGCTGGAGAGCCGAAGGAAAACGTGTGATAAGTCTTGCTTCATTATTAGACTAGATGTTAGGCATTTGTCCTCGAGCACCGCTGATGGATAAATAGGTTTCGTGCGCGGTCAGAGCGACTCAGTACCTTGACCACTGTACTGTAATTGCTCTCTGTATCTTCCGTCCCTCCAATCGTATTACATTTTATACACCAGCTCCCGGATTACTCGTCGTGGTAATCCAAACCAACCACAGCAAAGAATGACCCTCCAGCTTGGGTTGAAGATGACGATACAGATAAAACAGAATAAGCACTTAAGCAGTATTGGGTCACCACATGTGCTTCGGGAAGAAGTTAGTTTCTTTACCCGATCCTCCCGGTAGAATGTTTTGTTTTCCATTTATATGGCGCTTTTAACATCTAGGGACATATCGGGAGCTTTGCTTTTCAAACAGTTGCTGATTGACAATGATCACTCGTTAACTTTTGTGTTGATCTTTGTTGTTCCCCCCTTTCTTTATAAGCATTACACCCTCACTCATACTTTGACACTCAAGGGAGGATGGGAAATAATTCTGACTGAATACCTATCCTCCGGCCGGAAGTCGAGTCTAGGATTAGGAAGCTAGCATGCTAACCACCAGACCGCATAGGCAGTTGGTAGAATACTATGTTTCATCAAAATATTCGATAACATTTCAGCCTCATGAATCCAGCCAGGTGGCTGTGTGGTAGCATGTGAGGCTCGGATTCGATTCCTGTCGCGCCGGCCACGAATAAACCTTCAGTTTATTCGTGGTTTCACTAGGTGAGAAGGCGAACGCTGGGTATTCCTTTTCCATGAATTTCCTGTGCATTTCCTTTCTCCTGCTTCAGAAAGGAGATTGTTTCACCAACTACCTGCAGGAGCAGGTAACTGGTGCGTTGCGGCGGGACATGTAGTTTGTTTGGCGATGGTGCAAATTAACTACGCATAATTATCGTTAACATAAAGCTTCTGCTTTCAATATACATAATCTTGCACCGTGGTGTTGTGGGCCAGAACATGGAAGTCTGGTTCTCAATTACTGAATGCGCCAGAGTTCGAGCCCATCCATGGGAGTGTAGTTTTAAGTCACGGATATAAGACCCTTGCCTACTCAGCATCGTGAGGAAAGTGAGGAACTGCGATAGGCAGCGATCCTGGCTTGTGACCCAACTTTCCGGCTGGATAATGCGCAATGCATCACCTCCCCGTATCGGTTGGATGATCGCCCATCTCTGGAATCTTACGCGTGGGCGTAAGGCCGGCAGTTGAGTTGGCAAGCCCAGGTTCTTGGCGAGCTCTAGCGCACAGGAAAGAACAAAATTACTTTTTTTTTTTGATATATTAGTTTTTTATTTGAAAATTTTTATATTGATACAATGGTTAAATTAATTAAATATGTACGTGTATCCATAAATTATTAAAAAAATTGGGTGTTCCATTGTGTTATTTAAAGTCATGTATATATATAATTCTTCAGGCAATTATATAAATAGCCGTTTATATCATATTTTATTATTGCGCTTGATCGATATCCTATAATTTGAGTTTAAATTGTTACTCCTTATTTTATGAAATTTTAAATGGTTCAGAGAGATACTCAGTACGTCGTCCCAGTATGGAGCACAAGCCAGACTGTTTGTTTTCGCTATACTTGAATATGTACTTATTGCAAGCCAATAGTCTTACACGGTTTTTCTTATGGGGTTTAGGGAATGCTCTTAAACTCCTCTCCATACGAGGTTTCAGAGCGAGCCCTTTCAGACAATCTACGTTCTCATTGATCCCTTCACTATACAGAATCGAATTTAATCGATAATCTTGAAGCATGGTGTTCAAAGACTGTTTTTTTTTCTCTTACATCCATTTTGTATTTCTATAATCTCTGCTTGACAAGTGATCTAGGAGATCTATTCACATGCATTATCCTGTTCGCTCTTAACGGTTGGTACGGACTGTAAAAATGAGGAGATTAGGTGATCTGCGAATTCAAGCATAAACCAGTATAAGATCTAACGCCGCGTACAACAAAAAGAAATAAAAGGGAATAAATTTTTAGAACATTGCGTCAAAAGAAGTTGTGAGATTGAACAAACAACGAGCGATGAATAAATTGCAAGTATATTAGAGGATTGTGGTTATAATTATTTAATTGCAGATACTTTCCTATTCCTTCTTGGAACAAACCAAAATAACAATGCATTTTATCACCTCTACTTCGATTCGATTATCTCACTGCCCCCCAAAAGAAGTAATCATTGCAACACGTATTGTTCAGTTGCGCCTTATTTAATTAATCTATGCTTGGAACGAAGGCTAATAAAATTAGTATATGTTTTCAGAAAAATGAAACGGGCAAACCACTTCAGTGATTGTATTAAAAATAAGTAAAAGTGGCATCGTTCTGGCATTGTAATTACTTCAGCGATTGTACTAAAATGCATAAAAATGACATCATTCTTGCATTGTGAATGTATTACCGAGTACTAAATTTCGCTTCCAAGTTTTCATGTTTCAACTCCTCCTTAAACAATTACTTCTCTACCTTCGGTCTTGGAATAATTATCATAACAAGAAGTATTCCTTAACCTCAATTAAGTTACCAAAACATTGTCACCATTTGTGGTGTTACTGCAGATGTATTTTGGGAGTTTAGCAAATAGTCAGAACCATTTGTCTCCAGGATTGTAAGTAATCACAAACTGATTATCAACAGTTCTTTGTATTGAGTAATTATTTATAATAATTTCGCAGAACTCAGGTCCTCATTTAAAACAAACAAAATAGTTTTTTAACGTTTAGTGAAGTGAAATAATGTCCTTAATACTAAGCATATACATATAAATAAATATAATAAATACATAAATAAACATTACTGAAAGCATAAGTATGAAATAGTCTGTAAGTTAACTCTGAATGTCTCATATTGTTTCATGTCCCTAATTAATAAACCAAATATTGTTCTTGTGTGAGTGTGATAGCGGGAGAGAGGTGGCAGACAGGCAGGGCGGAGGGGGGGAGAGAGTTCATTTAAAAATTCAAGGGGAGGATTCTAAGGGAATTTCTCTCCTCAGTAAACTGTGTATGTAGAAATTTGGAAAAGCTATCATTTGCATGAATTTCTTTAATATATAAGCCGGTCTACTAAAATTATTCTGATTCTTCTTACTCTACATCACCTCAAATATTGGTTCCTTCGGGCTCATTGATATATGTTCCAAGGTCTTCGTCCCCTATAGTTTGAATAATAAGCCCATTTTTGGGATAGGGTACCTTCCATTCAATATATACGCTGCTTAGGTTTTTGTTTGTATTATATTGATTAGAATCCTATTTAGTTTTTCTCTTACTTTTTTATAAGTCTATATAGTCTGTACATGATTTTAGTCAACAGCGGAAAATTTCCTTCTTGATAGCTTCGAAGCCAGAAAATAGAGAAAAAGAGTACTGAAGAAAACTAATTTCGTAAGAACATACAATTTGTTAAATAAGGCCTTTTTGTAGCTTAACTGTTTTCGAAATATCTACTGATATTTTAAGATATTTCATGTTTTAAGGATTAGGCCATGTTAGGTAAGCGTACCTTTGCTTCCTATAAACAGTTGACGTACATAGGCTTAGGTTTTCAATAGATGACTATTGTCTCTGCCTTTTCCACATAGGATACAAGGTGTATTTACTTTTGTATAATTTAAATGATTTCTTGTAGGAATTTATAGTAAAGATAAAAAATTTAAGATCCGATATTAATGTCTCCGTTGCTTAGTGATAAACTGACAGGCATAAAAACATTTTTTTTTTTGCTGTTACACATTTCATTATTAATATTAAAGGACGAATGCTTTTATATCATACTTTTTACCTTCTAGTACTTCATTACACGTACTTCATTACACTCAGAAATTCAATAGTGAGATGTTACCGAAAGCACCTGCATTGGGGCTTCCAGTATCCAATAAAGCATGTTTTAGAAAAAGGGGCGTGTGTGTAAAAAAATACAAAAACTAAAATTGAGTTAAATACCAAACTTGGAATTTAATTTCTGCACCGTTAAGAGATGCGACACAAAGATTTTCAAGAAAATCCTCCCAACCCAAACTAACTTTTACATGGAAAAATTTTCATTAATGTTGATTTCTTCAAAAATAGCTATAACCATTTTCATTAAAATATGACAAATAAAATGACTAATGAGTAATAAAAGATGAGAAATAAAGATCGTAACTTGAATTTTCTGTAAATAACCTGTGAAGACCCCTTCATTCAGAATGACCTTGGTATAACTGATTAACCGTAAGACATAGACAAAATCTTAATACTCAAAAAGTGTAGATCTCGTTAAAACACACAATTTATGTCAAATAAAATATTTGAAGTGCTAACCATTTCCGGACACTTTTTTGTTATTGGTTTAAATTTTCATACTTATAGTTTATCACGTGGTAATTTACTATTCATTTTTCCTAGCGTTCTGGAAGGAGGATGGAATCTCAAGGCAACATACACCTGCCTTTTAAAAAACATTACTATCGTTTTAACCTGATGTATTCTTCTTATACCTACAAGGGAATGTGTAATGGAAGATTATCTCGATTAACAAGAAGTTCATAGAAGAATAAGGTTTGGTAAAAATACTTTGTAGAAGAGTGATCTTATGAATTCAACACATCAAATTCTTTTCTCAGGGGTCTCTTAATAAAAATCTGAAGGCTACGAACAGAAATCCGTCCTGTTTGATACCAATTGTGAAGTAGGTAGATGTTACTGCCCCACGTATGGGAGCCAATTTGAAGTAGATATTGTCTTTAAGTTGGAGTTGTTTATTTATGTTTAGCTCCACGTATGGACGTCAATTTGAAGTAGGATTGTTTGTTACGTAATATGCTGCTACGTATGCAAAAATTGATTTGAAGATGTATTTTTGTTGTTATGCTCCAAGTTTAAAGAATAATATTAACTTTGTTATTAAACTGGTTCTATAGACATTATTTATGTTTGTTTTTGCGTCGGCTGCTTCAGCATTACTTTAAAGACACGTTTCTCTTAGGCAGGGTGTGGTGCGACAAGAATGTAGGCTTACACAGATTTTAAGTTTTAATTCACTTCTATTTATCAATCCTTGACACAAATTAAATAATACTACAATGATATCAAGAGCTGTGAGATTCTTTTATTTAATACTTGCACTTTGTTAACGCGTATACTTAATTTTCGTTCCTCGCGAATACGTAATATTTCTTTAGAGAACACATCTTCCACCCGGTTGCTATCAAGGTCTGCAGGCAACTTAACATATTTCAACCATCCAAACCCGTAAACTTCTGTATTTCAAGTCTCTGATTGGCTAATCCTAGTCCAGTAGAATATCTGCATTCAACTAAAGCTTTTTCTGGCTGTTGATTGACTATTTTTAAACTGTCACAAAATTTACATTATTGCTGCCCTAATCATGACTAGTAGCATTCATACTCTCAAACTCATTATTGCCTCAAGGTTACTTCATTCTTACCTCATTGTTAGTAACGTTAAACTTATTATTCTCACAGCTCTTACATTATTAAATTAACTAATGCATTCACATACAATTGTTGAACATGTTTACAATAATATAAGCATCTGCAATGACTGTTGAATATATTTTTGAAATTGTCAGATTAAATACTTCTTCAATTATTATAACATTATTATTGGATTGAATATCTCTTATATTTATAAATTTTGTTTTATTAATTTCAAACTAAAATTATTAACAATTAATACATCTTAATTGAAGAAGTATTTAATCTAACAATTTATCAAAAATAACTAAGTCATTCATAATAAAATAATTATTACATACATATTGCTTCAAGGAGGGCTGTTATTGAATTTACATATTATATGATTTAATTGAAATTATTCAAGTGTTGAAAATACCTGACAGTCAAAACTTAACAAGTTCTCTTCAGTGCAATGGTTTATGGAAAACTTAATTATTTGTTTCAGTAAAGGATTTTATTTTTATTTAAAAATAGATAATGTGGAATGCTTTACATCTCTTTTATTTTAAACAAAAAGGCCTTTTTGAAGATTATTTTTAAAGTTACAAAAAGTTACAGTCCCTCTGCATACAGGAATCAATGACTACTAGAAGTAATATTTTAAAACATATTCTAGTATCCAAATACATGAAGAGAGTTTTAATTAATTTAACTACAAATCTTGATGACTAAATAATCACAATTTTGGAACTTTAAGGTGTGATATTAAAACGTTCAAAATTTATGGGAAACTCACAATCTAACATCAAAGTTATAACATCAAGACTCCGATACTAACATGCCTACGAATGCATCATGAGTTACCCATCGGAATGTAGTAGAATAAACATATAGATTTTGATGTTACAGAGTTCAGAGTTTTGCAACCTTAAGAAGGAATTAACTTGGTACTTCGCATGAATCTGCTTATAATTTGTAACTACGTACTTTAAACGTGTAGCTGTGTTTTCTCCAAATGGTGCGGTCATGGATTTGTAGTCATAGTAATTCGTTGAATGAGCGAGGTGACGCCGCGGTAACGTATGCGACTCGCATTCGAGAGGTCTCCCGAGTTCAAAGGTAAAGTCACATTCACGGAGGGGCTCCCGGAACCGGGGTAGACCTTTGTCGGTAACCCTGGGAGGAGGAATGAGGGGGAGGACCCTAAGGATGACTAGATACGGATGCCGACGGGCGCAAGCATGGACGTTTCCAGGTTGAATCCAACCGACTCCGCCTGATTCTACCCACAAGCAACCAACTCCCGGCAATCCTCCGGTGGAGGTCACTCGGAGGAGAGACCTAACTGAGAGTCCCCGCAGCGACGCCAGGGAAGAAACCTCTATAGAGTGCAAGCCATCGTCTAGCCGCAACTCGCCGAACGCCGTTGCCTGGTCCTACAACCCTGATACAGATAAGGAATGTATCGTAACAGGAAATTTAGGGGTAGGAATGCCGGGTAGAAGATGAGCCATCCAAGCAATCACCTGCCGACCCGGGGAAACCACGAAAAACCGATGGGTCAGAGTGGGCGATCGCCAGGAATCGAACCAGGAACCTCCGAAATGGCGGTCATAGAGTTGTCGTCTGAGCCATTCCGCTTGTTTCCTGGATTAAAACTCCTGGGGTCGATCAACCTGATCGAAGGTTTTTTTCACGGTTTTCCTCGGTCACTAGGCGCATTCTGATTAGATAATGTTAGATTAGGTTAGATAATTTTCCTATCGTAGATTTCATCACTACATGTCGTTTTTCTTCCCTTCTTCTTCACCACCATACCAGGCATTGGCCTGATCCCTAACCTAGATATGCTATGAAGAGTTGCCTGCTCATCGACAGGCTACTGACCCGAGGCTTTGGCTCATAAGACCTTGGGAGTGTAAGCCCTTCACAGAGGAGGGTATTCCGTTGAAGAACAAGAAGGTATTCCGTTGATACTTCTCTAGTTAAGCACAAAACCTACGTTTCACCTAAACGATTAAAATTCTATATTTAAAAATGTCCTGGGAATGACATCATATTGAAGAGGGGTTTTATTAAGTGAATAAATAGCCATGATTAAGCCAGATGATTGTGTTAGATATGTTGTCAGTAATATCGTTTGGATTTTCAATCGAATTCTAGGTAATCAAAATTAAAAAAGGAAAGTTTGTGATGTGATTATGTGGAATGAAACCCCCCCCCACACACACACACACATTTTTCTATCCGTTTTGGGATTACATGTGTCACTGCCTGTACTTATAAAATATTGCTTTAACACTTTCAGTCAAACAGTCGTTCTTGTTCCTGTACTTTATGGGGCTTTGCCATTCATCAGATGTCAGTATTTCGCCGTATTGTTCCCTTCAGGTAGCTGACCTGAAGCCTATTGTAAGTGGGTCCTTAATAACCGGATTAACCGCACTAGATACTGACACAATGACGAGATCGAGTAACATGAGATCAGTACTACATCAGACACATTAACGATCAGCCCTCCATGTCCAAAGGGGATTCAAACCTAGCTCCAATGCGAATTGTTCTTAGAGCATAGTTTATGCATACATATGAAATGCCATGCATATACATGCAAGGTTTTTATCTAAGGAAGAAGGGCACAAAACCGTGACATTTTGGTGGTGTTATTTCTTATTATGTGTATGTAATATTTTACTGAAGCGAAAGCTTAAGTTTTGAAGAAGTTAATGGTATTTCAGAAGTCATATTATGTTTTCTTCACATCAGAGCAGCATTACTCAAATTTAAACTATATTAATGCTAAGAATTAATTAATGGTTATGGTTAGCATGAAGCGCAGCAAGATTTCGGCACTCTAAAGCACATGAAGGCCTGCTGTGCTACGGAAACCTCCGAGAGGAAGGCGCGAAGTGAAGGAAGGATAGAGGGCCATCACATCGTGCGTTAGGCTCGGACGCAGATATTATATCTTGCTACGGCGCGACCTCCCACACAGTGCTACCTCTCCCCATAGCAAGGTATATCCGCGGGTGTGTCTCACACCGAACGCCAGGTCAGACAGTTACTTAAACCAAACTCTACCATCACACGCTTCGCCCACCATCTACTCGCCTGATCCGTTGACACTGAAATGACATTAAATAGGGGACCGGAAAATTCGCGGCATTATATAACCCACCCCAGCATTAAGCGAATGAGATGGCTACACTCCAACGCGCAATATTCGCATTCTGAAAGGCCCGGGTTCGATTCTGATCAGACCGACCACTCTGATCATGTTTTTTTTTCCCCGTGATTTCCTCCGGTCATTAGGCAAATGCTTCTACCACAAATGCCCTATTCACACTTTCCTTTCATTTGTTTCACCTCATCTGTTTCAGAATTATAGGACGAGGCGACGGCGGTTGGTGTGTTGCGGAAGGACGCGGAATTTTTGTCCTGGTGCTTGGCGGAACTATCGAGACTCCTTTCCTTCCTGAGAACTGTCTCGTCTACACGCGGGACTCCCAGAAGGCGGGTGGCTAACGCAGAGCTAGCCAGCATTAGGATTAATGTGGTGTTGGAATCGTTAGAGACTCCGTTTTCTTGCTAGTGTACAACATCGTACAGATCTGGTCGCCCTTCGGGTCTCCTCTTCATTCCTTTCTCCCAGGGGGGGGGGGGGACGTTGGAAGCACTAAGGGTCCGCTATGGCCTGTGCGCCTGATAGTGGGCACCCCTCCATCTTAATGCTCCCAATTTCACCATTGCTACCAACCAGGGAAAGCTGCGAAAAACTCAAAGGTCAAAATGGCCGACCCGACGAGAATCGAACCTGAAACCTTCCGAAAGCGAGTCTCGCACGTTGCCACGGAGCAATCTCACTCAAGTGCTGAGTAATAAAATTTACTCTCAGTTATTGAGGAAAATATTCGTGTCCTTCCAGGAAAACCAAGATCAAAAGTGCAAGCGCTGCTTGTTACTTTTAATGGAATAAGTCCCACCGATACTTCTGAGCAACTTTAGAGTTACTCGTCAGTTACTTCTAATTCTTTTAATAGCTACGCAGTTCCATGTCGGTAATTACGTTACAAACGTAACACTATTCTTCAAATATGTGGGAAATTGATACAATCGGATATCTCAAAAGTATGCAAATAGAACTGATCAAACACTATTGTAGAGAAGGCCAAAACGTTTAGACAATGAAGTTTTAGTTCGTGTTAAGAAGAAGTCTGAATACTTGTTTTTAAAACAAAACCTGAGTGTTGACCAGGAAGTGAAGCTGCAAGCCAGGTAACGCACCAAATTCTTTCATCAAAGCGAATCTGTCCCAAGGCAGCTGTATGGGAAGCATCTTGTGAGCAATATTTGAGGTAGCAATGTGTTTGTGTTAAATTGAGTGTGAGCACCGTAAAATGTTTTCTCAGCAAAGGAAAGGATGCCTCTGAGTTTGACCGTATTTTGTGTAGATTAACTTCGCTTTTCTAAAGGAAGAGATCTTTTAGGAAAACTGAATAGTACAACGTTTTCTTCTTTTATTTATTTTGTTTAAAGCATATAAATAGAAAGCAGAAAATAGGACCAACTTGATGTACGAGCCAATTCATTTCAGTACTCCTAGCTCCTTCCTCTTTCTTTTTTTTATCTATTTTGCAACTCTAGTCCAGACCTCCAGACCTACGTGAATAGGAGATGCGGGCATGAAAAAGAGAAACAGATAAACAGATAACATTTTGTACCTTTTTAGAAACCAGTAGATGGATAGATCCCCAATTAGTAGATTTGTGATTTTCGCTATATGTTGCGCACAAAATGTTTTCGTTTATCAAAAATAAAAAGTTGCAAAGAAGTAAACAAAGCAGTGTAAATGTCCCCGAAATTAAATAATCCTTGAAATGGATATCTAGTACAAACTATGTTAATAACCAGAGCCCATATTTTAATGGCCTAAGCATTTCAGAAATTATGTATAAAACAAATCCATATCTTTTAAAAAATTATATAATAATTAAGACTAAGATTTAATTTTTTAAATTGAGTGTACAGAAATTATAAATTAGCTTTACATGGCTATAACTGCTATACAAGTAGAAAAGGTAGATGTAAGAATAATGATATAATTTAGAAAATTTATTTAAA
The DNA here is from genome assembly GCA_030765065.1 of Deroplatys truncata. Lineage (NCBI taxonomy): Eukaryota > Metazoa > Arthropoda > Insecta > Mantodea > Mantidae > Deroplatys > Deroplatys truncata. The sequence continues at coordinate 177,171,534 of CM060981.1, forward strand.
CTATCTATTTCTTCCATGTTTTTGTTTGAAAGATTAAAAATAAAAAACAACAGAAAACTGTTTTTTATTCAGGACCTACAAATTTTTTTTAGAGTTTTCAGGTTAATAAAAATTTATTCACTGAAGAGAAATTCACAGTCTATGATACGACACAAGGACAAGGCAATAGCAACTTGACTGTACGTGCGCATTCGTCAACGTGTAAAAGGGAAAGCTGACCTGCCTCATACCAACTTTGGAATATGAATTCATAACGTGATGATTCTTCTCCCTGACCACTCCTCCCACAAGCAATCCTTTCTAGCCTAACCATTAAATAGGAATGATTTTTTTCCAAGAATGCGAATAAAGGTGTAAGCTACTCTTACTTCCGAGTTCAATAGTGAAATTCCTGATGTTTGTAAAGTTACCCTTGTATAAAAATTCAATGCTACAAGAATCTTTATATGCAAGTAAAGGAAATGAAGACACAGAGTGCTAGAAAAGGAAATAATGACGTAAAATTGAAAAAGTCCCTAAATATAGAAAATGACATAAGAGACCAAAAAGGGATTAAAAAATAAGTATTTATTTACGTAAAAGTAGAACTTCAAACACAGTGCACACGAACCAAAAGTTGTAGATTATCGTACTATTGCGATAATGTTTATTCTGGCCAACTTCGGTTTCAAGTCCAATCACATGACAATTGTCCTTTGTATTTGTACATGTTTAATAACTCGACTTGGTTTCATTAGATTTTACTTTTCCTTACGTCTTTTTACATGGTTAGTTTCTCTTGGCGCTCGCATTATCTGTTCATAGTACAAAATCGTCATACTTAAATTTACTGCAGTTCGTTGTAGTGTTAACTTATACGTTATATCGGCAGCCTTCTACTTTCTTTGATCTAAAAAGTTATTCTTCTATCGAGTATAACTTAAATAAATATTAAATGATGGAAATTATGAATTCATAGGAAATTGAAATGGAACAGCCAGGTGAAATAAACAGCAGAGAGTATAACTTTAGAAGTGCTTACCCCCTCAAAAAAATCAAGAAAGCAATGTGATATTGCGTTTAATTGATTCATTGGCTGGTGTAACGCAAAACATGTTGAAAATAAATTTACTGAAAAACACTGCTAGCCAATCGAGAAAACATTTAGAACATCTGACATTTCGCTCTTTTAATCTCATTTGTCTTGTTTGAAGAACCGCGTTCTAAACGTGATCTCGGTTATTTTCAGGAATCAATACAATGTAATTGATATTTTATAAATTCGAGTGCGTCTAAAAAACAGAATGTGCCACACTGTTGAAAATGGTTTTATATTACTCGTAGGCCTGCGAAAGAAAGGCCGTAGGTCACTTTTACCCCTTGTATCATAATCAACTATTATAATCTGGGCCACATGTTACGGATTTATGTATACATTCGCAATGCCTATAATGCAACAATTAAAAGATGACCATCAGAATCTGGGCGCTGGTGAAAATCCATACAAAGCAGTAGAGTAAGCATACGTGTCAAGTAAATTGTTCAGAAACCGTTGTGATACCTGTAGCAAATACAGCAATATTTTCTAGAAAAATTGCAATAAACTTGTCAGTGATTTTGAAGGACATTTATGGGTACTTGCTGATTTTGACTGTTGATTTTACTGCATAATATTTGAAAGATAACGGAGAAAAAATAAATCCCGTTTTCAAATCACTGATGTTTCAAGACAAAAATACTTGCTTTTCACCTACTGCGTAAACATATCATTGAACATTAACTATACATGCTATGCATGCTTAACATGTTTACTGGAGGAACTAACACGTTTTGTGTATTTAAAGTAATTTTACAACCTAAGTAAAAGTTTATATTAAAAACTACGGTGCGGCAGTCACCTCCTCATGTCCGTTGCTTGTAGGCTTACCTTGATGCATCTCCCATGTTGGTTCCAGAAGTTTGCAGTGTGCTGGTTCTCTGCAATTTTATCCTCGGCTAGCTGCAGTAATTTTCTGTAAACTATATGGGAGCATGGACTTATCCTTGGTAAAGGAAGCGTCGATCTCGGGTGGTGATATAAGAAGACATAGAAGTGCTTTGGTTATGAAAAGATGACACTGGCGTTTCTTTTTATTTAACTAACCCACGTAGTATACAACACTGGTATTGCCGCCGTTAAAATACTGTCCACCGCTGTTAAAACGCGGCGCGGATATGACACGAAGTTTAAATATGCTTATTATCTCTTTACGAGTAGCGGTTCTTAGGTGTGTTTCTAAAACTGTCTTTATTCCCTTTTTGGCGCGATATCTCACACATCCTGCAGCATCTCTCCCTGACCACGCATGACAAAATGCCAAACTGAAAGAAATGCCCTCAATTTGCTCCAAACAGATCCATTTATAGTCGCAGGCTTCTGGGGCTGCTTCATTTCCTATTGGTCCATTTTTAGCGCCACTCGACGCGTCTCACTATTTCGTATAAACTTCCAGGGATCTCATTGGTCCAAATTTAATATAAATCGCGGCTTTTCCTACGTTTACCGTTAAGCTATCTGTCTCTCTCACTTGGTCACGGCGAATTATCAAATAAAGGGACAAAAGCGCTACACCCTCGCTGTAGGAATAATGGCCTTGCGACCAGAGAGACGCCATAAACTAGATTTTCTGCCTTCGAAGGCACTATTCCTGTAGCTAAAACATTTCGTCGTGGACAGTATTTTAACATAGCGCTTAAATTATTTACATTAAACCACTAATAACTCTTCTAATATTAGTAACCTAGATACATACATAACGTTAAATCACCCTTCTTAAACTATACAAGCAGTATAAGAAAAATATATGTACATAGTATGATTTGACATCAATAAAAATTAATTAATAAATTATCTATAATTACAGTTCTCGGGCTCGGCCTCGGCCTAGAGTTGCCGTTTCAATGGGCTGGCAGTAATTACTCTTTTGAAATTATTTTTTATTGTTTTATTAATTTTAATGTGTAAAGAGTCACTTAGTTTCGTTTCACTTGAAGTACAGGTTCCTGGAGTGTTTCAATAGCTACATTTTATTATTTCTCATGGTAATGTTAATACTGCTTTCTTTTTCGATTTACTAATATATTTCTTTATGAAACAATTTTTATATGTAACACTGGCAAATACTTCAGTTGTTGGACTTTATTTCCATAGATTTTTCTTTATAGTTTATGCTTTTCTAAAACGAACATTCTTACGCATTTTATAAAATGCAGCTAGTAGAATATACGTTTAAATGCAGCAACATATTCCCCTTTTACCAAGAACCAGCTATTCCAACTCTGCTCGGCTGAATCAGGATACTTACACTACACAGCGATTTTGCTCGGAGCCCGGCTGGAGGGAGAGCCTGATAGCCAATATGTCACTGGGCGAGGGTCTTAGCACAAGTGCGTAGGCTTCCTTCTATTTCATTCCACAACTTCATTCAGCCATGACGACAGCTTGCCCCCAATGCCGAGCTGTATTGCATACTGCAGACACCTCCGAGTCGTGAGTATTCCCTTGGCGCACACCCAAGAGGAGCAAATGCATTCATTTTCTCTACTTTGGCTACCTTTATATCTAACATAAATAACCGCATAACGTGCGCATGTTCAGAAAAGCCGGTTTTACCAAACTCCTTATTGCTTCCTTCTCTTCTCGGAAGCGCTGTGTTCATAACTTGTATGAAACGACCGCAGTTCATTCTTTGCTTGTAAACACGTTGTTCGCGCTAAAAGAAACCGAAAAGAAGACAATATCTAGTGTTTTTGTGGCTGAGGAGTTAAAAAGGCATTGCTCTGGTTTGTAAGATTTGGGTCAAATCCTGCATAAAATGTTTGCTTTGTTGTTTATTATTGATTTTATGAGACTATATGTAGAACATCATCTTGTCTTAATACTATATTATTCATTTGAGTTTGGTGGCATCACCTGCACCAAAACGTAATCACAAACTAGTATATTCTGCACAATACAAATACTTACCTTCTAAAGTTAAAAGACATAAAGTTTTTAAAAATTAATATCAGGTTACCAACCCTCAGCCTTTATAACTTCACCCAATCTTCGGAAATCGGTGATATCAGATATCTACTTTAGAGTGGAAAAGAGGCTAAAACATCCCAGGATTCTTGAATTTGTATTCGTAAGCCATTTTTGTCCTTTTTGCATGTGCAGGGAAATTCGAGGATAAGGTTTCCTTTTTTTCACTATAGATCACACATTTTCGATAGGATTAAAATCGGTGAACAGACATTCTATCACTCTGATATCCTGCCTCTCTTAAAACCAATTTGAAGCTGCTCGACATGTATGGACAGGATGATTAACCTGGACGAATTCAATACTTCCAGCAAGTTATGTCAGCCTTACAGAGAGAATGAAACGTTGCTCAAGTATTACTCCATACTGCGAACTGTTGAGAGCTTCAACAACATACACATAGATACTCGACCCTGGTGGTATTATCTTACATCGTATCAAGGATCCCTTTATAAGGTAAACAATCACTTTGCACCTAAGTGTCTAAGAATATCGTATTATCCCAGTCGCGGTTGGAATTGTCCTTTGCAAACGTTAAGCGAAACATTTCTGATCGTCTCTCAGGTGTTAATTGTTCGAATTTCCTTCAAGTCAGAAGCAGACTGAAAGGGATTCCTTTCTATTTCTGCAATTAAAGTATATTCTGGTCCGGATAGGAGAGACCTTTTTCCTGAAACAGGGCGACTCTGTTTAATTCCTTCCCTGGATAATATCTCCCACCTCGGAGCTGTAGGTGCAGTAACTCCAATACATTTTGCATCCTCACGTGAAGAAAAGCCTATTAAATTCACTAATCCAAGTAGGCATTACCTTGTGCCTACCTCCTGTCGGTATGATTCACTGTAAACAAACATGTTCGTGGTTGTAGCGTTTGTGCAGACCTCTGCGCACCACATTTAATGCATGTGCAGCATATTGGATATCAGATGGAAGGAATACTGAGGCATATGTTACAATAAACATTATAATATATAACTATTTAATATGTTAATTGTATAAATTGCTGTGTATGAGAAACAATATTACCCAATTAATTGGTCATAATATGTTACAGTTTTATAAAAAAAAACACTCACACAACACACACAAGTGCTTTATGTCGGGAGGTAAATCTGCAGTCTTAACCCCGCAAATCCTACCACAGAGTTAACAGAACACAAGCGTTAGTAGCGTCTGTAGTGCAAGCCATAAATACAACTGGTGCAGTGGCTAACAGTTGTTCTCCTGGATACATTGTGAACCGCGCGGTGTATCGAGTAGGAATTAGAACTTTGCGTTCAAGAGATGACTCAGATATTTTGTCACTAGCTGTATATAGTAGCCTCTGTTTTGAATACCAATAATAAAAATACTTTTTATAAGATTTAAAAAAAAATTAGAGGTTTAATAATGACGAGTTTTACCTGCTACAAATGCTTGTTATACTATCAGAGTTTAATTATTCCCCGTTGTAACTAAATGATAATGATAAATGAAACCTGAGTTGGTACACGAATAGTATTGATAGAAATGGAAGTTTGTAAATTATGAAATATGTCAGAAGTCTCTTGAAAATTCAATTTTATGTAAAGTCAAGAAAAACTTAAGTGTTTCCATTTTTTCGATTAGTAGCGCATTTAGAGTAATTATGGTATTATACATCTTATTCTCTTAAATGGTATAAGTAAAATAAGTATAGGTCTAGGTGGGGCCTATCGTATATTACGAGGAACATCAAGAAAGTAAAGAACGATTTGTCATCACTAAATAATAACGAAAGGCATCAACTTTATCTACAAAGATACAGCATCTTAATCTGTTTCTCAATATAATCGCCATTGCTGTCAAGGCATTTATTGTAATTTAGTACCAGTTTTTCAATGCCGATGTTATACTCTTCTACCGCCAAGGACTGTCACTGCCTCTTTGAGGCCTTAATCATTGGAAACTCTTTTCCACCCAAAAAGTTCTTAGTTTCGGAAACAAGTGAATATCCTGAATTCTTTCATCAACATTTGTTTTCAACTCATCCGTAATGAATGATGGCCTCCCACACCGGTCTTGGTCGTGTAGACTGATTCTTCCTTGGTTAAACATTATGTTCCATTTCCTCACTGAAGACTCGTTCATTGCATTACCACCATTCGCTTGCATTATTTGCCTATAAATTTCTATTAGCCGAAAATTTTGGAATCAAAAAATTAATCACACTACGCACATCACATTTAGCGCGATTTTCAATTCACGCCGCCATTTGGATATGTTGCAGGACAGGCATGCGTGACCTCACAGTAACGAAACTCGACTCACACTGAGGTGGAGTAAGGGCTAACTAATGTGCATGCAATTGTGGCGGTGGGGGGCCGGCACCAAGCGTGATGTGCAATTGTTTTGTACTTTCTGGATGTCCCACATACTTTATATATCTACTAATTCCCATTTGTCTCTTATATGAAAATATAACATACACACAATAAAAACATAATGATGAAATGTTATTTGTGTCTTCATAGTAGTTCATTGAACATGCGGCTTTCAGTTGTTTATTTAAGTTCTAAAGCATTCGTTTCGTTTACAGTTTTATTGGATGTCTTTTAATACTCACTTCAATATTTAAAACATTATAAAGTTTAAATTATTTGAGTTAAGGAAAGAATAAAAGCATTATTGTGTTGGTCAAATAACTGAGACTGTGTTTTATTTATAGCTTTTGAAAGCATACAATTAACATTTTGTTGAATAAAATATTAGTGATGTGTAAGTTGCAATCCATTGCTTATCACTAAATTGTAGCATTAAGGGTTCACTGCAAAGTTTAACTAGAAACTGACTCCTAGACGTCAATGTTTAAAGATATTCATGATTTCAGTTACTATAATTTGCATGCTTATTTTCGAAATTCCAAATAAATCAATAACTGAACAATAGAGACCGTTCAACTAAACAAGAAGTGGTACTGAGAAAAACAATTCCTGTCTTAAACAAAGGAAGGACTTGTGAACCACGTCCTTGGATGATTGGAATAATAACAGGACACGGCTATCTAAAGGACACTTATACAAGATGGGTGAAGAAGCTGATCTAACTTGTGTGAGATGCAGATGAAACGGCGAGTTAACTATTGTGACTGAGAGTTCTTTACAGGTCAAAGGATTAAATTCTTTAACCGAGAGTTTATGCAGTTACATGAACTTAATAAGGTCTCAGTAAGAAATCTTGCCTCCTTTATGAGGGATGCAGACATTCTGAGAAACAAGAAAGTAAAGGGGTACACGATGGATCAGTAATGCTCGAGATGCTCAGAGCTTCGATAGCCCACCCCTTCTAAACCTAAACCAAGAGCGGTAGTAGAGCATGCTACAGAATTTCATACCTAAACTTGGGAACAGTGACATGGTAAACACAATATTTAAGCAGGTCATTTACACCACTGGAAAGTAATTAATTAATATTTGAGGATCGTGTCATCACATTTGTCAACAAGGTGACCGCAATCTACAGATTTAATCCGGTGAACTTTCCGTTGGGTATTTATTTTAAAGAATGATCAATCCACTGTAACTGAAACATTATAGGTTGCTGACGTAGAAAATGGTGGACATACTCCCAAAGTTTCGTAAAACAAACCCAATTGTTGCCCAACGCAGTGGTCTTTTAGGTTTAGTTTTTCTGTCTTATATATTATAGTGTTTATAATATTTTAAAGTTTTATATCCGTTTGAAGAACGCTATATACAATATAAAACAAAATTAGTGCACTTGCTCACGCATGAAAATGTCAGAGGTAGCTGGGCACGAATACAATTTTTCTCCAGATGGATTCGAACTTGATTAACACTATACCGAACAGTCACTGTCACCTGTTTCTGGAACGACACGTTTCTGTGTGTCTCTATCAGTCCTGCTTCATCCCATTTTTTCTCCCTTCTTTTTTTTTAACCAAGCTGGAACGAATGAAACGTGTTCACCTCTCAACGCACAGCACCTATCCTACCGGATAATTACCGGAAATGTTTGGAAAATGTCGACTTTATCCTCTTTCCTACCTCATACCATCTCTCGCCTAGCCGCCTCTGCCCGAAAAAAGGGGGATCTGCCAACACTGGGCCAAGGGTGCTTCTGAAAAATCAATAACGAAGTCGGTCGGGTCCGTGTTACCCCTTCCCTTACGCAGTTCCTCTCATACTCTACAATTCTTTCTTGCACTCCCCAAAATTCATTTTACCGTTTCCAGCTTTGTATTTGATTACAGAGATTGCATGCACGTCACGAAGCTGTAGCTGGAATCTGCCAGTCATAAGGATATAGAAGTTAATTTATATATTGATAATTCCACAGCTTAATCATTGTCATAAAATAGGGTTTGTTAGATAATAAAGAAGATGATAAACATGGCATACAGCTCTTCTAATCCTGGCCAAAGACCTCCAATCTCAGTTCACTGTTTGCATAAGTCTTCCTGCAGTTCTTCCTTTTGGTTTGCAATTTACTGTTCTTAGTAGTCCGTTAGTTTCAGTCTAGATATTTCCGTTCTAATATTTATAAATATTTTGCTTATTAACAACTCCCCTTAAACCTCTAAAAAATTAGTCTGCTAATCGAAAAATCTTGTGTTACATTTACATGACTTTCCCTACCTACTCTAGTTTATTTTTATATAGCTTCTACAAGTTGTTCTTAGAAAGCTTATTTTTCTATTTACTTCATCGTAATCGAAATAAACGTTCTCAGAAATAGGCTGCACATATTTCATTGTAGGCTCAAATGAGAGAGAGGTAACCGAATTGAAAGGCAATGTTAATTGCGATTCGATATATATTGGCCTTAAAATTTCATACTCTTTCCATGGCATCGCGATACACAACTGAATAGCGACAGAACATTAAGAAATGACAAACTATTGAAAAATGTAAGAGTAATAATAAAGGATCTCTCGGAAATGGTAGATGCCACAAGACGTTATAGAAAATAAATTGTATATATTAAAGAGACCTACATTTCTGTGTAGTACGTTTTGTTATATCTCTTAACATTAACAGTTACACAAAATTCCTCCCGAATAAAGATGACTTCACAAGTTATTCTCAGAATATACGTAATTCAGATCTATGTTTTATTTATCATGTAAATATCTTGCATATATTTTATTTTGGTCGAAATCGTTAGAGCCATTTTTGAGGAAAAAAGGATTTCGAAAAAAATGTAACGTGTATTTGGGGTATGAGAATTTTCTTGGAAATCTTTGTGTCGTATCTTCGGAACTTACTGAACGAATACCAGTTTTGGTGTTTATCATAGTTTTCATCTTTCAGTTGAGTTTTCACAAACACACAGACCTTTTTTATAGCCAGAGGCGTGTATTTCTGGCGAAATTTCCATATCGAATTTTTGGGTGGAATACAATAGTTTTCTACCTACTAGATACGTGGTAGAGAACGTAATATATAGCTTTCACAATTTTTCTTGAAAGTCCTGATTCCAGTCCCAAAAGTAAAGTCATAACATTATAGAATTTAAATGCTTGTCAGTTATAAATTCTTCTTATTGTTCAGTATGTATACTGAAACTTGTATAGCTTCTACTAGCTGTAAGATAAATTAGTTTTAATTTCAAAAGAAATGAACACTTAATCACTGAATCAGTTTGTAAATTTAAGGAAATTAAAGAGCAAGGGTACAAAACTACGAGGGATGGGGCAGAAGAGATGAAAAAGCACAAATTCTCCTTCCATATTCCACGTGCAGGTTATGACATCTTTCTCTTGCGTATAGAAGAGACTGGTGAACTTCTTTGAATTAAATTCGCCTGAAGGTGGTATTCGGAGGTATAAATATATATAGTTTACCAGTTTTATTTTGAAATTCAAAATCTCTTGTCTCAAAATTAATTTATTGTCACACTTATCACTTCGCTTCACAGTTTCTCAACTTCTTATGTTATGATGATTTTATTTAAAAATTACTTTGTTCATTACGGAACACAGATCTAGTGCCATAAATTTCTACAGTTTTAATGTAGTAGAAACCTGGATACATAATTTCATACTGTGTCAATGAAGATGCAATATAAAATTTAGTTAGGTGACAGTAATCAAAGATGTAATTTAACCTGAAAGAAGTATTATTTAAAAAGAGTAAAAGGTGCGATATATGTATATACACACAAAAAACTCCCATACACACACTGTTACAGAATTCAGTCAACTCAGTTTAGGGGTTACAGAGATGGTTAGGCGAAGACTTTGATATATGTAGATAACTTATAGCCTTTGAATTCATGGTTATTTGCAATAGATTAAAAGTCAATAGCGAGACAGTACGCCATTAGTACAGGTAAAGATGATTCAACAGAGGGGGACATCTCGCGCTGCGACCTGCACAGATGTATTACGACTACCACGCCCAGGGGAAAGGAATAAGATGAAGTAAGCACAGGAGGCCTGAGGCCGTAGGCAGACAGCACTGGAAGTCCATAACATTTCCAAGCTCGCAGACCCGACCCATTGCTGGAGCCGTAGAGAGAGAGAGAGAGAGAGAGAGAGAGAGAGAGAGAGAGAGAGAGAGAGAGAGAGAGGGCGAAGAATGACTCAACAATCAAGCAGCTCTCTGGTATCCACGGAGATTTACTATTTCCATTGAGGATGAATATGTTGCATTTATCTGGCACCGCCACACGCTACGAATCCTAGAAGCACGCCTGAGAAGTGTCGTCCTCCGTGGTCTAGGAGTACCATGCTAGCCTCTGGTTACCGAGGTCGCGGGCGATTGAAATTTTTCGGCGTAAAAATCCTTAGCATGGTTTCCTTCGCAAGGAAAGTAAAGCTGGTAGTCCCATGTCGTAGATATACGGCTCATAAAAGAACCTGAAGCTTAACAAAAGGCATCTGAGCAAAATTTCCGACCTTTCACGCCCAATATAGAATGGTACGCTACGAACCATAGTAGTTAAAGAGCGTTAATAACTAAAAATTAATTTAATTTACCCTAAAATATGAGGAGCAAATGGAATAAAGGCAAATAAGGGAAAGGAAATAGTGGTAGAGAAGAAATCACCTAGCACATGTCTACCGACTCCGGGGAAACCCGAAAATACCATGGGTCAGAATGGACGGTCGCCGGGGATCAAACCTATGACCTCTCGAGTGCGAGTCGTACGCGTCACCGCGACTCCACCTTGCTCAGTACGCCATTGGTAAAATTCCCCTGACTTGCTGCTACTTGCAGGTAATCCTGGCCATTCTTCACATAAGTACATGTTCAAACGTTCCAACTGAAAACCTCCGGAGCGTGTATCTAAACTTTAAAAGAAACGCCAGAAATTATTCTTTTCACTCCAAATGTACGACATTCACTGTATGAAAAATGCATGTATCAACCCAACCTCAGCAGTTTGATAGCCCAAAACGTAATGACAGCCTATTGCTACAGTTAACTGGCATGGTCTCTCTGCTACTTGCAGATAATCTTGGCCATTCTTCATAGTACATGTTCAAACATTTCATATAAATATCTCCGGAACGTGTACTTAAACTTTAAAAAGAAAATTGCTTTCACTCCGAATGCACGCCATTCACAGTTTGTACGATGTGTCAACCCAGCATCAATTACTGCGCCATTACTACAGCTATAGTGCATTTGCTTTAAGTTGAAACATGGAAAGAAGAAAGAGATAATACTATATTCCCCACGACAGTTGGTAATCCTTAACTGCCTATCTCAAAACCTTTACTATTGAGGCTTACTATTTAAAACCTGGGTTAGGTTGAAACATGAAACTCTAACAGAACAACCAACACCCGCTTGTAACTATACGAAAGCCGGCATAGCAGGTCGCCGAAGATATAAGGATATTTTCCATATTTCACTGCCAAAAGTGGAACTGGCTACAACACTATTACATGTACAACTAATACTGAGAGACGAGACAGCGAAAGGTCACTGTGACAAGGTTTCCCAGCACTCGGACCGCATTAGCTCATCCCCTCTCTCCTAGACCGGTCAGGTAGCGTTAAAATGGTCGTGTTTCAACTTAAACCTCACGTACTGTAACTGGCATTGTCTCTGATAAGTATGATTCTCTATGTGAATGTGGAAGTATCAGTGGTGTACTGGCCCTTACTAACGAAACATTTTTTCAAGGAAAAAAAAAGCTCACAGATTTGTATAAATACCGTAATTGTAGTTATTTTCATGCTTGTGTAGGAGAAATTACGTATTTTAGAGAGGAAATGAGTATCGCATTAGTATTAAGTCTTTATTCATTTGCATTCATCACACAAATATTAAATACAAAATCGTTACGCAATTTCAAAGTTTGTCGTCACAAACCACGGGTGTCCCATATCAAGGTGTTCATAGTATACCACCCTGAGAGTTTGTTGGTTAAACTCTGTAACAGATTATATTTATATGTTTGTATTTATTTATAGCCATACATATTTAAAACACAATCATAACCATCCATTGTAAAAAACGCTGTTGGTAGTTATGCTCCAGAGCGATTTCCCTGTACTCTGATATGTAGATCCTAACATATTTGCCAACACAATAGCTGCAAAATAAAAACAAAAATTATCATTACTTAGTCTCAGCATTAGTCCTATCAAAATCCTATTAATTTACAATCTTTATCTACGCATTAAAGTCAGTATATCACAAAATTGTAAGCATAAACCTTTAAATTGTTACCAATTATTTGTAAATGTATAACAATTAGTTTGACTAGAATATACGGCTCATAAGTTAATTTTAAAAACTTAAAGCTTGCATATTTCAGTAAAAGGTGTAACATTGAATACTTCAGTTACTTTCTAACTAACACTTTGTGCTTTCATCATTATATTAAGAATCTTAATACACCATACAAAACTATGTTCATTATTTTCCGAAGCTTGATGGTGCTCTCAAAATAGCCAATATTGCAGAAAAACGAAAAGTCTTAAAAGTATGCAATTTTTATATTAACAGTAAAAATGGAATATTACCAAATAGACATTTTGAACATAACGCTTAGCTATATAAACAATAAGGTTCGTTTTGAATATGGAAAGCAGTTGATTCTTTCTAGATCACGAGAACTGTACGAGAATATAAGATTGGTTTACTTCATCTCACATTAATTTTATTAATAATTCCTGTAATCAATTGAATACCTAAACCAGAATATTATTTTACATATGCGATTACAAATATCACGTTAACAAACACACAGAAGTCCATCTTTAGTATGTGCAACTGAATTAGGAAGAAACTCAGGAAGCCTTTAAAAATATTGTATGATGAATAGTTTTCGCTATTATAATATAATGAATTATAGAGTGTGATTGCCGAGTATTTTTACTTTCTCTGCCACTTGTTATAGTACGAATGTGGATCCAAAAGTTCGATGTCGTAGCTTAGACAGAAATACATGTTTTGAGGTTCTGTGGATATAAAAATAAGTTTTAGAAAACCTGCACGCGCGTGCATGCATGTATTTGTGTGAGCAGCATAACTCTAACATTAAATTTTCGATAAATACCAAATTTTGTATTAAATTCAGTATCTTATAAAGAGGCGACACAAAGATTTTTAAGAAAATTTCAAGAAAATTATGTGGAACAATTTTCGATATTTCTTATTTTCTGAAAAATGGTTGTAATGATTTTGATATTTATGACAAGATATATATGACATATTTATGGCAATATTTATACATATTTGTGGCAAAATGTATATCTCGAATTTCCCGGGTATAGCCTATGAAGCCCTCTTCATTCGGAAGAAATGTTATACGATTTTCAATAATAGGTAAACTATACTCTAGACAAAAGTATACTACTCAAAAATGGTCGTCTTTAAAGCACAATTTATTTTCACATTTCTTGTAGCATCAGCCATTTTCGAGATATTCGTTATTATTATTATTTTGAATTTTTCCGCACTTTTATATTTTTTATTGTCGTTATTCGTTTGTTTCTCGCGATGTAATGCAAAGGTTATAAAGCCAGTATATAGCGCCCCGCTTTTTAACATCTGACTATGGATTCAGTTTCCTATATTCCCTTTGGACCGATAACGAAGTATGTGATGAAACTATTTCTGCAAGGACTTATCTCGATTAACATAAAACAGATAGAAAAATAAGCTTTCGTAAGAAGTTTGTAAAAACCATATATATAAATACAGAATAGTGGATAGAGAAAGTCAGGTGAATGTAATCCATAGGAATCCTTTTCTTTGTATTTAAGGTTGGTAATTTTGGTGTATTCAGAGAACTTCGCTCTCGTCGGCACCAACAATCTTGCCCTTATGACTTCGGCTATAAAATAGGTTTCTTCAGCCTCATCCGCCTCGCATTTTGCTTGCTGCCCCCCATCACTCTTTCCCATCAGCAGCGTAATGTGCTGCGCTGAAATAAGCAGCACAGTTTTAAGATAAACTACCTCCCTTCCTTCTTAGTTCTCGTATGGAACTCTTATCAGCGCTGCCCAGAAATCATGGGAAGAAAAACAAGATTGATGATACACCCGCATCAGCCTTATTTTATATATTTCAATTCCAGTTTGCTATTCTGTAGCAACCGCTAAACCAGAATAGCTACACCTCTTATCAGGGTGTATGTAATAACACCTTTCCCTCGTGTGTATTCAACGAAGTTTGTAATGAAACTATTTCTGAATAGTTTATCTGGATTTAATGAAATAGAAAAATTAACTTTCGTAAGTGTAGCTTGAGTTGTATAAAAATACCCTTTGCGGGTAAAAAAGTAATGTGAATGTAACACAGCTGATCTTTCTCAACTGCTTTTAGCTATTCATTTGTTTCTCATGGTCAAATATCAGGTATGAAGTTTCAAAGCCATCTCATAGCGATACGCTTTTTGAAAATCTGACTGTCGTTTTGGCTTACTGTATTCTCCTTACACCTACAAGGAAATACGTAAGTGTGTAAGTATGAGCGACTGCAGCTGCCTGTTGCAGCTGAGCATTTGAGCAGCTTCAAGAATTGCCGGCCCTCGTAACCGTGGTCGCTGGAGGATATAGCTTCGGCGCTTCGCCAAGCTGAGGGTCGCGGGTTCGAGTCCCGACAAGGGCATGGGTGTTTTTGTGTGTGTGTGTGTGTAATTTCATAATAAGCGGTAACGAAAACAGTAAAAACACAGTAAGATTAACTGGGTAAAACAAGGGAACTTTAAAAAAAATGCTGTAGTATTGCAAAAAAAAGCCTGCTTTTCACTTCCCTAGCACTCACTTATTAGGAAGTGTTAGAAGTTTTGCAATCAACCAGAAAATTTGATATAAGATATAACCGAAAATATTTCCTGAATCCAAAATGACTTTTCCTGCAACTACCATGCACCTAGTAAATACGGAAGTATTACATTCAACCCAAAATTTCGATATCATAAGTTCAAGGAAAATAGATGTTTTGAGACTCTCCTTTTCCTATAAAGCATGTTTACAAAAACGTCTACGCGCGCGGTGGGTGTGTGTGGGTGTATGTGTGTGTGAGTGCGTGTGTAAGAGAGAGAACGCGCGCAGCAACAGCATAAATCGAAAGCGAAAAGCCTGATAAATACCTAAGTTGGTATTTAAGTTCAGTACCTTCTAAAGATGCGACACTAAAATATTCAAGAATATACCTCTACCCCAAACCATGCTTAACTTGGAAAACCTATGGTTTTTTATTTCTAAACAATGACTGGTGGTTATAATTGAAGTACCACACAAAAAAAAGGTATGTCTAAAATTTTCTGCCAATAGCCTATGAAATTCGTGATGTAATTTTATTTAACTGGTAAATAGTAAGAGAGAGAGAGAGAGAGAGAGAGAGAGAGAGAGAGAGATAGAACGACGCATTAGAACAAAAACTTTGATTATTTGAAACACACAGTACATTTAAAGCATTTTGGTGGCATCAGCTATTTCCAAAATGTTCGTTTTATTGCCTTTAATTTTTCAGTATAATAGTTTTTGAACGCTGTTATGAATTGTTTCTTGCGATGTCATATGCAAGGCATCAGAATTACAGAATGTTGCGACCCCCTTTTTAAATGTTTGATTATCACTTTAGCCTCATGCATTGTACCTATAACGAAGAAATAAGTCCTATGGCGCTACAGCTCGCGAAGCACTTGAGCCCTGCCAGCCTGACTACCGGCCTGGCGCCCACTGTCGTACGGCAGAAGTGGGCGATCATCCAACCGATACAGGAGGTGATGTGGCCAGCATCACGCATCCCACAGCTGGAAAGTGGGCTCACAAGATCAGAACCGCTGCCTATCGCAGCTCCTTAGTTTCCTCTTGCTACTTAGTGGCACCGGTCCTATACCCGGGACTTAAAATCCGCACTCCCAAGGGTGGGATCGAACCCGGGCGCATTCCATGCCCGGTAACCAGAGTACCACGCTCCAGCCCACTGCTTCACGACGCAGGACAATGTGTAATAGAACTAGGGATGGGACATCGATACTAAGATATTCGGTGGTATTGAAGTATGTCTAACACTTTCAGATAAATTTTCGATACTTTTAAATTTTTAAGTGTTATATTATTGAAAGTTGTTGCGTTTAACTTTATGCTAGATAAAGAATGACAGGAATCGAAACTTCAAGTTATTACCTCGCACGTGTCCCCAAAGTTTCTGGATTATAGTTCTTAATAGGCCTTGATTGCGTTTGGGGGAAGGAGTAGAGATACTCGTGTAACGTGCAGCGTTAAGTGATTTGTGAATGAAGCTGATTTAACCTACGTACTGAATCACGTTTCTGCTTGGTGACTCACTCATAGCTATTACATTTACCTACTCCGGTGGGTAACCAAAAATCTGTGAATACAGCAGAACTTAATCAGAACTTAAAATGTGAGATAATGCCGCGCATGGAAATATTTGCTCTTTAGAATGCTCGTTTTCTTAAACAAAAATCATAGATTCCTTTATATGTTTGCATTTGATATAACAATTTCTTGATTTTGTCTTCAAAGCTTTAATTGTGTCTAATATGTATTTGTTAATATTTAAGAATGGGTAGTAGAGAGGCTTTAATCAAAATTCTTAAAGCAATTTTTGAGAAAGTCAAAATAAACGAAAAATGTTCCTGTAAAGAGTAGTTTGAGGTGGGGTGATTTTCTTGAGGATATCATCGTGCCGAATCCTTGGAAGATACTGAACTTTAATACCAAATTTAGTATTTAACCAATTTTCGGTTTTGAGTGATGCTGTTTACAAACTCGTACACAGACATATCTCATTGCATATATGAGTATTATTCTAATAACGTCTTTTCCTTTTTTTTCTTATTTTGATCCAGGGTCCTCAAAATGTATCTTTCTACTGAAATAGTGGTATTATATTTTTGGTGGGACGCACTTTACTTACTATAGAAGTATTGGAGACAGCTTAAAGGATACGTAAGGCCCACGTTGTGCAGTTAAAAAGAAGCAGAGTTTACCTCAAGTGTTTTAGTGACAGAGGGAGGGGGCATGCATAAGCGATTATATAAGATCACTGAGAATGAGCTGCGGTCGAATGAGCTGAGAATTTGCCAGCGTGTCTATTTAGGGTTAAGGGAAAACGCCGCTGAAAAGCTATAGTAGTGTATAATACCTATCACTTTATTCTGCATATACAAACACCGTACTCTATACCTGTGATTAGAAAAAAACTGATGTGATACATTCGCATGACCTTCTCTACCCTCTAGCGCTTATTAGTGAGTTTACAAATTATTCTCACGAAAGCTCAGTTTCCTATCTAATTCGTTTTAATCAAGATAAACCATTTATAAAAAGCTTCAATACACACTTCTTTATAGACACAATGAAAATAGCGATACTCAAGTGTTTTAGAACTTTTTTAATTTTTTTTATGATCGATCAGCTTACATGCTTTATAGATCTCTGTGAATAATAGAATACAATAAATGATTATGAATAAGTAAGAAAGACCAAAGTGACTCCTTTTAACTATGGAATATGGATAAAATATTACACAGTGATTAAAACTGATACTCAGAGATAAAACTAGTGTAGTTACTGACAAAAGTGGCTGAGTATGAGATACTGTAGTTGTCGTCTCTTCAGGCGTGAGGGCTGGTGGGTGTGCACGACGATGTACGTCACAGCTCCTGGGACGTCTGGTGTGTGTGTGTGAGAAGAAGCGAGAGGCGATCTAACGTGTAAACTGATGAACAGGGAGGAGACCTAAAATCTTTATGTTGCTGTTGGTTCCTGATAAATCAAGGAGTATTAATAGTGATTTCAGGAATCTGTTTTGGAGCACTTGTAAACGGCGGAGGTGAGTATCCCTAGCAGTCTCCAGAACTGGGGAGTATATGTGAAGATGGATCGAACAAGAGATCTGTAAAGTAGAAGAGAGCATTTAAATCCAGAGGTGAGTCTTTATGAAGCAGTGACTTTAGAAACACTTTGGAAAGTCTTCCGGATGATAATCAAATAAGGCGATCGATATGGGTACACCAAATTACCCATTACTCCAAAATTACTAGATAGAATTTGTAGAAATAGCCAGAGGATTTGCTTATTATGAATATGCGTGACAGAGGCGTTAGTGATGCATCGTAAGGAAAAATATCTTACTTCAGTTTTTTCGACATTAAGACGTATTCTCCAAGTGTGAAACCACTCTGCGAGACGATTTAGAGAAGCTTGATTTGTGCGAATAGCCTTGGGGAGATCTGCGTGTGAATAGAATAAAACAGTATCGCCAGCGTATGAGGGGAAAAATCAGGAGAATTGTACGGTAGTTGCCTAACAAGATCGAGAGTATCGACCCTTGTGGAACTCCTGCTTTAATAGAGCGTCGAAATGACTATCACCAATACGAACTACGTTCTAATACAAAACTGCAAATGGTAGTGAGTAGATATTGAGGAACTCCAACATGATAGAGTTTGAGGGTTAAGCTATCGTGTCACTCTTTATCGAAGGCCTGCGCTATGTTTAGGAACAGGGCCGTTGTGGGCTGACGATTTTCAAAATCATCTTTGAATTAAACGTAACAGCTAATGCGAAGTAGAATGCTTAGACGGAATCCAAACTGGAAGTCTAGAGTTATGTTGTTCCGAGATACACATTTAAGGAGACCTCGAAGTATTGCTTATTCAAGGAGTTTGGATAACGTCGGTAATAAACTAATTGAACGATAGCTGCCAGGAAAACCTTTAGGCACGTTTGGTTTATGGAATACTATGATTTGAGCAAACTTCCAATTGTGTGGAAAGTAAGTCGGAGACAGGCATTCAAGATGAATGATAAGTAGGCAAGCGCTTTACTTGTCAGTTTATTTATGACTACATTAGGTAGCAGATCGTGACCTGGAGATTTTTTAAGAGGAATACATCGAATCAAATACAGTAATGGATTGCGGATCGTGAAGGAGATTCTGTGTGGAGCAGAAGGTTGCTGTCGAAGAACATGGGTTCTTGTTCAACGTATCGAATAGCAGTATAAAATAGTGGTGGATTTGGAGTGAATGTGTGTTCGTAGTGGGGAGCAAAATGTCACATTTATCTTTAACTTCAGTAACAAGAACATCACCAGTAGAAAGAGCTGGTATGAGAGTTGAATCATGAAGAAATAGTCTCATAGCATCCCATAGTGTATGATTATGGGCGAAACGCTTGCTAGCTGACGTTGATAGGTATCAAAGCGCTCGAGTTCAGCATTCTGAGGCGTGTTAAACCATTAAGTTTTTGACGCAGCCAAGGGCATCTTTCCTGTTTCTGTTTCCGACGAACAATATTCTTTATACGAATAGGAGTAGGATGGCAGCCTTCAAGGAGGGAGCTAACTGGCACCGCTTTGAGTAGCTAATAGAAATGCGCACACAATGACTTATAGTATCGGTGTATTGCTGAACGATAGCATCAATATTGGCCATAGTGGCAAGGGAATAAGCTTCATGTAATATTGACTCTAGATAAGTATGAAATAGATCCCGTTTATTATAATCATTAATAAATCGTGGAGGTATGGGTAGTATGCTGAACTGAGTTGAGAAGTAATGAGGGCTGGGCGATGGTCGGAATAAAGTTCTACTAAGGTGGTTAAAAATGGTGGAAAATGTAAATTTCTGTGAATCCCAATATCAACAATATCGGGAATGACAGCGGATTGCTGGTATACTAAGCAGGATCCGTAGGAGCTAAGACGAATAATCCGCATGTATTGTATATGTTGTAGAGACGTCGGCCATTGGGATTAATAGAGTGGTAACTCTATGAGCAGTGCTTACAGTTAAAATCTCCAAGTAGAAGAGCGCTGCTGTTGGCCGGTAAAAGCAATGAAGGATAGTCACCGTTATGGTTCCGGTTAGGAGACTTGTAGGCGCTGATAAGTGAGACCAATTCCATGACATGTAAGCACTTTTGTTCCCACCTGGTAAAATGCTGCATGATGAATAAGATTAAGCAGGATTAGAATAGCCACGCCTACAGAGATTTTGTAGCCGCTCAAATTTGGTGGTAAGTATTGTAACCCAAGAAGAATAAAGGTCTCATTCGGAAGCAGATGAGTTTCACTGACACAAGTGGCGTCAATGTTGTGCACAGTGAGAAGGCTAATACACGAAGCGCAATTAGTGCGTATGCCATTAGAATTCAAGTTAAGTTTAATGAGTATTTAAGAGTGAGAACTTCACATGCTGCCATTTTGAGGTGCAGAAGAAAGGAAAGAACAAATGAATTGCGTTATTTGTGACAGAAGTGGGGAAAGAATGAGGCGGAGAAGGGCTATGCTAAGTGATCAGCAAAGGAGCTCCAAGAAGATGTAGAAGTGGAATCGACAAGCGTTTCATTCTATGAATGTATTAAAGGAGAGGGAGGAGGAGAAGAAGAAGAAGAAGAGCCCGAAGATCTCACTACCTGGCAGTAGAGACAGTGAGTCGTGTTACGAGATGTATTCTGCTGTGAGGACTGCTGTAACTGCTGTTCTCGATTTTGTGGTGGTGGTGGTGCTGTTGGTAGTGGTGGCTGTCGTCGTCGTGGTGGTTGCTGTTGTTACCGTGGTTGTTGCAATTACGGTAACTGACTGTTGTGGATGTAAGCTACCTTACCGCTGAGGTCGCTGTGCGGTGCGTTGTTTGAGATCCGCATAGTGAGGATATCCCCCAAAATTTGCGGGATGATCTTGTCCGCAGTTTATACATTGAGCTGGAGTGGTGGGTTGTTTGCTGCACTCGGAAAAGTCGTGGTCGCCAAGATATCGTACACAGAAGGGGCCAGCTGACAGTAATTATTGGTGTGTCCATAATGTTGACAACGAATGCACTGCGGCAGTTCTTAATTAATGGCATCGATGTTCAACTTTTACAACACTGTACAGCAAGCATGTAAGATTAATAACAGTTCTACCCTCATCATTGTTGGCAAGTTCGATAGAACTGATAGGAAAGAGTTGCTTATTTCTTCCTAAAAGACGTGTAACTTTTTAGTGCATACGTTAAAGAACAGAGTTCGTCATAGATTTCTTGATCGCTGAGAACACGGGAGATTGCGAATGATCACAGAGAAAAATTTATCAGCAGAGTTTCTGTAAGTATAATATACAGCGTTAATAGGCTTATAGTAGGCTGTAAGATAGCCATAGTTTACTGACGTAGAAATATATACTTCTATAAGCGCTCCACGGGGTTCTGTGTGAAGACCAGAGAGATTTTTTTTATATCTTGTAGAAACAACTGGTAATTTTGTACATTGCGTATGCAAATGGATAGAATATTCCCTTAGGTTACGCTAGCAGACTCGGAATTTCCCTGATCGCAAACGCTGTTATCAGACAGTGGTTGGAAACGGTTGGTTGTGGAATAGAGTATGCATATCGTTAACCACTGAGTTGTTGTGTGGATGGTGCTCTACAAGAGCTAGGAGAACGTTGGTCTCGGACACTATGGCGGCTAGAGCTGACAAAATCTGCCATGCCGTCATCATCTTCCTGTACACCGTTGTCAATTGAATTAGATGGATGTGATAACTATAATTGAGCAAGCCGGAGTATTGATTTACTTCCATAAGTATCATCAGTTGTACCAAAGGCAGAGCTGTGTGCAGTACAGTTGATGAGTTGATGAACTATATTATGTGAGTTAGAATTGGAATTTTCTTCCAAAGTGGTGTCGTTATATACTTGTACCGCATTAAGCGCAGTACCTACAAGTTGGTCCGTATCTTCTAATTGGAGAGTCATCATAGATGTTGTAAAAAAATGTTGAATGCACACAAGGATTTACAAAGCTGAATTTAGATGCACAACTTTCACAATACAGAAATACAAAAACGCAGAATTGCGTAATGCAGGATTCCGCAAATACTAATAAACGTTGCAAACCAATGAAACAGAGACTACATATTTTACTAATACTAATAATAGTTCAAAACAGTTCGGATAACTAACAAATAATTGCACAAATATGGAGCGATGTGTTAAACTTGAATGACGGATAAATGGATCGTCAGTTATTTCCATTTTGAAACTGGACACTTATGCTGGCCTCATACTCTTTCTATGGCTTCGCGAGAAACAATTGGAAATTGGCAGGAGTTTGTAAGAATGGCTAAGTATCGAACAATTAGAACCATTAGTAACGGATATCTCGGAAATATTTGATGCCACAAAAATGTTATTTAAAATAAATTGTGTGTTTTAAAGAGATCTACATTTTTTTACTAGTACGCTTTCGTCTACCGTCTATCGCTTAACGTTTATTAGTTATACAAGATTATACAAATTCCTTCTGAATGAAGAATTTCACAGGTTATTCCCAAAAAATTCAGAATATGTATACATATTATTTGTCAATCAAATATTTTAATGCATGGCACTTTAATAGAAATCGTTAGTCATTGTTTAGAAAATAAACATATTCCATGTAAAGTGTAGTTTGGGTTAGAGATATTCTTGAAAATCTTGGTGTCGCGTGTTTGGAAAATGCTGAAGCTAAATACCAAGTTTTATATATATATCCAATTTTTCGTTTTTGATTTATGTTGTTCACAGATTCACACCGACCATTTTCTAAAAATAATGTTTTTGGATTCAGGGGACCTCGAAATACGTATTTTCCTATGAAATCTGGTATTGAATTTT
The DNA here is from genome assembly GCA_030765065.1 of Deroplatys truncata. NCBI lineage: Eukaryota > Metazoa > Arthropoda > Insecta > Mantodea > Mantidae > Deroplatys > Deroplatys truncata. Next base: position 177,194,639 of record CM060981.1, read on the forward strand.
TGGGTGGAATGCAGTACCTTCTCTACCTACTATATGTGCGTGGTAGAAAAAGTAAAAGCTGTTGAGTCATAACATGTGTCTTTGCTAGCACTTAGAGGGGGCAAAAGACAACATGATCACCACGAACATGGAAAAAGCAGGCTCATTGTAAGCAAGCAGTAGTATTTTGCTAAATGAGCTATGTAAAGCGATTAGTGAACGCACATACTCCGATTTTGAAAAAATAACTAAGTATGGGAACTAAAGTACGCCTCCAATCCGGCCATTTGACACAGAACAGGCTGCATTGTGCATCTACATATGCCTTCATTGATGGGCCAGGAAAAGTCGTAATTTTCTTCATGTTGTTTTAAACGGAAGAGTGAAAGTACTTACTCTGAATAAAGAAGTAATTCAGTTGGAGGTTCTGTATCCAGTAATCGACAAGAGATAACAGATCATATGCTAATCTTGACATGCGGGTCACAACTAACAGGACTAGGGATGACACTTATTTTCGAGTAAGGGTTATAGCTGTCGCAGTTACATTGTGTTAACGTTACATGTGACGGTTACGAGTAACGATTAAGTTATTTGTTTTCATGCTAATAACGTTTGCAGTTACGCGGTTTTAACGGTTACCAATAACGCTTAGATGTAACTGTGTTTCAATATGAACGATGTCGTTGCTTGAGCTTAGCGGCTCCGCGTATACTTTGCTACTAAGCAGCATTGTTTATTCATACCCATTCACCCGCGATGTATAAAAATCATGCACCTATCAACGTATATGAATAACCATCTTAATGCAATGCATGCAGCTTTGCTACCTGAGTGCTGACTGACGTCACCTGTGATGTAGGATTACATTAGAAGCGATAACCAATACGCTGCAATAAACAAATATGTAGTTGCAACTCTTTCCGAGGATGACTTAAGTTGTAAGCGAACTGAGGTAACTAGTTCCCGATAAGCGATACCAATACGGCGCACATGCAGTGAATGATTTCATCCATGTTGGGTAACCATCTTCGTTTCTTCAGTAATGCAATAACTAGTTCTCTTCCTTAATTTGATAACCGTTATTGGGTAACTAGTTAATTTGTATTCGTTATTTTGGTAATCGTTTAATTAAGGTAACAGTTACAAATTAACCCTAATCCACACCTACATTCTTTAATGTGCCTGGGAAAATCGTAATTTTCTTCAGGTTATTTGAACACGGAAGGGTGAATTTACTCCTCTCAATAAAGAAGTAATGCATTTGGAGATTCTGCATCGAGAAGTGGACAAGAGATAATTCGGAGCATATGTTGACATGCAGGGTGAAGTAAGAGGAAACTTCCCATTACACTCCGGGCGATATGGCTACACTCCTACCAAGAATTTGCTGTCCATTTCCTGTCCCCATCATTTCCTTTTTTATGCTTCACCCCATCTGTTTCAGGGTTGTAGGACCAGGGACGGCGGTCGGTGTGCTGCGGCAAGTCGGTGGACTTTGCACTGTGGAACTCTCTTCCTTCCTGGAGATGCCTCGTGTATTCCTGGGACCCATAGGTACCGGGTGGCCAGCGGGAGTCAGGATAAGTATCATGTTGGAATCGTTAGGCACCCCGTCAATGCAAGTCGTTCGCATCTGTTAGCCCTTCGGGTCTCCCCTTCATCCCTTTCTCCCAGGGATCACATTAGTAGACAAAGGGCTCACTATGGCATGGGCAGTGCTTTGTTCAAGTTACTAGAGGCCCCTTCGTTTGGGTACTCCTAAATCTTTCTCCCCATTACACCACAAAGACGAAGCTACGTAGTTACCTCCCACATCTTCTCACTGCCAATGGGAAAAGGAGGAGGGGTAATTGGAGCTCATTCCATTCATGGCAGAACATTATTAGAATCAGGTGCATAATTTCCTCAATTATTGTATTCTCCATCATAAGGCTTAAAGTTTTTTGCTTGTTTGTTTGGCCAACAAAAGATTCCTAGAAGGTCTCGCTTTTTGCTCTGTTCCATTTTATCACACCTGCAGTTTTACAGCATACTCAGCGATTCAGCAACTAATTAAATTTAACATTATGACCAGAATATGGTAACCCAGTATACTATACAGTTTTATGGGATTAAATTATACTGATTCACATTATAGAATTATCTATTGGGCGGTGATAATACATTAAAACACCTGAACAAAGACTAGTCATTATGCTATTTAGGTGTAACAACAATACGAAGAAAGAAAAATCTATAAACAAATGTATTTATATTATACTGACAGTAGAGCCCAAAACTATTGTGGTTAATAATTACCGAATGCACACTAAACAACAAAGCACATTAAACAAAGCGGCAATAAAGCCGATTAATAGGTGATTAAAGAAACCTTAATTGGAGCCAATGCTATTTTCAAGACTAACATAATATAAATCTTCTCTTACTATAAAGAGTATTAATTTTCAAGGCCTCAAAATTGAATACATGGAAATAATCTTCACCGCAAAATCGCCGTCACCTCTCCATCCCTTCCTCAGGCATATTAAGCCTTTAAGCGTATCATTAGAAATTCCTAAATCTTGAAGTTTTTATTTATACATGTATTGCGAATGTTGTCAGATGCTGCTCTGTTACAATTATAAGTATATTATAAATGTCATTCAGATGTCTAAAATGGTTTCTGAGAAGGAATTTTGTTTTACCTTTTATACCAATTAATCCTGTGCAGAAACAATAATTTTAAAAAATAAAAATACTATCATATTTTTGAAATATCAAATACAAAAAATAGATATATAGGTATAAATGTTTTCTTTCTTATGGGTGTTTCAGAAAAAAGTTAAGTATTTCAATATAATCCTTTCAATAATATATTCTCAGTGATCAAATTATTGAGTAATTTGAAAGTCTAGCAAAACCCATTTGTCAATTTTTTAAGTTCTCTCTCTTGAGTTTTTGCTGAAGAAATTAACAAGATTGGTTACAAACTACAACAATGGAATATTTCAATGTGCAAAAAGGTAATACAAATCAAAGTCGATTAAAAGCATTGGAAATAAATAACCAAAATACAGGCGCTTAGACAGCTTTCTCTTGAATCTACATAGTTACGTGATTAAGATTTTAAATGCTCATGGTCATCATATATAATTGAAGTTAAAAGTTTAAAGCATTTTGGGCATAAAATAATTTTTTTAATTTTTTGTTAATCTTGAACAAATTTCAGCTATGGATACCCTTAAGCGACGTGCTCTGTTTAAAAATATTTTGCACGAAAGTCATCCTAGAGATTCAGATTAACAACAAGTTAAAATAACTATTAATTAAATTGCCTTACGTTGCACGTGTGGCTTTTTAAACCCGAATGTTGAATTAGTTAATTTCATTTTTCTGCCTCCTCATTCTTTTTTGAAATTTATTCTACAATTATATACAATGTATTTATTGTCAATTCTATCCTATATTTCTTACGGCTGTCTTACCTGTCATTGCATTCTATAAATATGGGGTTAAAATAGAGATGGGGTGTATGTAGTCTGCAATTTGTACTCGCATCTTAAGCGTAAGTGTCGAAAGTTTTGTTCAGATTGGTTAAATAGTGACTATTTGTACATAGGGGGTTGAATAGTATGGGTAGCTTTAATAAGTTGTATATATCATATAATTTTCTCACTTGTTCCAAGTACAGAAATAAAGATGAAAATAAAGTAAGGATAACTTTTAATGATTTAGGGTAGGTACTATATAATTCAAAATGATCAGGTGGCTTTTAGAAGTTGTAACGCACGATATTTGCCTACTACTATTCCATAATTGTGCAATTTTTATCATATTGATCAAACTGTGCAGATTTATGCATAAGGGTTTGAAAATATGGAAGGGGTGGTTCTTTAGTTTTCATTTGGTCCTACAGTAAAAGCTTACAAAGTTTCATCTAGATAGACCAAAGAATGTTGTTTTGCATTTTAAAGGTTGAAAATTAGGATGAACTTAAGAGTAGTTTAGAATTTTTGTTAGTTTACAGAATAATCCTTATGTACCCAGTGTTCGTCAAAATTGTACCAAAATATTCGTTGATAAAACTACGGTGGAATATGAGGAAAGTGTGGTGGTTAGAATGATACAGCCCGTGAAGGGTCTGGGACTGCCAACTCGAGAGGAGGCCTCACGCCCGCGTGCGCACGGCAGGGAGATGATGTGGCGAGCATCACGCATACCCCAGCCGTAAACTTAGCTCATGAGGCTAGTATCGCTGCCTATCGCAACTCCTCACTTTCCTCACAATGCTGAATGGCCACCGGTTTTATACCCGCGTAGGATCGCATAGGGGCGAATCCGGGCGTATTCCGTGGCCAAAAACCAGATCACTATGCTCCAATCCATTGTGCATGGCGCAGGGCGATTAGAATGATATAACCCCCCCAAAAATCCCCCTAAAATAACTCAATTTTAAAATACTATATGCCTCCTTGATTACCCATTTTGGCTCGAAGACTTTAAAAAACCTGTAATCTTTGCAATTATTCTGATTAGTTATTAGTCTCAGACATCCATATTCAAGCAAACAGGATTGAAATTTGGTGACATGAATATGAAAAAGAAACCTCTAATCCCCAGTTTTTAAATTATTCAAAACATTAGATCGCCTGTGACCATCTGCAAGTATAGGGCTTGTAATTATTATGAAAATCGATTTAGTAGATTTTGAGATTGCCCTAAATACGCGCTCACGCACACACACACACACACACACATGCGCGCACAAAGTCTTCTCTCTTTATAATATTAATATAGATAAGTGAACTTTAGTCCAGTTTTTCCAATAGACAATACAGCTCACGAAATTAACAGTTGCTGGTTTAATTAAGTTTCTAACACCCAAACATTGAACGCGTGTTACAGTTATTTGGATTGAATGCGCTTCTCATAAGCCATTCACAAATAAGGATTACCATTCCAGATTTGCATTACGGTATAATCGCTTGTTTGCACTTATTTCTTATCCCAAAGACTTACTCGTAGAAAGTTTGTGTTTGTCATTTCTGCCATACATGGCAAGTTTGACCAATTCTTCAGACGTTGCGTCGTGTCGGTCCCCTGCACCAGCCCACTGATTCATTACTTCTACCTTGTCAAGCTGATTTACACTTCTCAGGGGGCCATAAACAAAGCTGGCACATGCATTTGGAACACCCTGTGCCAAGTAATATCCTGCTGCCACTACATCAATATGTCCCGCATTGTGATATTAAACTGAAGGTCTGTAAACAGGGTTAATCCGGATCCGGGAGATTTCCCTCTACAGTGATGCTGCGCATGACTTGGCAAGCATCATTAATGACAATGAGCATTTACAATAATAATAATAATAATAATAATAATAGTATATTGTAAATTATAAATCTAAATAAATGTATTGCGTACCTAAGGGTACATCCTTCACTGTAAACACAGTTTCAAAAATCCCTACTTAATTCTCGCTTTTGTTTTCGTCTCCACGTATAATAATAATAATAATAATAATAATAATAATAATAATAATCTTCATGACAAATGACAAACTAAATGTATATCTTGAATTTTCTGGGAACATCCCGAAATGTCCTCATCATTCGGAATGGCTTTTGCATAACTGGTAAACCGTAAGAGAAGTTTTGCGATTTATGTGTTATACATTTTTTTTTATTTTGGAGTAAACTATTTCCGAGATATTCCTTGTTATCTATTTGAATTTCCCAATAAATAATACTTTTTCTCAAATGGGAATTCGTTACTCGTTTTTTTATGTCCTGGTCATACAAAGAGAATGAAATGCTCCACATTGCAACCGGCTCAGAAAAGATTTTACTATCGCTTAAAGTTTACCTTATTCTCCTTGAATTTACAAGAAAATTAGCCATAAGATAACTTCTGCAAATTTTTGTCTCGATTAACATGAAGTAGACAGAGAATAAGCGGACAAGGGCAGAGTAAGTCGTGTGAGTGAAACACCACATAAAAGTTTTTCTAAAGCAGCTTCACTACTTATTTTGTCTGTCCATATCATCCGTTAGATTCTTTTCAATAACACATTTAAAACATCTCTGATATTATAATTTATTGATGAATTTCTTTAGTTTATTTTAATTTCCTGCAACATCATTCCGCAAAAATGACTATGTTAATATTTCTCTTAGTTCCTTCCTGTAAAACTCACAGATACTTTGCCTTTATCTGATATTGAAAACGTCTGTTTTGCTTCTTTGCAGCAACTAATGTTACTACTTATACCTCAAGTAATTAAATCTGGTCACTTCCTCCTTTACTTTGTCTGGAATTGTAAAATGTATAATATTTGCTACTCTTAACCTAACAATACTGTGTGTAATATTTCCGTTTGTTTTCATGGTGTAGTTATTGTAATTTATATTCATTAGCTAAAGCAAGCGTGGATATATAAATAAAGATGTGATTAGGTAAAGAAAATACGTCTGGCACACGCAGAAATATTCTTGGTATGACTCACTTCGGAAGGGAAGTAAAGCCGGTGGTCATGTGTCGTAGATTTACGGTACGTAAAAAGAACTTCAAGCCCGATAAACAGGCCTTTGAGCAAAATTTCCAGTCTTTCACGCCCAATACAGAATGGGACGCTAACATCCATAGTAGTTAAGGAGTGTCCATTAAAAAAATACGCACAGAAATATAACTACTCTCTTGCAAATAATTAAATAGCAGGTATATAGGAAATACTCGTAACAGCAGCATGACTCTGTAAACAAATGCTTCGTTTATAGCGTAAACTTCTCGCATTGAAGAGAGCCGAAATAAAGGCAGCTCTACTGATGAAATGAAGCTGAACAATCAGATTACATTTTCTCCTCTAATGGTTTACCATATAATAAGATAAAACTGGTCATCTTCCTGCAGTTAGAATAGCATGTGTACTTTTGAAAGGAAGGGGCGTGAGTTAGTAGCACGAACAAGGTTTCTTTTTTTGGTGTTTTCCGTTATCCTCGTAAACATATATGTGTCTGTTTTATCTCAGTTCGTGGATTCTGAACCATTTAAGGATAATTAATCTTCTCATTTTCCACCCTTGCTGACCTGGGTTTATAAAATGGACTTTAAGAGAACGGACGATTTGTTTATCCGTCAGTCGAAGTTAATTCATCGCTCCATATCTGTGCATTATTTGCTTTATCGGTAGTATTTCAAACTGTTACTAGCATTAATGAAATACATGTAGACTCTGTTTCATTGGTATGCAGAATTCATTACTCTTTTCGGAATCCAGCATTACGCAATTCTATATTTTTGTGATATTTTTGTGTCTACATTCAGCTTTGTTTATTACTGTGTGTATTGAACCTATTTTTTCCACATCTATGATGGCTCTCCAGTGGAAGATACCGGCCAACTGATAGATACTGCGTTTAATACGATATATAACAGCCAGGAGAAGAAAATTCCAATACTAGCTCACATAATATAGCGTCACTACCTCAACAGTCTTCGCATACGTTGCAGCAAGCTTCTTCAATGCCTTTACTTCTGGTTAAACTGATGATACTTCTGTAAGTAAATCATAGCTCCGGCTTGCTCAATTACAGTGTCACTTCCATCTAATCTCATTCACAATAGTATACAGAAATGTGATGAAGCATGGTAGATTTTGTCAGCTCTAACCGCCAAAGTGTACGAGACGAACGATCTCCTAGCTCTCATTCCGGGAGTCAAAACAAACGGCTTTGTATAGCACCACTCACACAACTCGTGGTTCACAACATACATAAACTATTCCGACAACTAACCGTTTCCAACCCTCTTTCTGATAACAATGACTGATATCAGTAAAATTCTGATTCCGCTACCGCATCCAAAGGGAATATTCCACCCATTTGCATACGCAATGTACAAAATTATCAGTTGTATCTGCAGGGCATAAAAATTCTGATTTTCACCCCGAAAACCGTGGAGCGCTTATAAACGTATAATTTTCTATGCCAGGTGGCTTTCGCTGTCTTACAGCCTACTTTAGGTCCATTAACGCTGTATATTACACTTATAGAAACCTTGCTGATAAACTTTTCCCTATGATCATTCCTAATCTCCCGTGTTCTCTCAGCGATCAAGAAATCTATAAAGAACTCTTGTTTTCTAAAATACCAATAAGAAATATTACACGTCTTCTAGGAAGAAATAAGCAACTCTTTCATATCTCTGCTATTGAATTTGCCCACAATTAGAGGTGTTTTTAATCATACACAGTTACTGTACAGTGTTGCAAAAGTTAAATGTGGATGCCATAATTCAGAACTGCCGCCGTGTACTCGTTGACAGCATTATGCAAACACTAATAATTTGTGTGAGCTACCCCGGAATATGCGCAATGTCTTGGCGTTCATCACTTCTCCAAGTACAGCAAATCAACCGCCATTTCAGCCCAATGTGTTAACCGCGGACAAGCAAATTGTCGGGGATGTCCTCACTATATGGAACCCAAACAACGCATCTCACAGCGACCTCAGTGGCAAGGTAACATACATCCACAACTTCAAAGTCAGCTACCGCAAACACAACAACCACCACCACTACAGCAAGAACACGGTCAAGAGCGGTTACAGCAGAATATATCTCTTACCAAGACCTAGCTTCTCTACTACCAGGTAGTGAGATCTTGAACTTCTTCCTCTTCTCCTCTTCCCTTTCCAATACATCCATAGAATGAAACGCTTGCGAATACCACCTGGACATCTTCCTGGAGAGCTTTTACTGGTTTCTTCGCACAGCTCATCTCGTTTCTCCGTACCATTCTTTCTTCATTTTTGTTACAAATAGCACAATTCATTAGTTCTCTTACTTCTTCCGTGCTTCAAAATGGCGGCACCTGAGCTTATCACGCTTAAACGACTTACTAACGTTAACTGGAATTCTAATAGCATACGCGCTAAGCGCGCTTCGTTTATTAGTTTTCCCACAATACATAACGTCGACGTCGTTTTTGTAACTGAAATCCATTTGCTTCAAAATGAGAGAGACCTTTACCCTTCTTGGTTACAGTATTTATCGCCAAGATCGAGAAGCTACAAAATGAGGGTGTAGCTATTGCAGCTATTCTAATCTGGCGTATATTATTCATCATGCCATATTTTTACCAGGCGTCCCTCATCTTGAAGTGTTGGGAATCAAACTTCCTAAATGTGATGGGATTGGTCTCTCTATTATCAACGTCTACAAGCATCCTAAACGGAAGCTTAACAGTGACTATTTTCATTGCTTTTTCCTATCGACATCAGCACTTGGAGATCTTAACTGTACGCACTCCCCACGGGGCTTCTACTCTACTAATCCCAATGACCGACGTATTCCTATACATTGAATACATGCGGATTATCCGTCTAACTCCTACAGATCCTACTTACTATTCCAGCAATCCGCTGTCGGCTCCCGATATTTTTGATATTGGGATTCACAGAAATTTACATTTTACAGCATTTTAACCATCTTAGAAGAGCTTGATTCCAGTAATTGTGTAGTCCTGATTACTTTACAACTCATTCCCAGCATACTACTCATAGCTCCATGACTTATCAATGATTATTAAAATGGGATCTAGTTCATAATCATCTAGACTCAACATTACATGCAGCTTATTCCCTTGCCACTACGGCCGATAGTGATGCTGCCGTTCTGTACTACACTGATACTATATGTCGCTGTGAGCGTATTTATACTATCGCACCCAGTTCCCGTTAGTCCCCTCCTTGCCGGCTGCCATCCTACATTTTATTCTTGAAAAGAACAGCATTCTTCGGCAATGGTAAAAGGTACGATACCCTTGGCTGCGTGGAAAACTTAATGGGTTAACAGGTCTCGTGAAGATTGAACTCGAGCGCATTGCCATCTATCAACGTGGTGTCACCACTTGGTAACGCCTATCAATGGGATGGTTCGAGACGGTCTGTTCGTGAGTCAACTCTCATACCAGCTCTTTCTGCTGGTAATGGTCTTGTAACAGAAGTTAAAGATAAATATGACATTCTTGCTTCTCACTACGAACAGACATTCACTCCAAATCCACCTTTATTTGGTGCTACTATTTGAGACTTGAACAAGAATTCCATGCTCTTCGACATCAACCCACTGCTCCGCAAAGAATGTCCCTTTCGACCCCCAGTAAACTACGGTATTTGATCGATATCTTCCTCTTAAAAATATCTAGGACACGATCCGCTACCTAATGTAGGCCTAAAAATCTGACAAGTAGAGCCCTTGCTTACTTATCATCCAAGTTGAATGCCTGCCTCCGACTTGGTTAGTTTCAACACAATTGGAAGTTTGCTCACATCATAGGGTTCCATAAGCCAAACGTGCCTAAAAATCTATCGTCCGATTAGTTTATTACCGATGTTATCCAAACTCCTATAAAAAGCAATACTTCGGCGTCTCATAAATCTGTCTCTCAGAACAACATAATTCCACACTTACAGTTTGGGTTCGTTCTAAGCATTCTACTTCGCATGAGCTGCTACGTTTAACTCAAATAATTGTTAGTAATTTTAGAAATCGTCAGCACCCAACCGCCCTGAACTTGGACGTGGCACAAGCCTTCGATAAGTATGGCACGATGGTTTAATCCCCAAATCCCATCATACCCACTCACTACCATCTGCAGTTCTCTATCATAACGCAATTTTGTAGTCGTATTGGTGGTATTCAGCCAAATTGGCGCTCTATTAAAGCAGGAGTTCCACAGGCGTCGATACTCGCTCTGATGTTGTTCAGCATTTACACCTACGATCTTCCTGATCTGCCCCCATTTTCATATCCGTATACACTGACTATGCTATTGTATTATATTCACACGCCTATCTCTCCAAGGATATTATTACAAATCAAGCTTTTCTTAATCGTCTAGTCGAGTGGTTATACTCTTGTAGGATACTTATTTACTCCGAAAAAGCTGATGCTAATATTTTTTGATGACTGCGATCACTAACCACACGAATAGTCTCTCTGAGCATGACTTTTAATACCTGTATAATACTTTATCCTTATTCCGTAGTTAAAAGTAACCTGCGGTGTTCCTTAATTACGAATAAAAATTTATTGTATTCTATTATTATTATTATTATTATTATTATTATTATTATTATTATTATTATTATTATTATTAATCACAGAGATTGTAAAGGTGGCGATCATAATAAATTTAAAAAATAAGTATTTTAAAGAAACAGTAACAAACCTAGTGTATTCAATTCCTATTTCTGCTGCCAGCTCTACTCCATTTTTTCTGGAAACGGTTATTAACGGTTATTCTGAATTTTTAAACTTGCATACATACAGAAAAGGTAGAAACTGTCGTAAATAGTGTAACTGCATGAATCTCATTATTTCTTAACATGGTATACTTACCCGGTGAAGAAAGCAATCTTAAAACAACAGATACATTAAAGCAGGTTAATGACCTCAAAAGTATGGTAAAAGTTGCATAAGATTCTAGAAGTGTAAGAATTAGCTGAAGCTGTTGAAGGTTGTGTGGATAGTAACATCAGCTGCTGGCAAACATCAGTTAAGCGTCACGGAGGAAGACATTTTCGAAACATCTAAATGGAGCCATAACGCTTCAAAAATTGCAATAAATAAATTTATAAAACGAAATAATTATTACACGTCCTTCTTTTTAGGAAACTTCAGCATGCCAATAAAACTTATTTTGATTTTCAGCGTTCTCTCCAGAGTTAACAATCCAAATGTCTTTCCTGTGAAGTCTAAATGTGTTTTTCTATGGTCATTTTGGACCTGTTGTTACGGAGTATATAAACAGTAGTTTCCGAAGAACGGAAAATACATATATAACTGAACCTGGTGATTAAATTTCTGATTTTATCTGTCCTATTTTCTGAGCTTCGCTAAAATTTGTTTAAACGTACCTAAGCCCTTGAAGTTAGCCGTCTTATTCCTATTTCTCTGTCAAAATTTAAAGAATATTTATCAATAGAGGAGAACCGCTTGATATCGTGGGAAGTTCAGGAAGTAGTGAAGTGGAAGAATAATCTCACCACTTCACCAATGATATAAAGAAGAATAACATCTAATGACAATTTTAAGCATTTATAAATGACTGTTCCATTTTAATACCGAATGAATGTTAAGGATGAACGTATGCTGAATAGATGAAAGCTTAAAAAAGTAATGAAAAATCTGAATACTGCAATTCTATTACCTTGATTTACATTTGAAGAACACGGTTGCCGAGAAAGGTTTTAGAAAATCAGGGGTTTTTAATTTTCGATTGGTATTATCCAACTTCCACTGTTGCATTCGTACATTAAAATGCCTAAATACCTTACAAACTTCCAATCTTATGTAGACATACATGCTTTTTTCCATAAAACAGTCTTAAGATCATCTATTCAGTATGAAGAAATGTCCAAAGTTGCAAAATCAAAGGGAGCACCAAACACTTTCCTAAACTTCCACCTTCTTAATCTGCTTCTTTTTCATCATCTTTATTGTTTATTATTATTATTATTATTATTATTATTATTATTATTATTATTATTATTATAGCTATAATAATGTAAACTATTAATTTTAAACTTCAAAAGAAAAACTTAACCATTTAATGTAACATGATTTGAAACGCCTTAATCCTATTAGAGAGGCAAACAGTAATTTTATAGCACTAATAATCCTTAAAGGTTTTGAAAGTTTAAAAACACAAATATATATGAGTAATACCGTTTAAAGCCTCTTTTGAGGTTCCCTTGCCCCACAATTCTCCGTAACACAACCAACTGAATTCCCTACACAAGTAAACATGGAACAATTTTTCCGTTATCAATAAACATAAGCGATGCATCACACTACAAACCCTAAGAAAACAATAGCTGTTATAGCTGAAATTACAGCACAGTTTGCCAAAGCTATCTTGTTTCCGCTTTCATCTTCACACACTCCAAACAATCAAGTATTTGGAATACGCTCTACTGCACCAGTGTTGGGTGCGCGGAAACTGCTCATTTTAATTCGGAAACGGCACAAAGTTTTTTGAGGGTCCCAATGACCCTATCTAGATACTGCACACTGATTCAGAAAACTTAATCCTGCTCTGAAACTGCACACCTATAAAAATGTGGGTTTTACATCGGTTAAACCAAGATTTAATTACATCTACTTAACAAATGGTGTATAGTGATTCTGTAACCTTGTGTGGCCGAAGTCGTACGGCAACATGCTACCACCAGAAGTGGCTGAGCACGTACTTCCTTGGCACACAGTTTTCACTGTTTGCTTCCATGGTGTACGGTGCAGTGTACATAGCTGTAGACCATAAAAGCGAATTCAGTCACCCACGTTATGATACAGTTAAATATAAAAATGCTGGTAGAAATTAGTGAAAAGTTTTTAAAGCTCCTGCACATTCATATTTGTCAGTAAATGAAACTTAAGTACATAACTACTCTCAATACTACTGAAGTTGAAAACGTATTTCACCATCTCCATACGAGATGTTTGCCAAGAGTTATATAATTCGATTTTCTGCTCATTGTTCCTTTTGCATTTGGCGGACTTCACATTGAAACTTCTCTTACTTCCCACAGGGCTTTGCAATTTAATACAAGCCTCAGGTTTTATTTTCAAAGGCTAATTGACAAATTTATACACAGAAGGATGACTGCTGCAAAAACTGTCATTAAAGTGCTTGTGAAATGATTTACAGCCATTTGTTGTGCGAGTTATAGATGCAGTGATGGCTTCCCAGACAGTGTGCAGAAAATTAGCATTTTCGAATATGTACGAATATGTAATCCCAAAAGTAGGGTCTCCAATATTTTTAAATACAAAGAAACTTTTATTGACAACAAATGGCACATAGTTTTAAAGATTTAACACTTGTCTATTTTTCACATAAGCGCCATTTCGGTCGATGCATGTTTGTAGACGCTGTGGCAGTTTTGTATGTCCATTTCATACCAGCTTGCTGCCATGCTCTTGAAAAAGTGATGGACCTCATTTTTCACTTCATCGTCGTCACCGAAGCGCCTTCCAGCCAGGTGTTGTTTCAACTTGGGAAATAAGTGGTAGTCACTGGGTGCTAAGTCTGGACTATAGGGTAGATGGGTGATGGCTTCCCATCCAAACAGTTGCAGAAGATTCATGGTTTGACGGGCGGTGTGGGGGCGAGCATTGTCATGGAGAAGGCTTATGCCCTTGCTCAACATTCCGCTTCTACGGTTCTGAATTGCCCGTCTGAGTTTTTTTAATGTCTGACAATACCTGTCGGCATTTATTGTTGTCCCAGAATCCATAAAGTCGACCAACAATATCCCCTTTCGATCCCAAAACACAATTGGCATCACTTTACCGGCAGACTGTGTTTTCTTGAATTTTCGCGGCTTGGGTGAACTGGAATGCCGCCACTCACGTGATTGTTGTTTGTTCTCAGGTGTGAAGTGGAAAGCCCAGGTTTCATCACCCGTGACTATTGAATCCAAAAGGTTGTCCTTTTCATCTGCATAGCGTTGAAGATATTGGCGGGAAGTTTCAGCGCGTTGCCTTTTGTGATCTTCTGTCAGCATTCTTGGGACCCATCTTGCGCACACCTTCCGAAATTTCAACTCTTCAATCAAAGTCCGATGAGTAGTGCTTCGATAAATCTCAGGAACAGCAATGCAGAGCTCATCGATAGTGATCCGCCAATCTTGAAGCACGATTTGTTCAACCTTTGCGATTATTTCGTCAGAAATGGACGGTCTCCCGCTTCTTTCCTCGTCAAGAATTTCCGTGCGACCATTTGCACATTCTCCACACTACTTGGGGACATTTTTGACATCCATACAAGACTCTCCATACACTTCCATCAACTGTCGATGAATTTTGACAGGTTTAACCCCTTTTGCACTAAAAAAGCGAATAACTGCGCGAAATTTGTACCTGGCGGTAGTGACTAACGGGAGCTCCATTATAACTGCCTGCCAAGCCAAGACTGAGGGCGCTAAAGGATGTGCGGTGGTTTCTGAAGAGAGTGGAGAGAGGAAGGAAGAAAACAGTATGGCCAACATCCACACAAACAGTTTCCCTACGATCCCAGCGCTTTGGAGACCTTACTTTTGGGATTACCACGTACCTTTGTAGCAAAAAATAATCGGAAAACTTTCCAACTCTAGTGTTTACCTGTTTTACGCAGGCCGTTCCATAGGAAAGAATCGCCAACTTCCTCAGGACTCAAATACGTTATTCCAAAAATCATCCTGAGCCACTGTCATCCTGTCCTATTTCACTGTCTCTTTTGCACTCTTTTGCTAGTCCCACGCTAGTCCCACAATCTATAATAGTAAGGATTCCCAAGTTTTCACCACTGCGGTATGCATAGCTAGTTCAAAGTCAATTATCATATTTCTTGGATTAAAACTCATATTATATGCTCTTATCCGCAATCATCTGAGATATCTTTTCATACATTCAACGGAAAATGTTGAACATTTTGGTATGAAAATTTAAGACAGTAAGGAAAATTTGCATTATAGTGTATCAATTCCACATAAATGTGCCGGATTGGAAACATACGTAAACACAATCATTACACCATCTTATCTTAGCCTCGGTTAATTATAAAGTTTAAATCGCTCAATTTGTTATAAACTTCGGGTTAAGATTTAGGTAATACTGGCTGACGTTTTCTCCACAACTTGTAGAAATTATCCTTGAAGTTTCATACGCACCTTCATAGGCAAGATTCGACAAATATGAAATATGAAAATATTTGAAATATTTTTGAAGACTTATTATGAAAATCGTAATATCTTTTCTTTTCGTAGTTGCATTATTAACTTGGAAATTTAATTTGCCAGTGTATACCACATGGTTATGCTCACCAGTCTTTCTATGAACTTCATTATTGTTCAGCAACATGTAAGTTTGCACATTGCATATTCTCACACAACACCTCCACAGTACATCATAGACTTTCAATTCCCTACCTTTATAAAATTTGCAGTTCTCATAAACCAATACAAAATTTCCCATTCCCTTTCACTGTCCTTAATGTCGTCCAAAAAGAAAACCATTGCACAACGGATCCGAGGTTACTACGTAGTCCGTAGGGTTGAAGCCGCAATGATGGGTGACGACTTCGCGAAGTAAAACTGCCCTCCATCTCGGCTGCCGGACGACAGGTCTGTGAAATGAAACAGCTCCATCTCGAACGAAATTAAAATTGTTTGGTAAATATGTGAATTTTCCATATGCCCATAATCAAGACAGAACAAGGTATACAGTTTCGGCATGACCAGAAATCAAGTGGAAAATTTGTGTGTGCAGTTTCCGATGGCCGGATGCGGGCTATCAAGACCAAAGTATTAAATTATTTATCTTTAATTTCTGAAATATGTCAGATAAATGAATGCCCTTTATAAATGCAATTCAAATAGCTATATAAGATACGATTCTCAGTTAGGACGACTACACTGCAAACTTTTAATCTAGCGTACTTATGTCCACAGATACCGGCATTATAGCTTCCTATTCACGCAAGCAAATGTAATAGGCATCATAAGTATTTTCAAAGGCGTTTAGTTCGTACAGGTCTCATCTGGTACCTCTAAATAAATTACTATTGAATTAAGAATCTTAACGCCACTTATAGAGCAGCATTTTATCGTAGCGAAACTCTCTCTGTACTTTCTCTTACGCTTTACTACCGACCAGAACAAACTCGCGCAACCACATTGAGGGACGTAAAACCGGACGAAGCAGTATGAAATAGCTAATGAACGGTTATGTTTGCATTCAGGCGCACATTGCTATGCAGAATATGAGAGTAGTTATGGCTATAGATCCAGTATTCTCATTTAATTTAGATGATCGCCATGAAGGAAAATATGGTATTCTATGACGGAAATGAAACGTACATATTAGATCACCTTTCTAGACACACTTAGAATTCAGTATGTCAAACGATAGTATTAAATATTTCAAACATATCTGTGATGGATGTCGATTGTTTCATTAATTTAGTATTTGCACACAATTTGCATTGTCATAACGAACCTGGAGATCACGACGGAACATTTTATCCAATAGTGCGAGATCGAATAGGTGGCATTTTCTCATATGACATTGTTTAGTAAACCCTAATTTATGCATCAGTTGCTCGTCTACTTGGAAAGAGGTTACAGAGAAAATATGGCAGCGAACTAGAATACAAACCTTAGACAGACACATAGTGGCTGGGAATCTTCTAAATGACTGAGCTTTCTGAAAGAAGAAACATCTGTAAACCGAGCATCTGTATATCGGGCTAAAGTAATTGTGGAGGTCGTTTTGATGATGCAGGTGATGGTGTGCGGCGGGGATATTGTTGCTGTTATGAGTCATTTTAAAGTCCAATGGAAAGCAAACGAGCCTCGTTACATTAATACTGTGTTTATCCACCTTTTGGACTGCTGTAGAAGAGGGACTCTTGAACGATTACTATATAGATGCACAAATGAGTACCTCCTTGTGTGCTAAGATCAGTTTAGTAAATACTCAAAAACCAATCGGTCATGGCATGAATTTTACTTTCCAAATACTTAGGTATAAGTTGTAATGCAAACATGATATTTTATTGCTATATAGTAAATGTGACGATGCATACTTTACCAACTGCTTCTCCACAGTCTGGAGATACACCACGCAGGTTTAATTCATTAAGTTGCAAAAGCGGGAAAGAAACACGCAAATGATTTGCTGGCGTATTTCCAGTGTATTGTAAGCTATCTACGCTGAAAACTGAATCATGCCTCACACAACGAATTACGACCACCGACCCTGTAAACACTATTTCATGTTGAATTGTGGTCTAAGAGGCAGAATACTAAAGAACATCTCACCTTCCTCCGAATATCACTGTTCGTTTATTTATTACAAAGTATTATAACTACTGTTATCGGAGAAATTGGAACTATGAAGGGTAAACGAATTAAACCGAGCCAGATGGCTCAGTATAAATTCTGAAGCTTTTCTGCAGATGGATTGAAGATGCTTCCGACCGACTTCACCAGTGTACCTGGTGCTTTTCTTTGGACACATAGGTAAATGTATAAGTGGTGCATATTTCCAAATACCACAAATCCCAGTGACTATTAAAATTTAATTAAGATGAACAGTGCAAAAAGAATACCTTAAGCCAAAATTGTTATCAAAAGAAATATTTGGGTGAGGATGACACAGAAATTACTCTACATAATAACCACTACTTACAAAAAGACAAAAAGAAGTGTAAAACATAAGCGTAATTTCAAAATTAAAAACAATATATTATAAAAACATATTAGCAACTATCCCAGTAACTGCTATTTAAAGAAATTCATGTTTTGTTGGTAACGTGGTACATGCTTTTTCATTTAAGATAAAGCTTCTTGTGAATTTCTGCTATAGGCATTAACAGGTATTTCCAAATATATTTTGCTGTTGATGCCAGTAATATTTATTTTTCATAGAAGAGCAAGATGAAGCGTTTTAGTGAATATGAATTTAACGATATCGAGCAGTAGACATGCAAATGCTTTTACAAAATAAAAGGTCTGTTTCCTCGGTAACATCTCCAGTGGTAGAGCTAACAAATTCGCATTCAGTGATTAAAGGAAATTGCCTGAATGAGGTTCTCCACAAAATCCTTTCTCGCTCGCTAACATGAATGCCAGCGTGTTCCGTATTCATTTGGGTTTTCGCTAATTTCATTTCATTCGTCGTCATAAAGGCTTGTAGTAATTCCCATATATCGTTAAAGTCTTATAAAAGAAATGAGAATATGCAAAGCATCACACTCGTAACAACTGTAGGTTTCAAAATGTATTCTACAACCTCCATGTTTTTAACCATTAAGACATTATCTTATGGCTCAGATTTCAGGTCTAATAAAACATAAACAATAACTGCAATCTTCACAAGAAGCAGATCCACTAATTGTATTATAAACTACACCTAAAAGTTTATTAGTAAGTTTGTGAGTGACATACCCGAAGAAAATAAAATAGAGCTATTCAGCTCTCTTCTCTAGACATTGATTACGTACAACAAGTTTTCCAATGTGTTTGATAAAAGCTTTATAAACATCGTTCATAAAATCACCTTCGAAGATATGGGTAAAGTCTTACCATAATTTATAATGACATACTATCTTCCATTGTGACTCTTTGGAATGAAAAGAACAAGAAAATGATGTAGCCTTTTATCACTACACATTAATTCTTCATACTTCTGAATCAAGAGTATACTTAATACATAAACGCATACTACACTGACACTGCATTCAGGTAATTATTACTTTTGCATCTGTTTGGGACGTGTGGTGATCTAAGACACATTTTTCTCTCCCGTTTAATAATTTTAACTTTTCTCTCTGGCTTATGAACACAATGTGTTCCATTGTCGTAATGGAATACTGTTATTCTGCACACTAACGAGAAATGCTCTCTGTTATGTGCCTCTATTTACTTGCCAAAAAAACACTATCACAATATGTACCGTTTCGTATATACATTCAATAGTTACGAAAATAATTTATCCAAGTGCAAGAGTAATACTGGAGCATGAGTGTATACACATAGAACCTTCGTTTGGTCACGCGGCTGCATTACGGAGAATTGTTTGCCCTGCACTGCACTCGCTCTATTCCCATCTATTTTCCCTCCACAACGTGTGCCGGCTAATCAGTTAACTCGAAGTTTTTGTACAGAGTTTGATACGTTAAGAGATGTAGTGTTTCAATTTGTTACAGCTGTTATAATGTCAAAAAGTTCGTTTACTTTAGCATACAGAATCTTCATGTATGATTCCTATGTGACAACAGACTCTTGCAGAAAAGAGAGACGGCCCTACTGTTCGTGCGTCTCATAGGAAAACGGTTTCTAATCTTATTCTTATTCTTCTTTCACTACATGCATTAGACTTAGCCTGTCGCATATCCAAATTGACCTGATATCTCTTGGTAGGTCTTCCTATGTTTCTCCAACCTCTCGGTTTATAGCTTAAAGCTCTTCTTGGTATCTTCCTTCTAGCAGGTCTGTACGTGTTCCAGCTATTTATTTGTAGAACTGGAAATTTTTACATTTATATTGTATATGTGTAATTCCTGTCTTGTTGTTTCAATTTTTATTTCATCTTCGTAATCGTGAAGATATATTTAGGGAAACGGATCTATTCTGATAAGAAATCGAAAGTAAACTGTCATGTTCTTATACAGGAAAAACTCGATAACATCAGAGGAAAGTTAGAACGAAGTCCAAAAAGGTTTCTGAGAAGGCTTGAACAGAAATCAAGAATTTCGTAAACCGAAATCAAAACCCTATGGGATAACTGTAGCTCAGGAATTGTTACCACGCAACAATGTTAGTGGAGTTAATTTCTGCAATTGGACGTTGGGTAATATTTAAGATCACTCTAATGACCGCGTTTATTTGTTTTTATACCCATGAAGCTTGATTTTATTTACATGAACGATAAATGTTAATGAAAATGCTTTTAAAGCTCTGAGAGATATGTGGCTGCATAAGGATACCTTTTATAACATATTTTATTATGAACGTATATGGTTATTATAGTTACGATTTCCATGAAAAGTATGTGCACTTGAATGGGCTTATGAACATCCAACTTCACCAGCAAACAGCATGCTTCCCAGTGCCAAGAAAATTTCCATTATGCCAGCTACGCGTCCAAATGAAGGAAGGATGTGTATGTTATTGTAACATCATCTTGTATAAAAACAAGTTATTGTGAATAATAGTGACAAACGGCTTCATTGTTTCCTCATTTTGCTCTTGCCAAGGAGGTAACATACAAGATATGCAGATGGTATACAGCTAATTTTAGCACGCATGTTTACAATACGAGTTTCTGAAACAAGATGGTACACTCCTAAAGGGCGGTTTTTTTTATATTTTTATAAAAATTAAAATGTGCGTTGATGAAGTTCCTAACTGTTATACTCTGCTTTTACCTTAAACTGCAAAGTAAGCAGAAGAACAGAAAGCGAGAAGTGCAGCTTTGAAATTTTAAAGGGCTATCTGGCTTTGTGCGTAGAATATTTAAAAATTCCTGTAAAATACTTTCTAAACAGCAGTAAAGATGATGAAACTAGATAATTAGTTCTTTATAATGTACCTATAAATAAAAATCGACTTTTAGAAGGTTTTGGCTCAATTCTTACCAATGTGTACCCTTAAAGTACATAATTTATGCTATATCAATTTGTTGTGGCTTTGACCATTTACATATATATATATATATATATATATATATATATATTTACATCGAAAATTTCCTTTCTAATAGCCAGTTATAAAGTTTCCCTTAATTGTGTTATTCGTTTGATTTCCCAGTTGAGAAAGGTGTAAATATTTAACAATTCAAACCAGTAACATGTATATCTCGGAAGTAATATATATATATATGTTTATGTATATATGTATATATATGTGTATCAGGATGTATCTTTATTGGTGTCATATATTTGGGGGACGTATTCCTGACATAAAAACAGTAAAAAAAGTTCATATGAACACGGGTTTTAAAATCATTTATTTCAGAGTTGCAACACAAAATCGAAAGTTACAAAAATTGCTCAAAGTGGCTTTCTCTTGCTTCGATGCGTGAAGTAAGCCCGCGTTCCGTGCTCTGGCGTACTCTGTTGAAAACTCCTGGTGTGTTTCGTATTTGGTCAAATCCACTTTGGATACGTCCTCTCAAAATGTCAACATCAGGTACAGGAGTCGCATAAACCAAGGACTTCAAATGTCCCCAGACGAAGAAATCCATTGGATTCAAATCAGGGATCGAGCAGGCCATGCGATGTGTCCCCCTCAACCAACCCATCTTTGCGGAAATCGATCATTCAAAAACTTACGAACTATCACACTGAAATGAGCTGGAGCACCATCGTGTAGAAACTACATTCGTTGGATGACGTCCAGAGGCACATTATATACAGTATAGGTATCATAACACTGAAAATTGGTGTAAAATCGACTGATTTATTGAATGACTGTTAGCTTGGCAAGTGCCTTGAACTGTTTTATGTGATAATTTAATAGTTCTTCTATTTTTTTTCCAAGTTTTCCTAGAATGTTTATATGTTTACCTTACAAATATTTTTCTACATATATAAATAATATAAACTTCCGTAGATTAGTTTACAATTGGAGAGAATTCAATAATTTTACTATGAACACAAAGTTACTTGAACTCCTTCATCGAAAGTCCACTTGTTCTAAGAACAAGTGACAGCAGCCGGTGGTCTTATTACACTGAACTTTGTCACTTGCTTGAAAGTTTTTGTATAAAAATTGATGTCCTTTGCAAATTCCTGCGGTTGACTTGCAGGCAACAATTTGCAAACGATAATCAAGTGACAAGAAACAGCGGACGGCTATCCCTTTCCTTATGGCGCTGACACAGATACAAAATGAGGCCTTTGTTCTATTAATGGAGCAGCACAATGGCCACCTCTCTGCATGGAATTTTGCTACTGATATCGCTTAATGGAACACCGAAAAGATAATGCTAAATATGGCACCTGGTCCAAAACGATATGTAGGTTATCCCATCTAGAGCACTACTCGCCTCACAGCACAGGCATGCTCGAAAACTTTGAACATTCACAAAACCAAACCTACTGCTTGGACAACTTTTTGTGATCTTGCTTTCGCTGCCTGACTGACTCGAACAGCACAGGGACAATTCTAGGCATTAATTCGTTATTCGGTATGTAACTTGTTCAGTTACGTCCTGTATCATTGAACTCGCTTCTTGCTTTCTCCACAAAATGTTTTTGGCGGAATTATATACACTATTTTATTCAAAAAGAGTAGCACGTTGAAAGAGCCAGCGGATCAATAGCTGGAAATATTTGCAGAAATCAAACTTCTTTCTTATGTCTTCTGTCCTAATACACCTAGTAGCGTGGATTTTGAAGCATAGATGTTGTGTATAAATGGTTTTTCGAACGAGTGAACTTATTCATTTCTTTACTTTCCGACACTATTTCTTATGTTCACAATTTTTGAGAACCTTGATCAGTTTAGTTACAAACTTTTTTTCTAGAATACTCTGATTCCTCTCTAATATTAATATCAATTTTAGCGCATGGATTCGCAAACTATGGTACTCTGGCTGGTACGTAAACATTTGTACTAAATCAAAAGTGTTAATCGTTAACTAAATTTCTAAACGTAATAGCTTTCACCGATTATAAGCCTAAGCACTATAATACAGGTATCAGTGACATTAAGTTAAGTTCACTATATTTTAACCCTAACAGAATTAATACTTAAGACATTTCATAGCACAGAATAGCACAGCATGGAATAAAATAAATTGAAGCTATTCCTCATATCTATTCCTTAATGCTACATACAATAAATACCTAAATAAATCACTACTACTGGTATAAATGTAGAGGAATTATTTTTTGATACCACAAAATCAAGCATTTCTATAGTCAATTTTCTTTCTGGTTCACCTCACATACAGCCATGAATTTAATGGCACGTCACTGGTAAACGTTGAGAACCCCTGACTTACTGTATAATCTCCAACTTTTTCACGCTTTAAGACGTAAGGCTTTTTCTGGGTTCATGAATCACAATATATAGTTCCTTCTTTCTTTTGCCATTTAGATGACAACTCAATAGACCAATTATTATCAGTAATTTCCTATTTTCGTGCGATTATATTTGTGCGTTTAGTCAAACGTTTAACTCTTCCCGTATATATTCATTTTTCTTCCTATGCTAAATGCCTATAGCATACGCTTCTCGGGAATCTCATGTACTCGCCTCAATCTTTTTATCCTTAGTTTTTAGTTACTGCGCAAAACTAGGAGCGGCATATATTACAGAACGTTTAGTTTTGTTTACTGTATTTTTGTTTTCCTGCCATGTACTACCTATGCTAGGTAGAGCAAGAATGTATTCCACTTTTTAGTTACTGCGCAAAACTAGGAGCGGCATATAAAATTGGGAACCGCCTTTATATTACAGAACGTTTAGTTTTGTTTACTGTATTTTTGTTTTCCTGCCATGTACTACCTATGCTAGGTAGAGCAAGAATGTATTCCACTCGTAAATTCCATATCGAGTTGTCAGCAGGAGTCCCCTGACACCCCCCCAAAAAAATATTCTGCGTCTCTCTGTGTGTGTTTGTGTGTGTGAGAGAGAGAGAGAGAGAGAGAGAGAGAGGGAGAGAGAGACAATATCAACTGTTTAAAAAGTTAAACATCGTATTAATTGACCTATCCCCTAGATTGTAATAGTGTCCTTCCCTCTGTAAGGTCTCCACTTTCAAATAACTAGTCCTTTACTCCATTCAACCAGTAACAGCTATGTAACTGGCCTGGAAAAAAATTCGGGAACACAGAAACGATCCAATAAATGTTATAATCGATGTGAAATGAAGGGGTATGTGTTATCTCCTCTATGAAAGAGTTTCGATATGATTGTTACACGGCGAAAGTCTAAACAAATACAACATAATTCAGCCATGCAGAGGAAAGGATGAAGAATTATTTGCACGTCTCGTTAAATTAAATGACAGCTATGACATTTATAAAAGACTTTTCAGCAGCGGCATGGAGACATAGGTTAAATTAATGATCGCCATCGAACGGCAATAAGAAAATCGACATTAAGAAAAGGATAGCATAAATGAAAATACAAGCTTTAAATGTATTACATTATGGGTTATTGTTTCCCTAAAATTCAACGAAAGTTTACCCTAACTGTACTACACCAGTGAGAAAATAGACAACTCACTTGTAATTTTACCATTCGGGGGAGGTAAAGTACCCTGCCAATCCAGTGATGGTTGCAATAATTATGCTCGAGGAACAGTGGAGGATATGCCGGCAGAGAGTGGGGCGAGATTTGTTAGTATGTAGATATTTCCGGTACCCATTTGTTAATACTAGCATATTATACAGCTGCCTTCCATTATAGGCCACTTTTTATGCACATCAATATGCATTTTTTTATTTTATACACAAAATATTTGGGGGATAGAAGCATCTGGCAAGGAATCAAACCACAACGCCAATCTTCCACGTTTATTATTGGCACATCCTTCGTTCTGTTTTCTACTCCGCCGCAATATGAACACGCCCAAAATTTTATGCCATGTGTACATATTCCTTCTATATCTTTTCACAATGAATAAACAGAAATTGTGTGTTGATAAATATGAGGATAAAACAGTTCAACAGCTTCTCCCAAAACTTGCGGCCGTAACTGTAGGCGACATTTATGGTTATAACAACAATAACACTAAAAAGAGGGAGTGAAGAACGGACCACCCCTTAAACAGGCGATGTCCAAATCTCGGTTCTGTTAGACTGGATCGTTATGCAAGCGATATACGCATACACCTGTATCCGATAACGTGCAATGAATAGCTGAGCAGGGGGAAAAATTATCAGTCACTCGCTCTCATTCTTTTAAACACCGTAGTTGGCCTGTCAGCACGTATATCAGTTGGCACCTCGTGCAAATCAATCCGACAGTCAATAAAAACTTCACGCTTCCCTTTGGAAATCAGCTTTTATGGGAGTTTTTTCAAACCAAACATCTCCAAAAGTTATACGGAGCTGTACATTATCTAAAAAAACTGTGCATGTAAAATACGTGACACTGCTGGGGAGGTTGTACTGTGGACAAAAAAGACAAAACCCATGCCGAAATGGTCCCCTGTTTCTGTGCCAATCTTTTATTCTTCACAGTGTTATGTTTTCACTTTCAATCTTAGTGACAACACTGTGACGTCCGTTTTTTTCACTGCCATAGTTTTAAGTTCTCACCGTCACCATTTAGTTGTTTTTATCTCTTTCAACTTTACTAGGAGTTTACTTAGTTTACATTGTCACTTCCTTCTTCAGTTCACTAAGGTGAACTAGTTCAATTCTCCGTTCCTTCATTTCCATCGTGACGTAGCCTCTTAACGCCTGACGTTCACTTCACTCGGGAGTCGAATACAAGACCCCCGCAACCCGCTCGCTCCTCAGAACACTCGCTGCACGACACAACAGCCGTCACCAACTCGTTCGGAGAATCGCAGTCGCTAATTCGCTCGCTCACTAACTGACTCAACTCGACTCGCACACTCAACTTCAGCGTGAGCGCTCGCTTATATAGTCAGTGGAATCTTTCCACAAGGTTCTCGAACGTTCTAAACTATTTCGACACACTTTCTGAAGGAGGGAGAAGCAGCTTCCAGAAAGTGCCAATTATCTGCTGATAGCTCACCCGGTGGCGGGCAGCAGTTATCGTTATTTACGCCGACCGTCCGATAACCTTGCCATAGCCACTGCGTCACAATACTTTCACATTTTATAACGTCAAAAAATGCCAGGCAATATTCACCTCAAACTCTGTAACATACATATGCTGCATGTATGTTTGCTACCTTATGTTTTCTTCGCGATGTAAAGTGTGAATTTTCTTCATGTTGAGAAAGTATATTTCAAAGGTTCATGAGGCTTGAGGATTGACTTGGGGAAGAAATCATCATAATGAGTAATTCTGGCATTAAACAATACTTCTCTGGGACTGTGTTGTTCCTATTATAGTCAGTGTTGTTCATTTTATATTTCTGTTAGTAATGACAGCATTTGTTACTACAGAAACAAAACTTAATCTTTTGAAGTTCTACCATATGTTACATAACAATGATTGATAAATTGTACGGGTTACTAGAAAACCCGTGGTGCTACTCGTCATACATTTTCTTAAATCTATTCTACTGTGTCCTCCAAACATTTGTCGTAAGCGGGTTTTTGACTAAGTTCCAAAATAATTAGTGTCTTTAACACATTACCCTTTTTATTCCGTTAAATAATTCATGTACCTACGATGAAGGTATTGGTAGTCTCCACCTGCGCATTCCGCTTTATAGGCAGTGCCCAGTCCATTATGTCATCTGCGTTCATACCATCACTACAATGCTTCAAACTAAGGACGAAGATAGGACAATTAATCTTTTGTATAAAAAAATTACAAGATAACATGGCGATTAATGTCACGACATTAATATGTGAAATTCAACAAGATCAAATAAATCAGTACTCAATCGATGTTCTAAGCCCACGTTTTGTGATTTTTGATCCAGTGAAACTCTTATCTTCTTCTTACCTCCAAGGATTAGGAAACCTAGGCTGTTCCGATGCTCATGCTTTCCCCAATCTTTCCAAATCCCTCCTTCCTTTGGTAGATATGTCATAGCTGCTGCCAGGAGCCTATTTCCTTGTATATTTTCTAAATGTCGACATCATTTGGCGTTATTTATCTAATATTGATGTCATCTCGTTTCTATCCTATTTTCACATTTTTATCTCATAAAAATGCGGTGCTTCTCAAAAACTTCATTTCGGCCGTCTAAATAATTTCTTTTACATTCTTCTGTTGTTATTCGGGAATCGCTTCCATACATCAGGACTGGCACTGCGACAGAATACATTAAAATTCATAATACTTCTCTATGCATGTTACTATAAATCGTTATAAATCTAACGCCTAGTTAGAAGCCCATTGAGAAATATAAAGTAGGTGAAGCAACGTAAAGTAGTAGTTAGTGAGAAGTGAAGGATTGGCTTGGCTTTGCATCACATCTCTGTTTAAAAGGCTTTATTTCAAATATAGTTCGCTTTTATCTCTCAATAATAATGTTTTTTGACATTCTTCTTCTTCCTACCTTTCTATTTGTGTTTTATTTTATCGTCGGTTACTTCCTAGATTCTGCAGTCAGCTGGCTGGGCTTCAACCCAACATTCACAAAGAAGAAAACTAAGAATGTAAAGTGAAGCAAATGAAATTCATATTTACATTATATTAGTGAGAGAGAGAGAGAGAGCGAGAAAGAGAGAGATTAGAAAACCACCTTGTTTTAACCTTCCCTCCGCGTTGCTTACTTATGCTTCAGTTAGCATACTGTTTATGCTACTATGTTATCGTAGCTACAATGCCGTAGAGAAACTAATACATCACAAAATAAAATATGTTTAAGAGATTTGTGTCAAAGTAAAATGTACAGCCTCAATTTTCTATAAAGATTCTGTGACATCCTCTTAATTATGATTGAATTTTGTGAATTCTGCACAATACTCGTAGTAAACCATAGGATTCAGAAGAAAAAATATTACACGCTCCTTTTTTATATATCATACTATCAAATCTTTGTGTTGGCCATTTTCGTAATTTTTATGGCATCTACCAGTTTTTCAGATTAAAATATCAAGGGATATCCACATTGCATTTTTCATATCTGGAGAACATGGGATTCAACTTTTTCCACCTGGGTCCATTGACAGCAAAACTTGATTTACGATTTACGAACACTTATGTTTTGTTTTTAGTATTCTGTATGCAAACAAATACATACTGCTTAATTTGAGATGCTTTATAGTGAAACATTTATCACAACCAAACATGAATGCAAGAATCAGTTTTTTATGGATATTATAATATATAATGGATTATGTGAAGTTGTAATTTCTAGAGAAAGACGTTTGAATGTAATACACCAGGATTATCCTTAAAACACAATACTTTTTTTCCAAAAACTGGTTTTGATAAAGTATTTCCTTATGTGTCTCATAATACCGATAAGAATTGTCCTAGCAAGAACATATTTCTTGAGCAAAGTACAATATCCTTTTCTTGTGTCAATCCGTTGCAGATGATAAACGATGTGTGGTAGGAAAATAAACTCAATGCCCGCTGAAAATGTTATCAATAGCTCGTAAATCCATTGCATCTCTCAGAGGAGGCCACCAAACAAACCGAGATCCATGATGTGTCAACGAAACCACTAGTACCCGAGGACCCTTATCGTTTATGGTGAATCAAGGGAGAGTGGAGAGCCTGAAGAGTATTTCGTGGTTCGGCATTCACATAAAGAAGAAGCTGAAAAAGGAGAAATTCAATAGGAGAGAAAGCTATTGGAGGTTCATAATGGTGTACAGCAACAGTTTCGCGAAGTAGTTCTCTGTTAGATATGTTTGCTTCACAGATCATTGTTTTTACTGCAACTTTTTCTTATATATTAGTGCTTGGGTACTGTTGTCAATTTCCGAAACAACAGTTTAAATTTTCTGATATATTCCCTTCTTATTCTGTCTTCTCCTTCATATGATTTCTCCGGGCCTATAGCTATTTTCTGCTTAAGTTTATATGGTATTTTAATTTTAGAACTCATGTGATCTTACCGACCGAGGTGGCGCTGCGGTAACCTGTGTGACTAACATTAAGGGAGGTATCGGACTCAAATCTCCGGGGCCGACCAATCTCACCGAAGGTTTTTTCGCGGTTCCTCGTCGCTAGACGAATGCTTCATTGGACAATTTGATTTGTGTATTTTTCTTTTTTCACTACATTTTAGTTTTCTTCTACACGCCATAGTAGGCTTTGAACTGAACACCCATCCTGGATACGCTTTGATCCAGAGTTTGCCTGTTCCTCGACAGACTACTGACCCAAGGCATTGACTTGTAAGTCCTTGGGATGTAAATCCTACAGAAGGAGGGTAATCCGTTAAAGAAGTGTAGTTTTGTGAACTTAATCTCAGCCGGATGTTCATTCCTTACCTTATTTATTCAAATAATTCCTAATATCGTTCAGAAAATTTACTTAGGCAACCCTTATTTCCCTTCATTTTCGCAATCTAAGCGTGTTACACAAATGCAACAATAACTTAAGTCATGTCATAACCTTTATAGGATTATCTTTTCACAACTTCAAAGATAGGCGTGTTTGTGAATTGGAAATAAATAAGGAATACCCCCATCAGGATTATTTTCATTTAAGAATCCATCTTCACGGTAATTAAGGATTTTCCATGTATTCTTCCTTCATTTTTATGATAAACATTTTAATTCAGCTCCAACTGTTAAATTGCTTGATCAGTGCACTACAAATATCGAAGCTGTTCACCCTGGTACAGAAACGTAAAAATTATTTGGTTACAAATAAATTATAGTTCTTAATGAAATATAAAGCATTACAGTGTTATACAACTGAACTTAAATATATATATATATATATATATATATATAGTATTATGATAACAATGTTTAATAACATCATAGACAACTTAATACAACAAATACACGTTAGACTCCTTGTAATATAGGAGGAAAAGCATCGAACGCTGCTTTGGTCCAACTTGGCAAAATTTGTAAACTAGCAGCGTCGATAATGCAGATATTTTCACAATATTTCCAACCGTAAAATAATTCCACTTCAGCCACCAGTTGCGTGATTAACTATAATTTAACTGAGGTAGAGGTGGAAGCAATTCAACGAACGGGGACAACTCGCCACTGCGACCAACTTATTATTTGAAAAAAAAAATTCGATTTTGCGTTTATATGACATGTTAATATAATTATATCAAGTTTCCAAAACGTTAATTCAGTTATCTATGTCATTAAATGACCATATCATGTGTGCAAAAAACTATCGCTCGTATTAATTATAAACCCTGGAAACTTGCTGGCTAGTTCAGAAATAAAGTGAACCACCTCCTGCTTATGGTCCGTTGGTTTTACGAATGTATCTTCCAATAGTTCCTTTAGTTTAATTTTAATACCAGCAATACATCTGTTTTTGATATGCCAGATCACGCACTTCCTCTGAATTTTGTCATTATTTCTGATTCCATGCTATTAAGTATATTAGAACATTTCCAAAACTAATTGACTTCCTTAAATATCAAAGCCTTTGCTTGATGAACCGGAACGGTGAATTATAGTTCGCCACATGGATCAGCATTGGTTTATTTCCACTTCATATGTGGAGATTATGATTTATTACATATTTGAAATACCGCTTGCTCGCTGTATAAAAGCTAACTGTAATTTGTTACGTTACTATTCTTATTAATACGGCTTTCCTTTGTGCACATGGTATTCCTCTGCTCCACTTCAGGCATTTGTGATTAAAGTTATCCTAAGTTAGTGAGACTATCAACTATATGCAACTCCATAGGTCCAGCTCATCCTCACCTCTCGCTAACAGTACTTTGCACGTCACAGATATTTTTTTCTGGTGTCTCCTATATTTTTGTCGTCCCAGTAGCATGCGGATAATTTAATGTTTAAAATATTACATGATTATGTTCTATGTGATTAAGGTATTACATTAAAATTCGAATTGAATACATTTGTACCTCTGCACCCTCTTCACTTTAGCCCTTTGTCTTTAAAATGTTACTGTTATTTGCCGATCATATTTATATATTTTCAAACGTTTTTAGTTTCTGTTATACTTACCTATAGTGAGTAAAGGAAGTATTGGATTTCACCCAAAATTCGATACCGAGATTTCACCGAAAATGCACTTTGGAGGCTCCCTCATTTCAAGAAAAAGATTTTAGAAAAATCTCTGTGAGTGTGTTTGTGTGTGTGTGTGTGTGAGTGTGTGTGAGAGAGAGAGAAGGAGAGAGAGAAGGAGAGAGAGAGGGGCAGCATAATTCAAAAACGAAAAGTCGGTTAAACACCAAATTTAGTATTTAAGTTTAGCGCCTTCCAAGAATGCCAGACGAAGATTTTCAATAACCCCCTCCCAAGGTAAACTACCCTTTCGCTAATGTGTCGCTACTTTTTTATTTTCTCAAAATGGCTCTTACAGTTTTTATTAAAATACCACACGTTTAACATATTTGTATCAAATGTATATCCTGAATTTCCGAGAATGCCTAGCCTATGCAGTCGTCTTCATACTGAATGACTTCTACATAACTAGCAAACAGTAAGATATAGATAATTCTAATTTATGTCAAATATAACTTTTTGTGGCGTTAACCACTTCCGAGATATTCTTTCCTTTTGATTTGAATTTTCAACTGCAAACCATTTTTTCATGGTCACGTAGATTTATAATATGTGACTAACGCTTTAGTTTATCGTGTTCTTATGGGTAACTACAACGAAATGTATAAATGTATAATGAAGATTTAAATGTATACAAGAATATCAAAGAATAAGCTTTTGTATGAATTGTTTGTAGAAGAGTGATAGAGGAAATGATACCAGCGTCTTCTAAAAATGCATCACACCAAATATTATAATTTATCTTTCCTTACACAAGTTTCATGTGTACTAATGACATACAACACACAAGCTGGGAGCGTCAGTAATTACTGTTTGTCTTTAGCTATTAAGGTTGTACTTCACATTATATAAATTTGTTTTCATTATTTGTTTATCCTTTGCCTAAAATTTCGTCCGAAAACCTTCCTCTAATTTGATAATGACACTAAGGGTTATAAACCATTTTGGGGATTGTTACTTACATTCACAAAAAGACTCTTATAAATTGGATTTATAAAGTTTGTAAGAGAAATAATCATGCAGAACTGCTTGAGCCTCATTAACGGTATAGGAATTTTAATGCGAGACTGTC
This sequence comes from Deroplatys truncata, assembly GCA_030765065.1. Taxonomy (NCBI): domain Eukaryota; kingdom Metazoa; phylum Arthropoda; class Insecta; order Mantodea; family Mantidae; genus Deroplatys; species Deroplatys truncata. The sequence goes on from CM060981.1 coordinate 177,227,023, forward strand.
ATCGAAATTTTTCAGAATTAGTAACTTCCAACTCAGCATTTATGAGAATGTTTCAATGTAAATTTGCTGGATTGACAAAGAGAACGCATGAAAGGGCACATTATTTTGAAGCGCAACTAATGAACAGAACTGGGAGAGGTAAGAATTGATTTAGAAGCTTTGGTTAATAAAAATGAACTACTCATACTATATGTGTAGATACTTTATATAGGGCATTCGCTATATCGATATGATGTTTGGTTTATTTGATAAATAGAACAAACTTTATTTTCTTCGTATTGCGTAATGTTTCTATGAGTATTATAGGAGATTGGATAGGAAGGCGGCCCTTTAAAGTGTTTTAAGCATAACTTCTGGATCCTAGGCATGATCTTAGCTCACGTTATCGTGGCGTTTATAGTCTTCCTGAATGAAGTAAGCAAACTTATGCCCGTGTCGAGAAATCGAGAATTCTTTGCTCCAAGCGATTCTTCTTACCAGAGATAAACTGCAGAAAAACCAAAAAAAGGGAGCTACCTACCCTGGGGCATTGATTGACATGTTACAGTGAAGAAAATCCTTACACCAACTTTCGAGATCTTCATTCTTCTTTGCCTTTTTTCCTTTAAATCCTGCTGCTTCTTCTTCCTGTTCTTTTCTGCTGATAGCGTTCGTCAGTTGCAACCCCGTTGTTAAGTTCTCTCAGGTAATCATGAAAACGTCCGCCTGAGAAAAGACTGATATGTGTAAGAAGATGCCACCTAATGTACTGCTTTCCAAAGTGTGGCACGTGTGCAACTAATGACCAAGCCAAGAGTTACCTTTTTTATTGTTCCATTTATACTCTACGTTCAACTAAAATGGTCATATCGACTAATCCCGGAGTGAAGACTAGGAATGCCACCAAAGCATTTATTATAAAGAGAAATAAAATCGTCAGTTCTGGGTTTATTAGCCTTCACCAAACATATGATATTGGATACAGGTAGAGTTGTGAGTTTTATCACAACTAGTTGACTATCATGACATGACTGCAAAAATTAACTCAAACGAGATAGCATAGCACTACCTTACTCGCCCTGAATTTACAAGTGTATAAACTGTGCGTTCATAAAATTCACCTCACGCTAGCCTAGTATGAAAAAACTGCTCAACAAGTCCCCGTGAGTTAATAAATAAATTATTCGCAAATTAAACCTGAATAATCTCTCTAAACATGAACAATTAATTATTCCAGATAAAATAACATTTTTATAAATATTGGCAACATTAACAAGTTGCCCTAAATCCCCCTGAGTACAAATATATAGATCTTACAAGCACAATTACGAAACAACATTTAAAAGAATTTAAAACTCTCAGGAAAGTTAACCAGATTACTTAATGATCGTGTGTTCTAGATTATCATACTAATACAAATACCTGAGTTACAATTACAAAAAACAACTCTTCACTCTGGCTCCGTTAAATTTCTCTGTTTATACACCGGACGGCAGGCAACAAAACACCACGGCCAAGCCCGATGGAAAAATATACCATTCAAATTTCATAGTTAACAAGCCGTTTGGGAACTCGCCGAAGTTGCATATATGTCCACTGGCACAAGTAAAGAAAGACTCCTGCCCAACGTGAAGCACCAGGCAAGCTAGACCAAAACCGAAGCGGAGAAATATTAAATTACAATGTGCCTAACGCCACCTGGCTTAATCTGAAGGAAATAACATTCACAATTCGTACCGTTAGCAGAACCTATCGGCAATGGTGTTAACTCGTATACAGTTGTCTTTAGGTTTGAGCATTAGATCACATGTGCATTCACACACTCATTCATACCTCTAGATCTTGGGGAGGATAGGGAATAGTTCTTGGTTAGAGAAAAATTCCCACCTTCCAGAGGGGATTCGAACCCGAAACCTCTCGCACAGCATGCAGGTGCTCTACCGACTGAGCTTCGCGTGCAATCTGAGTTACTCTGCTAAAACGTATTCTTCACAACAGGTAAGCTCTCTCGAAATAGCCTCTACTAATACTGACTAATACTCAGTTCGCTTTACTTCCTTTGTCTACTAGGGTACAGTGTGCGTTTGTGTGCCTTTAGAGAAAAAGAGAGAAGCATAATAAAACAAATATTGCGATAAACGCATTTAATCAGCATTTACTTGAAAATTCCCTCTAGCCTAAACAACGCTTTGCATGGAAATTCTTCATTAATTTTTATTCTGAAAAATCCGATTTATTACATTCACATGACTTTCACGACATTTTACTGTTTATATTTATATAGATTCTACAAACTATTCTTCCGAAAGCTTACTTTTCTGTGTAGTTCATGTCAATCGAGAGAAGCCTTTTGCAGAAGTAGTTTCATTACACATTAGTTGAAGGTGCATGGGAGAAAGAGCAAACCGAATTGATAGTCAGATGTTTTAACAAGCGGGTCGAGTGTGCTGGCCTTCTATACTCTTGAATTGCGACATCACTTTAAAAAAGACTATATTTAAGAATTCAAACCGATAACGTATATCTAAGAAGTGGCCAATGATACGGAAATGGTTATTTTAAATATATAGTGTGTTTTAAATAGATCTACATATTTTATGTATTTCGTTCTTATCTATCTCTTACGGAGCGACATGGCATAGGCGGTTACGTCTGTGGCTCGCATCCGGGAGATCGTGGGTTCAATTACCGTGGCCAATCTTCCTGACCAATGGGGCTTTTCGGGGTTTCCCCGGGCCGCCAGGCGAATGCCTCCAATTTCCTCTCCCTCCGTTTCATCTCCATTCTCATTTCACTTCACTTTTCATCTGCTTGTTTTTTTTTTCAGGGTTGCAAGTGTCGGCGGGAGGTCTCGGCGTGTGCATGGCAGGGAGAAAGTATGTTCTATGGAAACCTTCGTCCCTCGGATTGCGTGCACCCAGGGTGTTCAAATCCGTAAATGGTAGGGACCGTGCCCTCTGTCGTGCCTCCTGGTCCGACCGCTCTCTGTCTCCTTACACCTCATCTCTCCCTCCTTGGGTCGCCCGTGAGGGGCCTAGGCACAAAAGATCTGCGTAGGTCGAGGTGCGACGTCCACCTCCGCTTCTAATCTATTCTGGCCTGTTCTATCCTATCCTATCTCTTGTGCTTTACGAGTTATACAGAGTTATACAAATTTCCTCCCGAATGAAGAGTTCACAGGCTATTCCCAGAAAATTCAAGATATATATTTCATTTGTAATTTTAATATCTTACAAAAATGTAATTTTAATCGACATTGTTACTGCTTTTTTGAGAAAATTGAAAATTTTGAAAAATCGTCCATGAGAATTAAATTAGAGTAGGGAGATTTTCTTGAAAGCATTTGTGTTGAATCTTTTAGAGATCCTGAACTACATACGAAGTTAGATATTTATCAGACACTTCGTTTTGGGGTTATGTTGTACACACACACACACACACACACACACACACACACGCGCGCACACACAGCGATCTTGTTCTAAAACGATTTTTTATTCAGGAAGTCACAAAATATGCTTTTCCGGTGAAATCAATATGGAATTTTCGAGTGCACTGCAATGCTTTCTGTACCTACGATGTAGTGGTAGAGAAACTAAAAATTGCTTTTTTTTAAAATGTCATATAATTTAAATCTTTGCAAGACAAGCAAAGCATATATTATCATTTCCTGTGAATAATCTCTGGAGTTTTCTCCATCTATATTACGTTTTATAGAAACGGATAACTGTAAGAATGGAACAGAACTTTATTTTATATAAACTGTAGAGATTATCAATAACAAATACATGATGATTCCCTTTCGTTTTCTCTCAGAGCTCAGGGCACATAATAAAGACTCCTAGTATAAATACTTGAATATTATCCCCGCATGTCTCATGCAACAAAATACGCATTTGCTAATTTGAAATAACTTCTGGGCAAAGATGATTATATGGATACCTATTGTGTAACAGATTCTGGTGAAATGGTAATGGGAAGTCATGTGATTGTTGCGGCTATTGATTTTTGGAATTGGTGATAGGAATTTTCTAAGCGTAGGAAAAATACAAGGAAGGGGGCTGTTACTGTGGTTACATCTTCTTCATCCCTTTAGCCGACTTCTCTGTCTCTCCCAGGGTGGCTGAAGCTCAGTGAGTACACCGGCAACTGTTAGAATACTTATTAAATTTATTGTTAATTGAGCAAAATGTGTACCGTTTTTATTCCCAAAGGACCTGTTTTTCTAGCTAATACTCCTGAATTGCTTCCCGGAAACGACTCCATATTTCCCCATGTTTAAGACCACGAGTCATCACTACACAAAGATGTCCGAGATATCAGTGTAAATGAAGCACTCAGTGAATGCACGAATGGGCGAATTAGCCCAGTTGCAACTCGTGCCAGTCTTTTTATACAAAAACATATTACACTAACTCAGGCCATTTTTCAATGACCTTCTCCAGTTGGTTCCTTATTATTTTTAAATATGTGATAAATACCTACTATTATTGATTAACTCAAGGAACTTCTTTAACAAGATATGTCTCTCATCCTAACGTTTTGCCTCCCAACATGACAAATCCCGTGTAGTCAACTTCTATCTCTGTCTTTTTCTATACCTATATCTTACTTTTTCTATCACAGGTTCTTCGAGGCATCTTCCTAGGGCAGGTAGCTACATTGAACCTTTTCGCATTATATTCAAACTTCCCCAACGCACTCTTTACAGAAATGTACGGGACTATTAGGTTATATATACAATTATATTATGTTTTAAACATTAATAATGATAATAATAATAATCATCATCATACCAATATGCAAATGCAATATGCGTTACAGGGTTATATGCGAACCACCCCCCAAAAGGATAAACATTATAATTTCAATCCTTGATGACTTATTTCTCAATTAAATTTTTAAGCAATTTGCAATATTGCTTTGCATCGAATATATCTGGTTAGAAAGCTTTACACTATTTCAAAAAATTATATTTTGCAATTATAATCTTCTATGCAGTTTTAAATATGTTAAATGTGTGGTTTCAAGAGAAAATTCATTGGTAACAACCGCACTACTTATATAACAAACTATTTATATTCTTATACCTTTTTAACAAGTTACTTCTATAAACTATTTCTACTTCTTCATAATCCTGATGTACATTTCCTATAAAATGGTTACGGTGTGCATTTTAAAAGATATACAGTAACACGTACAAGGCTTAGAGCTATTTTTATTACACACTCTTTGCATGAGCTATTGGGAAAGACACGAACGGTAACTTAATATTTTAGTGTGCTGGTTATAAGGAAATATAAAACGCACGACTGCGATCTTTACTATATATAGAGTATCACAGAATTCAACCGAAAAATTTTCAGGGATTATAGAGGGATGGTAAGGGAACAAATTTATGTAGGACACCGGTGGCCTGTGACGAAACGCTTTGATATTGTGTAATGATTTTTCATTTCAATATTCCTACTGATAACTGCAATAAATACTTAAATACGAATGCAGTACTAATTTTCAATCGAAAATAGTTCATTTCCGTTCTCGAGCTAACTTAAGCTAATGTTAGTTAAATAACTAGACAGTCAAACACTAGTTGGCTGTAGTAATAGCGCAGTCATTAGATTGCTCAACGGTCAATCTGGTAGTGCTGGGTTCAAACCCAGTATAAGCGGCTAAACATTTCACTTCTCCCAGACAGATGAATAGTGTACGTTTGGAGTGAACCCAATTTTAATTTCTCGTATTTCTTTCAAAGTTTAAGTGGGTGTTTCACTGTATTAATGTGAAATATTTTAACGTGGCATTGCCACAATTACCTGCAAGTAGTAGAAGCTCAGGGAAATTTTACCAGTGGGGTACGATTCGTTATTGCTTTTGATCTATTGCAAATAAGCATGAACTCAAAGAGCATAACTATCCCACATCAAAGTGCTTTCCTAACACTTCTCTGTAACCCTTGAACGTTTGTCGGTTGAATTCTCGCCATAATTTAAATCTGCATGTTATTCTCAGTGTTTTCTGTATTCAAAGATTTAACATATACCAAGACCTCCACGTTTAAATTCCGAAAAAAGGCAAACGTTTCATGACAGCCTTTTTTCTTAAGAGGAAACTGTTGGGCACAGGATTATGACTATGGTGATGATAATAATAATAATAATAATAATAATATTATTATTATTATTATTATTAACAATAATAGCTTATTACAAACTATACAGGGTTTTAATGACGTTAGCAAGCGCGAGGATAATTTCAGTATAAAAGCTATTTTACATGCAAATTAATGTACTCGCATGAACCTGAGGATTTTGGCACGCCTAATTCGTAAGGAAGGGTCGAAACCATTACCTTCAGAACAGAAAGCCATCGCTCCACCACCTTCGTCGCCTACGCTAGTAGTTATTATTAACCGTGCCACGAGGGATAAGCCATACCAGAGCCGATGAAACCGACAGCTGGCATCACGTGCTCATGCGCGCAGCAGAGACGGGCAATCATTCAACCGACGTTTACTGTATCTACAGATTGGTTCCATAATGCTGAGTGGCACTCGAGTACTATACATTGGCTGAAACATCCTTACCCCATGAATGGACTGGAACTCAGGTGCACTCTGTGACAGAGAACAATATTACGCTTGATCTCCCTCGGCCACGGCGCTGGAAACGTCAATGATTGGTATTTATAAATAAATAGTGTAGAAGGACTTTTATTTTCAAACGGTTACATGCTACCTTGCTTGGTTACTGCATACTTACATATTCAAAAAACAGGCAGCGAAATAAACATAGGGTTTGAGCACTACACAAGTAGAAAAAGAATAAGAATTAATGAAAATGAAATAATTACAAGCGTAGCATTAAATATATACAGTGCTGTGACCCTTCTTAGGTGTAAGAATAATAGAATCCTGGCTATTATCTACCCTCCCCCGTCTTTCATTCATCATGGCAATTAACCTTGCCGAATCTTTGCCAAAAATGATTCCAATTTGTGACACCCAGCGTCCAAGCAAGGCTTTATTTCCCTTCTGGAATCCAGATACCGCGATGTTCAATATGCTTTCTTAGTAATTCTGTTTCTCAGCGTCCTGACAGAATATGACTGCATACACTATGTGATCAAAAGTATCCCCACAAACATTCGTTTTTCATTTTAGGTGCATTGTGCCGCCACCTACTGCCTGGTGATCATTATCCGCGACCTTAGTAGTTATTAGACATCGCGAAACAGCAGAATGGGACACTCCGTAGAACTCACGGACTTCGAACGTGATCAGGTGATTGGGTGTCACTTGTGTCAGATGTCTGTACGCGAGATTTCCACACTCCTAAACATCCCTAGGTCCACTGTTTCTGTTGTGATAGTGAAGTGGAAACGCGATGGGACGTGTACAGCACAAAAGCGTACGGACCGACCTCATCTGTTGACTGACCGAGACCGCCGCACGATCACAGAGCAGGCCTACATTGATATTTTAAGCACCTTCTTGCTTCCCACTGTTGAAGAGCAATTCGGGGATGGCGATTGTATCTTTCAACACGATCGAGCACTTGTTCATACTACACTGGCTGTGGCGGAGTGGTTACACGACAATAACATCCCTGTAATGGACTGGCCTGCACAGAGTCCTGACTTGAATCCTATAGAACACCTTTGGGATGTTTCGGAACGCCGACTTCGTGCCAGGCCTCACCGACCTACATCGATACCTCTCCTCAGTTCCGCACTGCATGAACAATGGGCTGCCATTCCCCAAGAAACCTTCCAGCACCTGATTGGAAGTATGTCATCAAGGCTAAAGGTGGGCCAACACCATACTGACTTCCAGCATTACTGATGGAGGGCGCCACGAAATTGTACGTCATTTTCAGCCAGGTGTCCGGATACTTTTGATTACGTAGTGTATTTTTCCTTCACCACGGAGTTGACATATTCTTATCCAAGTGTCAAACAACGTTAATAATTACGAGCATACTTTAGGAAAGGGAAATTATTGAAAGCGAGGGAACTATACTACTCTGTCAATCAAACTATACCGCAAGATAGGGAATTATGTTACATACTATGTGACTAACAGGTATTTCTTAAAATGACGACATTCCTGTATGTAATGCTGATCATGAACTTATAAAAACTATGGATTTCACGGACTAATAACTTCAGTAAATATACTATTAAAATTTTAATGTAAAAAAATTGTAAATGTTAAACATAGATGATTATAGTGATAGAATAATTAAACTTTTGGAAGAAGAGGATTATGCAGCTGTGAGAAAAGACTCTCTCAACTCTTATATTAAGCAGATAAACCAAGCCTTCTAATGTCAACCATAATACTAGCTAATAAGAAACGACAGTTAAAAAACAACAATCCAATGCTACCATGGATTTACTGCTTAATTATAACTCACGAAAAAGATAACAGTATGCGACCTATCATCAATAATATATGTTCACCTAGCTATAGGTTAGCAAAGCGGTGGACTAAAGAATTCTCAGCTTTTGGAAAATTCATAACATTTAGTATAAACACACTGCTGAATTTATGAACAATATTAAAAATTTTAACATTACTAAGCAAGACTTACTAGTACATTTTGATGTCTTATCATATTTCTCAAGTAGTATCCCAGCACTGTTAAAAGTTGGTTATCCTCAATTAACCTACAAGAAAATAATATTCAAGATATGATTACACTTACGTTTTGCTGTATTCCTCAAAGCTATTTTACTTTCAACAGTAAATTTTATAAACAGACACATGGACTGGTAAACCACTTCTGATAGATCAGTATATGAGTTCTTTGGAGAAAGCTGTGATAACATTTCATCCAAATGTCTTTAGAATTTGATTTAGGTATGTGGACAATGTATTCGCCATAACATCTAAACAATGTATAGATATTGCATTAGATATTTTCAATAATCAAGACATAAATATTCAATTTACTATAGAAATAGAACAAGATAGGATGTTTTCTTTTTTAGATTTAGTAACAAAAGGAAGGATAATGCCCTAGCATTTGGCATTTATAGAAAACCTACAAATGCAGATAATTACATAAAAACAACTTCTGTAATCCTATCCACATCAACACGCAGTGTTCAGAAGTTTAATATTCAGGTTAATTAATAAACCTTTGGAAAAAGAAGAATACAACAGTGAATTAGAATACATAAAAATGAATTTGTGTAAAATGGATTTAATCCACGGTTAATTAATAATTTAATTCAAAAAGAAACAAATTTTACATATGACCATTACCCTACCGAATCCTAAATAAGGAAAATATCTATATTATAGTGTATAAAAAATTCACATATCACCCAGTTATGTTAAAATATTTTTAAAAATGATTTAGGAACTGCAACGTCCAAATTGCATCTCAAAGTATTCTTAATTTGAGAAGTATGTTGAATATATCTTTCTCCAACACAATATAATTTTAAAGTTTTTTGAGTCGGAAAATGTAAATTCCCATCACATATGTGCGCTAGATGTTATCGCAGGAGCGCTTTCGAAAGAACTTTAAATGTTACATAACATCACTATAAATAATACTTCTGATTTATCATAAAACAATATAATTTAACACAAATAGTTTTAAAATCGGGAATATATCAAATTCAATGTGAAGATTGTAAGGGTTTCTACATTGGTAGAACTAAGAAAACTTTAAAAACACGTTTGGGTGAACACCAAAGAAACATTAAATTAAAACAATTTGATGAATGTGCAGTTGCCAACTGTTTTTGGACTATTAACCATAAGTTAGGACATGACATCAAACTACTGAAAACCATACATGTTCCTTCAAAACTGGAAATTTGCGAAAATATATTTGTTGTAATATCAAGAACATTTTGAATTTTTAAATCAAACCATCAGATCCTTTGATGCAGCTTATCCAATCAGCTTATAGAAGAGAAGAAATAAGACAAGAGAGTTCCTAACCTTTAGCACAGATAGTAGTAATTCCAGCACCAAATGGTAACAACTATTTCCAATGGAGGGCAGCAATTTCATCTTTGAATACAAATCTTGGTGGTCAGGGGAGAGAAGTTCAATTCAGTCGATTTTCAGCTGAGGATAGAAGAGCAGTCTCTTCCGAAAGCGCTTCAGAACAAGAAAAAAATCCAAGCGCATATGTGATATGAGTAAACACCAGCCGACTCAACTTATTTTATAATGAATCTAACATCACAGCTTGTAACACTTATTTTAATTGTAGTCTGATCATGTTATCTAAGCTGCTATTCCTTTGTTTGCATACACGCAATTACTTTAAAAATTAGGAGCGAATGACCTTTTACTCATCATCTAGTTCCTGTGTTGAACAAATCTGAGCGCACATCTCCGTCAGAGAGCCTGATATTAGCAGAATGGAATCAAAGCCCTCTGTATTCAGAGTTGGCATCAAAGTCATGTAGTAAGCTCCTAGGTAATTGCTATGGCCATTGTTTACTAAATATTAATATCCTCCACCGACAGCTACGTTGGTAAGGGACAAGCAATGGCAATGAGTGAATAAGGTCCAGAGCTACAACACTCGAGAAGATGTGGTACTCACTTTAAGTACAAGAAGAAAATGCAACTTGAAAATCCTCACATCAAGGTTTATGTAAAAGTACAAAGTAAAGTTCTATTAGCCCTCCAAGGCAAAAAAGACACTTTTTATCTTTAAATGTGAGCAGAACAAAGATTATGCATATACGCTGAAACAGACCAAAGACGTCCAATAGAAAAAAAGTTATTACAAACCATTTGAGGTTTGAAATTAAAATAACTTGAGATTTTGGATTTTATCCTTACGGCTATAAGAAAAGCCACATTAATTGCATATAAAAGTTTGCTCTTTACCTTAAATACGCTTTAGTGCTTCCATTTGAATCTTAGCATGTACAGTCGAGTGCACAAAAACGTGCATCATCGTGTAAGTCCGACACGCACGCATTAGCCTATGAACAAATGTCAGACTTAGGTGAGCGGCGAAAAGAGGAGTACTGAAACACTTCATGTGAGTGGCTAGAGAGCATTCTTCTCAATGTCGGTCCACATCATTTGAGTCCGTCTCGTATTGGTTGATGTCAAAAGTGTGGCACTCAAGTATAAACTCATTAACCCGGATCGGTTTCAGGAGGATCGTGGAAAGTGGAGTGCTAGAACCAGATAATGGGTGGGGTCGAAGAGTGGCATAAGCGGTTTAACATTTCCTTTCCAAAATAAACCACCGTCATTATATTGGGACAATTCCATGCGCTGAGTGTAACTGTTTGCAGGTGTCATGTTCTGTAACAGTTCTTATTACTTTAGCTTCCCTTTCAGAAGACGATGTGCAGCAACTTATTCGTCCTGTTTGCACAGATTACGTTTGGCCTCTCCCTTATAGGCTCCCAAAACATATATTTCCTACCATGACTATAGCAAGTTATTTATTGCATTATGTTGATCTTATATTTCCCTTTTGAGAGTGAAGACGAACGGCTTAGTCACCATTAAATTAGGATTTATAATTAGGAGTTTTTGTAATATTCAAAACAGCAATTTTATCCAGCTTTGGATTTTCTATTCTCTGGACCAAAGGTGTAATGTCCTAACGTTGGCTTGGACAAACCGCAGCAAGGTTCTATCGCAATAAGAAAGTCATCGAGGCAGTTTTGGCAGCGCATATATAGCAGCTTTGTACGGTTCCTTGGTTTTAAGAACGCATTCTTATGTTTTAAGGGGAGATTATAAACCCTATCCCATCAATGTTAAATCGCTAAATTCGGAACGCATTTCTCAGACAGTAGTTTAGATCTGGGACTGAAACTTTTACAGGATGTTTTATAATGCCTTCTAAGTCTACTTATATAGTTTTACTCTCTCTAACACTACATAATAGGTAGAAAAGACATTGCATTCCACCCAAAAACTTGATATCGATATTTAACCGGAAATACATGATTTTAGGCTCCGTGAAAAAGAAAAGTATCTTTAGAAAGAAGCCCGTGGGTGTGAGTGTGTGCGCGCGTGTCTGCTTGTGTGAACAGCATAACTAGAAACTGACGAGTCACACAAATACCAAAACCTGCTACTTAGGCTCTGCAACTTCCCAAGATGCAACACGAAGATTTTCAAGAAAATCCTCCTGCCCCAAATGCCCTTACACGGAACATTTTTCAAAGCTTTTGATTTCCTAAACATACCTTTAACATTTTTACTTTCTCTACTACGTATAGTAAGTAGGGGAAGTACTGTATTCCACCAAAAATTCGATACCGAGTTTTCACCGGAAGTATATGTTTTGAGATCCCCTGAATTAAAAAAAAAGCATTTTTGGAAACATGTCCGTGAGTGTGTCTGTGTGTCTGTCTGTGAACAGCATAACTCAGAAACGAACAGTCGAATAAACACCAAACTTGGTATTTAGGTTCAGTATCTTTCAGAGATGCGACACGAAGGTTTTCAAGAAAATCTCCCCACCCCAGATTACCCTTTACATGGAACATTTTTCGAAAATTTTAATTTTCTCAAAAATGGCTCCAACGATTTTGATTAAAATGTCATATGCTTAAGATATTTTTATGACAAATAAAATGTATACCTTGAATTTTCTGTGAATGTCTCAAAGTATTCTTCATTGTGAACGACTTTTGCATAACTGGTAAACCATAAGAGATAGACAAAATTTTACTACACAAAAAATGTAGGTCGCGTTAAAATACACAATTTATGTCGTATACATTTTTGTTGTTGAGTGAACCATTTTCGAGATATTGCTTGTTATTCCCTTAAATTTTTTAATACTTATTTTCTCAAATAGGAATTCGTTATTCATTTATTTGCCTTTGATATGCAAAGAGTATTAATCTGTAGCTAAGAGAATGATGCTGCACATAGCAATCAGCTATTAAGAGTAATGTCTATGCTTAAAGGCTACTGTATTTCTATATTGCCCTTGTAAATATATATTCCCCTTACATCTACAAGAAAATTAGCAATAAGATAGAGTCTGCAAATGTTTATCTCGATTAACATGAGTAGATGGAGAATAAGCGTTTGTAAAAATAGTTTGTACAAGAGTAGAGAAAGTCATGTGAGTGTAACACATCAGATTTTTTATTAAATTACCGTATACTAAGATATTTACATGGCAAATACAATGTATATCTGAAACTTTCTGGGAATAACCTGTGAAGTACTCTTCATTCAGGAGGAATTTTCTGTAATCTTGTATACCTAAGTGATAAACGAAAACATACTGCACGAAGGTATAGTTTTCTTCAAAACACACGATTTATTTCAAATAACTTCTTTGTAGCATCAGCCATTTCCGAGATATCCGTTATTAATGGTTCGATTTGTTCAATACTTTTGTCATTCTTTTCAAGTCCCGTTGATTTTCAGTTGTTTCTCGTGATGTAATGGAAAGAGTATAGAATTTCAAGGCCAGCATATAGTGTTCAATTCCTAAACGTTTGACGATCGCGATTACCTCAGTTTATCTCGATTAAAATTAAGTAAAGAAAAATTAACTTTTGTATGAATAATTTGTATACCCGTTAATAAACGATAGGGGCAGAGAAGTTTATGTGAATGTAATACATCAGCTTCTATATAATAAGTTTGTTTAATAAGCAAGATAGGGCTTCTTTTTCAGTTATATCATGTGATTAGAATTTATCAGCAAAATTACTTTGCTTCTTTCTCTACTACTTACCTATAGTAAGTATAGGAAGTATTGCATTCCAGCCAAACGTTTTATATGCTGATTTCAATGAAAATACACGTTTTGAGGTTCCCTGAATCCGTAGGTGAGTTCGTTTGTGTGTGAACAGCGTACCTCAAAAACGAAAAGTGGTTTATATATCAACTTGGTATTTAAGTTATATTTAAGTTCAGCATCTTCTAGGGATCCTACATGAAGATTTTGAAAAAAAATACCCTACATAAAACTACACTTTGCATAGAAAATTTTTCGAAAATTTTTATTTTCTCCAAAATGGGTATAACGATTTTTATTAAAATACCATACGTTTAAGATTTGTATTACAAATGAAAAGTATATCTTGAATTTTTTAGGAATAGCCTCTGCAGTCGCCTTCTTTATGAATGATTTTTGCACAATAATACACAAAATCTTACAAAATAAAAAATTATATCTCGTTAAAGCACACAATTTAGGTATATCAGATTTTTTTGGGAGGGAGGGTTAACAAATTCCGAGATATTCCTTGTTCTAGGCTTTAATGTTCCAATATTTATACTTTTCTCAAATGGTTCTTATTCGCTATTTTTTCTTTCTTTCTTTTTTCATTCTTTGTTTTTTTCTTTCTCCCTTCTGGTAATGCAAAGAAAACGCAATTTCAAAGCCATCACATAGCGAACAGCTGTTAAAGAATTTGACTATCGCTTAAGCTTACTATATTCCCCTATTCTTATTTTACCTACAAGAAAATATGTAATAAAATCATTTCTACAAATATTTATACGATTAACATGAAGTAGATAGAAGAATAAGCTTTTGTAAGTATAGTTTTTGAAGATTGCGTGAACAGATTCATGTGAATTTAATATCTCAGATTTTTAAAAAAAATGACCAACCATACCATTAACACAAAACTAGCCCTTGATGGCTTTGATCACCATTCTAATTTAATTTAGTTATCTTCTATAGCTTCTGAGAAAAGCCCTTTTGCTGATAAAAACAAAATTGGAGAAGACAAACTCGCATATACATGCAAAGAAGGAAACCTCATGGCTTGAGCTTACAAAAGCTTCCTTATTTAACACCAGTACCAATTCGTAGAGCAAACCTGCCCCTAAATAACGGCGTACCATATGGAGTGGGTGAACAAAGGGAAGGTGTCGCTCCTCGCTTCTTGGCTGTTTGTGAAAATCGTCGAATAGTTCTGTTGTGTGAGCAACGGAACCATTAAACCTTCCAAATTAAAAATTTAGCCGAGCACTTCTTCAAACTATATGCCTTTATTTGTCTCATATACAGGATGTAACAAAAATGTACGATACAAATTGCAGGACACATTTCTCAAACATCGACGAAGAATTTATTATATATGAACATGAGTCTGGAAACGCTTTGTTTCCATGTTACAATTCATTTTCCACAGCTCATTAATTATGGGAAAAACACACGAACAGAACGTTAAAATTTTGGGGAGCATGCACTCTTGGTTACGTTGTCATTATCGTAGGTGCAGCGACAGTGTTTTGTTTTACATGTCCCTGTTGCCATGCGACTTACGTTATTGCTTGTTCACAGGTAACATCAACTGTTCCAGTGAGCAGTACGACCTTGCAAACGCACGGGTTACTACGTACTAGTAGAGTTGTTCACAGACTTGGCTCGTGCAATGGCAGTGTACACAAATGCAGAGATGGCAGATGTCCATTTAATGTATGGATTAGCAGACGGCAATGGCGCTTGCGCTCAACGTTTGTACCGGGAGAGATTTCCAGGGCGAAGGTGCCCCAACAGGAAAACTTTGAAGCCTTTGATCGTCATCTTAGGGAACATAGGGCATTTCAGCTTGATACTCGCGACCGGGGGAAGCCTAGAAGAACGAGAACACCGCAACGGGAAGCCGCAATTCTTCAGGCAATTGACGACGATCCTAGTGTCAGTACAAGACAAATAGCTGCAACAATGTATAGTTGAGCACATGACTGTCTGGCGAGTGTTACACGAGGTCCGGTTGTATCCATACCATTTACAGCGTGTGCAGGCACTATCAGCAGCTGATTTTCCTGCACGGGTACGATTCTGCGAATGGTTTATGCAACAAAGTGTCAACCCTAATTTTAGTGCAACGGTACTGTTCACAGATGAGGCGTCGTTTCAACGTGATCAGATTGTAAATTATCACAATCGGCATGTATGGACTGACGTCATTAGTCACGCAACTGTTGAAGCAAGTCATCAACAAGGATTTTCTGTTAATGTTTGAGGCGGCATTGTTGGTGACTGGTAGGGCCTCAAGTTCTTCCACCCAGGCTCAACGGACAAAGTTACCATAATTTCGTAGAGAATGTTCTACCTGATCTGTTAGCAGATATGCCTTTAGCTGTGCGACAAAACATTTACTTCATGCACGATGAAACATCTCCTCATTTTAATGTTAATGTCAGTCGGCTTCTAATAACCGATTCGGTGACAGATGGATAGGTAGAGATGGACTAATTGCCTGGCCTCCACGCTCCCCACTGGACTTTTATTTGTGGGGGCATTTGAAAGCTCTTGTATATCGAGCCCCAGTACCAAATGTTCAGAGTCTCCGTGACCGTATTATGGAAGGCTGCATCCGGGATTCACTACGACGGCGGGTTAATGCATGTATCAATGCTCACGGAGGGCATATTGAACATCTCCTATGAGAAAGTGTTGCATGTGGTATGCTGGTACGTTCTATTCTTATAATTTTCCCATGTTTAATGAGTTAGAGAAAATGAGTTGTAACATGGTAACAAAGCGTTTCCAGACCCATGTTCATATAATATAATTTCTTCGTCTACGTGCGAGGAATGTGTTCTCCAATTTGTGCCGTGCATTTTTGTTACACTGTTATTACCAATTCTACTATTGAAGAAGGAAATCGGTCTACAATGATAGCCTGAAATATCCTAGATGTGTTTTCCAACGCTAATACTAATACTTAGCCTTCGTGGTTGACTGAAAATATGTTCCTCAGTATCGGTATCAATTTAACAGCTGACGGTGAAGATGCCCTTCTATACCTAAAAAGGGATTTTTTTGTTTTCCCATTTCTCCCTGGGCTCGAGCGTATACCAATGAAAGTTAAATCATTGAAGCTTGTCAGATAATAAATTTCTCATCAGCGTTCAACAGCTCACGAGTATTTAGCTTTTAATGGCTATCACGAAAGGTTATGAGTTAATAAAGAAAGCTGAGATTCTTACCTCTATTTTAACGTGGAGACATTGTTATTATTAACACCTTTTATTGTTAAAATATACATTAATTCCGAATGACTCTCATTAATAATTCAACAAGTAACCTGGCATCCTTTGGAGGCATAGACGCATGCTCAACATCTGCAACGTGCATTATTTTGGGGATCGTTCACCTAAGGGGTTTCTGAGCTCAGCTCTCTAACGTTCATGGGCGAAGAAAGTACTGGTAATTGTAGCTTAAAATCTGATTTATACCCAATTTATCGAAATATAACTACCACGCGTGTCTGGGCGGGTTTCTAGTTAACAAAGGGAGATGAACAAACTGCTGTCATTTGTGAAGAGTGTACTTGAAACCAAAGTCAGCAACACTCCACAGCAAGCAACTTATTTTCTGGCCCCATTTAGAGCTCGGACTTGGGTCTAGGAGACCAATTCAGCTAACGAGTCCCTTCTTGCACCACTCGGCCACTGCTGGGAAATTAATTGAGCAACCAATTACTCACCTGTCGAGAGTTGTGGATGGGGGAAATGAAGCCTTACAATTGGCGTGCATCGCTTTTCCTTTGCTTTATTTAGCTTTCACCATTTGTGAGAATGGTAATGGGCTAAGAATTTAATTAAGGATGGAAACTTATCTCAGGTTCGTATAGAACGATAGAATTCAGCCAGAACAAAAGTTCACTCTAAATAATTGAACTCAAGAGGGCTCTAGTCAGAAGGTAATACTTCTGCATTTATAAAAGAGGAACGACATTGGATTCCTGTTGAATGGTACATATTGGATGTAAAAGTTTCTGAGGCAAGATAGTGATTGAGAAGAATTTCATCGATGTAATCTTTAATGTTTATGCATTCATCTTGTTTCGTATATAGGAATAACCTTTCAAGGTAGGACTTGCTAATGGAAGACAAAATTTTGCACTTAAACGGTTCTCTCATAAAAAGGGATTACCATAAAACTTGTGAAATAAAGGGCGTTATTCGCTAACATATTGTTTAAAATAGAACCTGATATTGCACTCATATGACTTTTCACACACTCTTCTAAAAACTATTCTTACAAAAGCTTACTTCTTGTTAATCCAGTTAAACTTTCAATTCATATTTACACACGTTGTACGATACAGTAAGTAAAGCGATAATAAGATTTTCAAAGAACGTGTCGTTATGTGATGGCTCAGGCGGTAACATCTGTGGCCCGCATTTGGTAGGTCGTGTGTTCGATTCCCGTGGCCGAACTTCCTGACCCGTAGGATTTTACGGGAATTTCCCCGGCTCACCAGGCGAATGCTGGGATGGATCATTACATTCCCGGAATTTCCTGTCCCACTTTTTTATCTCCGTTCTCATTTCACTTCACCTTTCATGTGCTTGGGTTCTTTCAGGGTTGCCAGTGTCGGCGGGAGGTCTCACGTGTGCATGACAGGGGAAAAGAATACCCTGAGGAAATCTTCCCTGGAACTGCGAGCGATTTCCGGGTCTTGGGCTCCCCCAGGGGACATGTAAGCCCGCAGGGGAGTAGGAGAGCCACCATCCGGGGAGTTCAAATCTGCAAATAGTAGGAACCGTGCCCTCTGCCTGTCATACCTCCTGGTCCGGCCGCCCTTGTCTCCTTCCACCTCATCCCTCCAGCCCGGGGGCGCCCCGTCAAGGGCCTAGGTACAAAAGATCTGTAGGTAGAGGTGCTAAGTCC
The DNA here is from genome assembly GCA_030765065.1 of Deroplatys truncata. NCBI lineage: Eukaryota > Metazoa > Arthropoda > Insecta > Mantodea > Mantidae > Deroplatys > Deroplatys truncata. Next base: position 177,245,619 of record CM060981.1, read on the forward strand.
CCCTCTGTTTCTAGTCATATTTATGCAATGGCTTTGAAATGACACGAGTAAAACAAGGTAAGACTTCACATTCCAGAAAAGTTGAAACTTTGAAAATTAAAAAGAATAACAAGCAGTGAGTCGGAAATGTACAATTTATTTGACATACATTGTTTCTTCAATAAGAAACTACACTCTTTGGGTAGTAATATTTTATCTATATCTTGCAATTTACAAGTATATAAAAGTTATTCGGAATGAAGAGGACTTCATATGCTATTTTCAGAAAAACCAAGATATCAGTTACATTTTTCAACTACGTATCTTGAACATAAGGTATTTTAATCAAAATGGTTTCGGCAATTTTTGAGAAAATCGAAAATTTCGAAAAATCTTCCACGTAAAAGTGTGATATGGAGAGATCTTGAAAATCTTCGTGTTGCATCGTGTTGCTGAAACTAAATACAAAAGTTGCTACTTACCATCACTTTGTTTCTGGGTGATGCTATTTAAAGACACATGCAAACGCTCTCACCCACCTATACATACACACACGCACCTTTATTAAAGAATTGTTTTGAGGCAGTACGGTGAGTTTCGAAATCGAATTTTTGGGTGGATTGCAATACTTTCTCTATTTCCTGTAGGTACGAAATCGAGAGAGCAAAAATGCATGCTACCATCAGTGAGTTGGGCTAAAATAAATAAAAGGTTTAGTTTTAGACGAAAGAATGTTTTAAAGTGTTGCCAGAGGAATAATTGCGATATCGCTGCTGGATAAAAGCAACAGTATATAAAATAGCACAACTGCAATCAGCTGAACATCACATTCTGCTACAAAATTGCTATGCCTCCATCTGTATAAGGCTATTGAGTGCATGTATTACTTCATGCTTACACAAAACAATTATTTATTGCAACTGGTTTACGAATGATTAAACAGTATGCATATTATCGAAAAGCCGGCTAACCTTCAAGATAATTGGTTTTGAATAGTAAAGAATCCTAACCTTATACAGGATATTCAAGAAGAAGGAACAAATATTAACTGTTTATTTATAATAAACGACAATAGATGGCGACATATGCGATACATCACTGAATAAAGGAAATTTCAAAATTTAACTTTATGTGTTCATAATGAGCACCATTTGTTATATGAGGATGACCAGTGCTTTTCCGTTTGCATGCGCAACCATCCTTTACGAATTTATTGTATCAATTTTAAATTTTTTATGACGAGGTGGCTCTTTGTTGAACTTACACGAAATGCACGTTGCGATGAACCAATGGATTCACTCTTTTCATACTGCAGTATACAAAGCGACCTTTTCTGTGGCGTTGCCATTTTCTCGTAAACAAACCCAGCGCCGCTGTAGGCACTGAATGGAACTAATAGGTGGGGGCTTAAAACTTCAATTAAAATCTGTTTCTGCTTATTGAATAACCCTATATAATGGAACCACAATACTTGATAATTTTAAGGCCGGTACACGAGCTGTGGTATTGCGAGACAAGTAATCGACATTCTCTGCTACGAACTTATAGTAAATGGAGGAAGTATTGTATTCCACCCAAAAATTCTATATCGAAACTTCACCGGATATACGTGTATTGAGACCCCCTGAAACCGAAGAAAGCATTTTTAGAAAAAGTTGTGCATGTGCGTCTGGGTGTCGTGAACAATATAACTCAAAAACGAAATCCCGCATAAATAGCAAATTTTGTATTTAACGTCTTGCTTAATATCTTCCAAATATGCGCTACGAATATCTTTATGAATTGCCTTTACCGCAAAATACCACTAACCTGGAAACGTTTATGAAAATTATGATTAAAAAACGGCTTTGATTAAAGTAAAATATATTTAAGACATTTAAGTGAGAAATGTATACCCTGAGTTTTCCAATAATATACTGTGAAGTTCTCTTCTTTCGGAAGGAATGTTATACAGAGTGGTCCATTTAAGTTGAGACTGTACAATATCTCCAAAACTAAGTGTTGTAGAAAGAAATATCTTGAATAAACGTTGTTTGATACTGTAGAGGAAAGTAAATGTCATTTTGGGATCAATTTAAATTGAGCCTAATTGTACGTTCCCATTTACAAAATTAAATTGATCCTAAAATGACCACCATAATGTCCTCCAAACAAAACACGACTAATGAAATTTACTTTTTCCCCATAATACAAGTAACTATTCAAGACTTTTCTTTCTACAACGCTTAGATTTAGAGATATTGTACAGTCTCCACTTAAATGGTTCAGGCTGTATAATTGCGTAAACTGGGAAACCATACGATGTAGAAAAAAACTTGCTATAAAAACGTAGATCTCTTTAAAACACACAACTTATTTAAATATCATTTTCTGTGGCCTCAGCCATATTCGAGATATTCGCTATTATTGGTTTGAATATTTCAGTACTTCATTGTTACTTTCTCTATTACGTATAGTAAGTAGGGTTAGTATTGCATTCCACCCAAAAATTCGATACGAGATTTTACCGAAAATGCAAGTTTTGAGGCCCCCGGAATCCAAAATCCATTTTTAGAAACATATTCCTATGTGTCCGTGTATGCGATAACTCAAAAACGAAAAGTCGGATAAATGCTAAACTTAGTATTTAGATTCAATATCTTCCAAAGATGCGACAAAAAGGTTTCCAAACAATGCCCTCACACCAAAGTACCCTCTACATGGAATGGTTTTCAAAATTTTTGTTTTTTTACAAGTGGCTCTAACGATTTTGATTAAAATACCACATATGAACGATATTCACCTGACAAATAAAATGCATGTCTTGAATTATCGGGGAATAGCCTATGAAGTCCTCTTCAATCGGAAGGACTTTTGTATAATCTTGTATAATTGGCAAATGTTAAGCAATAGAAGAAAGCGCAGTACTCAAAAATGTAGAGCTCTTTAAAACACACAATCTATTACAAATAAGTTTTTTGTGGCATAACCATTTCTGAGATATACGTTATTAAAGGTTCTAATTTTTCATTTCTTGACCATTCTCTTAAAGTCCTTTCAACATTCAGTTGTTTCTCGCGATTTCATGGAAACAGTATGGAATTTTAAGACCAGCATATAGCGTCCAGTTCTTAAACATCTGACTATTGCTGCACTGTTTGTACCAATACTAACCAAAAGTGTAATGTACCTATTTCTGCAAAGGCTTTTTGGGATTAAAATGTAATAGATGTGATAGAAAAAGAAGCTTTAGTGAGAATACTAATAAATATAGAGGGTAGAGAAAGTCATGTGAATGTGTCGCTCAGATATTTTTTTAAAGCACTGCCGCTTTTGAGTTTTTTTCTCACAATGTGATATAGAGACATAATATGCATTCTGCTTTCTGTATCCCCCTTATGCCTACAACGAAATGTATAATGAAACTATTTGTGCAGAGATTTATGTTGATTACCATGAAGTAGGCAGAAAAGTAACCTTTGTAGGAATATTTGTAGTGGCTGTTTAAAAATAACGATAGTAGATAAAGATAGTAAAAAGTAGATAAAGTCATGTTAATGTAACACAATATATATTTTATAAGCATTCCTGTTATGAATACCAAATTATTGTAATCTTAAATCAAGGTTTACTTAATCAACTGATTAAGAATGCCTGTTTTAAGCAAGACGTGGTGGCATTCCATACACTCAGCATTTTATTATGTGGCATTGCTGATGTGTCTGGTAGCAGACTAATTAGCATAAGTGACTACTTCGAAACTCGGCCTGTCACTTTCTTTAATGTGACTTTCTAAAGGACCAGGTTAATTAATCAAAGTCTCAAAATTACACGACCTGAAGGAGCAAACATTCCAGAAAAACCGTTGGAACGTCCGAATTTTAGTTACACGTTATAACGCCTACTTCACATCAAATTGGTAACTTTTTCAGGATCATCTTTGAAAAGAGTAAGCTCATTTCCAGTAATTTAAATACTGAGCGGCTGAATAGAAGTGGGCAACTGCACTATGTGCTTCCACTGTTGGCCCGATACCACTTCGATGTGCTAAAATATAATTAACTAGCAAGCAATTGATTGTCTATCACCTGTGATGTGATCGTCTAAAAGAGTAACTTATGGATATGAGAGCAGTTCTTCACACATTCAAAAATTGGTTAATCTTTCGTTAACTTCAAAGCAACCCTTCGTGACGTAATAATGTCTCAATCTCTGAACGGCTGATTTTTCTTCTACATTTCTATTACTTCTCTAGTTTATGGATAGTTCCGCCGAGTGACTCAAAAAGCTAACCTAAGGGGACAATGAGTAGGTTTTTCCCCTAGGTAGAGAATACCATGAAAATATCGCTGGTTTGAGTGTAATAAACAGCGATTCTCACCTTGAAACACAACTTTCCAGCTATGAAAATTTTCCCAGCTATGTTCATCTCCACTGAGCGAAATATTAGAATGATAAAAATACATTATAATATCCTACTGAAAATAGGCTTTTAATACAGATGTAAATGAAACTATCAATTTACAGTACATTATAAATTATTCCGGAACACGCGAATTGTTTAGTCACTTAAAGCCTTCGTATGTCTATAAAATTTGTATAATGCTGCATGAAAGGACCAGTGATACAGAATAGATATGTAAAAATAATCAATATACGCAAAACAACAAAACTATACTGAGTATTATTTGTTATTACCGTTACCATTGTCGTCATAAATTCTTATAATCTTCAGTTATAATCATCCTGAAGTTATGGTTTTGTCTTATGATACGTTATAATAGTGCTTGAATCGTTTGTTAGCATTGCCTGAAGACGCTCAACCTTTACCGGTGATCTTCTCCAATGTCAGAACCCATACCAAACGCTTTTGTATTCATATTGGCTTTCAGAAATACGTTTTGTTGCTGGTTGAAAATATCACATAGCAATCATTTTGTTATCAACGCGCTTTGTAACGCAAGAAATTGCACCGTTACTTGCGTTGCGTGCAGAGAAAGAATTCTGCACTTCTGCATGTATTGTCAGCTTCTAAACAGCACATGAACGTGATAAGAAATTGTACATATACTGTACAATCATGGTGCTCTTCCCTGCCATGCAACGCCACTTGAAATGCTGTTCTGCTGTTTGCTCAGCTTAGCAGTTTCTTACATCCTATTTAGTTATAAAGACCGAATGAACAGATATTATTGGTTCTGTTATTCAATTTGAAACTTGCAATACTCTCGGAAGACTTCCGTATGCAATTTACGGAGCTAGAAGCCCGTGCTAAGTTCTTGCGTTACGTCTACGGTTGCATTGTGACTATTACCTGATGCCTGCCCTTATGCAAATTAAATTAAATTGAGTTTTATTTACGGACGCTCTTTAACTACTATGGTCCTTAGCGTCCCATTCTATACCGGGCGTGAAATACCTGTAATTTTGCTCAGAGGTCTCTTTATCAGGCTTGAGGTTCTTTTACGTGCCGTAAATCTACGACACGGGACCACCGGCTTTACTTCCCTTTCAAAGGAAGCCATGCCAAGGAGTTTTACGCCCGAAAAAAATCCATCGCCCTCCGCCGGGTTTGAACACGCGATCTCGGGAACTAGAGACTAGCATGGTAATGCCCTTATGCTGCGTTATGTTATGGTTACGTCTTTATTGTGAATGGGGCTATAGTGTTCCATGCATGTTAAATAAAGATTATATATGTTGCGCTTTCAAATACGGAGCCTTACTCAGCCAAGGTCAATGCACCGAACCCCGCCCTCTTACCGCTGCTTGTACCGGGTGCAGAGTAGCTTCATTGGGCAGATGGGCACGTTAGGTTAATCACAATAAATATCTATTGCTCTTTTATACGCATGATGTGGAAATAGCATCCAACTGTTAATTTCATTGTTGATTCTTTTTGGTCATTGGCTAAGAATGTGTATAACTTCAAGGTGAGAAAATTGTAAGCACACAGAAACGATTATTTAGATAATGATTAACGGAACGAAATAGGTTATTCGATGACCTCTACATATTTCTTACTGCACGTTTTTTCTATAGTTTATAATTACTTAAAATTGGTTCTAGAAAAATGACTTCACTACCCATTTACGAAAAATTCAAAGTACATATTTTATTTGCCATGCCAATTAACCAAACTTAGGATATTTTACTAGGAATTACCATAGCTATTCTGATAAAACTGAAACCAATGTGAATTCCTGCGTATAAAGAATTATCTCATACTGGAGAATTCTTAGAAAAGTTTAGTCTGCTATGTTTACAAGGTTCGGGCGCTTTATCAAATTGACATATATTGCGCGCGCACACACACACACACACACACACACACACACACACGCAAACATGCTGTTAAAAAGGCTTAATTTCTATTTAGTGTGCCTCAAAGCCCAGATTTCCGGTAAAATCGCGATATTAATATTCTTTGGATGGAATACAATACTTCTTAACGTAAACATTGCCGAGTTGCCAGGGAAAAATAATCTTTGTTATTGTTGCCATAATCTTTGCCTGCATTATGAATAACCGCCATATGTATACTGAAAAGGTATTTTTCATTGTGTAAAGTATTAGTGTATTAGTTTACGTCACATTTTAAATTGGCATAGCTATAGCAGCTACGGAACGAAAGTATACTATCTTCAGTACAATGAAGTCATAAACTTTAATTTCTTCCTCTTCTTTAAAACTGGAGAGTTACACCCTTCAATCCATTTCACCTCCTTCAAAATGACCTCGCCATCGTTTTAGTGGCTTTCCTAGCTACCCCCTTCCTAATAGATTATAGTTAGGGGTGGTGATTTTAACATTTTGAAATCAGAAACTTTGCATTTTGTTTTTTACATTTAGAATTCTAAGTGTTTATGACTCTACAGTTTAGCATTTTGTAGCACTTTGAACAAAAGGTATATGATATTTTTTCATATTAAAACTTGAGATTATTTCATTATATTTAAACACTACCTATTACAAAGCATTCTCAATCTTGCTAATGACTCTCGAAAATAAAGTTGGATTTCAATTTATATAATTTATTTTAAAATTCAGTGATACTTCTTCAGGGATATTCTTACGTCTTAGCCCATATAAAAACTAAAAAAGGATTTTCTTGTCGATTTCTTGATTTATTTCTGCCATGTTATTATTACGAGATGTCCTTATTTGTATGGCGTTTATATACTACACAGTTAGATTTCTATTATCAAGTTGAATGGTACTCCTTTATTTTCTGGTTGTTTGCAATAAAATACTTCTGTCTACTGTATCAAATGCCTTTTTATAATCGATAAATCAAATTATCGGCGGTCAAATTAAACTATTTCCACTTTTAATCAGTTGCGTTATGGTAAATATAAAATCTGCAAAATATCTTCCCTTCCTAAAGCCATGTTGAACTTCTATTAATGAGAAAAATTTAAAAGTTCACTTTATGCTCTCTCCTTAAAAAATGCTACGTAATCATTTAAATGTGTAGAATGTCTATAGGCCCATACCTAGTGCTGCTGTATTATATTTTTTAATAAGTTTTTTTTCTGAGAGTTTCTTTTTTGTAACAACGTTTATCAGCATTTCACATTATATAAATTAAGTATTTTAATATGAAGTAGGGGATAAAAAACTTGTTGAGTTCGATAGAACACAATAGAATATTATGGCAACATAATAAATAACTGCCATTTTGCCTTTATATAATCACAAATGCTGTTGGATAAGTTAAAAGGTTGTTTTCCATTACCTTAAAGAAGGGCATCGGTCATTTCGGATTACAAGCTCTAAAACCTTGATTCCGGGAGTACCAAACTACGGTAATAAAAATATCCATCCTTGTTTATGGTCTCTGCAGACTTACTGATGAGGGTCTTAAACCTTCCATAGGGGTAGGAGGCCGATTACTTTATGAAGGCTGAGAAAGGTGAGTAGTTAAAGAGATCCTTGTATTTTACTGGGTCATTGTTTGTGAAATGCTTTAATTTCTAATATATTTATTGATTATTTACAGAAGAAATATAGATAACAAACATGACCTCTACAGAAATTATTTTTAGTTATCGCCAATTGTTTAGAACTTTACAATTACTTTACCATATTATATTATTATCCCTGGGTGGTAAAAATACAATTGATGATGATATTTAGACTATGGGCTGCTAAATGATACCAGATACTTTGCAAATTTTGTGATTCGGCCAACGAAGGCATTAGACATATAGCTTCTCAGGACTAGCCAAGTCTCTGAGCTCATTATGGTCTATTATATGTAATTTTAAGTAACTAGATTTTTGCATTATATGTAACTTTTAAGGCTAGCGTTTAAAGGTTCTTCAATCCAACAAGTATGATTTCGGTTGCTACAATTTTGGTAAAAGCTTTCATTATCTGCACTGCTTACCTTAGCCAGAGGAAATATTGCATCTCATCCAAAATTTCTACAAAAGATTTCACCAGAAATACATATTTAGAGACCCATAAATTTGAAGAAGAAGTATGATTTTAAAAAATACACATTCTAAGTGAGTGCACGCGCGCTTTTGAGCTAAGTCATAATCAAAAATGTATTAAACTTGATGGCGAAGATTATCAGGAAGTTTTATTTCAGCAAATAAATATTCTCATGAAGCAAAATGCTTCATTATTTTTATCTTTTTAAAAATTACACTACAAAATTTTAGTTAATTTAGGTTTTGACATTATAAATACAATGTGTGTTTCAGATTTTCTGCAAGTAGCCTTCGAACTTTTTTTAATCTCAGTTGTTAGGAAATGCAGTTTAACACCGATTTTGTTTTATTCTTTCTTTTTTTTTCTTTTTAGCGCATTAGGCATTTAAGAGTTTTAGTATTGCTCAGATATATTTTTCCAATATTGAACCTTTATACCTTGTAGTATTCATTCATCTTTATTTTCCTTCTTATGATTTCGTGCAAAGAGTAATTTTAAGGCTGGCATATGAATCTGGTTTTATGTAACTCCTTTCGTCTCACATATCTTTATGCTCCCCTCCATCTACGTAATTATATAGGTTAAAGCTACGTTTAGCAAATACATATAATGATAAAGAGAAATACATAAAGTCCTGCTGCTTTGTACGATTCATTTCTAGAATGCTTAAAAACATTGTTTTGGATTTGCATTACCTTCTCTACTCACTCCTCTACGAACTATTCTTACAAAAGCGTATTTTTCTTTCTACTGCTTGTTTATGGAGATATTACTTCGAGTAAACACTTAAATACTTCATTGTAGTATAAGACGTATACAGTAGGCTAAAGCGATAGTAGATTTTTAAAAAGCGGATCACTATGTGATAGCTTTGAAATTCCAGGCTGATTGTATGACTACGACAAAAACGGATAGCATCTCCAATTTGAAAAAAGGATAAGCATTTGAAAATTAGAACCAATAACACAGTGTATATCGAAAATGGTTACCGTAACAAATGTGTTTAACCTATATTGTGTGCTTTACTGAGATATGCATCTTTTTATATAGTAAGATTATGGCAATCCCTTACAGTTTGCCATTCATACAAAAGTCATTCACAATGAGAAAATCTCTAATCACAATTCACAGTAAATTCAAGATACACATTTTTTTTGTCACGATCTTAAATTATACTATGTTAATAAAAATAATTAGAGCGATTAATAAGAAAATAAAAAATAAGGGCGCATTTTTCGTGTAAAATATACACTGCCGTTTCTGAAAATTGCAACACCAAGAAAGAACTTCCTGCAGTGTAGAAGAGTGCAAGCAATAAGTGATTAGGTTTGCAGAGAGATGGGGTACACGTAGGTCGCGCAGGGCGCTCTCGTGACGGTCCAATAAGGTTAATATTCTGCCCAGTGTAGTCAGTGCAGAGCTATCAAACAAGGTGGAAACAATAAACTGAGTGTTAGTATGCCTCGTCGACGTCAAAGGGAGTTATATTGGCATGTGAGTGAGTTCGAACGAGGCAGAATGATCGGTCTCCGGGAAGCGGATTTGTCATACCGTGACATTTCGACTCGCACAGGGCATGCTGCTACGACAGTGATGCGTGTGTGGAAGCAGTGGCTAGATGAGGGTCGTACGCAGCGAAGAGCGGGTACTGGACCACGGAACATGACCACAGCACGGCATGACCATCATCTTGTCCGCATGGCCATGACGGACCGTACATCTTCATACTCCTCCGACTGCGATGGACACGTGAACACTGTCACTGGGGTCCTGAGTGTCAAAATCGAGTCTTTTCGGACGAGTCCCGCTTCAACATATCCTACAATGATGGCCGCATAGTGTCCGGTGGTACCGTGGTGAGCGCAACCTGGAGGGCTGTTTTGTTGCCCGGCATAGCGGATAAACATCAGGTGTGATGGCTTGGGGCGCCATTGGTTACAACAATCGATCTCGCCTACACGAATTGAGAGTACTTTGAATAGCAACTGGTACCTAACAATGGTTGCAGAGTCTGAGGTACTCCCCCTGCTTCAGGCATCTCTACAGGCCACATTTCAACAGGAAAATGCCCGGCCACATATTGCGAGGAATGTACAAGCCTTTTTCGAAGAGCGACGGGTACCATTGCTTCACTGGCCTGCACGTTCGCCTGGCATGTTGCCCATCGAACATGTCTGGGATATGGTTGGTCGGTACCTGGTGCGTCACTGTCCTCCAGTAACCAGTGCCACGGATTTGTGAGGTCGAATACAAACTGTGTGGAGGGAAATCCCTCAGGAACTTATTCAGATTCAATGCCACGCGTATAGTAGCTCTAATTGAGTGCCTGGAGGCCACACCAAATACTGAATATTAAGACTCAAAGACCATGTATAGATTTGAAAAGTTTATCATTTGTTACTTGTCATGTACCTAACCTGTTGTTTTAGATTCATTGAATTCATGCGTTTCTTTCTTGGTGTTGCAGTTTTCACAAACATCAGTGTAGTTTGGGGTGGGGTTTTTCTTGAAAATCTTAATGCTACATCCTTGCAAGGTGCCAAACTACTAAGTTTGGTTCTTTACGGATCTTCGTTTTTGATAGTGTTTACACACACACACACACACACACACACACACACACACACACACACACACACACACACACGCTCCATTAACTGCTAAAGTAAAATTTTGAATTTAATGACCTAGCATAATCTCCGATATAATAGCATATTATTTGGAGATTGGTAGTATAAATCCGCTGAATGGAATTGGCAACACTACGACAGTCAGCACAGAGACCTAAATCAACTGCTCAAATTCTGCCACTTAGAGACTGCAGCCATATTATTTGAATATACAGTGGGTGCCTGCCGCCAAATGCCTGTGCACAATATTTTACAAACATTTGAATATTTAATCCAAATAATGGAATTTCTGCGCAACGTCGAATAATATAAAGGAAATTTGCTGAAAGCTACTAATTCCCAACAGGTATCGAAATTTAATTGTCTAGCACATAAGGGAATATATTAGTTTTTTACTATCCATGCAAATAACCACACCAAAACTGATTAATAAACTCGGATCAATATTTTAAAGTTATTAGCTGTCTTTGCTATGACAACCGGTTAAAAAAACAGTATTTGTAAAACTATCAAACTTTAAACCTTCATAAAGTATAAAACTTTAAAGTAAACTTTATCAATAGGTAACTAATATACCTTAGTTTCAAATTAATCAAGATCATACATAAGTTCCTATAAAGCAAGTGTTTTACTTCCTCTAACACGTACCTAGAAAGTAGAAAAGTTAATGGATCTAAGCAGAGATTCAGTATGGATAATTTACCAGGAAGACATGTTTTGGTACCCTCTGCATCCAAAAAAGCCTGATTATAAAATGTTTGCCTGAATGTGTGTGTGTGTGTGTGTGTGTGAGCGCCTCTCTGAACAGCATAACTCTATAACGAAAAGACGAATAAATACCACACTCGGTATTTAAGTTCAGTATCTTCCAAAGATTCAAAATGTAAATTTTGAAAAGTATCCCCCTCCTCAAACTACCTTTATATAAAAAACTTCCGATATTTGTGTTTTTTTTTTTAAAAAGGGCTCTTATCAATTTGGATTAAAATACCATATGTTTAGGTTATTTGCATTACAAATAAAATATGTGTCTTGAATTTCCTCGATATAGCGTGTAAAGTATTCTTTCTTCGGAAGGAATTTTGTTTAATTCTGAATTCTGATAAGCCATAAGAGGTAGATAAAAATGTACCACACAAAAACATAGATTTCTTTAAACACTCGCTTATTTCAAATAGCGTTTTTTTTGTAGCATCAATGATTTTCAAGATACCTGTTAATAATGGTTTGGGTTTCTTAATACCTTTGTCAGTTTTTAAATTGCTGTTGCTATCCAGCTGTTTTTCTCGATAGCATGAAAATAGTAGCGAATTTTAGGGCCTGCACATAGTGAAACGTTTTTAATCATTTCATGTCGCTCTTCCCTTTGCACCTCACGAAATTGTAATCAAATAATTTTGCCAACGTTTATCTCAATTAAAGCAGATAGCAGAATAAGCTTTTGCAAGAATGGTTTGTAGATGTCATGTAAAACCAAATAATAGCGGGCAGAGAAAGTTTTGTGAAAGTAACACATAATGTTTTATCTTGAATTTTCGTAAGGCAGTTTTGTGAAAATGATAGATATTAATGCTTAAATGTTACTGACTTTTTATAATGAAAAATTGGAATACAAGTGTACACACACTGACAGGAAGGTCTACTCCTACAATACAGAGGAGGAGATTCTGACAAGGTTTGAGCGTCAAACTAAGCATTCTGTCAGGCATACCACCTTCCTCTGCAGAGCTCCGACGGTTTATCAGAGAATACCCCTGTTTACGAGGAACAAAAGGAGGCCTGTTAATGTGTACACAATGCACATTTAGCAACTATTGTCCACTGTCGTGGGTCAACTATTGATTATGTTAATTAGAGTTCATTATCTTGATGATATCGGTTACTGACGGACCCTTGGGATATTCGTGAGGGTGTGAAGACAGATACGTGCGATTTGATGCCGACTAAACCCCAGGGGTTTAGATTTAGGCTGCTATTTCTGCCGTTTCCTGAATACGCAAGTACAAATGTTTTAGGGTAACCTAAATTTAGATTGTAACATCAATAAAATCAATTAATCTATTAATATATCGATTTACTGGTAGTAGCCAAAGCTACTTTCAAAGCAATAAAAGAAGGAATCATAAAGTATTGGCTCTTAAATATGATTAGATTTTTTTATTGACTTAACTTATATGTAATAAAAATTTGATTGTGCACCACACTGCTGGCGCATGTATATTTACTTATCTACGTTTCATTGGGAAGCATTTCAAAATGTATTAAAAAGATTGCAGAATTATCGGAAAAATAAATGCACTACAGTTATGGATGGAAACTTTTCTGCATCCAGCAGTTGTGGTCGTTTATTCGGAGTTTACGGGACTAGAGAACTACAGGAAATCCATCACAAACCCCTAGAACAGGCAACACCTAATGAATATCATGCCCTTAGTCCGTATTTATTTTAAATGTGTCTAGTTTATGAAAAGAGGAATTCCTTGACACCTAATTAAAATACTGAAAAATGTATGCAACATAAATCTGCGTAACACAACTATATGGTCCAACATTTGGAAAAAAAAAAACTAACACGGGTGTTAGGACAACAGTTGGAATCTCCCCTATTCTTTAATGTATATAATGATAATGCTACCCGATTGTGTAAATAGCAGCTGAAAACTATAAATATTACGAAATTACGCCACTTTATTACGCCACTCCTATAAGCAAATGGAGTTGTGATAATTTATTATAATGAAGATACATTACAAAAAAGTGTCAAAAAATTAAATACATTGCTAATAAATAAATATATATGTAATTATCTGTAAAAAAACAAAAACAATGGGATTTTTGGTAACTCCCCAGTAGATCAAAAATATTCTTCGCAAAACAATTTGCAACTGGTAAATGTTTTAACTATCTTGGATGTAAATTATTCTATTAAGGAGAAGGAGAAGGAGAAGTAGATGTAGATGCACATTGTCGTGCGTAAAAAGCGACCCATTCTCCTAGATCGACATGTTTTTCTCTCGTAAAACGTCCACATTCAGATAGCCAACTTTTGACTCCACCCAGCCGGTATCAGTTCTCTATGTAACTGGCCTGAAAAATAATGCAGGGACATACACACTAACCAATGAATTATGGTTAGAGTCTATGTAAAATGGAGGGGTGTTTGGGATACCGTCTCTATTAATGAGTTTTTCTGCGACTGGCACACAAATTGGCAATTACACATAATTCGGTCTTTTAGAGAAGGGTTGAAGACTTATTTGCATGTGTGGTCAAACTGAACGACAGCTACGATATATTACATATATGCGAGCTTTGATCAGCGACATGGAGACGAAGTTGTTGCCGCTCCTATTGGCAATGAGAAAACAGGTATTAAGTATAGCTTGCAAATATAAGGTTCAAGTTTAAATGCTACCCTTCGGCAGCTCGGCCATACTTGGACAAGGTAAAGTACCCTGCCAATCCAGTAGCTAGAATTATGCTCGAAAAACAGCGGTGGTCAGCGCTGGTAGGGGTGGGGCTAAATTTTGTCAGTACTAACATAGACAGCTCCGTTCATTATGGGTCACATTTTATGCACGTCATTATACAACATAAACAGAGCGATTTAAACAGGTATCACTGTGAAACAAATTTAAACTTTTTTTCTGTCCTTTAGATGAAAATATGCGATTTTAACTATTTGAGATGCGCTGAATTCATTTCTGAAATCCAAAATTTTCTATCACGAACCAATTTATTTAACGACACTTTTTAATTGTACAAGTTAGTTATAATGCCAAACATAACCATTGCATAGCACACCAAATTAAATTGCCTTTGCTGATCGTTTGGGCTTATGGAGAGCTTCTGGGCTATCTCTGATGATTGATGATGATATTCACCAAGCATACTTGCATTCCATCTTCCACTGAATCGTTTTTCAAAGGTTGATGTTTCTTGGTGAAACCTTTCGCCATGTTCACTGCTAACAGCACTAAGGTTTATAGAAAGAAGTCCAGATGACAGTCCAGAAAATGTAGCTTCAACGACATATCGCATCCCATAACATGAAAGTAGTGTAGTAATTCACGTATTGTTACTTCATAGTCTACTGATCTTTTATCCCTAAGGAAGTTCGTGCATAGTGATTTAAATGCAAGCCAAACCATTCTATCTGCTTCCAACAGTTTATTTTCAAAGTCTTCATCCTAGAAGACTGTTCTTATTTGTGGACCAATAAACACTCCTTCCTTATTATTAGCACCACTTAGGTTTGGAAATTTATTTTTGGGATGCATGAAGGGTTGTGCCTTCATAAATACATTCTCAGTCCGAGCTTGAAGTGTAAAGGTGGTAGGAAGGCATCTTGAGGGTTCCCAAGTGGTTCATGGGAAACACGTTTGACTCCAGGAATGCAGGCTTGTCTTGCAGGCCATTCTTTACGAATGCAATGGTTTGCTTTGTCGCGGTTATCCCACTAGCAAAAAAGACAGTATTTAGTATACCATTGTTGCATACCCATTAAGGGTCCAATAACTTTCAAGTCTCCAATACATGCCATTTGTATGAAGTATATTCAAAACACCTTAGTATTGCAATCATGACCTCAAACGTTTCCTTCGTATGAATGGCATATGCGATAGGAACAGATGGTAAAATATTGCCAATAGTTTTCCACCTACATAACAAAAAGAATTAGGATGAATTTTACCTGACGTAGCATTATAGTATAATTATTATTTTCCAAACTCTTCTGAAGCAGAATTATGAAACACTAGCTCTCTCCTGGAACGCCAACAGAAAACCAACAACAGACTGAAAATAAATGACATCGTTAATTATGAAATGCTAAATACAGATGGCAGCACAGTATGGAGAGCCAATATATTAGTTGTAATATTTATCACCAGATGTCGACATATCTCCTAAGAAAACGACTCAGTATGTGGAAACCGGGAGATTCAATTAATATGATACATATAGGCTAAAATAACGTTCCTAAAGAGTTTTCATTTTTTGTTTTTGAAAAATCGGTACATGATAAACAAAATCTAATTACAGATTCGTTTTTACCATTACACAGTCTACCTAATACACATATTTTCATAAAAAAGACAACTTTGGTGTTCCACAGTGATTTGTGGTAAATATGTGGTAAAAATAAAACGAGGAAAGATGCAAAAACAAAATTCTATAATATCCATGGCCACAGCTAGTAATTAGTATAATTGGATACTGAAAACAGCTGAGATGAGATTTTTAAAATCTATCATGGAGGTGACAAGACGAGATAACATCAGAAATGAAACAATAAGACAAGAATTGGGCATATGTACGAAAGAATAAGCAAGTTTAGAAATAATTGGCTAGACCACGTACATCGAATAGGGAGCAATAGATGTTCAAGAAGAGTTCTAATTTATAGACCACAAGAATGAAAAAAATAAGAAGATTTAACACAATATGGATCAACGAATTTTGAGACACAACAAGAATGTATAATGTTTATTCTTTTTATTAAAATTTTGTTGCGTTACTAAAACCTTAAAATAACTATCTATTTTTTCCAAGAAGACTGATTTTTAAATAATGTTGTATGGTCAATGTAATACTTCTTCAAAAACTGCATAAACTACTATATATAAACTACTATATATATATATATATATATATATATATATAGTTTTTGTTATTTTCTAACATAATTTAATTTATTTTGGTTATAGTCACTCCAGTTTTTATATTTTCATACCAATTGTAAAACTATAGTGCTGAAATCTTTTAACACTTTGCAGAAAACTGTGATCATTAAGAAATTTCAAAGAAAAACTATAAAAAAATCTTCATTTGTATTCTAATTACAAATTTGAATAAAACGATTCGGAAACACAGTTTTGATAGAAAAATCTTCCCGTCAATCAAACTTTCTACAACTTGTGCAACAAAAATCTCAAAAGTTTTAAAAGGAAATAAAACTAAAAGTGACCTTTCATAGAATCTGCCGTTTTGAACTAATAGTTGAAGAGAAAGAATGTGGAAGATAAATCGAATGTTTTTTTCTGGAATACTTCTTCAAACGGAAAGCCACTGCAGTTTTATTATCCTTGGCATCTTGCTGAATTTCTCCTTAAAACATTTATTAAACGCATGATTTATAAATTTTGGTTCTTTATCATTTGAAATACCTAATATTTAGTTGATAACCAAATGCATAGCAATAGATACTAGTCATTAGTATTTATAACGTAAAATATATATTTTTTAATCCCATAATTCTCATTGAATTTGGAATGTAAAATCTGAACGTAATTTCTTACGTCCCGATAGACTTTAATCCTATATAAAAGAGAAATAAAACGTTAGAATTGTGCCACTTGACACAAACGTACGTTTTGTGGCAGAGAAAGACGGAAGAAAAGAGGCCATGGCTTGACCTCTTAAATTTTAAAGGTGAGGTACTCGGAAGAGCCCCTCAACTAACTCCGTGATAAAACCCTAATCAAAGTGATCTTGCCTATCCACTCCTAACACATTGGCAACTGTTTTCCGTTTTAGTACCCTTATGTCGGCAGTCAAGACTTTAGTTAATATAATATATTTTTAAGGAAAACCTGAAATATATAACAGTTCGTAATACTGTAGAGAAATCTGCAAAATAGTATACACGAATATACATACCATTTAAGCTAGGACTGTACAATATCTCCAAAACTAAGCGTTTCAGAAAGAAATGCCTTTCATAAAAGTTGCTTGACATTATGGGGGAAAGTAAATGCCATTACTCGTGTTTTGTTTGGGGGAAGTTATAATGGTAATTTTAGGGTCAATTTAATTTTTTAAATGAGAACCTAGAATTAGGGTCAATAAAATAACCATCATAACACCCTCCAAATAAAACACGACTAATGGCATTTACTCTCCCCCATAATATCAATAAAAAAGCATTATTCAAGGCATTTCTTTTTACAACCTTTAGTTTTGGAGATATTGTACAGTCCTAACTTAAATGGTCCACCTTGTGTGTGTGTGTGTGTGTGTGTGTGTGTGTGTGTGTTTGTAATATCATTTACTTTAAACAGTGATAAATTTTACAAAAATATTTTATAAAATACTTCAAGACAAAGCAAAAAATCAAAATCCTTATCCTCTTTGTAAATTCGTATACGTTGTTAGCTCTTCTTTCCCCCCCCCCTCTTACCTTAATTTTAACTTCCTTTAACTTGGTAGGTCATATCGAACGATCTTAAGTTTTAAACGCAAAAATGCTTTCAATAATAATAATAATAATAATAATAATAATAATAATAATAATAATGCGCTTTGACTCATTAATTTGGCATAATTTAGTATGAAAACACTCTACACCATTTTTTTATGCTTGATATAAAACTGCGACATTGTTTTTAAGATACAGTATGACCATGAAATGCACTGTCAGTTTATGTTTTAAAGTTGTTTGAAAAAACGTTTTCTTTTACTTTTAATGGTGAATTTATTTAGCGTCGTAAAGTATGATGAGAATACTATTTTTCGCATAACTGTTGCCTTTCTTTTTTATCTATGCTACATGTTTATTAAAGCAAGAGGTACCAAAAGCTGAGCTGGGATCATACTTATACTCTGTTGTGCTTACGGAAGGGAATATGCACGTTAATTTCGATGAACCTTTAACAGGCGCTTACATGCCTGTTTTTGAATAACCTT
Organism: Deroplatys truncata; assembly: GCA_030765065.1. Taxonomy (NCBI): domain Eukaryota; kingdom Metazoa; phylum Arthropoda; class Insecta; order Mantodea; family Mantidae; genus Deroplatys; species Deroplatys truncata. Next base: position 177,264,335 of record CM060981.1, read on the forward strand.
CAATATTTATTAATGAATGCTCATAGTGTTAATTTGTTTTTCAGAACCTCCACAAGGGTTTACATGGTGAAAAAAGGAAGAACCTTCAAATGGTAAGAAGCTGTGTCTTCCGCTCATTCCATTAACAGCCTTATAAGTATCTCTGTTGCGAAATTCCTTATGTGTATAAGGCAGGACATTGCCAGAACTGAACCGCTAATGCTGCCCTCTGTTGCTCACGCGACGAAAGTGCAGTGTTTACCGTAAATAACCGTTGTATTAACTTTTAATACTTAGATAACCCAATCTTAAGCTTAATCCAGGTTTTTTTCCTAAGGGTGTTATGCCCTCAATTCGTAAGAAATTGTCGACATTTATTAATGCGGCCTTCATTACTTTTTCTGCCGCATGCCAACGGAAAGTAGAGGAGAAGTAGCAGCTGCCCAAAAATTGAATCTTTGGATTTCATTGGAAACAAACATTTTAAGACTGCTGAAGGAAACGCATTGTTGTGCACTAATGAACAGTATAAATGAAAAACGGAAAAGATTTGGATACATACCGAATTTCTTATTTAATTACAGTAAAGCAAATATTTTCACAAAAGTTCTTAATTATAAATAATTGCTTAGATGAAGAAATATAATTTTTATTTGTTTGAAAACTTCTGTGTAATTTTGATTACAATATATATTTATGTAATAGATTGTGGAGTCCTCTACATTTTCATTGAGAGAACACAGGTGTTAAGCAGTAGAAAAAACCATTAAATTTCATTAAAATATACAGCTTGTGTTAAACAATATTCGCAGTTTACAGGATTTTCACAGTATTCAAGGAATGCAATAGAGGGCATGGCTTTTAATTACATACTCATCCCAGCCTCGTCTATGTGCCTGATAAGCTACAATAGCATACTGAAGGTATTTATGGCGAATAAGTATTACAGTTAACAGCAAGTAAATAGAAAATTAAACTTTTCGATGAATCATTTTTTGGAACTATGGAAATAAGTTGTACTTGGCGAATAAAGCCATGCATTTTCTACTTTATTTGTTTCATGATTCCTCTGTGTTTGTTTCCACATTGTTGTCTTTAAAACGACAGTTCATTATTCTGATCAGTTGGAAGTTTATGCACTGTCACCGCTTTCTCAGCCATATTCTCAAGTCAAACATATTATTTCGGCAAAGCTGAGATTGAAAAGGAAAGTGGCAAAAGTGGCAATACCTTTTTGAAGAACACAATGTAAAACCTTTGCGAAAAATCAAATTAATGACATAGTTTAAATAGATATACGGACATAATAGGATTACATTATAAATGGTTTTTGTGAGCATTCAATACTACAGGGTGAGCTAAAAGACTACGAACCGCCTGCGCGGTGTTTTTCCTGTCCGCGTCCTCGGCGCTCGTTGCCGTCTGCCCCTATCATAGAAAGGCGCGGATGAAACTATACAAGACTTTTAAAGCTACCTTTAAAGGCTTTACTGACCAACTTTATGAAAGGAGATGCTGAAACTGGCCACCGTCGTTGTCCATATATTTTTGGCATGGATAGTGATGGCTAGTTACCTAAAGAAGTGCTAAAAATTTATATACAATGACGGTGACCAGTTTCAACATTTCCTTTCATAAAGTTGGTAAGTAAAGCCTTCAAAAGTAGTTTTAGATTGTATGGTTTCATCCGCGCCTTTCTATGGTAGCGGCAGACGAGCATCGAGCACCGAAGACGCGAACAGGAAAAAACACCGCGGAAGCGATTCGTAGTTTTTTGGCTCACTCTGTATAAATGAAATGGAAAATAAAAAATTGAAGGTTGTGTTTAATACAAGACAAAATATTGTTTAAATATCATATGGCTTATGTTAAATTATCCTAATAATAGCAATCATCAGCATATCCACCTATGCTACTTGAATATTTATGTTACAAGTAACGTTTCTAGCAACTTTTTCATATTAAATATTATTAAGAATAAGGAAAACTGTAGTCATAAATATTTATTTCGATTTGCGTTGTTCATTTCTATAGCCCCCTTTAACTACTACAGTCATACCGGGGGGGGGGGCTTTGACTAAAACATTTGATGGTGTTTTTACTCTTTGAATTTGTAGGTCATATTACTGTACGCACATTTACTCTCCCATCGACACTTTGAGACTCTCGTATAGCGGGTAGGAATAATCCTAATAAAAAAATGCCCAGCATCCGGCCGAGAATCGAACCCCGAGACCTCCGGATGGGAAGTGAGTGGCTTAGCATTCGACCATGGAGTCAGTCGAATTGAAATTCTAAGCTGAGGTGTGAAATCACTTTAGATACTAAAATGTGTAACTAAAATACGTTATTATAGGATGAAATAAATAATTTTAATGTTTAGTCTCTAACACAGTCCTTGGTAGAAGAATTTTACTACAGAAGCTTATTATGAGTATGTGTGTGTAAAGTTATTTCATTAAAATTTTCATAAATCCAATACGTTGCGTAACAATGATACCTACTTAACGTGTCTTCCTACGGAAAGCAGGCAAAGTCTTTGGTATTGTGGGATGTTTATTGCAAATAAAATAACCCCACACCCCAAAAACGGATAATTGAGAAAATTATAGAATTTTTTCACTTCCAGAAATGCTGTTACACTAGTGTCATTTAACGGGTATAGAAGTATTCGTCACTACAGCTCTAGTGGCAGATAGCTGATACTACTAAAACGTTACCTGGTTACATAAATGCTCACTAGAGTACTATGCCACCTTGGAGTGGCAGATTTATAAAGAACACTTTGATTCATGCATGCCTTCAGGGCATTTTAGGTTGAGTTTTTTGAAAAGCTGAACCTTTGTCGATACTTTTTGACAATTCTGCCATAGACTCGTTTTGAAACTCATTTTTTGGGCTCCGCAAGTCATTTTTATAGTTCAGTGAGCCTTCTTTGCCCATTTGCTTATTAGTGTAAGATGAAGTACTGGCCTTTTTTTTTAGCTCCGCTTATTAACAATTCAGGTCATAACAGTGGAATTTTACCTTTGGAACAGTTACTCATCGCTAATGACGTTCACTTATCACTCATTCACAGTTGTGTTATCTTTGGATTGGTATTACAGTTTGGTTATTTAACAAATTCACAGGTATACATTCAATAACTATTACCTGTTTTCGCTGTTATACCACACATTTTGATATATTGACTTTCAATTTTTTATTGTTCTGCAAGCATACAAACCTTCAAAACCCTCAACATTTTATGAATGTAACTTTGTACAGTAAGAAAAAATTAAGGTAATTAAAATCTGTTTTAAATCATATAACGTCTCTACTGTACCTCGTCTTGGGAGTTGTCAACAGCAGCTAATAGTTTCAGAGGCCATCTAGAGAGCTAATCTGAAACAAAATGAATTCATTTCATTCAAGTCTCTAAGCCCTTGGCATCTCGTGTGGAACGCAAAAGCTTAAAAAGGGGAAAAAGACCAAATATCACAGGTACTTTGTGTAAAACGAGCAACGTTGTGAAATCTGTCAGTCCGAAACATGACATGTGGCATGAGAGATGGGAATGCTACCTCGCTGGGCGTGACAGCCTTTACAAATTCCTGACTGAAATACCCGGAAAGCTTTGCTTATTTGTTTAATGTGGGGCACGGGTGAAAGTTTCCCCATTTATTGGCAGCTATAGTCTTGAGGTAGGTGGGGTTCGGTCGGTAAGGCAGGCAGCTTCATGTCCCACCTCTGGTGGCTGGGTCAGTACGGCGTGCCTGCACGGGGATCAATAGAGGCGCTGCTCCAGATCTGGGGCAGTACAGCCACCGGGTCCGGGAGGGAGTGATGATGTTGATGATGCAGTGGTCCAGGCCTGGGGGTGGTGGTGGGGGAGGGTCCACTGGTGTACAACATCACAGCAATATGTATTGCACACGGTACATACACAAACGCTTTTTAGGCCTGCCGTTCGTCGTATTGTGGAGAGCGACGTCGTGCGAGATGTAGAACTGGGCGTGGTTCTCCCCGTAGCGGGGCCACTAAACTCTGCATCGACAGACGGGGAGAGGGTGGTGTCGAATTGACTCGAGCACAGCCGAAAAGCACCGAGAGTAAACGGATTGTAACCCGGGTAGCTGTTCCGTTCTCTGTAGTAATAAGCGAGTACAATCTGTTTATTTTGCATTAAAGTATTTATGGCAAATATGAAATTACATATTAGCGTACTAAAATAATTAGCAAAATAAATATAGTAAATTAAAAGGAATGTAACACTAAAGCGCTAGTTAGAAGCATATTTTTACTAAATTTCCAAACGGGTAAATAGTAGACAGTAATGAGGGATATCATTACTCATAAGTAAGGTGGGATCTTTAAAATGATAAAAACTAGTAACGTAAATTTTTTGCAAAATATTTAAAATAAAAGTGTAACGCAAGAAACAAAATAAAAAATGCTTTCTATCTGAAGAATAAAAACATTGCGAAGGGAGACCAAATAATTCAAACCACTGTGAATGTCTCTGATTGGGTAATGCGCTTAACTGATTGACTTGTGGTAGTCGAGCTGAGAGCTGAACTGTCTGGGAGGTTGGTGTAGGCTTCTGATGCTAGTTCTACATTGTGGGAAAAGGGAAAACATATAATTTTGTTGCAAGTGAAACCTCAAATATTCCTTTTATCTACACGTTAGTCAGAATTCCAAGACATAATTTACGGTACAAGAATTGAAGGGGAGTTGAATCAATTATTTGGAAAAGGTCGTATATACACATTTCTAAATTTTATAAGACACAATAAAAATTGAATAACGCAAACTCTATAGAAATTGATCATTTTCTTACAGATTTACTCCATTCTAATTTATATAAACCTAATATAATATTTCAAAGAAAGATAAATATTTCTAATACGACAAAAAGCAACATTTATAAGGTGGAAATATGGCATTTTCCCACTACATGTGGGAACTAATTATTAAGTTTAAAAAATAAAATTGATTTACAAGAAAGTATGTAGAACAGTGGAGAAATGTAATTATAATTGAGAACTATAATTTCATCTTTAAAAGTTCTTTTACTGTAGCACCTTTTTCAGCCGTAGGACAATGACTTAACCCATTTCAGAAGTATTTCTTCTGCTCAGGTTTATATTATACTAGCTTCTTGTCTTTTTGTTTTTGTTTTTACATTTATTGGAAATTGGCCATTATAAGCTCATATGTGGCAACAGTGGAACATTAGTACAGGTTTGACAAGACCGACAATTCTGTTTGAGGCAATGACAGTACCGGATTTGCTGATAAAGTACTCAAAATGAACATTTTAGAAATTTGGAATTGCACTTTCTCTTCTTTTGGCAGTTTTGCATGTGAGTAATTAAAAATGAGTTCGTTTTGTAATGGTTTAGCCACCAGTTTGTGTATTCCAAGAATCTGCATCTTTTATGCTTATTTTAAATTCTGAGATGAATGACTGATTAATCCATAATATTCTTCAGGGGCATAAATTCGATATTTTTATAATAAGTGTTTTTGCGCAACAAAGTTCTGGTCGCAATGCAAAAATGAAAGACCTCTCACCGGCAAATAGTGGAATATCTTATTAAATGTTCCATTTGCGCATGTTGCTAACAGAAAACGGACAAAAGTGCCATTACGCTTTTGGCCACCGCCACCGTCGGAAAAGATGTGCACTTTCTTAACACTTGAAGGGACTGCAGTCCTTACAACGCCTTTATGATACAAATACAATGAAGTATGGCCATCTTTATATTGTGTTCACAAAAATAATTTTGTTAGCTGTAATAAAATACTTCTTGGGGTAGTGTCATATTTTAAGAGAATGTAGGCTTTCACGGAGTCGGTATAACTGGAAGTTATTTCTGGGCTGTTTTCCATGGTCTGCTGGAGATAGATGTTACAGACGTTTCGTCTACAACTACGGCAGACATCTTCAGTGACGCTGTCGAAATCTTCTCGGAGAAGGTTGCGTTGCGTCTGAAATGCCGGACTTGGACTTCAATCTGGTAGGCTCGTGGTGAGCCTAGGTGAGTTTTTCCATGTACCTACCCTTGGAAGGGTTGAACCATGGGGATGATGGTATTATTGTAGGGTGGCGGTTGTATTTTGATGATGTGGGTGTCATGGATGTTTTTATAGGCTCCTCAGTGACCTGCTCCGCTGGTGTTTATTTTTCCTTACGTTGTGATTGGTTTAATTTTTATTGACGACTCCCATAGCGAGGGGGGAGTACTTGGTGACAGCAGTTTTTGCTGTTGGCAGGTTTAAAGCCTTCGTTACCTGGCGTGCCCGCAAGCCATGCAGCACGAATAGCCGGCATTTCAACGCCAAGTTTAACTTAGGATATCCACTCTACAGCCGATTCTATTGTGATTCAACCATCAAATGGCTGCTAAAAGCGTAGTTGAACCGGAAGTCACCCAAGCAACGAGCAGTGACCACGGCCAATGCTGATTGAACAGCAAGGTCCTCTCAACACCTTTATCTTGCTGTTTTATTAAAGCAGCGACCAACTACTGAAAATCTAGTGACTATCATAGGTAAAACAAGTAGGGGCGAACAACAAGGCCACAGTCATCACGCCGCAAGGTGAGGTACGACGCACTTGAAGTTCAAGCGTCCGGCCCTGTGTTGTCCTACCGTTGGTTCCTGCTGGCTGTAGGAGAGTGGTGAACTAGTGAGTAAAGGTGTGCGCAGCGTACGTTCCTACCACTTGTTTCCAGATGCTGTCAACATGAAACCCGCTCCCGCTCCCATTAGCCTTAAAGCAGCAGGAGTCAGTGCCCAGCATCAGCACTGGTGTAACCAATAGTTCTTCCTAGGCCTTCGGGTCTAGAAGAACTCGCACCACCAGAAGACCCCGACAACGCGCAAGGGGAAAAGGGTTTTCAACCCGTTCGGTCTCGACCGATGTATCTGACAACGGCCTCTTACGCGAGCGTTCTCCGCTGCGGTTAGGCAAAAACACCGAGTCGGCTTACTCGGACAAGGCTTTGGTGTTATCCGTACACTCCTCCACAATGGGGAGGGACGAGGAGAGTCAAGCTGTTCTCCCTGGGAATAGTGATATGGTTTTCGTGTAGCGCGCAAGAAGGGAAGGTCACTACCACCAGCCAGTCAGAACAAGCGCTCATTTGTCAGTCACGCCGCGGGCGGACAGTCTAGGCGCCATATTCCACCGATCATTTTGAACTCCTTCCAGGGGGTGATGGGCTTCCTTCGGGAGGTCATGCCTGGTCTCCACTAGGATTGTGCGGTGACCCAGAGGAAAAGCCGTTACGTCTTTCAGCCTAGGACCTAGGAGGACAATATGTTCTTACTGAGTGCCCTCAAGAAGAAGGATGTCCCTCAATTTACCTTTGGCCTCGATAAGACTAGAGACCTTACGCGAGTCATTAGAGACCTTCCTGTGAATGCACCAGCGAGGGACATAGAGCACGACCTCATCTGTCAGGGCATAAAGCTCCGCCTCGCGAAGCAGCTCACGAACAGCAGCCCAACAAAATCCGCATCCCGCTCTTAGTAGTGGTGGAGCGTGCCAAGAATCCGGAGATCAAGATAGATCGGGTCACCTCGATCTGTTTTCTCCGGGTCACAGTAAAAGCCTCCCGCCTCCCTGACGGCTCTGCACAATTTCATCGTAGCTTGGGTGTCAACCATTCAAGCAACTTCTGCCACCGTCTACTGCGCTGCCTTCGGTGCGGTGGCATACACCCCAAAGATGTCTGCCCTAGGTCCCTCGCAGATGTGCTCACGTGCGCAACCTGCAAGGGGACCACAACGCCTGCTATGGGGGATGTTCAAAGCGCCTAAGGAGATGGCCAACATGCGCTCGTCACGACCGCCACCAGCTCCGCATACAACCAGGGAGCAATCAGCATCACCACCCAGGAGGTTGGAAAATCAACGGCGGGGGCATCCCAGAATACATCTGCTGGGTCTACAGCTCAGACACCAAGACCAGCGCCACCAACAACACCGGCACCTAGGGGCGTCTCGTACGTGCAGAGGGTCTCCGGTCTGGGTGCAACACAGAGCGCTCACAACACACAGACTAAAGACCGACCACCAAAGCAGAAACCTCCGCCCAGGCAGAAGAGGAGGAGGTCGAACCTCTTGACCGACTCGGACCGGGAGGGGCCGGTGGCTGCAGGTCCTGCGCCTCAGTCATCACGAGCCTCCAGGGCCGAGTAGGATGGGGATTAACCTCCACCTCTTCCATCCTCTAAACCTACTCCAACTCCAACTACAACCACACCAACTACACTTGGTGTTCATTTCATGGGCTTGGCGCGGTAGCTGCAGCTGTTGCTGCAAAACCACGGTCGTCGGCTTCAGAAATACATCAAGTTCCTTCAGGCCACCGATCCAACCAGCAAGGTGATGATCCTCTTTGAGGGACTCGCCTTTTTGCTGTCCCTTGCACCATTGCTCCAGAATGGCGGACGGAACCAGGTACCTCCTTCCGATTCGTCTTTTGGAATGTTAGTGGGGTAAGGAACCGTAAGGATGAACTTTATCGCTCTGCCAACCTTTATGCTTTGGGCTTCATTTTATGGGCTTCATTTTAGTTTCAGAGACACATTTACGTCCTAACATCCCTTTCCGTACGTTTTCCCTTGGCTACGTTTGTCATTACAGCGATCGAGTGCCCGGCCCTGGAGGCAGTACTGCGTTCCTTGTGAGGCAAAACGTGGTCCGCAAATCCATTTCTCTTCCAGCCCTGTCGTCCTCCGTGGACTAGTGGTACCGTGCTAGCCTCTGGTTCCCAAGGTCGCGGGTTCAAACCCGGCGGAGGGCGATGGATTTTTTCGGGCGTAAAAATCGTTAGCACGGCTTCCTTCGGCAGGGAAGTAAAGCCGGTGGTCCCGTGTCGTAGATTTACGGCACGTAAAAGAACCTCAAGCCTGATAAAGAGGCCTCTGAGCAAAATTACAGGTGTTTCACGCCCAATATAGAATGGGACGCTAAGAACCATAGTAGTTAAAGAGCGTCCATAAATAAAACTCAATTTTTTTTTCTTCCAGCCCTGCAAACCCTTGAGACGACGGCAGTGTGTGTTGAACTTGGGGGTACGGAGGTTGTTATAGCCTCCATTCACCACCCATCTGCTAGGCTGTTCGTACCTGCTGGTTCCCAGTCCATACTAGACCTTCATCCTTGCGTGATCTTGGCGGGGGACTTCAATGCCAAACACCAGCGTTGGCATTCAGGCCCTCGTGCAAGTCCAAGAGGCAACAAACTAATTCACATGATAGATAGATATCCACAGCTTCGAGTACTGGGTCCCTGGCAACCCACACACCATCCGCAAGGTAGAGGACTAACTTCTGTCATTGACTTTGCGATCATCAAGCACTACCCTTATCATCTCACGCTCACATCACTCACAGCGCTCCATTCAGTTCACAACCCCGTGTTGTCAGAGATCAACATCCTGGTTGCCAGCAACGACTTTTCTGGACACACCAGAGAAATTGATTGTGACTGCGTAAAGGGTTGCCTCCACGCATCAATCCCGCCTAACCCCAGGGTTACAGATACCCTTCCCTCGTGACAGCAGCCAAATCCTACCACAGTGGTGCGAACGGTTCATAACCTCACCCTCCTAACACCCCCTCCTCATCCCGACGTCCTACCACTGGACCTTGAACTCCTCATCCGCCGCTCCTGGGCAGCACAAAGGCTATATCAGCGCCACCGAACGCCCCACAACGGAGAACTTCTGCGGCATCTTCGCCGAAAGGTACGTGACCGACTCCGTGCGCACAGGGTGCAAGTGTGGGAGGCCACGATGGCTCGTCAGAACCTCGATAGTGGTGACGTTGGGTGGATAGCTAAAAACCTCCGTCGCCAACGCAATCAATACAGCTCCCCGCTTCAAGGTAACCTAGGCCTTGTATACGAACCCATAGCCAAAGCAAATGTGCTCGCTAACTACCTTGAGGACACCTGCAGGCCCAGAGATAACCCTCAGGACGCCGACTTTACTGCCCGCGTCCACCAGGAGGTAGATGGCTATTTGCAATTGCTTCCTTATGGAGCGGAGAATACCCTTTCAATCATCCGCCCAAGAGAAGTCCAAGGCGCACTCCGGCGTCTCAACACCAAAAAGGCTTGCGGACAGGACGGGTTGACCCCCACCATGCTCCGCCACCTTCCTTTTCTCCGTACATTTCCTTACCAGGGTTTTCAACAGGGTATCACCGCGAGTGGAAGGTGGCCCGTGTGGTGTGCATTCCGAAGCCTAGTAAGGACCCGGATCTTTCCTCCAGTTACCGCTCCATTAGCCTCCTAACCACCCTCTCAAATATTTTGAGAGGTTTATATTGCACCACTTGTCGCCACTATTGGCTGATATTCAAGCCATCCCAACCCATCAGTTTGGTTATCGTCCTGGGCACTCGACTGCCCAGCAGCTGCTGCGGGCGGTATAGGCTACTGCCCGGGTTTCCAGGACAGGGCCTTCACTCCTGCGGTATCTCTGGACGTAGAAAAGGCCTTCTCAACGACCTTACACGATGGGCTCCTCTTTAAATTGATCCAGTTTGATCTACATAGACAAATTATCCACATACTACACAGATTCCTACACCAGCGCTCCTTTACAGTAGTTGTAGCGGGAAAAACATCAACACAAAAACCCATACGAGGCGGAGTCCCGAAGGCTCTGTACTATCTCCCTCACTGTTCAGTCTGTACATGGCAGACTTTCCAGTTGTGCAGGTCGTCAATATGACCCAGTCATATGATGACGTCCTGCTGTGCACTACCAATAGACACATTCTCAGAGCCTTCAAGCCCATATAAAGACACCTCCGCCTCGTTGAACTATGGTGCAGTGGTGGCGGATGTCCGTGAATCCGGGTCTAAGCCAAGCTGTCCTGTTCACCAAGAGACGAATCTCCGCTGCAGACAGACCAACATTCAACTATCAGAGCCAAAGGACTTCCATTCGCTACTTGGGCGTAACTATGGATAAGGGTCTAACCTTTCATGAACACGTGTGTGGAATAATGAACAGGGATAAGGGAGCGGTAGCCGCCTTATATCCGGTTCTAGCTTCCACTATGCCGGTTCACTTAAAGCTACGCCTTTATAAAGCACCTATCTTACCTCTGATGCTCTGTGCCTGTGAGGTTGTGAGGCATTGCAGGAAATACCTGGCTTCTCTGGTTGCAGCGGATTCAAATAAAGGACTTCGTTCCATCTATTCTGTCTGTCGTGGCTTTCCAGTCAGGCTACTACACGAGACCTCGGCCCTCCCATATGTGGAGGATGTGATAAGGCTCCGGACTCAAAAATTCTACGCCAGATTGACATATCATGAAAACGCCCATATCAGATCCCTGGGGGACTACTTACCACAAGAACGTCATTACAGACGATACCGGGTTCCTCGCATGGCTTGCGGGCACCCCCGGTATCGAAGGTTTTAAACCTGCGAACAGCACAAATGCTGTCAGTAAGTGTTCCCCCTCTCCATGGGAGTGGTCAACAAACATTAAACCAATCACAATTTAAAGAAGAAGAAGCACCAGCGGAGCAGGGCACTGGCGGAGCCTGTAAAAAATAGCGCTACCTCCCATTATACCCACATCATAACCAAACTGTCACCCTACATTTGATCCATCATCCTCATGGTTAAAGGCTTCTAAGGGTAGGTACATGGAAAAACTCACCTAGGCTCACCACGGGCCTACCAGATTAAAGTCCAAGTACGGCATTTCAGACGCAACGCAACCTTCTCCTAGAAGATTCGTCAGCGCCACTGAAGATGTCTACCGTGGTTGTAGACGGAATTTCTGGAAGATCTATCTCCAGCAGACCACGCAAAACAGCCCGAAAATAACTTCTAAGGCATATTTTAAGATTATTTAATTTTAATAAATAATAAAGTGCAGGAATTATTAGGTTAATCATAACCTAACACTTACCTGCATTCATGCCCATTTTTTTAGTACCAACATGTTTTCATCTGTGACTTGTGTAACTATCGACTTTGAAAATGGCCCCTCTTATTATTTCATTTTTGTACACATGAACATTTCTAACAACTTTCTTCCTTTTATATTTGAACAGATAACCAAAGGATCATCTAAATCATTTATTTTAAACACAACACCAGTACTTATCCACATTTGAACAGTAACTTGTTGACAATATGCAGACAATGCGGATTGGGTACAAAAAATCGCTGGGAGAAACTTGACACAGGCAGTTGGAGAAAGCCATATATCTGGAGATCTGGCACTTTCAAAATAAACAAAGTTATTTCCCATAAGTTAAATGCATATAGGGGGCTTGGAGAAATTATTTCACAGCACAAGTGTACCTCCGTTCAGAGAGCTCATTTCTGCAAAAAAAAAAAAAAAAAAAAAAAAAAAAAAAGAACGTTATGAAAATCCGGATATATTGCCTCTTCCAAATACTCGATTCAGTTCTACAGATGAGTCTAAACTTTTTCGACCGATGCGTAGCTGAGATTTGAAACAAACCCATAAAGCATACTACCCATTCATGTTGAAGTTGGTAAATGTACTGCACTCAATGCGGGGCATTGTATGAAGGAACAGAGAATGGCCGAGTGATTGGAATTGCAAAAATAATTTTCAAGTAAATAAGGAGTATTTAGCCTAATTTATACTCAGTGCTTCACTTGTTTACTATTAAATAATCTGGATGTAAATAAGGGGTAATGCCCATATCTACCTATCCTTGCCTAGTTGTAAAATTACTAAAGCGTATTCCATTTAACTTTGCCCGAATCTCTTAACTGTCACTGCTCTAGTCAACTCTAATTGGCTGTCCACGTGAAATAGATTGTTGTGCGATGTAAACTAGCTCCTTATTTAACATGCTCATATTTTGTCCTAATATATCCGAAGAGACATGTTCATAACTGCTTATTCAAATACATATTTTACGTAATATAGTTAATGCATCTAGAATGCATGTTAATTCTTGTCAGCAAATAGGTAAGAGGATCCTTCAGTTAAAATGCCTAGCATGTTCATCTATCATGCCTAGAGTGTTATCGCTTTTATCAACTGATCTTGTATTTCCGGGGCTTACATTGCCACTCAACGATGTACATTAGACAAACTGGGGAAAGGGGAAGGAAAGGAGCGCAAAAGAATACATGTCAAGCGGGCAAAGTTATCAGAAACAGGGCTTAATTAACTTTCCCATGGTTAACTCATATGGTGATGAAAGAACCGTCACGTTTGTGGATATTACAGTTATGTTAATAGGACTAAAAGGAAATATAGTATGAAATAAAATGTGTTATGGTACTCTAAAGATGACACAGTTTCCAACAATAATTGAAATTAGCGTGTAAATCTTCACAACGATCCGCTAGATGTTGCTTCCTCTGTACTTCTCGTTCGAGTTGTTCTTATTTTAAGGTGAAGTAAAATGAGACATCTTCTTCTCGTTCTATTAGGCCTACAGCCTGTTTCATTCAGAAATTAAGAGTCCTTTAGTCTCTTTTTTGGCCTCAAGTTATCTTCTTCCATCCAGTGGTAAAGTATCTCCTGCCACAAGCACAGTTCTGTCAGATGTCATGCGGGATACATGTTCTTCTTCTATCTACCCATTCATATGTCATTCGACTGTCTTATTTCTCCGCTTTCAAATTTATTTATCCTTGACTTATCAACAGTTTTACAAAAAAATATTTATCTTGCTTTTGATTCTATTATCTGGTTTAAAATATAGTTTGTTTAAATGGCTGCTCCTTATTTGGGAAGATTATCAAATTACAAATTAATATATTTTTATTATTATTATTTAAGATCATTGTTTAGGTAGTGGTAGAACAGTAGAAAGAAAATTAAAGCTTAAAACGGTAACCTGCTGTGACTATGTGTTGCATTGTTATTGCCAGTACGTATTGCTAGCGTGCTGACAGTGACTGCCCTAGCCATCCAAGTCTGTAAATGCCTTGTATAGAAGATCCGTTTAGTTTAGGAAGTGTCCACTCTTACTTCAGAAGCATAAGTCAGTATTGTACTTAAAACTGCTTTATAGATTCTGCCTTAGCGTGCTTATTTAAGTACTTCTTTTCCCATGTAATATAATTCATGTAGTCTGGTATTCTCACTGCTTTATTGGCATGATATACAACTTCATTCTGTAGTGATCCCTAGCTAGTTATCTCAACATCTAAGTATTCAATTACAATGACCTGCTCAATCGTTTTCTTTTTCTCTTATTAATTTAGTTCTTTTTAATTATATTTTATTATTGTACGTTCGGCAGCCAAAAAAGAACATATATAGCAATCTTTGCAAATCATCTTCATTTTCTGACATCAAGACATCATCAGGGTAGCATATACAATTTCTTAGGTTTTTATCTCTCATTTTATATTCGTCTTTATTCCAATATATCTTATAGTTTCATTCATTATTATATTATTGATTTAGGGAAACTCCTTGGCGAACTTCTCTTCCTGGAATTTTCTTCGAAAAATTCCTATTAACTTTTACTCCGTTAAACTTTGCAGTAAAAATATCTCTAATAAGTAAGGTCACAATTTGGTACAATGTTCTCTTCTAAAATGGTTAAAATATTGTTAAGCCCAGTCTATTAAAGGCCTTTTCGAGGTTGATGAAATGTAAAAATGCAGGTTTATTAAATTCGGTTGCTCTTTCTGTTACATGTGTGATTATAAAAATAGCGTCTATGCACGACCTATCAATAGTGAAGAAGGTTATTTATTAGCCCCACGTTTTGGACGCCAATTTAAAGAAGTTTTTTTGTTGTATTGAAGGAGTTGTATTATATTTCAACTGTTGGGGAGTCGAACTTGAAGTTGGTTGAAACCGCACGTACAGTAAACAGCTTCCGGTAGCCTTCGCCCCAAATGTACTTTCAGGTGGCCTTTGCCCAAAGTTTAAAAAAATATTAATTTTGTAATATGACTGTTTCTTTAAATATTATATTTATGTTTACCTCGGCTGCGTCAGTATTATTATTAGAGACACGTTTCTCTTAGCAGGGTTGTGATGCGACAAGAATGTAGGCTTACACAGATTATAATCTTACTTCACTCCTTTTATTAATACATGATGCGGTTTAAATAACACTTCACTGATATAGAGAGAGCTGTGAGATGTTTTTATTAAATACTAGCACTTTTAACATGTAAACCATTTTTATTCTCACTCAAAATACGTATAAAATCTCTCGAGGATGCATCAGGCATCCGGTTACAATCACTGTCTGCAGGCAACTGAACTCTAAATTTGTAAAATTTTCTCTTTTTTAGTTTCTGATTGGCTAATCCTACTCCAATAGAATACCTACATTTAACTAAAGCTTTTTCTGGTTGTTGATTGGCTATTTTATAAAGTGTCACTAAAGTTACATTATTGTTGCTCCAATAATGACTAATAACATTATTAAACTATCTTACTCTTTATCGCCTCAAGGTTACCTCATTGTTACCTCGTTGTTAGCAACTTTTAACTAATTATTTTCACAGCTCCTACATTATTAAATTACGTAATACATTCATATAACATTACTGAACATGTATACAATAATATAAGAATATGCAATGACTGTTACATACATTTTACAAATTATTACATACACATATTGCTTCAAGGCGGGCTGTTATTGAATTTACATATTATATAATTAGACTGCAATTATTTAAGTGTTAGAAATACTGCCTCAATAGGAATCCTTCTTGTTCGTTTTGGACACAATTTATTTATTGAGGCTTTCATTGAATTCATTTTTTTGTAATTTTCATAACATGTTGAGTAAATTTATTGCTCCATATTTTTCCAATTTTGTTTTTCTCCGTCCTTAAAAATTGGGATCACGACAATATTTCTCCAGTCAATGGGAATTTTAGTTCTTTAAAGCTATATGTTTAGTTAATTTTCCTATTGTTAATATCTATTCCCAACATATTTTAACATTTCATTGGTTACAGCTTGCAATATAGTATGATAATGTACTCTAAATTAGACATCCGGGAATTAGCGTGTAAATCCTCACAACATTCCGCTAGATGTCGTTACCACTGCAGTTCGTGTTCGAGGTATTCTTATTAAGGTAAAGTGAAATGAGACAAATTAAAAAACAATCTTGTCCTTTGACAGTATAGGCTGCAGTTTCACTTTCGCATACGCTATGTTAAGCGAAAATAAAGTAATAAATACCAATTCTTGCCCCTGAGTCATTCCGAATATGACATCTCAATTACATGACAATCACAGTGCTCTTTTCTACAATTAAGCTCTCCTTGGATAATTTCATATTTACAAAGGAATACGTTTCTTTCACTGTCGAATAAATGAGTCTGATTTGCGAGGGGAATTAAGAGTATCTGTTTACAAAACCTGAAAATAAACAGAATTTCTCTCTGTATATTAATGTTCCGTTTTATAAACTATCTTTATAATATAATTTCCTGCTGCAGTGCTATAAGATTAGGCTAAAAGCCAAATATAATTATGACAGATTTTTG
The DNA here is from genome assembly GCA_030765065.1 of Deroplatys truncata. Lineage (NCBI taxonomy): Eukaryota > Metazoa > Arthropoda > Insecta > Mantodea > Mantidae > Deroplatys > Deroplatys truncata. Next base: position 177,280,806 of record CM060981.1, read on the forward strand.
CATTATTATTAATATACGAAGAAAATCTTATAAACTGCCGTTTGTAAAAATTACAACGTCAAGCAGCAGACGCATGAATTCAATGAATTTAATACCAGAGGTTAAGTACATGACAAGTAACAAATGATAAACTTTTCAACACTATACATGACCTTTGAACGCTAATATTCAGTATTTGGTGTGGCCTCTATGCGCTGTAATTAGAACTGCTATACGCCGTGGCATTGAATCAAAAAGGTTCTGAATAAGTTGCCGACCAACCATATCCCAGACATGTTCGATGGGCGAAATGTCAGGCGAATGTGCAGGACAGGGAAGCAATGGTGCTTTCCTCGCAATATGTGGCCGGGCATTGTCCTGTTGAAATGTGGCCTGAAGCAGAGGGAGTTCTCTACAACTACCATTAGGTATTGGTTGCTGTTCAAAGTGCCCTCAATTCGTAGGAGTGGAGATCTGTTGTAACTAACGGCGCCCAAACCATCACACCTGATGTTTGTCCGCAATGCCGCTCAACAATGCAACCCTGCAGGTTGCGCTCACCACGGTACCGACGGACACGTATGCGGCCATCACTGTAGGACACGTTGAAGCGGGACTCGTTCGAAAAGACTACATTTTGCAACTCAGGACCCCATTGACGCTGTTCACGTGCCCATTGCAGTCGGAGGAGTTTGTGGTTTCTGGACAATAAAAGCCGACGTAATGCCATGCATGCAACCAGTCCAACTTGCAGCAGACGGCAAGGAACCGTTGATGAAGACAAGTTCACACCTAATGCAGTGCTCCAGCGTCGAGCCAACACTTTGGATAAAGCTGTACGGTCCGTTTTGGCCATGTGGACAAGATGACGATCATCCCGTACTGTGCTCATGTTCCGTTGTCTAGTACCCGCTTTTCGCTGCGTACGAGCATATCTATCCATGCTTCCACACACGCATCACTGTCGTAGCAGTATGCTCTGTATTAGCCGAAATGTCACGGTATGATATACCCGCTTCCCGGAGACCGATCATTCTGCCCCGTTCGAACTCACTCACATGCCGATATGGCTCCTTTTGACGTCGACGAGGCATGCTGGCACTCACTTTATTGTTTCCACCTTGTTTTGACAGCTCTGCACTGACTACACTGGGCGTAACACTGACCTTGTCGGACTGACACGAGAGGGCTCTGCTTGGCCTACATGCACCCCATCTCTCTGTAAACCTAATCACTTATTGCTTTCACACTCTTCTATACTTCCACCAAGTTTGGAATTATTCGGAAAATTCTTTGTTGGTGTTGCAATTTTCTCAAACGGCAGTGTATATACTCCGGAGATTGCTAGTAGCTTACGTAAAAATTAGCAAGGAAGTTATGCTGCCAAATTCGATTACCGGTTAATAAACTGTAGCGTTATTTTCTGCGAAAGTAATGCAACTATTTTTTTAAAGAAACAAGTAAGGCGTTATATGGTGCATTACTTATATGGTGCATTACTGTAAATTCTTCTGATTATTACTTCCGAAGAAGCTTAAAATATGAAGTTTAAACGCAAATCCATTCATTTAAAAAACACTAAAGCATAGCTTTTGCAAACATAAATTTGAATGTCCACAGGGCTTACTGTATCCAGGACAAACACACATCCATTGTATTATATACAATGGTACTCATATAAAGAGTTATCCACATATCCGCGTAAGGCTATTGATAATCAGGCGCAGGAATTTCTAAGCATTAAAGCCAGGAAGGGAGCAAATAACTGTTACTAGACCATAGTTGAAGATATTACGGATAACCAATCACTCCCACTCCTCGTACAGTCTTCTGTCGTTTTCAGATAGCGTTCAAATCTGCTTTATCTGCTTATCAGTGACACTTGAGTACTGTTGTTCGGGTTGTTTCCAGTTATAATGGTTTAACAAATTAAATTATTACTGTCCTGATTATTGTGCAGTAATTTTATTTACAGCATTTAGGTAGCAAACAAAAAAGCTAAGAAATGCATATCTGAAGAAAATGCATTTAGAAGTAAAAATTCTGTTTGACATGTATGGCATGAATTTCAATTAAAACGGTTTACTAATGATTTCTAAAGAACAGTTATTTGTAATGGAGTATAGGTATTCGCATTTGCTATATAACAATGCACTATATGTACTACAATTAAAATTGGAATATTTAGTATTTGAAGATGTTCTTTAAGCTCAGATGCCTCAAATACTCAATTTTATACAATTCGCTCAGGTTACAGAGTAAGAATCTACACTAGATATGTATATTGACTCAAGTCATTGAAGATAAACAACTTCAAATAGAAAAACTGCATGTTGACATCAGTTGGAGTTGCAATAATATGAATTCTTATATAACCTCAGTATATATACAAGCCAGCCGACAACGAAACGTTCATGCTAAAAGAAGCCACTCAACACGCTAGACTTGCTTGATTTTATTTATAAGTATGAACCTAATTTCTTCCAGATCATGTGCGACGTAATACACACAGTTTGGGTTATGAAGTTCACACATACATTTTAATAATGTTAAAAATAGCCAATAGTTTTCCTTGTAAAATGTTCATTGCAATGTGGAGAATTAACTTCAATATGTTCATTCTGCATCCTTATGAGGTACCCTTCATAAAAATTACATTATTTTTTCACTCTATTACACATAAATACCTTTCAGCGTTTTCTATAAAGGGTTCAGAGGATCTCACTTGTCTTTTTTGTCAACCCTATTCGGAGTCGATGTTAGTACTTTATCATATTTAAGTGATAGAAAGAATAAAAATACCTCTGAAAAAGGCGTTATCTAATTAATAATATGGAAATATTCGGAATTTTCATAATAATGGTTTGGATATCATTAAAGCATTAACTCATTCTACATGAACTGGTCGACCATCTTCCAAAACTGTCAACCAGTTGGAGTTGCTATGAAGTTTCTGAAATGAATGTTTAAGTATATAAGGGATGACTAAAATCGTTTGCAGTAGAAGTAGTATACCTCTTGCCTCGCCTTTTTACTGGGCATAAGAATGGTATTTGTGTTGCGGTATATTTTTACAAGGTCCATGAGTGGAATTTTCGGCAAGTACGTTATCCATGGTGTTTCGCGCTACCGCTCAGTAAACAATTCCTTGCTGTTGTATGTTTGGATTGTCGCAGAAAAAACAGGGTTTTCATTAACACAGATGGATGCTGGAATGCAGGACCCCTACTATCATGCTTTGTCCCAAACAGTCAACAATATTTGCGAGAATATTTCATAATGGAGCTGTGGAAGGGGGCTCATACTATAAATAAAGCTAGTTATACAGATTAATTATGGAAATGTGTTTTTCTTCTATCTGCTGTGGTTTTAGAGAAAATATATCCAGTTAGACAACACGCAGGAATTTGTATCCACTTTCTTTACTTTCTTCTTCTAATTCCAAAAACGACAAGGCCATAGGAATGTCAATATATAGGTTAAACTTAAAGAACAAGTTTCAACATGGGAATTAGTAATTCATATATATATAAGGTGCCACGAGTCCGCTCACCTACTCTCCAGGATCTTTTCAACGAATATGTAATTCGAAATAAAAGCTTAAACACATGGTTTGGTTTTAGACATGCGAACTGGCTCGCCTGGCTCACGATACGCTATGATACAATGGGACTTATGCAGCTGCAAATATTGATATTTTGGTAATTATTTTATTTGTTTATTTTTATTAATGAATCGATCAGCACAACAATGCAGTATGTAAACGTGAAAACAAAGATATTAATTAATAAGATAAATAATAGCATGATCGGAGATCAGTCAAATAAGGTCCGTCTGGCACTTTCTCAACAGTATTAGATGCAAGCAGAGATCATTTTTGCAGTAAGGATCTTCCGGCTAATGGACGCTGTAAGAATAGAGTACTGCGACTCGAGCAACTGCAGCAGCTCTTATCACTTTGCAATTCCCCTGCGAAAGTACTAAGTAGAGTCGCTGAACATGAAGGAACCTGAGAAAAAATATATGTAGAGATTGCACGGAATCCAAGCTCATGATGTAACTGAGTGCTTCATACTAACAGGGGGTATTCAATACGAGTCGTAAAACTATATTTTGGAACGCCTGCAGCCATTACCTCTTGGGCGCAGCAGATCGACCCCTAACTTATAGGCGTCTGTAAGCAATGAACGAAGAAAATGCTTGCACAAAAGAGAACTGCAATGTACTCTGTACAATGTATAACTGCGGTTGAGAATAGGGTACAGTTCGCGTAATCTGGAGTAAGCTAGGTTTAACTTGGAATTAATACGAGAGTTACAGTCAAGTGCGGATAAAAATTGACGCCCAGAGGTGCAATTGTGTCATCTGCACGCTTCTAAGGTATTCTATTGGAATGGATTGCAAAGTTATAATAGATGGAACAGTGGGACATCGTAAAGTGAACATCAGAATTGCTCTTTTTGTGTGATGTAAAGAAATTCACTAGTTTTGAATCCAAGACGCCTGAGAATTGAGGGGCGTCTGTGATCTTTGAATTGCAGTACCAAGGTCATGATGTTAAGAAAGACGGCTATGTCTCAGCGTACATTGTTTCGTGAGCATTTCTCAATTCGGTACATTAATGTTAAAGATAATGAATAATATAGGTGCCGGAATGGAACCTTGAGCCTCTCTAGAACTTGCCAAATGCACTGTCAACAGTGTAGAAGCCATTTTTAACTGAAAAGGTCGATGCGAGAGGAGGATTCATTCACCCGATAAAGATAATCGGGCCACCCAATGGCTCAAAGGTTATAGAGCAGATACACGTGGCATACTCGACCAAGGCTCGTTGGAAGTCCAAAAATACTGCGATTGTGTGCTGTTTGAGCTCAAAACCCCTACAATGCCCTCAGTTAATCCAAGGCAGTTGATAGGTGGTAGAATGCTATTATAGGAAAGTACATTGTTGTGGCGATATCACAGCAGTGCCGGTTAAAACATGTTCAGTCTATTTTGGATGGCTTTCTCAAAAGACAAGAGTACAGAGCTACTGTGCAATAGCTAGAGTGCAAAGAGTTTGAGAGTCCAGATATGGGGAGAATGATAACTTCAGCATGTTTCCACCAAGGAGGAAAATATTCGAGTCCAAAACAGCTTTAAAGGTATATGTTAAAATTTACCAGAGCCTTAGCGATAGGATGTACCAGAACAACATTAGGAAGAGGTTCATGCCCAAGAAATTTTTTGTTGGAAGGTTATGAAGAAGTCAGCACTATTCCCAGTTTGAAGTGCAGCCATGTTTGGAAACTGTCGAGTACGTGGCCATCTCAGTTTCATCTCATGAGTGAATCAGTGCTGACTACAGGATTAAGCATGAATGTAATTTGAGAAACATTTGCGAAGAGTCACTTTTGCGATTTCATGTTCATACACATGATCCCGGAACTTTAATGGTGGTAACGTCTTAGTTTCTCAAAGCACATGTTTTGTTTCCTTCCACAGCGAGCAATCCTTTAGAGAAAGGTTTGACAGGCAGTCAAAAAGATTAACATTCGTATTGCAGTTTATGTTTAGCCTTTGAGGGTGCCATAATCAAGCAGAGGGTTTTGGTAAGAAAACAGAGCAATCGTATTACGCACGGAGTATAGGTGGCGTCAGGTACTGTGATGGACACACTCTTCCCATTCCCTTGAAACGTGTGGAAGTGGATTAATGTAGAAATGATAGCAGATTACTACTTGACAATATATTACATAAATTAATTAGTAAGTCGAATTTATTTCATTTAATAAGTTTACACTTCTACGAAATACATAAATGCAATTTCAGAAACCCTTATTCTTACACAATTCCTTTAAATTCTTTACGGCTTCAATCCATTGAATTTAAATTACAATTATTACATACTTGCTTTCTGGTCTCACATTTACCTATATATTTCAAATTTACAATACTAATAAGTCTGTATTTCGCACAATCATTATTTCCCGGTTAATAATTACTAAATATAATTTCGAATAAGTTAAAAGAAAAGGAATTTAGAAATACTGTCCGCAATGCCTTTTGTCTAAATGTTGCCCTGCTGTTTTCCTCGTGAAATTCCTCACCGTCGAAGAAAGACTAACTTCATCTTCGTCCACTGCACGGTGTGCAGAGCTGGAACTGAACCGGCGCCTGCGCAGTCGCCGGCCAAATTCACAGACGCACTACGTGAATCAAATTAACTGTGCCCTCTCTTCTTGGTCTTGATGTCTCCTTTACAAAAGCACCACCATACTCATTTCACTATTCTTCACGAAGACGTCAACCTTCCTTTAGTGCAGACCGTAGTCGCCTGGAGTAGATTTCTCCGAGGGATGGTCAATTTGGCACACCCTTCATAACATCCAGTTTGTTGCGACTGTTCCATTTATTCGCTGCATACAAACCAGTAGAGAACTGTAGCAATATGCCTAGAGTGAATAGGAATCACACATCAAAACCCGAAGTATGTAAAGATTTCATGAAATGCATCACTGCAGTGTTAGTATCAGATGAGGTGTGCAAGCGGTAGGCAGCCAGTAGTTGGAGGTCTTTAGATTTAGTATGGGAAAGTGGGATTTGAATGCATTAATCGACACATTTACGCAGGAGGAAGATTGGGGAAAGAAGAATCATTAGATATTGTAGGGAGATTGTAAGGATTTTATGGAGAGACACTAGTGTGGTGGTTACGAGGTTATTTCGGATGCGGAACATTTGACTGAGATGCCTTGTAGGACAAGTTAGGAAATTGTTGTATATCAAACAATAGTATTTACTGCTGGGGAATTTGACGCACGTGGACGTTCAGAAATACACCTCGGAAGAGATGGAGCATAGTAGCTTTAGTTGTGATATTTAAATAAAGGTAACCCTTCTAATTAGCTTCGTATGGGCCTTCACAATTTACTCACTAAACTGTCTGTTTAGATTTAGTACATGTTATAGTGCTGAGACTGGAAACATTTCACATCTCGAGGATTAGTGTGACAGATATGCTTTATCCCTTCTATTTTCTGTGGCCGTGCCGTTGACACTTGGTACATAGACACACATGGAAATATCGGCGGTGATATTCCACAGAAACTAAAGTTTGATGTATGTGTCTCAGTTTAAAGATGACCTTAACTTTATGTGTGTTCTGAGTTCAGCAGTATACATTGGCATATTTTGTTTATTCGTATATAGCATTTGAACAATTTTAGTAATAAAAATTTCTGGGAAACTAATTCGGAAATACTTTCGTCATCAAAAGAACAATGGACATTCTAAATGACAGCCTTCACCTTTTTTAACCTTGGTGACAGTTTTGACTTTGCAGGTCAAAATAATAAAAAAAAATGCAGCCACAGCGCGATAATCACTACGAGCAGTGAGGTAAACAGGTGGTAAATTCACTGTTCGATACACGAAAAAGATCTGCAACAGTTACTTGGTAGTTAAACTCATGTGGAAGGATAGTTGGAACGTGCACTGTTTTTAAACGGCAGGTTGAGACGATACGACAGCACTGTCCTCCATGGGTTCTAAGGGTTATATTGCTATAAACGGTTCACTGTACACTTCTCGTTAGCACCTGGGGTAGATATGGTGTGTTTCTTACTGAAAAGTTTGCCATTAATATGCCTGGAGACGTATAGAGTTCGGTTTAGCAGACTGCAAAATGGGATTTGCAAATGATGATTGCAAGCCGGGAGTAGAGGTTCAATATTATATGGAAAAGGCGAAGATGATAGCGGCACACATTGCTGGCTAGAAGAATGCGATGACAAAGGTTTTGTCTTTACGTTTTCCCAATTATATGACCTGCAAAATGTCAACAACTAGGTGCATGCACACTTGCACAGTCATCGTCAGCGGCGTTGACTCGACATAAAGAAAACAAGTGGACGGATTATCCTAACTAAATATAAGGGTAGAATAGGGTAGGACTAGGTGCGAAGGGGGACTTTCCACCTCGACCTTCGCAAATATTTTGTGCCTACGCCCCTGAAGGGAGGGATGATGTGAGAGGTGACAGAAGGCGGCCAAGCAGGAGGCAGAGAGCAGGGACCCTACCAGTTACAGATTTGAACTTCCCGAAGGCTGGTTTGTGCAGCTAGTTCCCCATCCCCCTTCAGGTTACAGGGGGGTCCGTGACTCGGAGACCACTCGCAGCCCTGATGACGAAGGTTTCCCTACAGCATCCATTTCCCCACCCCACATCCTTTTCCCCACAGCTGAGACTTCCCGCCGACACTTGCAACCTTGAAAGCGACCAAGCAGTTGTAGGGTGTAGTGAAATGAGAATGAAGATGAAATGGAAGGACAGGAAATTCGGCGGATGTAATGATTATTCCTAGGATTCACCTAGCGATTGGCGAAACCCCCGAAAAACCCATGGGTCAGGAATGTCGGCAACGGGAATCGACAACACGACCTCCGAATATAGACAGGAGACGTAACCGTCTGAGCCATCCCGCTCGGTACCCGAGTATAAACAGCAGTCTTGCGTTGATGGCTAAGGACAGTGGTGCGCAGGTACTTTAGCAGTGTAGGCTTTGGAGACGAGTCCATCGTTAAAACAATACACATACATTACAGAGTATATAACAAAGTTACCCCGTATAATAATTTTCGAAAGATTACCCGGCTTCTATGACAGTATGTATGTTTCATAAACCTTAACTATTCAAAAAAGAAATAAAGAAACAAATTAACTGTGTGGCATTATAATGGAACCTTTAGTTATGAATCAATCTGTTTAGCCCCAAAAACCTAAGCTTACTAAAATAAATAAATTCATAATACATTTGCAACAATCTTATATTTGAATGTTAAGAGACATCATCAATTAAATGAGATTAACACAGGAAAGACTTTGTTTTAATGCTGCTTTTAGTGTGTATAAATGAAATGGTATAGTTAAAACTGCAAGCAATGTTACTCACTGAGCATACCGGACACATAATTATTATTATTATTATTATTATTATTATTATTATTATTATTATTATTATTATTATTATTATTATTATTATTATTATTATTATTATTAGTGGAAGTGGTAGTGGTAGTGGTAGTGGTAGTGGTGGCGGTATTAGGTGTAATATAATACAAATATTGTATAATTTAGGGGCATTAATACATTTAGAATTCAAATCCTTAAATAGTCAATCATCCCTGTTCGGCACTTCATTCAAACTTCTAGGAAATGAGCTCAATTTGTTCCTACTGGACGAAGAAGCCGAGTAATACCGCCCCCCTAGAACATCAATTACCTTATGTTTGTTTATACCGAGCCACCATCAATACGATACTGTACTTACAGACATTGTTTTATAAAAGTGCAATTTTTCTTTGTCTCGTTTTTGTATTAGGGTGCTTCGAAGAATTTTTTCCTCTTAAACCCCGATGTCTAATAATGGTATCAAATGTAATATTTCTTGTCGGTTCAGAATGTTTAAGTATAATATTTAATCTATAACATAGATTAAATATATTAACATTGTTAATATAATACTGCATTTTAATATATAATACTAATATAATTATTAATATAATATATTTTGTTCATTGCTCTGGTAATATTTCTGTGTGTAAAGTTTCTATTATTATTATTATTATTATTATCATCATAATCATCAACATTAGCTAGAAACCAGAACAAACTTAACATGTTTTATATTACCGAACTCAAATAAATTTAACAAAGTGGTCATAAATGTAATACTGTAAAATCAATGGGATCACAGACAAGCGATAACTTTGCAGGCAGCTAAGATAGATCAACTGTAATGTCCAGTAAGCTAAACGATGCTTAAGTTGATTTTTGTAATCGGTGCAAAATATACGGTGTACAGTCTATCAATAGTCTGTAATTCATAATTATATGGGCTGATATTGAACATCTCTTTAATATGACGTGAAATAATTACTAGTACTTTCCGCTGGTATACAGGATCTTTATTATGTATTCTATCCGCTTTTCCACCAGTTATCTCTTGCCGCACTGCTACGCCATCTCCTGGGATTCTCTCTGTCCATCTCCCATTAAATTTTTAACTGGTCTGCCTGTCAGTCACCGCATTTACCTCCTCGTATATAGGATTGTGCAAGTAACAGAGTGAGAGGTGAATGTAATCACGCACACCACTTGGTGACGTCACAGAGCAAACTAAGCCGACGGCCGATCTTCACCAGGCCAAAGGTATCGTTGCTGCAGTGCAGGAGGAAATCAAATATGTGTTAGTCACGGAAAAAGGGGTGAATTCAATATGCCATCTCACCTCCCCTTATCTCTTCCTAACGTTCTAACCACAGCAACATAAATTAGAAGTGGCTGAAAATCGGTTATCTCCATTACTATTCTATTTTTTCTCCATTATGAAACACTTGTTTCACCGACAGCCTTACTAGGAATGTTCATTTAATTTCCACTCGGGAAGGTTTAACGTTCAATAGATTAGACTATCATAAAAATCCACTGGTTTTAAAACCTGCAGGCATGCCTGGAGGAAGCTATCCCCATGCAGCGCTTCAATCCTTGCATATAAATTGTGACCATCACATAACTTAAGTATGCAACTGTTTTTTTCAAGAATTATTGTTGTTTCCGGTTATAAACCGTTACATGTGATATTAGCAGAGACAGATAGAATACGAAATTTCATATAGTAGCGTACCCCATTTGTGATGTGCTGACTATCAGACTTAGACTCAGATAGTTCGCCTTTGGTTGCGAGATGCCTGGAGTCAACAACAGGAAGGTTAACTGTTAAAATTAGAAATCATGGTGGTATATTGTTATATACCGGGGTGAGGCCAAAAGGTTTTGCAGCTAGATATTAAATTTAGTTACCCGGCATAAACATTGGGGGACGTAACTGCAGTGGCAGCGAGAGGACCAGGACCTTAGCTGCACATTCTAAAGCAGGCGTCGGATATTCATATCAAAATACACGTAATTTCACATTTACTGTGGATTATTATAAATTTGCTTTGTTTCCACTACATCATTCACAAAAGACTGGAGGGAGATGTTCCACATTCACACGAGACACACACGCTACATCCACTCGTCCTGAAGACACACACAAGACTGACCCACGCTACTACTAGACTGACGCCACTCGAAAAAGAAGCTCGTAACTCTCGCTTTCCCTCCTTCCTCTGTCCACCTCTTGACCAGGAGGTGGGGAGAGAGAGATGCCGCGTCGGACGGAATTCAAACCCCAATCAAAATAATTAGTTCAACAATGTCATGTTACAAAGCAATAATGTATCCGACGCGTCAATGCACACACATACGCTACAATATGATAACTGCTATTATGTTTATTGTAAAAGATTTTATTTGTTTCCTATATTCCCTTCCCTGTGGGAAAAGGTGACTAACTTATATACGCTGTTTCCATGTTCTCTGGTTCAACTGATTCGCGAAGAAAATCCCTGGGAAAGCTTCTTTTGTGCGTCGTGCGCAGGCGCAGTGTCCTACCGTGTCCTAAACGGAAGAGAAGCTTATAGCAGACACTTACTGATGTTTAACCCTAATGTTCAACCCGTAATATATTATTCTACTGTCACAGTATTCTAAACCAAGAATTCTAAGCCAAGAATGTTGGCACTATGCCAAAAAGCAGTTTTGGTATTTGTGGGGTGCAGAATTCAGTTTGGGTACTGTACCACCATGATGATAATAAAGTATTCATATTTCAGAAAATCTACATATTCAAATATTGAAAAAGTTGCAATCTTTAACTTTTTAAACGTTTTTTGATTTCTGTATTTTGCACAGTGTTTTGCTTCCTCCAATATTATTTCCATTAGCAATGAACAGAGGTTTCCAATTATTATATACACATAATATTCTTGGAAGGAATAATGGAGCACTACAGCATGAGGGAGTTTGAGAACTGTTTCTAGTTCTGGCGATGTTTGAAAAAGCAAATTTAATTAAGTTGTATAAAATAATTCATGGCACTCTTCTCGCTATACAGTGGTGAAGAGCAGTGAGATATCAGAAAATATTAAATACAGCACGTTCATATATGCGGAGCCTACATCTCTTCGCATGATGTGGAGTGATGTTTCTTATCCTTAAAAACAATACCATTGGAATTTACTTCAACAGAAAATAATGTAAACCTCCCTGTGGTTTATTGTAACTAATCTTAGATACAGCCAAAGCAACTAGTGATAACATTTGCTATCTTAGTGTGAGTATTTCATGGTAGTAATAGACTATAAAATCGAGATTTACCTTAATGCTTTTTCTACCACCTACCTAGAAAGTGGACAAGATATTGCATTCCACCTAAAAACTGATATCGAGATTTCCGCGGAAATACATGTTTTGAGGCCCCCGAATGCAAAAAAGGAAAATACATTTTTACTTTCACCACTACGCATAGCAATTAGGGGAAGTATGCATTCCACGCAAAAATTCGATACTGAGATTTCACCGGAAATATATGTTTTGAGGTCCCCTGAATCCAAAAAAGCATTATTTGAAAGAGGTCCGTGTGTGTGTCTATGTACAGCATAACTCAAAAATGAAGACTCGGATAAATACTAAACTTAGTATTTACGTTGAACATCTTTCACAGATGCGACACGAAGCTTTTCAAGAAACTCCCGTTACTCCAGACTACCATTTATGTGGAACACTTTTCGAAACATTTTTGATATTCTAAAAAATGGTTCTAACGATTTTGGTTAAAATATCATACGTTTAAGGTATTTTCATGACAAATGAAATGTATACCTTGAATTTTCTGGGAATGTCCCCAAAAGCATTTTTCATTGTGAATGGCGTTCGCACAACTAGTAAACCGTACACAAAAATGTAGATCTCGTTAAAACACACGATTTATGTTACATACATTTTTGTTTTGTGGAGTGAACCATTTCCGAAATATTCTTTGTTATTTGTTTGCATTTTCCAATACTTATACTTTTTCACAATGGGAATTAATTATTCGTTTTTATATGTGCTGGACATGCAAAGGAAATGGAATGCTCCATGTAGCAACCAGCTCTTAAAACATTTGGCTATTGCTTAAAGCCTACCATATTCTCCTTGCACCTAGAAGAGAATTGGCAATAAGATTAACATCTCAATATCTGGATTAACGTAAAGTATATAGAAAATTAGCGTTCGTAAAAATAGTTTGTGCAAGAGTAAAGAAAGTCATGTGAGTACAACACATCAGATTTTTTATAAAAAGGACCGTTGTGTGTCTGTGATCAGCATAACTCAAAAACGAAAAGTCGGAACAACACCAAGCTTGGTATTTAAGCTCAGTGTATTCCAAAGATGCGAACAGAGATTTTCAGGAGAAAATTCCCCTACCCCGAACTACCTTATACATGGAACACTTTTTGATATATTTATTTTCGATAAAATAGCTAACGATTTTATTAAAATACAAGTTTTTAAAGATATTTGCATGGCAAATAAAATGTATATCTTGAATTTTCTGGGAATAGCCTATAAAGTCCTTTTCATTCGGAAGGAATTTTCTATAATCTTGTGTAACTGGTAAATTTAAAGATAGACGAAAGTGCACTGCACAAAAATATAGATCCCCTTAAAACATACAATTTATTCCTAAAAAGTATTTTTTTTTACATACGCTAGTTTCGACACATCCGTTATTAATTTTACGAATTTTTCAACACTTAGCCATTCTTTTGAAATCCTGCTCAACACTCAGCCATGCTTTTAAAATCCTGTTCAACACTCAGTTGTTTCTCGTGATTGCATGGGAGCAGTGTAGAATTTTAAGAACAGCTTATAGTGTCCAGTTCTTAAACATGCGACTATCACTGTTCCTTTTGTATCCGTACGGAAATGTGTAATTTTCTGCAGCTATTTCTGTAAAGGCCTATTTGAATTAAAATCAAATAGATGTGGTGGTGATGGTGGTACTTACATTGAACTCCCGTTGTTACTGCACTCGGTACTGCAATTGGTGGACCCTGATGATACATTTAGTGACATTATAATTGAGAAAAGACATTTGGGAATGACACATTCCAAGCCTAAGTTTGCCAAGAATTTGGACTGAGTAAATCGAAAAAAACACAGTCCGGGAGGACGGCTTCTGGGTGATTTGAGCCGCAGACCTCCCGTTCAAGAGTCCGTGTCTTAACGACCTGGCTACCTGTATTGGTAACAGGCAAGAAATTAAATCATATATGGGAGTAACAAAAGAATATCCTCCGAAATATGTATATCACTTTTCAATGCAGTTTTCATAATCGGAAAAATTTAAATTAGAGTCGCAATATTATATCCAACTCGGTGGCAATTAGGGCTCTGACTACTGGGGTTGTAACATTTGCCTCATTGAATATAAAAACCCTAGAAAATAACTAAACAGAATAAATTGAATTTAGACTTTAAATAAAGAATAAGAAGATAAAAGAATAAATCACGCGAAGGAATCGTAATAATAAAAGGGAAGCTATTAAAAGATAATAAGTATTAAATCCTGTATTTATTAACTATTGGTTGTACGAAGGAAAGAAAATGCATTTTGGCAGAAGCAGAACAGTAGGGGTGCGACACAAACAGCCCAGGACGCCAGAGGAAGGTTTCGAGAACGAAGGAAAACTTGTAGATAGGGAAGCTTATACAATGTAGGGAAAAACCAAGTCATCGAAAAAATAGACATGCGGACATAGAATGTAATCAAGCGAAAATAATGTTATACATAATTGTAAATGGAAGACGCCGGACTTTCTAAAATATGGGAACCAATAAATATTAGCTAGAAAGTGAGGCAATAGAATCGATAAAAAAACACGACATTATGAAAGTAAGTAGAGAAACTGGAAAAGGGATATAAAAAAGAAAGTTTCGAAAGCTTTAAAGTTATCACTTCCGTGTCTAATCTTGCATTTAGATAACGTAAGTCCATGAGTCAGCTACCAGAATGTGAATTACGCAGATTTCACCATCAGCTACGTTAGATCTGGGAAAACGGTTAATATAAGGGGGGGCTAGTATTGAAAGTGCTTCAAGCCAAATAAATTATAGGAAACACTAATAATTTTGTTTGAGCGTGAGATTTGACAAAATTGAAGTTCTTGTTTTATACGGAGCAAGAAAACAATAAAATTGTTCTTAGCGTGGAAGCACATAAAGAGGTAGTTAAGGAGTAAATTACCATGGTTTATTTACCTCCAATCCAAAAATTCTGAGAAGAAAGTTTGCGTTTCCAGAAACCCTCATAAGAACTACGTGCTTTACCAAAATCAGTCGAGGAGATAACACCTTTTGCCTTCCAGACTCCTTCATAAATCCAAAGACCAAATATTCCCACACCACTTTATGACCGCATATCAACCCTCAGCGGTGAAACCGGTAATTTTAAGAATGTCACCGTTCTAAATAAGTTTCTTTTATTCTGTCCCAGATTTGATTGCAAACAAACATTATTATAGTTTAACAATTTAAAAGAGGGGATACTGTTTTAAAACTAACTGCCTTAATTTAACAGTAGCTGGATTACCGATCAATGTTCGGTGCCGTCATAGTTGTTCTCAAAACTTGAGAACCTATGAGAGCCATTATTCTCTACTGTTAGTCATTAAACCAAAACCATTAGAGTTGCCATGAGTAGAAACAGATAAGTGTATATTTTGGTACCTTTAGTATCATAGCTCAACTTGCAACTTAATAATAATCATCATTATTAAGGAATTTTATTGTTACTCAGTAAAGTTCACATATAGCATGCCGTGCATAAACATTGCCGTCTGAGATAAGTCAGTAGAAACTACGTATTTTTTATGTAAACCACCTTATGGAATATCTTGTATATATTTAAATTGACATGACCTCCAGGATTCTCAGATGTGGAATTACATCTTACACGATATCGGTACGTTATTGATTTTGTTAACAGCAGAAGTTACATTACCAATGCTAACAGCTGCTAATTCTGTTTGGCGAAGAACAAGCTAATTTGCATAGGGATAGTGTCCTGTGGATTGTGCAACAGTCTCTACTGGTGCACTTGAACATTCTTACCCTGGTTTCTGTATTTATTGTATTAAATAGGTTAATAAAGCTTTTCACGGGAAAGCTAAGAATTTTTAACGGAATTAGAACAAAATGTTCTATGACTAATTCTTTAAAACGCAGTCTATTGACACCAACCCTAACTAAGATGCAGAATATCACAAATAAAACAGTGCTTATGGCACTCTGATTGGCGCTTGGACTAACTCCTATTAAATTATATAGTCAAATTTAGATACATTTTAGGAGTACTAATTGACAGCTACCAATTGACAGCACATGTTTCATGTTTATGTTGATTTCGTTTGTCACAATTGTACTGTACATATTTTGGTACAGCAAAGCTTTCAATGAATAACTATAATAATAATACAAAAACATTACAGACAACTATGATGTACATTATTCGTAATTTTTTGCGGAACATCTTTAAGCTTAATGAGTTATTGACTTGGCTTCCTTGACTCTTCTTATCATTATATATGCGACCTTAAATAGCTTAATAAGGTTACATCAATAATTCTATACTAGCAACTTTAAAGTTTCACGGCACTTTCAAGTAATGATACAACCCATCTCCGTGGTGTGATTTGCCTCACATTTAAGAGTTGCTAAGTTCGAATCTCGGTTGGGATGAGTTACCTGGATGTGGTTTTTATACTTACCCTAAGAACACGTATGTGGTTAACCCCAAGCTCTAGGAACCCCGGGCATCATTTCAGTCATTCCGTTTATTCACCGTCCGATATAACCTACCCGATTCAAGGGCGTTAAACTAAAAATGAATAACATAAATAAATAAATAAAAGATAATTGAAGATAATTTTGGCTTTATAAATTCAGTATAAAATAACACAAAATTAACATATTTGTTTAGTGCTACACAAATATTGCAACTACTCTTATATATGATTTCTTCGTTTAAATATATTTTAACGTCAAAGGCCATAAGCTGATGGACAACTGTTTCCAGTTATAATAGTTCTTCAAGAAATTGTGAGTTACTTGACTCAGACCTTTCTATGTCTGTTCAACTGCCTGTTTTGGCTAGGGGGTAGAGTGGCTTATCTCTCGGGTAAAGCTTTAGTCTGTGGAAGGGGTACACAGTATGCTGAAAAGGAGGCGCCTACAGTAGAAAACGAGATCCTATAATTATAGCTGTTAGCACTTATAATGTGATTGATGAGAATAATAAGATTTTTCGTAAAGATATTTTATTAAGATCACCAGTAGCATTCTTCTACTATCGCACGTCTACCCCTTACTTGCCTCAGATAAAGTAAACAATATCCCCTAAACCACTACCTGCTTGCAAGGGCTCCCCACCCACTAGCTAAAACAACGCTGAACATATAATGCATGAACTTCATTGCATTAAACACACAATTGTGTTGTTTTATTGGTATTTATATAAACAATTAAAACATTAAGAACAATAGTAAGTACTTATAAAACTAATTGAAATATATATTGAAATAATCAAACCTCAATGCTTAATGATTTTAATTTGTGAAATTATATGCAAGATAACTGAAATAATAACTTCTAGGGGAAATGAAGTTGTAAATTCCGATTTTCTAATTATTCGACATTAGACGAGAAAAACAATACTTTGCAAAAATTCATCAAAAGGTCTGCAAATATGGCAACTCTAAGCTAAATCAGCCTAAAGTACATATAACTTTAGCAGTGTATATGAGTTCATTATCTTGGCTATTTGTACTCAGTCACTGCAGGCTGTCTTGAATAAGATCATCAAAGTTGTTTTTTTTTCTAACTCGTGTTAATGACATTAGTAGCGGCATCTTGACTAATATAATTATATACTGGCAAGAGCTCGCTTCCTCCGCTTTTTTTTTGCATCTTCCTTTCTCTTGGTCCCCATCGTCCCTCGGATTTCCTGCTAATAAGCTTAACGCCTTGCCAAGGTGGAAGTAACAAAGTTGGTTTTCCTCGCTCTTAGGTACACTAAGGTCAGAGGTGAAGCAATTCGCTGTGACGTGCACCTCTGAAGGAGCCTCTTCAAGAAACTTTATAGTGATTGTAGATATTTATAACCTCGAAGTTCTGCAACTACAGAGTTTTAATCAAAATGCTGGCTATGATATTTTGAAAATTAAGATTATATAGATAGATGAGGTAGGTAATAGAACATAAACAGTTTGCAATACATTAGTAGAAATAAACACAGATTCCGTTTCTGATATTCATATTAGAGCTAATAAGATGGAGAATCTAAGTACAAAAAAATCATAATTATGGGACTAGCACATTTATCGTCTTAAGAGCTGAAAAGTTTAATTTGGAAGGTACAAGTTTCAGTTGTAAAATTGTAAGTGCTCTCATTTCGGAAGATGTAATGGTCTTTTGCAAATTATACTTAACACTTCATGAAAAAAAAAACTGACATTGTGTTGTGGCACTTAACTTTTTCAGTGAGGTGGCGCTTTCCAGTTCTCATAAGGGAATAAAATTTCTGAGGCGAAATGATTTTCATGCAATTTTACCATTGTAATCATTGTTACTGTATTTAGAATCGTGCATAAATTGGCTCACTATGTGGCAGTTTTTTATATCACAACAATGTAAATTCCAGAGTGATTATAGTGTGAATAAGCATTATTGTATGACAATGATTTGAGATGTTTGTTAATTATAAGCATTGTTAGGAAATAAGTTTACACGGCCTGCCTGAAACTGACAATAGGAGCGGGTAACAATGAAACAATAATTGTTTATCAATTATAAGAGACAAACAAATGACTTCAGATTAGCGCGCTTTTCTTGGAAATGGAGGGAATATCTTCCCTAGAGCATATGTGTTCGTAATTTTGATTGGATATAAAAATAGACGCTAATGTTGGCGCGCTTTATTAATCAATAGCAGCTCTGTTATAATGTTTAGGCATATCCGGGTGAGGGAATATAAATTATGAAGCCGAGAGACGGGTAACGTTCAGTCCAACAGAAGCACTCGCGGGTAATACGTCGTGCAGTCCAACAGAATCATACACAGGTTATACGTCGCTCAGTTCAACAGAAGCATTCGCGGGTTATTCGTCGCAAAGTTTAAGAGAATCATTTACGCGTTATACGTCCCGCAATTCTACAAAATCTCTCGCGTCGTAATGTTAGTTATAAATGTGAAATACGCGAATTAATAACTGCAGCAAATAAGTGATTATAGTAACATTAGAAAATATAACAGTTTAAGTCGGGCGTGTATCAAGAATAATGATGTGAAATGAATAAAGTGTGACGGCAATAAAAGTGTAAAAACAAATTGTTTTATCAGTGTTATCTTTCAGTAAAAACTCCTTTCCGTTTACACACCCTGTTTAAGAGATATGCTCGACTGAGAAATAATAGCTAGCCGGAGGACAAAGAACCCAAATTTAAAAATAGTAATACAATAACAGGCGTTCAGCAAAAGATAACACGAAGTTACCGCGACAACTATGGAACGCGTGCCACCAACAGCAACGACGTATTTCGTTTAGCAATTGCGTATTACATATACTCAAAGTTGCCGTGGCTTATAGAAAGAAGATGAAACCATTTTGTGGTATTCTTTTCTTTGATGCAAAACTTCTGTACATTCCTAAATATAGAATAATTATAACTTATAATTCCTTAACATACTATGCGGATAATAGGCTAGGATTAGCTGTGGAGGGCGACTTAGCACCTCTGCCTGCAAGATCTTTTGTGCCTGAAGCCCCTAATGAGGTACCTCAGGGAGGGGTGAGATGAGAGGAGACAGAGGGCTGCCGGATCAAGAGGCACGACAAGACAGAGGGCAGAGACCCTACCTCATACAGAATGAAACTACCCTGAACCAAGCTGGTGCAACGACTCCCCTCCCACGGGCGGGCCAGCACATTTCCTGGGGGCCCGGAGTCGGAGTCCGCCTCCATTCCGGGGAACGAAAGGTTACATAGAGCATCCTTTTCCCTGCCATGCAACGTCGAGACTCCCGCTGACACTTTCAACCCTGAAACAAACTAAGCAAATGAAAGGTAAAGTGAAATGAGAATGGAGGTAAAATGGAGGGACGAGAATTTGGGGGATGTAATGAACCTTACCAGCATTCATCTAACGACCCGGGAAAGTCCCCAAAAAGGACCCATGGGTCAGGAAGGTCGACCACAGCCATCGAACTCACGACCTCCCGAATGCGGGCCAAGACGTTACCGCTGAGCCATCCCACTCGGTGGATAATAGGCTATGTCACAGTGCGTAACATCCGCTCACTTCTCTCCCAGGAAAGAAGTGCATTCAAGTGACGTCTTCAGCACGAGAGGTAATAAAAAATGAATTGAAGGCGGAGAAGCTAATGTATCATAAGAAACGAATACGCTTTGTAATTCGGCTACATACGCCGAATTATCACATGATTTATTTCCTACAATTTATAACGCTAAGGTTGCGTTAAATAAAACTGTATTCAACTCGTGGATAATCTTACTATGACACTCGTGAATATCGTCGCACGAATCATAGGGAGTCCCTTAGTCTTTCAGTAAATTTCTTCACTAACAAGGAATGCCTTATTTAGAAGCTCTGTCATCTATAATTCTCCACCTCCTTCCATTACTTACAATCGGTTATTCTAAAAACGTAAATGGCATGGCTTTAATTGAAATTAGCGGCATATCGACCCACGTCATGAATCCAAAACTAGTAAATTCAATCATTAGCTCTAGTATCCCAGGTAAGCTATTTAAGCAACACTTTTTTGGCCTATCCGGATCATTTCAAGTATGCGTAACTACATCATTTCTAAATACTTGAACACAAGTTGAGGGGGTTTTCGTAGACATGTCTAGTTAAACAAGAAATGATAACAATTTATGACGACTTAATACGCATTAATGCTACAATGATGCTTAATGCCTCTCAGAGATTTTAAAGTTACATATCACAGATTACTAATTGAAAGTGGTGAAGCAGGAACGATGGTCGTCACTATTTATGGCATACAATGATGCGACAAATTGAAATAGATGATGGTCGTCACAGCTCCACGATGGTCGCCAATTTGAAGCAGTAACGATTTTGAACCACGATGAGGTGTCAGTTTGAAGCAGGAACGATGATTGGCACTTTTGAGGTCATATACTTTATCTGCTTCGTTGGTTCTGCTACCGTTATCTCGAAGCTCGTTCTGTTGTCTCGCGCACCAGCTGCTCCAGTAGTAAGCTACGAGATCTTTCTCTCGGGGTACGCGTGGGCGTATTGTTCAAGGGTAACGCCAATTCAAATTGACTGAAAAATGTATTGCAATCTAATATTTGAGCTTTTGAAGTGAGTTGACGACAGTTTGAAGATAAATGAAACTGATCATGAATCGTAGCACTCGAAATGGTAACAAGTGAATTGTTATATCTGCTAACTTCTGCGGTATCAAATTTACAATTTGAAATTACTGTTTCAGTAATAAAAGAAACTAGTAGCATACCTTACCATGAGTCACTAAAATGTTTATCGGCGAGACCTTACACAATAGCCGCGAAATCTCACTCACACAAGCGCGTCATTACGCCTTTAACATATCACGTACCAGATAATATCATGCACGTACCGGAGACGATACCAGAGAAAAAGAGAGAGAGAGAGTAATTCCCTGATTTGAAATTGCACGTCTTTATTACTATTTGCTTCGCCTACTTCATTACTCCCCAACAAGTTATTTTTCAAGCGCAACCAATACTTAAAATTGTAAATGTGCGTCTTAACTTTGTTATCAGGGGCTTGGCTAAAGTCTTAGAATTGAAATGCCGTTTTCTGTTCAGCATTCTGCCTATAGGAACCTACAACGTGCTAAGCTTATAACGTAACTGAATTACCAGATTTTTTAAGCTAATGCGTTCACTACTTCTGTTTATACTAATTGACGGACAAACATTTCAACGCAAGCTTCTTAGATTATATATTGATATAAATACGGAAATTATTTATTGAAATTATTCCACTATTTTACTATCATTTCTTTATTTAATTATTTATACGTGCTCGTTAATAATTTGGGTATCAGTGTTTAACAGAAGCCCCAGTAGAATTGCTTAAAATAAGTTGAAACTTTACATGTATACACTTCCGTACACATCTACAGCAAAACTAATCTTGTTCCAGTACTTTCGATCTCTTAGTCGTGTGTAGTATAAACTCATGCACAGCTCTTGCTATGAATGTCAAATGTGCTAAATCCCTCTGTATCTTGTCCACACCGTAAAGGTATTAATATGCATGAGCTTCTCAGTGAAACTGTTTACTTAAGAAATTCGACCATTACACTAAATACATTGCACGGTTTGCATTTACTGCCCATACTTCAGACTTCATTGGAAGGCAAATAAGTGCGACTATGGGCAACTAGCAAATGAATCATTTGAAGCAAACTCTTCATTCCTGTTCACTATGAGCTAACAGCTCATCTTAGTGAAGTAATACTTGAAAAGCGTCACTGTTCTCGCATTTTATAGCATTCGCAGCTAATTAGAGTTGGCTGTCGTTTGTTCCTATTCTATTTTCTTTCCTTTTCCCTGCACCATTTCGCCTCTTTGGTATCTGTAATATTATTCCCCTCTCTACTATACGCGGCTATTAAACCACGCGTGATAACAATAAAATGAAGAATAAACTGTTACCATAAAACTTTTTTCCGGATACCCTTCTGAATTACATTACCTTCGTCTATGTTACTTTATGATGAACTATCTTATTCAAGTGTCTGTATGTATGTATGTATGTGCGTGTGTGTGTGCGTGATGAAATCGTTGGTTGAAATTGTTCTGCTACATCAGTAGTTTTATAATATGCACGTTTTTCAGACATCTACCACTCAACTAGGGCTTCGCCATAAGCTCTGAGGGTAGAGTCGCAAATGACGTAGAAACCTTGCAATGTGTAGATTTGCATCATATCCATAGGCGATTAGCTCTCTCCCAAGGAGAGTTGATATAAAATTTACTTGAATTTTAAAGCATGGTGTACTTTAATGGCAAACGGGACAAAGAAAGCTCTTTAACTACTCCAAAAGTCAAAGGGCGAGATGCCAAATTATCACTTTATTACAGTCCTCAAATTGACAATGCGGTTAACATAGGAAGAATTAGACTTCCTACCAAAGGCCTTTACGTTCAGAAATTTGAAAAAAGAAACACTATTCCGAAATGCCTGTTTCCTTCTCTACGAGATTTTGAAGGATTAACAAGTTAGAACAACCCACATAAATGTTAATATCCTGCCGTCTATGTTTAAATAGTAATAGCAACAGCATTTATAGGTTACGTTTTACCGTGAGGACAGATATCATTTTGAATAATTTCATAGGATTATTCCCATATATTTTTTAATCCACATAAAATTTATATTTAACCAATGAATTTAAACTTCATTATATTATATATTCTTATCAAGTTATAAACTTAATGATAAGATTATGTCTTGAAATCGTGTTACTTGCAGCAGTGTATTTTGGAAGTGCTACTGGAATCGGTGGGGTCTGCACCATATGAATTCATGAGATGATAAGGTTGCAAACATGGGAGACTTGTCTTCTTCGATCTAGTATGTCTACTTCCACATGAACAACATATTCCTGGATAGAATGGGGGATTCCAAGTCGCGAACACACAATATCCGGATCTCTAGCCTATGGACTCTTTCCTTTGGGTTGGCAACAAATCATCAGTGTATGTTATTCGAAATTCTACTGTGTGGTTCATCGTCACTTTACAGTGGACAAAAGTGAATTTTAAGCACTGCTTTTTTCTGGAAACAAAATAAAGCTGATTACTGAAAAGGAGAAGAAAACGTTTTTCAATAAAGTTAATATTATACGCAGCTTGAAACACGTGCTTTTGACTGATATGTTACTGCTTTAAAATATTCAATTTAGACTCTTGCGCCGCCGTAATAATTTGACCCAAGAGATTTACAACTACTCATTTAGCTAATTATATGACTACAAAACATTTCACCTGCTTACCTGTGATGAAGGTACGAGTGTGTATTCTTAATACAATCGATATTCCAGTTTACGTTTAGGATTAATGATCAGACTACGTAAATACATCTTTTCTAAAGATGGATCGAGTTTGGTATCCATATGGACATAAAGCTGCCATATGCATTTATCTGGCTTGCATAACCAAAATTAACAATACAAGGGAATACCAAAAACTAATTACCTGTAACTTTTAATATGCATTATTGATATATCTGCATTTAAAGCACCGTTATTAAATTGTGTATGAAACCTATTGCAGCTTCTTTAAACTCAGTAGAAAGCGAGTAATGTCGTCAACCGCGAAGACTTTTAAATTCAATACAGTAAGGAAAGGTAGAATCAGACAACTGAAAAATTCAAAGCCATAGCGGTCTGATGACGAATTTCAGTCGTCTGATTCTACCTTTCCAACCTTGTCCAACACACGGGGCTTGTGTGGAAGAACAATTAATTCCATCAATACAGTAACCTTACACGGGGAATTCTAATACTTCTTTCCATACTGCTTTTGGGTCAAAGCTCGAAGTCTTTAGTAACTTAACTCCATAGCCCATAAGTTTTATTTCTTCATTTGTAAATTATAATTTAACATTCTTTGCGATTACTTTTCCTGTTGGTTAAATGTAAAAAAATTAACCTGAATAGTCTGATATAAAGCCGTATATTCCCGAAATTTCGAAATAATTGAACTAATAAGTTAGGCTTAATATTTCCACGAAAACAATACATATAATAGATAAAAAGTCAAAATGATATAAAGCTTTACACCTTTTGACAGGTATTTAAGAATTCTTGGACGGCGTACTCTGCTTTATCGTAAGTATAATACCATGTGACCGATACCTTCCGCCCTCGTTTAACGTAACAAAAACAAGTATGACGTAAAACGATGTTCCAACTGATTTAGGATGAATCGACTTCATTTGAACATACACGATTTATGCTTCAAGACGTTATTGCAAACCCATACGAAGGAAATTTATGGAGTGATGTACAGAAGTTTAGAGTTTGTGCGACCATAACAAATGTGTCAGATTTCTGCAATTTGTGAAAATAGCAACACCAAGAAGGAAACACTTGAATTCAATGAATTTAACACCACAAATGATGAACTTTTCAAATCTATACATGACCTTTGAGCCCAAATATTCAGTGTTTGATGCGGCCTCCATGCGCTGCAATTAGAGCTGCTATACGCCGTGGCATTGAATCAAAAATGTTTTGAATACGTTCCTGAGGGATTTCCCTCCACGCAGTTTGTATTCGGGCCCACAAATCCGTGACACTGGTTACTGGAGGACCGTGACGCACTAGGTGCCGACCAACCATAACTCAGATATGTAAGATGGGCGACATGTCAGGCGAATGTGCAGGCCAGGGAAGCAATTGTACCCTTTGCTCTTCGAAGAATACTTGTAAATTTCTCGCAATATGTGGCCGGGCACTGTCCTGTTGAAATGTGGCCTGTGGAGATGCCTGAAGCAGCGGGGAGTACCTCAGCCTCTACAACCGCCGTTAGATACCGGTTGCTGTTCAAAGTGCCCTCAGTTCGTAGGAGGCGAGATCGGTTGTTGTAACCAATGGCGCTGCAAACCATCACACTTGGTGTTTGTCCACAATGCCGCTCAACAATGCAGCCCTCCAGGTTGCGTTCATTACGGAACCGTCAGACACGTATGCGGCCATTACTCTAGGACACGTTGAAGCGGGACTACATTTTGCCATTCAGCACCTGTCGCGGTATCGTTCGTGTTATCTTATTTGCTGAGCGCCTGTTATTATTTTACTATTTTTGAATCTTGGGTTCTTTGTCCTCCGGCTAGCTATTATTACTCAGTCGAGCAAATCTCTTGAACAGGGTGTGTAAACGGAAAGGAGTTGTTACTAACAGATAACATTGATAAAAGAATTTGTTTTTACACCTTTATTGCCGTCACACTTCATTAATTTCACATATTTACTCTTGATACACGCCAGACTGAAACTGTTATATTTTCGAATGTAGCTATAATCACTTATTTGCCGCACATTATATATTTTTTTCAGTTATCATATCCTTCAACAAATCGTTTTTATTTGTTTCAAATGTGGCGATCTGAAGTAGCTGCTCTATTTTATCAACGATGTTGGCGATATTGTGTTCCAGAGTTGCAGAGTCTCTATCGTGGTAAAATGGTGGACTGAATGTTGTATTACATAACTGAGTGAGTTTGCTCCACGGTAACTTGTGAGACTCGCGTTCGGTTCCCGTTGTCCGCTCACTCTTACCTTTGGAATTTTGTAGATTTCCCTGGTCGGTAGGCGAATGGCCTGTGGTTTCTTATCTACCACCATTTATTTTCCTTCATTTCCCTTTCATTCGTTTCCTTCTCATGTTTCAAGTGTGCTTCCAGGTTTCGTGGTTTGTGGTAATGCTGGACAGAAGGCGCGGATGCTCGTTCCAAGAAAAGAATGTCTCCATGGACTCTAGAGGACTGCATGGTTGGACGACCTTTCTGGACAGCTCCAGTAATGGGATAGATCTTCGAACCAAGAGCTGTTAGCGGACTTCCGCTCATCTCTGCGGCCTATGGTTTCTTCACTTCATATCTTTCTCCTGGAGGGTGGTAGCATTATTGTGTTGCATGACGTGACGAAAGGTCGTCAGTATCAAAAAACAAACTATCGTAAAATTCTCTATTAAAAATAGAATCGCTATTGAAAATTTTGGTGTGGGAGTGGCATTGTTAATAAGAGAATGCAATTCAGTCTGTATGCGCTAATTAGTAGGAAAGGGAAATACATTGGTGTATATATATATATATATATGTATATATATATATATATATATATATATATATAGCAAAAAAATCAAATAATGGTCTTATCATTGCTGCTGCACTTTATATGAAAGTGCTTGTTGGTGCATTCTAGCAGTACTTTCATAGATTGTGCATTAGAAATTGAAGTTGATAGACAAGTATTTGCTTTGAAAACGTGCTTGGAATACTTCTTTGTCTATTGCACTGAATATTCTGTTCCATATGTAAGCAATTATTGGGCATTTTAATTTTCTATCACTCTTTAATTTCGTGAAATAACGAAAGTGAGCACTTACTGGAAGGTTTATTGCACACAAAACTGCACGACGTTTCTATAGCATAGCGGTTGGCAACTGTCGTGTGAATGTCTCAAGTTTGATATCACGGAATAGTCGGTGATTCTTTCAACCCGTATTGGTTCTTAAATTAAGAATTTTACTCTGTTGCATTTGAATTTTTCTGGAATACCACGATTATTATGTTTTCTGTTTTACTCCGCATTTCTGCTGTACATATGTATTTTGCCATGGCGTGCGCCCAAGAATATGAAGGATGCCCACCTCCTCTGTAACCAATGCGGTGCTACATTTAAAAGCAAAAGTGGAATCTCCTAGATTTACAAAACATCTAACACACAACGCTACCGTTACACTTTTGCAGTGATAAATACATTTGCAAAGTGTAACATAGTTCATCGAGGTCTTTTATGGTTGGGCTGGACTTGCAAAGGATCAAGATTTGATCCATGTTGGTTGCCTTCTTGGCTTTGTGTATACGCGTATTCGTGTGGGCGCCCACTTTGAATATACATTATAATAGCATGCAAATTATTCACATTTAATATAATGAGTCTTAATTAGAAAGCCCATAGTAATAAATATTTCCTGAAACAAAATAGGAATTGGTTACTAATGACCAGATAGAGGGGTTTTGTAAGTAAAGAGTTGGTGGCGAGAGGTGAAAGCGATTGTGATCTTACAGTGTTCATTGTAAACATATATGATGCAAGGTTTGAAGGCAGTACACCTTATTTCGGTAATAGTAGACCAGAATTAAGAAGTATAGAATGGGTGGGGCGGAAAGCAATGTATATTTGGCTATTGAAAGTGTGCAGTAGAGTTACCTCATGATTTAATTAAAGCCATTAACATACAGAAATCTCAGTTAGATTGTCTTTTGCTTTTACATCGAAAGCTGCACATTTTTAAAAGCAATATCCACTTTTATTAGCTTATGACACAGATTCTCGAAAAATTCTGATACATAGTTTGGAGAAGGTTGAAAGTCCGATTTTCTCGTTGTTTTTTTCTAATAATGTCACATGTTTCTTGTGTCTCATTGAATTATGGGTTGTTTAACATGTTTTAAATGTCCTTTGAGCTCTAATGTTACATATAATGGTTTTGCCATTTGTGCTGAGTGTTTTCTACATCAAAACAACGATGCTTATTGTGATTATGTATGAACTCTTCTTTACTTTAGACATATTGCCACACTGGTCTATAAATGTATGCATCAAATAAATGGAACGTCTGTTGGAGGAGTGTGTCCGTCACAATACCTGACGTCACCGATACTGCGTGCGGTAACACGATTGCTTACTAAAAAATCTGATGTGTTACACTCACATGACTTTCTCTACTCTTGTACAAACTATTTTTACAAACGCTTATTCTCCATATGCTTCATGTTAATCGAGATATCGAGATGTTAATCTTATTGCTAATTTTCTTGTAGATGCAAGGGGAATATGGTAGGTTTTAAGCGATAGTCAAATTTTTAAGCGCTGGTTGCTATGTGACGCATCCCAATCTCTTTGCATGTCCAGGACATAAAAAAATTAATAACGAATTTGAGAAAAAGTATAGGTATTAGAAAATTTAAGGGAATAACAAGCAATATATCGAAAACGGTTCACTCAACAAAAGAAATGTATATGACATAAATTGTGTATTTTAACGCGATCTACATTTTTCGTGTAGTAAAGTTTTGTCTATCTCTTATGGTTTACCAGTTATGCAAAAGTCGTGCACAATGAAGAATACTTTTGGAGACATTCCCAGAAAATTCTAGGTCTACATTTCATTTCTCATGCGAATATCTTAAAGATATGATATTTTAATCAAAATCGTTAAAGCCATTTTTGAGAAAATAAAAATTTTCGAAAAATGTTCCATGTAAAGGGTAATCTGGGGTGGGGTATTTTCTTGAAAACCTTCGTGTCGCATCTCTGGAAGATACTGAACCTAAATACCAAGTTTGGTGTTTATCCGACTGTTCGTTTCTGAATTATGCTGTTCACAGACACACACACACACACACAAACACACACACACACGGACATGTTTCCAAAAATGCTTTTTTTGAATTCAGGGGGTCTCAAAACATGTATTTCCGGTGAAATCTCGGTATCTAATTTTTGGGTGGAATACAATACTTCCCCTACTTACTATACGTAGTAGAGAAAGTAAAAAAAACCCTCTGCCGCTAATGATTTATGGCGACACAACTGAAAATATTTTACACTAAGAACGCACCACACACACATCGTGGTCTTTTTGTCAAAATTTCTGGGTATTACAGCAATCTCAAACAAAGGTATGCCGATACCAAGAAAGAAATGGGCATTGTGTGTGATTGAATCTATAACACCTAACATATTTTTGTCATATTATATGGCTTTGCAATGTGTTGTTTATTAAATATGACGTTTAATTTAAAAAAAACCTTTTTAGATAAGTATCAAAACTGTACATATCAAATATATTATACTATCAAGTAAGTGAGTCCGGTATTTAAGCAGGTTGAATAACAACTTTTTGTATATTTCTATATTTGTCAACGTTTTAAAATTTATTCGCACGGGTCATCTATTTATTAAATAACATAATATATGATAACATTATATGATGTATAAACAGGAACTCTCTATAGTAGTCCACTTTTTATATTATAATTCGCAAAATGTTCATTTCTTGCAATTTGCTGAACAAATTGAGACTTACATGTCCTAAAACTCTCCCAAAACATCTAGAGAAGAAACAATGCGCCTCAGAAGTCGACTCTTTTCCATAACCATTAATTTCGCTGAAATAAAGCTGGGTTTAGCTCTCCTCAACTTCAATCTTCCCCCCATTGTTCATCAAATTAAGCCCCTGCCAGAGCTGTTTTTAAGACTTCCTTGGAACAAAACATTTCGACTTCACGCTCAACGCGTGTGTAGGCATTAAGTAGTGAAAAAACAGAATATTTATGCAGCTTCAAACCTCCGGATGACACAATGCTAGCTAACTCACATACACACTGTAATCAACGAACAATGAAGAAGTAAATGGACAAAGTTTTCGCATAGCTACTGGTGATAAATTGTATAAGCTTAAGGAAAAGAAAATGTCGTGATAAAGGATGCAATAGTGCACCCCCAGCCCTCCCAGCCCATTTTACTTTATCCCTCACAAGCTTAATTAAAAAGTTTGAGAATGTTTCCCTTTTTTAAGAGCTCGGCACTTCAGAACTAATGAAGCATTAAATGTTAGTGTTTGCATTGCACACCAGGGTTTTAGAAAATTGTTCCCAAGTTCTTCAGGTGCAGCTTGTGGGTGGGGTTCGGTAGCTGGTCTTCTAGCTTCCTTGAGTTACATTAGTTTCTCTGTATTACGCAAGTGCTGGTGAGAAGCTCATGTTGTAAGTCCTTAATAAATATATGTTTTGTGGTATTCTTTTTACTTCTGCAATACCACAGCCGGTAATTAGAAACAAGTTCTGGCTCGAATAAATAAAGTCAACTCACGTGTGCATATTAAGCTGATTATTCTTATTTATTTAAACCCGAATATATTTTTATGCCTTAAAATACACTCCAGTAGGTTTAGACACCAAAAGCTTACCATATAGATAAATCAATGCATTTCTGTCATACAGCGTAATCTCATCTCTAGAAAACTCTCTAGTGTTTAACCAAACTGCAAATTGAATTTCTGTAATAATCTTTATCCGTCGCTTTGCTTTTTCTCAGCTATCTCGAATATTTTTGTGTAAAATTTTATAATTTCACTAATTACCTTCCGTGTCACTAATCAAAAATGTTTGTATCGAAATATTTTTCAACTTTTCTCCCTGTACCTCTTTGTCTCTTCACACTCTACTGATGCTATTCCGTGCGCGTTAAATATTTCGATTCTAATTTTTTCTCTTCTCCAATTCTAACAACCAAATTCGTAACCAAGTCCAGCTAAGGCCTATTGCACGTCATCACAACCTCTGCGTTCGTTCACATGGAATACCATGGATCAGAGTATAACAGAGTACAAGCATAATTGGAGAGAGATATGTGATCGTCAGGCATGGAAACTTCTAAGCATTAAAGCCAGGGCCAATGTAAATAAAGTTAAACTGCAACTTGACTTTACGCAGTGACAGGTTAATCACTCCCACTCTCGTACAGTTCTGCTGAGGTTTTTAGAAGCACTAGGCAGACCGTGTTTACCTGCTCGTCGGTGATTCATGGCCGTGTGTTTACATTGTTTGTATTGACATAATAGTATGGCTGTAGACTTCTTGAAGCCAATTTCTTAAGAATTCCTATGCCTGCTGATCGGTATGTCATGTCTCACAAAGCTGAGTGCATCCTGTATCCAATCTCCCAATAAAACAGCCAGATATGGTATGCATCACTACGTCTGATTGGAAAGCACCACTTTCTATGCTGATGTAATTTCTTTCTTTCTTTTTTCTCTGTTGTCTCCTCTAAAGATAACAATGTTTTATTTAAAACACTTTATGTAGAATAATAAAAATATAGGAAGTAATTCTAAAAATATTTAGAAGCTCCCATAAATATAGCAGCCAAGTGCAATAAGAACATCATGAATAATGACAAGAGTGCAAGGATGTAATAGCATAACACTTCACGGTGGTTTGTTCCTTTAGTATCTTTCATTATATACACAGAAAGCTTCACATATAAACAAATGTGATTAACTCTGATTCTTTTTGAAAAACAATCCCGAAAATATAAATTATGTATATTTAATGTCTATTTTGTATTTATATAATCTGAAATTACGTGCATATTTTCAAAAACAAAACGATATGATTGCTGTAGCAGATGTTTGAACTTTATAAGGGTTGGTTTTGTGGGAAAATTGGGATGTAGAAATGAAAGTCGCTAGTTGTTTATAACAGGTTGACCTAGCAGGGAATGAAAACATGCTATATAGTACTTGTAAGTAGACATTTCTAGTTAACTTCGAACCAATAGATAATGTTTTACCAATAGATAATGTTTTATTTGTTATATTAAAGTTACAGAAATAAGAATGAAACTCATTCATGTTGATGAAGCAGAAACTTCTTAATCAACAAATTATAGCTAAATGAAGAATTAATAATACCAGTGCTGAGTATGCTTTACAATTAATTAGCATTATAAAAAGCCATTACATTTTATACCAGTGTATGAGATCTATTAATAAAGCATAGATCGCTACGTTTGAAACATATCTGAACCACCGGTAAAATGGTTTTAGGCCAATCATCCTAAGCGAAGAAGAAAAAAACGCCCTTCGCAGGTATCCTAATTTTTATAGAATTACTTTAGAATTTGCTTACAAATACTCACTTTCGTGACGCCTGTGGTTGATAAAAGGCGTAGAATTAAGAGGTGCCTGGTCACTGAGTTTTGTCAGGAACTTTCAGTTTATCCAACTTACAGTGAATTTAAGATTTGAATGGAAAGAAGAGTTTAGGAGAATTAATTCAAGAAAGGTATAAAAAGATCGTCTCAGATGGAGGTCTTCCCTGCTCCACAGACCCTCAGCATTCAGTCTGAATTTCAAATCGTTACATTTCCCTTCCTAATGAGATAAAATCTTTGACCTTTCTCTGAACTTTTTTTTTAATTTTTAATATGGAATTTAATGTTGCAGTCTAAAGGTGGAAAGCGAAAGACGGTTACCGGGGGGAGAGAGAGAGAGGGAGGGAGGGAGAGAGAAGAAGAAAGAATTTGCACAAAGAAACCTCTTAATTTCTTTTCAAAGTTTCAGCTAACGCCTAGCGTCACTGCAGTTAGGTATGTGAGAACCTCCGTCTCATTTCATTCTTTTAATTCCATCTCATTTTGCGCCCTGTGCAACTGCAACCCCTACTTCCCCCTTGTATTTTAAAGAGGTCTCATTTAATGACTCCTAATGATCTCTTTGACTTTCGAAAATAAAAATCTTCATTGGAGCCACGAAGAGAATGCCCGTTACAACACGTTGCATCGGCGAGAAGTTGGGAGTAATAACTGAAGCTGCATCTGACGCGGTGTGTTGTTCCCTCCTTTCTTACAGATAAACGTCCATATTATATTTATAAAGGTCAAATGTTGTTTTGTTCCTTTTATTTTACTGTGAAACCTCCCCTCCTCTTCTTTCCTCCATTCTACTGCCCTCTCTTTTCATCTCTCCTCACCCTTCGATCTTCTGTTCCCGGTTTTCCAATCTTCAGAGCTTTTCATTTGCTGTTTTCAATTTTCGTATTCTATTTTTACCTTTTCTGCGTGCCTGCCCCTTGCTTTCCCTCTTTCATTTTCTGCATCACGTATCCACTCCACAGAACCAAAAAGAAAGTGCATGCAAACAAATACAGAAAGTTTCTGCGGGAATAATTTCGGCAAGCGTGTATAGGAGAGGTAAGCTGCGTAGGAGAGCTAAATATCTCAAAGATGCAATTTTCTTAGAGGAGTGATTAATTACATGGTTATATCAAGAATCCACTTTGAGTTCTAGAGAAAACATGCTAAAAATCTGCTTTACAACTAATGCTTTAAAAGCGGTCAGTGTATACGTGTTTTATATAGATGTAAGTCACAATAAAATCCGTCTACATTTACGGGAGTTGAATCTTAGCGTTTTCCATAAAGACATAATGTACACCTACTTGTAAGTTTGTAACTTGTAAGTTTACAGTTCAGTCCATTTTTTTTGAAGCTGCAAGCTTTATGGGTCACTACTCCATTGCTTTAGAAGTGGTGCTTATAAAACCAAGGCTTAAGTCCCATCATTCTGGGTTGGTGTAAACAACCAAAAGCTGTTTGTTAGCAACCAATTGGCATACTTAGATATTATTTACCAAAACCATTAGCCATTGATAAACTTCAAATTGACTTATTGCCATGAGCTGTAGGAATTGTAGACTAACATACCAAGGAACATGGTTTGTTGCAAGATTCTTGCTAGAAAACTACGAAACATGCGCACGGCGAGGATGAACGATCATCCAGTGGATAGGAGGAGATATGTGGCCAGCACCATGATTTCCTAGCCGGAGTGTTATATTTCGTGACCTACCTATAGTAGTTCCGCAAATACATCACGATTCTGAGTGGGCACCGGTCCTATATATGGGCCGATAAACCCCAAACCCGCATAGGCGATCTTGAACCGGAACACCACATTCCAACCCATCACGTCACGGTACAGGACAAGCTCCTATCTTGGTAAACTTAAATGTTCAAGCTCATCTGACGATATTTTGATTTATTCATAGGAGGACACCTCCTTGCACCCCTGCAATAAAACGGTGACTGCACAACTGATGTCTATAAAACTTAACCGATTAAATTAGAACTCTCTTGCATGTTTCATGTTAGATTAAACATTAGACTCTTTATTTTAGACGTTTCTCGGATTAAACTATTCTCTTTAACATTTTTTATTCAGTAGTCCATTATCCATTACAAGACTATTGGAAATTGTAACATTTGTAGCCTAAAAGCTATCAAGATTTATACTTGCGAATGAAACCTTCATCAAATGTCCAGATTGTAACTACTTTAATGAACAGCCTTCCTACACCTCCTGCATATCTATTAGGATAATAATAATTGAATGAGACTTGAAAATATCTAGGATGATCCCTTAAGTGATCAATACTTCTATACCTTGGATTTTTCTTAATTAGTGAGCTCTCCCGAGCTATTCCAGAGTAATATATTTCCAACTAAATATGTTTTATTAAAAGGAAAACTGTAATAAAACTCTGCTAAAATCCACATTCTTCAAATGAGAACAATTAGACGTCTTTCCAGACGTCTTTATTGCTGAATGTATGATGTCTGGCCAGTTTATCAGAACCCTTCAACATGGAGAAATAACATTTTGGCATCGATTTTATGTAGTCTTCACAATCTGTTAAGATAGAGTGATGCTCAACATTTTGCATATATCTGCGAGTTTTCCCTATGTTAGGAATATGTTATAATATTTCCAAGTTGGTGTATATTTAAATTAAATATTTTGTTTTAATTTTAAAATATCATATTGAATTTTACGGCTGGTAAAAGTGAAGCTTATATATTTATTAATTTTCATCAGTGTTTACTCGAAGTTGTAAAATCGTCAAAGAAACGACTACAAATGCTAATGTAATCTCACATTAAATTTAACTTTTATGGGTTCATAGTACACCAGCTCCATAATTGGCGAATGATAAATTTACTTTTGAAGTTTCGCAGGTAATTTTCAAAATTTCATCGCATAAGGATAAGCAAAATTAACATTTTATAACACTAAAACCTTTCAACGCAACGGATCTCCTTAAATTGGAATTAAATATAAATATCATTGAAATTTCCATAAAGCCTACCTTCTAGTTAAGCAAAAAGATGTTTGTGCCTTAGAAAATATCCCGAAAGTATTTGGGGTAATAATGAAGCAATGGCCTTGCCTCTCACATTTGGGGTCCCAATCACAAATCTGTCAGGCACATTGTATGGGATTTCTCGGGTGTCCTATAAGTCTAAGATTGATGGTTTCAACCTTAAGTACGTTTTGAAGTGATGAGCATATATTGTAGTTTATTTTTGCAACAACTCATTTATTTATTCTGGTGTGTTAGACACATTTTTCAAAATTAATTTGTATTTAATGGTATTGCAGTATATGTGGTTTAGTTTACTTTGAAGAAATAGTTATATATATAAATATCTGCTTCAGTGACAAACATTTTCATGGAGTAATAAGTCATTTAGCTCTCTAGTTTTTAACAAAACTCTTATGGAAACACTAGTTGAATTACCCTTAAATCTGAGCAAGTATAAGCCATAATTTTATAAAATAACCTCCAGAGATGAATTTGGTGCATATCACCGTCCTACGTACTTTTATTGTATTCATTTAAAAATCTATAAAGAAGATTACAACATTGTATATAAAGTATGTTATAAGACATAGAAGAATTAAAATTGGACAATAAAATCGAATAACGTCACTGCCGAATGATTCTGATATGCCTCAGAAACATGAGCAAGTACAAATTGTAGTTAGAAACGAAAATAATACAGCAACAGAACCATCATCAATACAAGTTAGTGTAAGACATTCGAACAAGGAACGTAGACATTAATTTATGCATTCTAAGCGCGAGAATAATAAGTTATAATAAATGTTGTTTGAAGAACAAATGGCAGTCGTTGTGAAGATACATTACAGCACTAGTGTTTCTAGGAAAACCATTAATATCTAACCTAATACGTAGCCATTTATTTATATTTGGGACTTTATAAGAATCTATCATAAAGTTAGTTGCGATTGAAATAAAAACACAAATGAGTTTCTCAATTGTGATACCCATATTAATTAAACACTGAATATGGAAAGTTATCTGTTACCTATAATTTAATAAAAGTATAAAATAAGATAAAAAATCTCTTCTTAAGATATTAACTGCTGCATAAGGTGTATCAGTAAGTTTGAAAACTGACATAAGAATTTTTAAGCACCTTTCAAGTAATTATTCGGGCTATAGTTCTTGCACCTCTGGCAACGTTATTCCCAAAACGAAATATTGATTCCTTTTAACGATAAAGTGAAAATATATTTGACCAGTGCTATGGCTCCTTCAGCGCTGCTCATTGCTGTAATTATATGAAAGTACTACAGTGTCGGGAGTCATACTCTGAACAAGAATATAACGTCATCGCCTTATTTTAATAAACATCTGTTTAATCTGTTTTCAGCTTCTAAAGTGAAGCTTTTGGAAATTGAATTACTCGCAAATTTTCGGAAAGTAACTATTACCGTGTACTGTTTCTTGTGATTGAAAATGCAGCCTAATGCCATGTTACATGCAGGAGAGTATCCCATTTTAACAAAGGGTTAGAACTTTAGCATTTAATATTTCGGTGTTCAATGTTCATTAAATGCATAAATCCTCACACAAGATGAACCTATTAATGTACATGAATAATGCATCAATAATTCGGTTCCGTTACATATCTTCAATTAATAGGAACAATTTGCATAATTGTCTGGAATAATGGAATGTGTGTTAAAGTCCATGATTTTTATACTGAGCTTTATCTCTGGCCTTTGCCATGATCTGTTTTATTAGGGCGCTAATGACCTTGTAGTTAAGCGCCATTTAAATATAAATCAGCATCATTGTTCGTTAAATTACAAGTTTTCCATAAATATGAATTATGTTATATAGTTGTAGGATATTTTACACTAATATCACTGCAATTTTATCTAAAGAATCATTGTTTAGGCCTTCAAAGTGTATCAGAGTTCGGATTATATTGTTCACGCCAGTCTTCCCTAAAGCCCTTTGGGAATTCATTTTTATCTTTCTTAGCCCAGTATTAATATCGGCAATAGCCTAGCATTAAAGGTTTCCATCATTCTACCACACAATAAAGATCAGCTAAACGGCCTAAGGTGTCTTGTGAATATGTTTAAAGGTTTATTAGGTCATTTACTGCTAATATCGAAGTTTTTAACTTAAATATGCCCGATTAGTTTATATACTGTTTGCACGTATTTTCAAATTACGTTTATATCGTAGGGTCTAGAGGTATTGCTAGGCAGCGGGTATGGGCCAAGCTTTGGAGGTTGAGACTGGGCAATCAAAGATGTAAACAAAGATAGGTAGCGCTCGCCCAGCGCAAACAACGGATACGCTATCGTCAGGCAGCAAAATCTTCTGGAAGGTTCCCCTACTCTCTGCCTCCAGAATGTTCTGAAACTTCAACCAGCGACTATATAAGCGAGCGCTCTTGACAGCAAGTCAGTGAGTAGGACAGATAGTGAAACAGCGATTGAGTTACTGAGCACATTTCAGGTGCGTCATAAAGTGAGGTGACACAAGGAGTGTTACTACTGAACAGGATAAAGAGAGGTCTTGTGTTCGACTCGTCAGCGAGGAAGTTGTTGCGTTCTTTGAATATTTCATTAGGCGCTACGTTAGTGAAGAAAATGAAGTGGCACTGCGAACTAAGTGAAGTCCCAATGTAAGTTGAACTAATCAAAACAGTGACAGAGAGAACTGAGTGAGGTGAAGGTGAAAACTAGACAAAGAGACAGTATTTTTTAACTTTTAATCACCTACGATCTTTCAAGGAAGGCATTAGTAATGGACGCTTTGTGTGCGTACGTCAGAAGCCAAATACGAGTACATCATCTATCCTCTCCTCGACCATCATGGGAGGGTTATGTCATTCACAGAATTTGTAATGTGTCATTCGTTATTTTAAATAACATAGACGTCATATTATTCATAGGCTGTGAAAGGACACCCAGATATTCACCATTCTTCCCCTTCCTTTTAAGTTCTGTGCCCTGTTCTAGCACAACGTGGCAAGCCACATACTTATCAAAATAAATACGAGTAAAGAAAAGATTCGACAGAATGATTCATAAGAGATTCTGCATCCAAAGATGCATTGTTAGTAGCTCTTTTATTCTTCTTACGTTGGCTTCATACATTAGTTTTTTTGCAGGCTAAGCCTCCACGGTTATTCTCTCAATTTTTAACAGTCCCCCTAAAATAGTTTTTCGTTGCCGTTTTTCGTTCTTTCCAGATTTTGCCTGAACTGCAGAAATTAGTGATCTTTTAGGAAAGCGTTAGTTACCCAGCGACAACGGTAGCTTTCAATAAAATCTTTTAACAACGATTTTATTTATTTGCACTGTGAAGCTCGTGTGATAGAGTTGTCTCCATTTTACATGTTTTAAAATGCTGTATTTGTTTAATTTTGTTGTTAAGGTTCCAAAGTGTTTGTTATACTTTGTACTACAAATAGATAATGGCGACGGATGCGACCCTCTTAAGATTAGTTATCTGAGCAGCAATTACAATACCTAAGTAACGCACACCTATGTATTCTTCCAAGTCAGTGACTAATTCGCGCGAGCATCGTTGTGTTGGGGAGTCTTGAGAGGAAGCTTCCAAACATTTCTAAATGTTTTCTTCCACAATTTAAAGTACACTTATTTCCTTCTAAGACATCCGTTTTTTATTTTTCTCTTCCTAGCCAGGTGATCGAGTTCCTAGAGTGATGACTGATGACTACTACACAAATTCGCTTTTTCTTCGCGTGAAGGTGTTTGGGATAAGGAGCATTTCGTAAATATCTTCTAATGTTTGGTTCTGAACTTAAATACGAAGGGCGTTATTTATTCGGCAGACTAAGTTTCAGTTTATTAACGACATCATCATCATCATTGTTATTATTATTGTTTATGCTTGTCGTAAACTTCATTCTCTAGAACAATAAGAATATCTACTATACTCTATAAAACACCACCTACGAATAGGTTATCCAACACTAACCTCTTGTTATAGATCTAGATGACCTCTGAAGCTAAATACCGATATCAAATAGATATATTGCGAAACATACACAAACACACACGTGCGCGAATATTTTTGGGTTTAAGGAGGCCTCAAAACGGTATTTCCGGTGAAATCTTGGTATCTACTTTTTTGTTGGAATACAATACTTTGTCAGTCTATACAGGTAAGCAAAAGAGGTGTTAAGATAAAATAATATAATTATATCATCAAACGTGGATGTTTGCTTCAGGCTGATATGTTCTGTAACCTCAATACGAATAATTGGCATATGAGAAATATCAGCTAATGCAGAATTACTACAACATCCAATTTTTTCATTCCACGTAGTTATTTTTCCTGCAAATAACAGTCACAATAACTGATATATAACCTTAGTCCCCAATAAATAAAAATAAATAAAGCGATTCTGTTCTCCGGAATTTTTCCTGCGTAGCGAACGTGAAAATTTCAGATAAATCAATTGTAACGCATTTGCCGAGTATATAATTAATTTTCCATAAATTATATTTCCCCTGAGCTTAAAAGCCTTATCTCTAGGGTACACAATATCGCAACATTTTGTTAAATTATAAGTATAATTGGAAATCTGTACCCTAATAATAATTAATTAATGCTCGAACTATAAATGCTACCTTTATCATTAGTCGTATTGCTGTTTTGGTATGCAGGGAATTATATTGCTAGCTTTCGTTAGAACGGTTTCATGTATATGAACATACGCTATATTACATACACTATATTCATTTTCTATTTTATTAATGATTAAAAATATACAGACATTCGATAGATTACCTAAATGTCAAAGAGGTATAAGGATTTGTGAGCGGAATGAAGAAGAAGGTTGAAAACACAAGAATGACATGGATTTTACTACAATTTATTACTACATAAAAATTCAGTGTCTTATAATATTATGTTAATATTTGAATTCTGATACAGCTGTAGTCGTTTCCGAATGCACTATCCCTCGCACAGAGAAGAAGGAAGAAAATCATGCCTGCACGCAGCACACTCCACTCGATTCACTAAGTTCAAGCACTTCTACTTCCAAATACGCCATCTTCGCGAAACACTGGAAATTCTTGACCACTGAATGGAATATACAATTACAAGAATAAGCTGGTACAACAACTTCTTGTACAAAGAACAAGTTGTAACAACTATAGATACATAAATTTATTGGGGACTTGTTATAAATTAGATGCAAAAATGATAAGATGTTTAAAAATATATATATAAGAAGTATTATTATTAAACGGACAGCATCGATTTATGAAATTAAGATCAACCTTTCATTGCATCTTTGTTATAAATCAAATAATGAAGAAAAGAAGAGAATTTAATCCTGAAGTTAATTTACTATTTATTATTTATGAGAAGACACTTGATAAAACTTAAA
Organism: Deroplatys truncata; assembly: GCA_030765065.1. Lineage (NCBI taxonomy): Eukaryota > Metazoa > Arthropoda > Insecta > Mantodea > Mantidae > Deroplatys > Deroplatys truncata. The sequence continues at coordinate 177,321,632 of CM060981.1, forward strand.
AGGTCTAAACTATGTGAAATACTATTTGAGAAAGGCTACCCTCCGTAATTAATAAGAGCAATACGTAGTCTATATGTTAATACCAGTATTTGTATTGATTAAGGGGAATGGTTCAAATGAACAATTCTCAGAAATTAATGGTGGTGTTAGACAAGGGTGCCTATTATCACCTACTCTTTTTAATATATATCTTAACGACGCCGTTGATAAATAGCTGAATATGTTACATTGCACCATTATTATTAATGAATCAGCTATGAATTGTTTATTTTTTGCAGATCACCAGGTGATAATATATTATTCAGAGAATAATCTACAGCTTGCTGTACATAAGTATTTAAAATAACAAAAGAATATACCTTAAAATTTCACAAAGCTAAACTAAAACATTGGTGTTTATCAGATCCCAACTAAAAGATAAAAAAATTATATTAATTCGCAAACTATTCAAAAAGTGAGCAACTTTAAACATCTGAGATGTAAATTATTTATACCAGAAAAACATGGATATGGAAGTTTGTGGAACCATAAGATGTTCAGGCAAAAAAAAAAACAATGCAAATACAATTACAACTTTAATTATATCAATGGGGGTACCAAAATTTCTTTATGATGCAGACTTGGCTAGCTACAGAAAGAGAGAAAAGGAGAATAGGAGCGTCAGAAATGAACTTTCTAAGATCAGAGGCTGGGGTGCCTCTAAATGATCATAAACAGAATGAAAAAATAAGAGGAGCTTGGAATTAAAGGAGTGATAGACCATATAGACAATTGCCGAGAGAATTGGAAAAAACATTTAGACAGGATGACGAAAATCAATTGCCTAAGAAAGCGTTTAATTATAAACCATAAGAAAAAGTAGATATAAACCGACCAAAATTAACATGGAGTGAGCATTTCTAACGGAAACGAAAAGGGCCTGAGGCTCAAATCTTATGATCGATGATGACGACAATAGCTTATCCTTCTTGATATACCATATATATTTTTCCAGCTGTTAATTCCATGAAACTTCTGGTCAACACTACCCTAAGACCTCTCCCAGGTTTCTCCTAATGACCAAAAGCCCTATAAAATAAATACTTGCACCTCAAAGCACATGTTAATACCTATACAAGGTTAAAGTTTAAATATCATTAGCTAGTAAGTAGCTAAGACAAGTAACGTAATGTTGACAAAGCTCATCACTACTGCTATATTGTGAGTTTATAGCAGTTGGAACATATCAGTTTTCTTTAATGGATCACGGTGCTCCAGAAGCAGTGCATCGTAAATTTTAGTGATTGTCGTTGCTTAAGCAAACTTTAATATTGGCTTTGTTTGAAATATCGCCATCTCTAACACTCCCCATATAAGGCCTATGACTTTCGGAGGTTACTTCGTTCCGCCAAACGATGACTGGATCCATTTCTGATGTGGAGACATCCAGCGGACGGAATCCATTATCTCCGATGGTATGGTGATTATGATAATGGCAGTGCAATGAGAAGACCTACAGCTTTTACCATAGACTCCGAACCACTTTGAGCCTTGGTAATATTTAACATGAGCAAATCAGAGGTGAAAGCGTATATAGGCGTATAATCGCCAACCCAGAGCCGGGAATCGAAACCCAACCCTCAGAATCAGAGTCGGAAACGAAACCACTGCGCTATTTCGGCGCCCCTTGTTTGACAGTTTAGATCCAGTATCAAAGTGAAATCATACTTTGTGACATAAAATCATATGGTGTATTTTTATTTATTTTTTTTACTGAGTATGCTTGCAGCTTGCAGTGTGACTTAGAAGTTCTTTATATATGAAAGAAACACCTTCAACTACCTTTAATTTTCCATTTTGTATATGTAAAATACGTAGCAAGGTGTTAGTTGGAATCCAAAGAACTGCTTTTGGAATGCAGGCAAAAAAACAAAATTAGATGGTTTACTGTTGTTGCGCAACACGGTGTTCGCTTACACACATATACAGTTATTCCTCAAAATAGTCGCTGTTGAACGCTATACACGCCTGCAAACGTTAATTTAATTGCTGTTGAAAGTATTCCTCAAATAAAAATAAAATTTTCTTGTAGTGGTCTTGATGTTCTTGGCAGAAGGAAATTTACGGCTTTCCTTTCGCACAGGAAAGAAGATTTTGTATGGTGCGGGATCAGGTGAATACGAAGGGTGCGGCAGAATGATGACCTGTGCCTCTTGGTCAAGCACAGAGCGATATGCAGGGATGTTATCATCTAGCGACAACCAATACTTCATTCGCCAAACCTCAAGTCGCTTATGATGAATAGAATTGCGTAGCTGGCGCAGGATATCCTTAGGTGTTGTTTACAGTAACTCCCAGCTATGTGAATAACTTTTTGGGGTGGAATTATATGCAATAAAATTGTTAGTGGTAAGTGGGAAAATTTAGTTATGCATTGATACGGTAAAATATTAAAACTTCGGCAAGATTTTGTAACCCAATGCTAACACGTTGGCGGTAATATATCAGAGAAGGCTCTGGAAGGGTAACCTTCGAGCGAATGATCCACCTCTTACGTAGCTATATGGGTACAATACTATTGTTATATGTTTTAGGGTAAACCTCTGTTCTTCCATTGTGTCACTTCAGCTATGTAGTCATAACTGTGAGAAGCGAAAAGGTGTCTTAAGATCGAGGAACCTTAAAATAGATTGAAATATCGGTCACACGATGATAGGGAAAAAGCCAATCGGATGCATGGATTAAGATGACGTGAAAAATAAGCTTAGAAAAGGCGAACTTGTAGTCAATAATAATAATAATCATAATAATAAAGCAGTAGTATGACAAAGAGAGTTTGATCTTTACTATATATGGAGCCGAATAGATCAACGGCGGATCCAGTTATTCTGAGCTTCTTCCACCATCGATACTGTTCAGCGCAAGATTTGTCGCACGTAATTAATAGTATAATTGAAACATCTTTTAAGTGTCAACTGGGTTATAAATATAGTTTACAAGTGTGAGGTTAGAAGGTAGTATAATATATGTATCAGGAGTAAGAAGGCAGTTATTTATCAGCATATAAAATACCAGAGTGATCGTTAGGTTGTAAATAAATAGTGTACTATGATACTATCGTGAACAGTGGCATTTATTAGATGTGGTAAAATTGCTATTAAAGTTGAATATATACTATTATTACTTCTTGTCCTTCCGATAACACAACTTGGGATCATCGTGGTAATATTCTTACCAGAATATATATGCTCTACTTCAGTTCCTCATCCCAAAAGAACCTAAAATCCAATCAGCTAGCGGAGGTTATCACCAACAAATGATAAGAGATTGTGACGACCTACTGGGATCGGCAATGAGCACAGTAACTGCCTTATCCGTCTGGTGTGAATTCCATATAAACAATTCCCAGTGAGTTAGAAAAGCAGTTCAATCAACTTGTCGCGATTTATTTTCGTCGCGGCTATCATGGCGATTTTGAGGCAGTATTTTTAACACTTAAATTACATCAGTCTAATTATATAATATAAAATATAATAACAGCCCACCTTAAAGCAATATGTGTATAATATAATATATAAAATGTATGTAACAGTCATTGTATTATGTGATGTATAATAATGTTATGTGAATGTGATATGTAGTTTAATAATGTAGGAGCTGTGAGAATAGAAGCAAGCTGCCTTTTGTAGCAAACAGAATTACAAAGTAGAAGCTGAAAGTTGCTAACAATCAGATAATGAGGTAGCCTTGAGACAACAAAAATTAGAAAGTTTAATAATGCTACTAATAATTCTTGGAACAATAATGTAATATTTAAAACAGTTTATAAATAACCAATCAAAAACTAGAAAAGCTTTAAGTTAAATAAAAGTATTCTATTGGAGTAGGCTTAGCCAATCACAGACTTAAAATAGAGAAATTGTACAAATTCAGGGGGAGAACGCTACAAGATAGCGTACGCAGTCAGTTGGATTTGGTACGTGTTGAATGTGAGACATAAAAATTTATTGCGGTAAGAATAATATAAAGTTTACCTGTTAAAAAGTGCAAATAGTAATAATCTCACAGCTCTGTAGTAGGATATATCAGTGAAGTATTATTTAATCGTGTGAAGGATTAATAAACGAAGTAAAATGCAATTATAATTTGTGCCAGCCCTGCTTAGAGATACGTGTTCTAAAAGTTACTATTGACGCAGCCGAGGCATATATATATATATATATAATATTTAAACAGACATTAAAATACAAGTTGGTTTTTTAACGTGGGGTGAACACTCCAAGAAACATATCTCCCGCAATACGTGGTGCAACCACAACAACAATTCAACTACTTCAAGATTGGCGCCCAAAGCGTGGAGCTAATAACGTAAAGATATTCTACAGCAATTTCCAAATGGCCGATTGTCACTACAGTCGTGGAACGAAAAGTAAACACCATGTTTCATTTCGTGTTATGATCCAATTGAGAACGTTCAGATCATCTTCTGGTCTTGAGTCAGTACTCGTAGAACACTGTGCTAGTAACATGCGACATTTCATGTCATGAAACATAAATATCTGCTGCTGCCGGATCATCTACCGTTTGGGAGCGGTTTGCAGATCATTGGATCTTGCGTTCAATGTGGATCATTTGTAGCCGCCGAGAACGTTCATCATCTTCCAAACTGTCTCTCTCCTGTGAAACGTTGTTACCGCTTAAAAAGAACACTGCACACCAAGGATCGTAACTATAATCTTGCTTCATCATCATCATCATCATCATCATCATCTGAAACTTTTTGCTAGCGATTTGGCTAATTTTTAGTAAAAGTTGAAGTTTGCTTGTTGCTCAAAATACAAACTGCTCGGGTACCGACGCACGCATCGAAATCACCAAAGACAGTAGTTTTGCTTATACTGTGAGCACATAACTGTCTGTTGTTGGGACGAGATAATTGCTGACACGTACCATATCTTGACGATGTTCATCCGTTCTAGTGCACCACAATGACAGTATTCGCGCAGTCTACGAACTTATTGACTGTGGTAGTATGTTGGATTTGAGACAACCATTTTCTCTCTCTGATTCTTTACTCTCCATTTTTGAGTACCTGTCCCAATTTCCATCATTAGGGACTTACAATTAAGGGCTATTAATTTGAAAAAAAATATACACATAATGTTGGGTCTACGCAAGGAAAAATAAAAACCATTTATTGTGCAGCTCGGTGACTTGCCAAAGGAACCACAACTGAATATGGAAAATGCTATCATTTAAGAAACCCATAGTTAAACACTCCTGAAATCGAAATTTTTGGGATGTCACGTAGATTTTTGCTGTCCAAACCTGAGCTTGAAGATTTAGGACAGAGCTAGGATAGTATTTATAAAAATAGGGCAACACCAAATCCACAACTTACCGTGTTTTAATTAGTACTGTCTGCTCTAAAAAATTTCTATTTCGTATTATATGCTAAGCTCTCTATGTTTATAAATATTATGGAGGTTTTCATAACACCCCATGTAAAAATTACTATTTCTATTTTTTCTGCTTTGGCTCATATTTTCTCTTTCCTGCTGTGGTACGATTTGCAGACCGCGGTGTGTAATGCCCTAAGGTGTCGGTGAGCTGCAGAAAGCAGGCAGGCTTTATAATTATTCTCTGCTAAACAGCGACCTAAAAACCCAGTCCAATGCAAGAACGTCCAGTATCTATGTTTTAGTGCTTGCTTTGTCGTTGCCAACGTTATTAATTACGACCAAAACAAACCAAGTAGTATTCAGTGTTGCCAATAGCTTTGTTTCGAAACGAGGTGCGGAAGACAGGGAGGTAAAGCGGAAGCAAATAAACTCCATAACACAAAAAAGGGGGAAGAGCGAGGAGGGAAAGTGAGAGAGAGGGGGAGACAAGATAGAAGCGCCAGTCGCGTTTGTTCTGCACACACATACACGCGGGTATACACTTGGATTCCATTACATTAATGTATAGACATGGGCTTTGAGTAATGGGGAAAAAAACGACAAGCCTTGACTAGTCACCAGCGGGTAAACGACGTAGAAAAACCAATCAGATTAGACGAGAAAGGAATTCAATGTACTACACTGCATTTCTCTGGTGTAAAAGGGGAGTTATATAAATTAGTTCCTTTTGCTCCGAAGCTGCATCCGTTGGGGAGAAATAATTAAACATCTGTTTTGTCTTGTTGACATAGAGGTTTTAGTACAGCGTATTACACTAATATGATTAGCGGCATCATTGGGATCTGAAGTGTATACTATATAAATAGTTAAATTAGACAATTACAACAGAAGAACTAACTAAAAACGTAATTGTGTGTGTGTTTGTATAACATAAACAGCTCTACCCAAAAACTTTATGCTTATTAGTTTTAATTGGAGCAAAACTTAGGAAATAATAGGATTTACAACAGAACTTGCATACGCAGGATATTTTTTTTATAATTATTACACCAGTTATGAAAACGACAGACACATTAGCGCAAAAACAGCTGTAGATATTTAACAACATGCTACATATGATAATAACTCAAAGCAATCAAAGAATATAAATTAAATACTTGTAAAAATAGTGTTTCATCAAAGTATCCCAATTCTACAGCGTGTGTTTATGGAAACGCACAGTTCGCTTTACAAATAATGCTTGCATGAAAAGTGTGTGAAACACACAGATATTTTGGGACAGATGGATCCATATAAAACATAGGATTGTTATTATTTATCAGTTACTGTACAGGATTAAAGTAATTTAGAGTTTTGTGTAGAATTTGAGGGTTCATCAAAAGTTGTATGTCTTTTAAACCATTAGTATTTATTTATTTTACTTATTTAAACTGTAAATTCTCAATGATAAGTGCAAAACGTTCAGAAAATAACTATACTTGAGCCATGCTTTAAATGAATAGTTCTCGAACTGTGAAAAATCTGTTTTTGTTTAGGGGTTCCCCATGTTGTTGCCGTGCGATGAGTGTAGCGAAGTGATTGTCGAGTCCCTACTCAGCCCATGTGGTGGCAGGTTGTCGGTGATGTAATGCCCACCATGGAGATGACCGCTTTCTCGCTGATCTCGAGTTATGAATACGACGAAAGAGTTTTCTCAGGATCAGCCTTGTAGCATGTGCATACTGCAAATCCTTAGCGGGAGAAGGAAATAAGATGTCGGATGATAATAATAACTAACACAATCAGACGCAGTTTGAAATCGCTCATTGTTTTTGCAGGATCCGACATGTTTAATTTTTGTTTCTCCGCACTTAATACTCATACGCAGAACAGTATCTCGTCAGATACACCAATCACCACGTAAACATATTAGGGTTTACAGACCGCTGACACTGCTGACATCGCTCACTATTAGCATCGGCACTGTAAGACATTATGCCCGCACTGTTCACTCTGCGACACGCCAATCAAGCTACTTAGGAGAAGTGTTTTAGCAACAATGCTTTACGATCAACAAATATTATACTAGCAGCATCTAACCCCGAATCAGATCAATCAGACTTATATATCTTATCAGAGTAGCCTTTTTAAAACTACACGCGACTAGATGCTGTGTGTTTCTTATTGGCTCTTCTCGTGTTTAGGCTGACTTTTATTAGACAGGGTGATCATTTATTAGTAAGAATAGTTGCCATACACCAAATATGTTTCCCATTGATTTTATTTTTGGTTTAGGAGTAAGTTTTGGATTTCGTATTTTTAATCCGCAAAGTGTGTAGGTTCAATTGCATCATGCTAATTGCCTCGTCTACATATTTAGCTAGTTCTGCTATTCATGTGTCTTCTTTATCTTACTGGCACAGAAATACGAGACGTACGGGACAGATTCAGCAAAGCTAGTAGTATTTTCTGCAAATGTCAATGTCAACGATAAATAAAGTAGTCCCATTCAGTATAGGACGAACAATAAAATTTATTTTTTTAATATCATGCAGTTCCAGGTTACACAAATACTCCAGCAACGAAAAAGACTTATCAGCACTTCTCTTGCCATGCGAGCCATGTTAACTGTACTATAGCCTTTCTTTGAGAATTTTTTACTTTTTCTACTTCGTACTTGGAGTAAGTTGTGCTGATTGCACATTACTGATTTTATTTTATGTTGCTTTGTCTCGCGAATACTTTCCGTATTTCCATCGCGAAGTTTTGGCGTATTCTTCGCGTTCCTTTCGCGACCACCTGCCGTGTTAGGTTCGCGGGGTCGGGTGATAGCTGGGCTGTTTTTCCTTCTCTCCAGTGAGTTGGTTTCTGACAGTCCTTGGTCAGATCTCTAAGCGAATCTTTAAGTTTTATAGCCTAGCAAACCTTTACAGTGAAAAATTGGGCTTTTCTCACCGGCGTGGCATTTCTTGGGTTTGCCCTTTGGTGATAAGCACTCCAGACCGGGTATACATATTTCACAGCCTTTAATTTATACGTGGAACCACAGGCACGGTTTCTTCATGTTAGCTTTAACAAGTTTTAGCCCTGTATAAATTTATTGCAAACTGTTATTGTTATTCTATAATTATTAAATTGATAACTTCCTTATGAGATGGAACGTGCATAGTTGATTATGTAAGTGTTTTAAGCTGTGCTTGAGTGGTCTGATTTACGTCAAGGGTACTAGTACCTCCTTTGCCTTGAACAATTTGTGAAGAATTAAGCACTAAATTGTGTATGAAGCCCAGCTTTTTATATGTTCTTCTTATTAAAATGTGTTCTACTTGATTTTGGTGCTCTAAACGGGGAAACCCTTTAAGGGGCATTCTCCTAAACTGTGGTAAGTCTATCCGTGACCTCGTTGACGATCCCCCCGCTTCCTCGTAAGACTTACCCAAAACTTAGAAGTGAAAATTATTCACAGTAAAAGCGCACGAAGAGCGTAAAGTAGAGGAAATTTTGTATTGTATGCAGAAACTTCACCGAAAATACACGTTTTGAGGCCTAAATTCCCAAAGCTTTATTAGTAAAAGGTCCGTGTATGTATGTTTGCGTGTCGGTCTGTCTGTGTATGTGTGAACAACATAACTCAAAAACGAAACGTAAGATAAATATCCAACATATTTAAATGCAATGCCTTCCAAAGATACAACACAAAGATTAAATAAAATCCCCTATCCAAGCTACCCTTTACATGGAAAATATGTGGACATTTTTGGTTTTCTAATAATAGATATAATGGTTTTAATCAAAACTCGAAGTGTTTAATATATTTGCATGACAAATACAATCTATAATATCAGGAGTTTTCTGGGTATAGGCCCTTATTTTATCTTCATTCAAAAGTAATTTTGCATAGTTTTGTGTAATAGATAAACCATAAGAAATAGACAAAAGCTTAACTGCGCAGAACATATAGATCCCTTTAAAGCATGCACTTATTTTTAATAAAGCCTTTTATGGTATCAGCCATTTTCGATATTTTGCTATTGTTGGTTTGAATTTTTCAACAGTTGCCATTTTTAAAGTGCTGTCACTGCAATTGTTTCTTGCGATATAATGGAAACGGTAATCAATTTTAAGGCCAACATTCAGAGAAGCTTTTTTAAAACGCTGCATTACCTTTGTGCCTACAACTAAATATATAATTAAACATTTCTGAGTACGTTTATATTGTAGAGCCTAAAGCGGATAAAAATTAGCGTTTGTAGCGATATTTCCCAGAATATATATAAAATTAAGCAATTGCAAACCGAGAAAGTCAAGTAAATGTAACATCAGATTCTTTGTTCTGTGAATATTCTAAGGATTACTATTATGAATCGCCAAAATAAATATCTGAAGTAGGTCATGCGATACAGATATCTCTTATTACGCTGAGCTGATGTTAAATTTCTACTTTCCCATTGGAGCTGTAACTAATTTGAATCCTCAGGATTCTCTATATCGATATTCCTTTCCCCATAACGCAGTGAACATCTCATCCTCCTCTCTGCTGTATCCCTGATTTAATTTCAATCCAATCTCAACTCGGCAAACAGACTGGCGAACAGGGCTGCAGCGTACTGTCTTCATCCCTTTATTTCATTTCGTTATTAAAAAGCTATGTTCCTCTGCCTCGCTTTTTTCATTTGTGTTTCGGTTTCTTCCGATTCATTGGTTTTTCGTTAAACTATTATTCGTTTTAAATCTACTTATATTTATACGCCCACGGAAGATTCATATTTGTTGTTTTATTTCTGATATGAAGTTCGTTCCTAAAGTGCGGTAATTTATGTTTTAATGATATCAGTTGTATTAATATTTTTACTGAGCAAAATAAGTGTACTTTACCAATAGAGATATCTGTAAGGATGCATTATAAGACAGAACTGATTTTTACGTAATTGCATATTCTGTATTTTTACACTAGATAAACTAAGCAGTAAATGTCCTGCATCTGCAGCATGATCCTTTTGTTATTAGTTTAATTTCATATAGTTTATATATTTCAGTGTATTAAATTTTCATAAAAACCTACAATAAACCAAATGCTTACCTTTTCCAAGTCTGTTTCTGCTTTCTTTAAATACAATTTTATGTATTTATCTACACTTGATTTTAAAATAATGTGGTGTTTAATGTTACGCAGCTATAACATATTAGTTAAAATTACTCTAGCCACGCTTTCTGAATAGGATCAAGATAGTTATAGATTGTTCGGTCTAAATTCTACTAAACCGTGCTGTTACGTTCTTGAGCACTACCGTTTCGATCGCTATTCTTTTATTGCCAATGATGTGTCTCCCTTCTCTTTGTATCTCTAGATGTTTATTAGAAAATTGCGGCAAGTGTCTATTGGGATTCATTCATATGACTTTCCTACTCACTCTTTTTCAAAGTATACTTACGTAATCTTATTTCTCTATCTACTTCTTGTTAATGGACATAAACTTTCATTGCATATTTTCGCATTTCGTTATAGGTATAAGAGTTATATACTAGGCAAAGTGCGATAGTAAAATCTTCTAAAGCGATAGTCAAATGTTCTAAAAGTCACTCGCTATGTGATGCTTTTGAAATTCCTTTCTCTTTGCATAGATTACGAGGGTGCAAAGGGAAAGCGACTTGCAGTACTTGAAAATTCAAACCAATAGTTTGTTATTAAGTTAAATAATAAATTCATTTTACATAAATTGTGTGCTTTAACGTCATCTATATTTTTTGTGTAGTAACGTTTTGAATATCTCTTACGGTTTTTCAGCCATTCAGAATGAAGAGGACTTCACAGATTATTTCTAAAAAAATTCAAGATATACATTTTATTTGTCATGTAAATACCTTAAGCATATGATATTTTGATCGAAATCTTTAGAGCCACTTTTGAGAAAAGTTAAACAAAAATCCCTATACTCGTAAATGGTAATTTGGGTTGAGGGGATTTTCTTTAAAATCTTCGTCTGTCTTTCTTATTAGAAGCTAAAAGTAAAACAAAGTTTAGTGTTTAACTGACTTTTCATTTTGAACGCACAGAGACGTTTTTTTTTCTAAAATGATTTTATGGATTCAGGAGCCTGAAAAGATCCATTTCCTTTGAAATATCGATATCGAAGTTATGAGTGGAATGCATAAATTCCTCCACTTACTGTAGGTACGCAGCAGAGAAAGTAAAAATGGGGGCTCAATGCTGCATTTCTGACAAGGGATAAAAAAGAAAAGCATTGTTTTTTTACGATTTTATGGAGAAAAACCTCAAACATTGTAGAATTAGGATTCCTATTGCAGGTAATTTAAATACCCAAACTCGCCATTTAAAATGGCGCATACAGGTATTTGCAAACTAGAGCAGACATTTGAAAGCTTGATTTTCTCATAATCTTATTTTCTACATCTTTCCTAATTGAACATTTTGCTCTTGATGCAATTCATGATCAATTTTATTTTCCAAATATTCAGTTCGTTCTTTGAAGGTGGATTAAGAGCTCTAAGGAGGTTTACCATATACAGTTTGAAATTATGATTGTGTTTGATCACAAAACTATTCAGCAACTAATTGTGTTTGATTTGTAGAAAATTATACAGCGTTGTATATGTAATTATTAACTTCTAAAAAAGTAACTCCACACACAATTTGACATTTAATTATAATATTTATGTGTTTATGTAATATAAAAATTTCAATACTATAATTATATATAATAAATACACTACATTTTTCACATTTTCTTCATGTGGGACAATTTACATATGGTTGTATTTTGAGTTTAGGAAAATTTCAGGCCAGTTTAGGTGAATAAGTATGCTAAAAGTATCAACTAGATTGGTTGTAGTTTGTAGAAATTAGCAATAAATATCATTATCCGTAGATTTATGTCATTACTACAGTTATGAGGGCAACAAACCAATGGTTATCTTTGAGGAGATCTTAGTGTGCAGTCTCGTGTGAACGCATCACAGCTAAGTCGATAAAGTGCGTTGCATTCCTGCAGCGTAGGTATTCAGTTGACCGTGAGCATAAGAACCTAGTATGTAGCTCCATCCGAGATGAGGCATCGTGCTGATGTCACCGGTGCTGCTGCCACTGCATTGCCACAGCATATACAGGCTGTAGCAAAAATGTACGGCACAAATTGTACGTAACATTCCTCACACCTAGACAAACTTAATGTTATATGAACATGGGTCTGGAAATGCTTTGTTTCCATGTTACAACTCATTTCTCCAAATCATTAATCATGGGAAACACACACGAACAGAACTTCAGAATCATGGGCAACATGCATTGGTTACATTGTCATTATCGTAGGTGCTCCGATAGCGTTTTGTTTTACATGTTCCTGTTGCCATGCGACTTACGTCATTGCTTGTTTTCAGGAAACACCAACTGTTCCATTGAGCAGTACGACTTTGGCTAGCACACGCGTTACTACGCACACGCAATGTACACAAATGCAGAGATGGCAAATGCCCATTTGATGTATGGATTAGCAGACGGCAATGGGGCTTGAGCTCAACATTTGTACCGTGAGAGATTTCCAGGACGAAGTGCCCCGACAGGAAAGCATTTGAAGCCATTTATCGTCATGTTAGGGAACATGGAGCATTGCCTGATACTCGCAACTGAGGGAGGCCGCAACGGGAGGCGGCAATTCTTCAGGCACTTGACGACAACCTTAGTGTCAGTAGAAGACTTGTAGCTGCAACAATGAATGTTAGGCACATGACTGTCTGGCGAGTGTTACACGCGGTCCGGCTGTATCCATACCATTTACAGCGTGCACTATCAGCAGCTTTTTCCTGCACGGGTACGCTTCTGTTTCTGCGAATGGTTATGTATCAACCCTAATTTTAGTGCAAAGGTGCTATTCACAGATGAGGCGTCGCTTCAACGAGATTGTAAATTACCACAATCGGCATGTATGGGCTAACGTCAATCCTCTCGCAACTGTTGAAACAAATCATCAACAAAGATTTTCTGTCAATGTTTGGGCCGACATTGTTGGTGACTGTTTGATAGGGCCTCACGTTCTTCCACCCAGGCTCAACGGACAAACTTACCATAATTTTGTAGAGAATGTTTTATCTGATTTGTTAGCAGCTGTGCGACAAAGCATGCACTTCATGCACGACGGAGTACCTCCTCATTTTAGTGTTACTATCCGTCGGCTTCTAAATAACAAATTCGGTGACAGATGGATAGGTAGAAGTGGGCCAATTGCCTGGCCTCCAAGCTCCCCGGACCTAAACCCACTGGACTTTTATTTGTGGGGACGTTTTAAAGCTCTTGTGTATCGAACCCCAGTACAAGAGCATTGCCTGATACTCGCGACCGAGGGAGGCCGCAACGGGAGGCGGCAATTCTTCAGGCAGTTGACGACAACCTTAGTGTCAGTAGAATACTTGTAGCTGCTACAATGAATGTTAGCCACATGACTGTCTGGCGAGTGTTACACGAGGTCCGGTTGTATCCATACCATTTACAGCGTGCACTATCAGCAGCTTTTTCCTGCACGGGTACGTGCCCGTATTATGGAAGGCTGCGAAACTAAAAGCAATACGCCAAGGATTCATCAGAGCATCCGGGATTCACTACGACGGCGGATTGATGCATGTATCAATGCTCACAAAGGGCATATTGATCATCTCCTGTGAGAAAGAGTTGCATGTAGTGTGATGGTACGTTGTATTCTTATGTGTTTCCCATGATTAATGAGCTGTAACATGGTAACCAAGCGTTTCCAGACCCATGTTCATATAACATAATTTCTTCGTCTACGTGTGAGGAATGTGTCCTGCAATTTGTGCCGTACATATTTGTTACATCCTGTATATTTACGGGGGCAGGGGAGTAATGGGCTTGCAATAAAACCACACTTATTGCTTTAAACTGTACCGTCTATGCGAGTATGAGTGGTTAATTTTCCTTATGCCGTAATTGGCAAATTAAGAAAGCTTTATCTGTAAAATATTCGGGCTGGTCATAGTTAGTCTTTATTTGGAAGATGAATATAAAACTTTAGTAAAATAGAAATACAAAAATCTCATTAATAAATTTACAATTTATGACCTAATTTCATTTTACTCGCTTTAGTATACTTGATCTTCTGGATATGTGGGACTACCGCACAGTGAAGTATATTCTTAACGTTTTCTCAATAGGGGCACATATCTCTTAGAAGCGCCAGAAGTTGCCGGCCCTTTTGTTCAGTTTGTCTTGCTTTGGTGTTTCTGGGGTGGTGAACTTTGGATTTGAATCCTGCTTTGAGTATGGGTATACGGACATTAGGCTATGAATCATATCTCTGATGTATAAACCTAAACAAACTGAGAAAAACAAAAGAAACCAAGAATTACGCCAGGGATGAGGATTTTTCCTCCGATTGGGTAAGAAGCTAACTTGTTTAACTAAAAAGAAATCTGATGTTTGAAGAAGTTGGTTTGTTGCTGCTACGTATGGAAAGCCAGTTTGAAGAATGTGTATTATATTTCAACTGTTGGGGAGCCGAATTTGAACTAGTTGCATGCGCACTTATGGTAAAAAGTTACCGGTAGCCTTCGCCCCAAAAATATACTTTCCGGTGGCCTTTGCCCCACGTTTAAAGATATTAACTTTGTAATTTTGACTGTTTCTTTAAATATTATATATTTATGTTTGCCTCGGCTGCGTCAGTATTTATTTTTATAGACATGAATGTCTTAGCAGGGAGTGGTGCGACTGAAGAATATGGGTTTACACAGATAATATTATTTTACTTCACTCCTTTTATTAATGCTTGACACGATTTAAATAACACTTCACTGATATAGAGTGAGCTGTGATATTTTTTTATTTAATTACTTGCACTTTTTAACACGTAAAGTATTTTTGTCTCACACAAAATACGTATTAAATTTCTCGAGGACGCATCTAGCGTCCGGTTAGAAACGCTGTCTACAAGCAACGCGTCCAGTTATGAGCACTGTCTACAAGCAACTGAACTCTGAATTTGAAAATTTTGCTATATTTCAGTTTCTGATTGGCTAATCCTAGTCCAATAGAATACCTTCATTTAACTAAAGCTTTTTCTGGTTGTTGATTGGCTACTTTTATGAACTGTCACAAAAATTACATTATTGTTGCTCCAAGAATACTAGTAGCATTATTAAACCTTCTAATTGATTATTGCCTCAAGGTTACCTCATTGCTACCTCATTGTTAGCAACTTTTAAACTATTATTCTCACAGCTCCTGCATTGTTAAATTACGTAATACCTTCACATAGCATTATTGAACATGGATACAATAATATAAACATATACAATGACTGTAATATACACTTTTTATATATTGTTACATACACGTATTGCTTTAAGGCGGGCTGTTATTGAATTTATATATTATATAGTTAGACTGAAATAATTTAAGTGTTAAAAATACTGATCTACCTAAGCCGCTAGCAGCCCAGGGTACCAAGACAGCTCGCAGGAAAGGAGCCCCAGAGATTCCGGCAAACCCAGGGACAAATCACTCCAGTGAGCAAATTCCACCATTTTGCCGGAACACACCAACAACCGTCACCTGGTCCTACAACCCTGAAACAGGTTAGGTAAAATAGATGAAAGGAAATTATGAGACAGGAAATTCGTAGTACAAGGGAAACCATCCCAGCATTGGCCTACCGACCCGGGAAGACCACGAAAAATCATTGTCAGAGTTGCCATCCTGACGGGAATCAAACTCAGGACCTCCCAAATGCGAGCCTCACAGGTTACTGTGGAGTGATCTCACTTGATTTACTGTGAGTCAACAAATTCAGAACACTTTTTTTCCCCAAACACACATTAACGTTAAGAGTCCTGAATTGTAAATCATTGTTTCCCTACTGTATCTGTTAATGAACAAGGAAATGACGAAGCAGATTCTAATGATCCAAATCAGTATTTTGGTAGTTAGCATGATACAAAAAATGAGCAAGAGCAAGACGATAGCTCAGAAACTGTCATGAACGCTGTTCCCTATCCCTGCAAACTTATTCGTTCCACGCGAAAGGCATATCTTCACTGCAGGTTTTTAGTGCATCAAGGATTTATGAAAGTGATGATAATGTGAGTGTTATCTTTGAACGTTATTTTTATAGGCATACGCAGAAACAAACAAAAAAGTAATAATCACATATAATTATACCAATATACCGAGAAGCTATTTTGAACTGCCATAAGCATAACTCCTTTATAATATCAATTAAAGTAATACTTATAACATTTAACTACTTAAATATACTCGAGTGTAAATATTAAATTATAAGTTGATGTTAGTTCATAGTATACTCTATATGAATGAAGAAAAATCGGTTCTGTGTATGGAATTTCCGCATACAGCACAGTTTGAAATTTAGGTACGTACTTCTCCTTTATACGCATTCGTACTTGCAAAATTAAATAAATGTTTTAAACCTTATTTAGAGTCTCAAATTTATATCTATGTGTAGCCTCTAGAAGTCTACAGATTTCAATTTAAATTGTACTAGCCTGGAGCTAGTACGCAACAAGCTAAGTGTTGGTCAGCAAGAAACAATTTAGGTTTACTATGGGTACAGCTTATTGCGATAACTTTCCTTCATACAGGGAGAGCCAAAAAACTACGTACCGGCTGCGCGGTGTTTTTCCTGTCCGCGTCCTCGGTGCTTGTTGTCGTTTACCGCTATCATAGAAAGGCGCGGATGAAACCATACAAAATTTTAAAACTACTTTTAAAGGCTTTACTTACCAACTTTATGAAAGATGCTGAAACTGGCCACCATCGTTGTCCATACGTTTTTGGCACCTCTTTAGTAAACTATTCATCACTCGTCGTAGTTCACGTCGAGAAGTGCTGGCAATTTCCTGGCGGATATTTTGTGAGTGTGTCTTGTACATTTTGTTTTAAGTTACCCCAGAGATAGAAATCGTACGGTCAACGACGGTTGCCAGATTCAGCATCTCTCCATTCATAAAGTTGGTAATTAAAGCCCTTAAAAGTAATTTTAAAAATGTTGTATGGTTTCATCCGCGCTTTTCATGATAGCGGCAGACGGCAACGGGCGCCGAGGACGCGGACAGGTAAAACACCGTGCAGCAGGTTCGTGGTTTTTTGACTCTCTCTGTACAACTCTGCCATGTTTTGCGCCACCAATTCTTATTGTTTTTCTATTCTATTTAAGTTATAGCACTACAGACGCAGGTGTGTCATTTAGAAGAGAAGAACATAAGCATAAACGAAAGGGCTCAATTTCAAAATAAGAGCTGTCTTCATAAGTAGATGTTAAATTAGCCAGAAACACTTCACTTTGCAGGAGAGAATAACTCTAATGAAAGAATGAGAATACTAAAGGGAATGAAGATTATGCTATTTTTATTTTCCTTATTCTCGATGCACCTCTTATTTTCATTCCGCTATTTCATTGCGCTGTTCTAAATAATTTATCTCTGATAATTTTTTTCGCAGTAGCATCTGCTACCAAGTCGGTAATACACGTTCTCTCTCTTTCGCTCTCGCTCTCGCTCTCACTCTCACTCACACTCTGTCTCTCGCTCTCTCTTTCTTTCTACAAAAATCTTTGGCCATCCAGTATAACGGTCTCTTCTGAATACTAATTAGCGTTTTCGCTGATTAATTTTGCACATTTTATGTTGTATACCGTCAAATTTAACCGAGATTTGCAAGCAGAGGACTTTTGTTTCCGGTATGTTCTGACGGGTAACTCTAGGGTCTTTCTCAATTCTTCTGATTACTTTTTACTTCATTATTTAATTTGTCAGATTGTTTTGGATAATACATTTGCCTGTTTCGTTTGTTTCTTAAGTTTGTGTTGTAGAGCATAACCTATAATATATACATTTTAAAGTAAAAGCATCTGATGTGTTACATTCATCTATCTCTGATCCCTTCATTAATTATATAGCTACTACAAACTATTCGACGAAGTTTTCTTTTTATACCTGCTTCATCTTAATGAAATAAACATTTTCATAAATACTTTTATTACATACTTCGTTGTAGGTACAAGGGGATACAGAAACCAGAAACCATACTAAGATGTCGCCTTGAAATTCCGTACTCTTTCCATGATGTGGCGACAACTAACACTTTAAAAAATGAAAAGCTACTGAGGGATTCAAACGAATAACAACGTATTTGTTCGGATATGGATGATGCCACAGAAGTTATTTTAAATCAATTATGGGTGTTTTTAAAGAGATCCAAATTTTTTGTCTTTTTGGAAAGTAATGATCATAAAAACCAATTTTGGTTTTTATCCGGCATTTCTTTTTGAGTTATGTTGTTCACAGAAACGCAAAAAAAATTTTTTTTGTAAAAATGGCCCTATTTAGGGGGTCTCAAAACCTGTGTTCCTAGTGGAGGGAATACAAGACCTCCTCTTACCTTATAGGTAAATGGCAGAGAAGGCAAATTATTAAAGATAATTCTGGGCTGAGCATTTAATCTTTTTGTTTGTTTTTCCGATAAAGGGATCCTAGTGTGGAAAATGTGAAATATCTACTTAGTTTCATAGATTTATTGTAGTATATTTCTATCTTTTCTCGACAGTTTAATTCTGTGTTTATTCTCCAGGGAAACAACCACGGACATTCCTACAGAGGTGAGGAGCACGCAAGCAAAATAACTACAGAAGTATCAGATAGAAGGGTGAAACTTACACCGCCATTACTACTGTAAAAGTTTTACAACAAAAGAACCATAAAGTTTGAAACAGTAAATTTTACGACAGCGGACGTTTGTTAAGGGAGCGCGGAGGGCAAGCTTGTTACTGCCATTGTTCCGGACTCCCTCCAGGGATACCAACAAAGGAATGTTGTTCCAGCTTTCCTGTCATATTTTTTATACTCGAAAAGGCCAGGACTACTCTTGTCCTTCCTGTATTCGTTTTGCATTCTATCGAGATATTACTTCTCTTTATTTCATATTTTCTTGCTTCCTAGTTCTGCACTGCCCGTTTTTCTTCTATATCGTACTTCCTGCTTCCTTCTTCAATTTTGGCGTTATTCACAGCATGGTTTCTTACGTTCTGTTCTGTTCTCTTATAAAGTGCTCTGCTTGCTCCAGATCTTTGTTTGCTTTTTCTTTTCTGCGCTATAATTTTTTAATCAAAATTAAATGCTTAATTCACATAATTAGCATCTTAAGAGTTTAAGGTCCCAGCCAATAATGAGATCAACTAAAAATAAGAGCCAAAACGTTCGTACCGTTTTGTTTTTGAAGGTCAGATTGTTTATTACAAAGCAGAGTGAGTATAGAAAATCTATTCGTAATATACTCGATTACTCCGGGAAGACCAACGTTTCATAAGTATAACAACAAAACTAAACAAGGCAATATAATGCTTAGAGATAAAATAGAATTAATAAAACGGTTTACAAAGTATGCATGTAAAGCGATCTTAATCTGGAATTATGGTTCTAGAAGAAAAGGTCAAAAGTTGAGCTCATCAACACTGATTTACGTATGTAACTGTCTATAGCAATGACAGGAGACATGATCTGCCCAGTTCATCAGCATAATAACTACACTAGAAAGTCAAAATGGGGAGAAATCGTTGAGAAATAAGGAAGGAGATGAGAAAACATATTATTTAAGACGGATGTCTGAACCGATTCATAGACATTGTTTCACTATGCACTCAATAATTAATAGGCTTTGCTTCTCAAAAATTATGCGAAACGACCAAGGAAGGAAAGCGAAGACATATTAAGTAAAGGAAAAAGGTTATCATGGTTGAGTAATTCGGTAAAATTTGCAGTTGGATGCGAGATATCGAATAAAGCTATTAAACTTCGCTAAAACATATCAGATAGATAATTAGACTTTTGGAAAAGAACGTAATATGCTGTTTCAGATGGAAGGCATATGCTTTATCTGAAGAAGCATATGTCAAATAGATTGTTAAAAATTTTGTACTTACAGTAAATATGGAGGTGGCTCATTGATGAGAAGATCAATACGAGTGCTTCTGGCTTCTGAAGCAGTCGTCTGCTCTTTATTGATGGTGTTATGGATCACAAAATATAAACGAAAATTTTAAAGGAAAATCTTCATGCCAGTCCTCAAAACTTAACACTTGACAAAAACTTAATACTTCGGCAAGACAAAGAGCACATAGTTTTATGTGTCTGCTTTACAACATACAAAAGCAACTTCATACAGAGGTCATACATGAGATATAATTTCAAAGAACAACAGTAGTCTGTTTTGTTGCAGAAACACGTAAAATATTGCGTTTTAATAAGAAAGCTTGCTCAATGCCACGGTAGCTGGCGAGATTACAATAAAGCAAAACGAAAATCTTCAATGTAATCAGTGATGGCATATATTTACGAATAATTTTACTCAATTATGGTGGGTTTTATAAAAAACAATTATTTATTAATAAGAGTTTACATGTCATTTTTAATCCTCAGATGTGAAAGTAAAATATGCTTTTATTCTCATAATTTTACGTATAAGTTTTCCTAATAACCCATTCCTGTTCTCCAAGGCTTGCTTAATTTTCTAGTTAGCACTCACTGTATATTTTAGCAGCTAATCTGAAGAAACCACAAGCTGTAAACTGAATCGGTAGTTATGATTTTGCAGTTGCATTAATTACTTTACCTGGCTTAAGAATGTTAAAAAATAATGTAAAAGGTTGGAAACTATGTCAAATACTTATTAAGTATGGCTTCAAAGGACGCAATATGGAATATTTGGAGAATACGTGCAATTATACAGAGAATTCTCGTAAGAAAGGAAAGCAACACAATGGCTATGTCGACACACTTATATAGGATGATTGCAAACAATCCAAAACCATATTTTGGGGAATACGGCGGCGAAATGATCACTATTTTAGCGGCTACCCTTAATCAGAATTGCATGTTTGGGGTAGGTAGAACTCCAAGGTCTTAAATGAATTTTTGAGAATGTACCGGAGGTCCCGGGTTCGATTCCCAGTCAGGGTAGTAATTTTTTTCATAGAGTCTGGAAGTGTGGATGTGAGAATGAATGTGCTTGTAAAAATAAATTAAAAACGACGAATACTACACTGACCTATCTTAAAACTTCAAAGAGTAAGACACCATGAAATATTTCAGTCAAAGCCTGCGATATGACCTTTAGCACTTAAAGGGGACTATAGAAATAAACCCCCGAAAATATCCCCTACAAGAGCTTAACTTCCCTAAGTTATAAAAGCGGCTCAAATATTTGTTGATCTCTATATTGATCACCCAGCCTTCATCGATGATTTAGATTGGTCCTTATGGTCAGAGAAATGTAACTGTGTGCTCAATATTTCAGGCATTGTGTGAACTCTTGCAATAAGGTTAAATGGTGATATTACCCTAAACAAAACAGTTTGATGTGCTGTCTACCTTTGAATAACTGACCCAATTAGGATGTTAGTGTTATCGCTCATGCGTAAGGAACCTAAAATATGAAGTTAGTCCATCCCCCACGCACTAATGGCTAATGAACCACATTTAAAGCGCGAAAACAATGTGAATAAATTTAATACCCTACATTTTCCATACCATTCTGTCATCGCGCACAACATAATTGGCGTTGCCGTTATCTTTGTACACGCAGAAAAGGAAATCGGAAGATAAAATGGTTAAGAAACATCGGAAATGCACTATTTCCTTTAGAATGCATAGGACTGGATTAAATAAGATATAGATACATTACATGAGAATAAAACTCAAACAAAATAACATGGATAAATATGCCAGGTGAATCTGCTCATCCTATTTCTGCGTATTTATGCAACTTGCAGTTTACTGTCTTGGTTAAACACATTGCCGATTTTATCAAGCAGCAGATTGCTTGTAACCACCTTTCTAATCCATTTGTTGCTATGCGTATCTAGTGTCTATGACGAAAAGTTACGTAAACGAACGCAGTTGCCAAAAGCTTCAAAGCGTTCTGGTTTCGTAGAAATGAAAAGAGTTTGAAATACAGATGTTTCGTTTAACAGGCGTTCAGAAAAGACTTGCTGTTTGAGTGATTTAGTCGTCAAGCTGTAATAAAATCGCTCGGAATTTTGCAGGTTGATATCCTTTAAGGTATCTGTTTTTTTTCTTATTTTATTTTGCTTTTTTATTTTGTTTTCTTTCTTTTATTTGCGTATATGTTGTCTTAGTTTTATATCTTAATAACCGTAGTTGCTGTGATAAAATAAAATTCCCTAGGCGCTTGGGATAAAGAATGGAAAA
Source organism: Deroplatys truncata (assembly GCA_030765065.1). Classification (NCBI taxonomy): domain Eukaryota; kingdom Metazoa; phylum Arthropoda; class Insecta; order Mantodea; family Mantidae; genus Deroplatys; species Deroplatys truncata. The sequence goes on from CM060981.1 coordinate 177,344,239, forward strand.
ACAAATTGCCGAAAAAGCACTGATTAATGAAAAAATGTTCAAAGTTGCGCCATTTTTCATTAATGCAGATTTTAAGTACGCTGTTGCTGAGAAATTGTGTTCTGCAACATACCTGCTAATATGCCCGCATTCTTAGCTAATCATCGGCCATAAATTGATTTCGGTTCCGTGGTGCTTCTGTAGACCCTTTTCTAAAAGTATCTCCACAGGAATAAATCCAGTGAAGTGAGATCTAAAGTTTTAGACGATCAAGTGACTGATGCCCCTCGTCCAATCCATTTTTTTTACAAATATACTCTGTGTAAGTAATGCCATACGATTATGGACCAGTTGGGGGCTCTCTATCTACCTGGAACCACGTTCCAACCCATTTCATCAGAACACTTTTCTTATAAGAGCGGCAGCTCTTCGAGAACTGAAGATTCGAGGTCCCGTGAGACTGCCTCCGAAAAGATGGGTCCTATTGGGTGAATCCACCACACGTTGACACTCCAATGTAATTGAAGCGCAGCTTCCCTCAACAGTGAGGGTTATTTACACTTCAGTAGTTGATATTATGTCGTTGTTATGAAACGTGGCTTCGTCTCTAGAAAGTACATTGCTTAAGAATACGGCATCAGTTTCTACTTGTTGCAATAACCATTGTAAAATACCACTCTCGCTTGGGGTAGTCACATTCATAGAGAGCCCGATGTACTTGTTGATGGTAGGGATGGAAATAAATTGCAGTGCAATACAATCAGATCTGGTCTTTTCGAAACGCATCGGTAGTTAAGTGTTCTTCCTGGAAATCATTCCCCATGCGTCCTGTGTTACGTCTTGATACCTTAGAGCAACAGTACACTCACATATGCTTCCTTTGAACAGTTTCTTGTATATGTAAGAAACAGGCAAAACTCTAAAACAGATTAGAATTACCCACTGCAAGGAACACGTAGGGATAATTCATGCGACGTTTCGGCGCAGGTACTATTTTGGAGGATTTCCAATACAGTTAAATACTGATCTTAAAAACGTACCTGAATTTATGTGCTCATCATGCATGCATCAGAATAAGGCATTAAGCATTCTTATCCGTTTTGTTTTAACTAATTTTGATATTTCATTAATATATAGCTGGCTCGTTCAATCTGAGTTTCTGTTTAGTGGATAAGAATGTATACTGCAGAATAGAGGTGTACAAAATGCGTAGAAATCGGTGCAATTCTCAGTGTAAGTACGATGCCTTTTGAAATGGATTGTTTAAATCACTTATTCACTGAGTTTTCAAGCCATCTTGTTTGCGTGTATGTGTAAGATGAAGAGTATATGGGAAAAAGGATGCAAGACGCATTTATTATTCAGCGTGTTGCATTACTTTTAAAAAAGATAGGAGCAATTTATTCACGTGGTATATCAACAGAGATGGTAGAAAGTTATACTTAGCGCGGAGAAACAAAGAGTATTAGCTAAACAACCTATATCTGCAATTAAAACGGAGGTTTGAAGTACGACGGCACAGAGAGAAAAAAATATGATGTGTTACATTCGCAACACCTTCTCTACCCACCATCGTATATTTTTATATACCTTCTATAAACTATACTTAAGAATCTTATTTGTTTATTTACTTCATACTATTAGAGATAAAAGTTTGCATAAGTAGTTTCATTACACACTTCGTTGAAGATGGATACAAGTTATTACTTGCAGTATAAAACATAGTATTATGTTGTAGCCTTTTATTTATTTTATTTAAAAGTGCAATATATATAATATGTAGGGGATATAGCGTTGAATAAATGATATTTCGTTCGTCACAAGTATGTTTTGTTTAGCTGTTACGTCATTGGGATTGATATCGATAGCTTTGTTTTCTCTGATCCTTATAAAAAATATACAAGGTGTTCCCGAAATGTCGTCCACCTTGTTCAGGTGCAAATAGCATCATCAGGGATGGTTTAATATCTCTACTGTTTTATCATAACATTACGTAGAACTGATTGTTTTTGTCACTGCACTGTCGCTGTATAGGAATGTGTATGTAGCTTTGATTGGTACATCTATCTAAGCAACATACTTCTGGTGTATCACTGTGTAATTCGAGTAATAATAATAATAATAATAATAATAATAATATACTCAACTCAAAACACCGATCTTAGGCTTTCTGTTTCGAAGCTTTATCACTGGTCTATCATGATAAGGCGCCGTATGACCATTAATGTAAATTAGCTCCAATAGTGGTTGAATATAAAACTCAGAGTTTGCCACAATGCAGGTCCCCTTAGGTATGATACACGGTTGAAGTTTACCGAGACACTTAACAGAAGGGAAGTTTTAATGTTGGGACGATTATCTAGCAAATGTAGCTCAGAGATAGAGCATCATAATAAATCCAAGATATGAGGTTCTAGTCCTAGCTATGGTATTGAATGTTTCAAGTCTCGTTCAGATTTTATGCTTATAAATTCTTAAACTCGTATGCCGGCGTTCATAAAATGTAGTCCATAACGGAACGGAGCTGTTTGTGCTGGTACTGGCAAAATGCAGCCCCACCACCTACCAACGTCACAACCTCCTTTTTGAGCATAATTCTAGTCACTGGACTGGCAGGGTACATTACCTCCACCAAAGTATGGCGGAACTGCCGAAGGGTAACATTACAACTTAAACTCTATATTTTCATCTACAATACAGTTTTCCTAATGCTAGTTTTCTGATTGCCGTTCTGTAGCGGCAACAACTTTAAACATCGTCTACATGTTGCTGATGAAAGCTCTTTTACATGGAAATGTCGCAGCTGTCGTTCAGTTTAACCACACATATAAATAATTCTTCACCCCTTCCTCTAGAAGGCCTTGTTTATCAATCGTAGCGAAACTTTGTCATAGAGGTGGTTTCCAACCACCCCTTTATTGCACATAGAATGTAAAAACCACTCATTAGTTTGTACGCCTTCAATTGCTTTTCAGGCCAGCCACATAGGGCAGGGTGAAATCAAAAATTGGTTACCTGAAGGTGGAAATCTTACGGAGAGAAAAACAATATGACTATCCAGAGGAATAGGCCTATTTTATGCACGATAGTGTACATGCATACAGTGAAACTGCTGTCATATAATAATCATTTATTTTAACAAATATTCAGAAGGATTCCTAAAATGTAAGCATCCGTAATAAGTAATATTAGGTACCTACAGATTAATTTATCCCGGAGGTTAACATTAAATGAGAAACACAAAGCATGATGGATCATGGAAAAGAATATTAACTGTTTACCTATTAGCAAGTAGAGGAAGTAGCATTGTTCCATCCAAAAGTTTGATAGCAAGATTTTACTGCAAATGCACAGTTGAGACTCCCTGAATAATAACAAAACTGCACTTTTAGAAAAAGTGTGCACGCGTGAACTAAAAGTCGCTTAAATACCAATTTATGTTTAGCATCTTTCAAGAGTGTAACACGATGATCTTCAAGAAAATCCTCTACTCCAAATTAGCCTTTACATATAAGCTTTTCGAAAACTGTGATCTCAAAAATGGCTATAATAAGTTTGATTAAAATACCTATCTTAGGATATATTAAGGACAAATGAAAGGTATATCTTGAATTTTTTGGAAACAGCCTTTGAAATGCTCTGAAGTCGAAAGGGTTTGCATAACTGGTAAACTCTAAGAGATATGTTACTATACCAAAAAAATGTATATCTCATTAAAGCACACAATTTTGGTTGTTTTTTTTAATTGTAGAGTAAACCATGTCATGGATGTTTCTTATTGGTTTGAATTTTCAAATACTTAATACTTTTCTGAAATGGGAAGTCATTATTCGTATTTTCCTCGTGGTCATGCAAATAGCATGGAATTGCAAAGCCATCATACGCTTTTTAAAAATATGACTTGTTTTACCTAGTGCAGGTTCGGCAGCTGCTGCGTTTGTGACGTAAGAGCCAACTCCAAGCAAAGAGCAGCACAGAGCGTGCAGTAAGGTACATATAACATCAACGGCACAATGGCGGATACGATAGTGCAGTAGTTAAGGTGGGTCGTGACGGTCTTTATTGAAGTTTGTGCATTAGTCATGGTGGAGATACAAGATTGCAGTAGTAAAATACTATCAACTCCCAAGTTGTTTACAGTATTTCCCCCAATTACCGATATGAATAACTATGTAAACATATTGGTGGAACTAACTCAAGCATTTCATAACGATTTCAAGATATTGTATATCTCTCCATCCAACATCCACACATTTGAAACATCATTTTCAGTGGATATTGACAGAGTGCCGTTATTGCAGTTAGAAATAATTGACTTACAAAATAAATATTAACTGAAGGACAGATTTCAAAACAAAAAAAAATTGTCTTCATTTTATAGAAATTTCCCCAAACAAAGTTCTCTCGGATGCACAATTTTTCTGCAAGGATGCCGAGCATACTTGGAGCTATTTACGTATATGAACAGCTCTTTTCTTGTATGAAGATCATAAACCACAAACTAGAAATCAGCTTTTAAGCTTTCTTCGCTTGCGTGTTAGCCAGTCTATAGCTCCAAACACTACAAAACTATGGAGGAAAGGGGGGGACCTCGAGAAAGTGTTGAGCTTGGGCAGGGCAGCGATATAAAGTAATTGTGCATGCATGCTGTGCATAATGCAAAGCAAAAAACTGTATTGTGTAAATAGTTTGAGATGGCCTCTGTAGTTATGTATTTCGTGGTTCTATTAGTACATTAAAATAAAACATTTGTTACAATAGTGTGAGTATTTCTCATACAAACGTATTGTTTTTTCCACTGCGATTGATTGAAATTTGTAGTCAGTTGCAAATAAGGTGCACTGCCATTATAGTATCTCAGAAGAATAATGCGTAGTCGGTTAAAGCTGAAGCTTTTTCAGGCCTCCCCTCCATTCTGTGATCACTATACAGATATTGCTGGGCAGTGATAAATTTTGCTCGCGAGTTTGACGTCACAGAGCAAGGCATCTGCCTGCCACTAACCTACTGTATCGTACAGCGAAATGCGTAAATGTGAATTGAAAGTTTATCTGAATTAAGAAGTAGCTAGAATAATAAACTTTTATAAGAATAGTTTATAGAAGAGCAGTAGAGAAAGTCATGTGAATGCAACACATCGTTTAAAAAAAATCTACCGTTCAGCCTTTTGTGGAATTATAGATTCCCTCGGATCTAATCTCTAGAGCAGAGTTCTCTGTATTGCGAAAATCTCTCTGTAACGAGCACAGGAGTCAGATCTGATCACAAGCGGACCGAATGTAATCTCAAAACCCAGCGGTCAGCCGCTTGGTCTTATGACAACAAACTTCAGGTTCCGCTTGTTACAGTCAGATGTTAACTCCACCAGTCACATTAATTTAACTTAGAGGAGATGTATATGCTACTTTGCCTTACGCTTGCTTACTGTAGAGTACTGCGATAGCAACATAACATCCATCCATATTCTAAACATACTTCTAGAGTTTATTTCATAAATACTTCATAAAATATCAACAAAAATAACTAATTTTAACAGCATTCTGAACGAGAAAATGGTAATGCTATAAACAAGAAATTAGTAATTAAAGACTAAGAAACATTAAAACACAATATTAATTTTAAACTGTAGACAAATAAGTTTTCTTTTGGAAATTCTTTTTACATAACGCAATTCATTGTGTTCTTTTAAACTAAAATCCCTGAAATTACAACTATTTATCATTACGTTATATGCACTTAGATCGGCGTTGCCACCAAAGGAATACGAAGTTTAACCATCCCTCTGTTTTGTTCTTCGGTTTGCCTACCGTCCAGGAAGCTTCTATTCTATTCGTACTCTGTCGCCCTGAAGTTCCACCACCTCCAGCACATGCAGTTGGGGAGAGAATTGAGGACAGATACATCGAGTGTCACAAAATAGCATGGCTGACTTGGATCGAAATTGCTGCTGTGACTGAAGGCTGCAGTTGTTGAACGTTTTTCAGGCAATCACACAAAGTTAGATCGTTTATGTTGAATTCATAGTAATACAATTGATATTTATGTAAAGCCGTAGATTTACGGCACGTAAAAGAACCTCAAGCCTGATAGAGGCCTCTGAACAAAATTACCGGTCTTTCACACCCAATATACAATGGGACGTTAAGGACCATAGCATTTAAACAGCATCCATAAGTAAAACTCATTTAGTTTAATGGACATTTATTAGATTTTTGTGTAAAATTAAATATTGCTTTTAATTCTGACAACGGAAATTCTGTTAATGAATTTCTTTTCCAGACATCGTTTAATTAATCTTCTTTATAACAGCATTAAAGGCAATTAAGTACTAATAAATGAACCTCCACATTCCATAATATCGCATTGAAGAACCAAAGATAAATATGTCAAACCAGGTTTATCTTACATTAATTTACGTTCAGGATGAGCTTCAAAGTAACTAGTCGCAACAGAGTACGTCGTCACTTATTTGTATCTTTTAAGCTACTCCAAGCCTATAAACTATTGAAGTGGAGCTTGATTCGTCTGTTATTGCAAGATAAAGCTTACTCAATATTGCTTGGTCTTTTTTTGTGAGAAAATACAATTTCTTTTAATTTTCTCTTAATATAAGACAGCAGCTGTCATGGTTTAAAGCATAAGTGGTGGAAGCGGGACCAGAATCATTTTGACTCGTAGGCGCCGCCACTCTCTTTCGGCTGGTCGTCCATTCGTTGTTCCCATACATTTGGTAGTGTAACGCGTGTTGCATATTCGATGACTCGCCCAAGGAAGATGTTTTCACCACTCTTCTTTAACGTGACTTACGATAACTAAATTGTTAAGGAAACTTGGCTATAAATAGCATTTTTAATGTTTTTTGCATTTAAACGTTCACCTCTTTCTATATCAGAAGCAGGTCACCAACTTTAAGTTCACATATCCTAAATTACATGGGCAACTATTTAAAGGGGAGAGATGATATTCCTTCCTTTTTCCATGACTGATTAGATTTTTTCAAAATACTACTTTGTATAAAATGCTTCCTGTTTAGGCTCTCTTGTCTAAGCAAGCTTCAAGGTTGGGGCACACAAGCAAATATTTACTCAGAATTTGTGTGTGCAAACAAATGTTGGACATATTATAATGCAACAGTGGACATTATTAAATAAGTTTATATAAGGAAGACTTTAAATTTTTAGGATAAACTATTCACAAGTAAACCCAGAATAACTGTTGCTTAAGCATTTCTGAGAAGCATTTAGGCAGAATTTCAAGAAAACCATATAAAAGTAATACGTAATATCTATTTTGTAACAATTAATGAATAAAAGCAATTAAATAGAAGTAACTTCTGACTACTACCCTCCTCGTACGCAGTAGGACTTTCAACCCCTGGGACTTACAACCGTACCTAGGATCAGAGCCTGTCCAGGAGCAGAAGAAGAACATGGAATCAGAGAACGGGACATTGGTCGTAGCCAAGTTTGTGAGAGGGAAGTTGATATGAAGTAAAGGTGAAATGGATAAAAGGAAAGGTGACGATGGACCTATTTATGGAATAAATAGCGGGAGAAACCGGAGAACCCGAAGAAAACCCGCCCACATGTCGCTTCGTCCACCACAAATCCCACATGCGGGCCCCTGGAATCGAACCTTGGTGGGAGGCGAGGGGTCTAACCACTCGGCCACGGCGCCACCCTGTACTAATAGTACTGGGTGTAATAGTACCCGTTAGCGATATTAAAACTTTATTTAACTACAAGTAGTTGCGAAGGGATCAGAACAAACCGCCAATTCCTATGTTTGTTCGTAGTTTCCTTTATGTTGGTCAAACTCTTCCTTCCTTTAATTGTTCTGCTGGCTGCTGTCGTTGACTTGTACAGATATTTCTTCTTTGAGACCAGTACTGAACTGAGTACTGAACTCTCATACAAGCACAAAATGCCTAAGATTGATTCTTCAAGAAATTATGAGCTGGCTTTAATATCACAAGAGCCATATTCAGGGTTTGCCAAATAATAAAGTTAGTAAAAACAGTAATTTGTTATATTGAATCCCCCCTTAAAAGTGTTTAAATTCATTTAAACACATTTTTTCAGCATGCCTTGAAAATATGAAAACTTACTAATAATAAAGCAATAATATAAACATTGTGCTTATTTTAGGGTCAGTATCATGTACATGTTAACATACATAACATTCACTGCAAATGTGCTATGTATTTTCGTTTTGGTGGAAGCTTTGTTTATTACACGAGATAAAGGATATTTCATTTTCGTTGGCAATTGTGAAAACCTGATAACAAATAGGAACAATTGGTTGGAGAATTCAAAATAGAAAGCAATTTTGATAATTATATAGCGGTCATAATGCGTCTAGCTATATTAAGCATAAATCCTGACCGTTGAATGCTCATATAGAATGTTTAAAAATTTGCAACTTGCAAAGCTCAATATTAATTAATACACGTTAGCGTTGCATAAACCCATGTAGTGAAACAATGCGTTTCTCAGGTTTCTTCATCCTATAAATAAATTCTATTACATTTTGGATTAAAATAAATTTGCCACTACTTCTGCTTTTTTATTTTATGTTAAATTAAAAGAAAATGATTGAGAGCATCGAAAAATACAGTCGACCTCTTTAAGCTCGCTGAAAATAAACATAAATGAATTTGCAAGAAAGCCGAACAGTTGTGGACAATTTATAGCTTTCTTTTCACCTGAGGGAAGAACGAACAATTGAATTGAAATATCTCTTAATGTGTTGAATGATAATTGTCAAACTTAAAGAGCTTATTTTCTTTCTTTTCAGGTGAGCTACATTCCATGAAAGTTGCAACAAAAGACATCAAGTAGTAACTACATCCAATTTTTAAGTAAAGATCCTGGTAATGTAGCCATTTTATTTTACAAGTTTATATTATTTCAACTTGTATTTGTGTTGAATCTACTAGACTGTGTTAATTCTTGTATTAACTTGCCATTACTTTCGTGGAACTTTTTGCTATTCATTTAGGTACGTATATAAAAAGCATATAAGGTTCATAAAGTTAAATGCAAATTGCAACTTGTTCTGTCTCTAGCTAATCATTGTGCAAGCTACTTGGGTTAGAATTGCACCACGCAGCTGCTAACTCCCGCGCTTTTTGCTTTGACAGCAATGCTGTCTCACTTTCAGCTTACATACATACATACATACATACATACATACATACATACATACATACATACATACATACATACATACATACATACATACATACATACATACATACATACATACATACATACATACATACATACATACATACATACATACATACATACATACATACATACATACATACATACATACATACATACATACATACATACATACATACATACATACATACATACATACATACATACATACATACATACATACATACATACATACATACATACATACATACATACATACATACATACATACATACATACATACATACATACATACATACATACATACATACATACATACATACATACATACATACATACATACATACATACATACATACATACATACATACATACATACATACATACATACATACATACATACATACATACATACATACATACATACATACATACATACATACATACATACATACATACATACATACATACATACATACATACATACATACATACATACATACATACATACATACATACATACATACATACATACATACATACATACATACATACATACATACATACATACATACATACATACATACATACATACATACATACATACATACATACATACATACATACATACATACATACATACATACATACATACATACATACATACATACATACATACATACATACATACATACATACATACATACATACATACATACATACATACATACATACATACATACATACATACATACATACATACATACATACATACATACATACATACATACATACATACATACATACATACATACATACATACATACATACATACATACATACATACATACATACATACATACATACATACATACATACATACATACATACATACATACATACATACATACATACATACATACATACATACATACATACATACATACATACATACATACATACATACATACATACATACATACATACATACATACATACATACATACATACATTCATACATCCATTCATTACAGAGTTTGGCAAACAAAATTACTAAATATTTTACCAATTTCAGGATACCATTGTTTTATTTCCAAAATTGTGTGTAATAAAACAAATGACTATTGCTAGTTAATACTCATTTGAAACGATATGGTGCTTATAACTTTTAGCAAATTGTCTTTCATGAATTATTCTTGTGTGATACTTAGTTGTTGTACTCATTGTTCCTTTAATATGTATACACTCAAGTTGTGTACATTTTGTCATTATATTGCATGTTATAGATGTTATTAGTTTTCTCATATTATCATGAATGAGATTGTTTTTGTGTAATATAACGTTATTGTGATATTAAACTTTTTGCTATTTTTCTTTCCCATTACTATCAATTGTTGTTGCTGTTCTAGCATTTCGAAACTCTGGAAGTTATAACTTTCATTCAATGTAATTCTCGGGCATAAAAAGTAATAAATATAATATGCATTTGTACGGTGACAAAGCCTGAGGCTTTGAATCCTTAGTTGGTGTTATTTCTACAAAGGATTTGTTTTCAGATATATGTTCGTATTTTCTTTATATTTTTCTGCAGTTCGCTCAATTGCAGATATCCTCCGATTTCAAAGTGACCCCTCAAAAGAGCAAAAGAATGCTTTTCGATTCCCTCTATTTTTTAATTTTACTTTTCATCGGTTTTCAACCATTAATGTAAGTCCACACTCAGTGCAGTGTAGTTAACGTGCTTGCACTTCAAATTTCATTTGGGTTTGTTTCCTGTTCGGGACAACTTTCAACGCTGGATTTCATTGTTCCAAAACCTGAAATACAATGACTGATCAGTCTCATATGGAATAAACAGCCTCTAGCAGTCCTATTAACGGAAATAATGTAAAGTTTTTACATGCAGAAAGAACAAACAATATTGCAGTTTACGTGTTGTGGCATTATTTAAGAGTTTTTATTTTATTTCTTTTATAATATTTATAAATTTACACCGCTTATTCAAGTTTTTGTGTTTAAAAAATTATTTTATATACATTTAGCACAAAGTACATGAAATACAATATAAAACAGGAAATTATGGTGAAAAACAAGCTTTAATCTTATGTTGGAAGAATAAAATTCGAAAGAATTTTAACGCTTATTACTGAACTTTCTCTCCAAAGCCTCAGATTTTACAACTTGACACATTATGTCAGTTTAATTAATAGTGTAGCATAACTATTGAAATGTGTATGTTATTGAGTAGCTTTTCAACATTTTATGTCAAGTTAGAGAGCATGCTTGGCAAAGGAAAGGCGTGTGGATAAAGCCTGAAGGAAATATGTGTACCTAAATCATTCTGTAGATTCTTTTACATACGTTTACATCTAGCGGTGTTTGTTATTAAGTGCCTGAGGCGGGAATATGAATATACAGCTTTTACATTTCCTAAGTTTGCACTAATCGACACTCGTGTTTTGTTTTGTGTTCTTCCTCTGCAGAATAGTGAACTTTGTTTATATTTTCAGATATATACAAAACGTTCAATGATATTATTTTGTAAACACGTACATAAAACAGTTCAAAATCAGTGGCATATTTGATAAATTATAAAAACCCTAAAATAAAACATCTGAAAAAATGCTACAACACAAGCTGAAATATGGATTTTGTTTCCACATATTAAAAATAATCATTTTATCTTCATAAATTTTGCTGGAATGTTTTAAAGTGGAGACGAAGTCTTTCTGGAGTCATTGTATCTCATATCACTTAAGATACTAACGCTTATGAGGTAAATGCGCCATTATCAATCAATTATTGCTTTCGTCGTTCAACATTAAAAGAGAACTTAAGTAGTACGAAATAAATGTGCGTTAAAAGGCCAATAACATATATTGTTTTATTTCAGCACAGTTTTAAACCTCTTTTAAGGTAATAATATATGCCTTTGTTGTTCTCAACACCATGATTTGCAGGTACATTTATCTCTCTCCAGACCTTGGAGGACGAGCTATAATCTCGACCACCTTGCTCAGTGTATTTGCCAAGACCTTCACAGGGCACCTAAGGGATACAAAGCCCCAAAGTACTTAATCCCGCTGTCCACACTTTGAGATGGGGATTACTAAGATGGATTTTGATGCCTGCAGGTTTCATTGCTCTGGAAATACTGAAAACAATTAAATTTAGGCAAATCATGACCTATGGGCTTTTAATATTAGTGAGTTTTGATATTCTGAAACATCTTTAGTGAAGAGAAGTACTCCGTAGTGATTTTACAGTTAACCATTACCCTGACATGACATGCCTAGGAACTGTGTGATATACTCCACGTTGAGAGAAACCACCAGAAGTGCATGTTATCCTCTTAAACGCGAAACTTTGTCCAGTACTTAGGGAAGCTTTACTGCCACTTGACCAAGGATTAGTTGTAAGCGTCAATGTAATCTTTGCAAAGTCTTGTTTGTTGCCGCCTCAGCGGTTCTTGGATGGGGATGGTAAAAGGTGAAGTGCTTTAACCTGCTTTTGAAATGTCCAGGCGTGAAACAATAGTATACTGCAATACAAGTGCGGTGAGTTCGTCTTTGTAGATCGAGGAAGAAGTTTATAAATACGAGATTTAAGACGAAACCCCGTCTCGTACTTTCACTTCCGAGTTTGTGCAAACAGCTTAACGCGTGTGTATTGCACATTACTTTTCGGCGTTAATGAATAATAGGAATATTTACGGGAAAATAACATTAATTACTGTTAGCTGTTCAAAAGCAGTATCAAGGTTGATCACGTTTGCCTCTGCGAACTGGTAATCGACTAGTCACCCCTAGTGGTGTTAAATAAATATTTTGTACATTAACGACGCTGTCAATTACCAGGATCATATCAGTGCGCCGGTGTGTCAGAATTTCAGGAGTTATTTTACATGGTAGTAAGTCTATTGGCATGGGGTTGTCACCTTTAAGCGCACTTAAAAACCATTGGTCTAGGCTGGATTCTAACCCGGGACCTTATAATCAGAAGGTCGGCGCCTAACCAACTGAGCCACCCAGACCGACGCTTGGTGGTGTTGACCAAACCAGTCAACAACTGAAACTGTCTGCTTCCTCAAAGGAGTATATTTAAATTCTGCATAAATTAAGTTATAAGTAACTGTTAACAAAAATAAAGGGAAGTGAAGAATCTAATATTTAGATTGTAACATTTAACTATCAAATATGATTATAGTGTAGTAGATATATCTACAATTATAGCATTAGCGTTAGTTGACGGAGGGGATACCTAGCACCAGGACCCGCAAGGGATCTTTTTTGAATTAACCCCCGGGAGGAACGGAAGATATTAAGGAACCGCAGAAGACGTATGAGTTGCAGGACCGCCAGATGCAAGTGACAGACACACGCAAGGTTCCCTAATAGTTATAGAGTTGACCACCTGGCCGAGGAGCGCTCGACGGTGACCCTCCCAAGCCACTGGATATTTTTTTTATTTATGGACGCTCTTTAACTATTGTAGTCCTTAGCGTGCCATTCTATATTTGGCGTGAAACACCGGTAATTTTGCTCAAGGGCCTCTTTATCAGGTTTGAGGTTCTTTTACGTGCCATAAATCTAAGACAAGGGACCACCGGTATTACTTCCCTTACATAGGAAGCCATGCTAAGGATATTTACGCCCGAAAAAATCTATCCACTCCACCGGATTTGAGCTCGCGACCTCGGGAACTAAAGGCTAGCATGGTAACCACCATCGGAGGGTGGCTCACAGACTCCCATCGAGCGGAGACCGGGGAAGGCTCGACCAAGCAATAGAGGCTCGAATGGCTGCCATCTGATGGGGCCGAGAAAGAGTTCCAAAGTGCCAGTCTCTGCGCTATCTGTCCGCCGGTGACCGACACAACGCCCCAGAGTATCATGTAACGCTAAAGAGGGAGAGAAAATGAGGGAGAGAGGAGATCTGTGGTAGACAACACCACCCCAGCATTCGCCTTAACGACCAAGGAAAATCAAGGAAAAACCCATAGTCAGAGTGGGTGGTCACCAGTAATCGAACCCGGATCGTCCAAATGTGAGTCGCATGTGTTACCGGACGCCAGCTCGCTCAGTTATGAAGCAATAAATGCACATGTAAATATTTAAAGGATTAAGTACATTTTCTTCCTAACGTCTGCTGCAAAAAGGCAAAAAACATGGAATGCAGGAATTACAATTCCCACGCATGAGCGGGAAGTGAATAGAAAAATGTGCCATCGAAAAACATCGTATATTTATGCTAGTATTTACTCCTAAATAATGATCGAATTTGCAGTTGAATGAAATCACAGCTCACTAATAGCCAAAAACTTCGTTTCCGTAACTCCTAGCGAAGGTAGAAAAAGCGTTGTATTGAACTTTGATATCACCATTTTACATGAAAATTGTTTGAGGTTAAAATAAAGTATTGAAGTTTAAAAAGATAGTCCAATAAGCATTAAAATCATCCTCTTTTCCGAAGATGCAATGCCATAAACTTTCCAGCGTTTCAATATGACTTCCAAACCAATTTTACGATTGGTGAAATTGTGAATTTTGAAAGGCGTATATCCATCGAAGTAATGTGAGTATCTAGTCGCGAAAGGGTGTGATTTAAGGAATGAAAATTAGTTCACCGAGTGAAATTTGTACAGGAAGCTTCGAAATTCGCATCACAGATTAATATATAACAATTTAAAACGAAGTCTTTTTCCTGTAAACTAGTTTGGTTTGAATTTTTGTGACCATGTTTTACCCATGTAAAACCAGTAATCGGAAATTACCAGCTATTACTTTTGACAGTAGGCTCTACTGTGAATACATTCAATCTAGAAATGTTAAATGAGTTACAGCCACTAATTCCAATCTTACTATAGTCTTCAACATTGCGCTCATAGAAATTATTGTTTAGGTAAAATTTTGTGAACAGTAATCTCCGATTTTCTAATTTTCTAGAACTTCATTTTTTCAATTCTTTAATAATTCTTAACTTTAGATGATCGGAGGTTCCTTCTAGCTCAGAGAAAATGGGTTATAACAAGAACAAAGCTCAGTTTCTGTTAACAAGTCTTACCAAATCCTATTTTAAGCACGAATGATCTCTTACATTTTCTGACACTTAGGGATAGTATAGAATCTATTACTGAAGACAAATTTCAATAACTTAGAAGGCACTTAAATCTGTCTTTTGTGCCGTGATATACTTCCATAACTTCTCTGAAACATCTGCGGGGTTGCTTGCCTTAAGGCTTGCAATGCTCATTGTCTCAAGAAATTCGGTGTCCTACCGTTCCGTCCCAAAACTGGTTGAATGAGGAGTTCGAGGGGAATGCCACTCAGTGACCAAAACGACATGTCTAATCTAGAAGCTCTGGTTTCGAAGCTTTCTCGCTAGATATGTCAGATATTGGTATTTGGCGGTCGAGTAACACCTCTAACGCATGTGCGTGCTACTATTGGCCTGCTTGGGCCACAGAGGAACTGCGACGAAGTAGACGTTGCGATGTATTCTAGAACAAATGCGAAAGCTACACTTTATAAATTGATAAACTGCAGTATTCATATACATATGTTAGGTCACTAGCACAATAGTGATACATCTATGAAACCTGATACAATATAGTTTATACAATAGAGCCATAAGAAAATGTAACAATTTAGAAGATTCATAAACATTGAAATCTCTTCAATTACTGTGTATTATACAACATCAAAGGAACAGCTTTAACATTTCTGAATGAGTCTTTCTGAATCGCTCTAGAAGAAGTAAGCAAGTAAGCTAGAAATAGTGTGGTATATCCTATTTACCTACAGCGCGCAATGATTTATTTTAGCGACTAGCTCTAACCTTTGAGTTCTAGATCGAAAAAGAATATCTCAAGAAACGGTTGGTCAATGTGAACAGTTGTCTGTACAGAGCCCTTTCAATTTGATCACCCTAAAGAAGCGAAAATGAGCTCACCTTAAATTCTGGGCCATTATAAGAACTGACTTTAATCAGGTTCTAATTTCTTTGTGTACCATGTGGAATTATAAGCAGCAGGATTCATTGCGAAGCACAAATAAAGACATTCAGATCTTAGCCATCTAAAATGGAGAAAAGGTAAAGTAACATAATGAAAACTGATTTATGAATATGGATGTAAAGGTTTGTGTAATCCCATCAATCTATAAAATCTTCATTTGATTTTAGAGCTGTATTTTTAAGTAATCTGTTGACAGTACGTGAACGACTGGTGTGCTTTTGTTTGAAATGTTACGCGCTGCTATGGTGTTCAGTGATTTTGCGAGAGAGAGCACATTTTAATTTCGTTTAATGCATAATTGCAATGCCACAAGCACTAGTTGTGTGTTATAGTTGAAGGAATATTCATTTTATCGACTAATTAAAATTTCAACCGAGCTTAAAACTGAAGAAGAAGTTGAAATGTGTAATGTATGACGTTTTATTAACTTATATTTAATTGAAATAGTACTGGAATAATTTACTTCACAAAGTATGATATAATATTGGGTTATTAACAATCATAACTTCAAGCATGGTAAGTTTACGCTTTAGGTGGGCATATTAAAAGCATTTTGTCATTCATCCTCCAATATGATCAACCTGATGGGAAACTAAGCTAACCAGAAGCAAAAACAAAAGAATGAAATGATTATTTCACACAAGGCATGTGCTGGGCAAAGTGAAGCCAGCAGAATCGAATTTAAAATTTTGAAATCACGACTGTAATATAAGACTTGTATGTACAGTTTTATCCTGCTAATGCTGCTACCAATAGCTGTCATTGCCATTGCCATCTTCATAAACCGAATGTTTCCTAACTGTTGATGGAGAAGTAAATACATCTGTGTAAAAATACTTCAAGGCTTTGAGGCTGGTTCTCAGAACCTCACCTAGAAGCCTACTTCTGAGAGGGACACAGCTGGTCCTGCATGCTGCAGTCTGTGGTTCGTACCTTGCGCGGGTCACCATAGAGCGTAGCTATCTGCAGGCGGTAGAGGTAACGCTCTAGCCGCGAAGATTCCGTACCCGTTTTGAGATCCTCTCGTCGTGGCTTCTTCTTCTTCTGCTACCGCCTCCTTCGACGGATGATGTAATCCTATTAATTTAGTTTAGTTTTGCTCTCGTTAGGCTGGGTCTCAGTGGAGATATGATGAGCTCTTCCTATCAGGAAAGGATAATCTACGGTGACCCAGGTTGTGGGTTAAAGCAAATTTCAGGGGGAATAGAAGAAGCACCACGAAGTTCACTTAATTGAATTTTATGATCGCTTTCTTCTTCAAGAACACTAGGTAAAGTTCCTGGTCACTGGGAACTGACGTCTCAGGGCCCTTTGTTATCTCGCTGCGCGTGGTGGCCATCACTTATTCCTCGACACAGCACTACAATTACACGCGACGATGTATACCTTCAATCTGTGCCATAATTAGCACCTGCGCGGCCCTGACACAAAGCTTACCGAGAGATATTTCGGCACTTCGATGAAAATACTATGTTTTCCGCGGAATAAACTTTATCTTGGGCCCCTATCTGCGCGCCAACTTCTGCTCACAAGTAAGTGGAGTCTGTACCCGGGATTAAATATTGACTGCCGTTTGGGGTGAACATGGAATATCTTTGCACTCCTATTCCTATGCGCTATGCACGACCTGTTTGCCCTACCGAAAGCCAAGAGCCATATCAAAATTCAGCGAAGTTATGAGCCTTAACAACTTAAACTGGACATGTAATAAGTCTTTAAATGCATAGAAACTCCGGTAATTTCTTGCGTAAATAATGAAATCCAAAATCGGATCTATCTCCCAAAAATAAGGTCAAATCTCAAATGTAGATCAGTAGGACACAGACAGTGCATCCCAAAGCATGCATATTGTACGAATGAAGAACATCCAAATTGAATTGGATGAAGACCGCGAACGAATAGAGTGCAATGGTGAATACATACGCTGTTAATAAAAATGTTGATGGGATTGCACTGCGTAAGTAGATGATGTTATGATGTTTAGGGTGCAATGTTCTTAACAACTCTATTTGATACGAATGGACACCAGCAGAGGAATAAGTATAGGAAGTACCTGACTCATCTCTTGTTGAATACCTATAACCCAATTCAGTGTAGTGCACTTCCGGCAAGAACTCATTAACAATGAAGCAAATTCCTTTTACTACATTAGTTGAAGCAGAAGCCCTGAAGTGTTAGAGGTAGCTGAACCATTGTTAACTAAACTCATATTAACTAAACCATCATCCATGTAAGTTTAATAGAAGCTACCCATAAGCAGAAACAAAGCAATTGGACAATATATGCACTGATGCTAATCAAGGAATCTAGCACCATTGTGTTGCAACCTGCCTCATATGCGTGCTTCTGCAGAATACGAGGAGTGAATGCAGAAACTGGTTAACTGAAAGAGAACAAAATGTCTTCACCTCTCCACCTCAAGATGAGCAAGTGTCAAGTCTCCGTGCGGTAGAAAGCGTACATGAGAGAGAAAATCTTTCAGCAGTAACATAATGTTCCAATGGGGCGCTTTCTCAAAGAAGCCTGGGGTCGGCGACAAATAGTAAAGAAGGAAGGAGTAATAATGTTTAGGGAGAAAGAAAACGAGGAAAGGAGAAATGAAAAGGGATTTCAGAGGAAATATGGAGTGTGTGGAAATAGGCCAGGAGCAGAAACTTTAAGATAGATTTGGACTGATGACAATGAAGGAAGTAAGTAGTGGAAGAAAGATATAGATAACGGAAGCAAGGAAGAAAAATATAGGCATTGCATGACTTTTGGTCTTAGCAGAAAACTTTCAGTATAATGGTGAAAGCAAAGATGGTTGTTCTTCTGTCTATTGAGGTATCTGTTGTCTTTCTCCATACTATATACCTGTTCCTTCCAGTTCTGCTTATAGGAATCAATTTTATTTGTTACAGCGAATATTTTATATGCATCCCTAATATTTATGTTTCTTAATCTATAATAGGTGGACAACCTTAAATCTGTATTAAGAAGTTTCTATTCTGTCACCACTATTCCATCTGTGTCATACTTCCTTCTTAACCAGGGCTTTGATCTTTAGATTAGCAGTGGAAAGGCTGGTGATTTTTTTTATGAAATATCAGTTGTGTTTCTTTTGTTGTATTTTTGTTTAACGTTTTCTTTATCATTCCGCAGATACCCTAAATCTGCTGTTTTGTTCCGTATACACTGCCATTTGAAAACTGCAACACCAAGAAAGAATTTCCCGAATAACTCCAAACTTGGTGGAAGTGTAGAAGAGTGTACAGGCAATAAGCTTTTAGGTTTGCAGAGAGATGGGGTACACGTAGGCCGAGCAGAGTCCTGTCGTGTCGGTCCGACAAGGTCAGTGTTGAGCCCAGTGTAGTCAGTGCAGAGCTATCAAACAAGGTGGAAACAATAAAGTGGGTGCCAGTATGCCTCGTGGACGTCAAAGGGAGCCGTATCGGCATGTGAGGGAGCAGAATGATCGGTCTCCGGGAAGCAGGTATGTCATACCGTGACATTTCGGCTTGTGCAGGGCATGCTGTTACGTCAGTGATGCGTGTGTGGAAGCAGTGGATAGATAATGGTCGTACACAGCGAATAGCGGGTACTGGACCACGGAACATGACCACAGTACTGGATGGCCGTCATCATGATCGCATAGGCATAACGGACAGTACAGCTTCATCCATAGTGTTGGCTTGACGCTGGAGAACTGCAACAGATGTGAACTTATCTGCATCAATGGTTCGTCGCCGTCTGCCATTACGTCGGCTTTCATTGTCCAGAAACCACAAGGTCCTCCGACTGCAATGGGCACGTGAACACCGTCACTGGAGTGCTGAGTGCCAAAATGCAGCCTCTTCGGCGAGCCCCACTTCAACGTGACCTACAGTGATGGCGCATACCTGTTCGGCGGTATCTTGGTGAGCGCAATCTGGAGGGCTGCATTGTTGAGCGGCATAGCGGACAAACACCAGGTGTGATGGTTTGGGACGCCATTGGTTACAACAACCTATCTCGCCTCCTACGCATTGAGGACGCTTTGAACAGCAACCGGTACCCAACGGTGCTTGTAGAGTCTGAGGTACTCCCCCTGCTTCAGGCATCTCCACAGGCCACACTTCAACAGGACAATGCGCGGCCACACATTGCGAGGAATGTAGAAGCCTTCTTCAAAGAGCGACGGGTACCATTGCTTCCCTGGCCTGCACGTTCGCCTGACATGTTACACATCGAGCATATCTGGGATATGGTTGGTCGGCACCTGGTGCTTCACGGTCCTCCAGTAACCAGTGTCACGGATTTGTGGGCTCGAATACAAACTGCGTGGAGTGAAATCCCTCAGGAACGTATTCAGAACATTTTTTATTCAATGCCGCGGCGTATAGTAGCTCTAATTGCATCGCATGGAGGCCACACCAAATACTGAATATTAGGGCTCAAAGGTCATGTATAGATTTGAAATGTTTATCATTTGTTACTTGTCATGTACCTGTGGCAATAAATTCATTGAATTAATGCGTTTCATTCTTGGTGTTGCAATTTTAACAAACGGCAGTGTATGTTTATCGTAGTCAATTGAAACATAATAGCCTAAATAGTTTAAATTAATTACCTATTCAATTATTTCAATTTTTTTTCTTGTGTGTTGTGGAATGCTGTTATGTCTGTGCTTTCTGCTGATATTTTAATACTACATTTTCCACAAATTTGATTCAGTTTAAAAGTATTTGAGAATCATCTTTAGCCGCTATTATTATCTCTTCATCGGTATATACTAATGTTTTATGTAATGAGCATTATATATCTTTATTCCTATGTTTTATCAGTCCACTTTTTAATCATATAATTCATGTAAAGTTTAAAGCAACCTATCGGTGAAAATAATAAAATGCTTAATTCTTGACCTATCAACTTCAAATTTTATGTAATAATTGGCATATTCTCTACAAATAAAACACCTCAATTGGAAACTCTAAGTTTAACCATTGTTGTGATTTTAATTATTTACTAAAATATTATGTTGTAATTTTGCACTTTTCAAAATGCTCCTCATGAAGAACGAATCTAGATTTTTTAGTTCAAAATTTAATGTTGCACCATACATAATAAAAAATCTGACTTGGGCTTTTTTCATAACTGTTCATTAGTTAAAATAATTCTGAAATGTTAATGCCAAGGTTATCTTCATTTTAACAATAAGTATTAGATGAAGTATTTAATTGCACAACCAATACGCATTATATAAAAAAAACCCAAATCAGTTTCTTTGTTTAATATTTCTACAACAACACTGTAAATTTCAGGAAAATTGGTCTAGTTTTGCATGGCGTGGAGTAATTTAATCTTTCAGTGTATTGAAAAACTATTGGAGAAAGAGATATTTGAAAATAGGAGTAGCCAATTAGTACATACGTATCAAGATTTAAATTTCTGAACTACTTCATAAATATCACAGCTATTATAACGTTTAAAACAGAATATTAAAAGAACAAACAGTATATAGCTGCAAAAGCTACTGTTTTACCACTTTTGGTCAAAATATCATCGATTGGTTACCTTAAATAAAATTGGCGAAAGGCTAATTTGACGCTATGGTTAGTGTCGATGCCATTGTTACTTATTTTATTGTAAGAACTAATTGTGTTTTAATTTCAGCATGGATTACACGCTAGGATGCCGTCAACAATCTAAACGTGATGTGATATAGGATATCGTACCCGGAGTAGAATTCTCTTTGTCAAATTGACATTCTGTGCCACTTCCATTACAAAAGTACTTTGCGAGTGGTAAAAATTGACACTTTTATCAATTCATCGACATATTTGAAATGTGTGTGACTGAGTCTCCCGCTAAACGTGTTCATGTGTTACAAAAGTGTTTTATGTCTGCTCTTTTGACGGATGAGGTTATGAAAGTTAGCGCTTTGAGTTTATACCTCTCCCGCGATTTAAAAAAATTACTGATGTTTCTGGAATTATTCTGGCTCTTTAACGTGTGCAAACACCATTCTTCTCTGGATGATCCAGCAGATGTACTTCCGTAAAATATCACAGAGTGCTCACAAAACGCCTGACAGAAAGAAACATGACCTCTGTGAATTTTTAGCCTAATACAGCAATTAACGGTATTATAATGGTGTATCTCTTTATGTTAATTTAAGGGGAGATTGCATGCAGAGAATTTCACAAAATTGACAATTCTTGGTATTTTATGTAGACTTATATAATTGGAATTTCTTCTTTAATCTACATGTATTTTATCAATCGAGGCACAACACTTGGTTTTTAAAAATGGTGTTGCGTCTACTGTTTTGTAGTCTTGAATTCTGTACAACTTTACGAAAAAATCATAACTTCTATACCCCATGGAGTAGAGAGGTAAATTTTAGCTCATTCCTTTAGGAGAAGTTTTGGTCTTCAAAGCGTATCATTTGTAGGTATGGCAGCATCCATATGCCAAGCAATGTAAATGTACATTTTTCTCAATTTTTTACTTTGGACAGTTATTTCCCTGAATGACATTTTCTGATATAAACGACCCGTATTTTTACGGAGTATTGAAGATAATTAAATAACAATTTAATATGATGAAAACAACACATCACTGCGGCTACGGATGTACTTTGCTATTGATGATTTGGTTAATTATATTTTAAAAGTGAATTGCTGATAAATGTTGATAAATATGTGTAATTAAGAAACAGACTGCTGTATAAGTGTATACTAATGTATAAAACCATATTATTGTATAAAAGTAGATCGTTGAACTTAAAAGTATACGTCTATATCCTGTGAAAATTTCAATCCGATACCTTAAATATTTTACGAGACAACGGTCTAAGTTCAGCAGATTTAACATTGGCAGGATGGGACTGTTAATCTCCTTGTCTATGGCTACTTCCTGTATATTCAATCTACCTATTGCAAATAAGTTTTCTCTGTGTATAAATTTACTTTCGTTGGTGCATTTTGTTTAGAAATGTACGTATAATGTTCAACTGAGAACTTTAAGTATGACTATGTCTTTTACAATTGAAAATTTTACTGCATTTATAGAGCATCTCTCTATCCATGTTCTGTAAAAATGGGTAATGGGTATAAGAAATGGATTTCAAATATACTATTTCAACTGCAGAAATGTAACGGAAGTTCGTGACTGGAAGAAACAAAAGCTGAAATAGTACGAAAAATTTTAAGTTATAAACAAGACCACCAAATAACAAACAGTAAAACAGTTGAAACACATCTAAAACCATTCAAATTAAAAAAATGTAATAGGATATTACCTAAGTAAGTTATAAATTTAATAGTAATCTTATATACCGATAAAGCAGCTTATATCAGTTTTGTAATTTTAACCGCTATTGAGTGGAATATTTTACAAGTTTCATGCTACAATATGTGGTTAACTATTTGGAAATTCTAATGTTATAACTTCCCTTCAGACCATCGCAAGCGGCTTAACTGTAATTTGACTATCCACTAAGCCATCAGGTTAAAGCCTTCCAAGAGAAGTGAAGGAAACAAAGGAGGAAACGAAAGAGAAGAGAGCTAATTTGTTTTATGCTACAATTTTTATTAAAAGACTGACATGCGTTCGTTTACGTTACCCTTAAGAACAATGTATATGATATTACAGCTCATACTGTAAACGATTTCAATGCTTGCATCAACCACACTCGCACCTTTTTCCTCTATTATCGTCTGTTCTAAATCCTGTTGCGTATAACTTTGCCCCGTACTCTTAATTACCATATGCACCATCAGTTCTCGTTGTCTGCTGTCATGGAATAGGTTTTTGTGCAATAGAGTCTATTTACTTTTTAACATTATCATTTATCCTAATATATTCGAAGAGAATTGTCATATATATGGAGTGCACGTAAATTCCTATCAACAAAACGTAGGAGGATATTTTGGTTTAAATCTGCCTCTCAGGATGACAAAAGCACGTGAATCTATTATGACAGTGTATTCATATCGCTTTTATCGCCCGACCTTACATTGCACAGGGCTTGTTTGTCATATACATCCCCATTCAAAGGCGTGCATGGCAATCAGGGGAATGGGGAAGGAAAGGGAGCGCGGAAGAATACACCTCAACGGGCCAAAGTTATAATAAATAGGGTTTATTCTTGAGAGAGAGCTTATCCAGGCGGACCAGTCGCAAGGAACGAACCGGCACCAAGAGGACTACAATCTTTTAAAGACTTTTACAGACCTCCATCTAACAACTCTCCTCATGATCAAATATAGACAGAACATTCTGCCCCCATTACAAACAATAATTCCCCAAACAAATACATTGGTCACATATATGCTAGAAATACCTTTACCAACTCGTGATTCTACTTCAATTCTATGATGTTCATCATCATTTTAAATCAGAGGTCTACGAACAAAAAATCATGAGGCAACTTTTGATTGGACCAAGTTCATTGAAAAGCATAACTTGCCACTTAAACCGTTTAGAGATAATGAATTCTAAAATTCGTCTTTCTCAAGTGAAGACTTTTTATTCACAGACAAATCTAAGAGGCAAATTATGTGGCTTTTTATAATAACCTACATGCCATTGTTCTGCACAGGCACGATAAGCTATGACAAATAAAGTAACATGGTAATAAAGCAACATTTCAATTAAGATAACTTTTATATTTATTGAGTTAGTTTTGCATTAAATTTCAATGCCTTTTGTTAATTTTGAATATTATTAACTTAACAATACACTGTTAAATAAGATTGCTAAATATTGCGTATTTAAAAATAATTTTACTCTCAGATATTACGTTGGTTTTCGATATTCATAAAATGCATGCGCACTAAGAATCTCAAGACCTGTTCATTTGAAGTTATTTTATGAAATTGTTAGAAAAAGCCAAGATTTGCTAATTGAATTGATTAAATTGTGATTTTGTATGTTGTATATATAAAATGTATATCGTACACCTATGTACAATTTTGCAATGTTTTGTGGATTCTGTTTCATATGACATCACCTTTGTCGAACCCTGTTTTAGCTATATCCAGTATATTTATCTAACTGTTAGTAGTGAAGATGTTTGTGACCGATTAAGCTAAATGTAGTTTGCAAAAAACCTCTTTGTGAAATAATACTTTTAGGGACATTTGGCTAATAAGTCACATAATTGCAACGTTAAATATAGATAACAAAAGCAAAAAAGAAGTAAACAAATCAGAAAATCTGTCATCTTATATGTTTAGGCAGACCACGATAAATAAACACAGACTATATCGCGTATCACATTTAAACACCTAAAAGATAAAAAAAAAAGTTAAATGGGGCGCACTGTGGTTATATGTACTGCATGTACGCTTACAACTTTGGCGCCCAGCTGCAATCGGTCTGCCAATTTAATGTCATTTTATGAATTATGCATCACCAAATATTACAATATATACACTACTATTTAAGAACATTTTAAGACATTTAATTTTCACCTGCACTTTATCTCTATTCTTCATGTTTTTAGTACTTCAAAATACGATTTTACAGACAAAAATATATTTTTTATCAAAGAAATGTAGAGACATAGAATGATAAAGGCTTTAAGCTAGTGGAGTTCATCGCTATTTACTCTTGACAAAATTACACTCAGCGTGGGTGGAATGTTTTTTAACAACAAAAAATGAATGATGCGCCGCACTCCACTTTTCGCTTTTCCATCATATTGAGTTAACCTAGCGTGCTTTTGCTTTTCCCACATTTTAGCTGGCGTGCTTAGAGGTCTTTTCATTCATTCCTTTTTGTTTTATCCTATACGATACTGTTTCTAAATATCCGATAGCGTTAGCTGTTTCCTGCAGTGGCTTACTAACACTCACTTTATTTGAATAATCTAACACATTCATTATTATTTTGCTTTCTTCTTAGTTTACCAAAATTTTGTCTCTGCCTAGCTTCTCCATGAATAAATATAAGTATTTATTTAAAATTTTAAACAAATAACCTACATAATACTTCACAGTATTTAAACGTACACACTTCCTTACAACTAATGTTAATCTAACCGATTTTTGCCTCGCGCCTCGTGCCTGGCGCCAGTTAACTGAATAGATGGATGACTTTTGTTTTTCATACACAATCAATGCAAGAAGTTATAGCATTCCGGCTTGTTTTAAAAACTATCCCAACCCTCCTCAACGTTTGTTTCGCTTGATCCCGTTGTAAAGTCAATAACAAAAAGCGTTTCTCCCTGGCTGACTCTCCTACAGCATATAATTTTCCAAAACTATTGGATTTAAAAGATTATAACGCTCATCTTAATAAAGATAGAGAATTCGAATTGGACAGGTATCAACATTCAAGTTTACTCCAGCTAAGAAAAAGTATTACTACCTACGCTGAACCCTTCAGTTTATTAGTTACTGCGTGATAATCATACAAATAGTAAATATCAAAATTGTATTGAAAAACTAGTTTTCCTTAGAAATTTGGACCCATAGAAACCTATAAAGGCTCTAAAATGCTACAATCTGATAGAGAAAAATATTTTGCATAGGATAATGTGTTCAAAACTGAAATTTATAACAGAATATTTACACCATGTTGTTAGCAACCTGACGATAGTGCCAGAGTAGAAAAACTACTGGCAACATGCATGTATTAGAGACAAAGATATCCCATTACCCTCCACACTGTTTGTTTAAGGCTGGGACAGACTATACAAATCATACCAATTAAATGCATTTACTCATTATTTCATTTGACCTGAGAAGCTAAAGCAGGAAGCAAAAGGCTAGATGCAGTGAAGAAAAGCATAGGATATATAGGATGAAGTGTTTAGTAGGACTAAGAGGAAGCAAAGCAATAGTTTCTTATAGGCTGCTCTGGTTTATAGCACATTAGCAGCAATCAGAGATAGGGAGCGAGCCTACGTGCTCTATACATGTGCCGTTACAAATGATGCCCTGCGGGGTCGTTAAGAGACTCCGGTGATAAAACCCTTGCTTGTATTACACTGTGGATATATAGAGGCATATTGCCTGGACATGCTAGGATATCTGTGTAGTAGATCCATATACAAACGCAGTTTTCAATTATAGAGGCACAGACTCCCTGAAATTGAGAATATTAACCACTGAACTTAAGGATGTTGTAAAACGCTGTCCTAAAGAGGATTCCTAGAGATAGGGATCGGATTAACCGTGGTAAAATTGATTTATTCTACGAACATATAAAATAATATATGCTCCACTTGAAAAATATGACAAACGTGCTAATAACTTAGCAAACACAAAAGTAATTCATCATGTAGGAGACCAGATACGGTACTAAGCAAGAGGGGTTTCCAATAAGCGTTACACATACTACTGTACAACATGATGGACTCTCTGTAGATTATTATTATTATTATTATTATTATTATTATTATTATTATTATTATTATTACTACTAAATTTATTTTACGTCGATTTAACTACAGGGTTATATCGCGACGGATCTGTTAGTGGATAACTCTTAGATCGATATGTGGCGAACAGTTTGTAACCACCCGATTCGTCGTGTCCACAGAGACCTCAGCGCATAGCAACCAGAACCCCTGCCCCATGCGGTGCAGGTGGTATTAGGGTGACGCACGGTCTAACCGCCGCCCTCTCACAGAAAGGCGGTCAATTAGCCTTCTTGGTCTCATCCCTGCAACCATGCTATCTTGCTTCGTCACGTGTTCACAGAGGCCCTAGCGCATAGCAGCCGAAACTTCTACTTCGTACCGTGCAGATGGCATTAGGGTGCCGTCCAATATACCTCCTTTCAATGTCTGAATAGATGCCAAGCATTCGCCCATATCACCAATTTTTCATTTTTACTATTGTTTTAGACTTAAGGTGGAACTTTGGGTCTTGGTATTAAATATCCAATCTGGTATTTACCTTTGCGGCACAAAGGGACACCACGAAAAAACCTCAATGAGATTGGTCGGCCCACTGGTCTCCCGAATGCGGGCCACAGGCGTTACCGCTTGAGCCAACCACCTCGGTGGCTCTCTATAGAGTTGTACTTCTTTAATACATTTCAAGTATATGCGACTTCTAATTTAAATCAATATATCTGTGAAATTTCGTAAAACATGTTAAACTTTCTATTTGTTTTTCTTTTTGCATTTTTATTATGCGTGTTTGTACTTGTACTTTTACGCTGTCGTCGCGGGTTCAAACCCGGCGGAGGGCGATGGATTTTTTTCGTGCGTAAAAATCCTTAGCATGGTTTCCTTCGGAAGGGAAGTAAAGCCGAAGGTCCCATGTCGTAGATTTATCGCTCGTAAAAGAACCTCAAGTCTGACAAGGAGGCCTCTGAGCAAGGTTACCCATCTTTCACGCTCAAAATAGAATGAGAGGTTAAGGAACACAGCAGTTAAAGAACCCCATAAATAAAACTCAATTTCAATTTACTTTCATGCTATACCATAGGTTCTTTTTATATAAAAAACCCTTAAAACCAAAAATGGCTATTTAATTTTTGTTGTACTATTTAGGTAAAGATAAACTCCTTTTTTCTCAATTCCTTTTTTCCAGCATTTTTCACAATTCAATATTCTCGTCAGACAGCAGTTTATAACTTAGTAACTTGACAATTTCAAAAGAGTCTAAATAATTACATATTTGAAAATCGTATGAACTGGTTAAAAGTATTAAATATATCAGTTGAAACTAATTATTTTCCATATTTCCCATTGAAGAACTTGAAACATTCAATTAAGCTGTATACAAATATGTTTTTACTCTTAAACTAATTAAAATTAAGAAATGGCTGTACAACAATTTGTTTGTGAACTAAGATCAAATTAAAAATTTTTACTTCATACTACCATATAAAAAGTGAATTTTTATGATTAAAAAATTAATGTTTTAACAAAGGTTTCATATACGCCATTAAAATTTGTGTGCACCATATGTTCTGAGTATGTGGTAAAAAGTCGAAGTAACTAGAAAAAGTTGTATATTTTTACATTTTCACAGATATGTTGCAATAACAGTGTGACTGGATAATCCACACTAGGGCTGGAGCAAAGATGGCTCATGGTTGCATTTGGAATCTGCGCCCTCTCTGACTGGCCTCAGAGGCCTCATGGCACGCGTATTGGAAGCTGAAGAAAATGCATTTTAGTAATATTTCAAAATGTGTTCTAAAAGCTCCATACTCAAAAATACCATGGTCCGTAGTGCAGAACAAAGCTTTGGTTGCATACCAAAATACATTCAACTGCAGGCTGTGCAGTTTTTATCAGCTCAGTACCAATGCGGGCATTAGTATGGCTTTTAATGTTCATATAATGTTATTATCTACAGCTCAAAATACCCTTTTCCACAGGATCTCATTTTTCAGTAAAGTCAATATCATTTTTCCAATAAAAAATATGAACCTTTATAAAAAGGTATCAGTCCAAATTCATTAGCTAACAGCTTTACGTATGTAGACTTAATGACATTTCTTGTTAGCGATGCTTCACTAGTAAATTGCATAGTTTAAAGCATAGGAATTTAAGCGGAAAAATTAATATCCATTAAGAAATGCCCTTTATTGTTTTTAAGCACAACTATACGTGAAGTAGAAGTAGATTAAAATTACAGTCCGTTAAAAATATCACATAAAACTTGCAGATAAATGATATAAATTGAAAGGATTTGGGAAATATTGCCTTCAGGTAGTAGTGAAAATAATTGCATTTATACCTCTTTCACTCTTTTATTAATACCAACTATCTGTAGTCTTGTTTGTTTGGCTTAATCCGAGTAAATCACCAAAAGATCGAAAAACAGCATTCTTTAAAGTACACAAAAAGTATTCCCATACCATTCCATCATAGCGTACACATTTCGAAACCATGGAGGTACTTCCAAACACAGAGAGGATTATAATTTATAGATGTTATATTCGTATAGGAGTAAACGCGCAGTAAATAATTTACTCAAGTTTTCGAGAAAGGTCATTTACTTTTACGCTTAAGTTCAATACAAGTTCACTGTAATTCGAATGTGGTAATCATCCAGCAAGGGACCACGTATCTGCTATTACTGATAAAATTTCGAATGTAAACAAAGAAAAAGTTGCATTTGCGCAGTTTTTGTGGAGGTGTAGTAGATATAAATCCCTGAATTAAAAAATACTAATAAGGAACAGTCCCCTTGTTTCAAACTGGGATTTTATTCGTGTTTCATGAGTAACTATGGTTGTCAGAAATTGAAACGATTTGGGTCTAGAGTGATGTCTAAAACCTCTTTCGATCGCTGTAGTTTAGAGTGGTCGGGCTTGTGCTCGTCTCCTGGTGCCACTTACTCGAGCACTGACTTGTCTCTCTCTCTCTCTCTCTCTCTCTCTCTCTCTCTCCCCCTATCTTAGTTGCTTGGCCACAAGACCGTTTCATTTTCTGGGAATCATACCACCTTATCCAATTCCCCATCCCAGTTTTACAACGACAGAAGAGCAAGAAACGCAGAAGGTTTCAATTAACTCATTGCTTATTATTATAAAATGTGACTAACAGAACTAGTAATTCGCCAGTTGTACAGTATGTGTGTATAAATGTCGATAATATGGAACTTAAGTTCAACGAGAAAACGCAAATTACAATAAGCCCTTGTAGAACAAAGAAATGAAAGCATGAAAGAAAATAAAAGTCCAAGAAATACTAAATAAATGCATAAATTATGCAATATTAATAAATTAGTAATTAGCTAACGTTTATCGTATTAGAAGAATCCCGCAACGGCAACTGAATACCACATCCAACACTGTTTTTTACACTTTTATTGGAGGTTTTCTTTGGCGGACTCCACAGACATACATTTTCTTATACACAAATTTAGTAGTCTGTGAATATGAATCAGTAATAGTAAACTGCAATCTTTCACGTGATTGAACCGCTTATCAATTAGGATAAGTAAATGCAATCATGAAGTCATACGTTCTCCGTTTACGACCAGACAGGTCTAAACACAAAAGATAAACCTCCTAAATATTTTCAAATATGAAAATGTATAATATACAGAATAGTAAGCACTCAATATGTGTACTTTGTTATGGGAAATCGCACTTTTCGTATAAATTAATAATTAATTCTAATAAGTGCGCACGTTCTGTGTCAGGAGCCAATGAGAGGGGTTTAGGAGCATGTGGAAACACTGATGTGTGGATTAAGATGTAGAATGAGCCCACTGCGGCCAGTAATTGGCCTCAAACACAGGGCAGATATCCCTATTGGTGGGAAGCACAACGAAGTTGGGTCCCTAACATTTCCAAATGTAGCATCCCAACGCCGTCCCCCTCAAAGCCCCCCATTTTTGGGCATAGGATTCTGTACCATACTCCAGGATAGGAAAACGTTTCCACATTTCAGTGTATATGTGGTGCAATTTTGAGAACTCTTAAGAAATGTATAGAAAGGAAACAATGCTTAAATGAAATGAAATTCGTACATTTTACTGGTTATACCCATAGACTTCAGATGATAACTAATACTATAATGTAACCTAATTGAAAGAATAACTGAAAGCAAATATAGCTGTTACTTAGGATGTCCTCAACTACAAGAATAATTTATGATTACCAGCCAAGAGAAAAATTTGATGTGAGCAGACCAATTACTAGGATAGAAGGGGCGGATTGACACCAGTCTTAGAAATAATAGTAATAATAGTAATAATAATAATAATAATAATAATAATAATAGTATTTATTTCAGCACTTGCCTAGTATGTGCACTTACACAGAATGGAGCCCAATCTGGAGCATATAGGTCAGATATAATATGTAAAAGTGCAATTCCAAAATATCCTTCCCTTCTATGAAATTCTCCAATAAAGACGCAGACCAATCGTAACTGCGATCGTTGTGCCTCCATAACCACATTATTGTTGAAAAGTAGGTTTAATAATTGATTAGGATTTGAATTCTGTAATTGAATCAGATAAGACTTAAGGGATTGTTGCAAATGTTGTAGCTAAAAAACAGAATTCTAGTGTCATTCATCCCATTCCCCTAAATAATCCAGACATGCGCTATACCCGGAACAAGTAATCTTCTTATGTTTTTTTTATCCTGCATTAAAACGCACTATCTCCGGAGTTAGTTATGTGGAGAATGTAATAATATGGCTTTAACGATTAGTAATATCCACAAGCAATAAAATGCGCGTCTAATTAGTATATACAGGGGTAGAAAAGTCGTTTTGAGGTGAACAATTATTAAGTTCATTTTGAGAAGAAAATTATTTCATTGTTTATAATATAACATAATGAAATATAAATGCCTATGTATTTAAAAACAGAAGTTTTCAAGAAAGGAAGGTTTCGCAGTTTTACGAAGTACCAAGTGATCAGGAAACGTCAGGAAATACCCTGGTGAGGCTGGTTGCTCACCTCGGAGTTTGAACCCGAGATCTCAGAAATGCAAACTTCAGAGCTAACGCCGAGCCATCTCGCTCTTTGGCACCAGGAAAAAGGGAAGGACATGCCTTTAAACTAAATGAGAATGAATTACCACAAACCAAGCGAAACTGCTTTTCCAGGTGTGCAAAAAGTAAGGAATGGGTATTTTAATATAGCAGGCATTCAACTCATATTTTGTAGGCATTCCTTCCATCACATTCTTCACACTTTGGTCGTCCTCCGTGGACTAGTGGTACCGTGCTAGCCTCTAGTTCCTAAGGTCACGGGTTCAAACCCGGCGGAGGGCGAGGGATATTTTCGGTCGTAAAAATCCTTAGCATGGCTTCCTTAGGAAGGGAAGTAAAGCCGGTGGTCCCGTGTCGTAGATTTACGGCACGTAAAAGAACCTCAAGCCTGATAAAGAGGCCTCTGAGCAAAATTATCGGTCATTCATGGCCAATAAGTCGCGCTAAGAACCATATTCGTTAAAGAGCGTCCATAAATAAAACTCAATTTCATTTCTTCACACTTTGAGAGACCATAACATTATCCTCCTTGTATGCATTTAGGTTATACGCTACAAAAGTGCCTAAAGTCTGTTTTCCATAATTTCTCCCCATATATGTAACTGGCGCGTACAATAGTTTCTCTCATTGGCTGCTGGCCCAAGGGTTTGCTGTGTGATACAAGCTAGTTCCTTATTTAACATGATCGTATTTGATATAAATTTATTCGAACAGAATTGACAGAATTGTCACCTTTCATGTTCATAACCGTATGAATTAAATATATCACGTTACGACTTGTTGCATCCAAAATTCATGTCAATTATTGCCGACAAATGCTAAGATCCTTTGATTTTAACCTGCCTATAAGGATAACGGAAGCACGCTCATCTATCATGGCAGTGTTAACATTGCTCTTATCGCGTGACTTTATATTGTGCAGGGCTTGTACATCGGCATTCAGAGGTGTGCATTAGCTACTCAGGCGAAAGTGGAAAGAAAGGAAGTGCGAAAGAATACATGTTAACATTATAAGCAGGGCCCCGGACTCTGATGACATATCATCTTGTAATTGTTGCATCATAGGAATTGCTAACGTGTACATAGAGCGTTATCTTGGGGCCCAAATTATATAAATTCATAGTTTGTTATGTTTGGTCATTCCATGCGATTTTCTATTTTAGGGCATTTTCGATTTTTCGTCAGTATTTTGTCTTTTTTTTACCTTTGTGTCTTTATTTGGACTTTTTCGGGCATTAACATTTAGTACGAGTTTTATATTATTCTTATTTTACATAAGGATGCATTTTCAAACATTACAAATTTGGCTATTCAACTGATAAATAAGGGTAACTTCATATAGTCTTTTCTTGCATTTTAGGGGAAAAAATCATATCCTTATATAATAGCCTGAAAAGGTTTGCTTGTGGGTAGAGGGACGCCTATTTTGAAGAGAGCAGATATCATTAAAGTTGTGAATTAATGTCCAAACTAGGAATGGGACGAGACAGTTTGCCATTTTTTGTGTTGGGTGCGTACAATCAGGTTGCTATTGCCCTTATTTCGTGTAATGCGTTGTTAACTCTCCTTCATTCGCTAAGATTTCTGTATAATCTAAGAACTCAAAAATAGTTAATGTTACAGTTTTGTTATATCTGCTTCAAAAGCAATTCTCTTATGTTTGTTTTTAGATTATTCAAACAAAGCATATACTTTTAATTAATTTCTAAATTATATCAATATTAAACGACACCTACTGTTCCTGCTCGTGTAGTAGTTACACCCATGAATAAATTAATTTATAATTTTATGTGCACTAATTTTAGTAAATTAAATAAATTTTAGATAATTATTGTAGTTATTATATCATGTTTAAAAATTGCAGTCATTCTATAGGTGATTTTTCAAACATTTTACGTTGTCAAAATAGGGACTGTGGTAGTAAGAAACAGGGGTTAGTTTGTGAATCGCTTGTGGCAATGATATAGCATATGGTAGCAGTGGAAACACGTTGTGAGATGTGATACGCTTATGAGATGACGTTCCTCTAGGACCATATGCTTCTCTTTGTCAGGGCATCATTAGAGTCAGATAAGCCATTGCGCTTCATTACGCATTACAGGAGATAGACCTGCAGTTTGCAATCGGATCAGGGCGGTGCTTATCGCCCTGACTTATTGAGGCCCGCTGTTTACATGACATGACTGGGGGTTCGATCCCAGACAGGTGACTGGGTTCGTCGATCGAAGCTTGGATGTCCTCCAATTGAAGGGGAAGGAAACGGAAATGCAGTGAGAGCTGACTTGCTCTCATTTTGCAGAACACTGTCGGCGTCCCATTTGCAACGTAATTAATTTTGCTTTCTGGACTCAGTGGGTAATCCGCGACCTACTTAATTGCTTGCTCTTTGATTGCCTCCGGGGCTTGGCATGTAAAATTAGCTCTGAAGTTATAATTGCAAAAAATTAGTGGTAGCCAACGCTCATTTATTTTGTTGCATATGTGAAAAAAACTTTTAACGAGTCGTTAGCCGTCAAGACAGTTTATTAAATCAGTTGAAATGGAAAGTGTATTCGTGAAAGAATTATTTAATTTCTCAGAAATCTTTTCTCATTTTTCATCAGCTTAATAATTAGTGCTATTTACTAACCTTTACATCAATTTCGAATTTAAATAGCACCTCTGTGCCATTAGGTAAATGTCTCCCTTACGTTAGGCTTGTGTAGATTTTCTTTGGGAATCCATACGTAATTCATTTTCTTTAAATACTCTAGTGTTGATATGCACTACTTTTGTGCATACAGGGCTTACCTAACAGTTAGTTTTTTAAACTTACCTCTTAAAATTTAATCACTGCTGATCATCATACCCTTCGATTCGTTTTCTGTATTCATTTCAACCATAAGAAAATAACTGCAGATATGAAGTTTCATAAAACTTGAAAAACTTACGTTCTCTTTGAATGTTCAATGTATTTAAACACTAGTGTATTTAATTTTATAAATTTATCATTTGGACTATACTTCTTTATCTTGTATACGTATTTGAAGCTTATTTTACCATCTTGTTTTAATACCTATCG
Organism: Deroplatys truncata; assembly: GCA_030765065.1. Classification (NCBI taxonomy): domain Eukaryota; kingdom Metazoa; phylum Arthropoda; class Insecta; order Mantodea; family Mantidae; genus Deroplatys; species Deroplatys truncata. Next base: position 177,379,871 of record CM060981.1, read on the forward strand.
TGTCATTCACAATATCGTTTATATTTAATTTTATTCAAAAGAGAATGGAATAAATATTATAGTTTAAAATTTTCAGTAAAGAAATAAAAGATTATGACATTCAAGGAAACATAAAACGACAACATGCCACGAGGTATCTTACTATCGAAGATAAATAACAAAATACTAAAACAAGATGGGAGTTTTAACTATCTGGGTGGCAATGTAACATAAGAAACACTGAAGAAAGAAACAATAAAGTATGTAAATTTAAACAGCCGAAAAATATCCAACACCTTGAAAAGAAAGATCCGAAGAGAAACAAATTTAAAATTTTCAAGACAATGGCAGTTCCTGTTTTACTATATGGATTGGAGACATTACGTAGTAAAAGAGAGATTGTAACCAACTACAAGCTGCAGAAATGAAATAACTCTGAAAAGTATAAGGCTATACACGATTATATTGAGCTAACATGAAGCTATAAGGAAAGCATTAAGTATATTCTTGTTTACAGGAAAACATACTAACAAACAGAGAAACGTGGAAAATCTATTTAGAAAGGATGGAAAACACCCGCATTCAAATTCAAATATAGATATGAGTGTTCAGGCTACAGAAATATAGGAAGACCTGCAAAACACTGGAATAAAACATGAGGCCGGGACAGGAGATTTCACCGAAACAATGAAAAGCTGATTATTATTATTATTATTACTATTATTATTATTATTATTATTATTTCATTACTTACATTACAAATAACTAAATCCTTCATTGTTGAGAGGAATTAAGTAAATTTTCCCCCAACTTGACTTTTCCATCCTTTCATATACTAATAAAGAGAAAGCTTTATTGTTTTGTATGTTTTTTATGTTCGTTGGGCGGAACGTAAGTGCCAACTTCATTATTCAATGTTCAACAGAACTAAATTCTACAGATAATGTGCTTTAACATAGAACAAATTAAAGAATGAATCCGAGTAAAGTTGCGTCTGCATTATTTGCAGAACGGGTGTATGTAACTGGAATATTAAAAATGTTGTTTGTCGTCTGTAACATGGGTAACGTTTCCCGAAACATGGCTGATTCATTACAGCAGTTCACAGTCTAAACAAATATTAAAATGTACTTCTCAGAATAGAAGGACAATGGTCATAGGTTTGTATTTCAGCAAATAAAGGTCATTTTGGAAATGTCATCGGACATATCCTTATTTATCAACTGTTCTTCGATCATTTGTATTATACAGGGTGGACCATTTAAGTTGAGACTGTAGAATATCTCCAAAACTAAGCGTTGTAGAAAGAAATGCCTTTAATAAAAGTTGCTTGATATTATGGGGGAAAGTGAATGCCATTAGTCGTCTTTTGTTTGGAGAACGTTATGATATTCGTTTTTGGATCAATTTAATTTCTTAAATAGGAGCCTAAAATTAGGGTCTATATATATATATATATTTAAAATAATTTATTGAACCCCTGCATATAAGCTTAGTAATGTGTTCATCAAGAATTTGGTGCAACATTAATTTAATTTTTATACCTTTGTTATTTGCCTGTTTATTGTTGCATTAAAGTATAAGGTCATATGGTAAGACATTTTAATATTTTTGAGAAAAAAATATTCTTATGTTTGCTCTAATATTTAACTTAAGAAAATCACGAATGGTTTTGTGTGAAAAATTTGTTAATGGGTTTTTTTCATGGTTTCCCCGAGTCGATAGGTGAATGCTGGGACGGTTCCCCTTCAACCACAAATTTCCCGTCCCCTTGATTTCGTTTTAACTGATTTAATACATCTCTTTCAAGTGACTGCAGTTTGTGTGCTGCACCAAGACGATGGAAATAGCGTTTTGGAAAGAATTCTCCCCTGACGTTTAGTGGGAAAGCTGGTGCCCCCTTCCTTCCTGGGAACTGTCACGCCTGCTCCTGGGGCCCTCCGGTTGCGGGTGGCTAAGGCAGGCTAATCGTCGTCAGGTTCGAAGTTGTGCAGCGCACATCTTCGTCCAGATGTGTCGCCCTTTGGAACTCCCCTTCCTCCCAGGGCTCACGTTGAAAGCACAGAGGGCCCAGTACGGGCTATTTGCGGTGGTGTGCTCCGATTACTGCAGGCCGCTTGTTCTGACTACTTCTGACTCCTAATACTATATGAAAATTGTGGCAAAGTATGTTTGCCTTGAGACCACTTTTCCGGTATGTACTTGAAATCAATCAGGATGTTTCTATCCAATAGAAGGTTTTTGAAAATGTTCACAAAATCAGGGTTATCTGTGAGATCATGTGATAAGAGAATTATGCAAGAAATTTAGTATTGATATTTTAATGTGCTGCAAGATTTCGCTAGTGTTTCGCAACCTCTTTAAGTTCACTTCTTGTTCCTTGACCCTAGCAAAGAAAGACAACATGGAGGGTCCATGTGAACCACGCAGGAGGTTTTGTAAAATAATTCTGGGTCTACCAAGAGCCTCACCTAATGGGTTGCACAAATGGAGTTAGGGAGATTTGGTAGTAAGGCTAAAATTATTGAAAGAATAGTGAAATATTGGTTGAGAATTGAGGAATCAGAGAATAATAATATTTTAAAACAATGTTTGGAGGTTCAGCAAAAGCTAAATAAAGAGGCTACTTGGTACAAGCCGCCTAGAAGCAGTTCTCAATGAAATAGGGTGTGAGGATATTTGGAGATATAGACAATCACGTGAGAAGGGATGTTGCAAAAGAGTTAGATGAGGATGGAAGATATGGAAAGACAGGAAATAATTGGTAGTTTTAATTAAAATATATCATTATATGCATATACAGAGATTAAAAGGACATGGGAAAGAGAACACTTTGTGGATGTTTGTAATAAAATAGCAAGAGAGGGCTTTGCATGGGCTAGGTCAGAGGTGGTGAGGTTAAAGGGCATAGGAGGAGAAAATGAAGCCAAATGCCCATTATGTAATAGAAAATTTAATAATTATTTGCATTGAATGTTAGAATGTGAAGAAACAATGAATATGAGGAAAAAATTGCAAAGAAACAATTGGTTTAGATTACCAAATGTAATTATATAGGTAAAAGGATGTTAAGAGTTAAATCAAAGAACAGTTTCATTGGAATAGGAAAATATTTAGGGTAGTGAGAAATAAATGGCTGAAAAAAATTAGAAATAGCGAATAGAAAGAAAATGCAGATCGTTGAATCACAAAATTAAAAAGGACCCAATCACTCGACAACCATGGTGTTGGATGTTTGCGGGCCCGTAGTAATGCAGCAACTTAGTGAAGGAGAAAACGATATGTAAAGGGTAATGTGTAGAGATAAAATTATGTATTATAGAACTTATATGAGAATTCATTTATGTAACTAACGAAGTGAAATAAAATGTTTATTAATATATATATATATATATATATATATATATGTGTCTGTGTGTGTGCGTGTGCGTGTGTGTGTGTTAACTTATTAGACTAAATGATATCTGGCAAAGGGGTAATGAAAATACACTCAGTGCCGTGAGAAAAGTCAAAAGACGACTATGCGATATAAACAGGCAGAAAATAGAATCTGAATGTAGACAAAGATCAACATTGGAGCTACAAAACGAAATATAAACTAGGTGGGGTAAGGAAACATATATTTTGGAATTAGGTATAAAACAGAGGACTGGAATAGCATGGCTTAGGTTGGGAGGGTGGAAAGCTCGCAAGATTGTTGATGACGATGGCAGGAGGATTTGCCCATTATGCGGGGAACAAGAAGACTGGACGCATATTCTGGCAGCATGTGTGCAGACGGAGGGTATTAGGAAAAAACTATTACCGGAAGTATTTTTGGCTTCCAACAGACGGAGGACAGCATGCTGGGACATGATTCTAAACAGCCAAAACTGGCCAAGCTTGCGCACATACTTAATGGAAGTACGTGTACTAAGAGATAAGGTGTTTATGTAATTTTTCTTTAAACATATGTGGTGCGCGACAGTGTGTGTGTGTGTGTGTGTGTGTGTGTGTTTGAGTGTGTGATTCAGAGTGTTTTTTTCAATTTTATATGTATGTATATAGTGCGGTGATTATAAAAAAAATAATTGTTTTCTGGTTGATACTGCAAGTCACGTATACAGACCAGGTATTTTTCTAGAGAGCATGTACGGTCTTATGACCCATGTGACTGTGTTATGCAATTAACGTAATACTAAATACTTAATAAATACCACTACTACTACTATTACTACTACTTATTAGACTATAACCATATTGCCCATGCAACTCTGTTGTTAAAGACGAAAACTGTTTTCATTGGATTTTGCTGTTTCTTATTTGAGTTTGATAACGTCCAGAGCAAATGTTATACAGACAAATCGTTACTAAAGCAAAAAGGAAGCATGCCATAATCAGAGGGCTGGATATTCATTGCTTAGGAGAGCTTAATATTAAAGCCTGTATGTCACGTTTCAGGAGAATTAAATTTCGGGAATGGAGGATGGGGTGGAAGGGATTGCTTCTAATAGCAGCAATTGTTTCAGTGCACAGCTGGTGGAATTTCGCGGTTGTGCTCGCATACAACTGACCCATATAGTAGGCCAGCATTTCATGCAAGAGTATTAGGTCCATGTGTGCTCATGCCAAGCTTTTTTATCTTTACAGCTTTACGTTGTCATGTGAAATTGTTTTCTGTCTACTCAGTTTTTTTTATCTTCATTTACTGATAATTTAAGTTGTTGTCTGTGGTTTTCTTTGCTTAATATAGTTTCTGTATTTTAGTTTCCATTTTGAAAAAAGAAAATTATTTCTTTCACAGATTATAATGTGCAGCTCTTACCCCTAAGTCTGTAAATGCTCAAATTCCTACCTTCAGCTGTGCCAAAGGCTTTGTAACTTTAATCTAGTTGAATGTAGAATATGGTGCAAAGCACTTTTCATCATCAACAGTGCGATTCAAGGATAGGTCTTAACCAGCTTCAACATACATAAGACTATCTGCCTATCTGGCCAGTGGCCTGTATGCTTCTCTTTCTTGTTGGTCTGTAACACAACTATATTTTTGGAAATTAATCCTCTATCATCTTTGTACATAGGTGTCTATATCAGTTACCTTACAAATTACTAAACCATCAGTTATATATACATTTAAAATCTCTTTTCATTTCGTTGTTCAGCCCTATCCACCATTATTAAATTTGATAATTTCATATCTCATGGATGTAGATGCAGACATTTTAAGTTCTCTGATCTGCTTTTATTCAATAATGTCATTAAATAAGGCAGGATATTTTATTATTTATACACAACCAACCGTCTTCCCAACTCTGTATATGATCCCAAATAGCATTAAGACGCTGTTATCCGTAAAATTGTGTTTAAATATCTTTAACCTTTCTGTTCAAAATAAAAAATGGAGAAGAAAGCTCGTGTATTTTCAGAAACACCACATGGCTTGGGCTCATGGAGGTTGTCACTTGTCAAACGATATCAATTTATGGATTAAAATACAATATTTGCCTACAATGTTTTTATTTATGTTTATATAAAGTTAATGATTAAATTCCAATTATAATTATCTTGGAAAATTCCGTCTACATTTCTTCATATTTTATTTTTTATTGAATGCCGAATAATTGCTACAATTATAAACGATATTAGTGTCATTTTTAATGTATCCTAAATAATAAATATTATTTATCAGTTTATTTTGAATCGTAAGAGGTCTTTACCCATATGGCCTTACCCTTCTTTATGATTATAGTTGTTTAATATTATGTTGGTGAGCGGTTTCGTAAAGAGTTTTAGTTCAAAATATGGTGCGAATTTTAGCATTCATTTAAGAAAGTAATGAACAGAAAAGAAATAGAATGTAATTTAAGCTATTGCAAGTCCCATAACTATATGAGTCCTTTATATATTCATTTAAAAACCACCTAGTTTTAATTCATAGCTAAAACAGCCGATGTGTTGTACTGGGTGCTGTGAAACTAGATGAGGTTAAAAGAATGTATTCATTTGTATCGCTTCTTCTGTAACTGCCCAGTGAAATGATAGAATATCAAACATTTTTTTTCCTCACTGCACATCCAAAACTGACATGTCACATAAGGTAGCATTCGCCCTATTTACTCAAGGCAAAGAATGCTGTCATAGGCTATAATTTTACATACACATACACATTTATTTAGTTATCAGAAGCTTACATAAGTATGGAAATGTGTGTCCAATTCGTCCAGGTAAAGCGTTGTTCAAGTAAAAAGTCGGATAAAGCCGCGTGGAGTACAGCAGTAGAAGAGACAGCACATTAGCTCCACCTCTTCTTCATCACCACGCTAGTGATAACCAGGCAGAGGGTTTTAGTAAGTATACCATCAAGTTAGGAACGCACTGAGGGTTGGTGGCGGGAGAAGGTGGAGGCGATTGCGACCTTGCAGTGTTCTCTGTAAACAAATATGAACAACTGAAGGCACTACATCCTGCTTCGAAAGCAAGTTGATCAGAATTACACAGTATTGAAGAAAACAATGTATATATGTCTAGCCATTAGTAGTGTGCAATTAAGGTACTTCATTATTTAATTAAGTTATTTTTGCCCAGAAATCTAAGTTACATCTGCTTTTCTGTTACACTGTGAGCTTTACAATGTAAAATAATGAATTCGGAATATATTGAAAATTAATCGCATGCGATTAGGATGTAGACAGTTGTTATATTTTAAAATGCTACGCTCCATATCCGCCGATGTAGTAGGGACAAATAAAAAAGAAAATATCAGACTTGCTTGAGATTCCCTGCCACGTCCATCGTTTTACACATTTCTGCATACCCTGACTTCTTCTCCAGAATACGTTTAAGCTTCTTTGTCACCCATTCTTTAAAGTTCCATCTCTATACCTTGCTCATTGTTTCTGAAACCTGTTCTTTTGCCTCAAGAGCTTCTTGTATCTTTAGTGTCTCTGCTTGGAAATACGTTTGTTATTGCAGGTACAATATTACTTAAATGATTCTGGATATATGAAAAATCATAAAACTAACCTAGTGAATTATTTTCTTCAATGTACCTATAGCAGCATTTTTCTATCGTCAAAGATAATAATTACACTAACAACTGTGTCGTAATATTGAATATAGTATACTACAGCATGTAGCCATGACCCCCCACCGAGTTAGAATTGGTGATGGAGCTAAGGGATTTCCAGGTTCCGGCCCCTTAAATATTTCGATTCTTGAGGGCGTTTACAAAATATCTTTTTCACGTTAGCTATAAGAGTATCAACGTCTGGAGAACAGGCTCTAATTTCTTCCGCAACTCGGTAACGACTATGTGCTAGAAATGTTTGTGTATTATCGTGGCATAATATTTAACATGATATTTGAAACGTCCTTTGAGCTGTACATATGTCACATACTTTACATCTGATGTTTCACCATTCGTGCTGAAGTTATCTCTACCAAATTCCGCCACAAACGATGCTAATTGTGATAATGTTTTGGTATGTGACTCTTCTTTACTTTAGACATATTGCTACAGTTCTCCACGGTTTGTATGCAGTGATTAAATGGAACAGTCGCAACGAAACCGGGTATTGTGAACGGAAAGGGAGGAGTGTGTCCGTCGCAATACCTGACGTCACCTATACTCCGTGCGTTAACACGATTGCTCTGTTTACTTACTAAAGCCCCTCTGCCTGCTGATAACAATGTTTACTCACGTTATATAAACAAACAATATTGTACAATAAGGGGATGTAAATGTATAAAAAGCCACCCTCGACCAACACTCGACTCGACAGCGGTTCTATTACCATACTAAAATCCGTAACTATCACGTATATATTTATTCAAAACATTAGCAGAGAACGGGTCAAGTACCGGATGAGCACTGGGCTCAGTTCATTAAACCGAGTTACCTGGCTAATGTAAATTATGCTTATCCCTTTAGTCATTAATGCTTGTCTAAATTATAGGATACAAGGAAAGAGATTATATAACAGAAAGGGAAAATAATTGTTTTATTTGTAGCCATAAAAATAACAGCATAACTAAACAGTTTCAATTGCGAGAAACACAGTTTTTTTTCAAATTCAGTGTAAGGAACTTCATGTTTAGGACACCCTCACTGTTTATAGTCTTTACTGACACTAAAATACATTTTCACAAACAGTCACATTCACATTCAGATTTGCACCATCTAAAGAAAGGGTATCGTGACCGTTTGCGCGAGTCTACCTGCGGGCTGCTAATAAGCACCTTTCAGTCTGACACCAAGGTGGGGCCTTCAACCGGCCGTCGGAACAATAGCCAGTGCAGAGCAATAGCTAGTTTGGAATTACAGCCACTTAACTGTTCCAGAACATTCCTTTCGGCAAGTGGACAGTGCCAGTCATCAGTTGCGTCTCAGCAGTTCAGTTGTGAATCGATTCAACGTATCTATTCTGTTCTGAGTATGTGCCAAAAAGTGTCTCAAGTGTAAAGTCCTTTACACAAACAAAAATGTTTAGCAGCAACTGGTGTTCTCGTTTGTTACAGTATTACCTGAATCAGCGCTGCCATATAGAAACGGAAATTTAGAATTTCTAAGTGTGTAACGCCGAAACATTCGCCAAAAACCGCGAGGTATACGTCACGACGTGGGCGTTGAGTTGGTCTAATTGAAGAGCGGTGAATCCAAACTGCTCTATTCGCATGCCCCGGAGCGACTCTCTTGGCTCCCAATTGCAGCGGGGTAGCTAACATAATATTTTAGTAATTACACAACATTTTAACTACTAATTATCTGAAGCTGTCATGAACATTTCAAGGTATAAATTGAAAACTATGATACGAAGGCATTTTGAATAGTCAGAAATGATGATAAAAGCAATTGAAAAAATGAATTGAGTTTTAGGAGCTTGACTTAAATGTCGTAGTACCATTTAATTGACAATGTGAAGCTATAAGAATGTCCAATATTAACAAAATTACAATAAAACGCTGAAAAATGAAGGTATAGGCTATAAGAATAGTAAAAGAAAGCTATACCTTCATAATATTATCCCAAACTTCACCGAAATTTTGTTTTAAAATGGGAGACACTACATGATATCTTTACTGTCGTCGTCGAAGCTTTGTCTTTTTTATACGGTTTTATACCAGTTAAAAAAAGCGAAAACCATTGACGCAAAGTTCGAGCTCTATTTAAGTTGGTATTAAACCATTGTAGTGATATTCGCCGTACATCCTGCTCAGGCATTTCATGCTGTCTTTCTTTGAATTCAGCAATCATGTTATAGAGCATCTCACATTTGCTGGGATTTAATACATACATCCATGTTTCCCACAGCCTGCAGAAAACTCGGCAGAGAACTAACGACCCAAAGTCAAGGAAAGGGAAGGATCAAAATAAAAGCTATTATAGCAACCGATATATTCATACCTCGTAGTTGAAAGTTTTGCTGAGAAAGAATGGATCGTTTTTTAAAGGCCTCACTATTTTTTTGCGACAAAGCAGTAGAGAATCAGCAAAGATGTGAACTGCGGATCTTGTTGGCTGTGTTTCCTACTTCAATTGTTTTGTTTCACTATATTATTTTTATTTTTACTCTCTTTTGTAAAACGTTCCGTAAGGAGATTTGGTACCCCTGACAGAAGAGAAAGATGGAACTCCGGGAGCAGCTTGAAAAAAGTCCAGGTTTAAAATCTAAGGAATGCCAATGCTGAAAATATATGATTCGAATGTATATATTTTTAAAGTCAATAATGAAAATTCAGCGCTTTCAGACTAAATCTTCATTGCTTACGCCGACAAAAACTACACAAATTTTACCTCAAATATTGCTAAGTTCTTCAGCAAGAGCTTAAAGGTACACTGAAATGCACTTGTAGTGTTTATCTTATTTTATATTTTCTCATAATGCCATTTTTCGTAAACAAGAACATTTCTTGTATACGGCTCCTGTCCCATTATTTTGAAATTGGGAATATAATTCCTTAAGAATTTCCAGTTAATAATATGGTAGGGATTTTTACGATCTATGCTATATACAATTCTTATAAATCAATAAAAAAGAATTCAGATATGTAATACTTTTTATCTGTTTCCCCTTTCATTACACACAAAACCTTTTAACCCTATACGTATGAGGAATATTTAATTCTACCTATAAGAAATTCTTCTAACTAAGCATTTCACAATAATATAAAAAATGTTCGGCATAGAGCCGAATTAAATTGGATAATCAAAAGAAAAAATATTTAAAGAAAAAACTAAAACTGCTCATTATCACTACTGCTAAAAAGAGAAAAGATTTCTAAAGTTGTATCTTAGAAAATATGAAATTTAGAAATTAATCACAGTTTAAAGTGCACGTATATGCAGGAAAAATAGCAAATTGGTTTAGATCGCATAATACTAACTCTTGTAATGTTTTCACATTTCGTAATACCCAACTATAGGCCCTTATGACTAATACCTACTACAGGCTTGAGAACAATTTCAAGAAACAGAATTATTGTTATATTCATATTAAATGGAGTGTGTTCAGAAGAAGCCTATCTTGCTGCGATTGCTGTAAATAAGCAAAGGTGGGCTAAAACTTCGCAAAATGAATATGACTCCAATTGGAGAAGGAGGTGCTAGAAATAAGCAACGATAAATTGCATAGTAGCCACAATGTTTTAGGTAAACATTTATTCTGATATAGATATAAAGACGAAGTCTGAAAGTTATATCCGCCATCCAAGAGGGATATAGCGCTACTAGGACTACTGAACTGTGTAATATATCTCGAGATAAGAAAACTCATTGGTGAAAAAAATTGTTAAAAGATGCCACTTTTGAAATTTGCAAAATTTATATTTCCATTTGAAATTTCAGTATAGTAATCAAGATATAATGTGAATTATGTACACAGATTTCATGAATATTTTTAAACCAGTTTTCCCAAGATACTCATTTTCTCTTTATCGTTTAGAAACGTTAGTCCACAAAATGCAATTATTATTTTAAAAAGTAATATTCTGTAATTAAGCTCCATAAAGTGTAATTTAATACATTTTAAATATTCTTTTTCATTATCCTACTGTTTTCAAATAATATGACTTCTAGAAATAAGACTTCTATATTTTGCTTAACATTTACACAATATCAGCATTATTGTTTCATAACATCATAACTATGTTAACAAAATTTCATGTCATATTCTCTTATCGTGTTGTTTATAAGGAGGTATACAAAATTTCATTCAATAAAATTAAAAGTATCCTGTGGAACAAATGTGGATGAAGTATGTGTCAATAAATCAAAACCCGAGAAAAGAGAGTTTAAAATTATAACGCTAAAATAACACTCTGTCTGACTTTATGAACTTTAAAAACCATTTAATGCATATATACAGGCCCACTTCATCTTTTTCTGCTCGTTTGTAGCTAACTAGTATTTATACACTGCCGTTTGTGAAAATTACAATATCAAAAATGAATTTCCCGAATAACTCCAAACCTGGTGGAAGTGTAGAAGAGTGTGCAAACAAAACCGATTAGGTTTGCAGAGAGATGGGGAACACGTAGGCCGAGCAGAGCCCTCTCGTGTTGGTCCGACAAGATCAGTGTTGCGCCCCGTGTAGTCGGTGCAGAGGTATCAAACAAGAGTGGAAACAATAAAGCGAGTGCCAGTATGCCTCATAGACGTCAAAGGGAGCTATATCGGCATGTGAATGAGTTCAAACGGGGCCGAATGATTGGTATCCGGGAAGCGGGTTTGTCATACCGTGACATTTCGGTTCTTACAGGACATGCTGCTACGACAGTGATACATGAGTGGAAACAGTGGATAGATGAAGGTCGTACGCACCGTAGAGCGGGTACTGGACCACGGAACATGACCACAGCACGGGATGACCTTCATCTTGTCCGCATGGTCACAACGGACCGTACAGCTTCATACACAGTGTTGTCTCGACGATGGAGTACTGCAACAGGTGCGAACTTGTCTGCATCAACGGTTCGTCACCGTCTGCTGCAGGTTGGACTGGTTGCATGCATGCCATTACATCGGCTTCCATTGTCCAGAAACCACAAGCTCCTCCGACTGCAATGGGCACGTGAACACCGTTACTGCTGTGCTAAGTAGCAAAATGCAGCCTTTTCGGCGAGCCCCGCTTCAACGTGTCCTACAGCGATGGCCGCATACGTGCTCGGCGGTACCGTGGTGAGCATAACCTGGAGGGCTGTATTGTTGAGCCATTGGTTACAACAACCGATCTCGCCTCCTACGAATTGAGAGCACTTTGAACAGCAACCGGCACCTAACGGTGGTTGTAGAGCCTGAGGTACTCCCCTGCTTCAGGCATCTCCACAGGCCACATTTTAACAGGACAATGCCCGGCCAAATATTGCGAGGAATGTACAAGTCTTCTTCGAAGAGTGACAGGTACTATCGCTTCCCTGGCCTTGCACGTTCGCCTGACATGTCGCTCATCGAACATTTCTGGGATATGGTTGGTCGCTACCTGGTGCGTCAGGGTCCTTCAGTAAGCAGTGTCACGGATGTGTAGGTTTGAATACAAACTGCGTGGAGGGAAATCCCTCAGGAACTTTTTCAGAACCTTTTTGATTCAATACCACGGCGTAAAGCAGCTCTAATTGCAGGGCATGAAGGCTCACCAAATACTGAATCTTAGGGCTCAAAGGTCATGTATAGATTTGAAAATTTTATTATTTGTTTCTTGTCGTGTACCTAACCTGTGGCATTAAATTCGTTGAATTCATGCGTTTCCTTCTTGGTGTTGCAATTTTCACAAACGGCCTCTAGGGCCTCTCTGAAGTGGTTTATACACTTAATGTTGGCAAAGCGTTTTTCACTACTTGCAGATAGAAGTTTAAATTGCTATATAAAATCCCTTCAAACGCCATAAGTCTACACAGAACTAAAGTACTCGGTTTTCAGTGTTTCATGCGTAAACCAAAACTTCTATTTATGCATGTTGGATTTTGCTTTACAGATGATATCCTTAAATAGGGCAAGAAATTTGAGGGCTTTTTCAATGCCAGTATCCGACTGAAGCCCATAAGGAATTGAATGCTAATAACCATGCAAAATAACGATGTTGATGATCATGGTGATGTTGATAATTAATAATAATAATAATAATAATAATAATAATAATAATAATAAAGTACGCCGTTTTCATACTGTTATGTTATCATGGCTATTAATAACGCAAAGATAATCGACTAGTAGATCTCTAGGGAATAGTGTTTCCTTCCGTGCAACTTTAGAGGTGAGTTAAGTGGTATAGCCATCAGTTTGTTGCAATTATTCAGGCTAAATATTTTATTCTAAGCTAAACCTTCGGGTTTGGCTTTATCTCCACACTTAAAAGATATAAAGTAATGCATGATTGCTGGTACTACCACCACCACCACCACCACCACCACAATACAACGATTAATGTCTGAAAGTCTTTCCATAAAATGTGTAGGCCTTATGTATCGAACATTCAAGATGTATTTATAAACACAAAATTTCGTTGACGCAGGTTCTGAAAAGAACGAGGATGTCGATTTAAGATAATGGTTATATTTAAAGTGGTTAAGATTGAAATACGTATGAAATTACTTCCCCGAATTATTGAGGAATATGAATGTACAACAGTATTATTAAGGATATAATCAGGAGAAGATCACTGTTATTATTTGCTACAACTTTCTAGAAATTGGGCGAACCATGCAGAACACACAAGTTTGTAGGAAATTATAACGGAACAACTGGTGCTGTGATGATCAATTTTGCTGCAATTCGCGGCAGTGATTGGACATGCCAGCATGAAAATGCACGCCGAAACCGCAGTTCAATTTTGCAAGACTAGGAATTTCCCGGCAATTTCGCCACAGCAAAGGCCGCCCTGTCGCTCTTATACACAAACAAGGTACAATTTGCTGCGAATCGCACAACGAAACCGCACATATACTGCCTCCGGGATCTGAACCAACATGCAACTGACATTAAATTGCTTGTAGGCACTTTAGTGAAATGTGTCTCTTCCCGGAAGCAGCTTTGGTGTCAAATAATCCGTTGTAGGATCACTGGTGCTGTAAAAACTGACGCACCGAGACAGCGTGACGCATCTGTTCCCTTCAAACCACTGCAGTCCGTTACTGATTAAATGCTGCTTCCACAATTGTATATATGAATCATATGGAAAGGCTTCGCTTATAATTATTTTCAAACAAACAATGTCTTAAGACTTATGCATCGGTTATTTAAACAACAATATAGAAATAATTTATTGTATAAAGAAACCTTATATTTATTAGAATTCTGAGACAGATGCTTTAAAATTACCAATAAAATTAAAATTACGTGGGTATACAAAGAAGACAAACAAAAGAACTTATTAAATGTAATGTTCAGGTGCTGGAGAGAGTATATCACTCTTTGTAGTGATGATAGAGTAGAATAGGAGTTTATAACACAGTAAGAATTTAACATCAACAAACTACCAAATAAATAACACAATAATTATTTTTATTATTATTATTACTATTATAAATAATAAAACCAATATTACTATACGGAAGAGGCAACTTGACTCAATCAGATAAACATAAAAGCAAAGTAAAGCAAAGTAAGAGCAGTAGATATACTTAAGAAGAATAGGGATAGGATTAGAAGCAATTAATAGGAATGAGAAAAGAGGCAAAATTAAATAAGTCAATACTAAACAATTGATGTGCTTGGAGAATTTCTATAGACAAACGGAGAAAAAGAAACCTGGGTAGACAATTGAGATGAGAGTAGAAGGAAAAATAGAAAGGGGAAAATCAAGAATTAAATGTAAACACAATAGAAAAAAAATCTGATATCTTACACTCACATGACTTTCTCTACTCTTGTACAGACTATTTTTACAAACTCCTATTCTCCATCTATTTCATATTAATCGAGATAAACATTTGCAGAAACGATCTTTTGACATGCAAAGAGAATTACATTTTATACATATCGACCGGTTCTAAAAATATTTGACTATCGCTTAAGGCGTACTATGTTCCCCTTGTTTTGTATTTGCAAGGGCAATATAGAAATACAGTAGCCTTTAAGCATAGACATATCTCTTAATAGCTGGTTGCTATGTGCAGCACCATTCTCTTTGCCACAGATTAATACTCTTTGCATATCCAGACAAAAAAATGAATAACGAATTCCCATTTGAGAAAATAAGTATTGAAAATGTAAGGGAATAACAAGCAATATCTTGATAATGGTTCACTCAACAAAAAAATGTATATGACATAAATTGTGTATTTTAACGGGATCTACATTTTTTGTGTAGTAAAATTTTGTCTATCTCGTATGGTTTACCAGCTATGCTAAAGTCGTTCACAATGAAGAATACTTTTAGAGACATTCCCAGAAAATTCAAGATATACATTTTATTTGCCATAAAAATGTCTTAAATATAGGATACTTTAATCAAAATCGTTAGAGCTGTTTTTGAGAAAGTGAAATTTTTCAAAAAATGTTCCATGTAAACGGTAATCTGGGATGAGGGATTTTCTTGAAAATCTTCGTGTCGCATCTCTGGAAGATACTGAACCTGAATACCAAGTTTGGTGTTTATCCGACTCTTCGTTTCTGAGTTATGCTGTTCACAGACACCACACACACACACACACACACACACACACACACACACACAAACAAACAGACACACACACCGGCATGTTTCCAAAAATGCTTTTTTTAGATTCAGGGGGACTCAAAACATATATTTCCGGTGAAATCTCGGTATCGAATTTTTCGGTGGAATACAATACTTCCCCTACTTACTATGCGTAGTAGAGAAAGTAAGAACACAAAAACGAGGGTAAACAACTTTGAAATTAAAAGAATGTGTATTATGTAGAGATATATGCAAGAAATGGACGGAAAGAGGTGAACCTTCCACCTGAGAGTAAATGTTTTTGCGGAAAAAGAAGAAGAAATGCCTTAAAATCATCACCGATAAAAACTTAAGTTAAACACATGCTGTTCCTAATTTTGTTAAAAACACCTCTCACGAAATTAACGATATATAAATGTAAGTCGTATACGCGCTTTATTACAGGTATGATGTAATAACTTTAAAACAGGTGCTGTGATCATGATTAAAAAGGAGTACCCTAATAAACAGTGGAAATAAAACAATAAGTACTTATCATTACAGAATGTGTGCAACAATTTTCTTATTATCTTCTTCCTTTAGGAGCATTCTAGTTCAGTTAAATTTCATGTGTATTTCTTATTCCCTTCATTAATATAATCAGATGGGAAAGTTCAGTCTGTGCTGTTAAATAACGTACGGAAGTTTTCCTTCGTAAAACATAGCCATATAAAAAATTAGAACTATGTACATCCTAAAGTTCCTTTAAACCTTCAGTTATTTAAGGCTTGCTGAGCATCTGTTTTTGTATTCAATTTGCTGCGCCACTCTAAACCCAGTTCTTATAACCTTGTTCTGCTGACATGTATTCTTCCGCGCTTCCTTTCCTTCCCCATGATTGGTTAACGTACAGCTTTCTTTGCAAATAAGCCCTCTGTAAAGCATTGTCAGGCAGTAAGAGCGATATAAACATTGTCAAGTACTTTTGACATCCTGAGGGACAAGCTTAAATCTAAGGATCCTTTGTATTAGTTGATAAGAATTCACATACATTTCAGATGCATTAACTCCTGTCACATAATATATTTGAATCATAGGTTTATGAAAATGTAAAGTTAACAATTTTCTGCGAATATATTCAAATAAGTGGTCAAGTTATATAAGGAACTATTTTGCAACGCACAGCAACAATCAATGCGAAATGGCAAACGCACATGACAGTTAAGAGATACGGGGCAAAGTTATATTGAACAGACCTTAGGTTTAGGAGATAATTGAAAAAAGAAAGAAAAGAAAAAAAATATGTTAACCAACCTTTCAATTGCCAAGAGCATATCAGCGCCACCGGTGTGCCGAAATTTTATCCCGCAGGAGTTCTTTTACACGCTGTTAAATCTACTGAAATGGGGCTCTCGCTTTTAAGCATACTTCAGTCTCATTTCGGTTTGAGCCCGCTAACTTGGGACCAGAAGCCCAGCGCCTAACCGACTGAGTCACCCAAACCGACATGATAATTGTTTTAGTGATGAAGATGATGATGAATGTTGACGATGACGTCTATACGTTTTGTATAAGAATATAAAGGTGTGAATGAAGTCTTGAGTTACAAATTATTCAGAACCTTCTTAATATTTTGTAATCTATATTCGGTTACGTAATTATTGAAATTCTGTTGCGGTTTCTGCAACTATTCTGGAAAGAAACTTTGCGTCCCATATTTCCCGTGTTTGTGAATCGCTTCTTAAGTCATGGATTTTGCTAAATTCAATTATTCACTTCGATATCGCGTATCGAATGTTGAAACCTTACTCGCGCAAGCGCCCCTGCCCCCCTCCCTAACGTACACAGTATGCATATACCTACATATATGCGTGTTGTTAATCTGGGCGATTAATTGGAAAGAAGGGGGAAGTGCATATTATTCCAATATCCAATTTATAACAGGTCGCCGCATTCGATTTTCCACTTAAAATTGAAAGTTCACTGGTAAACTTTCAACAGCTACATAGTATACACATTTTCATTTTGCCTTCTGAATCTAGTTTGTGAAGGCGTGTACGAAACAAGGAAAAGCTACGAAGTTGGCAATGCAGTTTTAACATTACACAAGAAGCAGAGCATAAGCTATTCAAATAATAACGTGCAAAGAGAGGGAAGTTGCCAACTTAGAAGATATAGAATACGCCAAGTAGGGCGAGAGAGTTTCAGAACAAAACAGATTTTTGGACTTGAGCCATTCCGTAACGAAGGAAGAAGGGTATAAAGTTTTAATCAGTTACAGCTTGCAAGTTGTTAATGGTGCAGCGCCGCGCCACGGAAGTTACTGAAACAGCTAGTGAGGAGGGAAAAAAGGAAAGATCTGATATTTTAGTCCATTTCCTGTTTGGGAGAACTGGGCATCGCTCTAGCGCAGTGGAGACAGCAATTTGTCTTTTGGTCCGAGTTCGTTTGCCTGCTGCCCGCTCACGATTTTCCTGTGCATAGCCGAACATTTTGCGCTACAAATCTTCTAGCTGAGTACATCTCCGTTTCCTATATGCACCGAATTTACGTTCCGTGTCGAAGCAGTATATTTTCTATACTAAAACAATTTCTGAGTAATATCTTTTGATTCTTATCATGCTTTTTGTCTAGTTCTAGAACTTTGTTTTTCCTCTTCGATATTTCACCTATTTCATACCATCGTATAGTTTATAAGGACATTTCTTACCAAGCACAGCTTCTTATTATGTGAAATAATTATGTAAGAGAGGTTGTGATATTAAGTAAACCACGTAATCCTCACTTCATGCTAGAAATCAGGAAAAACTTATCCGGGTTAAAGTACCTATAGGGTACACCAAGCTCCCATTTTCGAAAAGGCAAGTAAAGCTTCCAAATTTCCAGTTTAGGATAGTTGGGTCAATTATTTTAATGAAGCTTTCTAGAATTCAGATGTAATATTTACGTAAAATAAAACTATAACAATTTTTTCTAGTAATATGCGATTTTGGATAAATAAAATTGAAAACAAAAAGATTTTTGTGATCAATTTTGAAAACATGTTTATTGGTCTACTATTAACCCCAAAACTGTAACTTTAAATATTCTGTGACATGAGGTGAATGGTGGAATGTGAGAAATTTATTGTCAAAAATGTTTTGGGGGTGAAACATACAGGTACAACAGCTGTAAAGGTCTCGCGGTCATAGATGCTTTTGTTGTCTTTGCAAGGTAACAGTAAATCGGCCATAATGTGACTGTGCTTCGAGGAGGGTGGCAGTGTTTTTGGTCTTTTAGCCTGATATCTAAAATAGTTTCTGAGATAATGTTCATGATTTAGCAGATCTAGCATAGTGGGATAGGGCTTTAATCTCCCCTTCCGATTACCAAAATCAACATACATTAGGTCGCAATAAGAGCATAGGCTGTATGATAGGGATGTGACAAACAGTTATTTTTGAGTAACGGTTATAACTGTCGCAGTTACCGTGCGTTAAGTTACCTGTAATGGTTACCAGTAACGAAATTAATTTTCATGGTTATCACGTTTGCAGTTACATCACATTAACGGTTACCAGTAACTATTAGATGAAACTACGTTTGTGGGCTGTATATTTGAAGCGATAAGCAGCATGCCGCTATAATGAACAAATGTGTACTTACATCTCCGTGCAAGGATGTCTAAAATTGAGTAACTAGTTACTTTGGTAATCGTTATTGGGTAACTCGTCACTTTGTATTCGTTACTTTGGTAACCATTATATTAAGGTAACCATTACAATGCAACCGTCAAGTTATTTTCTGCCCATCCCTACTGTATGACAATGGCTTTCCCCAAGATATACATATTTATAATGCGGCATGAATCAGAATGTAAAAATAACTGATTTATAATTGGATTTTGTGAGAAATTTGAGATTGCTAATGTTTATAGATTCACATTTTCTGAAAACTTTTAATATTTACAAATTTTCTTACCAGTTCTTTATTACTGTTATTCCAGTACACAAACCAAGTATTAGGTAGCTAATACTGAGCGTTTATTATCGCTCTGAATGACTGTAGGGGCCATTTTTAGAACATTAAACAGTCATGTAATATTGAGTGTTAGTTTTACTTATACTTCATAAAAAGTCTTATTGTCAGTTATGAAAATTAAGAAAAAATAGATTGCAAAGAGAGAGAGAGAGAGGGGGGAGCTAAATAGGAAATAATCTCGGCAGTTAACACATTAACACGAGAGGAGCTAAGGTTTATCGGATGTTTAAACACAGCCGGAGTTATGAATTGAAAATTAATTTTATCATCTAATTATTTACATACATTTTAGACTTTTCGGACTAGTGATAAATACATTAGCCTCTGATAAAAAAATATCGTGTTTGAATCTTATTGAAGGCAGAATACTTAAGCATAATCAGTAGTCACTATTTTATTTTACTCTGTTAATTTAAATTTCAGGCAACTTTAACCATCACAGCTTTTGGTTCTTGTTATATCGATTATGGGGATATTAACCACTTTTATAAATATAACTTTCTTCTCGTGTGATTTCTCATGTTTTTTGCGGTGCACTTAACACATTTTATAAACTAAGTAATAAAAATCAGTATATAGAATGTTAAAACAATTTTCCAAATCGTTCATTTTATCAGTTTTATAAATTTTGAGAAATATGCTAGAATTGCAACTTTTCGTTGGTGGCCTTTAAAAAATCGTCTTTCAAGCATTAAGTAGAGCAGTTGTTTTGTGTAATACCTAATTTTGTGGTGGAAAATAAGTTTTTATTTGACGGAAGGATAAAATGTCAAAGATGGGAATTGTCAAAGTTTTTGCCTTAATTTCTGATTTCCTGCTCACATTTTACGACTTAATGAATTTATTTCTCCACCATTTTAAGTTACATGTCGATAAAAGTGTGTGGATGTATATACAAAAAGTTCTCTATTTAATGCATGAAAAATAGTTTTGTATAGACCACGTACAAAAAGGTTGCAATTTTGGCATATTTTTAAAAATCATTATAAAATACATAAAATGAACGATTTGGAACATCTCTAAAACTCGTAAATTGTATTATTATTTGAACTTTGTCAAAAAAAAGTTTGAATTTTCTGTCTTAATTTGGCTGCTGGAATTTTCTGAAGGTGTGTGTGACCAGGAGTGTACATGTATTCATTATTTTCAAACTGCTCTATAATTATTTCCAGAAACAGAGAGGGGTAGAGAGAGAGAGAGAGCGAGAGCGAGAGAGAGACACGTCTTCCTGTTCATGCGAATGGTCAGTTTTCTCCAGAGCTGCAGTTAACAATTGATCCCTTTCCTCCTTCAGGGCTCAAAGAGTTTCATGCAGGTCCTCTAGATGCTTCACTAGGCCGCAGTGAAAAAGGAAGGACTGCAAATCCTTTCGATGAGGAAAGGTTTAAGGGAATATTTGCCAAGATAATAATGAGCGCTTAAGGTGAAATTAAAGTGTTTTCGCTTGCTCTTTTTTATTTATTTATTTTTTCTAAATCAATTTTTTTCGGTATTTTCCAATGAAAAAGATTGCGGGTTTTACTTTTGACAAATTTGCTAACCAAAAATGAAACTAATGTAAGCATTGATCGGTTCATTGCAAAGTTCAATGAAACGAAATGTGTAGTTGCAATTTTTTGACACATTATAAACACAGGAAACGTTTTTTCATCTTACTACTATGTCTAACTAAAGGGTATCAGTGCCACGTAGTTACGCTCGTTAGGTAGCACAAATCTGTTATACACAATGAGCGTTGAACAAGCATTCAAGCATCTGCCCGACGGCAGTCTACGCGAACAACTTTGCATTAAAACAACAAACTCTCGGAATAATGAGAGCTCTCTCTCTCTCTCCCCCTCTCTTCACCAAAGATAATTCTCTCAGAACCAGCAGGAGTCAAATGCGGTATCTTTGGAACCGCTACAGAAACTGTGTTAATAAGGCACTCATTACAAATACACACGTGGTCAAATTGAGACGAAAACCTGGCAAAGTGCTACATCTTCCATTTCTTATGTCATTTTAAAATGAAATACACTCGTTGTTACGCATTAATGCACTTAAACATTTAATATTTTACCACTTTGGATAACAGGAATCCAGTAGCAACAGTAGAGGAGCTTTGTATTAAAGCCCTTATTGTACACAGATGATTTTCCAAATTTTTGCTTCATTCCTTTATCAGAGCCTCAATGGCCGGCAACAATAATCACAAATGTGATAAGGCTGGTATATCCATAAATTCCTAAAAATAGATATTTCTACAAACACTGCCGCCATAGAAACATTAGTAAACTTTTAGCAAATATACAGTGGAGCTTTGTAATTATACAATATATACCAAAAAAATCAAGATCATTTTTAGGCTCAAAGCAATGCGTGCTAAGCACTATAAGTTGATAATTTTTTATTGAATTTAACAATGTTTCAACTATAATAGCTAATGCTATTTATTAAGTGAGTACATTTTCATGAATTAGGCGAATAAGATTGTTTAGTCCAATAACTTCATTACATATGTATGTGTGTGCATATATATATATATATATATATATATATATATATATATATTAGCACGTTTTTATTTTATGAAACAGGTGTTGATCTTAAGAATGGCAATTCTCAAAAGGGTTTTAACATTACACATTTCTACATACTGAAGCCAGGATAAATTATTGGTTAATATAGTTTAAATCTTTACCAGTAAAAGAAGATATTCAGAATAAACGTTCGAGCTTGCTAAATTGTCTTAAAGAAAGTCCCTCTTTTGTGTTTTGCCTTCGTGCCAAACTGTTTCGGCTTTCAACATGCATAACCAATATCAGATGAACTGTGTTCTTTATTTTATTGACATCCTTTTTATCCACTTCCCGTTTATATTGTCGTGGTGGAAACGTCATGTATTCAGTGCTGGTAACCTAACCTACTTGCTTATTTTACTACAGTATATGCATGAGCTATATTAAATCCTTTATTATATATTAGTGCAAATAGGGAATTTAATCATATTTGATAGTTAAATTTCACCATTGAAATCTTATCTGAATATTTCGTTCCTCTTTATTTCTTAATACGTATTTACTGACGATTATTCAG
The DNA here is from genome assembly GCA_030765065.1 of Deroplatys truncata. Taxonomy (NCBI): domain Eukaryota; kingdom Metazoa; phylum Arthropoda; class Insecta; order Mantodea; family Mantidae; genus Deroplatys; species Deroplatys truncata. The sequence continues at coordinate 177,402,538 of CM060981.1, forward strand.
CGTGGATAATCGATAGACAGTTTACCACCAACGTTAATGTCGGCGGCCTTGTTATTGGACCGCCGCTGTAGTAGCTGTTAGTAAATTATTGGTTTTATTTTGTGTAAATAGTATTTCTATTAAACATTATCATAGAAAAATAGCTTGTAATACTCGCGCGTTAAGTGCATTGAAGAATCTCGCAGGTAGAAAATACTCGACTTGGTGTCGTATCGCAGTTGCATCGCAATGTTCTATTAAGCGTTTTAGAGGGGATTTGTGTCATTTTTTAAGAAAAGGAAACCTTTATCGCTTTTTCATAATAATGATGATGATGATATAAGTCACTGCAAACATTTAAATTTCTTTAAGGATACCCATCTGTGAAAAAACCGTCATAATTTACAAAAATTCGTAAATATGGATTTTAATGTTATCAAACACCACAAACCTTCCACTTTGTGTAATTTTTGTATGAATTTCTATAGCGATTTAAATATCTACCTGTAAGCCTAACTTCCTACAAAATTGTGGTAAAAAGGATAAGTTCTGCAAACATTCAACTGAATAAACCATTCAAGAGAGGCATTACTACCTCTGCTTACTACAGGTAAATAATAGAAAAAGTAAAAGTTATCTAAGCTGAAAAATGTGGTAAAGAGCAATTTCATGAGTCGCCTTCCTTAATTTGCTCTACCACTAAGTTTTGGGGCTCTAAGCCGATTTACGTTTCTCTGGTATGTGTGTGTGTGTGTGTGTGTGTGTGTGTGTGTGAGTGTTTTATTTAAGCAGTGTTTAACAACCGTTCTTACATAGGTGATGTATACTGATATATAAGAATGAAATGATAGTTGTGAGAGGAAATTTGAGATGGAACATTTCTTGGTCTAGATTTAGATTGTCTTCCAGCATTTAGTATTTATAACGACTGAGGGAAATCTTAAAAATAAAAGAACCTTCCGTTTAGGAGTCCATGCCACCCGGTCGATAACTATGTGGACACATCGGCCCCCAAGTAATGTTTGTTTGTAAGGATACGGTTCGATCCCGAAACTTTTAGCTTTCTTTCTACTTCTCGTTACAATATTCCACTGACACAACACGATAATTCAAATCTCTGTATTGGTTATCAAGAACAGAAACCTGTTAGTGCAGCCTTGGCGCTACCTATATCCAACATTTCCAAGCAAGTAATAGTAATATTTAACGCAGCTAAGGCTAAAAAGGTAAGCTCACAAAAGTCTTTCCCTTATTTAAACCTTTACGACGCGGCAGAAAATGTCTTGTTTCCTAAACACAAGCAGAGTATGGCACTTTCATCCATCCACCATCTTTCAGCGCATCCACCTCTGCTTACCTTTTATCTTATGATTTTAATGAATAAAGTTTTGATAAGTTTTTGGGCGGGGTGCCGCTAGCGCTCGCTGCTGGTGTGGATATTTTGTGATACAAGAGGAACATTTTCTGGAGCTGCTGCCTTCTGCTCCAGTAATGAAAAACCTTTTCAGAGGCAAAGCTTTGGAAGGAGCAATGGAAACTTTGCTGGCGCTTGAAGAATGGGAGGTTGGGAGCCCCACACCCCAGGCAGTACGAGTGACGTAGAGATTCTGGCTGGTGTCCTATCTAGGGTTAGTAACGCGTGGCCCGCAGCCAAAACTCCTGTCATCGTGGCAAGTAACTTTTCACGAAATATTGTTTTGCATTGACGTTATGAAACACTGTGTCCGGGGGAGGGGATTAAGTTATGAGATTGCAAGGCGCTGCGGGTCTCATTACTTTTCTATTACAGAGTGGTCCAAAAAACCCTTAAGGCTTAACACAAGCATTACAAAAGTTACAATACAGCCATGTGTTGGTACACAAAAGTAGGCGGGCTTACCAGTTAAACAAAAGTGAAATTGGAGCCAAATGCTACTTCGTTGTAATATATTTAGCTGATTTATAACTACGAGTGCAAAGCAGACTTTAAAAAGAATATAAGTGAAAGAAATATTGATGTCCGCTAAACATAAATGAATGGATGGTGTATCTTATTTATCAATTTTTAGTAGTTAGGACATAACGGGTAATACATCTCATAATTAATGCTTGTGAATCCCGCAGTATTAGGAATATATGAGGTTTGGTTTCTCATAAGCATGCTTTTATCACAGACTAGCAAAATTGACGGGCAAAATTACGTACAAAATCTTTCTTACAAATAAGATTATATCAGTTAAGACATATTTATGCACATGGAAACAGCTTTCCCCGACTGAAAATCATTCCAAACATATTTTTTATCAATTTATTTTAAATTAATATGGAAGACATCGACATTCATGTAACGCCCATCCTGTCAAATTATAGTTTTTCATTATATTAATTTTTGTCTAAAACTGATTCATCTGAACGAAAGCCTTATTAGCGTTTTGAAAGAATTGCAATAATTTCTCCTGATCATTTTCCATTTGGATAAACTATTTTTACTTAAAATTGCTTTTATGTACCTTCTACCAGCATAACTCCCAATTCCACTCACATTCGCTTTGTATTTCTTGCTATATTTATCTCTTGTTGGTGTGTTTGTTTCTGCAGACTATTTATTAAACTTGTATCTCCCAAAGGTGCAAATAAGTGTACTTTATGCGGTGTATTTAAACCGAAAACATATTGTGTTGGTTTTATTGTTACATAATCGTGCGAAAATAAGCAAGGACATAAAAGAATCCGTGTGGTTAAATACATTTGTACAGGAGTATTGTAGCTTATTTTGTATACGATAAGTGTATTTTGTTTAAATAATATATGGATTTTTTTCAAACAGAAAACTTTACATATCTTTTATATTAATGGCAAGATCACTTCAAACAGCATTAAGACGAAAACTAAAATCGAAAGTGTCATCTGTACCTATAGACAGAACTAAACTGTGTATTGTGTAACCAGGAAATGACAGCAATAATCTGGGTAATAACATTCAGTTTCGGATTTCCTTTCTCATTCTTCTCATCTATATTTTCCAAATTCTTGTTATCATGTTTCGGCTGATAGACTTTAATCGTGTAAGGCTTTCTTCAAAGGCTACAGAATGAGATTTTTTTAATTTTACTTTTTACTGTTTGTTCCATCACATCATATGCAAACTTATTTATGACTCTGTTTAGAGCCATAAATAAGTTATGTTTAGAAGATTTTATATATTTGAAAGACCCGTGCTCTTTGGTATGAATTGCATTCATTGAAGATATCTTTGTTATTATATATACACTATTAGTAGTGATAAGCAGTGAAGTAGTGTGACATATTATTAATTGTGTCATTACCTGACGCATTGTTGTGTTGTATTGTTGCTACCGGACGTAGCATTATTGGATCTCTTTAGCTATATTTCGGCTTATTCAGTCTCTCCTTTGGCGCGGATCATGCCAAAGGGAGTGAATCTGTTTGAAATTGTCTGGTGTGATGTCAGCCCTGTCTGGCTTTAGCTAAACACGGTTGGTGGGGGCAAGATAGCGTGACTCGAGTAAGTGGTCGTTGAGTCAAGTCGTGTGTGTGTGGCCGGTCTACGGTTTGTGGCATCTCCCTTCATCCTGTTTGCCTTGTTAACTATGTAGAGAAGCCAAACGTTTGTTAATAAATCCCAAGTAATGTGTGCTATGTAATGTTTTTGTGTAATATAAAAACCTCGCCTTCCTCTTAATTACACATCAAGGTCCCGGAATTCTAGCTGCAAGCGAGTTGCGCGCATCTCCCATGTGCATGGTGGGGTGATCTAAATTGATCATTTTTGGTAACCCTTTTGGCCTTCATCCCAGAATGTAACAATAGGCACACTCATTTATTCATTTACCATTTAAAAACATATTTCGGCATAAAACAGTATAGGGATATAGAATATAAAATAGACATATTCCATATACAATTTATTAAGTTGTTAAATTCCACCATTTTCACAATGGTGCTTAAACTGTAAAGATTACTTCTTTGAAGTTGCACTCTGCGGTTGCTATGGACATCCCTGCCAACTCTTGTGCATCCCGAACATTTACCGTTTGCCCATGCAAATTTTAAATAGGTTAGAAATTAATTTATGTAGAGTAATTACAATAAATTTCTATTCTAAATAAAAACAATTTAAGCGATTGCAATTTATCCCATTTAAAATTATTAAAGTTTAAAAATAAATTACAGATTACATTGAATTCCCTATGTTACTTTGAAAGAAACAACCTGCAACTAAACGTTTTTCCACATTTTTACTGCAGAAACATGTAAAATCATCTGTTTTATTTTTCATTTTGGAAATAAGTGGCGATATTATAAACTTCCTCGGACCTAAGTTTAAAACTGGTTCACTGTCTCAGAGCGTGAAATATTAATTGCAATACTAAGTCTAAGAAAAAATTATAAATAACTAATATTAATAAGAACCACCAATAACAAAAATAATGAAATTATGGTAGTTGATGAATGTCCTCATCACAAAAAAGGTATAATAGGCCCTTAAGGTACGAAAAGTCGCACACTATGAAAATAGGAAAATTCAGGAAATAAAATTGGTACATTTTACTCCACTAAGCATGTATATACAGGGTAGACCATTTAAGTTAGGATTGTACAATACCTCCAAAATTAAGAGTTCTAGAAAGAAATGTCTTGAATAAAAGTTGATTAGTTTTGGAGATACTGTACAGTCTCACCTTGAATGATCCACTCTGTATACACACGCCAACGATTCTAAACGAAGGAACAGAATTGGCAAACAAATACTAAGCTCTATTAATAACCTCGGTAATAAACATCTGAACGTGATTCAGATGATTCCCTATTAGATTCATTCATACTTACTTTATGAATCTAAGGCAAAATCAGGGTCCAGAAATGAAATAAATTTCATCACAATCTATGTTTCTGGAGAAGACATATTAGGAATATTCCAGTATAAAGCTGCAGGTCACACCTCTCCACAGCTGGTTTTCTTACAATAACACCTTTTATTACATTTAGGAATGTACGGAATCATAAAAAGCATATTTCGCCGCAATTTGTATAAATTTGAAAAAATCCCGCCTGTCACCTGACTCATACCCTTATCAAAGACCCTTATCTAAGACATGTACTATCCATTCCTTGTCAATCGTTTTATAGCCCAAATCTCAAACTGAAGTTTAAGTATAACTATCACGCAGTTGTGCCCAAGAATGTGATGTGTGTCGACTACAGTGCAAGCTTTGTAGCGCTTTCTACATGACCCTAACCCCAGCAGCAGTCTCCTTAAGAATGCACAATTATAGGCGATAATTTTACACAACGTCTCCCCATCAGCTGCTTTCTACGCATTGTCATTTAGCGAAACCTTTGGTGATTGTTTAACCTTATACTGCAAATGCTCTCCCTGCCTTACCGTCAGAGATGGCCGCCATAGCAAGACACTGTTTCCGAATTCCTCCTGGATTTAATTTAATGCTGTAAAGCATGAGGTGATTAATGGCGTTATCTTCAGTGGTCTTTTAAACTGCTTTATTGTTTATTTTAAATACTAGTCATAAACACTTTTGGATCATTAACTGCAAGATTCTCGCTGTCACGCGCATCTGCAACAAGTAGTTTACCTAGTTAGTCATCCAAAAACATAAATGGTTACATTGCCTTTCGAAAGAAAGTGTTATACACGCGGGTTGACAGAGCTCTCGCCACCTGTCAACGTCAAGCTAGCCCATTTGTTTTCTCCTAGGCTGAAGAAATACTTTAGAATTCCGATATATTGCGATTGTGTCGTGTCTGTGTATTTATGTTAAAGTTATTGTGAGGATCTGGTTCTAAATGTATTATTACCATTATTATTATTATTATTATTATTATTATTATTATTATTTATTTTCTTTCTTTATTTCTTAAGCGAGCACACATCACCTTATTTTAATTCCTTCGATATGCAGATGTAAGTTAATCCAGAGTAGCAGAATCAACACACGCTTAAATTCCGTACTCTGACGGAAACACAACCTGACCACTCGGTACCAAATATAATTTCGGAAATGACTAGGCTTTAAAGCGACCGAGACAGTGGCCAAAATGGAATGCGTTTATCATCGAAGTACCAACAGATGACGTAACGAAACACTGAATTTAAGAGTGACATTTTGTATTGGCATCAGGTTCATACGAGTGGTGCATATTGAGCAGAGTTTATAGCACAACACCGATCCTATTACGCTCACAGCTGAAGCAGAAGGTGACGCGAAAACATTTAAAATGAAAGGGATCCAAAGATTGCAAGCTTTGAGAGGTTAGGTTCAATCTGGTAGCACATTATCTACTTTCTGCTGTGAAGCCGGCAAGTCTGTTCCTAATCAATGATTGTGACAACAGTTGTGCACAATTCCCTTGCAGCAGGTCAAATCTCTAGTACTTGGTTGCTACAGATGAAGGTTTTCCCAGCGTTTTATGAGCTAAGTCATAAACACGTGAGTAAGAGGTAGGTTTATGGGGTGGGTTGGGGAAACGGGACATTGGGCGTTGTATATCGGCACGTAAATCGGCCCAGGGAATTGTATGACCGCTGCACAAATACCAACGGCTCTCCGTTCAGAGCGAAAATCTTTTATCAACCTACCGTAGCTGTATGCTTCTGTTTATTGATATCCGGATCCAAATTCGGCTACTGAAAGCGAACATGATCTCTCTTTGCTATTGCGTGAGTTTACACTGATCAACGGCTTACTCACAGTCTGTTGACGAGTTAGTTGTTTGATGTTCAATAAACACACGGATGTAGATTGATAGACGCGCTCCAAGGGAAAATATTCTTTACTTTATGAATACATGGATGAGAAAATGCCTCTATTTTTTATTCAGAGCTGTATATTGTGGAGTTTTCTATTGTTACTGATACCAAAATCCCCATAAAAATACGAGATACGACATGTTTAAATATCTGAGTTTTACAACAGGAAAAAATCTTATGTGAACACTCGCACGACCTTCTCTGTTCTTGAAAGTTAACGTTGTGATAGCATTTGTGTTAACTCTAAGTTATATAAACATATCTTCTAACTACCATTAACGTATATGCTTTTTTGTAATTGTAGTGTAGTTTAGCATTGAAATCTTTTAGTTGTCGAAAATATTGTAAGGAAGGAAAGTTTGCACAAAGAGATGTTACCAGAATGAGGGTGCATGATCATAAACTTAGGGTGCATAGTTTTCTAAAGTGACTTTGTTGAAACGGTTTTGTTAACCGAACCGAGAGTAGATGTAACCTTGTGAATAAGAGTTTCAAGGCAAGCTCAAGGATAACAGGAAATGGCAAAGAAGTACATCGTTCACCCTAATATAAATCTGAAAGTTACGTCACATGGCTGTAAATAGCGAATAGAAGCAATATGGTTGGTATATAGCCGGTGAACTTGCAGTAGCCAATCAGCATGAAGTGTGTGTAGATATTTGAACATTTGCGTGGGAAGACAAACAACGCTTCCACAGCTGAACTCTTTTAGTATCCACAGTTCTGGTGAGACCAATAGACGTAAATCGTGTTATAATTGATAGTGACACGGGAGCAGTTATAAACCAATAACCATGAAGCAACCACATATACAATGCAATACTCTTAAAGATAAAATCACTGCAAGTATGGGGATATACTTTTTATATACATGTATTTCTTAAAAACCACAGCTGATTTGTCCCTGAAGATCTAAGGCCTCAAGCAGCGAGGGGTAGCTCGATATGACTCATGCAGGGAGCTAGTGGTGTTTTTCGTTGCGTTCCTTCTTCCGCACTTTGCACTATTGTTCACTCACTTCGACCAGCAGCTCATGATCTTGTTTGGGGTTCCTCACTTTGCACAATTTTCTACACTCAATTCCCATCGGACACTGGGTGGTTGTGTTTAGCACTTCCTGCCTTCTTAGGATGTCTCTCCAGCTGCTGCGGTCGTGTGCAGTTCCTTGTCCAGTGTGCTCCTACTGCTTTCTTGAAGGTGTCGTCCCATCTTGTTCCGGGTCTGCCTTGTCGTCTCTTGCCAATGTAGGGGGTCCATATTGTTGAAATGTATGCCAATGTTGTTCTGGAGCCTTGTCACGTGACATCTGAATCTTCGTAATAGTAACGCCCGCAATATAAGCTTGAACTCTGTAAAGTAGTTTATCAAACTTACACTATAGCCAGTATTTTATAGGTATGACAGTGTGAACAGTGCATATTGAAGAGAGGATACACAAAGCTGATGTCCAAGGGCTACAACTTGTGTTACACAGGCAACCTTCCTTACCTGTACCACGCCTTGACTACGAATAGAGCAGCGAGGGCAACAAGTAGAACAGTGGCATTAACAACAACAACAACTTCAACAAAATACAATAAAACAAAAACTATATAACAAAACAAAACAAGTTATAGATCACAGTTCCGACGCATAAGTTTTTCGCCCAACGTGGGGCTTTCACATCGACTTATATGTAACAGATACATAAGTTTGAGCCAGAACTGTGAAGTTTCGTTAGAAAAGGAAAGGAAGGAAGGAAATAAAGGAATCTTTACTACGCTGAGAGGAGATATCATCGTGGAGATACCCGAAGACGAGTCAAACTGACGACGGACAACATATCACTCCAAGGATACAACTACAGTAAGATGTTGTTTACATCTTATTTTAGTTCTATTATAGTTGTTGATATAGAGCTGCATGCTGAGTTTGCCCCCTATCTCCTGAAGAAGATTTTTCCTGAATTTGAACACACATGCTTAAAATCTGGCAGCTCGCTCTACCTCTTATTTGTAGATTATAGTTTCCCGTAATGTGGTATGTTGTTCGTTATCAGCTTAGCTCGTCTCCGGGTACTTCTTTGGACCTTTATCACCTTTTTCTTTAATAAAGGGCACAATTAAGCTCTTATTGTCTTTATTTAGCCTCAATATATCTTCATCAAAATGTATCTTCGTAGTATATTCTTGTAACTTATCATAATCCAGTATTACTTCACATGTGATATTTGGTACGACCAAATCATCCCCAATTCGTATAATTAATTACGTTGTGTCTTAATTGTTTGCGCTGATCTAACACTTCTGTAAATTAAGTTGCAGTATAATCTTAATGCCTTCATTAATTAACTGCTGATAAAATTGTTTTGAACGTATAGATGAATAGGAACTTGCACCTACTGCTGCACTGATTTCTTAATATCCGGTGACTCCTATCTTTCTTCTGCGTTGCCTTTTAATGCTGACATCCAATAACAATCCTCTGTTGTAGGTACATAGATACTTTTGCTAATGGTTTTAGACCTAGTATAGGTTTCGTCAGAACCTACTTGAGGCGAAACAATTACCAGCTTTCCTGAAGCATATTTATATATTCATTTACGTTTATTACTCAGCATATTATTAGCTGTTGTAACGAGATCTTGCGATGAAATAAACAAAAATAAGAAGAATTAAAACTTTCAAGTGTATCCATCAGTTAGCGTTCTTGAGAAAGAATAAGCATGCTACATGTAAAATTTTCAATGCAGAAAAAAATTATGTATCGCATAAAATATGTACTTAATAACCACTGCAGTCCCCTGTAACTAGTTTCCATGTAGCATCTCTCTTATATACAGCTAGTTGGCTGCCCAAAGTTGAACGGGAAATTTTTAAACTCGAATCATTTCAATAATTTAATTTACTTCCTCTCGTTCTTTATGAAATTAACGAGCTGGAAGACTTTTATGATGGATGGTTCCCTTTATCCCTTAGATTTGCAATTTCGTATAACCCCGACTATTTCTAATAATGGATGAAGAATTTATTGATATTCGCGCAAAAGGATGTGAAGCCTCGATTGGAACGTCTGTCTTCCTTAACCTCCCCCAAGGTTAAGAAAGTTCTGGAAATACTGCATCGTAGTACCCTTTGGCGCTGAAACGATCATCGGCTGGAATGAACCAGTTTTTTTTTAGATATTCACAGTATGTGATGATTTAAATCTTTTTACCTTCCCTTTTAATCCCAAAGTTATTTAATCACATAAATGCTTCACAGTTTTCACACAACATTTAGACCCTTAACATAATGAAATAGAGCTAAAGGTAATGAGTATGGAAATTCTCCACTCTCAGGCCAACAGGCTTTGAAAAAGACGTATATTCTGCGACCTTCGAGAACAACAGTTTTCTGAGTTGTTACGAGCAATTATAAAATATCGTCTGACTGGCTTCTAACGTTAGACTCAATATTCTAGCTTTATACGTTTAACATATGACCAAAACATACACGGGAAACAAAAAAAAACTTTCTAAGCTGAGGGTTATTCAAATATGTAGGTATTGATGTCATATGAGTTATAAGCAGGTTTCTGTTTTGCTTTGCTGTGCCTTAGTTGTTAAATCATTAATATCTACATGTATATGGCTTGGAATGAAGTGTCCACGGCGTTTTTTATACTGTAAATGCATCTTCCGTGGAGTAACAACAGTTATTTTCTATTCCATCGCATTATCAAATAAAACTCAAAGCTTTCTTCGCGAACAAACCTTTTATAGCTCCAATAGGTTTGTGTGCAAGAACAAGGGATTTGTAAATAATTTTTAATCATTGAAACCTAAAAAATAGTTAATTTAATAGAAAATTATACCCTCACTTTTTATAGATGACCATGCAGTGATAATAATGGACGAGGACAGCTTTAGAGCAAATTTTCTATTAGAAGAAAATATTGCTGATACATCCTAGAAATATGCCCAAGTAAAACTAAAGTAATGTCGTTTCATGGAAAGAATCCAACAAGAGCCAAAACAGTAGTGAATATGATTTTAATAGAAGTAATTGGTTTTATTTATTTAGTCGTCTTCTTAGGCAATGATAGGACAACAGACATTAACAGACATCTAAATTTGTTTCCAAGTATTTGTGGTACAATTAGGAGAACTTTAGCAAAGAAAGCCCGCAGGTTTAGTTATACCTGTTTTATTGTACGGCTCGGAATGTTGGACTCTCACTAAAAGTTTCCTAAGAGGATTGGAAGCAGCAGAAATGAAATTTCTATATGTGACAGGATATACTCTTTTGGATAAACTCAAGAATGAAGGCATCCGCAAGGAACTATAAATAGTCAGTGTAGTAACTTAAACAAATCGAACGCATCAGTAGAATGAATCAAGTTTTGCTGCCTCTCAATATCCTAAATTACAATTCACAAGGCCATAGAAGTTGAGGCCGACCAACTAAACTATAGAGTGAGCAGCTACAATAACGAGCCAGAACGGATCAGAAATGTTCTAAAGCTTGATAGTGGATGATGAGGATGAGGAAACTTACGAAATGAAATTAGGTTTTTATAGACCTTGTCGGAAAGAATTGGGCTTTCTAATGCTGAAAGCCCAAAGCTTGATAGTGGATGATGAGGATGAGGAAACTTACGAAATGAAATTAGGTTTTTATAGACCTTGTCGGAAAGAATTGGGCTTTCTAATGCTGAAAGCATTATCAAAATAGGTTGAGGGTTTTCCAGATTACCCTACATACACCCGTATACAATACGGTCGTTTTAAGTTAAGGCTGCAGACAAGCTATATGCGCAGCACGCTTTACTGCGGTGACCTCAGTACTTTTCCAATTCGCAACTGGCGACGCAAGACATCTTCAAGGATATCTTTATCGACTGTGCTTCAGTCGCTGCTTTTTTCGTGCCGTAAAGAGAGTTGTGCATTGTGCATCTCAAAGATGAAAGTTTATTCAAGTGTTGTGTGTGATTTGTTTAATCAGAGTCTTAATGTTCTGTTATTTGTCCACTGCAATGCCTTCCGAAAAATTCACGCTTGAAGAACGATGCAAACCTAAAAAACCAATCATGTAAACAGGTGTATAGGAAATGTCTGGTATTTTATTTCCAGGTAGAGAGACGGTTAGATGTCTTGGTTAATGAGTTTGGATAACGAGATAGCTAACGCTAAACCAAATATGCGGAAACGAGATGTTCTAACGAAGGAAAAACCGACGAAATTGGTGCATGTATTTGTGTAGTTCCTATGTATCTTAAAAATAAAGTTAATAGGAACAATTACCACACCATAAACGAATTTAAAGACAATTAAAAAATAGCAATTATGAATATTACGCAAGAAGAACGCGTGAATGGAAATTTCATCCGAAGATGCCAGAAATGTCTTCGTACAGATGGACGCCACTTCCAGCACTACTTCTAACAAGGTTAGCACTCATTATAGTCACATTACTATCGCTCGCAAGTAACGCGTGAGTTACGGAACGAAACATCTCGGTGTAATAGTGTGCCGAGCACACATACACGCGATCCATAAAACCACCGCACTGTACATACAAATTCCCTCTCTTTATAATATTAATATAGATTATACAAAAGCTCAGGGGATTTCACGGGCACTTCACAGAAAATGAAGGAAATACATTTTTCAATTTACTTAAAATGAAGAATATCCATTTAGTTTGTCGTACTAATAGTTCAGTTATATGTTAATGAAAAACGTAGGTGCGTTTTTAATTAGATGAAAAATAATGAAGCCATTGGGATAGGATAATTTATTTGGCATAAACAATAGCTGACTAGGTATGAAATCTGGTATTTATGCTTCTTTCTGTTTTCAATTATACCGTTTTCACATACACGTACCAATACGTGAAACTTTTACTAAAATGTTTTTGATGGGGAAGCCAATGGACTTCAAATAATATATTACTGGTGAAATGCCCATATTGAGTTATTGGATGAGAAAGCAATGCTTCCTTTACCTGGAGGAAGTAGCAGAGAAAGTAAAACATAGTGTGACAAGGTTGTACAGTTGTTAATATGAAATTAGGAGTTTCTTGTGTCCTTTATAAATAACACAATCGTTGTATCGTTTCCACATACAGCAAAATTGGAGCCATAATATTACCGTCAATTTTCACTAACGGAAACTTAACAGATATGGATAACCAATGTTACAAAAGGGGCAAATCTTAAAGACCTCGCCCTATTCCAACGAGCTCCATTGATGTCTGAACAGTAAAACATGGTCTGGTAACTCCCTAGCGTTGCGTAATAATAATAATAATAATAATAATAATAATAATAATGTATAATCCTTATCCTAGTCCATCGAGTGTTTAGTCATTAGTCAGTTATCACAATCATTTTCAGGAATTAAGAGAGGACTCGATCTAAGTTAAAGCCAACAAACAAAGTAATAATTTTATAAAAGTAGAAGTTCGAATTACAATACCCACTTAAAAACCAATCACTACAGAAGATAAAGCACATAACTAAGTGACTTGGAGACACCGGAAACTGTAATATGAGTTTAGCCAGGGTTCTCGTAAGGAACTTTTGTATACACATCCTCACCCGAGATTGATAGAACTGGGACACATGTCTAGGTAATTGTTCCTTGATTTGTTTTAGAAATTTTGAAGTGCCTCTGTATCTTAGGCGTTCAGACGTTCACCCTCATACATGCGCACTGCATAATAATACAATTTAAGGACAATTTGTTGGGTAAGATAAAATAATGTACTCCTACCCTCTTTTAAATTACCCAGCCAGGTTTTCATTATTAAAAAATTAAAATATTTAATTACGAATAACAAATGCGTTACATATCGAAGCAATGCTGATTTTAAATATATGTTGTATATCCTGATGTTGAGATTTATCTTTGTATCTGAGGGATTTTCAGATAGATCGCCCATTTCAGCTCCTCCTCAAAAAAGTCATTAAAATTAATTTTCTCGCTTCCCAGTAATATATGTTATATAAGTAATGAAGTGTTTATAGAATACGGTTATGATTTTGATCCTGTTTATGAAGGTTACAAAAATATAGTCACAGATATTTTTCAGGGAATTGTTTCTTAATCACGGAGTAGAAGAAGGTGAAGAACAGAAGGACGAAGGTGTGTACGTACAACTGGAGATATTGAGCAGAAGGAAGATGATTCGTGTAATGAAGAAGACACTTCTTCAGCTGTAGATAGTAGAAAGAAACGAAGAAAAGGAAGTGCCGAATAGAAGGAAGAAAATATAAAAAAAATAGATCACTTAACAATGAGGGCGTATTTTTTACCACTTAAATCATATCATTTTTATTGTGCAATATAAAATAATAACCTGCCTATAAACATCAATAATTAATATAAAATGTATATTACAGCCATTTTATTATGTGCATTTATTGCATGTATATATGTATAAATTGTTAGATGAATGTATTTTTAGTTTAGCAACGCAGGAGCTGTGAGGGAAAAAGAAAGCTGCGTTTAGTAGCAAACAAGGTAATAAAATGGAAACCTAAGAGTGGCTAACAATTAGATGTAACTTTGAGAGACAGAGAGAGAGAGAGAGAGAGAGAGAGAGAGAGAGAGATTGAGAGCAATGACTTAGAAAGCTAAGTAGGTTACCATAGGGCTATGGATAAATACTGGTGTAACGTCCAAAAACTTTGTAAATAGTCACCTGGGTATAAAAAGGACAATCAAAATCATATTAAAGGTGTTCTGCTAGAGTAGACTTAGCCAACCAGAAACTAGGAAGATTAAATTTGAAATTTTAAGCTGTGGACGCTAAGAGGTAGTATTACCCAAGCAGTTCAGTTCAGTGGTTGCAGCTCAGAGTGGACAGATGTGAGAATTTAGTGCAGTGCGAAAAAGCTAAATTTCGGTCTTTTAAAATGTAGTTAGGAACATCTCACGGCTCCATACTTAGATACGTCAGTAAATTGTCATCAGATAAATATATATATTTCAACTGCCGTAAAGAAGTAATAAAGAAGTTAGAATTTACAACTATAATTGCTGTTATATGTGTAAAATTATTCTGCAGCCTACCACCCCTATTTAGAGATACTTGCTCTACCAGATATCACTGACGCAGCCGAGGCATAAATAAATTAAAATAAAAAAGATTTATTACACATAAACTTTATTATTAACACATACACGACACCGGATGTAAATTTTGCACCCATCCTGATAGGATACCGATGCAACAAGCACCCACTTCCGAAAGGTTGTAATGAGCAGTGCAAAGGAGTAATCAGAATTATTTAGCAACGCTTAAAGAAAATATATTCATGAAAAGTATTAGTGTCACCTGGACGGACCAACGTAAATTCATTTTTCATATCTGCCAAAAGTGCCAGTCAAAAGGCGAGCAGGAAGTGAAAACTCTTAATAGGAATTCTGCATACTTTATCGTTTGCAAAACAGCAAAGGACAGGTGCAAGTTTACAAAACATTTTATCTGACAACTTTGGGCTACAATAAAAAGAATGATAAAGTAAGTTTCAGTGTTTTTTACAAGTGAAAACAAGAAGCCAGTCTTCCAACTGCAGATATGAGAGAGCAGCATCCTCCAAAATTGTCTGCAGACACATTGAAACTTCCCTTCCAACAGTATCTCATTATTGACATGAACATGCACAAAATGTTAAATACCTCGCTAGTGATGTGACAATTACAATGCTGTGAAGATTTTGTTAAGAAGCATACCCAACTAAACTGCTGCTACGAGTCATATAAAACTGCTTGCCGAAGAAAAACATGGATTTTACAAAACTGGGATATGAACAATATGAAATATGTGAGACCTTTAGTTTACACAATGTTGGTCACAAAAAAGACAATCTGGAAACAATGTAAAGACAATGTGAAACTTGTATTTATTCACATTATGCAAGCTTCCAGGAGCTACTTTACAACAGCTTTGAATCTGGAACAGTATACGTGTCTGCTGACTTGGAAAAGATTATGTTACCTCGTATTGACACATTTAAAACGGCCATCTTGACCAATAGGCTTATTGCTTATAACTAAACCCTTGCACCTGTGGGATCATATTAGATATTTAATTTTGCTGCATTGTGGCACGAAGCGATCAAAGGAAAGGGAAAAGAGGAATCAATGAGCACTTTGATGCAGTCCCTCTTGTTTCAAGGAATTCAGAGAAGTTCATATTTTGGTTAGACAATTTTGTTACCCAAAACAAAATTTGGAACCTTCTCTCTTTCCTGATTTACATAGTAAATTCTCCAAAAGTGAATGCAAATCAGTTGAAGTGAACTATTTCGAATCGAGACACACATTCATGTCTTCTAACAGTCCATCACCAAGTTAAATTATTGTTGAAACGCCAAGGAAAGACCTACGACTTCAACGATTTTGTCAGTGCTGTACAATGTGCAAATAAAGGCCAAGTGAATACAAAGATAACGAACATTTCAGACTTCCATCATTTTCAAGATTTGTCTTCAGTTTCTAAGCGGAACTTCAAACTTTGTAATCCTGAGAAAGTTCTCTTTTTAAAATTGTGCATACTCGTATTCATAATCTGCAGTATAAAACAGACTATGAATCAAGTGAATATCTTGAACTCAGTTTTTGAAACAAGCTGCCATGAAGAAAACTCATTCCCTGAAGCAATTCAACACACAACCGTGCGGAATTTCTAAGGAAAAGAAGGAAGGCATAATCAGAAACATTGCTCCGCTAATGCTGAGAACAGAAGATCATTTTTGGGAAATCATTTCGGAATGTGAATAAATTTAGTTTAGTCAAACAATTCATTGTTATATAATTCAATTTGGCTATAATAAAATGCATGCTTAAATCCTGTGGTTTTAATTTTGTTTTATTTTTAATCAGAGTACAAGGAAAAAGAGCAGCATCTATAACATCAACAAAAATAGACAGTAACCTCCACTTACTGCTTACAATCAAAGCTGAAATTCACATACACTTCGTAAAAAGGCAGTATCTGTCATAATCTAGTAATTTAAAAAAAAGACATTTTTGATTACCCAAATAATAGTTCCTGGTACTTTGTGGTTAATGTATTTATTTCAACATAATCCATACAGTAGAAAGTAGTGACAAATTTATTAAACTTTGATCTCAATCTGAAATACTTCAACTAATTTTGTGAATCATCCTGAAGATCAATTTCTAATTTGTTCAAAGATACAGAGCACTGCCGATACATGCAAACCTGATTTGAAACTCCACATGATCCATTTTCACTGAATTTTCTGATTTTGTCAGAATCTATAGTTCCTGAAAAATGTACTTACATGATAAACTCAAGATTTTCATGCATCAGCAAGTGTGTGTGTCTTTGAGCCGCCAGCTTTTAACCATTTTAGCTTCATTCTTACAAAGCTGCTGTAGAACAAATTGACACGACTTGTTTACCATAAAATCTTTGTGTACAAGATCTTCCTTGAATCTGTGGCACATCTGGTCTCATGAAATACTCCTCGAGTCTTTCTTTTATTTTTATTTGGACAAGAAAGCATTATAAAAAATATTCCTGAACTCATACCTCATACAATCTGCAAATTGGGTCTCGAAGAAGTCCTCTCCGAATTTTGTAACTTTAGCTCTCTTTTGAATGAAATACTCAGAGGAAAGACGTTTCTTTCTTTCTTGTATCTTTTTACAACAATAACTGCTCAAAACACTGCATTTTAAGCTGTTTCTAATTTTGTGTGACCCAACTTCCAAGAATTCAAATTTCTTCGTCAATTCCTCTTGTCCATTTCGTATTCTTTTCTTAACGCGTTTTTTAGGAGATGTGAGCCTACAGGTTTTGGATGATGCCTTCATTGGAACACGCCTTAGTTTTCCTATTAGCTGCTTATCTTCGGTTGTTTTCTCAGCTTGTTTACTTATTTGTTTTTGAAATTTTCCATAAATGCCATCTTTGATTACTATTCTCTCATATTTTCTTTGATATATTGTTTCTATTGAGTGCTTGTGGAAAGTAAAATGTCTTAATAAGTCAAAATTAATTTTATATTAATGTTTTTTCTTATTTTAATTGAAATAATAAAGATTAATCAGGGTTATGGATTTTGCTATAATAAATCATGAACACTATTACAAGATAACAAATCATAACCTCCATCCCTATAAAAATGGAGATGACTTGGCCGGAGGTGGGAGTTACAGGGAAATTAATATTTTTGCATTTTCCTGTGGCAACACTCTTCAGCAGGGTTACGCAATTGCTTTACTGTCAAACATTGATGTTAGGAAAAAAAAATTCAAATTCAAACTGTTTTCTTAACACGAGGCAAACTAAGATAGAGTTGGTAAAATAGATCGAACAGGACACCAAGTAATGCTAAAAGGTTGCAGAACATCCGCAATTATTCGTGAATTAATGGAATCTAAGTCAACACACGAGCTTACCTTCCGTATAGGTCTTTGCCATTCAGTCACAGACTTCAAACTGCACTCTACTAGTGGCAATAGAAAGATATTCCTTGGGACGGAGGTGAGAGAAAAAGAGCACCAAGGAAAAAAACAAACATCCCTTCTCTGTTGTACTGAGAGAAAAATATTGCTAATATAGAATATTATACGCTATATATTTCTACTCATGATAGGCTTGTCGAAACACGAATAAGTAAAACAAAATATTGTACATAATCACATGTGCTTAACTTAGTCACTCTGAGTGGAACCAAAGGATGGGGCGTGGGATTTTCGCATGTTTTGGGTGTATAAAAATTAGAGTGATAAATAAAATTAAATTTCCGTTGGTTGATAACGCAAAGGAGATTTTTTATTTACTTTTACTATAGTATAAGTGCTGCTATAAGAAAAACAGGGAAGGGAAACTCTGGAACACGCCGGCAATCTATTTTAAAATGCCTCATCTACGCCTGGATGCAGAAAGAACGGCCAATTCCCATAGCGTTATTTTATTCTGTAAGTTTTCCACATTTATCTGACACTAGGTTCCACCCAGCCCTTATAACGTGTCTCTACGAGTGATCTGAAAAATTCCAAGACACAAAGATGTTATACTTGGTATGAAACGAAGGAGGGGTAAGTAACAATTCCTCTAAATGCATTCCATTCTGATTCGGTAAGCTGATAGATATGGGTCGTCCAATGTAATATGATTAGGGATTCGTCAATGTAAAGGGAGGAGTAAGTGAGAAATGAGGTCCTGTAACGTTGAAATGCGCAGTATCCATGTATATTAAGCGTCTCTTTTGAAATAGACTTTGAAACGAGATCTAGGTTTATTGCCTTGTCGAAAGTTACGACCAAAATGTGTTTATTGATTTCAGAATTACTCAGTCCGTTAACAAAAGTTACAAAATATTATTATTATTATCATCATCAGCCTTATTAATACAGTCAAGATTATTAGTAACCACAAGAGAGGTCATTGGCAGTGATATGTTCTGCCTAATTGTTGGGAAGATATTAAGCTTTCTAGTAATTGTCTGGAATTATATAAGAGAGCAAATAGAAGGGAAACCATGTACTACAGGGCGGAGATACGTATGTCAGCATCAATTTAAATCCCCTCGCTCCTCGTATATAGGCCTTTTCTCTGCTCCTAAATGCACTTACAACAGGAAATCGGAGATAATAAAAGGCATTTATAATATTGTATTTGTAATTTTCTTCCTTTGACTCATGAACATTTGCACCGAATGCATTGCACGCTCCCTTACATTTTTTCTCGACTGGCATGAAATACAAGTCTGCTTGCACTACCTTTATGCATTCTGCTCTCAGTCTGAAATGAACCTCCCTTTATTTCTAATGAATTATCAGCGAATAGCAGCCTTCAAAATCATTCAGGCCTGCAAGCTTTGCAATCTCAATCCGCAGATACATATTTGTTGTAATGTTTCTTTTTCAGTTTCCCGATAAATATTACGTAAATTCATTTATGCACATCTGTAGAGCGTAATAAAAAAGTATGACGTGTTGCATTCTTATGACCTACTCTACTCGAATCTCTAAAAACTATTCTTACAAAAGCTTATTATTTTATACACTTCTTTAGTCCAGATAAAGTTTCAGTTCACATTTACAAGCTTCCTTGCAGGAAACGATAAAGCGTCAGAATTTTAAAGAACGTGTAGCTATGGGATTGCTCTGAAATTCTGGGCTCTTTGCATGACTACGAGAAAAAACGGATAGGACTTTTCAGTTGAGAAAAATATAAGTATTAGAAAATTCAACCCAATAACAAGGACTATGGCGGAAATAGCGAACTCTACAAAAACAGCTTATTTTATTTAAATATGTGCTTTAATGAGATCTATATTTTTGTGTATTAAGATTTTGTCTATCTCTTACGGTTTACCAATTATATAAAATTCATTCACAATGAAGGGAATTCGCAGATCGAATGCAGAAAATTCAAGATAACGATATATTTCTTCGCTGTGCATGTAGCTTAAACACATGGTTAAAAGATTTTAGAAGCATTTTTTATAAAAAAAAAGTATGTTCCATGTAAAGGGTAGCTTGGTTTGGGGGGTTTTCTTGAAAGTTTTCGTGTCGCATTCTTGGAAGATGCTAAACATAAATATTAGGTTTGGTAGCTAACCGACCATACTGTTCACACACTCACACACAGGAATGTTTTGCTAAAAATATTGCTTTTGGATTCAGGGAGTCTAAAAACGTGCATTTCCTGTGAAATCTCGGCGTTGAATTTTTGGGTGGAATGCAATACTACCTTTACTTATTGTAGATAAGCAGTTAAGAAAATAATCAGTTAAGAGTGACAAAATGAGGGAGCGTCCCTCTTTGTGTTATCATAGACAAATTCATGAAACACCTTTACACTTTGTACGTCACATGATCGCAGGCAATATAGCGCGAGAGTGAATTGCAATTATAAACGTTTAAGGAACACCTTGACCCTTTTTCTGTAAGTTGTGATCCGTTTACATGTCGATAGTTATTTCCCGAGAAATTACGGCTAGTTTGCGTGTTGATAGTTCTTTCGTGAGAACAGTTTTAATGACAGCTGTTGTAAATTACGCGTTCTATGGTAGACACCTACGTACGACTAAGTCATAAAAATCCTTTTGAAGACAGGGATTTTCAACGGGGAAATCCCTGTGGCATGGCATGAGTTATTAAAAGTTAACAAGGTTTCAAATTAAAAATAAATACCATTTCTGTGGAAATGACTGCACATGCCAACCAAAATTAATTACCTACACTCGGGCCACTTTCTGGTGCGCACATGCCTTGAGGTTTTCAAAACTTTCCACTGTTTCTTCCTACATGCAGTTCAGTGTACAATTCTAGCTCTCTAACCACGAAGTGGTGAAACTAAAACCGTGGAATGCTTATCTCCTAAGCGTCTGAATTTATTCTGCCTCACACAAAAATTATATTGTCTGGCCCCATAGAGCAACTGCCTGCTGTGCGAGAGGTCCTGGATTCGATTCCCGGCTGGGGTGGGAATTTGTCTCTAGCCAACATTAATCCCTATCCTCTCCAGAGTGTGGAAGCATGAATGAGAGTGTAAATGTGTGTATCATATAATGATTAAAAAACAAAAAAAAAAAAAAAACCAAAAAAATGTGCAAGAAACCCAACGGCAAGAGTTACACGAGTTAACACCATTGCCACAAGTTCCAAAGGAAAGGCAGCCGATAAAACCAATATAGTTAAAAGCGGGATATAGATGCAACTAAAAACCTTACACTTAGACGATGAGTTTTACATATGGCAGCAGGGGTGTTAGCGCGCCAGTTGTAACACAAGATTTTTAGAATAAGTAGATAGACAGGATATGTTTATTGGTTTCAAATTATTGAAGTTATTACACAAGTACTTAGTGCATGGGTCATTGACCGTATATGCATATTTAAGATACAAAGTAAGGCAACAAGGAAACAACAGAAAAAGAAATAAAAAGAAAAAAATAAGAAAAAGTAAAATAGATATAAATTGCCTCTGACTAACTGAAAAAATAAGCCTCATAATATTTTCCCATGAAGGTTTTAGACAAAAGGTAGTTCTTGTAACATTTTTGCACAACTCCCACTTGTAAACTGAGATGTTTTAATTTTTATACCGTTGAAATTAAGAAGAGCTAACGCATACCATAAGTTTTACACTTTCCGTCTACATGATAAGATTCGTATAAGTGGGATGGCTTAGGTGGTAACGTTTGTGATCAGCATTTGGGAGATTCCGGGTTCAAATCTCGTGGACCGGCCAATCTGACTAGGGTTTGTCGTGATTTTCCGCAGTTGCAACGGTAAACACTGGACTGGATATCTAATACCACTACCCAAAGTTCCACCTGAAGTATAAAACAACAATAAAAATGCAAAATAGATGGTCATAGCGAATGTTCTGTCATCTATCTATAGATTATGAAAGCAGGCAGACTGGACGGTACCCTGATGCCATCAGGCACGTGCAGAAATAAAGGTATAGTTGCTGTGCACATGCCTCTGTGTATTTGACGAAGTCAGATGGTATGGTAAGGAATGAGACCTAGAAGACTGCACACACCGATCCAAAGGTATCTGTTAACAGACCCGTCTCTATATAACCACGATTTAAAGCGACATAAAATAATAGTTGGAGAGGAAAACGTTTTATGAAAAACTGAACGAAGATACCACCACCATCACCATGTTATAACAGGCATGTCAGAATTCTGTCCCACAGGATTTGTTTTAAACACCTTTTATTTGAAGCTGTTGCAGTTAAGCACACTTAAATGCCTAAAACGGGATTGAATTCACAACTCCAGGCACAGCTAGGCAGCTATCAATCTGCTACTTCACTGAAGTTGAAATAAAACTTCAAAAAACTCAGTTTATCACTTTTGTTCTTTCATATAAATGCTTTTAATTGTAGGAAACAAAATAAAAGCCTTCTGTTTACACTAGCCTAAAATATGAAAGTTTAATGCAATAATGCCCTTTCCATCGGTAGGCCATGACAATACTGTCACGTAATTTCCATCTACGTCTTCACATGTACCACACGGCATAGAGGTGGTTTTGGATTCATAGGTGCGTAAGATATTTGTTCCTGGGGTCTAGAAACGTTCAGAAGGGGATGAGAAAGGGAAATACAGTGCCTACAAAGGTTCACGGCATCCGGAGATAGACATGAGTGAATTGATTTCTGGGAGTGGGACTTCAGTATGACAAGTGAATATGAAGCGATCCTTGTAAAATAATTTTTTATGATACAAGTGTTAAAATGGACTTTTATTTTGCGATCAGAACGTTTGCGGAACGAGACTGAAGGTCATTTGAATAAAACCTATGAGCATAATAAGAAAAATTTTAACATTGTTGTCATACAGCATTTTTAGACAGCCTTGAATATTAAATTATAAATTATAAAATATTCAGCTGAAATTTGTGTGAAAATAGCAGCATGCATTCGGACATGGGCAATGGTGAGCTCTAGTCTGGTACTGTTTGGCTTTCATAGCACCAGTGCTGACAATATGACCCCATATGTAATCATAGCGTTTATAATACACAGTGCATTTCAAAAGTCCCGCATATTTTCAGCTTCAGCTAAATGGAAACTTTCTCAAAAACGTTCGGATATATCAGACAGTATATTTTAATGGAATTAATTGTTCTTTCACACAAGCCGTGTGTTGGACAGGGTTGGAAATGTAGAATCAGATGACTGAAAAATTCAATGCCATAGCCGGGATTTGAATTCTTGGTTCAAATCCCGGCTATGGCATTGAATTTTTCAGTCATCTGATTCTACCTTTCCAGTATATTTTAAAATACGCTTTTTCACAAAATCAAACCATTCCTAATATCATTGTTGTGCAAGCCTGGACGTCACATTTTTAAATGGCATCCTATACCTTTTGGTATGCCATCTCAAAGATTTTGTCATTATGTATGATTGTACAAGCTACCAATTGTTTTATACAACAAACGTTGCTATGATAAACAAATAAATAGTTTAATTTCTTAGTGTAATTAATGCTATTTATTTGTAGAAATTAACACAAAATAGCAATCTTTTTCAGTGAACATAAGAGAATTGATATTTTAATGGTTGTATATGGTGACAGGAAACATACATAAGACACAAAAAATGAAAGCCAATCACCTATGCTTATAACATTATGATTTTCATTTGTAACTTATTTATGTTAGCATATTATTGCTCGGTTGACATATAAATAAAGGTTCTCTGTCAACTATTTAATTGGTTACCACAGTAAGCTATAGTTATTTAAACCAATTGATAAGTTTTACAATCATACATAAAATGACAATTTTGAAAGTGTACACAACAAAATTATATATAGGATGTTATTAAAATGTTCTTCCTGACGTCTCAACTTGCACAACAATGATATTAAGAATGGCTTGTTTCTGTGAAAAAGTGTCTTAAAATATAGTCTTTAATCTTTCCAAGCATTTTGTGAAAAACATTTCCATTTAGTTTAGCAGAAAGTGCGCGGAAATTTTGAAACGCACTCGAGAAGGCTTGATATAATAAATCAGCAGAATGAATGTAACAATTTTATTAATAAACACATGTTTTACTTAACATTATTATTCCTTGGAGTAATTTAGATGCTTATTGTGCAACTGTTACAGTTTTTAAATGTTGCTAAAAACACACTAATGTAGCATATACATAACTACATTCCAATTTCCTTAATAGTTTATTAAAAAAAATTCAAATTGGGGTAAAAATACCCCATGCGTGTAGATACGTTACAAAATCATAGGCATGTACATAATTATCTGTGCACAGGAAGTAGCGTTGACTTGGATAACATTATTGATCACATTGTTTGGGTTAGCAACCGTTGAATTCATTGGGAGAATGTGCTGTTTACATTGTCGTACTATTTCTCGATTTATTTGGTAAAGGTTCCAAAGTTATCCTCTCCACTTCTTGCGAAACGTCTTCGGTTCTGTCGAATCCATTTCTGAGTCATTCAGATAATTCGCCATCACATTAATCGATATAGATAAGGCTTCCGCTTAATATTCGTATAATTTCCATCTCAACAATTGGCAACAATGGAGTGTTATAACAATTTTGTTCCACTGAGTGGTAAAATGTTCAATTTATAAAATGAATGGCTCGTATTAATAGCTATTTTAGTGGCAGGTGTCTAAAAATTTAATATATGTATCTTACTCAAACAAATATCAAGAAGATGCCATATGTATTCATTTTGCAGAGAATATGAAAGCATAGGTGAACACACTTTTTTTCCATATTGCTAATAGAAAAGTATGTATCCCGTAATAAATACTTTAATCGTTTCGGCAATTCTTTGAGATATAATACAAATGAGAAAGAAAAATGGCCAGCGCAATGGATGCCTAATGCGAATTAAAGGAGCAAAAGTTCTCTCTTTCCCCGCAGTCAGTTCTTTTGTTATCGAACAGGCCCTCCGTGTTGTACTCGTACAAAGAAATAAAACACCGACACCACGGGACAGAGCAGCAATAAATTCTACCTAATCGGCCACGTAATTATCTGCTACTATATTAATTTACGCGCGCCGGCAAGCCGAAATCTGATTGCGCCTCGCCGTAACAAGAATGGAAAGGTTAGCTAGCCAGCCTTGTACAGTCACGTGCTTTGATCGTAATTAGTTCTGTCCTGCGCTCCTTTTACAGGCGCGCTCGCCATTGCAACAGCCCTTCACTGCGTAACTTTGAATCTGCTTCAGAAAACCCTCTGTTTTGTGTGCTAAAGCTCATTTATTTTTCTAGGAAAAAAAACCTTTATTAACAACGCACCAACGAAACTAGGGTAGTAATTTCTTTCGAAAAAAAAATCACTTGCATTTCTACGTTCTCTCCTACTTACCTCTACTAAGTGGAGGAAGTGTTGTATTTTACCCAAAAATTCGATATCGAGGCTTCAATGGAAATACGCGTTTCAGAACTTCCTGAATCCAAAATACATTTTTAGAAAAAAGTTCGTGTGAGTGTCTAATGTATGTCTGTGAACAGTGTAACTCAAAATGAAAGATTGGTTAAATAACAATCTTGAAATTTGAAGTCAACGTCTTCGAAGAATGCAAGAGGAAATTTTTCAATAAAATACCCCCAGGCAGAACTACTTTTCGTATGAAAAAGTTGTATTTTATTTTCTCAAAAATAGCTCTAACAATTTTGATTAAAATTCCAAAAATTTACGACATGTGCATGGAAAATGAAATATTTATCTTGAATTTTGTGGGAATAGCCTGTGAAATCCTCTTCATTCTGGATGAATTTAGTTATAACGTGTAAGCCGCAAGAAATAGGCAAACGCCTAATACAAAAATATGTGCATCTCATTAAATCACACAATTTATGTCAAAGTTTTTGTGGCATTAACCACTTCTGGGATATTCTTTATTATTGGTTTGAATTCTCAAATACTTATATTTTTCAGCCTTTTTCTTGTGCTCATGCAAGGAGAAGAGAGTTCCAAAGCCATCATAGCCACCGTCCTTAAAATATTTTACTACGCCTAAGCCCATTGTATTTCGCATGCAATAAAATCATTTTTGTAAATGTTTTTATCGATTAACAGGAAATAGAAGAATAAGCTTTGCTAAGAATACTTTGTTGAAGAATTTATACGGAAAATCATGTAAAATTCTTTAGAAATCAATTTACTTCATTCTCTTTTACCATGACGTGGCGTATTAGTAAGTATTGTCATACGAGACACAGTTTTGCGTCGCATTGTCAACAGTATTATTGGGGTGATTTATTATTTATTTCTCCTGAACGAGCCGACCACGCCAGTGAGAGTTGGCTGTTATGGAATCTCTGGCTAGCGTGCCTAACCAGGGTTGGAGAGAGAGAGGGGGATAGATAGTTGGCGTTACTACTTTGTGTGCGGCACTTTTTGAGTAAGTGGGTAAAGAGTAGGTCGCGTGTGGCCAGTCCTCGACACTTCCCCATGTGCGTGTTGGGGTGGTTAAAATTTAATAATTTGCTGGGAAAATGTTGGTCCTCATCCCAGCATGTAACAATATTAAAAACTGTATACCTATATCGATAAGTTTAACGCTTATAATGCAATTTTATAGGCGCTTTCAGTTAATTTGTTTTATTGTAGTAATATGTATATATTCTTGTAATAATCGCAATCTTAAGCTGTAGTTGCCCTCTCTTGCGCATTACTTTAGTTTCATAACCAACAATTGATATTACTTCCATGCAGAATTTTATTTAATTTTGCAAACATTTCTTAAGGAACATCATCCGTTTCTGCAAGATGTCAGTGGAAGCTGGATATGTGCGAAATGTACAAGCCTGTGAACATGATCTTATAAGAATCATTAAAGACAAGTGCTTCTGGAAAATGCTTTTTAGAAAACATCCGGAACTTTAAACCTGTGAAAACGACATCTAGTCATATGTGAGGCAGTATTTTATATCACAACACTATGAATGCCAGAGTGATTGTAGTGTAAATTAACATTGTATGACAATGATTTGAGATGTTTGTTAATTATAAGCATTGTTAGGAAATAAGTTTACACGGCCTCATTGAAACTGACAATAGGATCGGATAACAATGAAACGAGGGGGTGAGTTGATTATCAATTAGAAGAGGCAAACAAATGACGTCAGAGTAGCGTGCCTTTCTTTAGAAATGGAGGGAATATTTTCCCTAGAGCATATGTGTTCGTAATTTTGATTGGATAAAAAAATAGACGCTAATGTTGCCGCCCTTTATTAACCAATAGCAGCTCTGTTACAATGTTTAGGAATATCGAGGTGAGGGAGTATAAATTCTGAAGCCAGAGACAAGTATCGCGCAGTTCAACAGAATCATTCACGAGTTACACGTTGCGCAGTTCTACAGAATCATTCACATGTTACACGTCGCGCAGTTCAACAGAATCATTCACGGGTTACACGTCGCACAGTTCAACAGAACCATTCACGAGTTACACGTCGTGCAGTTCAACAGAATCATTCACGGGTTACACGTCGCACAGTTCAACAGAATCATTCACGAGTTACACGTCGCGCAGTTCAACAGAATCATTCACGAGTTACACGTCGCGCAGTTCTACAGAATCATTCACGAAGTACACGTCCCGCAATTCTATAGAATCTCTCGCGTCGTAAAGTTAGTTACAAAATGTGAAATACGCGAATTAATAATGCACGGCAAATAAGTGATTATAGTTACATTCGAAAATATAACAGTTTCATTCAGGCGTGTATCAAGAGTAATTATGTAAAATTAATAAAGTGTGACGGCAATAAAAGTGTAAAAAAATTCTTTTATCAGTGTTATCTTTTAGTAACAACTCTTTCCGTTTAGACACCCTGTTCAAGAGATTTGCTCGACTGAGTAATAATAGCTAGCCGGAGGACAAAGAACCCAAAATTCAAAATAGTAAAACAATAACAGGCGCTCTGCAAAAAGCTAACACGAACGATAGCGCGACATATGGTAACTTTAGAGTGCCTAACATTAAAGTGTCAGGAACCCTTCCGTTAATTTTGAGGATTGTGCAGTGTTCCAAGAGCTTGTGTGAAGTCTGTCTGCATCACATGAACAAGTCTTCTTAGATAACTACATAACTTTTGGTAAAAACGCTCAGGAAGGTTAATATAATACATAGTGATGTATCTTTGACATAAAAACAGAAAATAGAAGTACTTTCGTAGCAGATGTAAATTGCCACGCAACTTGTTAAGGATAGTTTTCATTATTTAATTGTACATTATTTTGTAAGACAACAGTGAGATCTAATTAGATGCGAATTGTGAACTAATAACTGCGGCCCCTAGTCTTATTTGTGTAGCTTACTCAGTTGAATTAATTTGGATACTTGAAATAATCTGAATTTTCGTAATTTTGTGGATTTGAAACGGGATATACCACACACACAACTGCCGTTTATAAAAAATACAACACCAAGAAGAAAACGCATGAATTCATTGAGTTTAATCCAACAGGTTAGGTACATGACGAGTAACTAATGATAAACTTTTTAAATCTATACATGATCCTTGAGATCTTATATTCAATATTTGGTGTGGCCTCCATGCGTTGCAATTAGAGCTGCTATACGCCATGTCATTGAATTAAAAAGCTTCTGAACAAGTTATTAAGGGATCTTCCTCCACGCAGTTTGTATTCGAGCCCAAAAATCCATGAGACTGGTTACTGGAGGACCGAGACGCACCAAGTGCCGACTAAACATATCCCAGGCATGTTCGATGGGCGACATGTCAGGCGAACGTGTAGGCCAGGGAAGCAATGGTACCAGTCGCTCTTTGAAGAACACTTGTAAATTCCTCGCAATATGTGGCCGGGCATTGTCGTGTTGAAATGTGCCTGTGGAGATGCCTGAAACAGGGGAGTACCTCTGGTTCTACAACCACCGTTTGTTACCGGTTGCTGTTCAAAGTGCCCTCAACTCGTAGGAGGCGAGATCGGTTGTTGTAACCAATGGCGCCCCAAACCATCACACCCAGTGTTTGTCCGCCATACCGCTCAATAATGCAGCCCTCCAGGTGTCACTCACCACGGTACCGCCGGCACATATGGGGCCATCACTGTAGGACACGTTGAAGCGGAACTCGTCCAAAAAGACAATACTTTTTGCCACTTAGCGCACCAGTTATGGTGTTCAGGTGCCCATTGCAGTCGGAGGAGCTTGTGCTTTCTGGACAATAGAAGCCGACGTAATGGCATGCATGCAACCAGTCTAATTTGCAGCAGACGGCGACGAACCGTTGATGCAGACCAGTTCACATGTTGCAGTGCTCCAGCGTCGAGCCTATACTGTAGATGAAGCTGTGCGGTCCATTGTGGCCATGCGGACAAGATGACGGTCGTCCCGTGCTGTGGTCATGATCCGTGGTCCAGTACCCGCTCTTCGCTGCGTACGACCTCCATCTATCCACTGCTTCCACACAGGCATCAATGTCGTAGTAGCATGCCCTGTACGAGCCAAAATGTCCCGGTATGAAAAACCCGCTTCCCAAAGACCGATCATTCTGCCCCGTTAGAAGTCACTCACATGCCGATGTGGCTCCCTTTGACGTCGACGAGGCATACTGGCACTCACTTTATTGTTTACAGCTTGTTTGACAGCTCTGCACTGACTGCACTGGGCGCAACAGGACCTTGTCGGACCGACACGAGAGGGCTCTGCTCGGCCTAACCCATCTCTCTGCAAACCTAATCACTTATTGTTTGCACACTCTTCTACAGTTCCACCAAGTTTGGAGTCATTCGAGAAATTCTTTCTTGGCGTTGCAATTTTGACAAACGGCAGTGTATATGTATATATATATATATATATATATATATATATATATAAGTCAATATCAAACAAGAATTTACATAATAATATAATTCAGCAAGCAAGATGTTAGAATATTTAGCAGCCAAGAAATGTACAAAGCAGATATTAACTTAGATAATTAAGGGACGGGGGAAGTAGCTAATTCCAGGCTAAAAGGTAATTTTAGGTAGAGCCCACCACCTTTGACCAAGCTAATGAGCAAGGAACTTGAAACAGTAACCAGAAATGGAAAGAGACAAAAATAGAAAGAAATGAGACAGATATTGAATTTGCCTCCGGATGCGTCACTGGGGCGCGTGTGCGAAAAGTTTTCGAGCAGAATACTTTCATACATAATAAGGTAACGCGGTCCTTGGACCAATTAGAAATGTCGTTACATTCTAAGGCGCGAAGGTGAGCGTCACTAAATTTGGGTATAAAAGGGGAAAGAAAGACCCAGATTTTCACTCTCTTATAGAATCTCGTCGACACACGTTGATACTCTCTGGACGACGGATGCACGTGTGTGTGCATGGGTGGGAAGCGCGTGGAAATTGTTAAAGATGGGAAAACCTACCCGCCCATAAGTATTTATTTGATAATCAACCACATGTTAAAGGAAATGCAGTGTATTTTAATTTGCCTCACCTACGAGAACCCTGGGATCAGTGAAATTAGTTAGGTAATTTATTAGGAATGGAGAAATCATCATAGCCGGAGACCAGAACACTGCAGCAGAGGGCTACAGATTCATGCACAAAACCTCTCAATTAATCTCCGGGATGTTTTTATTTTAACAATATTGACTATTGGGTTTATAATCATGTTCATTGATATTTCTTAACAATAGTAATCGAATATTTTATTGTTAACAATACATATTCTTAACGATAATTCTGTCGTTGTATACACTATAAGTCTATCCGTGTACGTGTCTTTAATTTTAGATAGTATTTTGTGTTCTATCGCATTCCGCTTACCCAGATGGAGTATGTAGATGTAGCTATCCATTTTTAAATGGGAGATTTTAACGGGAAAGAGGATTTGAGTGAAACAGGCCTTATACAAAAGGCGTACTTGTAGCTTTTGTCTGCAAAACACGCAGGTATCCCGTGTATAATACCTACAAGAGACAATACCCAGCACATTCCAATCCATTATGTGACTGTGTTTCAGATTTGCAGCACTCCAACCGAGGGAAGCCAGCTATCATGGGAAAGATGGGGATAGTAATAAAACATTGTCTCTGAAGACTGTCTATATCTGAGTGAATGCTTTTCAAAAGCTTGATACCTATATTTTTCCAATGGATCCAATTTCTAAGATGTACTCAATTCTTAAAGGTTGGAAACATGGATGCTATAAAAGTTGAAATTAAATGGAACATTTTCAATTATTTTAAATATAAAATCGAGAATAAAGCTAGATTAACATTTGTATATGAAGTTAACGAGAAACTTTATTGAAATCAGTGTTAACTTTTAGACTACTATTAGGGTCCAGCTGCACTCCAGTGTTTTTATAATTGAAATATTAATTAAGGATTTTGAAACTTTTGTAATGTGTTACAAGTTTAATCAGCTTTAGTACCATAAAATAGTTCCGTAAACGTTTCAAAAATACAATTGGAAAAAAAAATAAATGCAACTTGGGGTCCACTTGGACCTCTCATAGCATTTCACGTCTCATAAAATGTTCTGCATCTTGAGAGAGTTATGTTGGCTGCCTTGTGTTTTTCAGTTATTTTAGCATGCATTGTTGTTTTGAAATTGTATGGAAACAGTTCGGTACTCTCCGAGTACCATAAAATCCGCATATATCTTTTGTCTTCCCATGAAAATGTCTACACCATTACCTAACGATGCTAGGTCTACTGCGTTGTCACCAAACACTTCCCTTAGAAATTTACAAACTTTCTATCGCCTTCTGTCCACATTAAAGTTTTAGCGATTTTTGTATAATTCACTAACGTGACCGCATTGACTTTCAGTTCAACAGCAATATCGTATAACCAGTAGCTAACTCCATAGAAGGGAAGGAGTATGCTTAGTGTGTAGGTATTATTTCTGGATTAACTCTCTCATATTTTCCACTCTTTATCTTCGTATTGCACATGATATATATAGTCTTTCCACCTCGAGAATGGGTCCTCACATAAACAGTGCATATAGCATCACTCCGCGCTTGATATCTCGTGAACGCATGACGCGCAGCTGTTTACTTTCGGGAACTCATCATTGCCTCCAAGTTTTATATTAACCACGTGCTATCTTTCACTGCACTAGCACTGGGCGTTAAAGAAATACATGTCCGTATACTTTATAAACAAACTAATGTACTAATTCAAGAATGGATGTAAAATGTAGAAATACATGTTCTTATTGTTAACTACAGAAAACACCTTACATATGTAGGTGAAGTAGTATTATTCTTGGAGTTTATTTATTTATTTGCCTCACATATGGACATTAATTTGAAGATTGTTTGCTACGTAATATGCTGCTACGTATGGGAAGCCGATTTGAAGATGTATTTTTGTTGTTACACTTCACGTTTAAAAATATTCATTAACTTTGTTATTAAACTGCTTCTATAGATAGTATTTATGTTTATGTTTGCCTCGGCTGCATCAGTATTACTTTAGAGACACGTTTCTCTTAATCAGGGCGTGGTGCGACAAGAAATTAGGCATACACAGATTTTAAGTTTAAATTCACTTCTTTTATTAATCCTTGACACAAATTAAATAGCACTACACTGATATCAAGAGCTGTGAGACTCTTTAATTTAATACTTGCGTTTTGTTAACGCGTATTCCTAATTTTCGTTTCACAGGAATACGTAATATTTCTTTAGAGAACACATCTTCCATTCGGTCACTACCAAGATCTGCAGGCAACTGAACATATTTCAACCGTCCAAATCCGTAAACTTCTGTATTTCAAGTCTCTGATTGGCTAATCCTAGTCCAATAGAATACCTGCATTTAATTAAATGTTTTTCTGGCTGTTGATTGGCTAA
Source organism: Deroplatys truncata (assembly GCA_030765065.1). Classification (NCBI taxonomy): domain Eukaryota; kingdom Metazoa; phylum Arthropoda; class Insecta; order Mantodea; family Mantidae; genus Deroplatys; species Deroplatys truncata. The sequence continues at coordinate 177,435,577 of CM060981.1, forward strand.
TTTTAAACTGACCAAAATTTATATTATCGTTGCTCTAATAATGACTAGTACCATTCAAACTCTCAAACTCGTGATTGCCTCAAGGTTAGCATAATTGTTAGCAACGTTAAACGTATTATTCTCACTGCTGTTACACTATTAATCTACGTAATGCATTCACATAACATTATTAAACATGTTTACAATAATATAAACATATGCAATGACTGTACATACATTTTTACAAATTATTACATACATATGGCTTCAAGGTGGGCTGTTATTGAATTTACATATTATATAATTTAATTTAAATTATTCAAGTGTTAAAAATACTGCCTCATAGGTAATGGGCTCATGCTTAAGAAAAAGCCATGCACCTTGAAGTATAATCGTCTACTTTGCCTAAAATTCTTTTTATTTTCGAGGTTTTCACGCCTCCTTCACTTTCTTCCTCGTACCATTCACGGGCACGCCAGTAGTTCCTATGTTAATTTAATTACATCCTTAACAAATGCTTCAAAAAAGTTTAATACATTCAAAACTATAGCTGTTTACCATTTGAGGTGCTTAGTGACAAGCCCGTGATCACGATATAAACAATCGTTTACCGTTACTACACTGTAGTTTACAATGGGGGAATTCCGATATCTGCATGACCATGAAAACAAACAGAAGCTAATTGTTTAAACTGCTATCTATGGTTATTGCCGTCTTTATTAATTGGAGTACTCAACGGATGATGCCACACATAGTGCACTAAGGAACTATTTTAATTTGCTTATAAACTGTAATCCTAAGAAGACACATGCGTTTGTGTACACCAGAACCCTTTGGATTGAGTATGATGTAGTTAGTATAGTATAGTATAGTTATGGACAAAACGTATAAAATCTTATCCTACATCATGCTATATGTGGTATTTTATATCGTTCTGCTTTTGTCTGGGAAGAAATGCCATTACGTTTTGACCCGGTGTCTGGTTAATAGGCGCTGTAGCAATTACTTCCATTTGAACTGCGAGTTTATTTTTCTGTTCTGTCGTTACGTTGTTTACACATTCTGCGGGAAAAGTGTTCGGACTGGCAAAGTGATATTTAATTATAAATTCGTACTAGGGTTTATGTTGCAGTGCTGAAAGGGATTAAAAGATTTCATGGTGTTAAGAACTGTTTGGTACATAATGTGAGACTTCTTCTTAGGAACGTAAATGAAAGTAGGGTAGATTGCAATGCAAAATACTCGGAAAGGAATGTTGAAACACAAGGCAAGAACTAAGAGTGCTTCAAAGCTAAATTATGATTAGATGTAAAATATATAAATAATATTAGATTATTTATAAATACCTGTATACGTGAGATTTGGAGCTTTAATTCCAGTCCTGAAAATTATACCAGTATAGAGGAATTGCATAGGTAATCATGAAACTGTCACAAACATCCCTGATAAGGGCGATGTGCAGAAACGGATAACTGATTGTAGATGACGGAAAGATGTTTCTAGTAATCTGGTAATAACGTATCACCTTTTTTCAATATAGCAAATATGCTTCGTTCTATATTTTTCAATTTTAACAAAATGTTATGCATTTGTGAATACTGAGGATGTCGTATATATAACAAGCTATTTCTTACACAGTCAGATCGTTGTCGATGTTATTTCAGCGCTCTTAACATAATTCTATGTACACATGTGTAACAAAACGAAGAAAAAAGAAGAGAAACGGAAAAAGAATCTTCGTTGGAACGGAAACCATTCACTTTTTACAAATCTTAATTCGAAGTTTCATTTTTGCAATTATCTATATTTTGTATCTAAAACTAATACAACTTTGCTTTTCAATGACGTTTGCTGCAGAAGCGCTTTCATATGCGTTATGATACGTTTTGAGACATACTGGTAATTCCATGCATGAAAATGGACCGACAGCTTTCTCCTGGAGTGGATCAGAACATCCCGTGACACAGCTGAAACGAAGAAGTTGCCTACATATCAGGGGTTTGTACTTTATTGATTTTTGAAAGGGTGTGTTCCAACCAACTGAGCTAAATGAATGTACACGTATGTTGTACAATCGACTCTAATAATACTGTCCGCTTTTGAATTTTCGTGCTAAATTAGTAGGCTTCACAAGAGCGGGCACAGAAGGACAGGAATCCTAACTCTTGTTTATTTCGTTTTTGTTTCCGTGCCTTACCACGCACAAGAGCACTTTTTCCAAATTCCCCTCATGTGAAAAATTGTAAAATCGGAACGCGAATTTATAGTATTAAAGCAGCAAAAAGGTACACAAGCTTCCTCTGAAATCCCTGCACTCCGCTTGGTGTAAATCATTTATTGATTTATTTTACAAGTGTGTTTTCCCCCCTTTTTTGATTCATGGGCGTTTCTTGCTAATACCTTCAGGCATTACCGCTTTTTTAACTTTCATATACCTGAGACATTATTATCAGGAATACATATCATCTTGCAATCTTGCGCAAGACATTCAATTACACATCTGTGTTCTCTAGCTGGCCTGTATATTTACAGACGTATTTGTCACGAATGAATTCCTTCACAGAAAACAAAAGCAATAGTACTTATTGGTGGAAGGCGAAAAATAGGTTTAATATATTGCTTCAAAATAAGTTTGTATAAACATTTAAGCACTTCAGGATTTTAGATCATATAATAATGCATATAGAGAAATCAGGGATAGGTATGAAGTGCAGACATCACGTTTATAGCGTCACAATAAAAAGTTACTGTCTTTGCGATCGAGTGATCAGCGCACTGGTGTCACGTTCAATTCCCGACTGGACGAGAGCTTTATTCTTTAACCAGAATCACACTCTATCGCCCACAGAGTCTGGAAGTATGCATATGAGGGTGAATGTGCTTGATTTTCGAAAATAGAAATGATTAAAACCCAACGTTGTTTCACAATTCGAAGCCCACGATATGTCCATAGAGGTTAAAGGGGGCTATACAAATTAAGCAATTAAAAATAAGAAAATAAAAAAAAATAGGAAAAATGGTATTGGCGCTCAAATAAAATGCCAGACTCTGCGTATGGAACCCTAGATGCTAAATGAAGAATTTAAGTATAAGACATTAAACACCTAAAAAGGGTTTTTAATATAGAGTCAACTGAAAAATTCAACGCCACAGCCGGGATTTGAACACGGTTCTTCCGCTTTCCGTGTTCAAATCCCGGCTGTGGCGTTGAATTTTTCAGTTGACTCTATATTAAAAACTTGCCTAAGACCGGCAAAGGTCTATTAAAAGTATAATTAATTTATATAATAACAACAAAAAATAATTAAAACCTAAAGAGGCAACAAAAACATAAAAGAAACGAATTACGCATAGTTACTGTTTTTGGAATTCGTAATGCAGGCGGAAGGAGAATTGTAATCCAGTAGTTTTGAATTTACTACGAGAGTGTCTACAGACAAAATCATTCCATGTTTCTCTTGAGGCAAAATTTGATACCTGGCGTTTGTTTGGGCTATAGGCTGTGTAATTACTGTAGATTTTCTTAAAACGTTCTACCTGCAAGGCCACACATCATTAATATACTGATAAAAATCTGATTTTGTTTTTGTTGCATTACGAGTACTGTATTTAAATCACGGTACAGTTGCTGATTTTTTAATCAGGTATATGATTGTTATGCATTTGGTTTTTTCCCACTATTTTTCTTTATTTATATGCTATTTTCAACTGGTTATTTTCAAAGAGACCGTTTAAGCAATGCAATTAATATACAAATTATACTAAATGCATGGGTCGCTGGTGATTAGGATTTCCTTTGTCACTTTAGTTTTCCAATAATTATGTCTGGGTCATGGTGGAATTCATGACATGGAACAAAAAATAAAATGTGGGGAATGGATACAAGTGATCAACTCTTGAATCAAAAGCATGGAGCACTATGATTCTGTAGTAGAAGTTTTTTAAGTAGAGTAGCATGTAACCGTGACAGTGCCACCAGAAGCCTATCTTGATGTTACCGGTATTTATCCTCAAAATGCATGTAAGTTTGGATGAGTTAAAAGACCAGAAAGTCGATGGAGTATCAGATGTAAAAGTGCTGCTCATTAACACTTGAAGGAATATGTTATAAAATACAGTCTTATACAGCATGGTCTAAAAGTACAACTTCTAACACAGTTCACACAAGATAAAAGATTGTGACCAACTTTGGTTTCAAGTCCAATCACATGGCAATCACCCTTTGTATTTGCAAATATGTGAATAACACGATCCGGTTTGATTAGGTTTTGCTTTTCATTATATCTGCTTACATGGTTAATTTCTCGTGACGGTTGATTATCTGTTTACACCACAACCCGTGATGATTGCAATTTATTGCAATTACTTGTAGAATTATATCGTTATATTGTCAGACTTCTGATTGCTTTGATATAAAACGTTATTAATTTATTTAGTATAACCTACATAAAGATTAAATGGTGGAAATTATGAATTCAGAAGAAACTGAAGTAGAAGAGACAGGTGAAGTTAAAGAAGTAACAGAAAGAATTACACTAGAAGACTTACCTAAAAATATCCAGAAAGCAATATGATATAGCATTTAATCACTTCATTGGCTGGTGTAAGGCAGAGCATGTCGAAAATAATCAGCTAATCAACAAAGCATCAAAACATCTCACATCCCGCTTTTTTAACGTCATTGTTTTAAGAACACGGTTCTAAATGTGATCTGTGTTAGTTTCAGGAATCAATATAATATTGTTTGATATTTTAAAAATTCTAGCGCTGTTTAAAAAATAGTATATGTCACATCTGTTAAAAGTGGTTTTATCACTTGTATCATATCTACTGCTCCGTCTACCAAAACTTATTAGTTTTCTGGTTTCATTTTTGCAGCATAATATAAAACACTTTTTTAATAATTTTCTGCTTAATTTGTATAATAATTCCTTTTATATTAGCTACACTATACGAGAAAAATGTATATGACTAAATAAAGAGTTATCAGAAAAATAACTTATCTATTACATTCACAAGAACTTCTCTACCCACTGTTATACAAACTATTATTACAAAACCTTATTATTGTAGCTGCTTCATGTGAATCGAGATAAACACTTGCAGAAATGCTTTTACTACACATTTCTTATAGGTACAGGGGAATGCAGTAGGCCTAAGCCATACTCAAATGTTTTAAAGTCGATCACTTTCAGGTTCCGTTCTCTTTGACCATCCGTGAGAAAAAGGAAAGGACACTTGCCAAATGTAAAAAGTGAAGCAGTTCAAACTAATAATAAACAATATCTCTGTAATAGTTTACGTTAGGAAAAAATTATATATAAATTGTGTGCTTTAACTTTTTTGTCTCTGTTCAGAATTAAGAGGATTTCACAGAAAATTCAAGATGTACGTTTCACTTATGATGTAAATACCTTAAACATTTGACATACTTTAAACGTTTAATAAAATCTTTAGTAATTTTTTGAGAAAATCCCACATAACAAAGATGTTTCCATGTAAAGCGTAGTTTAGGTTGGAAGGATATTCTTGAAAATCTTCCTGCCACATCATTGGAAGATGCTGATTTTAAATACCAAGGTTAATATTTAACCGACTTTTCGTTTCACAGACTCACACTCAAATTCTGAGTATCGGAAAATTTCGATATAGAATAATTTGGTGGAATACAATAATTCCTCTACTTACTGTACGTAAACAATGGAGAAAGTAAGATGATTCAGGACATATTCCTCAAGAGAGAATATTACGCTCGGTTCTAGTGTTTAATCAGAAGGAAGGAAGCTATAGACAGGCTCAAAGAGCAATGGAACGATCATATTTTGAAGAGGTTGTCCTAAAGCATGATGCAGATGATGATAAATGGTTGCTTTTAGTGCAAGCGGAACGTGTTGCTGTAAATCGTTTCTGCCAGCGTTCTGGCTTTATCGCCTGAAGATGAACAAGCTCTCCCTTACGACTCGAGCGTAGAAATAAGAGCAGAAGCCCCTTCTGTGTATATCTGTTATAGAGGAATGGGAGCACCTGGTTTCACGGCACTGCATATAGCGGTGGAAATTATGCCACACCGCCAGTTCCCCTCCACCAAGCGGTAAACCACCCGACGGCTGCCTGCAAAATTAATGAGTGTTTGTGGCCGGACATCTCGGTGGTCCCACGCTGGGCCCTGTAATCCTGCTGCGGGAGAAACCACTAGGCCCCCAGACCTTACTTTGCACAAACTAACGCACAACATTGGGCTTGCGCGAAAGAATAACATATTCAAAATTATATGCAATAACAGCGGGCTGTATTTCACAGTATACAATTGTATTAGCAAATTAGGTTTTGTTTTAAGCAACATGAAAACTGTCCACTCCGTAGCGGACTACAGCTTCAGTATAGTACACTTTAGAAACACTATAGAGAAGTTAAACAGAATACTAATAAAGGATTGCGCTACTTTTGACATTTTGTCTGAGAAAGAAGACTACACTGAGATGCATAGAAAGTAGCCTTTTTCCTCCGTAAGGTAAACAACCTTTGATTCCACCCAGCGGATATCAGCCGTCTATGTGGCTGGTTGGAAAAAGAGTTATGGGACATATAAACAAACCAATGAACGATGTTAAAATCGACGTGAAGTGAAGGGGTGGTTTGGACATCGCCTCTGTAAAAGAGATTCGCTACAATTCCTACACAACGAAAGTCTGAACCAATACAACACAATTCGGCCTTTTAGAGGAGGGGGTGGAGAATTATTTTAATGTGTTGTAAAACTGAACGACAGTTACGACATTTATGTGAAATATTTCATCAGCGATATGGAGCCGAAGGTTAAAAGCTAATTGTTGCCTTCGAACGGAAATGAAAAAGACATTAACGAACTGGTACTGTAGCATAAAAATTGTATTAAGGTAATAAAAACCAAATGGTTCTTAAAGGGAACAGAAACCGGGATATCTCTGGTTCAAATCCTTGCTATGACATTGGATTTTTCAGTCCTTTGATTCTACCTTTCCAACCTTGTCCTACGCACATGTCAGCTTGGAAGAACAATTAATTTATTAATTGACCTGATAGAGGCTACAATAATGAAACCCGAGACTTTAAGTACTTACGGCATTGTAAGTCGCCATTGGGGTATGTCATCTCAAAACTATTTGAAATCCCTTGTGGTTTACCGAAAGAATGCGAGTCAACTGGAGAGTTTAATGTCCTACCGGCATGTTGCCATGATAGCTCAATGGTTAGAGCAACCGGGCGGAAACCGGGAGATCCGTGGTTCAAATCCCGGCAATGGCAATACATTTTCAGTCCTCTGATTCTACCTTTTCAACCTTGTCCTACACACATATCAGTGTGAGTCCTTTATCTTTTTACTTTCAATCCACATTTCCGGTATTGTATACCACATTATTATATATTGATATAGAAAATTGTTGTAGTAAGTTCTCTTCTTTATCTCTGTAATTCAAAAGGTTCTTAACTTTCGTATTTATTTATACGTTTTTATTGTCTTATACTCTTTTTTGTGCCCAAATTCAACGAAGTATTGCCTTAACGGCAATCCGCTTTTGAAAACTCAAATGTTACTCTTAGACAGTTGGGCCGTATTTTGTGCGAAAGAACGCTCAACTACCATGCTAATCCAATGGATATAATTATGCTTGAGGAACAGAAGTCACGCTGGCAGAGGGTGGGACTAGATTTATCAGTACCAACATAAACAGCTGCGTTCCATTATGGGTCACTCTTTATGCACGTCAGTATACTATTAGGAAATAAGTTGAAGTTCTGAGTTTCTCATTCGCAAATAAAGTAAGTGTTCACTTGTCCGCATCTTGTACATCGGACGACTTGGACGATTCATTGTGTTTCTTTTTCTTTTGTTTTTGTAGCACTTTCTGCATTACATCAAAATTAAGTTTGTAATTTGCGGTCAGTTTTGCTGGTTGAGTCTCTCCATAATCATAAAAGGATTATGCTCGAGCTTGCAACGTCATTAGCATGCTACAGAAAGGTACCTCTCCTAGAATTTATTGTGGTCTTGCCGATGGTCTGTCCAACCAGGAGATTAACGGTGCAGTCCCTTTCGACTTAACATTAATATGGCATTTGTTTACCCCAGAATACTCTTTACATTTTCTAATATAAATGCAGCTTGTGCATTAGAAGCTCTCAGCATAGCTTTTTAGACAAAGAATGCCTGCAGTATTGCTATTTTTAATTGATGGTTAAAAGTAAGTACATCTTCTGTGTTTAAAACTGCTTTTAAATTCACGTTTTAACATAAATATGCAAACTGCTAAATTATTTACAAATTGGGAGAGTTATATTAGACATTTTAAGGAATAATAGTCAACTTCATTTTGAGACTAATCCGCAGCAATTCAAGAGACATTTATTATGTTAGGTGAAAATTTGTTTCTAATTCCCCCTACCATTAACCTAGTCGATAGAGAAGGTATTGAATTTCAACCAAAAATTCTATATTGAGATTTTACCAGAAATACATGTTTTGAGGCTCTCTAAATAAAAAGGTAATTTTTATAACAAGATCCATGTGTGTGTGTGGGGGGGCGCACGTGCACGCGTGAACATTGTTAACGCAATAACGAAAAGTCGAATAAACACTAAACTTGGTGCTTAAATTCAGTATATTCCAAAGATAACACAAACAATTTTTCAAGGAAACCACTTCAACAAAAATTACCCCTTATTTTTTCTTCAAACGTGCGCCTGTGGAATTTTGCGCAAATTTCGGAAAGCCATTAAGTGGCTAAGTGTTGTATAAAGGTTCTCCTTCTGCAAATTATTCAGCATTCATCCCTATCGACATCATATACGCAGTTCTGAATCAGTTTCAAAAGTACACTGCAACTCGATAATACGAGAGACCTCCTCTAGCTCGTTAAGAAAACTATGGGCTTCATAACAATCATGAAGTGGTACCTGTCTTCCACAAGCATGCTGAACCATTTTAAATAATCCTTTTCACATATCAAGACTACACAAAACCGAACATTTCTTGTTTCTTTATCCCGGTTATCTCTAGATTTGTTTAAGATTTTCATTTTATCTAATTCTAAGCGAGAACTGAGTGTACATAGTTTGTAAAACGTAGAATAAAAGGTAAATGATAAGAGCGGATGTTCAAATGCACAGGTTTATATCACAGGTGTAAGTCAAGGTTTACTTTCTCGTTGAATATTCCCTTGTCCTTTTTTTCCTTCCATTTCTTTTTTCCGTGCTGTTTCTCTTTCCTTCCCGCCCTTTTTGTACCTTACCCATCATGCATTCTTTTAACTTAGTGTAATAATCCCTTTCTTTGTGCATATTGAAGTAGCTCTTAAATTACAGAATTTCTTCTCAGGGAAGAAGTGATGTCTACATTAAAGGAACTCTGGATCACGGGGAAAAATACCTTTTAAACACAGGTTGCTTGGTGGAACATAATAATAACAGTCAGACTAGCCATATATCGAGAGCTACATTGAGAGGAACGAGCAGATTAGCAATATTCGGGAAATTATTCCTCAACGCGACCGTTATTTTTATGATGTCAGGTCGTCTGTGTTTTACACAAGTTAAAGTTAATGTCTTACTTATGTGCCCTGGTCTTAAACAGTCTAATAATATAGCACTTAAATTACTTCATGTTCTCTAAATTCGCAAAAATTATAGTGAGATAACTGAACCAAAGTGCCTTTGGCTACCATAAGGTAGTCCTTAAGAGTTTAAAACAATACTGTTCATTTATTTCATTTATAGTGTAAATAAAATTCCAAGTTTTGGCCATTTACTACTAACAGTAAAAATATGGATGTAAGGCATATAACACCGTAATAAAATTCGTTACAATTATTTCACGGCATTTTCGAGGTGACAGCATGCTCATATTATTATGAGCTACAGATATACAACGGTTTTCAAAAGCATACAGGTGGAAACTTTTGTTTTTACATTTGATGACATTTCTTGATCATTCTTTTTCTCTTCAATGTTTTGGATCTGTGTTACACAAATTTCCTGTGCAATCGGGACGCGGGCCTTTCTTGGCAGCGGTCGGACATAGCTTTCGCTATGCTTTAAAGCGAGAAGGTGAATAAATGAATCCCAGGAAAAAGGTTCATTAGTGCTATAGATAGCGACATGCCTATCTTTGTGTATTTCAACTTGACCTCTTCATTTTCTTTTTAATTAAAAATGGCAATCCACGTTCATTCAAGAATTAGCGTGATCATTTAAGAATAGAGAAAAAAGAAACATTGCAACACCAAGAAGGAAACGTATGAATTCAATGAATTTAATACCGCACGTTAGGTACATGACAAGTAACAAATGATAAGCATTTCAAATCTATACGTGATATTTGAGGCCTAATATTCAGTATTTGGCGTGGCCCCGTGCGCTGCAATTACAGCTGCTATACGCCGTGGCATTGAATTAAAACGTTTCTGAATAAGTTCCTGAGAGATTTCCCTCAACGCAGTTTGTATTCGAGCCCAACAATCCGTTACACTGGTTACTGGAAGACCGCGACGCACCAGGTGCCGACCAACCATATCCCAGACATGTTCGATGGGCGACATCCAACCTGCAGTAGACGGCGACGAACCGTTGATGCAGACAAGTTCACACCTGTTTCAGTGCTCCAGCGTCGAGTCAACACTGTGGATGAAGATGTACGGTCCGTCATGGTCATGCGAACAAGATGATGGTCATGCCGTGCTAAGGTCATGTTCCGTGGTCCAGTACCCGCTCTTCGCTGCGTACGACCTTCATCTATCCACTACTTCCACACACGCATCACTGTCGTAGCAGAATGCCCTGTACGAGCCGAAATGTCACGGTATGACAAACTCGCTTCCCGGAGACCAGTCATTCCGCCCCGTTCGAACTCAATCATCTGCCTTTGACGTCGACGAGCATACTGGCACTCACTTTATTGTTTCCACCTGGTTTGACAGCTCTGCACTGACTACACTGGGCGCAACACGGACCTTATCGGACCGACACGAGAGGGCTCCGCTCGGCCTACCCCATCTCTCTGGAAACCTAATCACTTATTGCTTGCATACTCTTCTATACTTCCATTAAGTTTGGAGTTATTCGGCAAATTCTTTCTTAGTGTTGCAATTTTCACAACGGCAGTGTGGATACCTTTTATGTGTGTATCAACAGTTATAGTTATTTAGCATGAGACATTGCTTATTTTTACAATGAAGGTATAAATAATAAAGTGAATAATTTTCCACACACACGTAGAACTATACATTGCATACCACAATTAAGCATAGCTTATAAGGGGAAAAGATTGGAGTAAATTAAGGCCGCTAAGTGATGTGTTTAAGAACTTTAGAGTACAGGATAAATAAACAAATAATAAAACAATAATAATAATAATATAATTATATTTTAATACGAAACATTAGCTAAATGGGAACAACATAATGTAGAACGTTTAGATGAAAACCACTTTCCAAAACCTACCAATTCGATAGAAGAAATGTAGGAAGATCTTCAGTAAGATCAAACAAACATGCGGTCCGAATAGAAAAATTTGTAAGTGTATTGCTTACGTAATGTTTGTGTATTTATGTTTACTTCACGCGTTGAAGCCATCTTGTGACGTCATTCATTTGTTCGGTTTGTAGCTCCATCTGGTGTTAGCAATTTGCGGCAGTATTAGTTTTTGTTTGAAAGAATTTTACTTTTTATTTTTTTTTATTTAATTCTGTTTCACTGTCCTCCGGCTAGCTATTATCTTATTTTGGGTCGAGTACTTCTCTTTATACAGGTTGTGTAAACGGAAAGGAATCTTTTATCCAAATATAACACTGATGAAGAAATTTGTTTTACACTTTTATTGTCGAACACACCTTTATACATTGATCTTAACACTCGCCAAACTGAAACTGTTATAATAACTTCTTACTGATAATTCTTAATTCGCGTACTTCAACTTTTTGTATAATTAACTTTATAACACTTGAGATTTTTCATAACTCTGTTACGCGTAACCTGCAAATTGATATCCGAAGTGTGCCGTACAAATACTTTCGACGAACTGACGGGAATGCGACATGTAGTGTACAAAGAATTTTGATGAACTGCCGGACCGAAGACGTGTAGTGTACAAAGATTTTCGATGAACTGACCGACTGGAGGCGACGTGTAATGTATAAAGAATTTTGACGAACTGGTGGACTGAAGGCGACGTGTATCATACAAAATATTTTCGACGAACTGACTGACTGAAGGCGACGTGTACTTTACAAATATTTTCGATGAACTGCCGGGGTCTACCTCTAACCTACTCTTTTTATACTCCTTCACCCAGATATGCCTAAAGATTATAACTGAACTGCAATTGGCTAATAAAACGCGCCAACATTAGCGTCTATTTTAATATCCAATGAAAATTATGAATACATATGCTCTAGGGAAATATTCCAGCAATTTCTACAAAAAAACGCGCCAATATTACGTAACTTCCTCGTTTCCAATAATGATAAACAGCTCACCCCCTCGCTGCATTATTGCACGCTATTATTGTCAGTTTCAGTAAGGCCGTATAAACTTACTTCTCAACAATAATAACAATCAATATACATCTCAAATCAATGTCACATAAAAATGCATATTCATATTACAATCATTATTTACATTTAAGTAATTTGTGATACAAATTACTGCATCAAAATGTTAATCTTTGATATTATTATTAATATTATTATTATAATGACCAGCGAAAACTGATTATCTTCTTACAAACTATACTATGACATCAGAATTAAATTATAACACTATTAAACTACACGAAGGACATTTCGTAGCCAGTCATTTCATGGAAAGCCTCTGCTTATCCAATGTAAATGATGTCATTATTAGGAATTATAAATTTAAGAATATGCCCGACAGCGTTGCTGTGCGCAGCAGCAAATAGAGGTTCGATTTCCAGAGGCGGCATTTAAGTTCATGCGAAATGAGCTTTGCTTTAGGATAGTGGCTAACGAATTTAAAAAAATTACGTAGTATGCGAACAGAAATTCTGCATATCTACCACACTCTTTCTTCCAATGTTGCTCTCTACTCACGTTCTTCATTATAAACAGATTTAGTCGGTCGAGCAGCTGTTGCTTACTAAGTATACCCAGGTAAAATCTTATTATTCCGGTATTGAAACTATGTATGTGAGCCGTTACTATCTACCGGGAGAGCTAATGAAACAAGAACCGGCTGCGCGGTGTTTTTCCTGTTATCGGCGCTCACCGTCTGCAGCTATCATAGTGGTGCGTATGCTACCATAACATATTTTGAAACTTCTTTTAAAGGCTTTACTTACCAACTTTATGAAAGGAGCTGCTGAAACTGGCCACCACCGTTGTCCATGCATTTTTAGCGGCTCTTTACGGAACTATCCATCACTCGTCTAGTTCACATTGAGAAATTCTGGAAATTTCCTGGCGGATATTTTGTTTAAATTCTTCCAGGGGGCGAGTTTGTCTTGTACAAGTCATGTTTTAATTTACCCCAGATATATAAATCACAACGGATTAGGTCTGGAGACCAAGGCCGGCCACGAATCTCTACTACTAACACATTTTCAATTTTCTCATCGAAATATTGGCCATATGAGCTGTGGCACAGTCTTGTTGAAAAAACGCAAAGCATGCTCCCTGTCCGTTAATTATTTAAAAATAGGGCAATATTGTATTCACGTACGTAGTGGCGTTCACTGGAGGCTCGAATAAAATTGGCCCGATTGTATGGTGCACCATCTCCGTTCATGGTGCACCATACACTAATTTTCTCCTCATGAAGGGATACATCATAAACAATATTAGATTTCTCAGAACTCCAATAACGATTATTTTGTGTACACACATATCCATTAAGGTGAAACCAAGCCTCGTCGAAAAAGACTATTAAATATGGGTGTATTTCACCATTGTGTACGGTGTCCATTCACAAAATGGGCGTCTAATTACAGAATCACGTGGTTGAAGAGAATATGTCACGGTTGCTTTATATGGTTTTAACTTCAACAATTTAGTAGCTTTTAGCAGGGAGCCATAAGAAATGCTACCTATTATGAAGTCGTCCTCCGTGGACTAGTAGTACCGGGCCAGCCTCTAGTTCCCAAGGTCGCGGGTTCAAAATCGTTAGCATGGCTTCCTTCGGAAGGGAAGTAAAGCCGGTGGTCCTGTGTCGTAGATTTACGGCACGTAAAAGAACCTCAAGCCTGATAAATAGGCCTCTGAACAAAATTACCGATCTTTCACGCCCAATATAGAATGGGACGCTAAGAACCATAGTACTTAAAGAGCGTCCATAAATACAACTCAATTTTTTTTTCCTATTGTGAAAAACGTCCAAGCAATTTTTGGGGGGGAAGTCTGCAAACGATGACCAATGTCGTCTAATGTTTCTTCGCTAAGAACCGTACGCAGCCTTTTGTTACTTAGACTGAAAACTTTCTGTGACCTGAAATTTATTATAAAAGGTATGGATTGATATAGGGCCTGTAAATTTTACACCCAGAAACTTTCTGCAAATTGTATTTTCACTTGACGAGCTGAGTTAATACATACGACGTAAATGCAGCATAGTAGAAAACATATACTGCCATAGTATAAAACATATACTGCCATAGTATACTATGTGACTAAATACAGGACAAAATAATAAATAACTCGTAATCACCATAACACTGCCAAGTCAACATTGCGCAGTCAAAGCATAGCAAAGCCGCGTCAGCAGCGTAACTTTGATTGCAGCAACAACAGCGCGGAATCATGTGTCCACACGCCCAGTGAAAAAACACCGCGCAGCCGGTTCTTAGTTCATTGGCTCTCTTGGTATAATGCACATTATATTTTGCATCCATAATCCGATATATTAAAACCGTTCAAATGGTAATAAGGAGGAGTTTAAATACGACCTCCATTCTAACTTGTAAATTAATAAGAATCAACGTAGTGGTCACTTGGCGCTAAGTTCTTCGTCGAGGCTCGTAATATACATATGTTACTGCCTAATCGGAAAACATTACATACATTCAGTTACTACATTCCAGTTTTACTGCCTTAATCAAAGCATGCTTTTGTTGTAGCTATACCTACTTTGTCCTCCCATTTTCCTTTGTAGAAAGCAAGTACCTAACCACTTCCTTTCAAACCAGTTTTTCCCTATGTTTCACATTACTCGTAGTTGTGTGGCATCATTTACAGTGTTATTTATTTTGATGTCAACAAATAAACCAAAAAACGTTTAGTATAAACATATAGCTAAACAGAACCAGAACTGCTATCCCTCCAGGTTACAATCGCGATTATCATCTCTTATGTTAAGTAAACGAATACTTTATAAACTTTGTTTACTTTGTAAACTTTGTTTACTTTGTAAACTTTATATCTTTCCTTCCAAAGAAAGCTAATTTAGATTCTGGTAAGTTGAAATAACATAATTGAATATTAAATGGCGTTTTCTTTTAATGGCATATTAAAGTTTAGACTTTAAGAACACGCGATACTGAATCTAGACAAAATTTCGAAAAAGAAGTGTTTTAAAGTCTCAAATATTAAATCCTTAAAGAATGCAGAGTATGATCAAAGTTTTCTTTTTGACTATTTAAATGCCCATACCAGAGGTTTAAATGGACTTTAGTAGTTTTGTGTAAAAGAGCGTGAAGTTTTAAAACTTGATTTTCAAAGTATGCATCTTGTTCTTTTAACTTTTTTCACTTTGAAATATTTTTCATAATAGCATTTTTATACAGTTTCATTCAGATATTTTAGTGTGTATTATTTTAAGGTGAATTAAGATACCTAAAGGCTTTTTATATGAAATATAGGTTTTGTATTTAAGGTAGTAATAACTTAATATACCAGGTGAGTCAGCTGCCCCTATTTATTTTTGAATTTATGCATCGTGCTAAGCAACATATGTGGCTTACACCTTTCTTGAATTCCTTCTAAAGGCTGATATGCATAACACTTTATAGAGGAGGGATAGATAACTCAGTGCATAAATGTTTTACGGGACAGAATGCTATGGTCATGTATATCGATGCCAAAATGATCCCAACCTGACACTGGGAGCTTCAGTGGCACTTTAAGCTGATTTTACAACTTTTATTCTTTAGCATACATTGATACACACCTTTGAAAACGCCCCTGAAGGAACAACTTATCACATGCATCGGTTAACAAGACTATTTGAAAACAAAATGGCAGATCTACGCAGTGCAATCAATTGGATTTAAGCCGTCAGCCAACAAAGGTTCGTTGCACAGCCTTGTCAAAAATGCTAAGCATTCGGTATATAATTTCTCTTCTGTCACGAACTATGGCATATTTCAGTTCATACAGTAATTGAAATGGCTGATGCAGTTTGTTTATTTGAGTTAAAGTTACCAAAATGACTTCCAAACGCTGTATGAAGTTGCAAAAAGCATGTAAAGATTTGAGGTGGGGTTGAGTTTTGCTATTATTAATTCGTATAGAATCCCAACTCGCAACGTAGCAATGGCCGAATGGTATTATCATAGTTGCTTTACAACTGTGCCGCTTTAATGCGGGTTGAAATCCGGCGTGTTAAGTTCAAAAATGTTTTTACCTTTTGTTTTATCTCTTTTGGCCTATAATTTGATATTAATGATACAAAGAAAATTTTTGATAACATTATAAGTGTGTACAAAATAGAATAACCACCATGTCTTTTCTACCGTAAAGAAGAAGAACCGCAAAGCCCATATCATTTACTGTCACTCATACGTGAAGAATGCAGGCAGATTACACCGGGCATGTTACAACATGCAGGAAGGTCTTTCCGGCAACGTACATAAATGTGCAGTGATGAAGGGGGCCGTCATTGAACATTTGAACATTTACTTCATTCATGAAATCCACGCTCTTTAACAATTTATTATTCTGTTTACCATGAACTTAGCACATTTACTAATTCTTTGTCAGTAGAATAAGTGAAACATAAGGTTTAAACATGAAACAAAAGCTGTTAGATTTAATATCGTCTATATGTGCCCAATAGAATAAAAGCTAACTACGTGACACGGATTACAACACCAGAAAGGTACAGATTATGTTATTATCGTAAGCATGATGCAGAATTATCTGATTGTAATTCTTGTGTCTTTGACCCACAGGAGAACCAATAATAAAAATAAATATATTAGTATACTCAATTACAGAAAATAAACGCAAGGGGAAAGATAAAAAATAACCAAAACAATTTGATGTTTGTATTAGATTCGAACTTCCGAAGCTAACCGTTGATTTACCACATCGCGGCAGCTAATCCACTCGACTAGAACGCACGTGTTGTCTCTCGCTCTTCGGGAAAACTCCCCTATCTCCTTGCAAGTATTGTATCCATGAAAAGCCGTCTTTTTAAACCCTTCTGCGTCTCCTTGGCTCATTCAGGCCTTTAATCCTTAATGGTGGTTGTGTATAGTATCGAATAGAAGGACAGAGCTACAATAACAGTTGTTTGATAAAAGGGTCAATGTTATCACTTTAGACTATAAAATGAGGGTTGCATAGCTACGTATACCTAGGGGCAGCTGACTCACCTGGTATATTCATTTTACTAAATTAAAGGTTTTATATATGTCAATATTTTTTTTCCAGGAATGGCTTTAATGTGAAACGAAATTTATCCCTTGATTCTTAGGAACTGTATTACATAAGTAATCCGCAAAATTTAAAAGCTTATATTTTTAAATTTGCTAAACTCGGAGTAATTTACATGATACTCGATTTCTTGTAAAGTTAAGTTACATAGTACCGTAGTATTTCAAGTGTCGAGTGTGTAAATATACATAAAAGTAAGGAAAAACAACACAAAGAAAATATGATAGCAGAAAAGCAGCACCAAAATCAGAATTTTGAAGATAGGAACAGCAGGTCGAAAATAGAGTGTGATAGTAGCTCTACATGCACATATTTGAGATCTCACTTTATAAAACATCTTCATTTTCCAGTCAAAATGAGTTGTAACTCATACTACAAGTGTATACACATGGTCTAATATAATGCGAACTATTATGCAATGAGGAACTAACCATTACATGAGCGCACTGTTCTGTAATCTTTGTACTGAACAGGACGAGTATCTGGTATTACCGTACCATCCAGAAGGCCACAATACAAATTCGGCATTGACCATTAGACACATTTAGTGACAGTGACGTACCGTGCAAGAGTGCAGTTTGTTTACATCTGATGCAGACATAGTTCACGATCGGGGATTCTAACATGACGGATTTAATGTTGATGCATGCGAAAACGGGACTCACGAGGCAGTGTGACTCGCAGGCGCCTTTCCTTTTCTAGCTGTCTATTCATTTATTTTCCATATGCTGCTGAATTCTGTAGTGCATGTTGCATATTTGATGACTGGAGGGAGGCTGGCATTTTCGCCATTCTTGCCTTATAATAAGGAGTTTTCTGCATTAAATCAGTGAAAGGTTACGTCTCATAAAAATTTGTAAAAGGCTGAGATTTGGTTCGATGTATTGAATATACTCATTTGTATGTAGGGTGAATACTAATTACCTTCTTCATACAGCACAGCGTGATAGAGGATATAGAGGCGGTGAAATATGAGATAATAGTCATAATAATGTGATTAATTATTGAGATAGAAGTCAAATATGGCAATACAGTTCATCCGCGGGTGCTAATTGGAGTTAAATTTGAAGAGAACATAACCGATATACTCTGTGTCGACATGTAAAGAATTTGCATACTGACGTGCATAAAAGTGGTTAATTGCCTTATATCGTCAGTCTTTTTCCCTCCGTAATGTTTCCATCTTCAGGTAACCAACTTTTGACTCCACCCAGTATGATTTCTCTATGTGACTGGCCTGAAAAACAATTCAGGTACATAACTAACAAATTAAGGATGTTTATGATACATGTGAAATGAAGGGGTGGTTCGGATACCACCTCTATGTAAGAGTTTCACTACGATTGCTACTCAAGGAAAGGCTAAACAAATTACAATACAATTAGGCCTTATCGAGGAAGAGGTGAAGAATTATTTGCATGTGTGGTTACATTCAATGAGAGTTGCAACATTTGCATATATGAGAGCTTTCATCAGCGACATGGAGACGAAGGTTAAATTATTCCCGCTACTAAACAGCAACAGAAAACTGGCATTTAGAAAACGGTGGCGTAGCATTAAGATATATGCTTTAAGTTGTAATATTACCCTTCGGCAGTTCGGACATACTTTCGGCAGGTAAAGTACCCTGCCAGTCTAGTGGCTACAATTATGTTCGAAAAACAGAGATAGTTCTCACTGGTAGGAGTGGGGCTATTTTGCCAGTACCAACATAAACAGCTCCGTTCCATCATGGGCCATATTTTATGCGCGCCAGTATACTTGTCCCTGTAAATGTCGGAATGCTTAGTATACTTGGTCCTTCGAAAACATGTGGGTCACAGTGATGAATGATGATATTTGACAATGTACCCATGCGGTAACAACGGGCGACACCTGCCAACAAGTGCATTTCGCAGTACTCAGCTGTACTTTAAGCCATAGCTAGTTTGTCTTAAAGTACTCTAAAGCAAGTTTTCTGTGCAATCGCGCAGTTTAAATTGAAGTTAGAATGATAAGTAATGCAACACGTGAGGTATACAACGTCTACGTAAAGTAGTTGTTGGTTTTCAAAACGTACTGCGCAACACATCCCTTGTCCGGCGTTGAAGCTGGTCCCTAAGAAGCTTATGTGGATGACGAACGAGACTTAAAGTTTTAGCTTAAAATCGTGCATACAGAAACCTTACACACAAAATAATACATTCCCTAACTGATGGTGGGTAAAACTGCCAGGCAGATTAGTGCTTCCTGTCTTGTTCAGCATATTTTGACGTGCTGTGTTACGTTCTTGTTTTGAAGACAACATGTATTTATCCTGTAAAATGGCAATAATGGCAGTGATATTTCAGGTATATTTCTTTTGGGTTCAAGTTTTCTTTTTGACAGAGATTTCTGCTGAGCTATTTGCAGTTACTTTTCCATTGCAGCTTATGAGACATCTTTATGTTAAATAAATGAACCATTTGCCAGCAAATCTTTCATTTTAGAATATTGAAAAAGTTTGCACTTAATCGTGATAAAACTGCTAAAATGAAATATGCCTCGCATTAATGCTGTATCAAAGGAATAAAGACAAATATGCAAGTATATATGTTTCAATTAAGATTTTATGTATTAAATAAAGAATAAGAATGAAATCAGCTTGGTAGAGCTTAAAAAAGCATCATGTATACAAGGCAAAGATACTTGAGATTTCCTGTTTAGCTCGTAGCAAAAGTATAATGAAATCGATAAATTTAACAATGATAAAACAGTTTCTTTATAAAATTCTGTTAAACAATACCAGAACATCCTAGAGTCTCGGAGAAAAGAAAAGAAATTTATAAATGCAAGTAATTAGCTATTGATGGATTTCATTGTTCTAGAAGAGAGCCACAGAGATGAAAGATGAAGAAAGATACACTAACGGATTGGAAATGGATAGAGAGCTTTAGTGGCTCACGGAGACGTTCCTTCTATTTACTAAAACAGTCAGTGCTGTTATACTCCTGTGAAAAGTAGGTTTGAGCCATTGTATGCAGTGATGAAATTCCTGGAATTTAATGAGCGAAAATCATATAAAAAATCGGTTGAGCATCCACATAATCAGAAATATAAAAATTGTTTTAAATTTATAATTTTTTTCTCTACCAAATAAAATATGTGACCATATATCTCAAAGTTACAAAATGAAACCCCCAGGTGTTCTCGTTCACAAATTATCAAGACCGGAAATATTTATGTAACAAGTGGATAATCTTGAGGATCGTGGCACGAGCTAACGGTTGTTAATTTTCACGATGTCATATTACGATCATTCACGAGGTGGATACATTTTATGTAATCTTACCATCACAAGTTGTGTAAAATAAATTATGAAACAATTCGATATCCATATCTGGCATGAGAGAGAGTGTCACTATATGTTCGTAAATGAGACGTTAGCTTCTCCCTGAATTTCATTTGTTAATTAGCTGGTATGCTGAACCAATAAGAACATCAGAGCCATTTTCATGCATTCCCTTTCTGGAAGAGAAGTGAGCAGGTATTACGGTCCGTGATGTAGCAAAACATGCTAATTAATTATAAATGTAAATATCAATTATTCTATACAATAATATAGGTAGTTGTTAGTCAGAAAAGGAATATCACAAAATGGTTTCATATTGTCTCTATAAGTTGCTGCAACTGGGAATATTGCTATTACTCCATAACTGTAGGAAATACGCCATGGATGTTGTTACGCGTGCTATTTGAACCAATTATGCACAAAATAGAATACATTCACAACCTATTTATAATGCTAGGATTACATAAACTTATTTATTATGTCTGTTTTTTCTCACATGTTTTAGTGGCACTGAAGCTAATGACTATGCCTTCCCAGGTATCCTATGCAGGGCATAATTAGTCCTATATATACATACCAGAATGTCCTCACTTTTAGCGCCCCTTCGTTCTGCTGTTCCATTTGGCGTAGAAAGTTTCCAGGCAACAGAGAGGGGACGGCGCCCAGAATTCCACTTCCCAGTTCACTCCATCGCAAAATGGACTCAGACCTAGGCCGACTGTATGGAAATAGGCTACGGAGGGTTACAGAGAAATATGGGTCATGTGGGGAAGGTCAACTCCAGATGTGTAACAGTGAGGGTGGCACTGTAGCCTTTGGTCTCAGTGAAAGAACCGATGAAGTGCTTTAGATGTAAATAAACTAATGAATAAAATAAAAACTTTAAGTATTTTATGTTTCGGCGGATACTGGTTAATAGTGACCTCTCTGTAGAACAAGATATGCTCTTAGTGATTTATACTAACTTAATTTAATCAGTACAAAAATAAACAAATTAACTTATGTACTTATATTTCATTCAATGGCTCAGCTGTTTCCATATCTTCTCAGTTAAATAATTTCAAGCATTCGCCTACCTAACATCTGGGTCTAATGTAGTTGCGCTCTGTGTCGCTTGTGCGTTAAATATATATGCAATAATGCTAACTAGGAAGGCCTTCCATTCACTTCCTCTCTTCATAGATCTTTCTGCAGATTTCTAACTTTTGGTTGGTTATTTATAAATGTTTTTGTTAGGCCGTTAGTTCAATTATGATCGGATGGTGGTTCCGTTTCTGCTTAGTATCATTCAATGGTAACCCAGAGTAAAAATTACGTAAGTGCTGTTTCCACCACCATGAAGTGTTTTGCTATGGTAACTACATTTGATTTGACTCCAATGAGAGTAGTTCTACACCTAAAGGGAATGTATACTTTCAGTATGTACGCATAAACATGAATCATATTACATTAATTTTCACTGTATTTCAGGGGAAAACTATTTCAACTTTCTGTATAAATATAATTCTCTCTGTTATTGTTCAGAGCCATTCAAATTTGTAGATAAATGTAGGAATTAAATGTTAACTTAAAGGTATAATTGAATCTCCCGCTGTATTAGGAAGCTATTTGAAAGCTAATTTCAGATATATCGCGTTACACTTGTGATGACTAAGAATATTACGTAACTTTTATATGAAAGTTTACAAAATTTAATACTTTACAAAATCACATTTTACCTTGCCTTGGAAGAGAGCAGTGAAGTAACTAAACTGCTGCTTACTCTTCAAAATGATGAAAATAAAGACAATAGGGATATATTAGTGTTTGACTACTCCTCTTTCACATAAAATGATACTTTATAAATGTCCCCGTAGGAAATTATCTTTAAGTATCCATATTTTTTTAAAATTAGGTATTCTAGCATACCCTGCAACTCCCTGAACAGCTCTTTAAACTCTTTTTTGTTGCTTGATCGTGACTCTTGTCATTATGCCTTAAAAACACACTTCATCCCCGCAAAAGGTTCTAGTATAGCCGTGACTTTTTTTTAATAATTTTATGTTCTTCAGTTTTTGTGAATTTTAAAACAATTTTTCTTTCTCCACACGTATAATAAAATTTTGTAACTTATTTGTCTATATTCAGATTTATAATCTATTACAGCTTTAGGTGTTTGGGATAAATCTCTTGCTCAGTTATTTTATCAAATTGTCCCGTAACGCAAGCCAATTTATTTCACCCCCTTTTAGATAAATTTAAAGAATTCCGACTATGCCTTGACCACGCTGATTGGTTGTTAGATTATGATGCATCCATCAAGACCCCAGAGAACTGTCATAGCAACGTCGAGAAATTTCTAAATAACCTGCAATAAAGTAGGCGCGGGAGATCAGAGGTTTAGAAATGAATGCACAAGGAAAAATGTGATGTGGTTCATTCACATATATTTCTCTATCCAGTATCATTTATTTTTATACAGCTTCTATAAACTATTCTCACAACAGCTCATTTTTCTATCTACTTCACGATAATCGAAATAAACGTCGACATATTCCTATGTAGGTACACTCGCTTCCATTTATGCCTCACCGCAATTTTAGGAGGCATTCTACTGTCCTTTGCAGTTGGCGTATGTATCTATTGTGACCTCGTGCTGTTTTACGTTTTACCCCTGTTTACGTGCACAATTCTATATTATTCACATATGAATATAAGGATGGACCATTTAAGTTGAGACTGTACAATATCTCCAAAACTAAGCGTTGTAGAAAGAAATTTCTTGAATAAAAGTTGCTTGATATTATGGAAGAAAGTAAATGCCATTAGCTGTATTTTATTTGGAGAACGTTGTGCTGGTCATTTTAGGAAAAATATTTCTTCAAGATTAATTTTTGCAATAATTAAAAACAGAAGAGTTGATGAAGAAATAGTCAATTTAACTTTCTTAAACGGGAACCTACCCTTTTAATGTTTTCTCACTCCTCATAAAGAACTAAACAACATTTGTATAAAGAACTTGGAATTGTTCTTACACCAACGTAAATAACAACGAAAATTCTAAATGACTGTGTACAAAGAGCGCAATGAATGGTTGGGCCATACATAAATGGTCATTTGAGGGTCAAGTTAGGTTTCGTAATTGGGAACCAAAATTTTTCCCCTTATTTCTCATAAAAAAATAAACAGCTTTTCATAAATCATTTTATAATCAGAAAAGAATATACAAAATATTTAAAAATGATAAAATATTAAATTCACACTAAAATGACTATTACAACGTCCTCTAAACAAAACACGACTAATGCCATTTACTTTTTCCCATAATATGAAGCAACTTTAATAAAGACATTTCTTTCTACAACACTTAGTTTTGGAGATATTGTACAGTCTCCACCGCGTATAAATTTAAGCAATAAATTTATTGTCATCACTTATAACAACCATTTTTAAATAAATAACTAAATAAAACACTGTTTTGCATTATATTTCCACGAAAAAATAATGTCAATGTTAATATAATGTAAAAATGAAGTATATTATACTTCTTACTCTCAAAGACGTTATTATCGGAATCATTTGTGCAATCTAAATATACAACTAAATAAAAGAAAGTTTTGCACAATTTCTTAGTGAAAAGTAGTTTTAATGACAATATAATATAAAACTGAAGTAAACTATACCGTTTACTCTCAAGCAGGACACGTTTACCAGACACTATTTTAATAATCTATTCTAATCTCCATTCTTATCCAACAGGGTTGTTCTTTCTTCGGTGGCGAAGTCGGGCAGTGGACATATTACTAAATTAATGTATAATAAATGCGTCCTCTTTGAGGGTAAAAAGTATAATATATTTCGGTTCTGCATTATGTTGTCCTTAAAAATATTTTTCTGTAGAGATATTGTTTAAAACAGGGATTTATTTAGCTATGTATTTAAACTTGCTCATTAGAAGTGATTACGGTATAGCTATGGCTTAAAGTTATACAAGGTGAATCACCTAAACTTGCACCAAAATATTTAGGAAATGGAAATTGCTATTGATGTGCGGATTTCACAGCATTTATTGGTAGTCAAGGGCTCGTACATTTAGCCTATAAACAGATTTTAATAATACTGCAAAAGTGTATTTTTTAAGCAAACATACAATTTTTAAATGGATCAATGCCTAGTTACACCAAAAGAATAAATGTAGGATAAATTCGAATTTCAGTGGCGTTTGTTGCAACTGGTTTACGAGAAATCACATTTTGAAGCCTTTAAGCACCGGCACTTGTACAACCTGTGGTAGCACAAACTAAAGAAAAACAAAAGGGAATTACAATGCTTCTGTGAATTTTTACAAGTAAAGAGAATATAGCCCTTCAAAGGCTGTGTTCAAACTGAACTACCGGCATCTTCAATACACGCTTCCAGTCTGCTATGGAAAGACTGCTGCACACGTTCTAGCATTTCAGCGGAAATTTCAGAGCAGGCAGCAGTAATACGTCGTTTCATATCGGCTGGTGTAGTTGGTACATCCTTGTAGACAGTGTCTTTCAGCCTTCCCCACAGAAAAAAAGTCTAAAACGGTCAGATCCGGTGAATGTGCTGGCCAAGTTACAGGTCCTCTTCGTCCAATCAAAGATTTTGAAAGAATCCGTTAAGGCAAGCTGTAGTACTGCGTGCACTATGGAGTGGACAGCCAACATATGATACCACAGGCTCCTCCTAGTCTGCAAAGGAACGTCTTCTAGCATCTATGGCAGATGGTCTGTCAGGAGGCCGGGATACTTGTACGAGTTCATTGTTCCTTCTATGAACAAAGGGCCTATGAGCTGATGGTTCTTTATCCCATACCACACGTTTAAACTCCATGGAGGCTGACGTTCCACATGACGAAGCCAACGGGGATTGTTCAACAGACAAATAGTGCATGTTTCTACGGTTTACCTGCCCATGATTAGTAAATGTTGCCTCATCACAAAACAAGATACATGATGAATCTGGAGTATCATGTCTTAATACCCATGTACAAAAGTTAACACGATTCTCAAAATCGTTCCCATGCAGCTCTTGATGGAGAGAGATGTGATAGGGATGGAACCTATGTCGTTGGAGAATGCGCCTGACTTATGCCACTTCCACGTGCGATTCTGCGGGAACTAATTTGCGAATCTACTGCAACGGCAGCCAAAACAATTTCTGCCTCTTCTCCAGTCACTTGTTTGTTTCTGTTACGTTTTCTAGGTGTTACAGTACCACTTTCACGTAATTGGTTGAAGAGGTTGATATATAATTGCCGAGATGTTTGGCGTCTATTGGGATACTTTTCCGCATACAGCGTATAGGAGCGAACTGTATTCTTCCTACACTCTCCATACACCATGAGCATGTCGGCTTTTTCTGCATTAGTAAACCCCCTCTTCCACTCACGACTTACTGCTTGAAGTATCACAAACTAACTGACCAGAAGTCGTAATGCAATCAGTGAACAGAAAACACAATGCAAACAAACATAACATCGTACCTAGCAACTAAGCAGGTTGAATGGGACAAACAATTGTCGTGGTGTAAACTTTTCAAAAGAGATTTCTCGTAAACCACTTGTACTAGAACCCTGTAACAAAGACCATATACATTCGAAATTTACCCTACGTTTATTCTGTTGATGTAACTAGGCGTTGTTCCATTTGAAAAATTGTATGTTTGCTCAAAAAATACACTTTCTCAGTATTATTAAAATCTGTTTATAGGCTAAATGTACGAGCCCCTGAGTACCAATCAATGCTGTGAAAACTGCACAGCAATATCACTTTCCATTTCCGAAATATTTGCGTGCAAGTTTTAGGTGATTCACCCTGTATATTCATATGTGAATAATATAGTATTGTTCGCGTAAAACAGGGCGTCATTGCATGCGCAAAAATGTAAACAGATACATACATCTCCTCGTTGCTATACATACGCCACCTGTGAAGGCCAGTAGAATGTTTCGCAAAGCTGCAGTGACGGTATGCGCTTTCCATGACATTGTGAAAAACAGCTGAATGGGACATTTCAAAATATTGACAGAGTACTGAACAGCTCAAGCCAATAAGAAGGACCTCCGAAATGGCTGATGCCATCAAAAAGTTATTTGAAATAAATTATAGTTTTAAAAATATCTAAGCATTGTGTAGTAAGATTTTGCCTATTTCTTCGATTTACCAATTGCACAAACTTCTATGAAATTCCTTCCACCTGAAGTTCATTTCAGAGTAATATCCAGAGAATTCAAGATTTTTATTCTGTTTAACATCTAAGTGTATTAAAGTGTAATCAAAATTGTTACAGCTATTTCTTGAGAAAGAAAAATAAGGAGAACGTTTCCACATAAAGGCTAGTTTGTGCTGGGAGGATACGTTTGATGAAGAATATTGTTGCAATTTTGGAAGATAATAAACATAAATTCAAAGTTTGATACTTTTATTTCATACATTCAAGGTTTTAGAGGCGGTTAACTTAAACAGACAGCTAAGTGTTAAGAAATGCTCCTGTGGGTGTCTGGGGACCCGCCGTATACCAGAAGTTGAACTCTTTGCAAGTGAACATTAAATAACCAGGCGATACAAGAATGTATCGAAGTTTTAGTTTTGATTTTTATTTCTTTACTACCTTTTGCGTTCCTAGTGCCTACGTCCTCCTATTTCAGTGACCATAGTACGTAACTACAAATAGGTTTGTTTACAAAGTATGATCACAAGGTACCACCCAGCCTTGCTACATTTACTATTTAAAACTGTATATGGACAGTATAGCAGAACAGGCAATTTTACTGTTTTAGCAACGTAACAGTACTGCCGAGACCGAGTGTCACAAGATTTTGCTTCCAGTGTTGAAATCTCTCAACTGTATTACGCAATAAAAAGGAAAGCCCGTGTTTACACCATACCTGTCAATCGGTATGTAAGTTTCAACCGAAGGTCGGATACCTCTTCTGTTAGAAAATGTCCTCTTTTTGAGTTAGGCACGTTTTGGGAAGTGCAGAAATCGCTCCCATTGAGCTTCCATTTATACTTGTTCTAGTCCGTGAAAACACATGAATATTTAGTGTAGACAACCACATTTGGAACGATTACTGAGGGAAATTTAGAACTGAAAATGAGGTTGGAATTGTTTTCATGGGCACTTCAAACATTCATTGTTGTGCTATAGAGGAAGTTTTACAGTCGAAATTTAGCATGTTAAGCAAACATTAAAACCAAACTTTATAACGAAACGTCCCCCCTAGAAGCTTAGAAATGAAAATTAGAACATGAACTAGGACCCTCAATTAACATTTGAATTAAGCAATTTTTGCATCAGTGAATAGGATAGAAATAGCTGTTTGCTACAGTTATGTTTTTATTTTAGATAAAACTATATGATAGTTTAGGCAATAACTATAAATCCCACTAAAACCATTAAATCTCCTTGATTGAATTTCAACTCAGCATTTTCAGTAAAATAAAAAGCTGTACAAATCAGCTTATAAAAAAAATAAGAAAAAATACACCGAATATTATAAATTAATTAATGCACTATGTATCTTGAGGCAGTAGACACTTGTATTCAGAGCTCGTAATGAAATTTTTTCATTAAACCATTAAATTTCATCCAGCTGCTAAAACTGTTGTTTAGCAATGATTTGTAAAAGCATTGTCATTGATATCCTCCATTGTATTTATTAATTCTTCCTCCAATATTCAGAACGATTTGATTTCTTGCATACCGGATCTTTAGTTCACAGCTTTTCGTTATGACATAAATGACCAGATTATAGAGAAAATTTAAGAATTGAACTGTTACAAACAAGGTAATATCAAGATTTATAAATGCCAATGTGAATGCAGTAAATAAATGATTAAAATGATTGTTTCCATAACTCCAATTTTGTCTGCGTCAGTGGACGGTGTACGTAGAACCTCTCTCGAAGAGATAGCATTGTGCCACTTCCTTGCTTCTATACTGGTTACTAAAGTAAAACTTTGGCATTTTCCCACTAGTTTGGGATAAGGATATTTCTAAAATGCACACGTGTTACATGTATTGCAAAGGTTAGTTATATTTTGCCTGTTACGTTGGTGTCCTTTATATTAAAATCGCAGGAGCTCAAACTTGGCACGCCGACCGCACAGTCATTAAAGTTGACTCTTCCGTATGTTTTAATCCCCTATATAGCCACTACAATGTGTAAGTTATATGTTTACAGGACCAATTAACGTTACGTTAGAATTTAAGTATTCACCGCATATGTATTTATTTGTAATTGTGAACTCACTGTAGAACATAAACTGTTAATTCAATGAACTGGCCGTGTATGATAGATCAGTCTGTTTTGCCTCATGTATAAACGTTGTTTCACCCGGACAACATCTACAGCTCTCATACAGGAGGTCTGTAGTTCAAATTGTCGCGGTATCGTCGTGTTATCTTATTGCTGGACGCCTGTTATTGTTTTACTATTTTTAATTTTGAGTTCTTTATCCTCCGGCTAGCTATTATTATTCAGTCGAGCAAATCTCTTGAACAGGGCGTGTAAACGGAAAGGAGTTGTTACTAAAAGATAACATTGATAAAAGAATTTGTTTTTACACTTTTATTGCCGTCACACTTTATTGATTTCACATATTTACTCTTGATACACGCCCGACTGAAACTGTTATATTTTCGAATGTAACTATAATCACTTATTTGCCGCACCTTATTAATTCGAGTATTTCACATTTTGTAACTAACTTTACAACGCGAGAGATTCTGCAGAATTGCGTAACGTGTACTTCGTGAATGCTTTTGTTGAACTGGGCGATACTTGTCTCTGGCTTCATAATTTATACTCCCTCACCCCGATATGCCTAAACATTATAATCGAGCTGCTATTGGTTAATAGAGCGCGCCAACATTAGCGTCTATTTTTTATCCAATCAAAATTGCGAACACATATGTTCTAGGGAAGATATTCCGTCCATTTCTAAAGAAAAGCGTGCTACTCTGTCGTCATTTGTTTGTCTCTTCTAATTGATAATCAACTCACCCCCTCGCTACATTGTTACCCGCTCCTATTGTCAGTTTCAGTGAGGTCGTGTAAACTTATTTCCTAACAATGCTTATAATTAACAAACATCTAAAATCATTGTCATGCAATAATGCTAATTTACACTACAATCACTCTGGCATTCACAGTGTTGTGATATGAAATACTGCGTCAAAATCCTGTAGACCGGCCAATCTGATTTAGATCTTTTAATAGTTTCAAGTAAATATGTAGCTGGATACTTCAGTGACATGGCCCAAAGTTCCACCATTCCTACGAAATCGATTGCAATAAAATATACGGTTTGCACAGCCTTTGCCACCGTTCAGCAGGTTATTCAAGAGATGGTACAGGAAGGAGGTTACAGAACTTACATAATATATGAGGCATAATCTGACATTTATGCAGAAATAAAACTTATATAGCCAAAATTCATGCTATAGAATAACCTGATGTTACATTCACATGCCTTTCTCTACCCTCTATCACTTATCAGTGGGTATACAAACTATTGTTGCCAAATATTAATTTTCTATCTACTTCATTTAAATCCAAATAAACCTTTGCACAAATAGCTACATTATATATTTCGTTATAGACACAAAGGTAACAGCGATAGTAAAATGTTTAGAATTGGACGCTATACGCTGACCTTACAGTTCCATACTCTTTCTATGACATCATCAGAAAAGCAGCTGAAAATTGATAGAACTTTAAAGGAATGGCTAAGTATCGAACAATTCGAACCATTAATAAAGTATATCTCGGAAATGGTTTATGTGACAAAAGGATTTATTTGAAATAAGTTGTGTACTTTGAAGAGATCTAAACTTTTTTTGTGTGTGGTACTTTTTTGTCTATCGCTTAACGTTGAAGAGGACTTCACAGGGTATTTCTAGACAATTCAAGATATAGGTACATTTTACTTGATTTGTACGTATCTTTAAAATATGGTATTATAATCAAAATCGTTAGCCATTTTTCATAAAAAGGAAACATTCAAAACATGTTCCTCGTAAGGAGTAGTTGAAGGTGAGGGATTGTCTTGAAAATCTTCGTGTGGCATCTTTAGAAAATACTGAACCTAAATACCAAGGTTGGTGTTTATCCGACTTTTCGTTTTTGAGTTAAGCTGTTTACGCACCCACAGAGAGACTTTTTCTAAAATGTGTTTTATATTCAGGGGCCTCTAAACATGTATTTTGTATTCCCATTGAAATCTCGGTATCAAGTTTTGGGTGGAAAAAGCAATAAATAATCAGGGCGTCAGGACTACCTGTTTTTTTGGGCGCGCGGTGTGTGTGTGTGTGTGAACAGAATACTTAAAAGCAAAACTTCGCCTAAACACAAAATTTGTTATTTATATTCAGTAGCTTCTAAAGATAAGACACGAAGATTTTCATTAAAATATATATTAACGATATTTAAATGACAAAACATATATCTTGAATTTTCTGAGAATAGCCTTTGAAGTTCTCATCATTCGGAAGGAATTTTGTATACTCGTGTATAGCTAGTAAATATTAAGGGATAGACGAAAACGTAATACACAAGCAATGTAGAAATCTTTTAAACACAGTTTATTTGAAGTAACTTTCTTGTGGCATAAGCAATTTCTGAGATATTTGTTATTAATGGTTCGAATTGCGCATTACCTGGTTATTCTTTAAAGTTATTTCAACACTCAGAACAACATGGAATTTTAAAGTATCGTACAGCATCAATTTCTTAAAAATTTGACTACAGCTGTTCCCTTGGTTTCTATAACGAAATGTGTAATGTAGCTATTTGTGCAAATGTTTATTTGGATTTAAATTAATTAGATAGAAAGATAATCCGTAGTAAGAATAGTTTGTGTATCCATTAATAAGCAGTAGAGAGTAGAAAGTCATACGAATGTAACTCATAAGATTTTTATTTAAATAACCCATAATAATAACAATAATAGTAATAATATATTTACACTTTTAACATTAAGATATGAAATATATAATACACCTTAATGGTAGCAGAGAGTCGAAGTAGTGCATCTTTTTTTAAATAAATGTCTGGTAAATTATTTTGTTATATATCTACTGAATCAGTTAAAATGTTGGCCACCTTCATATTCGGCATCAGCCATCTTTGTTTTTATTAACCTGAATAAGTTTGTGCTCCCTATGGAGTTAGTGATAGTTTGACCTCGCTCCAATGTAAGCATGATTTCAGCTGCCATTCAAATCCTTCACACCAATTGGCGCTATACACCCTCAATCTATGGCTTCATTTGTAGTAGGTATGGCTAGAGCTATCGATGACGTCTATAAGAACAAACTTTGGAAGACAACTAATTAAACAGACATTAACCGAACATGTACGCCGGAGGTAGAGAGGTGGCAAACCACTTTGTAACTTTCTCCAGAAAGAGTCTCCCAAGGACTCACGATGAAGTTCAGGGTCATGATAATCGATTTTGCGCTCTGAATATGATACAACCTTGTGACTAGAAAGCTCATGGTAACGTATCTAACCTAATGATTTCTAAAGTTGGCAAAAACTGTCACCGTAGCTACATTCTATGCAGATCCTCTACCTTAGTCGATTTTCGAAGAATTGAACTATGAAAATATGATGCATTTTAGGGCCTTCTAAGATTAACTGATTCTTCTTTTAGTTGGTATACATACTCCAATTTAATGCTTGATTTATCTAAATCCAGAGTATGTTTTTTTCACCAAAATATTTCTCCTTATATTTATTGGTGTCTACAATGTAGGATGTATTTATCGAAGGGGGACACCACGTGCACTACGACCATTGTGATCTATTGTGGCTGCACCCACTCGGGAGCAGGGATGAGATGAAAGAGCCACAGAAGGTCCCAGTCCGAGGTGGACACGCCCAAAGATAACGTAAAGGTCCCTAACATTTCCAGTTTGAACACGCGTGCACCAGTGGCGATAAATCCCAGCTACCCTAATGGCGGGACAGCTCACTCCAGCGCTCACAGGCAGAAGTCTTTGCAGCACGCATTCATCCACGCCATCTACCCTATACCGCCAGGATCGCAGGACCTGAAAGCACACCTGAAACGTGAAATAAAGATAAAATTAGGGGAAATGGGTGAAGGGAGAAATTGTAGTAGAATATACTCATTCGTCTTGACTACCAAGGAAAACCACGAAAAAGCTATAGTCAGAGTGCGCGTCACCGGGAATTGAACCCAGAAACTCCCGAATGCGGATCACAGACGTTGCCGCCTGAGCCATCCCGCTCAGCGTTAGTATGTATGAGTAGGTAGAGTTTAAAGGTCACTTCTTGATGTTAAACTGAATTATAAATTTCATTACTATTTCACTTTATAGAGAATAGCTTCATAAATAACACCTTTATACGTTTTGTTGCCATTTTCAGCACATATTTATATTTTCTTATGAAATATTCATAGTTAAACGTTAATAAGACGAATGCTTTAGTATTTTAAAAAATCCGATTGTTACATTCTGATGACTTTCTCTACCATTCTAAACTATCATTTATTAGTGGATATGCAAATTATTCTTATGATAGTTTATTTTCCTTTTAAATCATTTTAATGGAGATAAATATTTCCGGAAATAGCTGCATTACACATTTAATTACAGATAAAAAAGGAACGGCGGTAGTAAAACTTTTTAGAACTAGACGCTATACGCTGGCTTTAACTCTTTCCATGACATCGCAAGAAAAACAGCCGAAAATGGATAGGACTTGAAAATAATGCCAAAGTATTGAACAATTGGAACCATTAATAACGGATATCTCGTTAATGACTGATGTCACAAAAAAGTTATTTGAAATATATTGTGTGGTTTGAAGACATCTACATTATTTGTGATACGTTTTCGTCTATCGCTTAACATTTACCAGTTAGGCAAATTTATATAAAAAAACTTTCCGAATGAAGAGGATTTCACAGTTTATTCCCAGAAAATTCAAGATATACATTTTGCTTCACATGCTAGCATCTTTAAAATATGGTACTTCAAAATCATTAGCCATTTTTAGGAAAATGAAAAATTTCGAAAAACGTTCCACATAAGGGGCAGTTGAAAGTGGTGTGATTTTCTTGAAAATCTTAGTGTCGTATCTTTGGAAGGTACTGAAACTAAATACCAAGTTTGGTGTTGATCCAACTTTTCGTTTTTTAGTTAAGCTGTACACACCCCCACATACGGTTCTTTTTATAAAAATGCTTTTTTTATTCAGGGAGCCTCAAAACATATATTTCCAGTGAAATAGTGGTATCCAGTATTTGGGTGGAATGCTATACCTTCTCTACCTACATTCATGTGACAGGGAAAGTAAAAATAATTACAATAAGAAAAACCTGATGTAATACATTCACATTACTTTCCCTAGCCTCTATCATTAATTAGTGGGAATACAATCTATTTTTACTAAAGCTTATTTTTCTGTCTACTACATTTTAATCCAAATAAGTCCTTGCAGAAATAGCTACATTATACATTTCGTTACATATTCAAAGCGATAGTCAAATGTTCGAGAACTGGACGCTATATACTGTTTCTATCTCGAGAAACAACTGAATGCTAAAAGGATGTAAAGAATGGCAAAGTGATGAACAATTCGAACCTTTAATAACGGATATCACAGAAATTTCTTGCACTACAAGAAAATTTATTTCAAGTAAATTATGTATTTTAAGGAGATCTAGACTTTTTGTGTAGTACTTTTCGTCTATCGCTTAAGTTTATTAATGTACAAGATTATACAAAATGTGTTTTAACAGAAGTGAATTTCACAGGCTATTCCTAGAAAATTCAAGATATACATTTTACTTGTCATGTAAACATCTATAATATATTGTATTTTAATCAAAATAGCTTATCTTTTTTCTAGGAAGTAAATAATTTCGAAAAATGCAAAGGGTACTTTGGAGCGGGGACATTTTCTTGCAATTCTTAGAAGTTCTGAACCTAAATACCAAGTGAGGTATTTATCCGACTTTTCGTTTTTGAGTTATGCCGTACATAGGCGCGCGCATTTACACACAAACACACAGCCTGACACTTTCACTTTTTGTAAAAATACTTTCTTTGAATTCATGAGGCCCCAAAACAAGTACTTCCAATGAAATCTCGGTATCAAAATTTTGGATAGAATACCATACTTCTAACATATGTAGTAGAGAAAGTAAAAGACCTCTTAACTACTACAGCTGAGTATAGCGAAGGTAAATGTATATGCTATGTGGTGTTAATGTATACAGGTAGTGATTTTAATCTATAAACTTATTATTGTTATTTTATTTATGTAGTTTGTTATTATTGTTATTATTATTATTATTATTATTATTATTATTATTATTATTATTATTATTATTATTATTATTATTATTATTATTATTATTATTATTATCGGCGGCGGATTGTGATCTTACCTTTGTTAAATTGAAAAACATTATGGCCAATTTGTAGAATGCAAAACAATAACACCATGTACTACGTCTGCCACGATATGAGTGCTTGCGGAGGGAAGAGGAACCAAAGTCTCGCAACAAGGGGCAAAGCTTTGCAATTACAGTCGAATAAAAACACATGCACAGTTCCGAGTTGTAATTACTAGCAAATAGAGGTCGTGTATGCTTGGCCTTGAACATACAGCCGAAAAGTTAATTCATATAATGTATTTTGGTCCACGATGTTGAGATACGAATTGTGCGAATATCGCAACATGCACACGTCCATAGTAGTAGAAACAGTAGTAATAATAAAATGCTCACTTTTGCCAATTGCGAACGACGTTGCAACATCACGACAGCTACACATTCTCCTCCCTCGGTCCACCTACACCTAGAATATCCTGGGCAGAGTGCAGTGATAGGGGTGGCATGTGGTCAAAAGGTAGCACGTCGTCGACATGCCACTTACTACATGAGGATTCGAGAACCTCAGGCGTCGCTATCTACCACTTTAGTAAAGTGGTAAATAATGTTAAAGGATACACTCCCAAAGACCTGAATGTACCCTTTACCAGACTCGTAAGCAGATGAAAAAATTCCAATGCCGGTATGGAAATCGAAACCAATCCCTTCTCGCCATGGTAGCATGATGTAATGATGATGATGATAATAGTGGCAATAACGTAAAGTGATCTTATTTAAGACAAAATAAGACAATCGGGCCCGAGCCGGGTGGTACAGTATAACCTACTCTCGACTCGGTTTAGACAGAGTCGGGCCTAAGAATTTCCGCCCGTGCAGACTTCTACTAGCGAGGCTGAAGCCTGCAAATGTAGTCCTGTTTTCATTATACAATTTTACATTTCCCTATCGCCTTTCTTCTCATTCCCCTTTGATCCCTAACCTTGATGACGTTCGCATCTTAAACAAAAATAGAGTACCCTCCTCCAAGCTCACTTACATGTGTCCAACAAGTAATATCAATGGGTTGTAAACATTTATAGTCTAAAAACTAAAACGGATGTCACAATAACTAGATGAAAAATCTGCGTGTTTCGACTTCTGTTTATAACTTATGGTATATCAGTATCGAACATGTCCTCTGTGGTGTTGTGGTTACCATGCTAGCCTCTAAGTTCCTGAGGTCGCGGATTCAAACCAGGCTGAGGTCGATGGATTTTCTCAGAGAAAAATCCTTAACATAGCTTCCTTTGAAAGATAAGTAAAGCCGGTAGTCCCGTGTCGAGATTTGCGGCGCATAAAAGAAACTCAAGCCTGACAAAGAGGTCTCTGAGCAAAATTTCTGGTCTTTCATGCCCAATATAGAATGGGACGCTAAAAGCCATGGTAGTTAAAGAGCGTCATACATGAAAAAGTATGAAACATTGGTGCTCAAGAATCAGTAAGGTTACCGAGTACTGAATAACACTGCTATCGTACCATTTCGAAATGTTTTGGCTATTATTTGACCATCAAAATCGCTATGAATTTTATGTGTAACGTCTGTATTTAAACCATACATAGTATGAAGATGCATTCCAATGTTAATTGAGCTAATAAAACATCGATTACATTTTATACTTTAAATTGGAATTAGGAGCGCTCTGACCCAGGCATTTGGGTGTGTACTGGAAATCTGCAAGACATTGAGAGTAACCCATTAATGTTTAAACATTTGGCTTTGACTTTATAGAATAAGATAGGACTAGTAGCGGAGGGGGACTTAGCATCTAGATCTTTTGGGCCTAGGACCCTGACGGAGCGCCCCGGGAAGGAGAATAATAATAATAATAATAATAATAATAATAATAATAATAATAATAATAATTTAGTCTTATTCATAGACGCTCTTTAACTGCTGTGGTCCTTAGCGTCCCATTCTATATTGAACGTGAAAGACCGGTAATTTTGCTCAGAGGCAGCTTTATCAGGCTTGAGGTTCTTTTACGTGCCGTAACTATACGACACGGGACCACTGGCCCTATTTCCCTTCCAAAAGAAGCTATGCTAAGGATTTGCCGGGATTTGAACCCGCGTTCTCGAGAACTAGAGGCTAGCATGGTAACCACTACACCACGTCGGGCGTCCCCAGGAGGGAGGGAAAGGAGACAGAGCGGCCGAATCAGGAGGTACGATAGCCAGAGGTCAGGACCCCTACCGTTTACAGATTTGAACTCCCCGGGTGGTGGCTGGTGCAGCCGGTCCCCTCACCATTGTGGGCTTACACATTCCTAGGGGGACCCGGACCCGGAGATCGCTCACAGTCCGGGGGACGAAGTTTTCCTCAGAGTATCCTTTTCCTCTGTCATGCATACACCCGCAACACTTGCAACCCAAAAGTGAAGTGAGAATGGAGGTGAAATGGAGGGACAGGAAATTCGGGGGTTGTAATAATCCTTCTCAGAATTCGCTTGGCAACTCGGGGAAACCCCGAAAAAAATCCATGGATCAGGAAGGTCGGCCACGGGAATCGAACCCACGACCTCCTAAATGTAGGCCATAAACCTTACTGCCTGAGCCATCCAGCCTGGTTTGCTGTAATAGTAAACCTTCTTTATTTCTATATATAAGTAGTTAATTGTTTCTTTCATCGATTCCAAATACATTTATTTCTTTATTTAATATCTTTGGTTAATGAAATTCCAACTATTTGCGCTTCAAAGTTCAGCCACTGCTTCCAATCCACGAGAGCTATTTTGGCCTCTTCTTCGCGCTCTCACGGCTGTGCTCTGTGCACTATCATTCATCGGCTCGTCATATTAACTGCCTCTTGGCTTTAAGCTGTGTAAGCGATTTCCTTTTTAACCATTTTATGAATCTGTGTCGCCTTGCCAGAGAAATTACCGAGCACCGCTAACTCAGCACCGTTTGCTCATACGCTGCAATTGAATTCCATTTAGTTTACGCGCTCTTCTGCAGCATTCAATGTTAAGAATAGGTAATATAAATTAATCTGCTGCATATTATCTCTGCATTCTCTGCATATTATCATTAAGTTTTATTTAACTTATACAAACTATTCTTACGAAAGATATTTTTGTATTTCCTGCTAATTGAGATAAACATTTGCATAAATAGTATCATTAGACATTTGCTTGTAAGTACAAGGGAGATAAAGAAAACCGAATCGACAGCCGGATATTTAAAAGCGGCTTGTTATATGCTGGGCTTGAAATTCCAGTCTTCCAATGGCATTACAGAACTAAAAGGAAAACCACTCTGCGTTACATTCACATACCCTCTCTACCCGCTATCGTTTATTTCTATATATATATATATATATATATATATATATATATATATATATATATATAGGAATAGGACTAGGAGCGGAAGGGGACTGAGACCTCCACCTGTGGAGATCTTTTGCGCCTATGCCCCTAATGGGGTGCCCCCGGAAGTGAGGGGTGAGGTGAGAAGAGACAGAGGCCGGCCAGATCAGGAGTCACGGCAGGGCAGAGGGCAAGGTCCCTAAGTTTCCAGATCCCTTCCCACCCCTTGCAGCTTGCGCATAACATGGGGGCCCCGGACTTGGAGGCGCCCTCCATTCCGGAGGATAAAGTGTTCCAAAGAGCATCTTTTTCCCCACCATGCCACGCAGAGTCTCCCGCCGACACTTGCAACCGTGAAACGCCCAAGCAGATGAAAAATGAAGTGAAATGGAGGGACAGGAAATTCGGTGGATGTAATTAACCTTCCCATCATTCGCCTAGCGACCCAGGGAAAACTCCGAAAAACCCCATGGTTCAGGAAGGTCAGCCGCGGGAATTGAACACATGTCCTCCCGAATGCGGGCCACAGATGTTGCCGCCTGGGCCATCGCGCTCGGTTGATATATATAGAACATTCCATTTCAAGTCATCCGTAATAGAAGGAAAAACTACCTTGCATTTTCTAAACGAAACGAAACTTTTTGTTTTTCTAGACAATTCCAATAGAATGTATTCTGCAAACTCTTAAAATTTAGAGCATCATGGTTTTGCAATTAAAATTGTTCAAATTTATCGTATCTTCTTAAAATTTCCAACTTCAATCTCTGAAACCTTTAAACCTAATTATTTTAATGGAGCTTTATTTTTATTCCATAAACTTTAATTTCATACTGATAGGTAAACTTGTTGTTCTTATTTTTAAGTGAATAAATTATATTTTTTCAAACGTAGACGGTTACGGATTAAGAAAATTGATTTTAGTGAATGTGGTAAGATTCAGTAATTTAAACAAAATCAAGCATATATTTTTACTGTAGTGTTACTCATAAGTTTCGTCTAAAATAATTAAATTTCTTAACTTACATGGTCGCTCTTGCACGTTTGTTTTGAACTGAATGTCAAGCAAGCTGCTGTGCATGGTTAAACAATGAGAACGCTTACTAAATAGTGTACGGTTCGGAGTATTTCCTCACAGATTCACAGAGCGCTTGGTGATCATCGTGCATTAACTACGTAAATGGCCGCGTTTATTCACTTTTTGTGTTATAACTACGAACACCCAAACATAACCAATTTACCAACATTACCAACTTCCTAATGCCGCTATGGATTATTCTCAATCTAATATTTTATAAAATTCCGGGGACACTTAAAATAAGTAAAAACTATAGATACTTTTTTGTGAATATTATAACAAAGGTTAGTATATGCGCACTTTTATCTATAAAATGGGATTTGGTACAATATTCTGAAATAAAGAGTTTCGGAGCTATGCGCACTTAAAATGCGACAAAATAAATTAACACGTTACATTTATCGTTCAATAACGTGCCAACTGTTGGGTTTTATATGCTAATATTTTATAAATATACTTTCCTTAACACCCCTTATTAATAGAACAATTTATAACGCAAACAAAAGTGCAATATTGTTTTGCTGTTCGATTTCACATGGAATTTCCCATATGTTCCTTTTACAACTAGTCTTACACAACCTTATTTTTCCATATGCTTCATATTATCGAGATACACGTTTTCAGAATTAGTTTTATTACACATTTCGTTGTAGGTACAAAGAGAATGTAGGATATTGAAGCAATAGTTCAATTCTTAAACGTAGCTTGCTTTTTCCAAAATATCGCGAGTAACAGTAAATTGATGACAGCACTTCAAGAAGTGACAAATGCCTTCAATAAATAACAAAATATTGAAAAACTCAAATCAATAGCAGCGAATACGTCGAAAATGGCTTACGTCACAATAAAACTTATTTGAAATTAGTTGTATGTTTTATAGAGATCTACATTTATTCTGCAGTACGTTATTTTTATGATTTACGCATTATATAGAACTACACAAAGCTTCATTCAAACTTTACAGCTATTCCCAGAAAATTCAAGATATGCGTTTTACATCATTGAATTTTAATCAAAATCGTTAGCGACATTTTTGAGAAAATCTAAAATTTGGATAAAGTTTCCATGTAAAGAGTAGTTTGCTAAGGGGAGATTTCTTTGAAAAGAAAAAGATCCCTAGCTAAAGGGACAGGACTATTAAACTAAACAATATGATAAGATATAATAAAAGCAACCTTTAGGTTTCAGCTTTAAGGGTATTTACAACTAGACTCCATCAGTGACAGTCAAGTAATCTTTGGAAGATGTAGCGATTCCTCCTTGGTAGGCTCCCACTACGTTGATGATAATGGATTCTGTGTTACATACCTGTAGGTCTTGATGCCCGTACTCTTGTGATGTATCTTGAGGTTCTCGTAGACTGGAATCTGGTGATCGTGTATCTGTATTCTTGTGTTTGTTAGTGTATTGTAATAACTATTTTATAATTATGGCACGGCTACTGTATTTTGTGTCGGAGAGCAATTGTGTCTTATCAGGGTTAGGTATCGAGAAGGTTAAATTATTTTGCACACACACATATCTATTAATTATTTCACTTGTATTTTAGATAAAACACATGAAAATATTCACAATTCACTATTATCTATGACATGTTAAAATGTTTATAACTGGTAGACTTTAAATACGTAATTTTAGCGTCTATTTAGAGACGAGATTATACACGGCTTTCCTGCTTGAAGACTGACAAACTTCTGTTAGCTTTCCCTACAACCGTTTTCTCAACTACGTATTTGAATTATAAACATGTATCAATATACTATCCAATAAGTCTATGTTACATATATATTACACATATGTTACATATGTGTGTGTGTGTTTATAGACTTCCATCGTCTTAATTATGAATCCAAGGTTCGTTACATACTTTGGTAGAAACTACTGCATTTTTCATAATTTTATATTACTGGTTATATATCTATCAATAGCATTTCCCTCTTATATTATATTTTATACGTTATAACGTTATATATTTTTTCTCTACCATGTGTGCATATATGTGTTTTTATACGTATAATATTAGCAAAAAACACATAACACGTAAAACTTAGATAAAAAGTATTAAAGAAAGAAGTTATTAATGTGTTGATGCTGAGAAGCTATTAATTAGATATCGTATTGTCGTAGCCTCTAAACAAACTCGCTCAAGGGGGTAGAGCACTCGCTAAAAGGTACCAGGAAGTTAACAAATTTAATAAGCCGAGGCCACGACAAGGGACGTAGCTAAAATGAAAATGCAAAATATTATTGGATATCTGACAAAAGGATACCTACATGGTTCAGAATGGGAGAAAGGAGCTTTATACTATCGTAAATGAAACAGGAAAGATCTGGATGGGTTTATTAGATAAAAGAGGATACATTACCTATCTCCTTAGCCACATGGCTGTCGGGCGAGGCCGCCATACATGCCTGTATGGAGAGAGCGTAACAGTCCTGTCCGGTTCGCCTCTACTCACTGACTGACTAGCCAAAACAACCCAAGCCACCCTTACTGCGTGGGCACGCTATCTATGCTCTACCCCCACCACTCTTACGTCATCCACGATCCAAGCGACCAACGGACACGTATGCACTAACAATGCCTGCATACGCCACAGTATTACATTAATGAGTTATCGTATTAGTTTGTCCGTGGCTAGTGTTGTATGTTGCTTCAAAGATACTGAACTTAAATACTAAGTATGGTATTTATCAAACTTTTCGTGCTGGACGGTGAAAACTCGACATGGAATTTTTGGGTAGAATACAATGCTTTCTCTGCTCAATATAATTACGCAGGAGAAATAAGTAATAAGTGAACGTGAACACCAACCTGCTTAATTCAAAGTATATGGGGTAGTACGCATTTAGGTGATCAACGTAACTAGTTTTCTTTAGTGACTATTTTTATTTTGGTTTCAGGAAAAGCAGGAAAATGTTTGCTACTACCAGATTGTATTCTTCTCACTGAAAATAGGTCAAAAAAGCCACCTGAACAGAATTCAGGAAGATTTGTAAGGGGAGTAGTGAAAACAGTTAAGAGGAATCAAGTTAGTAGTGATAAAGATTATCTAAGAATTTTCACACTAAACCTACAGGTTATTATCCCACGGATAATTTTAAATAATTATTTTCTAAGGGGAATAACTTTAGCATTATTTCCAATGCGCACATTTGCATGACGTATTTCTCACCCTGCTGATAATGTTTACCTTCAACTCTGGCGATTTAATTGAAGGTTAGTTTATGGCAATTCCTCACCGCATACGTCTGGCTTAATGACTCAGAGTGCTAGTTGGGTTTATTGAAGGACTGTATGGAAGCGCAGAAATACGATCCTAGATAGCCAGTTACGGAATTGGACCTCACTTATACGAAGCCTTTGAGTATCCTAAAGCTATATCTATCTGCACAAGCATATACTCATTTTTTCTAATTGTTAGCACAGGTATTTGTTGGACTATTTTGCAACTGTTTGCATTCCACGTCGTACTGTGTTCCCCGCATTCGTGTAACTTGGGATAGTCTCATTTATTAGGTATTTTTATACCACAATCCTTGACAAACATTAGATCCTGCAGTGTTTGATTACACAAGCTCGTACCTGAACCATTATTAAAAATGAATCCTAAAATATTTACATTTAAACCACATACTTTATTTACAGTCAAGTGCACGGAAACGTGCCGGTGCTTATGGTTCCTTATAGTATTTCTTTTTATTTAAAGTTGGCAGAAACACCTGATTACCCATGTTCCACTCCCGTCCTGGATGAGCCAATTAGTTTGAATTCATTATACCATAAATAAAATTAGCCCATAAACAAAGGTCAGGACTAGTTGAACGATGAAAGCTGAGGCGTTTGGAAACATTTCACCTGAATGGGTGGAAGGCATACTTCGCTACGACGGTCCACAAATCCCCTAGATGAGTTCGTCTCATATTTGGTCTGGCACTCAAAAATAACCCATTAACTCAGGTCAGTTCAGGCTCAGGAGCGAAGGAAAAGGGGCGGAGGTAGGGCAAACATTAAGCGGAATGCTAGAATCAGATAAGGAGATGCGGGCTGGGCTTGGCAGAGACAATATTTCCTTACCACCAAAAACAAATGCGCATTATATCTGCACAAGTCCGTGCACTCTACTGTACATGTAGGTACTTATGCTTTTTATATTATAATATTTCGAGAAACTAAAAGGACGCTCAACTGATTTGGAATATAAGGGAGGAATACCGTTCTATAAATAATAATAATAATAATAATAATAATAATAATAATAATAATAATAATAATAATAATAATAATAATAATAATAATGTATGTGCTTGCACAGAAGTGTAATTGTAGATACAACCGTAGACCCTCAACGAACTGATTTCAAAGCAGTCTCAAATTTTCGCTCCTTACGTATCCAGAAACTATCTTTCGTATATCATACATTGGTATTCGGTACGGCCCATGAAATGTGTTCCATCGCACTATAGCATTAGTCGAGCCCAGATGTTTTCTATTTCAGTTCATTATATATCCAGTCAGTTTTGTTTTAAAATCAGTTTCTGTAACAGCCTGTGCTGTTAATGATAAATTATGTTAGTCTTTATGTTTGTGCCTTGTTTATAAGATAGATGTAAGGTGATAGTAAAAAGAAAAACCCATCAAAGCATTTCAGCTCTAAATTCCCGAAATACTCGTATATTTTATTGTGTTACATGTACATAAAAATGGAAAGCCATTTAGTCAATGGGAAGAGTAAATAAGATGTGGCATTGGTTCAGTACAATTGGATTGTGAACCTGTAACTTGGATATCGTATGCAAACAGAATTTTGAAGACATGCATGAACGTAATTATGAACTATGTTTTCACTTTTTCTTTCTTTCTTTCTCTTTCTTTCTTTCTTTCTTTCTTTCTTCTTTCTTTTTTTCTTTTTATTTTCTTTTAGTGGTTTTGAAAGTAATCCTTGTATTCTAATGTAAACATTGTGATTTTCCAACAATTATTGCTCTACTCCGTCTTAAAGGGCATTAAAGGTGCAGTTGCTTCTTTTAAATGCTAAAAGCATGTTATACCTGCTATATTTGTA
Source organism: Deroplatys truncata (assembly GCA_030765065.1). Classification (NCBI taxonomy): domain Eukaryota; kingdom Metazoa; phylum Arthropoda; class Insecta; order Mantodea; family Mantidae; genus Deroplatys; species Deroplatys truncata. The sequence continues at coordinate 177,480,377 of CM060981.1, forward strand.
CAGAAAATAATGTAATGAAAATGGCACAAATGATGTACTACCCGTGAGTATGAAGGATTACAGGATGCAATAGTTTCAATGAAAACGAAGAAGTAAAAATGACTCAGTATTTTATATTACAACACTGAATGCCAGAGTGATTGTAGTGTAAATTAGCATTATTGTATGACAATGATTTCAGATGTTTGTTAATTATAAGCATTGTTAGGAAATAAGTTTACACGGCCTCACTGAAACTGACAATAGGAGCGGGTAACAATGTAGCGAGGGGGTGAGTTGTTTATTAATTAGAAGAGGCAAGCAAATGACGTCAGAGTAGTGCGCGTTTCTTTAGAAATGGAGGGAATTTCTTCCCTAGAGCACATGTGTTCGTAATTTTGATTGGATATAAAAATAGACGCTAATGTTGGCGCGTTTTATTAACCAATAGCAGCTCGATTATAATGTTTAGGCATATTGGGGTGAGGGAGTATAAATTCCGTGCCAGAGACGGTTAACGCGCAGTTTGACAGAATAATTCACGAGGTAAAGTCGCTCAGTCCAACAGAATCATACAAAGGTTATACGTCGCACAGTTTAAGAGAATCGTTCACGCGTTATACGTCGCGCAATTCTACAGAATCTATCGCGTTGTAAAGTTAGTTATAAATGTGAAATACGCGAATTAATAACGTGCAGTAAATAAGTGATTATGGTGATAAAATATAATAGTTTCAATCGGGCGTGTATCAAAAGTCAATATGTGAAATTAATTAAAAGTGACGGCAATAAAAGTGTAAAAACAAATTCTTTTATCAATGTTATCTTTCAGTAATAAATCCTTTCCGTTTACACACCCTGTTCAAGAGATATGCTCGACTGAGTAGTAATAATAGCTAGCCGGAGGACAAAGAACCCAAAATTTAAACTAGTATACAATAAAAGGCGCCCAGCAATAGATAACGAAGTGACCGCGACAAATTGGCTCCCATACGTGGTGCAGATAAACATGAAGCATCTTCCAACAACTACCAAAAAATATTCTACTTCAAGAAACAATAAATCCGTTTGTTTGATTGGTAGGCTTTCAGTTGTGGGTTTTCATTGTAGAATATGTTATATATAATCACTAACTTAAATTATCAAAGTTGTAATAATCAATATTAAACTAGCCATGATCTAGCAATCCGTATTTATAACTTTAATGAATAATTGGAGTGCAAAAAACAGACATATCCAATAAATATTCTTTTATTTGTTTAGTATTTCTACCTAAGCTACTCTTCCAAACCATTATTAGATGTTAAACAGCAAGAACTGCTTATATTCTGTGTAGCAATGTCTTATACTGCTGTTTTCTTAATTTATCTTCACACTTCCAGTGTTATTCATTATCATTCTTGCAATTCTTGCTTTGCATACAACAAAATTCTACTTATGCACACAGTTGTGTTATTTTTGAACAAAACCCAACCCTAAGTTTGACTTACATATTCCGATCATTTAAATTTTTACTGCGTGTAAATCTATGAAATGTTTAAAGAAATTAAAACAACTCTATTTTCGTTATACCATACCAAGCATATATAGCCAAATAATACACCCATCAAGTCGTCGTCGTCGTTTCTAATACTCGCCATATGGACTATGACCTTTGGGGATACCTCATTCCACCAAGCGAAGACTGAATCCATTTCTGAGGTGGAAACATCCAGCGGGCGGAATCTGTTGCCTCCAATGATAGGCTGATGCTGCAGATGGCAGTGGTTTGAGAGTACCTAGAGCTTTTATCGTGGACTCCGAATCGTGTTGTACCTTGGAGATACTTCACATGAACAATAAGAGTGAAGACTTGGATAGGGCCGACTTAAAATCACCATCCCAGAACCATGAATCGTACCCCTGGCCCTCAACATGAGAATTCTCATCGAGTTTATTATTTTGAGCCACTTGTTTAGAATGATTTCGCTCCTTTTCGATAGAAAATACTTGAAAGTTTCAAGGTTTGATACTCTTGTCCGCTAGTTACATAGTTATGATAGTAAATGAAAAACATTTTCATTAACAGATATCTGAATAGTTATACAGTCAAATCATATTCGCAGACCATGTGTCTGCTTATACAATATGCAGTTCCTCATTTATCTATGGATTATGATGTCCATCTGATACAGAAATCCACTAAAGTGGTTTCGAAATCTAATTCCTCGAATTGCACGCACGTTAGGTTCACTATTAACCTAGCATATTTGAAATAAACACAGCACCTTTATACCAACATTTCATGCTATGAGATTTATTAGCAAGAAATGTATTAGTCTGCAGAACGGTAAATAAGGGTTGAGAAATGCCACATGACGTTATTGCTGGTTTACTAGTGATACCGCCGCCTTACAACAGCTGCACTAAATCCAAGCAAGCTCCATTAAAGCTCTGGGTATTTACCCTCGAGGTTGTGTTCATCAAGCAAATCTCTGAAGCGAGAGTACTGCTAAGGTAGAAATGTAGGTCGGATTATTTGTTTAGCCTCTCTAGGGCACAAATTATGCGTAATCAACATCTGTGCTAAGCCCCTGGTGCTGCGCAGCAGAAAATGGGCATGTAGGTTGCATCTTCTTCGTTAGGAATTCGACGTTGCATTTTCTAAAATGTTATGATATGAACAAAAGGACGAGAACTAATGGAATATGTTGAAAGGCCTACAGGTTAAATTTATGACCATTATATCATACTATAAGGCCTGTAGCAGTAAGAATACAACTGCTTTTTGTTTGTTTGTTTTTTGATTCCGAAAAGCACTGAACCCCTCTGTGGTGTTAAGGCGGAGAGAGGCGAAAATGCGTTCCTTCCCCGATTCCCAGAGCCCATGACTGACATGTATGACATTCTATAAGCAGCACTTACTATACAAATGAAAAAAGACGACTGGAATTGGTGGAGGGAGTTGAAATGCTTCATGGTTTCACAGTCTTGGATATAATGGATGCTATTAATAAATCAGAGGACTCCAGTTTAAAATTTTGGGCGGATAAATGTTCTATAGCTTATTGGAAAAAAAACTGCTACTAAATCTCACATCCTTAGATCTTAAATGCTTTATTTGATTTTTACAGCAGTATGAAGTATACAAGAAACTGACGGATGCTTGAAAATTTCAAAACATACGTAACAGAAATGTGAACCTTCAATAGCTCACTTCTTTTTTATACAGGTACGTACAGTTTTCTGTTAGATAATTAGCTGATTAATTAACGAAGTCATTATAAGAGATTAAGTTTTCTTATACATTTATTAAAGCATTTAAAACAATTTTCATTATTGTGATTTTCCGTTCAGATATATTAGACGTACACACCTCTCTCCCACTTCACCTATCTCTCTCTCTCATTTTGTCATTTCAAGTATATTAAAAGTATTTTAATATTATTTTCTAGACAATTAAAGCATACAAATGATTTTTCTGAATCTCTGAGGGTGTGAAATGCAGGGCGTGAAAATCATATACTTGAAATAAATAAATAAATTATGAAACAAAGATAGTACAACAAATTTCAGTATGTTTTTCAGCTAAAACATTCAAGCTTTTTCAAACAGATCTTTTTGTGGTCACCAGTTTATGCACTAAGTATGCTGATTTTTCCCTTGACTCACCTTTTAAAATACAAATGACCTTCCAGTAACGCTACACATATACATATGTGGAAATTAAAGCGTAATAAATTTAATTGCGTTCGGAAATAAAAGGGTGATTTCTGTGTTGCTATAAGAGAACATGAAACAAATAAATCACATATAGCCTTCCAGCAATGGCGCTTTAAAAAACTAATGTCATGTTTTGTTTCAGAATGTGTAAACTTTCACGTTTTGCCTGTGTAGGCATTTAATTGTAGCTTAGCGTGAAGCCTGGGCATGAAAAGCCCTTCGGCACCTGTTCTATTGTTTGAAAGTTATGACGTGCTTCCATGCCATTCAGCCGAGTTTCTGCGCCATCTGGATGGCTAAGCAAAACCTGACCTCTTTCACGGGATTTCATATATTCCTGCAGTAGCTAAATAAAAGCCACAGAAAATGACTGTTCACTCTTCCTTGCATTTTTACACGGATTTACTCACTTCTCCCAGGTACACGTGGTGATTTATAAATGGATGAAATATAATATTGTTTAAACTTATTTATAATTAGATATTTAATAAACTGTCAATTTTAAGTCCTGATTCACACCAAAATAAGTTTAAATATATGATTACGTTTAATTCAATAGACCTGACTTTAAATTAATATCTAAATCACAGCACAATGCCAAAACGGATTTCACTGAATTCTGTGTGCCTCCAGTGCATGAAACTTCAAAAGCAAGCCTAAAGTATCTGCAGCAACTGTAAAGAAATAATCGAACCCTGGCATTGAAATAGCGGCGTCTTGGCGAGTTTTCTCCGCGTTCGCCGGTTTTTCCCGCCATGTTTCATTCCACCGGTGCTCCATCATCACCTTTCCTGTCATTCATCTCTCATCTGCATTTCTGATCCATTTCCTCGCTCTCATCCCGGGCGTGTGGCTGATCACCCACCCTGGTCTCACTCTCTGATCCATAGGCCCTCTGCCCACCATCAGGTGTCTGCCCGGGCGTTGTTATCGCCCTGGTTCGTGTGAATCCTCGGTTCGGGTAGGCGTTATGAAGAGAAGGCTATAGCCCAGTAGGGCTGTTTCGCTTTGTAGATAATTAGCATTGAAATACTCACGCCGCGCTGAGGGAGTCTACTAGATGAAATATGAGTCATTAATAGTGCGAACCATCCTTGTATAACTTACTTCATGTTAGGGTATGTCATAAACGACGTTATTATGTTAACTTTCAACTATACCTTAACGCTGTCTACTGCTTAAATATTTGCTTAGTTCTCTGTACAATATTCCAATATGTCGAAAGATTACTTGTTTAAGAAAACAACTAACAAGTCAGAGACTTTCAGGATTTAAATCGCTATGTACGAGTATCCTTAAATTTATAATATAGTGAAGCAAAAAATTGTTTATTATGCAATCCTGCGCGCTAAAATCTCATGCGTTATATTCCCGTGCTATATTTATTTTTATATAGCCTTGTAGACTATTATTAAGAAAATTTATTTTCTATTAACTTCAATAGTTTCATTATCCAATTCGTTGTAGGTACACAGGATATAGACTAAGCCGAATCGATAATGAAATGTTCAAATCTAGTTGACATAGGCTTGCCTTGAAATTCCTTACCCTTTCACGACATTAATAGAAAAAAGTATAGCGACATCACTTTAAGAAAATGACAAATGTTTTGTAAAATTCCAAACGGTGATTAGGGATATTTCATAAATGGCACATTTCACAGAGAAAATTATTTAAAACACATTGTATGTTTTAAAGATGGCTATATTTTCGTTTGGCACGTTCTTTTTTCTTTTTCTTATGGTTTATCTGTTATACAAAACTATACATAATTGTTTCCGATAAAGACGAATTCACAGATTATTCCCAGAAACTTCATGATATATATTTGACTTTTCATTATACATATATTAAAGATCTGGTACTTTAGTAAAAATCGTTTTGAGAAAATGCAAAATTTTTATGTAAAGGATAGATTGAGGTGCGGGGGGGGGCACTTTTAAAAATCTTAGTGTCCTTGAAAGATATTATCTCTTCACAGACACACACAAACACGCACTCGCTCACGAATAGAGAGAGAGAGAGAGGGAGAGAGAGGCATACATGGGTCTTTTTTTCTAAAGCAAAATGCCTCTTTAGGTTCAGCAGGAATTAAAACGTGTATTTGCAGTGAAACCTTGACATCTTATTTCTAGATGGATGTAATACTTCCTCTCTTACTGTAATAATATAACATTTCATTAGTGAAAAATACAGTAGTATAGCTTTGAAATAATCCTGTAATTTTTAAAGAAGTATAACCCGGTTGAAACGTTTCGTATACAGCAATCGTCTGTACAAGTATAGCATTACAATTTTAATTCAATATGAGCAGCATGTATATACTTGTATTACCTTAATTTTAACGTTGCGTAATTTTCACATGTGAAAGTATGTAATAACGTTGTTTATCCATGAATTACTAACCATCCTTTTTCACCTTTTCATGCAAGATTGGTCGACTGATACGTGGACCATGTATGAAGCAATGGTTAGGTCCTCATTACTATACGGCAGTGAAGTGTGGGGATGGGAGAGGGTGGATAATGTAAATAAAATACAATGAAATTTCTGGAAGCGCATTCTAGGGTTGGGGAGGGGTACTTCAAACTACGGAGTTCTTCGTGAGGTAGGATGCTGGGAAGATGCTGTATTTGCTAAACTAAACGTGGTTAGGTACTGGCTGCGAATAATTAAGGGTGATCAAACAACTCTGAGAGCAATATGTTATCGTCATCAAATGAACAACATAGAGCATCCAAAATGGTGGGCGGCGGGGTTGCAACGCGAATTATCAAAAATTGGCTTAAATGATATCTGGCAAAGGGGTAGTGAAAATGCACACAGTGCCGTGAGAAAAGTCAAAAGACGACTATGCGATATAAACAGGCAGAAAATAGAATCTGAATGTAGACAAAGATCAGCATTGGAGCTACAAAATGAAATAAATACTAGGTGGGGTAAAGAAACATATATTTTGGAATTAGGTATAAAACACAGAACTGGAATAGCATGGCTTAGGTTGGGAGGGGGGAAAGCTCGCAAGATTGTTGATGACGATGGCAGGAGGATTTGCCCATTATGCAGGGAACAAGAAGACTGGGCGCATATTTTGCCCGCATGCGTGCAGACGGAGGGTATTAGGAAAAAACTATTACCGGAAGTATTTTTGGCTTCCAACAGACGGAGGACAGCATGTTGGGACTTGATTCTAAACAGCCAAAACTGGCCAAGCTTGGGCACATACTTAATGGAAGTACGTGTACTAAGAGATAAGGTGTTTATGTAATTTTTCTTTAAACATATGTGGTGCTTGAGTACTTGTGCGCGACTGTGTGTGTGTGTGTGTGTTTGAGTGTGTGATTCAGAGTGTTTTTTTCAATTTATATGTATGTATATAGTGCGGTGATTATAAAAAAAATAATTGTTTTCTGGTTGATACTGCAAGTCACATATACAGACCAGGTATTTTTCTAGAGAGCATGTACGGTCTTATGACCCATGTGACTGTGTTATGCAATTAATGTAATACTAAATACTTAATAAATACCACCACTAATAATGAATCTTGGTAGGTAACACACATTATCTCCACAGGGCATTTAATTATTCTTATAAATTATCCTTTCCAATGGCTCGCATATTATTTAAAATGTTACGTAAGTAAAGATTATAGGTATGATTTTTCTGCCCCTTTTTATTAATAAAGTTTAGATGCGATGAATAAATTTAAACAAATTTTTCTGCAATTTATTCCGGTACGCATTCGTATCTGTACACATCTGTGTATTATTAAACGTTTTAGCTAAATATGAGTGTTGTTAACACTCCAGAAAAGTTAATTTTTTCAACACCCTTAAGTAACCCTATGGCATGTAGGTGTGTGCTTCAAAGAGCGAAGAGAAGAGACGGAAAGATTGGAAGTGTTTGCAAGAAGAGCGCTAAAGAGAGGCACTGTGAAAAATAGTATTAGAATGTTCTGCGCACCTAACGCAAAAACAAGAGCGAAACTGAATGTCCTAATATGTAATATTTATATGGGCTGTAAACCGTGCTTCACTAATAACGATTAACTAATTTAAATAAACGTCACTACTAAGTTTCATAAACAAAATGTGCATAGTTATCCAGTTCTTTCGCAAAATACAGCTGCAGTCGTTTATTCTATATTTTAAAGCGCCTAATGATTTATTAAGATACATTTTAAATAAATTATTCAGTGGTTAACATATAATGACACAGATTCCATTAATAAAATTGTCAATAAACTCCACCATAGAAACTTGAAAAACATACATAAAATAATGTAAAATAATGTTTAGTAAAAATGTAGTTTTAACTAACAAAAGAACAAGATACTCCCGCAGTCACAAAAATGTACAATCTTTATTATTGTAATTTTGCAACGATACTGCTTTTTAATGAATTCGTTTTTGGGAACATATAGAGCACATATTGGTTTTGGGGGACTTGCAATATTTCCCATTATTTATGGGCTTAATGAGCTGATTCCCTTAAATGTTCTCTCTTAAATACCCTGACGAAAGAAAATTCTGCATTGCGCGTTTCTGCCGCTTAATAATGATAAAAATAAAAATAACTAAGGAATGAAAAATTCAGAAGCACCTTCCGGAAAAAGTGGAGTGCAAGAAAGAAAAAAGAGCACATAAAATCCTGTGCATAATGGGGAAAAGAAAATTATGAGGTAAAAAGTTGAGAAGTAAGAAATCCAGCTATGTGCCCATTTCCAAGCTAGTGTTCCTACAACTGTATGTGAGGCATATTTTAACATATTCAACAATCTAGGTCACAGGGAACAATTGCGTCCTATTTCCATTTCAGCTTTTATACAGTGGCTATAACACCATGTTCAAAATGTGATTTAATCTTTCCATAATTTGCTTCTATTCCGTATAATATGGAAGATGTGTATATTATATACTTTAATAAACCCTTAACTATATCTAGTGATTAAGCTGCTCAGGATTTCTCTGGAACACATACCAACCTCTAAGAAGTATCTTTGTAAAGACATTGCCTCTATTTTTATGCATCACAATGTTCTGTTTTAATCGTGCGCATATAATTTAGCACTTAAAATGGGATTTATTTAATGCTAGGAATAAATGAAAAAAAGAAGCAAATGGGTAACGAAAACTGATTTTATTCTTTCAGGATTTAGCATAAAGAAATTGTAATATGTACTTGGTTTTCGCACTTCTCCGGCTATTCAAAGGCATCTATACTGTGCTAAGTAGCTTTACATTACACAGTATTTGACATGCTATATTTTATTCCCTGGTTTGAGGAATAAAAATTCTCAATACTTTGCTTTTATTGAAACACTATAATAAAACTTGTAAAATAATTTACTTTAAATGTTCTCCAACCTTTATCAACCAAAACATGATGCAGCGTTTTTGCGTACTATTTGTGAATATTTCACATCTGTTGAACTTGAGAACAATATTGCAAAATTCAGAGAAATTTTATAACGAAACTGATAAATATTTCCTGAAAAATGAGCAGTCACAATTTAAAAGCCATGTGTAATTCACAAATTTGCACATCAATGAACAACTTTTCATTTGTTTTCTTGCTTTTTGTTTAGAAATTTTGGTTATTAGAATATTTCATGAAAATACAAAGAATTAGCAATTTTTCATTGATTAATGTTTTTATACCTCAATTATTAATTGCACTGATTGGATTATGTGACAAACTTTTCAGAAACTTTGGAGTGCAATTAAAGACAAAATAAATTTGAGTATACCATAGCCTTGAATATCAATAGAGCTCATCACTGTCGACCAATATTGACAGCGCACCTCACACTTAAGAGCATTCGCTGTGCAAGTTATATTATGTTTGTATTCCACGTTCATTTCCTTTGAACATTGTTGCACAATTCCTAAAGGCAAAATATTTTTAAACTGATGTGTGAAGAATGATTATTGTTTCCCTGGGTGGAACGGGATCGTGGTTTCTAAAGAGGAACATTCTTCTGTGTTAATCCGAAGAAATGCCACAAAACGTAAAAAATATCAGGTTTAAACATACCATGAATATGGATTATACAGCAGAGAACAAAATATAAAAATATTCATAGAAAAAATATAATGTTTTAGAATTAATTTTATTACTAATTAGTATTTGAGATGTATCAACGCAGCACAGTGCAGATCAAAATAAATAATAAAACACTCTGAAATTATAAGGTATAATATACATATACACATTATTTAATTTCACAAAAGTATATACCAATACAGGTAAAAGGAAACAACACCGAATGGAACATCTATCAGAGGATACAAAATAACAAGGTTTTATAAACGATACGGAAGAAAGCAACAAAAATAAGAATGAAAAGCTGTTACAATTAAGAAAACATAAAATAGACGCAGAGGAAATTAGCATAACTATAATAATAATAATAATAATAATAATAATAATAATAATAATAATAATAATAATAATAATAGCTTAATTTCTTCCTGTGCAGACACGCCCTGAAGAGGCCATATCGTAGGATGAAACGTCGGCAAAACCAGTGCCTTCGACACTAGCCCCGGGAAACTATGTATCCAAAAACATTATATATATATATATATATATATATATATATATATATAAATAATAATATATTTCACTGAGGTAGATCTCTCAAACATTGATTACAGTATTCAGGATCGTTTTATGGGTTTTTGTGGCATTTTCGAAACAAAATAATAAATTGAGTGATGTAATTACACCATTATTTATTATTATTGTCATCATCATCATTATTATTATTATTATTATTATTATTATTATTATTATTGACAATATTGGTATTGGCGGTTGGAAGTCTATCATCAATGTACTTCTAGGCCTATGTTAGAGTTACCTAGGATCACACCTTGAAAATCGAACAACAAACGCTTTATCTGTTGTGTCATTCGTTAATCTAGCCGACGTGTTCTGGTACCATAATGGAATGTAAATAAAAGCAAATAGCTCATTCACACAAACTGCGAGAATGTGGATCTGTCACAGAGGGGGCTAGCGTCCACACAGATGACGTCACAGGTTGTACATTGCCTCGGAAACAGCACAGCGATTTGCCTGCAAAATCTTTTAATGGCATGTTAACCAGTAAAATGGAGGTCAGTGTGGTGATATTAGAATTGTGTTGCGGGCTACAGACAGTGACAGGGGCACGGCCAGCGGACTCGTTTTGACTTATGACGGAGATACACACATACACACCCTGTAACACGATTCTACCAATGGGTGGGGGCTGGGAATCAATTTCGCGCATATTTACGTGGTTTGCTCCACAGGGTCGCGGGGGTAGGGATCTAATGGAACAGGTTGCATGGTCCCCTGCATTGTGGTGTGATGCGGTCTGCCTATCACTCAGGCGCAAGTAATCCCGTGAAACAGATTCTGTGTTACCCCTTCCCATCGCACCACTCACAGCAGACAACAGCACAGGGAGGGTTTCTACGGAAGGGCCTAATCAGGTTCACTTTTAGGTTCAGGCATTGTATGTGTTCCAGCATCTTACGATACAACAATCTGACAAACTTGAGTTTCTCTAGGCTCTTCACTGATCCTACATGCTATTAATAAATAATGAGGTAGTATTTGGATTGTCCTGGCTGCTTCTTGAGATACCTTCCTCGGTCTACGCAGATCGTGGTGCGGAAAATGAAGTGAAAATTAAATTATAAGATTTTGTTCATCAATAGTTATACATTAACAATATTTATACAAACATGGAAATGTTGAGTATGTTTCTTAAAAGTTATAGGTTTTTCTTAGTTAAATTGTTTTAAATAGACAACAATAACAAATAATATCAGTGACAAAAACGGTATACAAACGCAGCAGATTTAACAAAGAATAATAAATGAAAATCCTTTAAAGAAAGAGGAATGTATATCAACACGTATACTAGTATAAAACATTTCATTACTTTTAGCTTTTTACCGAAATAACAACAAGAGAGATAGTTTATTATGGTAATTCCGCATAGTATCGCTTTCTCTGCAGGTTCTGTAAAACTTGAGCAAAATAACTATATATCACATTATTAAATTGCTCACAATATAACAGCACCAACTTGAACATTGCAATTGAAAATTCTAGGAAAATGTGCACAGTACGTAGAAAATTCAACTAAGCAGAATATAAACTAGGTTGTTCAGTTACTAAATACCAGAAATCTGTTTATTAATTCTGAGAAACAAATTTTATAGTGATCCAGACACATTTAAATATAATTATTGCAAATATAAGCGTAACTATAGAGAGAAAACAAGTAAAAGCGATAAGTGGCATAAACCTTTAGGAATAATACTCGACAAAACTTAACTGGGATAAAAATATAAACTACTGATTTTATTGAATTTTTATATGTTCTAAAAAGAGTAGCAAAGCTAGTAAATACAACCAGAAAGATTTATGCTATGGATTAATATACTCTCACTTACAATATGACATAACAATATGGGGACAAAGTGTGAACAAATACAAACCAGAGTTTACATTTTACAGAAAAGCGCAATTAAAATAATTCTGGGACTAAAACAAGCTGATGTAGAGAAGCTTTAAAAAATGAAAATTTTAACGTTGCATTCTCAGTTCATATTTGAACAATAATGCTTTTAAAAGCCAAATCGAATAAATCTATAGCAAATATTTGCTCGCATAAGCTCATAGAATTGAACTATACAAGATCAAACCCATTTGTGCAGAGTGTCATCATTTTAAAAAATTACCAGATGAAATAAAACAGATACATGATACAAAAATATTTTAAAATAAAGAAATAATTTATGTACAGAAGAAAATTTCTCTATGTTAATGAAATGTTTAAGCAAATGAAAATGGCTTTTATTTTATTTGATGGTAACTATTCCTGTAAAGACTGTAAATATGTAAAAATATAGTTTTATGGTCTTAGATAGTTCATGCAGTTTTAACAAGGCTTAGCATCCTTAAGTATTTTGTATTTTAACTTTATGATATTCACGTTGTATTTTATATATTCAACATTGCATTTTACATACATATGAGATAATCCTACTGATGAAAAGTTGAACCGTGGGATGGATAAAGAATTGAAGTAAACTTTAGGAAAATGAGTTCATTTTTCCCATTGGTACATTGAAGCTACCAATCGCGTGGTACTTAAAAATTTAAGTATTATCTATTTTTGGTGTGTACAATTAGAAAATTATTCTAACACACTAATTAAAGCTTAAATATGCTCTTTATAAATTTTAATATTAAACTTTAAATCACAATCCTTTTAAGACTGTATCATATAGGTATTTTAGTCGGAGCAATCCAATCATATAACAAATTAATATTTAAATAACCATGTATCATGGAAGCCTTAAGCTTATCTGTAATATTACTGGAATTGTTTTCAATATCTGGTACATGTTTCAGCATGATGAAGATATTTTAAGTAGATTTTCTAAAGTTTATAAAAATAAATTTAAAAAAATTCCAGAAGGCTGCTTTTTTATCCAAGAATTTCATTAAAAGGGATTTCCTTGTATTTATCTTTTCCTAAAAAAGTATTTAAGACAAAACGTACAAGATCAACATTAAAGCTAATACATTATAACAACTCATCAATTTTCACATAAGTATGCAATACATTTAATAAAATGAATAATGTATGTGTGGCCAAAAACGAGCACTAATTAAAAGGTTAGGAAAGGAACTATTTTAAACCTTTGTAAAATGGTTATTATTTAATGTTTACATATGACTTATTATTGAAATAATGCAAAGGAAAATAGAGGTAGTACAGATGAAACCAAGTATGTAGCAGAATATGAATGTTAATTAGCAATGAAGAAACAATGAATTATTGATATGACAAAAGGCGTGCCATAAATAAATTTAACAGAATAAGTGTAACAATAATTTGATTAATAAGCATATATTTTATTTAACATTGCTATTATTGTTATTCTTTTGATGCAATTTTGATGCTTATTATGCAATTTTATGAGTTATAATGCTAATTCCTTGTGCAGAGAATTAGCATTTTGAATTCATGACGACATTGATTAGACTGTTTGGTTTGGAAAGGGTTAAATTCTTGGAAGGATCCATTTCCTTATCATTCAAATAATGCGCCATTACATTAATCGCTTAAGATTGGTGTAATTCCTATTGCCAGAAACAAAGGTATAACAGTGGAATATTATAAACATTTTATTCCACAAGTGTCATAATCTTAAATTTCCAGTATGAGTGGCTGTGTTAAAAGCTCTAATTTTAGTGTAAGCTGTCTAAATATTCAATCTAAAATATAAATCGCTACTCAAATAATCGTATTTACTTGCACAAATTTGTTTCCTATATCTGAATTGGATTGAATTGAATTGTGATGCGGGAGGGATTCGGCATCGATTCAGGAATAAGGATATTGCACCGATGCCCCACGAAGGTCCCCTCGGAGGAAGGGATGAGATGAAGGGAGACATCGGATGACCAGAACCAAGAGTGAAAGCAGAGCAACGACTGTTTCCAGATTGAGACGCCCTAGCATTCGGACAGGCAGATGGGGGACCCCGCCCCACACAGGGTACAAAGCCCCCCAAGAGGCGGTCCTTATACCCTGAAAACCAGTCGAATGCCGAGGGACGGCCAAATTTCACAGAGAGCATGCTTTTTTCCATGCCACGCTGCACTGAAACACCATCGTCGACACTTGCAACACTGAAACAGATCAAATGGGCTAAAGTTTGAATAAAATGATTAATAGGAGGAAATGAGGGGACAGGAAATTCGGGGGGGATGAAATAAACTATCTTGGCATTCGCCTGACGAACAGGGAAAACCCCGAAAAAGGGTGGGTGGTCGCCGGGAATGGAACCCGGAACCTCCCGAATGCGGGCACAGACGTTAACTTCTGAGCCATCTCGCTATCCACATAAGTTTTGTAAGCACTCTGTTCAGGATTTACAGTTAGTACTAATTGCAGTATTAAACGAATAAGCTTGCAAGTTATGCAATTAATTTTTCTGCGTAAATGATTCAAGGGAATATCCTCTTTAAATTGTAATCGAAGTGGCAAATTATCTGTAGAAACCGATGATTGAGCTTCACCTCCAAGTTAAATCTAAAGAAGGATTTCGTGTACTCGATAATGTAAAACCGCGCAGGTCAAAGCCCAGGATTCTAGCTGACTCTTTCCTTGCTAATATCAGGTTTTCAGAAACTGGCTAAAGAGCTGCTATCCTCCCCAGGAAACTTAGAGAGATTTTTCTCTTCTCCTATAGTAGATAAATCTGTTTTAAGAAGAATTTATAGCGAAGTTGAAATCGTGGGAATATATCATGGTATTAGGCAAGTGCTGCAGGCGCCGATGGTGGTAGTGGTGTTTCGGGAACTTTTCTGCTCTTGGGTATGCGCAGCATTCCAATAATTGTCTTCCTTTTGGTGGCTTGGAGAGTTGTAACGTTGGTTTATCTTGAAGATAAATCAAGTTGTGGAAGAAAGTGCTAGAGAAGTTCGACTGTATCACCGACACTCTGAAATCGCGATAAAAATGTCATTAGTGGCATGTCTTCGTGTAATATAAAATATCTTGGTGTAGGAAAACAGAAACGTTTGTTGAAGTACTAAGGGTTATAAGAAACTATGTTAGAAATTGTTTATTGTTTATTTCCAGGAAGTTTGTGCATTTTAACAATTATTTATGTTTTCAACATTATTTCAACTTTCAGCAGTGTTCTTATAACTTTTCTTGGGTACAAAAATTATGTTACGTAACGTTCACCCCAATTCCTTTATCCATTAACAGTTTACAGGTGCCCCTTTAAGTTACACTATTCATATATACTTAAGTGTTCATTTACGTGTCATAAGAATTATTTTCAGCGAATTTTTGAAACGACTATTACCTCAGAGAAAGGGCATAACGTAGTATACCTGTGACAGAGAAGTTGCCTTGCAAGCACGGCGTCAGTTCGAAGTGTATTAATGCGGTAAGACATTAATCTAATCCATTATTCTCCGACAAACGGGTCATACGCTTCTGTGGAAGTATTAGGCAGATTAGATTTAGGCTCAGCGGCTAGACATTTGATGTTATAAAGAATGTCGTGAAACACTTTGAAATTAACGCCCAGTACAAATTATTCTTCTATGTCTTTAGATATCCTTTAGAAATATAGTATGCACAAGTATACGTACAAAATGTGAAAACAGCTATTTATTATACCCGTCAGGTTTGGTTACTAACGAACTCGTGCATAAAACTAAGCAGAATCACCTGTTCTAAAACACATAATGTATATTTTGTAAACGGCTAATACTACAAACAGGTTAACACAATTGTATATTTTAATGATTCCGACATTTTCTCTGTAATTTACTTATATCTTCTGTTATTCCGTTATATAAAATTCTCGCAAGTTATTCAGGGAAAATACAATATGTGTGCATATATATAATGTAAATAAAGTATATTCCTCATGCTAACTCAACCGCACATGTTAATGAAAACGATTTGCTTTAGTTCTGGGTAATTTTCAGAGAATTTTCACTTGGTCCCTTAAAATGGTTTCTGAAATAGCTACAAAATATAATATTTATCTGACTTTTGGTACATGAGGTATGCTTTACACACACAAAAACACATAAATATAGATTTTTTCTCTTTCTCCAATTCAAGAGACTGCAAAATGTAATTCTTGATATCGAGTTATAAGGAATGGGCCCTCTCTATCATCGAAAGCATTAGAGAAATGCATAAGCTGAGGACAGATTTTAATACACTTAGCCTTTAATACACTCTTCTATAGCTGCAGTAAAACCCAAAGATACGCTGATCAATTCTGTGCACCTATGTTGCCTAGACTATAATCTTATGTTAGTTTTATATTAACGGCTGCCAGTGATGAATATTTGAAAGCGTTGGACATTATTTAATTTTTTTCCTGTGGAAAATTATTAAAACCTGTCTCACTTTGTTTCCTAAAATCAAACTTGGTTAGATAATTATATGCCTAAATTCAAAACTAAATGTGATAATGAAATAGGTATTTAGATACTTTAATCTATCTTCAAAAATGTATTTAAATAAAATGCACAGGAATTGTCATGGATAATATTTTAAATTGCCAAACACGTAAGCAAATAGGATCACGATAATATTAAGTTTTGCAACTTCACGGACTTTTTGGGCACAAATGCATAGGGGCATTTAAATCTCCAAAAAAGGCAAAACTACAATTGAATAATTATTTTCGTCCCATGTAAATTTTAGAAAGGTGATTCTTTTTTACATTTTGTGGAAAATCGGTGTATCCTTAGACAGACTATGCTTGAAGGGATATTTGCTTCTCTGCAGAAATAACAGCATCCAAAGCAACTAGTGTTATTATTTTGCATAATGTCAAATGAAATCACCAATTTTTAAACAAATATAGTGAAGAAGGTGTATTATTTTAGTGGAGTTGTATTGCAGTTCCACTGTTGGGGAGCCAAAACTTGAAGTAGTTGCAACCACGTACGATACAAACTTCCCAGTGGCCTTCGCCCCAAGTTTACTTTCTAGTGGCCTTCGCCCCAATGTTTAGTAATCAACTTTGTATTTTAATGTTTCTTTAAGTATTATATATATATATATATATATATATATATATATATATATATTTAGGTTTGCTTCGGCTGCGTCAGTATTAATTTGTAGATACATGTATCTCTAAGCAGGGGGTGATGCGGCTAAAGAATGTAGGCTTACACAAATTATAATTTTTTACTTCACTCCTTTTATTAATCCTTCACACGATTACATAATACTTCACTGATATAGATAGCTGTGAGATTATGTATTAATTACTTGCACTTTTTAACACATAATCTTTATAATATTCTTGCCGTAATGAACTTTCGTCTCACACTGAATACATACCGAGAGAACGAACTGCTCAGGTACGTTGCCTTCTAACCACTGGCGTTTACCGCTTAAATTTGTAAATTTTTCTATTTGACGTCTCTGATTGGCTAATTTACTCCAATAGAATACTTTTATTTAACTTTCAGCTCTTCTAGTTTTTGATTGGCTATTTATAAACTGTTTTAAAAATATTACATTATTGTTCCAAGAACTACTAGTAGCATTATTAAACTTTCCAATTCATTATTGCCTCAAGGTTACCTCATTGTTACCTCATTGTTAGCAACATTCGGCCTCTATTATCACAGCTCCTATATTGTTAAATTACCTAATACATTTACATAACTTTATTATAAATGTACATAATAATATAAGCATAATACAATGACTGTTACATACATTTTATATGTTGTTTATACAGATATTGCTTAAGGCGGGCTGTTATTATATTTTATATGATATAATTAGACTGAAATCCTTTAAGCCTTAAAAACACTGCCACAATAGTTAAAAGTAATCTTTATTTGATCTCATAGCAATTTACTTGATTTATTTTTCGAGTTGCTTGTTTTCTCTTCATTTTAATTAATATGAAATTTTATGTAAGTTTAGCAAGCTAGTATTGTAGCGAAATTGATGGGAATGCGATAGATTGTCGTCTTAGTAAATACAAACAGGTGTACATATGCATCGGATGCACATAGAGATAAGGGAGGTTAACTTATAATGATCTCCATTTAACTGCTTACGGTTACTGCTTCTAGGAATATCTGAACCACACAATCAGTCAAACTTGGAAGTTATTGCTATGATAGTCTTCGTTTGCAAACTTCGTCGTCAGCAGTGCTACGTGTTTACTTGTTGCTCCTTTTCAGGAATTTTGTATACTTTGAGGAATTAAAAGTGTGGGATTTCGAGAATGAAGCAAAGCACTGACTAAAGTTCACACACTTCGAGTTTAATTTGTGGTTAGATGACAAGTCATTGACACTAGCTGTTTATAGACACTAAGCTGGACATGTGAATGAGACCCAAAAACTCCAAAAGTATGGCCTGAATTCGAACCACGCACATCTTTTAGATATTACTCAGCTTTCTAACTTTAGTTACTGAATAATAATTTGGTGATTAGCAGAAAATCTTATATGTGTTTTATACATTCATAACTTTTAACTTTATTTAATTATTGATGCGGAGACTACATTCCTCAGCACTATATCAGAAGAAGGCTTTTGGGAGCTGAAGAGATGGCTAACTGGACTTGCAAAAAGTTAAGGGGTGTACGATCTGGAATACACTGTGGGTGAAAGGAGGATTTTCTATTTTACACCGTGAGAGAGGAACAGAATTTGTCTCAATACATCTCTTCGTATCTTTAGCTAATAACAGTTACTATCAAATAAAGATGATAAAAGGTATCATTCAAGAATTAAAGATAAAGCCCCCACCAAAAAACCTTCTTCCAAAACCATGACACTTCTCACTTAAATTTAAGAAACGCCATCAATTGCATAAACTAAAAGGTCGGAACAACTAATGCTCATTAACTTAGCCAAAATGCAAATCTTAACTTTCTGAAATTTATAAGATATCTTTTCTTATGTATGGGATGTTCAGATAGAATAAGGAATGAAAGAATTAGATAAATCAGGAGTATACATGTAACTATACCAGACAATATCCAAAGTAAACAGTTAATAAGTAAACAACAAATAGTGGACAACTCCAGAAACAACAAAAATAGGTCATCTCAAAATTACCTGGTGGAGTGAAATACACAGCAGATAATGGAAACAAGAGGGTTGGAGGAGGAAACCTGCAGAGATAGAGGTCGATGGCGTCGGGCAAACGGAAGACGGCGAAATAGTTTGCGAAACCGTTGTACTACAATGAATTATTTCATGAACAGTCTTTCCAAAAAATCGTGTAACTATCTGTAAGAGTATGAAAGTGCTGAATACAGTGGAACCTATGTTCAGGTGTAAGATTTGAAATATCAACCTATATCGACGCGAAAATAAACATTTTAATATATGACCTTAAAAAGCAATAATAATAATAATAAACACATTATTAATACACGTTTATGAATTGTCTCCTTTGTGCTATTTTGTAACTTATTTCTCAACATAATCCCCAGAAAGGATAATACATTTGTCATACCGGTGTTCTAATTTAATTAAACCATCACTGTAGTGCGATTTATCAAGGTCCTCAAAATAGCTGTTTACCGCATCAATGGCCTCCTCGTTGCTGTGAAATCTTCATCCTCCAAGAACTTTTTTGAGATGAGGGAACAGGTGGTAGTCATGGAGTGCTAGATCTGGCGAATAGGGTGGATGTTCAAGTAATTCAAACTTTAATTCGCAAATTTTGCCCATTGCAATTACTGAACGATAGGCCGGAGCATTGTCGTGATGAAATAAGATTTTTTTCCCCAAATGAGGTTTTTGTCTTTTCACCTCATCACTCAAATGTTGCAGTAAGCTTGCGTAGAGTCACTAGTGATACTTTCACCCTTTTCCAAATAACCAATAAAAATAATTCCCTGTGCATCCCAGAACCATAACCGTGTTAGCTGACAAAATTGACTTTGCCTTTTTTAGAGTTGGTTCACCTGGCGCAATCCACTGTTTTGACCGTATTTACCTTCTGGAGTGTAGTGATGTATCCAAGTTTCATCCATGGTAATAAGCCGTCTCAAAGATTCATTGGGATTTTTACGGTAGAGCTCCACATTCATAACAGAAACAGTTTTTCTATGCAACTTTTAATCAAGCACCCACCTCACACAGACCTTGTGAAAACCCAAAACACTATTTAAAATGTTATCTGCACGTTCTGTTGATGCGTTTACAGCCTCTACTATTCAAACAACTTTAATCTGCGGTCTTCCAGTACTAAACAATGAATTTGTTCAATCATCTCTGGAGTTGTGACTTTCACAGGGCGTCCAGAACGAGGCTCATCACTAGGGCTCGTACGTCCCATTTTAAACTCTGAAACCCACCTTTTAATCATTGAATATGAAGGGGCACAGTATTAAAATGTACTGTCCATTTTCTCGTTGATTTCTTTAGGCGTTAAGCCTTTCAAATGGAAGTATTTAATCACTGCTCGTTTTTCCAAATCCTCCATTTTCGTGAAAACTCTAAAGTTGTCTTGTTTAAAATGCTGTCATTCAAAAACTAAACATGCTATTGACCTGTAACTATGGATACAAGCTAGTTTAGAGTAAAACTATACGACATTACCGTCTAACTGGCCTATTGGCGCCATCTCTGTGTGAGGCCCGAGACGTATCAGCCGACACTCGTATAAGCAGGTTTGGATTACTTCTTTCGGTTCTAACGTAAGATCTATAATTTTTAAGCGCTATATTCTCTTTTTTGTTAAAAACACACTCGCTTAGCTCAATTGTTCATATTAATCTTATTTTATTGCAGCTGGAAAAAAGAGGCTACTGATTCTCTAGGGCAAAACTCAAACAGGTGATTTATCACTACTCTCGCACTGCTCACTTTACACTACTATGGACACGGAGCGCTCAGTTCCAACAAATGGTTCACTGTGTCGCGGTAACTTTCGTGTTATCTTATTGCTGAGCGCCAGTTATTGTATTACTAGTTTGAATTTTGGGCTCTTTGTCCTCCGGCTAACTATTATTACCCAGTCGAGCAAATCCCTTAAACAGGGTTTGTAAACGGAAAGGATTTGTTACTAAAATATAACACTGATAAAAGAATTTGTTTTTACACTTTTATTGCCGTGACACTTCCTTAATTTCACATATTTGCTCTTGATACACGCCCGACTGAAACTGTTATATTTTCGAATGTAACTATAACCACTTATTTGCCGCACATTATTAATTAGATTATTTCACATTTTTAAACTAACTTTACGACGCTGTAGAATTGCATAACGTGTACTTCGTGAATGATTCTTTTAAACTGCGCGACATTTGCCTTGTGAATGATTCTGTAGAACTGGGCGACGTTTGCCTTGTGAATAATTCTGTAGAACTGCGCGTTACCCGTCTCTGGCTCGGAATTTATACTCCCTCACCCCGATATGCCTAAAGATTATAA
The DNA here is from genome assembly GCA_030765065.1 of Deroplatys truncata. Lineage (NCBI taxonomy): Eukaryota > Metazoa > Arthropoda > Insecta > Mantodea > Mantidae > Deroplatys > Deroplatys truncata. The sequence goes on from CM060981.1 coordinate 177,502,046, forward strand.
CAGAGCTGCTATTGGTTAATAAAGCGCGCCAACATTAGCGTCTATTTTTATATCCAATCAAAATACGAACACATATGCTCTAGGGAAGATATTCCCTCCATTTCTAAATAAAAGCGCGCTACTCTGACGTCATTTGCTTGTCTCTTATAATTGATAAACAACTCACCCCCCTCGCTCATTGTTACCCGCTCCTATTGTCAGTTTCAGTGAGGCCGTGTAAACTTATCTGCTAACAATGTTTATAATTAACAAACATCCCAAATCATTGTCATACAATAATGTTAATTTATACTACAATCACTCTGGCATTCACAGTGTTGTGATATAAAATACTGCCTCAACTGTCACTCCCTACTGAAGCTATGCAGTTACATATTAGGTTCTCGAAATTGCCTACATCTTCATCATGTAAATGCCTCTTGTAATTACCCGTAGATTCGCGTCCTCTCCTTTCGCACCGTACCGCAATTGTGGTCGACAATGCGAGCTTTCCTTCCCAATTGCATAAGTAATTTCGCGAAATACTTGTTCAGTCAGAATTGCACTCTAAAAACACATCTGAAGAAGCGAAAAAAATATTGAAGGTATAGTAGCACTACTTACCAATTAACAGGTATCTCCTAAACGTTGCACTCTCCTTATAAAGGTATTCTTCCATCACCGTAGGCTATGCAGGTAAGTTTCTGCTAGAAAACCTCTCATAATACGGACTTAGTATCTGCAAAATAATTATGTAATTAAATATAATACAAATAAACTTTTGTTGCTAATTTTATTGTGGAATCAATTTATACTATTATTCCTCAATACTAATAGTCGAAACAAGTATAATAACATGCTTTCAAAGCTTACACCAAACATATGTTAACTTAAAGTAAGTAACAGAAGAAATCTTCGGAATTTGATATTTGTGCTACAAATGTTATGATATAAATTATGTGTTGAGTTTACATTTACCTTCAGCGGGGTTTTAACTCTCTTATGATTTCTAAGCTGCACACAAACCAATAAAATTGAAGGAGATTTTACAGGCTATTAAAACTGCAAATCAAGGACGACCGAAGATATCAGAATATTTTTCTATTTTATTGCAAAAAGTTCACCTGACAACAACACAACATCTTATACTGAGTGGAACAGCTGAATAGCAGAGTACCACTTCGTGCACCGTCACCGTCACCACCACCACCGATTCGGCATCATGTAAATATTACATCCTGTTTCAACAAAACCTAAGATGCATGTTTTATAAAAATTAAGAGCATTTAGCAATTAAGCATTTCAAGGTGGGAAATTTCATGAAATCCTGTAATCCAATTAAAAGAAAACACGTGAACTTAGCAAGTTAACCAACAAGATGATAAGTCCAATCACTCTACGATTCTGATATTGCAGTAGCTGATATTTACACCTTATTTGCGTGACCTCACCAATAAGATCTTACCTTTTCCGTGCATGACAACAACGGTAATTGTTCTTACGGACGTCACATCAATTTGTCAACTTGTCTATGTAGCTGATTGAATTTGACACTAACTTAACATAGAATACCGCTGTTAAATTAAACTGAGAATAATCTAGTAGGTATAGTGTAAATTAATTATATTACACCTATTTTTAGAGTTTGTATCTAATAGAATAGGATTAAGAGATGTTACGTGCAAGTTTCAGGCCTTCTGTGCAATATGAATAGGTAGTTCGCGAACGCGTGCTTCAAAATTTAAGCTTCACCCTTACCAGGTTTAACTGTAACTCGCACCTTTTTTTAACCTCACTGTTCTCACTTTTCCTTCCTAACTTTCACAATTCAGTCTGTTCGACTTTCATGAACCTCTGTTTCCTGTACCGAATCTGTTCTTTTGACATCATTCTACGTAATTCATTCTCTTTCCCTCCTAACTACATATATTTGAGTATAGCCCACAAAATATTGCGGAAAAATGTCTAACAGGTTATCTGGAAGAAAATCGTGCGCAATATTTAAATTCAATAATAGACTATTTTTCATTACTTTCGTTTTGAAAAACAAGAAAGGGAATTTCACATGTACGAATGATCATATTATGTACATTCACCTAAACACTTTTAGAATACTGATACATTTGAAAATTGGTCAGATTAAAATAAACAGGGTATGTGCATGAAAATTAATAGAAATAATATCACCTTTAATACAATTCTACAAAGAAACAGATTTCACTAGTTTCCAATATATAAAGCTACTAGTCTCTGTACAACATCGAACAACTCTTGTCTTTCGAAAATATGAAAAAGAGATTTTACATCAAACGTATCCAGTTGTCTAAAGTGACAATGTACATTTAAAAACTAAAAACATAACCAAGTGAAACCAAACGACAAATTTATGAATAAGTCATTGATGAGTGTACGCAGAGGTTTACGGGAATTGCAGCTTTATTTATTATTTGTTTATATTTTAAGAATAATACAAGGCTTTGCCGCGTGTGGTAAGCAAGCACACAACTATTAACTTGCCGTGTGACTCGTATGCTTATGTGTTTATTCTGTGGTCCTATTCTCGATTATCCATCATCTCAAATCGTTGCCATATTTTGAGAAAGCTGCAGTTTGTATTACGAAACTATATTGTATTATATAATATGTATATTGCTTCAAATCAATCCCGAGTTGAAGATGATGAGTTTTGTTTGCTTCAATACTTAATAAACTCTGTCTGAAGGATTCAAGATGAATAATGTGAATGATTGAAGTGAATCGTAGGAATGAGTTGACTTCATCCATTATTATTATCAAGCCTGTTCATATTTATAACCTTTATGTAAAATAAAGCAAAACAAAACCCAAAGTTTAATTTATAAATAGCCTGTACGGCTGAGAAGAGAGATTTTATACATGTACTGTTGGTCATATGGAATCGTAGGAACATATGAACAAATAATCCTTCGCAGCAGATTTGTTTTTCTTGCCAATCCATCTGAGACTACCGCATTACTTCGGTGATTCTTACGGTTATATTCCCTTCCTTTCTTTGTCTCGCTATATCTTATTTTACTTTTCCAACCAATGCATATCACTAGTACCTACGCCCATTATTCCTGTTTCCTTTCCCCTTCCTTTCCACATATTTTTCTGGATTCTCTCCCGAACTGGAGTCGCTCTGACCCTCTTTTTTTACGACACGATGACGCCAGCAGAGTAATGTTTGCTGATGAGGGGGAGGAACTGGACCAGAAAGGCTGGGATAGATAAACACTAAATTGTGGACATAGTATCCTTACCTGTTACGCAGTATGCAGATGTTTCAGAGGGGAGAGACTGGTTGCATTAAAGTTTGGGTTAGTTGGCTCGATTTTGTTCCCAGATAACTTGCTTAAAACCACCACTGCATTTGACTGATATTATAAACTATAACTCTGTATGTTATGCTACATACATTGTTCAGTATAGTATTCACCCAGTGCGTGAAAACTTTTGGATACAATTAATTTCTGTATTGTTAAATCAAACAGATCATGACGTACCTTTATGACGTACAGTTGCATCAGAATTTATTTCATTGTTGTCTAATGCATATTTAATTCCTGTAAATTGAATATTTCTGATCACTTTATTCATTCTTTTAGCTTTAGATACCATTAACCTGTGTGGGCGATCTGCGCCTATTTACTTCATTGACAGGTTAGTGGTAGTTATGGATGTAATTGGCCATGCATAGTCGACATGCCTGTTGACAACATTATATCACTGATAAACATTTGGGGATTGATATTATAACTTGCTAAAACATGATTATATTAACCCATTCTTCAAAGCAAATTAGTAACAATATACTTCTAACTTTTAGAAATTTTATATTTGGCGGAAATAAAAATTTAATCCAGGCTTATTGAGTACTGTACGTACATACTAATATACTGGTGTTTTTCCACTTATCTTACTGAACAATTAAGGATTTAAATCGGATATTTTATACCTTCCTTGAAAAACGCAGTTTCCTTTTTACACTACAGTACGGTTAGGATTGCCAACCTAGAGCTATGAATTGACAACCTTTATCTCTGATTGCTGTTGAGCTACCCGGGGCTCCAAAACTCTGAAGATGACAGGCATTGCGTTTCAGAAACAGAAGGTACATCCACTTTAATAGACCACGGCCTTCCATCCCGGAGGCCTTCACTATTTCATCGACCGATTTCTACAGTGAAATCCTTTATATGTATTTAAAGGCCCTTCGTTAGTGGAATGGAATCGCACAATTTATTGTATTATCATACATTAAATTGTAAATTAAATATACTTTCAAGCTCCTGTAATTGCAAGTTGGAAAAGTTTTGCTATACGGTAGCCGAAAAGATATTGATGTTAAAGTAATAAGTATGTTATTGGAGATGTGAACATTCATTGCGGAACTGAGCTTTTAGCTCATTTTAGAACATTGTATTTACTTTCAGAAATACAAAACAATAAAAATATTATTAAATGAATGTAATTAATCTGTGTTATTTGTGCCTGGGAAAATGTGTCATGTATATTAAAAGTAAAATATCGTTTATTATATATAATTTTTAAGTTTCCGGACATGGGTCACGCGTAGTCGAGGTCGTTAATACTTAGATTTGTGAACGGGAGATCCGTCCTGACTGAGAAATTTTCCAGGTTTTTCTTAGGCCTCATTAACTGGCAAATATCGGGGAGGTATCCTAAGTTCTTCCTTTCCAAATTTTCTTCTTCCTCTAAGTATTTAAAAATGCATAATAATAAGAAAGAATATCTTGGAAATGGTTAACCCCACAAAATTATTTGTTAGCTGTGCCCTTTACGGACATCCACTTTTTATGTAGTAAGATTTTTTATATCTCTTACGGTTTACCAAATATACAAAAGTCTCTCAGAATGAAGTAGCCTTTCCCAGACTATTCCAGAAAATTAAGGATATACATTTCATTTTTATGAAATTATATGTTTGAGAAAATTAAACATAACTAAACATGCTCCATGTGAAAGGTAGTTTGGGTTGGAAGTATTTTGATGAAAACATTCGCGTCGAATTCTTGGAAGATGCTGAAATTAAAGGCCAAGTTTCGTATTTAACAGACTTTTGGTTTTTGAGTTATGCTGTTCACAGACACACTCATATTTTTTTTCTAAAAACCTTATATATGTATATTCAAGGAACCAAAAAACATGCGAAATCTCAGAATTGAAATTACGGGTGGACTGCAATATTTCCTCAACCACTGAAAGTAGGTAATTAAGAAAATAAAAAACAGACCACAAGGAGTTTTTATTTAAAATTCCGTAACAATAATGTCAAAGCGCATAACAAGATACTTTATAGGAAGAAAAATATGATTATAATTAAAGTGAAAAGTTATAAACTTAATGATAAGTTTGACGTTATCCTATTTAAGTTCCCCTTGGACATTTAACATTTTTAGGGGGGAAATATGTACTATTTATAAAGAGAAAGAAACGAGGATTTATTTACAGTTATTAAAAGCAAAAAAATAGCAAAACATTGGTAAAAAATCAATTATGTTCTATGCACTTTACTCATAAACACTAAAGAAAGAATGCGAAACCTCTTAGAAATCTCAACCCTGCTATCTAATTGCGGTTTTGTTGTTTCAATACGCAACTTTCACTCCTATAAGGTATTCGTATTGCGATGGTGTTGTAGAAGTTGCATCACTCCATAATGGTGTAAGGGGAGCGTATCTGCCTATTAAAGAAGAGCGTCGGGGTTCGAAACTCGGCTAGGGTGTGTTGCCTTAATAAGGTTTTCCGAGGTTTTCCCTTATTGTTAAAAAACGAATGTTGAGCGTCACATATCTTCAAGGACACCAGACTCATTCAAACATCATTTCACCCCAATTTTCACTGCCCCTGTATACCCAAGTTGCTAAAATGGATATCAAACACCTCTACGTTTATTCTAAGGAAAAAATTAATTTACATCATTATGTAAATAGGTCTTCTTGGTAACAATGTAAATATAGCTTAATGTCAATTTTTCTATTATTATTTTTCTAAAATGCCTTGATATTGATCTAGATAATTAAGCAAACACCTCTCTCACACGTTGAAGACTATCTAGGTTCCATTTCTCTAATTGTAACTTAAATAGCTTATAAAACTTATCTATTTTATTATTCATATCGTTGTCATATTTATAGTTCATATCGAATGTCTTATTAATGGTTATTCTCTGACATGTTACTATCACTGTTTTCCTGCAAGTACTTTGTGTTTTATTTCAATAAAATTATTTATATAATCTTCATTGATTTAATTTGTATATTTGGAGACAGTTTTCAGATATCTGTATTATTAGAAGATTGTGATGTTATGTTTCTCTTAATTGATTTTTATCTATTCGTTAATTTTCCTTTTTCTCGTGAATATGCTATCGAAGAAGACTATACCCTTACCTTTTAAATAGATTTGGTTATAACATTTTCCTTATATTAGTATTGTTAAATTTTTGAGAAATAAAATATAACTTTAATTTTATTAATTAGATACTTCAGATAGTCATAACTTCTTAGTTTAGTTTTTCAAAGGCTTTTTAAAGCTAGTGCTTTATTATAAATTTTCATAAATAATGTTCTCACCGATTTCCTGTAATTATTTAATTATGAAGGTTTACCGCGTCATGAAAATCGTTTTCTAAACACATTTAAAAATTAAAGTAAGAGTTTCCCGCAACATCGTTTAATCTGCTATTTAATATATGAATATATAATCTACAAGCGGCAGCATTGGGGCTATTGTGATCAATGTTTTAAATCTGGATATTACTGTTGTGCTGCGTCAAGTGAAAATATTGACAATTTTTGTATAATATTTGTCTGAAAAAGTCATTAATATAGAAGATTCGTAAAGGCTTATTCAAAACCATTCCAACAATTCTGTTAAAAGCAAAGGCAGACACAACTTGATTTTCTTGTAAATGTGAACTCGAGGCTTTCTCGCCAACTGTGTTGAGTACTGTGTATATCACAGGTCTTGAATCTCTTCTTTGTTCTTTCTTGACAACTGCAGCACACTCCTACAATAGCACGACTGTACTTCATCCCCCATTTCACCTCCCAGCCCTCATTTCCCTCCCCTTTTTATTTTACTTTAGTGACGTGGCATACTACTGTTTGCTGATGACAAAGTGGAAACCTTAACAGGAACCTTGGTTCAGAGCTTTGTTAGAAAAGGAAACGTTAGATGTGAACCTCGCTTTTACTGTTAACTCTGTCACCGTATGTAGCTCACTCGTACTACTAAATTTATCTTTCAAGTGGCATAAAAAGTAATAACAAAAAGCTCGTACTTGTGCGCACATACCGTATTCTTCATGTCTAGGTACAAGCAATGCCAGCCACTGGCATTCACTGCATAAAATGCATATAACTGGTCTATCCTCTGTTTTACTCCAGATAAAAAGCCCTGGCAGGTATACAGGAACAATATGAATCATGCACCAGATGCAAAAAATACCAAATCCTTAAAAAATCTGTTCACAGCGACCAATGGCAAACATTTTCTGGATAAGGTTAGGTGGAAACATATAACAAGAAAAGAAGATTTTATCCATAAATTTAAGAAAAATGATCTTGCGAGCGAGTTTGTTTTTGGAGAATCTGTGGCTGGAAGCATATTGTGACTTTGTGCAGTTTTTCAACTGTCATTTTTCCAAGTTCTTATCTACCACTGTTTGGTTTTCATCTGTCATTTTTTCGTTTTTATGAGTTCACGTTCACTGGGAGCTCACTTCACTAAGGTGAACTAGATCAATTCTCCTTCACTCCAGTTTCTTCGTGACGTAGCCTCTTCACGTCGCAAGGTTCACTTCACTTGGGAGTCGAATACATCATTTCCATAACCCGTCGCTCTGCAGTAGCACTCGCTGCACGTCACAACAACCATTACCAACTGCCTTGGAGAATCGCTCTTGATGTTTCGCGGGAAACTCGCCCGCCAACTTGCTCGTTCCCTGACCGATCGACACAACACATCTCAACTCAACTCACACTCGACTCGACTCCCGCGAGAGCGCTCGCTTATATAGTCAGTGGAATATTTCCACAAGGTTCTTGAACATTCTAGAATTATTTCGGCATACCTTTTGGAGGAGGGGGAGAAGAAGCTGCCAGAATGTTCTAGTTATCTGCTGATAGCGCCCCCAGTGTCTACGCTGACATGAGGCAGTTAGCATTGCTATTCCGAATGTCCAGTGCCGACCTCCCAATAACTTTGTGCATAGCCGCTACGTCGCAATTTATTTGATAATTCCCATAAATTTCGGAAAACTGAGAACAAGTACACACACCTTTGCGTACCAATTGCAGCTTGTATTACAATTAACCAGTTTTATAACTAAGAATCAACTTGTATACCAAGTTTTGCAAATAGTCTGAGATTCTTATAAGAAAATAAAACATAATTACAAGCAATGTCTAAAAATGGGCAAAATAAAACAAGAATTAGATGTTAACTTGGATTGTCACCTATTTTATTTTAATAAAATAGTAGAAGTACGGAAAACCATACGTAAACCAAAGATAATTATTTAAATACTACTAATGCAGATACACATATATTTTCAGATAGTCAGTTTTTATTGGCAGAGAATGAGAAAAATGTTTAACTTGAATGAGATACTAATATAAATTCAATATGGAAATTCCGGGAGAAAAAGCAAAGGCAATGGCTATAATGGGTAAAGAATGATTTGGACTAAGATTGTAATCGGAGGACAAATAATCGAGCCTTTAAATATTTGGGATCAACAATATCAGTAACTTATAGAACACCAGAAATGTTAGAAAATATTAAAGCATACAACAAAATTAATAGGTGTATCAAAATACATTTCGATAGAAATGTGAAGATGGATCTTAAATTAAGATTGTATAGTATAGTATCTAAGCCCACATCAAAATAAGCATATGAGACGTAGGTAACAAATAAGCCTGGAAAAATCAACATTGGAGGCACCTCAAGTGAGATTTTAAAGGTATTTATTGGATATAGCTAAATGATCGACTCCGTAATGCAGACATACGAGAAGAATTAGTGGAAGAAAACACTGTAGGAGAAATTAAAACATATCAGCACGTTCACAGGATGAGATAACTACGGCAAGCATTGTGGACGAAGAGACATTGGAAACCCTGTATGAGATGGGGAGAGCAGTTTGATTATCCTGGAACAGGTCTAAAAGCCTATTCCACGTTAGGGAAGAAAAAGAAGAGGACAAAAGTACTTCACAGCATCAAACATTTTAAACAGGTTGTTGCGGATTGGACATCACAAAATTAAATTTTTTGAGAACAGTTTAGAGAAATAGTTTATGTACTCAGCAGTAGAACAGTAGAAGTTTTTTAATATTACTGTAAAATAGCTATTATGGTAGTAGATCGCTATTATTTTTATGTTCTAAAATAATTTCACTTTCACCTACATCTTTACGTAACTGTGTTACAGGTCATAGTTTAAATTTTCGATTTCAGACACGAAATCCAAAATCAAATATATGCATATATTACATAGGTTAGCTGAATACCTTAATGTCCTTTTTATTTTGAGACTGGAAGCGTTTTCGGATTTATATTTCATTGTGCAATTCTTCAGTTTTAAAGAATAGCATTTGCGTTAACTGAGTATTCAAGGACATCAAAGAATTTGTATAAAATAAACGCTTGAAAGTTTAAATAACTGTGTTTCTTGATCATAGATACTGGTGTGACAGTCTTAAACGACACGAATACAGCATTTATATAGGCAGGTACCTGCATAATGAAAACTGGAATATCTGAAAGCGCAAGTCAGAAATGAGGTATTGTGTACACAGAAAATTGGTATATAAGCTCAACGTCTTCCAAAGATGAGACACGAAGATTTTTAAGAAGATACCCTACTCTACACTAAGCTACTCTTTATGTGGAACATTTTTAGAAATTTTATATTTTCTCAAAAATGTCTCTTAAAATGTGTATTAAAGTATAACATATCTGAGATAATTACATGAAAAATAAAACATTTATCTTGAAATTTTTGGGAATAGCTTATGAGTTCCTCTTCAATCGGAGGGAATTTTGTATTATTTTGTAAAATAACTAAACAATAAGGGGCATACGGAAACTTCCTACACATAATAATACCTATTTTTGAAACACACTACTTATGTCCAATAACTTTTTATGGTATCAGCCATTTCTGAGACTTCCGACATTATTTGTTGCAATTTTTCAACGCTTTGTCATTTTAAAGTGGTGTTGTTATGCAGTTGTTTCTCGCGACTTCATGGAAAGAGTATGGTATTGAAGAACAGCATATAGAAAACCGCTTTTAAAAATCTTAGCTATTGATTCTGTTTCCTCTGTCTTCATGTACATACACAAATGTTTAATAACCGACAAGTTAACCGAGGTCATTAACACGCATACCCGTAAACAGGAGGTTGCGGTTGAAATCCCGCAGGACCTTCCTGACTGACTAAAGTTTTTCTAGGTTTTCCTCTGTCCGCATCATCTAAATGCCGGGGAGGTACCTTAAACTTAGGCGTGGATATTTCCTTCCCAAATTTTCTTTCCTAATTAGCATTTCATGTACCACGTGTCCACCGTCGTATGAAGTAAGAGCGGATGTTAAAATATTATAAAAAATAATTAATTAAACTCTTTCCGGGAAGGTTTACCTCGATTAACATGTAGTAGATAGAAAAATAATTTTCGTGAGACAGTTTGTAGTAGCTATATAAAAATAGTGAGTAGAGAAAATCATGTAAATGTAATAAAATATATTTTTCGTGGGATACGTTTCCGTCTATCGTTTAACGTTTACAAGTTATAAAGATTATACAAAAGTCCTTTCCCTAGGCTATTCCTAGAAAATTTAAGATATACGTTTTATTTTTAATGTAAATATATTTCATATATACTATTCTAATCAAAATCGCTAAGGCCATTTTTTAGAAAATCAAAATTTTCGAAGAATGTTCCATGTAAAGGGTAGTTGGGAATGGGGGAATTTTCTTCAAAATCTTTGTATTGCATCCTTGTAAAACATTAAACTCAAATACCAAGTTTGGTATTTATCCGACCTTTCGTTTTTGAGTTATGCTGTTCTTACACAGACATACAGGCACATTTCCAAAAATGCTTTATTTGGATTCAGGGCGCTGCAAAAAGTATGTATTTGCAGAGAAATCTCGGTATCGAATCTTTGGGTGAATTCAATACTTCCCCCTCTTACTATACGTAGTAAAGAAACTATAAGCTTTTGTGAGAATAATTTGTAGACGAGTGAGTAGAAAAACCACGTGAACGAAGCTCCTTACCGTTTACTAGCTAACACGACCTACACTGCACCATTGCACCTTTACGCGCTTCATACTTAGCTCTTGCAAGGATTTTGAACCCAGGGTATATTCGCCTGTGGGTTAGGAAGCATATGGGGCACGATTCTAGAGATAACAGACGATAACATATGATCGTTATACCATTATGATTATAGTGGTACTAAAAGCTGCATACATTGTCAAAATATTATAAAGCGTAAATATACCTAGCGATGTAATAACCATGAAACACAATATCCATTAAACAAAACAAAACTTATTCATTAAACACAGAAGCTACAGGTGCCCATTATCATCCATAATGCTTTGTAATACAATATTTACAATCACTACATAGTTGGTTATTATAGAAAGAGAACCGTGTTGCTTCAGCCTTTGATAGTCTTTGTGGAGAATTTCGCTGACATATGGCCAATAGTCTAAACAATTGATAAATAAAAATGTTGTTCTTATCATTTTTGGGAAACAGATGTGAGGTAAAGCAGCGTAAATTAAATTAATAAGAAATTGCATTGCACAACCTCTTTGTTTTGAAAATATATCGTATAAACTTCTAGAGCAGAATAGACTTACTGTTAACTAGAAACCAATTTTGCCATTTAAGCCATTTTCAAACCGACCGCCATTTCAGTTCGCCAAAAATAAAAAATTAGACGCCTTTTAAAAATAATTTTCTGTACTCCCCACAAAGGTTAAGTGTCCAGAGATCTCTGAAAGAGTTCCACACCTATCCAACAAATCTATTGTTATTTAAAGAGCTTTGAAATCTTTATTTCTTTTCAATGGCTCTCACCTCGGTTTTCATCGGGGTAGAGTTAAGTTTCTTATACATCAGCAGTACTGGTGAAAATACTTCAAGTAATTTTGTGACACATTATGAAGATTAATTTGTAATTTTTTCAAACGTACAGAACACTGACGATACAGCAAACCTGATTTGTAACTTCACATGATCCATTTTCAATGAATTTTCAGATTTCGCCACAGTCCATTGTACCTAAAAGGCTTTCTTGATAAGATACGCAGTATTTACATGCATTAGCAAGTGCGTCTTGTCTTTGAACCATTTTGGTTTCATTCTTAAAAAGCTATTGTAGGACAAATTGACACCATCTGTTTACTACAAAATCTTTTTGCACAAGTTCTTCCTTGAATTATGGCCACCCTGGTCTCATGAAATACTCCTAGAGTTTATATTTCATTTTTATTTTGACAATAAATAATTATTAAACATATTCCTGAGTACACCACGATACCTCATATAATAACAAATTTTGTTCTCTTTCGAAGAAGCTCTACTCCGAATTTTGTAACATTAGCTCTCTTTACTGAAATACTCGGAGGGAAGGCTTTTCTTTCTTTCATTCTTTCTTTCTTTATTTATTTCTTTCTTTCTTGTATCTTTTTACAACGTTAACAAAACGACTTGTAGTCAAAATACTGCATTTTTAACCTGTATTTAATTTGGTGAGAGCCAACTTCCATGAATTTGAATTTCTTCCTCACTCCTCCTTGTCCAGTTCGTATTGTTTTCTTAACTAATTTTCTAGGTCTCGGCACTTTTTTGTTTTTGATAGTTTCCTTAAGTGCCTTTTTCGATTATTATTCTCTGTTATTTTCTTTGGTATATTGTGTGCTTGTGAATATTAAAGTCACTTAAAAGCTTAAAATTAATTTCATATAAATGTCTTTTCTTATGATTTTATTTAAATAAAGGAGATTAATAAGGGTTACACAGGTTATTAGAATAAGTCATGAATAGTGTCGGAAAGCAAATCATCACCTCCATCCCTATAAAAATGGGGACGGAAATTGAGAACTGCAGAGAAATTAATCTTTCTGCCTTTTCCTTTGGCAAAACTGTCCAGTTTGGTTACGCCATTGATTTCCCGCCAAACATTGATGTTAGGAAAAGAATGTTTCTAATTCGCATAATGTTTTCTTATCAAGAGGCAAACTAAGATGGAGTTATAATATATGATCGAACAGAACACCAAGTAATGTTAAACGGTTGCAGAACATCCGTAATTATTGATGAATTAATGAAATCAAAGTCAATGCTCGAGCTTTACCTTCCTGATAAGCCTTAGCCATTCAATCGTAGACTTCAAGCTGCACTCTACTAGCGGCAAGAGAACGATAGATATCTTGGGACGGAGGTGAGAGAAAACGAATTCACCCTTCTCTGTTGCAGGGACAAAAAAATATTATTAACATAAAATATTATAGTCTATATATTTCTACTCGTAATAGACTTATGGAAGCACGAATAATTAAAACAAAATACCTGATCACAAGTGCTTAGTTGTTGTCACTCTGAGCTGAAACAAGAAACGAGCCTGAGATTTACGCATATTTTGGGTGCATAAAAATTACACTTATAAACAAAATTAAGTTCTCATTGGTTGATAACGTAAAAGAGTATTTTTGATTTACTTTTACTATAACATAAGTGCTACTATAAGAAAAACAGGGAAGAGAAGTGTGGTCTATTTCATAATGCCTCATTTAATCTTGGGGAATAATTAATTCCAAGAGCTTAGAAGGAATACTACAACTACCGAAGAAATTAAGTTCCAAGATTTAAAACAAACAAGAATAAATGTAGGATTCCCTTGCTTGATAAACTCATTCGACGATAGTCGTTTATGTCAACTTTCAAGTCATGCTGTTATTTGGAAAATTGATTTTCTGCATCCAGTGCTAGTAACCCAAACTGCCTGCGAGTTTTTTCGATTTTACTGCACACATGTAGATGAACTATATTAAATCCTCTTAGTTTTTAAACATTTATTATTGCAGAAATGGAAAACAATCATATTTTGTGCCGAGCGGGATGACTCGGGCAGCTACGTTTGTGACCCGCATTCGGGAGATCGTGGGTTCGATTCCAGTGGTCGACCTTCCGGATACATGGTTTTTTTCGGGTTTACCTGGGTCGCAGGCGAATGCTGGGAGGGATCGTTACATTCCCCGAATTTTCTGCCCCTCCATTTCATCTCCATTCTCATTTCACTTCACCTTAATCTGCTTGGTGTCTTTCAGGGTTGCAAGTGTCGCTGGAGATCTCGGCGTATGCATGCAGGAGAAAATGATGCTCTAAAGAAATCTTCGTCCCCTGAACCGTGAGCAGTCTCCCTAGCCCCCCAGGTAATGTGTAAGCCCACAGGGGTAGGGGCGCCGGCTGCACCACCCGGGGACTTAAAATCTTTAAATAGTAGGGACCTTGTACGCTGGCTCCCTATCTTCTCTCACCTCATCCCTCCCTCTGTATCCTCTCACCTCGTCCCTCCCTCCCGGGGGCGCACCGTCAGGGCCCTAGGCACAAAAATCTGGTAACTTGAAGTGCTAAGTTCCCCTCCGCTTCTAGTCCTATCTTATTTTGCAGCTTCTCATTACTTAATATTTAGTTATGATTTAATTCACGCATCAGCTACGTAGGAGCTGCAGGTTATTGTTTTATATACCTCAAAAACCAGGCGTAATAGATCGCCACCAAGATTAATTTTGGTAACCCTGTTACAGGAATCACCATGTGTGACAACTGTTAGTAAATTATGAATTTTATTTTCGTGTAACTTCTATTTCTATTATTAACTATCTTGGAATAAATGGTATGCAATATACATGATTTAACCCTTTCCAGCCCAATTTTTTTCTGCTGAAACCTCCTCTTGAATCCTGATGATATATGGTGGATACTTGTGTCCTAAGGCTTGCCTTAATCGTAGTTTTATAGCTTAACAATTAAGGATTTAGAATCCCTGCTGTGGTCTGTAGTAAAGGATGGGGTGTACCCACATAAAATTAATGGTGATTACCACATGTATGTATTGTAGCACTGCCGCCGAACACACTTATTTTTGAAAATCAAATTAATACAAAGAAAAGAGGAAAAAAGTGTTTTATTTGTTTTTAGCCTATGATTTAGAATTTAAATAGTTATATAGAGATTTTTAAAGTTTAACACTTACAATTCAAGTTCCTTTTATGCTACTTCGAACAAGTACACATAATGACGTCATATGGTAACATTAGCCTGGAAAGGGTTAAGTACATTGGGGAATCTCGAAAGTAGAAAATACTCGACTTCATTTCGTGTTTTCAAGCTTTTCCTCATCCCCAATGATGCACTTGTGTCCCAATATACAAGTATAAAGTATACATTTCTCCACAGCAAACGTGTGTGTAGCTCTGAAGGGCGTCGACAGGTAACCACCACTTATTGACAAAAATTCAGACTAGGTATACAGTGGCTCGATGTAAACAAAACAAGAGATCGCTTATACTCCTCAATGGCTGGTCTAAGAGTTAATAGGTGGGTTGAATTGCCTTACATCGATGAGTCAAGCGCAGTGGTTGACCGTAATTTAAAAGAGGTTCTGGAGACGAGTTTATAATTAAGGCGTCAACTGCGATTCATTTAAACCACTGCTGAGTGAATTCGCATATGCACTCCTTAATAAGCTTCATTGACTCTTACAATATGTATATTCTATAAAATTGTAATGTTTGGGGAGATCAACTATTCAAAAGAAAATATGTTGACTTATGTAGCATTGAAATAAAAACATAGTTATAAGTAGATTTCTTTAACACTCACGAAGCATCAAAATATACAAACAGTAACACATTTACAGTGAATGCACATGTAAATCTGAGCCAGTATTTTTAACACTTAAATAATTTAAGTCTAATTATATAATATAAAACATAATAACAGCCCGCCTTAAAGCAATATGTGTATACTCAATATATAAAAAGTGTATATTACAGTCATTGTATATGTTTATATTATCGTGTACATGTATAATAATGTTATGTGAATGTATTACGTAATTTAATAATGTAGGAACTGTGAGAATAGAAGCTGAAAGTTGCTAACAATGAGGTAACCTTGAGTCAATAATGAATTGGAAGCTTTAATAATGCTACTAGTAATACTTGAAACAATAAGGTACTATTTAAAACAGTTTATAAATAGCCAATCAACAACCAGAAAAGCTGAAAGTGAAATAAAAATATACTATTGGAGTAAAATTAGCCAATCAGAGACTTGAAATAGAGAAATTTACAAATTCAGGCGGTAAACGCCAGTCGCTAGAAGGGAACGTACCTGAGAGGTTCGTTCGCTCGGTACGTATCCAGTGTGAGACGTAAATTCATTACGGCGAGAATATTATAAAGTTAACGTGTTAAAAAGTGCAAGTAATTAACAAATAATATTACAACTCTGTATATAAGTGAAGTGTTATATAATCGTGTAAAGGATTAATAAAAGGAGTGAAGTAAAAATTATAATTTGTGTAAGCCTACATTCTTTAGCCGCATCACCCCCTGATAAGAGATACATGTTTCTACAAATTAATACTGACGCAGCCGAGGCAAACATAAATATATATAATATTTAAAGAAACATAAAATTAGCAGTTGATTCCTGAACGTTGGGGCGAAGACCACTGGAAAGTAAAATTCGGGCGAAGGCCACCGGAAACTTTGTACCATAGTGGGGCAGTTACTTAATGAAGTTTGGCTCCCCAACAGTAGAACTAGAATACAACCTACTCCAAATTGGCACCTAAACGTGGTGCTAATAACGTAAAGATAATACTCCTTCAAATCTTACTTAAGAATATTATCGCAGTGTAAATAGCTTCAAATAGGATAAAAGTACTTTTAAATTCTGTTTTTAGTATTTATAAAACTTTCAAGTTATGTAATAAAATGTCAAGAAATGCTGTCGAAATCACAGTAAAGCAAATAAAACAGATATTACTAATGCTACTGCATAATTGTATAACCATATGCATAAATATAAGACATTTTCAGGCCAACTACGGGACACCAATAAATTTTGGTTGCAAATGCTTCAATTCTTGGATAAGGCCAAGTCCGTCACTTCATTCAGACATCTAGGGACCAAATGAAACTGGTCTACTACCGAAAGAGAAAACGAGTAACTTTTGCAAGTACCCTGGCCCTCCGGCAGGACAATTGCTTAAATCGAGCCACCATCACTGAGTTCGTTTCCACGGAGTCCCCATAGTTCTAAAACTAGTAGGTTCTTTGATTTAGGTGATAAACTTTCGAAAAAGATAATGTTTTCCAACGCATTGCTAAATCACCTCTCGCTGGAGTATGCTAGTTTTACTTTGTGGGCCTTTTGCGCCTTTTGTTTCTATGAAGCTTTTGTACGCTTGCAGAACTTTAGGTTAGTCCATAGCGAAAGATGCTTCAACATTTTTAAGTGCTGCTGCTGACTCGTTATTTAACACATTTAGAGGGAGGGCTTGATGCAGTTGAGGAGCTCTGAGAACAAGTGAAGAAACTGGCATAAACTGCTTTACATAATGATGAGGGTGCCTATGAAGTTAGAATACCATGTTGTATTTCATACAGTGATTCTAAAACCCGCTTTAACAATGCTTACATACCCCTCTGCGTAAAACAAGCTTTATGGTAATTTTCGTCTTTTTTCAGTATTTATATCTATACGTATGTTTGTTAAAAATTCATTCCTTTCCATCGCCTACACTTAGAAATTTATTCATTACTTTGAGCGTATTTAAAATATATTTTAAATAGATCTGGAGCTTAGAAGCAGTTGTAGTGTGTTTTTACTTCCTCTAGCATAGTTCCGTAGCAGTTAAATTCTATAAAGATATTTCGCGTCAATATACATGTTTTGAGTTTCCTTAATCAACAAAACATCTTTAAGAAAAGCCTCTGTATGTTTATCCGTCGTAAACTGCATAACACAAAAACGAATGTCGAATAAATACCGAACTTCGTACTTTAGCTCAACATATTACACTTTTAAAGAATACTTTTAAAGAAAATTTGTGTACCCAAAACTACCCTTATTGTGAATAATTTTATTTAATTATGATTATTTAAAAATACCCATAATTACTTTGATTAAAATTATTTAACATATAAAATGATTAATCAAATAGATATCTTGAATTTTCTTCGAATAGCCTGAAAAGTTCTCTTCATTCGAAATGAACGATGGAGAATGTTGTACACCTGGTAAACCATACGAGAAAGCCAAAGCTTACAATACGAAAAGTGTAGACGTGTTTAAAATAAACACTTTATTTGAAATGATTTTATTTGTAGCATTTTCGAAACATTCATTCTTATTAGTTTTAATTTTTGAGTACTAAGTTATTTTTTAAGTGCTGTTACCATTCAGTTGCTTCTGGCGATGTCATGAAAGCGATATAGAATTTCACAGTCAGCATAAAGCTACACGCTTTTTGAAGATTTGACTATTGTTTAAGCTCCTTGCATCCCATTTTTATTAAAACGAATTTGTAATTAAACCCTTTCAGCAAACGTTTATGAAGTAGACAGTAAATTAAGCTTTTGCAAGAATGTCAATAGACACTATATAAAAATAAAAGTTAATGGCTAGAAAAAGTCCTGTAACTCATCATAGTTTTTAAAACGTTGTATAACAACGTGATTTAAATAGTGAAATGAATCAGATGTGAAAAATTCAATGTCGTTGCCGATTATTGAACAGTGGATCTTCGGCGAGATATCCATACGTGCTTTAAACCTTCTTATCTTACCTTCAGATATTAAAGATCATACCTTAAACCACTTTTTTATACTTGCGGTTACAGTTAATCTCTATGCGGATTAATTTGTGTATTGATTTTTGTCTTTAATCTCCTAAAGGTTTAAGAAAGAATTAGAAGCACAAAACACAAAGATATGATGTTACATTCACGTGAATTTCCTTACCGACTATCGTTATGTTGTTATAGAACTCAATAAACTATTCTTACAAAATCTATTTTTCTACCTACTTAATATTAGTCGAATTAAACCTTTGCAGAAATAGTATCATTACACATTTCGTTAAAAGTGTAAGGGGGAAGGAGAAAACCAAAACTATTATCATAGTTTTAAAATCGGGCCGTTACTTACCGGCATGTTATTTCCATGACATCGCGAGAAACATCTGAATAGCGACAGAACTTTAAAAAAGGTTAAGTATTGAAAACTTAAAACCAAAACTAATGTATATCTCGAAAATGGCTAGTGACACAAATACCGTTATTTTGAAACAATATGTGTTTTAAAGAATGTACGTTTTTTTATGAAATAAGTTTTTGTCTATTTATTCACGGCTTACTGCACAAAATTCCATTCGAATGAACAGGCGTTCAGAGGCTATTTACAGAAAATTCAACACATATATTTTTTCTCTCGTATAAATGTCTTAAGCACTTAGAATTTTAAAAAAATCTTTAGATAAATTTGGGGAAATTGAAAATTTCAAACAATCGTTGATTTATATGGTAGTTTATTGTGGGGGTGTTTTCTTGATAATTTTGGTGCCGTATCTTTGAACGATGCTATACTTGCATACCAAGTTTGCTACTTATTGGACTTATCGATAAAGAGTTATGCTGTTCACACACACACACACACACACACACACACACACACACACACCGAACCTTTTTCTAAACATTGCATCTTAGGGGCTCAGAAAGCCTCAACATATATGTTTCCGGGGATATCTTGGCATAGAACCTCTGGGTGGAATAGAAAAATTCCACTACTAACTGTAAGTAAGCAGAAGTGAAAGTAAAAATCAAAGCAATTGTTTTTAAAAAAGGCAATTATATGAAGCTTTAACTTTTTACCTTTGTGAGGTTAATGTTGTTCGTTCATTGAAATCGCTTGGTTATTTTATACATTTAGTAAGGATTTCAACAAAGCATTGTTTAATCATATAAATTGTGTAGCAACTAATGACTTTTTGTCAAAGAAAGGTTTACCACAGTTTATATAACAAAATCTCTACACGGCAGTTGCTTTAAATACAAACGTCTACCTATGGCAGGACGAGTAGTAAACAAAGTTGTTTTGTTTATGCGGGCTTTTAACCTTATTGCGCTAGGGAAATTCATTCAATCATTCAAGAGCCCTTCTGTTTTCTATGTGAAATGAAAGGCTTGCTTTTTGCTCCGAACGTTGTTTTATAAGCATGATTCAGACTTCTTTAATTATTTTGTTACAGAATATAGGTACGGAAGCATGTATGTGCATGAAATATAGGCTCATTCTTATATAGTATACCATTACTGAGCTTATTTGTTTGCGATATACAGGCGCCTGGATTAAAGCTGTCACTTTTTTAATTAATGCATGTGAATCTTTGATTATTGCAACATCAAAGATTTACATACCTGTAGGCAATCTAATGAGAATAATTTCAAATAAATATCAAAGCTACAATCTGAAACACAAATGCTTTAGAAATCCCAAACTCAAGGTAAATATCACATCGAACTTAATTAAATTAGCATGAAGGTTTCATTATTATTGATTTATAACTGTTACATTAAATTGGGATAATGCTTAATATATTGAGAGAGACAATATAACAATAAGCAAATGGACTGGGAAATAAGCTATTTTAAATTTATTTACTTTAGATCGCTCAAATGCGTGGTTATAATGCGACCACATTAAATACCATACGAAGCCAATGTTACAAAGTTCATTCAAATGTAAATATTCATAATTGTAAAAATCAAGTATGTTTAGTTACATAACAATGAAGCTAAGTAACAATAACTGGAACCATGTAAAAACTATAGAAGTTAAATTTATAATAGTCCATACAACTAAATGCTTAGTAGGTGGTTCTTTAGCTGCAGAAATATACTATTTGTTGTTTAGTTATGGATATATATTTTAGTATTTTGAAAAATTAGTTTGATTTGTAATCCAGAACATAATAATCCATTCAAAAATAATGAAATTATAAATTAATGTTGTTTGTAAAGTTTAAGCTAAAATACGCATTAACTAGCGTTCAGTGACGGCAATGCTTCAAAAAGAGTAAAAGCAAAGCTAATAAGATACACCAAAGGAGAAAATCAGAATGTTCAAAGAGAATAACCAAGTACATGCATTGTAACAAGAATTTCAGCACATAACCAAGAAATAAACCGAAAGGCTTTAATTCATCAAGATCCTCAAGATAAACTAGCGTGTTTAATAAAAGGATTTGTTAAAATATACATAGAGAAGTAAAAACATTAATAATAAGTCAGAAAGTGTATATATTAGTTAGATTCAGAGACTTAAACATGTTACATGTTAAGTTGGATATGCAAAAAAAATATTATTAAATAATAGAAAGTGTTTTAAAGTCAATTTATTGTTTATTAATGTAAACATCCCATTTTCAAGTCGCATTTCTGAGATAATAAGTAGAAGTATAATAGCCGGAGCAAATAATTACATTTAGCCAACTGTAGTAAATTATTGCCTTTACATATATCAATACGACAGATAAATATAATTTTTTTTCGCACCAAGACTAAACATATACTAATGCCTTTAATGAAATCAATATACATTGATTTGAATTTCAAAGGAATGTGTGTTGATTTTTCTGTTTTTTCAACTAGATTTAAATAAGGTTTAATTAACAACTATTATGCAAATGAAGCTAAATTATCCTCTAATCTAGGATTACAAGTAAAGGAAAAACAATGTTAAACCTATCTGCCTATCTTGTTCTTCCTCCGAACACAATCTAAGAAGTTCGTACTCTATTAGCACAGGATCGCTACACAGTCTAGCTACCCTCAAAGCACAAAGTGGAGGAAGAAAATAGCGGAATTAACCCGAGGGACAACAAACGACACATCTACTGAAATCTAGATATCCTTATTCAATATGAATCACAAAAAGTTTGATGTGATAAGAATTTTTCATTAGTGTAATTCTTCAATTATGATATTTAAATGAAAGTGATTCACCTCTCCACGTTATGTTAGTCCCGATAGATTTTTAGCTACGCACTTTAGCTACAGCATGCGCTAATACTATGCAAATGCTTATACCTGATAACAAGCACTTGTTTTGGAAAGGAAAGAAAAGAAGGAAAGAAAATAATCGCAAACGTTCAAGCATACCCATTAAATGGCGCTTAGGGGAGATCTAAATAGCAAATACTACAAAATAAATTCGTGGTAAACAAATTGATGTTTAAATGAGCTTTCTTGGGAGCGTATTTAACTACTATGGTTCTTAGCGTTGCATTCTATATTGGACTTGGAAGACCGGAAATTCTCTTAAGCTTCTTTATCAGGCTTGAGGTTCTTTTACGAGCCGTAAATCTA
Organism: Deroplatys truncata; assembly: GCA_030765065.1. Taxonomy (NCBI): domain Eukaryota; kingdom Metazoa; phylum Arthropoda; class Insecta; order Mantodea; family Mantidae; genus Deroplatys; species Deroplatys truncata. The sequence continues at coordinate 177,524,546 of CM060981.1, forward strand.
CGACATGGGACCATAGGTTTTACTTTCCTTCCAAAGAAAGCCTGCTAAGGAGTTTTACGCCCCCCCCAAAATATCCAAGGCCTCCGCCGGGTTTTTTAACCAGCGACTTTGGGAACTAGAAGTTAACATAATACTCCTAGATCGCGGAGGACGACATTAATGAGCTCTGAATTTGTCTGTAGTAACTTTTCCTGTAAAGGGTTTCAAGTTTTGCAATAAATACAAGATTCAGCTAAATAAAGAAGACTTTACAGACTACTCATAGATGTTTCCCATATAAATATGTTAAATCTATGCCACTTTAGTCAAGATATTTGCAGCAGTTTTGTAGGGTGCTGATAACGAAGCATTTTCCAAGGAAAGGAGTTTCTTATGGATGAATTTCATGGACAATCTTCTTCACATTGAATCCTTGTGAAATGCTGATCTTAAACACTAATTACGGCACCCATCCACTTTTCCTTTTGAGTTATTATATATTTCACAAAAACGCGCAAGGATCTTTCTTTAAAATGCTGTTATGATTCAGCTGACTTCAACATATGTATTTCCGCTGAAACCTTGGTATCCAATTTTTGGGTAGCTTACAACACTTCTACTTACCTTATATAGTAGGTGAAAGAGAAGGTAATGATCTGGCACACATTTTTAATAAGATAACATTCTTTCTATCGATTACGTATATTAGTGCACATTGTTGCATTCGTTGAATAAAAAACAGTTCGACTGTAAAGCAAAAAACATTAATTTTTATTTTTCATTCATGTTTTCTTATATTTGAAGGTCGTTTTTCCAAGAGTACATCACGAATTTACTCCTTTAGAATTTAAAACAAAGTAATAAACACATAAAGTATAAAAATACATAAAATATAACCGACTAATTGTAAATGACATCTTAACCTTTCGTTAAGGCGATTTCGCCTTCGAAATCGCCTTCGAAAATGAAGGCGATTTATCATAAGTAACTAGTAATATAGACTATTACGTTACGTGGTTCAGATTTAGTTACAAGGTGATTAAAAATATTACTTTTTGAAAATATATTCCATAAATATATGTGTGCAGAGAAACCCAAAGGAGAATTTTTGGCATTCTTGAGAAATTGCGTGCTTTACATGCTTTATTTCATTCTTCTTTCAGAGGGCGAAACAATTCTGTGTCAGAAGCGACGGTTTCATAACACCTCAAAGTATAACTTATGTTAGCCTTTAAGAGAAGAAGAAATATTTTCCGAGATTACACTCTTATGCAGACTTAGAAATGTTCTATATACATTGCCCTTAAAATCTTGAAAAGTCACAGAGAGTTTTTGCAAGCAGAAGTGCAAAATATTTGAGTAAGGCTGGGAATTTCTCTGGTAAAAGCTACAATAATTTTTATTTTTATTACTATTTTAAAAATAAATGTTTTCATATGTAACCAGCAGCATCGTAACCTTTAAGCGTCGTATTTTGTGTATTACTGGGATTAACAGACATTAGATATGCTATCTAGGTAGAACTGGGTATACATTCCAACAATTTATGTAGTTACGTAAGAAAAGCGGAACGAAGGTAGCCGAATGCTGACTTCGTCCCTGCGTTTTTAACATGATTTATCAATAGTTTTGCCAACTCGTTTGCATAGAAAATCACAGGTGCATAACGAATATCATGAAAGAATCTGCTTCTTAACTAACTTAACTTTTAATCTAAAATTTTATTCTAAAATTATTATTATTATTATTATTATTATTATTATTATTATTTTGGTAATCATGTAAAAACTTGCGATTGGAGACAGTTTGCAAAAATTCAGGAGTAATTTGCGAGTGAAAAATCACACCACAACGCAGTATTGTCAGGAACACTTTATGCGCTTCTCTGTAACATTCACTACCTTTAGGTATTTTTCTAGTCTAATAACTACCTTTCACTGGATATAGACACGCATCTCACAAGAGTACGTTTTCTGAACAATCAAAGTTATTTGTTAAGTATGCGGCACCTATTAGTGCCATATAGTTGTACTGACAATAGATTGTCTTTTCATAGTTGTATGACTTCGCAGTGTGCTTAGGTTTTTACCCAGAGGTAATTCTGATACTAGTTGCGAATTGCTCTGAGCGAATTGCTTATTAAATATGCGATAGTAAACGCGCGCGCGTGAACACACACACACACATATTCACACACCAGACACTTGGTTAAAGAAAAAATTTCTCAGGCCCAGCCAGGAATCAAAACGGAACCATTCATATAGTAGGCAGGTGCTCTACCGGCTGAGCTATGGGATGGATCAATCACAGTTTTAAGTTATGAAAAATCGCAATCCACGATATTCATGCTTAGTAAAACATGATCACCCAATGCATTATTTAAAAAAACGGATATTTGCGTTGCATTCACCAGACTTTTCTCTACTCACTTCTCTACAAAATACTCTTACAAAAACTTCTGTATCTACTACTTGCTAATAGAGATACATTTTATTACACATTTATATATTTCGTTTCAGAAACATTAAGGATACAGTAAGCTAAAGTGATAGTCAGATTCTTTAAAAGCAGATCGCTATGTGATGGCTTTGAAATTCCATGATCTTTACCTGACCACTAGAAAAACAAAGAGCGACTTACTACTTGAAGAACGTATAAATATATGAGCATCTTAGAAATGCTAAGCGCCACAAACCATTTATTTGAATAACGTGCGCTTTGATCTATGTTTTTGTGCAGTAAAATTTGTCTATCTCCCACGGTTTACAATCATACAAAAGGCAGTAAGAATAAAGGGGACTTCGCCGACTATTCGTAGAAATTTTCATTTTTCATTCAAATATGTAAAAGAAAAAGTATTTTAATCAAAATTGTTAGTCATTTTGAGAAAACTAAAAATAATGAACATTTTTCAATATAAAGTTTAGTTTAGATGTAAGAATTTTCTTTGCAAGCCTTTAGTGGTATTCCTGGAAGATGCTGAACCTAATTACAAATTTGATATTTAAACAACCTTTCGTTTTCGAGTTATGATGTCGTTTACACACATATGGACGTATTCTAAAAAAAAGGTTTTTATGATTCAGGAACTTCAAAACGTGCATTTTTGGTGAAACATCTGTTTCGAATTTTTGTCTGGGATACAATACTTTCTCTATCTGCTATAGAGAAAGTAATTAAGCTCCTAGAGACCTGAGAGATTCAAGAACACATCAGCCAGAACCATAAATGTAAATACTGTCAAGAGACCTTCTGAGGAATATGCCAGATCCTTGCGCATGAATTTCAGGGAAAGACATTTGGTATTTCAACAATCCTCTATGTTCCAGCTCACAAAGCAGAAATAAGCCAAGCATGACCCACAGACTATGTTCCAGAGTTCACTGCAGTGGAAGATGCCCTCTGGTAGCACGAGCTTGGTTCCACTGCGCCAGTGTCCAGCGACACTTAAAGCGTAAGTTCTGTGCGATAGCAGACTGAGAGAATAAGGCTATATAAACATTCCTAGTTCTCAAAAGGATTATAATATCAGGCGTGTATAAACCAAAGTTCCAGCTCTTAAATCAGGAGATTCTTTAATACTGGGTTTTATAATGTATTATATTTCCTTTTGTTTTAATGAATTACTGTAATAGAGATTCTATTCGCCAGAATACAACAAACTCGGATATTCCACGCCGCAAATGAATGTGCAAAGAAAAATAATTTCACACAAATTTAGGTGGTAACAGCTGACGCTGGTGAATTAGAGGGTTCCTAAAGCAACTAATCAAAGCTTTAGTGTGCTTTTAAGACCATTTCTTGCTCTTGAATGCGCCGTCTGAAATATCCAAAACATTGCATCTAAAATACAGAATTCTGCTGTACGCTTTCTTAGAGTGTTTTAAAATGATGTTATAACTACTTCTAGTTTCCAAGCTTATAATTCCCTTTATTAGGATTAATTTACTCTGTAGTTTAAACTTTCACAGCGGCCATGTTTAGAATAAAATTAGAGACTTCGAAGTTATGGTTGTAAATCACTTATGGATAGCGAAGATACGCGGTTTGAATGCTGCTGTGGCAGTGAAGTTTACAAAGACAGGCAATCGTTTGTTTCTATTATGGAATAACTTCCTTTGTTGCAGCCGTGTATCATTTATGATTTCTCTTGCATGCATGGCTTCCTAAAATGTGCTAATAAGGTTCAATTTAACCTCTTAACTTATTTTAAGGTTTTGGATCCAAGGGATCTTCATTTCGTCCACAGCCTTTGTTTTCGTCCTTCAGAAAAACTTCAGTAATTTTTTTATAGTAAGGTAAAATCTTTCAAAGACACCACTGTATGTGGGAGTTGGGTTTTACCAACTAAAAATTACTACTTCCTGTCATATGTGATTATATCTCTTGGAACTACTGGAAGCATTACTTCAAGCGACAATGACACTATGGTATTCATTTTTCCTGTTTACTAACATCAAGTTTTAATTATCGCTATTTTGATTCACTATCCATTTATCATATTCATGTTTCTCCTGTATAACTTCCTTAACAAATACTGCAATGGCTTTTCATTTATTTTCGTTCTCCAGCATGTGCCACTATATTTTATACTGTTAATTTTTCTATTTTATTTTCCAAGCACTTCCTCTTTTCTTTCCAGTTTATACATTTAAATATATTGTGTTCTGTCGTATCTTTCTCTCCACAGTGTAAACATGTTTCACTTGAGGCTAACAAACAAAAGCTTCTAAAATATCTATGTTGATGCAGTAATTTGTATCACAAATTATTTAAATGTAAAGAGTGTTTAAGTATGAATATGCATTATTATGTGACATTGATTTGAGATGTTTGTTGATTGTAATTATTGCTGGGAAGTAAGTTTATACGGCCTTACTGAAACTGTCAATAATAGCGTGCAATAAAGCAGCGAGGGGGTGAGCTTTTTATCATTATTGGAAACGAGGAAGTTACGTAATGTTGGCGCGTTTTTCTGTAGAAATTGCTGGAACATTTCCCTAGAGCATATGTATTCATAATTTTCATTGGATATAAAAATAGACGCTAATGTTGGCGCGTTTTATTAGCCAATTGCAACTCAGTTATAATCTTTAGGCATATCGGGGTGTATGAGTATAAAAGAGCTAGGTTAGAGGTAGAGCCAGTCAGTTCATCAAAAATCTTTATACATTATACGTCGCCTTCAGTCCGTCAGTTCGTCAAAAATATTTTGCATGATACACGTCGCCTTCAGTCCAGCAGAAATATTACACGTCGGCTATCGATTCGCAAGTTACGCGTATAAGAGTTATGAAAAATCTCAAGTATGGTAAAGTTAATTATACAAAAAAAGTTGAAGTACGTGGATTAAAAGTGATCAGTAAGAAGTTGTTATAACAGTTTCAGTTTGGCGAGTGTCTAGATCAATGTGTAAATGTGATAGTGACTGTGTTTCGACAATAAAAGTGTAAAACAAATTCCTTCATCAGTGTTATCTTTGGATAAAAGATTCCCTTCCGTTTACACAACCTGTATAAGGAGAAGTGCTTGACCAAAGATCATAGCTAGCCGGAGGACAGTAAACCAAAATTAAATAAAATAACAGTAGCCTTCTTCAAACAAACACTAATACTACCGCAAATTGCTAACACCAGATGGAGTTACAAACCTAACAAAGAATCACGTCACAAGATGGCTTCAACACGTGGAGTAAACACAAATACACAAACATTATAAATAATACCACCGAAATGTCCTCATAAAAATTGGGTCAAATAATACTCAGTCTCTCCATGCTTTCTGTCTATCCATTCTGCCTTTTGGTCCATTGGCCTGTTTTATCTTCTGCACCCCATTCTAGCTGCCATGCCTTTAATATATTTTCTTTTACTATCCTTTTTTTAATACTCCCTTTTAATCCACTCGTGTAATTTCATTATTTAACTAGTAAGTGTATCGAGATCATTCCCACAATGATCTGTTTGCTTTTGTTGAAATTGTTCTATATCCATTGGCTATTCTTACTGAAATCTTTCTTTGCGGTTTTTCTACAAGCTTTCTATATATGTTTTTTTCTACCCAATCTGCCCAGATTGCCGCTCCATACACAATGATGGAGTTCGCTACGTTACCTAGTATACGTCTTTTATCAGCTCTAGGTCCTCCTATATTTAGCATTAATCGGCTTAAAGCTACTTAAAGACTTCAGTAGTAGGCGCAGCAGATCGACGTGGTACCAGGCCAATTTCACCACCATTCTATAAATGGTGTTAAACATCCAGGGAAGCACACAACTATCAACCACTTAGGTGGAAGAAATCATTTATGATATTGTAGTTTTGTGTGTGTATTGTCGCGTCAGACAAATTATTGCTGTGTATAATATTGTTGAGCTAAGTGTTGTGTTTGTAAGTTAAGTGCTTGTCCGGCGCGGCAATTCCATCTCCTAGTTGGGGGGGGGGGGTGAAGGAAATTGAGGGAATTGCTCTCTTTGTGTGTTGTGGCGTGGCGTGGCTTGGCTTGGCCTGGTTTGGCGTCAGTTGTAGTCAGAGGGTCGTGTGTGTTAGCATGTGTGTGTGTGGGGAGGCATCTTCCCCAGTGTTTTGTCTAACGTTTTCGTGTACCATGTAGAGCACCTTAATTTATAATAAACCTGAGCACAATGTGAATTCAAATGTAACTATTTATAAATATTCCACGCCCGCTTTAGCTTTGTGCAGCAAGTTCTTGGTATCTTTCGCTGGCCTTTGTAGCTACGTCCCTCATTGTTAATGCCGTGTTTATTAAATTTAATATTTTAGCTGCAAACCTTTTGTCTTACCCCGGTGTATAACAATATTGAGTAAAATTAAGTTTTTGATCGAGCGAGATGGTGCAAGGCCCACAATCGGAAGGTCCGGGGTTTGATTCCTCGTTAGCCGGCCACTCTGTCCATCTGTTTTTTCGTGATTTTCCCGAATCGATAGGGAAATGCTGGGAGGTTCCCTTTCTATCAGGAATTTCCGGTCCCTATCATTTCCTTTCACCTGTTTCAGAATAGTAGAAATTAGGTGGTTGGTGTGTTCTAGGACGGTGGAATTTGCGCTTGGTGAGACTGCTGGGGTCCCCTTCCTTCCTGGGAGTATCGTGTCTATTTCCGGGACCCTCAGGTTGCGGGTGGCTAAAGCAGAGCCAGCTGGCGTCAGGATTGGTGTTGTGTTGGAATTTAGGGCCCCCCCCTTTCTAGCGCACATTGTCTTCCAGTCGCCCTTGGAGTCTCCCAGCGGTCACGTTGGAAGCACAAAGGGCACACTATAGCCCACTAGCGGGCTTTGCTCCAATTACTTGGCTACTTCTAATAACTTCTATAAAAATCCTTGGATTCTTAGAAAAATATTATTTTTCTGCTTACATTCTAAGTTTTTATCGAAACCCTATTTAAACTTTAAAGACTATGTTGTTAGTAGTTTACCAGTTCTTGTGTACTTATTCGCAAAATAAGTGTAACTAAAGGTTCCAGGACTCTTAACAGTTATACTGTTGATACAATTAGGAGTCGAAATGATATTAAAAGCCTTCATTTACATCAAGATAGTCAAAGGATGCACGATCGTTTCGAGATTATCAAGACCTCATCATCAGTCGTCTTTCAATCCGCTGATGATGAGCTCTTGATAACCTCGAAACGATCGTCAATCTTTTGACCATCTTGATGTAAATGAAGGCTTTTAATATCATTTCGACTCATAATTTTATCAATTGACTCTTCACTGTTAATACTGTCCCATTTGCTACAAAGTTATACTGTAATTATTTCCTGTGCACTGACTGTACAAATCCTGAAAATGAATCTTTGAGAAATACTGATATACTGTGTATAACGCTCTATTACAAAAATCGGTACCTAGTAGGTGAAACACCAGAAGGGAATTGCAAAGTGGGAAACCGTGTATGGGGTATGTACAATAAAAAGCAAAAATATATTACTCAGTATGTATGTACGCCAGAGAATGCCTCAGGGAGAAGACTGAGTACACGACAAACATCGCGGCAAACAGGGATTAGTCGGAACTCACTAAGGCGTATCTGTACGTGGGATTTGCGTTGCATATTCAAGAGATACAATGTAACTAGGCAGAATAACTTCACAGCTTTCTCGGGGACACTAAATCATAGATGGACATGCAACCTTTTGGGAAACGTTTATGTCTAGATATAAAGTTTTGGGAATATAATTAACAAATTATTGGTATTTCTTCATTTTGAGCTGTAAAAATTTGTTTTTTCTTCTTTGTCTCTTCTTGCCCCTATTTTATTTCTTGTTTTATTTTCCAAGGAAATTTCATTTCCCATTTGTTAGTGTTCTATTAAAAACTCGCGGGAGATTCAAACATAGTGTACTGGAAACTCGTTTGCATGAGTTTCCCATTACCTTCGTTATTTTCATGAAATTGTTCACAGTGTAATAGCCAAAAAATAAAAGGATTTCCTGCATAGATACATTCAGTGGCGCCTTAAGGTATAAGTAAAAGTTGCATGTAATACATCATGTGTTTTCAAAACAAGAGATGAAAACGTTTTTCTCTGAAACACCCTGGTAGCCTAAACGCAAGTAATTTGTTTAATATTTTATTATCATATTCCATTTTGGTAAACTTATAGAACAAAACAAGAAATAACCAACAGAATGTTAATGAAATACGCTGTTTGATTTGTAGTGTGAAGGTGGTTAATTTTAGGAGGAGTTGTATTGTTAGACCACGTAGGGGACAACATTTTCTGTAGCCTTCGTTCACATTCAGGTGCTCTTCGCCCCAACTTTACTTTCTGGTGGCCTTCGCCCCAAGTTTACTTTCAATTTTGTATTTTAATGTGTCTTTAAATATTATATATATTTATGTTTGCCTCGGCTGCGCCAGTATTAATTTGTAGAAACTTGTTTCTCTTTACAGGATGTGATACGCCTAAAGAATGTAGACCTACACAGATTATAATTTTTACTTCACTTCTTTTATTAATCCTTGACACGATTAAATAACACTTCACTGATATAGAGAACTGTGAGATTATTTATTAATTACTTGCACTTTTTAAACACGTAAACTTTATAATATCCTCGACGTAATGAATTTTTGTCTCACACTGGATACGTACTAAACTTCTCGAGGACGCGTCTCGCGTCCAGTTAGGAACACTGTCTACAAGCAGCTGACTTCAACTTTGTACAATTTGCTCTATTTCAGTTTCTGATTGGCTAATTCTACTCCAATAGTATACTTTTATTTAACTTATGCTTTTTCTGGTTGATTGGCTATTTATAAACTGTCTCAAAAATTACATTATTGTTGCTGCAAGAATTATTAGTAGCATTATTAAACTTTCCAATTCATTCAAGTTTACCTCATTGTTAGGATCTTTTGACTATATTCTCACAGCTCCTACATTATTAAATTACATAATACATTCACATAACAGTATTAAACATGTACATAATAATATAAACATTAATACAATGACTATAACATACATTTTATATGTTATATTATACATATATTGCTTTAAGGCGGGCTGTTATTATATTTTATATTATATAATTAGACTGAAATATTTTAACTCTTAAAAATGCTGCCCTAAGTGTGAGTGAAATAATTACGAAAGAAATACCTATTCTTTTACATTAAAATCGCTGATTTTATCATTATATGTCCTAATAAGGTCATTTTAATAAAAATCAAAGAGAGAAAAATCACCATAAGAATAGAGAGCTTACGTCCCGTCTACTTACAGAACTAGTTATTCTCTATGATTACTGCAAGCATCTGCAGTGATATAAGATATATCAATTTGTTTACTTGATATAACTGGTTTCTGGTATCTGCCGCGTCATATTAACTATCTTGAATAGCCAACGTTTCGGCCTCTTATTGAGGTCGTCCTCAGGGGTGCACTGCACCACATGCTGTGAGTTGTCGCCCCTTTATCCCAAAAGGACCGGGAATTTGACACTTCGTATTCGCCCGCATAAAATCACCAATCGCAGGTCCAACTAGTTAATATGACGCGGCAGATACCAGAAACCAGTTATATCAAAGACGCTGGCCGCGGAAGCCTAAGCGAACAATTTGTTTACTTATTGATACCGGCTGAAAGCTCTGCAGTAACGATGGAGCTCGCAATCGGGAGGTTCCGAGTTCGATTCCAGTCGATCGCCTACTCTGTCCTTGTTTTTCATAGTTTTCTGTAGCAAGAAGGCGGATGCTAGGTTAATTTCTCATCTACCACAATTTTGTTTCCTCCATTTCCCTTTAATTACTTTTCCTTCTCATTTTTCAAGTGTGATTCGTGGCGTTAGGCGATGCTGGACAGATGACGCGGATACTTGCTCCAAGCTACTGGTTGGACGGTCGTTCATCACCCTCTTTGGTGAACTCCAGTGGTAGGACGGATCTTCCAGTTAGGAACTGTTAGGAACTTTCGTACCTTTGTCCTGTCTGCCTCCGGCCTGTAGCCTCATGTAGCTCCTTCACTTCATCCCTTCCTCCTGGGGAATAATAGCCGCAAAATATTCTACGTAGGTCGCAGTGTGCGAGGTATACCCCTCTACGTTGTATACCCTATACCCTATGCTTATTGAGTGCAAAGAGAGATCAATATAAGTATGTAAGTTTTCACTACAAAGGAACCATGTAATTAAGAAAAGTCTCCTCATTCTAAATTCTTCAAATCCCAGGAATTAAATTGAACGTTCAGATATATTGCTTCAAGTCCCAAGTTAACCCTCTTTGTAGAAAGTAGTTTAGAAATCATAATACCGGGCGAGTCAGCTACCCCTTGGTATTCGTATCTATGCAATTCGCAGTTTATAGTAATGTGAAAACATCGACCCTTTTATCAAACAAATTGTTATTGTAGCTCTGCCCTTCTATTCGACACTTATGCAACCACCATTAAGAATTAAAGGTCTGAATGAGCCAAGGAGCCGCGAAAGGCTTTTAAAAGACTGTTTTTCATGGATATAATGCTTGCAAGGAGATAGAGGTATGTTTTTCCGCAGAGCGGAAGACACTATGTGCGTTCTGGCCGAGTAGATTAGCTGCCGGAATGTGGTAAAGCAAAGGTTAGCTTCGGAAGTTCCAATCTAATACAATTCTTTTTCTTTCTCTTACCGTTTATTTTCTGTATTTTAGTATAACAATCTATTTATCTTTGTTATTGGCTCTCCTGTGAAAGACACAAGAATTACAATCAGATAATTGTGTACCATGTTTACGGTAATAATCTGTGCCGTATCTGTTGTGAACCGTGTCATGTAGTTAGCATTTATTCTTTTGAGCACATATCGACGATATTAAATTTAACAGCTTTTGTTTCATGTTTAAACCTTATGTTTCACTTCTTCTACTGACAAAGGATTTGTAAATGTGATAAGTTCATGGTAAACAAAATAATAAATTGTTAAAGAGCATGGATTTCATTAACGAAGTAAAGGTTCAAAATGACGACCCCCTCGATAAATGCGCATTTATGTACGTTGCCGGAAAGACCTCTTGCATGTAACATTCCCGGTGTAATCTGCCTGATTCTTCATGTATGAGTGCCCGGAAATAATTTGGGCTTTGCGGTTCTTCTTCTTTACGGTAGAAAAGACATGGTGATTATTCTATTTTGTACATACTTATAATGTTATCAAAATGTTCTTTGTATTATAATATCAAATTATAAGCCTAAGGAGATAAAACAAAATGTAATAAAAAGTTTGGACTTAACACGCAGGATTTGAACCCGCGCAAAGTGGCACAGTGGTAAAACAACAATAATACCATTCGGCCAATACTACGTTGCTAGTTGGGGTTCCTATACGAATTAACAATAGCAAAACTCAACCCCACCTCGAATCTTTACATGCTTTTTGCAACTTCATACAGCGTTTGGAGGTCATTTTGGTAACTTTAGCTCAAATAAACAAACTGCATTAGCCATTTCAATTACTGTATGAACTTAAATGTGCCATAGTTTGTGACAGAAGAGAAATTATCTACCTAATGCTTAGCATTTTTTGACAAGGCTCTACAACGAACCTTTGTTGGCTGACGGCTTAAATCCAGTTGGTCGCACTGCTATATTTTCCATTTTGTTTTCAAATAGTTTTGTCAACCGATGCATGTGATAAGTTGTTCCTTCAAGGGCGTTTTCAAAGATGTGTATCATGCTAAAGAATAAGAGTTAGTAAAATCAGCTAAAAGTGCCACTGAAGCTCTCAGTGTCAGGGTAGGATGTTTTTGGCATCGACATACATGACGAAAGCATTCTGTCCCGTAAAAAACTTATACACTGAGTTACTTATCGTTCCTCTATAAAGTGTTATGCAAGTCAACCATTAGAATGCATTCAAGAAAGGCGTAAGTCACATATGTCGTTTAGATTTTACTTATTTAAGCCCTTAAAATAAAATTTTTAAACCCAAATAAAAAAATAAAAACTTAAAATTTTATCTCTTTTGTGTGATTAATTTTTTTTTCATTCAAGAAAAGGTAAGATTGGTACAGCGACGTTGTATAAATTCGAAAATAAATAGGGGCGGCTGACTCACCTGATATATTGTTTCCTAAAGAGAGCGTAATGTACGCTCTTCTTAAGTTATACGATAAAGGATATGCTTACTTCATTTCAGATCATTATACATATTGACACCAAATATTTATGCAAAAGCGGAAATTTTTAGAATAATGTTTAGTTTTATAATATGTATAACGTGCAAAGTTTACAATATTAACGTAGAAATTTGCTTTACTTTAGTTGATGCAAGCTATGATGTGCTCGTGTTTTGACAATTTTGAATATTCGATCGGGAACGTGGAATAATAACTGTGAAGTCCAAAAATCTGTGTTTTTATGTGTTATTTCAGACCGGTGATGAGCTTAGGCCACTGTCCAGTGGTTGACCTTACGCTAATTGTGAACTTCTTTTTATTTTCTCTACTGGGTGTTTATGGTAACAAGAGGAAGTATTGTATTCCACCCAAAAATTCGATACCGAAATTTCACTGTACAGGTTTTAAGAGCACCTGAATAAAAAAAAATTATAAAGAAGTCCTTGTGTGTGTGTGTGTGTGCGCGTGCGTGTGTTTGTGTATATGTGTGAAACAACAAAACTCAAATCGAAAATTCTCTTTCGTACAAAATTAGGTATTTAGTATCAACGTATTTCAAACGTGTCATGTAGATTTTCAAGAAATTCCTCCACCCTAAACTACACTTTACATAGAGAATTTTTCGCAAATGTTTATTTTTCAAAATGGCTCTAATGCTTTTGATTAAACCATCACATGTTTAAGAATTTTCACGACAAATGAAATGTGTATCTTGAATTTTCTGGAATAGCCTATCCATTCTCAATGCGTTCGCACAACTGGTAAAGCGTGAGTGACAAAATGTTATTTCGAAAAAAAATAGATCTCATTTAAGCACAAAATTTATGTCAAATAAATTTTTGTGTGGAATTAAATCAATTCCGAGGTATACTTTGTTATTGGTTTGAATTTATAAATACTTGTAGTTTTCTCAAATAGGAAGTAGTTTATTTTCTATGACCATGCAGAGATGTAATTTAAAAGCTATCACATAGCGATATGTAGTTTAAACATCCGATTATCACTTTACTTATGGTATCGTACAATGAAATGTGCGAATGTAAATTGAAGGTAACCAGAATTATGATTTTGTAAGAATAGTTTCTAGAAGAGTGGCTAGAATAATTCATGTGTACAACGCTTGTACTTTCTCTACTACGTGTACTAAGTAGGGGAAGTATTGTATTCTACCCAAAAATTCGATACCGAGATTTCACCGGAAACATATGTTTTGAAACCCCCTGAATCCAAAAAAAGCATTTTTGGAAACATGTCCGTGTGTTTGTCTGTCTGTGTGTCTGTGAACAGCATAACTCAGAAACGAACTGTCGGATACACACCAAACTTGGTATTTAGGTTCAGTATCTTCCAGAGATGCGACACGAAGGTTTTCAAGAAAATCCCCCCACCCCAGATTACCCTTTACATGGAACATTTTTCGAAAATTTTAATTTTCTCAAAAATGGCTCTAATGATTTTGATTAAAATATCATATGTTTAAGATATTTTTATGATATAAAATGTATATCTTGAATTTTCTGGGAATGTCTCCAAAAGAATTATTCATTGTGAACGACTTTTGCATAACTGGTAAACCATAAGAGGTAAGACAAAATTTTACTACACAATGTAGATCGCGTTAAAATACACAATTTATGTCAGGTATATTTTTTTTGTTGAGTGAAATTTTCGAGATATTGCTTGTTATTCCCTTAAATTTTTCAATAATTATTTTCTCAAATGGGAATATGTTATTCATTTTTTGTCTTGGATATGCAAAGACTGTTAATCTGTGGTAAAGAGAATGGTGCCGCACATAGCAACCAGCTATTAAGAGTAATGTTCTATGCTTAAAGGCTACTGTATTAGTGTACACTTGATATTTTTAAAGGTACTCGGTGCTGAAATTCCTTTATTATGGAGATTTCTTCCAATTAATCTGAAACTTTAGTTACGTGTTTGTTCAACAAATCATATTAAGTATTAATTTTTCTATTAGTCTAATTTTCTAAGATAAAAATTCAAAATTTTCAGTGATTAAACATTGTCAGTAATGATTAAAACTATCCATTATTCAAATTGAAAAAAAGAAATACTTTAAATTCTACACACTATTTCTCCAATAGTTTCTCAGAATTTAGTGCAAAATTTAGTGAGCAAGATGGCTCCATGGTGACGTGTTAGGTGGCATTCGGGAGGTCACAGGTTCAATTCCCGTCGACAGCCCACTCTGACCTTGGCTTTTTCCCTGGTCGTTAAGCGAATACTGGGAAGGTTTCTCATCTACCACGAGTTCCTTTCCTCTTCATTACGTTTTCTTCTCATATTTCTGGCGTGCTTTTAGATTTCGTGGCGTAAGGCGGTGCCAAGGAAAGTGGACACTAGACGACTGCTTGATTAAACGGGTTGTACATCACCCTCTCTGGGCAGTCCCGATAGTGGGACAGTCTTCGTGCTAGGAACTGCTAGGGAATTCCGCGCGTCTCTGTGGCCTGTCTTCTTGCGGTCCGTATCCTCCTGTGGTTTCTTCAGTTCATCCCTTCCTCCAGTCTGCGAGGTGTGCCCTATACCCATTTTGTAACGTTTAACCCCTTTCTGACAAAATGTAATATATTATATTGTCGTATACCTCACTTTGTATTATTTTCAACTTCAGAGGAGAGCTACTCGCTTGCGAGAGGGATCGTTAACCAAACAAAGAACTTTAATTTACGAGGCAACGACGAAGAACGCAGCTAAGTTAAATCACGAAATAATTAATACACCAACACAATGCCTGGCTCAAGGGAGAGAAAAGGATTCTATTGTACCATAATTAAAAGTTAAAAGCGTGGATGGCACACAATTTATTGGATGAAGTTAGTTACATACCTTTGCCCATTGCCTGCCGACGAGGACATCGTGTGTTAGCAGTTTTCCCGTCTGTCTCACCCGAAGCCTACTCACTGAATCACACAAGAAACCCCACGCCAAACTTGGCGTCAGTAACGCTATCCCCTCCTAGACACACTATTTCCCCTGATTCGCCCCTACTCACAGACAAACTGCCGTGCTTCGGAGTCCAGAGGGCGTCTTAATATTATCATCTGTGCACATGCCACAATATAACACTATTAATTTTAAAAATCCATCTTATATTAAATTGTTAAAATCCTAAAACTACAATTTCGTTTTTTATCAAATGTTCTTTAAATCCATTCATTCGCCTTCAAAGAACGCATAACGGAAATGTGGAACAAGTTGAACAAAAAATCCGGAGAAATATTTTAAAACTGGCAAAACGTAAGAATGAAAATTAAGAAAAAAATGTTAATTAGCTCAAGCACTATTATCTCACACATGAGCATGTCCATTTAAATGTCTGGTTATAAGAGAAATTGCAATATCATAGTTGGATAATAATCCCACAATGTATAAATATTTAAAACTCTTTTTTATTTTACTGAAAATACAGTATGGAGCATCCTTAAGAAATTCTTTTGCAGTTCAATAAATTTATCTCCTGGAATCTATAAGGTTTGTATTATAAATATAAGAAGCTCTAATATATACCACCAGGTGATTTTAATAAAGCATAGTTAAACTTGGATACTAAAGCTACTGCAATGATTACTTTACTTCAATTAACAATGCAAGTAACATAACTAGGTTAAATTGTTTCAAAGGAGCATGTAAGATTTATTATTTATTTTGGATCTAAGCTTTCATTCGTGAATTCATTCCCAAACTAATCCGTGGTTTTATAACGAGCCATTTACAATCAAAGTTTAGTATAATCATGGAAGCTGGTTTCATGTTATTTTAATATACGGGTTCATATTGGCTGACGTTGACACACACACACACACACACACACACACACACACACACACACACACATACGTGCTCGTAACCTTAGCTTTTATATTAAAGTCTAAACATAAGGAAACTTAACGTTTCAAACATAAGAAACCAGCCTATCAGAGAGTGATTCTCCATTCACCACGTCAAATCATCATTATACCATCAGAATTCCCGTTGCCATGTTTTGACTTGCTAGCTGCATTTCTGTGCAAGATCACGAGCCAGAAAGGTCCATAAAGATCGCAGCAAGACGAACTGTGAAGGTAGATAGTACTTTTTGGTGAGTTTAACATCATTTAACCGGGTAGCTGGCTCCTGTTCATTATATTTTCGATGGCCGGTTTGCAGTCCGTCATTATGGCTCAGTTATTTAATCTTTTCTTGAGATTGGTAGATGTGTATACAATTCCGTTTTCGATTGTGAACGATAGCTAGTTGCGTTAACTTTATGCTTAACTTTTACGACCTTGTGTTAACGCTTAATTTTCACCTGAATGACAGTTTTCTCTTGTCACTTTATGTCACTTAATTTCTTCACTACCATTTCACGTCAGAGGCAGAATAGAACGCATTTGAAATAGTCTTTACATTCTGCGATTGGTTAAATGTTTTGTTCAAACGATTAGAAGCGCCGATAAAAGGGATGACCGCAACACCGTAGCAAATTCCTGGAAGGTTCCCAATACTCAGGAGGTGAATACAAGAGGTGTAGCGGCGATAAATTGAGCAATTCAGTTCCGGCAGTTTAGAACACTAACTGAACGTAGCACTGTACTTGAAGGTCGAAGCGAAGACTATAAAAGGGATTTCTACTCTCGAACGTAATGTTAACGAAAGCTTAAATTACTATTGTTTATTAATAACAAAGGAAAAGTACAACGAATATGAGTTTGAACAAATTATTTCCGTGTCACTTGGATCAGTTTACAAGAGTGCTGTAGTAGCTCAGTCTTCTATGCTGGAAAAAAGACATCTTTCTTCACATATTGCATGAAAGTGGAGGGAATAGCACAGTAAAGTTAAAGAATCGATTCACAATTTAACAGTTAGCATTAACGAGAGTAAAACTTAGAAATTGTCACAATTATATGCGTTACGATTATTTGGGATGTATTTTGAATGTTATTTCAGCTATAAGTCTATAATTGATTATTTTAATCTACCTATAGATTATGTACATAATCAGAATTATCCATTCTGTCAATCCGAGTCTTGTTAGAATTGAAAGTAAATCTAAAAAAGACGCCCGACGAGTTGCTAGCCCGAGAAGATGCATAAAATATACAGCAAATGCATAAAGTGGGAATATAAACTCAATAATGATGCAATGAAGGGCTATTCATAACTAGTCATCAAATACATACAAGAATACCAGAATAATTGGATGAATCATTTGCGATGAATGAGTTCAGACGGAATTCCCAAAGCCATATTCCGTTACCACCAGGCAGAGGGGTTTTAGTAAGTAGACCATCAAGTTATGAACACACCTACAGTTGGTGGCGAGAGAAGGTGGAGGCGCTTGTGACCTTTCAGTGTTCTCTGTAAACAAATATGAAGTAGAGTTTGAAGTTTTAACCTATTTCGATAGCAGGTAGACCAGAATTAAGGAGTATTAGAAGAGAAAAAATAGAATTTATGTTTAGCCATTGATAATGTGCAACAAAGCTACGTCATGATTTAATTAAGGCATTGATATTCAGAAATCTGAGTTATTTTGTTTTTGGTTTTACATCTAAGGTTATAAATTGTTTAAAGCAATATCCGCACTTATTAGCGCATAACACTGATCCTCAAAAAATTCTGATCCGTAGTTTAGAGCTGATGAGGTTGAAAGTCCACTTTCCTCGTTGTTCTTTTGTAATAATGTCATATGTTCCTTGCGTTTCATTGAATTACAGTTGTTTAACATTATGTTTTAAACGTGTTTTGAGCTCTAAGTTACAGCTGATTGTCGCCATTTTTGCTGAAGTGTTCCACCAAATTTAGGTACAAACGATGCTCATTGTGATGTTCTTAATATATGAACTTGGCTTTACTTTAGACATATTACTGGTCTACATATACGTCGAATAAATGGAACAGCTGCAACGAAAACTTTGGGGAGGAGAGTGTCCGTCACAGTACCTGAAATCACCTATACTCCGTGCGGTAACTCAATTGCCCTCTTTACTTACTAAAACTCCTCTGCCTGGTTATCACTCAACAGGAAAGAGATCTCTTGGTCATCCAAGAATGCCCTGGACAAAAAACTTGTGTATGAGATCATAACAGGCCCTTAGATCTAAGATTTGTACGGAAGAAGAAGGAAATAGATTACATATAAGGTATAAATATTTATGAGGCAAAAGTTGCACATACCATAAAAACATTCCTTGCGCGTGTGTTGGTGTTATTCGTTAAATAGTGGAAAATAGGCTATTATCCATTGCGCTGACGAAGGAGATCAAGTCGGTAGGTTCAATATACTTATAGCAGTGCACTAAGTGTAAGGTTTCGTCTAACATGCAGGGGTGTGTTACATAGGTGCTTCTAAAATTACTGATACAGCGGCTTTATCTCTAGGCAGTCTTAAGCCATAGAAATACATTTAGACTCCTGTATTGCTTAAAACAGGCATGTGCAGGCTTGGCTCGCTAGAATAGCCCACAAACAGCCACTGCGGTAGCGTTGACCTTCGGACTGATAATAGTAACCCGGCCATGGGTTTGGTTACCATTTCAGAAGTTGTTTTTCATTGCACTGTCTAACACTGCCATAATTAGTTATTTGAAATATTAATTCTAAACATTTAATCTAATTAAAAAAAATATTTCTTGAAAACTCCTCTTAGGGCTGCAAGAATTATTGTGACATCATCGTTAATGATACAAAAGAAAATTTGTAACTCAATAAGTTTTGAGCTTAATGTATTCGTAGCAAATGTTTTGGATTACAGCCAATATATTACTTCTTTTAGTAAACTTGCATGTTTTCTTCACTGAGAACAACTGTTCACATAAGTAGATCGATCCAGTTATACTAAATATTCTTACAGCGTGACTACCATGAAAGAAACTGAGATAGAAGTGTAATAGTTGTTTTTTGTAATGAATTTGTCCTTTGATGCCATACATGCTAATGCAACCTACAATCATACAGTACACTACAACATAATGAATTGTGACGCAGCACACCTGTTTCCATGCACCTTTCCCGCTACCAGTTTCAGCGCATCTGCACAATTCTGACTTATATATTGTGTAAAGTATACGCTTTCCAAATTGAAAGGAGAAAACATTTTATTAAATAAGAGTTTAAATGTGTAAAACCTTGAGGAAACAGTTATCGATGGGCAAAGTTATAAGAATTTCATCATTAAAAAGGTTATGATGAGTTGGTCTAATAAATATCAGTCAGCTTTCCATGGATTATTGTGAAGGTTTACATAAATCCAGTTGGTTCAGTGCGATAAATCTGTGAGGTCATTCTCTGATTGTACAAAGGGAATTCATTTATTTACTATGAAATATCTGTAGGTGGAAGGGGACAATGTCGTACTGTAATTCTCCAAACAGAAGTTACATCCAAACGTTTTAACATATTACTCGCACAACATGGAGCCGACTTGATGATGTGAAAAAGAGGAACGGTTTTAATTAATGTAGAGAGAGAACGATGTTCCTGTACTGCCCTCTGTAAGATTTAATCTTCTCTCTGTCTAAAATCTTCTGGCTTCGTAACCTGAATATATTTCCGCTGTGAGAAGATAAACCGTACCAAGGTTCCTCGTTATTAAAATGTTTTATGTCAGAGTTCATGATGTTAATAAAACGTGGAAGGGATTTGGATTAGTCTACCCTCTATTTCAGCATACAGATTACGCTCTATGCGTGGATGAGTTGTGCATAATCAGAATTTTGCTTTAGCTGAAGCTTTCTTTCAGATAAAGGCTAGTAAAATTGGAGTTTCTTTTCCCTTTATGCACATATTTGGTATTATGTTGTGCAGATAACTATTTAATTCTGAAATCGTATATAGAGGGATTTTTCTTCCGTTTGTGTTTGACCTAATCATTTTAAATCTTCAGAGGCATACATAGACACATTTATCCCTGACATAAAGCTGAAAAACATTTTCTGGTTTTGAGAAGTGCTACCAGAGTTATAGAGCTTTAACTACAGATAAATCTATTTCATAGTGTTTTCTTGTAATAATTGTATAAGGGGCCGCAGCGGTATTTATTTATTGTAGTAGGCTATTATGCTGTGTTATGTAACATATACAGAAATTATATATCTCGTCAACAAAAGTGCAAAGAAACCACTAGCGTAGTATCAATTAATTCCGTCGGTAATTTACAGCTCCAGGAAAAACGCAAGTACACAGAAATCTTGGACTCTTTAAGCCTGAAAATATCCAAAAATCTTTGGACATCCTTCGTAAAACTGGACAATGTACCTAAAGCTTTATGCCCAGTAAACGGCAAGTTTCTTCCTAGGATTCAATTTGAGGGCATCGTGTAACTAAACAATTAGCTGAGAGGCAATAATGAGCAATACAATTATAGAATGGAATTTTAATTATTTTTCTGTTAACGCTGCCCTCCAATAAAGTGCAGTCTCAGCTAAACTTCTGCATTTACAGAATATTGGTACTTTAGGTACATATCAAGTTAATCATTGTCAAAATACAGCATACCACAAAGTTTTCGGTTATGCATAATCAATACATTACAACCATTTACGTTAAAGTGAGTAGTTTAATAATTTTAAGAATACAATTCAAGTGAATAAAGGGTGTTTAAAAATGAATTTAAAGTACTAGGATTCGTTGAACCATTGCTAAGTACATTTATAACTAATTTTTGTATCATATGGTTTTATTGTATAATTGGGCTTCACTGTAAATCCGCAAGATATGATTTTATAAAGCTTAGTATGCATTTTTAGCAGAATTAAACACAAAACTTTACCTGTATTAGGGTTTCCAAAGAAATTGAATGGATATGCCTAACAGGTAAATCAAGAACAAAAGTTTAAAATGAATGAACGAAACTGTATCATGGATTAACTTGGTACGAAAGTATTGCAAAAGGAAGGAAACATGCAACGAAGTATATAAGACTTTGTACAGAATTGAAATATATGTAAAGCAATAGGATAGAATTAAAGGGTTCTTAAAAAGAATAGCATGCTTCATTGGAGCTAAAAGTGGTAAGTGGAATAGAGGTCCGTTCTTATAAGAGGAAGAAACAAAACCGAGAAGGAGAAATGTTTAAAAAATAAATAAAGGTCCCAAGCTGGAGTTGGCAATGAACTGCGGAAACTTTGCTCATTAGTTGAATTTATCTTATGAAGTTCCTCAAGTGTGAATTACAATTTGTATTATTAACATTCTGAGAAGCCTGTGAGAATTATTTTTTTATGATCTAAAATCCAGAAATTTACAATAAAGTTAGCCGTTTGCTTAAAATGCGGTATTTCCTGTACTTAAAACGTTAATAGTTTTGGGAGATGTTACTTACACTTCTTTACTGCAAGTAATTTTATTAGTTACGTGGACATACACTATGTGATAAAAAGTATCCGGACTTTTGGCTAGGTGATTGGGTTTCACTTGTGTCAGAATTCTGTACGCGAGATTTCCACACTCCTAAACATCCCTAGGTCCACCGTTTCTGATGTGATAGTGAAGTCGAAACGTGAAGGGACATGTACAGCACAAAAGCATACAGGCCGATCTCGTCTGTTGATTGACAGAGACCACCGACATTTGAAGAGGGTCGTAAAGAGTAATAGGCAGACATCTATCCAGACCATCACACAGGAATTCCAAACTGCATCAGCATCCACTACAAGTACTACGACAGGCGTGAGGTGAAAAACTTTGAATTCCATGGTCGAGCGGCTGCTCATAAGCCACACATCACGCAGGAAAATGCCAAACGACGCCTCGCTTGGTGTAAGGAGCGTCAACATTACACGATTGAACAGTGGCAAAACGTTGTGTGGAGTGACGAATCACGGTACACAATGTGGCGATTCGATGGCAGGGTGTGGGTATGGCGAATGCCCGGTGAACCTCATCTGCCAGCGTGTGTAGTGTCAACAGTAAAATTCGCAGGTGGTGGTGCTAAGGTATGGTCGTGTTTCTCCTGGAGGGGGCTTGCACCACTTGTTGTTTTGCGTGGCACGATCACAGCACAGACCTACATTGATATTATAAGCATCTTCTTGCTTCCTACTGTTGAAGAGCAATTCGGGGATGGCGATTGCATCTTTCAACACGATCGAGCACCTGTTCATACTGCACGGACTGTGGCGGAGTGGTTACACGACAATAACATCCCTGGAATGGACTGGCCTGACTTGACAGAGTCCTGACTTGAATCCTATAGAACACCTTTGGGATGTTTTGGAACGCCGACTTCGTGCCAGGCCTCACCGACCTACATCGATACCTCTCCTCAGTTCCTCACTCCGTGAAGAATGGGCTGCCATTCCCCAAGAAACCTTCCAGCACCTGATTGAAAGTATTCCTGCGAGAGTGAACGCTGTCATCAAGGCTAAGGGTGGGCCAACCCATATTGACTTCCATCATTACTGATGGAGGGCGACACGAACTTGTGCGTCATTTTCAGCCAGGTGTCCCGATACTTTTGATCACGTAGTGTAGTTATCGGTGAGCAGAACAATTTATAACAAATTTACAAATGAATGCTAAGATCCTTTATAAATTGATTTTGTACATTTGAACCTTGAAAAACTTTCGGACATTTTGACTTTAAAAGTCTCTGAAATAAAAGATAATATTTTGTATTATATTTCACTGGTGTTCATTTAATTTATTTGTGCTAGTCAATCTTAAAATAATGTGTACCTGAATTATCTAATGAGACATGTAAGCAAACATATATTCCAGATGCGCCCACAATTGATAAGCAGCGACACGGGTGGCAGAGGCATAGACTCGTGAACGGAGCGAGGTTCGGTGCTCAAATCCGCTATCTGACTGAAGTTTTTTTTCTGGTTTTCCTCAGTCCTTGTAACTGGCAAATGTCGGAACGTACTCTGTACATAGGCCTGGAAGGCGCCCTTTTCAAGTTTCCTTTCCAAGTATTATTTCATTTCATATCTCATCAGTGCCCACTGCCCGGTGTCCAGTCTGCGGTAAGAACGGGCGTTAACCACTAGTATAGGAATTTTTAGTTATGTTTCAAAGAAGAGTATCCTACAAATGGTTACATTTTCCTAAACTTTCATTATATAATCATTCTAAAAAGCAGAAAACTTGGCTATTTGCTTAGTCGCATTTACAGGCTTTAGATTCTATTCTAGGCTTCTAGAGTGAATAATTATATAGGCTAATTTAAAACAAACATAAACGAAAGCAATAAAATCAAAGCTATCCGTACTTAGATTTGTAAATTTAATAAAAGGAACCTATCAGTTAATTGTGTGTATTAAGTTATAATACATTACACTAAGTGAAAAGAGTAATTCTTTGAGGTAAACAAGGATTAAAGTTAGCATAGAGTGAAATTGGCTGGAAAGAAACATGGCGCCATCTAACATTTGGATCAATGAATATTTGATATAAAATTTTTGATAATAATCATTGTCTTCAGCACTTACATATTAGTTACAATAATTCAATTCATTTCAGAACGAAAAATGGAAAATAAACAGCAGATATCACAAGGAAAATGATAGATTGTATTAAAAAGTAGCCTAATAAGTTGTGAGAGAAAAATATTTTTTCATAAATTATTTATGCAATAGAATTGGTAAACCTTGTGTTGCATTCATTCATTCTTCTACAAGAAATTCCTACGAAAGCTTGTCATTCTAAATATTTATTGTTAATCCAGGTAAACTTTAAATTCACACTTACAGATTTACTTGCAGGAAAAAGTAGGTAAAGCGACAATCATATAATAGCACATCGGTATGAAATACCATGCTCTTAGCATGAACATGAGAAAAAGGAATAGCGATTTCCAACTTGAAAATATCTGGTGTTATGCATTCATTTGACTTCCTGTATTCACTCTTTTCCAAACTATTCATAAAAAAAACTTATTTTTCTATCTACATCTTGTTAATACACATAAACGTTCATTAATCATTACACATTGGTTGTAGGTACAAGAAGAATATAGTAAACTAAAGCGAAATTCAAATATTTTCATTGCCAGGCGCTATGTGATGGTTTTGAAATTCTGTTCTCTTTGCATGAATACGAAAGCAAAAGAAATAAGTAAAGACAAAGAATTTCGATTTGTAGTTGAGAGTATAGATACAGTATTTGAAAATACAAACCAATAAAAATAACTTGAAAATGTTGAACTTCACAAATATGGTTATTTTACATAAATAGTGTGCTTTAACGAGATTTACATTTTTTGTAGTAAGCTATTTACTTTCTCTACCACGTACATAGTAGGTAGAGAAGGTGTTGCATTCCAACCAAAAATTTGATGCTGATATTTCACGGAAATATATGTTTTGATGCCCCTAAATCTAAATAAAGCACTTTTGGAAACATGTCCGTGTGTGTTTCTGTGAACGGCATAACTCAAAAACGGAAAATCGAATAGGTACCAAAAACCGAAAACTCAGATAGGTATCAAACTGATTATTTAAATTTAGTATCTTCCAAGAATGCGGCACTAAAATTTTGAAGAAAATATCCACTCCAACTACTCTTTCAAGAAAGATTTGTTGAAAACTTTTTATTTTCTATAAAATGGCTCTTACGATTCTGATTAAAATACCGCACATTAAAGATATTTGCATAACAAATAAAATGTATATCGTGAGTTTTCTGGGAAGTCCTCTTCATTCAGAAGGAATTTTGTATAATCTTGTGTAACTGGTAAACGTTAAGCGATAGATGAAAACGTAGATCTCTTTAAAACGTATTATACAAGTCATTAGGATGAAGAGGGCTACATAGGGGTTGTCAATGCAATATAACTTAAAAACATATGGTATTTTTATTAAAATTCGTTATAACCATTTTTGAGAAAATAAAAGCTAACGAAACATTTTTGCAAGTAAAAAATAGTTTGGAGTGGATAAATTTTCTTTGAAACTCCCTGAATCCAAAAATTGTAAAATATTTCTGTATGTCTTTGAAAGAATCTCTCAAAAACCAAAAGGCGATTAAAGACCAAACTTGGCATTTAAGTTCAGCGTCTTTCCAGGATACGACATGATGATTTAAAAGTGTGTATTTATGGTGAAATCTGGATATCAAACTTTTGTGTAGTTGCAGTATTTCTTTACTTACTGTAGGTAAGTAGTAGAAGAAATAAAATAAATAAGTATAGATATAAAATGTATGTAACAATAAGAAAATAATTTGGTACTTTTCATTGTTATATAAATAACTGATATAATATGAGTAATCAGATATTCTGAAGAAAACGGTAATATTTTAGCATTTAATGTGTGTGTGTGTTTGTAATTTTCGATATCTAATTAATATAACGGTCGTAATGGACTACCCTGAAGCCAAGAGCAGCTTTTTTTAAATTCGTATGATTCTTTGCATGTGTATACGTGTATGTTACCTTTTCTCCCAAAAATGGCCGAACTGATAGGTACAAAAGTTTGTGAATAATGGCCTTAGGCCCCATTAGAGAAGAGGCTGTATGGTATATTAATTACTTTTCCCAATCGGAGTGGCTTCTAAAACGAACTTAATAATAAGTACATTTCCCTTATTACTGAGTTTTGAAAAGTGTAACATAACATATGTTGATGAGAAAATTGATTTTGTCTTGTATTGTTATTTAGACTTATTGTTAGGATGATCATACAAGAAACAATGCAAACTTTTGTTACTGTTTTTGTGCTTGTGCAATTGCCATGGGAAAAGTGTAGCCCCCAGTTGCATTCAAGTACTGTTACAACTTTTAACTGTGTTTTGACTTTTATTAACACACGAAAAATACATCGTTATTGCAGGTTTTAAAAACCTCACTTGATATGTGCTTTATACAGAGAAAAATAGGAAGGAAAGAGGAGAAAAGTGAGTGCTGGAAAGGAGTGGGAGATGTAGAGAAGAATATTAGTTAATTCGATAACGCGAATAGAGTTCGGATTTTTGCAGTAAATGCATGATGATTATGAAGAAAAAGGCATCGGATATTTGGTATGAAAAGTGATTAGCGGAATAGGAACAGGATGAGGCATGCACAGTTCTTGAAGTGAAGAAGAAAGTGCGTTTTTGCAGCCAAAATAGTATATTAAAAGGTCTCAACTGTGAGCTTCTCATCTTACTCAAGTTTAAAGTCGTTCTTATAAATATGCACTTCATAATTTACTTTCAACTTGCACTCAAGCTATATAAGTTAAATTTTGAGAAAAGTGAAGTTTTTAGTTGCATTGGGGTTTCTTCCGAGTACGTGGATTGCTCCTATAATGGAATTTACCTTTTAGTTGTTCTTGACATATGATTGTCATTAATAGTTTAAAACAGAAGGACCCCGGAGAGAATATTTAATTATAACATTAGTATGCTCAGTTTATGTGGTAGAACTTGGCAATAATTATTGGTAACTATGTACATCAGTTTAGCCGATCCCGATAATGAGCTCTTGGGTTTAATAAACCCGAAACAGCATTTGGCGGGGTTAAAATCATTAAAACCTTTCTTTAATGAATCTCTTTTGTAGTACACATGTAACGCACATTAACATCATGTACGATATATGCCGTTAGTGCACAAAACAATGCTAATTTATTGCCGGTAATGAAATATTCAAAGTTTCAAACACAATCTATGTGAAACAGTAATTTATGTGAATGACCATAATATTTACATAGTAATGGAATCATAGAATGGGGTGATAAGGACGGAATGCTGCTATCCTAGCCATTTTAAAAATCCGAAATTCGCTTACATTATCCGCTAATGTTCTGCGGAGTTTTTCGCGTAATGCACGTAAATCATTCGCAGATAATTGTAATATTTACAGATAACTGCGTAAAAATATAACATTAATGGATACCATAAAAAGGTAATTATGCGGCGTCCATACACACTTCGTAATTAAACTAATCTTTGAGTATACTCTGTGGAATATTGAATATCAGCCTAATGGGGTGCAGAGTTGAACTGATCAACGGGCTATGTGACAGTGTTGAAGCTTGGACATCATTTTTGTTTTAACACCTCACATTCTATTGACCACCCGGTTTTAAGGATTTGTTCGGTGTTAATTCATCATAGTTATCTATCACTAGTCCAACTTGTTGGCTTCGCGGTAACGTGTGTGGCTCACATTTAGTAGGTCACGGGTTCGGTTACCGTCGACCTCTCGTTCTGATGTAAGGATTTTCATGGTGTTCCCTGGTCGTAGGCGATGTTGGGTTGGTTTCGTTCTATCGCGATTCCCTTTCATTCCATTTCCCTCACATGTTTCAGGTGTGCTTCTAGGTTGCTTGAGCGTTGCTGGACAGTGGCGCGGATGCTTGCTCCAAGGAATGAGTACTTACCGTGAACACCAGACGGCTACCTGATTGCAAGACTCGTTCAGCGTTTTTCTGGGCAGCTACAGACGCGTCTGCCTGCGCTCTGTAGACTCCTGTGGTTCCTTCACTTCATCCCTTCTCCTGGGGATAGTGGTAGCCGCAATGGATCAATGTAGGCCTATGTGTGCGAGATGTCTCCCTCCGTTATATAACTTACAACCTATACCTACTAATGGATATTTGATTCAAAATACGTGTTCTGAAACACCAGATCAGCCTGCAATGTCACATCCTTCGGAAACAGCTTTGTAAAATTACAGAGTATGCAGAAAATCTTTTGACACTATGCACCTGAATTTATTTAGCATTCGTTTAAATTACAGTGTAAAAGACTTCCATAGTTTGCCGAAAGGTTACAGGTTGCTGTTTGATGAGTCAAAATCGAAAACTTCTATAATATATCTCATTACTAAATTATACAACTTTTAGTATACTTGGTGACGATTATAAGAATATATTTCCATCTAGAAATAATTATTGCACGTTCCACATTCTCTTCCTTTTCAATTGTAATTTATCATTCCTTTTTCCTTTATGTGCCTACGACTAGATTTGTAGTCTGGCCATTTTTACCAACATTAAAATGATTAACATGAATATGGAAAGGCAAACTTTTGAATGAATAGTTTGTACAACGTATATGAAAATAAATGGTACAGAAGGTCTTCTCATTGTTACACATACGACTTGTGTGCATGTGTGTGTATGAAAAGCAGAGAGAGAAATTGGCGCCAAAGCTCCAGATAATAAACACGAAAAGAGAAATTCTACCCAAATATTCTGAGCTATAGTTACGTAATTGCAGAGGTCAATGTTATTATACCTATTTGTGAGTTCGAAATCTCAGTTCAGAATATTATTAAATTCTTCGTCTTTTGGCTGGTTTGTTTTTCCCTTGAGGTTTTCTCTTATCAAAAATACGGTCATCGTCAATGTAAAACTTGAAAATTGCAAGTATAATAAATGAAAAGCAGCTTGAAAGAGTATAAACTTGTTTTAATATAATTTTATATTCAGGTCTATAACTTCATCCGATCAATTAAGAATTGCACTAAATTAGTTCGAGTTGTTGGCGGTACATCTTCATTAATATTTATTTTGTTCAGGAATTGCTGTATTAGATTCTGTCTGACGGAGGGAGTTTAAAAGAAAAACTGTTTTAGTTTCGACTAGCTACTGTAATTTCTCAGAACTTCTTGGAACTGAGGATCTTACTTCTCAAGGTGTGTGTGGACCGGAGGAAAATAAATGTTGCGTATTACTCTGCAACTGCCTCTTCGTGTATTTCCACACTTGGAATAATTATCTCGCTACTCCCGAACACAAGACTTCACATTCGCCTACTCCCAAATAAAATTATTACTTATTTATAAATTATTTAACTAAATACTATTGCATTATAGCTTTCCTTTCCTGTGATCATTTCCCAAACCTAACTTAGCTGACTGTCCAGTGATGCTAAAATTCCCTAAGCCCATTTTCGCTATATTAATGACGTATATGAATCTTCATGGCGCCAAGTGTACATATCGCGAGGTGAACACCATCAGAAACCTAGTTCTTATGTTAGAAAAATTCTCTATTTTATTCCCAGTTTCTACTTTGTCTAGTTTGTTCTTATCAAGTGGCTATCTTTATTGGTTCATGTGACAGATGTTAGGGTCTTCCTATTGGCTTATATAGTTTAGAAAGTAGCAAGCATATGTATTCTAATCTGCAAAAATCATATTATTTCTTTTGATTTCGGAATTTTTTGCTTGCTTGATTGATTTCGGTTGACCAGGACCCCGGCCTTGTTTTAAGTTTCCGTCCTTTTAAATTCTGCTCGTTATGACTTACTTTTTATACATGACCTGAGACCACCTGCACTTGGCAAAACCTCCTGTTCATGGCTTATTTTGTTTCCGGCTAAACACAGTATGTTTCATCAGTGCATTGAATATTGTTTAATAATACTCCGCTTTAATATTATTGCCATTTTTCGCGGGATTTTATTGCTTTATCTTCGCTTTATCTTTCTCACTTTAATTCTACTATATAAATATTTATGTTAATTATACTATTAAGTATTCCTTCCCTTTATTTTATTTTTATTTTCTTAGTCATTTTATAGCGTTATTATGCTTCTACGTATACAAACTAAGTCTTTTTTTCAAGCTTATAATTTTTACCCAGCCTAGAGCTCATTTAAGGTGAACAACTTCAGTTTTAATGTGAAAGTATCCAATTAAATCTAACATTAAAATTAAAACAGTAATAGACATAGAAAAATAATCTGAATTGCCATAATCTCCATCTCGCAATAGCAGTAAACCGAAATCAGTAACACTGTTTACAAGTTCAGCGTTTTCCCTTGTTAAAATAAGTTTAAGGGATACAGAAAGGTGTAGCTTCTGATTTTTAAGTGAACTGTTTAGAATTGTATTTATAACTGGTGAGATAAATTATCACTTTGTGGCTAACATGAAGTTGTATATGTGGTGTTAATATTTAATAAGTATTCCCAATTATTAATCAATTTTAAAAAAAAAACACAATTTTTAAAAAATATATACTTTTGCAAATTCTCCTTTTTTATGATTTTCAGAGTATATGTGCTAGCATATTTACAGTACATGAAGGCTATGTGATTTGTATTTAATTATTTAAAAACTATCTTAATAATTTACATTTATATAACATAGAGAATGTTTCAGAATCACCAACCACTTTATTCGAATAGGCAAATGACATCAGGCATGGTAAAATATTTCTATGTTTTATCACTACATTAATTAGGATTACTTACTTCTGCTTCAGTAATTTTATTTAAAAGCGTTATGGTAATGATAACACTACCACAGCGTACGAGGCAAATACATTTGGTGCACAAGTTTTAGCTTTGGTTTTTACATCGATCTAACCGAGATACTGCAGGTGCATTACTTCCTAATATGACGCTATCCGAGAAAAGATTGCAAAAGGGACTAGACACACTTCAGACTTATTCTGACGAATGACTATTGGCCGTTAATGTAAATAAAACGAAAACAATTACGTTTAAAAACAGCTCGGTATACAGCCGAACAGAGACCTGGAATTACTCAGGGGAGAAACTGGACAATATAAAGAGTTAAAATACTTGACTGTTACAATGAGCGGAACATGGACAGAATAAATTGAGGTTACGAAACTCAAGGCAGGAATGAGAGCTGTAGAAACTCTGCGTACCCGGAACAGAATCCCAGATATATGGTAAAATTGCTAGAGATAATATGTAGGGCAATCGTTAGGTTCACAATGACGCATGAGGCGGAGATCTGGGGGAGGGGGGGGTGGGAACCCACAGATAGACTATACCAAGTTAGAACAGATTTGATAAAAGGTATCTTGGGTGTGGGAAGAGGTGCAGCAAACTGCGGCAATTTTAGAGACTTTGGTGCATACAGCGAAACAATTGAATGTAAGGTACGGGCGATCAGGTATTGGGTTAGAATTATGAGAGGGGACCAATCACTTAAGAGAACAGTTGCCTATAAGGAACAACTTAGAATGGGGGGGGCAAGACACGGCAGCGAAAATCAAGAGAGAGCTGGAGAAAATAGGAAGGGGTAATATTTGGTTTGAAGGACCTGGAAATAGAGCAAATGTGTCAAGAAAAGTATAGAAGCGACTGAATGATATACCCGTAGATCGACAGCACACGCTGTCAATGTGTAATGAGAAGTATGAATAAGCTTACAGCCGAAACTAAAAACAGATTGGGGTATAGAGCAATATATTTTGTCCAGAAATAGAGCTAGTATGCAAGAGCTTGTTTGGCTCCGACTGGGATCATGGCGTGCGTTCGAATTTATTAACGAAGAAGCCATAAGAATCTATCCTTTGTGTAGAGACGAAGATACCTAGGTTCATATTCTGGCGCATTGTAAGACGGAAGAGTTGAGGAGAAAGTATCTGCCAGGTTCCTGTGTAAACTCAAGGAGAGAGTTACAAGCTTGTTGGACCTTGCTGGTGAGGAGGGGGAAGCAATTGATACATTTTTACAGAAGGTTATGTAGCTCAAATCGGAGTGTAAGGAAGAGGGTCAAGGGTGGGTGCGGAGTGGGTATTTGTTTGTTTTGTAAACAATAGGGTGTACTTGTAAACAAGCTTTTTCTCTTCTTCTGTTTTGTTTATGTGATTTTTGTTGTTTATGTGCTTTGTTTTTTTCTCTTCATTTCTTGTAAATGTCATTAACTTTAAAGTCATTGTGATGAATATAATCTGAAAAACATGAACTACAGTGTATTACATAAGCACGTATGGTCTATCTGACCCGAGCGATGTACGAGTTTGAGCATGTAAAATGTTTAAGACCAATAAATGCACCATTCTACCGTACTTCATAACATACTGTTGTGTATTAAAACAATTATACTAGTATAATAGTATGATTACTAGTATAATATTACGAAATATATTATAGTATAATAATAATATTATAATAATAATAATAATAATAATGTCCCGTCCATTTAGACATCTGAAGACATCTTTCTTAGGAAGTAGCCGATTTGATCTACATATCCGCAATTTTGCTTTGTGTAGGTGTGTTTAGGTCGGCGGGTTTCTAACAAAGACGTTTTGTGTTCGCACGGGTTTTTATATGTTTAATACATACTGTACGTTACATAGTACGTACATATGTATATGCATATGTACGTACACAATATATATACATACACACTTACGTGCATACATAATATGTCTGTTCTGCTGTCTGTTCCTAGTGTCACGTTCATAATGATATCTAGAGGATGTTAACATCCTTACAACCTCAGCAAAACGGTAGCTATCTTAATTACACATTTGAAATTTGTTTCAGCTCCATTTACATTTATTAAAGCTTAGACGTAGCTGCAGCTTTTAATATCACAGAATTATCCTTGCACAGGCTCAAAGTTCACCTGTCAGTATATTTTAAGATATTAGTTTCAGCTATACACCTCTGGAGACCTCGATGTGTATTCCTTTATGTTCATCAGGAATGCGCTTTGATTGATAGAATTGGGATTCGATCTGCGGACCGCAGTGCGGCAGTTCCGATCAGCATCTACAATGACGCAGTAATCCTTACGAATGCTACACGAGGATTGGAAGCAGGAGAACAGCTAAGTGTCCTGTTCCTGGCCGATATCGCTATAGCCCGTGGGAGGGAAGATTCTCCTAAGAGAATTTTTATCGCTTCCTTTTGGATGAAGCAAGTCCAATTCCGTAAGCTAGCTACCCCTGCGATCTCCCCGTCCCTTCTTGTGAAATTGGAAAACAATTTAACTAGGGCTTTAGCAGCAGCATGTTCCCGTATGTCCCTAGGGGTCGGTGACGACAGAAGACGCTCAATGTGAGTATGTGGGCAGTTAAGACGAGAAGTTCCGTTCCCCTCAAGCAAATCGTATGTTCTCTCCCACTAATGGATTCTGGCTCTTGGATTGGCGGTTTGGCGAAGGGGAAGTAATGACAGGGGGTTCGGCTTTAACAAAATTATGTTCTCTGGCAACAGAAACCCCCATCCGTCAGCTGTGTTTGCCTGTAATGAACATTGCGAAGTTCAGAGGTTCTGATGTAGGTACGTACGTTATCTGCCTAATGGTTGGAGTTAGAGCGACATCATAATCCTTACCGTAATGACTAAAGTTTTCATTTGTGACTGGGAAAATGATAGTTTCCACTAGATAAGCGTGAAGCGTATGACTTAGTCTTTCTTTTTTATTATTAACATACAATATTTGTTTAAATACTGAGAAAAATAATCTATAACTTAGCATGTAACCCTGAAAAATCTGTTAAGTTCTTTAGAGTTTGTGTGTGTTTACTGTGTGCAAACTTCTATTATCCAAAGAACCGTACGCAGTTTAATACCGCTTAACCCTAACCAGTAAGTCGTACTCTGTGATCTAGTGGTATCCCGAGGTCTTGGGTTGAAACCGACGGAAGGCGATGGAATTTTTCGGGCGTAAAAATATGCTTTGTATGGCTTCCTTCGAAAATGAAGTAAAACCGGTGGTCCCGTGTCCTAGTTTTACGGCAATTAAAAGAACGAGACGATAAGAACCACAGTAGTTAAAGGGCGTCTATAAATAAAACTCAATTTAGTTTCTAACACAACAGAATTATCATTAGGTTAAAAACAAAAATAAAGCATGATAAATTATAGCCCACATTATAAAAATCCGAATGTTACATTCACATGACTTTCTTTGCCAATTCTTCAACAAACTATTCTTGCAAAAGCTTATTCCTCCATCTATTTCATATTAATCTTGATAAGAATTTGTAGAAATGCTTTTATTACATATAAAGACAATTACGTATTTTGAATAATGACTTCCCATTTGGGAAAGGTGTAAGTAGTGGAAAATTCAAGAATAACAAGGAATATCTCGGAAATGTTTAACTCCAGAAATATATATTAACATAAATTGTGTGCCTTAACGAGATCTACAATTTTGTGCAGTAAGATTTTGTATATTTCTTATGGTTTACCAGTTATGTAAAAGTCATTGAGAATGAAGACTTGAGAGGCTATTTCCAGAAAATTTAACATATATTTAATTTGTTATGAAACTGTCTTAAATGTGTGGTATTTTAATTAATATCGTTAAAGCGGTATTAAGAAAATCAAAAAGTTCTAAAAGTTTCCCACGTAAAGCACTAAAGGAACCTCCTGATACTGATTCAAGTATCACACTTTTTACACGGAATCAATGAACTCTTTAATGCAGATTCCTCATGATTGTACTTTAAAGTGTAAATTACGCATCGAATGTAGAGCTAATAATATTCACTGAATAACCCAACGTTGTGCCAATTTTGAGACTAAATATTTCAGTGCTGAGGGAGCCTTCGGTGTGTGACAACCTTTTTATGTCTTTAAATTCTCTGGAAATTATAGAGGTATTTGACTCAATATGCATGTTTCAAGAGGATAGCTTCATATATACTCTGATTTTTGGGGCAACATTTGCAGGGAGAATACACAAAAATAGACTAAGCCGAGTATATAATACTTTGCTAATTGATTTGCAACCTACATAGCAAAAGGCAATTCATCGTCTCTATCTACACATTTCATCACTCCCTAAATATATACCAAATGTTGTACATGATTATTTATAGTGGTGTAAATGACATTATATAATATCGTTATGCCTTCACAGATACTGTATCCGTGCTTAAATTATACTATTCGAAACAAAATACACATAAATTATACTGAAATTCCACTGAACTATTCAAGAAAAATTCTTCAGTTATTTTCTGCAGATGGAGAAGAAAAAAATGCAATTTCTCTAAATCATGCAGATGTAGCTTTACTTTACGCTGGCACTCCAACTGCCATTTAATACAAAGAATTTGCTTAATTCGATTGGAATTTCCCCTATATCAAAGTTGTATCAACTTATCCGATTTCGTCGCAAAAATGGAACGAAGCAACACACGCAGCGAAGGAGCAGAAGGGATAGAATTTGCGGGAAAAACATACCACGGAGTGTAAAACGATGCAAACAGCGTTGCACACTTTTTGCTTACTCACACTTACACTACTTTCCTATAGTAAGTAGAGAAAGTATTTTATTCCCTAAAAGGATTCAGTGCGTGTTTCCACTGGAAATATACATATTGAGACTCCCCGAATAAAAAAATACTACTTTTAGAAAACGTTCCGCGCGCACCTATGTTTAGAATATATGAACAGCATAACTCAAACAAAAAGTCTCGTAAATACGAAACCTGGTACTTAATTTCAGCATCTGCCTAGGGAGAATTCGTGAAACCATGAAGACTTTCAAGTAAGTCTTCCACCCCAAACTACCCTTTACATGGAACATTTTTCGAAATTGTTACTAGTGATTTTTATTAAAATACCATACTACGTTTAAGATATTTTCATGACAAATGAAACGTGTAGCCCGAATTTCTGTGAATAACCTCTGAAGTCCTCTTCATTCAGAATGACTTTTGCATAACTGGTAAACCATAAGAAATATACAAGGTCTTACTATACATAAAGTGTAGATCTCTGGTTTTGTGGAGTTAACCATTTCCGAGACCTATTATTGGTCCAAATTTTCAAATACTTATACTTTTCTGGAATAGCAGGTCATTATGGGTTTTTTTCTTTTCCTGGTCATGCAAAGAGAACAAAGTTTCAAAGCCTTTACATAACGACCAGCACTTAAAAGATTTGACTATCGCTGCAGCTTATTGCATTCCCCTATTCCCATTGTACTTGGAGGGAAATATGTAATAAAACCATTTCTACAAATGTTGACCTCGATTAACACGAAGTAGACAGAAGAATAAACTGTTGTAGGAATGTTTTGTTAAAGAAACGGCAGTGAAAGTCATATGATTGCAGCATCCAATTTTTTTCGTGTTCTTGCAAAGAGATCACATTTTCAAAGATATTACATAACAACTGGCTTTGAAAACATTTGACTATTGCTTTAGGTTACTGTATTATTCTTGTATCTACAAGAGTAATGAAGGTTTGTCTATATTAACAAGAAACAGATAGAAGAAAAATAGTTCGTAGAAGGGTAAGTAGAGAAAATTATGCGATTGCAACACATCAAAGTTTTAATAATATGTCTACCAATTTACGTTTCTAAGATAAGCTATGGCCACACGTTACTTAGTTACGACTCGAACGACAGTAATAATAATTATTTTACTGCGCGCAGTATTGTTGTCTAAGAATTAAGTTCATCGGTCCTTCCCCATCAACCCATCTCTACTGCCAGCATGCTTTGCCTTTTGCATAGTCGCATATTTTACACATATTTTATGATAAAATGGGGGTAGTGTGAATAACATTTCAAGGTATGAAGATGAGAGGATGCAAAGTAAAAGTCGTTGTCTATAACTAAATATACAGATGACTTACAGATTCATTCATTTTATATTCGTATTACGTTCCATGAAAGTGATCTTTATTCTTCTTTAAGGAGATAATGTTTTGTGAACGTATTTTTTTGGAGTACAAAATAATATAGCAGCGCAATCGTAAATTGCATTTGAAACTGCTGTTTATGTTTTGCCGAATCTATTTTCGTTTATAACAGACTTCATTGGTTGAGAACTCCATACAGGTTATGTTGCATCTTTCATGTTTAAACTCACAAATAAAGAAACAATATTACTCTACAGTGCACAATAAGCTACTTTTGTGAACTAAAATTTAGTGTTGTTTGTATGAATTAACATATGCGACAAATATCTTCACTATTATTGTAACACTTTCTCAGAATGATTCATTTGAGGGCTTTCAGGCTATAATAATTACTTCTTTAACATATTTATTATAGGTTATTAATAATGTTTATTTCCATTACAGTATAATTTTAAAATATTAAAATTGTAACTCATTTTATTCAAAATGTTTCTGATAGAATTTTATGTCTTAAAGTAAAAATCTATTCAGGCGAAAAACATTTGATAGAGATAAACGTTAATGTTTTTGCGTTAAATGTTTAATGATTTTCATTCCATTTTCAAAAATTTACAAAATAGAAACGAAACTACAGGTATACTCAGAAATATTTAAAATTTGGCAACAAATGTTTAATCTTTTAAGCAAAGAGCATATATTTACTTTCTCTACTACATATAGTAAGTATTTTACTCCACCCCATGAATTCAATATCGAAATTTCACCGGCAAGACACTTTTTGAGGCCCCCTGAATAAAAAACGCATTTTAGAAAAAGGTGTGTGTCTGCCTGTGAACAGCGTAATTCAAAAACGAAAAGTCGGATAAATATCAAACGTAATAGGTTCAGTACTTTAAAAAGACACAAAAATTTTCAAGAATATCCCACCAAATCAGACTACTCTTTACATGGAAGATTTTTAAAAATTGTTGGTGTTCTGAAGATGATTAACAATTTTGTTTGAAATACCATATACTAAATATATTTACGTTACAAATAAAATGCATATCTTGAATTTTTTGTGAATACCTGCGAAGTTTACTTCATTTGGGAGAAAATTTGTATAATTTTGTGTAACTGGTAAACCTTAAGCGATAGACGAAACTACTTCATAAGAAATGTAGATATTTTTAAAACACACAATTTATTTCAAATACTCTTTTGTGACATAAGCTATTTCTGAGGTATCCATTATTAAAGGTTAGAATTGTTCATTTCTTGGTAATTCTCTTAAAGTCAACATTCAGTTGTTTCTCGTGACTGCATTGAAACAGTATAGAGTTTTAAGACCAAGGTATAGCGCCCAGTTCTTACGCATTTGACTATCGCTGTTTCCTTTGTAGCTATAAGGAAGTGCGAAATTTAGCTATTTTTGCAAAGGTTTATTTGGATTAAAGTGTTGTAGGCAGAAAAATAAGAAAAAAGTAAGAATAGTTTGTATACTCACTAATAAACGATAGAGGGTAGAGAAAGTCATCTGAATGTATCACATCAGATTGTTTTTCATAAATGGCAAATTACTTGGTGTTAAGAATTAAATACCTTTATAAACAAACCCCAATATTTATAGTTACTAATACATGTGAAAACGACACCACTCCTCTTCTGCCTCTGTAAATTTCTGAAGTGCATTGTTTGGTTTGCTTTTACCCATTTTCATGCCTATTTCGCTGTATACATCTCCTATAATAAACAATGCTCTATCGGGAAAACAAAATAGCTTTCTATATAGACTTTATTTTTCATTGCCATTTCATTCAATTCCAATGATCACGTCTACTACCTTGCTGCTCTTCGCAGGCCATTTGCAGGAGTACATCTAGCAGAAATTTCAGGGAGCAGTGCACAGCATCACGCGATACAGTAGTTTCAGCCAATTCGCCTAAAAGACGTCTGCTGCTTTTTAATTTCTTTACCACGTAGATAATAGGTAGAGAAGGTACTGCATTCTACCCAAAAATTGTATACCGAATTTCAAATAAGATACATGTTTTGAGACCCACTGAGTCCAAAAAAGCTATTTTAGAAAAAAGGCCTTGTGTGTGTATCTAACAGCATAGCTAAACGAAAAGTCGGATAAATACCAAACTTGGTATTGAAACGGCAACTCTAGGCCGGGCCCGAGAACAGTAATTCTAGATAATTTATTAATTAACTTTTATTGATGTTAAATCGTACTATGTAAATATCTTTTTCTCAATACTGCTTGTATATTTTAAGAAGGGTGATTTAACATTATGTATCTATCTAGGTTACTAATATTAGTAGAGTTATAAATGGTTTAATGTAAATAATTTAAGCGCTATGTTAAAATACTGTCCACGATGGAATGTTTTAGCTACAGGAATAGTGCTTTCGAAGGCAGAAAACCTAGTTTTATTACCTCTCTCCGGTCGCAGTGCTATTATTCCTACAGCGAGGGTGTAGAGCCTTTGTCCCATTATTTGATAATTCGCCGTGACCAAGTGAGTGAGAAGGACAATCTAACGGTACATGGAGGAAAAGCCGCGATTTATATTAAAATTGGACCAATGAGATCCCTGAAAGTTTATTCGAAATAGTTAGACGCGTCGAGTCGCGCTAAAAATGGACCAATAGGAAAGGAAGCAGCCTCAGAAGCCTGAGACTATAAATGGATCTGTTTAGGGAAAATTCGGGACAGTTTTGGTAATGTGTGGTTAGGGAGAGATGCTGCAGGATGTGTGAGATATCGCGCCAAAAAGGGAATCAAGTCAAATTTGTCATGTCAGCTTAGTATTGCATTTTATTCGACAGTTTATGTCATGTGTGTGGTCAGGGAGAGATGCTGCAGGATGTGTGAGATATCGCGCCAAAACAGGGAATCAAAATAGTTTTAGCAACACACCTAAGATCCGCTACTCTGAAAGCGACCATAAGAATAGTTATATTTCGTGCCATATCCACACCATAGTTTAATAGCGGTGGACAGTATTTTACAGCGGCAATACCAGTTTTGTATACTACGAGGGTTAATTAAATAAAAAGAAACGACAGTGTCATCTTTTCATAAACAAAGCAAGTCTATGTCTTCCTATATCACCACCCGAGATCTACGTTTTCCTTTACCGAGGATAAGTCCATGCTCCCATATAGATTAAGAAAAATTACTGCAGCTAGCCGAGGATAAATTGAAGAGAACCAACACGCTGAGAACTTCTGGAAGCAACGGGAGAAGCATCAAGGTAAGCCTAACAGCAACGGATGAGGAGGTGATCGCCACAAACTGGCGCCATAACGTGGAGCTCGAAGGGAAGAACGACACAAACGGAGAACTAGGAAACAACGAACAGACGAAGAATCTTCAGAGGAAAGGGGCACAGCAGAACAAAATTACAACGCGAACTTCTAGTCTACCTACGTGGGACAACAAAACAGCTGAGAACATCGCTTCTAGAACTTCACCAGGATTCGAACCCGGAACGCATCAGTTATCATTAAAAAAAAATACAGGTTAGAACATTTATTCAAAAACAAACAAAAAGGCATGCAGAGTAGTGACTCAGTTTTGTGAACACATGTTATTGAGAGGGGGTAAAGTCATTACTAGGGAGGTAGAACTTACTAACGGAACCATGAGTAGGTCAAGGGAAGATTTGAAAGAACTGAATGGGGAGGCTATTGTAAGTATAACAACAGATGGAGAAAATATGGGTGCAGCAGAAGTTAGGCTAGAAAGGCAATCACCGATTGAGCAGGTCATTGACGCAGGTCAAAACCAGCTGCTAATATTGCTTCAACATTTGAGCACAAAGATAGACGAGATGGGTAAGGACTTAAATGAACTGAGTAAGGAGTCAAAAAATTCGAGTGAACAAAGTAAAAATTTAGAGGGGAAATTAGATGAGCAGAGTAAAAACTTAAAAAATTTAAGTGAACAAAATAAAAACTTAGAAAGAATCTTAGATGAGCGGGGTAAGATCTTAAATGAACATAGTAAGAACTTAGAAAGCATATTCAATGAACATAGTAAAAAGTCAGAAAGCATAGTAGATGAGCGGGGTAAGATCTTAAGTGAATATAGTAAGAACTTAGAAAGAATCGTAAGTGAACATGGTAAGAATTTAGAAAGAGTCGTAAGGGAACAAGATAAGAATCTAGAAGGGAAATCAAATGAGCATAATATGGACTCAGAAAGAATCGTAAGTAAGCAAAGTAAGGACTTAGAAAGACTCGTAAATAAGCAGAGTAAGGGCTTAGAAAGAATCGTAAGGGAACAAGATAAGAATGTAGAAGGGAAATCAAATGAGCAGAGTAGGAACTTAGAAAGAATCGTAAATGAGCAGAGTAAGGACTTAGAAAGAAAACTGAGCGAACAAAAGGATTTCGAAGGGAAATTAAGTAAGCAGGGTCAGGACTTAGAAAGAAACTTAAGTGAACAAGATAAGAATGTAGAGGGGAAATCAGTTGAGATGATGAAGGGGAAGTTAATAGAAACACTTGAAGGGAAATTACTACAGATACTAGAAACTAAAGATCCGAAAACACTAACGGGAGAAGAGACGTTAAAGAAAGCTTTTGAAAGAATGTTAAAAAGGGCGCAGAAAAGAAAGCAGGAATTTAAAACAAGGAAGCGAAAGAAAGGGTTGATCGAACTTGGAGAATTAGTATGGATATAAAAAAAAAAAAAATCCAGCATTCAAATTAAAAAAAAAAAAAAAAAGAGACATAATATCATTGATCCTGACTCTACAGTGCCTGGAAAGGAGAGTTTTCACATGTGAATTAATGAATTATCTTAAGCAGTTGTGCAGAACATTTTTTTTCATTACTAAAGAGACTTGAGTATTAAATGCTCATTAGTGATAGTGAAGAAGAACAAGAAACACCTTTGCCATTAATATGTTTCAGTTTTTTTCTGCTTGAATAAGATTGTCTGAAGGTTGAAACAGCTTTTATTGTCAGAATATTTGTTATTTTTTGATATTTAGCAATATTTGTAAATTATTAATTG
The DNA here is from genome assembly GCA_030765065.1 of Deroplatys truncata. Classification (NCBI taxonomy): domain Eukaryota; kingdom Metazoa; phylum Arthropoda; class Insecta; order Mantodea; family Mantidae; genus Deroplatys; species Deroplatys truncata. Next base: position 177,566,408 of record CM060981.1, read on the forward strand.
GTTGGTATGCTAGCAATATGCTGACTGTTTTCTTTAAACATATAAATTAGTTTTATTAATTATAAAAAAAGAGGTATCATAGAATGGAAAATGTATTTAAAGGTCCATACCGGGTGATTAACATTTTTGGCTCGGATACATTTGAGTTACAAGAAATAAAGAATTCCAAGATCGTAGGGAGATACCATAAACAGTTGCTCAAACCGTACAAATGTTTAGAGAATGAGAAGGGTGAAGAATGTAATGAAAATAGTCAGGTTAGTTTTACTCGAAATGAGGTAGCAACCCTATGAACAAATAGTAAAGGTAATACACCCGATAAATAAGGACATAAGGAAATAAATAAATGCATAATAATTATGTACCAACATGTATGTAAATAGATTTAATTTTAGAACTTAAATTGGGTATTAGAGTATTTGTTTGCGTCACAAGTTATTCGTGTGCGGGAAATGTATTGCGTATAAGAATGTCTCTCGGAAACCTGTTTTTAAAAGGGAGAGAGGGGGTCAACCATAACAAAGTGTAGAGTGAATGACCCAAATATAAACACCACTGGTTTGGCAGAACCCTTGTGAATGAACAGGTATAGCGAAGGGTCTCTGTCAACAAAACAAAACAACAAAGGCCATAATCAGAGGGATTATTCTGTAAAAGAAAATTGTATCAAGTGCTGAAAAATTTATTCTTTTCCAGAACAGGGCAATTTGAAACGGCAACTCTAGGCCGGGCCCGAGAACAGTAATTCTAGATAATTTATTAATTAACTTTTATTGATGTTAAATCGTACTATGTAAATATCTTTTTCTCAATACTGCTTGTATATTTTAAGAAGGGTGATTTAACATTATGTATCTATCTAGGTTACTAATATTAGTAGAGTTATAAATGGTTTAATGTAAATAATTTAAGCGCTATGTTAAAATACTGTCCACGATGGAATGTTTTAGCTACAGGAATAGTGCTTTCGAAGGCAGAAAACCTAGTTTTATTACCTCTCTCCGGTCGCAGTGCTATTATTCCTACAGCGAGGGTGTAGAGCCTTTGTCCCATTATTTGATAATTCGCCGTGACCAAGTGAGTGAGAAGGACAATCTAACGGTACATGGAGGAAAAGCCGCGATTTATATTAAAATTGGACCAATGAGATCCCTGAAAGTTTATTCGAAATAGTTAGACGCGTCGAGTCGCGCTAAAAATGGACCAATAGGAAAGGAAGCAGCCTCAGAAGCCTGAGACTATAAATGGATCTGTTTAGGGAAAATTCGGGACAGTTTTGGTAATGTGTGGTTAGGGAGAGATGCTGCAGGATGTGTGAGATATCGCGCCAAAAAGGGAATCAAGTCAAATTTGTCATGTCAGCTTAGTATTGCATTTTATTCGACAGTTTATGTCATGTGTGTGGTCAGGGAGAGATGCTGCAGGATGTGTGAGATATCGCGCCAAAACAGGGAATCAAAATAGTTTTAGCAACACACCTAAGATCCGCTACTCTGAAAGCGACCATAAGAATAGTTATATTTCGTGCCATATCCACACCATAGTTTAATAGCGGTGGACAGTATTTTACAGCGGCAATACCAGTTTTGTATACTACGAGGGTTAATTAAATAAAAAGAAACGACAGTGTCATCTTTTCATAAACAAAGCAAGTCTATGTCTTCCTATATCACCACCCGAGATCTACGTTTTCCTTTACCGAGGATAAGTCCATGCTCCCATATAGATTAAGAAAAATTACTGCAGCTAGCCGAGGATAAATTGAAGAGAACCAACACGCTGAGAACTTCTGGAAGCAACGGGAGAAGCATCAAGGTAAGCCTAACAGCAACGGATGAGGAGGTGATCGCCACAGTATCTAGGTTAAGTACCTTCCAAAGATGTGACACGAGGATTTTCAAGTAAATTCGAAAATCCTAAACTACAGTTCACGTGAAACACTTTTCCAAATGTTTGATTTTCTAAAATGTGGCTCTAACTATTTTGATTAAAGTACTATTTATTAAATATACTTTACATGACAAAATGCATACCTTTAACCTTCTGGGAATAGCCTGTGTGGTACTCTTCATTTGGAAGAAATTTTGCATAATATTGTATAACTGATAAACCTTAAAATTTTGTTTTTTATTTATGGACGCTCTTTAACTACTATGGTTCTTAGCGTCCCATTCTATATTGGGCATGAAAGACCAGTAATTTTGCTCAGAGTCCTCTTTATCAGGCTTGAGGTTCTTTTACGTGCCGTAAATCTACGATACGGGACCACCGGCTTTACTTCCCTTCCGAAGGAAGCCAAGCTAAGGATTTTTACGCCCGAAAAAATCTATCGCCCTCCGCCGGGTTTGACTAACTAGAACTAGAACTAGAGGCTAGCACGGTACCACTAGTCCACGGAGGACGACCATATATAAACCTTAAGCGATAGACGAAAACTTGCTACACAAAAAATTTAGATCGCCTTAAAATGTACAATATATATTAAATAAGTTCCTTGTGGCACAAGCCATTTCAGATAATCCGTTAGTGATGGTTCGCTTGTTCATCTTTTGGGCATTCTCTTGAAGTTCTGTCACCATTCAGTTGTCTCTTGCGATTGCATGGAAACCATGCAGTACCCTGCAGTAGTCATACATTGTTTTGTACTGGTAGTAGTCGCTGCGGACTGTGAGTGCGCGTGAGGTAAAATATGATTTATAACTAAGTAACAACAAAGTAACACAGAATATACAGTTTGCTATTTAATTAGTACATAGGTTATATATAACAATAAATCCTGTCCAATTCTACTTAAATTAAAAGTTTGTTAGTTTGTGACATGTGCTTCAAATTTCACAAACAAATATTGTGTAATAATGTAGTACACAGGATGAAATGCACACATTTGTTATTGCAGTACTTCAGATGTACTGTCCGTGCCTAATCTCAGCAAGAATACTCTTGATTCTTTCAGACTCCGTTTCATAAGGCTATTTTATGGGGGAAAAATAGATAAAAAAAATCATTGAACTGAATGTAACAAAACGACGTCACTAATAGAAAGTGAAAACTCTTGAGAATAAGCTTTTGATGATTACAATTCATTTCTGCTAACGGGGACAGCAGACAATTTCCAACGTCGTTGCTCACAAGGACAATAAGTCCGCAATTTTTGATGAGCCCAGAACCGCTGCAGAAGTCACAAGTCCGTAGCTCAGCCAGTAGAGCACCTACTTGCTGTGCGAGGGGTCCCGGTTCGGGTTTGGAATTTTTCTCTAGCCAAGATTATTCTCTATCCTCCCCAAAGTCTGGAAGTATGAATGAGAGTGTGAATGTGTATGTGAACTAATGATAAAATCCAAAGTGCAAGAAACCCAACGAATTCGAGTTAACACCACTGCCTTAGGCAATAGGTTCCATAGGAAGGCCACCGATAAAACCAATGAATTTAAAGGCGGGGTATAAATGAAACCTAAACAAAAATGTCCTATTAAAACAACGGAATAACTTAATACTAAGGTGATTCCTAAGTTTAAAGTGCTTAAAAGAAATGAAAAACTAAGTCCGCGTACTGCTACCGCCAACGTATAGCGTCCAGTTCTTGAACATCTGACTATCGCTGTTCCCTTTTTATGTATAACGATATGTACAATGAAGCTATTTCTGCAAAGGTTATATGGATTAAAATGTGGCAAATAGAAAAATAAGCCTTAGTAAGAATACTTTGTATACCCAATAATAAACAATAGAGGGCAGAGAAAGTCATATGAACGTATTACATAAAATTTTTTAGAATAAGGATAATACGTAAATGTTTTAACATTTTGAGGACTTCAAAATTTAATTATATTTAATCAAGTAAGTGTCTCACTATATCATTTTTTTAGCAGTGACTTTGCTTCAGCTTCTGTCTTTATACTATCATTTTATTTATCTTCTCTCTCTATTTCTTATTACTGACGTGGCGTATATCTCCTTTCATTTCTCCTTATTTCCGTGTATTCTTTTAGCAGAGAGAATGTGGTGCAGCTCTTGCTGTATTTCTTCATTTGATGTTATAACCTTTCTTGTATATTGTCAGCACCAGGTGGCGCGGAGCATTATTCTAGCTCCGAATTCTACCAGATTTATGGAGTTCAGGAAGGTAAAGTAGAGAGGATAAATAAAGCAAGAAAGAATCAATACCAGTCCACAGAATTCTTTGATGCTTCTAAAGACATGCGCTTAATCTTATTTGACTGCCTATAAGATAAAACGTTGTAAATTAAAGTATGAATTACGAATCTCTGAAGCATTAATTATTTACTGAATAATTATGTTAATCTTTTACATATTAGTTTTGTTAAAAACCGACAAACTATAATCCTCTTAAGAATGCCAACAGTTTATGCGCTTTGAAATAAGCAAACAATTGTATTTAAATGTTACATTTACAACTTACTATTTATGTATCAGAGTTTTGTATTTCAAAAAATTTTTATGTCAAACACTTAAAAAAGAAGTAAGGATTAAATTTTCTCATACACAGAACGTATAGGTAACGCCCTTAGGCTAAAAAATATATGAAATAGTTTCTTGTTTAAATTGGCGAATGTATGAGAACTGGAGATAAATGTCTATAATGTGATAGTTTTGAGTAATTAATAGCAGTAGCTTCAAATCTGCTATTAAAGTACCTAACTTCTTTCGTCTCTCTTAGCATGAACGCCATTATTTCTTCTCAAGCACCACATGAATGCCCAAAATTAAATTAAACTGAGTTTTATTTGTAGATGCTCTTTAACTACTATGGTCCTTAGCGTTCCATTCTATATTGAGCGTGAAAGACCGGAAATTTTGCTCAGAGGCCTCTTTATCAGACTTGTTCTTTTACGTGCCGTAAATCTACGATACGGGACCACCGGCCTTACTTCCCTTCCGAAGGAAGCCATGTTAGGGAGTTTTACGCCCGAAAAAATCCATCGCCCTCCGCAGGGTATGAACTTGCGGTCTTGGAAACTAGAGGCTAGCACGATGCCACTAGTCCACGGAGGACGAAATGAATATCCAAGATAACTAATAACATCAATATCGAAGAAACATTATTTAATATAATCACAAAACTTTACAGAGTCAGAACAGACTAATAATAGTATAAGCCAGAGGTGGCGAAAACGGGACTCGCGAGTCATTTTGACTCATTTTGTCTACTCCTCATCACACCATCGCAGTATCACTTTACATTTTTCCTCCCCACTGATAACCTTGTCCTAAAAGGGAACACTTCTCTAGATTCCTATTCATTTTTCCCTTGTGAACGCATGAGTGTGACCTTCACTTTTTATTAACCAGCCTTTTGTAAACAACTCCGAAGAAAGAACCAGCCTTCACCACCTATTCAAGGCAAATTTGTTAAGATATGTTTACCTTCTGGCTTGGAACATCTCTTGCAATATTCTTTCATAAGTAATAGTGATAGATCAATTCCTAACCTAATGTACTTAGAAACGGTATAACACACGAGAACATCTAACAGATTTACAATCTATTGTACAAATAAGTCACTAAGCATCTTGTTATGCTTTATTCAGAGGTCTCAAAACATGTATTTCCGGTGAAATGTCCACGTCATATGTTTGGGTGGAATGAAGTATCTTCTTTATCTGCTAGGTAGAAAAGATTAAAATTATTTTGTTAACCCTTCTCACACAGGAGCTATTTTAAATGCATATTTTATTTATTCTTAATGTTCTCATTTAATTAGCACACTTGCCAATCCTTAAGAGTGAGATAAACAATTATTGAGCAAAAATGTATATCTTCATAAGATGGGCATTTAGGGGAAATAACGTTTATGATACTATCTATTTTGAAAATACTCCACGTTGTTAATTAACTCGTTCAAAATTCCAGGAATGCATTTTAAGCTTTTGTTTTATTTCCGCTGAGTAATATTTTTATTTCGTTCTCACGCATTAAAGGAATACTTATCATTGCTAATGTATACAATTACTATCTGTGTCAAAGCAGTTTAGTATTGCCTCAGCCTGAAAAATGTGTATTGCCTTATTGTTGCTTATTTAAAAGAATTTCTAGCTAATAGATGGAAACACCTTGTATTTTACAGTCACTTCACTTTCTATGCCCTCTATAATTTGTTTCCACAACTATTCTGTAAAGTATTCATTAAAATGATGTTCATCCGTTTATTTTAAGGATGTTAATTGTAGCCCTTAGCCATCCCATACCCATAACCATTTTATGGTCGCAATGTAGAACCACTAAAGAGGACAGGACGACAATAATTAATTTAAATAGTTGGCTGTTATATGCAAAGGAAGAGCAAGAAATATAAACGATTAAAAGTATAAATATATTGTTTAACACATTTTGCGTATGTTAAGTTTTAAGGAATCTGCTATTTTTTGTTCGTTTTGTTTCTTTCCTCCTTTGTTTTTGTAATTTTTTTATGTCTTTTATAGCTTTACAGTCACATAAGTTGTTTATAGAAAATATAACAAATGCATTTTAATTCTGTTACGAATGTCTCTAACATATTAAATTTGAATTATAACCGCTAGGCCATTTTAGACAATATAAATACATAAACAGCTTTTTCTGTGTATATGGTGTTAGTGGTGAAAAATATATTGCAGCTCATCGTGTTCTGTTCAATTTACTGGACTCGATACAAAATTTAGTCCTCATTCGACATTCCGTTTTAAGTTGCATTCCCCGTTTCACTACACACGCATACACGTTTTTCTACAAAGTGTTTTGAGGGATTTAATGGGATCTCTAAATATCTATTTTTGGCGAACTCTTGATATGCATTTCTTGAATAAAGACGTTTTAAAAGGGTCTAAAATAAATGGTAACGTGTATCATGCCTTACATCTGGGTCAGTCTAATTTGGAACTAACCATTACTCTCTACCAAGAATAGAGTAACTAGGTGTCTAAACACCTTATTTGGTCACTGAGACTGTAGAAACAAACTAAATCCTGCAACACCACAAGAGCTCCGAAGGTTTTACACATTGGACTGAACTTAGGATGTGCTTGTAGGCAGCGGATTAAAACTTTCACTTCACAAAGACAAGGGCTTGGGTAGGAAGCGTCATCGGCGAGACCGGGATTTTGTCTTCTCGGCCACTCAATTAATACTACTATTCGGGTTGTGGAAGGTGGCACTGTGCAACCTGGGCTTGGCAGAACAGGGGACGTGGGTATGACGGCACTTGCTCAACATATGCACTTGGCACAGTGCGTATTTCCTCTCCTTTGTACCAGACGTCCCTCTGCTCGAACACTGAGCATAAAACCAAACCTGTGATAAATTACTTCCTCGGGGACCATATCGTCAACATTCTTTTTGTCTGCTCGTTCTCCGTTTACATTTCACGATTTACATATCATTATACAACGTTATTTGCTATTATCTGACTAGGATGAAGCCTTTTTTTCTCTTCTCTATCTCTTACTCAAAGTTTTCCCTTATAATAACTCAACATTTGAAGCATTTTACGTTTAGGGTATAAAAAAGGCTGCTTCCACATATTTCTATGCCATTACGAAGCGATGATTGCGATAGGTCAGGTAGGCGGGTAAGGAACTCGTGTTTGATGAGTATGGGTTACTGACTATGGTTTCCCTTTTGTAACTCATCGTCCTCACATAGCTCTGTTGGTAACGCAGGCTTGGTATCGGACAATTGCGGTTAAATAAGTATAACTTACTATTTATTTTACTATTGTCAGGTAGCAACTATTTTGCCAACCATCTCTCCGCCATTCCGTTTATTTACTTCACCATTATGTTTTGACTCATCTTGCGCGTTCCAGACACAGATTAAGTATTTTCGCTTCGCTAAAGAGCAAAAATACCATAAATCTGTGTTTTCGCCATACTATATTTTACCCCTCAAAGTTTAGACGAGCTTTTCTTTCGAATTCATAGATACTAACATATTTCTGATTCGTTTACTAAAACTTATCAAATTTCGTTACGTTTTCGTTGGCTTAAGTGAGTAAGAGTTTCCTCATTTTAAAATGCAGTGTGATTAAATTACATTATCTAACTCGTGCTTACATCTTAACTGTAGGAATCTATATGTGTACTTCTTTGCTATGCTTCAGGAATGCACCGAGATCCTTATCCTAAATTATAACGCAGATGTCCTCAGGGGGTAAAGAAACTCGTAGCGTCTCTTTGTTACAAATCGTTCCTGTCTGCCGTATTTCTTCATTATTTAAACTGACAATATTTGTTCACTATTAAACAAATATAATCTTATTTTAAATTAACTGAACTCTGGCGTAAACATTGCAAGTATATCCAGCAATTCTATTCGCTTATTCATTTCTGATATCAACTTATCTGACGCTTGATGTTGCATTAATATATGATATACAGTGTGGAGATAGAGATAAAGCAGTTAAATATGATTTCACAGTTCTTGTGAAAGAACTTTAATATAACAAAGTACTTCTCATTTAACAACCTAGAGACAGATGAAATATAACGAGGTTATAAACTTCGTACCTTTGAACATAATTCAAATTTTCATAGAGGAAGAAAAACACCAAAGGTTTATCATCCGTAATCATGACTAAATGTACATTTTTAACTTTCACTTCACATTAACGCTGCTTATAAAATGATCAAAAACTTCTTATTTTTCTGTTTCAATTTACCCTCCCCGTTATGAGGTCTTAAATCCCCCAGGACTTGCAAGCCAATGCTTGGGTTCAGACGCTTGTCGGGGAGCAGAGCGACTTTTGGATCGGATAGTACAACCAGGATGGGTGATCAGCCCGAAACCTGGTATGATAGTGAGAAAGCAGATGATATGAAACGACGTTGAAATGGATGAAAGGAAAAGTGTTGGTGGAAGATATGACGGGGGAAACCAGAGAACCCGAGATAACCCATCTAGACGCTGCTTCGGCAACCGCAAATTCCACATACGATTCCTTGGTGGAAGGTCAGCAATTAATAGCTTGTGGGATTTACTTCCCTACAATGTAAATGGGGCTTCAAAACCAGAGATATGCGCAGGCAGTTTAACCGTCAAAAGATGAGTTGCAGCAAATATCACAATGAAATCGAAATGTATTAATGCAAGTCGTTCTGGAATTCTTAATACGCTCTCACAAATAATTCCTTCAAGATTTAAAATTTCAATGCGGTTATATTATATCCCTTGAAACATTCTTCTATTGGCACTGAAACTCTAAGTTAAGACAAGCGCAATGCTGCACCAGTTATGGCTGCCTATAAAGGCCAACAATATACCCACGAAATGCCGCTTGTTCCAAGCTTGTAGGCTGTGGAAAAATTCCTACCTCTCGACCACGGCCTACAAGCTCGGAAAAAACAGCAATTCGCTTAGACTCTGGCCGTGATAGCTTCAGTACATACTTAATGTAGCTGATTTTTAAAGCTATCCATGATTATTAAAAGTATGTTGTGATACATTCACATGACTTTCTCTACCCTCTATGTTCATTACTGAGTATACAAACTATTCTTAATAAGGTTTATTTTTCTATCTACTGCATTTTAATCCGAACAATTTACAGAAATAGTTACATTGCACTTCGTTATAAATATAAAGGGAACGGCGATGGCCAAATGTTTAGAAACTGTACGCTATACGCTAGCCTTAAAATTCGATACTGTTTCCATGCAATTTCGAGAAACCTCTGAATGTCGACAGCACTTCAAGGGAATGACGAAAGTAATGAACAATTCAAATCATTAATAATGGATATCTCAGAAATGGATTATGCTACAAAAGACTTATTTGAAATAAATTGGGTGTTTTAAATATATCTAATTCTTGTGTTTTTGTCTATCGCTTAAGGTTTATCAATCATACAAGGTCATCCAAAATTCCTTTTGAATGAAGAGGACCTCGCAGACTTTTCCCGAAAAATTAAAAATATGCATTTCATTTCTCAGGTAAATACCATTAATATGTGGTGTTTTAACCAAAATCATTAGAGCCATTGTTTAGAAAATAAAAATTTTCGAAAAAATGTTCCATGTAAAGGAAGTTGGGGTTGGAGAGTTTTCTTGAAAATCTTCATGTGAGATACTTGGATCGTAGTGGCCTATCTGGGTACTTATCCGACGTTTAATTTTTGAGTTATGCTGTTCACAGATATACAGACATGTGCGCAAAAATGCTTTCTTTGGATTCACTGTGTCTTAAAACATCTCGGTATCGAATTTTTGGTTGAAATGCAATACCTTCTCTACCTACTACGTACGTGGTAGAGAAAAGTAAACCGGAGCAAGTTTCAAATGTTTACACCAAAGAAGCTGATAAGGACAGTTCTGCATGTCCTTAGAAAGAAAAGATATTTAGCTTGATCGTTTCTAATTAGAACATTTTCCATTAACACTAATTTTTCTAAACAGTATTTTTCTCTGTGCTCGCTGTGATTTGTCACAGAATGGAAATTGTCAGCCAGTTTCGAATAGGTTTTCTCTATTTTGTGATATCTGGAATGTGTTCCGTCTTTTTGAATAACCCTGTAGCGATAGCCAAATTTATCAACTTCGTTACTGATCTAACACTCTATGAATTCTGTATTATTTAGCAAGTTAATGTGTCTCATCTAACACCTGTTACAGCCAACAAATCCATAAACCTTCGTTAGTGTAAAGGTAAATTTCATGATATTAAATACCTGAACAATACGTTTACCGAGCAAACAAAATGTCGTGCGCTTTCAATCCAGAAAAACTTCATTTATAATATACTGAACAAAACCGACATATCCTAATCTATTTTGCAAACTGGACCACAGTACGAGTAAATCTTATTTGCGGACGCAAAAACTCAGTATGAATCATCTTAAAGAACTGAAGAACCCAGTACCTTAAAAATAGCAACATGTTTGTAGATTTGTAGAAACTCTGGAGATGTATGACCTCGAGGCATGCATCTCGATTGAAGTAATTTTTAAAACGGCTTAAAGGTGTGTTGGTTAAAGCAAAGTTAACCGATATTTCACTCTTTGGTAAAGGAACCGCTCAAAGGCCAGCGGAGGTTAGTAATGAGTGCATAGGGAGCACAGACAGTCATTAATCTAGTTCTGCACAGAAAGTTTGACTTGTTTCTTTTTCATTTATAGACGCCCTTTATCTACTATGGCTCTTAGCATCTCATTCTATGTTGGCCATGAAAAACTAAAAATTTTGCTCAGAGGCCTCTTCATCAGGCTTGAGACTCTTTTACGTGGCGTAAATCTACGACACAAAACCACCAGCTTTACTTCCCTTCCGAAGGAAGCCATTCTAAAGATCGCTTCTCCCGGCGGGCTACGGATTCTTCCTACACAAAAAGGTAAATATGAATACTGCTAGGATTCAAGAGATGGCCAACCTTAAGAATGTGTTGCAAGCAGACTTTCTACTTCCCATAATGGGAAACCCCTCACGCCACTCCATTACTCACTCACAAAGTATCTATGTCCATCCTAATTTCACATCAAACGTCACCAGTCATCTTTCTAGATCACAGTAGTGAATGTTATCCGTCGTCCTCCTCCATGGTCTAGGGGAATTAGCCTCTAGTTCCCGAGGTTGTTGTTTCAAACGCGGTGGAGAGAGATGGATTTTTTCGGGTGTAAAAACCCTTAGCTTGACTTCCTTCGGAAGGGAAGTATAGCCGGCGGTCCCATGTCGTAGATTTACGGCATGTGAAAGAGCCTGAAGCCTAGTAAAGAGGTCTCTGAGCAAAATGTCCGGTTTTTCATGTCCAAAATAGAAACGGGCGCTAAGAACCACTGTAATCAAAGAGCTTCATAAATGAAACTCAATATAATTGAATAAGGTTGTTATTCTATCACATTCAACATAGTTGAACTGCTTAAGTGGAAAATTTGATAAGTAGGGGAGAGTTCCCGAAGTTGGACCGTTACCTAAGTTGGACCACCTTCATTTTTCGCTATGTGTTGGTAACTTAAACCTTCAAGTTGACTCTACTGGTGAGAGATGTTATTAAGGTTGCATAGCCCAGCTGTCAGTCGACTGTAGCAAGAATAGTTGGCATTGTTGTATTTTATTCGTTTGTGTTATAATTGTTGTGCTTAAAATCACAAGCTTCTGTATACAGTATGAGTAAGTAAATAAATTATCTGCAGCATATTTCATTAGCTAATAACTAGATACCGCCAAACTAGAATTTAATTTTGTATGTTCCTGTAGCATTATCTTTTATTATATGGTATCCGGTTGCTGAAGTTGGAGCACTGCGTGTTTCCTAAGTTAGACCGGTCCTGTTTAGGAGACGCTCATAAAAATTAATATTTAAGTGCACTTTTACAATACATAATACAAGGGGTAATGCTTTTAGGCCTTTTAAGTGCAGTTTTACAATAAGTTATAGGAAGGGGTAATCCTTTTAGGTTTTCAAGATGGCGAAAAGGGGAATGTGTGGGAAATGGAAAAAAAATGACCTGAAGGTCGCTGTGGCAGTGTACATAAACGGTAACTATGGACTTAATGTGTGCTCGTATATATTATTTGAAGAGAGGTTTTCCGTATTTACCATTAAAGATGTTCGTAAACTTGCATTCGACATAGCAGAGAAATATGAGTTACCTCACTGTTTCAATGTACGACACACACAAAGAATTTCAAGCAGATTATGAACAAGGTGTCACCCCTTCCAAATTCATACAAGAAGCCTGCTACTCGAATTAGAGGAAAAGCACAGAAAGCCACTTTAATCACTAGCAGCCCTTATAAGCAACAATTAGAGCAGTAGAAGGGCCAAGTAAAGAAAAAGGTATTTGCCAACACAGCTTTATTTCCCAAAGAACAGAAGACAAACGACACTGTTGGCAATTCTAGCTAGTTCTGTGTTTTATGTAGGAAGACAAAAGAAGATGACATGGTACAGTGTATGGACTGTAAATTATGCGTTCATACACGATGTGTCAATGTGAAGCCCAGCTTACAAAAACAATATTTCTGTTCAGGCTGCAATTAGACTTCACTGTAACTTGCCATTCTTAATCTCAGTCTATAGACATCATTAGTATATTTCAGTGCGTCAAGTTTTCTTACATTTTTCTATGCAACAAGTTTCTTAGTTTATACTTGTGTCTTAATTTGAAGCCCTTTATGAGGAAGAAACATTTTCCCCCAACCTACCAATATAAATATCTTACTGGTGATGAATACTCCAAAAATATTTGTTCTGTATAATAAGGCCTAACTACCTAAATATCAAGTATGTCTAATAAATATATTGTAATATAGCTTCTTTAAAACATTACAGTTGTTACTTACCTTTTACCCACAGTTTTGTCATCTAGTCCAACTTAAGCAACTGAAGGTTCAAATTAAGCAACCGGTTCTAATTCGGACCATTTACATACTTCTAAATTTTAAATTATATGCCTTTAAGCGATGTATTTATTAAAAGTGTAATACCACCTAATGAAAGTGTAAACCATCTGTATTATTGTACAATATATTTTGTTTCTATTAGATACATAATAAAGCCTAGCAACAAAATATAAAAGTGGTCCAATATAGGCAACCTTCCCCTATGTTTCTTTTCTCTTTCAGCTACATACTGTGATGGAATTTTCATTCAAGCTATGTGATACAGTGATGATTCCTGTAGTTTCTCAGTCTTTGGGTACGAGAAGATGACATAACTTTATAACATGGTGCGCTGAACTTCCATTTCTTTATCTTCTCTGAGTATTAGTATCACTTACTTAGAAAACGTATGAAAACGTTTTAACAACATTAAAATGAATCCATTACTTTATCTATCTATTTATTACTTTCGAATGATCACAGAAAGACAAAGACAATCCTCCACATAATAACAAAGTCTATTAATTTTTACGGATTACCGGCTTTACTTCCCTTCCGAAGGAAGCCATACTAAGAGTTTTTACGCTCCAAAAAAATTCATGCCCCTCTACCGGGCTTAAATCTACGAACTCGAGAACTACACAAAGAGATAAATACGAATACTGCTAGGATTCGAGAGACGGTTAACCTTAAGAGAGTGCTGAAAGCAGACTTTTCTACTTCCCATAATGGAAAACCCTTCACATCACTCCATTACTCACAAAGTATCTCTGTCCACCCTAATTTCACTTCAAACGTCACCGTAGTGGTTATTATCCGTCGTTCTCCGTGGTCTAGGAGTATTACGCTAGCCTCTAATTCCCGAGATCGCGGGTTCAAACTCGGCGGAGGGTGATGGATTTTTCAAGCGTAAAAATCCTTAGTAGGTTGCTTTCGGAAGGGAAGTAAAGCCGGCGGTACCGTGTCGTAGATTTACGGCACGTGAAAGAACCTGAAGCTTGGTAAAGAGGCCTCTGAGCAAACCTTCCGGTCTTTCATGTCCAAAATATAATGGGACGCTAAGAACCATAGTAGTCAAAAAGCATCCATAAATAATAGTGCTCCATATAATTTCATTTGGTTATTATCCAATCACGTTAAACGTGGTTTACAGCTTATGTGCGAAATTTGGTTGGTACGTTTCTCTTCTCCAGCAGCTACATAATGATTAAACTTTTATTCTACTATGTTATAGAGCAATGATTCCTGTAGTTTCTCAGTCTTTGGGTGCGAGAAAAATGACATTTTATTTATAATTCGCGTTTCACAACCTCCATTTATTTAGCTTCTTTAAGTACTATCATCACTTACTTAGAAAACAATCTCTCATCTTAATGACATTAAAATGAATCCATTATTTATTACTTTCGAATGAGTATAGAAAGACAAAGTGACCAATCTTCTATTAGCAAAGTTTATTCATTTTATGTACATTGATAGTTATGCGTAGCCTCTCTTGTTTTACAAGTTAAACTCATGACATGTGTAATGGAACATAAACAAACAATAATAAATACACAATTATAACATATATTAACGTATATCTAACGTGCAATAAATCCCTCAAACCAAACATAAACGTTAACACCTAATTGATCAAAGAAATTATTTTTCCCTGGGAATTATAACCAAGTTTATAAACGCTTCAATACCTATGGTAGGAAGATGAAGTATAGTATTCCACTCAATAATTCAATATCGAGATTTCACCGCAAATAGAAGTTTTGAGACTAACTTATGTAAAAAAAAATAATTTTAGCTTGTGAGTGAGTGAATTGGAGAGAGAGAGAAAGAAGGAAAGAAAGAAGGAAATAAGAGAGAGACAAAAACAGCCTAATTCAAGAACTAAAATTCTGATAAATACCAAAATTCAAACTTGAACGGAACTCTTTTAAGCATGTCAGGTAAAGATTCAAAACTCCCTAATCCAAACTACCCTATATCTAGAAAAAGTTTGCTAATTGCTCCAAAATGGCCTTAATGAGTTTAATTAAAGTGCCACATATTTAAGCTGTTTATATGACTAAAATGCATTTCTGGAATATCCATTGTTTAGCTTGTGGTGTCCCTTTTACTCTCGCTGCATTCTGTATAATTTTTTTTAAATTTATAAAGAATTAGAAATAGGCAAAGATTACTTCCAAAATATAGAGGTGTTTGAAATACATGTCATGTTTTTACTATTGGCCGTTTTCGAAATATTCCTTGTTACACCTTTTTAGTTTTTCTCAATTTAACTGTAATGTGACATCTGCAAACTATCCACAATTCTTCTATTCCTACGATGAGTAGAATATTAAAAGAAACTATCGACGATTCTTCTAGTTTCTACTGAAGCGCATGGGTTTTATTAGAAATTAGAGCTAACTAAATTCAGAGAACGTTGTAGTTTTTCCCCGTGTAGTTTATGCAACCCTATCCATCAAATTGATAGCGAAAAGTATATCCTGAATAACGCAACCAGCATAAAAGAATTACGTTATATACAAATCTTATAATTAGTATTTAAGGAATTAAGTAAAGCTGTAATGAATGGAGAGACCTCTGTGAAAGTGACACCTCATTTTTACTATTTTACTCGTATTTCAAACGACTTTACAGCAACGGTAGCGTTGACATGAGACACCATAAGCGTATATTGTCATAAAGTTAACTAACAAAATCCAAGAGTCACTAGAATAAAAAAATGTGCTGTTAAATGAATTACAGCAGGCACATGAGCTTGTATTAAATTTACTTTAAAAATCCGTAAACGACTTACTATTTAAGCCGTTTAACCTTGCTGAAGAATAATAACCCAAAGAACCTGAAACAAAGGTTTATGACTGGAACAGGTTAATGAGATGTAAGACTATTTTTACAGCCACTTAGTATCCAGCTTTTCAAAACTAAGGCGATTACGATGTAAAATAATTGGACAGACTAATGAGATATAAGCGCGACTGAAACAATATAAAAATACTCTTACAAGGTAAGTAACCCTTGATGCCGAAACCTGCCTTGAAATGTTGGTGACAGGAGCGATTTGTTATAAAAAGACCACATGCCAAATTATATCTGTTAGTATTTACTGTGAGGCTTTGAAATAAGGCAACACATCAGTTATTTATACTATATGCCCATAGGGAAACAATACTTGCATTAACTGACTGAAATGGACGGTGCTATTAAGCGGGAGAGGGGAATGATTTATACGACGAGTCAGATACTTTACACTTCAACAGGGATGTCCATCTGCATCGTCATTCAACATTGTTATTGAAACTAGTACCTAAATTTTGGTAGTGATCTTATCCAACAAAACTTGTCTCACAGGAATTTCAAAGTAAGGTTTTTATGAAAATGTTTGTTACTTGTCTTCTTAGGCATGTATTTGTCTCTAATTTTCCTTATAGCTATTAATGATTCCTTTTTTAGGGTGACCGAGGTTGTTTAGTGCTAAAATAAGATATATTCCGCTCTCCGTCCCTCTCATGTTTTTTAATATTTCTCTTGTCCGGCCTATTCCCAAGAGGATTTATTTTACGATGTCTCTCTTAGTTCTAGTGTTTCAAGTTACTCTGAATATTTGAAAAAATAACATTTATATTTTAAGTGTATTTGAGATGTATTTAATTACATTAATATATATATATACATACATACATATTTTTTCATTTGAAATTACACTAATTGTTAAAATGATCACGTGTAAAAACTACTGTTATATTATTCTAATTAGAAAGAAGCATTTATCTTCTCTAAACTGAGTTTATATTATTTTTAAGTAAATAAAATAATCTTACCGTTGAAAACATTTCTGTTCTTAAACACTGCATTTTATATCAATGATAATCATTTATAGGCGCCACAATTTTGCAACCAATCAGGAACGGATATTAAATTTTAAAAATAGTACAAAATTAAACAAATTCTGGATTATTTCTGATAGCATTGTTGTTCTTCTTAATTAAATTGAGTCTATGATTGACTGAAGTATTAACTGTGATTGATATTAATCGTATTATTGAGTTTATTTATGGAAGGTCTTTAGCTACTATGGTCCTTTGCATCCCATTCTATATTGGACGTGAAAGACTAGAAACTTTGCTTAGAGGTCCCTTTATAAGGTTTTAAAGTTCTTTTACGTGCCGTAAATCTACGACACCGGCCACAGGCTTTACTTCCCTTACGAAGGAAGCCATGCTAAAGAGTTTTGCGACCGCCTTCCCCACGACCTCGAGAACTAAACATGGCACCCCTAGACCATGGAGGATGACTATTGTTCTGATTTAGTAAACCATTTTAAAAATGCAGAATTAGGAGGCTGTCTAGAGCTCTTCCT
Source organism: Deroplatys truncata (assembly GCA_030765065.1). Taxonomy (NCBI): domain Eukaryota; kingdom Metazoa; phylum Arthropoda; class Insecta; order Mantodea; family Mantidae; genus Deroplatys; species Deroplatys truncata. The sequence goes on from CM060981.1 coordinate 177,584,078, forward strand.
TAACCAGACACATACTTGCAGGATAAGTATATTAAAGTTTGATTTTAAAACATTCATTTTCACATTTAAAACGTCATTGTACACTCGTCAATTTGCAAAAGCGTAAGAAAACGTTCGTGTCATCATAATGTTATAACATTTTTCATTAGTAGAAAGCTTATGGCTGTTACTGGGGTATATAAGAACTCGCATTTAAGTCAAAGTCGCTAAAGCTATACTTTTCCCAACGTTTGAGAAAATGAACACTAAGTTGTAGCTCAAATGTATAGGCATTGATTTTGGCAAAATTTTGAGTTTTTATTATTAATCTTGATACAACTTAGATACATCCTTATTAGACGAAATATAATATACAGGTTGCCCATGTTTTTGGGATCTGCTACAACACAAACATTACAGAGTCGGCCTTATAAAGCCTAATGCAGTTCAACATGTCTACCTTCATTATCAATACACTGTTCCCATCGCCTTGTGGTTGTACGAACACGCTCCCTAAGATTTGATGGGCTTTTAGGAAGCATGCCGCTCTTATTCGTTGTTTCAGCCCATGATGATCTCGCACCTGGTAGAGTAAACTAGGCTCTTGATGAAACCCAATACAAAAAAGTCAAGGGGAATGGGTTCAAGGGAACGGGGAGCCCATATGCAATCCTCCGCCCTTCTGATCCACGGGTTAGGATGAGTCTCATTCAGAAAGTGCCGCACAACGCTTGCATAGTGAGGTGATGCCTTATCTTGTTGATAAATGACAGAGGCAAGGGAGATCCAATTCTCTATCAACATATATTTTGTTTTTTTGGTCACCCGGAAGTTATACCATCCTGCCGAAACTGTGGCTCCATAAAAAACTGCAACATGTCCAGGTTGGTTGTACCAGGCAATTGTCTTGTGTTGATAACGAAGTTGGACATTTTGAACTGAATTAGTATTTATAAGATCCTACTTTATCCTAATATAATGTTTATTGTATTGTAGCAGACTAGGAACATAAACATGTATTGGGACTGTATGGGCACTCTGTATTCTAATAATTGTCCCACGCCGAACAATTGTCTGACACAGCTATTTTACAAAACACGCATTTATTGGAACCCTATTTGCTACTGTTAATAACTAGGCGCTTAAGAATCGATTAATCCTAACATCTTGCACAGGTGTTTTCATTACATTCTCCGCAACAGAAAGCTGTGTACGTGGTCCGATGTATGCCCTTTCGTTTTGATTCATGAAACGACTACGTGCAACAACGTAAAGCCGGAGAAGTTGCCGAATCTGTAGGCGTATAAGACTGACCGGGATATCAATCTGCTACAACGTCGCGTGACGGCTCTGTGCATTGCACACGCACAAACATTTCGTAAGCAGTCATTCCAGCAAATGCATAGCAATAAATCGGCCACTTATAAAAACTACTAACTGTGCCTATTAGATTTGAAAAATGTCATTGCAATGGTCCACAAGCAACTGCATTATGCACAGCGGTACCCAGACACACCAGTCAGTCTAGATCACAGTATGTTCTGGAATGCAGAGAAGAGATTACGCCAGCACGGTACCCCTCATGTAACGCGGCAAAGGAACCCGAGGATGCGAATATGCTGCCGCAGAATACAAGCACAAGAAAATGAAAGTTAAAGTACTAGAAGCGTGGTTTACGCATTTAGACTACAGCAGGTTAAACTGCATAGAACTATAAAACATAGTTAAGTACCTCGAAAATAGTTACGTACTTTGTAAATTGTTAAGAACTTTGTAGATAGTTAAGTAAATTGAGAATAGTTAAGTAAATTGTGAATAGTTAAGTAAATTGTGAATAGTGAAGTAAACGGTGAATAGTTAAGTAATTGTGAATAGTTAAGTAAATTATAAATGGTTCAGTAATTAGGGTTTTTAAAAGCTTTTGTTAATATTTAAAATTAATCATTTTGTACTGTTAGCCTTGTTTATTATTATTATTATTATTGTAAGCTAGTCATGGTGATGTAAATTTTGTACGGTTTAATTCTGCCACCGGGAAGTACCCAATTGCAGAATAAATAAATACATACATACATAATCTTCACCGCCAATCGTTCAAACGGCCCTTATCTCAATGCCTAAAATAAGATGACCTGGGCGGTATTTGGTTATCAACTATAAACTCGAAATGTAACAGAGATGCAGCAAAAAGTACATGTAAATTTATGACAAATGTAACCAATTTATGGCTATAATTTTGTCGCGAATTTTTGAGAAAAGTTATGGTTTCTTCAGTGACACCTTTAAAAAAAGTATTCGTTTTGAAGATATTGGCTGTAAAGGAATGAGAATTCATTTGGAAAGATACATTAACCCAAAAGTGTACACTATGTTGTTATTCCTGAGCTTTTTACATTCTGTTAGAAGTATTTTGCTTTTGGAGTTGCGACCCTATGCATTGCACCGTGATCAACAATGGATAAAAATTTCCGGCTAGTCTCCAGCCGAATTTCAAAAAACATTATGCCGCACCCTCGACAATCAGAGCCAATGCCTATGACATTAAAAATTACCATGACGTTATCAGGAAATTTCTACCATATTTTAAACTGTAAATACAACATTTTATATAGCTTTCACAACCTTTTTAAAAAAACAAACACCAAAAAGCCTGGTCCTGAAGATAACCACTACCGTCGTAAATCTTTCTGCGAGTGGACTGTTTAACGGGCGATTAAGTTTGAGTACTAATTATGTAGTAGCCTCGGTTATTTTGGTTTACTAGGCTACAACTGATGACGTCGGCATGGGCATTTTTAAACGTATCTGCTGAATATGTAGGAGCGATGGGTGTATTAATTGTCGCAGCGAACACCTATAATAAAATGTATCCTTGCTGTAAGGCAAATGCATAAGGTCGCGCATCATTGAAATTCGAATGGGCATTTTAAGTGACCATGTTATCACTCCATTATTACAAGGCGAGTTTTTAAAGTAAGTACCGATAATGTTTTAAAAAATAACAAAATATTATCTTCCGAATACGTTTCAGGATCAATAATTTTAGCTAAAGTTATATTAAAGCTAGGTGGTTATGGTTTATCATTCATTACCTTACATCTTCAACTACTTCTCCACGCAGTCAACGCCGTTATTCAGACACTTGTACAACGCAAACGTTTTTGTATACCTTTGTCAAAGAATCATGCTTTCTATGATGAAAGCCAAGTCTACACTTCTCGTTTCACATCATCGTCGTTGAAATTTTTATCACCAAGGAATTTTTTTGAGATGAAGAAACAGAGAAAATCGTTTGGTGTCTGTAGGAGGGTGGTCAGATTGTTCCCAACCAAATGATGCGATAAAATCTTGAGTTTGTTTGGCTGTGTGTGCTGGCATTGTAACTCATCATAGGTCTCACACTTGGCGATGGATGTCTACTAGATAACATTTATGTCATTCAAAAAACGAATCACTGATTTACTTCACAGTCGGCGGATCATTCGACTGTTTTTAACATTTCGAAACGTTCTAACAACAAAAACCCACAAAACTACGATTGCTTACAGTTGCGTGTGGCTTCCTAATGTACGGAGGAAGTGATCACGTATGTTCAAAATTGCGACCGCGGCAAAATATTAAAACATGTCTCGTATCAATATAGCTCGGCCCAACCGGCGATAAAACTTACAATATGCAGAAAATAGGCACTATAACAAGTCCAAAATAGTCCCTAATATAGGACGAATCACCTAAATCTTGCACGCAAATATTTTGGCACTGGAAAGTGCTGTTGATGTACAGCTTTCACAGCATTGATTGGTAATCATTGGCACGTACATTTAGCCTATAAGCAGATTTTAATAATACCGATAAAGTTATTTTTGAGCATATATACAATTGTTTAAATGGAACAATGCCTAGCTATATCAACAGAATAACGGTAGGGTAAATTAGAATGTCAATGGTATTCGTTGCAGGATTCTAGTGCAAGTGGTTTACGAGAAGTCGTATTTTGAAAAGTTTCCACCCCGAAAATTGTTTTTCCCATTCAACTTGCTCAGTTGCTAGGTACGATATTGTTACGTCTGTTTGCATTGTGTTTTCTGTTCATTGACTGCATTGTGACTATCTGGTCACTTATTTTGTGACAGTTCAAGCAGTGAGTCGTGAGCGGAAGATGGGTATACTAATGCAGAAAATGCCGACATGCTCATGGTGTTTGGAGAGTATAGGAAGAATGCAGTTCGTTCCTGTACGGTGTATGCGGAAACGTATCCCAATAGACGTCAACCATCTCGGCAATTATTTGTCAACCTCTTCATCCAATTACATGAAAGTGGTACTGTAACACCTAGAAAACGTAATAAAAACAAACAAGTGACTGGAGAAGAGGCAAAAATTAATGTTTTGCCTGAAGTTGCAGTAGATCCGCAAATTAGTTCCCGCACAATCGCACGTGGAAGTGGCATAAGTCAAGCAAGTGTGCTGCGCATTCTCCGTCGGCATCGGTTCCATCCCTATCACATCTCTCTCCATCAAGAGCTGCAGGGAAACGATTTTGAGCATCGTGTTAACTTCTGTACATGGGCATTAAGACATGATGCTCCAGATTCATCATGTACCTTGTTTAGTGACGAGGCAAATTTACTAATCATGGCCAGGTAAACCGCAGAAACTTGCATTATTGGTCTGTTGACAATCCCCGTTGGAATCGTCAGCTGGAACGTCAGCGTCTATGGAGTTTAAACCTGTAGTGTGGGATAGTGAACCATCAGTTCATAGGCCCTTTGTTCAGAGAAAGAACAATAAACTCGCACAAGTATCGCAGCCTCTTGACAGGCCATCTGCCACAGATGCTAGAAACCGTTCCTTTGCAGACTAGGAGGAACCTGTGGTACCAACATTATGGCTGTCCACCCCATAGTGCACCAAGTACTATAGCTTGTCTTAACGGATTGTTTCCAAATCGTTGGATTGGACGAAGAGGAACTGTACAGTAGCTGGCCCGTTCAACGGATCTGATCCCTTTAGACTTTTTTCTGTGGGGAAGGCTGGAATACACTGTCTACAAGGATGTACCAACTACGCCAGACGATATGAAACGACACATTACTGTTGCCTCTCTGAAATTTCCGCTGAAATGCTAGAACGTGTGCAGCAGCCTTTCCATAGCAGACTGGAAGCGTCTATTGAAGCTGCTGGTGGTCATTTTGAACAGAATATTTGAAGAGATATGTTCTCTTTATTTGTAAGAATCCACAGAAGTGTTGTAATTCACTTTTGTATTTCTTTAGTTTGCACTACCACAGGTTGTACAAGTGTCAATAAGATTTCTCGTAAACCACTTGCACTAGAATATTGCAACAAACGCCACTGATATTACAATTTACCCTACCTTTATTCTGTTGATGCAACTAAGCATTGTTACATTTAAAAAATTGTATAGTTGAGACGTTGTAGGTCTCCATTTAAAACAATTAAATTGACCCTAAAGTGAACATCATAATGTCCTCCATACAAAACAGACTAATGGCATTTACTTTCCCCCATAATATCAAGCAACTTTTAAAAAAGACATGTTTTCACACACACACACACACACACACACACACATATATATATAATACACACACCAGGTTTAGTCAGCTGTCCCTAGGTATTCGTATCTATGCAACCCGCAGTTTATAGTATAATGTGAAAACATTGACCCTTTTAGCAAACAAACTGTTATTGTAGCTCTTCCCTTCTATTAGGTACTATACGAAACTAGCATTAATAATTAAAGCCATGAATGAGAACCAAAGAGCTGTGAAAGCATTTAAAAAGACGGCGTTTCATGGGTATAATGGTTGCAAGGACACAGAGAAATGTTTTCCTGAAGAGCGGGATAGACGACCTGGGTTCTGGCTGAGTGAGTTAGCTGCCGGAATGTGGTGAAGCAAAGGTTAGCTTCGGGCGTTCGAATTTGATACAAGCATACAATTGTTTTGGTTCTTTTTTCTCTCTCCTTATGTTTATTTTCTGTATTTTAGTGTACTAATTTATTTATTTTTGTTACTGGCTCTCCTATGAGCCAGTGGCATAAGAATTACAATCAGATAATTGTGTATCATGTTTACCCTGATAATGTGCACTGAACCTGGTGTTGTAAACCGTGTTACCTATTTAGCTTTCATTCTCTTGGACGTATATCGACGATATTAAATATAACAGTTTTTGTTTTAGTTTAAACCTTATGTTTCACTTCTTCTATTGACAAAGGAGTTGTAAATGTACTAAGTTCACGGGTAAACTGAATAATAAATTGTTAAAGAGCGTGGCTTTTATCAACGTAGTAAATGTTCAAAATGATGACCCAGTTCATTAATGCACATTTGTGTACGTTGCCGGAGAGACCTTGCATGCTGTAGCATGCGCGGTGTAATCTTCCTGCATTCTTCATGTACGTGTGTGCCCGTAGATGATTTGGGCGTTGCGTTGGAAAACATGCCGAGTATTCTATTTTGTATACACTTATAATGTTATCAAAAATGTTATTTATATCGTAATGTCAAATTATAGGCCCAAAGAGATAAAACAAAATGTAATAACTTGAACTCGAACTGAAGTGGCACAATGTTAAAGCAACCATGATAATACCATTAGGTCAATGGTACCATGTCAGCTGGGGTTCCTATACAAATTAGTAACCGCAGAACTAGACGCCGCCTCGAATATTTACACGCTTTTTGCAGCATCATACAGTCTTTTGAACTCGGTTTGGTAGTTTTAATTCAAATAAATAAACTGCATCAGTCATTACAATTACTGTATGATCTGAAATATGCCATAGTTTGTGACACAAGTGAAATTATCTACCTAATACTTAGCATTTGCTGACAAGGCTGTGCAGCGTTGACTGACGGCTTAAATCCAATGGTCGCACTGCATAGATATGCCATTTTGTTTTCAAATGGTTTTGTCAACCGATGCATGTGATAGGTTATTCCTTCTGGTGTGTTTTCAAAGGTGTGCATGAATGTATGCTAAATAATAAAAGATTGTAAATTTGGCTAAAGGGTTACGATTCCAAAAAGAAAGAAACCAAATAGATAAATAGAAAATTGCCGAACTGCAGTTATCAATGTTCAATAGCATTCAAGAGTTCCCCTGTGTATGTGTCGGGCTATAATTGTTCAACACGATGGTCGTTCAGTATTCAATAATTCTTTAACATGGTTTAAATTTAAAATATCCAGGGAGATGAATTGTCGGCATAGCACTCGATAGGAGTAGATTAAAGGATCACCGAATTTATGTATTTGTGTATGAAGCCATTTGCTTGATCAAATACATGCAACACTGCCTGTAAACAGGGCTGACCTTATGCATAAACTCTGTGCAGTAACAGAAACTACCCCACTGTTAACAAAAAATACGGGAGCACAAAACGAGAAGAGCAGCATTTTGAGCATAACATGTAGGCCGCTATTTTGAGCATCTTTTGTAATAAGAAATGCAATATAATTTCTACACTGTTTTCCTTTCTAGGTGCGGCAAACCAACATATTGTGCCGTATATTTGGGAAATCCTTCTATAATTCCAACTTATACACTTGCATTATATTTATAATTAACTGCTACCCTTATTACTAAATACAGAATTTAAATCAATTCTTAAAACGTTTATAAACTGAAGATTAAGATAAAGTACAAACTTGGGGGACGGAGCGAGATGACACCGCGGTAACGTATGTAACTCGCATTCGGGTGGTCCGAGTTTTGATTCCCGTCGACCGTCCACTTTGATCTCGGCTTTTTCGCGATTTTTCCCTGGTCGATAGCCGAATGCTCGGATGGTTTCTCATCCACCACGATTCTTTTCCCTAATTTACCTTTTGTTCCGGTTTCTCCTCATGTTTTAGTGTGCTTCTAGATTTCGTGGTGTGTGGCGGTGCCAGACAGATGGCGCGGATTCCAAGGAAACATTGTGTGGACACTGCAGAGCTGTTTGGTTGAACGGGTCGCACACAGCCCTCTGCAGCCTCAGTGATGGGACGTGTCTTCGAGCTAGAGATTTTTGCGCCTCTCAGTTACTTGTCTGCCTGCGGCCTGTAGCCTCCTATGGTTCTTTCACTTCATCCCTTGGTCCTGTGCGGGTGTCGCGTAATATATTTCTTCGCAGGTTGCAGTACGTGAGGTGTCCACCTCCGTTGTATACCCTATACTCAATACTCTACATAAACTTGTGGCAGGAACATTTGTCCCGCGAGCAAACGGTATAATATATCGTTGGCCTCCAACGGTAAATGTGTAATTTCTCATTAATCAAATTGTCCTTTATAGTGAAGCTTAAAGCTAAAGAATAGTAATAACAGAATCGTTAAACAGCTAGGAAATCCCCCTCATAATTTGAAATTGTTTATTCCTCTTATTTGTTTTTAAAGCCACTATGTATAGCGTAAAGGAATGCATTTCCGCCACGGAACAGAAGATCAGGAAAAGTGAACCACCAGACGTTCCTAAAAGAGCAAGCCAACTGTGTAATACCTCAGGTATAATTAAATTGCTAAGGGACACATTTACCAATCCTTTAAGAGACAATATACCCGATGAGACCAAAAGGCTGTTTAAGTAAACGGTATTTCCATAATCCGCCTAACAAGGAAAAAGAACGCCTTCGCTGCTTTTTAATGAAGCTGCGATCCTCGGGAGCTTAAGCGACATGACTTAAGTTGTCTTTACCGTCCAACTGTCCCAATCCTCTCATCTCCTGCTATTAACGGCCCTTAAGAGACCCTCACTTCGCATTAAGCAACGTTTATGGCTCCGAAAGCTTGTCATGAAATACTCTGTTTCGCATGCAAACAGTCGTTTTACTTTTCTTTTTTCTTTTTCACGTGTCTCGTTTTCATTCCAACAAGGCTCATAAACTCCGAAATGTCTCTACTAACACGAGATTCTCCGTAATGTCAGATTATAAAGCCTGTTAATTTACGATAATGTTATTTACAAGAATATTAGTGAATATTTATGGGACCTTTATCCGACAAACATGGTCGGAATATAAAGTACAACTTACTAAACAATGAGGAATAATGCTGGCGAAAATAAAGGGGTGTTTCTCCAGTCACAGGTACAACTTTTCCATTGTGTGGTTGTACAGTTTGTACCTCATAACCAGGAATACTAGAATTTAAATCCCGGTGGGGGGTGTTACCTGTGTATGGTTCCTTTCAGGCTTTTTCCTTACTCTTAAAAGGCAAATGATGTATATTATATCATTTAAAAATTCGTTTCGTACATTCATTCATAAACCAGTATAATGCCCGTCCTTTCAGAGCGATAACGTCCTCTCCGTTCTGAGGAAATTGTGTTTGTTTTCTTATTCAGGAATGTATAGGATTATTTCATAATAATACAAATGGGTAAACAGGAAATATATTTATTAATAATAATAAAATGAATGTGAATAAATGAACAGATTAAAGTGTATAACCTTCTTGATTAATACTCATTATACGTTCTCTTTATAGAATCAAGCTAAAGCATGTGAAGCATAAAACAATAATAGATTTCTTATATTTGATATTTGATTATATATGTAAACGTACGTTCATTAAGAGATTTTAATGAATACCTTGCTAAATAAATTCTCTGTACTATAATAACTTCTAATAAAGTTCTTTTAAGTTCTTAATGAGTTCCTCAGTTATTTCCCCACTCTCTGGCAGTATCTAGGCTAATTCTTTACTCACTCATGATAGTTGCGACGATCAGGACCACGCCCGTCATGGTGTCTTACAACACAGGTTTCACCCTCAACAACTAAACAGAATATGGTGTCCCTTCTGCTATGAATTTACGTATATATAGCTTTTAAAACAATTACACAAGTATTAGCAAGCATTCCTGCAAGAGCTCGATGACGCACATCCTTGCATAGAATTGCGTTAGATCTCTGCAGCGTTATCTTAACCACGTCCGGTTACAAAGTGTTACTTTTAGCAAAATGTAGCAATCTATGCTCTATCACATTTAACATGCATGTGATTTGCAATCACATTAATTAGCAATAAATGATAAATAATAATTGCCTAGATATCTGCTTCCTACCAGAGAGTTACGATGGTCACTATATTCTCCCCTACCTGAATGAAACAGAAAGGTAAACAATCCTATGTTTCACTAACTTCTAATGTGACCACAATATCCGAAATACATAACCCATCCAAAAAGAATACAATAAATTTGGTTAAAGTGTAAGTAATTGGTACATTTATTCCTTGTGTATACGTGTAAGCTCTTCGTGTTCTTCGTGTATATAATCTTCTTACTTGTACACTAGCACTATCACTTACCACTGCACTTTTTTTTTTGTTAAAATATACCATGATGATGGTAGACGATCTGCTGTTCTGGTTCTTCTTTCACCTGTACTGTTGATACTCGAGTAGGTACCTCCTGTCTCGGGATTGGAACCGGAATCTCCTGTGTTGAAGTCCCCTCAGTTTCTGTTACCTGTCCTCCCTCTCGTTGGTTCTGGATAGCTCGCAAAATGGCTCTCCTCTTATAGATCATCATTCCTATAATTGCTGAAATGATAGTACCAAACATCCAACCAATATATGCTTTATTACTCTTACCCTGGCTCAACTTTTGTGCTAATTGAACCTGAGCTAATAATTGTGAGATTGGAATCCTTGGAGCTTGGTCGTCTGATTGTAAACTCTCTCGAAGTTCAGATAGCTGTCTGCGACTGAAGTCTGCTCGTTCTAACTCGGCTGAAATATTCTGTCGTTCTTCTTCGTTGAAAATAGCTGTAATTTCTGGAATCACAATGGAATCAGCACTCATGTTCCACGTAGATTCTCCTGCAATAATCGGCAACAATGTCATTTGATCTGAATGATAATAGCAATCCAGATCGTCAGTGATGAAACCTGTTCCCTGTAGTATTATGGTCTGCGTTGACTCGTGTCGTCTAGCGCTGCATATCTTTACTACTTTCAATGGTGTCGAAATTGAATAAATCCAGTAGCTTCGTTCCTGGCTCTTAGCATGGTACCAAATCGGCGTGAAGTTGGCTGCTACCAAAGTTTTTCTACACAACCTGTGAACTTGCCTCTCTTGGCCAAAGAATAATGATGAGATACATGTGTAAGCTGTGCTTGAGTATAAGGCATATTCTGCGGGACATATTGAGATGATGGTCCTCTTACATTGGTTAAGTTGGGGGTCTGTGAGTAAAGCATACTTTTGCCTATTTTCAGATACTGCCAGATACTTAACCGATGTGTCAATAACCACATGCCCAACACCCTGTACTTTCGTAGGTAATGGTATTACTTGAAATAAATCTAGAGCTCTATCGGCTCCCTTTAATGGAATTTGGATTAAAATTCTAATAATGCCTGGTATTGAATATACTATGATGTCACAAAGACTATAATACATATACATGTTCTCAATGTCTACTCCTGCTATTAATGACAATCCTGTAGGTAACCTCTGTACTACCGATTTTAAAATATATGACAAATTTTGCGGCGTTACTATAGTAGCGCTTAATTTCCCAGATAATAATATATCAAGTCCCTCTTGTAATTGCATTAACCTCTGTTGTAGATCTAGTAAAATCATTGCCATTTCTCTCTGATATTCTATAAACTTTAATTGTTCCGAAAAATATCTAACTGGTGCCTTTGTTAAGTTATCTATCATTTGCGTTAAATTCTCAAGTACTTGCATATGAAAACGTGTTCTATCGTCTAATTGTTTCAAATATGTAATTTGTTCGTCGGCTACATGTATCATTATATCCGTTTGATTCTGTAATTTAGAAATAGCCTCATGTACATTATTCATTTCTTCTCTATCGGGTGTTCCAATAAGTAACTTTATGATCGAGCCGCCTACATCTAAAACTCCTCTCTTTTCTCTATTTCTTTTATGAGGTAAATATTGCTCTAAGACTCTCAGCTCAACAGCAACTTGCTCTATTAAGAATTGTAACCTCGGTAATCCAGCTGATCGTGTCTTCATAAATTCTTGTCTCAATATCTCTTCGGTATTGATTAATCTCGCGTTACCATTAAAATGTGGGGGTATTTGATTTATCCTTTCCTTTATTCTTTCAAGTGCATCATTGAAAGTTTGAATAGAAATATCTACTCCTACCGTCCATTTACTTCCGGATATCAGAAGTCTTTCCTGGTGTGCGAACACGACACCCTTATTCATCAGTGGTTCATTTGGTAATGTGAAAGGATCTCCTGCCCATGCAAAACCTGTAACCAAAGGTTTGTTTCTCAATTTTGACTATCGTTATTCCCTTCTTTTTGAGCTCCACTTTCGTCATTCACTCTATTATTCTTTTCACTCCCTAATCTATTTCTTGACCGCAGATTCCAAGGAATCTCTTGTGCTCTATTTTGTCTAATCTCCCTATCTATTCTAAGATCTTTCCACGTAGGATCTATAAAACTATCATCTGCTATCCTAGTATCGTCGAAACCTACTGCTCCTTCATCCTCGTCTACATCGTCTTTGTCTCCCTGTATTATTTCTTCTACAATAAACCCTTTATTACCTGAAGGTGTTTTATTGGCATCATCATCACTATCTACCTCTATATCATTTACCTGTCTTGACTTATGCGCTGTTTTTAATCTATTTGCATGAATCGCTCGGGTTTCTTTCTTTCCTACCTTCAGCTTATAAGTCAATGGAGAACATTTTTCTATAATTTCCCAAGGTCCACTATATTTTAGAGCTAACTTTTTACACTTATTCTTTCCTAAATACGGATGATCTAAATACACATAATCACCAACATTATACTCTACCAATTTCGCCTTTTTGTCATAGTTCTCTTTTTGCTTTTCCTTCCCCTTTACTATGTTACTTTCAACAGTTTTGTAAGCTTCCCTCAATCGTTGTTTCAACATCTCTACATGCTGTTTTGCAGTAGTTAAATTTGGGAATTCTCGTTTCGGTTCTAATTCTAACTCTGAAGGTAATTTCATTTCTCTTCCATGTAACAAATAATATGGACTATATTTAGTTACTGTATGTGGCGTAGCTCTATACGCCATTAAGACAAATGGAACCATCCTATCCCATTCCTCATTGTACTGTGAAATCATCATCGCTAACGAGTCATTTAGATATCTATGAAATCTTTCTATAACTGAATTTGACTGCGGATGCATCGGACTACTGTTAGCCCTATTAATCCCGAAAAATTTACATACTTCTTCGAACAAAGCTGATTGAAAATTAGTTCCCTGATCGGATAAGATCTTCTCCGGAACTCCATGTTTGCATAAGACTTCCGTCACTAACGCCCTAGCTACTGTTCCTGCAGTTTGATCTGGTATTGGAATAGCCTCAGGCCACTTACTAAAATTATCTATAACTGTTAAAATATATTTATTTCCTGAGGTCGTAACCTGTAACGGTCCTGTTATGTCTATTGAAATCAATTGAAATGGTCTGGTTGCGGTTTCCGATATTCCTAGTGGTGCATTCGGTTTTCTAACTATTTTTCTTAATCCACATGTCTCGCATAACCGAACATAATTCTTTACATCCTCTCTTATAGTTGGCCAAAAATATCTAGCTTCTATCAACTGCTTGGTGCGTTTTTCACCTTGGTGTGCACTAAATTTTGTATCATGATGCAATGTAATTACTGTTGATACTAACTCACATGGTATTACTAGTCTATCACCTTTGCTAGTAGTTCTGTAAAGTATTCCATCTTTATCCAGAAAAACAATGTTATTTCTTTTTGTCCTCATGTCATCTACTAACTGTCTACAATAAAGGTCATTCTTTTGAGCTACAAGTATCGTTTCTCTAGTCATTTCTACTTCTGATGTTGGTTCTACTGAACTCCCTGTATCTTTGTCTGCTTCTAACAGAAGGCATCGCAATCTGGAAAGCATGTCAGGCATGACATGTTGTTTACCTGGTTTATGATTTACCTCAAAATCATATTCACTTAAGGTTAAAACCCAACGCGTTAATCTAGCGCTTAAATGAGGATTCTTTGTAGTTAGTAACCATGTTAGTGCTTTATGATCTGCATATATCATAAAATGATTTCCAACCAAAAATATTCGAAATTTCTTTACCCCATATACTACACTTAAAAGTTCTTTTTCTGTGGTCGTATAATTTAATTCTGGTGACGTTAACAGTCGACTGGCATAACCAATTGGTCGTTCATTTCCATCCTGTTCTTGAGCAAGTACAACCCCTATTCCGTACATGCTAGCGTCACAAGATAAAATAAATGTTTTCGAAAAGTCTGGATGTGCTAATACAACCTCAGATGTTAAAGCATTTACTAAGTCCTGAAAAGATTTTTCTTGTTCTTGTTTCCATTCAAATTTTTGACTCTTCTTTAATAACTGCGTTAAGGGTTTACTTTTGTTTGCGAAATGTTCTATGAACGATCTATAATAGCCCACGGCTCCTAAAAATGATCTCACTTGTTTTACTGTCGTCGGTCTTTCAAATTTCCTAATGGCTTCTAACTTAGCGGGATCGGGTTTGATACCTTTCGCGCTTACTACATGTCCAACATAAACCACTTCCTTATGTGCAAAATGACATTTTTGGAGTCCTGGCTTTAATCCAGTTTCCATAAGCCTGTTAAATACCTGATCTAGTCTGTTTCCATGCTCTTCGATTGTCTTTGAATATACCAATATATCATCCATATATACCAAACATATTAATCCTCTAAGTCCTCCCATGATTAAATCAATAGCTTTCGACCATGTCATTGGCGCTGATACAAGTCCGTACGGTAAGCGATTATATTGATAACTCCCCTCTGTACAAATAAAACTAGTTTTGGGTTTATCCTGCTCTTTTACTTTAATAGCATGATATGCTGAATCTATATCTATGATAGAGAAATAAGCATTTCCACTCAACATTGACAAATTTTCCTTAATGTCTGGGATCGGCCACGATGGTACTCTTGTAACTGCATTTAACTTTCTATAGTCTATGCACAATCTATACTTAACCTCTCCATTAAGTGCTTTCTTAGGTACGAACAAACACGGACTTGCCCACTCGGATCTCGTGTGTTCGATAATTTTCCGATCTAGCATGTCTTTTATCTGTCTTCTTAGCTCATCTTTCAAAGCAAATGGTACTCTATAGGGATTTTGCCTTATGGGGAGTGCATCTCCCGTATCTATTGAATGTTCCACTACATCTGTGTATGGTAATTCTCCCGTTACTGAATTCATAAACAACATTGTGTGATGACGCACAGCTGTTTCTATTACTAATTTGTCGTGCCCTTCTAAATGTGCTAATTTTTCTCCTATTAACTCCGTAATTTCATTGTATTGCTTTCGTCTCTCGGGGGTATCATAATCAGCATATATTTCTCTACAGCGTTTACCTCTCGCTATTTGTCTCGTCAAATTTACCTGACTCACTGGGTAAGGTATTGATTCTACATCATTACATATTACACATTTTAAACTAAGTCCTCTTCCTGCTCTAGCACTCATTTCTCTAGTATCATATCTATTCATCCAACTATGCTGTTGTTGTATTACTGGTATTCCATGTTTATGGTGCTTTAGGGGTCTTACACAACCTAACTCAACCAAATTTCCTCCTACATAGTGATTGTTATCTCTCGTCACAGCGCAAGAATGCTGACAACTGTCATTCCGGATCTGATCAGACTGTCCACTAACATTACTTACGACTTCGGGCAACGGATCCAACCTATTTCTGTCGTTTATATTATTCTCCAACATTGGTCCGTACACAGGCCTGTGATTAATTGCCCATGGGAAAACAAGCTGCCGCTCTTTTCGATCTTCCGACCGTTCCCCTTCTATACCTCCTCCAGATATAGGAATTCTGCCCCTTGAACATTTTTGAGAGTCATGTTCCTTCCATTTACCGGAATATTCTGCACCCACACCAAATCGCCCCTCGCAGGCACGAGCAAATGGGAAATCTCTGGCCACAACTATAGGTCTATCGCCTACCTCTGTTTCACCTAAGTTCATCCCTCGAACTCTATTAATTACTTCATTAACATCTCCTTCACTCCGCGGAATTTCTTTTAATCGTGGTACTACACCTGCATTCTCATATGTCGAAATACAAAATCTTCTACAAGGATTACACAACAATAAATTTTCTTTATCTACCATGGTAAATTCATGAGTATTGTCCCTCATTTCACTGCTAAATTCAGAAGCTTCTCCTACTTTAAGTCCTTTTTCTAACACAACGGGTTTACTACTCATGTTTAATATTCTCACGATACCATATTTAGCATCTCTATCATATTTCACATGCCCTTGCCTCAGCCAATGAGTTTCAAGTGAAGCTTCTTTTTCTATTTCGTCTACTTTAACATTTTCTCTTTCCTTGCTAGCAAAAGTTTCACATTTACCTTTTTGTTCATCGGGTACCCTTTCATTTATATCTTGATAACCTAACACTTTTGTTATCACTTTGGCCATATACACTTTATTCAACACTACCTCAACAGGTTCTACATAAACTTCTGAGGGAAATTTGGTTCTCCTTTTACTTCTAATGTGAGCGAGAGTAACATTTTCACTATACGGCTCTAGAATCTTATTTTCTGCTATTACTACATCCCAGGTTATTTCTGTCGTGTCCTCTAATTTAGTATCTACTTGAAACATAAATATTCGTTCAACAAGTTCTGGGTTAGCTACTCCCTCGCGTTGTCTAAGATTATTCACTCCCGATACTTCGATTTGTGAGATGGTGACTAAAGGTACACTTTCTCCTCCTATATGTAGTAATTCATCACAGAGATTCACTCTAGCCTTTAATTTCCTCAGGATATCTAAACCTAATATCCCTGTACAGCATATTTCTACTGGTGCAATATAAAACTTATGTTCTATTACTGTGTTACCTATTGTAACCTCTACTTTCATTTCTCCGACTATGCGTAACTGAGCGCCTGTAACTCCTACTGCACGTAAGCGTGTTGGCATTACTGGATCATTGAAATTAATTACTCCCAATTTTAAAACTGAGACATTAGCACCCGTATCAATAATCATATGATGACATTTCTCATGTATCACCACTTGTACATACAACTCCTCGGCAGTCCCTGCCCCTGCGGGTCCTGAAGTTAATACTGCGCCATATCCCCGCGTCTTGGCACAGTTTTGTAGTTTCCCTGATTCGACCCTTTCCACTTACAATCTTTTATCATGTGTCCTGGCATATTACACTTATAGCACCTTTTATCTGATCTCCCCTGGTTACTTGTGCCATAGTGTCTCTGTACGTCTTTCGGTTTCCAAAATTCCCCATTTGGTTTCCTAAAGCCCTGAGGTTCACCTCTCAGTAGTTTATTTACGCCTCTATAATCTCTATTTGCGCTTTTAACTCTACAGTTTGCTGCAACGTGTCCCACTTTATGACACTTAAAACATGCTTGTGCCACCGAAAATATTTTCTTTTCTGCTCCATTCGGTTTATTTTGGCCATTGCTACCGCCCCTTTGCTTCTCTGCGTTTTCCACAGTGGTTGCTGCACGTATGGCTTTTGTTAAAGTGTCCGGCATCTGGAATCGAACCTGCTGACCAACCACACCCCTAAGGCCATGTATGAATGCGGCTAGAAGTCTACGTTCCGCTTCCTCGTTAATTACTTTCTGCGTCACGGGATTATCTGATTGAATGATCGTTTTCTGACATAACTGCCTACACCTATCTGCAAAAACCTCTACACTTTCATCCTGTTTTTGAATAGCATCTTGGAGTGCTGTATAATGGTACTGAGCTGGTAGTTTTTCCGTGAATCGATCAATAAAAGCTTTCTTGAACGCATGCCATGCGATGTCACCAACCTGCAGGTCAGGTCTACCCTTGAAAAATTGTAAAGCCGTTCCGCCTAATTTAGCTCTAGCTATGTTCACTTGGTCTTTCTCCGTCCAATTTCCTACCACCGCTAAATGTTCTATGTTAGCAAGGAAATCTTTGACTGGTTTACTTTGTTTCGGATCTCCCGTAAACTCACGTATGTTATTGGCAATACTAACATCTTTATTTCTCAATAAAGTCATCTGACTCAATTTGTCTTCTAACTCCCGGACTTTTAATTCCGTTGCCATGACACTGTTTTAGCACTTACTACTACAATGATAAGCAAGATACACAAAGCAAGAAGTCGCAATCGCCGTGGCAATCAATACAATATAACAACCAAAATCTCTGACTATAGCGTCTATCTTTTCAACCCACATTGAAATAAACTATTAGGCAACACTTCTAACACTTCTACCTTTGCGTAGATTATAGAGTGAATGCGAAGGCTGTGCCCTGGAGTGTTTTACATAACCACATCAATATTGACTATTAGTGAATAAAATGGCAGGTGTTAATCACTTTCACATAGAACACTGAACATATAACACTGAAATATGTAATGCTACACTTTGTATATATACAGAAGCTGAAAAAGAAAACAATTAAAACACAACATGAATTCGTGCGTTCGTTAGATACGCATGGTTGAATTTCAGAGTCTCTCAAACTTACAACAATTCTCCCAACAATTTTAAAACATCTGTGAAAACTAACTCCCAACAAAATCCATCACCGCTGCCACCAATATAATGCCCGTCCTTTCAGAGCGATAACGTCCTCTCCGTTCTGAGGAAATTGTGTTTGTTTTCTTATTCAGGAATGTATAGGATTATTTCATAATAATACAAATGGGTAAACAGGAAATATATTTATTAATAATAATAAAATGAATGTGAATAAATGAACAGATTAAAGTGTATAACCTTCTTGATTAATACTCATTATACGTTCTCTTTATAGAATCAAGCTAAAGCATGTGAAGCATAAAACAATAATAGATTTCTTATATTTGATATTTGATTATATATGTAAACGTACGTTCATTAAGAGATTTTAATGAATACCTTGCTAAATAAATTCTCTGTACTATAATAACTTCTAATAAAGTTCTTTTAAGTTCTTAATGAGTTCCTCAGTTATTTCCCCACTCTCTGGCAGTATCTAGGCTAATTCTTTACTCACTCATGATAGTTGCGACGATCAGGACCACGCCCGTCATGGTGTCTTACAACACAGGTTTCACCCTCAACAACTAAACAGAATATGGTGTCCCTTCTGCTATGAATTTACGTATATATAGCTTTTAAAACAATTACACAAGTATTAGCAAGCATTCCAGCAAGAGCTCGATGACGCACATCCTTGCATAGAATTGCGTTAGATCTCTGCAGCGTTATCTTAACCACGTCCGGTTACAAAGTGTTACTTTTAGCAAAATGTAGCAATCTATGCTCTATCACATTTAACATGCATGTGATTTGCAATCACATTAATTAGCAATAAATGATAAATAATAATTGCCTAGATATCTGCTTCCTACCAGAGAGTTACGATGGTCACTATACCAGTTTAAATTCTCAGAGTAAGATAAATTAAAACTTCGAACCTAAAATAAGTCCGAAGAACCTGTTGATATAAAATAATTACTATACAAACATGTTTGTAATCAATGATTTCATCCGCAGGTGAAGTTAACTGTACAGGGTGTAACTCTGGTACCTAAGCTTTTAAAGTTATGCACTTCCTTGCATTCACAAGCAGTGCAGGGGACTTTAATATATGTCCCTAAGCCGGCGTTCGTATAACGTGAGGATGTAGTTTCATAGTAATTACTAACCGTTCAGCACTTTGTCAAAGCTATCAATAAAGTAGAGGTAAAGATACCGGCTTGAGTGCAGGTTAGACTCTCTGGATTACTCCAAACTCCCTTTATATCAATTTAGGTATTGGGAATAAGACATATTAAATAAATTATTATCCGAGCTTGTGTGCGTGGTCTAATGTATTCCTTCTTCACAGACGTTTCGTCTGCGACTGTGGCAGACATCTTCAGTAGCAGACGAAATGTCTGGGAAGAAGAAGGAGTGCAGTAGACTACGGCCCACAGGCCCGAATAATACTTTATATAATATTGACACCGGTCGTGAAAGCCTACAAACTTTAATGATAACGCAGTTAAATTCTGATTTTAAAAACTATAATTTTCATCACTTCCTAATAAAATATGTGTTTCTATAGGTTTATACTAAACAACATTGCAGAAATAATACTTGCAAGTGGTTAAATAACTAACATACTTCCTATCTTAATCTCCAGTTATATTTATCTTCTTATATGATTTAAAAACGAAGTAAAATCCTATGGGTTACATTCGCATGACCTACAGTTTTCTACCTCTTCTTCATACTGTTATTACAAAAGTTTAGTTTCCTATACCTCCTTTTTATACATAATAACAAAAGCTTAGTTTCCTATACTCTTCTTCATACTGTTAATACAAAAACTATAGCTTCTTATACCTCTTCTTTGTATATTATTACAAAAGCTTAGGTTCTTTTACCTCTTACTTATACTATTACTACAAAGGCTTAGTTTCCTATACATCCTCTTTTTACTATTATTACAAAAGCTTAGTTTCCCTTACTTCCTTTCCATTCTGTTATTACGAAACCCTAATTTTCTATACCTCTTCCTTATACTACTATTACAAAGCTTAACTTCCTATACCTCTTCTTTACACTATTATTACAAAAGTTTAGTTTCCTATATCTCTTCTTTATACATTATTACAAATCTTAGCTTCCTATACCTCTTCTTTATACTATTATTACAAAAGCTTAACTTCCTATATCTCTTTTTTATACTATTAATACAAAAGTTTTCTTTCCTATATCTCTTCTTTATACATTATTACAAATCTTAGTTTCCTATACCTCTTCTTTATACATTATTACAAAAGCTCAGCTTCTTATACCTCTTCTCTATACATTACTACAAAATCTTAGTTTCCTATGCTCTTCTTTATGCATTATTACAAAAGCTTAGTTTCCTATGCTCTTCTTTATGCATTATTACAAAAGCTCAGCTTCCTATACCTCTTCTTTATACTATTATTACAAAAGCTTAACTTCCTATATCTCTTTTTATACTATTAATACAAACGTTTTCTTTCCTATATCTCTTCTTTATACATTATTACAAATCTTAGTTTCCTATACCTCTTCTTTATACATTATTACAAAAGCTCAGCTTCCTATACCTCTTCTCTATACATTACTACAAAATCTTAGTTTCCTATGCTCTTCTTTATGCATTATTACAAAAGCTTATTTTCCTATGCTCTTCTTTATGCATTATTACAAAAGCTCAGCTTCCTATACCTCTTCTTTATACTATTATTACAAAAGCTTAACTCCCTATATCTATTTTTATACTATTAATACAAAAGTTTTCTTTCCTATATCTCTTCTTTATACATTATT
Organism: Deroplatys truncata; assembly: GCA_030765065.1. NCBI lineage: Eukaryota > Metazoa > Arthropoda > Insecta > Mantodea > Mantidae > Deroplatys > Deroplatys truncata. Next base: position 177,605,415 of record CM060981.1, read on the forward strand.
ACAAATCTTAGCTTCCTATACCTCTTCTTTATACATTATTACAAAAGCTCAGCTTCCTATACCTCTTCTCTATACATTACTACAAAATCTTAGTTTCCTATGCTCTTCTTTATGCATTATTACAAAAGCTTAGTTTCCTATGCTCTTCTTTATGCATTATTACAAAAGCTTAGTTTCCTATGCTCTTCTTTATGCATTATTACAAAAGCTCAGCTTCCTATACCTCTTCTGTATACATTATTACAAAAGCCTGGTTTCCTATACTCCTCTTTATACATTATTACGAAAGCTCAGCTTCCTATACCTCTTCTTTATACATTATTACAAGAGCTTAAATTCCTATACCTCTTCTTTATACATTATTACAAAAGCTTAAATTCCTATACCTTTTCTTTATAAATTATTACAAAAGTTTAGTTTCCTATACCCCTTCTTTATACATTATTACAAAAGCTTAGTTTCCTATACCTCTTCATTATACATTATTACAAATGCTTAGTTTCCTAAACCTCTTCTTTATACATTATCACAAAAGCTTAGTTTCCTATACCTCTTCATTATACATTAATACAAAAGCTTAGTTTCCTATACCTACTCTTTATACTACTATTACCAAACTTCAGTTTCCTATACCCCTTCTTTATACATTACTACAAAAACTCAGTTTCCTATACCTCTTCTTTATACATTATTACAAAAGCTCAGTTTCCTACACCCCTTCTTTATACATTATTACAAAAGCTCAGTTTCCTATACCCCTTCTTTATGCATTATTACAAAAGCTCAGTTTCCTACACCCCTTCTTTATACATTATTACAAAAGCTCAGCGTCCTATACCTCTTCTTTATACTATTATTACAAAAGCTTAGTTTCCTATACCTCTTCTGTATACATTATTACAAAAGGTTAGTTTCCTATACCTCTTCTTTACACTATTATTACTAAAGCTTAATTTCCTATACCTCTTGTTTATGCTATTATTACAAAATTTTAGTCTCCTATATCTCTTCCTCATACTCTTATTACAAAAGCTTAGTTTATTACCTACTTAATGTCAATCGAGAAAAACCTGTGGAGAAATAGTTTCATTACACATGTGTTTAGAAACAAGGTGAATACGGGAAGTTGAAGCGACAGCCAAATCTTTAAGAAACACTTTTGTAAATGCTGGGTCTAAGATTCCATTCAATTTTGCTTTAATTGACGAAATACCAAATAATCGTGCCTTAGTACTTAAAGCATATAATTTTATTGAACATTTTAAACCAATAGTAAGGAATATGTTGGAAATGATGAATTCGCAACAAATTGATTTCATATAAATTTTGTGTTTTAATGAGATCTGTAATTTTTGTGCACTAGAGAATTGTGTTTTATTATGGTTTACAAGTAATACAAACTTGTAAAAAATTATTCAGAATAAAGAGAACTTCTCAGCCTATTGGCGGTAACTTAAATAGATGTACGTTTTAATACTAAATAAGCGCTACTTTTGAGAAAATGAAAAGCAACCAAACTTGTTCTATTTAAAATATTTCCTGGGTTGATTGAAGTTTCCTAAAAAGTCTTCCTGTCGGATCTTTGGAAGACGTATGCCAAGTTTATGTGTATCCAATTTCCCGTATTGGAGTTATACTGCTCACAGACAAACAAATGCACACATTGCCCTTAAAAAATTTTGATTTTTATTCGGCCGGCCTCAAAATATGTGTTTCACTTGAACCTTAGATACGAAATGTTTGGTTGGAAGACAATACTTCTTTTAACATAGTTTTAACATAGGAAGATAATGGGGAATGTAATATATAAAAACAGACCTCTTTTAGCGTATTTATTATGATTACGATGGTTACTAGGCTGTTTAGGACACAATAGAAAGGCAAAAGTAAATAAAGCACTAATAGTTCTTTTTGAGCCCAAAGTTGCGTTAGAAACCTATTGCTCTAACCATTGGACTTAGATAGGTACATACCTCGTCTGGCTCCAGTAGTTTATACCTGTCGCACGGAATTACTGCCTATATGATTGTCCAGATTCCATATCATCCCGTTAAATTCAGTGTTGTTTGCACAACAAAGAGATACATATATTATGTTTTCATTAAATACTGCGAATAATTACAAAATAACCTGGCAAGTTCATAGCGATTAATTATTGAGATACACAGAAGAATTTATAATATAAAGATAAATGTTTTATTAAATAAATTAAACTGTGAATTAAATTAATGCAAAGATTTTCACCCCCCAAAGTTCACAAAAATCCATACGTGTTCGCAAATAATACTGTGGTAGTTATTAATTGTGTGTAATCTATAGCAAATGACATTCATTTCTATGCAGATTGGACATTGGTTACAATATAGGCTAAAGTAAGAATAACTCACATTGCTTAAGCATTGCTTAAAACTACATAATATACAATTATAATTTGTGCAAATCGCAAGCTTCAGAAAGCGAAACTGTCACATTTGTTTGTTTCACACTATTGCAGACTGCTGTGGTGTCAGTGACCCAACAATACAATCTTTATGTAAATGGTCACAGCTTTTATCTCCACTTATATGTAGGTATAGGTTATTCAACGGAGAGGAACCCCTCGCGCAACCTACAGAGATCTATTGTGCCTACCACCACCCAGGAGGGAGGGATGAAGTGAAGGAACCATTGGAGGCTACAGGCCACCGAGACGCATGGAAGTCCCTAACATTGCCAAGCTCGCAGATCCGTCCAACTACTGGAACCGAATAGAGAGGGCGAGGAACTGTCCACCTTTAAGCAGTCTTCTGGTGTCCACGGGGAATACTATTTTCATTCAGTGTGCATCCGCACCATCTGTCCGACACCATTATACACCACAAAACCTAGAAACACTCTGAAAGATGAGAAGGAAATGGAATGAAAGAAAAATTGTGGAAAGGAAATGGTGGTAGAGAAAAAAAACACCCCAACATTCTCCTGCCAGCCCCGGGAAAACCACGAAAAACCCATGGTTCAGAGTGGGTTGTCTCCGAGAATCGAACCCGGGACGCGCTTCCATATTTTACCGCGGCGCCACCTCACTCGGTTTCCACTTATGTAAATTAGAGGTGAACAGGTAAGCCATAATAACAATCATTATCACTCACTTAGGATGCTAACTCCAATGAACAGGTCCACCGCTATCCTTTTTGCTTTCGCCTTTTGCAAGCAGCAAACCGGAATGTAGTTTCTGTGATGGGTTACAACTGTAAATGGCTAGAGAATATAGAAAAGGATAAAAAAGAAAAGAAAATATACAATGGAAAGGGAAATAAGACAACACATATTGGCAACCAATGTCTTACTACAGCTCCTCCCTCTATCTGCTCTAGATGTAAAGTAACTTTGTGCTCTCTGATAAAATTAGTCGACAATAAAAGAAAATAAATAAATAAACTCAACGTCAGAACTACATACTGGTGCCATAATTGATCCTTTCGTAACACACTTTTAAATAGCTAAAATAATATTGGGTGATAACTACTTAGACTAATTTTTATAATTAAAATCACTCAATTAAACATATTATAAGATTAAACATTTCAGTTTGTAGGCTAAACAATAAATTTAATAAGTCTAAATTAATGTATGTCGAACTACAATTATTAATACTATCTTCATCTTGGTCTTTCAGAAATGCAAACACACCTGGTGTATTTAATTTTTATCAGGTAGTGTGGTGCAATGCATAATATGTATTAAACTATTCATTTTTTGTTTGTGTAAAACACATTGTGAATTAGTATCATGTGAAATTTCGTGAAAAAAAACACCTCTGTGTTCAAAATATAGAAGGGTTTACTGCCATTTCAAACAGTAGATGGTCTATTGACAGGAATGAAGGTTACTCCATAAAGCTTTTTAATGCATGAAAACATAGTAAGCTTATTGAATTTAATCCACAATGGCTGATAAGGAAAAATATTAATAAACAGAAATAAAATAACATTTGAATTGAAGGGCTTAGGTGAAATACGTTGTAAAGCAAAGTGATTGATGGATCTGGGAAAATTAATTGATATTTACAGCGGGTAACACCACTTTTATGCTCATATTTTCCTTTGTGGCTAAGCCGATTTTCGAACGTTGAACTCGTGAATGGAAAACACAATTAAAATAAATAGAGAATTATCTGCCAACGTGGATAATGCGATTAGTTCGCCATATATAACCTGCAGCGCGCTTTATGTCAATCTTGGAGAAATAGCTACTATAAGGAGCTGCAAGAAAATGCACCTTTTTGTAATAAAACAATAGCAAGCATCAGTTACCGGTCCCATAAGTATTAGCAACAACTGAGTTTTCATCTAAATTCATAGAATACGTTTCTCCCCTGTTACTATCTTCAAAAAGACCCATTAAAATTGGTATTTCCTAATTAGTAGTAAAATTGAAACATTATAAGGAATCTCCCCAGGTAAATTTTCACCAATCAATCCTTAAAATATAGTTAGAAATCTTAGATGTACTTTTTTGTGAATCAACATTTTGCCATTTCAGGTAAGTAATCAAAGAAAATGAGTTTTTTTTCTTAATTAGGTAATTTAGATTTTTACTCAAAATTTAAATAGGTATTTTGTACACTGAAAGTGGTTTATAGACCTGACTTTCTTGGCTAATCCTTTAGGCATTATTCAAATTATATTACTGCTGTACTACTGCAGAGAAATATACTATAGTAGGCTATTCTATTACTGTTGTGATCTTGGATTTTTGTGGGAGTTAATTTGCACTAAATGACGTGCATGCATGAAAGAATCAGCATCTCAACACATTTTGTTTTGGTATCGGAAAAGACATTGTAATAATTATTAATGACGAAGCAAACTTTAGTATTCATTTATTAAGATGCAAAATGTCGTATATTCAAGGAAAAATGAGGCATTCTGAAGATAAAGGACGAATTCTACATAAAAAATTACACAAATAAGGGACGCCGTGATAGCGCAGTGGTTTCCTTTCCGGCTCTTGTACTGAGGGTCCTGAGTTCAATACCCTGCTCTGGGGTGGCGATTTTAAGCCCTAACCACGCCATGATCTGCTCATTGAAGTATCTCCAAGGCCCGAAGTGGTTCGGAGTCCACGGTAAAACCTGTAGGTTCCCTCATTCCACCGCCGTCCTCATCATCCCATGGGGGGCAAGGGATTCCGCCCGCTGGGTGCGTCCACTTCAGACAGGGATCCAGTCATCGCTTGCTGGAATGAGATATCCCTGAAGGTCATAAGCTGCATGGGTAGCGTTAGAAACGACGATTTACACAAATAATATATCCATTGGATAAAAATATTATTCATTAAGTGTACAAGGAACTTAAGTCATGTAACAATTTTTGTATTTTACATTGTCTAGCTAATACTTCCAATGACGCAATATGTCTCTTGAAAGAACTGTGAAGATTCATCACCCTTGTTCCACAACATAAACAACTACAATAATATTAAAATACAAAATAAATAGTTTCTGACTTGTTTATAGACAATGGTACCACCGTAACTGTTATCGTTCTCTTGTTCTTCCTTGAGTGTTTTGTGATTTTGCTACATAGTAAAAGGAGTATCAGGAAATAACTCACATGGTCCTTCAGTTTTGCAGGAGCCAATACGATTGAACAGTCGTACAATTTCTTCAGATTTTCATTAAATCACCACGAAAATGAAAAGAAAAAAATGCTCTAGTGTTGTGTACGCGCTTATCTTCGCATCATGTTGTATACACCTACTTCACAAATTTCAGTATATATATTATAGTACAAAATCTCTAAAAAATGAAAAAATCTCTGCTATACATGCTAAATTTAATAAACAAATGATAGCTTCCTTTTTTTCTTAAGTAGAGAAATAAATGGACGCTGTTAAAACAGGACGGTAAGCAGATAAGAAAGGTTTTGTGAACCTTTAGCAACTTGGGCTTGTGAGAATTGCTGTAATTCCAACTTTAAATATATTAATTTAACCGGAAAATATCAGCAAACAAACAGAAAAGAAATTCAAATGCAAATCATGTATTTCGAAAATTCTCAGCCTGGCTTGATCGTGTACTGAATTTCAGATTCTTGTCTGATCTGAACTAGGCTTAAACCATGAAAAACGATAAGCAGAATATAATTATACTACAAGATTATAAAGTAGTTGCTTTGCATTTGTTTCTCAGTATTTTTACAACTTTAAGGGTACCCATTGCTGATATTTGGTTAAAATTGTCAAAACATTTAAACAGTTTTTATGTCCAAAACACTTTGTACCTTTTGCATCAATTACGAAATGGCTTGGCATTTTTTCTCAGAATCCTTTGAAGCTACAATACTTGACCATTTAAGTGCCAAGAGCATGGCTTAATGGCCTCTAATTTTAATATTTTTACTCGACTTCAATTTTTCTTACACTGTTGCACATTTAAAATGTTTCACGTGATGTAGTCTTTAACCAACTTGTTCAAATTTTCAGGACAAACTCGGAGATAATCTGTTTTAAAAACTTGCATACGGCTTTTGCTAAACTTTTAAATTGCCCAAGATACGAGGTAATTAATTCGACCACTAAGCATAAATTAAAAATAATTATATTCTAATGTTTCACAAATTTTTCTGAGACAACTAGAGTAGTGTGTAAAATTATATACACCAGTTTTGTACATTAGTGTTAAAATAATTGATAATGTTTTTTTTTTAAATTCTGATTTTTGCATATTGTGAAACATCTGATATTAAAGTTATCTATATGAAATTTAATACAGTTTTATAATGTAGGTACAGCTGTATGTGGGAAAGTTTTCAAAACATTTGGATAAAAACAAGACTGAAATTTCATCTAAAATTCCGGGGTAGCACTGGAAGCATATTATAACTCATTTTGAATGTTTTCTTGTACAGAAAGTCTCTGCTATTTCTATTTTTACAATAATGTTTCTGTTTTGCCAATACTAACCCATACTCTCTATATGCAGTTACTTTGTGTTTTGGAGAGATCCAATATTTCCGAATTAGGTAGGTAGTTGGTGGTATACTTACATAAAAAAGACTTCCATTAATAGTAATAAAAATTATTATTATCATAATAATTTGAAAAAAACAGATAATCAGCAGAACCGCATGGAATTTGCGGTTAGTGTGCTGATGTAATTGTCTTGTTACAAGGTTTTGACTTGTCCATATTATTTTCGATATATCGAAAGCTTAACGTATACTTTCGGCACTTAGTTTTCGGTTTTCCGTGATGTTTCTTCTGTTTTGGTTGCCTCGGACGTCTACCAAAAGAGAGCTGGGTATTTTGACTCGTGCGTCGGTGAATCAAAGGTGCTTCAGTTATCTACTGTGTGTAATTATAGTAACGCAGTACAGGTACGTGTTTCTTTGCGAAGGTTTAAACCGCCCAAATTCTATTGGATTCTTGTTGTAAATTCCTTCAGGTTTTACAGAATGTTTCAACACAGATTGTTCTCTTATAGCTTCAAGTCATAAATGATTTATTAGTGTTTTTATAACCTGCAAAAACAGTTTGAATTCGCTGAGTATGTAAACTTTGTGTGTTTGGAATAGGCTGGAAATGTGGGCAGACTTTCGTTGCAATTTGTTATGTTGCGAAAAGGCCAATAACCTTGTTTATTCCTGCCGCTGTTGACGCGAAGCATACCTTTACCTAAATTTCAGGTAACTCATTTTGTAGGAAATTCTTCACGACTTTTAATTCGCTAAATTATCTCGAAGTTTATTACGTAAGCTTGGTAATCTGGTAATTTTAATTCAGTAATGTAATTTCGTGCCACGCCTCACGTTGTAGTTATGCTTTTATGTATTGTTCTAATTTTTTGTGTAACTTAGGGTGTCGTTGAGGATTTTATTGTATGTATATAATCCCTATAAAATAGGAGAGTGTTAAAAGTTAATCGTTTAGTTGGTCAGTTTTTCCCAACCCTAGTTTAATTGAACGTATTTAAGGCACCTTGCGACTTTCCCACCACCTTAATGATTCTGGGTGCGTTGGGTTTGGTACAAGATTTATAATTGTAATAATTATTGTATAACTTTGGCATATTGGAACAACTTTGCTATTAATGGAAAATAGTTTGAGTGGTTTAAAAATTAAATGAACCAATTCTTAAATCACTGCCATTACTATATTCACTTGTACTGGAGCTCAATTTAAACGTATGAATATTGCATATATTAAACATTATACTCGTAAAATATGCCTGCATGCAAAAACAACAGGTACGAAAAGTAAATATACGAAAACCTTTAAAAATGTCTTGCAATATTCAGTATGCTTAGCATTAAGAATAACTGCAACTGACCCTCTTTTATAATACAAAGTGAGCACGAGCACAAAACTGATTGCGACGCAGAAATGTACCGTGTGAAAGATGACTATAGTTGAAGGCACAGTAAACAGACACTAACACATTAGCAACTGCAGTACCTTTTAAACCGATAAGTTTAAAAAATATACCACTAGCTATATCCCATGCAATTTTAATATCAGTGTTCAGGATAAGCCAGACTGAAGTACCTAAATAATTTACACTGTCAATAGCAATAGAAACTGTGGCGTGCTGTTAGAACCTATAATATACTATGCAATTTTTAGTAACCTGTTTTTCTACCTCAAGGATAGACTTTAAGTCTACTCCGCCTCAAATAATGTCTTCCCAAGTAGTGTGGGACTTTCTATTGATCTTTTTGATTATGGTGTGTAAAGATATATTTTTTGTGTTAAGTTATTTAAATCCATGCTTTTAACGTGTTCATACAGTTGTTATAAGGAATGATTTTTTATTGTAAGTTATAGAGTTTTACTTGTTCTCTTATGTATTGTTTTAATTGTTCTCATATGAGTTGGGATAAAAGAGTAGCGGGAATTTTTTAATTTCACGAGCTTTATACATTCGATGTTGAAAAGTTTTGTTTATCTTGTTGGTACACATCTTCCTGGTGTATATTTACATTTTCTGCTGTTTTGAATATTTAGTTTATTGTCGAAAAAGTTATACGCCTTTTTTACCTTCGAAAAAGATGAATCAAATAATTTGCATTAAATTTTGCTTAAAAACGGAATAAAGTGCAGCACCGCATTCGAAATGTTAACTGTGTCTTTTGGCAAATCTATTATGAGTAAGACAAGAGTTTACGAGTGGTATAAATGTTTCAAAGAGGGTCGAGAAGACGTTGAAGCCGACAACTGCCCTGCACGCCCTAGCACATCAATTACTGTTAACAATTGGAAGAAGTAAAGAAAATGTTTCTGGAAAGTGGCTGAATCACCATCAGAGAGGTTGCTGCTGATGTCACCATATCCTTTGGCTCATGTGAAGTAATTTTTTCGGATGTTTTGAGCATGAAACATGTAGCAGCAAAGTTTGTTCCGAAATTGATGAATTTCGACCAAAAACGACGTCGCGTAGACATCGCTCAGGAATTGCGATCCAGAACTTCTAAAGAAGGTTATAACAAGTTATGAAACATAGTTATCGATCCAGAACTTCTAAAGAAGGTTATAACAAGTTTATAAAACATGGGTATATGGGTATGACGTCGAAAATAAGGCCCAATCGGCCCAATGGAAACTGCCTGAAGAGCAGGATCGAAAAAATTTCGACAAGTTCGATCAAATGTGAAGGTTATTCTCACTGTTTTCTTCGATTACAATGGTATAGTCTATAAGGAGTTCCTGCCTTATGGTCGTACGGTAAATAGGGAATACTACCTGGAAGTTATGCGCCGTTTGCTTGAAGCAATCCGAAGAAAACGACCAGGATTGTGGAAAAATCACTCGTGGAAATAGCATCACGATAATGCACCCACTCACACCTCAATGATTGCTCGTGACTTTTTGTCAAAAAACAAAACCGTTATGCTGCCTCAGCCAGCGTATTCCCGGACATGGCCCCATCAGACTTCTTTCTATTCCCAAGGCTGAAGAGAACCATGAAAGGACGACGTTTTGCCACCATTGATAAGATAATAGCAGAACTTCTGAAGGAGCCTACACCATAATGAAAAGTGAGTTCCAGAAGTGCTTCCAAGATTGTTAAAAGCGCTGGCATAAGTGTATTATATCTTAGGGGAATTACTTTGTAGGGGAAAAAGTTGATATTGATGATTAAATAAAAATTGTTTAAGAAAAACAACAATTCCCGTTACTTTTTTATCACACCTCATATTTCTCAAAGAATAGGAAATCAAAGTGTTAGACAGGGATGCCCGCAGTCACCGCGTTTATTTAATATTGATATTGATGCAGCTATGGATTAATAGAAGAGACGGATGAACATTTTAAATCAGGCAGTTTTAATTAAATACTACTTTTTTTTGCTGACGATCACTTTATCCTCTCATCTGAAGCTCTACAAGGGCAGTATATATATATATATATATATATATATATATATATATATATATATACAAAATGTGTAGGTGTTTCAACAAATAACACAACATTATAACTTGAAAATACCTACAGTAAAATCCAAAGCAATGACCTTTAGAGGAAAGCACCCAATTAGAACATAAATAGAGCTAAATTTAGTAAGAAAAATAATTGTTATATCAGCATGCTATTTGAAGACACGGAAGCCAGTGGCTTAGGTGAAGTAAAATACTTTGCTCACTCGCACCCCATAGGTTTGATATATTCTCATCAGTAGCGCCTGAATAACGTTCATGCTTTTCGCAGGAAGGTGCATAAATATTTCTGAGGGGATTTACGGTCCAGATTTCGCGTTTATATCTCCGGCTTGAACATTTAAAACAAGTGAGACAATAACATTTCCGACAGGTGGTGATGAAGGCGAGGTGACATAAGATTTAAAAGTAACAGCAACGGCACTTGTGGAGGGGTTCAGCACTTCCTGGCGAAGAAAATGGAGTAGGAGGAGGATGTGGGATGCAGTCTGACAAGCCCATGAATCTCTTGTGTTGCAGAGAGATTTACAAGAGTGCGCGTGCGCACAGCCGGCTGTAGGCAATTACCCCCTCCGTTAAAGACGTCATCATGCCTCATAATGTTAATCCCACGGCAAACGTAACTCTTTCGGGTCGCCTGCTGCATGAAAAAGGGACTTGTCTTATGCCGACATAAGTGGTATTAAATGAGGTTGTATGCAACAGCGGCTTATGTATACCCTCTGTTGTTCTGTCACATTTTGACAAACCAGCATGTTTTACTTTTAAGCGAAGCTTTTGTATACAACTATTATGTATTTTACAATAATAATAATAATAATAATAATAATTTGTAGTGTTACATTCACATGACTTTCTGTATTAACCTTTATTAATTTTTATCCCTTCTACAAATTATTATTTCAAAAGTCTGTTTTCTATTTACTTTATGTAAATCAGATACACATTTATAGAAATAGTTTTCATTAATCATATAGTTGTAGGTAAAAAGGGGATAGATAAGTCTGAAGCAATAGTAAAATCTTTCAAATTTTTTGTGTTACATTCACATTACTTTCTCTACCTACTATTGTTTATTTTATATGCTTCTACACACTATTTTTACAAACACTTGTCTGCTACATTATATCGAGGTAAACTTTGCAGAAATAGTTTCATTACACATTTCTTCGAAGGTACAAGTGGGATAGAGGAAACTGAATCGATAGTCAGATGTTTAAAAGCTGGCTCGCTGTATGCTAGCTTAGAAATTCGATACTTCTTCCATTACATCGCGAGAAACAACCGAACAGCGACAATACCTTGTCATTTTCACTATTGAAATCTGAAATCATTAACAGCAGATGTCTCAAAATTGCTGATGCCACATAAAAATTTAATTGAAATAAATTTTGTGTTTTAATGAGATCTACGAATTTTTTGAAGTAAGCTTTTGTCTATTCTTTATGGTTTGTTGATTACACAAAAATTACACAAAATTCCTTCCGAGTGAAGAGAACTTCACATGCTATTCCCAGAAAATTTAAAACTTAGGTGAATTATATTTATTATATAAATTTATATTTTATTCAAATTTAGAGCCATTCTTAAAACATCCAGAATTTCAAAAAATCTTCTATGTAAATGATAGCTTGGGGTGGGGGAAATATTTGTCATATACTTGGTATACCTAAATATATGCACCACATATACGGTGACTTTTTCTAAAATGACTTGTTTGGATTCAGGGAGCCTCAAAAATGTATTTCAGGTGAAATCTCGATATCGAATCTTTGGGTGGAATACCTTCTCTACCTACTATAAGTAGGCGATAAAGAAAATGGATGGTTATATGCTAGCTTTTTAAGTGCACATTGTTTCCAACAGATCGCGAGGAACACTTGAATGATATAAAAACTTAGAAGATTGAAATACTGAGGAATTCAAACTAGTCACAACGAATACCCTTGAATTATCTGACAGTAGAATAAAAACTATTTGAAAGAAATTATGTATTTTAATGAGATCTACTTTTTATGTGGCATGTTTTTGTCTACATCTTATAGTTTGTCAGCTAATCAGAATTCATTCCGAATGAAGTTTACTTCACAGACCATTCGTAGATAACTCACTATATGCATTTTATTGGTCATATATCTTAAACATGTTGTATTTTTATTAAAATCGTTGGAGCTGTTTTTGAGAAAATACAAATTAATGGAAATTTTTCTATGCAAAGACTGATTTGGTGTTCGGGGATTTATTGAAAAATGTTCTTGTGAAATTTTTCGAAGATGCACACACACATACACACACATACACCATATACACTCTTTTTACTCAAAATGAATGTTTTTATTTAGGGTGCCACAACACATTTATTTCGGGTGTAACTTCGCGCTCGAAATTTTGGGTGGAATGCAGTACTTCTTTACACACAAGTAGGTGCTGGCGAAAGCAATAATAATAAAAATAATACAATATATCACATTGACCTGAAAGTAAGTTGTAAATACCGATAAGAATGCAAGATTCTTTGAACACATTCCTAACTAATTCTTTGTCAGAAGTTTTGGTTCATTGTGTGTTCGTTGTGTGATCGACTCCCTCACACCCGTTGTACATATTTTTCGAAACGCCGATTCCTAATATGCCGTAAGAATGAGTGGTAAATGTTTAAGTAGCTTGGTCTTAAAAATAGTATAAAACTGTCGATAAGGAAACCGAATGATGTCAGTTGCAGTCTGTTTCATAAGTAGATACATTTCACTGAAGAATGTGCTGGAGGGCAGTATTTCAAAATAGGGGAATAGATTATAACTAAATAATTTTCCATGGGGAATTTGCTATTCATAGGCATTTAATTCCCTGTTTATATGCATCTTATTTATAGGGATGCGTCTTCTATGTGGTACACACAAGTATTGCAATTTACAACAATTCACGTTTCAAATTAATGGAGATGAAATGGAATATCGAAACATATTAGCCCATAGCAGTGTTTGGAAAAAAAATCCTGTGGCAATCTGAAACTGGAAAATGATGGATATGAAGTACAGGAATACATTATAGCTCATTATATATAAGTTACTATTCATAAGCATTTACCCGTTTCTATGTATCCTAATTATATGGATTTACCTTTCACTAGCTGGGCACCTGACGTTGCACGGGTAGCGTTTTAAATTTGATGGAATTAATTTCATTTATATCCCCCTGTTCTTTATGAAATTATTATACAATTTACTGTACGTTTTTATACTATATCCTCCCCTTTAATAATTGAGATTTCTTACCGACACGAGTATTCCTAATAACGGAAAAAAATTCCCGATATTCAGCAAAACGACGTAAAACAACGGCAGAACGTCTTGCTTCCTTAACCCCCCCCCCCCGACTGTCTTCCTAGGTCTGGAAATTCTGCAAGCCCATAAATATGCTTTGGCTGTGGTACAATAATCGATCAGAATGGTCGAGTAACTTGTTAGATAATTATAGTAGATAACATTTTAAAGCTTTGTACCCCCTCTTGGTCCCATAGTTAATAACGTAAAAAATACACAGTTTTCACATAGCACAGAAACTCTTAACATTTACAGTAGAATAGAGGTAAATTTGTTGATGTTGTAGATTCCCACTTCCAGACCACCAAGTTAGCCTTTTTGGAAACGACATATAGACTACGTCTATGGAGAAAAACAACATTCACAGCTTTAACTAACAAATATAGCCCCGACATTGCCCGGTACATTTTATAAGTATGGGGTTGAAAATTAGGATTAAGGTAATTTTTGAAAGTCTGTAATTTGTAGTTGCGCCTATTTAAAGTGCAAGCGTCCAAAGTTTTGTCCAGATTGGTCAAAGAAACTGTGACAATTTGTACATAAGGGGTTGACAAATATGAGTATGTCTGTATTTTTTAAAATTTTATGAAATCCTGTAATTTTCGCCATGTTCTGTAGTCCAAGCGCACAAATTGCTGCCCTGATTGACTAAGCAATATAGTTTTATTTATAAGGGGTTGAAAATAAATTAAGAGTAGCTTTAAAAAGTTTCGAATACCGTATAATTCAAAATAAGGAAGTTGTAACGCAATTCCTATTGTAGAATTGAAGGATTCTACATAAGAGGTTAAAAACATGTTTTTTTTTAAAGTTGTAAGGTAGCTTATAATTTTCTTTGGGTCGTATAGTATAAACGTCCAAATTTTTATCTAAATAGGCCAAAGAATGTTGATTTGTATTTAAGGGTAGAAAATACGGATTCAGTGTAAGGGTAACTTATTATTTTTGTCAGTATCTAGAATTCACATATACCCGATTTTATCAAAACCATACCAAAATATTACTTAATAAAGCTTCAGTGAAATATGAGGTAAATGTAGTGATATGAACATTCGCCCCAAACCCCTAAAATAACTCACTTTAAAATTATTTTCAGCTTCCCCATTTACTCCTCTGGGCTCAAATCTGCACATATGTGCAATAACGTACCAGCAGTAGTCATAGTATCTATGTTCAATGAATCGAAATTGAAATTTGGTGACATAACTTTACTGTTCCTCTAATATTTGTGTTATTTCTGCTTTGTGTTCCTTTAGATTTTATCTGTGTACCATCAATGTGATTGGACGATTGTATTCAGGATTGTTCTACGTGGTTGAGCGGAAGAGAAGGACTTATGGCCTTAGCTCTACCACATTAAATAAATAAATAAACAAAAAGAAAACTCTTACTCCCAGTTTTAAAATTATTGGGAACATTATACGACCGGAAGAATAGGGCTTTTCAGTGGTGAAAGATTTATCAAAGTTGGTTGATTTGACACACTGACACACACAAATTTTCTCTCCTTACGATATTAGTATACCTTATTTGTACCGCAGAATTACAATTTGAAATGTTTCCGTTTTGAATCCATAGAAATTAGTTGTGTGGAATATTGGTACGCACTAACTTATGACTTTAGTCTGAAAAAATTCTGAGGTATGTAATTTGTAATTGGAATGCATTTCTACCTCCAAATATGCGAGAAGATATTATGGACGTGCTTTGTTAATACAATTCCTATATCTCTAATCATATTTTTTCAGGTTTAATACTATGAGGTGCAAGTCTTCCATAAGCAGTAATGGTTTTGCTTTGCTTTTTAGGTCATTTGCAGCAAAAGATATATCAGAGGCATACTTAGAACCTCTTGCATGGCCACCTATATAATGCTAGATAATTCAGAAACATAGAACACTAAGACAGTTTGATTACCAGTACCTCCTCTATCATTAATGTAAAACAGGAATCCTATTTTCGACCACAAAAAGCAGTAAAGGTTTCATCTTTGTTTTTACACGGAAGTGTTGCCTGCTGCCTAGCATCTCCTTTCAACCGTACTGATATTTTTTTGTGTGACTGTTTATGCATTGAGCCAGATTTCCTCATTATAGCCTTTATAGAATTCACTGAAATGTTTCATTTTATTATTTAAATCAAAACTTGTGTTTGCAATTATATATATATATATACGATTTATATTTATCATTATATGTATATTGATTTAATTGTTTGGGTAGAAGAGGCCTTTGTTTCATCTAACTTACATTACCCCTCTCAATATCTCATCCTGTTAAATCAATCGTAATAATTATGAAGGGATGTTTTTCCAGCTCAGTTCTTAAAATTCAGAGCATATATATTTTCTGTTTCGTTTTTCGTTATAATTACCATTTACTTTATGCCTCATGACATATTCCGCTGCAGCTCCTCAGAATTGATTGTTCTTTCTACAAAACTTTTGTGAGGACGCGTGGCTGGCTTAACAGAAATTTTCTTGACACCGGGAAGCACGATGTTTGCAGGCAGAATTGGGTATTCATAACCCCTTAAATTTAAGCACCTAGAACTTTCATACAATTTATAACAGTAACAATCTTTGTCACAGATGTTGGAAGCGACGTCCTTGTGTCATCACACATATCTCGTACCCTTTAATAACATTTGTATTAACAAAAATTAATTATTTATGATCATGTAAATAAAAATAAACTTCATCCGTACGAAAATTAAACACGCGTCAATAGAGCGATCATTCACATTATTCCAATACCCAATTGCAGAAATTAAGTGTGTAATCGCATGGTTGCAATTCCTGAACTACAGTTATTTTATGGGTTAAATTTTAAACCGAGTTTTACGAAATTCCTAATCCCTGTGTAAGGTTTGACAGATATTCCTTTTGTCTGCTTTTTAACTTTACTCCGATGTATCCAATTTTTTCTGTGTAAGAACATAGCGATTTACTTCAGTTTCTTATGAACTAAATCTAAATCCGTTCACAATATGCGAACGCTTTCTTTGTGAGGCGCACGAATAGAGGAGAATGTATCTATAAATTATCCTTTCACATCTGTACAAGAGAAGTGAGTCACTTAAGAGTCATACATCAAAATTCTGTATTGGAAGTATACCGACTTTTAGCACTATAGCAGTACTAATACACTATAACAATGAAACATCCTCACAACGTACCAGCCTCTGTACAAAAATACCTAACTAATTATCCGGCACACGCTGAGGAGGGAAAGTAGAAGAGGAACAGAACTGGTTAGAAACAGCGCAGTGCCGGACAAGCAATTCTCCGTAATACGGCCGCGCGTCGAAACGACGGTTCTGTAATTTTAGGACTCTCCGAGTATCTATTTCATCTTAGTCCAAAATCAAAAAATAAAATATAGAATGCTCTTAACAGGCATGTATTTTAATAGTTATATTTTAAGTGAACTACCCAGAATTTCGTGATCATCTCTACTAATCATTTAGAGCGTATACTTTTAAAATATTTCTTAGGGTTTTCATGAAGTTTCTGCTTGCATGCCTACAATTTTCCGGGTGCACGAACAGTCGAACTCGGAAAGAAAAATTTGGATGAATGTGAAATTTGAGATTTAAGTTCAGGATCTTTTGAGGATATGACACTAAATTTTCCAAGAAAATTCCGTCCCCCCTCAAACTATCCTTTACATGTAAAGCTAGAATCAGAAAAATTCAGGCCGTAGCCTGGATTTTAACTATGGATCTTCCAGGTAGATTTTTCAGTTTGGCACTACCTTTCCTACACATGGTTGTTTGCGAAAAATTAATTACTACACTTTTTATGGCAATACGTTTGGTTATTTTTATTTCATAACATATGGCTGTAACGATTTGATTAAAAGACCTAGGTTGAAGATATTGGCAACACAAATGAAAATCTTGAATTTACTGTGAATATCCTAAGAAATTCTCTTCATTTGAATGAATTTTTCTATATATAATTTCGTATACCTTGTAACTGTAAGAGATACACAAATAATGTAAATCCCACTAACACTAATCATTTCAAGTTCTTTGTGGCATGAGGCGTTTCCGAGATATATGTTCTTATTGGTTTCAATGTTAAAATAATTTATTTTCTTCTTTTCTCTCTTGTGGTCATGCAAAGAATATGAAATTTCAAAGTCATCAAATAGCGATCCGATTTTAAGCATTAGACTATCACTTCAGCCTTCTGAATATCTCTTGCGCTACAACGGAATGTTTAATAAAAACATATTTGTAAAATTTTATACCGATCAACAAAAGTAGACAGAACAGCTTTAGTAGAAATAGCTTGTAGAAGAGTAGGCATAGAAAGTTCTATAATGTCAACTCCTAGAATTTTTCATTTATTGTTCTTGTACCGTGACATATGTATGTGTATGCGTGCGTGTGCGTGTGTGTGTGTGTGTGTGTGTATGTGCGTGCGTGTGTACTGATGAGGTGACGCTGCTGCAACGCGTGCGACTCGATTCGGCAGGCTCCGGCGACCACCCCTCTGACCCATGGATATTTTCGGGGGCTTTCCCGGGCCTTTAGGTGAATGCTGAAGAGTTATCTTTCAGTCCCTGGATTTCCCATCCCTCCATTTCGTTCCATTCATCATTTCGTTCATCCTTCACCCGTAAGGTCTGTTTCAGGGTTGGAAGTGTCGGTAATGGTGTTTCGTGCGGCGGGGCAGGGGAAAAGAATGCTCTGCAGAACTTTCTCCGTCCCTCAAGTTCCGCTGGTTGCCGTGTAATCAGAACTGCTCCTTCAGAAATGGGCGTTGGACTATCTGTGTGGTACGGGGTCCTCCGTTTACCTGTTCGACTGTCAGGGTGCCTCAATGTGGAAAGTGTAGGAATCCTGTCATTGCTGTGCCGTCACTTTTGGTTCCTGCCACCCGGTGTCTCCTTCTCGGGAGAGCTCCCTTGGGGGCATAGGTACAGTATCCTCCCTGGATCGGTGCCGAGTCTCCTCCGATAAGAGCAATATAATGAATGTCTTTATATGCAGAAGTATGAATACTATTGTATACCATTCCATTATGGATGCATGTATATATACACTGTCAAATGCCATTCTGTTGTCTACGAATAGTTATGTAATTTGAAAAAGATAAATTTTATGGTAGTGTTATATTGTAGTTCATATGTTGGGGAGCCGAACTTGAAGTAGTTACAACCACACGTATGGTAAAAAGTTTCTGGTGACCGTCGCCCCAAATGTACTTTCCAGTGGCCTTTGCCCCCCAAAAAGTTTAAATAAAATATTAACTTTGTAAGTTTGGCTGTTTATTTAAATATTATATACTTATGTTTGCCTACCCTGCGTCAGTATTTATACTTTTTTTTAAAGACATGAATGTCTTAACAGGGAGTGGTGCGACTGAAGAATGTAGGCTTACACAGATTATAATTTTACTTCACTCTTTTTATTAATGCTTGACACGATTTAAATAACAATACACTGACATATATAGAGAGAGAGAGCTGTGAGATTTTTTTATTAATTGCTTGCACTTTTTTAACACGTAAAGTATGTTTGTCTCACACTGAATACGTATTAAATTTCTCGAGGGCGCATCATGCATCCGTTAGAAACGCTGTCTGCAAGCAACTGAATTGATTTCTACCGCCTAAATTTGTCAAATTTCTGTATTTCAAGTCTCTGATTGGCTATTCCTAATCCAATAGAATACTTTTATTTAACTTAAGCTGTTTTCTGGTTGTTGAGTGGCTATTTTATAAACTGTATCAAAAATTACATTATTGCTGCTCCAAGAATGACTAGTAGCATTATTAAACCTTTTAGTTCATTATTGCGTCAAGGCTACCTCATTGTTACCTCATTGTTAGCAACATTTTAACCTATTATTCTCACAGCTTCTAGATTATTAAATTACGTAATACATTCACATAACATTATTACACATGTACACAATAATATAACCATATATAATGACTAATATACACTTTTTATATCTTATTACATACACATACGTCTTTAAGGCGGTCTTGTATTGAATTTATATATTATATAATTTGACTGAATTCATTTAAGTGTTAAAAACACTGCCTCATATTAGAATATGTAATGCAGTATTCCATTATCTCTACATTTCAATTAGCTGCTTTAAGATATAGCTCATATACATACAGAACATTATTTTATCTGAAACTTGCTTATTCTTTTATTAAAGTGATTTCTATAGGTTTTTGAATCTAATGTTTATCTCCATTTAATAGGCCTGTCCATATTTGTCAGAACTTTCACTTTTCTGTAAATAGGAAAAATTGAGAGTTTTTTTACAGCTTTTGGCGTTGGATCTTTAAGTATGAATTTCACTATGTACTTCAGTAAATTATATAAATCAGCATACATTAGGAAACGCTAGGACATGTAGCGTGCGACAGATTTATCAATTAAATATTATATGACTCCATGTAATAAGAACAACACCGCATTAAATGGTTTTAGAAATTTCATATGCCAGGGAAGTCCCTGGGCTATCATTTTAAGTTTTATGATTTTATAGCACACTAACTGACATGTCGTTTCCCTGGAATAGCAGTTATGCTAAGCGTCTGTTGCATGGATGCCGAGTTTTTCGCTCCCATAGCGGGGTAGTGGTTTTATTTCTTCCTTATTACTATTTGAATGTTTAATGTATTCTCAAAGATCGTGGTTATTATGCTTTCTGTTTTATATACGTTGCCGTGACGTGAACCAAAGTATATCAGGAGTACCTGGATATCTTCTCGAATTAATACTGTGTTACAGTTAAAAGTAGGAAAATACTATGGAATCTTATTGATTTAAAAAACATCTTATCAAGTTATCATACAACGCAACCGTAAAACCTCCAAAGGTAAAATGCACTTGCAAAATGTGTAATACAAGGTACATAGATCCACCGAGACCTATGATACTTGGGTTTGGACTGGCAAAGGCGGATTTGAATCACGGTTTGCTTTCTTTGTGTGTGCATGCACGCACTCGTGTAGGGATATGTCTGTTATAAGGGATACGATATGTCATGTAGGCGTCTTAATGGCGGATTTTGAATATATTTAGAGCATGTGGATTATTCGCATTTAATGTAATAAGCTATAAGTAGAAATTCTGTGGCAATAAACACTCGATGAAAAAATAAATAAAGAGTTAAAATGATTTCACGATGACAACAGTCAAATCATTTTGTACTAAGGATGAAGTAAGTATACACATCTTACAACTTATGTTGCCAAAAGAACCACAAATCACAGCAACCTGCAACACAAAGGCACACTCATACAAATATTGGTATCCAATGTGATTGAGTGAAGGGCACCCAATATTATTTTTCTCGAGCGTATATGAAGATGTACATGAGAGAACACGACTCTTAATTAAAGATAATTACAGTGTATATCAAAACTCCATATTATACGATTTTATTATACTCGGTATCAACTGTCTGCCAGAGAGACCAGTATTCAAGTATGTGTGTGTGACAATTTACGGCGTATTTTGATATTTGAGAAGGTGGTAATAATTATTTGCACGGGTCATCTAATCTATTTATAAAGTTTAAGAATTTGTGTAGCATTTCCTCCGAAGCAGACCTTTTGATTTTAATGCTCATACTTGCAGTTCCAGAACCTTCCTAATTTGTGTTGCTCGTTATAGCTTTTTGGAATTCTAACTTGCCTATTGGATCCAGCGTACATAAAGGTAACAGCAGTAGTTAATTTTTTATCTATACCATTACTCTTTAAAGTATTATGGGCATTTCCTTGCTTTTATTATATGCATATCAGCAGTATCTTCTTGTTCATGGTTTACGTTCTGTAAAGTTTTTACGCCTTTATTTGCCTCGGGTGTACAACCTCTTCACCGTTGCCTACAAAAAAAATTGGTATGGGATGCCTGGTATGGGATGAAGGAAGTAGATGAAACGAAATGTTGGTGAAATGGATGAAAGGAAAGGTGATGATGGAGCAGTTGGTTGAATGAATGGCGGGGGAAACCGGAGAACCCGGAGAAAACCCGCCCAGACGCCGCTTCGTCCACCACAAATCCCACATGCAGGTCCCTGGGATCGAACCCGGGCCGCCTCGGTCTAACCACTCGGCCACGGTTCATATTACATTCAGGATAATCACGATTATCCACTTTATGATAGGTTTCCTTACTTAATAATTTCCATCTCCTTCATTAGATTTTTGATCGCAGTACAAGTTAACAGTTTAGTGTTATTTTTCTCGAGAGACACTTGAGTTGAATACGTGGCTATCTTTCTATGTGTGGTTGGCTTCCAGTTATTCTGAGGAACTTGAATCTCATTGGGGTCTGTTTGTGTTTAAAATGGTTCAAGTGGTTCTGCTGTACCACTCACAAAAATATATTTCAAGCAAAACTTTTTATAATTTATTTTTTTTTCTTTTTCAGGTAAGTTGAATCCAAGATGACAGGAGATGGGTATTTTTGGCTTCTAATTCAGTACGTATCACTGTGTTTCTATTAGTAATCTTGAATAAGTTTATTAACTTCTTAGAACATTTTCATAACCAGAGAATGACATATTGTATCTGAAATGTTTTGGAATTTGGAGACGTTTAAAGATGTTTAATTGATTCTGATATTTGTGTGACACTTTTCACACCATTGTTACTTAATTTTTCTAAAGCATTTCCAAAATAAGTATTCAATATGGTGTTCAAAAAATTTTTATTGGATTGTCTCATAAGTTGGTTCGTTTTGCTCGCAAGTTCCATCTATAGCGCCTGGAAACCCTGAAACCTCTGTACACTCAAGATCCTAGTTGCTTAACCACCCCTACGACTTAGAGAACAACAACATACTCACTATTGCATATGTCAGTGTATTTGTGACTGACGTTGGATGGAACAGCGTGAACTTGCGTTTACAAACTATGGAAAGCAAAAAGGAACACATCCAACACTTTATGCTGTTTTACTATCGTAAGGGTAAAACCGCCTCACATTGCCGGCAGAAAATTTGTGCTGTCTACGGGGAAGATGCAGTAACGAAGCGAGCATGTCAAAAGTGGTTTAGTCGATTTCTAGCTAGGAATTTCTCCCTAAAAACATACCTCGGTCTGGACGGCCAATGATTACGGACGTGGAAAGAATTCATGAAACGATAGTTAACAATCCACGAACTACAACTCGGGTGTTGACATTGGAGCTCAGTTTAGCTCGTGCTACTGTAGCCAAAGTTTGTAAACGGAAAGTTCGGCAACTACGCTGTCGTAGCTATGCTACGAGTGAGATGTACTCCCATGTGTTCTTAGTGATTGAAACGTAACGAAAAGCGAACGAACTTATGAGACAACCGTATATATGGTTTACTTCCCTAACATATTGGAAGCTTCACAGAAATTGTTTTAGCTCTACAGCTCTACACTGATTAATGTCTTTTTCCAAAGAGACCTTGTGCTTGAACACCTCAGTGTCTGCCCATGTAATGACAGCGCCTGGGGGAATACGTAGTAATTCCTTGAAATTGCAACCTTCTGTTAGTTCTTACTCAAGAGCTTGGTTCACAGTACTGGCAACCAATGGATATTATTGATAGCCAAGTTCAGAGCAGCAGTTAACTGTCAGTATTTTTGTTTCTTCGGGACATTTATGTTCTGCGGATAAATTAAGAGTGTTTTTTGTGGTCTTCTAGAGTTCTCTCTCATAAATCGTTTCATAACGGAAAATATTACAGTTCATGCATTCTAGTTTTGCTTTTAGAAATCCGTGCTTTTCTATACACATTTCTTTTCTATTCTCTGTGCGAATTCTTCCAGCTGTAGCACTGCGCCATTGTTTAGTTGCTTGAAATTCTTGTAGACA
Source organism: Deroplatys truncata (assembly GCA_030765065.1). NCBI lineage: Eukaryota > Metazoa > Arthropoda > Insecta > Mantodea > Mantidae > Deroplatys > Deroplatys truncata. The sequence continues at coordinate 177,628,989 of CM060981.1, forward strand.
CATTGACTCTTATGTCAATAGACAATGATCCCAAATTACTTGTACGTATTTGTCTGTGAAACAAAAATGAGGAGAAGCGTCTGACGATCTTAGTAATGTTAATTCTACTGGAAATGATAAGATACTTATACCTCTTCCATTCCTGGACTGTGATTGCGTGTAACTTTAGCTCTGTTGTGGAAGATCTCTTTGAGTTTGTCCTAACCATCCATGGTAACTTTGTACAGACCATACCTTAAGAACAGTTTCCTACAAGAATTGTAAATGTTAAAAGAAGCAAGTAGATAAGAGCAATAAGAATTTAATTTTAACCATCAACCCTTCGAACTGCACCCAGGAACCATTAGTGTTTAGTTCACGCTGATTTTTAGCCTTTGCGTTTCAAAGCCTACTTGTCAAAGCTCGCTGACGTTGGGCTTCTTTGCTAGTTGAGAATTTGCCACTGCCACTTCAATTGTTGCACATACAAATAAGCACTACCATAAGTATTATGTCATGCGACTGACAGTATTGAGATTATAATGTAACCGACTGAGGTTTAAAGCTTTGGATAGAATAGTTTCTAGAAAAGTGAATATAGAATGCCATGCGAATGCCATGCGAATGCAGTGCAACAGATCTCTTATTTTAAATATTTTAGGTGTATACTAACTAAATTCGCGAATAAACTTCCCAGGGGAAAAGTTGAATAACGTTTTAAGTACATGTTTTTAAGCATTTTACCACCCAATATTTCAACGTTTCTCTGGGTTAAAACTTAATTTAGGATAAGGGCGGCACCGAGTTTGAAGTGCAAAGCAATGTGTAGGGGTATCTTATTGTAACTGCATTATAAAATCATACCAGTCAGCTTTTATTCTTTCTCTCTTTCTTTCTTTCTTTTTCATTTCTGTAGCCCTCTTTAATTACTATGGCCATATTGATGGTCTCGACTGAAAAATTTGACGGTGTTTTATTCTTTGGATTGTAAGGTTAGGTTACTCTAGGTTATTTTTAACTTATTTTCACCGCACATTCACTCTCTCATTACACTTTCGGACTCTATGAAAAGTAAAGAATAACCCTAATTAAAGAAAAATTGCGAGTCTCGGTAGGAAACCAAACCCGTGACCTTTACATGGAGGTATATCTTATAATTTTCTTCGAGAATCTATGCCAAACACCGTATGCATACATCACTACAGTCGACATTTTTCTAAACCATGATTTACATGACAGCAATCAAGTGCACAAATGTAAAACGGATTAGAAAATCGAACGAACTTCAATCTGTTTGCTTCAGTACAAAAATACTCGTTTACATTTTCACTTTCAATGTACGTTCATATAAACTCAATGTTAACATCAACAACTCCAGTATTGACAGGTACAGAGTTTGGTTGCTGAGTACGTGGCGCTCCACTTTTTGCAGGCGGTAAAGCCAGGACGGGATACCAATGGACTGAAGGGAGGGCTTATCGGGGTTTGTCATATCCAACCGCGACTAGGGGACGGTTAGCAGCTCCGATTAATTCCACGTGGGGTCGCTGCTGGCAGAGAAAAGGGCGAAATTGGGGGATTTCCTGAACACGGGAGATATCTCACCACCTGGCGCTCACTCGCACACTGAAACTGTGGCCAAAGGGAAAATTTAGTGACATGCAAGTATTTGTACAATGAGGATATTTACCCATCGCGATGTTGCCACTTTCTGCACTTTCACATTACGGGCAGCAACCTTCGCGAAAAAAAACGGGAAGGTAATGCCTCTCTACCGCAGGTTGCAACCAAGTTATATTAAAAGTTTTCAGGGACCTTCACACACACAGGTAACCTAAAGCGCTCACAACAAACACAATCAATCCAATAAATAATCCATGTGCTACAGCACGTGTAAAAATCATACTAAGGTAAGGACTAAGTTCAGGGACTAAGTAATAAGTGGATGTTGCTTTAAATACAAGCACAGAGTCAAAACCTAAGAGATCCCGGGTTCGATTCCTGTCGACGCTCACTCTGACCTTGGCTTTTTCTATTTTTCCCTAGTCGGTGGATGAATCCTGGAGTGGTTTCTCAACTAAAACGATTTACTTTCCACAACTTCCCTTGATTTCCTTTTCCTTCTTTCAATTGTGCTTCTAGGTTTAGTGGCGTATGGTGGTGCCAGACAAATAGCGCGGACACTAGTGTTGCTTGGTCGACGGGTCGTTCATAGCCCTCTCTAGGCAGCTCCACCAATGGGACGGGTCTTCGAGCTTGGAGCTGTTATAGGCTTCCGCGCATCTGCCTCCGACCTGTAGCCTCCTGTGCTTACTTCATCCCTGGGAGTGGCAGCCAAAAAAATTAATAATATAATCTATTTATATTCGCGACAATTCAATAACCCATTTCGGCGATAGAGGGTTTTACACATTCTCAGTCATGCTATTATGCGTGGGAAGTTGAATTTCTGCACTCCATGCGTTTTGTATTTTTACCGCAGATGTTGATATAATATACTTAATCCTCCAAGCATTGATATGCATATTTATTGTCGCAAACATGGAATATAATGACCTTCTATAGTTGCAGGTTCCCATTTAAGTATTATCGTCTTTACTTTGCTGTATTTTCTCACATTTACTTTCGCTTTAACTCGTGCAACATTTAAATATAACTCTTTCGGCGCAAGCAGCCATCTCAGCTTCAGTTTTTGACTGGCTTGGACAACACTACCAGGTATGACTAATCGATCACGTATTCGCAGGAGCCAGCGCGGTCGATCTTAATACTACTTTCGAACAACTGACAGTGTTTAATTATGTTTTGTCTATCGACGTAAAAATAGTATGCAATACTATGCATTTATGCATTCGCCTTTGTGTTGTATTTTCGAAATTCTTCGTCCTTCTGCAAAGATGCTCTTGTCGCATTTGTATCGCAATATTCTAGAGTGAAGTACAGCGAGTGTTGCTCAGCGCCCGATAAAAGAGAAGTCCTGTATTCGACACTTCACTGAGAAGGAAGGAAGGAGAGGCTGCTTTGCTCCTATATGATTACACCGCTGCACGCAAAGAAAAAGTGAAGTGACAGTGGAAGCTGAATAAGTTACAAAGGAAAAGTCGAACTTCGGTGAAAACCGAAGTCACAATATGTTAAAACATAAGTAGAATCTTTAACTTGTTTCTCTATTTGTATACATTTGTTTATAACTGTACAATGTATTTGTTATTCTTTCTGTAGATTTTTGTTAAACGTTTGTCGCAGAAGAGCGTTTTACACTGTCTATTAAGTTTAACAAAATTCTCTTCATAAAACGGATCTGCTCTGAAAGAGAGTTTAGACATAAGTTGAATTAGCATTTCTACTTCATTCTCACTTCCACTTACTATATGAGTCTGTACAATATTCGTGCACTTTATCCATAAACCTGATAGAGGAAAATACATTCTGCAGGAATGTACAATAAATAATTCTTCCCAAGTGATATTCTTGTAGTTTTGCAAAACTTAATTAGCACAGCATATGTTAATGTCAACGGAACATCTCGGCTATCAAGAACTTCCACGGCGTTTTGTGTAATTAATTATTGATGCGCAGTATTTTATTATCTGGAGCAAACTTATGGGATTAAGTTGCAGATTGCCTGTTTAACCATTAACATATTGGATTATAATGATATGTCGCCTTTTCATTCATAAATGTTTTACGTCTGTGATAGATATAATTATGAACCATCGCTTAGGCGATAATAATTTATTATATTTTTGACACAGATAGTATCTCCATAATTCTATCAGTAGGTTACTACGCTAATTTGAGAACACCCAGTGAGTGGCTTTGTCTTCGATGACATTTAATTGGATTACAATTCAAGGAATACCTTTAAGAATGTCAATGTCGGATTACTGCTTAACATTCACTTTTACATTTCAGAGTTCCGAACGACGGAAGGTAAATGGCATTACATGAATATGCGGTTTTTTCGGTTATTATTTTAGAATCGGCTTGTTGTTCGATTTTCATCATGTAGTCCCATATTTCTGATATTCTGTATACCTTATTACGTTCATAAGCATAGGATATAGCCTGCCGAGAGACAAGAATCTCTTCCATTACGGTCTAAAACAACATATGGTAGAGCAGTGACTACCTTCCCACGCTGCCCGCTTTATCTAAGGGATTTCTCTTCTTACTCTTTTGGCTTTGAAACTAAATGTATCTCAAAATCCCTCAGTTTAGGGTAAGATTCAAAAACGTACAGTACTATGCTCGAAATCATGATCTTTCAAATACTATATCGGCTTACGTTAAAGCTTCTAGGTTCGCATACATGTATTATGTCTTTTAAAATTAATGGCTCTACAGGATTTTGTAAAATTACGTAGCAAATAACCAAAAGAGACCCAATTTGTGCATTGTTTGCTCAGGACTTTATTTACGGCATTGCGACTAGGAGATTATAGACTGCGACGTCTCAAATTATACAAGAAATAGCTGACGTATCTAACTGCTTTATTTGCGAATATCAAGAACATTTAGAACTTGGTATTGGTGTTCTGTTTAGTATAGTTTAACTCTTAATTCCTAGTACACGATCAGAAATTTGCACCACTTAGTATGTTCACATCTTCTTTATCGTAGCTTTCACATTGCGACACAACTTCTTCCCAGTATGTAGGCACAGGTATTTCCTTTTTATATTTTTTAAGCACTACCCATTAAAGCTCCTTGTACGGCTAAAGGAAAGCTTGGAAGTAAATAATAAGATTAAGTTGAACTATTTAAATATTTAGGTCATTGCATATTAATTAGGGAACTCTTATAAAATATCAGCTGTATACATTTAAATAAATATGTGGAATGGCAAAAATAATTTCATGAACTAAAATGAAGACTTAATAAATTGTGTAAATTAATGACTGGGACTAGCAGCCTACAGAGTGAGAAAAGTTCGTTTAAATATTGAAGTGGTGATAGAGGATGGGGGGGGGGGACTTCTCAGGCGATTCACTTAGGCGCATCATATTCATAATTCTGTTATAATCTGCTTTTTTGAACTCCAGAAACCACTTCACCTTTCATTTTGCGGAATGTGAACAAAGTGATTTGGAGACATTTTTCTAACTTTATTCTACTTAATTCAATGTAAAATTGACTCTTCTGTGCAACTGACTGATTATCTAAAAATTGCCGTGTCGAATAACCTCTACAACTTCCACAACATAGTGCCTGTCTCGTAGAAGTGTTACAAATGAGAATCTGTAGTAAATGTTACAAGATTAATTATTCTGTTATTGAAATTAAAAGTGCCAACATTTTCGAAGTATCTGATGTATAAGATGTGTTTTAAAGTGTCCGTAATCTTTTAAAAAATAAAACAACACATTTTCCAAATACCTTATTGTCATTCATGACCTTACACCTTACACTACTTCTCCATATAGTCGCCACGTTATTCAGACATTTCTCGTAACAGGCAATCAGTTTGTGTATGCATTCGTCAAAGAATGATGCCGACTGTGATGAAAGGCAAATATGCACTTCTTGTTTCGCAACATCATCATCTTTGAAATATTTTCCACCAAGGAATTACTTTAGATGAAGAAACAAATGAAAATCGCTGGAGCCAAATCCGGTCTATACGGAGGGTGGTCGATGTTCCCAGCAAATGATGCGATCAGATCTTGAACTTGTTTGACTGTGTGTGACCGGGCATTGTCACTCATTATTGTTTCCCTATAAACCTCATACAATTGGCAATGAATGTTTGATGGCGTAACATTTCTCGCATTCACAAAACCAATCACTGATGTGACTTCACAGTCAGCGGGTCGTTTATTGTTTTGAACATTTTGAAACTCTCTAAAAGTAGGAAAACACAAAGCGACAATCGCTCACAGCTGTGTCTGGTTTCCTAATGAATGGCGGAAGTGATCGTGCATGCTCAAAATCGCGACTGCAGCGGCAATCTATTACAACCGCACTTGATTTTTAAAAACACGCAGGTATATAAGTTTTATTTCCTTCGTCTTGTTCTTCATATCGAAACGTAGGTAAATCGTCTACCCTGGCTTCATAGGTTTCTCGGTTTTTTCTACACCGTCTCCGTTCTAGAAAGCTCTACTATTAAGGTGCTTTCCAGAGTTCATTTTCCATTTTTTAAACATATTTTGTTTTGTCCACAAAGGCTTCAAATTTTGAATCATAATTATTTTATTTTCGATTTTATCTAAGCTTAAATTTTATAATAAAACATCGACAATCATTTAAAACAGCACCTTAAATAAGAAACGTTATGCGCTCTGGTCCATCTGAAAAACTTAAAATGTTACAAAGCAAAGAAAATTATGCAGCGTTCTTGTAATATTTATAGAGAAACCTTTAAAAGTATTCAGTTCTTTATTATTAAACTATTTAACGTGATGGATTAAAAATCTTACACAAGGTTTAATAATACAGACTGCATCATTAGTTATTTTGTAGACTAGGTTTGTACACTAGGCACAATAATTAATGGTAATACTCCCTCAGCTGCTTCTGCCACTGCCTTACTCGCATATAAATGGCAGTCTGAATTAGTATTTAGTTTATACTAACAACGATTGTTGCAATTAAAACCTTCAGTTAATGCCTTTATTTTAGAGCAAGTATTTCATTTAGCTTCTCAGCGACATTCCCCTCTTTTTCCCCTCCAATCTTGTGCTTTGCTGGTAGCTGGACTCTTAAGACGGCACTATACTCATGGAATAGGATTGCCTTGGACGATAGGCAAACCAAACAAAAATCGCTATTTTAGAATGTTCACTTATTAAATTTTTACTTTCTTTGTCTCCTACTTTGTAGGTAGAGAAAGTATTACATTTCGCCCAAAAATTCGAAATCAAAATTAAAACAGAATATTTCTTTTAGAAACTTATCCGTGCGTTGCGTATGCGTGCACATGCGGGTGTGTGCGTGAACGTGCGGGCTTGTGGCTGTATTTAAGTTGTTTTCCACCACACAATGGAAATGTTTCTCAAAAAATGAGTCTGCTGACTTTGATTAACCTAACATAAGTGTAATACAATGACCTGAGGAAATATAAAATCTAAATTGCCCGTTAAATCCCTTTATTTGGTGGCATTTTGTATAATTGTTTATAAATGGGAAGCTATGTAGAATGGACCAAAACTTAACGCAAAAGAGCTCATTAAAATACTCGTATAAAACTTATGTGAAACAAATTCTTCTGGTAACCTAGGTAATTGTGGAAAAATTCCACGTAGCAAATTTACACGCTTTCCAAGTGTAAGTCCTCCATCTAATAAGATACTCGAAAGTTTGCTATTGTTTATCATTCATGCTTTCTTTCTCTTTTAATTAATTTATTTAGTTCCATTGCAAGTGTTTCTTACCAACTATAGAATTGAATGCTCTTTCGAAATAACTAACCACTTATTGCATAATTTTAAATCTCTCTTTTTCAACATAAGTGGACCAATGTAACGTAAAAGAATAACTTTAATAAGAATAGATATTATAATAAACAGAGCTTATATTGTGATTTGTCACGGTGGTAGAGAAATTTGTGTGGGTGTATCACATTTTTTGTTTGATAGTTACACTGTTCAGATTAGGCAACTTCTTTTTTATAAAGTATTCCTTAACATATGATTCTGTGATTATAAACTCCCTACAATATTGGTGTTGTAAAGGAATGTTCCGGTTACATTCTAGATTTGCAATTGTTTTCAATTATAAAATTAGCCTATGCTTATTTTTGCACCTCAAAGGGAAAAGCTACACTATTCCCCTACCAATCCTTTTGTGGAGGAGCGGCAGGCGTGTACAATAAAATGGTACTGTTTCTAGAAATTCTGTTTAGAACATTAGTACATCAATACTAATAACATTAATTTTCGCTTCTGAAAAATCTAATAGAGATAATATTTAGTCGTAAATGACGATGATATTAATCAGGATCCAGATTCTGCATCCAGGTCATCTATATTTAGATTGCCTTTTAGATTTTGTCATTATTTTGTAATTTTCTAGCTCTTTGCATTTTCTCGAATTGCGATTTAATTAATTTAATGTACCTTCCTCCGATCTTTTTGAAATTGTTATAACATGATCTAATAAACCTTTATGATGAATCTTACTATTTACCCCATATGACTGCAACTTTGTAAAGTCCCGGCCATTACTAATAATAATATTCGATGAAAAATTACCTGATATTCACAGAAAAACTTGTGAAACATCAGCGGAACGTGTGACTTCCTTAACTTCCCCCGATAGTGTTCTGGAAATGCTACATAGCCTATGCGTGTGGTGAAAGAATCAGCGGTCGGAATGGACAAGTAAACCCCGCAGTTTTCAAATTTGGGGAAATATTGTATCACCTGTGAAACAGGGCTTTACAATTGTAAAAAAATTATTAAAACTGGTTGAGTATTCTTTGAGAATACGTTACATACACGTGCGCGCTCACGCGCACACACCTTTTCTCTGGTTTTAATATTAGTACGTATAGAACTGTTGCATTTACATTGAAAATTAAATTGAATTTAGTTTTGTTAAGGACGCTCTTTAACTCCTGTGGTACTTAGCGTCCCATTCGATATTGGGCTTGAAAGACCGGTAATTTTTCTCAGAGGCCTCTTTATCAGGCTTGCGGTTCTTTTACGTGCTGTAAATCTACTACACGACTACCGGCTACTTCACTTCCGAAGGAATCCATGCTAAGGATTTTAGGCTGTGGCTGTGGTTATAGGCTGTGAGGTCTTCTTCATTCGCAATGCATTTTGTATAATCTAAAAACTCAAGAGAGTGAATCACAATTATGTAAGCCCTACTTAACCACTATTTTCTTGATTTTGTTTTCGAATTATTCAAACAGGAACATACAAGATATATTTAAATTAGTCTTATATCTAACCTACATTTTCTACGTGTAATTGCATCATAATGTGTGTATAAATTAATTTATATCTTTTTGTGCACTAATTTTAATATGTTAAATATCTCTCGGTTTCAGATACATTGTTTAACTATTGTATTTTTTTTAAAAAAAAAAGCTAGTCATTCTATTGGTCACAAAAATCCGGGCCCTGATAATGATAAATGTATTTTTGTTTCACAACTTTAGGTTAAAATAGGATTCGTCCACGTTGGGTGAATCAGGCATTATCTTACTCACACTGATTTAGTTGGCATGGTACAGGGAAATGCTAAGGAAGTCGCTGCTGTATTAAGGGAGTTAAAATTAACCTGATTTTTTATATTTTTGGCCTTAACGCATATTATGTGAGTTTGTTTCCCGGATACATTAAACAACAGGGTTAAATATAAAGACTCCGCAGGAAAAAGATGTCAACTTCAGCTTCTATTGCCAGGAAAGACGCAGCTTGTGTCAAACTGGCGACTGAGAAAGACAAATGTGTGCAGATAATTTAACAGCCCATTTTCTTCAGAGAACTGGCGTGCAGCTCCAGCGGTCACCATATGGATTACGTGCTTGTTAAACCCCAGGATGAATGAAGTCAACTGGTGTTGTACCTTTGTAAAACGTGGGGCCCAGTGGGCCGGAAACACGTCGTCATCACGGTACGTGATTGTGCAGAGGCGTCACGGTTCCAATGAGCTGCACCACCCACTGAGCCATGGCGGTCCTTTAATTGTCCGGCACGGGATGGGTTCGAACCCAGCACTTTTTATCTGCTCCTGCAAGCGGGGAGAATGGAGAATGACCGAATGAATAGGCTGACATGATTCCTGGTGAGGTGCTCCTTTGGGGAATGAAAATGCATAGTATATCCCCCTCAATGACTAAGCCTAGATTAATAAATGTACGTTTTTATCTTTCTGAGAAGAATTAAACATACATTCAATTACATTACCTGCGCCCAGATACGTTGAAAGTACCAAAATAAATAAGGAAAAATATGTGTTTTATTCACATGATTTTCTTCTCCAAATTATTCTTACAAAAACCTACTTATTTTTTTAGTCTGTTTTTAATTGTTTCAATTATACCCCGCCTGTAACAGCAATAGTCATATCGGCGGTCTTTTACATTTGAAGATATTGCCTATGCGCAATGGTGTTAACTCTTATACAGTTGTCATTGGATTTCTGGTACTCTCTTTTAGTTTTATACATCAAGTCACACACACTTCCATACCCTGGGAGGGTAGGGAATAATCTTGGCCAGAAAAAAATGTTAACCACCAACTGGAATTCGAACCCGGTACCCCTCGCACAGCACGCAGATGCTGTAACGACTAGCTAGCCATTCTACTTCCTATTAATTAAAATTATTGTCATTGTACGTTTACAGATTTCGTTATAGATATAAGAGAATATAAGAGCCTAAAGAGTCAGTCTCTTTAAAACCCAGCCGTTATGTGATATCTTTGAAATTCCAGGCTGTTTGCATGATCATGAGAAAAATACGAATACCGAAATAAGTTTGAGAAGAGTATTAAGTATTTGAAAGTTAAAAACAATAACGAAAAGCGTCTTGGAAATGCTGAGCCTACAAAAGAATTTGACATAAACTGTATAGTTTAACGAGATCTAAATTTTTGTATAGTAAGATTTTTTCTATATCTTACGGTTTATTAATTATAAGATAGTCGTTTACAAAAACGAGCACTTCACCGGCTATTTCCAAACGCATTTTACTTCGCATGTAAATATGCTTACTGTAGATATTTTATTCAAAATAATTAGCCATTTCTTAAAAAAGAAATTGAAAATGTATCATGTGGGTAGTTTGGGTACTAAGGATTTTCTTAAAAATCTTCGTATGGTATATTGGGACGCTACTTTTCCTAAATGCCAATTCTACTATTTATCCTACATTTCGCTTTTGAGGTATGTGTTCACACACCCGTGCGCGCGCTCACGTACCTTTCTCTAAAAAAACATTCTGGATTCAGGGGCTTCAAAACATGCATTTCCGATGAAATCTCTATATTGAATTTCTGTGCGGAATACAATACGTCCTCAACTTAGTAGGTAAGAGTTAGATAAAGTAATAAAAATGTATAAACTAAGACGTTCACAATCTTCCTCTCCAACAGACTATAGTAATTTCGTGCAAAGTTGCATGAAATTCTGAAGATACCTGACGTACTCCTTCAACATTGTCAGATGCTAATGTATCTAGCAGTTTTAAAGTGGTAAAGGTCTTATCGTTTCATTCGCTCTTTTCAAAAGTTTTTATAGAAATCAAGCTTTAATTTTGGCCCTTCTTATAGTAAAGAAAAAAGGCTCGTACGTCACTATGAAATAAGTAATCGGAGTCAAGGTAGAAAATGGTATTTCAGAAGGAATTCACACAGGGAGAGAGGTATGCTAGGTTTATTGCACATCGTGTTGAACATTATAAGGTTTAGAAATTATAAGGTAAGGAATGCTTTCCTTAAAGAAGTAGTAGAAAGAAGAAGTTTTCTGGCAATAGTCACTCTTAGCACAACAGCAAACAGTCCTAATGAACCCGTTAATTAGCATTAATGACAACGGCGAAAGTATGGAATGAGGTGAGAGCAAAAAGGCACATCATATTATTGGAAGAAAAACAAAGATACTCTTATGTTGTCAAAATTAAGTCGAGGGGTCAGCATTAGGTTGTTGGTTAATATTGGTAACATGAAATGTTCAAAGAATTAAACGTTCTATATTAGTGGCTAAGGAAGCATTTAGTAATAGTAGTTAGTAGTATACGAGTATGTACCACGGATTCTTAAAGGAAGAACTACGAAGTACTTTGTGTGATGTGTGGATTTTATAGTGTGGAAAATACTGATATTGCGACGAAGCTAGGAACAACTTTTGGAAGCATATGAAACGTGAATATGGAGAAAAATATAGCTTATGGAACGCAAAATTGACCAAGAAGAAGAAATAAAATTTGTTGGAGCGATGGATAAGAAAGCAAAATCTGCTTTCTAAAAGATAAATCGGAAGCAATAGTGGATGAGAAATAATTAGACTTGGATGTGTAGAAAAAAGGCCATTAGTGTCATCGTAGAGGAACCTTACAATAATACTGCATATATTGGATTACAAAATAATGAGATGTTAAGGCGCTTACATAAAAATATGAACATTATGTCGCGCATATATAATATGCATATTATTCTACATGTATGTATAATTATATTAATTCCGTTTTCTAATGCCTTTCCTTGTTTTTTGTGGATGTATTAGGACATTTTGCAATTTTTGCATTATGTACGTTCTTTGAGGACTGATGATATAAATAGTATACTGCGATACAAGTAGGGTAAGTGTATAATTGCAGAAAGAGGAAGAGTTTGAAAATACGGGACGAAGTATTTTATTCTTTCAAGAGTTTTTCCAAAGCAATTAACGCATGTATATTGTATACTAGTTTTAGATGATGGTAAATAATAGGAATAGCACCTAAGCAAAAATACGATTAATCACTAACACATATTGAACATGGTTGTTCAGTAGCAAGGTCGCTAACATTATCATTGGTGGTGAACTGGCGATCGACTATCCACCTGATTTTTCCTTAAAAATATCGGCATGTTTCAGCTGTTGAATGAATAAATCGTAAGTAAATATTAGTAAATAAAACGGAAGTAATAACATACGAAATATTTAAACGGTAATGTTTAACTGTCAAATATTATTATATTCTGTATCTACTATACATACACACTCTTTCTTTTTCTCTCTCTCTGTATCCAGAGTTAGAGAATTTAATATACTTCATATACATACGCGCAGTAGAATAGACAAAACACACAAGTACATTAGGTTACCGGTACTGAATGCAGGAAATTAGCTTTCCACTATGATAGCATGAACGAATAGTGGTAAAAGGACATTATCGTCGAAAAAGCTATTAAAAGTGCACTTTTTGTTGCATTCTGAAAGCACAAAATAGGAAACATACGGCATCTCATACGTGGTATTCAATTTAGACATGCTCTAATTCTTAGAATTGTATTCACGTAAAATGTAAAAGCTATTTGTTAAATTCGGCGCACCTCTTCTGCTACCAAAACTGGCGCAGCATTCTATCTGATGAAACATCTATTACATAAAAATGTTAAATTCACCCATATTTATTTTGTGTTAAGGATTGTGTTTTAATTAAGAATTGTATTAAGGAACTCCTCAGAAATAGGCTTTGACAAATATGAAACGTTGTAAACAAAAGTAATACCCTTAAGAGAAATTTAGAAAACAAGATTATTGGACTAAAATGGTCTTCTACTATTAAGACGAAATGTTTATTTCATGTGTCTATGAATATCTTAATTTAGTGTGAGATCCGTGTTATGTGAAACTCGTTATTGTTTTAGCATTAACACTTTATCTGCGTTTAAATACAATGCTGACATACAAGACTTTAACGATGATGATGATAATAATAAATAGTAATAAATATGATCATGATAATATAGATCCGTATCTAAAAACAAACCAAGGTGAGTACAACAGTTACGTAAACCATTTTTTCTGTTTCCTTTTGAATTTCATGATTTGTAAAGAAACTCATTAAATGTGGTACTGCAACACCACATCTGCAGCGCCGATTGTTGAAGTGATTTACCCGCTCTGCAAAGCGATGATTGCGGCAGTGTTAACTCTGTATCAACTCCCTCTCGTTCTCCGTGGTTGAAGTCCGGTTTGGAGGTCCCTTCACCAACTCTAATGTTCTGCTCGTGCTCTCACCTCGCCTGGCTATATTATAGGGTTCTAGTTTTTGGGATGAGCATGGGTTCCGGTTCCTTGGTAAAGGATGCCGAGGCGAGTGACGGACCAAGAATTTAGGCATGGCTTCACTTAATCACTTTTATTCATACGTCTATCTTAAACACTGAAATTCTAATCCATGAAACTATTCTCTCATCCTTTACAATGTTACGTTCACTGTGTACACTTTGCTTATGTCCTCGCGCACCTAATCATGCAATATTTTACTTTTCTTGACTAAGGTGGTGGTAATAATTTAGAATTTTTACTTCTTCTAGCACGTTGAAAATGTGCCTTATTCGATACGATAAATACTGAAAATGTCGGGTATTTGAGTTACTGCATCTATTATTATTATTATTATTATTATTATTATTATTATTATTATTATTATTCGCACCTACAACTTTTATCGGCATATGTTTCACCTCGCGCATAGTACGTTTGGTTGGTTGGTCGACACCTGGTGCTCACGGTCCTCCAGTAACCAGCGTCATGGATTTGTGGGCTCGAATACAAACTGCGTGGAGGGAAATCCCTCAGGAACTTAATCAGAACCTTTTTGATTCAATGCCACGGCGTATAGCAGCTCTAATTGCAGCGAATGGAGGCCACACCAAATAATGAATATTAGGGCTCAAAGATCATGTATAGAGTTGAAAAGTTTATAATTTGTTACTTGTCGTGTACCTAACCTGTGGTATTAAATTCATAGAAATCGTGCGTTTCCTTCTTGGTGTTGCAATTTTTATAAACGGCAGCGTGTAACAAAATGTGTAATGTAGCTATTTCTGTAAAGTTTATTCGGATTAAAATGTAGTAGATACAATAAGCTTTAATAAGCATGGTTTCTATAACCAGTAATAAGCGATAGCATCCGATTTTTTTTGTCTCGTAGTCATGCAAAGAGCATGAACGCCCCTTTATGAATGCCCTGAATCTTCTGTTTGACTGGATATTATAGGAATCGTCTATTAGATCTCTCTCTTCCCTGATTGGATGAAATTTTCGCGCTCTTGAATGCGTCTAGTTCTTACTTAGTTCAGTTATATACACTTATTGGCTAATTCTAACATCACATGACTTATTTCTAATATGGCGATGGTTATTCCCCAAAGTATATGCCAGATTATGCCTCCTCCTTCAACTTAGACACGGCGAATTGTTGAACAGGGGTACAAAAGTCTTCTACCCTCCTGCAAGTTTACAAAGAATTATCTTACTAGCCAGCACCATAAAATGTCAACTTTTTTCGTTGGAAGCAACTTATCTGCACCCAAAAACTTGGTGATTCCGGACCATTTTTGAGCATTAGATTACAAATACATAATACTTTCAACTAATTTTAATATCCTTGAAGAATGTCTTAACCTAACAAAATTAGCATGAGAAGATTAATGATAAACAATCTACTGTATAAATATTTACATATATCTGTTTTCTGACACGTAATTATGCGCATTATTATCTACCAGGTGAAATTAGTCTCAGTACGTATTGCTCTTCTTCTCTCTCCTCGCATGATTTGCTGATAGTTCTCTCATACTCCACAAATGTTTTCAGATAAGGTCCCCTGTACCTTCTAAGTTTCTAATAACGCGGAGATGCCTTTTGACGAATATTTTCACCTCCTATGCCACTATCGTTGCGTTGAACCATGCCATTAACTCTTTGCTCATAGAAGGTATGTACCAATCCTATACATACCTCTGCGGCGAGAATAGACCAAGATAAACTCTAGTAAAGTTGATCGGAATAAGGTTCAGCCCTTCCGAATGCATTTCCATAACGTGAAAATTTTGTATTGTTTTCTGGGGTTTATAACTTTGTACCAATATTAAAACAAAACCTTATTATGAAGTTTTTAAGTAATTTCTTTTAGATATTAAAAAGAGAAGTATTTCGTACTAAATAGTAAAGTGTTATGCTAGTATTCACACTTAAGTTCATATACGTGCAATGTTCATGCAGAATCTTATTTGGAAAACACGCTTGGCGTGCCGCGTTCATCAGCAAAAACGTCTATCATGATAACACCTGGAAATTCAGTAGAAAGTTGCACCTAGTTGGTTGCATGTTATTACCTTAGCAGTTTTCTGTGAAACTGAAAGGAGAGCGGATTGCCTGATTGTAGGTGAGAAAACAAACTACGTTTCTCATTAGCTAACGCTTCAAAGGTAGCATGAAGCAGCAACAAAAAGGAAAAAAAAACATGTAATATATATAACCCATGCTAGCGTTGGGCTTGATAGTATCAACAACAGCCCTTTGTATGGATATGAAAGATAAAAATGATATACGCACACAATGTAAGACACGAAAATGCAAAATAGACAAGCACAAAACATCTTAAAATACCTCTTTGGTATATCATCAAACAATCCTGTGTATCTACGTGTTGTTTTTCAGATTGGATAATAAAACTTACACATTATCAATGAAAACATAAACGTGTATTTCAATCATAAATACCTGTTTTTGAGCGGAGAGGTACAAATAATTCAGTAAGATAAAAATAATTGATGCATATCTGTAGGCGGACGAATCTCCTTGATTATGAGAAACGATATAACCCTTTCCACAAATATATTCTCCTCTCATTATGCTCTATAGATTATATAAGAAATTTACTATAGTAGTTTTCAAAGAGCACATATTATTTGAATCCGTAATATGCATATTTGGGTTATTTTCCTTACAACTATTATTTCCCAGTAGGAACCCTTAAAACAAAAGGATTGGAAACATTTTACTAGAGGTGTTTGTCAAACACTAATGGAATTACACCCAACTAGTATTTAATAGGTATTCTGTTGTGTTCCGTAATGATTCCGTTGTGTTTTATGGTGACGAAGTGCAGATCTGGAAACTACAGGGGTAGGGTACATTTGGGTGGTGGGTCAGGGAAACAGATGGAGCGTGTGGAGAAAGATTAAGAATCGGCTTTGTGATATTAATAGTCAACAAATCATTTAGCAATGTACGCAGAAGCTTTCGTTGAAAGTCCACTATGTGCTAAAATCTGAGTGGGGTGTGGAGCAATACACCAAAACAGACACAAAACTCATTTACAAACGGTTTAGCGTGGTTTAGACTGGAAGCAAGGGGGATGATAAAAATTCCTGATGAAAATGTAAGGAAAATGTATCCCATTTGCTAGGAGAATAAAATCAATTACTAACGAATATTTAACAGGATAGCTCGAGTATCAAGGTCGCCAAAATTAACACTGATGGGGTACTGGCAATCGATTATCCACTCCTGCCTGTTGACCTTAAAGAAAACAATAACTTGTAGCTCATACTTGGGTGCTGCAAGAATGAAATCCTAAATATTTGCATATAAAACTGTAGTAAAGACCCAGTTAATAGTTAAATGGTAAAATGCAACTATCGAAAGACATTACATTTTCACATCTGCAATACCAAATATATAAAACTTTAATGGATTTGATACAGTTTATGCACATTACTTGCAGTAATATAGGCAAAACACGCAGGTAGGTTAAATTACGTGAACTGAAGTTTTCAGAAACGCTCCAAAATCTTGATTTTGATACTTTTATTTCTTTCAACCACTATATTTAATCCATAGATTATATTATTAATTCTTAGAGCACTTTATATTTCTAGCAGTGAGTGAACTACTATAAAAGCTCGCAAACCCAAAAGAAAGCGAAAATGTAAAGCGACTACGCAGTTTGGAGGGCGGTTGAAACGCTGCATGTAACCTTTGTTCCTTTGGGGCATAGAGCCTTTACAGGTGAATGTGCGGAAACAGTAATGAAAATGCAGTGTTGTGCTGTTAGCAGGGCTCGAGTTAGTAGCCTGTTTTGAATAAGAGCGTTACACCGCCTTTGTTGTTTGCTTCGGGGACACTCCCCATGGCGGTAGTTGTGTTCTAGTCAGCTGTCAATCTCCTGGTTCAGTATCCTGGGGCTTCACCTTATACCTACGTCACCTACTCCCTATTATGGTCTAGCAATGCTATAAGCTTTGAGAAAATGACCAAATTGATTGGCTGGTTGCATGGAGTATGGATTTTGGGAATAAGTAATTTAGTAAGTAAATAACACAAAAGGGTGCTTTTCACACGGGTGATCATATTTGAATTAGCAGCTTTAGGTGTTGTGACAGGTCAAAGTGTGATAGGGCTATGTGCTGCATAAACAACAAATTGAAGTATTATTGTAAGTTTTGTGTTAGCCTTAATGGGGATGAAATTAGGTACTAATGGCTTCCCAATTGACTATATGTACTAGAAGACCAGAGTGAATAAATTACACATTGTACGTAAACTGGTATTCTTGTCTAAATATGGATTTTCCTGACTGACATCATGACATGGAACTTGCAGTTCTAGGCGACTAGCAGGGGTAGTATATACAATCACAATTCAAATTTGAATATTTATTTTAATCACAAAATTGTTTGTTCTATTCCCTGAACTCAAATATTTTAAATAATAAATTGCATACCTTTAAATATACACCAGGAACAACCACGGGATTCACTGAGTCCATAGTGGCAGAATACGTAATGTTAAATTCAATGAATATTTACTGTGATAATAAACATTATATTCTAAAACGAAGCTACAATTTATATAAAATAACTATTTTGTAACTATACAGGCGCGAACAGAGTATTTAAAGCACGAAATGCTGTATTTTGCGCAGAACTCATTAAATCACCCGAATTTTAATTTGCTGCAGTGAATTTATTAATATTGAACCCTGAGGAGCGTGGTTTTTTTCTCCATTTCTTTCCTTTTTGTTTGTTTACTGGACAAGTCTTATCCGAGGGTGAATTAATTAAACTAAAGTAAAGATGAATCTAAAGCAGTAAGGGTATACTATTGTGCATACTTATCGAAAGGGTTATGTTACTCGAGTAATATTTTAAAAAAGTTATGCTGCAAGTTATGAACACATTAATGATCAGGAAAAGGATTGCTATGAAAGCCTGAAAGAAAAATATGTTATTGCTTATGTAAATTATTCATGTATCTTCCCTTTAAATATTTTTACATCTAGTGAAGACGGGAAGATGAATCCCTCCGTGATTCTTCGTTATCCAACTTCGCACTAACTGACACTCATGTTTCATTGTGTACTTCATCACAACTGCTGTAAATGACCACAATCAAGTCCTTCGTCTCTTCCTTTATTCCCGCCAAGTGCTGCCTTTCTGAACGACTGGTTCGTCCAGCGATTCAGCACGTCACCTTTCTTAAATCTTCAATCTATTTATGCATATTTGAATCTGTTTTAGTAGACATTACTTATTTATGTATGTATTTGTTACTTTAATACTTTGCACCATGGTAAGCTTCGTGTACACCAGCTTTCAGTTGAAGGAAGCAGAATTTTTCAATAAATTCTTTCTCTGTCATGATAACTTAATGAATGTTATTTTTCCTCCAACTCACAAAATTAATAATGAAAAACAGTATGCCAACCTATAATAATTCCTATATTTTACACTATAAACATCTTAAGAGGTGATGGAAAAACTGAATAAAAAAATCATCGTCCAGATACCTTGAAATAACCGAAGTTCTGAGTCCCCTGCTTTGTAATGAAAGATAAAACTACACGTTATTGTTTAGTCATGGAATTTCTATGCTATGAATGGTGCTGTCCCGTTAGTATCAGCTGTTCAATATAAACAAAATCACGAATGAAGTGTTGGTGTCAATTCTTTTTTGGCCCTTACATCCAAAATGTTAAAAAATGTAGTAAATATTTAACGCACATGTAACCTTATACCACCTGGAAGAAATAACTGATTCACTAACAATTTGTAATTTTTTCTAATGTGTATTTTCACATTTTAACAATAATTGAACCTTATGGCTTAAATATTATAAAACGACAATATTAATAAGATATCAAATGAAGCCCTGGCATCAGTTTTAAACAAAACCTAAGCAAACTTGGCTTATATGAAAATGCCCTAGTTCTCTAATTCCCCCAAGTCTCTAAATTCATAGAAATGAGGTATACCCCCTGTAAAGAAATATACGTTTAAGGGTAAACAATAAACATAATCTGTTTATAAGTCCTGAGATTGCAGAAGACGTACTGCTTTTGATCAAAACAGCTTTAAATCCAGATTTCACTCAAAACAGACTATTAAATCCGCGCACACACGCGTTTGTGTGTGTGTATGTGTGTGTGTGAGTGTGTGTGAGAGAGAGAGAGAGAGAGAGAGAGAGAGAGAGGGCAGGAAATGATAATGGAATATATAGTACTACATGATGTGTATGTTTGGGGGGGGGTCAGCATACACAACGAAACAGGTAACTGTAGGTGAAACAAATGTCTGAAAGACTGCCGTGAGTAAGTATAGTAAAACATATGTATGAAATACTGGCATTGTGGATATTGCACATAACTATAGTTCAGTGCCTCTTGAAGATTTATGAAATAGCAAATGAATTTCGCTTCATTGTCCTTTAGTTTTTTAAAACTGAGAAGCTACATGAGATATATGAAAACTTAACAGCAGAAAAAATATAGACCTGACCGAAAAGCATTGTACATGTAATATATTTTAACTTTCCATTTCAAAAATATGCGTTTAAATTTCTTCAAGAGATTTCTTAAAACTCAAGCATTAAAACTGTGCAATTCTTCTTCTGTTTCTTACCATCCCATTAGCGACACAACTGTGTTGTGATATAAACATTAGAAAAATGCGTTCACCATAGAAAAATAATGTATAAGGCATTTCACAACTTGTGTATACATGATGCTTAGTTCTGTGAGTTAGTGAATAGATATTTTTATTATGTAAATTACGAACAGTAATGCCATACATAAGTCATGAATATATTACAAAGCATACTTAATATACACGTTTTGAAAAAATGTTATTTTTAAACAAATATGTATTCCTTGAACTTCAATGTTAGCATCAGAAGTACTAAATTGAACGGTATCCAGAACATTTACAATTTAGTTTATTTACCCGGATTAAATGATTCAAGAAATTTCTACTACTGATTCATTTTAGGTAGCAAACCTTCAATGCCTTTATCCTCGTTTTAAAAACGTTCATTATGTAGCAAGGAGAAAATTATGATAAATTTCACCGAAACCTAAAAGTTAATAAAAATTTAATGCCGTATACAATTCCATTTTAGAAAACGTTTTTAAAACATAAATTGTCAAAATTAGTATTACAATTTCAGGTAAATCTTACACAGTTTCGCTATAATTATTTTTGGGTTTTCAAAAATCAAACGAATATTCAAAACTGAAAAATAGAGTAAACTGTGAGTGTTAATTTGTTTAACTTTTACAGTTCCTTGTGTTTAGCATTGAAATAATAATGGTCTTAGACTTTCGTATATTTCACGTATTCTCACCGTTATGCTTTCCTGAATATTCAGAAGAGAGGGATTGCTAAAATTCAGAAACATTATACGTCCACAGCCAAACTTTTAACCTTAAATGTAAGTATTTAGAACAATCTAACAGCTAGAGAAAGATGATACTGTTATTTATTTGTATCTGGATGGATAACTAATTTAGAGATGTGCATGATGTCTCCTTTATAACGGATAGACGTGGCACAGCCTATTCTGGTTAATCGTGGGTATCAACGTTACAATAGAGAATTTAATGACGATTGGTGTGACAAATGAAACGAGGCAGTGAAACTGCGGCACGTACTTTCCAGGAGATTGTATGACTAGGAGCATCTTGTTCAACTGTTATGGTTATAAGGTGGTAAAATCGTCTTACTGCTCCCGTTTTCTACCGAGGCTCACACAATCTTAGACTAACAAATGGTGGTGGATTGATTTTGTGATTTTTTTCATGTTATTCTTCTGAAGCTGCCACTATAAGGAAATTATAAATGACTGATCCTATAGGCGTTCTTATTGCGAAGAAATGTTTTATTGTAAAATGCATTTGAGGCTTCGATACGTAGAAAAATTGTGCAGCTTTACAATGTATGCACCTTGCTTACAGAATGTATAGGCGGAATGCAACAGCTACTGCGCAATAAAATAAAATACTGTTGTATTAATGACTAACTGGAAAAATTATACATATAATGGGTTTCTGTTTTCGACTAGTTGCTCAGATCATAGTTTTTTAAGAGGCATTTCTTTTTTAAATATATACACTGTCATTTTAAGACAAATAAAAACTTAATTTTCATTCCATTTTATTGCATTTAAAACTTTCAAAACTGTTTGGATTTCAATTAAAATACAGGGAGCTTTAATTGGTAAAGGATGTATTTGAGAATTACAAACAAGCTACAAGTACAATAGCTAATACAAACATATTGAAATAGGAATATATACCTTTCGAACTACAATGCAACAGTAAGGGTACTTACACTAATGCTAATTCAATTGTTACCTATAAGGAATGTTTTAGAAAGTTTTAGATGGTTCTAGAATGTACTAATGAGATTCTAAAGTGCCTGAAATATTTCAAAGCATTCTACAATTTTTTATCATACATTAGAATGTCCTAGAATATTCCTTACCGTCTCATTCCCTTTAAGTTACTGAGATAGTTAAATCTGAGTTCAAACGATTGTAATAGATGTCCCTATAATTGACACTAATGTTTCTCCTTTTCGCTTTTAAGATACTGAAACCTTATCCCATATCCTAGGGAATGGATGTGTAACCTTCACAATATTTTTGTCTGTGTATCAAATGATAAGTGAGGCAGGTTTGTTGAAATCAATTCACTGGTTTAGAAGTTGAAAAATGGTACAAGTTGTGGTGTTCAAGAACTTAAAAAGGAAAATAAGGATGGAATATATTTATTTTACTATTGAAATTAATAAAGTGTAATATCTAAAAAGGGAAGGAGAATGGATCAAGCTCTAGAAAATCAAAAACAAGAATGGTGTGTTAAAACTCGGAAAAACAATTTGTCTTTCATAAAACTACAGTATTGTTAGCATCAAGAAAAAAAAAAAGAATAAAAAAATACGCATTAATTTAATAAACGTATTAACAAAAGTAAAAATAAAGTGTTAATACATAAATATTATGTAATTATTGAAGGTTATAATGAATTTTTACAAACTGAATATTTTATATTACGTAATAAGACCATTTGAGGAAAATGAAACAAGACATCTTTAATTTAGAAAATATAGAATGTGTTCATAAGTAGAATATAACCGAGATTTATAAGGACATGAAGAATTGGTAAAACAAATTAATGCAATTTTTAAATGGAATGAAAAATAATTAAAGTGTAGTAAAGTTGATGGAATTAGGGAAAATAATTACAAAACTAATATGCTAATATGACAAATAGTAAAATATATGAAGTTGTAGATGTTAAAGCGCACTCGTAAGCTTATCACGTAAAACAATAAATAAATAATTAAAAAATAAAAAAAAGAAATAACATAAAATAAAAATGACGCGAGTATTTGCCGATGCTTCATTTTTACGTATCTCGCCCTTCAACCTCCCAGCAACTGAATTCTAGCTACACCCACAGTATTCTTGCAAAGAGTAAGTGCTATGTGCTCAAAGTTTAATTTAAATTAATCTAGTGGTCGGGGATATGCAATATACATACAATGGCATGCATAATACATGTTGATTTTTATGCTGTTACTCTGTAATTTATACATACACAAATATCGTTAAATAGTTTTAAAAATCATATTAATGTTTGTTTTATAAAATCACAACATCGCAGTGTGCTTCATTCCCAAGAAGTCTCGCCTAGTGAGAAATGTTCTCTGTTGTTTTCTGCTACGTATGGAAAGTCAGTTTGAAGATGATGTATTATATTTCTACTGTTGGGAAACTGAACGTGTAGTAGTTGCAACCGCACGTATATTAAACAGTTTCCGGTAGCCTTCGCCCCTAGTTTTTTAAAAATATTAACTTTGTAATTTGACTTTCTTTAAATATTATATATTTATGTTTGCCTCGGCTGCGTCAGTATTATTGTTAGAGACACGTTTCTCTTAGCAGGGTTGTGATGCAACTAAGAATGTAGCCTTGCACAGATTATAATTTTCTTCACTCCTTCTATTAATGCTTGATACGATTTAAATAACACTTCACTGATAGAGAGAGAGAACTGTGAGATGTTTTTATTAAATACTTGCACTTTTTAATACGTAAACTATTTTCGTCTCACACGAATACGTATTAAATTTCTTGGTCTGGTTTTCACGTCTGGTTAGTACCTCTGTCTGCAACCAACTGACTGGATTTCAACCGTCTAAACTTGTAAAGTTCTGTATTTCAAGTCTCTGATTGGCTAATCCTACTCCAATAGAATACCTTCATTTAACTAAAGCTTTTTCTGGTTGTTGATTGGATATTTTTATAAACTGTCACAAAAATTACATTATTGCTTCCAAGAATAATAAGTAGTACTGTTAAACTTTCTCACTCATTATTAACGCAAGGTTACCTCATTGTTAGCAAATTTTAACTTATTATTCTCACAAGTCCTGCATCACTAAATTACGTAATATATTCACATAACATTATTACACATGGATACAATAATATAAACATTTTACAAGCTATTACATACACACATTGCTTCAAGGCGGGCTGTTATTGAATTTACATATTATATAATTAGACTGAAATTATTTAAATGTTAAAACTACTGCCTCACGAGGAACCGTGACTATTATTTTCCGATAACTAACGAGTGATCGTTTTGTGCCCGATAGTGGTACGCGTGATTCGCTTGCACTGCAATAATCACGGTATGTTCTGCTATCTCACTAACAGCGAATGAGCTGCTTAAGGCTACACTTTATTGACTGCGAATGTCAACTGTCAGTTGCTTCGTTCTGTTCACGCTGTATAGGTCAGAGTTCGTCCACTGTTCATCTCACAAGTGAAAGCTTATTAAAACATCTGCGTTGTGTGTGAATTACGAGCATTCTTACTATTTTTGCTGTTCTTGTCTTGTTTGTCTACTGAAATGCCGATAGAAAAATTCGCTCTTGAACAAAGAATTTGTACCATATATACAGGTGTGTAGACAATTTCAGGAGACATTTCCTAGTATTCCAGATCCTTTCAGATGTCTGGTTAATAAGTTTAGCAGAACGGGTTCGATAAATACTAAGCATAATTAGTGAAAAAGACATGTTCCAACTACAGAAATAATTGATGAAATTGGTGCATCATTCGAACGTTCTCCAAAGAAGTCACTAGGAAGTGTTGCACAGCTAGTGAATGTTTCTAAAACCTCTACACATAGCTGCTAAACTTTTAACATTGAAAACCTACAGAGTGTACACTGTTCCTGAATTTCAAACTCGTGAGGACGAGGAATTCTAGGAATATCTCAATGCAGATGGACACTACTTTCAACACGATTTATAAAAAGGATTTGACCTATTATTGTGCATGTTACTATTACTCATGAGCTGGGCCCGGATTTTGATGAAATGTCATCTTCTTCTCCTCATGCAGTATGCATTACTCTTAAGTATTAAAATCCTAAATACGAATCTCTGGTTATAAAAATATTAATTTTATTGGCAACTTTTCGCCATATTTTCTGTTTTTGAAGTTTTAGATCATTTTTTTCAATTTTTCCGGTCATTTCTTTGCGCTTTACTTCTTTTTCTGTTCTCTGTCCTTCTTTTTTGCAAGAAACTAAATTAAATAAAGTTATTAAATTATTTAAAATTTATTTTTAATCTAACGAAGTAAATGCATATTTGATCAGTGGGCCGACAATGTACATGTTGAGACGGTTTCATTCATTCATTCATTCATTATCTGTTTACCCTCCTCTCATGTAGGACTTACACCCCTCAGGACTTACAAGCGGGTGCCTGGGGTCAGAGGCCCGTCGAGGAGCAGACACTCATGGATCAGACAGAGCATCCAGGATGGGTGATCAGCCCGATGTCTGGTATGGGATGAAGGAAGTAGATGAAACGAAATGTTGGTGAAATTGATGAAAGGAAAGGTGATGGTGGAGCAGTTGGTGGAATGCATGGTGGGGGAAACCGGAGAACCCGGAGAAAACCCGCCCAGACGCCGCTTCGTCCACCACAAATCCCACATGTAGGTCCCTGGGATTGAACCCGGGCCGCCTAGATGGGAGGCGAGCGGTCTAACCACTCAGCCACGGCGCCGCCCGGTTTCATTCAACCATACCTAAATTTTGTAATTCAAGACAGATTATCTGAATTTGGAGATAATGTTTTCTTTATGGACGGTGCAGTGTTATTTTGCAAGATGTGGAAACAAAGGTATAAGCCGAAAGAAAATTCACTGTTCGGCAACGTGTGGGTCGCGATAAGATATAC
This sequence comes from Deroplatys truncata, assembly GCA_030765065.1. NCBI lineage: Eukaryota > Metazoa > Arthropoda > Insecta > Mantodea > Mantidae > Deroplatys > Deroplatys truncata. The sequence continues at coordinate 177,654,971 of CM060981.1, forward strand.
AGGCAGTGCAATTCGCAAGAAAGTAGAAATTAACGAAACATTTACTGCAACAAAGTGTATCCATGTAGGAGACAAAATAGTCAGATTTTTAAAGAGACCTTTGCGAAGCTTTAGTTTCTACAAACATCCCATTTTGGATATTGAACAATGCTAAATTGAACAGTTTCCTAGAACTACATTTCGGACCTCTATTCCAGAGGGATCAACTCTTCGAAAGAACTACCTCTCACAATGTTACAATACCATTAGCACGATACGGGGATAAGTACATGGAAAGAAGATTTTCGTATCCATTGACTAAACTAGTAATGTAGAAAATCGTTTCGTGTCTAACATAATCATTGGTATATTTTAGATCGACGGACCAGGTGAAGTGCTTCTGCTTACAAGTGAGGTATTAGAAACTTTAATCCCTCCACAATTTGTAGACTCTTTGAAAAATGCATGTTTTTGCTATGGCCTAAGTGAACCAGAAATGATAACGTCTTGCTTTTTCTGGCTGACGCAGCGCCATAATTTGTGAAAGCAGGAAAGTCAATACAAACTTCTTACTCAAAAATGGTGCACATTACTTGCTTCTCACACACTATGCAGAGTGGCAGAGGAAGTTAGACATATTTTTCTCAAGTGGATGCCTAGTGTCAAAGACAAAGAACATTTTTGTCAACGCTCCCTCTCGTAAACTGCTCTTCAAGTCCATGGATCCCGTTATTCACTCCCACCAGAACCTGTCATCACCCGATGGGGCACCTGGATAGACTAAGCAATTCATTATTACGATCATTTCCAGATGGTGAAACATGTTATAGAAACACTGAATCCTGACGATGATACTGCAAGTGATATGGCTAAAACACTGGTTTCAAACAGTAAAACTGAAGGACAGCTAGCTTTCATAAAGGCAAATTTCAGTTGCTTAACACGAGGAGTAACACTTGTACAGGAGAAAGGTGCAAGTCAAGATGATTCTCTTAATTCTAGTTAACAAAATTGCATCTGGTTGAAACGTATAGGGGGTGAGTTATAACTAAGGTATCTAAGAAAGTGGAAAGTGTTTTTGATAAAAACTCTGGATACAAAACTTTGTCTTGCATTTCTCAAGTCCTAACGGATGAAACATTTGATGCTTTCTGCATTAAAGAAGATCTCACTGCCAGTGATTTAGTGTATTTTAAGTGTGCTGCAGTTGTATCGGCGGATGCAAAAAGGAGTTTCTCGCAGTACAAAAATAGCTTTCTGATAACAGGCCTCCCCTAACTATCGAGAACCTGCGCATGCTGCTGGTTGCCTACTGCAATAATTCTGAGTAAGCTAAGGTTGTTTATATGGTCATCTTCCTAGAACATACAAATTCGCGAGTTTAAATTAATATTAGTTTCTATTTTCAGTTCTAATGATACAGAAGTACGAATTGTGCTGTACTCTCATACTCTGAAATGAAGATAAAATTATTAAAGTCATTTTAGATCATTTTATTGATTTTAGCTCGTTTTAATGATCATTTTTTAGACATTTTCAAGTCCTCAAAATCCGGACCCTGCTCATAAGTATGTAACGTCGGAGATTAGAATGGAAAACCCTTCCGGTGTATAGACCGCACGCGGAGCACGCATACACGCAATTCGGACCAGCCATAAAAGTAGTATCAAGTACAAGCAGTATCGTCTCGCTGTTAATAGAAAAACTGAAGCTTTCTGTTCATTACTACCCAGAGGGATATATAATTGCCGGTGATTTTCCAATGAATCGAAATCCTCATTATTATCTGTTTATTTTCTCTACAACGTACCTAATAGGTAGAGAAGGTACCTCGGAAGTACATCTTTTGAGGACCCTGAATCCAAAAAGGATTCATTTAGAAAAAGGTCCGTAGTGTCTCTGTGTGCGTGTTTGTGTGTGTCTGTGAACAGCATAACTCAAAAACGAAAAGTCTGATAAATACTAAACTTGTTGTTTAAGTTCAGCATCTTCAAAAGATGCGACACGAGGATTTTTAACAAAATCTCTCCACCCCAACTACTCTTTACATGGGACATATTTTGAGACTTAAAAATTTTTGAAATATGGCTCTAACAATTTTGATTAAAATGCCATATATCAAAGATATTTACCGACAAATAAAATGTATATGTTGAAATTTCTGGGAATAGCCTCTTAAGTCCTCTTTATTTGGAAGGAATTTTCTATAATCCCGTATAATTGTTAAATGTTACGCGATAGACCAAAAGGTACTACGCGAAACATTTAGATGTCTTTAAAACACACAATTTATTCCAAATAACCTTCTTTGCGGCAGAAGCTATTTCTGAGATAGCCGTTGTTAATGGTTGGAATTGATGAATACCTTTCTCATTCTTTAAGTCCTGTAGACATTCAGTTGTTTCTCGCGATTGCATAGAAAGCTATTGTAATTTTTAGGCCAGCATATAGCGTCCCGTTCTAAAGCATTTTGACTATCGCTGTTCTCTTTGAATCAATAACGAAATGTGTAATGTAGGTCTTTGCACAGGTTCATCTCGATTAAAATGTAGTTGGCAGAGAAATAAGCTTTCGTAACAATAGTTTGCATAGCCACTAATAAACAATCGACAGCAGAGAAAGTAATGTGAATGTATCACTTTTTTTTCCTAATTGCACGCTTCCTTTAGTTTTTGTATTATGAATCAGGGATAAATTTCGGTATATATGTTACTGGCATTATATTAAACAAAAACGTTTTGGAGATGCCAGATCAGAAAATAAATCTTGTAGGAAATGTATAATGAATTAAACTGGTACCAGTTTAAACCTTTTGTGTTCATATTGCTTCATAAATATCTCGAAATTAACCTGCATTCTCTCCAAGATTTTATTCAGTGCTTCGATGTTTGCTGAACATTTTTCCCCTCTAGGCCTTAATAATTTTAAATAAACCGTGCATCCCCAATATTAAACAAAACCACAAACAATGAATCGGCAACTCCCAATTTTTCACCTGCCAGAGCACTAATTACGGGATCGAGAATGCTGTATTAAATTCGAACCTGTTAGTACAACAGATGAAACATTTTCTCTCGTCTATTAAAAATTATTTCAAACGACCGAATTTTCCACGGAAACTAGCAGTGGGAGTCTGGGTGGGTAGGGTGGCGCAGGGATACAACAAACAAACCGCAGCAAAGCAATTATGTGTCCTCTATCAAACTACAATACCAATATAACCTTTCATTTTGGTCCGATGGTAATGCGGTCCACGTTTTTGTATTAGTTCCTCTCGCTCACCCCTTTTTGTCTACACTAACCATAATTTTAACCAAATACTTTTTGTTCACCTCTGTCCAAAATGTGTGAAGCGCTATGCGCAAATTACCTACTGTAATGAACACTAATATTTCCTGATTTGGAAAATATTACCCCGAAACAAGGTCGCGGTTTGTCACTTTGTAAAATTTTATGCAGATTCTACATTGGTAACGTTATCAGTGTGTCTACCAGCGGCACTTTGGAAATTATTTTGCGTTGCTGATATCTCCGGGTAAGTTGATACACCGAGCATTGTAAGTCAGCTCATAAAAGTATACGTTTTACTAATAATTTCATAATTTATGTTCCTGAAAATTAATGGTGGTGTATTATGTACTGGAGGTAGGTACTTGGAAAATAGAACGACGATGCTTCCTGCTTTCATTATATGCCTCCTTTTTTCACGTAAATACTTCTTAGTAAAGCACCACCAACAGATTTCTTTCCGCCGCATTATGTGAGTTTCACATTCGGAAGGGCTCGAATTTGGGTATTTCATGGGCTTTCCTTTTATGTAAGCAAATGTTGGGGTAGTTCCTCATCTACCAGAATTTCCTTCCCTCGTTACCCTTTCATTTCGTTCTCATGTTCCAGATGTGCTTCCAGGTTTCGTGGCGTAGGGCGGTGCCGAACAGATGATGCGGATGCATACTCCAATCAAGGAGTATCTCCGTGGATACTAGGGTTGCCTGGTTCGTTCATCGCCCTCTCAGAGCTCCAGTAGTGGGACGGGTCTTCGAGTCAAACTGTTGCGGACTTCCGAGCATCTCTGCCTACGGTTTCAGTCCCTGTGGTTTCTTCATTTCAACCCTATCTCCTGGCAAGTGGTAGCCGTAATAGGTCGAAATGTCCCCTCCATTGTATAACCTATACTCCTTCATAAATCTACTTGGTTAGACGGTTTTATTTATTCAAAGAGTATTTAAAGTGATAATTGTGTGTGAAAAACTAGAGTTTTTTACACATAAACTAGGTTAAAGAATGATTAAATTAGATGTATTAATTAGGTATTTTGTTTTAAGTATTCTGATGGGGAGTATTGTAGCAATCGTCATGATTTTATTACATATGCAATTAAATATTATACCCTGATCATTTTCTCTGTTGATTACTAAGAAGGTCGTGAATATCACAGTAGCATTTTTCATTGCCCTTTGAGATCATTGAGGGTATTTATAGTTAGTTTCTCATCACGCTTTTTCCAAATCCCCGCCCTTTTCACGAAGTTATGCGAGCGATATCCGAACTTGAAACCTCTTCGTTAGGAACCCGCCGCCCTAGCCAGCGGTACAAGCAGCACCAAAGAATATCTTCGGTGGATTTTGTATCGTTTTTTGGGGTCTTTTGAGGTATCCTTCACCTTACCTATCGCAGAGTGTAGTGGCTTGATAACACAGCCATAAGGGGAAAAAGAGGGGAGGTTGATGCCTTTGCTTTTTCTGGTGTTATTGAAATCAAAACACAGAACCAGTCATGCCGTATACTAGCAAAATTACTCGTGGACATATCCTGGGTATGTGGAAGGCTGGTCTCACTGTTACAGCCATTGCAACGGCAGTGCATAAAGTGTTTTTATAGTAAATTACTGAATAAAAATATTCCAGGAAAGTGGAGAGGACGATCTACATACTCGTCAGAAAGTGGGCACTCCCCGTAAAACATTCGCAGATGATAATATTCGTTTACTAAATGCAAATTACTCTTTTGTTATAAATAACTGATCGTGTTTAGAAACTAGAAATAAATGCGTATATTTATAGCGTTTACCGAATATGACATACATATTATAGAAATAAAATTGGTTATATTTTTGTCTATAATCCTGGTGTATTCCTATGTTTTGCAATATGTTAGTAAAGGATATTAGCCAATTGTAGTTTGAATTAGAGGGAAAACAATACTGCTTTATTTATTATTACTATTTAGTTGTGTTTGCTTCCTATGCAGCAACAAGCATTGAAACCACTGTGAGAATGCAATTCTGTTGATTTTTTGTTATAAAGTATTGCTACGTATGTATTTAATGAATACCATTCAAGCTTTAATTTGAAAATAATCTCACACTGCACATTCTACATTTCGCTAACCTGGGCGCTCATCAAGTTTCCCCCTTAGCTTTTAACCCCTTTAAAGGCGTGTCCTGCACTAGCCGATAAGGCATGGCTACCAATCACGATAAGAGGTCTGTATGACAAACTGAATGCACTCATCTACCTCTTTCTCTTTTAGCCAATACGATCGAGAGGTAAACATACATTTCGTTTCTACGTCATTTTGTAAACTTTGTTGTGGTTATTGGTGCAACTATTTAGCAGTAGGACTAGCGCATCCTTGCACCGTGGCCTAAAGCTACCAGTGAAATGACCATGGCTTCGCAAGGAGACGTACAACGATAAATAATGTAACGTAGACGCGAGGTTCAGTGAGATTTTCTTTGGCGCTCTTTGTACACAAAGCACAGCTGGGATATGCAGGTCCATATAATAAGGCAACTTTAAGACGTCTGATTCATGACGCAGGAACGAGTATTATCATTAGATATTATTATTATATTGTAATGATGCTACTATTACATAACTATTACACATAATTAGCTGTTACATTAGTATTCATATTATAAACACTACAATACTATACCTAGCATACAATTGATAGTACCTACACAAAGGATGTCGGTTAGATCGATGTAACAATCAATGCTAAATGTTAGTAGACCAAATACACTTGCCTCGTATGCACTGACAGTGCTGTAAATACTACAATGCTTTTAAATAAAATAACTGAAACAGAAGCAAACAGTCCTGCGTAGTTAACGTAACAATAAAACAGCAGAGAATATTTTAAAATCTCTGATATTTTCACTTGGTTGCTTATTCGAACGAAGTGGATGACGATTCGGGAACGTGTAGACATTTTACAATAGTGCGAGGAAAAAAGTGCACCATTTTGGAAATTTAAAATCTAAAATAAAATTTAAATGAAGGATCAGGAAGGTACGTTATGTCCCATTTTCATATTTTCGCCATCTTTTTCCGTAATTCCCTTAATCGCAGTGTACACCAAATCTAAATTTCTATCTATGAGGTTAGTTGTTATAGTGTGGTTAGTGTGCTAGATTTTTAGACGGCATAACAATTTGGTTAACAATAGGTAAATGTTGTTAGTGTTTGAAAAATAAAAAACGGAATAACACTTCAATTATAATAACTACTTCCATGATATTCTAAAAGTAAAAATAATATTACCATAATACACAATAAGTAACATTATTTTCCTTTCTTTTCTGTCCATTAGAAACTTAAGTTCTTTTAATTTCTATGAAATTAACTTTAAATTAATTGTAAAAGACTGAAAAGCGTAAGCACACCTATGAATTAATGGATATCATAGATTCGCATATTTTGAGATAAAAAAACTGGCACTAACATCATCATGTAGCCTTAAATGGAGAAGGTAGATGAACTAATCACACGCAATGTCAGTATTGTAAATAACTAGCAATGTATGACGGATGATTTTTGAAGGAGAAATCTGAACATTTTAATGGTGGGGATGAAGATTGAGTACATATTTTGGCGGAATGTACACCATGAAAAATCTAAAATTATTTTCACAGAGAAATTCTTAAGTCCAGTAAGAAGCGGATTGGCATATTGGGATCTACAGGGTAACCACTGGAACCGGCAACACTTGGGCAATTTCGTAGCTAAAGTCAAAGAGAGAGTAAATTTGTTCAGTTCAGAGACAATTTATCTTATTTTATTCTTTTTTTCCTTAAGATTAAACCTCTATTTTAAATAACCATGCACGGTCAATTACTCATTCACTAAGTATTTGTGTAGTAACTTCAGTAGTTTGAGACTATTTATATCCGTCTAACTAGCAGCATAAAAGCGGCTGGTTTGAGAGATTGTGCCACACTAGCTTAGCGTTAAAATCACGTACTTGGTTTCATACCTAGACGAAGAAAGGTATTAATTTTTATTTGCCTGCACACAAACGTTAAGAATTATTTTCTCGGCACAAATAAGATATTTTAACAAGGCTAAACATTCTGTAAAACAAGGCCAAAAATTGCAATATTTCATAAATATGAATTTTACTGTTACTAAACACCACAAACCTCCTATTTTAGTTCCATGTAGGTTTTATAGCTGTAGGACCTTTTAAAGAAAAGATGTGATTTATATGTCTGCTTTTAAGCATAAATTCCTATAAAACTACAGCAAAAACAATAAGCTTTGCTTACCTTTTAAGAGAGACCTGAGGAATCCTAAAATACTAAATTAGTTGCAGAAAAGAATTAAGAAAAGCCTGTATGTGCAGTAAGTTCCTTTTGAACAACGTTGTCGGAAATAATGATTTTTAGAGCTATAATTTTTAAATTCTCTTTTCTCGGCACATTCTCATTTTCAAATTTATGTCTTTGGTATAAACCACATAAACTTTTTATACCCCTTTGTAACTATTAGTATGAAATATGAGATGAATTTTAGTTAACATAATGAGTATTAGTGCCAATAAGCAATACTGTTCATATTCTATAAACTTTTAAGCAAAAAATTGAACTTTCATACATAACATTTTTTTTCTCTCAAACTAATAGGATAACTAAAAATACATGTATACAACTTATTTATATATTATTAAAGTGCTTAGCTTTTAAATATAAATGTTTAAAAATTAATTGCATCGTGTGCAGCAATTTTTCAATACGGTAAAAATGAATATATCGGAAACTAATTTAGAAAAATGTATGAAATTTCGTTATATGTTATATTGTCGCAGCCTCCAATCAAACACGCTCAAGGGGCAGAGCACTTGCTAGAGAGGTAACAGGTAGTTAACAAATTGTATTAATTTAAATAAGGCGAGGCTACGACTAGGGACGTAGCTAAAGTGAAAGTGCAGAAATATTATTAAAAACTGGCAAAAGGACACTTACATTGCTCAAAATAGGTAGAAGGAGCTTTACACTATCATAAATAAGACAATAAAGATTTGGATGGCACAGTATTTATTAGATAAAACTTACTACATACCCTATCTTTGTTCCATGCCTGTCGGGCGAGGCCGCCATGCATTCCTGCACGGAGAGAGCGAATACCATCTGGTCCGGTTGACTGCAACTCACTGACTCTCAGCCCCAAGCCACGCTTCAAAAAGCGTGGGGGACGCCAACTAACCTACCCCCACCTAAACTGCTAATCCCCACCTAAACTACAACCGCCATCTCGAATCTAGGTGACCAAAGAGACGTATGCGCATACGTTACATCTCCCCCTGGCCACCTAGATCGACACCCTTGTCGACATAAGGAGAATGTTATTTGTGAAAAAAAACAAAGAAAGGGAAAAAAATTACAAAACAGAATAAGACATGACATACACAAAGTTTAGATAAGTAAAGAAGCAGTATCTGTGAACATATATGGAGCCTACATATCTGAGCAAATGCACATGCTGACTGACATATTTGTGAGTCTCGAGTGTCGACGGATTATTTTTCTTCAGATCACTTATGCTCGAGTACCCCGCACACGCACACACACCATGCTGCCACTGTCACATGCACACTACACTGCACCTGGATGGATGTTCCGACGTAACTGTTTGTGGGTGAGATTTCCAGATCACCCACAACGACGAATTGTTTTTCAGCTGTAGTCTTTTGGATGCTGCAGGTCGCTGAAGATGAGGAGGGGGTGGACAATCGCTGGCTTGGACTGCCCCCCAAAATAGTGGCTCCTAATGCCACTGCAGTGTAGTGGCTGCACGACAGATCTCCTGTGGTGTCTCTGGAACCTCTGGCGTGATAGGCGGGGATCTCTTCTTATACACTCGAGCTCCGCAATCAGCAAACTGACTACAACAGAAATCATAGAACGGTAGAAATGGTGCTCCAAAAGATCATCACACATAAAAGAAGTAGTATGTCATTTACAATAAAAGCTTTAAAATGTCAAGAAAATTTACAATCAATGAATTCTTTTCATATGGGGCAAAGAGAGAAAAAAAATGACTACATGTTGACATAAAAACTGAATTTTACAGGGGTTACCATCCAAAATTTAACAAAAATCCTTTAAAATCCAAATACAAAATCACAAAAGGACCAGAATACATAACCATTACATCAGTGACATTCATTGTTTACATACAATAACACAACACAAATACAGAAACTTATTTGGGATCCCAATATTATTTAATGACCAGCTGGTACGACTAATGAAAGAAAATAAGTGCACTTACAATACATTCATACATGACAATGAAATGGAATCATTCATACTGACCATGGCCCAAATTATACACAACACTCACTTAACTAACTACTCAAAACTACTGTATGCATTACTACAGACTTTAAAAATAAATCCACAGTACATATTCAAACTACACCACATTACATTCTTTCAACTACAATACTCATACTCTACTGTAAAATATATATAGTCTCCTCTACATTACTCTTATTCATCTCATTATCATCCTCATCATTAGTATTTCAATCATCATCATCATCAGTATTGCAATCATCATCGTCTTAGCCCTCAACTTTCTCGTAGACAGTAATTACTGAGAAAATAAAATATCTTCACTAACGTGTCTCATTCAACATGCTGCAAAGTCAAAAATACCTGACATAGGCATAGGCATAAACTTAAAGAAATCACATCAACATCTCAGGAATGACACCAATAACATGACATTATACTGTTGCATCCACATCCTCCGAATCAAAATTAAGCTGGAAAATAGATGGTACTAAAACATGCTATATAAGATGGTACTAAACTTGTTGCATAAACACAAAAAAATTATTCTCATTGCATTCACTTCAATACACTTACTCTCTCGAGTGAATACATCACACACGCTATACTGGGCACGTTACAGCAACACCAATAAGCAAAATCTCTCAAATCATCACATCAAGCCAAATTTCCAGGTACATGTAGCCCTCCTAAAAAAATCAAAACATTTATACTTCAACTATCGGGGTTACTCTTTGGCACTTCCACCGAAGCTGACATCATCTCATCTCTTCTCTCACTTTACCACCATCGGGGTTACTCTTACGCAGTTCCACCGAGGCAAATATCACATATACTACTCATCTCTCACACTACACCGTCGGGGTTACTCTTAGGCACTTCCACCGAGGCAAATATCACATACTACTCACATAACCTCAAAAACATACATACACACACTATTCATGCAACAATTTTCTGCAAATAAAAGATCACAGCATCATAATGAAACCCAAACCAAACCAAAACGAATGCGACAGAACAAATCACATCTTTACCAAAAACAATACTGTCACAGAACATTCCTTAAAATCAAAGCTTAATTAAGCACACGGTACACATCAAACACATTCCTGCAGCATAACATAACAAAACAAATGATTTGCAATGCCCAAAACAGAATTCAAAATTTTAGTTACACCAAATAATAATAAACTTTCAATTTAGCAGAGACATACATAGCACACATTATTCCTGAAAGGTAAAGCTTAATTAAGCATCAGTCAGTGAAACAATAAAAAATTTAGCATACCTGTGTGAGTTGTGAAACTGTTTCATTCGTCCAAACTTTAGCACACACAATGTTCACATACTTACAGGATTTGTTTTTTTCTTTTTACCACAAAATTCCAGTGCAACTTTCCAAAATCTGGTAACACACATACAGCTGATCCATCAACATCCACGTCGTACTGGTCCATATTAGAGGCACATTAAACCTAATTAGGTGAAGATACTGGCAAGGTTGGTAGTAGCTCCTGAAACTTTTACTTAAATGAGTCATTTTGAAACATTTTCCCCCAAAAATATGCATTGCGTAACTAGATAAACCAAACATGGCAACGGTGAAGCAAAATTATCATCATTATGATTACCACTATGCGTACCGCGAGTGTTCAATGCACAAATATAAATTTACAATATATATATATATATATATACTCTTGACTTCTTTCGTTTTTTATTCCAAACAGATGCACCACACTTTTTATACACACGCAGGTTTTAAACACGCAACACGTAAAGTATTTGCTGCACTTTCGAGTCGTTAACACTTACAATATGACGCAACCAAGAATGCAATGTTACGCAGATCAGCTAACACACGCAACTATATTATCAAAGTTGCAAATATCTCCCGATTTTGTTCACAATTCACAAAAATATATACTTTAAAAATGATCAGCACGAATAATTTACCATAGTAACAGAATTAAGTAGAAGCCAAAGTAAGGGGAAAATGGAGCCAGGAGTTTTAGCGTCACGCCACCGACAGACAATGGAGAAATTATAAAAATGAACTTAAAATTGAAGTTTAGACTCGGGACTTTCAGAAAACAATGCAACAAGAATTTAGAATACAGAAACCACAAATTATACCACCGAAACCCTTACCCTTAAGCCAAGAAACAGATTTACATTTTTAACAACCACGTGGAGGACCAAAACAGTTACATTTTACATAAGAAAAAAACTTTTTTTGCACTTATAAACCTCAGAAGAATTAAATTATGCCCGGCCCTCCACCAATATACTCGGCGCCTCACGCCAATATGTCGCAGCCTCCAATCAAACACGCTCAAGGGGCAGAGCACTCGCTAGAGAGGTAACAGGTAGTTGACAAATTGTAATAATTTAAATAAGGCGAGGCTACGACTAGGGTCGCAGCTAAAGTGAAAGTGCAGAAATATTATTAAAAACTGGCAAAAGGACACTTACATGGCTCAAAATAGGTAGAAGGAGCTTGACACTATCATAAATAAGACAATAAAGATTTGGATGGCACAGTATTTATTAGATAAAACTTACTACATACCCCATCTTAGTTCCATGCCTGTCGGGCGAGGCCGCCATGCATTCCTGCACGGAGAGAGCGAATTCAAGTCTGGTCTGGTTGACTGCAACTCACTGACTCTCAGCCCCAAGCCACGCTTCAAAAAGCGTGGGGGACGCCAACTAACCTACCCCCACCTAAACTGCTAATCCCCACCTAAACTACAACCGCCATCTCGAATCTAGGTGAACAAAGAGACGTATGCGCATACGTCACAATATACTAAACCCTCATTTGTGTATTAAAAACTTCAAATGAATCCACATGGGAGTTTTTAAATTCCATAAATGAATATCCTTAATTCTCTTATCAAGAATATTAAAGAAACTTTTACAACCTTTGGAATTCTTCCTCTTTACACCGTTGTTATATAGTGTAGCTTTACACAGTACAGGATATGAGTATAGTACTACGTGGAATAGAAATTAACTTATGTATCGTTTATTGTAATTGGGGTATTTAAACTTTTTTTGAAAATATGTCGCACGACAACCCGATTGCCAGCTTCACACGGGAAAGGCCGTCATCCATCCCATACCAGAAGATGACGCGGTCAGAACATGCTTCTCCAAGCCGGAACGTTGGTTTCCTGGAACCAGAGGTCGCAACTCATCGTAGCTCCTCAAATTAGTCATAATACTGAGTGGACGCCAGTCCTAGATGTGGGCCGAATAATCCGCACCCCATAGGTTGGACTAAAACCCATGCGTATTCCGCGGCAGTGAACCCATTATGACATGTTGCTACCATTTAAACGTTAGAGGCATATAAATTGTCAGTATCTATCTGTGAATCAATCGTGGTTTTATAGTTTTGTTTGCCTGTATTCTGTTCATCTGCATCATAAAAGCTGAAATAAAATATACTTTTAAGAACAGCTTGTAAAGCAGTTCTAGATAAACAAAAGGCATTAAAATGCCTCTTACACCCGGTTGGAGCATTTAGTGCATGTGAAATGCACTCCGTAAGCCTGTTTTTGTATCATTTGTAAACACCTGAATTACATTTCAGATCTTTCTAACGCAAACAAATAGGCTTTTGTAATAAATTTCCTGGTCTGTCATACGCACTAGCACCTACAGTCATGCTCACGTTCTCCTGTTAACTGATCCCGTTCTATATCATTTTCTTTGTCTTTCCCTCTCTCCCTACGTTCTCAGTGTCTGTCCAAAGACCATAACAATATCCCTTTTTACGGACAATGATGAATTATTGGCTACCGATGATTCTCTTACAATGAATCAGTACAATTGTTTATGTAAAAATCTGATGCGTTACAATCACATGACATTCTCTACCCTGTATCGTTTATTAGTGGGTATAAAATTATACTTACGAACGTATGTTTTACTATCTACTTCACCTTAATCGAGATAATAGAAATAGATTCATAACACACTTCGGTACAGACACAAAGGGATAGTCAAATGTTTTAAGAAGTGGACGCTATAAGCTGGACCTAAAATTCCATACCCTTTCCATGACATCGCGAAGAACACCTGAAAAACGATAGGACTTTTAGAGAATGCCTAAGCATTGAACAATTCGAACGTTTAATAACAGATATCTCGGAAATGGATGATTCCACAAAAGAGTTATTTGAAATAAATTTCTGTTTTAAAGAGATCTATATTTTTATGTAGTAAGTTTTCGCTTAAGTTATATTATGTAATTTAATTATTAAAATTAATAAAATTAACTTATTTATTAAATAAACCTTTTCGAAGGAATATAACTTCACATGCTATTCCCAAAAAAATTCAGGATATACAATTTATTTGTCGTGTAAATATCTTTATCATATGGTATTCTATACAAAATCATTAGCCATTTTCAGAAAATCAAACATTTTGAAAAATTTGATGAGGGGTATTTTCTTGAAAATCTTTGTGTCGCATCTTTGGAAGGTATTGAACTTAAATACCATGTTTGGTGTTTATTCGGCATTTCATTTTTGAGTACACACACACTTCTTCTGCATACTACAGGTGAGCAGAGAGAAAGTAAAACGTTGCATAAGCTTCTAGACCGTGGTTAGAGTGAATACATGGCACATGAATGATAACGGTGAAATCCTGGAATTATAGATTCACTTAAGTTGTATAAAAATTAACCTTCAAATTAACTTGAAAAATTCTTTGAAAAGATGTAGGGATATGATTAGTACCATGGCAGCTATTTAATGGTTGTTATATTTTTAAATTTTTCTGACGTATTCATTTCTTTTTAGATTAGCAGAATTAAGCAGTAGTCTTAATAGGCTCAGTAAAGTAGGAAAGGATTTATCCATATCTTTAGCAGGATTGAATGTGAAGCTGGAATAATTTAAATGCTGGTAGTTGGATGAATGAAAACTACTCTTGCCGTGTGGCCATCTCAAATATAAAAGAAACAAAAGGCTCTTTTAGGGAAGGATTTGAAATTATACAGATTAAGAAAAAAATGGAATAATATCGTGTATGAATGCATCATTGCAGTAGATTTATTAAGTTATATATTATTTTAGGAAACCTTTTGATCGTTATAGAAACCTATTTGTGATGCTAGATTAGTTTAAACATATTGTAAATGGTACTTTAAGACCCGCATAGGGGATTAAAATTGTAGTATGTAGTAATTTTGTTAACTGCAGGATACCTTCCACAAACATCTTTGTGTAGAAAGTTAACGAAAATGGTAGCGGTAGCGTGAGTGCTAAATACACGCTGTAAGATGCTAGCCGAGCGTTGTAATTAAAATGTAAAGAAACATACCATTACAAAATGGCATACTTATTTATGCTAATTTCAGAGATTTTTAGCGATATTCACCGTCCATACTGCTCTTCTGTTTTAATTCAAAACATGAAATATTTTCAAAAGGTTTTATAACAAGACAAATAAGATATATTATTTTAAAATATCTGAAGGAAAAACTAAAATAAGGGATTTGGAGAAATGACAGGTAAGCCCAAAATTTGTGATTGATAGCGAAATTGTACAGCAAATATCAAGCGTTAGATATTTAGGATACAATTTTAGTATAAATATACAAACAAAAATGGAGATAAAATTGAAGAACCTAAATTCCAAAGGAAGAGCCCAACGGTTCATTGAAATATTAAAAAATAAACCAAGGTAAGATATAAGATAAGAATTTTATAAAACTGTGGCGCTTCCTCTGTTGCCTTATGGGAACGAGGCCTGGAAAATGTCAAAGAAGTTGGAAAGTGAAATACAGGCTGCAGAGATGAACTTTCTCAGAACAAGGCTCTACAAAATTAAATAGAATACGTATATGCAGGAATAGGAACAAAATTAAGTATATATTCAGTACATCATAATATCAAGGAATCTAAAAAAATGAAAGCATGTGTAGAGGGAATGGAGCCAACCGGACTACCTAAAGCAGCATATAAGCAAAAGGTAAGAGGAATTTAGGAGAGGAGGAGAGGATGGAAGGAAGAACTGTTAGGGCGGAAAAAATAACTTTCCTAGTCCATTTAATAAAGGAGGCGGAGGAGGACGTACTGCTCTTATAACCAAAGTTATAACCATTTAGTTTTCAAGTATTAGAGAAACATTCAGGTTTATTTATGGACGATCTTTAACTGCTGTAGTTTCATTCTATATTGGGCGTGAAATACCGGTAATTTTGCTCAGAGGCCTCTTTATTAGGCTTGAGGCTCTTTTATGTGCCGTAAATCTAAGACAAGGACCATCGGCTTTACTTCCCTTCCGAAGAAAGTCATGCTAAGGATTTTTACGCCCGAAAAAAATCCATCGTCCTCCGCCGGGATTGAACCCGCAACTTTGGGAACTGGAAGCTAGTATGGTAACCACTACATTACGAGAACGACAAGTATTAAGGAAATCGTTCTGTCTAACAAGTAAATGACACAAAATATTTTAAGAAATCATACCGTTGGAACTGATGCCTATATTGGCTACTAGTAGCACAATCTGTTTTCCCTCTCTCAGCAAATTGATATTTAGCTGCATGTGTTTGGTGATTCTGGGTAACAGCTATCGCCCACCAAACAGATTGTTAAACATATAAAGGAACATATTTAGAAATAAATATAGATTTACTAAAATAATATAAATGTATAAATGATTACTTTACTCACTCGTAGAAATTATTACATATTTTAGGAATTGGTTACTGGTGTTCAACACAGGGTATAAAGGTGATTAATATAAAAATCCCATAAAAACAATAAGCATTTATAAACATGAAGAGGAATTTATTCAACATTTAAGGGAACTCGGTACAATAACTTCAAGAGGTTACGCATTGTTATCTTAAAGAGAATTGAAGTGTACGCCGAGTCATGATAACACGCATTAATCCCAATTATCGATCGACAAGCCTTCCGTCCACAGTAGGACTTAAAGGTGTCCGAGTAGATGTAATTTTCTTGATCCCGGATTCAATAAAGTTTCTCTTTCTCATACATCAGTTGCAATGACTGTAGTGGATAGATAAGGTAGGTATCTTAATTGGTTTCAAATTATTGAAGCCATTACACAAGTATGTAGTGCATTGATCATTGACCTTACATGCATATTTAAGATACAAGGTAGGTGACAAAATAAGTAACAGAAAAACAAACAAAACAGAAAAAAACAAGAAAAAGGAAAATAGAGATAAATTACCTTTGATTAACTGAACAAATTTGACCTAGCTTCGCGCACTTTAGGTGAGAAGTTGCCCATGTTTTGCCATTTCCTCTGGTCAGCTAATAGATCCCAACATACCAACCTCTTTCTTGACGGATTTAAGAATTTTTCTTTGAGTTTAATTGTTCACTTGTTCTCCCACTGTGCACATTCCGCCAAAAATATGTACCCAGCCCTCATCCAAATAACAGAATGGGCAGATTTTCCTGCCAGGATCGTCAGTCAGTTTCTGTGCCATCCAGCCCCCTAGTCTAAACCATGCCATTCCTGATCTTTACTTTCTTCCTAAGTTAAGTATATATGCCTCTTTACTCCAATTCAATTTTATTTCATTTGCTAGACTTAGAGAGCTTCGGCAGTACTGACATTTGTGTTACAGTTGCACATATAGGGCAATTCAGTGCTGCGATATTTCAGTATCACTGAGTAGGTACATTAGAGTCCAAAAGCGTAACCACAAGAAAACTGTTAACAGCATCTGAGGTAGATATGGGCTACATCCTTTGTTGCACCCGTCATTAAAGATTAAAGGGTGCAAATAATATTAGCTTCCAATAAAATTTAGTGTATTAGAACCGCGAGAGAGTTTATTAGTACTTACGGTCTGTAAACTATATATATATATATATATATATATATATGTGATACTTGGTATTTAATTTTAGTCGTTCCATACGAAAGTGTTCCATAGAATGAGAAAAGGCACAATTCATTTTGTTCCTAGAAACAAAACACAAGGATAGTTAGATACTTTTTTCCGTTTATACCCCGCCTTTAACTATTATGGTCATATCGGCGGCCTCTCAGCTTTGGAACATATTATCTATGGACAATTATGTTAATTCGCATACAGTTCTCATTATACCTTTTTGTTTTTCTTTGTTTCTTTTTAGATTAATTCATAGTCTCAATCATACTTCCAGACTCGGGGAGGATAAGAAATAATCTTGGCTACGGAAAAATTCCCACCTCCAGCCGGGAATCGAACCCGGGTCCCTTGAATAGCAGGTAGATGCTCTACCGGCTGAGCTACAGGGCCAGTATTTAAAGGATTTGTGAAATACAAAAGCATAGTTTTATCCGTATCTGGTCTAAAAAACCTGCTGCACAGAACCGAGGAAGGATATTTGCCGTAGTCCAGTAATGATGAATATTTATCGTCAGCTGCTGCGAGAGCCAATGAGCTTCCGAAATACATACCAGTAAATTTACTGACAAAATTCAATAATCTTGGGCTAGGTTCTAGTCAACTAGCCAAGGATGTGATTTGGGCAAAGAGGACTGCAGAGGGAGATTACGACATGCAATGTGCTTATTCTCGAATGAGGCACAATAAATTAAATCACACTACGAAGTATTTATTTTTCATAAAACAATCGCTTCAAAATCCCTGATTTATACACAATTAATTTTGGGACAGCTTTTTTCCTTTGTTTATCACATATTTCTAAATATTACTATGAAAAATTACTATAAAGCAATCAATTACAAGGAAACCTCAACTCGCTCGAAACTAGAATTTGGGGTGGCACAGGTAGCTAAATGGTTGCTTCTTAAAAGCTGAAACGGTTTTTTCCCAGAGTCAAAAATGTAACTGTTCGGGCTTGTTATGGGCGCATTGAAGCGTTGATTAGAACCCTTTTCTGTCATTTGCTCTAAAGTTGCTAAACCTCTCCTGACCCCACGCGCCGAGTACAAGGCCTACGGTTCAAAATTTCACGTCCTAAAACGCTCTTAAATATCACCCTGATCAGAACCGTTTCAAATTTCACATTAGGCAATTATTTGCAAAAGAAACTGAAACGAAATCTCAGTTTCGAACGAATTGAGTACCCCGTAATTGTGCGCTTGTGTTATAATGAAAGATGTTCATTTTAGAACCAATCTTTATAGGACGGTTTAAGTTTTCCACCGACACCACCAGAATCCTTTTATTTCATCATCCTGTGTATACGTAAGTATAAAGACGCGTCCTTCAGTTTTATCTCTGCTGCAGGTTAACGACGACACCGGTATAAGTGCAATCCTCTATTGTTTTCAGGCGTAATTATCTAAACATAATAGGGAATCCAAAGCCACCATAAGCTCTTTGCTAGAACTGTAGGTAGTCGAGATTTACCTTGATATGAAATTTACCGTGGAGTTCGTGATTCAGTGGCGGTAGAACAATGCTGACTTAACAAATAGTAATTAACTGTCTCGCCAGCACAGGCGGCTGCGGTTTGTAATGGAATGATGCAAGTAAAACACAATGGCACATTTACCACCTAAGGACGTCAGGTAACCCAAGCTACGTTGCGCTAATGCATCCATTAACCTGACTCTGCTAATATAATGTAATGTAAAACAATAAAGGTCTCTTTTAGCCGTTCCATAATACTAAGTCACTTAATTGTTGATTATTCAAAACAACAGATGGTGTTACAAGCAGATTGTTTTGTGCATCTGCCCGTATATTCAGAATGAGCAATTTAATACTTTAAGAAGACATGGAGCTGTTTTTAGTTACCGGTTTGTTTTGAACCTCATACTGGCTTCCAAAAACCCAAAAATCCTGGTACGCCTATAAATTTAAATTTAGAGCATTTTATGTATAAACGTGCAGTCAGGAGCTAAATTTGTGCTCATTCCTAAATATTTCTCTCTCTAGAAAAAAGCAGGATTCGTTTCAAAATATTACTAAATATTTTATGGGGGGTGAGTGTCCCAAAGTAGTGATTATATTTTTAAACTAGATCACCTAATGTAATCCATCGGAGACCAATTTTTGTTTTGGGATGGGGCTTTTCTTAGAGGCTAAATGCTGTTACGGTTCTATAGGTGCATATATCTTTACTTTCGCTAAATAAAAATGCAAACAATTGCCTATTCGTGCGTTTACTTTATTCTAATAGTGGCGAAGTACGCTTTAGTACTTTTTGATTGACTATAAGTTAAAAATGCTGAGAGTTAGGGTACTCATTCGTAGAGTTATATGTGCTATGGCTTCTTTACTGCAAAGGAGGGAGGAGAATGAAAAAGGAAAATATCCCGAAACCCTTGGTACAGAGGACTATTTCCAGACCAAAAATGGGGTGTACTGAATGCAATCTTGAAAATTGAAAACCGTTTGTGTGTCTGTTCATCGCATAATTTTCCTAACACTGTAAATATTTGCGCTTATGTTTCTTCCAATTTTTGCCTATAGCAACTATGACTGACGTAGTAGAAATTTTGGCACTACTGTTTATCTCCCCGGTATTGTACACACTTACACACCCTTAAGTCATTCCTATATTTGATTGTAGAACTAACGATATTAGATATCCACTAAATTAATCATTCGTGATGATAACATAATCGATTTTAGGGCATTTATTATCAAGCACAATGGATATTCCTCACAAAAATGTAGACGTTGATGGCACAATTCATTGCAATAGGTAATAAATATGCTTATTTTGTCAGACACCCTCAACACATTAAAAGCACACAAACTATATACCAGTCTGCATATTATGAAAATAATTTGTATTAGTGATGGGGCGATACTATTATCCCTCGATACTCGATACCGATACTGAGTTGTAACACCCATATTCAATACTCGATACTCACTTTATAAACATGTTTGTTCATTGAATTATCTTATTAGTAGATTTCTGTGTATAAACGCATGTTACCAATTTTGTATTGCATGTTAATTCCGAAGTTGTTCCCGTTTGATATTCTCCAGTTGGCAGCAGTTTTTCTTCTTGATAAAGCTATTGGGTTATATATTTCTTATCGGTAGTCAAGGTTAAAATACTAATACTACTACTACTACTACTTCTACTACTACTACTACTACTACTACTACTAATAATAATAATAATAATAATAATAATAATAATAATAATAATAATAATAATAATAATAATAATAATAATAATAACTACAATAATAATTCCAATTTCTTTGCTTCCCTTTTCATGTAAATATACTCGTATTTTGTGCTGAAAACTTTCTTTAAACGAGGTTCTTTTCATTTAAAAATAAATACTAGCACGTCTTCCTTATTCTAAAATCTTGAAAATACACTGTCGTTTGTGAAAATTGCAAAACCAAGAAAGAATTTCCCGAATAATTCCAAACTTGGTGGAAGTGTAGAAGAGTATGTACGCAATACGTGGTTAGGTTTGCAGAGAAATGGGCTATATATAGGCCGAGCAGAGCCCTGTCGTGTCGGTCCGACAAGGTCAGTGTTGCACCCAGTGTAGTTAGTGCAGAGCTGTTAAACAAGGTGAAACAATAAAGTGATTGCCAGTGTGCCTCGTCGACGTCAAAGGGAGCCATGTCGGCATGAGAGTGAGTTCGAAAGGGGCAAAATGATGGGTCTCCGGCAAGCGGGTTTGTCATACCGCGACATTTCGACTCGTACAGGGCATGCTGCTATGACAGTGATGTGTGTGTGGAAGCAGTGGATATATGAAGGTCGTACTCAGCGAAGAGCGGGTACTGGACCACGGAACATGTCCACAGCGCAGGATGGCCGCCATCTTGTCCACATGGCCATAATAGACCATACAGCTTCATTCACAATGTTGGCTCGACGCTGGAGCACTGCAACAGGTGTGAACTTGTCTGCTGCAGGTTGGACTGATTGGATGTCATTACGTCGGCTTCCATTGTCCAAAAACCACAAGCTCCTCCGACTGTAATGGGCACGTGAACACCGACACTGGGGTGCTGAGTGGCAAAATGTAGTCTTTTCGGACGAGTCCCGCTTAAATGTGTCCTACAGTAATGGCCGCATAGTGTCCGGCGGTACCGTGGTGTGTGCAACCTGGAGGGCTGCATTGTTGAGCGGCATAGCGGACAAACACCAGGTATGTTTGTTTGGGACGCCATTGCTTACAACAACCCATCTCGCTTCCTACGAATTGAGGGCACTTTTAACAGCAACCGGTACCTAACGGTGGTTGTAGAGCCTGAGGTACTCCCCTGCTTCAAGTATCTCCACAGGCCACATTTCAACAAGACAATATGCGGTCACATATTGCGAGGAATGTACAAGCCTGCTTCAAAGAGCGACGGATACTATTGCTTCCCTGGCCTGCACAGTCACCTGTCATGTCGCCCATCGAGCATGTATGGTATATGGTTGGTCAGCTACTGGTGCGTCACGGTCCTCCAGTAACCAGTGTCACGGATTTGTTGGCTCGAAAACAAAACTGTGTGGAGGAACATCCCTCAGAAACTTATTCAGAACCCTTTTGATTCAATGTCCCGGCGTATAGCAATTCTAATTACAGCCCATGGAGGCCACACCAAATACTGAATATAGTATAGCCACGTATAGATTTGAAAATTTTAGTATTTGTTACTTGACCTGTACCTAACCTGTGGTATTAAATTCATTGAATTTGTGCGTTTCCTCCTTGGTGTTGCAATTTTCACAAACGAAAGTACACAACATATATTTTACATGAAACTAAAACAACTAAAAGCTACGCGTGTTTCACAATTCTAGCACTATTCACAACTACCACATAACATATGTGTTTTTTCATCTGGTATTAAGTAATTAGCTATATAAATCTTGGAAACATAGCAAATAGGTGGATTAACCCTCTCTACTACCCATAAACATGGATTGGCATATACACCTTTAATACAAAGACATATTGGACACAATTAAAGATATGAAGAAAAAATTAAGGAAGTATTACTTAAGATGCAGGGATATAAAGGAATCAAATATTTTTGTTTAAGAACACGAGCATTCATTAAGGAACAAATATTTCCATACCCTGTATTTACTTGCGTCTTAAGATCTGATTTGTTTCTGCTGGATTCACAGATTTTGGTTGCAGGAGCAGGTAAACGTAATGGCTGACATGAGTCAACAAGCCAGGCCAGGCTACTGCAGAAACGTGATTTAGTGTGTCAGCTTAAATCAGCTTCATTCACAGCTCAGTAAACGCTGCGTGTTACAAGAGCACCTCGACTCCTTCCCCATTGTTTTGCATGTTTTCATTTTGACATAGGAGTCTAGGAATGTTGTATTCATCTGTCAAGTTCTATCAAGAACTACAATTCAGCTACTCTTTGGGAGACACGTGGGAGGCAATAACATGAAGTCTCGTCTTTTTCATTCCTTATCTAACATAAAGTTAAACGCAACAACTTTCAATAATGCAAAACTTAAAATTTAAAAGTATCGAAAAAGTATCGAAGGTTTACCTCAAAGTATTAGACATACTCAATACCACCGAGTATCGAAGTATCAAAGATATCAAGGTCCCATACCTAATTTTGAAGTTATTAATATTAAAATCAAACGGAAGTCACATAGTCGAACTAATTCTTATCGTCGGCACCATAGATGCTCTGTTTTAACAGGGAAGCCCGTAGATAAGCGGGAATTTCTTGAAGTATCTGGATTCATAAACTGAAATTAGCCCCAAAGTTATGAAGATGAAAAGCTATCGAGTGAGATATTCAAATTTTAGCTAACCTGTGAATACTACAGCAGCAAGTTGGTCGTATAAAGAATGCCGCACATGATAACCACTGGTAACCTTGGAAGAAACTAGGTAGAGCCGAACAAATATGAATAATTACTGGACTTCACACACAATATGCCCACAACCTTCGTATTTTGGTTTATTGCAATGGATTTATGATCCCAATTATTAGTGTTCCGAAGAGCTTAGACAATAAAATTTATTATCAGCACTGTTACAATCGCTGATTTTTGGATTATGAAAACGGTAAATTTGTACCCAGGTTATTAAATGTGTAGCACATCGCGCAGTCTAAGTTATGTTCACTGTTAACCCTTCATAGCTCAATTAGGAAGGTCGTTGTTATTTTTCTATATTTATAGTGCTTTGACTACCAGATCATATCGTGACTTTTAACCATATATACAATAATAGTACACAACATTGCAGTATTTTGATTTACTTTGGCTTAGAAATAGTCATAGATAACTAATATTTGATTTTATCAATAAAAATTTGTTACGTTGCTTGTTGTTGGTTACATTAATATTTAAATTTAAGATATTGGAAGATTGCTAATTAGGCAAAATTATACTTTGTTCCAGTTAGTCTCCTATGTGGTTAGAAATAGAGAGACTTGGTATCAATCGTGATGCAAATCCACAAAGAGCTCACATACTTAACTACGTTCTAAGTTCATAAATTATTAGATGTCGTATAACAGTGATAATACGTGTGTCACCTCCTGAATACAAATATTTCCCATTTAACGGTATCTTAAAAAAGCCCTAGACATAGAAAAAGCTCATTAGCTTGTACGGATTCATCAACACAAAATCTATAGTCAACATTTCAGACGAATCATTTGAAATTACCACCATTATTTCTGAAATAAGAACAGTTCAGTAAAAGGTTCGTAAATGTAGACGACACAAAGAATTCTGTAATTATTATAAAGTGATTTTGTAACAGAGCGTTATGCTTTTACAAAACAAAAATGTCTTTTGATTTCGAGAAGGTAAGATTGGATTGGATTGTTATACTTTTTTTTTGCGAGATTTTAGTTCAAGTATTTAACGAGATGTAGCATACGAAACTTCTGAACAACCGACTATCTGTTCCATTACCCACCATAGCAGGTTACACATATATATTAACCACTATAAAGACACTAAACAAATATTTTTCCTTCCATATTATGTTCCCCTGCTTTCCTCTTCAAATACTTTTCGTCCATAATGTGAATTTGTAATTGCACATAAAATTCAATGCAGCAGAATACAGCATTAACGCCAATGACGCCCTAATCTTGTAAGATACAGCTTTTTGAAGTGAATAGCCATTGTACCATTTTGAAAATACAATCTTCCTATTACAATATATTTTCTAATAATTTCTGTATTGCTTTTAGGGCTTACATTCATCTTAATTTTAATTTCGTAGCTCACGCAGTTCAGTTTGTAGCGGGAGGAAGTAGTTTTTCATTATTTTTCCAATCACCTTTAATTGTTGCAACCTTTCAAGACATCCTATACTTAAACACCATCGGCGGTATTCATAGTGGATCTTAGCCCGGACCAACTTACTACTTCCGGTGGATTTACAGCGGACCATCGGTTTTTTTTATCATAAACCGGGACTTTCGTTGGTCTGGGTTTCAACCGCCTTGGTCCGAACCAAATTTTGATCTACCTCAGAGAGATAGATTAAAGACAGATCATCTTTGCAAAGTGGATGATTGTGGGGTAATGGGCGTGGCTGCTGTACATAGAACTTGCGAAATGAGATGCTGAAGTAAAACTATTGAGATTAGGCGTAAAGATTAGGCGTAATTGGAAAGTATGGCGACCTAAACTTCAGAAACAGATACAGGTTTAGTAAAGAAAAAGTTAGAAGGCTGATAGAACTGGTTTGTTCTAACCTTTATGACAAAGGTGATAACGATATATATATTTATTTATATCATAAGCTTTATGATATATCAGGATTTCCTTTGGTTATTATTTATGCATAATTGGTATCACACAATATTTAATTATTTGCTTACATTTTAATAAAGAACAGAAAATATTGCCTGCTATTTAAATTCAGTTTCATTGTGTAATTTCTGATTAAAAGTTGTATTCCAGTGTAATAAATTCTTATTGAAATGACTAACGATGCCTGTGTACATAAGTGACGGATAAGCACGTTTCCAAAAGGGAGGGGTGAAAGCAGGTTAGAATCATGCACAAGCGTGCCTGTATATTTTCTCCCTCCATGTCTCCTCAATCTTACTCCCACTCTCTCTCTTTCTTTCTCTCTCTCTCTCTCTCTCTCTCTCTCTGTGTGCGATTGCATTTGTCAAATCAATTTGTTTGCAATAATATCCGATCTTTTTACTTTCTCTACTACGAATAGCAAGGGAAAGTGTTGCATTCCAACCAAAAATTCGATATAGAGATTTTACTGAAAATATGTGTTCCGAAGTGCCCGGAATCTAAATAAAGCATTTTTCGAAACGTGTCCGTGTGTGTGCGCGCGTGCGTGTGAGCAGCATAACTCAAAAGCGACAAGTGGGAAACTTGAGTTTACAATTTCCAAGGAAGCGACACAAAGATTTTCAAGAAAATCCGCACCCCAGATTACCCTTTACATGGAATATATTTTGATTACCTCAAAAATGGATCTAACGTTTTTGATTAAAATATCATATGTTAAAGATTTTTCATGGCATATCAAATGTATATCTTGAATTTTCAGGAATGTCCCCAAAAGTCCTCTTCATTCTGAATGATTTTCGCATAACTATTAAACCGTAAGAGATACACAAAGTTTTGCAACACAAAAATGTAGTTCCCGTTATAGAACACAATTGATGTCGTATACATTTTTTGGTGGATGAAATTTCCAAGATATTCCTTGTTATTTGTTTGAATTTTCCAATACTTATATTTTTTCTCAAAAGGGAAATCGTTATTCGTTATTTTATGTCCTGGACATGCAAAGAGGATGGAATGCTCCACATAGCAACCAGCTCTTAAACTATTTGACTATCGCTTAAAGTCCCTTGCTTTATATTCCCCTTGCACCTACAAAAAATTAGCAATACGAATGCTTATCTCGATTAACATGAAGTAGATGGACAAGGTGCGTTTGTAAAAATAGTTTGTACAAGAGTAGAAAAAGCTCTGGAGTGCAACACATCAGGTTTTTTGCTGAGGAGTGAGCGCTCAACTGATAAAAAAGAACAGCTGTGAAACAACCCTAGAAAGTTATAACCTTGGGAGTAACAGTGGTTACTTTACTGCTGTGTAGGAGTCACGCAGGCGCAGAACTGCCTTCGTCATGTAACATTTTCTCCTTGGTGATCCACGGCCTTTCTTAGTCCGAGGCTTTTTATCCTCTATGAATGTAAAACACTTGGTCAGCCTTTGGTCCGGAACAAATGAGTGTGGAGAAAGCCCAGATCAAGGTGATCTCTATGAATACGGCTCTATGAGGCTAAACTTCGGTACATTTTTCGTCCATTTGTGGATGTTAAATGCCTCCTCAATGAGTCCTTTTCTCTTTTACGTCTTTCAAGTCTTGTTTACACAGGATTTGGAGGTACAGCGAGACTTATGTTACTTTTGCACGACGAAGATGTCATGGGCACAATCTCTAGAGCACCCGACATGAGCATCACTTGAAATTTTAATCGTGTCTTCACTCCTTCGCTATTTTCCTTAGTTATGTTTCAAGCTTCAATCCTGCAAGGTGAGGACGAAGAGGGTGAGGAGAAATGGCGGTATGCTAATGTCTCGGCAGCTTACATCAAGAACAATGGAGTAGGGGTGTTCTAAATAATTATGGCTATGAATAAGTGAGCGTCTGGAAGATTTAGCCTCTGCTTTTTAGTTTCAGCAAGCATGAATCAGAGCCATTAAGGTTCCATTGCAGAGGAAGAGGTTGTACCCTTAATTCTACTAGCTACGTAACAAGTGTGCGGGGTAGTAAGAGGTTATAATATCCTCTTTATGCGTTAGTGCCATTACCAACAAAAATCCTCCACATATATGAAATCTTAGAGTGATTAAACTCCTAAGCTGCGTGCACAATTTCTAAATGTCTTTATTATTCACTCATACTTTTATTGGTTCCTCGCAACAATGGTAACTTTAGACACTATTTAAGCACGTACTGAGAAATGTTACAATAAAGGATAAGATTTTATGACTGTGATATTTATAGTAGGTTTCCAGATAGAATCAAGAAAACTTTATTTGCAAATGAATGCAATATGTCGATTATTATTTACGGAATGTTTATTAATACGTGAAAAACATTTGTAAACACTTTAGACGCTACAAAGACAAGCAAAGAAGCTCATATGCATGTTTGTTAAATCAAATATATTTCTGGATCGAGTGGGCCATACTTGCAAGTAAAGAATAATAGTGTGCTCGCTCTGCTATAAATCACCGTAACTTAAGATTTACAGTTTTGCAAGATTGTTTTTTATACTTGAAGTCATGTTGTTTTATCTTTCTACACATCCATCTGTATACAATTCTAGCTGATATTGCTGTGTTTTGTTGTGCAAGTTCGAGTGTTTACATGAGTGATCTTGAGTATGGACACTAAAATAACCGGCGATGTTATTGCAAATTTCGCCAATACTAACAATATTAATTATTTTACTGTAAACAACTCTCCAGAGGAACTGAATTCACTCCGGATGAAAATTTTAAGTATAAATATTGGTTCTAATAGTACAGATATGAATAAATTCTCAACTGCTGGGTAGCAACGGTACGAAAAGAAGGAAGTGAGCAACCGATTCATAAACTAAACAAATTATATATTAATATAGGTAATTAGGCAAATATTTACTCGCCTGTTTATTAAAACATGGTTTCTGGAACTGTTATTTAAGAATTTTAAGCTGCCCAGTATTAATTTTATTATATTTTTTTAGTTTAGAAGTTATTGTTTATTAGATTTTTATCAATAGGAGTCTGAGTTTTGTTCATATTATGATTATTTATTATTTTTAAGTCTGACAAAGAGGCTTCGGAGCAAACTTTCAGAGCGTCTTTAACCCCAATACAGAATGGGATGCTAAGGAACATAGCAGTTAAAGAAGGTCCATAAATAAACTCATTTTGTTTGCTAACTATGGAGGATGTCGAGCTGTTTGCAAATAAAAGACCAATCTCACAATAACCAGCTTCAGCCTCAACAAAGATGGGAACAAGTTTCAACAATGCAGCAATCGACAGGTCTCAAGAACCTAAATGAAACAGAGAAGCATACCAGTCCTGCTCCCAGTACACTCTTAGATTCTCAACCTTACATAGATGCTGTAAGCAACTCAACTCGCAAACCAAGCCTACAAACTAGAAAACAAACGACTCAAACTCAGATTCATTTCCTTCTTTTTTTCACTACTCTGTTAACCAGTACCGCCCTTCACATTGTGTCCTTAGTAGTGGAACATTTGCCAGAAGTTCAACAATTCATTATCTCTATGCCATCTTCCATTTCTCGAAATGACAGCATTATCAGTTAACAATAATCAGCTGGAATGCAAATGGCCTTAGATCTAAACATGCTTTTTTATTTATTTTTTAATAATTCACAATGCTGACACAGCCCGTGTAACCAAAACACACTTTATACCAAATACATCTTATAAATTCCCTGGTTACAACGTTTATAATAATGATAAAACTGCTAAAACTACTTCCGGAGGAATAGCAATACTAACATGTCACAATATTAGTCATAATCCCGTATGAATACCAACTTCAAAGGATCTGAAAATTGTTAGAATTCAAGTGCAATGTCGCTAAATGACTCAGTACTACTTTGCGATTATAAACCTATCTCCTATTTTCTCAGGTAACCTATATTTCATGACTCTTTTCCAGAAAATGGCTCAACATTACTGCTGGGAGACCTTAACTGCAAACATTTCTGGTAGCGCGTTCTAGGGTTGGGGAGGGGTACTTCAAACTACGGAGTTCTTCGTGAGGTAGGATGCTGGGAAGATGCTGTATTTGCTAAACTAAACGTAGTTAGGCGCTGGCTGCGAATAATTAAAGGTGATCAAACAACTCTGAGAGCAATATGTTATCGTCATCAAATGAACAACATAGAGCATCCAAAATGGTGGGCGGCGGGGTTGCAACGCGAATTATCAAAAATTGGCTTAAATGATATCTGGCAAAGGGGTAATGAAAATACACACAGTGCCGTGAAAAAAGACAAAAGACGACTATGCGATATAAACAGGCAGAAAATACAATCTGAGTGTAGACAAAGATCAACATTGGAGCTACAAAATGAAATAAAAGCTAGGTGGGGTAAGGAAACATATATTTTGGAATTGAGTATAAATCAGAGGACTGGAATAGCATGGCTGAGGTTCGGAGGGTGGAGAGCTTGCAAGGCTGTTGATAATGATGGCAGAAGGATTTGCCCATTATGCGGGGAACACGAAGACTGGACGCATATTTTGGCTGCATGCGTGCAGACGGAGGGTATTAGGAAAAAACTATTACCGGAAGTATTTTTGGCTTCCAACAGACGGAGAACAGCATGCTGGGACTTGATTCTAAACAGCCAAAACTGGCCAAGCTTGGGCACATACTTAATGGAAGTACGTGTACTACGAGATAAGGTGTTTATGTAAATTTTCTTTAAACATATGTGGTGCTTGAGTACTTGTGCGCGACTGTGTGTGTGTGTGTGTGTGTGTGTGTTTGAGTGTGTGATTCAGAGTGTTTTTTTCAATTTTATATGTATGCATATAGTGTGGTGATTATAAAAAATAGTTGTTTTCTGGTTGATAGTGCAAGTCACGTATACAGTCCAGGTATTTTTCTAGAGACCATGTACGGTCTTACGACTCATGTGACTGTGTTGCTAAATACTTAATAAATACCACTACTACTACTACTACTACTACTACTACTACTACTTCTTGGGGATGCAGAACCACAAACCCAAATGTTCACCGCCTCTGCGAGTGCATTAAGAATCATAATCTACACATGTTAGCTCCAGATGAGCCAACATACTATTCATACTAATGTAGACACTCTTCCCGATATACATTACATTGGAATTCAGAAAAACATGCAGGTGCCGGCATACATCACAACTTTAATATTACTGGATTCCGATCGCTGCCCAGTTTTAACTAATTTTCAACTGCGAACTAATATCTTAATGCACACACCAATACTCATTTATTTATGGTTTTGTTCAATGGAGCAAGTTGGGCAGAGCAAATTTCTCCGGACAGCTATAAGTGCTCCATGGTTTATAAGGAATACTCAACTACATCACGAATTTAATATTCTTCCAGTACAGCAGCATATACGACATCTCTCAAAGTCATTCTTCAGTAAATTAAACAACGTTACGGGAGCTCAAGCCTACAATCTGAACAACAGATCTCCACTTAAAAGACTGAAAATAAAATTACCACAACATATATAATCAAGTGACACAGATGACTTCTGTTAACTATTATTAACTTTATTGTGTTAATTTTATAACATGTTTCATCTGTTCATTTTGGAGTCATGTACATTAACGTTAATCATCATTTGCAAAATAATAATAATAATATTATTATATTATTGTTGTTATTATTATTATTTAAAGTTCAATTATTTTAGAGGAGCCAATATAGTCCACCTAAGATGTTGTGTATTTACTGATACTTCACCTTCGGTTTCCAAAAATAGCATTACTGCTGATCTGCTAAGAACAATATATATAGCTCAAAATCCACATAGGGGCCCAAACATTTTTCTAGCTTCAGAGTGCTATTTCATAGACTGACTTAAGGATCACGCAAATGAAAAGAAAAATTCGCATCGGTAGCTTAAACACATTGTGTTTACAATATTCTGGATTATTTCTTCACCAAGCATGGTTATTAAGAATAGAAGCATTACGGCTTGGAAGAGTAACAGAAATAATTATTTTGTATGTAGAAGATCACCATGTGGAATCCGACCATTTTAGAATAATACACTTCCTATAACAATAAGTTCTGCATTTACCAAATTGAAATTAAATTAAAAATAGTATCGCTTAGTTGGTTATAATGCTTACATACTTCCTTAAAATTAGTTTACTGAGTAAATGCCGTACTTAACTTAAAATTACTTGTTAGATTGACAAATTTTTAGTAGTTTAACTATATTCGTCAGATTTATAATGATTATTATTATGCTAAACTGATTTTCTTTGTGAGCTTTTTAATTTGTTGTCGTTGGTCTCTTTAAATACAGGGTCATAATTCAGGTTCAACATGTTTCTAAGATACCCGTAGCATTGCAATAACACTTCTACTTGAAAAGAGAGGAAATTTGGTTTTGATCCGTCATAGCGGCTTCGAATTTTTCTCACTCTGAGATATCTGTCGTGGAGACCAATCAAACACTTGGGGAGCTGCAGCAGTAGGTCTGAAGGACTGCGCATAAGCCTCCAAGAGGATTCGGCGTGCTGATTAGATGCCAGTCCAACAATTGCGTTCTGCTCATGATAATATTCCGTTTTGACGGAGGCAGAGAATGCATCTGCTTTGTGTATTGGCCTGTTATGTGCTGTTGCTCCAGGACTGTGGGAATGAGTCAACTATAGAATAGTTCTAATATTAAATCTTATATGTAGTATTTATTTTATAATATTGTACTTAAAAAGTAGTTACAGAACAACGTACTTATCTCTTCGACATTTGATTCCTTATATTTCACCCTTACTATCGAAAAGATGAGGTGGTTCCGTTTTTGTTTCTACATGTAATGCAACTAAGTTGTTGCAGTAAATTTTAATCGAAGTGATTAAATATATTCATCAGTATATGTCAAAGCTTGTAACTGCAATAAGCCATGAACTTGTTCAGGATCTTTACCTTATAAGCATCCTTCTTGTTTCACACAACGGAATGAACTGCGAAGGTTGTTTTCGAAGTATTGGGAATTAGTTCATTTTACATCCTCACTTCCTAATGTAACTGCGCAAAACGGTGTAATGCAACACGCCCAAAGCAGCCTTTTCTTCTTTCCGCTTCACTCACTGCAATTTCGAACATAGAACTCCTTGCTAATGCTCGCACAGTAGTACGTCACAACTACCTCGATCACTCGTGGAACACACTGAGTAATCAGCACTTTATGTTGCATCAACAGCTCATAACGCTCTCGAACTCTCCCGCCGATATATAATAACAGGAGCTTCGAGAGAGTTCACAGAAAGCGGGGTAAGAAACGTACAGAAATATCTTTTGGCGAAATGTTTCTCGGTAGCACTTCTGGGATACGTTCGGTGATAGCGCCGCCCTCTTTATCTCTCAAAAAAAAACAGTCTGACACCGCCATCCACACAACAAGCTGCGTCACAGTATGTATGTGTGTTTAGATTACGTGCTTTAACTTCTGAGATTGAGATACATAAAACGTCCGATATGCTTTTCATAATTTTTGTTTGTCAAACATAGCATTTTGTTTCCATATCTGCAGTTCAGTATTTAAAATAGTGCGGCATGCGAACATAAACGAGCATGTTAAAGCTTAAGCTTACTTCTGCACATTTAAAAACACAAAGTGATAGCAAGAATTACCGTGGTACTATAAGGTGTAGCGTTTCTTCCCCTTAATTTTCGTGAACAGTAGCTATGAAATAAAAATTTAAAAATGCAGCTAATACAAGTCGTTAATATTATACACATAGGATTAATACGAGCAGATTTTTAAATTTCTGAGAGCTGTTACCAGCAGCACCATTATTGTGATCATCTAAAAACAAAAAACACACAAGTCGAGTGTTCGTTCTACTCAGTTCCCTAATTTAGAAACTTGGCTAAACGCTATTTTCTCATGTAGTTTCACAATGGTAGGACTATAAGAGAGTACGACGAGGAACATTTTCAACAATAGCTGTCAGATTTTGAGGACTCTCTTTCAGCTGCTTTTTGGGTGGATTCTGTAGACAATTTATCACGATCTATATCGAAATTGCCCATTAATATGTACTTTACTTTATATTCTTAGTTTAAGATCGAAAAGGTTAAAGCATTTACACATAATAACAAACATTTACAACATATACCTGCTTTAATAAACTAGTTATTTAAAATTTTAAGTAATCGGGAAAGGAGCCCCAAGGCGTTTCTGGGGAACAGATCTACAGCATTCACCTTTGAGCGGTGCAGGAGGAGTAAAGGTGTTATTAGTAAAATACTATATATTATAAAAGACCACATACAATACGACTTTGTTCTCTTATACAGGGTTTACGGTCTACTGCTAAGTATTTCAGTGTCTAAGTATGTCTTGAGCTCGGCACTGGACGAACGAACCACTCCCAGGAAGGGATTCCAACCCGTTAGCTAAGCGTCAGAGAGAATTCTTTAAATGACGCAAATTACACCGTCCAACCGTAACGCGCCAATCGACGTCGCCTGGCCATACAACCCTGAGGCATGTGAGATGAAACGATAAAACGAAATTATGGCGACAGGAAATTCGTGGTGGTAGAGGAACCCCCTAGTCTACCGATCTGGGAAACCACGAACAAACACAAAGTCAAAGTGACCGGGAATCGAACCCCGAATCTCCGGAATGAGAGCCTAACATTTTACCTTAGACCCATCTCGCTTGGTAATTCTACCCGGGACCCTACAATATTAGTAGTAAAATGTTTTGCAATCTTAAATATTTTTTTAAATTATAGCTACGTCTTACACAGTAGTAGTGATAGTGGTAGTATTTATTGAGTAATTAGTACTAAATTAATTGCGTAATACAATCGCATGAGACATAAGAGCGTACATGCTCTCTACAAAAATACCTGGTCTGTAGACGTGACTTGCAGAATCGACCAGAAGATAACTATTTTATAATCACCACAATATATATACACATAAAATGAAAAATACTCTGACTAACACACACTAATGCACACAAGTACCACGTATAGGCATTTAAAGAAAATTTACATAAACACTAGGCTGCAAACCTAGAATGTAATACTATGACCTCCTCACTTTCCCATATTTAACTTGCGCGTATTACCTAGAGCGTATAACATGACTTCTAAGCAAAACTTTAAACTACATACAGCGGCAGTTGCAGAAAATAGCCCATTAATTTGTCTCCAGTTGACATTCTTTAGTTCTCTTCTTGCCTTTGCTGCAGAACCACCCAGCACCTCCTTTAACCTCTATTAACTTACCACTGGAAACACTGCATTAAAACTGTGCTTGCAGGACAGGTAGAAGGTTGTGATTATTGCGTACCTTCGACTTCAGCGTAATCATTTCCGAATTCAAGTAACTTCTTAGCTGAAAAGCATTAATAGATATAAAAACAAAACGGATTGAATCGGATGGAAAATGTTTGGACTCAGGATACCAAAAACATTGAACTGTTCCTTTTTTCTTATACCTAGTGAAATTTGGGACATGGAATGATCTTGTTGCCTCAAAGGCTTACATTTAATAACAGCTAAATTTTTACGGAATAAAAATATGTATGTTCGTTTCAATGCGTAGTCGTATTACGGTGAATTGCTTGCTTTGCACTGCGCCATTTCTAACCGGTTCTGTTCCTCTCCGTGTGCCGGCTAACCAGTTGACACGGTCTTTGTACAGATGTTGATACGCTGGGTGATACCACGTGTTTCAGTGTTATAGGGTGTTAATGCTGTTATAATAAAAAAATGTCCGTCTACTTTAGCAAACAGAATCTTCGGGTATGATTCCTATGTACACTCTTGTAAAGAAGTGAGACGGCGATTTATTGAGAAACCATTCGTAATATCGCGAATAGATTTAGGGAATCGGGATCTATTCATCAAAAGAAACCGAAATTAAATCGCCGTTTTCTTACACAGGAAAAACTTAGGACATTAAAGAAAAGATCCAACGAAGTCCGAAGAAATTTCTGAGGAATCAGAAATTTCGCAAACCTCGGCTTCATATGCCACAAACTTTTAAAACTAAAAGCATATATGATTACTGTAGTTTAGAAATTGCAACCACGCGTTCATGTGAGTAGATTTCCTTTCTGCAATGTTATTGATCCTTCTGTTGACCGGCGTTTATTTTTTTTCTTCTTTCTTTCTTTCTTTCTTTCTTTCTTTCTTTCTTTCTTTTATTTTTACGGACAAGGCAGAATTTTGTTTACACGACTTGAAGAATTAATGAGCATAAATGCAAATGTTCTTAAAAGTTGTGAGAAATATGTGGCTACGCAAGACATCACTTCCAACATCTATGATGAACGTATTGGTTAGTGCAGTTGTAATCTGCATAAGGAATATATGCGCTTGAATTTATATCTGAACGTCATCCTACTTCTGCTAAGAAAATTCTGTTAGGCAGGCGACACGTCCAAACAAAGGATCTGTATTAAAATGTATTAATATGTTTTATTTAAAGTACGATATGAAGCATTATTTTCCTTCTGAAATAAAATTTATTCATAGAAACTTATAATATAAGCTATTTATAAACAGGTTTATTTTCCTACAATATCCAAGTAAATTATACGTTAGAGATTTTTAATTTATGCACGTGGATATTATCTCATAAGTATATTTTCTTAAGGGCGTTATTGTTCAATAACAAACGTATTTAACATAAAGTGTACCAAACAACTGTAATCTAAAACTGTACATCGTAACGTCATAACGGAGAGCAGAGTGGGCTTAACACACCTTCTCGTGGTACTACAGATGACAATTGTTATGCTGCCATAAGACAAGGTGAAAACTATCACGCTTCCCCTCTGCTAGTGTGGATTTGATATTAATTATCGTTCTTATATATTTTCTGATAATACTTCCGTCCTAGCTGTGCCATGTTGTTAGCAACTAAACAATCATCTTACAAAATTCATAGTTTTTCTATCACATTTTATACACGCACTGTACTTGAAAACTCAGTAAACCTATAACTTTATCATTATTTTCAAAATAACAGCTGAGACGTAACCAAAATTTGTACAATAACGTTTATAACACAAGGCGCGAAAACAAGGCTTTCTATTGTCACATAACTTAAAGGTTGTTCAACGGAGGGAGACACCTCGGTAACGTGACCTACAGAGATCCATTGTGCGTACCACCTCCCAGGAGAAAAAGATGAAGTAAAGAAAAAAACATACAGGCTACAGGCCACAGGCTACAGAGACGCGCGAGGTCCCTAGTGTTTCCAAACTCGCAAATCCGTTTGTCAGCGCCGGAACCGTCGAGAGAGGGCGATGAACGACCCGCCAATCGAACAGACCTCTGGTGTCCGTGGAGTGTATTCTTTCCAGTGAACATGCATACGCACCATGTGTATGGCACCGCCATACAGCACGAGACCTATGTAGAGGCACACCCAAATGATAAGGAAACGGAATGAATGGGAAATGACGGAAAGGAAATCGTGGTAGAGGAGTAGAAACACTAGCATTCGCCTGTCGACCCCGGGAAAACACGAAAAACCCATGGGTCAGAGTGGGCGGTCGCCGGGGATCAAACCTGGGACCTCCCAAATGCGGGTCACAGACGTTACCGCCTGACCATCCCGTTCGGTTTCTATTGTACATAAAGAAGGGTAAAGAATCACAATTACTATCAAATATGGATAGGCACAGAATTGCTAGATGTGCTAAACCTGATTTCCTTATGTTACCTAGTATCAAATATTTGCTCGAATTCCTCTACAACACTACTTTAACCTGATGAGTCAATTGAGAGGTGGTACAGAATCAAGGTTTCCCTAAAACACTAGATAGTAATAACTAGGGACACGCAAAATATGATATTTCATAGTTTCAACCATACTTACTATCATTATGGGACTTACTGTTTGTACATTTTGCAGTGCATAGAATTCAACGCACGTTACACAAAACAATTTTTCATAATATTTTGTAAAACCTCCATATTTTATAAAAACCTTAATGTTTCATAAAAATCTTCATGTCTTCTACCTATTTAGTAAAACTTACGACATTTTATAATTATTTTCATTAACAATGTACCGGACTTTCCAAATCTTCTGTTATATTCAGGCAGTTTTTTTGTGAAATATATTAAAAACATGTCTTCATCATATTTTGTAAAACTTACGACATTTTATAATTGTTTTCATTAGCAATATACCGGACTTTCCAAATATTCTTTCTATTCAGGTAGTTTTTTATGAAATATATTAAAAAAGCCTAAGCCA
Organism: Deroplatys truncata; assembly: GCA_030765065.1. Lineage (NCBI taxonomy): Eukaryota > Metazoa > Arthropoda > Insecta > Mantodea > Mantidae > Deroplatys > Deroplatys truncata. The sequence goes on from CM060981.1 coordinate 177,692,460, forward strand.
CTATTTCCAAAAAGTTGCGTACAGTGGAGAAAAATGTAGCAATGCCTCTATGACATCACATGCAAAATTAAATCCCTCTATTCTTGAAGAGTTTTTATTTTCGAGAAGTGGTGGTTTTAATAGTATATTGTATTACTATTAACCAAGTACAAAGGAAGCATTGTAACTTAATTTTCCTTTTTATAGGTATAAAAGTTTTGCAGTGAATAAAATCGATAAACACTACGTAATTTCTTGTATTTTATTCCATATTATTGGTATTGTTAAATATGCACAAAAATCTACAAAGTCTATTTTTAAACTAATGAAGTCAAGCTGTTCCGTAGCCTTAAAGTATTAGGATTTCTTTTCATAATTATTTTGTGTTTTTTCTTCATATTTGTATATTTTGTCAAAAACTATTTTACTGTTTCTACTAATAACACCTCTGTTTAAACCTGAACTAATTTTGTCCCCGTGCAGGGGTTACCAATCTATTTATATAGGCAATGAGAAGACTGAAATAATTGTAAAATAGTAATTATTAATTAGGCTTTAATAACTGTATATAGAGAGTTCTGTAAGAACCATTTGAAATAATTTATAGTTCTGATTTGTGGTTTGTTGACATTAGCATTACAATGGTAACAATAAATACATTTAAGGTCATAACCACGCTCTAGCTCTACTATGTTTTAATGACAATGTAAAGCAAATAAAATTTTATTTTTATTTCACTCATTTTTGTTAAAATCGGCTTTGTTCTCGTGTGAATAGATTGCCATATAGAATTTCTGTGAACTATCCGGAAGTAGCTGAATCGTATATACAAATCTAAAAGAAAAAACAGTTTAAACTGCTACATTCAATGAATTTTACAACAGTATTAGTCTATACGTTGTGACCTTGCTTTTTTCCAGCCTTGCTACTATTTTATCATGCGTTGAATTTATTGGGCCGGTGGAAAACCATAGTAGGATAAGTTTTTGTTTCGGCGATGTAGCATTCGTAGATTATTCCACCTCAGCAATAGGATGAACCAGCCTTTACTAATTGTATAGCGGTAAACGAAAGCTGGAATTCAGGATCAAAGGTTTGCTGCAACAATTAATTTCACTGATCGTGGAAATTGCAAAGCTTGATGCAACTATGCATAATGGAAAACGAGCTATAGTTCTTCTCCCCCTCTTCCTCCCTCCTTCTCTCTTCCCTCCCTCTCTCTCATTTTAAATCCTCTAGCAATACCCAATAATGGCAATAGAAGGACTATTTTGAAGCAACTAAAATGACAAAGAAAATAATTCTTTTTAAAACACAGGAAAGTATATACCTATTTTGTCCTGCTAATTTTCCACATGCTTCTGGGGAAAGGAACATAAATACAAATACAACAACTTTTCTGGGGTAACCAACAACGATTTGTTGAAGGAGACAGATCTGAACAACTTCACTTTTTGTACACTACGTTCGTGCTCGCCGGAATATGGAGTTAAATAGCTGTCTCACCAGACGTTAAACGTGATAAGCAGGCTAAGGATCAGGGAGTGAAATGAAGTGAAATGAAATTTACTGCGAATCATGTATGGAACTCGAGTAGGATAGAGTGATGTGGCGCCATGGGGTGTTGTATACCTGTGAGGCCGTGTACAATCCGCTTCGTGAGTAGTACATTAAATTTGTCTCTCATTCCGAGTTATGTGTCCTACTTCATTTTCCACCATCACTAGACTGTATTGTTTACAGTAGCAACTAAGGCAGCGCGTTGGTGTTTTTGTTTACTTCAGCAGTACTGTGTTTATAGAACTGCATAGTAAGATTGCGCATACATTGGTTGCTAACTTGTCCCGGATCCTTAGCCTGGTAGACATTCAGGTAGTCTCACTTAGAGGTGTTTCTGCGCCACAGTAATTCACAATTTGCGGCCCAGTTTGTATGGAGATTATATGCATCTTTGAAATACCCCCTTCTTCTATTTACTTATTTCTCCAATATCTAACTATGGTGAAGATGGAGAAGCATTGATAAAGCTCCAATATGCAATACTAACCTCACTTTCTCTATACATTATCATTTTAATTATTTGCCACAAAATAGTTTCAGATTAGGTTTTATGGAAAAATTTAATGTTTACATTCACATTTCTTTCTTTATGCATTATCATTTGTTCTTAGCATCTACAAACTACTATTACGAAAATTAATTTTTATATCTACTTCACGTTATTCAAGATAGATCTTAGAGAGGTGGTTTCACTGCACACTTCGTTGTAGGTTCAATGGAGATAGAAAAAACAGAATCGATAGTCAAGTATTTAAAAGTGGGTCACATTATGCTGACCTTGAAACCCCATATATTTCGATAACAATGCGAGAATTAAGTGAATAGCAACATCACTGTAAACAACATATTGAAAAATTAAAATCAGTATTAATGGATATAACGGAAATGGCTAATGGCACAAAGATGTCAATTCCGATCAATTTTTCTGTTTTAAACATATCTAAATGTTTGTGTATCATTTTCAGAAAATTTAAGATATACCTATGTATATATTTTATTTGCCATACAAGTAACTTAAATATGTAGTATTTTAATCAAAATCGTTTGACTATTTTGGACCAGCTCAAAAATATAGAAAAAATGTAATATATATAATATATATATATATATATATATATATATTATTCAGGGGTATCAAAACATTTCCGGTGAAATCTCTGTATTGAATGTTTATTAGAATGTGATACTCTCCCACCTACTGAGTAGGTACGTGTTCGAGAAAGTAATAAAGAGGAATTGCACATTTTCAAACGTGTTAACACAGATGATGTAAATTAACCTTCATTCTGTAAAACGTTAACGACATATTCCATATCTGAGAGACACTATTTCCAGTATCTCTGTCGTTGATAAATCTCCTGCCGGCTGCTATAGTGGTGAGCTTAGTATCGTTCTCTGACAGTACGCATGGGTGGGTGTGAGAATAGACAACATCAGTTAAGTTGACTGAAAAATTTAATGGAAGCTAATACATTAACTATTTGAAGCGAGTTACCGACAGTTTGAGGATGAAAAATTACATTATGTCTGAAACTTAATACCAGAAACTGTAACTATTGAAACATTATAGCTGCTAACTTGAAGTATCAAGAATTTGATGTCTTAAAATGACTTTCCGTAATAACAAGAAGCGTAACTAGCCGTGTGTCGCTGAAATGCTAAACGGCGAGTCTCCTTGCAGCTACCGCCAAGTATGTGAGAACCTGTGCGCGGTGTTTAGGCGCTACGGACTGACGATAATCTTACGCAGTAAACCACTTCTGTAAAATTTAAAACTGTAAGACCCTAGATAACTTATTTTATCAGCCGAAGTCACGCCTACTTCATGACTATGCCTCCAGCTCCTACGTTGCAACATCTTAAGCTTCTTACTGGCAACTCAAAATACAACTTTTATTATTTGACTCGCTAAATTCTAAGAAGTCTTTCCCTTTTTAATTTTCAGAACTGGTGCAAGTACGTGCGTTTTCATGCGACTCTCTGATTTTTGAACGTACTGAGTTCTAATTATCTGAATCTTGAACTAATGCATTTCTTGTTGACTGATTTCCCTGGAACACCTAATTGCCTTAGCTACTCTGACTTCTAATTAATTGCTTCACCTCAATACGTAACTTGCCTATTAGTGATTCTTATCCAGTGGTAGAATAGTAACTCTTTCTTTTTATGTTATGTATATCATGTCTTTATAATATTGTTAATCGTATAGATCAAGAATTCTAGTATCAAGGTTAAAACCATAAAAAGGAATGTATTAAAAGAATGCTGCTGCTGTTATCAATAAAGTTATTTCGCAATTTATTCATTTTACGCTTTCTCATTGTGGATATTTGTGCATCTCTTTAAATATTCTTTGGTAAATAAAAATATTCATTAACAGTGAAGAAGGCTTTTGAAGCTATTTACAGAACATGTGAGATATGCATGTTTTAATAAAAATTGTTAACAGCATTTTGATAGAGGAAAAATAACGGACATACTTTACAAGTAAATGAATGAATTTCATGGCAATCTGCTTCATCTAGCATAAAAGGTATAGTTTCAGATTTTTCCTGTTTTAGTTACACTGTTCATTATGCACATCAGCGAGCAGAGCTTTTTTTTTTTTACCAAAATGCTTTCCATTTGAAGTCGAGTAAACTGATACTTGCATTTCCAGAAAACTGCGTAGTTGAATTTTTAAATAGATTGTAATTTTTCCTCTGCATAGTGAAGTTGAATATTGTCTTTACGCTATTTGCACCACCGTTTGGGCATCAATTTGAAGTAATTTGTGTTGAAGGAGTTGTATGTATTTCAAATGTTAGGGAGCCGAAATTGTAGTAGTTGTAGCCGCAGTATGGTAAACAGTTTGCGGTAGCCTTCGCCCCAAATGTATTTTCAGGTGGCCTTTGCCCCAAGTTTAAAACATAAAGCTTTGTAATTTAACTGTTTGTTTAAATATTATATATATTTATGTTTGCCTCGGCTGCGTCAGTATTAATTTAGAGACATAGATATCTTGGCAGGGCGTGATGCGACAAGAATGTAGGCTTACGCAGATTTTACGTTTTAATTCACACCATTTTATTAATCCTTGACACAAATTAAATAGCACTTCACTGATATCGAGAGCTGTGAGATTCTTTTATTTAATACTTGCACTTTTTAACGCGTATACTATATTCATCTCACACGAATACGTATTTAAATTCTCGAGGACACATCACGCATCCAGTTACAAACACTGTCCGCAGGCAACACGTCTGGTTATGAGCACTGTTTGGAGGCAACTGAATTGATTTCAACCGTCTAAACTTGTAAATTTCTGTATTTAAAGTCTCTGATTGGCTAATCCTACTCCAATAGAATACCTGCATTTAACTAAAGCTTTTTCTGGTTGTTTGGCTATTTTAAAACTGTCTCAAAATTTACATTATTGTTGCTCCAATAATGACTATTAGCATTTAAACTTCCTTACTCATTATTGCCTCAAGGTTACCTCATTGTTACCTCATTGTTAGCAACTTTAAACCTATTTCTCACAGCTCCTGCATTATTAAATTACGCAATGCATTCACATAACATTATTAAACATATTTACAATAATTTAAGCATATGCAATGACGTTACATACATTTTACAAATTATTATATACACATATTGCTTCAAGGCGGACTGTTATTGAATTTACTTATTATATTATTTAACTGAAATCATTTAAGTTTTAAAAACACTGCCTATATAGCTAAGCAGGGGAAGAAAAATAAAAATATTTGAACTGCCATAAAATTAGCTGTTAAAATCAGCGAAAAGGCTTATAAACGCAGATAAGATACTAAAGCGCACCCGATCGTGATACGTTACCTAAAGGCGCATTCCTAAGCTCAGGAATTTACAGAGTTATGGAGGCGAGAACTGGAACACTATCTTGGGAATCTATAAATCCTGGTTATGTATAGAGTACGTAACTTCACATTTCATTTGAAACATACTGAATCAGAAGCTTTTTTACCTTTAGTGCTGCGCCCTTTATTGGATGAAAATAAAATTCAAACTATCTATCGCCAAGCGGTTTATATCATGCCTTCCTAGGTTTACAATATAAACTCAATTGACGTTTAAGAGAAACCGTTGACAAAGCCTTCATTCCAGTCCACATGCACGCACCGTTGGCGCGCATTCGAAGGAACATTCGGGAACTTCAGAAGTAACTTACTAATATTTACCCCAAAATCATCACTAATTATAGAATCATATTATTCTAATGTCGTAACACTACGGAATTGGCAAAGAGATTTATTAGAAAAAGCATTCAGATAAATAAAGGAACGTTGACTGTGCTGTGTCATTTGAGATCGATAGATCGCTTCATTAGAATGAGCACATGAGGCATTGTAATGTTGATATACAGGCACTCCTATAGCTTGCTCCAAGCATTTCGTACGCAGTAATACAGAAATAATTGAATTACTTCGTCCAGATCATACTCGCTGTAGAAGTCAAAACATTCCTTGTGTTAATGCCAGCCATTTAATATTGCTGCATTCACAGAGCATGGAACAACCGCAGCCCCAATATGCATCATTAAACTTACATACAGGTACTCAATGTAAATCGCTAATGGGACTAACCCTTTGGAACAATTTCGATTAAGCAGCGATAGTAATATTGAATTATAAATGACAACGGACCGAATAACCATGCAGTGCTGTGGTGTTTGCAGCCCTTTTTAGTTGTTGCTTTCATCCATTATGTGAAGAGAGAGAGGGATAACCGTCACACTAATTGGGTTAATTAGTATAATCTTAATAACCAGCTTTTCCTACGTAAGCTGCAGCTTGAAAACTAAAAAGCGTAAAAATCGGCATTTTCCAGCTAAATACGTTAAGGTTTTTAAAGCACTTAATATGAAAAGGTTGAATTACCCATTTGCTAGGGCTACAATTTGTGAGTTTTAGCAGCATCTTACGTCATTTCATTTAATTTCTGTTTCATCTCTGTATGGTTATTCTATTTTTACTTTTTATTATTCTTCGTGAGCTAATCCTGGGTTTTCTCTACGTTTATTTATTTCACATATCTATTTTACCCTATTCCTTTTTAAATAACTAATGTTTTATTTCCTTTGTTTTCCCTTAATAGCCAGTTTAACTTACATTTTATTACTTCAGCGCTTTTGGTTTTCAATATAATGTGCTTTACAACACATTAAATATGTGCAAAGTATCCATGAATTCGGTCATTGATTCTGCAGGATCATGTTATGCGAAAAAGTGAAAATCAAGAAATTATATTCTATGGCAATAATGTTATAAAGTGATAAAGAATGTTCCCAATCACCGCGTGCAGTGACACCAGTTGCAATGCCAGGAGTTAAAACGAGGCCTCACCAATCGCTTGACGGCCAATTTGCCACTGTTCCCCTCCCTTCTCAAAGTTGAAACACCAGTCAAACTAAGTGAGTGTATGGCGGGGAGTGACTGAATATAAGCACACTCGGTCAAACGGTTTCTTGAGCAGTTCAATTTTAACGAAGTCCCTTCGAGTGAGTGCGCGGTTCACAACCGTCAACATTTATGCGCCGCTTTGTTTAACTATATAATACTTTAATTTAGTCTACCTCCACATCGTGCTTGGCATGGAGCAGTGTTTAAGTTACTTGACTTCTACGCAAACAGCTCGAATTGGATTCTCCGTAGTACTGCAGTACAGTTAAATAATATTGCTTGTGTTACTTAATTCTACTTACAAATATAATTGCAGTAAAAGTGAAATTTGTGGTTATAAAATTAAAATGGCAGTATGAAACCTCCTCCCGACCAATAAATTAATGCCATGGTTAGCATCCAACGTTATAACTGATTACTAAATAAACGACACAAACACTTAAAAAATGAGGAAATCCTGTAATACTCAGGTGTTCAAAATAAACGGGAAAAAGTGAGTAGCTCTACGCAGATTTGAAGTTGCAACCTCAGGTACAGCAAGCAAACTCTCTACCACTGAACTTTGAATGCTGCAGTAATCGTGGCATTGTAACGAATTTGGTCATACTCCACTTGAAAACCATAAATCAATAAAGGTTTTTTGATTACAAATATTCAGTTTTTGAACATTTTGAAACATCTGTCTCTTTGAAATCTTTTTGTATGTGAATTGTTTTCTCGGAAGATATTTTTATTATAGTTGTGTTACCCATTATGACTACTGCAAGAATACGACATTGTGAATAAAGCCTGGATCTTTAGAGTGCTGACAGTAGTACCCGATTCAAGTTCCGTCCCTCAGACGCCGGTCAGTTTTAAATTGACCGAGTGTACATGAAGCACTATTTACGTTTAAGGGGTTCATTGGTGAAATTTTAGCCAAGTTATTAGCCTTAGATCTAAATGTTACCCCAATTTTAGAGCTCTACGACTCGTGGAAATTCCGTAATTATATTATGTTTAAGTGCTTATGCACATTGAATGGTTACTATATTTCTTTAAAGTAATTTTTCTCCATTTATATTCTTTACTATATTTACTTATAATCAGACTTTGGAATTCTTAAGCTGTTGGCTTCAAAATAGCTACACTCAAACTACCATAAATACAAAGAAAGTAAACAACAACAGAAGCCAAGGGTCACTGACAGTAGATAAATCACGGCCTGGTGAGTGTTGTCTGAAAATGCCAACAGAATTAGGAGGATGAGGGTGGCGGTTATCTATGACATCACTGCGTAAGGTCTAGTGACAGCTCACACAAATTTCCTTTAGTCCTGGCTTTAATACTTAGAAATTCTCTGCCTACTTATAATTAAAGGCGATAGGAAGATACAGTTTGTATATTAGCTACCTGAAATGTTAATACACCTTCTAAACGCTAGTGCTAAACAATATGTGTTATTTTGCATTATATATACATGCATACATATATAAAACTAAAAAATATAATGATACAAAAAGATGCTGTTTTGAAATGCACTGGATTCATACATTCAGTATTGAAAATTGCCTTCCTGTTGAATTATATTTGTCAAATATGCTATATAATTTTCTCAGCCTCTAGTTCATATTTGTGGAAGTACGTTATGAAGAAATAAAATGTCCTGTTTTCCTTTATTTATTCAGGAAAACTTCAATAATTCAAAAGCTATTAAGATGATACGATTGAAACCTAAAAGGTATGAATAGCAATAACAATAAGTTACTGTTCACAAAGATATAGTCCCTAGCCTAAATATATGAAAAATAGCAATTTTACCCTTGTTCCTTAAATTATATACTACCACATTCCGAAATATTTTCTTAAATATAAACAGCAATGTATTATTTTCACATTTTACAGAAATCTTTTATTTTCCAGATATCGTGGTAGTCACGTTTGACATACTTGCCCACTTCGTTAAGTAATCCTTCACTGTCTTCGTTTTTGGCCTCTTCAGGAACATACACACAATTATGGTGAACTATACTCTTGATATTTGAATCTAACAGTTAATGTTCTGAGAGAAAGAATTATAAATTACAGAAATGAATAGATACAGTATATCGACGGAATATCAGAGGATCCCCCCAAAAAAGTATTTTACTACAGGTCTAAAGGAAGAAGACATCCAGGAAGACAAAAGAAATATATTCAGACCCATTTTAAAGTAAGAACAGGCAGTAGTGCCTAGTCCATGAGGTGCTGTAGAAGAAGAAGAAGAAATAGTCTTTCATTTTAAATTATGTTGAATCCAAGTTAAGTTTCTGGGCATATCTACAAATGTGTAAGGATTATAAAATATATTAATTAAAGTTGATAAATTTACGACACACACACAGTATGCTACATGCTTTGATGTAAATCATATACATGGATTACTGAAATATTTGCAGTATTCCCTTTGAATATTGGATATTAAAAACACTGTAAACACACTAGGGCGGATTTACATCCACTTGACTAATTTGCCCCGTGCAGATAACGAAGAGTTGGTAAGAGGTTTGCACTGAAGCAGACACTAATAGAAAACCGTTCTGAGAGCTGAAACCATGGCAACAAATTGAATGCATACATGTTGCTTCTATGCAACTACATGCTGAGCTTCCAGATGGCTGCGCAAAGAGAACATGAGGATACAGAGGGGGAATACACTTGACAAGATGAGAGTTCTGCAGGAGTGAGAGAGAAACAGGAATGTTGAGAGTAAAGTTACGCGAAACTAGCCCCGTAGATATTGCTTCTTGTCGGGACTCGAACTGACAGGCGAGTAACACACAACTCCACAAGTTCTGGGAGGTACTTGTGATGTCAGAGACCGAAAACTGCAGGCTCGCCTGTCCAGTCTCCATGGCTACCATGTAGAAGTGCCATCGGAGTAACTTTCATTAAAATATTTTGTAGCGACATTGTAAGCAAGTTTTATTCCCTCATTCAGAATTACTGAGTTGACGTCAAGTTCGCAGATCAGCAAAAAAATATCAGGTTATTTACGAGATACTATTTGGAAGAATAAACATATGAATACTGAAAGTAAAATAACAATTTATAAAACTGTAATAAGATTTGTATAAGTGTATTGAACAAAAGCATGAGTGTAAACAGTAAATTTAAACAGTACTCAGTACAACAGAGATACCATATGTATGTATTATGTGTATATATGTAAATAAATTACGATATATTAACGACAACAAGGGCAGTTAGAGAAAACAAGAATGGACAGAATATAACATATATGATAAAATATGTAAATGAAAGATACAAAAATTGGAATGACGTCTTGTTATAGCAGAAGAAACAAGGTTGATTAAAATACCACAAAACCAACCAGCAGGAAGCAGAAGTGTTGGAGGGTCACTGAAAAATGGTTGTTTTTCATCGCCACCAGATTCTGCATGAAGGCAAACAGACTTCATCTAAACAAAAGAAAAATAATTACCGAATGGAAAATGTTTTCGACATCTCAACAATAACTCGATGAGATTTTACACTCAAATGCTGACCTACGCAGTTTATAATTTACTGTATGTTGTCCTACATAAACGTTTGTGTGTGTTTATTCACAAAGCTAAGCAAACACAGCTGGCATCTTATTACCTAATACATAGATTTTAAAACAGGCGCTGAAATATATACGAGATATTATTCACTATAGTGTTGCAAGCCAACAGAAACTTTACATGAATTTGTTGGAAAAAAAATCTTATGTTATATGCACACGACCTCCGTTCACTATGTTTATTTTTTGTATAACTTCTACAAAAGCTGGTTTTTCTATACATTTTTACTTGAAATAAATATTTATGGAAATGATTTCATTGAACATTTCTTTGTAGATGCTAGAGGAATGCAGCAGGTTGAAGCTATTGTCATATCTTTAAAAAGTTGAAGACTATAACGGGTTTAAAATTCCATAGTGCTTATATGAAATCACGAGTAACAAAATGGTGTGACTTAGGAGTTCAGAAGTATATGATTAGAGTACTGGAAATCAATAAAACCAACAACTTGGAAATGGATATTAACCTAAAGAATTTGCTAGATATAAATTGTGTGCTTAAGGAGATCCATACTTTTCGTATAGTAGTTAAGCTTTTCTTTAGCTTTTATGTTTTACTAGATACACAGGATTATTCCGAATTAAGTCTTAAGAAATAATTTCATTAGTTACGCAAACATCTTAAGCATATAGTATTTTAATAAAATATTTAGAAAAACTTTGACAAAAACAATATATGGGAAATTTTACATATGAAAGGTGATTTGTAGTGCAGTAATTTTCTTTAAAATCTTCGTATTACATCCTTGGAAGATATCAAACTTAAATATCAAGTGTTCAAATAAATTAAATTGAGTTTTATTTATGAACGCTCTTTAATTTCTGTGGTCCTTAGCGTCTCTTACTAAATTGGGCGTGAAAGACCGGTAATGTTGCTGAGAGACCTCTTTATCAGACTTGAGATTCTTTTACGTGCCGCAAATCTACGACACGGGACCACCGACTTTACTTCCTTATGCCCCAAAATATCCTTCGCCCTCCGCCGGGTTTGAACCCGCGACCTCCAGAACTAGCGGCTAGCATGGTAACCACTACACCATGGAGGATGACATATCAGGTTTGATTATTTATCTGAATTTTATTTCAATAATGAATTTTTGGTTGGAATGCAACTATACTTGCCTATAAATATGCGCATTGTCTATTCTAGCTGTAAATATGTGGTGAGCAGTCGGATCAATACTCAAAACGAGATCTTCTATATTATTTTATCTACAATAAAATTGGTTACTATTGGGAACGCTAAAAGTCCTGGATTATATTTTCAAACTGAAAAGGCTCAGTTTGACAGCATATACTAATGGCGTAATTATACAATAGTATAATAGTATAATTAAACACTATGAATAGGCTATATTGTTTCATTCATTACACACTTACATTACCGCTAAATTTATCTTAGTTTAAAAGCCAGCATTGGAAATTAATTAGCCCAAAGATTTAAAAGTAGAATACCAAAACACCAATTACAATGGGAAATAAAGTCTTAAAATTAATAGCTTCTTTGTGAGTGTAAACAATCATCCAAACAGAAAATAAAAATGCATGTTTTCCCACAAAACAGGCATATTTCCACTTCAACGCGCGATTATGGTACCTATGGAATCCATTAATGATTCATCTGCTCACTCCTTTATTCTCCGGTAAATCTGTCATGCTTTACATAACCTATAATCTGAACATCGTTCTAATCCCTTGCAAAGTATTTTAGGAATCAAAACTTTAGCCATCCTAAAGTAAGCTTAAAAATTCAGCGTTAGCAGTACTAAATAATTCGAAAAATATTTATCTTTTAAGATTAAGGTGGTCCAAATGCCAACTTCAAAGTCCGTCTCCAAAGGCCTGGAAAATCAATTATGTTCTAATATTTCTTGAGAAGTATCAATGCTGTAATGATTCCCGTGATAGTTTTTTATGTCAAAATTGCTCAGTACATAGATTTTTATTCATTATGACTCCAAATTAAAAATAAATACAAACAAGAAACAAAGTTGTGTTCTTTCATCGTGTTTGGAATGTTTTCAAAATGTAATTCTCTTTGGGCCCAATGTTCAGATTACACGTAAGTGTTTAGTGATATTAAATTCTCTGCTGATATCTGAAAGATTATTATTCCTTAAGTTTTTAGCTACAAGTCTAAAAATAGATGTTGTGGTTTTGTCTTAATCTTTCAACGTCCTTGACTTTGTGGAGAAGGGTTTTTAACGAAGCATGGAAAGAATTAACACATAATTGCCATGAAATGAAACTCAAACACATTAAAAATACAACATATTTGGCAGTTCTAACTCTTTCCGAAAACAAGACGAGCCACATTTAATAAGCAATGAGAACATGGTGAATCTGAGGAAGTTAATAACATTTCACAAGCACCTACAACATTACATCTTTAAGAGCTACCCATTTGGGCAGATATGCCAAATTCAGCCCTTCAAGTAATTCATGAACAGCAACACTCGACGACTGTCAGAAGATGCGATAATGATAAAAGTATTTGATATTAAAATAAATTTATGGTTTCGATCATCTTAATTTTAAGCAATAGAACAACAAAGGTTCAGACAATTTTTTTGAAGTAACTATAGTTCTGTTACTTCAACGTAAAAAACTTTTATTTTAGCCGATTAAATCGGATGGAACATAGTATAAATTATAATTAGTTTTCATTACATATACATTCCCGTCTGTTTCCCAACCTCACATTGTTTTAAAATAATTTGTTCATCTCACTACATTCCAAACTTCTAACTCGTACAAATATCTTGACAACCTAAAGAAACGATTTGTAATCTGTTGTGGTAAGTTACCCTGTAAGAATTGTTAACAGATGATTTCTTAAAAAGTAATTATGAAAACAATCAACTGAATATTTTTCAGCTGCAAATGCATTTCCTTCTCTTCCTCAAAATTAATTAGCTGATATTTACACCACTAAGGATCTGAGGTATTCTAATAGCGGCGGTTTTATTACTGCGAACTCGAAATACTTTTGACCAAAAATGCTTTCTTTCAGCAATATAACTCTTTCTACGCTTGATAGGCTCTTCTCTTATGTGTCAGCTTAGTTATACTTCTATTTTTCATACTTCAGAGTAAAAACTTTGGGTGAATGTTAACCGTTATTGTTGGTCGGTTTGTTCCATGTTTTAATTTTATTTTATTGGAGCGGAAAGTTTTTAGCTACGGTACGACTACAAAATGTTTAACAACTGACTTTACAATCTTATTACTGAAACATTTTATTATTGATATACTTTCCGTCAACAAGAACTAAATTGCATGCAGTTATCAGGCTACGAAAAATGAGCAGCTTTACTTCAGTCTTTTTTAAGGTAATACATCCGTAAAATAAAAGCTTAGAAAGTTCTAGTATTTCTCAGTGCCTTTATTACATTTAATAATTTCGAAATTTGAGCTAAAAACTAATTCTTCTGCTATATATTCATCTCAAATAAAGAAGAAACCCTTTCTGAGCAGACGATGCTTAAGTTTTCTGTACGATGCTGTTGGAAAGGTCTTATAATTCAGAAAAATTAATACAGCATTGCATATTTTAAATGATTTTGTTTACTATCCGAAGCTCTGTAGACATTATGAGTTCTGCTTTAAGGAGTCTGTAATCTTTACTTATTTTTGGCTGCTTGAAAATCTTTTTAGCACTTTAATTCAAGAAAAACTTCAATGTTTTCCTCTCTACGGGGGAGTTTTTGTATGCCGAAAGGATTGGCACCAACTGCAACTACATGGGCGGTTACGCAAACATATAACAAAGGATTCTGAAAGCATCATTAATGGCTGTTTTAACACGCATTACCCTTTTATTTTCTTCTTTGTAAACGACGTGATAATGGCGATAGCAGTATTTCATCTAGGCACACTGCGGCAGATCTAATGGCGTGTCTGAGTACCAACCTTAACACCGTACTTATTTCAAACAAATTACGGCCCTGGCCATTAATGCAGGTTTCATTTGTGACGATGCTGTAGACAAAATAATTTGATAATGTACGGAGTAAGTAATTGTAGTAAAATTGTAGTAAAACATGGCATTCTAAAAGCCTCTGTCTGTACTAATACCACCATGCTTTCTAGTTTCCCTATAGTTTCACGATATAAATGGTATTTTCCAAAAACTCTTCAGGAACTATTGCATTAAGAACATTGGTTGTTATTATTATTGTTTATTATTTAATGCCAGGGAGCTTCTATTCTTCAATTTTGGTTTATATGAGTATTTCGAACAGTTAAAAAAATACACACCAATGTGCTAATATTTGAGCATCAAATCATTGAATATTCCTTTCTTGTTATTTTTTAAGAATTATGTATAATAAAGTATTTCCTTTCAACATGGCATGTTAAGTAAATAAGTTATTTTATGTTATTACAGCTTGTTCATTTATTTACCTTCCCTTAGCATTTCAACCCTGACATAAGAAGAACTGGTCTCCCTATTAACTGTAGCTAAGATTACCACCTTTTACTTTCTCTGTAGGTACATAGTAGGTAGAGAATGTGGTGCATTCCACCCAAAGATTTTATGTCAAGATTTTACTGCAAATACATGTTTTGAGGACCCTAAATATATGCATTTTTAGAAAATGCTCTCGCGTACGCCCAAACTTCCCTTTATATTTTCCCTTTTGATTCTCAAAAATGTCGCTTAACGATTTTTAAAGAAATACCATAAATTAAAGTAATTTACAATGGAAATAAAATGTATATCTTGTATATCCTTGGTTTAGCCTATAAATCTCTCTTCATTCGGAAGGAACTTTGTATGATCTTGTATAACCGGTAAACGTTAAGCGACACAGAAAGTACTGCACGAATATATAGATATCTCTAAAACACAAAATTTATTTCAAATAACTTTTTGTGGCATAAGCCATTTCTAAAACATTTGTTAGTATTTGCTGGAGCTTTTAAATACTTCGTCATTCCTTTAAAGTCCTGTCGATATTCAGTTGATTCTCGGGATTGTATGGAAAGAGTGTGTCAGTATATAGCGTCCAGTTCTTAAAAGTGTGACCAATGCTGTTCCGTTTGTATATATAACGAAATGTGTAATGAAAATATTTCTGCAAAGATTCATCTGAATTAAAATGGGGTAGATGGAAACATGAACTTTGATAGAAAGTTTGTATACCCACTAATAAACGATAGAGGGTAGAGAAAGGCATGCGAATTTAACGTATCAGATTTTTAAAATTCTTACAGCATTAACGATGTAGATGGTAAATCTCATTTGTATAATTCTACGAGGACAGAGAGCCGCAACTGATTAAAAGTTCAGTCCTTCTTAGACTGCATTTGAAAATAATAAATTCCGGACATACGTATACTCTCTGTTCAGCGAAGTTTTAGCTAGGGAATGGTGTAGCCCTTCAAACAGGTAGGGATTTAGCTAGTTGAAGAAGGTAGTGTTTAATTGGCCTGAGGCAAGTGAGGGTAAAGACGCGCGATAGTGAAAGATTATTCGTTGTTTTCCACTTTACGCGCCACGTGCGGCACTAGTTCAGCTGTGTACCCCTCCTACCAGCTAAACCTTTACCTGAGAGATAAGCCACCCTACCTCATAAGCTAAAACATCGCTGAACAGACAGTAAATGCAAAACCAATAGCTTTGATTGCCTATCTTCACCACGACATATGTAGAAGGTAAAACGTGATTAGAGCGCGGTTATTCTGAGCTATTGGATTTTGTCATCTAGAAGCTGTGGAAGGTTTCTCATTTGGGACCTGCGGCCCTCATACACTTTTGTGGAATAAAAAATCAATCCAAACTAAGCCAAATTCTTACTGTCCACTCATTTTATTGTGCTCATCAGCCTAAATGACAGTGCCCTGTAACCTTCTGTTCATATCTGTATAAATTGCACTACTCTGAGGGAATCACAAAGGCGTTGTTGTCTCATCATGTAAGCTCAATATAAGGTTACCCATGCCTGTATGAGGATCGCAGAGTGTGCAAAATCCTAGGAGAAACTTAGCTTTGGGCATGGGGAAAACTGCAAATCTATCTATAATTTATTAAGTGGGAATTCATCCACGAAACAACAAATCGATTATGGAAATTGATATATTTTACATAAAAGTCATAATCAGATGCGCAATGATTTTCTACATTTACATATTATATGATCGACTCTGTGGACAGTAAACGATAAGAAATAAACGTAATGCAGGAAGAAAACATTTACTACCAATCCAGCTTCTTTTTATCGTTACTGGTTTCTGCCACCTACCTAAAATAGGTAAGAAGTAGTAGTACTGGATTCTACCCAAATATTAGACGTCGAGATTTCACCGTAAATACATGTAAATACATATTCATAAGAAGAAAGCATATTTAGAAAAAGGACCTTGTGTATGTACGACAAAGATGCATATTTCAAGAAAAGTTCGCATTACAAAGCAAAATTTACATGGAAAATACTTTCATATTTTTTATTTTATAAAAATTACTAAGTTTTATTTAAATATCATATATTAAATATATTTATATGGCACGTGAAATATTTATCTAAATCTTCGGGGAAAAGCTGTAAAGTCCTCTTCATTCGAAAGGAATGTTGTATAATTTTGAATACCATAATGAAGATATAAAACCTTACTTCACAAAAGAGCAGAGCAGTTTAGAAAACAGAATTTACTTCAACTAAGTTTTTTATAGCATTAGCCATTTTATAGGTATATATTAATATGGCTGGAATTTTTCAATACTTTTTTGGTTTTTCTAAGTGCTATTGCTGTTCACTGGTTTTTCCCGATGCCGTGGAAAGAGTATGAAATTTTAAGGTCGGAATATAGCAACCCGGTTTTTAAACACCTGATTATTCATTCTCGTTACTCTGTCCCTTGTACCTGCAACAAAATACATAATGAAACTATTTCTGCAAAGGTTTATCTCGATTAACATGAAGTAGTCGGAAAAACGACTTTTCGTAAGGATAATATGTAGAAGTTGTATAAATAATCTGATGCGTTACATTCACATAATTTTCTCTACCCATTTTAAACAAACTACACTTGTAAGAGCTTACTCTTTTATCTGCTTCATGTTAACAAAGATAAACATTTGCAGAAAGGGTTTTATTATATATTTCCTTGTACGTAAACCAAGTACTGTAGGCTTAAGTGAAAGAAATTGTTTGAGACCTGGTTCTGAAATTCCGTTCTCTTTGCATGAGCAGGAGAACAAAACGAATAACGAGTTCCCAATTGAGAATAGTGTAAGTATTTTAAAATTCAAGCCAATAACAACGAAGACCTCAGAAATGATTATCTCCACGCATAAATTGATATAAAATGTGTGCTTTAAACAGAAGATTTTGTATATCTTTTATGGTTTATTAGTTTTGGAAAAGCCATGCAGAATAAAGAGGACTTCAGAGACTATTCACAGAAAAGTCAAGATATACATTTAATTTGTCATAAAAATATTCTAAACATCTGGTTTTTTGAATCAAAATCCTTAGAGCCATTTTGAGAAAATAAAATGTACGAAAAATGTTCATATTAGGGGTAATTTGTGGTGGGGCATTTCCTTATAAATGTTCGTGCCGTATATTTGAAAGATAATAAACCCAAATACCCAATTAGGCATGTAACTGACTTTTCGTTTTTGATTTGTTTGTTTATAGTCGCGCGCACACACATACACACATGAACCTTTTATGTAATTTGTTTTGTTCAGAAGCCCTCAAGACATATATTTCCAGTAAAATACACACATCGAACTTTTGGTTGAAATAAAATACTCCCCTACTTACTATACATAATAGAGAAGGTAATAAGCAATAGTGGGTGGAGAAACGTATGCATTACATAAGGCCTTTTATTCGTATTTAGATTCATAGTAAGTTCACTTAATGTCCTCTTCAGCTTTTAAATAATAACAGTCTCTCAGTTTATAACCTATGGCTTTTCTGGCCAGAAAATCGTCATTATATATTATTAAGACCACTATTACGTCCCTCAAACCATGCCATGGTCGGAACTACTCTTATGGTCAGCACTATATTTTACACTGCCCTTTACACACATTTTCTATCTTCCTTGCAGGTTACAGGCCTTTCACTGCAGTCCATCTCTGTCTTGAAGACTTGAGTTATCAGAATAAAGCTACACCTCTTTAAACTCAAAATGTAGGAAGTGTGCCGTAGAAGTAATTACACTATCCTGAGGAAAGTAACCTTTTTAAGATAAATGCGATATAAAGGAAAATTCATTGCCTCCTAGGGTTAGTCCGTAAAATGAGTATATATAGATTAGTTTCAAGTTAGAATCAACGCAGATGCTAGTTTATGCATTTTCAGTTCATTTAGTATCTCTTTGTATTCAATATGCCACCTTCTGTATTTTCTTTGATGCTTTTTAATTTTTCCAGCTTGAATTCGGTCCTCTTGTTTGTGTAGTTGTTCACACTTTACCTTCATGCTCTGTTTGTTAATATCGGAAAATTTATTGCGGAATACAAACACAAATGTTGTAATTTATCTATGAAATGTGCTACCTGCTAAACTATTGGTTCCTTAGTAGACAGACTATTTTCGCCGCTACAGTTATTTTGATTTAAGCTGGCATGATTAGGTGCATTTCCTTATCGATTCTGATAATACCACTCAATCAAAATTTCTAAAACTAGAAAGATTTGACTGAAAAAACTGCAAGACATAAGTATTCAGGGTTAGGAAACGATTTTCATACAGTTGTCAGTATTTCTATGCCAAAAGCTGTAATAAACCTGAACACGTTTGTGACGATCAATGTCACTAGTATTTTCTATATTGTACCAAAAGCTCTTCGGTTAAATTTTCTCGCATTCTGAGTAGTACACGTAACCATCAAGTAATTTTAAATTAAATACAGAGGCTAAACACATGTTACTGGCGAAGAAGACGATTTCACTCTGCAGAGATAAGGGTCTACTGATCACTATACTTCATATCAAAGTTTGGCATGATATCATCGTTTTGAATCAATTTTTGAAGCGGTTGTCTGCTCTAAGCGGAAGGACTGAAATAGTATGCGTGTTGGGGAGAAGTTGCCTAGCAATCACCGCGTTGAATCCGAAGAGTAGTAATATGGTAACGACATTAATCACTAAACGTAGACCAATTAGCGTGCCTCGCAATGTGACACGTAAGAGCGAGAAATAAAACAGAATAACAAATTAAAGTTGTTAATTTTTCTTGCCAAACCTCAGCAATGTTCCTTCATTCCAAGATAGAATATTTTATTTGCTTTCATAGAAAGTAACCGTTGACAAATGCGTTTTGCCTTAGGCTAGCGATGATAAGTACTCCGTCTACAGTTTTTACAGGTCCTTCAATATCAACTAACAAAACAGCGCGAAAGAGGTTTTGATAGGACACATGCCGTACGGACCACCGTCTGTTGTTACGTGTTGTCAGACTGATTGCTTTACGTGCTAGACAACTTTTCCGACACACGAGTCATATGCCTCTGTAGATGTACTGGGTAGATTGAATTCTACAGCTCAGTGGCTAAACAAGTGACGTTATATAGTATACCATGAGACACTTTGAAATGAACATCCAGTAGTAGTTGTTATCGTGCAGTAACGTTCTCTTTCGTTACTCATTGCTGTGCTATTACTTGACCGGAAAATATTAGCTGTTTTGCATTCCAGTAACGATATACTTCTGGACAACAATATTTTAACCGTAGCTGTTCGGATATTCCGAAGCTACCATCCTTCTAACTAATTTTAGAGTACTCAATTTCCATAAAGCTTCCCTCAGCAAAACTTACTGCACCGTAGAAGGGTACCATTTTTGAGTAGTCTGCTTAAGCATTGTTGCATATGATTGAAACAAGATTTAAATACTATCATACTGCATGACCGTGGCTCTGCTCTTCTAAGCGAGGAAAAGTTTTAAACCTAATAATTTTGCAATGTGATAAAACAAGCCTATGTCATTACACAGATTCTCTTTGCTTTCCATTCATGCTGTAAAATGCCATCGGGGTGTTAGTCGTAGCCCGTCTCCAATTATTCGGCTAGCCATTGGAAAAGCTACGGCGGTAAAATCATGTATACAGCCTAGTAATTACTGATTACACAAATTGAACATCTAATGTGATTTTGGCTTCATCACATCTTTGTCAAACAAATCCCTCTCTAATCAGGATGAAAGTTAAACAGCGTTGCACCACATAGGCTCCATTACCAATGAAACTAATATTTCTTCATGCTTAGAACCAGATGAACTGCAATCATTGCTTAGCCACAGTGTGTGAGTTATAGGAGATTTGTGAGGAAATTACACGATTTTTGTTATTTTTTAGGGAAAAATTTGTTTTAATGCTTGTTTTTCATTTAATGTTTGGTTCTGAGAGAGCCTAAAACCATAAACAGCAGAGAATGTTTGAAAGTGCAAACTGCGTATTTAAAGCTTACATTAGTTTTATATATAAAACAATAAATTCTGAATAGCCTCGTAGCTCAGTCTGTAGAGCAACTTCCTGCTGTGCGAGAGGCCCCGGGTTCGATTCCCGGCTGGAGGGTGGGAATTTTTCTCTAGCCAAGATTAATCCCTCTCCTCCCAGAGTCTGGAAGTATGAATGAGAGTGTGAATGTGTGTATGATCTAATGATTAAAAAACCAAAGGTGCAAGAAACCCAACGACAAGAGTTACACGGGTTAACACCATTGCTAAAAGGCAATAAGTTCCGATAGGACCAATGTAGTTAAAGGCGGGGTATAAATGGAGCTAAAAGAAAAATCTGCCACAATTTGTCGATTGATAACGTTCCTCATAACTTTCTCTCAGTTTCAATCGTAATCTGTCATATATATATATATATATATATATATATAATAGACACGCACTGAAAATGAATATAATGAAGCGGAATGCCGGGTGTCAGCTTTTGACGACTCCAATACCCGCTGCTGATTCTGCTGGTGGCTGCTGCATTGGTTGGCTATGAGTTCTTTCTTTCAGGATATGTGTGGGCGTAGTGTGAAAGGATAACACCAGTTTAAATTGACTGAGAAATTTAATGTGATCTAATACTTGAGCTATTGAAGCGAGTTGCCGATCGTTTTGATTTGTGGATCGTAGCACTCGAAACTATAAAAATTTAGTTATTATGCCTGCTGTCTTCTGCAGTATCAATTTTGCTGTTTGAAATAACTGTTTCAGCAGTAAAAGAAACATAACTTGCCGTGAATAGCTAAAATGCTTACCGGCAAAATCTCTCTCAGCCACCGCTAAGTAACTGATAACCCAGCGCGGTCTTAAGCACTACGAACTGCCGATCACCGCAGTCTTTTTAGACCGTAAGCCCCTAAGGCTGCACACGAAAGGAAAGACTAATTTTTGCAAAACACGCTCCTTCGTTTTTCCAAAAGAGTTCTAAAATATTAGGAAGATAAAAATAAATTTATCATAAACTTCTTCAATGTACTCATCTCTCTCTCTCTCTCTCTCTCTCTCTCTCTCTCTCTCTCTCTAGTTTAAAGGATAGCACCAATTATGATTAAGCTTATATTAATAATTTTGAATAAAAATCTGCTCAACGCATCAAACATGAAACTCAGCTTTTTAATTATCTTGACCTCATGTTCATAAGCAGCATATGTACGCAGAGTAGGAATAACGAGGAAGGATAAACAAACCAAATCAAAAGCACGGATTTGTTAAAACCTGATAACCGCTTTGCACTGGAGGGATCAATTAGGCTATAACTTAAACCTATACCTGAGCTGCTGCAATGACTTTTGTTAAGCTTCCTTGCACATCTAGCATAGATCCTATAAAGCAAAATAATTGAAAAAGGTTACGCTGTTAAAGTGAGCGTGTTCATCTTGTATGTAAATTAAGCAATCCTTTAATTTCAGTTATAAAACATTAACTTAGCAAAAATCCTTTGAATTTATCCCTAAATTAAAATTTAGTTTTATTTATGGACGCTCTATAACTACTGCGGTCCTTAGCGTCCTATTCTATACTGTGCATGAAAGACTCAGAAGCCTCTTTTTTAGGCTTGAGGGTCTTCAACGTGCCGTAAATCTACGACACGGGACCACCGGCTTTACTTCCCTTCGCTTTACGTCCGAAAAAATCCATCGCCCTCTGCCGGGTTTGAACCCGCGACTGGAATTAGTGGCTAGCATGGTAACCACTACACCACGGAGGACGACAAAACATTTATCTCTTCATCGGTGCCATATATTTCAATTTATCTAAAGGTGGTCCGCTTTTGATTTATACTGGAAGTTTTATTTATTTCAGTGTGTTTATAAAATTTGATTGCTTTTGAAGTATATTTAGTACCAGGTTATTCAATAACTTCTGCCTCTGCCACGTTTATATGACTAATTATAGCATAGTTTTTGGTGTCCTGTATTGCTCAAGAAAAAGTTATTTTTAAAATTCAACGTTCCGATACTGAAGTATTCAAAGAGTTCACACTCCCAACAGATCTTTTTTTTAATTCTAACATTTATTACAACAAATTGCTCAGAACGGCTAAGTTATATACAAATTGCAGACATACTAAGAAATAAATTAAAATATCAGATTGAAGTATATCAATTAAAGGGGATGCTCATATGCGAATCGCATATCGAACACAAGTCATTCAATGAAAAGAGAAAATAAGAAAACAAGTACCACAGTATGTGCCAAGTTAAGATATACTGCGGCAAGCGCGACTTCAGTCGAGGCTCAGTACCTGTAAGGCGTCCCAGTTCAAAGTGTGCAGCACCAGATATTCGAGGAAGGTGAAGGCAAAGAGCTTGCCGCTCGTAATAGAAATGTGCTGTCGGATGTCGGTGATTCCCAATTCACGGTGAAGTTGTGCATTCTGGATGTACCTTGGGGCGTTCACAGACATAACGCAATACCTTGCTTTGGAACACCTCAAGCGTTAGACCTTGGTAGGAGAAGCACAACCCCATATAAGTAACATAACGTTGTTTCCATGCAGTGTTTCTTTTGTCACCAAATGTCCATTGAGGATATTCTCCCCCCCCCTTTCCCCCTTCCTTTGTACTGTAGTAAATTTTATTACAACTCGTTGTTCCTACTTGGATGCTTTCAGCACAACAAACCTCATTTTCTCTATTTCTGTTTCTCAGTTGTTTTCAACTTCACAACGATAACAATTGTGACAAACTGTAGGGTAGTCATAGAAATGCTACCCAAAAATAATAAACAAGCTTCAGAAAACTCGAAAGTAGTTGTGTAAGATAACTCTTCTATAGCAAAATGCACGAGATTTGACTTCCTCGTCAACATAATGGGCTTATCTAAAACTTATACGGAAAATAATTTGACTGTAGAGACAGCAACCATATCACCATAACTTCCATTATTAGCAACAAAAAATTAAGAAAAATCATTTTGTCTTATTCCTTAGCCCCTCATTCTTTAAGCCTTCTTTCTCTCGCTATTACTTTAACAGCCCAAATATAAGTAGCAGCTTAAAAGTTTGACATTTGAGTTTTATCGGTTCTTTGAACTGCAATATACGTATTTATCATTTATACACCATATCTAAGTTTTTCTACGAGTAAGACGTCTTTCTTTTTTGGCTTTCCAATTATAGAAAAATCAATAGGAAAGGCTGTTTACATAAAAATATTTTCCTGGCAGTGATTCATAATATAGCATATAATAATAATTATAATAATGACAATTACAACAATTTGTCTTTACATCACCCGTGCTTAGGCTACAGTTGCAAAGGTAGAATAACAATAAAAATTCGTTGCCATAGCTGGGATTTGAACCGCGAATCTTCGGCCTACCGTGTCGCTGCTCTACCCAACTGAGTTAACATGATAATATGCTAAACATATGATTAACTTAATAGTGGGTGTACATACTGAGGCTTTCACGGCCGACGTCATAACTAATAAATGAATTACAACTATCCGTGGTCTAGAAGGCATCGTGGAGACCGACGTTTCGCCAAGTACAGCGCTTGGCATCTTCAGGGTAAAGTGATTCAGTGTCTGCGGTGGTCGTCATTTATTAATAGTGGGTAATTATGCAGCTCGGGACTTAAAGTACTTAACGATATTGTGAGTCGTCATTGGGGTGTGTTATTTAAAAAAAAAAAGTTCAAAACCTTGGTGGTTTACCAGGAAAAATGTGAGTTTGGGAAATTTAATGTCGCGCCGGCATGCTACCATGGTAGTTCAATTCTTTAGAGCAGCGGCACGGTTAGCCCTTAAATCCGTGGTTCAAATCCCGTCTATTGCATTGAATTTTTAGTCCGATTTTACCCTTCCACATTATATATAATATGGTATAGTGTGTATTTATAACAGAGAAGACAGTTTTAGAAAACAAACGTTAGAGAAATATTTCTATGCAAAGGGTTATCTTTAATGGTTAACATGCCCCATTTCAACTGAATTCTTTACATTTCTTAACTTTAGTTTGAGTTATGCTTTTGGCCTTTTCCACACATTTGGTTTCAAGCATCTCTATAAAATGTCAATATCAGATTTTACAATACAATCGTAGAATACAATTCTTTCTGAACTAAGTACGTAAGGTGTTTTATTGATTACAATGAGCAATGTATAGTCCTTGTGGAATATCAATACTTACTTGGTTGCAGGCGAACAAAGCAGTGTTTAGTGTTAAATTGGCACTAAATAATGGTTTGATTTCGGCGTCATCTTCAACGATTTCATTCCCATACATACTGAAAAGTTGGCAATGGTCTGGGAAAACGTAACATTTCTAACACAATACTATAGAAACTAAGGTATGTTTATATAGTTACTTATTCCTTTATGAAAGTTTTGGTGTTTGAGACGTATAGCATACAAATGTGTATCAAAGTGAAAGGTCGGTTTTGTGTATTTATTAATTGTTTTTGTGTGTATTTTTTGTGTATTTGTTATGTGTATTTTCGATGTCTCAGATTACCACCTGTCCACTACTAGTGAACAGTAGCCCATCCTTATGTGCTTATGTAGGGATGCCTATGGAAGTGGAATGAGTGAAGAAATTCCTATAATTGTAACACTCAGATTTCTGAAACTCCTGGTGTTAAGAGTTTCGTGAAACAAATACAGATGTCCGAGAGTTGGGATGTCTGAACTAAATAACCTGTTTAAAAGTCACGCAGATGCTCTAGGGCATATGCTAGAACATATACAAGCACAGCATATTGGTTTTTCTATACTTACAATTTCCACTTGAAAAATCAATATTTAAATTATGTTAAAATCCCTCTACTCTTGTCAAGTAACATTTTAATTAAATTCTAACCATCAACATTCCTTTGTTCAAATGACATTTATTAGCTCTGGCTTTCAGCTTTGTCGTATTTCCACATATCCAGTATTATTTTTAAAGGGAGACAAAATGACAAAAGTTGCCAAAAATATTATTTTTAGTTTTTGTGCAGCTTGATTAATTAGAATTTCCACTGTAGTTTGATATATATTTTATCACTGTAGGCAAAATAGTTATATTTTAAATATATTTTAAACCTGGTACTGCACCTGCCACTGTGAATTCTACATCATTTCACAAGACGTCATAATTCCTACACATTTTGGAGTAGAGAGGTAGCCCATATTTTAGTAGTCTCTACAAATTGGTACTGCTACTAAATATGTCAATTTCTGTGTCCTCACGTCATATGGTTTCTTTTTCTGCAAACGTATTCGAGTTTATTTTCTGCATTTTTAATTTGAACAACGTTTTCTGTTAATGACATTTTCTTATATAAATGACTCGTCTCAGAAACTATTCAAGATAGCTAAATTAAATTTTAGAGTGATAACGACAACCTCAAAGTGCGGTTGTGGTGATTGTCTATTTTTTTAAAATCCAATTGACAAGTAGAGCCTGGATTTATGGCAAAATATTCAGAATAAAAATAAACTTTGGTAAGAAATGTTTGGTAATGCTTTACAGTTACACTTAAGTTCACAATTTGACACCATGCCGAGATGAAATGAGCTTTTAAGTACAAAATTGAACTAAGTTTTTAAAGAATTTGGAGGTTAAATATTTTCAACAAATCTTACCTTGTAAAGTGTGCGAAAAGTCTGTAAACCACGAGAAGAAACGTTTTGTAACACAACATATATGAATAATAAAAATGTTTCCGCTGTAGCAAATACAGCCAAACAGAAGAGAGTGTGTAATCTATTGTGCGTCAGCGAATAACCACTATACTTATTCAATGGATGTGTGCAAAGCATACCTAAGTTAATTTTTATGACAATTGTAAAACAAATATTCGAAGAAATTTTTGTAGAAGTACATTAAATTGCCCATACCGAGTGAATCCACACTTACAAAAAATAATGCATTAGATTGTTATGAGGACGTGATGAAAAACATTCGACAAGTTACGGGAGAGAAAATGTGGATCCCCATCGTTGAGACAAAGAATGAAGTTGGTAGTTATACTGCTAAGGCAATTATCGCAGCCATGGACTATACGGATGATGAAGAGAGGTTTACTCCATCCTTCTAACTTCTGAGGCACTTGAAAAAATTAATAATGTAATAATTTGTCAGTTTTACTACAACCTTGAAAATCATTTGACACGGTGGAAATTCGGGGTGATGATGAATTATATAATTATATAATTTGTCTTGTACATTGTTTTCATCGTGTTGCTGAGGAGATGCGAAGTTTCTTGTCGATTCTTTGATCTCCAATACCGAGAACATTTTCCTTAAAGCTCCATCCGGTGCTTGAAACATTCAAAAAGCTCGACCTAATCTTGCCCTGCAACCACAACAAATTCTAACGAGATGGGGAACTTGTTCGCTGCTGTTTCGTATTATGCAATGAACCTCAAGATATAGATGAAGTCATCATTCATTTTCTGAAGACGGTGCTTCTTCAAATCGTGATGCAAAAAAACTTTTGAGTGGATCAGAAATTAAGAACGACTTTCCTTTTATTGCTGCTCATTTTTCTGGATGTACTACCAGTCTTGAAGAAAGAGGACTACCCTTGGTAAAATCTTTGAACATTCTGAAAGAGACAGTAACAGGCAAGATAGCAAATGCAAAGAGTGGTACATGCACTAGAGTAATGCCAGGCACTCCTGATCTAGAACCAATGCAAAGTGTAAGCAAGATCCTCAGTGGTGAACATGTAAATTCTATTAACATGGGCCCGTTGACCATTGTTTGCTTGCTTGTTGTATAAAGTAAGCTCCAATTACCGCAGTTGACATGGTACGTTTTTTTACGTTCTGAAAACTATATTAGCTGACAGACGACAAAATTTCTATGGTGACAATGTGAAGAAAAAATTTGTAGTATTGTGCACCAAGTAATAAAAGTGTATTAAAATGTGATTGTAGTATTTTTGTCATTTTTCTTTCTAATAATGTTGTTTTTTAAAAATATAAATACCTTTGTACCGCCTACATTGCATATTTTGCCTGCCTTTTTGTGCCTGAAAATCCCGTCTCTGCTGATAAATGTTTATCAATATATAGTGTAATTTAAAAAGCAATTCCATCTTCCTTAGTAAACAAAGTTATTGCACAAATAAGGATTAAACTTGTAAGGCATGTATCTATCTAGTAAAAATTTCATTCTGATATCTTAAATACGTGGTTCTATGATAATAGATCACGAATTTAGTAGGTTTAATACTGACAGGATACGACTTTTCATCTCCCCTTAAACGGATGTGACACATCATACTCACAAATGTCCACATACCCGATTCCTTAATTTAATATCCTTTATTCAGTCTAAGTTTTCGAGAGGAAAGTATATTTTGTTAAATAAAGCACTGTATCGCATTCCAGGTTTTTCAAGATCCAATAACAGATAAAGAGATGTTACTAGCTTGTTCCTTCTCCTGAAACCTAACAACAGTTAACGTGTACTGTAGTGGAAATTTCCGGGAATCCAATAACAGTTTCAGTAGATGCGAGCACTTCTTAAAATGTAATAACGGGTTTCCGCATCTCTGAAATTCTACTTCGCCGGCATTCCCGATTGGAAAGTGCAAGCGGTAAATATGCGATGCCCTCCTCGTCTCAAACCGACAGCACCTCTCTACTTTATCGATCCGCCACCGAGACATGCTGCCGCCACCAAGGCCCTCTGTAGGCGTCGCACTAAAACTCTTTACCTACTTGTTTAACGAGGATGTTAACGACTTAAGGTGTTCTTAAAAAAGGGAAAGGCATTTAATTTAGTTAACCTCCAGGCCCTAATCACCGTCCGTTAGCGGAGAAGAGTTAATAACATGATTAGGATTCACGGTGTACAATGAACCTATGTCACAATTACAGAGACATCTTCATTTAACTTTCTCGCGTACTTCCTCGGTTCTGTAAAGCTGAGAGTAACACAAATCCACATTAGTGCATGGGTTCATTAAAACTCTAAAATGTCTTTTTAAGATCGAGTTTTACATTACTAATGGTTAGGTATATAAAATTTATCACTTTGATTGAAAATAAATCCTTAATATGCAGCCTACAACATTCAGCGCTAAATATAGGTCAGTAAATTATAAATGTAAAATTTAACAGCTGATAGCGTTTGAAGAAATAGTGTTGCCTCAGTCGGGAAACGTACTATAACCGTAGTTGTTATACAGTGAGTTTGGAGTTAGAATGGATCAACTGCTCAGCGGCCTTGGACTAGGAAGTTGCCGCATCCACGTCCAAACTGCGTATACACAACCTAAAAATCCGTTTTCGTAACTGAAGCTCATACAAAAACTATATACATGTTTGACCTACCTGCTTTGCAATAAAGCTGAAATTAATAAAACTTATTGCAGTTCATTTATTGAACCTGTACTTATTTCGTCCAATTATTCTTCAATTATGTGTGATGCTGAACGCCAGTTTCTTATAAAGAAAAAGTATTTCACGAGAGCATATCAAAAAGTCTTTGCCCTTATTTTTACTTTCTCTACTGCGTATAGTAAGTAGGGGAAGTGTTATATTCCACCCAAAAAATTCCATACCGAGATTACACCGGAAATACATGTTTTGAGATCCCCTGAATCCAAAAAAAGCATTTTTGTAAACATGTCCGTGTGTGTCTGTGTGTCTGTCTGTGAACAGCATAACTCAGAAACGAACAGTCGGATAAACACCAAACATGGTATTTAGATTCAGTATCTTACAGAGATGCGACACGAACGATTTCAACAAAATCCCCCCACCCCAGTGTACTCTTTACATGGAACATTTTTCGAAAATTTTAATTTTCTTAAAAATGGCTCTAACGAGTTTGATTAAAATATCATATGTTTAAGATATTTTCATGACAAATAAAATGTATATCTTGAATTTTCTGGGAATGTCTCCAAAAGTATTCTTTATTGTGAACGACTTTTGCATAACTGGTAAACCATAAGAGATAGACAAACTTTTACTATACAAAAAATGTAGATCCCATTAAAATACACAATTTATGTCATATACATTTTTTTTGTTGAGTGAACCATTTTCGAGATATTGCTTGTTATTTCCTTAAATTTTTCAATACTTATTTTCTAAAATGGGAATTCGTTATTCATTTTTGTCTTGGATATGCAAAGAGTTATAATCTGTGGCAAAGGGAATGATGTTGCACCTAGCAACCAGCTATTAAGAGATATGTATGTGCTTAAAGGCTACTGTTTTTCTATATTGCCCTTGTAAATATATTTTCCCCTTACATCTACAAGAAAATTAGCAATAAGATTGAGTCTGCAAATGTTTATCTCGATTAACATGAAGTAGATGGAGAATAAGCGTTTGTAAAAATAGCTTGTACAAGAGTAGAGAAAGTCATGTGAGTGTAACACATCAGATTTTTTTGGCCAAATTACGAATGTAAAACAAAACCAACATATACATTCGAAGTAGTGGACTTTTCATGGGCCGGTCCTCATAAGAGTTTCCAGCTGCTGCCGGTGGTAGGGCATTCTAAAATGGCAGGAGTGCTTAACACGCCAAACGGCTTACGAGCAACGAAGTGTGATCCGTTTTTGGAGTTAGGGACGAACGCCCATCGAGATCCACAAGGAAATGCAGCCATCATATGAGGAAAGGTGTCTTGCTTTGAGAAGTGTGAGATGGTGGTGATCTGAGTTAGAAAATGGCCGTGCAAATCTGCATGACAATGAGCTTTGCGGGGAGACCGCGTGTATCGGTGATTAATGGCAATATTGCTGGCGTGGATGCGATGATGAAAGCAGAGCTGCGCGTGCGCATCAAAGACATTGCTCAGGAGCTAGACATTTCTTTTGGGAGTGCTTTCGACATCGTTCAGGAGTGCTTAGGGTACAGGAAGGTTTCATATCGATGGGTTCCTAAGCAGTTGGATGACGTGATGAAAAGCAAGCGAATGATTGCTTCTTTGAATCAGCTGCAACGATATGCCGAGGAGGGTGACAATTCCTGGATCGCATTGTTACTGACGATGAAACGTGGGTACTGCATTACACGCCGGAATCAAAACAGCAGAGTATGGTGTGTAAACGTCCACAGTCTCCTATGAAAAAGAAATTCCATACTGCGCCTTCTGTTCACAAAGTGATGTTAACGGTATTCTGGGATTGCCGTGGACCGCTCGTGCTGGATTTCATGACGCGAGGTGCCACCATTAACGCCGACAGATATTGTTCCACACTGTCACTTCTGCGGGCTGCGTTCAGAAAGAAGCGCCGCGGGATTCTCGATGTTGACAACGTGATCATCCTCTACGACAATGCGAGACCACATGTGGCAAACAAGACCGTCGGCAAGCTAAGGAACTTTCATTGGGAGTTTCTAGAGCATCCACCATACAGCCCGGATCTAGCCTCTAGTGATTTCCATCTTTTCAGTCCGCTGAAGAAGTTTCTGGCAGGACAGTGATTCACTTGCGACGACGAAGTCGAAAACAGTGCGACAGTGGTTCCGTAGTCAGACGACCGACTTCTACCGCAGCGGCATCGCAAAATTAGTGCTGCGATGGGACAAACGTCTGAACCGGCACGGGAACTACGTGGAAAAATAGTGAAAGGTACAAGGAATAATATCAACATGTTTAGTTGACTGTATGTATCTTATGTTACCAGAAAACAATTAGGAGCAAAGACTTTTTGATTTGTCCTCGTACATACAACAAAATGCACTATTATGAAGTAAGATATTTTCTTAATTCTTTTTAATCGAAAAGTACGATGAATTGAAAAGTAGAAAGTGTGTAAATATGCATAAGATATGTACAGCAAAGTTTAATGCCGGCTGTTAAAGCACACGGCACCGAGATCTTAGACATTCATGATGCGTGAAATAAAACCATAAGAAGAAAAGGAAATTTGGGAAGGAAGCGTTCCAGATTTAACTTACTTTCCTGGAATTTGATAGCTACTGGGACAGAAGAAAACGCGAGAAAGAAAAGCTGAGAGGTCAGTCCTAGCTGACCGCCTGCACACGGCTCTATGCCTCGTTGACCTCGGCTACCTGTGACGATCATAGGATTATATGTTTCATGAGACTATTAATTATTATTTGTAACACTCTGTATCATTTAAAACAGAATTTACGTACGTATGTACGTAACAGGATATTTGTAACTCCCTGAACCTAATATATTTCAATTTCTCACTTATTACAAACACTATACTTTACGTTATAAATAATTATTTTATAATTAATAATCCGCGGCAGTATTGATTGCGATATATATTTGTAGATTACTTCATTCGCTGCGTTTTGAATCTAAGCTGACTTCCTTTCCTAACATATGTCTACAACGCTTACTCTCGTGAAATGTGTGTAGTTGTTAATTAGCTGGAACATTCCCATTTGCTCTTACAGTAGCACCAATTGACTTTCAGCTTCAATTAGTATTTGAGTAATGACTAGTTTCATTATTATGAGTATGATTTCATTACTTGTGTTCCTTGGCTTAGTTTACATTCCATTGTCGTCAGGATAATATGGCTCTGAATAGTTTATGAAATCCAGGTAAATGTATTTTCTCAACTTTACGTTTATATGCAAAATTTATTTACAGCTTTGTTATTTCTGGACTGTTTTAATGCCTTAAGATATCATATTAAAGCTTATTTCTCTTTATATTCGTCTCACATTGTTTCTTTTACTTATTGTAATAACTATTTAAATTCAATCATAAATGTGTAAGTATTGTTAATAACATTAAGTATGCAAAATTAATTATGTTTATGGTGTGCTATTTTTAACAGGTTGGGCTTTCCAAAAATGAATTCCTGTTACAACCATAATACATAATTTATCAACAAACGTGCGATTTTATCCTTAATAACGGGCAAACTTTCCATCCTACGTAACTACCATAACTCAGCTGATAAAACACAGGAGGTTTGTTGTGATTTCATTATGACCCTAATGAGGCAACTGTTGCCCAGTCCAAGGTCCTTAAGCAGTTGATGTCGGCCAGCACTAGACTCGCAATAAATAGCAGTAAACTAGAATTTTGTAATTTACTGAGGTACATACAATTTCTGCGTTTAGTGTACGCTTTGGTTATGTTACCCACGCTTCAAAGAATTTGTCCGTTGGCCTGTTTCCAGTGAACAGAAAGAGACAATTTCCCTCATTATTAGTTTGTCTACTGTTCTTTTTTTCCCTGATGTTGGCAATGTAAAACAATATTCAGTATTCTTTTTTCATTCTCTAAATATGTTCTTTTGCTTTTCTTTCATTCTTTCTGATAGGTTTGTATCTTGTAAATCTGATCTTATGCTCTTGTTACGTTTCCTCTCCAATAGTGTGTAACCTGCAACAGAATTTTAAAAAAATTATTCTTTCAACCGTCTAGTTTTATTTCTGCTGGTTTTCTCAAGATCCAGCTTTCACTTGTATATGTTATTATATACACAGCATAATAACAGTATAGATTAATAAAACTTTTGGAAAGTAATTATTTATCATATGAAATTGAAATCTTACACATGATTTATATTTAACAAAAGAAACATTTTTTCAAAATTTATACTAAATCACTTGATAATTAGGGTTACTGATAAATTAAAGATCCCTTATTATTAACTTGGTTAATTGAACTGCCATATTCAAATCACTGTATGTCTAAAAATATTACTGTATAAGTACACTGGTTAACAAAAATGCTTAAGGACCAAATGGTTCATTCCATGGTTTGCATAAGTATTTTCCACTGCCGCCGTGAATAGGTTGAAGAGAGTATTTTGGAGCACAGAATATATATTATGTTTTAATAAAATTAAGTAGTTTTAATCAATTATTTCAATATAATGATTTAAAATCTTACTTAATGATTTTTTATGGTTAAATTTGTCAATTTATTCAGGAAACCATGGTTAATTGAACTGCCATATTCAAATCACTGTATGTCTAAAAATATTACTGTATAAGTACACTGGGTGACAAAAATGCTTAAGGACCAAATGGTTCATTCCATGGTTTGCATAATTATTTTCCACTGCCGCCGTGAATAGGTTGAAGAGAGTATTTTGGAGCACAGAATATATATTATGTTTTAATAAAATTAAGTACTTTTAATCAATGATTTCAATATAATGATTTAAAATCTTACTTAATGATTTTTTATGGTTAAATTTGTCAATTTATTCAGGAAACCATGTTTTTAATAACCAGGTGACTAAATATTTGCCCAACCTGTCATGCTTAACTTCTGTCCGTTAGCATAAACCTGATTGCAGTTGAGCTCTTTTCGGTTATTACGAATGCCATATTTAGTTCTGTGCTAAATAACGAAGATTTTATGCTTCAAAACGTGCATTTATTTGTGATTCCTTTATAACAAATAGCTCATTTCTTAATGCAGAACTAATTTGAAGATGGATACCGGAGTTCTAAAGTTTAATCCGAAAATCAACCTATTACTCTATAATGCATTTTGCTCCACATTTATTGTTCTACCAATGAAACTCAACCGAACCTATAGGGTCCTTACGTAGAGCTATAGGACTATAGTCCTCTTTAATTTATAGTAAACGCATACAAATTATGTTACCTTGGTAAAGTCAGCATCGACACTTCGACTAACTCGAAAACAAAGTAAAGGAACAGAAAGGCGGAATCAAATGTGTATTGCATTTACTATTAAATAACTTCTGGATAAGAGTGAAGGCCTCAAGTAATGAGGATCATAATATATTCAGTAAAACTGCGTAATCAAACTATTAAACCATTACATCTAAAAGGCATACTTATTTAATAAGTAATTTCATAAGTTGTCTAAAAATTCGAATTAGTTTTTGGATTCAAAGAATAATTCATATATATGTTATTATGATGTTTGAACATTTAGACATACAATGGTGTATTACTGCATTTTTTTCCGTTGGTAATATGTTAGCCCTTCCTAAAGGAATCCTGGGTCCGCCTCTGAGGAAGCATGGCCATTTTTTGAGGATTACTATGACATTTCTGAAAACAAATTGGATTTCTTTTTGTTCAAAGGGATATTAAAGTTAAAACTAGATAAACTAACTGGCAAGCAGGTAAGCCTGTTCGTAGGGATAGATATTTTGAAGAAGCATATAACGGAGTAATAAAATCGTATTCAATATGTTTCATGGCAAAGTGCTGGTTCCAACTTCGTAGTTATGTATGCACACAAAAAATATGTATTGAAGGTGATGCCCGTTCATGAACACCCCCTTCCACGAAGAAAATAATTAAATAGGATGCCTCATAAGGGGGGGGGAAATATCGGGCCACTGTGTTTTCTTTCCCCTCCCCTCGAGGCAATAGTCAATGACTTCACATGTGTGAAAAAATGTTTTACCCCACTTATGGAAATTTACAGGGAGTGTGATTTTGTCTTTTTTCAGCAATACTATCACAGCTCGTGGAGGCGAATATTTTGATACGTACAACTGAACATATTTCAGAATGAAAGAACTGTTAACTATTTCTGTTAATCCGAGAAAATCACTTGCGATAAGTCTGATGTAAACTAAAATCTAATGTACAAACTAACAAACTCACATCCCTAAAAGAAGTGAAACAAATTATCAGAGGAGCCAAAAACCTCTGGACAAAGCTATTAGCAAATATAATCATCTTCTTTCATAAGGTTGAAGAATAACATATTTTAAACATTTAAGGTCCTTCTGTGCCAATGTCATGTTAGGATAATCATAGATCTCGCTGATAGGCAAACCCACAAATCGGTTTACAGTTCACTAGGTTTCTGCGCAAGCATAAATTGAAGTTTCTCTTCCTAAAATGTGCAGGAATTGCCTACATTGGCCGTGGCAGTCCTTCATACAGAATAAAGCGGTTTTAAAACCACAGATATTTGGAAATATGTGTGAAAAACATCCTATGCAACCACACTTGCTTATAAAACAAAACAATGTGTTACTGTTATCTTCTGAAGTATAGAAGAAATTATGGTTTGGAGAGTACCAAAGTTGATCGCCGTTTTAAATTAGAAGATGTAACGTCATATGTCAGTTGAAGAGTAGAACTAAGTTGTAAACTACGTTTAACTAAATATGAGTACGCTCCAGTTAAAAATAAGAAATGAGTTGTTTTTTTGACATGGTCACTAAGAGTACGAGTTAATTTAGTGATTGAGAGTATGTTAATTTCCTAGATGTTAATTCGAAATATAAACGTTGTTGTTTAGTTAACCAAATATAGTTTTATTTCTTAAACCTATTACATTGTATCCGATCGCGACGAAGAAACGATGTAATGTATCAACATATCCGATTGCTATGATGGATGCGAAATACTTGCAAATAATCTTCCTTTTGACATCAAATTCTGGGGTAATGTGGGAGGTGGGATGATATGAAGACACAGTACACTGTAAAATAAGAGCAGTAAAGTACTGGTTGTGGCTGATGCAGGGAGATAATTCCACACTAGGTCCTAATGTCATAAATACCAGCGAGAAAACCTGGCTCGTAAGTTTTAGGCAGCTGATTTGGAAAGAGGTTTGAAGAGAATAGGAATGGGGTCAGTATGGAAAAGAGGTGAAACAAATGACAAAAGCACTTGCAAATGAAATAAAATTGAATTGGAGTAATGAGACGTAGGAATAAAGGAAAGATCAGGAATACAATGGTTAGACTGGGAGGCTGGAGAGCTCCAAAAATGACAGACAGTTCTGGCAGAAGAATGTGTTCATTTTGTGGTTTGGATGAAAACTGGGTACATATGCGCACAGTAGAGGAACCAGCGAACAATTAAACTCAAAAATATTCTTAAGTCCTGCTAGAAGGAGATTGACACATTGGGATCTACTGGCTGACCAGAGGAACTGGCAAAGCATGGGCAATTTTTTGACTAACGTACGCAAGTCAGTTCAGATTTCTTCAGTTAATCACAGTCAGTTTATCCCTATTTTTACTTTTTCTTGTTTTTGTTTCATTTTTCCCTTTTCTTTTGTGACCTAATTTGTATCTTAAATATGCATGTACGTCAATGACCCCTGCACTAAGTATGTGTGTAATAATTTTAATAATTTTAAACCAATAAATATACCTTACCTATCTATCCATCCATTCATCTATATATACACATATATACACGAGTATGTACCTTTATATCTGTTTATATCTATATCGTTATATCCCTATGTATACCCAAAAGTATACCTATCTAATTTTCCTTTCTTCGTAGTTACTTTTGTTTTTACTCATGTACACAACGTTCTAAGTAAAAAATATAAATAACTTGTTTATTATATATAAATGAAAACAAGGTTTAAGTGTTCCCTACACTTACTAAGGTAGACGGTCTTGAAAACATTATGTAATTTTAAATTTAGTGTGTTTCAGGTTAAATCCACTTTAAATAATATGTCAATAGATATGAGCGATTCACAAATTATTTAAATAACAAACTTGGGTATGAATAAATATTCATTAAAGCGGTAATAAGTTATAATAGATTTTAATTGTACACATAAATAAACCAATATAATCACTTTGTGTAAGATAAAAGTTACAATCACGCGCTGATTGGTTGTATATAACACTGTTTCATTTATTTATTTTACTAAATGTGTTCTGCATAAGGATTTAGCATTCAAATCTTCAAAAATTTCCTTTGATCATAGATGAACAAGAATAATAGAAATAAAATGTAATTTTCGTGCATTTGACATAAATATATATTTTGCCAGATTTGACAAATTTTCATTGTCTCAACTATTTCATCTCTTCTTCCTTTCTTGCTTTTTTGTAGAATTTAATCCCCCTTATAGTACTTGGGATCTAAAGAAAATAAATTGTATTTTTATTATTATGAATGTCCTGGTGAGCTTATGTGTTCATCGTGTTGGGATTATGCGACAAGGAAAACGAAAACCTCGGAAAAACAACTTACTCATGTCACGTAGCGCCGAGATTCAACACGAGGCCATGTAGTACTAGTGACCAAACATGTACTTGGAGATGAGCCCTCGATGCTCTAGATGTACAGAATTGAAATAAATTGCTGATTTGCGCAATGATCGCGGTATAGAGCTCCAGATTTATTTTAATCTGCATGTTTCAAGACTCTTGTTGTGCCCAGTAGTTATGAAGAGTGGATTGCATGGGTTTTTTCTCTTCTTGTTGTATTTTTTGTTCTTAAGATACTTTCTTGTTCCGAATCCAGTACTTATCCGACATTTACTTCTCAAAGTACAGCTTTGCCCTCCTTTTCTTTTCCTATTCCACAAATCCATTCCCCTTTTCCCTCCCTTTGTCCAACTACTTAGGTACCGACCTTCTTTCATTTAGCCACAACGTTCCAGGGTATCCTTCACAATAACGAAGATGGATAGAGCTCACTTTCATTCCTATTTATTCCTTTCCTTTCCGCAGTTCCCATCTACCTCTCCTCACCTATTCCTGTTTTTCTTACCATTCTACTTCGCTGGAAATTACAGAGAAGAGAGTAGCAACCTCGCAGGTTTCGATAAAGCACCAACTCCTAAAGAAAACCAACTTGAAAGTATAAAACCCTTCCTCCTCTTCCTCTTTCTTTCTCCAATAGGATAAGATGAAATGGGTTGGAAGTAAAAACTTTTCAGTAACAAAAACGGCGAATCTCTTTGACTACGATTCTTGGGATTTGGTTCGGTTAATTCTCTTCCCACTTTCTTTTACTTCACATTTTTGTTTCAACTTTGAACTCTCCCGGCAGGTTCAGCCATTGTGGTTTGTTAGGTGCAAGCCGTGAAAACTGACTCGAGCCAGGGCACTTTTGCGACTCGTACGCCAAAGAGCTAGATGCGTAAACGAGACGCTTACTTTCAGAAACCTTTAGGCAATACGCGGCGTTTGTAGTCACTATTCCCAAGAAGATTACTTAAATATTTGTCTTATTAATCTTTTTTAACATTTCGAGGAACATCGAAAACCCAAGCATAGTATAAAAGAACCGCATTTCCCGCGGAGTGTGGCAGAAGCCGATTGGGTAGCAATATAAACATTAAATAATTACCTAGACAACAGCTTAAAGGTCCATTATAATTTTCAAACATATATAAATTAAATTCGTAACAAATGATGGAAGTGCATACAATGAAAGAATTAGAGGGACTCCTAAATTTAAACTAATGTTTGTAGGTGAAGCATAAGAACCGTCTTTATTTTATCTTTAACGCCTTTGAGCGGATGATCATACTAAACCATGAATGTAACGGAATGGAACGCAAAGGAGTTCGGAGATTTAATGTGCTGGTTCCCTAATATCCATTTGAAGGCTTAAGGCAACGCTAAATAAAATATACAGATCCTGGCCGAGATTTGGACACAGTCACGCAGAGTTAGAAACAAAATTATTGTCTCTACAACATTATGGTTCCCATGATGAATACAAGTTTGTTTATTTTGTTACGACAGCTTCCCATTTTTACTTTCTCTACTACGTATAGTAAGTAGGGGAAGTATTATATTCCACTCAAAAATTCGATACCAAGATTTCACCGGAAATACATGTTTTGAGATCCCCTAATCCAAAAAAAGCATTTTTGGAAACATGTCCGTGTGTGTCTGTGTGTCTGTCTGTGACCAGCATAACTCAGAAACGAACAGTCGGATAAACACCAAACTTGATATTTAGGTTCAGTATCTTCCAGAGATGCGACACGAAGGTTTTCAAGAAAATCACCCCATGGAACATTTTTCGAAAATTTTAATTTTCTCAAAAATGGCTCTAACGATTTTGATTAAAATATCATATTTTTAAGATATTTTCATGACAAATAATATGTATATCTTGAATTTTCTGGGATTGTCTCCAAAAGTATTCTTCATTGTGAACAACTTTTGCATAACTGGTAAACCATAAGAGATAGACAAAGGTTTACTACACAAAAATGTGGATCGCGTTAAAATACACAATTTATGTCATATACATTTGTATTGTTGAGTGAACCATTTTCGAGATATTGCTTGTTATTCCCTTAAATTTTTGAATACATTTTCTCAAATGGGAATTGGTTATTCATTTTTTTGTCTTGGATATGCAAAGAGTATTAATCTGTGGCAAAGGGAATGGTGCGGCACCTAGCAACCAGCTATTAAGAGATATGTATGTGCTTAAAGGCTACTGTATTTCTATATTGCCCTTGTAAATATATATTCCCCTTACATCTACAAGAAAATTAGCAATAAGATAGAGTCTCCAAATGTTTATCTCGATTAACATGAAGTAGATAGAGAATAAGCGTTTGTAAAAATAGTTTGTACAAGAGTAGAGAAAGTCATGTGAGTATAACACATCAGATTTTTTAGAAACGGCCTTTGTATAGGTCCCTTGTATGTTGTGCAGTATACCTTTGGAAGGGAAGTAAAGCCGGTGGTCCCGTGTCGTAGATTTACGGCACGTAAAAGAACCTCAAACCTGATAAGAGGCCTCTGAGCAAAATTTTCCGTCTTTCACGCCCAATATAGAATGGGACGCTAAGGACCATAGCAGGTAAAGAGCGTCAATAAAAAAGCTCAATTTATTTTTGTATCGCAATTTAAAATCGAGTGGCGCTGATGTCAGTGTATAGACTGTTCTACTAGACATTTGAGGGAATGGAAAGGTAGAATCAGACGACTGAAAAATTCAGTGCCATCACCTTGATTTGAACCACGGATCTCCGGTTTCCCTCGGGTTACTCTAACCATTGACATACCCCAATGGCGACCTACAATGTTGTAAATCCCGGGCTTCATAACTTCGACCACTATTAGATGAATTAATGGAATTAATAAAATTTTTCTTTCACGTTAAGTCCTGTGTTGGACAAGGTTAAAGAGGTAGAATCAAACGACTGAAAAACTCAATGCCATCTGATAGGCAAGCGCAATTTTTGCATTAATTTGAGAATTATTTGAGCATCCAATATATGTAAAACATTTTAAATATTTGGATCTCATGCTTTTCTAACGCAATATGACTGTTAGTCTCATATATCTCCTCGTCAGAAAACTTTTATAACTGCCTTTTTGCAAGTAATAAGACCTGGAAAAGATAAATATAGTATTGCTTAGCACTGACTTTAGGTATTAATATCAGATCAAGACTATCAGATACTCTTCTTATGCTGACACGACATATGATTCTATTCTGGTGTTTTACCTTTGTGTTATTCTTCTAATTGTGGTTCAATGATGTATTATGACGCTTGAAGAAATCTAGGAAGCAGGTCTTGATTGAAGCATTCGATGAAGTAGGATCACATAAGAATGCACCATAACACGATATATCAGAGTACATTCCTGAGTGAAAACGGTGCATTATTTCATGACAATATGCACCTTAGTAGGTTTGCAGAGGGGTTGCCTTCCGATTCATTCATAGCTCATTGGAATTATTAGTTCATTCGTAAAAAACTAATGGGATTTTGACGGATTTATAATCTAAATAACTGCACATTGTGCCTCGTTGACTTTTCATCAACGGATTTTTAACTGGCTGTCGCTTCGGAAGGGAAGTAAAGCGGGTGGTCCCGTGTCGTA
The DNA here is from genome assembly GCA_030765065.1 of Deroplatys truncata. Lineage (NCBI taxonomy): Eukaryota > Metazoa > Arthropoda > Insecta > Mantodea > Mantidae > Deroplatys > Deroplatys truncata. The sequence goes on from CM060981.1 coordinate 177,733,941, forward strand.
GATTTACGGCACGTAAAAGAACCTCAAGCTTGATAAAGAGGCCTCTGAACAAAATTACCGGTCATTCACGCCCAATATAGAATGGGACGCTAAGGACCATAGTAGTTAAAGAGCCTCCAAATAAAACTCAATTTAATTTAATTGTCTCGGTTCTTCACATGTCGCTGGTACTTCGCTTACTAGCTTGTATCAGCAGGCTTCACAGCAGATAGAAGTAAAAGATTCTGATTTTGCTGTGTTCTTCCATGCATACAACGTATATTGCATAAACTTCCTTCATACGAAGCATAGTAAAGTGATAACTAATAGTTCTACATAGCTGTATGAAGGACAAGCTTGGAAAAGTAGAATTAGATTGAAAATTTCAATGTCATAACCGGGATTTGAACCACGGATCTTTCAGTTTCCGTGCTCTAAACAACTGAAGTATCCTAGTGGTTTACCGAGAAAATGCGAGTCAGTTAAGGAATTTAAGTCGTACTCTATATTGCCATTGTAGCTCGGTTAAGCAACCAGACGGAAAGCAGAAGATTCGTGGTTCAAAGCCTGGATACGGCATTGAACTTTTCAGTCTGATTCCACTATTTCTAATAGTAAAGCGAGTCAAAATACTACATTAATGAAATCTAACCCTTTTAAAATTCTACTCCTAACATGTAAATTTTAAACATTTTATCATGGTTACCACATTGCAAATTACTTCATAAGGTTCCCTCTCTAGAGAGCCCAAAAGTTTCGGTATTTCTCATCATGTAACATCATCATCATCATCATCTCACTTATAATTGAGGATGTAAGCCTAAAATCCTGTCAACATCATAATCATCGGCTATATGTTCACTTTGAAATCCATTCTGTATTCTGTCCACAAGTTTATAAATGGTATATGTTATAACAGTGCTAATAAATAATCGGCACTAATCTTGTTTTGTATATTTAAAACCCAACTGATTACAGCTGTATAACAAATGCTTTTTATGCAACCGCAACAATATGAACCGTTTGTTTGCTGTGTTCAGTGTCGAGTATAATTGACTCATTATGGCAAGCTTACCGCTAATATCAGTGACATATTTGCTATACCAATGGCGTAATACCGGTATTCCAAGTTGCAGTGCTTTATAGGAGAAGGTGAAACCATTTTATTATATTTTTTCTCTCTGCAAAAAACCTCTGTACATTAATAAATAGCTATAGGATAATTAATAATCTGAATTTATAATAACTGCTGATAATGGGCTACGTCATAGTCCGTAACTTCTAATCACTACCAAGTAGGTGGCTCCGCGGTAACATGTACGACTTGCATTCGACAGATACCGGGTTCGATCACCGGCGACTGTCCACTCAGACCTTTGGTTTTTTTTTGTTTTTTTTTTTGTTTCCCCGGGTCAGCAGGCGAAGGCTGTGTTAGTTCATCTTCTACCACAAATATCCTGCCCTTCATTTCCTGAACCCATATCTTCCTTATCATCTGTTTCAGGGTTATAGGACAAGGTACGGTGTTCGGCGGGTTGCGGCTATGTGGTGGCTGAGTGCTTTTAAGAGGTCTCTTCCCTGGGTTGTTGCGAGACTGCTCCGTTAGGTCCGTCTCCGAGTAGACCACGCCTCGGGGAAGCGCCGGGAGTTCAGGCGCTTATGAGTGCAGCCTGGCGGCGTCGGATGTGTTCAATATGCTTACGTCCGTCGTCACCCGGACCTGTTCGCCCTTATGGTCTCTCCCCTTATCCCTCCCTACAAGCGGCCACAAGCAAAAAGGGGCGCTGCAGCCTACTTGTAGTGCTCTGCCCCAGTTGCGGGGACCACTACGTTCATCTTTACCTTTAACAGCTAATCACTTCTCTCCCAAGAAGAGACTCCACGCAAGTGCCTGTCTTATTTGTCGGTTCAACACAGCAGATAATAACAAATCAAATGCAGGGAGAGAAGTGTAAGGGGTCATACGTGATAGCAAATAAGCATTGTTAAAATATTGGGTATGATTTAAAACCAGCTTGTAACATAGCTGTAATTAGAACAGGCGAGCTAGCAAACGAGAAGTGAAACTCCATCAACGCACGCGATAATACGCTCAGGGTTCAGGCTAAACCTCAGAAAATAGAAATAGAGGGCAGAGAATGAAAAGAAACAGAAATAGTGGTCCATTTCTCGGTACTCGAGGGAGTTGTTAAAATAGAAATGGAAACATGTACTTAAGAAAAGGACAGATACATTGGGTTTTTGCAGATGAGACAGCAGGATGCGTGAAATTTGGCACATTTTATTGACACAGCATACCATGTAATGCTCACTTGAGAAACAATAGAAATTTTTGTAACAAGTAAAGGCGCGAATTCTGGCATCACAGGAAAACAGATAAAAAGGGAGGGACACTCCGAGTTTAGACGACTCTCTGAGACACTCTCTTTGCATTAGTTTGCGTGCTAGTACCGTAGCATTCAATATTAGAATCAGTGACGTAATTAAATTGTGCAACCAGGTGGAATATGCTGCGTATGAGTGGGGGAAGATCATGTGACGAATTATCTAGGTCCACAGAATAACATAAAATGATAGCGGGAAGGTTTAAGCTATAAGATTTAAAAATCACTTCATAAGGAAAAATGGTTATCCCATGAATAGACATGATTCTGTTCAATAAATTTCCCAACTTTCATTGAAACCTAAAATACTAGTGACCTCTTCTCTGTCATTTGACTGATAAATTTTTGTAACTCAATATCTTAATATCTTCTGTTTCACCTTTCTAAAAACCTTTATTATTTGTGTCTCTTTGTCCAAATACTCCTCATCTCATGATTTAATTAGTTATGTTTTAAATTGCATCTACAACTGCATTTTTATACTTGTTTCTTAGTATTTTAAGCTTTGTTTATTTGGGATAACAAAACGGAGGAGCTAATATCAGGAAGATTTATGAACAACCTCCGACATCCATTCAGTGCAGTTTCCTTGTTGATAAATATATTCAGAAATAAATAATTTCAGGTTAAACTTTTCATACTGATGGAAGTTTTAGACAGGAACTACCTACCACCCCCAAATTAATGTTTACTTATGCAGTATATTATTTGTGGTTTACGTGATATGTATGTATGTATATATATTTATATATTTACATTGATCTAGTTGGTTACTAATATTTGTATGTTCATGTAATTTGCTTTAATGTATAAGATGTTCCTGGCTAGGCTCGTTTAACCATGTCAGAAAGCAATTTTGTTCATTTTATGGCCCCAGAAGCCTGCAATGTTTTGTTCGACCTTGCGAGGGAAAATCTCTATTCCTCTTTTGTAATACACAGACATGCACCGTAGCAGACAGCGGCGTAGAAACAGGCCAAGTGCATGAAAAGTTACAGCTTGACTTAAGAAATTTTATCATGTGACCAATATAATCTATACCTAATGTATAAGATGGTAGTATTCAAAGTTAAGTGTTCAAGACCGCGAAATAGTGGCCAATAAGAGGTACATTTAGTTGTAGGCTTAAGAGTTGGGATAGCTTGTATAAAAGCAGTGTGGATTTTGATTCAGGCCCCCACACTCGAAATGTCACTGAAGTGAAATCCACGGTCCACGACGTCAGAATTTGCCGCCGAAACAATGTAAGTGTTGCGGTTCAGCGAATGTAGGGTGTTTAATCGCATTAATAGATAATTTTTAAAGAACAAGTGTCGTGCGAGTGAGAAATTTTGCCGAAGTTACATGCCGGAAAATTCGAACAAGAAAAAGAATCTAATAGTTATGTACACGAGAGTTACGGCGTAAAGGTCCGATATTTAATATAGCGCCAGAAACGTGCGATATTCGTGGTAATTTTGATCAACAATAAATTCAATGATAGTGACTTTCCTAGTTTATATCATTCACCTTCTCCAAACCCTGAACACCTGAGATCTAATTCGCGCATAACGGCATATCTCTGCCGCAAGCAAACACCATCCTTCACCGCACTCAAAAGAAAAATCCAGGGCAATAACTAGTATACCACGACAAAATCTAAAATTACAATGCACATTCGTGCCAACATATTGTCGGAGACAGGCAAAGAAGCAGAAGTCACCATCGGGGCACTTTGCAACGAGCATCGGGGATCGAACCCAGCAATTTTCTCCCCCCCCCCGGTTAATAGTGAGAGAAGACGGCCTCAGTTACATGTGTAACATTTGCTGTTATTACACTGGTAAGTTATACGCAAAATGTTTGTCCTAAGTGTAAAACATTATCACAGTTTCTATATAAATTTATTTTTTATAGAATTAATTCCCCAATAAAATATTTTGAAATCTTATTATATTAAATACAGCTACACCATTACTCTATTTTCACCTTTTATTTCATAGAGCGTAGAGAGTAAGTTTCCAGTCACATTACTGGAGGTACTAAGCTTGTATAATTAAGGTAAATAATAGAATATATAGGTAGTATAAATAAATATTTCATCATTCAGCATCAACCGTATCAAAGTAAGGCTCCAACCCACGTTGATTAGATTTTGTCACCCATTAGGAGTGTTGTGTTATTCTATTATGTAGCATTTATTAGTAGCTTGATGTTGAACTCGCCTGAAGAATAAATGAAAATATTCGAAAATAAATTACAAAAAATTAAGACATTATGTGCAAAATGCGAATTATCTAATGGTACGGAATAAAAACATCATCCCATAACTTCTAATGAAGTTGGATGTAATATTATGCATTAATTGGATCCAATGTATATTTATTTGTCTTGAGAATAATATAATCGAGCGGGATGGCTCAGTCGGTATCTTCTATGGCTCTCATTCGGGAGGTCTATGGTTCAAACTCCCAGGCGACCAATCTGGATTTTTCTCGCAAGGTGAATGCGTTGAATAATATAATGTGTGAGTTTTCCTATTATCCCTTTCATCACTACATTTCATGTCCTTCTTCGCCATTATACCAGTAATTGGGCTGATCACGCATTCTGGAATTGCTATGATCCAGGGTTTGCTTGCTCCTCGAAAGGCTACTGACCCACGGCATTGGCTTGTAGGTCCTTGGGAGTGTAAGCCCTATAAAGAGGAGGGTAATCCGTTAAAGAAGAGAGTAACATGTTTACAAAATCGTCGGTTTTTGCATTTTTTCCCTTATTTTTATATTCTCCATTTGTTAGGAAGGAAACAAAGCCTACAACGTTTTTGCTAACATTACATCCAACGCTATGCATTCAGACGTCTGAATGCTGCAATAGCATCAGAATAGCTTTCAGAAAATTCGTTAAAATTATTTTATGTATATAAATAACAACCCTTTTTTGACTACTTTCGAAACATATTTTGAACTTCCCACTTAAACATTGCTCATAGTATAGCATAGCTCTCTGATGATGGAGCTCAGGAATAAAAACAACAAGGAAATTCACTTTATGGCTAAGATGTAAGTGTGTCACCATTTGACCTATAAGGTGTAGCTTGAATTCTGTATCAGTTTCATATCCCTTGTATAATCCAGAGAGAGAACGGTACAAAGCATCCGGGGACCAAATCGATATCTGTTTTCGTTCGATACGTATGGAAGCGTAAGGTCGCCGTAGCTATTTCGGTGTGAGGGAGTTTACCAGAAGGTGGCTTGTGGCCGTCATTTCCGGTGGCTTGCAGGAACCGACCACTCCTTTAATGCATGCCGTGTGGTTGGAGGCATGAGAATTTAAGCGGATTTGAACTTTTGAAGTTGGCTAATTCAGTCTCCATTCTGTTTGCTGGGGTTATGACTCTATAAGGTCTGTGGTCACTCTTTTTTCTCTTGAGGGGCCATGTTTCAAACATAAGTAAAACCTACATGTACCTTGTTAACATTGGAATGAATTATAATACTACTGTAGCCCTATTTTATAGTAAATACGTATTTGTAATGTTTTACAAACAGTACGACAAATTACGCATTCCAAGGAAAAAAGTTCTTACAGGTAATTCATAAAATATTCGATTTTGACGGTGCTTGACAAAGGAATAGTCAGAGGAAAAAGTATTAGAATCTACAAATTAGTTTACTACATAAATTACTAGTTTGGTCGTTTAGATTATTTGGGTGCATATGCACCTAATTATTTTACAGCACGCTTTATTACTAATATTGTACACTTACTTAAACGTTTTATATCTCGACAAATGCCTGCTGTTGAAGGAAGTTGGTTCAAACGTTAGAGGATACACTTTACCAGCGTTGAGTTTCTCATCAAAGTATGCAGCCAGCTGTTTGCAGTAAACCTAAGAATTGTACGTTAATCTGGGTTTTCTCCGCATTAAGTTATTTCGGTTAATGGCTATCTAAATATTATTGTGTTCATAGACTGTGACTTGAGGTTGCATAAAATCTAATACTTGTTTAAAAGTTGCACAGAGTTGTCACTGTGCATACAAAGGCAAGCATTGCTAGTCACTATATCTACAGGGTTATTCATAAGCCAATGTCACATTTCGGAATTTTGGTATGAAATAAGTACTTGACATATCAGTGTGAATGATATATGAAATGAAAGGTTCTCTCAAAGTTTGTTTGGTATGCCTTAGAAGTGTTCAATGTGTGTGGTGTGTGCCTCTGGTTACGCGGGAGACATCTAGGCGATAGTCCAACTCCGCCCACACCCGCACCAGCATGCCACGGTTAAATGGTTGCTAACGCTGCTGTAACGCAATCTTAGGTCCTTCAAGTCAGCTGGAAGTGTTGGAATGAACACTCTATCCATCACATATCCCCAGAGAAATAAATCACATTTGTTAAGTCCGGTGATCGGGACGGCCACCGAAACAATTCGACGTCATTCTCAGCATTTTGTCCAATCCAACGTCGCGGTAAGTTCTGGTTCAGGTATGCGTGCACGAGTCGATGGAAGTGGGGTGGAGCCCCGTCGTGTTGGAAAATAAGGTCACCTCTGCGTGTCAGTTGCAGCATAAGCCATTGTTATAACATGTCCAGATAAGTGATGCCATTCACTGTGGATTCGGGGAAGAAAAAGGGTCCGAAACCTTGTCCTATGACAGGGCGCAGAACACGTTGATCTTTGGGGAATCATGCACATGATCGACTGTCGCATGTGGGTGCGAACGTTGTGATGGTTCACTTTCCCCGACAAGTGAAACGTTGCTTCGTCGCTGAAGACGAGTCTGTCACCAAAATCACCATATGCCATTGCAGCCTGCATGTCGATGGCAAATTGTGTGTGAACCTCCTTGTCACCATTTGTGAGCTCCTGCAGGAGTTCCAGTTTGCACGGTTTCACCTTCAGTTGCTTGCGAAGAATCCGCCACACAGTCGCCTGAGACATTCCCAGCTGCAGACTTGCATGATTTGTCAGTTTCTAAGGGCTGCACGCAAACAGCTCATGAACACCTGCAACAGTGGCGTGTGATGAACCCAGCCTTCCGGGTCGTTTGGGTGGACACAGACAACCAGGGCACTCGAACGTTTCGTACCACCTCTTGATGGCCCTGCGATCTGGCGCATCCTTGTGAAAACGAGTGCGGAATCGCCGTTGTTTTTGCAAATTGTATCACACTCTTGTTACCTGCAAATGTCATTTTGTAGACTCCTGCAGCCTAGCGGCCAACCACGTCACCACAACATGCACACTTCATGTGAGACAAACTTGGAGAGTTTCTGTTTCCATAATACATGATTCGAACTCGCTCGTCTCATGTATCACGCACAAGATGTTTTCCAAATGTAACACTGACTTATGAATAACCCTGTACTGCTTTATTTCCTTGCATTAGCAACACAAGCAATGCCAGTTGGTGATGCTCTGTATCACATAGAATAGAGCTACTTTTTCGTGCTCCCTAGACAAAATGCTCACCGAAGCGCTCATTGCAGTTTATTGGAAGAACAAAATGGCGGTTCTCTCTTTGATACAAAAGGCAATTGCAATAACAGAAGGAGGCTTGTGTAGCAATACTGTAAAAACAAACACCTTAAACATGTAATATTTATTTATGTATATTTTTATTTTCATGCGCTTATTTTTCTCTTCTAACCAATGAAATATTTCGCAGATAGAAGTCACCTCTTCCTCTAAGCACTTCTTTATATATCTGTGCCCTTTGGGAAACACATTATTGAAGTAGAATTGACAATAATTTCTTACTAACGCTGCACCTGATGCAGATTAATAACGCCTAAGTTAACACCATGTTAGAAAATATCGAAGTGCTAAGAACTTATACTAGGATTATTTTCTCACGTATAAAAGAATATTATGCAGAAGTTCCGCGGTTCTGCTTGAGGTATTGTTTCTCTATTTGCTTCTAAAATGTATACCAGCATACATCTCCAACTTTTGAGCATATTTCTCTTCCATTTTTATTCCATGCCTTCGGTGCACTCAAATACAATCACAATTCTAAAGCCAGTTTTATTTTCGGAGAGATGCATAAATCTTCCCTAAACTGCCGTTTCTAGACGAGTAAACTTTATCCCCCCTTTGGCTTTAAACCCTCGAAGTAAAAACCAGATTTTTATGACCTAAAAATATTTTAAAACGACACCTATAACATTATTCTAAAATGTTTAAAAATGACATAATAAGTCACTTAAAACTTAATGTATTACAATTACTGTACAGAAAGTTATAAGTTTATTTATACATGGCTATAACTGCTATACAAGTAGGAAAACTAGGTATATGAATAATGAGATCATTTAGAAAATTAATTCAAAATATGTTTGTTCTAAGTTCATGTTTGAAGAATATTATTCTTGAATTAGTTCTTAAAAACCTGTAGCATTGTTTCTTTTGAGTTCTCATATTATACAAAATGTATTGCGACTGAAGCGTATTTCGCAGCCCATGACATGTCATAAAGTTAAGGACAACACCAATCTGACTTTACGCACTTAGTAGCGTGAAAAAGGGAAAGTTCGAGATATGAATTCATAACTGTAATGATACCTGCTCCCCTACAATAGCCACCCTCCCATCCAAAAGCAATCCTTTCCCATACTATTATATAGACATTTTTTAGAATGCGAGGATTTTTCAGTGAAGCTTCTGGTGTTTGAAATATTATCGTTATACAAAACGTCAATAATATAAACATATACGAATCTAAATGTAAGAGAATTGGTAAATAAGGACGCAATGTGCAAGAAGATGCCAAAAAATGACGCAAAATAGAAAAAAATAACCTAAACATAGATAATGGCATGAAGTAACCAGAAATTACCTAATAATTACGCATTTTCATCATCTTGGATTCCTGATAAAAATTGATATAATATATGTTAGCAACACATCTGATGCAACAAAAAGATGACGTCTCAGAATCTAGATACTGAAGTCTAGGCTCCAACACGTTTAACACAACAGATAAATCGCCTAGGTGGCTCAGAACGTCTAAGAACATTGGAATGATATGACAAATGATATTTTTTACATCCTTTGGTATACATTTCCCAAATTGCAAGTGCCATCCTAGGCTAATGAATCATTTATAATGTGTATATCTCCAAAAGAATGTATAAGATGCGAAAAGTATTCTCTATTTTCTTCCGAGGAAAGTATTAACTACAACTAAAGTCTTTAGAAGCGGAAGTGGCTTGTAAAATATGGAGAATAAGACTGGAAAATATCGTGAGGGAATGTAGTGTGCAAATAAACGCTTCTCGAGAAGACAAAGATATGCGACAGAAATCCGTTGAGTTTCACATTGGTATGGTATCTGCGATCCTTGATAGGATGGAAGAAGAGGACAAAGAAGCTAAATGCACCAGTTCGCTAATGGAGTGCGGAGGCTTGACAGAAGAGGAGAAAAACTTTGTTCGTTTTTCACTTTTTGTCGTTGTGTATAAAGCACAGAGAGAGAGAGAGAGAGAGAGCAGTTAAAAAGTTTTCGGAATGACAAGCAGCAGCGGGGACAACAGTGCCCCAGGGGCTAGGTGTTAATGACAGCAGTTGCGGCTCGACTCGTGATGTGAGTTTGCTTCTGAGGCGCTCATTAGATGTTTACCCGTCTTTCGCAGTTTGTTAAATATGTGCGGGGGTGACCAAAAGTTTGTTACTTTATTGCTCACAGCCATTTATTCTTCCCCAGGGACATTCAGGTTGTAGTTGGAATGTTAACTTCTGCTCAAAGTGCAAAACTTTAAGACAGAAATTGCGGGGAGAGAGAAGATGAAACGGGTTATATTCCTGAGAATATAATCTCAATGATTACTATGGTTGAGAACAGACATACACACCCAAATTCTTTCTTCGTGATATTTTCTCGTATACACAGATTAATTTTCGGGAATATTATATTACGATATAAAAGTGTTAAATGATTGAAACAGATTGAGAAAAGTGATATGAGATCATGTTATACGTTTAACATACACACTTAGTAAATCGCTTGTTGTTATGTAATTTTTGGACATAGCATAAAAATTATGCCTATTATTAAAGTAACTAAGATGTTACATTATTTTGTATTCTTGGTATTGATGTACTCTGTCATTTTGATAATGATTCCTCTTATTAGCGGAACTATTAAAAATGAAATAAGCAACGAAATAAAAACAAAGCTACATACTTATGTTTCTTGCTTTCTCCTAAATTCATTTGAAGTTTCAAACCTTAAAAGTTCAGATAAACAAAGACTCCAAGAAGCAATAATAATGTTTTGATTTCTAAAATGCAGAGGAAAGACATAGAACAGAATTAAATTATAAATTAAGCTATGGAATGTAAATTTTTAAAATATAATTTATAAAACACTAAAATGAACTGAATGTTGGGTTCATTTAGACCGAGTTAGGATATCAAAACATTAAAAAACAAAATCTGATGTGTTACACTCACATGGCTTTCTCTATTCTTGTACAAACTATTTTACAAACGCTTATTCTCCATCTACTTCATGTTAATCCAGATAAACATTTGCAGACTCTTATCTTATTGCTAATTTTCTTGTAATGTAGCAATATCTCGAAAATGGTTCACTCAACAACAAAAATGTATATGTCATAAATTGTGTATTTTAACGCGATCTACATCTTTTGTTAAGTAACATTTTGTCTATCTCTTATGGTTTACCAGTTATGCAAAAGTCGTTCACAATGAAGAATACTTTTGGAGACATTTCCAGAAAATTCAAGATATACATTTTATTTGTCATGAAAATATCTGAAATATATATATATATATATATATATATATATATATATTAATCAAAATCTTAAGAGCCATTTTTGAGAAAATTAAAATTTTCGAAAAATGTTCCATGTAAAGGGTAATCTGGTGGAGGGGGATTTTCTTGAAAACCTTCTTGTCGCATCTCTGGAAGATACTGAACCCAAAATACCAAGTTTGGTGTTTATCCGACTGTTCGTTTTTGAGTTATGCTGTTCACAGACAGACACCGGACATGTTTCCAAAAATGATTTTTTGGATTAAGGGGATCTCAAAACATGTATTTCCGGTGAAATCTCGGTATCGAACTTTTGGGTGGAATACAATATTTCCCCTACTTACTATACGTAGTAGAGAAAGTAATAAACCAGCCAGAGGAGCTAATTTAGATAAACTAATAAAGAGTTGTTTGGCCCACTGTTTGTTAAAGACATATCCTAATGCCTAATGGCCCAATAGGTGGTGTATATGATATCTGTTGCATCATTCGTTTTATGCTCATAGAGTACGTATATAAACGTTTTCCTAAGTATTAGAAGTGTTTATAATCCAAAATAAACAGCTGACTTAAGAAAACTGTAATGAATAACATCTCTGCCAACCATAATTTTTACCTTTTCTTGGATATACAATCTGGAAGGTGTACAGCTGTTCATAGTTTAGAGGTTTATTTAATAATGCACTAAATAAAGAATATTAGTTTTATTTTTCTCTGAATAATAGGTACGCTGTAAAAATACGTTATATTGGAATTTATTCACTTCTATACCTTGTGATGTCTTTAAATATCAAGACGCGCTGAAGGCTATGTAAAGTTTAAAACAAACCGAACATATTTTTCCGCTGAATATTTTACAATAATCTGAAGTTTCCGTATAGTCGTAATTTTCGTAATGTAGTAGTACACCAATCCAATCCCACTGTGTCACACACGTCGGATTGGGCTGATCGGCTGTAAGCTGGTTACCCTGGTAGGCGAGCTGTGTTAGAAGTTATAGTGAGGTTGCGATAACTGTTGAAGAGTTGCTCATGGAAATCAAATATCAAGTATTTCAATATTGGTAGGAGCTAAAAGTGATTTTAAATTCCTAGCATGTAGGATGAAGCACCCGAGATTGGTGATTTGAATTTTGATCAAGCTAAATTTGCTAGAAAAATCTTCTGAATCGTAGAATGGCTGTTCTTCTACTAATGAAATTGAGGGGTTATTTATAAAAACAGGCCCTTGTCAAAAAATGAATTTTTCAGGAGAAGCAGAAAAACCTTACAGTCCACATTAACTGCAGTATAAAAAAAACTATCAATGATGATAATTATAAGGATTATGTGACATAACATAATGCATTGCACCAATTGACGCCTAAATATGACTATTATAAGTTATTAAAGATGAGCGTGTGTAAAGAGTCGTTTTGCCTGATAATTTAAGAATATAAATTGACATAATCCTGTTGTTAAAAATAAACTTATTACAAAAATCAAACATTACAGCACTACAGTAATGCACATAGTAACATTAAATTTTATGCATGATTGACCAAAACACCATTGTCAAATTTGAGAGAAAGTTACTAGAAAAATATAACAACTGATGTTTCAGTGTCAACTGTCTTCCTCACTTGTGTTGTCTGAATTATCAACGTCTATCTCACAATTAATGTTAGATCCTTCTATTGTGCTCCTCCTTCGTATGCCAAAGTTTCAAAATTGACGACTATTTGGTCTTAGTAAATCAAAGTTCATTCATATCTTATCCTTTAGAAGGCTTTAATTTGGAGGTTCGTCGTACATTCGAGAAGAGAGCTCCTGAGGAATTGCTGATCTACTACGTATATTAATTGATCTCCATGGACCTGTATATGATTTCCTTACCCCGATGAATGGTAGTTCTCCATCTGTTCTATACATCCTAAGACCCTTAAACTTCATTGCATTAATTCCAGCAGATTTACGAAAGTATGTCTGCACTGCCTCTTTAACATTATGAAAGCTTTGGTGATACATTGTCGTGACTTTAAATGGACTAGGATAGGACCTACAGTAAAATAATAGTTCATTCCAATCCTCGGGTGTTTCCACACACAACTTTCTTATCCTCTTTGCAATGGTCATTGGGCGGGAAGGAATGCTCATGCATTGGAAACACATGCGTAATTCGTTTGAACATACCAAAGCAGTGCAAAGAATGTAACAGAAATAAAGCATAACAAAATTTTTGTTTTTCCCAGAACAGCCGTCTGATATCAATATTAATTCCTATTATTATTATTATTATTATTATTATTATTATTATTATTATTATTATTATTATTATTATTATTTTCTTCCATATATTGAAAGAACATGTATGTGACTTCACATTACCCTTTCTTTGCTACATCCCCGTGATAAGTAAAGTCCGATAAGTGATGTCTTGCTTTTTCTCTATATTTTGTTTTCTTTTCTGCAACGAAAAACTAGCACGCCCTTGCGTAGAAGCCATTATTCAGTAATAATGGTTACAAACAAAACACTAAGGTTTACAGAAAGTGAACAACAGATCGATCTTAAAACTGCATGTTACGTATTTGAAACAATTTGGATTGAATTTCGCCCATGTCAGTTAAAAATAACATAGGTTACTTACAGTATACAAAACCACCATATATTCCACTAGCCCTCACGCTTGACATAGGCCGATTTTGATGCAAATGGTATGCCCAAGAAGTCGCTATAGAAGAAGTCTCCATCTATCCGATGACATCGCAATCTCATTTTTGGGAAAACTTGACAAGCGTTGTTTTTATAAAAAAAATTGCACTCAATTTCTTGCATACACAGAGGGAGAGAGAGAGAGAGAGAAAGAAAGAGAGAGAGAACGAGAGCGAGAGATTGCAAAATGTATACTAATCCTCGAAGCAGTAGATAAATTCTGTAGCCGATGGAAACAGATCTGAAAAGGAATAACGAAACGTAGGCAGAAACGGAGTTTCTCGCGGAACCATTTGGGACACTTCAACAATTTAAGCTTTTCTTGTTTTTGTGAACAGATACTGATTATGTTTATATGTGGCAGAGATAGATTGTGAATCGTGTATGGGATTGTGCCCTTCTACGTGAGCCAGATAATTGATAAAAGTTTTGATTTGTCTTACAACACAAGCAAAGCAGAATGCGAATGAAAATCTAATGTGACACTTTCACATTATTTTCTCCATCCTCTATATTTTATTAATAGGTATACAAACTCGTCCTACTAAAGCTTATTTTTATATATAATTCATTTTAATCCAAATAAACTTTTGCAGAAATAGATACAATACACGATTCGTTATAGACAGAAGGGGAACAGCGATAGTCAAATGTTTAGGAACTGGACGCAATACACTGGTCTAAAAACTCCATATAGTTTCAATGGAGTTGGAAGAAGCAACTGAATATTGACAGGACTTTAAAAAAGTGGCTAAGTATTGAATAATTCGAAAATTAATAATGGATATCTCGGAAATGGCTGATGCCACAAAAAGAAGTAATCTGAACTATATTGTGTGTTTTAAAGAGATCTGCATTTCTGTGTGGTACGTTTTTGTATTTCGCTTAACGTTTACCCGTTATACAAGATTATATAAAATTCCTTGAGATAAAAAGGACTCCAATTCCCAGAAAATTCAAGATATACATTTTATTTGACATGTAAATATCTTTAATATATGGTATTTTAATCAAAATCGTTACAGCTATTTTTAGAGAAAACATTTCTAAAATATTCCATGTAAAGTGTAGTTTGGCGTAAGGTGATGTTCTTAAAAATCCTAATGTCGCATCTTTGGAAGATGCTGAGCTCAAATAAAAAGTTTGGTGTTAATCCGACTTTTCGGCTTTGAGTTCTGATGTTCACACACACGCACAGAAACACCCAATGAACTTCTTTCTGAGAATGCTTTCTTTATTCAGGGAGCCTCAAATAATGTATTTCCGGTGAAATCTCGATATCGAATTTTTGGGTGGAATGCAATACCTTCTCTATCATTTTTTTTAAGTTCCCTTGGTTTATCATTACTGTGATTTTACTGTTTTGCATTACCGCTTATTGCTGCCCTTACACACACACACACACACACACACACACAAACACAAACACAAACGCCCATGGCGGGACTCGAACCCGCAACCCTCAGCTTGGCGGAGCGCCGAAGCTACACACTGCAGCAACCTCGGCTACGAGGGCCGGCTAACATGGCAGAGAAAGTAAAAACACAATTTCAAGAAGGATTTTTCAAGACTTTATTCTATGTGCGTACATTTCTGCCTCATCCCCACTTATCTATAGTAGTTGAGAAAGAATTGCATTTCACCCAAAAATTCTGTGCCCAGATTTCACTAAAAACATGTTTTGAGCCTCCCTGAATCCAAAAAAGAAATGTTAGAAGAAAGGGCCTGTGTATATTTTTGTCTGCCTGTATTTCAACAGTATAACTAAAGCCGAAAATTTGATTAAACACCAAACTTGGTATTTAAGTTCGAGTTCTTCTAAGGATACGACACGAAGATTTTCGGAAAATCACCCTACACAAAACTACCCTTTACACGGAAAGTTTTACAAAAGGTTTTATTTTCTCAAGAATAGCGCTAACGATTTTGATTAAAATACCGTATATAAAAATATTTTCATGACAAATAAGGAGTATATCTTGAAGTTTTTATAAAAGCACTTGAAGTTTTCTTCATTTTGAATTAATTTTGTATAATTGATAAACTGCAAGAGATTACAAAATCATACAACAAGGAAGTTGCAGATCTCGTCATAGCGCATAATTTATTCAGATAACTTTTATGGTGTTGCCATTTCCGAGATACTATTTATTTTTGGTTAGAGTTTTCATGTACTTATGCTTTTTCCAAGTTTTAGTAGGTCGCTATTCGTTTTCTTCCCCTGTTGATGTAAAGAGCACGGAATTTGAACCATCACATAGTGATGCGCTTTTAAAAATGTGATTACTGCTTAACCTTTTATGTTTCTCCTATACCAACTAGGAAATTCGAAGATTTCTCCATAACAAGAAATAGAAGCAAGCGCCTTTTTATTAAAAGCCGAAGAGTGGTAGAAAAATTCATCACATCAGATTTGTTTATAAATTTCATTGTCACTGTGATATTAATCCTGCCATTTGTTTTGCATAAACGTACACTTTTGGTATATCAATTCTCAATAATGTGTTCTTTTTCTTCTTTAACTGTTTACTGTCCTATTACCCCCCAAGGATTTACAAGCGATGCTTTGGGTCAGTAGCCTGTCGAGCATCAAACAATCTCTAGATTATAGCATATCCAGGATGGTGATCAGCCCAATGCCTGGTATGGCGGTGAAAAGGAAGGAAATGAAATGTAGTGATGAAAGGGATGAAAGGAAAATTTGCGGATCAAGTTATCCAATTCGACTAGCGACGAGGATAACCGTGAAAAAACCTTCGGACAGATTGGTCGATCCCGGGGCACCAATGTATTCAACAACTAAAATTTCTACTCGCAATACTTCTATCCAAACGAGAGAAGGCGGTTTTCTAGAGAATTTTGGGGTGTGCGTTCAGTTAAAACTTAGAATTCCAAGGTAGGAGAACCTTATCAATTTAAATGGAAATTTGATAATATCCATTCCTTATTTGTATGGTTTGTAAGTTTCCATGTGTCTATGGCGTGTCCTTGTATAGTATAGAACACTTTCTAGTGGTTATTAGTGCAATTGAAACACATAATCTCATGAGTGATGCTAGCATAGCAATTTCATGAACTTCACTTCCTGTTTGTGACTTGTATTAGCGTAGTTATTGGCAGTCAGGAGATCGATACCCTTAACCTTGGAGTTGACGTTCAGGATATCCGTGACCTACTGGTATTAGCGTACTTTTGTTAACCGCCAACACACAGCCTAATGTACTATAATGAATGCTCGATATTGCCATATTAGCCGGAATCGCTCCCTCCAAGGAGCGTACACCGCTAGTAGCAATTTTAGACCTGTTGTTGCATGGAGCACGGCCATATTCCTTAGTGATTGTTATTGTTTATATGGTAAGATATGGTTTTCATCATGCAGTCTGTAGTCAGTTTATGGTATCGTTTACCATTAGCGTCATTTCTCGTAGCAGTTTCTTCAACCCCCTCTGTACATACTTATATATGCGTTTTCACTTTTCCGAGGAATTATTGTAATCCACCCAAACATTCGATGTCGAGATTTCATCGGAAATACATATTTTAAGGACCCCTTTGTGAGTATATCTATGAGCAGCTAAAACGAAATATTCGATACATGCCAAACTTCGTAATTATGTTTAATAGTTTCCAAAAAAAGTGACAAGATGATTTTCAAACACTTTCCTCTCCCTAAACCATCCTTTAGGTAGAAACATTTTCAAAATTTTTTATTTTCTCGAAAATGCCTTTGAAAATCACAGATAAAAGATATTTTATGACAAACTAATGTATATTTTAAATGTTCTATGAATAGCCTATGGAGTCATTTTATTCTGAATGACTTTTGTATAATGCATAAATCGTAAGAGATAAACAAAAGCTTATTAATAAAACATAAAGATATCCTTAAATTGCTTACTAAATTTTAATAACATTTGGTATAGCGTTAACCATTTCTGGGAAACGCTTTGTAATGATTTTAATTTTCAAGTGCTTATACTTTTTTCAAATGGTAAATCCCTATTCGTTTTTTCTCAAAGAGCATGAAATTTCAAAGTCATTATATAGCGAATCCACTGTATTTTCAGTTTATTATAGTCTTCTTAAATGTGTAAATATGAAATGAAGGTTTATCTAAAATAACAATAAATAATTAGAAAAATTGGCTTTTATGAGAATAGTCGTAGAAGAGTGAATAGAGAAGGTAACACTTCACATTTTTCAATTAGTGATTTCGAATAGTCTGGCATTGCAGACATCTACCCCTCGAAATGTTAATTCTAGTTTAATAAAATTGAGTCAATTGTTATAGATTCCCACTGATTACATTGAACCGGCACTTTGTTAGGTTTAGCCTGCAATATATTGCAATAAATAATAAATTTACCTATCCTCGCACACCTAGGAAATTGAAATAAAAGCAGTGGAATCTGATTCCTTAGACATTCAGAAATGTATTTCATACAGAAATGAAAACACATGTGACGAACAAGTTTACATACACAATTGCTGGACTCAGGATGATGAATTTGTGAAATTTCAGCAAAAATGATGGAAAATTACAGAACACAACAATTTTACTATAAAACACTTCAGATGCTAAATTTAAGAAAATATATAGCAGCTTGTTTAAAGTGATTGCAACCTGTCATCTCTTACTTTTTCACTGGAGATGCTCAATTCTATTAGGTCATGCACTTATATAATCCCCATTTTGGCGCATTCTGCTTTCAGCACCAATATTGAAAACGTCCCATTAGATGCACTATTTTAGTATTTTAGTATTTATTTCCAAATTTACTCAACCTTTTGGAGTAGCTTATTAAAGTAATTTTTGTATTTAACTCAAAAACATAAATGATATTTCATATCTTAACATAATATCTTAAATGTTTAAACGGCTTAAAATTTCAACATTATTTTGATGTCTATAACATAAACCTTTTGGTGCAAACGTAAATAAGTTATTATATAAAACATGTGCATAATAGTATTTCAAATGCACAATGGGAAATATTAACACTAGGGCAATAAATAAAAAATTATATTAACCCTAAAAGCCAGAAGTTTCAAACTTCGCACAATTAAAATGCACTAATAAAAATTTCAAGTCACATATGGTGCATATTTTACATTTTTCAGATCTAAAAATATAAGCCTCACCTTAAGAGTAGCTTAAGAGCAGAAATATGGATTATGTGGAAAGAATCTGAAATGTTGCATTCACATTACCTTCTCTTGTGTACAAACTATTCTTCCAAAAAGTATACTTTTATATAAGTACTTCTTGTTGATCCAGATAACCTTTCATAACACATCGTTGTAGTTATAAGAGGGGTATCAGATTTTTAAAGTGCGATTCACAATGTAATGGCTTTGAAAGTGCATGCTGTTTGCATGACCACAAGAAAAAGGGAATAGCGACTTTCCAGTTGATAAAAATACAGGTATTTGAAAATTGAAAGAAATAACAAAGAATATCTCAGATTAACGCCACAAATAAATTGACATAAATTGTGTCTAATGAGATCTACGTTTTGCCCTTCTCTTACGGTTTAACAGTTATCCAAAATTCATTAATAAAGAGTATTTCAAAGAGTATTCACACAAAATTTAAGACAAACATTTATCTTCTAAATATCTTAGTTAGAGCCATTTTTGAAAAAGTCAAAAATAGCTATTTTCCATACAAAGGGTAGGTTGGTGTGGAGAGGATTTTCTTGAAAATTTTCGCGTCTTATTCTTAGAAGATACAAGAGTTATGTTGTTCAAGGACAGACACACACACAATTTTTTTAATTCGGAGCGCCTCAAAACTATATTTCTAGCGAAATCTATGTAGCAATACTTTCTCTACTTGCTATAGATTCAGTAGTAGAGGACGTAAAAGTAAAGAATGATAATTAGGGACTAATTTCCTACAAAAAAGAAGCATTGACAAGGCTTTGACTATTTGATAATATGTATGACATAAATAAGTTTATTTTATCTATCTAGAGGTCTGACATTTACATTAATATAGCTAATTAGAATATAAATGTTAAAATGTTACTTCTCGTGCTACTTGTAGCACAGAGTGTACCTGGACTACATCTGACAGTTAAGCAACTAACTGTTCATGAGGGCTTCTTGAACCGACGTTACCATATTTACTCGTGGGTGCCACACCCAGTGGAGATAGGCATTCAGCCGTCATCACGCGAGAGTTTATTAAAACATAAAACAATCATTTGCTAGATAGATCTCGGTAAATTAAGTTCTCAGTTTGATGTTGATGCCAATAATGCGCATATCAGTATAGGTGTAAAGGCGATATGATATTTACTAGGCTTGTTACTAAAATATAAAGGTATTTAAATTAGAAACCGAGATGTACGGAAAGAATTGAAAAACGAAAACGGGTTTATGGGCGGAAATTCACAGTAGTAAAAACTATTAGTAACCAATCATCCATAATGACTATTACTAGAAAAAGGTAATCAATGATAGCCTAAAGAAATCTCTGCAAATCATTAAAAGAACACAAATACATTAAAGTTCGCGTTCATTATCTTCCGATTCCCAAGGTACCGTAGACTCGGGATTATCCGAGCTAATTGGGAGCTAGACTACCTCGAATAATACGAAGATAATCTGGTAATAGGTCCTAAATACGAAAACATGCTTAAATCAGTATAGTAATTGTTTATTACAAAATAATTCTTCAAAATTTACTTCAAATGTTTACGCAGTTTAATTAAGAGATAAAGAGATTGCTGTATTCAATGGATAAGATCATTTCTGTAAAAATCTCTGATACTTGCTAAACTCTTGCCCGTTTGAATGCTCATTGACAATAGATCTAGCAGCGTAGATTGCGTAGACTTTTAAGTTTAACATCCTATAACCAGGTAGATTATAACGAGCAGTGAATGAACGAAATGTTGAAACGGTACTCAAATGGGTCCGGGGTCCCTAGAGCTTAAAATAACCGGTATTCATCTTCTAAAGAGAGGAAAAAAACCCGGAAAAAAGCAGCTAGCTTAACCTAACCTATGCTCGAACCCGGGACCTTAACGTGAGGCAGAGACACTTCCCCTACACCATTGGACAAGACTCTTCTTACTATTTAAAGTAGGCTATGGCAGCTTCGTTCACCTTCAGTCACTCACAATGAGATATTTTCGGGATGCTCTCGTTGGTGTCGTGGTGCTCTGGAGGATTAAAACATTGAGTTTTTATTTATGAACGCTCTTTAACTATTATGGTTCTTATCGTCCCATTCTACATTGGGTGTAAAATATCGGCAATTTTGCTCACAGGCCTCAATCGGGTTTCAAGTTCTTTTACGTGCCGTAAATCTGCGACACGGGGACATGGGACCACCAGCTTTAATTCCCTTCCGAAAGAAACCACGTTAAGGAATTTTACGCCCGAAAAAATCCATTGCCCTCCGCGGGGTTTTAACCCGCGACCTCAGGAACCTCACTTCAGCATTGATGACCATGTCAACAATAATGTCGTAAGCAGAAATATGTTTTAATAGATTCGCCTTTATCTAACAGTTTTATTGCGTTAAATTTTGTTTGCAGAGAAACCAAACACCTTTTCCGTTTGGCAGTCAAGCACTACTCGCCTAGAATAGGCCTACACAGATTTAAACACCACCGTAAGAGTCGGATACACGCGTATATTTAACTTCGTTGACATACACCACCTAACAACTGCGGTATACTCGTGTAGGGAGAGCATAACTCGCTGTATGTCCGATATATTAATATATGATTTAATATATGAACTCTGGTGATACTGATAATTATCTTGTGTTTTAGTTGTTACTCTTAAAGTTTATCTTTATTTCTTGCCACGGCTGCTGTTATTTGGGTTTCTGGTAAAGCTTGTATAACTTAGCAGGGTGTGATACGGGAAGGAAGGTAAAAAGTAACAACTGTAACAATAGATTAAGTTATTGAAGAACACTATGCTTTAATGGCACACGCATTGAATGTCTTAGTAATAATCTACACAGTTCTTAAGTTAGTTGGAGCTGTAGAACGGTCTAGCCCTACCACGTTCGTAAGCCAAACTTGCGGTCGCTGAGCAATGAAGTATTTTATACGTGCTCTAGAAATAATTGTAGTATTTATCACACGTTCCTATAGACCTTTAAATCGATAACCTTTCACCGTTCCTACTACATTATAAGAAGTAAATAATATCGCCTGCTTCTGAGAGCTTACATGTATCTTATTCACATCGCCGCACTTTATACCCAACCGCCCTGGCTGATGGAGACGCTAGAACTAACCTTTCTTCCCTTGAAGATTTTAAACATACTCTTCCTTAAAATTTCATTGTCTGTCTTCGTTCAGCTTGGAACCTTCCAGAAGACTTACCCGGCTATTGTTCTACGTTTGCAAGCATGTGGCCTCTCTACAAACATATGTTATTTTCGCTTGTCGCCTTTTTCTGTTTCACAAAGGCTCAAGGTCTGGCTTTTATGACCTTCCCGTAAAGTCCTTTTTGCCTGGGCCCTAATTTTAACACAAAGATATGTTTGTCGGCTTTTAACAAGAATTCTACAGCTCCAGCTACACTTGCACATACATAAAACGTATGACTTAACTCCTATTTATACAACAAGTATTTTTCTTATTAATACAATTTCACATTATAATTCACATTATTATATATATGGCATATATAACCATAGTTACTGTCTCAAATATGCCCCCTTTAAACATATTTAAAATTTATGTGTACGTGTAAATTTTTAATATTGTTTAATGTCTCATGAATATATTGGTCATGCCATAGGTGTCTAGTGTTCTTGGCACACCCCATATACCTCTGTGAGAATTTGCTCACTCTTGCAGACATTTAGTATGGGTCGCCTACCTGACCATACTATACAATAACAACACACACTTCACTGCACTTTGTATTGTTTTTTCGCTTAGTCATTACAGTTGCTTTGCTAGGGTTATGTTTACAAATACAGCTGTCAGTTTTTGCGCTATTGTGTGTAAAACACGTTTTTCACTATCCTTTTAGTATAAACAATTAAAATGGACATTGACTGGTATTAACTTAATTGAATAAAACATGTTGAATAATATATAATCCAGACACATTCATTTATGTATATCAGGTTGTAATCAGATATATATATATATATATATATATATATAAAAGAAACACATAGAAAATGGTTATACATACATACAACTGAAAAACAATTGACATTTGCTTGCTATGCATTTAGGCTGTTCCAGTGTTTGAACTATGGACTAATTATTTTATGAGTTAATTCTTACTTCTATCCATTTACATTAGCATATTTACACACAGGTTACAGTAACTAAAGCTTTATGAGATATTATCATTTGAGTTTTCTGTTGATTATTGCACTTATATATATGTATATATATATATATATCTCAAGTACATTCAGGTAATCAACTATATGATTTTATATACATACACATATATATAGTTCACCTATTTTTACAGGTCTCAAACATACATATTTCATACTCTTACTCCTTACATTTACAATTATTTACACTCTTACTCCTTACCTTTACAATTATTTACAAGGCTATCCACTCTTATGATCCGTACCTTTTTTTTTTATTTTTTTTAATTTCCCAATATTCTTTGAAGCTGGTTATCGAGACCCAGGAGTAATAATAATAATAATAATAATAATAATAATAATAATAATAATAATAATAATAATATACGATCGAATATAGCGACGAAAATGTGCTGAATTCATATTAGGAATGGGTTTTGTCGGGAAGACAGAGAAACAAAGTTTGTTCCCTCGAAGCAGAGGTATTTTACCTGCGATGGTCAACGAACCTGCATACCGGAAGTCTCGCCTTTATACTTTTGGCTCGGACAGGGTTTACAACGGTTCTCAAGGCTTAAAAGGGTGAGGAAGTAGATGTGCCTTATCTACGATCTAAGAATGTTCGTGGGAAGATTTCAAAACTCAAAATAAGCTGTAAGAGGCAGATGTGAAAGTTGTCACGTGGGGGTAGCCAATAACAAAAAAAATCATGAAACAAAAATTATAGCCAATCGAAAGATCGCGTAGGCATCACATGATACGTTTTGAACTTAAAACAGAACGAAACTTAAGAAAGGGAGAGGGGAAAATTCTACAGTTTGGCGAAAGGCGTGAGGGAGGAAAGACACGCCGAGACTTTTGGGGACAAACTAACCATGACAACGGCCGAGGCACATTCCGGTACAAATTAACCACGAGGACGCGACGAAACAGAATTAGAACAAAATAATCAGAAGATTTATAGCGTAAAAGTGAAGTTGTGAAATCTAGGCAATTCGAGGGCTAGTCGGAGAAACACATAAGTAGCGACTTCGAGAGTAATAAGAATAACAGTGGTTTCGACGACGAAGGTGGCGGGTTGACCAGATAGGAATCTACGTAACAAAATAAAGATATCACCCAAACTTCTCCGGCAGTATTATTAATCTCATCAAGGCAGTGTCACCACCCCTGAAAAACAAGAACCTCAGCTCTACCGAATCAAATCCCAAATCCCTGCCATCCAAACCACGAACCCAGGACTCTGAGTACACTGAAACAACTGCCAGGAACAACACAGATGCGTCAGAGGTCAGCGTCATTTGGCGCCCACTACGTTGGGGCTCGAAATACTGCCAGCGGATAACGCACCCGGAGAACCGACAACGGAAGGAAGACGACGCCGATGACGACATCAGCAACCACCAGCAGCAGAGTGTACCGATAGACGTAGGGCAACAAGCGACATCGACGCCGCTCCATTACAACGAGGAAGCAGACATTCAGCGCAGACAGCATCAGTGTTCAAAAAGTGTAAGTGTAGTGAAGTGTTTTGTGAACTATTACAACACTTCGCAGCAGCTCAACCCAGCACCGAGTAAGTGTTAACTGCATGATACATAGGTTAATAAAATTTTGGAAGGGAGTGTATATGCAATAGATATAAGTAAACTGGGTTATGTATGTTTGTAAATGCTGTTAAGAAACAAGAAATTAACCGGCAACGATATGGAAGGTAATAGCAATGAACAAGGGGAAAATTTCACTAACAATAGCACGCGGGTAGGTGTAGAAAATGGAGATATCGAAACATTAGAACACCAAGTTACCGGATCACTTAACGCGAGCGAAATGCTGCAACAAATGTTGGCTCAATTGAGCCTCCTAAACACTAAAATATCAGAACAAGAGCAAACACTTGGGCAAACACTGACTCAACGATTATCAGAACAAGAGCAAACACTTGGGCAAACACTGACTCAACGATTAACAGAACAAGAGCAAACACTAACTCAACGATTATCAGAACAAGAGCAAACAATAGGGCAAACACTAACACAGCGATTAACAGTACAGGAGCAAACACTAAAACAACAATTGTCCACCCAAGAACAAACATTGCAGCAGCAGATAGCCTCACAATTAAGCATCCAACATAAGGAAATCAGTCAGGGCTTAGAAAATAAAATACAGGGTGTCTTGTTAGAAATTAGAGCAAGTCAAAATGTAATCTACGAGGATGTAGAATATATAAGAAACGAACTAAAAGCAACACAGAATAGTGTAGAGGTAGTAAGGAAGGAACTTGTCGTGGAAATAGACGCCATCAGGGCACAACAAATTGTAAGCAATGAAAACTTAATATGTACAATTAGTGATAAGGCAAGGGAAGAAGCAATGACAGTCTGTGTAGCATTACAGAATAAGCAGCAGGCAGTGGAAGCAGGGGTAAATGATAAAATTAACAAAATAAGGGAGACCATAGAGGCACAGAATAGCTCGCAGATAAGCGAGATCGCTAAATTAAGGGAGGAACTGACACAGACCGTCAATGCTCGCAGGGACGCACTAGCGGAAATCGAACCGCGACCCCAGGGAGCCACGGACGCGCGAATTACCTCTCAGGTTTCCGCGCTTTCGTCGTTCCAGTGTAACAACCCGAGTAGCGAACCGAGGTCGAACGAACCTGCCTGCACTCCTTCGGCCTCACCGCACCCGGCAAGTGAAATGTCAAGCACCGTAGGGCCTCTGCAACAATGCAATATACCTATACAATTTTTGAATGAACTGCCAATCCCCAAGTTCAACAGTGAAGTCGATAATGCGAAGCAGTTCATTAATGACCTCGAATCTTATTTCGCGCTTAGGGGAATTCCCGACCGTTACAAAATGGTAATTATAAAAAGGAGCTTGATAGGCCCGTCCCTGAGTTGGTTTCGATTGACGGTAGGCGAGCATGCACAATATGAACATTTTAGGTCTGCATTTTTGGAAAAATATTGGAGTGGCGTTGCACAGTACAGAGTGCGCGCAGAAATAAATAATGGCCGATACAGGGATGAGAAGCGTGAGTCGATGGTTGACTACTTCTTGCGACTCGGCCAATTAAGCCAACTCCTGGACCCACCGATGCCCGAAGGTGAATTTGTATCCCTCCTGACACGACACTTCCCAGACGTTATACGTCATCACCTCGTGGTAGCACGCCCGAGGACGCTGAGCGAAGCCATTGAACTACTTACCGCTCTGCAGGGGTACGGAACGCGGGAAGAAGATAGGCCCAGAATCAGGACTGAAGGCAGACACAGTGATCGGATAAATTCGCATCGTAATGATGGGACGAGGGCACAAGGTGCGTTGAACAACTACTCCACAGTCCGACAGCGTTATCAAGAGCCATTTGCAAGAAATCGGGAGAGAAGCTATAGGCCCTGGAACCAAACGGGCACGGGTAGGCCACCGAGGCAACATGAGGAGTATCCCGTTCACTACCTGAGATTCTCCAGGTACCCGGCGAATAGTAGACAACACTGGGGAAATAACCTCCACGGTGGAACAGCGGATAGGCCAAGAACGCCTCCGAACCGCCCAGAAACTCCCCCGAACCGACCTGGAAACACCCCGGGCAGGCCTAGGACACCTCCGAACAGGCCAAGAACGCCTCCGAATTGCCCAGAAACTCCCCCGAACAGGCCAAGGACACCTCCGAACAGGCCAAGAACGCCTCCGAATTGCCCAGAAACTCCCCCGAACAGGCCAAGGACACCTCCGAACAGGCCAAGAACACCTCCAAGCCGGCCAGCGACCCCACGACGTAGAGATGAGGACCATGGGCTCTCAAGCATGCCTACGTACAGCTACGCATGGACGCCGAGCGCGTATCTATCACAGACACGACAGCCGCAAAATGTCCACCGCGAAATGGATGACGCGATAGGTCACCGAAGCGGGGCAATGGCAGGACAAAGCATAGGCCAAGGGATAGGCCCCAGTCAAGGATCGTGGCCACGACGGTCGGAAAACTGGAGACAGGAAGAATTGTAGCGTTCCCAGGCTCAACCTCGGAGAATGCGCGCAGGTTCTCGCATTACACAGGGAACGAGAACAAAAAATACCAGAAGAACCATTTTTATTGAATATTTGCACATTGGGAAAAGGCATTAACGTGGTAAGAATTTTCACGCAACAACTGTGCGAAGGGAGAGATCTTAACGACACGCCTCTGCAGTCAGCTGATGAATCGGGAGTAGGTCAAGCACCCCAGTATTGTGAGTTAAACACAGAAAATGAAAATGTTTATTTCGGTGAGAGACCGGACGACTTGCAGGTAGTCAGTGATCAAAACATGACCCTATCAGGTATACGCGAATATGTAGCATCAACAGACTGCTTAAACCATCAAGAGAAAGAAGGAATACAGACGAATGCATATGTGTTGGAAAGGTCCTTATCGGATATCACAAACCTTCGGGGACAGGGTATATCAACTCCAATCGTCCATTTAAGCCGGGTCAATGAAATTTAGTAGAGTCGGATAGGGAAAATGTACAAACGCACTCGGAACACGAGTAAGGAAAGTCAAATATGCGAACATTGTTTACAAACAAATTGGTAGCTTCGGGATAGCAATGTCCTGTTAAAACAGTGTGCTTGACATTCACGATGTTAATGACATAGAGTAAGAAAACCGGACAGAATGTATACCTGGCAAAAAAGGTACCAAAAGGGGTCTTGAGTGTGGAGGCTGCTAATAGCTTCCAGAAAACCAGTATTGTATGTAAAGTGCAAGAGAGAGAGAGAGAGAGAGAGAGAGAGAGAGAGAGAGAGAAAGATGGAACTAAGATGTGTAATTAAATTAAAAAAAAATTTTGTTTGCAGAATGTATTGTGTGTATAAACAGATTCCTAAAATATAAATGTTTTGTAGCCTGGTTGTTGACGGCCAGATATTATGTAGATTGTTTTTCTGTATTTAGTAAAAAAAAAAATACTTGTGTCAAATTTGAAATTGTATTGTGTTCAGTGATTGAAATGTATTGTGAACAGAATAAATGTGTAACGGTGGGCTCGCCATCAAATCGTCGTAAGCCACTGACTAAATAAATGAATGAATAAATAAATAAAATGATAAATGAAAGGAATAGAGGGAGAGAGGGACTTTAGATTAGCTTAGATGGGACATTAACGATAAACCCATCATCCAACCTAAAGGTCCGATGATAAATTTACCGTCAGGGCATATGAAGCTGGTTATCGAGACCCAGGAGTAATAATAATAATAATAATAATAATAATAATAATAATAATATACGATCGAATATAGCGACGAAAATGTGCTGAATTCATATTAGGAATGGGTTTTGTCGGGAAGACAGAGAAACAAAGTTTGTTCCCTCGAAGCAGAGGTATTTTACCTGCGATGGTCAACGAACCTGCATACCGGAAGTCTCGCCTTTATACTTTTGGCTCGGACAGGGTTTACAACGGTTCTCAAGGCTTAAAAGGGTGAGGAAGTAGATGTGCCTTATCTACGATCTAAGAATGTTCGTGGGAAGATTTCAAAACTCAAAATAAGCTGTAAGAGGCAGATGTGAAAGTTGTCACGTGGGGGTAGCCAATAACAAAAAAAATCATGAAACAAAAATTATAGCCAATCGAAAGATCGCGTAGGCATCACATGATACGTTTTGAACTTAAAACAGAACGAAACTTAAGAAAGGGAGAGGGGAAAATTCTACAGTTTGGCGAAAGGCGTGAGGGAGGAAAGACACGCCGAGACTTTTGGGGACAAACTAACCATGACAACGGCCGAGGCACATTCCGGTACAAATTAACCACGAGGACGCGACGAAACAGAATTAGAACAAAATAATCAGAAGATTTATAGCGTAAAAGTGAAGTTGTGAAATCTAGGCAATTCGAGGGCTAGTCGGAGAAACACATAAGTAGCGACTTCGAGAGTAATAAGAATAACAGTGGTTTCGACGACGAAGGTGGCGGGTTGACCAGATAGGAATCTACGTAACAAAATAAAGATATCACCCAAACTTCTCCGGCAGTATTATTAATCTCATCAAGGCAGTGTCACCACCCCTGAAAAACAAGAACCTCAGCTCTACCGAATCAAATCCCAAATCCCTGCCATCCAAACCACGAACCCAGGACTCTGAGTACACTGAAACAACTGCCAGGAACAATACAGATGCGTCAGAGGTCAGCGTCATCTTCTTATAAGCCTACTTATTCTTTTTCTTCTTTATCATGTTCTGCAGCCTTTCTGGTTTTATATGGTTTAAGCATTTCCTTATGGTATTTCCCTAGTATTTTCTTAGTTTGCGGATGTCGTACTTCAAATGTATCAGTACCATATTTATTTAACACTTCATATGGACCATGGTAGCTTAGAAATAGTCTCTAGTATTCTTTCTTTAATTTATTTGATAATTTTTTGGTTCGTACTAGGACTAAATCACCTACGCGTAGCTGCCATACTTTTCTCTTTTTAGCTTCGTGCTTTATTTTCCTTTTTCTAGCCTTCTCCCGTATTCTTTCTAAAGCTAATTTAAACATTTCTTCTTCCTCAGGTATCTTTACGTTCGCATCACTGATTGCTTCGGGAATTTTACTTGTGAGAGTATTGAGCATTTTGCCTTTATGTAGCTCAATAGGTTTAAATCCTGTCACTAAATGGATTGTTTCATTAAGTAGGTCTTGTATTGTGTTTATATAAGAGTACCAACTGCTTTGCTTGTGATGACATAATAATTTCAGATACGTAGCAATTTCTTTTATCTCGCGTTCCACTGGATTTGCATTAGGTCTGTAGCGTGACGAGAAGTATTGTTTCACTCCCTGTTCTTTAATACCGTTCATGAATTTGGCACTGGTAAAAATTGATGCATTATCACACAATATCGCCTCAACTTTCCCTTCCTCCTGGAAATAGGATCGTACCAATCTATTCAAACAGGCGGCACTGGTTGCATTTCTTAGTGGGTAGATACGAACATATCAGCTAAATACATCATAGCAAACAAATATATATTTATAGCCATATGAGCTCTGGGGCATTGCGCCGTGCAAATCACAACTTAGTAGACGTCTGGGCCTATCTCTAACTACTGAATTGGTTGTATATTCATATGCTACGTTGATCTGTTTTGCCCTTTGACACAGATCACAGCATGCAATATATTTGCTAACTTTATGTCTTAGTTTTGGTATGTATAAATTTTCTAAAATAGTAAGTGTAGTCTTATCAGTACCCGAATGTATCAGTCCTCTGTGAAACTGTTCTATTATTTCCATTTCCATACACTCTGGGATATAAGTTTTCCACTTTTGTAAATCTTTACCATGCTTTTTGTATAATACGTCGTCCTTTAAAGCTAATGAGCCTTCGGTACTTTCATCCATGTCAGTTAACTTGTCTCTTAAACGTGAGATTTTAATATCCTTACACTGCAATTCCCTAATGTCTTTGAATTGTTGGGTAAGTTCCTTTCTTAATGGTATGTCTATCTTAAATACTCGAATTTCATGAGGTGTCCTTGAACAACTTTCAGGTATGTGCTGCTTGTGGTTTAAACGGGATAATAAATCACTGAAAGTATTGTGTTTACCAGGTATATGAAGTATTTCCAGGTCAAAGTCCGAAATTGTATGTATCAGTCTAGCCAATTTTCCACTGTATAGCCTACACTTTTGAATAAACGTTAGGCTTATATGATCCGTATAGACCATAACCTTCTTCTGAAATATGTATGTTTTGAATTTGAGCAACGAGAAATATAGTGCTCCTATTTCCATCATAGTAACTGAAGAATTTCTTTCGGTCGCAGTTAAACCTCGTGATGCAGTACTAATTACATGGAATGTTCCATCTTTTTCTTGCTGTCCTAGTATGCCTGCATATCCTTGGCATGAAGCATCGACATACATTACATAATTCAAATCATCTCTAGGTCGCTCTAACAGTATAGCATTGGCAAATAGTGTTTTTACATGCTCGAAACATTTCTGATGGTTCTCCGTCCATTTCCATTTGCTCGACTTTTTAAGTAATTGTCTAAGTGGTTCAACTTCTGCCGCATACCTCGGTATAAATTTACTCTCATAGTTTAATATGCCAAATAAACGTCTTAACTGTTTTATATTTTTGGGTGATGGAATCTTCAGGGTGGCTTCAATTCTTTCTTTATCCGGACGTATACCAGATTCATTAACTATGTATCCTAGGAACTTAATTTCTGGTACACAAAATCTTGACTTTGACCTATTCACAGTCATACCATGCTGTTGCAGTTTATTTAAAACATAATTTAAGTTTTCCAGATGTTCCTCAAAAGTTTTACTTATTATAAGGAAGTCATCTGTATACCTGACAAGAAAGTCATCTGCAGTATCTCCAAAGATGCTATGAATGGCACGTAGGAAACCACTAGAACTGTTCTTTAGGCCGAAGGGGTTTACACAGAAGCGGTACTGGACCCCAAATATTTGAAAGGCTGTGTAATCTCTCACCCTGGGATCTAATTCTACCTGCCAGAAGGATGATGTGAGGTCTATCGAAGATATATATTTTCCACGGGATAGTTTCGCAATAATCTGTTCAATTCCTTCATTCTGAAAATGGTCTGGTAGCATAAATTTATTTATGTATCGTCCATCTATATTAAACCTTTAGGTGTTGTCCTTTTTTACCGACCAGCATATTGCATTAATAATTTGGGAATTACTTAATTCTATGATGTTATTCTCGAGCATTTTTGATATTAGCTTTTTAGCTTCGCCTCTAAGAGCTATGGGTAAGTTATCATATTTGTGCCTGAATGGTTGTATGTTTTCCAATGTGAACGAGTGTACATATGTGGTGGATCTGCCAGGAATAACACTAAAAACCTGTTTGTTGTCTTCCAACACTTTAAGTAGCTTATGTTTTTGTATGTCATTCAGGGTAGTTTCCTGGAATCCGTCTTCTAGTAAGGGTGGGTGACCATATTCCTTTGTTACACAGCTGGTTTCCTTACGGTCGCTCTCTTCTGGGTTGGAAACATGTAGGTCGTTGTCCTTTTTACCTGCATTCACAATTGATATGAAGTTTTCTCTTCCTTCTGCTCTCTGCGTCTGTACGATTTGTACAAAGAATTCTTCATTGTATACGTCTTCTTCTTGAGCCATTCGTTGCATTTTAATCTTACTTTCCCTAAGGAATGGTACCTTAATTTCCTTATTCGCTATCTGTAGCCGTACCTCATCATTTTCAAAATCCATAATGGCAGCATATTCTTGAAGCATATCACATCCGAATATCACATCACATATTAAATTTGGGACGACTAGGAACATTATTTCTATTTCTTCTTCTCCAATCCGAACGGTTAATAATGCTTGCATGTTTATGGTTTGTGCCTTCTTCCCGATAGCTACACGACAAATTAAATTGCATACCGGTGCAGACATAATTTTTGTTCCTTCCATGATCAGCTGATTATAAAAGTTTTTAGAACATATGGAGGATGTTGACCCTGAATCCAAAGCTACATTTATTTCTTTACCTGCTACTATCACTTTAATATATGGCGAATCGTATATCTCATCTAAATTGTCGTCATATTTAATAATCCTGTTGCAGTTATCGACTGTAGGTATATAATTAATTTTGCCTACTATTGCAGACGGGTAACCTGTTTCAGAAGCACCTACATCGAGTGAAACAATATTTAGTTTTCCGGAGCGTTATTTTCTGTATACACGGGACTACCATTTCGCATTGCAGTGACTTTAATCTCGTGTTCATTCTCGTAATGTTGGGTGCCACGCCCCCTAGATCTGTTTCCACAACTACGATTATTCATTCCACTTCTTACGAAATTATTGGTACCTTCATTGTCGGAATTTTCTGGG
Source organism: Deroplatys truncata (assembly GCA_030765065.1). Lineage (NCBI taxonomy): Eukaryota > Metazoa > Arthropoda > Insecta > Mantodea > Mantidae > Deroplatys > Deroplatys truncata. The sequence goes on from CM060981.1 coordinate 177,766,970, forward strand.
GATCTATAACTTCTACCTGTTCTTGGATTTCCTCTCACTTGGTATATGCGACCTCCATGTGTATTTTGTCTTCTATAATGTTGCCTTTCAGCCCTAACATAGTTAATGTTCTCTTGTCGTACCTGTGGCCTAGCATTGTTGGCATTTGGCACATAATTTGGATATCTATTTCGTACCTGGTAGTGGTTGTTAGCTCTGTAGTCAGGTGTCATTCGTGAATTATATGGTCTATCATCGCGTCTATTTCGGTGTACATATCTATCTCTATGACTTGGGTTCCTGCTTCTAGAATTGTCGGATTCTTGTTGTTCTAAGGCAGATAGTAGTTCAGTCATTTCCAAAATAGATCTTGGACGTGCTATGAGGAGGTAGTTCTGAATATGCAAGGGATAATGTCGCGTTATTAGTGTGATAAAATCCTCCTCTTGCATGGCTGGGGTAAGGTATCTTACGTAACCTGCTTGTTTTATGAGGTAGTCTGACATAGACAATCCTTCATTGCTCTCGTAATTACCATGACTTAAATTTGCTCTTATACGGTGCTGGACCGTGGAATTCCAAAATTTATTAAGGAATAGTACTCTGAAAGTTTCGAAATTTAACTCGCCGTCGGCCATCATGTTTAGCCATTGCAAAGTTTTGTTGTCAAGGCATTTTCTGACCACGATCATCTTAAGTGATTCCGGAACGCTTTTCAATTGAAAGTATTCAGTTATTTCATTAATGAATTGGACCGGACTGGTGGTAGCACTGAATTTAGGTAAAGGTAATTCGTTAAGTACCATGTGATATCCTGCTAAGTTATTAGATACATTAGTATTGGATTCTGAATTTGCATGTTGGCTACGAGATAGTGCAGCTGCTATAGGAGAAGCTGAAGCACCTCGTGAACTAGTGACACCAGAGGATATTGTACCCCTTTCAGTTACGTTATTTTCATGCATATTTACATGGTTTACATCCTCAGTAATTGTACTATTGTCTACCCTAGTTTTATTATTCATGATTGAATTCAATCTATATTCTAGTTTCTCAAATTCCTTATTGCTATCCTGTACTACAGATTCAAACTTTTCCTGCATTATTTTACGTTCCTTTTGAATTTATGTAATTTCCCCCCTTATGTCTATTTGATTTTGCACTAAGTCTGCATTTGTATGGTCTATAATTTCCCTTAGTTCAGTTGTCTGACTATCCAACTTAATACTCATTTCTTGACTATTTATGCTAATCTGACTAGCAATTTTACCTTAGAGCCTTTTACACTGGTTATTAATCTGTTCTTCCATTTCAGCATGCATTGGTCTACTAGTATCGTTTAATTTCCTTTCTATTCTCTTAATTTCAGACCTGTTTTCCTTTAAGTTATTTGCAATCTGTCTACCTATTTCTTGGCTTTGCTGATCTAGCTTTTTATCTAGCGCTATATTACTTTGCCCCAGTATCTCAAATTTTCTCTCAATTTCCTTGATATTTTGATCTAATTTATTGTCCATGTCAGTTTTAAGGTCTGATATAGCCCTAAGAATTGTCATCAGATTAAGCTGATCGTTACTACCTAACTCGGGTATTTCCCTTTGAGTTGTATTGTCTTTCTGAGGGACTGCATTATCATGTAAGCCTGTATGTTTGTTGTTCATTCTCGTTTCTGTTGCGTGAACCTGTTCTGTACTTAACGGTATTTCTGCCCCTACACACTGTTGAACTTGCATATTATCTGTTTCTGTTACTCTATTTGGAATGTTATCATTAAAATTAGTTACATCGGATATACCTCTATCCACCGAAATTAAAATGCTTTCATTTGAATTTTCCCCTTCCATTTCTGTAGTGTGTCTATTTAATTGGATATTACTACTTGAGTTTCTCCTACTAATCTTACCACTTCTAAGTATCATTTACACTCGCATTAAATTATAACATGCACAATACACATTTACAAAGAAATTTTATCAGCATTAGTGTATAAAGTTTTTGTCTGACCTTTTTACTGTGATCTTACGGTGACCAAACGTAGAGCTGAGGTGTAGTCTTGCTGTTCACAGTTCGTGCCCCTCTCTCATGAATAAAGTTCTTGTAGACCTTAGATGCTGTGGATGTGTTGGTTGTTTCTTGACGTTCTGCGTTGTTTCATGTCCTGTTGGCAGCCTGAAGATTTTCTTGTACCCGTAGGTTCTTCTTTTTTTTACTTTGCACCTTGATGGTTTCTCTGCTGGGCTCTTCTTTGGGTTTCTCTGCTGGGCTCTGCGATGTGTTTCTCTGCTGGGCTCTGCGATGAGTTTCTCTGCTGGGCTCTTCGCTGGATTTCTCTGCTGGGCTCTTCGATGTGTTTCTCTGCTGGGTTCCTCGATGTATCGTCGTTGTTCCTTCCCTGCGTTCGCGTAGATTTTATTTTTTTTACAAGTCATACGATGTTGGCCTCCAAACTTGCTACATTAGCCCCAAAATTCGGGCTCCAAACTTGCTACTTTAGCCTTCAACATTCGGCGTCAAACTTGCTACTTTAGCCCCACGTTCCGGCGCCAAACTTGCGGTATACTCGTGGAGGGAGAGCATAACTCGCAGTATGTCCGATATATTAATATATGATTTAATATATGAACTCTGGTGATACTGATAATTATCTTGTGTTTTAGTTGTTACTCTTAAAGTTTATCTTTATTTCTTGCCACGGCTGCTGTTATTTGGGTTTCTGGTAAAGCTTGTATAACTTAGCAGGGTGTGATACGGGAAGGAAGGTAAAAAGTAACAACTGTAACAATAGATTAAGTTATTGAAGAACACTATGCTTTAATGGCACACGCATTGAATGTCTTAGTAATAATCTACACAGTTCTTAAGTTAGTTGGAGCTGTAGAACGGTCTAGCCCTACCACGTTCGTAAGCCAAACTTGCGGTCGCTGAGCAATGAAGTATTTTATACGTGCTCTAGAAATAATTGTAGTATTTATCACACGTTCCTATAGACCTTTAAATCGATAACCTTTCACCGTTCCTACTACATTATAAGAAGTAAATAATATCGCCTGCTTCTGAGAGCTTACATGTATCTTATTCACATCGCAGCACTTTATACCCAACCGCCCTGGCTGATGGAGACGCTAGAACTAACCTTTCTTCCCTTGAAGATTTTAAACATACTCTTCCTTAAAATTTCATTGTCTGTCTTCGTTCAGCTTGGAACCTTCCAGAAGACTTACCCGGCTATTGTTCTACGTTTGCAAGCATGTGGCCTCTCTACAAACATATGTTATTTTCGCTTGTCGCCTTTTTCTGTTACACAAAGGCTCAAGATCTGGCTTTTATGACCTTCCCGTAAAGTCCTTTTTGCCTGGGCCCTAATTTTAACACAAAGATATGTTTGTCGGCTTTTAACAAGAATTCCACAGCTCCAGCTACACTTGCACATACATAAAACTTATGACTTAACTCCTATTTATACAACAAGTATTTTTCTTATTAATACAATTTCACATTATAATTCACATTATTATATATATGGCATATATAACCATAGTTACTGTCTCACAACGCAGTGTTACAAAAGACGTGTGTGTTTATTCTCAAACTCCCTCGGTTAACTCGGAGCCCCGGTTAATCGCGAGTACAACTACTTTTTGAGCATTGTGTGCAAGAAACACAAGTCAGCATTGTTACCAACCTCCCTTTCTGCAATATAAATGCAATGCCATGATATCATTTCGAGTTTAGAGCAAAAATCTTCCAGATTAATCATCGTATTTCCTGCTTGTAACCGATTGTGAATATTTGAATTTCAAAACTTTATATCCTATTTTTCCCTACTTACTTGATTTAAAACTGCTTAACGTGGAAATTAGCTCCCAGAATCCCACATAAATATTTTTGTCAAAGACATGCCATTTAATTATTTACCATACAACAAAAAATGCGTTGAAAGTTGATATTAAACACTCCTCAAAACAAATATAACTCTTTATCGATATTCACCTTCTATTACCAACTTTTAAATATATCTGTTATAGTTTTTCAACGATGAAGATAAAGAGGTTCTATATGTGAACATTTCCTGTAAGATTTGTAAACACTGTTGGAACTAATATTGGCACGGTTTTCTACAGCAGTTTTCGCTAAGTAACGAGATAGTAATTGAACACATTTAGCCGTTTTTCCTTTTCTAATAGAATTTAAATAAATATTAGATAATTATAACTGGGTACTAATGTACTTGAACAGACTACTGAATTAGTAAACGCAGAATTAATTGGCATATGTTTGTTATAATAATGCACAGAATATGTTAACCATCGTTTGCACATTTTATTTGCTACGTTTTCAGGACCTACCTCCGTTAACCCAAATACCTAGCCGGCCAAACTAGAACTTAAAGGTGCGTGTTAAAACATACTATTTCAACACATAAAGGATTAAACGTAGAACTGTTGGTTGTCTCCATTCGTTTTACCGACTACAGGCTGCAATTAAAACGAGAGTTATCCTTTAAACCGATGAACGTCTTCGACTATTAATAAAATAATTAAATTTCAGCTTGAATAGTAGGTAGACTAAAATCATTGCGCGTAAGGCAATAGTGCTGCCAAATGATGATAACTTAAGTTATCAAAAAATGTACCCAAAAGTGACTCGAAAGCGAATAATTCTTCCATTGGTGTCATTTATTTCGTTAAAGGGCATTAAAATCACTTAAAGTTCGAATGCGCACACTCACATTAGTATTCTGCCCATTATTGTTCCTGCACGTTAGCTGGTTCACGTTAATGTTGTATGTAATTGATTTCAAATCAAACAAAGGAGACTTGGTTGTATACAACATGAGGAAACAACATTTAAATGTTTATAAAATGAATCGTAGTAATGAGCTCATGCAGATGAAAAGAACGGGCAAAAATCGCAAACGTTCAGTCATGTTCCCAAATGAAATACTTACATTTGGGAAAATGCTAACATACTGCGTGGAATATTCCGAAAACATTTCCAACTACGAATATATATGAGATATATATTTCTGCACTAATACGTTTGTCATATTCCTTATGGCTTCCCTCCCAGTTATATGAAACTGTGTACTGTTCATCCAGAATGAAGAGGACTTTCCAGGCTATTTATAGAAAACACAATAAACACGTCTTATTTAAGATTAGTATACCAAATACATAATGCTTTAATAAAAACTGTTACGGTAAAATACGGCGCTAAAATAAACATTAATGAAACGTTTTTCATGTAGAGGAAAATTCCGCAATTTAATTAAAACTTACGCATCTTGATACTCATACAACGTTTTGCTTTTGAGTTAAACTGTTCACACACACAGAAACGTATTTTCTAAAAGTGCTTTTCCGGGTTTCAGGGGAAAATATAAGGTGCATTTCCAATGAAATCACTACATCGAAATTTTTGGTTGAATGCAAAATCACCTACCTACACAGGCAAATGGCAGAGAAAATGACATTATTAGAACGTGGAAACAAACTTCAACGTCGCAAAAATTGTGACTAAATAAATATTTAAAACGCCAGAAAAGTGAGTCGTCGCTTTTAAGAAAACTTCGTCCGCAAAAGATCGTCAAAATCCAGACAAGTTGGCAAAATTTGGTAGCAATTATGTCCCTGCTTGTTTCCTTGAGCTAGAGCATCATGTAGACAAGCTCAAATTTTGTAGCGCTGAGACGTTAAGGCTGTGTAAACAATAACTGTTGAGGTATCTGAAGGTAACACGCCAGAGGCAATTACTGTACTGTACTGGTAAACCTCTCTCGATATATCGTTGCCTAAACTGTAACGCTTTAGATTCCTCGCTGTGCAGACCACCTACTGTGGTCAGCCCACGGTTTTAGTTGTTGAAATTGCGTTAAAGGTAAACGTACGAACGGAGGGACCCCCGCAACCGGGCCAGAACACCGCAAATAGGCCACAAAGATCCTTTTGGCTTCTACCGTGATCCCTGGGAGGGAGGGATAGGAGGAGAGACTCGAAGGGTGGCTAGATCCGGATGACGACGGGCGTAAGCATGGATAGGGTTCATAACATTTCCAGTTCTAACGCATGCCACGCTGCCCGGTCCCACCCACAAGCCACCTAACCCCCGGCGGTCCATCCTTGGTGGGGCCCACATTGAGGTGGGACTTAACTGGGCAGTCCCACAACAACGCCAGGGAAGAATTTCTACAAAACGCACTTCCACCACTCAGCCGAGCCCGCCGAACACCTTCGCCTGGCCCTACAACCCAGAAACAAATGACAATGAAGAATATGATGTATAAAGCAAATGAGGGGAAGGAAAGTCGTGGTAGAACAGGAACCAACGCAGAGCTCACCTGCCGACCCGGGAAAACCACAAAAATTGGTCAGAGTGGGCCATCGCCGCGGATCCAAACCGGGACTCCAGAATGGGAATCCCAAACGTTATCGGGCGCACTTCGCTCGGTTTCCACTATGCTACTCTGACGATGTGTGAGAAATGAGAGTGCATTATACCATCCTGGAGAATTACCACTCTCACATGTCGTAATATTCATAATTCTCCATCACCGTTGAAATATTTCACTTAAATGAACATAGTCGCGCACGCTTCAGTAAAGTAACTGCAGTAATCTGGCTCACACATATGCACTCTCATTAGCTGATGGACTTTGGGTTTTGTTGTCATGTCGTAGAGGTGCCTATCTAGGCATAAGATAGCGTCCAGCCATTAAAATCCCGCTGCTTTCACTTCGCATAATGACTTCTGCTGCCTCTAGGACGAAAAATGTATATGATTTTTTTGCAGAATTCATCTAAATCATCTAAAACTAACCTATGCCATTATACCACGTATTGTAGTAGCTGCATAAAACTTACCCTAAATTCTATGCACTATTGCTTGCGGTATGAATCGCACAAAATTTGTGATAATGCTTTCATTAGCAACTTGATATGCTTAACTCTTGAAATTATGCTTAACCTATTTAATTTAAGCATCTGTTGAAACGATGTGTTTTCATAATTTGTGAACGGTTTAATGCTGACGGTTAGACACTTTCCTAAGTTGTCGCTTTTCATTAACATAACTAACGGCACTACCTCATGTGTACACAACTATTTTTATTGTGTCTACATGGCCATCTCAGATGTGGCAGTTTATCGGTGAAAGAGGAATGAGGGGCATTGCGTTTTTGCTCCTATCTACGAGATACTCACGGTCCCAACAGGGTCGCTAGGAACTTGTTTCTCCGATGTTGTAGAAAATGACTGACGATTCTGGCAGGAGAATCTTCCCATTCTGTGATTTGGTTGAGGACTAGATACATATTTTGGAGGAATGTGCACAGCGGGAGAACCAGCCAACAATTAAACTCAAAGAAAAATTCTTAAGTCCGGCAAGAAAGAGATTGGCATGTTGGGAGCTACTGGCTGACCAGAGGAACTGGCAAAACATGGGCAACTTCTTGACTAAAGTGCGCGAAGCTAGGTTAAATTTGTTCAGTTAGTCAAAGCTAATTTATTTCTATTTTCATTTTTCTTGTCATTTTTCTGTTGTTTATTTTGTCACCATACCTTGTATCTTAAATATGCATGTACGGTCTATGAGCCATGCACTAAATACTTGTGTAATAACTTCAATCATTTGAAACCAATAAAGATACCTCCATCTACCCACCCATCTACCCACCCAACCACTTGTCTACCTATCTATCTACTTTGAAACCCCTCAACGGGGGACCAAGTTGGCTCCTTAGCGACGTGTAAGGCTCACATTTGGAAGGCCTCGGGTTCAATTTCCATTGACCACCACTCTGACTTTGGGTTCTTTGTGGCTTTCCCTGGTGGTAGGCGAATGCTGGAATTGTTTTTCTTCTACCACGATTTCCTTTCCCATATTTCCCTTTCATTCCGTATCTTTCTCATGTTTTAGGTGTGTTTCCATGTTTGTGGCGTGAAGCGGTATTGGAGAGATGATGCGGACGCTTGCTTCAAGAGGGCTATCTGGTTGCAAGGGTCGTTCACCGCTCTCTCTGAACAATTCAAGTAGTGAGTCGATAGTTCCAGCCAGAGGTGTTAGGGACTACATCTCTTTAATCTGTATCCTCCTGTGGTTCCTTCATTTCATCCATTCCTCCGGGGGTGGTAGCTACAATAGATTCGTGTAAGTCGCGATGATCGAGCTGACCCTGACCTTATCACTCAATGTGGTTATTCAATAATTTCGTTTTTCGTGTAATTACTTAAATAATTTTGGACTTAGGTATTTTAATCGTTGGTGCTTTTTGCTATAAATTTTTTCGGTTACTTTTAGTATTTAACATATTTTTGAGTTCAAATGGATAGGTAAATAGGGACTTTCAATGTTAAAGCTTAATAACAAGTATGTATGCTTATGAAGTGAGGAATAAATGCGTGCCATGTATCCTTTCTTTGCATTCGGCTGTCCAGCGGGATACAGGATTCAATGGGTACAATAGAAATACGTAAAATGCAAAATAATAAACATTCATCTGTGTCCTGAATTTTGTATTATGATACGGTTCAACTAGGTTCCGTATTTGATTTAATTGCATATAGATTAAATAAAGATGTAAAATGTCAACTCGGCTCCGTATTCGAAATGCTTGTATATAGATTAAACAAAGATGTAACATATTGTATTTAATATTATAACTCGATAGAAAGAAAACCTTAATACGGAAACATTGCAAATTGCTTGAGGAAATAAGGTTCAGGTCACTGACATATCCCTTTCTCTTGGAACAGGATGGGTCCGTCGGCAAAACTGAATACAAAAGCGTAGGGCCATTAAAAAGGGTCTACGAGGAAAGTGCTTGTTTCTTTTCAAAGCGGAAGAAACATGAGGTTTGTACCGAGAAAAGGTTTAAAGCCATAAACATACTAGGTGTTACAACATAAATTAAACAAATTGAAAATAGTACCGTGGGAAGAGAAAGTTGTGCAGAAATGAACATTTTAGCCAGTAAATAGAATGCCATAAATACAAACTGACGAATCCGAAAACAGGAGATCGTCACATGATTGAAAATCGAACGCGGAGTAGGGATGAAATCAGACATGGCGAAATTCACAAAATACTAGTAACGACACTCTACACTATTCCCTCGTTGCTGCAACATGCTACATGTAATTACTCTTCGTTTAACCTTACGACAAGTAACTCTTAGCTGAACTCTACGCTCTTCACTCGTCGCTGCAACATGCTACATGTAATTACTCTTCGTTTAACCTTACGACAAGTAACTTCGATTCTTCGTTGAACCTTACGACAAGTAACTCTTAGCTGAACTCTGCACCGTACAAGTTAGGCCGCGGCTATGAACGCGGGGAAAACATATTCAAATACATCTTAATACTGCCGATTACAAAGCATCACTAGGTCAGTCGCGGATGATTAACGAAGTGGAGGTGAATGCAAAATTATAACAGTATAATAAAGTCAATATTCACCAGAGCTGATGTTGTTAATATCGTAATCGATATAATTTCACCAACCCTGTAGACTTTACAGAGTCGACACTGCTCAACGCTAGCCGGAGAAAGAAGAGAAATACGCATCGAGGAAGCGAACAACTTCACATGAACAGCGTCATGTGCCACCAACGCGTATAAACAACTTCATAAGGCGCCAACGCTTATGAACAATATCATATGGCGCCCAACATTCCATACACAGCGACACATAAGCACCATATCATATGACACCCAAACAACACATATGAACAGTATCAATTAATGGATGCAGACTTAGAATATCGGCCATAAATTGACATGCGGTATTACACACCTTTGTTTCGTTCTTAATAAATTGGCATTATAATGCTGATCTTCGTATTCAATGAAAATATTTACTTATAAGGCCCTTTCTAATTTACCTCTCAAAGCTTGTAGTCACTGTGTATTTTATGGAAGACATATCTTGAAAATAAATATATAAGCAGCTATAATGCATATTGATATAATTAGCACTAAGAAAATTAGGATCCTTCCAAACTGCGGAAAATGAAGTGGAAATCTACAAACAAATTCATGTGAACTACAAAAAACTGCTTTTGAGAAATACTAAACCATAAAAGCTCCCTAAAGTTGCCAATCTGTTTAACTATATGTACTCTCTTACATGATGCATTTTAGTATAAAAATAATTATTACATCACATTTTAATTGTTTTCTCAAAAATAAATTTTAAATGCTGAAGATCTTAAACCGTTTCAGAAAAATAAAACTGTGCTAAAATTTTGTGAAAATATAGAAAACTCTGTAGCCTACCTATTTATTCTGTTTCTCTGTTTGTGTTTCTTTCTTTCTTTCTTTCTTTCATTCATTCTTTCTACCCCAAAAAGTGAGGCAAAGCAGAGCTGGTTGTGACAGTGGAAAAAAGATCTGACAGTGCCTTCTTCTGAAGTTCTCTACCAGTTTTAAGAAGAAAACCAAGTTCAGGAAAGCAAGGTGACAACTTTACAAACAGGAATTCAGATCGTAACATAAGAATATACATTTACTTTTCAGGTTATTTTATATTCATAGCTTTCAAACATTCACACAAAATATATTCCTCGAGGTCTTGGCTGGTTTGTTTCCCCTCCAGATGTATTGAGACATCATTGCGGCCCGGATGTAGGAACTGAGGGGGTTGACGAGGGTGGAAACGTCAAGAGAAACCGTAGAAAAGCAATAAACGTGAAGTTACTGAATTGGGCGTCTGTAGTTTGAAAGGAACGAACGCTAGCAACGGGATTCTTAGCTGCAAACTTCAGATTTTGATCGACCGACACGACGTTTACCAACAAAACACTGCTCCATATTCCCAAAGTCTCTACGGTCTCATATGGACAGTGCCCTCATTTGTTTTTCAAGACTTCTGCCCTCGTGCGTCAGAACTCCTGAAGTTCTGCCAGAGAAGCGAGAAACAAAAAGAGCGGAATTTTATTTGTTTTCTTCTCGTACGCTTTCTTCCCAGCACGAAACAAAAACACCAAGAGAAAAAATGAGAAAAATGAGCACATAATTGGGGAGTCAAAATGGAGGGCGCGTATAGGAACAGAAAAGGCAAGGCAAACAACGTTGTAAGGAACGAGTGGAACACAAACAACATGATTCTAGAGAATTTTAATCCGTGTATAGCCTTTTCATAGTGATGGCTACTGTGGCCTTACTTCTGCCTTCTTTGCAAGGTGTTACACATTTAATTCTCTCTATCAAGGTATAATGCAGTAGATACATATTATTTTTGTCAAATATGTTACGTACGAATAACCTCTTCGACAAACTTAAATAATTTAAATGTCTGTATACCGGGTGAATATACCAATAGCACTATAGTGTATGCTTTTGTTATAGTGTTGCGCTGTTTTAACAGATATGAAATTTAAAACAAAAAACTGATGGATTACTTTTATATGACATTCTCTACTCATTCTCTACAAACTATTCTTACAAAGCCTGTCCTGCTATCTCATTCTTGTTAAAACAAATAAACATTCATTATTTAATCATTTACACATTTCGTTATAGGTAGAAGAAAAAGAAAACATTAAGCTAAAGCGATAGTCAAATGTCGATCGCTATTGATGGATTTGAAATTATTTACTCTTTGCATTAACTTGAAAACGAAATAAGTAAATAAAGTAGAATTTTGCTTTTCAGTTGATAAAAGTATGAAGTGCATATTCTAAAACTCAAACTAATAACTAGGAATATTTCGGAAATGGTTAACGCCACAACAAATTTTATTCCATATAAATTGAATGTGTTAACGAGATGTGCACTTTTTGTGTAGTAAGACTTTGTCTGTATCTTACGGTTTACGAGTTATACAAAAGTAATTCAAAATAAAAGGGGCTACACAGGCTATTCCCAGAAAATTCAAATATATATTTTATTTGTAATGAAAATAGGTTAAATATGTGGTATTTTCATCAAAATCGTTAAGAGGCATTTTTGAGAAAATACAATTTTTTAGAAAATGTTCTATGAAAGAGGTAGTTTGTGGTGGTGAATTTTTATTTAAAATCTTCGTGTTGCATCCTTGGAAGGTCCTAAATTTAAATTTCAAGGTATTTAGCAGATTTCCTATTTTTAGTTACGCTATTTACACATACGAACTTTTATAAGTACTTTTTGGGGTTTCAGGGATTCTCAAAGCATATTCTTCTGGTGAAATCTCGGTATCGAACTTTTGGATACAATACATACTTCCTCTCATACTGTCCGTAATAGGAAAAGTAAAAATACAACTGTGCAGTTGAGTCGAAGATAGAATTATAATCTTAGCAGGTCAGTGGATTCTTTGAAAGATGTCAAATAGCTAGTGTAGATTCGCAAAAACAATTGAATGCCTAGTCACATTCTCATATTACATTTTAATGGGAATAAAGAAATGCGAATGAACAAGAAAGAAAGATAAAAATGACCTGAGCAGATAATCGAGCATATGTGCGGAATTTTCTAGTTAAAACGCTGACGTTGCTTACAAATCGTATATGTTCCCATGTAAAATACTTAATGCATCCTGAACATGCATTAATGCTTGGATAAAGGGATACACGTTACAAAATGCATCGATCATTGAACCCGTTAGCTTTAAGACTGAACGCACATTTTTGCCGGGAATACTGCGGACCTTATGATGGATGTGTACGCGGAACCTCGTCCAGAAGAATGGTGCAGTAGATAGTTGCGAGTCAACGACGCTGATGGATGACTGCTGCAGCAAAGCGCTTCAACACCACAAAGTTCTACATGGTTTTGAACGTAACATTGTCACAGAATAATGGAGCTACGACTCTCCAAATGAATGGATGTGAAATCAGTTTTCTTACTTTGCTGAAAGGCAAGCAATGTTTTAATTTCTGTAGGTATTTGTGTCTACTATAGTCGATCCAGCCTTATAACAGGACTTGATGTAAACAAAACATTTTAAATCCCTCCGCGTTTGCCTCATGTTCGTATCAGCTGTGAGGGACAAACTGCCCATCATCGTATTCATGCAAAAGAGAGGTGAACGACACCGCACAGAATTAAACGGAACCTACGACCTTGTTTATCTTTATTACTCATATTATTTACTACCTATTTACCGAGCGAGTTGCCGCGCGGTAACGTGTAATGTTTGCTTTCGGGAGGTCCCGGTTTCGATTCAGCCCGACCCCTACTCTGATCTTGGGTTTTTCGTGATTTTCCCTGGTCGGTAGAAAAATATTAGGGTGGTTTCTTATCTACTACGATTTACCTTCCCTCATTTTCCTTTCATTTCGTTTCCTCCTCGTGTTTCAAGTGTACTTCTAGGATTCCTAGCGATAGGCCGTGTCGGACAGAAGGCGCCGATGCATGTTCAAAGGAAAGAGTATCCCCCGTGGACATTAGAAGGCTGCTTGGTTGGACGGGTCGTTCATCGTGCTCTCTGGTCAGCTCCAATAGTGAGACAGAGCTTCAAGCTATAAGTTATTAGGTACTTCTGCGCGTCTCTCTGGTCTGTCTAGCTGCGGCTTCCTGTGGTTCTCTCAGCTCATCCCTTCTTTCTAGGGGGTGATAGCCGTAATACATTTCCTGCATATCTCATTGTGCGAGGTATTTCCCTCCATTATATACCCTATACTATGTTTAAGGTGCTACTCATAGCCTATACTGACTATACACAAGCCGGCCATCGTAGCTGAGTCGCTGAAGTGTATAGCTCCGGCGCTCCGCCAAGCTGAGGGTCGCGGGTTCGAGTCCCGCCATGGGCATGGGTGTTGGTGTGTGTGTGTGTGTGTGTGTGTGTGTGTTTGTGTGTGTTGTGTAATTGAGATAATAAGCGGTAACGAAAAGCATAAACTGGGTAAAACAAGGGAACTTTTAAAAAAAATACACAATAGGAATAGCCGCTGCGTTGACCGACCGCAAGTGATCAACGCTACTGAAAGGTATGCATTTATAAGTCATGAAAGTATTTCGCGGCCACGATGTGAATGCGTGTGAGAAGAGAAACTAAACGGTTACGAAACAGATGGGCAGGGACAGAAGGGCAGTCAGGCAAAGAAAACATCCGCAGTGCCAATTAATAAGGAGGCTGGGGGCTACAAATGTAGTACTGTTTTCATTGTGCCACTCTACATTTCCCTGACGCCTTGCCTCTCACTCCCTTCTGATCCCGAGTTTTGATTTTCATCAAAAACAGTGGCGCCCTCCTCCAAGCGGATTTATCTCGCGCTAGTATGTATAGCTAGTATTCTCTACTCAAAATTAAACGCAATAACAGCGCCACCAAACCAGCAGTATTTCTAAATGTCCCGAGTGGTACTATATGTTATACATGCTTTGGTTTCCGGCGTCGCGAACTAGTTAATGACGTCATGTGTTTACATCAAGTTGGGTTCTAAGAGTGGAGCGCTTATGACCACATCTTAGTATGAACACTACAGCAATTTCTTTTCTTCTCAAACTCGGCTCATGTTAAGTGTAACTATTGGGATATTGTGAAGTATTTATATCTAAGGGTAACTTCTTTAACGTATAAAAGCCAGAGTACTTCACCAGGCACCTTTGTAGCTTACGTGACTACTGGTGTTGCACATAATGATAACACCTGAAAGAGTAAACCTTATCTCAGAAAAAAATATGGCATATTACAATACACAAATATATCAATTTTTGTAGCATTAATCGTTTCCGAAATATTTACTTTTTCCCGGGAATCGTCAGTTGATGGAAGGTTTGAAACTTTTCAAGCTTAGTGATCCTGCTTTGCTTTTTCTTCGCAAGCTTTCGTTACTACTGCTTTGGCTATACACAGTTGAGTTTTGTTTCTGACGTGCGAATCAACACAATATAAAGCGCAGTGTTCGTAACAAGTGATGAAAATCAGGCGTGAGTCAGATTTGATTATGTGGTATTGGATGTGCCATATAAGTTCGGGAGGTATACGAATGAATCAGGAAATTAGGCCCTTTTCATTGTATTGTTTGCTTTTCATAAACTCATTTTACTCGATAACATTAAGGATAAAGCATGCCTCAGTAGCATGCAGGATGTCTTTATCAGAGGGGGACACCTCGCCACTGCGACCAGCTTGATCTATTGTGACTACACAGGCAGGGATGAGGTGAAGAAACAGGAGGAAGTCACAGGTACGCAGGCAGACAGATCCACAAAAACCGTAAACCTCCTTAATATTTCCAATTATAAACCTGCGCACCTACAGAGGCAAAGAATCCTGAAAGAGGGCGACGAAGCGACTCTAACAGGTGGAGCAACGCACTCTGGCGTTCACGAGAAAAAGCTTTCAATGTACAAGCAACTACGCCATCTGCTCAACATCGCCAGCACCACAGGACCCAAGACACACCTAAAACATGAAAGGGAGAGATAAATGAGAGGAAATAGGAAAAGGAGAAGTAGTGGTAGAATACACCACCCTGGCATTCGCCTAGGGGATCAGGAAAACCACGAAAAACCTGATGGTCAGAGTTTGCGGTTACCGGGAATCGAAACCGGCACCACCCGAGTGTGGACCACAGACATTGTCACCTGAGCCATCTCATTTGGTACGTGTAGTAGTATTGGCAACGCTAATATATATCCCGCCACCACGTTCTATCGTTCTTTGAGACCCATACAAATATAAAACGTTCTGTGAATAAGTAGACGAGTGTCAATTTACTAAAACTAACGTTAGCCTATTACAAATACAGCCGTTTTATAAATTATAGCGGATTACGAAGTCATTACTTGGAATAAATTGCGGTTTTACGAACCACAATAATGTGACCTGCTTGATTCTTGATCCCAGATTCCACACAAGGATAAATAGCACAGGATAAAACTATATTCCACGTTAACTACAGGTTAAAATAATTATGAATTTCTAAAGTAATTATCTGAAGTAATAAAATCAATTTAATGATTTATTTGTACCACAAAAGTAATACTCTCATTGATGCTTTTTAAAATTATTCATTCCAGTATTATGCCACCTTTGACGTTTATCATATCTTCTGTTTTACTTTGCTGATAAGCAATTTTTTTCAATTATTTATGCTTTAAAACTTGTGTGACGCAAAAATGTTCTTCCATATGAGATCTATATAAATCTTCCCCTACATTAATTGCCCTTCTATTAACTATTCTTCACAGTAAATTACTGGAGTTTCCAACGAGCTGATTTCGAGAACCGAAAGAAGTATACAGGATGGAACATTTAAGTTAAGACTGTGCATTATCTCCAAAACTAAGTGCTGTAGAAATAAACGTCTTGAATAAAAGTTGCTTGATATTATGGGGAAAAGTAAATACCACTAGTCGTGTTTTGTTTGGAGGAAGTTATGATAGTAATTATAAATGACCGGATTCAGGGACTCAGGAAAAATATAAATAGCCAAATCACCAGCAAGCATAAAATATTATGTATAGGTAATTATTATTTGAGATAAAAGAAAATTATATATAAACAAATAAAGTATACTTTAACAGAGAAGTTTGAGATACATCATACTCAACGATCTTGTATTCACAGAATAAACAATTATCCTATTATACACTTTGATATGTAGCATTTAGTATAGGACTAGAGAAGAGTAATTGCAGATTAAATAAAGCCATATTATGCCATTTTCCTTTTAACTGCAACACACACATTTACGCACCAATAAAAAAATAACATTACTGTCTCTTCTAAGACATTTTAGCTAGTGAAAGGGAGAGACCTTCCAAGCAGGTTAGCAATTTACGAGCTCGTAGCTACTGGAAGGAGGTAATGTTTACTTGGTATGAGGTAAGTGAGGTGTAAAGATGCTCAATAGTAAAAGACTGTTGACTGTGGGCATCACATGCGGCAGGAGTTCAGCATACTGTGTACCCATACCACCAGCTAAAGCTTTAGCCACTAGCTAAAACATCACTTTACAGACAGTAAATCGTTTAGTAGCATAGGAAAAGGGTTCAGTTAATAGGAACTGCCTAGTATTCTCAGGCTGCTGCACAGCTAGTTCTACTATAGGATATATGCTTTAAACATCTCTAGAGGTGAGCTTTACAGTCCGACTTCAAATAATATACTCGCTGCTAAAATTTACGCTGAATCTGCAGTTCTTGATCAAGTGGAAATGACACAGAAGCATTACAGCGCAGAGAACGAAAACTTTTAGAAAGTTGTGTGTAGTCACTACGAGTTAACTTTGTGCTTGCCTGACATCAGTGGTGTCAGCTCCCTGCTGCCACGGCGTTCACACGTTCACTTCACAGCAAGTAGCTAACACTGTAACTTCCCAGATTAAACATTTGAGACAAAATATATATATAGCTAGCGGAAATATGGTTTTGAACTTGCCCGTTGCTTCCAAGTTGCATTTAAAAGCACGGTTAGTACGACAGACAAAAGTTGTATACCACGCGTTTAGCATTAGAATTTAGCATGTGAATTTAGAGTATGTCTAATTAGTTTGAACATTCTATGTTTACTCTCTCTTCTGAATGCCTACAGTAAGTAGAGGAAGTGATGTATTCCACCCAAAATAAAAAGAACCGATACTGAGTTTTCTCGGAAATACACGTTATGGATTCCCTGAATTAAAAAAGAACACTTTAAAAAAAGTTCGTGTTATGTAGTTGTGTGTCCGTGGGTCTGAACAGTATAACTCAAAAACGTATAGTCGGTTAATTAACAAGCTTGGTATTTAAGTTTAACATCTTCCAAGGATGCGACATGAAGCTCTTCAAGAAAATTCCCGACCATAAGCTACACTTTATACAGAAAGAGATTTCGTTATTTTTTTCTTAAAAATAGCTCTCTAATGGTTTTGATAATAATACGATATGTTTAAGATATTTACATGGCAAATTAAAGTGTATCTTGAATTTTCTGGGAATAACCTGTGAAGTCCTCTTAATTCAGAATGTCCTTTGTGTAATTATAAAACTGTAAGACATGGAGAAAATCTTTTTTCCCAGAAAATTTAAAATACACAATTTGTGCCAAATGTAAAATTTTATTTTCTATATATTTCTTTTTTTATTTTTTGTGAAGTTAGCTATTTCCAGATGTTTCTTGTTAATGGTTGGAATGTTCATATACTCCTACTTTTCTAAAATGGTAGGTAGCTATTCGTTTTTTTCTTTTTAACTCTTCCTGGTCATGCAAAGATCATGAAATGGAATTAGGAATCAGATACTCTTTAAGCATGCAGGGTGAATATTTTTATGAAAATTCCCCAAACTACTGTTCTATCTCATTTTCTAAAAAACGTTTCTTTCGATTTAATGAATATATACTGTAGTTGAAATATTTATGAGATAGACAAAATGTATATCTTGATTTTTGTTGTTGAAAATAGCCTATTTGTTGCTTTTCTTAAAGACTGAATTTTGTAAAAGTATGTATAATTTTATATTAATCATAAGAGACAGGCGTGAACATACTAAAGAAAAATTACGTTCATCAATAAGTCATTTACTACATCATATGTTTTATATTTGCCTGTTTATATTTTTCCAAGTACTTCATTTGTTGGATATGGTTGAAAACTTACAATTTTAGTTCCAATTACAAGATCTTGTTGCCATTGCTAGACATTTCATAATTACTTGTAAAATATTGCAACTAAGCATTTATTGGTAATTTTATATAATTTGTTGGTAAAGTATACCATGGATTACGTATCATGGAATAAGGAATTACTTTTTATATGCGTACTATAATGTATAATGGATCTACGTTGATTTTTCGTAAGTAGTGAAAGTATTTGTGAGTGTTAACAACAGATATTTTTCGTAAAGGCTTGTTACTACTAGTAACCATATGTGTAAGATTAAACCACGCCGTAATTGCCTATTTTTAAATTATATCTAGACAAAACGTTCCGTGTTAACGTCGCATTAATAGGAAATCTACCTGCATATCAATAAGATGGTATTAAAGAGATACCTGTGAACCGGTATAGGGAAAGCCATGCAACTACCACAAATCAGATTTATGATAAATGTAAGCAATTTTTAACACATTGTTTAGACAAGCGCGATACTATCTTCCATACAGGCTGTTACCTATCACATAAGGCAGAGAGACAGTGTTATCTCAGGCTTTATTAAGTTTGGTTGTAGAGAAATATGGAGAGGAAATGTGACGTCATCACTCTGAGAGCTCTAGTCGCTCATGCCCGAGAATTTACTTTGTTCCTTTAATAATTTGGGCAGATATAACGTTTGTAGTTAATCACAAAAAATAATCCTCAACTGCTTTGGGCCGTAAGCATTAGTGCAGCACGAAGAGTTTTGTGAAAACAAAGGAGCTTTAGCTTTTCAGGCAAAGCTGAGGCTTGCAACTCGGAAGTGGAAAAGCTTTACTTCAACTTCCCTTTAATCAGGAAGGCATGATGTAATGCTCTCATAAAAGCCGGTGTTTTCAAGCAAACGTTCGCTGTGAAATGATGTGTTAGGCACACGAATGTTGTTTACCCTGAAGCTAAATGTCCTCCCCTCCTTTCCAATCTTTCACCAGAGTACTATCAAGCCATAAAGTTTGGCAACACGCGAGTTGTATTTATATCAGGGGTAACCAATATGCGGCAATGTTGGTGTCCTTTTTTTGTACCATCTCTGTAGTAAACCTTACTTTAAGTAACCTCTCTTACAAATCATACTGAAATAATATAAGAAAATATTTAATATTTTGAATATTGTTACATGCTGGGTAGAGGCCTAAAAGTTCACATGCAGCCTAAATTAATTTATAGTACCCAGCACGTACATTGAGGCGACGTATACTGACTTTGCTGCGGAGTACCGAAACGTGGTGTGGAGGTTAAGAGGAAGGAGTGGATTTTTCACTGTACAAAATCCATAACACAAATCTACTTACATATTCCTAGATTTATTTTCCAATCGTCTGGGATTCCTATATTATTAAATATGAAAGGTGAGAGGAAATGTCCACCGATCCAAAAACCGGCTTGTGCACGCGATCCGCTTCTCAAGGAATACTAAGGCGGAAGCTACATGCCCCACTACTTGTGGCTAGAAAAACTACCAGCCAGGAGTGACGTAAAACAATGCTCTGGTAATGACAATGTAGAACAATATATGTCTGGCAATGACGGTGACAATGTAACCCCCCAAATTATTAACACACTACAATATATTTTATTTTAATTAAAAGTGTTGGACTCCACACAAGAGAAGCATAGACATTATCAGTAAAGGAGAAAGGAGCTTATTGGCATAAGAAATGGGTTGTCTAAGACACTTTGCTAGGATTCTCGTTTAGATAGAATAAGTAATAAAGGTATTAGAGAACTCATGAATATACATGGAACCATATTAGATGGTATCCAAAATAAGCAATTGAAATGGAATGGACACTTAAAAAGAAGGAAGAATTGCAAGACAAATGTTTGTGTGGACTGCATCAGAAAGAAGAAAAACAGGTCGCACTAGAACTACCCGGAGGAGTGAAACACAGCAGATAATGGAAGCCAGAGGATCAGAGAAGGAAGAATGGAGAGATAAAGAACAATGATGTCGGGCAATCGGAAGACGGTGAAAACCATCCTGAAACCGGTGTACTACTACCATATGCAGACATACATACATATACTGTAAGCACCAAAGACTATTTGAATTGTGTGTACATTAAGGTGCTCATAAAAGTAGCAAAAACATGTTTTTCTATACTGTCTGTTCAATGACGTTTTCGCTAGGAGTGGGCGTGTCTTTCCAAGCAGGTAGTGGTTTAGTTACTAGATGGAGATGGTGTTTACTTGTTCTGAAGCAAGTGAGGGGTAAAGACGCGCAATAGTGGGTCTCTGGGCTGTTTTCCAATAAACACGTCACGCGTTCAGTATCTGTGTATCCATCACTTTACTTGAGAGATAAGCAGTCCACCCCCTAGCTAAAATGTAGCGAACCGACATAACTACGTTTATGTTACTTAACACGTTAAAAGAAAATAATGGGCACAAATCTGAAGGTCATCATATTTGATTTAACGTACAAGTTGCAAAACTAGAGGTTTAAGCATAATACAAAAAGTATACGCATAGTGTTTTAACTTTGTGTATATTTGCGGGCCATATTCATTTCGCATCATTAGCCACTTTCACGAAAGGAATAGTCAGCATCCTGTGGCATGTTCATACCACAATATATAAATATGTGCAATACCAAATTCTCTTGTAATAACAATCAGAGATACAGGTAATTACTGATGTTTTCAGAAACTTAAAAAATATCAGACTTTCGCGTTTTACATAGTTTATTAAATGGAAAGGTGTAATAACATGGTTAATTAGAGCATATTATGTGACGTACTGATTAACCCATGTTAGGTTATGATACAAATCAGTGCAGCTCAAAGCCATATTCCAGAGCCTGCCACGTGCATTTTTCCAACTCGATGGTTCACGCGACACATGATTAACTCAGCCAATCAGAGGTAGCGTGCCTTTCTAACCAATATGTATCTTTAGAAAAAGTCGTCCCCGCGATAGTCCCAGTAATAGCTATTATAATATTAAACTTAGCCGTTATGCTATGGTTCCTTGTATCATCATCAGCAGTAACATCAACATTGTATCCGTGTTACTACAGCGCTTTATTTTTCTTTTACCATTCTAACGAGTGCCCTCTGATTAGGTTTCATGCAGAGAAAACCATTGCATATATAGATTTTTGAAAAACTTTTTCCACATTCATTTTGATGCTCAACACTTTTACCGATTATATATTTTAAGTTCAAAATTAATTAACATATTGAAATTTCACTCTGAGTGGTTGTGCTGTGATGTATGCAATAAATTTGCAACAATTACATCTTTTTGGTCAGTTTTAGTAACCCTTCGGGGCGTTGACTGAAACAGTTGATGGTGTTTCCACTCTTTGACTTTTAGGTTAGGTAACAGACGTTTCCGCGTTTATAACCTATTTTCAAACGTATATGTCCACATTTCCAGACTCTATGAGGAATAGGGAATAAACGCAATTAAATACAATTTCCCAACTCCCTGCTGGGAATCGAGCCCCGAACCTCCGGATGAGAAGTCAGCTCGCTATCACTCGACTACTGATGAAGTCAACAATAAAGTTATTTCTTGTGCATTTTGGTTCATTGTAATTGCTCTTTGGGCCAGTATTGGAAAAATCTTGTTTGATTTGAAATGAACAAGTACGCATGATCCAGCACTTGACTGCTTCATGCTAAAACTACCCTTACTCGCTGAAGTCAATATTTCTGTTTTAATTTATAGTTTTCCTAAATGTGTACGGTAGAATAACCTAATCTTCCTCATCGTAACGTTGTCTGAACTCGGATATTGAAGCCAGTGTTTGTGTAACACTTATTGTAGCACAAACCAGAGGGAGAGCGAATGAAAACTAGGTACAAACCAAAGGAAAAATTCTGTGGGACTAAGTATCAGTATATCACTAAATATATACAAAGAACTTATCATTATCATGCTAGCCTGATATTCACAATTATTAAATAGTAAATACGCTTAAGAGCCAACATTCTGATATTTATAAATATTTTATTTGAAATGTCCAGTAAAAACAGTATCATTCTGAGCATGGACCTACTATGAATATAAAATGAGGAAATAAACCTCTCAAGTGTTTTAGGTTTGCCCACATTTTGATGTTCAGAATCTCTTATGCAGAAAGTTTGCCTTTTGTGGGAATGTGTTGCAATTGCGTTCCACTGAAGTAAGGTAGAAGTTGCTGCTTTTAAAGATTTCAGCTGTTTATTCCGTTCATAATGGTAAGATGATTTGCATTGATATCTTTATCATAAGCCCATTGGAGTTAGGCTTCATTGTGTATAAACTTCAATAGTAATAACTGTTTCGGTACATGTAAAACATTTAGTGTCGCTTTAGTGCGAATATTGGGTGGATTATTGTATGCTCTATGCTTCGAGTGTGTCCGGTTACCCAGTGATTCGTATGCATTAACTCTTAAGTGGTAATATCGGTCTCTCAGACCATGGCCCTCTATTTTTCTGTAACATTGCCTATGCTGATTATGTCGCAAAATTATACGCTATATGTCACATGAACGCCTGTGTTTGATGTGAAAACGTGGCTTTGTAATTGTTGTTACTCATTGTTACAAATTTATCAGGAAGGGTTCGTAGGCTGGTGTTACTGTTAACGTAAGTACATTTTGCATATCCCTGATCTCTTATTTTACAAAAATAAAAGTCGTCGTTGTTTTCTAGTATACTACAAGTAATAAGTTCACTCTCTTAGTAAACAATTACGGTTAAGTGGCATATCGCTTTTATTTCAGTTTGAATGAAAATGTCGTAAAAGTACCTGAATGCAAATGTGTCGCGCTGAAACCAGCTGATGGTTTACACAAGCTTCATACTTTTCTAATAAGTTTTTTGTTACTTAATTGTAATTTGTTGTTTAAAAACTGTTTTATTATATTATAAACATGAAACATATAATTATATTTAAGAAGTAAATTCAATACTGTAGTGAAAATGTGCGGATGAAATCAAATAAAACTTACAAGGTCTGAGAGACGGATGTTACCTATAAACGTGGCAAAATTTGTTACCACTTGAGGGTTAATGGGGAGAGAGCAAGGCGTCTGAAAGACGGCCTTGGACAGAGCAATAGCGCTGGTTTGGAGGCGTGTTTATATGCAAGGAGCTTACACAAGAGAGATAGTTGTGCATTGGCCGCAAGTAAACAACGCTAGAATACATGCCCCGAGAAGTAGGTACTCATGGTAGATACTTATCGGGGATTGGTACAAGTACTCACACGATATAAGGAGATGGTAAATAACTTGCTTGAACCTTAACTTGATTTATGCATGGAAGCATTTTTCGACGAAAACACGCTGCGGTTTTGAAGGGGTGGGGAGAAAGGAAACTTGTGTTAAAGAAACATATAATGAATTTTCTGAAGGTTCAGAGTCAAATGATCCTCAAATCCTTAACGCCTCTATAGACCACAAAATTATTTTAAACATTATAAAGAAGAATATCGTAATTTTCGCTCGCAATGTCCTTTCTGTACAAATAACTTGCTCTGTTACTCAGCTAATATGGATAGGTATATAATCCATGAATAGTGCTTTAATTAATGTAATATATTACCTCTGCTTATGACATTATTGTACAATGATCTATAAGGTTTTTAATTGTCAATGTTCCCCATAGAACTACAGTTTCCAAACTATTGTGATATTACTTATAACGGAAGAGAAATAAACTATTTCACAAAGATGGGCATGAATTATTGCCTGATATTGCATTTCTCATTTCTTTAAACTCCTCGCTCCCTCCGATAGTCTTCAAATTCTAAAAATATCTTATAGCTGTGAGAGAGTAATTGGGATGGTAGAGTAAATGTTAGATAATCATAATAAATTAAATGTTTATATTTTATACCTTCTGTTTAGTTCCGTAATTATTTAATAACAGAAAAGCTCGACCGTTTTCTTATAAATCTGAATCACTTGGCATCAGTATTCAAGGAAATAGAGGTAAAACTGGTAAATATGAAGATTCATCGTTCTTAGGCGACTGATTTAAACAGCTTAGCCTGCACACATCCGTAAATACAATGTTCTAAGTTACTAATTAATTATAAACATGGATCGAAAAAATTCTGATATTACCTAGGACACAGTAATAATTTTTAGCGTATGTTTGTATCAAATCGAGCACAATATGCAGTTGAACTACAACAAAGATTCCTTTTTATTATTAAAATATTTCGGCATATAGAGATTTATTATATACATACTCGTATGTAGAATAAGAATACAGACTACTCTCATTATACATCTACAGTATTTGAATATAATAGAAATTAAAGGAATAAATATCGTGTATATATCGTAATATTATTACTTAGAATGGCATATCCACGGCTTTTGTTTTATTTTAATTCATTTTCTGTGGAATAACAAAAACGAGATTGGCACTTTCACAGGCATGTAGTTTTTTGGCTCCAATATTTTTGTATTCTTGTATATAGGTGTTCAAAATCCCCTTTAGTCTTTAAGTTATAAGCCTTCTTAAACTGTGTCCGATGAAGAGATGTTTTAGTGGTGAAATAATTATTAACACAATTGAGTGCTTTACGCTCCTCCTTCAAACACAAATTGTCTCTCTTTGTAATCTTGTATGTATTTCACTATGAGCATCTTTCACTGCAGGTACTCACTACTTCGTTCTGTCTCGTGCAGCCACTAATAAGCATGGTTTACAGCAGGGGTGGAAATGGTAGGTATTCCGCTCTAAAGTGACTATTTTTCTATTCCACGACGTTGACAACTAGCAGGGTCACATCGAGTCGCCATTATGTCAATGCAAATGAATATGCTGACATAATGCTGCGCATTTAAGCGCACTTAAACTTAATATTCCAAGACCGATATCGCAACGACAATCCCGAGCAGTGAATACTAGGAATAACTATTTGCACATCCAGGCCGATAATTTTGTTTATGTAACTGCTCCTTGCCATGTAATTGCATGGAGAAAGAAGAAGAGTGAAACGCACGTATACTGCATACCAATTTTATTTATTTATTTTTTACGGTAGTGAATAGTAGAAAAAAACTTATGTAAAAATAAAATTATTCACCAACAGCTCTTCAACTTTATGGTTCTAGTAGTAAGGCCGCTAATAATCCCTTGGTGGCATTTGGTGATCGATGACTTTTGACCTTAAATAAATCAACTTGCAGCTCATACTTAACGAGGAAGAGTTTAAACTTCTAGACGAAGTATTTTATACTTCCGAGATTCTCCAGTGAACTTAATCAGAATATTTCGTACTATTTTCTGCAACAATTTTTTTAAGAACAATAGAAATAGTACTTCCGCGGAAATAAAATTAGTTAATAACAGCTCGAGAACATGATGGTTCCAGTATCAGTGTCCCCTTGGTGACGAATTGGCGATTGATTATGTTTGTTTGTTGACCCTAACTTAGCTGATGCACGAATTAAATTGTAAGTAAATATTAACAAATAAAAAGAAAGTGAAAGCCCAGTAAGAGTCAAATGATAAGCAATGAAATGTGATTATTAGAGCTCGAATTTTTGCATATTTGCGTGTTTAACTCCTTGATAGTTTACTCCATATGCATGTAAAGAATAATTTTATTCCATGTTGTAAGAAGTTTGTTACGCAAGTTTTATAGTGCATATAAATGAATATATAAGGGTTTAGTGCATATTTAACTAATTTATTTATATTAATGCTTATATTTTACTTTTTTCAGCAATGATTCTTGAAATACAAATGTTTCACTGGAATACTATAAGAAGAAGAGAAAGATACCAGTAAATTTCTCTTTTATTGCTCTGTTTGTGTAGGACTGTTAGCTATCAGGTTTCTAAATCCATAAAAGGCGCCGAAAAATGAGAACATAGCTATCAACAATGGGCGGTTCCTGATATAGCATAAAAATATGCCGCTCAACTGCTTAACAAACTAAATAGCGTTCAACAATCGATCGGCAAATCTTTAAAATTCGGTGCGGCCGTTGCAATACTCGATACGGTTTTTATTAATGTTACAAACGAAGCCGTCTGTTGCAAAGATAACATTTCCAAAAATTAAAAAGTGCCATTTTCAGTTAACTTTTAAATTTGTAACTAGTGTGCTGTTACTCGTAATTTCCGACGTGTGAGCAGAAGGAGGTCGAATATTACAATGCCGAAGTGGAAGAGCAGTAACGCTTATTTGCTTCGACAGTGGATTGATGGAAATCCTAACCAACAGATGAAAATGTAGTACTGTGCCGAGTAACACGTGTTTTTTTCTTTTATTTTCAGAATATTTTAAAAATCAACCAACTTCGAGCTGGTGATTGTTGTGAGTTTATTATAGTTAAATAAAACATTATTTTCTACCATTATTATAGGTGCCCTGCAACAATAATGCCAGATTACGCAACATGTACAAACAGCTACTCATAGAAACGCCAGCAGCAGTTTCGGCAAACAAGTGGAAATGATGGCAATGATAATTTATAGAAAGATATTTGCAAAGCATTAGTTTCAGCCAGCATCCACTTGAATAAGTTAAATGATGTAGAATTTAGAAGTTTCTTGGAAAAAATATTCCAACGAAAAGTTCCTGATGAATCAACAATAAGGAAAAGCTAGCTTAGCAACAAAGGTAATAGAGAGGTAAGTTTAAAAATGTATTTATTGAAATTAGTTTGTGTATCAACAATCCCAACCTCCTCCCCAATGTTTTGAGCTTTATAAAAACTTGTCAATTATCTAAAACTTTTAAATGCATTATACAAAAATATTTTCAAATGGAAACAAAATTATGTATGGCTGTAGTTCCACGAGTTTGATTTAGATTCGTTTATGATCAAGAAACGTATTTTTTATATATATTTTTTAAATTTGTTCCCCCAAAAGTTAGATTCCAAATTACACCCCTGATCTTTTATAATTTTCAATCAAATAATTATTTTCAGGTAATACAAGAAATAAGAGGCGATATCGGCGACTCAAACTTCTGGTGAAATAATTGACTCGTGTGGAAGATTTATTGCCAACGTCGTCCTGGGAAAAATATGCAATCTGAACCAGGAACACCCCGAGTTGCTCGTGATGCATTAAATGTCTTGTGGCCTGCTAATAAAAATGAAGCAAACTCTTAGTAATAGTTGCAGGTGCAGCAGCATACATGCTTAAGGCTGTTAAAGCTTTGCACGTATTTTATCTTAAAGCAGTTCATATGACTTGTTTAGCACATGCTCTTCACTGGTTGCAGAGGAAATTTGAACAAATTTTCCAGAAGTAAATGCCATAATTTCCTCTGTGAAAAAAGTGTTTGTGAAGACGCCATCAAGAGTCAAATTATTTACTGATATGAGGCAAAATACTCGTTTACCCCAAGAGCTCAATCCTCACGAGATGGGAAACATGGATTGAAGCAGCCCTGTATCAGAGTGATCATTTGGAAGATGTGAAAAAGGTGCTGGACGTGATGGACAAATATGAAGCAGCAATTATCCCTGCTCAGGTAGTGCTTGCAATGAGAAGAGTCTCCAGGCTAAATTAGTGTTTATTAAGACCTACTTTAGTAAACTCCCAGCCGCAATCATACGTTTGGAAGAAAAAGGAATGACTCTATCTTATGCCCTGCAGGTATACGAAACAGCTGTCGCCGGAGACATACCAGGAGAAATAGGAAAGTGTCTTTGTGGCAAAATTGGGAAAATTGAAGCAAGGAATCCAGGTTTAATGTTTCTTCGGGATGTGAATAAGGTGCTGAAATCTGAAAAAGAACTGAATGCTTACACGTAAGTGACAGAGCCGCTTTTCTGTACTGCCCTGTCACTTCGTGTGAAGTAGAGACATGTATCTCTTCATATAAAAACGTTTTTAGTGACAGAAGGAAATCGTTTCTTCCATAATACTATGAAAAATATTGAATTGTTGGTTGTAACAGAAACAACTAATGCTAAAATAGATTGAAAGAGAAATTAATAAATATTAATTTTGTTAATGCCTGATTTTAATAACAAATTTACAATTTGATTACTTCATCAAGATTAATAAATGTGAGAAGGTTTAAAATATGCATAAAATAAAGTACATATTAGTTCAAGTTTTTGGAGCATATTTACCAGATAGTTAGCGCATAGATTCATGCATATATTCATACTTTATAGTGCGTATAAATCCGAGCTCTAGTGATTATATTCCATATCTGCAATAATAAATATATGAATTAGGGTATTTAATATGGTGCATACACATATGTGCACTGAAATAGGTACGTTAGGTACCTACTGAATAAAAAAATGCAACTTTCGGTCATTAATATTTGAACGGAAGTGGATAAAAGGTATTATCTTCGAAAAAATATAAGTAGGTATATGGATGGATTGGCTGTTTCCGAGTACAGGGATAAAATCGTAGTAGGTGTTGCTATAGGGCACTTAAAATGTTCATAACATCAAGTGTTGATCCTCGCCCTCAATACAAGTAGCTCAGATCACGTGGGTAATCAAGTGAGCGATTAATGGGCATTTAGCAAGTCAATATACCTCACTTGAAACCACTATCAATTCCTGCAAAATAGACAGGCTGTTATCAGAGCGACATTATAAGCAGATCACAGGTAACCAGTAGACTAAGCTTATTGTTACCTTGTCATATTAGAAAGTCTTGGAAGTGAGTATCCCAAAGCTGCAGATTAATTTTTTTTTTTTTTTTTTTTTTTTTGCGAAGGGCATAACCTAACGAAAATTGCTTCATGACCCAGATTTACTGGTTCGTCAAACTCTCCAAACACAAAATATGATGGCTACTATGTGCGTTAAGGACGACTTAAATTAATAACTATATTTTCTGGAGCATTTAATTCTACGCCTAAATGAATTACCAACCGAAACGTTTCTCCACAGAATATTACGATTTACACCTTTGTATCAATAATCGTATTTTCACTCAGTTAATATGCATGTGTGACGATATCCTTCGTTCTTGTACAAGTAATTCTTTTAGGAATGCTCAGAATCAGGCCGCATTATCGTTTGCATCCTGCTTGCAGTTGTAAATACAACTGATGTAAACCGGGGTGTTTGTTTGTTTATGTTTTTCTTTAACATAGTAAAACATCAACACTACTTACTGTCAGAAAA
This sequence comes from Deroplatys truncata, assembly GCA_030765065.1. NCBI lineage: Eukaryota > Metazoa > Arthropoda > Insecta > Mantodea > Mantidae > Deroplatys > Deroplatys truncata. Next base: position 177,796,566 of record CM060981.1, read on the forward strand.
GAGCAAACACGTATGATAATGTTGAAAATGTGATTTCAAATTTTAATACACTGGCGTGCATTTTGGATCAATTAAGTATTTTTAGTGTGTAATAATAATAATAATAATAATAATAATAATAAATAATTATATTATAACACAGTAGTCTATTTAAGATTATTTGATAACCTTGTTCGTAATTTATCAGTATACTACCATAACATCAGGAAATGTCAAAACTAACTTATATATCGGGTTACACGATTTCGCTTTTTAACATTTTCTGGAAATTCACATTTTACTCAAGCAATGTCCTTTTAGTAAAGAAACATTCAGCTTATATATAATATTTGGTTTTGGTACTAAACAAAAAATTTACAACTAAAATTTGGCGTATAGATCTCACAAGTTATAATAAAAATATTAATGAGAGAGAGTGTTATATAACTTGATACAACTTTTAGTTCTAAATAACCAAATATTTTGCTTATATGTGCTGTGAAGTACTGACAAAGGCTAAGATTATGTACTCTTAAAAGTTGTTTTACGCAAAGCAATCGGTGCAGAGTTTTAAAAAATACGGAATAAAAAGAACATATATGAATTAAATGCATTGACTAAGTACGTCCTATTGAGCAGTTTACCCAGTTTTATACAAATATAGAAATGTAGGTAAAGGTGATTCAATGGAAGGGGACTTATCGCGCGCACAGACCTGCACAGATCTATTTCGGCTACCATCACAGGAAGGAGGGATGAGTTGAAGGAAGCACGGGAGACTGCAGGTCGTAGGCAGACGTGCCATAGAGATCAGCGGAAACCCTTAACATTTCCAAGCTCGCAGACCCGTTCCAAGTTGGAGCCACCTGGAGAGGGCGATGAACCACCCACCAAGTGAGCCCTCAGGTTTCCAAGGCGAATACTCTTTCCATTGAGCTTGCATCCGCGCCATCTTTCCGGCACCGCCATACGCACGAAACCTAGAAACACAAATAAATACATATATCTGAATATACTATCCCGGCAACTTAGTTATTACACTGGGATATACATTTCAACTTTACATTTATTGTCATAAAACATTTACGTTTTATATTACATCAAATTTTTTTCAGATAAAATAACTACAAGCTACACAAAGAGACGAAATAATAAATAAAAATGGAAATAAAAGAAAGAAAGGGAATATAAATTATTAGATTAAAGGCCTAAACAAAACTTAATCACAATACTAAATTATATACTTATCCATACTTGCTGGAAACCAGCAGACTTAGCAACTGCTAGTATCTACTCCTATTTAACCTCTTCACTGGAAACCAACAAAAATATACTGGAAAATATACTGGTAGGCAGCACAAAACTCTCTACTAAGCTACTGAACATTTTAATAAGTTTATTTCTACTGCTAGTTTATTTAAAAATATAAAGTTAAAGTTTTCTATTTATAAGATTTCATTGTTTTCCAAATAATGATTTAATTTATAGTATTTTAATATTTAGTTTAATTTATATATATATACATTTATGCATTTATGTGTTGCTTATTTATTTACATTATAACATTTTATAGAATCTCCATAATAATTATTGTGTTATCTTATTTTTTCTTATTATATATACCAATTTTAAATGTTATTAATACATATTAAACCTTTACCTCTTTTAACCAAAAGCTAAATCTTCTTTATTGTATCACCATATATCCACTCACTTTACCACACATCATTTTACTTCACTCACATCCTCCATTTTATTCTTACACTAACTGCACCTCCAAAACTACATAAAGTCCAAATATCCCTCCTATTAATAATATAATAACAAGTTCATGCTTCCCTGCAACTTAACATCACCATCAATTCACTCCCAATCCAAACTAACTACTCCAACAACGGCTAACCTGCTAGCTGCTCCTCCAAAGATAGCGAATCAGCTAGCTGTTCCTCTAACAATGGCGAAGCTGTTCCCCAACACCAACATCATCTTCTCTCCTTTCCTCTTCCTCCATCATTCTATAATCACCACATTTCTCTCCTCTTGATCTTAATTAAAACTTCTTCTCTCTGCCCATTCATGTCGTACACAGGAAGCACACCTGAAAGACGATGAAAGCGAAATGATGGATAGGAAATCGTGGTAGAGAAGAAACCACACCAGCATTCGCCTGCTGATCCCAGGGAGACCACGAAAAACTCATGGGTCCGAGTGGGCGGTCGCCTGGGATCGAATCCGGGAACTCCCGAATGCGAGCCTCAGGTTTTACCGCGGAGGTATCTTCGCTCAGTAAACATAGGGTTGAAACCACTCCATTTGAAAGCTTGAGGTGTGTTCATTCGTTAACAAAACAATGAAGTGTGTGTTTATTTGTTTTTATTAAGTGCATAATTCAAAAGCAATGTTAACATTTTTGTACATTAATAACCGGATATTAAATTCTCTTGTATTCTTTATATTTCTGTTAACTTTTGATGCACATAATGTTCTCCATGGCAGGTTGGTGATAATCGCACCAAACCGGATTAGAATTAACAGAAGGAATTTTACAATAATCCGTTCATAGCTTACGGAGGATAATAGACAGTAGAGTGAATTGAATGTTACATAATAAGATCATGAAGTCCTCATCAGTGTGACTGAATTTTGTGTAATTTTATGTAAATGGTAAATCGTAAGGTATGGACAAAATTGTACTACAAGAAAAATATACAACTAAGTAAAACACAGAATTTGTGCCCAATTATTTTTCTAGCCTTTACCTTCCATGAAGTATTTCTCATAGGTTATATTTCCCCAAATACAGCGGCTTCTAGCAGGAGCATATTGTAAAGTTTGTTATTTGAGTGTTCTTTTTTTTCGAATAGTATATCTCGTAAACATTTAAATGTCCCCGCACTTTGTATGTAAATAATATCTTGTTGATTAATCTGAAAGCCTCTCTGGGCAATTATTTGTATGAAGAACGTGGCGTAAGAAGAATATATTATTTATGGAATAATATATTATATAAGCTAGATATGTGGATTTATTACCGATAGACAAAAATATATACGGGTTTTCTTTATATGTAATTCTATTTGTTATATTTAGCTATTCACTATTTTGCACTCAGAAATTTGCTTGTTAAAATTATTCGGTCATTCATTATCTCCCTGTTCATCGAGGAGAAAGTGTAATATGTATTGGCAATTCTACTGAGGTTTAATAAAAATATAACATACGTAAACTAGTTTTAACTAACAATAGGGATCTGTATTATGAACATATGTTTTGCTTAGCGATTAGATAAAAGCTGTAAACAGAGCGAGAAATTGCAAACTATGGTCATTTTTCAATGAAAGTAAGTCAAACACCATTTTTATGATGAGCTTGTAGAATTAAATAAATTTCTTCAGAAATCAGTCTATGAGTCAGTAAGTCAATCCTAGACTTCTACTCGAGAGCACTTCCTAAATTGCATACTCATCTTTCCCATTCTCTCTTTTCCGCTTCCTTCTTAGTCTGATCATACAAACAATTTATCTTAAATTATCTGTCTTCTGGTATTCTCCTCTGCCCGGAAAATGTTTTCATTTACCATTCCTTGCAATACATTTCTTTTAATTCGTTCTCCTAAGAATTTCTTTTCTCTTCCTATCAGCTTCAGTATCGTCCTTCATTCGCTGAAACTTCTTAAGCAGCTTTATTTTATATTTGTATGTCACAATTCTTCCGCATACTAACATTTGAAAAAATAAATAAGCAATAAAAGTTGTATATGTGGCTCAGCTATTGTCAGGAGGTGTTGAGATACAGGGTGACGGACGGTGCTGCCTCTAGCGACAAGGCGGAAAAGGTACAGGATGCTAATCTGCAAGACCCGCCTACCCGCGGCGTGAAGCCGTTTATGAATCGGCAGTGACCGTGTCGGCCTCGTTTAAAATGTTCATGTTTTGTGCCCCGTGACATCCTTCCCCTAGCGTTGCCCATTATGCGAGTCATCCGCCCAATTTAACAAGCGGTTTGTCTCATGGAAAATGCAAGGGAGGCGAGACTGCGAGAATGGGCCTCTACAAAGTGCATCCTCGCGCCTAACTAGCTCCGCCCATCATTTCCTTGTTCTTAGCAGGCTTTTGTCTTCCTCACTTTATTTATCCAGCGGAAGCGACAGTAAAATTATGGATTCTTGCGGACCTTTCCTCTCTCTCTCTCTCTCCTTCCTTCCTTTGCCTTTGTAATGAATATTGAAAAGTTTATGTCGTGAACGTGTTTTACAGTGTTGTCTCAGTAATAACAAAATAGCCTTAAAGAAAACTTATAAGGCTTCGCATTTCGTGTAACTTTTAATTAAAGTTATTACCGTTTTTATTACGAAGTTTTAATGGTTCTGGGCTGCGTAAAATATAACTTTTAAAATATTGCATTTCCCTGAACTTAGTAGTAATGGGGCTTTAAATCGGGACATATTCTACGAAATAATAAAAGCTTTTTGAAGTTAACATTTTACAGTACCGTCAAGCTAACGTGTACGTACCTATTACGTAAAAGTTGAAAGCGGCATGAGCTGGTATTCAGATTTTTCTTTGTGTGAGAAAATAATCAGAAATAGTTAATCACGATTTGAAATTATTTTAAATAATCTAGTCAGACGGATAATCGGTATGGCTCTTGGCTTTCCGTGATGCATTCAGAGACAAAGCATATTAAAGTCATTCCATTATTTAGAGCAGTTATTTAGTTTAAATAAAGTTTTAATAATAGCACAGACTTTAATTCTTTTGTTTGTGATTTTTTTGGCTACAAGATGATATCGCGTCCTTTTAAAAGCTTACGTGAAATAGATTACAGAATTATGTACAAGAATTAAATCGGTATACCTTTAAAATCAAAGGTGTGCTCATTTTAAATTTAAATGGCGATATTATACACTATTGAATTCAGTTTATTTTTTAATACAGATTAGAGGTTTGTGTTTTGAAATTTGTATTCAGGCATATTCTTTAAGTGCAAGTTTAGTATTCTTAATAACGTCAGAACCATGGTTATATCTAGGACAAAGATCCTTTGAGCGAGGAATCAAGATAACTACCACTTTACCAAGCACACGTTACTGATATAGTAGAGTTGCTCTCTGAACTCTGTAACTATGTTCTGTTCCACCCCTGGCGCTACTGCTTACAGTTCCAGGTTACTTCTGACACCCTTCCCCTTGCGACACTGTCTATACAAAGTCACTGCGTGCACACCCTGTAAGCCAAAGGATATTTGACCTAGCTCTGGTTACACCCAACCGAATTTTAATTGTTTACTATCTATTTTTAATATATATCAGCACCTTACATTATAAAATCTATCTACCCAGGAACTTCTCTACCTGAGATTGACTGAACTTTGAACAACATATAACTGCAAGTAATTAAAAAAAATAGTTTCCTTTTAGAGTTATTTCAAGCTATTAATATGTGAATGCATGAAAAGACATGCAGGCAAACATGACACCTTTTTAACATGTGTGTACACTATGAACTTCAGTCAGTCTTAACTTCGAAATTTTCTAAAGGTAGCATTTAGTATTTTCACCTGTGAATCACATAAGGGGGTTCGAAATCTATCTGTACAATGCTAAACTTATGCGACTTAATAATCAATTTTCGCTATAACTATGAACGTTAGGAACACGGTTTATTTAAAGGATAGTAATGATAGTGAAGGGAGGGGTTTTGGTTATTTGTAAAGACGTAGGAGTAAGACGTTTTAAAAGACGTAATGCATTTTAGAAGAAATTAAATGATTATGATATTTTAAGAAATAAATAGAAAAGAATAATGCCTTTGAGTTAAAAGTGGTGGACAGCTATGGGGAATTTGAGGCAGTATTTTATATCACAACACTGTGAATGCCAGAGTGATTGTAGTGTAAATTAACATTATTGTATGACAACGATTTGAGATGTTTGTTAATTATAAGCATTGTTAGGAAATAAGTTTACACGGCCTCACTGAAACTGACAATAGGAGCAGGTAACAATGAGCGAGGGGGTGAGTTGTTTATCAATTATAAGAGACAAACAAATGACGTCAGAGTAGCGCGCTTTTCTTTAGAAATGGAGGGAATATCTTCCCTAGAGCATATGTGTTCGTAATTTTGATTGGATATAAAAATAGACGCTAATGTTGGCGCGCTTTATTAACCAATACCAGCTCGATTATAATCTTTAGGCATATCGGGGTGAGGGAGTATAAATTCCGTGCTAAAGACGGTTAACGCACAGTCCAACAGAATCATTCACGGGTTACACGTCACACATTTCTACAGAATCATTCACAAGTTACACGTCGAACAGTTTAAGAGAATAATTCACAGGTTACACGTCGTACAGTTCAACAGAATCATTCACGGGTTACACGTCGCACAGTTCAACAGAATCATTCACGGGTTATACGTCACACATTTCTACAGAATCATTCACAAGTTACACGTCGAACAGTTTAAGAGAATCATTCACGGGTTACACGTCGCACTGTTCAACAGAATCATTCACGGGTTACACGTCGCGCAGTTCTACAGAATCTCTCGCGTCGTAAAGTTAGTTACAAAATGTGAAATACTAGAATTAATAATGTGCGGCAAATAAGTGATTATGGTTACATTAAAAAATATAACAGTTTCAGTCGGGCGTGTATTAAGAGTAATAATGTGAAATTAATTAATTGTGACGGCAATAAAAGTGTAAAAACAAATTCTTTTATCAGTGTTATCTTTTAGTAACAACTCCTTTTCGTTTACACACCCTGTTTAAGAGATTTGCTCGACTTGTAATAATAGCTAGCCGGAGGCCAAAGAACCCAAAATTCAAACTAGTAATATAATAACAGGCGCTCAGCAAATAAGAAAACACGAAAGTTACCGCGACAAATTTCAACCTAAAACGTTACACCTAAGCTAAGATAATGAGTCAGATATGAGGATGTAGTTTCAAGAAAAATTGATTTTAAGTTTTGGATAGCTCTAAATATATCTCAGTATTCCATATGCTAGTTTATGAGAGTCATCTTACTGTTGGTACAAGTCCTCCAGTTTCCTCTTAGTCTTGCTTATGGATTGTCTTACTTTTTTATGCATACCTTTCACCTCTCGCTCTGCTCGATTGACTCTTAATGTGTGCAAATTTACATTGCAAAAATGCAGTTAAGTCCCATTTTTATTCTCAATTCTTTTAAATCTAAGCATTTCACTGTATTTTCTTTATTAAATATTAACACGGCATCAAATACACCCATATGTGTAGTTGATGCAAATAAACATATTCTTTGGAAGCCTGTTAAAGATGACATTGTGCAAACATCCATTAGATTTTGAGTTCCCCATGAAGGCATTTTTCAATGCTTCTGGGAGTCCCCATTCTATAAACACTGTTTTAATTTCATCCATAGAAGCAATTAGCAGATGAAAGTGCTTTTTATTTTAAAAATTCTCCCGTGTTTCTTTAACCTTTAGGACTTTACACCACGAAACGGAACATAAATCATTTTCGGGATTTTCATTACATGACAGCAAGGTAAATATTGCACCTTCAGTTAAAAGCTATGATCGAGCAAGTTTTTAGTTCCTAAACCAACAAGTGTTATATAACATTTTTAATCATCAAACTCTGTGGAGTAATTTAAAACAAAAGAATAATAATTTTATGATGTCCCTTCCGAACCCTCTTAAGCCAGATTTTATCAAGAGTATTAATGATTTTTCAACTGTTTATTGTACAGTGAGCTATATAGGTAAGTCACTGATGTCAACAGTAGTCTATAAATCATATACTTAGTATAAATTACCAGTGTGTGTGTAGTAAGATAAATGCAGTTAGAGCTGGATGGGCTTCTTTATTCAGGATTACCTAGCTTATCTGACGTTACACGGTTAGCTATTGAAACTCCAATGATATGTTAATTAATTTCATTTATTTCCTGTCATTCATGAAATTGTATAATGTTCTAGAGGATTTTAATGGTATATCCTCCCCTTAACCCCTTATAACTGTAGTTTATTACAGCCCCGGCTATTCCTAATAAGCGCTGAAAAATCCCCTGATATTCACGCAACAGGATGTGAAACACCGGCTGAACGCCTTGACTTCCTTAACCTCCTCCCAGCAGTCTTCCAAGTTCTGGAAATGCTGCGCAAGTAGGTACTCTTTATAGGCGTAGTAATTATGGGCCGGAATAGTGCATAATGTTTTAAATGATCACAGTAATTAAACCTTTAAAACATTGTGGCTTTTCTTTGGTCTCATGGTTATTTAATAAGGTAAAAGCTATTTAGTTTTCACGTAATACAGAAATACTTTGCTATCTTATGTACTTGACAGCTATGGTCACTAGTTAATTCTTATATCACTTAAAAACAATGCATTTCATGCCTTTGTGCCTACTTTATTTTACTCACCTCTAACGATGAAGGAGCCTCACGTAAAAGCGTACGGACCATGGAACAAGGTAACGGCAAATCCACTACAAGGTAGGAGAGTGCCCTACCAAGATGTATAAGACAAACACGCAAGTCATGAAGACTGCGCTTTAATAACAAAATATACATAGACTGAGTTCTGATAGCAATAGTATTAGTTTAACGAACAGGTAAATCCTAAATAAAAGATACTGAATATTTTAACAGTATTTTAACTAGTAACACTATCTGAACGTGTTAAATTTTCACTTTATACACATACTGCACAATAAGCGTTTTAGGAAAGGAATAAAGATCGGTAATGGACGGCATGACCTTTCTTATCGGCAACAGCAGCACATCCCACCTCACATGACAACTCGGCTCTATCCAAGTGTCCCAGCTTTGAAATGGCCGATCTAAACGGTACAAAAAATGACCATAACGTAACACTTTAATAAACTCTAAAATAATTAAGCAACAAAGACCCTTTAACAAATTACAATAAAGGGATAAAAATTTAATAAACTTGAAATGATTAATAATTTAAACAACCATGAATGCTAAAAGCTAAATAAACGACTTAAATAGATCCAAAATATACTCTAAATATTAAACAAACGGTTAACAATTTGGATAAACGCTGAATATTAATAACCCACACATAATGTGACTGAACCAATATATCACTGTCTGTGACTCCGCGTACCCATTAATGTTTTAACATTGTGCTATTCTAATAGCACAAATTTGCAGTGAACGAAACCCCAGTTAAAGATGGCATCAGTAAAGACTGAAAAGAAAACGTTAATCGGCAATTACGTCTTTAAAGGAAGCTCGCCCCGTGATCGGTAAACCTTCGTAGCAGAGGCAAAAGCCAACTCAACTTCGCGAGGTTCACCCAATCTACCTAGACTTGAAGACGCAATCTTGGTGCGGCGAACGGCGAAGAAAAGAACACACATATATAAAGGTTGGATAATTTAAGTTGAGACTGTTCAATATACCCAAAACTAAGCGTTGTGGAAAGAAATGTGTTGAATAAAGGTTGCTTGATAATATGGGGAAAAGTAAATGTCATTAGTCGTGTTTTGTTTGGAGGACGTTATGATGGTCATTTTAAGGCAAATTTAATTTTTTAAAATTGGAACCTGCATTTTGTATGTTTTTTCTCATTAGAAAATGATTTATAAAAAGCTGTATATTTTGTGATGAGGAATAAGGAAACGAAATAAAAAATGTTGGTTCCCAATTATGAAACGTAACTCTACACTCAAATAACCATCTATGGATGGTTCCAACTATTCATTGCGCTCTTCGTACACGACCATTCAGAATTCTTGTTTTTATTTACGTTGGTGTAAGAACAATTGCAAAGTGCTTTATACAAATCTTGTTTATTTTTTATGAGGAGTGAGAAAACAATATAAACAAGGTATGTTCCCATTTAAAAAAAATTAAATTGATCCTAAAATGACCATTACAACGTCCTCCAAATAAAACACTACTAATTGCACTTACTTTCTCCTATAATATCAAGCAACTTTTATTCAAGAAATTTCTTTCTACAACGCTGAGTTTTGGAGATATTGTACAGCCTCAACTTAAATGGTCCACTCTGTATATAAAGACGCCCCTCACGGACAAAGCATGAGCTGTGATGTGAACGTTGTCGACAGAGGTATATATAATGTGTCAAATCGGCACAACACTATAAGGAAATACTATTAATTGAACAAACTAATTTACCTCTTGTGCCACTCCTATCCATATTCATATCCGTGTCTAAAGAAAAAGAATAGGAAGCTGAGGATGACGACGAAACTGCAACAGGAGCAATTAATATGTAGTCTTTCAATTATATCACCTTACGCGCTCTCCGTTACTCACATTCTGCATCTTCTTTTTTACTTTTACTATATTTACCAAGTATAGGTACTTGGTAAATGGAGGAAGCATTGCATTTCCCGAAAAATTCAATACCGAGATTGTATCTGAAATACTCGCTTTGAGACTCCCGGAATAAAAAAAAATAAATAAAAAAAACGTTTTCAGAAAAAGGTCTATAATTATGAGAGAGACAGTGTGTGTGTTTGTGCGTGCGCGCGTGTGCGTGCATGCATGCAGCATAACTAAAAAACGAGAAGTTGGTTGTATGCCAAATTTGGTATTTAAGTTCAGCATTTTCAAGGATCCGACACGAGGATTTGAAAGAAAGTCCTCCACCCCAAACAACCCCTTACGTGGATGATTTTCATTATTTCTATTTTCTCAAACATCCCTTGATTTTGATTAAACTATCATATGTTCAAGGTATTTGCATGACAAATAAAAAGTATTGTTGAATTCTCTAGGAATATACTGTGAAGTTCTCTTCATTCGGAATAACTTTTCTATGGTTGCTAATCGGTAACAGATAAAGTCTTGTCACAAGGAATTTTGAGCTCGTTTAAACTGCCCAATTTATATGAAATACTTTTTTTGTGTTAACCGCGTGAATGCAAAGCATAAGATTTTTTAGGATAATATGTACATAGCACTCGCACTCGCACTATAGATAATTGTTTCCGATTTTTCGCTCGATTTATAGTGGGAAGTTACATATCAATTTCACTTGAAGTCTGAGTAAAGTGCTGCAACTTTTTTTCACGTTAATTAGAAGTATCCCGACCTATTTTTGCAAATTGACTGGTCTGTTTTACAAACGTGTTGGCAAATCTCCATACAATGTTCTTAGTCGTATATTAAAGAAAGATTTTTGAGAATGTTGCATATGCATTCTACAGGCAGTTGTATTTAGTTTTTCTTTCTTCAATTTTTATTATCGGTTACTTTAAAATATCGAGCGACAGACTCGGCGCATTTAGGCTAATACGAAACGTTTAGCTATTTATTTAAAGGATTTTAAACATTGCTTGACATTTGATTAATTTTTTCTTTGTTATGGATTCCTGTAGGGTTTTTCACAAATCAGAGCTAAAAATCCAAGAATGTACTTTTTGATTGCTGTGTTGAATAGCCTGAAATTCTTTCCATAATGCAGACGAAAGATACTTTCGCCAACAAAATGCTTGATAAATAACAACAAATGTGTTTGCACATAAATAATATTCTTCATCTTCTTCTTTGCATGGCTATATTCTAGGCTTACAGCCTGATTAATCCAGAAACCAAGAAACTTTCCAACATTTCTTTGATCTTCCAGAGATCTCGTTCCATCTGCCGCTAAATTCTCTCTTGATATGCGAACTGTCCTATTTGGTGCCGTTCAAGCTACGCCAGATTCCATTCATACAACTTCTATTTACCCATTCATTTATTGCGTGGATGTCCGAATGTCTCCTTATTTCCTTGTTCTTAATTTTCTCTCTGCTTGTTTGTTGGATTTCCCTTAGGACAACCATCCATTAGTTTTTGTTGCATCAGCTCTAGTCTATGAACACAAGTCAGTATTGGGCATATTGCCATTTTGTAAATTGTAATTTTAAACTCCTATTTATTAGTCTAGATTATATGGTTCATACAACATGCTATTCTGGCTGTTTTATTAGTCAGAATATGTTAAATTAGTTTTAAAATTAAAACATTTTAATAAATCTTTAAATTAATATTTATATTGCACAAAGGTAAAAGAGGATCACATGCAGAAACATTTACCAAATGTATATAATTTTTTCTAATTAAAAATGTCTATATTTTAGGAATCACTGAAGGTAGAACTCATAAATTTGTGGAAACGATTGTTATTTACTTACTGTTGTCAAATTTTAAACAAATAGCTTTATTAAAAAAATACTTCAAACGTTCAATTCCTGTATACCTCATCGGTTGCAATTTTAAATAAATAAATAGTCATAAACGATTATCTAGATATTTAGAAGCTTTAAAAATCTGCAATGAACGAAAGAAGCAAAAGAAAATCGAGAAACAAAGGTAAAGAGGTGAATTATGCTATTTTCATTTTGGCGTTAGTAGCAAAGTTAAAACGTTCCCTGTTTCAAACGCAGGGCAATATGGTTGTCACTAAATGTTGATGGTTAATCGCAGCGTATAAACATACCAACATACCACCTATGTTTGTATGTGGCACTAATGTGGCCCACAACTGACTGGGGTACGCTAATAAACACTGCAGTTAAGCATTCTAAGCCGGGCTGTTAATATTACACCTGTGCTCCATGCAGAGAGCATTACTATGCGAATACGACTCAAATAACACCACGGAAAATATTGCATCAAAATAGCCTGCGAGCAGAAAAGTGAAGTTAAATGATGAAGTTCCGGAAAAATACCTAGCCGTTGACTATTGTTTTTAACTGTGATGTAAGCAGGAATTTTGTAACTCTTAAGAGGAATGTTCCTTTGTTCATCGCTTAATGGGACCATTCTGTGAATTTTTCAAAACCTAAAGTACCAAACGATTCTTTTGAAACTGTTTTCACATTATAGATATGTACAAACAAGTGTTTTTAAAAGTATTTTATGCGTATATATTAAACGTTTCTAAATTATTAATTTTAAAACAAAAATTTAAGCTATTTCGCAAAATTGACCCTTTTAATGAAATGTTCCTAATTGTTAAATAAAATGTATGAATTGTGTTCCTTATTAAGCCAGAAAAGGTTTCTTAAGAATTAAACTTTTAATCACATTATTAAAAATATTGTTTTTCAATAATAAATTCTTTTACAAAAACAAATCTGTGCTTGGCGAGGTGATAGATATGCCTTACAGTAATCGTTTTAGTTAGAATGTATTGAGGAAGCTATATCTGAAACTTCACTCCAACAACTTCAACATTGCATCTTAAGGAGAGTTTTAAATGCTGAAACATGTCTAAAATATTACAACCCAGAAAAATGCAATTGAAAATCCACACATATTATCAACCTGAAATTCTATTTATGAATTTTTCATAATATGGTATAAACTTTAAGTTATACTGCATAGTTTAAAATATACACATCAAACTTTTTAACAACATTTCCGAGGGAGTGTTTAAACCATCACATAACACATTCCGTTTCACGCAGATAGCCACAAAAGAAAGGGAATAATCAGAAAATTTTACTTCTATATTGGCTTTAAAATGAGTATAAAAGCCAAACATCGAACTTTTGACAAATTATACCCCATGTTAGGTATGGGTACTTTCAACGATACTATAGATCAGAAAAGGTATTGCTTACTATTTCAAATTGAATTGGAAATACGCATATTGGTGTCCCTGATTTTTAAAGGTACGCATGTTCGACAGTATCATAAATGAAAAGGGGAAAAGGATAGTAAATATCAGTTTTCAAACAATCACCAAAATTACAATGACACAAGGGGAAGATTTTTCATGGAATTGCTACTATTCAAGCCTGTGTATGGCAAAATAATGCTTCTAAGTTTCTCAAACAAGGCCCTGGCGATTCTATTTTAATCTCCACACGATATATAGGAATGCGGGGCAGGAAAGGAGAGGTAGAGATAAAGAGGTGTTGGGTGGATAAAGGATTTGTGTGTCTCGGATCGTGTTTTTCATATTAAACGAAGATACCGTTCATGGTTAAACAACTTTAGTCATACGCACATTTCATACGCTCGCTTTTCAATTAGTATAATCCGAGCACAAAAACATTTATATCTTTGCGTCGGCGGCCTAGCTCGCGAGCTTTTCTTGGTCAACTTCCTTTATTGTAGTGCACATTTCACAGATGCGCTAACATTGCTGTTATAGCATTCACTTGCACATTCTTCTTTAGAGACCTCAAGATTGTAATGTTATCTCTTGATGTAAGTTTTCACTATATAATTTTTCGTTTTTTCCATTAAGTCTCGTGGCGCCTTTCCTTAATTCTATTCGTTGAAAGTATTTATTTATAATAAATTAAATTTTTGTATTAGTTGTATAATATTACACAAACTCCCCGCTTAGCTATCTTATGTGAAAATGAAGCATAAATATTTTCAGACGAATTGATACGACAACAAAGTAAGTCAAGTTCTTCTAAACCTTAAATTTCCAAACTTTGACTCCCCTAACTTCTATTTATTAAAATAAACGCATCAAGCTTTTTAACAATATTTCCGAGGGAGTGTTTAAATCATCACATAGCACATTCTGTTTCACCCAGACAGCCCCAAAAGAAAGGGAATAACCCGAAAATGTTATTTCTATATGGGCTTTAAAATGAGTTAAAAATCCAAACTTTGAACTTTTGACAAATTATACCCCATGTTAGGTATGGGTACTTACAAAGATACTATAGATCAGAACATTATCTGTTTCACCTGTAAATAGCTTTTAAAGCGGCAAACTCTCGCCAAGCTGATTTTAGTAAAGGTCTTCCTATTGTCGTGCTAAAAGAGTCTTCTCCAACTGAAGTATTTTTATTTACAAGCCCGTACTGGTTTCAACAATACTTTTGCTTCTTAAAATTGTTTTAAATCTATGTAAAATACAGCCTATTATTTACCATAATTATTTGATTATGGGTAATATGTATAGCTTCAAATGGTAAAATATTCTTTGAGCTCTTATTCATTCTTGCAACTTTTGTGATCACAGTGAAGTGTAAAACGATAGACTATAAATAGTATAGGAGTAATGTATATTTCGTTTAGATGTAGTGTGATATTAACTATTTCAGAAATATTCGCTGTTGTTTGTTCGAAAGTTTACTTATTTTAAACAGAAAGCTTTGAAATGTTCCTTTGTTTTTCATGAGCTTCTAAAGAAGTTCATAAAGAAATAGATACATTTTGAATTATGGAGTGCTTTCTTATCCTACAAAATGTACATTACAATGGTATAATGACTGAAAATATGCTCTAAAATGCGTGTGAATCATAAATAATTTATCAAATGTGGTTGGAAATATGTGATGTATAGAAAATATTGCGCATTAATACGCATTTGATTATATTTTTGAAGCATAATATTTTTTAACATATACAAATAAGGCCAATAAAGTGTGTTTGTTTTAGTGTTAAACCTTTCCACTAAGTTAGTATAACATTGGTCATCAGTCTTGAGGTATTTTATGAACAAATGGGAGGGTATTTAATTCAAAATGTTTCCATCTGTTAAAAAATATAAAGTTATTATACCTGAACTCCGATCATCAGGCTGATTACCTCGATGTTACTGAGACCATGTTCTGCCTTGATGTTGGGATTCTGGGGGTGTAAATATCCCTTTTCTGTTTTTTGACTTCTTCTAGTTGTCCCTTAAGCTTTTCAAACCTAAGGGTAGTTTACATGAAAAATCCTATTTTACTGCCTTCTGCAATTTAATTAATGTCAATTGTCTTGTCTTACTACATATATAGGTATACTGAAAAAAGTGGTAATCTTGTAGATGTATAATGCGAAACAAGACCAAATAAAGTCCATCCATAACCAATCTCCTGTTTACAAACATGAAAAAATGATTTCGTTTCTCTTAATTCGCTTATGATAACTGACAAACACCTAGATTATCAAGAAATAAGCTCTACCGAGAATTCAATTTCCTTCATTCATAATAGCTTCAAGACTAAACATATATTAGCAGCAGAAAAACTTAAACGTATTGGCACCGAGCACATCAAAAGGATAACTAAAATTTCCTTGTTGCATCTCAATGTTTAAACTGCGATGGAAATAATGTGGGAAAGCAATTTAATTTATGCAGGATGGGATAAAAGCGCCTTACTAAAAAATCTAGTAGTTTTTATTTGATTTAAAACATACCTCACTCTACATTCTCCTCCTTTAGTTACTGATTTTCTACGTATTGAGCACGGCATTTTATTTTTTGAATAGGACTGTTGTTAGTCACTAATGGACATTTTAAAAACATGTTTGTATTTCAGTGGTCGTATCTCTAGAATGTTTTCAATTTTTCTGCCATTTATTTGTGATAGGCAGAGGAGGTATTGAGTAACAACCAAAAAGTCTATATAAACGGAAATAGATGTTTTGCTTTCCTCTGAACCCTCTAAAAAAGCTTTTTAGCAAAAGGTCCGTGATGTCTATGTTTCTCTCTAATTATTGTGGACAGAATTACTAAAAAACTAAAAGTTGCACAAACACCAAGCATTGTATTTTATTTAAGTGCAGCGTTTTTCAAGGATGGAACCCGTGGATTTGCAGTAAATTCCCCACTTTCAAAACTCTCTTTTAAATGTATTTTCATTATTTCTTTTTTCGCAAAAGTGACTCTAGCGATCTTGTTTAAAATATAATTTTTGAACCTTTGGCGTAGTGAATAAAAATGTATATCTTGAATTTTCTTGAAATAGCATGTGAGGTCATCTAATTTGCGACTGAATTCTGCTTTTATATAACTGCGAAATCATAAGAATTAAACAGAAGCCTACTGCAGGAATAATGCTGAACTCGTTAAAACACAACTTCGTCTCAATTTCTTTTCCCAACTTTAGCAGTTTTGAAAATATTCTATTTTGTAAATTTAATTTTTTTTTCAATTTTATGTGCGTCATTTGAGAAACTCTGGAAAGCTTGTGGTCTTTATTTATATTTTCCTTCCTAAGAGTTCCTTACTGCGACTTTTAAATGTATTCCTTCAAGTTTCTGATATTGACACTTGAATGCTGTTGCTGTGTGTAATGTTGGGTGTAATATATATGTAATGTTCGTAGTATAGAGAGATTCGCATGAGTGCATCGTATTAGACTTTTTGCTTTGAAAATTGGCTCATTCTATGATGACGCTTTTAAATCGACATGTATTTTAATTAAATGCTTCACCAATTTGCATGCAACATTCTCTTAAGTGATTGGACATTTAAAAAGTCATATGTGTAAAACTATATTTAAGTGACACATATAGATGTGATTGTTATATCATTTTTAAATATTGACTCATACTTTTCCCCTGTTTCAGGTAAGTCTCTTCTCTGGATAAATACATCAATAATTTGGTTGTGCCCATGCGGTGTGACTTTGAAGGTAAGCAGTAATTTAAGAAAAGTGTATGCTTGCTAATATGCTTGAAAAATGGAACATAGTAGTTGAAAGTGTTTTGTACACAATTATAATGAGGTTCTCCTTTTTAAAGGTTCTTTGTATTATTACAATGGCATTTATCCAAAACGCAATAATATTTAAGGTTACAATTAATAATAATTTGTTAATTTATAACACATCTCAAGATATTCTCTGTTTGATTATTACGGAGTAACTAATGTACTATAATTTATTAGGTAGTGCGATTCACAGGATTCTTTATTAATTGCTGATAATTTAATTATCAGTAGCTGATAGTACTTCAAATCCTGAAACTTCTTTGTGTGCACTGCGATCGGATAGTGTTGTTTTTATATCACTGAAAACTAACAAGGTAATAAACTAAAGGTCAAACTGGCCGACAGATTTATTAAGTCTACTCATTATATATGTAACACAGAGAGTAAAAATAAATTCATTAAGGGACACTATCACATAATAGTATATTATGGAACGGGACTATAATGGTAGTAATTAAAACGCGATACGAGCGTTTTAATCACCATTATAGTCAAGTTTCATACGACTGTTTATGCTCGACCATGTATCTAAATTAAAGGTTTCATAAGTATTCGTTTCTGGTTTGAGTGATATGTTAAAATCGTTATTTCTTTATCTATGGTTACAATACAATGACCTTTTAGCACCTGTGTCAAAGTTGCTAGCGTTGTGAGACGTACTACGCAGAATAATCGATACTTGCGCTTTCACAATGTTACCTGGCCACTTCTGATTGGTCGAATACCAATACTTTAATGAACAGGTGTACTTTAATGAGGCCCATTAAAGTACTGGTACCAGTCGTATAAATACTACATTTTGGCATGGTCGAGCATAAAGATATTTATATTCTAAGAAATGCATCGTTTTGAATTATTATGCGGTAGGCAATATGCATATTAACATAAGTGTGCTGTTTAATACATTTCTTAACTCTATTAAAATATTTAAGACACAGAATGTATAGGGATATGCGAAACTAACCTACCTTTGATAACGTTATAACTTATGACCATAATATGTGAATGAAGTCCAGGAAATTATTTAAATAGCTACAACATGGACTGAGTAGCTTTATACACTTAAAATAATAAAAATTCAATGGCGCTGATGGATAATTAATGGGATTGTCATGGCAGTTGGTGACGACTACTCTACCAATAAGTCTAAACTCTTTGATCCACCTTCATAAAATATGCACTTCACTGTAGAAGTCAACGAAAATTATAGAGTACCTTACAACTCTAGCTCTTCCATATTTTCAACCCCTTGTATAAATCTCTGCACTGTTTAACTTTAAGGCATCTGCTCAAAATATCTTACAGTTATGTTATAGGATCTAGAAGAACCATAAGTTGTAGGTAACATACATCCTAAAAACTCATATCTATCCTTTATTTTGAAACTATTATAAACTGTTCTGCTTGGATAATCTGGGCAAGAATCTGTACGCTTGGGACACAGGATTGGCGAAATAATATGATACTTTTAGGCATTAATCACTTATTTACAAATTCGCACCAATTTATCAATATGGGCAAGACTTTGGACTTCTGCGTTTTAGGTAGACATGAAAGTCTTAGGCTGCTCAAGACTTTCAAAAACCACCCAATTCTTATTTTCATTCCCTTATTAATGGAATGCATTTGTAGGTCGGTGTAAAAAACTGAGTCGTCCTCAGATTCCATGTGACGATCGGAAGGCTTCGTGTATCTTCGTAACAGCTGTGTTCACAACGCATATGCAGGAATTGTAGAACGGTCTCTGCCTTGTGAATACAATAGTCACCTTGTGTTTCTCGGTGGTGGCGCTTAAACAGAGGCCGGAAGAACTTTCTCTCGCCGACAGGTTAAGAAGGTACGGCTTGCGCTCATAAGCTACTCCGTTCAAAGCTCGCGTTAGTTATTGTTATTTTTATATTATTAATTTTATGACTGAATAAGTAGAACATAATATTGCATTAATATAACTTTAGCATTTTATGTTTTAGGCATAAATATGCATACAAAAACACAGTTCTACTAAAAGACTCATTTTAAGTACCTAAGAAATAGATACAGCTAAGCTATAATCTTCTAAAGCTAAAACACATAAAACATAAACAATAAATTAATATCGGGTGTATGAACCTTGAGCACCTTAACTGCCCTCATTTTCGAGTTATAGATTAAATTAAATCCTTGCAGTAACGTGGACAAGAAGCTACAACTTTCTAGGCTTCTTGAATTTGTGCCCAGAATCCTGTACGAATTTTAAAATTCCATGGGATATATTATCCTCACAGAGGGAATCAAAATGTTCTCAAGTATTACCGTGTATTGCGCACTGTTCAATGTATCGCCAAACTGCCACAATACACCTAGACCGTCCTTTGATATCCAACAAGATACAGATAGCAATCATGATGAATTTGTGAAGCCACGTATTTTGCATCGTAATGACTATTCTATTAGAACTTTACCAATGCCATGTATTAAATGGAGTATATCGAAAATAGTAGTCACTATTTGTTGATTAAACATTATTAACAGAAGAAAAAGAAGTGGTTGCTACATGCGAGAATCGAACCTGCAGTCTTAACCACAGAAGTACCGTACGCTTTGACATAGCGCTGCAGAGAACACACATGTGCGGCAGTATCACCTCCTGTCCGAAGTTGTTCTGGTTCCTAATGTCCGTAGCTCGCGTCTTACTTTCTGCAGCCTCTGCATAAACTCCGGATGTTCGACGTGGGCTGATTCTCTGCATTTCTATCCTCGGCTAACTGAAGTAATTACTGAAATATGTAAGAGCAGGGACTTTTCCTCGGTAAAGGATACATAGATCTCGGGTGTGGTAACGGAGAGAAAATAGACGTGCTTCAGTTACAAAAAGACGATACTACTGTTTTCTTTATGTCATTACTACTGGTAGTTCACAACACTGATATTGTCGGCGTTAAAACACTGCCCACTGCTGTTGAAACACGGCGCTGATATGACGCGAGGTTTATATACTTAACAAATCTCTTTACTTGTAGCGATTCTTATGCTTGTAGCGAAACCTGTCTTATTTCACTAACTTTTGGCGCGATATCTCTTAAGTATCCGGCAGCAACATTCTCTGGCTGTAGTTTCGAAGTAACTCCCCGATCTTTGGTCTTAGCAGATCTATTTATGGTCGCGGGCCTTCTTAGGCTACTTAATTTCCTGTTGGTGCATTTTTCGCGCCGCTCAAAGCATCTCACTATTTCATATCGATTTACTTGGATCTCATTGGTCCTATTCCACCCCCTCTTGCTCAATTTTAACACGAAATCGAGGCTTTCCCTAATTTTACCGTTAAGCTTGTGTCTCACTCACTCTGGTCACGGCGAACTACCGTACAAAAGGACAATGGCTGTACACCCTCGCTGTACGAACAATACTTTTGCCACCAGAGAGACATCGTAAAACTCACTTGTTGCCTTCGGAGACACTTTTCCTGCATCTAAGATATCCCGTCGTGGACAGTATTTTAACATAGCGCTTAAATTATTTACATTAAACAATCTGTTACTCCTCTAATATTAGTAACATAAATACAAACATGTCATTAAATCACCCTTCTTAAGCTATATGAGCAGTAAGAAGAAAAATAGTTGTACATAGGATAATTTGATTTCACTAAAAAGTAATTACCCGAATTATTAATAATTCTATGGTTCGGGCTCGGCCTAGAGTTGCCGTTTCACATGGAAGGTAGCATGTTTAATAATGCCGTACAACTTGCCTAAGCGGCTACACAACTGTATTTCATATGGTGTAAACAAGGCGCTGTGCCGAGTAGGACTTAGAAAAAATTGGCATTCAAGACATGACTAATTCTTTCGTCCACGGGTGTTGATGTAGTTGCAGCCCCACTGTTGGAGAGCCAAACTTGCGGTAGAACATCTTTACCTTATTAGCACCACGCCTTGGGCGCCAAACTTAAAGTTGTTTGTTGTTGCTGTTGCACAACACACGTACAGTACAAAGTTTCCGGTGGCCTTCGCTCCACGTTTACTTTTCCAGTGGTCCTCGCCCCACGTTCACTTTTCCGGTGGCCTTCGCCCCACGTTTAAAAAATCAACTTTGTATTTTAATGTTTATTTAAATATGCCTTGGCTGCGTCAGTATTTCTTTTAGAACACGTATCTCTTAGCAGGGCTAGAGTGGCTAAAGAATGAAGGCTTACACATATTAGAATTGTATTGTACGTTGTTTTATTAATCCTTCACAGGATTAAATAACAATTTACTGATATATACTGCTATAGAGCTGTGAGATTATTAATTGCAGTTTTAATACGTAACTTTATATTATTCTCACCCTAATAAAATTTCATATCTCACACTGAACACGTATCGTACCGATCGGTACACAATCTTGTAGAGTCTGTCGCCTGAATTTGCACATTTCCTCTATTTCAAGTCTCTGATTGGCTAAGCCTACTCCAATAGAATACTTTTATTTATGTTTAAGCTTCTCCAGTTTTTGATTGGCTATTTATAAACTGTTTTAAATATTACATTATTGTTCCAAGAATTAGTAGTAGCCTTTATTAAACTTTATAATTTATTGTTGTATCAAGGTTACCTTATTGTTAGCAACTTTCGGCTTCTACTTGATAATTCTGTTTGAACGAAAAACAGCTTGCTTCTATTCTCACAGCCCCTACATGGTTAAAACTACATACTACATTCACATAACATTATTATACATGTACATAATATACCTAAACATAATACAATGACTGCTACATACATTTTATATATTATTACATGCATATTGCTCTTAAGGCGGGCTGTTATTTTATATTTGATATTATATAATTAGACTGATATTATTTTAGTGTTAAAAATACCGCCTCAGTGTACAATGTCGGTAAAAGATGTTCCAAATAAAATGCCTGGTTTTCCTTTAATCGCTTTCTACCGCGATTTTTGCGACGTTACCTCCAGGTGATTTATAACACAAAGCGCTACAATACTAGAGATAACTCTTTCTCTCCCCCCTTACCCCTCCCTCCCAGTGTGCTAATAATTGGTGACGCAGCCGCTAATCAACAAACCTTGCAGAACTTCTAACATAGTTATCCTATACATTAGAGGAGCATTGGTTCAGCATGTCTCCTTGATAAACGCACAAAATATGAAGCAGTATACATTAAGTTTGCTTTAGTTATTAGCTGCCTTAAATGATGTTCTCCTGCTTCTGATTTCTCTTGATGATTGCTACAGCATTAGAAGCTACTTGACAGTATTCAGGCAGGTGAAATATTATAGAGATATAGACCATTTACTTAATTTGTATTCTACTTCGAGTTTATAAAGATTGATAACATTAAATATTATCTTTTCAAAATCTCATGGAAAGAACATTTAAACGATGTCATTGATTGATTTGCAAAATTCCACTGTCCTAGGCGCAATTTAAAACGACGATTCAATAAAAAATGGACGCAGTACCGGCAATGTAGGTTTACTGTGGTAACATTTCTTTAAATATCTTAAACTTATCATAGCAGAAATACAGCTCATCATTAATGGAAACACTATACCAAAGTAAAATTCAATGTTCAGTGTCTTTCTGTGTTAATAACATAATCACATTTTAGAGTACCTATTGTTTAATGGGTTTAAAATCACTTACTAAACTCTGGGAGGGAGGGAGGGAGGAGACGAGAGAGAAACGAGAGAGGCCAGATAGGATGGGGAGGCGCAGTATAGGCTGGTTCCAAACGTTTTCAGGTTAAGCATCCCCGCACACACCTTCAGTGCCGCCCAAGGGGATCCGCAAAATCAGGTGCCGGCAGAAGGTTTGTGTCAGGGATGAAAACAGTTCTCTCCTTAATGCACATGCACAGTAAACCCCCGTCCTTCTTGCCAGATCCTGTAGCCCTGAAACATGAAAGGAAACAAAATGAAAAAAATGCGAGCCAGGAAAACTCGTGTCGTACTAGGGCGGATCGAAAAGTAACGTGCAATATTTTTTTTACAAAAAAAAAAAAAAGATTAATAGTTAAAACAAAATCACAAATGAACCTACAACTTTTACCTACTTTTCAACATAGTCACCAAGTTTCTCTACACATTTCTCCCATCGCAATACCAGTTTCAATATAGCCTGTTCATAGAAGTCCATTCCTTGGAGTATAGCCATCTCTGGATTGTTGATTTCAGTTTGCATCTGTCGCAAAGCGTTGGCCGGCCAGGATTTCTTCATGGGACCAAATAGATGAAAGTCTGACGGTGCAAGAACCAGACTGTATGGTGGGTGCTGGAGTACCTCCCAACCAAATTTGGTGATTTTCTGACGAACAGCAACAGCATCATAGGGGCGAGCATTGTCATGAAGAATTTTGACATCGTCAGCATTCATGTTGTGGCGTTTGTCACGAAGGGCACGACGCAACTTCACCAAAATTTTCATGTAGGCTGCAGCGTTCACAGTGGTCCCGTGTTCAGCAAAGCTCACCAATACAACACCATGGATATCCCAGAACACCGTCACAAGCACTTTTCTAGCAGGCTGAGTCACTTTGAATTTTTTCTTCACTAGGGAACCAGCAAGTTTCCACTCCATACTTGCCTGCTTGGTTTCGGGCGTGTATTGGTATGCCATGACTCATCACCAGTGACGATTTCTTTCAGAAAGTCATGCCCTTTTGCGGTGTACCGCGTTAGGTGATCCAAACTCGTCATAATTCGCTAGCCCTTGGGTCTGTCTGTCAGGTTCTTATGCACCCAACGAGCACTAACTTAGCTAAATTTCAACGTGTCATGAACAGTATCGCACACTGCACCATAGGAAATGTTGAACTGTTGCGATAAGGTTCGCAGTTGCACACGCGAGTCGTTCAAAATTGCCGCCTCAATGCGTTTGAAATTCTGGGAGTTGCAGCTGTTACCGGCCTCCCGAAGCGTGGCGAATCACTATGGTTCACACGGGCCTCTAAGAAGAAAGCACACCACCTGGAGACATTGCAACGGTTCATACAATCATCCCCATACACGCCACTCATGTCCCTGTGAATATCACTCGTTTTATGCCCTAGGCCCACAAATATCGAACCACACCTCTCTGCTTTTCACACGTGGACGACACTAACATGCGCGCCAAATTTGTTGCGTAGTTCACGCTTCTCTCGCTAGAGCTGCACATGCAACAAAAAATACCCTCTGTAGTAAAACCTTCAGAATATATCTGTGTGAAATTGCAACATTCCAACTGCAATATGAAGATAGAAAAAAAAATTGTGCGTTACTTTTCGATCCGCCCTCGTATATAATCCACCCTAATGTTTTCGTACGAACAGCAAGAAAATCCAAGAGCAGGGTGACCGATCCAACGGAAATCGAACACGAGCCCCAGATACCGCCGCTTGAGCCATCCCGCTCGGTATCATTCTAGGTTATCTTATGCCTTCTGCAAGACATAAGCCAAATCATTTCTTCAAAGCTAGTGGTTTTAATCTACTTCCTGCTAATGGTATCATGCGTGAAACTCCTGCACTCCGTGCGTTTTGGCATTTTTGCCATATGCATTAATGAAACGTATTTAACGTATATTTATTTTTGCAAACGTGTGATATGCACTAGACCTTGGTACTGCTTTTGAAAAGCTGACAGTGTTAATTTTACTTTCGCGTAAGCCTTTCTCTTATTCGCTATCTTGAAAATTGGTATCCAATTATCAACACATGCGTTAATTGCAAAAATGCACTTACCGAACTTGTATAGCAATATACTATTAATGCATAAGACAGCGAATAGTAAGTAACATCATTTCCATTCTCTGCGACAAACGTTTACTTAGTTTTGCATAGAAACAAGACTTCTTTAACTTCCTAAATAATAGCATTTAAGATTTTAACACACTATATATTTATAATGCTCTTCATTTGCAGTAGCTGGAAGTAGAAGAGATAATCATCTTTTCTAATTTTACCGGAACCCAGTGGTATATTAATTTCCGGCGCTTAGCCTGGCGAATGGAGTCCAGCAGTTGCCCCGGAAGTGCTCGGATTAAGCGCTGCCCTGAAATCCTGCAAACCTCGGTCATGCAGGAAGTGTTAAGCGAAAGAGCATACTACTCAAATGGTACCAGAATTTCACAATAAATTTTTACTTGCACATTTGTTTCTGATTATTGCGAAACGTGTAATTACAAAAATGTCTAGGCGTATGAAAGGTACTTAAAAACAAAATAAATCAGTATTGTTTATGGGTAACAATTAGTATTATTTTGGTGATTATTTGCAAAAAGGTTTATAAATGCTTAAACTATTTTCAAAATATATACTCTAATGCTTTTTAGTATTATGTAAGGTGCTATAATGTACACAGAAGTAGTATCAACTAGCTTATGTTTTAGATAACAGCGGAAACTGTGTTCTCTTAAGGATGTACCACAAAGTTTAAACATTTACGAAATACTTTCCGCCAGTTTGTTAATCAGATAGTCATATATTTTACAAACTAAATACCTTCTAACAATCTCTTCTGCAAACCATTATTATAAACGCTTACTTTGTTAATTGCTTCATGTGAATAGTAAACATTTGCAGAAATTGTATAAGTACACATTTCATGTAAAGAAATAAAGGGAATTCAAGCGATAGTCAAATGCCTAATAACCGGAACTGTACCTAGGCTTTGAAATTCAACTCTCTGCATAATAATAATAATAATAATAATAATAATAATAATAATAATAATAATAATAATAATAATCTCCACAGCCCATGAAGGGACTTGACCTGCCAACCCGACTGCCAGCCTCTCGCCCACATACGCCCGGCAGAGTTTGGCGATCATTTGATCGATAAGGAAGGTGGTGTGGCCAACATCACAGATCCTCAAGCCAGAATGTTGGCCTCCGTGATCGGGATCGCTGCCTATCGCAGCTCCTCACTTTCATCACGATACTTAGTGCGCACTGGTGCTATACTAGGACTTAAAAACCGCACTCCCATGGGTGGAATCGAACCCGGGCGCATTCCGTGGCCGAGAATCAGAGCTCCACGCTCTAACCCACGCCACAGGATCAATTCTTAGTTGGTCAGAAGATTGATGACCATGCAATTCTAAAACTATGAAGTTTTGGAAAATTGAAACACAAGGCAACGTATTTCGGAAATGGCAAGTCCGCAAACCATTTATATAACACAAATTATATATTTTGAAACATATGCGTTTTTCGTGTAGTAGGTAAGGCTTATCTTTTGCATATGGTTTACGTCATACAGAATTATACAAATTATTTCAGACTGAAGAGAGCATCACAGAATATTCGCCTATAATTAAAAATATCTTACTTTGTATTAGTCATGCAAATATTTTTGTACGTGTCACTTTGAACAGAGGTGTTATAGCCATTTTAGAACATAAAAAATAAATTTGTTTTCAAGTAGTTTGAGGTAGTAAATTATTCTTTAAAATCTTGTGTCATATTTTTAAATGATGCCGCACTTAAATGCAAAGTTTGATATTCATTAGATTTTTCGTTTTTGAATAACTATGCTGTTCTCACACACACAAGTTTTCCTAAAAGTATTTTGTTGGCTAAAATTATTTTGGAAAACTTCGGCGGCGTGTAAATATTTTCCTATAAAAAGGGAACCTCAAAACATGTGTTTCTGTTGAAATGTCTATATTGATATTTTTAGTGTAATATAATACTTTCTCTACATACTGCAGGTATTGTAAGTGACAATATGTAAGGGCACGTTGCTAATTAGTGTCGGTGAAAGTGGAATGTTTAAGCTACGGTAATGGAAGTTTATCGCGAAAAGCTAGATCGTACGCTGACACGACGACATACAGTGTGTATCAGAACTCAGCGGAAAAATTTCAGGAATGGATTCCTAATATAGCCAGAAGAAAAATTGGTCGTAGAAACCTGGGTTCAAAAATGGATAGCCACAATTTATTCTACCTGTTATGTTACGGAGTTCACTCTTCGTCTGTAACGATAGCGAGATCACTCTGATCATGTTACAGAGGAAATGTTCAAAATGACCTTCTACCTGAATGCAGGCGTCCGCTTGTCATCTCATTGAGTTCACACTTGGGCTAACGCGACTGGTGTAGCGCGTACTGTCTGACAGGCTGTCAAAATGCGTACATGGAGAATTGACTCATCAGCAACAGGTGTCTAATGCAGAGAGACTTTGTGTCCCACAAATAAAAGTCATGGGGTTCAAGCCAGGAGAGAGTGGTGGCCAAGTAACCGGTTCACATCTACCTATCCAGTGCTCTACATTTGTCAACGGTATGCAAGTGGCATGTCTACCAAGTAATCAGGCACTGTATTGCGCAAGAACTGTATGTAGTTTTGTCCAGTAAGCCTCCCCGGAAGAACGTGCCAACAATGCCTGCCCAGATCTTAATGGAGAACCTTTGTTGGTGAGCAGATGATTGCATGGGGATTTGTGTCCACCCACATGGGTTGGTTATGGAAATTCTGGATTCCGTCCTTTGTAAATGCCGCCTTATCTGTGAACAACACAACAGCCATTAAGTTAGCCGTCATGCTGCACTGTTGTAGGAACCATAGGCAGAACGTTACTCTTACAGGAGAGAAGACTTGTACATGCTTCAAATGATACAGCAGATTTTCTCGTAAGATTCTCCAGATCGTCATGTGTGGCACAGTCCTCTGCAGCTTAAGTGCCTAGTGCTGATTAGGACTTGTATCCACATTGTTGAGTACAGCTTCTTCCTCCTCTGTGCCTGATGGAGGCGAAAATTCCGTGTTCGCACAGGCGGCGACGCATTCCAGCAAATTTCTTTCGGTCCGGCAGTCTCTGCATAGGGTAGCATTCCTCGTACAAGCGATGCGCCTTCAATACATTACCATTTGCTAATCCATACATGTAATTCACACTTACAGCTCTTTGTTGGTGTACATTATCACTTCAGATGAGTTACAGATGCAGATGCATAGCCAACCCTGCAACATAAAAGCTTGAATAAAGATGCAATTATGCATTTCCGGACCCGTGTTTTTATAACCTTTGATTCTTCTCTCTATACGAGGAATACCTGAAAATTTGCCATTAAGTTTTGACATCCTCTCTATAAGCGTTGTGTGGTCAGGATCAAACTACGGAGTGGAACTAATGAGAGTACCTAATGTGCGTGCGAATTAAGTTATTTAGCCACAAACGCATCTTTAATGAACATCAGAACACCACGACCTCAGATACAAAACTTACCATTCCATCCACGCACTTCTGTATCTTTAACGTTCCTCTGCTTTCCATCACGATCAACCCTGTCACAAAGCTTAGGAATTTTGTATATGGAGGAGCGCATTTTGATTGTATGTCTAAGTTTTACGGAAGCGTATAGAAAATTGGAAATTTCTGATTGTAAAAATGTTCAGTATTTGGCGGGAAAAACCTAAACTTAGAGAATAGTATTTTGAACACTGATTCTACACACGAAGCGTTTGCCAACACCCAATAATGTGGCACCTGGAATTGCACTGACGCGTACTCATGTAAATGCACAAATTCAGTGTACGCGCGATTAACGAGCGCTTTGAGATACACGATTCGTATTTTTGTGTTAAGACGAGCACGCGCTTTTCATAGAGGGTAGCATCATGGAGGTAAGGTGCGTTTACACGGACTTGAGTTTAGGAAAAGCCAGTCATTTGAACCTGGTATGTCCGGAATAATACTCGTAGAAGAATGGTGGAGAGTTATGTACCTGCGTTAGTCATTTTGGATGCACCCAGTTGTCTCTGCCTTTTTACGGCGTCTATAACGGTGGTACAAAAATCCATAGACATGTTACTTCTTCAGCTTCCATGGTGATACTAGTTCGTCAAGTGCTCGTATGTGTACGGTGGACTGCTTTCGCTTACGCGCGATTAGTGCGGTGTCATTCGCCTTATCTGTACGAAGCCTTTAAAGCTGTGATGGCTCTAAAATTTTGAAAGCGTATTATCTAATCAAGTTTTACTGTCTGTCCCCCTAATTTTATTGTGTTGTGTATGAGATGAAAAAACTGTGATGTGAGGGAATCTAACGTACCGCTTGTAGTCAAATGCTTTCTTACTGCCTAGGAATGAATTATGAATTTCATTTGCACTATGCCTTTGTATTACGCCCCAATTATTTCACAGAAAGCTTTCCAAGATCTTAAAGTCCAATTATTCATAATTTTAATAACATAAATTTAAACCACATGGACATCTAGAATAGAGGATTTGTAGTCCACTTTGTGGGCGCAGTTCCACTGTTATGTTATACACTGTTTACTATGTTAACCTTTTTTTCTTTTTTTGCTTATTCGCATAAAATACACATCTTAGAGAGAATCATATCCGTTAAACCACGAAGCGTAAACATGATTTTAAAAAAATAAAAAATAAATAAATGAGGTTTAAGTAGAAACTATTAGTTTTTATTTATATGCATTAGCTTTAATTCGTAAAGAAAGAAAAAACGCTATTAATCTTTCGTGTATTTTCATGAAAAATGCCATAATCTAATGTACGAGTCATAATGTGTAATGCCATAATTTAGTGTATGTAATACTCGTAGAATGGCAAAACTCATTATACAGGGTGGACATTTAAGTTGAGACTATACTATAACTCCAGAACTAAGTGTTGTAGAAATAAACGACTTGAATAAACGCTGCTTGATATTATGAGGGAAAGTAAGTGTCATTAGTCGTGTTTTGTTTGGAGGACGTTATGATGGTCATTATAGGGTCAATTAATTTTTTTGTAAATGGGAATCTACCTTATTATGTTTTCTCACTCCACATAAAAAAGTAAACCGCATTTGTGTAAATCACTTTGCAATTGTTCGTACACCAACGTAAATAACAACGAAAATTCTGAATGGCTGTGTAAGAAGGGAGCAATGAATAGTTGGACCATCCATGGATGGTCATTTGAGGTTCAAGTTAGTTTAGTAATTGGGAACTATTTTGTTTCCTTATTCCTCATTACAAAATAAACTAATTTTATCATGAGAAAACAACATATAAAGTGTAGGATCCCATTTAAAAAAAAATTAAACTGACCCTAAAATGATCATCATAATGTATTCCGAACAAAACACGACTAATGGCATTTACTTTCCCCCATAATATCAAGCAGTTTTATTATATACATTTATTTCTATAACATAGTTTTGGAGATATTGTACAGACTAACTTAAATGGTTCACCCTGTATACTCACAACAATGGTTTTAAGTAAGAAGTATTAAAATGATGTTTCTAAGAAAGGTTGTGTTGAAGAGAGAATGCACATATGTTAGCACGATTCTTCAGCTTTATTATTCCAATGAACATTCAGAATGCATATTATATTGCTTGTTTGTTTTTTGTATCAGGAGTACATACTAACGAACACGGAACTACGTGGTGGGTATATCGAATGTGGTGTCTCAAACTGTCTCATTTCTGACGTATTCTTAATAGCCATATTATCACTTCCGCACAATATAATAGCTGTGATATTTCAACCTTAACTGGTGACGTAGTATTTGACACAATCCTCTAAACACAAAAATGTACACCCCTAAACTTCTTCACACAGGGCTTATATAAGCTTTATGTTCTTATCTCTATCTAAACAAGCTCTCGCTCTCAAATTTTCTCCCTTACTCTTAAAGTTATTTTCTAATTTTCTTGATGTTTCCACAGACGCCATGTCACCAGTTATGTAATTTGTTTTGTAGTTGTAAAAAATATAGAGTAAGAAAAAGTAATAGTTTTATTTCCTTTGAACTGGAACAATGGCTGCAGACGCTGGTCCATTTCGATCCATCATATCAAATGATTATGAATTCGATCTTCCTTTCTTTCTAGTGGTAAAGTATAACATCTGAAGAGAGGCAGAAAACAGAAGGCAGAGTAGCGAAGTAAACAGTTCCCTGCCATGTGGTGCTGAATAGAGTAAAGAAAATTTTGAGGGTAAAGTAATTTTAAAATATATCAGTGTTTAGAAAGTGTTTGAAAGATAAGCGTACAATTTTATTTCTTAGTGTACAATTTCTAGGGTAATTAGAAATTGTATGGGAAGTGCAATTTTGTCAATACATATTTTCAAAGCTTCAGTTTCTGGTGTTGTGAAATAACATTCAATAAATCATTCTGTATCTTAAAGACTAATTACCAGGGAATCCAATAACAATTTTCTTCATTTCAGCTTATGCCTGTAATGGATGATATAGAACTTTTCATAGATGTGCTCCTTTTTCGACTTTAAATTTGTATACACTGGATGTTTTATTTGTAATGAAAATTTAGTCTTAGTGTAGGTTATAATAAAATGTATTAAAATATTCCTTGAAATAGATGTTTAATATAAAAATATCTATAAAACATCCTGACACAACTATTCGTTATAAGCTTTAAAGGAGTCAGTGTCTGTCAAACACCACGTCGCCAGTAATGTTATAACTTTCGCGCGTCAGCAGTTAAGAGTTGATCTGGTGACGGAGAAAATTAATATTGCCGCAAATGTTGCGTTATATGAAAGAAAAAGGATGTTGTCTTCTACATTACGATTATTTAGTGATGAGTGATTGGTATGAGCAAATCTAACAAGGCTGAATAATACAAAATGAGCCGCCGGCTGATGGGTTTCAAATGCCTGACTGTAACTCCCAACTCATGGCTAGGATTCATGTTTTCATCAGTAGCAACGACGCGCTCTAGATAGGTTTATTTGAATAAAATTACACCATTCGAGTTGCTGAAAAATCACACACACACACACACACATACACACACACATATATATATGCACACTATTAGCCGTGGGCTCTACCACGTTCTTCTGTAAGACATTTCATTCTGAATCTGCTGGCTGTCATTGCTCAGTGGAAAACCATCTAGTGACGTGTTTTCTATACTTAAATAAGACACACCGACACTGTTTTATACCAACCCCACATTTAATCCACCATACCTGCATTTTACTTTTCCCTCTATTGTTTACGGAACGTTCACCTGTTGATCAAAGCCTGCAATGTGTCCATAGTCCCACGGAGATGGCCCCGGGGGCGGGGGAAGTCTGGAAACAAATGAGAAACTCTGTGCCTACGGTCTCCCAAGCATTTCAACAACGAGACATGACAAATGACTATCGTAATAACAGACAGGGGGAGAAAGGAGATGAAAGGGCTAGGGGGACGAAAGAGTGCAGGAACAAAGGAAACACAATAAAGAAGGAAAGAGATAACGTCTCAACAGAATGATATTCATTGTGATTTGTCAAAATCTAAATTGAAACGTTCTGCTTGTTAAAATGACGAAAATGGATTTCTTCAAAATAGTATATTGAGTAAGGAATTACAATAGGTATTGAACGATTTACTTTATATTTATTCACCTACGTTTTCTATACTAATATGAGAATCTGCAGTGATAGTTTTTGAGGTAGTATTTAAGACTGACGCCTTGATGGGTGCACTTGTGCTCTGAGAGTTTCGATTTTACTTTGTTTAATATATTGCATAAATAATCTGCATTGGTGTTTTATGTTTAGAACTAATAGGAGTAAGAGTTATTTTAATATTTTTAGAATTATACGCTGTTATTTCAAAGCCGTTTAAAAGGGAACTTGAAAATAAACCTTAATTAATGCCCATTTTCCTTCTTGTTTATTTAGGAAGTACAAATTAACTATCTTGTCAAATGATAAAATTACTGTTTTACTCTTGGGAAAAAATCGGTATCAAAATGTGATTTCCTTGTACAACCATTAATGCTTTATGCACCTAGTGATCCTTCATTAGCGCATTGATATGTGTATAATTATTTATAAGATCTGTAAATAAACATCAAGTATTACGTTTATAATATATTTATAACATAAAACTAATTGATATTTTACATTTAGTTTCCATTAAATCTTCCTGCAATAAGGACTTGTGATTAAGTCAGCTACTGCGATTTCACTTTTTAGCTACATGTTATTAAATGAATAACCTAAATGATCTAGAAGTAACGATTATTATTTTTAAAGTTAGTTTTTTTCCAGAAATGTAATAGTTAACAGCAAACTAAACAGAGAATTTGGGTAACAATCAAGCTCAACGAGAGAGAAAACAAAAGTGGAGAGAACAGAAAATGCTGCCAGCTTATGCAGTAGAAGCCACAAATTTTACAGCAGGCTATTTAACTTGCGTGCGCACCAAAGAGCTGCGGAGTGCTTACGACTCGCAGGAGTCTGCCTACAGCATGTAATACAGCTCGGCATTGGAAACACGCTGTCGTCACTGCTGAAAGAAGTATTGAAAAGAAGTGACAAGAAGGCAAGCACTTGTGCTATGATCTGTACTATGATCTCTGTGCAGTGACGTATTGGCTATCTCCCTCCCCTTCCATTTGGACTCCGATCACTGTTGCTGCGTATATTGAGAAAAGATGGGTCATACAAGTAGAATCATGTTTACTTTCTTTGTTAATGATCTATAGTAAGTGGAGGAAGCATTGCCTTCAACTAAAAAATTCGATATGTAGATTTCAGTGGAAATAAATGATTTGAAGTCCCTTGTAATCAAAAAATATTTCTAGAAAAAGCTCCGCACGTGCGTGTGTCTGTGAGTAGCATTACTCAAAAACGAAAAGTCGATTAAATACCTAACTTTGTATTCAAGTTCAGCATCTTTCAAGGATGAAACACAAAGATTTTAAAGATTCCTCCACCCCAAACTAGTCAATATATGGAATAATTTTCGTTAGCTTTGCTCTACGGCTACGGGTTTTGCTAAAAAAAAGTTCTAGTGATTTTGATTAAAATACCATATGTATGTCTAATATATATTCAGGACAAATGAAATGTATATCCTGAATTTTCTGGTAATAGCCTACGAAGTGCTGTTTACTCTGACTTACTTTTGTATAACTTATTGATGGAATCTTACTACACCAAAAGGTACATCTCGCTAAAGCAGAAAATGTATGTCGAATACATTTTTGTGGCGTTAATTGTTTCCAGGATATTCATTTTAATTGGTTTGAATTTTTAAATACTTATCTTTGTTCAAGAGATAAACCACTATTCGTTTTTTCTCGTGTTCTTCTAAAGTATGTAGAATATCAAAACCATCACTTAGCGATCCACTTTTTAAAATCTTGACTATCCCTTGAGCCTATAGTATGCTTCTCATACCTACAATGAAATGTGTAAATGTGTCATAACATCTCGATTAACAAGAAATGGACATAAGAAAAAACTTTTGCATCAATGGTTTTCAAAAGAGTGAGTGATTTTGTGTTAAAAATATATCCTATTAGACCCGTTGTTTCTGTTATGCGCATTGCTCTTGGTGCTCGCAACACAGTCAAGGTCCTAGCGGGACCTATAGCTCCTTGTTAGTTGTTATTGTTTGTCACAGGTCTTCGTTATGTCTTACCAGCCCAAATAGACTGCACCACTTACTGTTGTGAGGTTAGCAATAAAGCATAAGCTACAAATTATCAGAGCTCACTGATGATTGTGTTACGGTAAGGCGAGGGACAACAGAAGAGATGCATCTACGAGCTTCGGTTCCACCACAGTATCTACCTTTGCTGCAGTTCACAAATAATGTCTTCGAGAAACGGGAAATTTTCGTCGTCTCCTTATTGGCAGTAGATGCAATGAAACGACACTGAATTTGAGAATGACGTGGTCGAGATTTAGCAGTATAACTCGAACCAGCACCGGCACCGATCAGTTTGGAGAGTATCGCAGGAGTACGAGTATAACCTAAAAGTATGCCACATAGAAAGGGAGCAGGAATTAGGACCACATGATTTCGCACGTCGAGTAGAACTTACAGTAGCTTCTTCACCAAACCATCAATGATCCTATCATTTCCAAACAGGTGTTTTTTACAGTTGAGGCCCCGTTTACGCGAGTCGTGATAACGTGCTGATTTTTAAAGATGGTGCGACATTTTGAAGCAGTATATATGATGCCGCGATGGTGCGACAGTTTTGAATCCGTGTGTTTCACCTGTTTCTAATGCTGTTGTTATCTCGTAACTCGTTCTGCGTGTCTCGTGCGACAGTTGCTCTAGGGATAATGGCTATGAGATCTTTCTTTCCATGCGTTGGCGTATTTTGAAAGGATAAACGAGTTTAAATTGACAGAGAAGTTAAATGTGATCTAATACTTGAGCTATTGAAACGAGTTGCCGTCCATTTGAAGATAAAGAATGAAAGTGATTATAAACCGTAGCGATTGAAGCTGTAACAACTAATTTACTGCACTTGCTGAATTCTGCAGTATAAATTTTATGGTTTGAAATAACTTTCCGAATAAAGAAACCAGTTTCGTAGCTTCCCGTCAGTCGCTAAAATGCTTACCGGAAAAACCCCTCGCAATATCGGAAATCTTCTCACACAAGCCAGTCACTGGGTGCCTAATGTAACACATGAGTAGTCACAAGTATCCAGAGTGACGAATATGCCTCTGATTAGAATTGCACACGTATTTCTTATTACTTAAGCTCCGCCTACTTGAGACTACCCCACCAAAATGTTATATTATACGTTGCCATATTGCGGCGATCACCTCCTCATCCGTTGCTGTAGCTTACCTTGATGCTTCTCCCGTTGCTTCCAGAAGTTCTCAGCGTGTTGGTTCTTCAATTTATCCTCGGCTAGCTGCAGTAATTTTCCTTAAATTATATGGGAGCATGGACTTATCCTCGGTAAAGGAAAACGTAGATCTCGGGTGGTGATATAGGAAGACATAGACTTGCTTTGTTTATGAAAAGATGACACTGCCGTTTCTTTTTATTTAATTTAACACTCGTAGTATACAAAACTGGTATTGCCGCTGTAAAATACTGTCCACCGCTGTTAGATTATGGCGTGGATATGTCACGAAATATAACTATTCTTATTGTCGCTTTCAGAGTAGCGGATCTTAGGTGTGTTGCTAAAACTATTTTGATTCCCTGTTTTGGCGCGATATCTCACACATCCTGCAGCATCTCTCCCTGACCACACATTACGAAAACTCTCGAATAAAATGCAATACTAAGCTGACATGACAAATTTGACTTGATTCCCTTTTTGGCGCGATATCTCACACATCCTGCAGCATCTCTCCCTGACCACACATGACATAAACTGCCCCGAATTTTCCCCAAACAGATTCATTTATAGTCTCAGGCTCCTGAGGCTGCTTCCTTTCCTATTGGTCCATTTTTAGCGCGACTCGACGCGTCTAACTATTTCGAATAAACTTTCAGGGATCTCATTGGTCCAATTTTAATATAAATCGCGGCTTTTCCTACATTTACCGTTAAGGTTGTCTTTCTCACTCACTTGGTCACGGCGAATTATCAAATAATGGGACAAAGGCTCTACACCCTCGCTGTAGGAATAATAGCACAGCGACCGGAGAGAGGTAATAAAACTAGGTTTTCTGCCTTCGAAAGCACTATTCCTGTAGCTAAAACATTCCCTCGTGGACAGTATTTTAACATAGCGCTTAAATTATTTACATTAAACCATTTATAACTCTACTAATATTAATAACCTAGATAGATACATAATGTTAAATCACCCTTCTTAAAATATACAAGCAGTATGAGAAAAAGATATTTACATAATACGATTTAACATCACTAAAAGTTAATTAATAAGTTATCTGTAATTATAGTTCTTGGGCTCGGCCTAGAGTTGCCGTTTCAATATCTCGCGCATCTGAAGCATAACGTTTACTCTGACTACCAAATTCTAAAAATTCTTTCTCTCCCGCATTTTCCGAACTGAACTACGCGCAGTTTCTTATGTTATGACTCAGATGAACCTCCCCGACTCACAGAGTTTATGTGCCTTTCTCTTTTTCAGAATTACTGCAAACGTACTGAATTTAACTCTGAACCGTACTCTCAGAATCTTTAAGCTAATGTTTTCGCTCCTCACGCTGTTACCAAATGACTTTGCTTAACACGACTCGCTAATTATATTTTTCCTTATGGAGAAATCTTTTAGCTTAAGCATATTACATTATATATTGTTTTCATGTCCTAGTACACGAAAATTATTTATTGCAATTATTTCTCTATGTTACTTCATGTCTTCGTTTAATTATTTATATTTCCCGACAATAACTATAGTTTCAGTCGATTATTTTAATAGCAGGATTAGGCACATCTGGGATTATAAAACCCACATACGCTTAATATTAGAACGCTTCAATAAACATTTTTCGGTGAATATGTGTCTGCAATTATTGGCAGTCATCTGGTGGGACCTATAACCTGCAAGCAACATTAACTGGAGCTATTTGCCTAAAGGTCCTATAAGTCACACTTCCGGAACTGCTAGACAATTTAGCGCTTGCTGAGCGCAAGAACCTCTGTTTCCAACGTGATGGAGCCCCAGCACACTTCGTAATTGGTGCACGAGCACATCTAACGATCGACCGTGGGCAACATTGAATGGAACGAGTAATGGTCAGTGGGTTCGCCTAATATAGCGACATTTTTCTTTGGGAAATGTTGAGAGTATAGCATACGTTACTATCACTAGAGCTGATCTGTCTATAATCGTTTCACCAAATCGAAAATAATATTACTATGCTGGACAGAGTTGGACGCTGATTGCTGCGAAGGATTCAATTATGTAATGGTGCAAAGGGAAAACCATTTGAACACCTATTATATTTATAATGTGCCTTTAATGAAATGTAATTGAGGTGAAGTTGTATTTGTTTAGTATTAGAACTAGAAACATGTTAAGTAGTATACGGTTTTTATAAATAAATTATCCTCTTTATAACATGATTTATCATTTCTTAATGGTTGTCGGCCAGGTCCTTAACCGCATATACCTTAACCGTATATTACGATTAAAACTGTTTATAAAGAAAATCAAAGCAGAGAATTGGATGCGAGATTAACAATGGAAATAATAATCACCTATAAGACACATAAAAATATTTTGGCTCCACTTAAACTTCAATATATCAGACAGTAATGTTATAGAATACGTCATTTTCTAAGGTTATAACTACGAAAATATAACACAAAAATGAAATAATAAACAAAGAAATATAGTTTATGATGTAATTGTTACGTAATTCTATTGGGGACTGCAATTCCTTTTATTGTGTTGCCAGCTCTGTCTGTTCTCTTCTTGGGTTCGTATTCATACCACTTGGTGCTGAACTAAGATGATTGCCTTTTCGGCTCTTGAGCGTGTCAATAGGCTCTGTCTGCTTTTGCTGGAACGTTTCAGCTTCCTGCTGTTTAATGCCTTTCGCTTCCTCTCGTTTATGTGACTTCAAGTAAGGCATTTTGATTCGTCTGACACGGGAAGGGTCCTTTAGTGTGTTAATTTGGTATTTTGTCGGACAAGTAATTAATATTTGCAAACGCATGCTTTAATAAGTCTGCCATGGTGTGATACAACTTGAAACTCAATGGGTTTTGAACACATTGATCTTAAAGTGCAAACCTCTGCTTGATATCTTTGTAAGATTTATCTTATGTAACCAGAAAGCGTGTAAGCGAGTTGTTAAAGGTTGTTTCTGTAGTTGTTGAACTTTTCTTAACGTTTATTCATTGTCGAAATTTAAAACCTTTATTGTCAGTATTTTATTATCGTATTAATTGAATTTCTCGACATTTACTGGCTAGCCTAAGTTTATTATTCGTTAGCAGAATTCCACTCAAAACACATTCGAGTGTAGTGCTTATATGTGTGCGTTTACTTGGTGAGAGTGACGGTTGTTCTGTTACCAGCGTTTTCCTTACAACAGAATGTGCAACTCGGTTCGGGCAATATCAGTTTGTGAAATTCAGTTTATTCACTTACAATATAAAGAATCATACCACTTAGTATTGTTCCTTTAGTTTCTAATTTACTTAAATTTTCTATCGGCTAGAGTTTCCCTTGTCATCCTGGTCTTTAAAACAATAAATTCCAACCTGGTATAAGGAAGTCTTTGTTAAACTTGATGAGTTTTAGTAGCAGTGTAATACAGAAGAACAAATCAGAGAATGTAGCTAAGTATTGTTTTTTTTCTCCAGCTCAGTTTCAAGTTCAGAAAACAAAATGTTGAATGCATAGATATATGCATTCAACTGGCGATAGATATCTGCTGGTTGATAGATATATTGCAGGCATGTTTGCGATTTGGAGGGAGAACATTTTGCTGAAAAATAGGATAGGGATATTCAGGATTTTACGTGTATTTCCCATACCGCTCTATTACTTTAAGATAATGTTTTAAACTGCAACAAAAATGCAGTAACAACGGTTGTTGTACAATACAAGCAAAATGACAGACAGTATCCTTCCTCTGAGCCTTTGATTATTAACATTTCAAAGCCTTTAGACAACTTACGAATGGCAAAATAACCTTATGACACATTTTCTCAACAGACCACAATCTTGACTGGATTTTTATAAGCATTTATTCATCGCTGTAACTCGCCATCTTGCCAAGATATGTAACAAGGAGCTTTAAGGAAAACCCTTCGGAGACTACCATGAAGAGGCAGAAATCCTCCTCCTAGGATGTTTATTGTTTAAATTGGGGAAAGGGCGACATTTGACGAGAAACATTTAAGATCACAGGAATGCTTTGCAAACAACCCCGCGTGACGGTGTCGCTAGAGTTTCGCGCGTTTGGAATATTATTTGTTTGATGTTGGCAGCACTGTGGTATAACTCCTCCGCTGTCGCCAACTACTCCGTAAACAGAAACTTTAATTAAACTCGAATCAAATCTTGCTTAGCTTTGTCTTGCTGAAAAGTGGCGTAGGCAGCCGCGACTGTTCTCATAGCTACATACTTACCGTCGTTGACTTCGGCGTTGTGGACGTCAAACTTTCCACTTTGACACCACTTGCCGTAGGGTGGGGGCATAACTTTGTAGCATCTGAGGAATAAGCTGGTTTTCTCATCTGTAAGCGTAGTTATTTACAACTTGTGTTCTTATCTAGCAGGAAAAGTTAGCCCTATTAGCCTATTTCACGTGTTATTTAATGGATAACGTTTTATTTCTTTGTGGGGAGGAGTCTTAACGAAATATAAAAGATGAGATGTTTAGAATACATTTTAGCAGAGTTTTATCCCAAGTGTTTATCTCAGCGATCTCTTAATTTTTCATCAATGTCCACAGAATATTTGCTTTTCTATGTACAGCTTCCGTTCAGAAATTCCCCAATGCAAACAGCCATTTACAAAGAAAATGTACTTTTATTTGCCCAAAACTTGCGGAACCATTTTAATTAAAGATAAACCTTTAGATATTATAGTTATTGCTACAACTCATATCTTAATTTGATAAGCCCCCTTAATTTTCGTTGAATGTTAAATGAATGTGAAAATCAAAGAAGCCGATAAAAACATATAACGGCAAAATTGCGTCTAATATATATTATACATTACATTAATTTTTTGCCGGATTGATTAATTAAGCTGAACTGTTTGCTATTATTATTTGGATATTTTCAACAGCTTAGGCCTACGAAACAATTAGAAACATAAGTGGATTTTCGTTTGCTTCTAGAGAGGTTTACAAACAGCAAGTAACAGCATGGCTAGCATGAAGTTACAGCGTTGATTTTCATTATCTCTGCCTATAAAGTGCATTCATCTTTAATATTAATTTATATAAACTGTGTGTTGGAATTATTTTACATGATTAGTACGATTTAGGTATTTAAATATTTTGCAGTACAATAGTGGAAATAAGTGGTGAAGGATAGAGAAAGTTATGAGAGCTATGTATGAAATGTTTTGGACAGATACTGAATACTTCAGTAATATAGAAATTGCTAAGCTTACCCAAACTACACCTTCAGGTTATGTTATGTATGTTAATTTTTTGTGTAAAGTCTTTGAAAACGTTGCTAATTTCTGTTTATTTCTTTATTCTTAATAATTTATTTACATTATTAGTGTCAATCTTGGTACCAACATGAGATCTCGAACGGAACGGGGTGTACTAGTTCTAGTTAGACATTTGGAAGCAACCGCAACTATTCGTTGAAGAATAGAAACCTCGAAAACAACCACAGGCAGCTGGCATAGGAATTGACATGTTGACCACATGTTTGTTTTTACATTCTCTACTTCTTACCTTTAGTATTTTTTAGTATTTTTTAGTAGTATTTAGTATTGCATTCCACCCAAAGATTCGATACCGATATTTCACAGAAAATGCACGTTTTGAGACTCTCTGAATCCCCCCCAAAAAGGAATTTTTACTTTCTCTAACACATATCTTAGTAGGTAGAGAAGGTATTGCATTTCACCCAAAAATGTGATACTGAGATTTTACTGTAAATACATGCATTGAGACCCCCTGAATAAAACAAAAATTACAAAAAGTTTCGCGTGTGTCAGTATGTCTGTGTCTGTGAAAAGTATAACTGAAAAATGAAAAGTCGTATAAATACCAAACGTGATATTTAGGTACCTTCCAAAGATGCAACAAGAAGGTTTTCAAGAAAATTGCTCCATCCCGAACTACACTGTACACGGAGAATATTTTGCAAATTTTTATGTTCTAAAAAATGGCCCTAACGATTTTTATTAAAATATCACATATTAAAGATATTTACATGACAAATAAAATTAGATCTCGAATTTTCTGGTTATAGCCTGTGAAGTCTTCTTAATTTGGAAGGAATTTAGTAGAATCGTGTATAATTGGTAAACGTTAAGCCATAGAGAAATTTTAGCACAACAAAATAGGTAATGTCTTTAAAATACACAATTTATTTCAAATAATTTTTTTTAGATTAGCATTTCCATGATATCGTTATTAATGGCCGGATTTGTTCAATAGTTGCCATTAGTTTTAAGTCCCATCGATTTTCAGTTTCTCGAGATAGCGATGAAACAGTATGGAATTTTAAGGTCAGCATATAGCGTCCAGTTCTTAAACATTTTACTGTTGCTATTTTCTTTATATCTATAATGAAAGGTGTAATATAGCTATTTGTGCAAGGGTTTATTGGGATTAAAATCCACTATATAAAATATAAGCTTTAGTAGAATAGTTCGTATATTCATTAATAAATGATAAAGGGTAGAGGAAGTCAGGCGAATGTATCACATCAGACTTTTAGATAGAACATTCCGGTTGTGTGTGTGCGCGCGTGCGTGCGCATAGAATAACTGAAAAATGAAATTCCGTTAAATACCAAACTTGATTTTTAAGTTCAGCATCTTAATAGGATGCGACATGAGGATTTTAAATTCCCCAACACAAACTACTTTTACATGGGAATAGTGTGTTAATTCCTCTTCACTGTGAATGACTTTTATGTAAATGGTAAACCGTAAGAGTTACACAGTCTTACTATACAAAAATGTGGATCACATTGAAACACACAGTTGGTGTTATACACTTTTTATTTTTGTGGAGTTGACCATTTCCGAGACATTCTGTGTTATTGGCTTGAACTTTAAAAACTTGGAAATTTTCTCTCAAGTGGGAAGTTGGTATTTCTCTGTGATTTTTTCTTCGTTTCCCTCGTGGTCATTGCAAGAGCATGGAATTTTAAAGCCGCATAGTGGTATGCTCTTTAAAGGTCCGGCCGTTTCTTTCTTACTATATCCTACAACAAATGCAAAAATGTGTAATTAAGTGTATATTGGTTAACAAGAAGTAGACAGAATAAGTATAGTTGGTAGAAGAGTGGAGAGAGAGTCTTGTGAAGATATCGGATTTTTCTTTTCTTATTAGTTAATGTAGTGTTCCTCACAACATCTCCGGACTACCGGGACGATGGATAGAGCTTGATGCTGTCGCAGTTCTCATGGCTCGTGTTATCTTTATTTGTTGAGTGTCTCTTGTTTTATTATTTATTTATTTATTTATTTTTTTTTTATTTTTATTTATTTGTGCTAGCAATCTTCCCTAGAATATGGCTATACATCAGCCCAAGCTGTTATCTTGCCATATTCTACCCATATTACACTCTTATTATAACATAAAAATGATGATAATAATAATAATAATAATAATAAAAATAATAGTAATGGTACCAAAATAATAATCTTATAGTAATAATATATAATAATAATAATAATATACTAATAATAATAATAATATAATTACAAAACTTAACATCACTTGATGAAATTAATTTACATCTCTTTTTATTGTCCATAACCATTTCTTTTTAACTTTGGACAAGTATTCTCCTACCTTTTTACTATCCTTGTTAAAAATCTTGCTTAAAGCTACTTTCCTGTCCCGATTTACCCATTTCCCATTTATAGCTACCTTCCTCCAATGTTGTGTACCTTTACAGTCAAAAACGATATGTTCTAAATCTTCTCTTTCCCCACATATTGGGCACTGATTCTGTGGGAACCCATTTCTCATTCCTATTAATCTCCATACACCTGCTCGTGCCCAGGCAATACTTTCTCTTTGTTCCTTATTTGTGTTATCCACATACTGTTCTCTAGCCCATACATTTTTTATTAATATATATGATTCCAAGGAACTTTTGTTCCCAATGTTGCTAAATAAATTTTGTATCTCTATATCTTCAAACCTCTGCCTAGCTTCTTTCCAGAAACCCTTAACATTATTTTCCCTCCTTCTCCAGATTTCCCCTAGACCAGTTTTATTATTTTAAATTTGGGTTCTTTGTCCTCCTGCTAGCTGTTACAACTCAGTCGAGCAAGTGTCTCTAAGCAGGGCATGTAAACGGAAAGGAGTTGTTGCTAAAAGATAAGACTGATAAAATAATTTGTTTCTACACTTTTATTGCCGTCACACTCAATTAATAATTCACATATTTAATCTTTATACACGCCTGACTGAAACTGTGATATTTCCGAATGTAA
This sequence comes from Deroplatys truncata, assembly GCA_030765065.1. Taxonomy (NCBI): domain Eukaryota; kingdom Metazoa; phylum Arthropoda; class Insecta; order Mantodea; family Mantidae; genus Deroplatys; species Deroplatys truncata. Next base: position 177,840,767 of record CM060981.1, read on the forward strand.
CTACAGTCGTTTTAGTTGCCGCGTACCAATTACTTCGCGGACTTCACATTTTTGTAACTAACACTGCGGCGTGCACCTCGTGAGAGACTCTTCAAAACTGTGTGACGTGCACCTCATGAGAGATTCTTCCGAACTGTGCGAAACTTGCTTATGGCTCGAGAATATATACTCCTTCACCTCGAATTGCCTAAACATTATAATAGAGCTGCTATTGGTTACCAAATCAGTCCACCCATCTGTTTTAGTCAGCCAATCACTACTAACATATATGCTCTAGAGAAGATATTCCCTCCATTTCTAAAAAAGGCACGCTACCCTGACGTCATTTGTTTAACTGTTCTTAGTGATAAACAACTCAACCCCTCGGTTTATTATTACCAACTTCTATTGTCAGTTTCAGTGAGGCCGTGTAAACTTTTTCCTAACAATATTTATGGCTAACAAACATCTAAAATCCTGTACATACAATAATATTAATTTACACTACAATCAATTTGGCATTCACAGCATGTTATGATATAAAATATTGCCTCTTGCTAATGAATGCTCAAAACAGTCCAAGGTCTTGAAATCTAAGTGTTATCCGAAAAGTTTCTTTTGAGGTCAAGGTAAACCCCAAAAGGAAAATCTTCTGCATGAAAATCGAACTCCCAGTCCCTTCGAGGTGGACATGCTGACCACATACCCTTGCCACTACTGCTGTCTGTGCTATTGCGAACGGGAACAGAAGAACCAGCGGTACCGCGGTCGGTCTTGAAATTTAAGAAGCTGTAACATTGGAAGATTAAGCTTTCCCACTGAATTATCCATCTTAGCACGTAAATGGAAGTACCACATAGACGCTGGGACTAGCTAGCTGTGCATAACACCGTTCTTGAACTGGAACTAATTGTAATGTTAACCCAAAATCCTTTACGCTAGGACTATGTGGTTGTCTTCTTCAATTAGGATAAAGCCTGGCAACTGCCGCGTCTTCACTTCATTAAAGGTGTCGGGAAGTAACGGAGGTGTACTATAATAAGATTATCATGGAGATGCCTCTGTGTTACTCAGGATTAAGCACCTCATGTCCTCGTTGTACTTGGCATAACGTTTGATTCTGGCAGACTGCAAATCTCCTTGCACACAGAAGAGCGTCTTCTTGCTTTTAGAAGTGTTACTGGTGCAGCTAGTTGAAACCCATTTTCACGTAGATATTATATGCACTTTTCATCGCAAGAAAATATGCTTTAAGCAGATGTGCTAAGCGAATTCCTTAGTAAGCTTAATAAAAATTAGGTACTCTATACTTTATTCAGTACACCGAGCTTGTGAACTATTGGGTCAGTGCTTCCGTCAGCTAATGAGTGGATTGGGGAAGTTAATAATAATGCTTCGCACTCCTTCAAGTAGTTTTATTCACTTTAAAATTAAACTTTGAAAAAAGGGTGGTTAACGAGAGATTCTTAACGTAGCCAGTGGAAAGCGAAAGCAATTTCCGTAATGATCTAGTATTATGCGAGGCGTTGAGAGATAGTCGCTGAAAATTATAATTGTCTTTCCTACAGTCAAAGCGTGTTACTGTCTAAACTACTACAAGAGAATAGTAGTGGTAACATTTTACAGAAATTAACAAATATGTTATTTTACATTAATAAATTAGATTTTTTGTCTATTCCGTGTGAAAGTGGTATAATTGTCATGCTCTGAGGTGATTCTCTACATAAAGAAATTAAAACTAAAAACAAAAATATGTGTAGTATTCACATGAACTTCCCTACTCACTCTTCTAGAAACTGCTCCTTTAAAAGCGTGTTATTCTATCCACGTCGTTTTAATACATATAAAACTTCAATACACATTTACATATTTCGTTGTAAATATTTACATATAACGATACATCAATCAAATTATTAAAGAGCTTGTCGCTGTGTGATAGCTTTGAAATTCCATTCTCTTTGCATGATTTTGAGAAAAAAAAAATAAATAAAAAATAAACGAATAGTAACTTGCCGGTTGAAAAAAATATAAGTATTTTAAAATTGAAATCAATAACAAGGAATATCACGTCAGTTTTTCACTTCACAAGAACTTTATTTGACATAAGTTGTTTACTTTAACGAGATCTACATTTTCTTGTGTAGTAATATATTGTGTATCTCTTAAGGTTTAGAGATTATACAAATAATTCAGAATGAATAGGACTTCATAGACCATTCATAGAAAATTCAAGATATACACTCAACTTGTCATGTAAATATTTTAAACGTACGATGTTTTAATCAAAATAGTTCGTCATTTTTGAGAAAACGAAAAATTACGAAAACTTTTCCATTAAATTATAGTTTGTGATATTTTTAAAAATATCTTCGTGCTACATTGGAACTTAAATATTAAGTTTAATATTTAGCCGATTTTTAATTTTTGTCTTGTGTTTTTCTCAGAAAACACACACACACACACAAAGATAGAGGGAGAGAGAGTGAGAGTGAGAGAGAGAGAGAGAGACTTTTTTCTAAAAATGCTATTCTTTTTATTCAGGAAGCCTCAAAAAGTGTATTTCCAGTGAAACATTAGTATAGAATTTTTTGGGTGAAATGCAATACTTCCTCGGCTTGCTATATGTAAGTAGTAGAAAAGTAGTAATAGCAATTTAGTCTTCTTTTTACAATATAAAAATACGCTTTTTACGATTTCGTTGCATTATATTTCATATGCTAAAGGTTTAAGACACGTGCTGTTGATATGCACAATAGAAAAGTAACTATTGCATCCTTAAGCGCCCAGTTTATAAAAAATTTAGCCTTTTATTTTGTAAAATTATAATATACGTTGAAGTCATGACTTCGAGATGGCGACTTAATACTAACTGGCCGCACATACGCCTCATGCAGCTACGGTTGTCGCATTCCTGCATGCTGCAATCAGGCATTCATATTTTTGGCATCAACATAGTACCAACATTATATTATATTTTATTTCATTTTATTGAATGCTTAAATCAAAGTAAGATAACTTAGTTACTAGTTGTGTTTACTAAATGTATAAACAGAATTATTTACTCAGGTTTGGTATTTCTTTAAACTAGTAAATACAAATACCCACTTTACTTTATTTGTTCTAATTTAATGCTTGAATGAAACCTGAGTTATTTATATGTTACACAGTATGTTATAAATTTGGATTTTAAATGAAGCACATTATATGTAAATGTTACGTTAAAATTTTATTTATTGCTTCATTGCAAATTAAATAAGTGCATTTCGGTTTTAATTGTTTTCATTAAATTCAAAATTTCTCTGAAAATCCATGAAAGCGCTGTCTTTGTAAACAAACACCACCAGTAAACTTAATATCGTTCCCCTAAAACAGATACAACTTCGCGGTGATGTGTTAGACAGAGCGCGTTTTCTACTTGACAGGGGCCTAACCTTACATTAAATTTGCAATTTTCCCATTGATGTAGGAAATTGCACTGCTGCCAAAGACTTCTCATTTTAAAGCTTTTTTAAACGTATAAAGGATAAAAAAGGGGGTTCATTAACACTTTTTGACGTATTATCGAGATTTATTTCTGGTTTAAAACATATCTCTACCTTTCTTACATTTGGATTTCATTAAAGCATTATGCTTTAACACAATTTATAGCAAATGGTAGATTATAGGTAATCAGACCGAACATAGGATGTTCTTCTTAAAATAAATAGGTACATATATTTCGTGAGGTTGTCGAATTACAGGCGTAGAGAGAGAGGGGAGAGAGAGAGAGTGAGAGAGATAGAGAGAGAGAGAGAGAGAGAGGGAGATTAGGAAAAGGGAAAAGAAATACTGAATCCTTTTATTTTACAATATTCCGCTAGTAAGGAAATGCAAAATAATGATTGTTCATTAAAGGTAAAGTGTCGAAACTGGGCTCCAACAAGTATTAGTGGACAAATGAACAATTTTGTATGCAACATCACTCGCAAACGATAATCCAGTACTGTTTTGGGAAACTATAAACGAGCAAGATCCCGATATAGCAGAAGTTGCAATGTTTCAAACTGAAACTGTTACTTTGCCCACAGGTCATCCTATATCACCTGAGGTCAATATTGGTACTATTGTAACTTTATAGTCCTGACAGATTAGACCTTATAAGTTTCGAAGGTAGACTCGCATATAGGAACTAGTGGTTCATAGCAAAATCATGCTGGTTCAAACTTAGACACCATTTAGAGAAGACAGCAAAATTTACTAGGATAAAGAAAGTACTTATAAGCTGTCATAAACATACAAGTAAGTACTATGTAAAAGGAATACACATTTTAATTGCATAAATATTTATATAATAGTAGGCAAATATAAATAACTGTAATGGTGGCTAAATGTGAACACACATTTTTCGAAGAAGGAAGTGCTAGCAAAAAGAGCACGCAAGTTAATGCATGCATTTCGTGTTAAAGCTGAATGAATGTACGAATGATTAAGCTTGACATTCATCATGCAGTTCGCTTGAGACTTCATACAACTGGCGACCCATTGTTTATATAGCCGCATCACAGTACATAGTTACAGTGTCTGGATCTTGAATAGCTAAATGCCTCGCTTCCTCCCTTTGTGATAATGTCAAGTTGTAACCCCGTAATATTCGAATACAAAGCCAGGCACATTGCTCTGCTAGGATATACTGTATTTTGTCAATTTAGTGATTTGTTTTAAAATAATAGGACTGTAGATTGTTATGAGAAAATTTACAACTACTGAGATGTTCATGGCAGTAAGTTAACAGTAAATGCTTAGGCTACTGAGATAGAATCGCACCTTAAATGTTAGTTTTACATCAGCAAGGTTTGAAGGCTTGTGAAAGCACAACTAAAGTGACAAACAATGACTTTGACTGAAGCTAACTAGCTATAAACAAACCACATACGTTCTTACATAACAAATCTACTACTATCACGGCGTGTATCACAGGACAATTTAAATAAGATTTGAGTGTAAAGAAATCACATTAAATACTGTGTTTATCAATAAAAAATGCGAAATAAATTTTAGTATCAGAATTTCCCTTATGTGGCATGTTTAAAAGATAAATACAGATTGTTGTAATGTATTTTTATAATATAAAATAAGTAATTAAGAGGTGGATGACGTTTATAAAAATCTGATGTGATGCATTTACATGACTTTCTCTACTCCCTATCCCTAGTGTGTGTACAAACTATTCATACTAAAGCTTATTTTTCTATCTGCCTCATTTAATCCAAATAAAGCTTTACAAAATAGCTTCACTAAACATTTCGTTATAAATACAAAAAGAACAGCATTAGTCAAATGTTTAAGAACTGGACGCTTTATGCTGGCCTTAAAATCCCATACTGTTTCCACACAATTGCGAGAAACAACTGAAAATCGAAGGGACTTTAAAAGAATGACAAGTATTGAACAAATTGAACCTTTAATAACGGATATATCAGAAAGTTCTTATGCCACAAAAACTCATTTTAAGTAAGTGGTGTGTTTTAAAGGGATCTAAAATTTTTGTGTGATACGTTTTCGTCTATCGCTCAGCGTTTACAAGTTACACAAGATTATACAAAACTCTTTCCGAATGAAAAGGACTTTCTGTGCTATTCCTAGAAAATTCAAGATATACGTTTTATTTGACATGCAAATATCTTTCATATACGGCATTTTAATCAAAATCGTTACAGCCATGTTTTAGAAAATCAAATTTTTGAAAAATGTTTCATGTTAAGGGTAGTTGATGGTGGGGGGATTTTCCTGAAAATCTTTGTGTCGCATCCTTGGAACATACTAATCTCAAATACCAGGTTTGGTATTTATCCGACTTTTTTTTTTGAGTTATGCTGTTCACAGATAGACATACACATGCCGACATGTTTCCAAAACTGCTTTATTTGGATTCAGGACGCCTCAAAATACGTGTTTCCGGTGAAATCTCGGTTATCAAATTTTTGGGTGAAATGCAATACTTCCTCTACTTTCTATGCATAATAGAGAAAGTAAAAATGCATCTCCTTCAATCGTGGGCATACACTTAATTTTAAATACAGGATGAACAATTTATTATGGTCCGTCATTACGGCTTGGGTAGTTGGGCGGAAAGCTAATACCTATTGCCGCGAACTTGTGGCGTAGACTGCAGCAACACTGGGTTATACTGAAAATTATCGCTGATTTAAAATAATTTTATCTGTTAAGATCAAAACTCCCCCTTTTACTCCATCTTACATTTTTATTATCTTACTGTTATTTAAGAAATACACTGTAAATATCTAAATGAGAAATTTTTCTAAAAGTATGTAGATCTTTCTAACAAGACATTCCCAAAGACACAACCAGTATCAAATTCATGTCTCTAATGATGCTGGTAAATATAATGATTTTATTTAAATCTCCCCAAATATTCCCAAATATTGCCTACAAAGAAATATTTGCACAATTGGTACAACTCTGAGGGCAGCTTTGGCTTCGTTAATTCTAGCAGGAAGGGCTACTCTCTGTGCAATACTTGTCACATTCTAATAAACTTTCATTTTTGGGGTGAATATGTGAGGAAGGCAGTTTTCCGTGCATTCTTAGACATTAAAAAGATAAGTGAATAAAAATAAGGCAGCGTTTTGTATCCATTCAGAGAAGAAGCTTTTGTTAAAGTAATTTGTTTTTAAACACTGCATTATAATAAATTTTCCTGTCAGTGCAAATGTCTTTATGTAATACCTCAGGCTGGAGTGTGCAACGTTCCCTTATTTTGGTACCATGTAAAAAAGTAGTATAATGGAAAATGAAGCAGTGAAATATTAATATGAGCTATAGCATATCCATGAGAAAGAATAATATATATGAGATAATTTATAGAAATAAGAAGAAAATAATAATAACAATAATAATAATAAGCATTATTATATGAATATGACAAAAATATGCTTTATACTTACAAATAAAAGATTGAAATCGGCGAAAGTTGTTTTGTGCTTGAAGAAAGGCATTTGTCACAAACAAATACAACCTATGTTAATGTTAAACTCTCTTCCCTAATGTAATTTTAGGTTAAGATAATGTTAAGCAATTCCTCTTATTAGCTAGTAGATGATTCAATTTGTGGTCTACGATGAACGTAAGAATAATAAAGCCGGGCAACATCAAAGTGTCAAAGGCTAGCGTACCGGTGACTCCATGCACCGAGCACTGAACACATTAACGCTGAAAAATATCCCTAAACATCACTTTGGTAAAAGGTACTTCGATTTATAATAAGTACACCGTCTTAGCTACTACTTGCGACATACGAACGAAATCCCAGCTTCGAACGAACGAAATTTTCCTTATAAGCAATCTAGAATAGAACTATTCAATAACTTCAAGAAAAGTTATGAATCTCCAAACTCGTGAAATGTACGCTAGGGAAGGTTTACATTGGTGTGTGATGCACATGGAATATAATGGGGTGTTTAATGCAGTGAATAGGCCGTAATAATCGAAATCAATCCCAAATAATAAACGCTTCAGCTGGCTCAAAGAGTGCAACAGGAATAATGTGTCTTAAAAGCGTATGCTATCTGTATTTCTAACTTAGCTGCCTCGAGTATTCGAAATGAAAACATTTTCCCCAGTATTCAACAGATTTTCGTTTAGTGCTGCACTCCAGATTTATGAACAAACATCAAAGCTCCGCGACTGTGTCCTACCTATCCGGGCTAAGTTTTAGTTCAAATTGTAATTACACTGCAAACAGAGCCCAATTTATGGTTAATGTTTCACACTGTATAAATTATGCAATTATTAACACACATGGTATGTATATTTTATTCTGTTACCCATTAATGCATTCCATAAACAGTAGCAGTTCTGAGGGAACTGTGAAGAGGATCTGAAGAAGAAAGGCGTCTAATAACACATTGTTTATCATAAAGGTAGAGCTAATCCAAAAAGTAGAAACTATATAAAATTTAGACGTATTATTTTACTTATTATGAGTATTCGTCTACTATGTCAAATGCTTTCCGGAAGTCAAAGACTCTCAGTACAGTAAATTTTTCAGTCTGAGGTTTGAATTTGTAAAGTTTTACGTGATTGTTCATTTGCTTCAAAATCTCTGTTGTATTTGTGTCTATAAGCATCTGAAGCTTGAATGAAACTCTTAAATTAAACATATTCAGCTAAAAAGTTCAAAATTTGCTTGTGTACAGCGTTGCAACGTTCTTTATGAAGAAGTTAACACATTTAAAGGTGTATGCAGACGTGCGAGCCGAACCCCATGGCAAGCTACGTCGATTATTATTTTCAGTGAATTCTATAACGCAATTTGAATCTTACCCTGCCATGCGGGACGCCCCGCAATGGAAGTCACACCGAGCCATGGCTTGTCGACGTTTAGGCCCTTCATGAAAGGAATACTGTGCTCGGATTCCAATAAATTTTTACATGTAAAGCAGCTGCATGCGCGCCAGGTGTACTGTGGGAGGGCTACATAACTTACCTGTTAAACTCGCATTAACTGAGCTCTAGTCATGTTGAAAAGTTTACACCGAGCTGCATCGCATGCAGTGTCCCATTATGACCCGTATGATTCGGTTCCCATACATGAGGGAGATTTATTGATCTATAATCACTGGAAGGGAAGCTGTATTGTTCTGAAGAAGACGGACAGATCCTTTCCTTCCAAAGCTTTGGGGAATATCAAGTAATGGATGAGATATAGCTAATATTAAGGGATATACTACATGCTAGTCTACAATAAATTAAATACTCTCACGTATACGAAATAAAATAGAAACAGGCTTTTTCGTTTGTTTAGGTGTATTTACTTAACATTATTATGAGGATATGCAGCTATCATATAGGTGATTACATGCGTTACTGTTGTCTAATACAGACAGCTGCCCGATATTGGACTGAGGATCAGACCATGGAAGAAAAGATGAAATTCAGGAAAGGTTGAACATGTGTTACTTGCTTGACTGTACCTTGCTGTAGTAAAACTGGTGGATTTTCTGCTAATTTTCTCTCTTCCAGCAAGTTGGCTTCTCCGCAGTTTTTACTCAGAGGCGAATATCACCTAGTTCAAGCGCCGTTGAATACTAGACTCGCTTGCGCGATCATCCTCCCTTGGAAGAACTTTGAAAGGCGACGTGGGACCTTAAAACTTTGCGCACGAATGCTAGAATAATTAAGTAAGTAGGACTACAAGCTAGATGACCTGGATTTTGCAGGTCCTTAATGAAACGTTATAAATATCCAGGAGTAATCATAGATTTATAAATACTGTTGCAAACGTGCAATGTTGGTTTGCAGTTCACATACTTTATTTAGTTATTTTAAGGTTAAAGTAATAACAGCTAAAGTAATTGCATAATCACAATGAACCAGATTTCTGAAAATAGCACACTTTTCACAACAATCTTCCAATAGAGTTTGGTAAAGAAATTGCTTTTGAATTAATTTTAAGATATAATGAGCTTAAAATGAGTTATTGTAAACATTCAGACTCGGCAATAAGAAGAAACCATAATTAAAATTTACATCCTAATCCCAATAAGGTTACATAGACAGATACCTCAATAAAGGTGATTTTATTTTGAGATTTGTAATAGAAATAAGATATTTGGATAATCTATAGAGAAATATTACATAGCTGTCGTGAATATCGATGAATAGAGCCGTCGGGACACTGTAGCACTGTGGTGGTGCCGCAGTCTGCAGTGCAAGGGGATCCAATAGGTTTCTGGTTACCGATATGCGAGTTTTCTAATACTGTCCTGTGGGAGAAGGTGCATAGAGCATACTATAGGCCTTGGTCCGCTGGCTGTTGTTCAATAGAAACTACACTGCCGTTTGTGAAAATTGCAACAGCAAGAAGGAAATGAATGAATTCAATGAATTTGATACCACAGGTTAGGTGCATGACAAGTAACAAATGATAAACTTTTCAAATCTATACATGACCTTTGAGTCCTAATATTCTGTATTTGGTGTGGCCACCATGTGCTGCAATTACAGCTGCTATACGCCGTGGAATTGAATCAAAAAGGTTCTGAATAAGTTCCCGAGGGATTTTCCTCCACGCAGTTTGTATTCGAGCTACAAATCCGTGACGCTGGTTACTGGAGGACCGCGACACACCAGGTGCTGACCAACCATATCCCAGACATGTTCGATGGGCGACATGTCAGGCGAACGTGCAGGCCAGAGAAGCAATGGTACCCGTCGGACTTCGAAGAAGACTTTTACATTCCTGGCAATACGTGGCCGCGCATTGTCCTATTGAAATGTGGACTGAGGAGATGCCTGAATCAGGGGGGACACCTCAGGCTCTACAACCACCGTTGGATACCCATTGCTGTTCAAAGTGCCCTCAATTCGTAGAAGGCGAGATCGGTTGTTGTAGCCAATGGCGCTCCAAACCATCACACCTAGTGTTTGTCCGCTATGCCGCTCAACAATGTAGCCTCCAGGTTGCACTCACCACGCTACCGCCAAACACGTATGCGGCCATCATTGTTGATGTGGAACTCGTCCGAAAAGACTGCATTTTGCCACTCAGCACCCCGGTGACGGGGTTCACGTGCCCATTACAGTCGAAGGAGCTTGTGGTTTCTGGACAATGGAACCCGACGTAATGGCATGCATGCAAACAGTCAAACCTGATGCAGACGGCGACGAACCGTTGATGCAGACAAGTTCATATCTGTTTCAGTGCTCCAGCGTCGAGCCAAAACTTTGGATGAAGCTGTACGGTACGTTATGGTCATGGGGACAAGATGAAGGTCATCTCGTGATGTGGTCATGATACGTGGTCCAGTACCCGCTCTTCGCTGCGTACGACCTTCATCTATCCACTGCTTCCACACACGCATCACTGTCGTAGCAGCATGCCCTGTACGAACCGAAATGTCACGGTATGACAAACCCACTTCCCGATGACCGATCATTCTACGCCGTTCAAACTCACTCACATGCTGATATGGCTCCCTTTGACGTCGACGAGGCATATTAGCACTCAGTTTATTGTTTCCACCTTGTTTAACAGCTCTGCACTGACTACACTGGGCGCAACACTTACCTTGTTGGAACGACACGAGAGCGCTCTGCTCGACCTACGTGTACCCCATCTCTCTGCAAACCTAATCACTTATTGCTTGCACACTCTTCTACATTTCCACCAAGTTTGGAGTTATTCAGTAAATTCTTTCTTGATGTTGCAATTTTCACAAATGGCAGTGCATTAAGGAATATTTATTATAGATGACCACTATCAGGTTCTGTGTTATACAAACAATATACGTACTTCTAACGGATAATCCTTTGAGTGATCAACATACGATTAATTTATATTCAGTAATCTGCCAGTCAAACTGAGAAACACCTATTTTATGTTGAGGGCATTTCAAATGCTTTCCTATCGCTAATTTAACTTCCGTTCATTACCTGAGATGTTAGTTATAGTTAAATAATATTTTTATTTTAAGTAAATTACAATACATTTGGCTTAGCACAAATGTTTTATTCAAGGTTAGTAAATAACATTGTATTTATTCTAACCTACCCGATTCTGGGAATGAGATCAATACCCAAAGGGTTATTTGGTCTGTAGAATATAATATTTTATTTACTGGTAAATTAATTGTAATTTTTCAATACTTAGATAGATACTATTCTGGTTATCTTTCTGTAGCCAAGTGCTACTTTCAAGAGGGTTTTGATTGTTGCACGATACATTCTATTCAATAATTAAATGTAGGACTCAAAACAGGTCTTATTTGCTTACCATCACAATCTAACTATCCAAATTTAGAAACACTGGAAAAGAATTTCTTGAAAAATATATTCCAATTTCCTTTTTGTAAAATGAAGCCTTTTTTTCATGCGCAAAGTGTGCTGAAATCGCTTTCTGAAAATTTTAGGTATAGTCATGTTAAGGGGATTGATGCATTGTAGGGATAGAGAGTGGCGATCTCTGTCATCATAGCAACCGTGTCTCATTTCTTCCTTGTTTTATGTTTATTTTAGTAGTACTTGTAATATTAAAGCTAAATAAAAATGACAACAAATAGCGCTTTCTTTCAAATTTTCAGAAAAGCACCTTTTAGCACACCTTGCGCATGAAAAAAAAATTTCCTGTATAGAGAAAAATCGTACTGAAACATGAAAATTCTGAAAGTACTAAACGAACTTTTAAACAATGATTACCTTAAACATATATGACGATAGAGTTCACAAAACATACATAAAATCACTAATAAGAAAAGGAAGAGAATACAAGTTACAAAAGAAATACCGCTTTTTTATTATCCCAGAGAAACGGCACTATAAGGAAACGTAAGTTTAGCGCCAATCTCGGTTCAAATCTGCTGGTGTTGCACTAACAAGCAAACATGCAGGAGGGACAGATAAAAATGTTTGATTTTCTGGTACTCTTGTATGCAGCGTTGCAGAATGCATATAATTATGGAGCACTCTACAAATGCGGAGCATTACAGTACACGTCACGGCCATTTACAGATCGCTAATCTGGAACATCATAAGTTGTCATGCATTATACTAGCCGTCGGTTACTCGTCGACTAATGGCAGGCAAGGTGTTGACGAGATATTCAGTCTATCATAGTCCACTTGCATGTTTTACCTAGTGTGAATATATCGCCGCGGCAACTTGAGGGACTCGCATTCTGTACGTCCCGATTTCAAATCCCGGGCCAACCAATCTGACCTAAAGATTTTTTGCGGTTTTCCTCGGTCACTAGGGGAATGCTGGGTTGGAAAATTTGAACGAATTCTCCTTTCATCCATTTCACCACCACATTTCATCTCCAACATCATTCCGGGCACTGGGTGATCAGCCATTGGATGAATGATCTCGAGTTTGCTTGCTCATCAACAGGCTATTGGTACAAGCCATTGGTTTGTAAGTCCTTAAGGGTGTAAGTCATACAAAGAGGAGGTTAATCAGTTAAAGAGAAGAGAGAGAATAGAGTATTACTGAGTAAAAATGAAATTGTCCTAGGTGGCAAAAATACTTGTTACATTTTAATCAGAAGGATATGTATATGATTCCTTTACAAATAAAGAAATAGAGCTAGCAGAAAAGGTGTGTTAAATAATAAAAAAGTATGCATCGGAGATTGTTGGCATGTTTAATTTACAACGGTATTCATATTCATACTAATGAATCCAAAGATGACGTCTACGGAACTGATTAAAATCTGGAACGGTAGTTAATCGCAATGGGGATCTGTATATGAGTCATCTCCGGGAAAGAAATAGTAATGCCATTTGCAGAGAAGGTTAAAGCAAGTAATTTTTGGTTACCTTCTGGTGTTCCTAAGGTTCACAAAACAATGTTTAATCATATATTTCGATACTTACAAAATTATATTATATAGCTGTAATCGCATTAACATTCTTCATCCAAAGTGAACGCGATGCTCTCTCGTTTTTTCGCTGTAGTTATACTCTCATGACAGTATTCAAATTATCGGTCAAAATCACACTACGTGACGGCCCTGAGTGGGAAGCAAGGAATGTAAATGTTTATTTTGGCGTTCAAAGCTTATTTCATAACAGGTGTGTATGATTCTGACCCTTCTGAATGTTTACTTGTAAGATTGTCCATTACTGCTAACACATAAAGGTACATTTTATAATCACTAAAACATGACAGTGAACAGAACCAAGTGGACGTAGGAGAAAAATGCTTATTTTAATCTCAAGTTATTTTTGTGGACCTTATTATAACCCTTGAGTTAGAATTTGTATTTTGCTTTAGGTACTGAAGTGCTAATAATTTGGGTATTAAATAATACTGGGAAAAGTGAAAAGTTAGTTTGTAGTAAGACTCTTGATAGTTATACTGAAAACAGCGAAAGTTGTACGCTATTTTAAAGCATTTTGTTTAACCTAAACTTGAATTATGTAAATACACATTATAGTATAAAATAAATATTTGGTGCAAAATTTGAATTTATGTATGATTTCCTACTGTAGAAGTTTGAATCCGTTTCGTATGTCTCTTTCAAACCTGTGTGTGCAACAGCACCAAGAATTGAAATTTCTGTCTGAGTATCATTTACATTTCCTTGTAAACCTTCCTGTACCCCTAACCCGCAATCATATGTGATATTGTGCAACATACGAGTGTTACAGAGATATGGAACTAGGAATGCCTACAATCGAGCTTAGAATTACTCCTAAGGTGGCATTGTTCACCTGCACAGTGTTGGATTCTTTTCCAACCCGAAGTTATACGCTACACCAGGTAAATAGCAAATGTTGTTACTTATGTAACAACGATATATATTGGCTAAACTAAAGTAAGTATAACCAGCTAATCCTGCTTCCTTCAGTCACATATACAAAGCATGTTCGCAGTTAGGGATAAATTAATCAGTAATTTACTGAGCTTTAAGTGCTGAAAAACATATTATGTGTATTCACACGATGTACTCTACAAACGGCAAATTCACATACATCCGTATTATATTATAGCATTCTAATGGAAGAGAGTGTATGTTTTGGAGGAGACTCGGTACCAATCCAGGGAATGCGAATATTGCACCAACGCCCCAAGAGGGAGCGCCCCGAGAGGTGAGAGGAAACTCCGGGCGGCCGGCACCAGGAGCGACAGCACAGCAATAACAGTGTCCCTAAAGATTCCAGATGGAGACGCTCCGGCAGTCGGATAGACAGACCGGGAACCCTAACCCACACAGGGACCAACGCTCCCAAGGGGCGGTCCTTATGCTCCGGCAACCAGCCAAAAACCGAGAAAGTGAACGGAGAAAGTTCACAGAGAGGATACTTTTTCCCTGCCACGCCGCACCGGACCACCATCACCGACACTTCCAACGCTTAAATACCCTAACGGGGTGAAAGATGAATGAAGTGATCACTGGAAATCGAACCCGGGACCTCCTGAGTAAAAATAAATCTAGGAAAAGGTCCGTGAGTGTGATTGTGTGTGTTTGTCTGTAAATAGCATAACTGAAAATAAAACATCTGTTTTATACATTTTTAGTTTTAATAGTTTGCTAAAAACACTGGTCTTGTAAACCAAAAATAAGAATAATTAACTTTTAAAACTTCAAAGGAAAGAAACTGGTTTTTCAGATTTGGCTTTTTTTCATTTATTAATTCATGCTTTATTTAAGGCATGGTATTTAAGGTCTTCTTCCAACGATGAAGATTTTCAAGAAAATTATAAGACACCAAAGTACCATTTACACCGAGAAATCGTCGTTACTTTTTATTTTCTCCAAAAAATTATCTTAAAGATTTTGATTAAAATACCATATGCTTTTTAAGATATGTTCACGAAGAATAAACTGTCAATTTTGAATATTATGGGAATAGACTATCAGTTGGCTTCATTCTGAATAACTTTAATTTGTAAACCGTGAGAAATAAACAAGGCTTACTACACAAAAAAGTGGAGATCCCGTTAAAGTCATGTTTTAGCCTACCGTATTCTTCTTGTACCTACAACGAAATTTGAAAATTTGTAGTGAAATCTATCTCTATTAACAAGAAGTAGAAGAATGAGCTTTTGTAAAAACACTATGCGAAAGAGTTAGTAAAGAAAGTCATGAATTCAGCGCATCAGAATTTTACTTAGGAAGATTTCAAATTAAGTAAGAGGCGCATGTTGCAACATTTAAAAACAACATTCACATATTTATTACTGGTTAGAAGCCCTTACGATATAAGGAAGAGAAAAAAAATCTGAAAAACTTTCAAGCATTCCCGTCAGAGGACACACTTTCACTTGTGAAAATTTTTTGTCTATCTCTCATGTTTTCCTAGCCACACAAAATTCCATCAAATATGTGACATCATAGACTAGCCACTGAAAATTCAATGTATATATTTTATTCCTCATTTCAATGCTTCTCATATAAGGCATTTTAATAAAAATTCTTAGAAGCACCTTTGATAAAATTAAAAAAAAAATCCCGTCAGTTTTTGCACGTGAAGGGTAGGTGAAGTTAGAGTGAATTTCTTAAAAAATGTTCGTATCGCATACTTGGAAGATGCTGGACTTAAATAGCAAGCATGATATTTATGCAATTTTTAGTTTTTTGTGTTATATTGTTCATAGCCCCGCACGCACACATACGTACACAGAATCTTTTACTAAAATGTATCTTTTGGGATCAGGGGACTTCAAATATGCATTATAGTGAATCTTTCTAATTTTTATTTGGATACAATTCTTCCTTTACTGCTACAGTTAGGTAGGCGATGGAGAAAGTAAAAACGTAAGAAGAATATGCCACGCATGACATCATTGATTGTGGATGGTGAGGAGAGCAAACTTTCAGTAAACTCGATGTGTTTATGTGTCAGAACTCAATATGATGTCAAACCACATTTGGAAAAACAAATGCCTGTATTACTAATATCAACGAAATGTTAAAAACTGTTGGAATACCAACAAGATAGGATGATGCACAAGAAAAACAGTACTGTTTTTGATGCTGATAAGAAGTTTTGATTCACACATTGTTGAAATAAATACTCCAGTCAAATACGCAAAGATCATAGATCTTTGAAATGTTCTTTGATTCAGATTATACTTACCTACCTCAAAACTATATACTGTCTTAAAGGTGTTGTAAAATACATATACAGTTTCTACGATATTTGTTATGATATTGTTAAAGGATGGCTTAAGTACAAAAATGAAGTTTGTTAAGGGACCAATCGCACGATGACAAATGACGCCAGCAACCCCGCTACAGGATGATAATACTGTGTAGGTTACTACAAGCGGATATATGATTAGATGTATTTAATTATTCATACAGTATCTACAATCAGTATTTAAAGTCTTGGTATTACGCATCTACACAGCAGAGAAACAACGGAAAGTCTGGATGTTTGCGATAGCGACTTTCATCTGTGCGATACTTAGAGAAGACTTAAGGAGTGCAACATTTTACAAAGCCCCCTATTTGTGCTACAGAAACATTTGTCTTGCCCAGAATATTAAGTGGGCCAAGCATTTAAATACGCAACATGGAAATTTTGTGTAGTTGTGCCACAGTTGAATCTGCTGTCTTATTATTAGTATTATTTTTATGCCAGCTCTGCTCTTGCAGCCACAAATATTATCACCAGTAAGCACAACGCTCTTTCTCCTCTTCCATTCTCTTCCTTCTTCCCTCCCTTGAAGGGGCGGTCTGCATCAATTAACATGAGAGAATTGTGCTCAGTCTCAAACATGGAAGTTCTTTATGAAGCACCTTCTTATTCTGAAAGTGAAAAAAAATTTATGCGTAACATCATATAAAGTTATTAAAGTAAGGAGAAAAATTATTAATTACTTGATTCAAATAACACCAGAGTTCTAGAAATGCACAAAGCAATTGAGAAGCGTTATCATACTGTGAAACTAATTATTCATTCTTTGGGTCAAAGTGCAAATACATTACTGATCTGAAAATTTCATATTACATTTGATTAAATGATTTCATTTAATATTTTACTTACCGAATATTTGATATGGTATACTCCATGGTTTTGGATTTTAAGCCATTAGGTTCATTTACTCCCAAAGTAAATATACATTTAAAGCAACAGCGACCTGTTATTCAATGAAGACATTTTAAAAACATATTTTCTCGTTAATGCATATATAACGTATCTGATTACATAGTATTATACTTTGTAAATAGAGGAATAACTACCGTTCTGTACCAGTGGATTACCATAAATGCGGAAAGCTCAAAATATATACAACTTGAAAACCGTTTTAAAATTTAGCGACAAATATAGCCGCTTCTTAAGTACGCATTCTAAGCAACTATATAACCAATGAAATATTAAATTCATTGTAAACTTAAAATTTTAAGATGCAACTAGGTGTTTAACTCTCCTTATAAATGTTGGCAACTTGATAGCATTTGTAAGGTTCGCGGTAATAGGTATATAAGGTTAGGTATTTTTGCAGTAAATTGCGGTTTCCTTCCACCTCAGGCATGAAGAAGTGATAAATAGCTTTCTCTGTTTTTCAGAAGGAAAATATGTCATAAATTTGGTCCTTGAATCTACGGTTCGTTCATCGAGGTTGTAATCACCAATCTATGTGGAAGTAGCATAAAGCCATCTAGTTTATATTTTAACTGTGGAAGGTAGCTCTAGGCTAGGCTTGAAGAATCGGAGCACTGCTGTGCGTTATGCAAGAACTCAACTACAAGAGCTATCCCAGTGAGGATTTGTTATATGTAGAGCTCTTAATTTACCATATAAGACAAGGACATCGTATTTTATGGAAGGAGAACCTATGTCCTCAATTTAGCTTTATCTCTTCTTTCAGAACATTGTCTGCACAATTGGTTTTCCGTAAGTTTAGGATAACAGGGGAACTTTTGAAAACCTTAAAAATATACTTAATCATATATTTAAAAATAATGTATTCTCAGGTTATACACAAATTCACTTCCATTTGCATTCTTATTTTTTATGTATAACACCAAAATATCAACGTTTTAGACACCGCTAACCATGACGTTATATTACTATCTATAGAATCAACGGCTGAACAATTTTCGCTCGCCAAAAAGCAAACGATGACAATTATCAGAACGTTGAACGCAGTAATAATCTTCATTCATCGTCTCTTTGTTTTATTTATGACGCTCTTTAACTACTATGATTTTGGGCTTGAGAGACCGGTATTTTGCTCAGAGGCCTCTTTATCGGGCTTAAAGTTCTTTTACATATTCTGTGTTTAATTGATGAAAATACACATCCAACATTAACATTAAAAACAATTGGACAATAATGAGGACGAGCAACATTTGATTTAATCGTCCTGGAGTATTTTATGCCGTAAATCTACGAACCACGGTTTTACTTCCCTTCCGAAGGAAGCCATGCTAATGATTTTTACGGCCAAAAATTTCATCGCACTCCGCCGGATTTGAATCCACGACCTTGAGAACCAGAGGCTATCATGGAGGATGACATTCATCGCCTCTATACACTCGAGATGTTATAATGAAGATTAAAGTGTAACATAATTTGTTGAATTAATTAAAACATGTATTAAGATGTATAAATATATGCGACAGCTATAATTACTCGGCTTCTTATTGTGTGCACTGCAAGTTTCAAATCAACTAATTGCGACACCATCGTGTCAACTTTGAATTAGTGAAGGGATATACTGCAGAAAATTACACAGAGGATGAATCTCAAAATTAATGGTATCGTAAATGTATGCAAAGAATCTAATATAATTATGAATCTGCATACCTTGAATCATTATATATGTGCATCGTAAACATTTCCATTTTTCCTCACTTGTATCATTAGGAAACAATTAAAAGTGTTGTGTAAAATCTATCCTTGAAATTTTATGTTTTAAAACATTTGATCTATAAAACGGTACATTAAATTGCGAGTTCCTGTGAAGCCTCAAATGCTAATCAAATGGGTGCCCCAGCAACCCAAAAAATTAATTTAAAATCCTTATAAAATGGGTTAACATTAAATACTACAGACGATCACATAATTGTGTCCAGGAGGACTGCATTGTGCATATAGAGTAATTAAAACCAAAAGAGTCTTGTAAGAAATGCCAGTCTCGTTCGAAACTGAGATATGTGTGGTAACGAAGGAGATGCTAAGTTGAATATATTTCATTTAGGTGTTATTTATTACACAAGAATTCACATAAGGAAGGCGGGTTCGGTGGCGATTGTACATTTCCTTGCACAAAGGGAAGAAATAGACATTTTTGCTTATCTGGTATCTCTAGAATAAATGGAGAAGATGAAGTCATTTCGCTTTCTCAAAAAGTGAGCAAGAAAAACAAGGGAATGAAGCGAAAGCAGAAAACATTGACCTTATTGTCTTTTCTTTTTTATTTCACTTTCTTGATATTCTTGCAGTAGCTTCTCTCTTCATTTGTTATTCACTTTCTTCCAGTGCCTTTATTTTTTGCATGTTTCCAAGAGAGAGAAATAGAGTGAGAGATACAGAAAGAGTTTGGTACCCTTGTAATTTAAGAAATAACAACGGACGGTGATTGTTAATTTTTACTTTCTCTACTGCTAACCTAAGCTGAAGAAGATTCAATATTGAAATTTTTGGGAATGCACGCTTTAAGTTTCACTGAATCCACAAAGGAAATAATATTTACAAAGATATGCATGTGTATTTGTATTTCTGACTAAAAAATAGTTTACTGAAAAATAAAACTTCCGAGAGATAAAACATTTTAGTCTAAGGATGCATGAGAAGGATTTTCAAGACCTTCTAATACACTGAGTAAAATTTACATTAAAAATGTGTTCTATGGTCCTAATGGTTTTGACTGAAGTATTTTAGATATTAGCATAATAACTTAAATCTAAATATTTAGCTTTCTATAAATCACTGATGCTCCCTTCATATATATATATATATATATATATATATATATATCTACATACCTACAGTTTAGCGTCCTTTAACCGGTTAGGCCATATCGGACAATGAATGAATGGATAAAATGATGCTCAAGAGCTCGGAATCCATAGAACAAGGTTACGCGACATTCGTATTTTAAGGATAAGGGAAAACCCGGGAAAATCTTATCCGGATAACTCACTCTAACCGGGGTTCGAACAAGGGACCTCTTGAATGAGAGGCAGATACGCTACCTCCTCACCAGAGAGGCGGGCACTCCCTTCATCATTACTGCCTTTTATACTACTGGGAAGCAATAAAATACAAAACGAAAAAATGAATGTTTTAAAATAGTCGTCAAATAAGACACTCGGTGGTATTAACCGATTACAAACCGAACGTAATGGCTCTGCGGTAACTTGTGAGGCTCGCATTCGGGAGTTACTGGATTCGATCCCCATTGACCGCCCATTCTGATCTTGGATTTTTTAACCTATACCTACAACCATTTCCGAAATATTCGACGTCGTTAATTTTTATTAGCTAAAGCCTGAAGTAGTATACTTTGAAATATCAACACTACCAGTACCAATGACCACAGATCTATACATTAAAGTGTAATCTTAGTATTATTCAATAATAATTGCTTCAGCATTTACAACAATTCTGCATGCACATTGTGTACATAGCACAATGTTATCCAAAGCTGCTAAGATCTAGCACCAAATTTTATGGACTATATGTTTTGTATACACACTTGAGAATCATTTTCCGCTCAAAAAGAATAGACGTTTTTGTTATTGTTCCATAAAATCCTCAAGGATTGTTTTATCAACATTTTTATGAGTAACTAGGCATAAAAATGTAGACATTTATGTTTGTACACAGATTTTTAATTTGCGTTGTGAGAAGTGTACATACTTAAGTATGTAATCTTGAAATGCTGAAATGCATATGTAATATAAAACAATGTGTCATATAATGTTTGTATAGGTAACTGCGTTTAGCCAGGCCAATTCAATAATTAGGTATAGGCGTTTTATCGCTCAATATATAATTCATTTTAAAACGGTTAATGGTGATGCATTTGTTTTGAAAAGACACTTGCGTATTGTATAATATCAAGGCAATCACGTATCATCTTTTAACACTTATTGTCGGGTTGACCTTCTTAATACTATATCGAATCTAAACATGGTGAAAGGCATTTGGGTGCATTCTGGAGGCATTTCTAGCCATATGCATCTTTATTAAACAGATATAGCAAAATAATTATGCAAAATGTGAATAATTTGTGTGGTAGCTAGATAAATAAATGAGAATGATTATACAAGCTATGTGATTGTTGGAAATCAAGTTTTTACTTGATACTTACGATAAACACACCTAATCACTTGCAACATAAATTATTAGCTTCTGTGTTAGTTTTACCCTTATAATTTACCGGACAGCACTCTGGGAGAGTAATAAAATATTAGAAAGCAAACCCTGTTGAGCCATCTGTGACATTCGACGGTACAACCCAAAAATTGTCTTCCGATATAACTTCGCCATTTCTTTATCCTCTAGGACCAAGGGTACGAGACTCGCTAGCGTCGCTCCTTTTGTAACCGTTCATTTGTTTTGTATATTTTGCAGTGTGGCGCAGCACGGGTTGCATATTTGGTGCCTCGCGGAAGGAAGGCACTTTTGCCACTCCTACTATTTTAGAAGTTTCACATTCAGTCAGTAAATTGAAATACCAATTTTAGTGAAAGATGTATAACTTTCAACAATCAGAACTAACATAAAAGGCATTCAACTCCTTCAAGAACGTCTTTTGAGCAGGCGTTGGATACGTAGGTTATAAACTGTTTGGAAGTAAGAAAGAAGTATAAGATATTAAACATAAATATTTTAAAAAAGCTTTGACATACAATAATAGATTTTCGAGCATAGACATGTTCCGTTCTTTCTTAACTAAATACTAAATAAAGAAAATTCTTAAGTTTAATACAAAATGTTATATCATAAAAACGTTATAACCGCAATGAAATGCTATTAAGATGATTGATAAACCTGGCGGAAAGCACGTAAAACTGCAAAATAATCTAATGTTATACAATATTTGTCTACATAACAGTTGCTTTCCTATCAGCGAAGAAACTGCCTCCCTCACTATATTTCATTATCTTTCCATTCTCTACTGTTTCCTTTTTTATTTTTGTTCTTAGAACCTCCTCTATCTTAGGCCACTTTGAAAACATACACCACTTTGTTCTAGAAATATGAATTTTGAGTACGATATAGGGAATATAAAACATGAAAAGTGCGCATTGCATTTATGCCGATTTTGTTCTTTAAACTTCTGTTATTTGTTTTGTTAAATGTTCTTAACAACAAATCTGATGTATTATATTCACTTGACATTTTCTAACGTCTATTGTCTAATAGTTGGCATATAAACTATTCTTAGTAAACCTTAGTTTTCTATTTACTTAATTTTAATGCAGAAATAGCTGCATTACACATCTCTTTATAAATGCAAGCGGAATAGCGAGTTTGGCATCTATCCGACTTTTCGTTTTTGAGTTATGCAGTCCTCACGTACACGACCGGTTTTTGAGAGGGCCTCAAAACATATTTTTCCGGTGAACTTTTTTCTCCTGCTTACTATACGTAGTATAGCAAAGAAAAAATGTGTGGTCTTATGGTTCGGATCTTGCTAGGAGAGTGTATAGGCATGCGATTTATAACATTGTTTCACAAAAATCCAAATTTCGTAAATGGCACCACTACCACTACTACTCCTTGCTTTTGTAGTCGAGAATTCAGTGTATCGTTCCGAAGTCGAAGTGCGGTATGCAAATTATTTCCATCTCGTTTACGGCCTTAATCCTATGTATCGTCTTCCGACTGGTGTATAAACGAAAGCTTGTTGTGAAAGTGGTTTAGAGCACATTCTATTTATGTGTTAGTACCATCCTTGTTGGTATTAAAATGTGCTGCATTAGACTAGCTATTTAGCGCCTTTCTAATCCTTTAGTTTATTACATCTCTCAGGTTTACTGCC
This sequence comes from Deroplatys truncata, assembly GCA_030765065.1. NCBI lineage: Eukaryota > Metazoa > Arthropoda > Insecta > Mantodea > Mantidae > Deroplatys > Deroplatys truncata. Next base: position 177,864,194 of record CM060981.1, read on the forward strand.
AGCATGGAAGTAAAAACCGCATTTCCACAATTTCTAATCTTTGTCAACTAATTTCAAAAGCCAACTTTCACTGCCATCAAAATTAACAAGTTTGGACAGAACACAAGTTTGGCTTAATTGATGCTGCACAGGTAGTTTCTTAAACCTTGAATGACTATTTGATTAATTTCATCTACCTTCCCAAATTCTTTATGAATTGCTTGTACAATGAACTAGAAGATTTTTATATTAACTCAATAAAATATACATGAAATATTTAAATTAATTTACTCAATTTAATATATAAACAATTAATTTAAAAAATATTATTAGTCCAATAAATTTAATTTTTTTAATTAATTGTTTATATAAATATATATATATATATATATATTAAATTTAGAGAACTAAATTATTTAGTTTTTTCGTTGATTTATAAAAATGATTTTATACATTTTTATTTATATTTTAAAATAATTTAGGCAAACTATTTAATTAAATGTAACATTTTAACATATAAATTAAATAATTATACATTTTCATTAAAATAAATTTATTTAATACTTAAATATTTTATTTTCTTAACTTTAAAGCGGAAAAGCTTCTTGAAATATATTTATAATAATTAAATTTAAGCAAGAATAAAACTTCTTAATATTTTAAATATAATACGGAACACATAACGTTTTAAATAAAATTAATTAATTAAAATATCTAAAAAAAATTAAATGAGAAAAAGATTTAAGCACACGTTTTCCTGTTTATCCTTTAGACCTGCAATTTTGTAAATTCTCCGTGATATTGTAAAGAACAGATGAAAATATCTCAATAGTCACAGAAATTATCGTAAAACATCGGCGAATATTGTATATCTGTGTTTCTTTTCCACCTCTAGGTATCTTCCAAGTTACGCATAGCGTTAAGTAAAAAGCGGAGCAGAAATTAATGGAATAGTCAAGCAATGTTTATTGTATATCATAGTGAATGGAACTTCAAACCTTTTTATATCTTCTCCTTCATCAGTAGTTACGAGTGTTTAGTCATATAAAAGCTCTACAGTTTTACACTGTGTAGAAACCTCTAACATATTCAACGAAATAGGTGTAAAACTAATATGAAGATTACCGAAATTTAGGTCTACCAGCATAAACATTTTGAAAACGGTTATAATGATGTATCTGTTTGTCGTATTACATTAAATAAGCTTTATATGCTTACTTAGTTTCTTTGAATCTCTCGCAGTTCACTGAATGAGACATTCATACTTATGTTAGATCTAACAAAAACTGGAACATAGGTGGAATTTTCATATGGCTTCACAGTGCAAATATCAGCATATACATTTGCATTTTAAATAAGGAAATATGATATGATATATATATACATATATATATATGTCGGCATTCAGGATGTTCCTTAAATGAGTGGAGATATCGAATAATATATCATAGTACCGAATTGCTCCAGCTCCCTGGCAGACAAGAAAATATTTTGTCTAACAAATTGTTGCCAACATCAAATTGGATGGTCCAAGTAATTCTATTCGCAACATTAGTAAAACTGTGGCTTTTACAGCATTATTCCAAGAAGCGTTTTATTTAGGTAACGAAAGATATAATGCCGAAAACTAAATGTAGACACCTACGCCACATTTATTGCTGGCTTAATGTTGTGTTTTAAATGCTTGTTTCATTTGTTTTTTCCCTTTCAACTTCTATAACAATATGGTCATCTTAATTTTGAAACCACGATGTTGATGCTGTTCGTTGAAGTGTAGGTTTAACTTTGGTTTTATTCGTTTTTGTAATGAAACGCATTTCTGTTCCTTCTCACGTTCATACTTCTTGATTAGTGAATAATTCTTAATTAAAGAATAATTTGTGTTAAATACTGTGTGAGGTAAACATTTAGCACAACTTATTTAGTATCAATTTTTGAGAAATTAAAACATACTTGAATTTAAACAGTGTAGTTTTACACGAATTTTTAATGTAAATTCTTAGTAACATTGTAATTTAACAATTGAAAACTATGCGTGGCTATTTTACTACATAGAGCATTTATATATCCATAGTTTATCTCTATTTCTGGTAACCCAGCGAGAATGTGTAAAAGCAATGTTTTTCTGCTTATACAGGATGACTCAGGGCCTCGGCAACAAACATTTTGTCAAACTACGGATGACTTATATGTTGTTTAGGAGCTGTAGGAAATATTGATGCTGAAGTAATCGGGGCGCCTTTCAGTAAAATTGTGAATACCAACACAATTGTGCTTTTGAATAGCAACACCAAAAGGTCCTCCATATATTATATTTACCGTTAAGTTTTCTTGTTTTATTTCGTGCAGCTGATGAGCTTTCATTATAGTAGTAATCCGGCAGTGTACGGTTAATTGCAATAGTTTACATAATATAGAATCTCCGTCGTTAAGTTTTTCTTCATGACCAGAATAAGTATGTTTCAAAGGTTTAGAATAGGGACAATTTTATGTAATTTCTTATCACATTAGTATCATAACAGAACTGCATGTTAGGACTGGAAAAAGTGTGTTATTTATATTCATTTAATAAAGACTATACATTAAGATAAACCTATATATGAAATAAAACGCTAAGGGTAAGTTTGCTTCCATATAAATATGTCTTTATACACAGTACGTTATTCATTAGATACCAAAACAAAACACATTGCCATTATATTTTAATTAGAGCAGTTTATTTTGTGCTAAGCTTTGTTTAACAACTTAAGGAAGTAAATGCCTGTATGAGGCGTTCTTCAAAGTACTACATATGGAGGTTAATTTAAAGCCCGCAGAGAATGTTATATAGGCAACTGAGGTGACAGGATTCAAATCCCTTGCCTGAAATTTTGCAGTAATATCTCTGAGGAGTTCTGGTGATCAGTAGGGATACAGGATAAATATGGAACGTTTTGCATGATTGCTGGTTGTATTTAGTCATTGTAAACTTTTAGCGCCATGGAATTACATGGTGAACTTGTTTAACTATTGGGATTTCCAATGGAATTACGAACATTCAGAATCTTTGAGTACATAACCCTGTAGTTAAATATTATTCCATTATGGTTAAAATAGATGCATATAGCTCTTTCTTTGAGATTTCAGAGGAGTCTCACGCTGTAAACTCTTTTGACTTGAAAAACTGAGAATTGTATTAAAGAAACACGCAGAGAAACACTCCAGAAAAATATTTTTCATCAAGATAATGCACAGGAGTGATGGTGATCCATCTTGTGACTTCATGTGGGTTAGCATCTGCTAAGTTTACCTAAATTAGCCTTGTATATAATCGGTATGCTTGTTGCCACTCTTATTTCCCTTGCAGAAAGTCAACACAGTTGTGGAGGAAAAAATGCGAAAAAAGTTCATTGATGCAGGGAATAGTTTCAAGGTGGCCAGGAAATGCTGACTAAAGAAATCGTTCAAAATCTGTTGTAGAAAAATAGAACACAGGTACAGAATAGGTTCCATCGAAAATAATTGTATCGCAGTTAAACACGCAGGAGCGAAGTGCTCGTTGTTCCATCATTGTTTATTAATTACATTCATTAATTACGTTTAAAGTTTATTTTCAACATTTATGGACAAAAATATACTGGCTGGCTAATCAGGGCTAATCGCTGTACGTAAGGCTTGGTTAGGATTACAGGATACCTTACAACTTCAAAAATCTACCTTAAGCAGTATTTTCAGCTCCATGTGTACAAGTTTGCTTATTTAACCAATATGAATGAAACTTGTTCCTAGGTACAGTCAAGTGAATGGGGTCCTGCCCATATAATGCGCAGTGGTTTATGATATTAAGGAAATACTCTCGCCCAACTCCACCCCTTACCTGGTTCTAGCATACCGATGATTAGCTTATTCCCCCTTTCCTTCGCTCCTGAGCCTAAAACCACCGGCAATCATAGGTTACTGTTTGTGTGTTGGACTTTTTACATCAAATCAATACGACTATCCAGGTATTGGTGCGAACCGTCGTTGCGAAGCACGCCTTCAAGTCCTCAGGTCAAATGTTTACGTACTCCTCCCCTTTTGCCGTTCGCTTAGGCCTGACCTTTGTTCATAGGCTAATGTTTGCGTTTTGCATTTGAATTCAAGCCAGTATGAGATTAGCTCACCCAGGGCTGCTGTGGATCACGCATGATAAGGCGCTACGTTGAGTAAAGAATTTGAATATAGGAACACAAAAGCATCGACACGTTTCCGTTAACTCGACTTTACAAACAAAAATTAAGGCTATTCAAGACTTTCAAAAACATCCCTTAGCCTTATTTTCAACACGTTACTTATCCCTATAATGTTATTGCTAAATATGATGCTTATTCACCTATTGACTGGAACTTACTTACTACCTCTGTTACCGAAACATTCATTGCCATAGAAGATCCTTAGTTAAAATGTCCTTTACAAATAAAAACTGTTCAGAAGTTTCAAGAGAAGAAATTCTGCGTATTTGTGTGTACATGTGGAGTAGGTTAAAACGTAGAACTGACTAAACATTTTCGCCTTGCTTGTTATTTCGAGTGAGCTGGATCAATGTTTGATGAGTGAGAACACTGGGACAGGATATTGCTTTCCCGGTAACCACCCCAGAGTGCAAATGATGCATTATGAACCACTGAGGCTGAGTTGAGGCAGAGCTACTAGCAGCCCAAAACACACAGGTAGCGCTGATCAGAAAAGCTCTTGTTTTGTTCAAGTTAAAATCAATAAATACCGTCGGTGAACCACAGACGCATTCATTGCCCTTCTAGTATCGATGTCTATCTGCGTTCTTTATTTTAATCGTTTTCTCTCTCTTCCTTCCTGTGCTTCCCTGGGTTCATTTCATTATAGGTACACGTTTCTGTTGGTCAGTTGTGTTCTAAATTTGCATTCTCTTGTTTCTCTGCGGTTTATTGAAATATCTGAAAAAGAACCAGAATACGTAAACTCTAATTAAAGCTCTTCTTTTTAGATATTATGAATGAAAACGTTCGCTCCATTGATTTGGGTATTAGTGTTTTTTGCAATGCAGACAGTACTTTATCGAGTCGCTGTATTTAGATAAACGAAAACCCCACACTCAGGTGAAAATCGGTATAAGTGACACAAAGCACCCTAAATTGAAGTCCATCTCAAAAAATATAGTCGTGTTTATATGACCTACACGAGTTTTCTAACTGATTCTATAAACTCACTTAACATATTATTGTACCTTTCCATCCACTTCTGAAATATTTTAATGAGTTAATGATATAATTATATGGATCTGACATCAAAATCAACAAAAAAGAAACTGACTGATCTATAGCACCAGAGAAGAGATAGGAATCTTTCTATTTGCTTTTGTCCTATTTGCAAAATGGACACACTACAATCAGTCATATTATGTCAAGAGTAAGCGAATATTTCAGTTCCATTACAACAACTTACGTAATGAGTTCTACTATTTAGTTACTACTAAGACGTTTAATATAGATGTAAATCCGCACTAATCTGTAACAGAATCAACTTTTGGACATAGTACTATTGTTCACTTAGTATAAAACCTTACAAATTTACAACGCTCTAAACCCCGCCGTTCAAAATAGCTGAATATTATTTTGGACATCGGTCCATTGTTGTTGTGACAACGCGGATTCGCTGTTTTAATATTTTATTGTTAACGTATTCCATCCTTTTATTTACTCTTTTGGCTCACGATTTATACATATTTCTGCCCAAATATTGTGTAAAAGTTGCAAGTAAGTTATACTGATGAATTTCTAAAGAAGGTAAAAAAGAATTAAAACTGTCATTTGTGATGCACCTACAAAAGAACTAACATTAGGTAAATATACGATATTGTATACTGAATAAATAATTATGTAAACATAATTCATATTTGAGCTATCACTTTTGGCTCAGGTGATAAATCATTATACTCGAATAGACAAAGGGAATATTTTTACCGCAAGATATTCAAGTCCACCTCACAAGGTTTAAAGCGCTGAGCTGTTTGATCACCAGGAATCCTGATCAAAATGACCCAATAAAACATATTTTATGTTGAAAAAATAGTTTCAGACTATACTTTTTCGAAAAATGGGGACCATAACCTGTGGGTTGCAGAGTTGCAAAACCTTGAAGGTCCTGAGCTTCAGGTTCTATAAACGTTACTCCTATATTATTATAAAAATATACTTCATAAATGGCAATTGTTATATTTAAGGCGTCTATTTTGAAAACCAGAAATGTCCACACATTATGAAAGTCTTGAAGGATGCTAGGGCATTAGGTGTAGTATATTGATGTTACACTTCTGGTGTGAAATTTAATAGGTTTTTGTGAGGGTTTCTTTCCTAGAGTAGTTTGAACGAAATTTGTTTTCCAAACAACATTGAATGCTATTATCACAAGCCCGGTTTTGAGAATAGACGCATATTTACTAATAGGAATGTATGTGATTATAAAATCATTTGATTAGTTGTGAATATCTAAAATATGTACTATAAATTATATTATAAAGTATCTGACGATCAGTTAGCTATAGTTGAATGTTTAAATTCTTAGAAGGGAAGCCTTAATGTCGAGTATAGTGTGCGTGAACATCATTACTATCACAACCCCCTACATACTCTTTGTGGCCTCAATAAGAAACACATAACTATAACTTCATAGTGTTCAAAATGTCTTTCCTCCCCGAGTCCCGGAATAGATAACACGCAATATGCCACCTGGAAACAACATGATAAATGAAAATCAAAGCGACAGTGGTTCGGCAGAAGGAATGACAGAAACGGCAGAGGAGACCAAACGCAATCACAAGGCATCTTACTGCCAACTTTTAGCTTATAAGAGACTGCCAAAGGGTTACCAATCAGCACATTACTGGACATTTCCAAATGCCATATGTTGCCCCCTCTTGTTACGAATCATTCATTATCGGTTATGCAATTATCGGAGAATACAATGCATCATTGTAAATCAAACGACTTGATGGCTTCGTAAATTAAATGAAACTTCTAGTATGGTTTTAGTTCAACAACAAGGCAGGTACACAGATATAGGGGAATAATCGAAACAGTACTAAGGTATACGGTAAGGTGTTTAATTTAAGTTTAGTATATTTATGTTGTTATTGCTCGTAAAGTTAGTTACCGAATTTTAGACGAGGCATTGGATGTCATAAGTCTTATTTCTGCAGCCAATGTTGAGGGTTTTTAGTGAAAGATGTGGTGTTTCTTTAATGAAATTTTTTCCACTTTAGCCTAACTGACAATTCATTTTCATTCTTGTAATCGTAAAGTAGGGTATATGCAATCACATTTTGCATGTGTTTCTTCGCTTACTTTTCAATCCAAATCTATAGATTTAGAGATACCACTGTATCAGCTGTTTTGTGTCTTTTGGTGATACCAGCCCTACAGTTTTCTAATTCATTTCAACTAATTGTTACTGTTTACTGCTACATGTACTTCGAGCCTAATAGAAATTGTTTACCAACCCGACATTAAATCAATAGCTAGAAAAATCTATAGCTAATCCTGTTCGGTGGGCTGGTATAAGGATTGTGATCTTGATGTCTTCCAAACCTTCTGTTTAGTTTGTTTTAAATTGTAAAACATTTATTTTGGTTTTCATACTTGTTAAGTTAAATAATGATCATTTGAAAAGCTATGAGGCTGTTTGCCTCTTTTGTATGTAAATGCTACAAATCCTCCAGGAGATGCACTAAAATATCTAAAGGGAAGAGTTTTGCTCTCCAGCGAATCAGACGTTGCTACTAACTATGCGCTACTACTTTGTTACCCCGACCCTTTTTAGGTATGCTTATCTCTATTTCGCACAGTGTCTAGCTCAAAGTTAATGAAAGTACCTCGCGAGACACACTTGCTTTACCTACACCACACGCCTTAGCAGACGGTTACTGAGCATTTTTGAAATCTAGTTGATTCCTCTCTTCCTCGTTGTTGCATATTTAAAAAATATATATCCTAAAATAATATTTCGAGCCTGGCTCCATATACCTACCTACTTGTCTATCCACTAAATTCACCGCTGAAGCTTATTATGGGAATTCACGTCTATTGTATTGTCGCATCCCCCGTCTCAAAATAAGCCTAAAAATAAGATTACACTCGCTTTGCTGCAAGAGGACGTTAAACCGAAGCCCAACACCACAGATTTAATTCTACAGGGGAGGGCATGTTAGACAGTTAATCTTAATCCTATCGCAACTTCAGGAACGAAAGGCGAAGGAGCAAGGCACAACACATAAGAATAACCAAACTTCACATTATCTTACTTTAATAATACCTAAATCTAAGAGTGCATTACCTTGTGTGATGGAGCCATCTTCTTTGGTCACCGTCGGAGAGACAGGCCAAAACACTTCCTTCCTCTTCGACTACAAACCTTGTTCTCACCCCACACTAACGGCTACACAAACCACCCTGGCATGCCACTGTTTACCCCCACCCCAACTTATGCTAACGGACCGCTCAAAACCTTTACCCTTCTAGAACAATTTAAATGCAGTCACGCATCCTTACTAACTGCGTCACATCCGACCAGCTTATATTGAGTAATGTAAAATATACATGTGCCACATCTCTCCGGGTCTGCCAAGATTGATGTCGCCATCAATGGCTAAAACAAATTAAAACACAATACAGAAGTTTTTTTCCTGACAAGAAAACATCTTTGCACCGTGAGATAAAAGTTTGATTAATATTTTTGTTTTGGTTCTTAGTACACTTCTCTTTGTCTTTAGTTTACAATATATATAAAATTTCGATACAAAGTTAAAACAGTTACAAAGGGATTCTGTACACCAGAAGTTACATGATAATGACGAAAAAAATGAATTAAATATATTTACCTTTAAAGTTTGTATTAAGGTGTCGCACACACTGTATCACTTTCACTGCCTCGCCCACAAACAATAGTTAAATGTGCCACTAACTGTAGGGTAGGTAAATGATCCACCTGCACTCCGTCGAGAAATTCAATTTAACTTTCTATGCAGAGGTGTAACCTTAAGGTAGGGAATATCAGTGCTTCCCACCTTGCCATGAAAGCCGCAATTAAAGTCCTGCAGCAACGATCTTTAAGGGTTAGCTACCTGTTCATCCTACCCTTAGACGAGATCACTTTATAAGGCACAACATTGTGCCAGGCATCGAAGAAGTTGTGCCATAGTGGAGCCATCCCTATGATCGACGACTGCAGCGATGAAGCAGGCGAAATTTGGCGTTAGCGTGGACAATCCAAGTAACAGTGGCGGTTGGATCATGAAGTTAGACTGACGCCATTGGGTGTGAAGAAGAAACAGAGGCAACCAGTACCTCAGTTAGTCTTGTGCCATGTTACGGACCCATTTAATTGTGTGGTGTGTGCTCCACATGACAAGTATTGCTTAAACATTAACACAAGTGCACATAAGTAAAGAGCAGGAACCTGTTAATTACAAAAATTACTCGGTGCTGGAAATGGCCATGTCAGCAAACAAGGATTTGGCGTTACAAAATATAATACAAGGTATACATGTCACAAAACAAGGATTGGTATTACAAAACATAATGCAAGCTATATTACATAATCCCCTTAGGGTGAGAAAGCCTGCAAAATATTTTAACAAAGCATTTACAAAAGTACTGATAACATGAAAATTACAAAATATTTCTATGCATATTGAAATGTTTATTCTATGTGATCACTTACAAAGGGTACCCTAAATTACAATACATACAGAATCAAATCAATGTCTAGGTCTTCATAGATTGCACATCTAATCGCAATCATCCCAATTAACTAAAACGGTTAACAAAAATTGGTCATGGTTAATATCATTATTCATCATTTCTGTAACATCGAGGTAAGCCCTATTAAAATCATTATCATGTATTATGTACAAATAAATACCACCTCTACTCCCAATAAATTCTAGCACAAATGCTGCATGCTTTCAAAACATGCAGCGATAATGTATAATACTGCCATATCAAGTACTACCAGATGCCAAAGTTTAACTACCATCATATCAAATTTAGAATACTACAATAGTCCAATGCTAAGTACTACACCCCGTTAACAAACTATTCATCACAATAACTGGAAAGGATGGAGAACTGGGTTGCCAAAATCTATGATGAAACATTCTCAAAAATAGAAAACCAGCCTGTGGCACTTGGAAGTCAATAGCCAAAATTCACAATGTTATCATGTCATTGCCAAAACTATGGTTAAATCACTGCAAATTAAAGGTTCATCACTACTATCATCATGACCAAATATAGTCCAATATTGGAGAATACACTGCGTCACTTTCACCAACTGCAGTTTCACTAGGCGAAATTCACACTGCAAGAGCAACGGGTACACAACGGCAATTCCGCCGAACTGCACTTTCACTGAAACAATTCTAATACATCCGAATGCAAATAGGAATTAGGCAAATAATTTACTTACCTGTTTATTAAAAACATGGTTTCTATTTGCCCCACAAATTTCAGAACATTGGCCGTAAAATACTCCAGGACGATTAGATAAAAATGTTGCTTGTTTTAACGGGTACACTTCGGCAACGCCATTATGCATCAATACAATCAAAAATACTTGCACCAAACAATTTATTCATATGTCAGGTCCGGCGAGGGTATAAGAATTTGTCACAATTCATGAATAACATAATGCCTGTCATGGGTAACAATCAAGAAGTTACGATTTATAAATCAAATAAAATGGGGATAATTTAGTGGTCTCCTGAACAGAAGAGCTGTACAAAAATATGATATATGGCAAGATTACATCCCAATTTCTTTGATTTGAATCAACAAAATGGCTCAACATATTTAACAATGTCTGATTAACCCTCTCAGTAAGGCCATTAAACGAGGGGTGATACGAACTAGTGAAATTTGGAGACACCGACAAAGACTTGAAAGTTCTTGGCTTAGAAAAACTGAACCACGATCAGATAGCAAAGTTCAGGCGCTCCATGTCTGAAATAATTTGGTGCAGGATAAATTTAGCAACATGAGGAATAGTAGCCAAAGAAAGGGGTGCAGCTTCAACCCAACGAGAAGCATAATCAGTGGCCCCAATAATGTATCTATGGCCTGAATTTGAACGAGGGAGAGGGCCTAACAAATCTATACCCCAACGTTCACCAATAAAGTTACCTGGGAAAGGTTGTAGAAGACCAGCAGGTTTCTGATCCTATGGTCCTTTTCTCGATTGACAACTGGGACACGTCTGGACAATATGCTCAATGGATTTCCTCACTCTAACCCAATAGTATCTCGAATTAATTTTGTTGAAGGTTTTCGAAAATTCTAAATGGCCAGACGAAGGGTCATCATGGCAGGAAGACAAAATTTCATGCTCAATGTTCAGGTATAACAAGTAAATGTAACGAACCAGTGAGCCAGCATTTTTCCTATACAATACACCAGATTTAAACACTTACGTGGAAGCTTGTCGTTGTACTTTGGTAGAAGCTAACTGAGGGTCCTTAAGGGCATTTATGATAGGTAAAAGAAGCGAATCAGCTTTATGTTTACCCGCAACTTCGATAGGAGGAATCAAACAAGTAATAAATTTATCTAACTGATCAAGTTGTTCTGGTCAGGCTGTGATGAAACTGGAAATCTAGAAAGTGTGTCAACATCGTTATGTTTCTTGTCAAATCCATTAAGTTATTCAGGTAACAAAGAGGGTGATGGTCTGACACAACATGAACTTTGTATCCGAAAACAAAATTTCTAAAATGAGTGAGCCCAAAAACAATGACCAAAATTTCAAGTTCGGGGACAGCATAATTCTAATCACATTTTGAGAGGGTCCTAGAAGCATATGCGATAGGGCACAAATTACCTTCAACTCTTTGCAGTAAAACACATCCAAGACCAAGTCCATTAGCATCTGTATGCACTTCGGTATATGCGTCAGGTGTATAATAAGCCAAAACAGGTGCAGAAGTTAGGTAATCCTTTAGCTTTTGAAATGCCCATTGTTTATCGTAACCCCATACAAAATCTAATTTTTTCCTGGTCAACTGAATCAGGGGTTGAGCAATTTTGGAGTAATCCTTCACAAATTTCCTGTAAAAATTAAAAAGACACAAAATCTTCCTGACATCCCTAATACTCTTTGGTTTCGGGAGTAGCTGAATAACTTTGTCTTTATCAGAATCAGGGGAAATGTCCTGTTCTGATAGTTCAAAACCTAATAGTTTAATCTTGTGCATAGCAAAGAATAATTTAGCAGGTTTAAATTTAAAATTGTGTGAAGCCAAACGTTGTAAAACAGCCTCTAAATTGTATAAGAGCTCCTCAAATGCCTTAGCAAATATAACAATATCATCCAGATAAACTAAAGCTTTCTTAAATTTCAAATCATCTAAAGCTTTTCAGCAGTATAACTAAAGAATCTGGAAGCGTTTTCAAGCTCAAAAAAGGTCTCTCAAATCCATATTGTCCTTCATGTGTGACAAAAGAAGTGTATTTCTTACTACTTTCAGCAATGGGGAATGGAAAATAAGCTGACAATAAATCTAATGAAGCAAACCATTTGGCTTCACCCAGGTAACTGAGTAAGTCATCAATGAGTGGTAATGGGAACGAAGTAGTTTCACAATAGCGTTTGGCCTCCTGTAGTCGAAACAGAACCTCATGGAATTATCTTTTTTCTTAACTAAAAGCACAGGGGAGCTCCAAGAAGAATGAGAATCTCTAATTGTGCCGGCATCTTTCATTTCTTGTACTTGTTGAGAAATAGTTTCTTTTTGTTTATGTGATGCTTTATATGGGCGTTATTTAATAGTTTTGGGACCAATGACCTTAATTTAAAATTCAGCTACATCAGTAGTACCTAAATCGTGAAGAGAAGTAGCAAAAACATGTGAATATTTCAGTAGCAGTGTATGCAAATGACCACGTTGATCAGGGCTTAATTTAGTATTAACGCTCCAATCAAAATTAGGGACTTTCGGATGTGTAAAATCGCTAGAAGAAACAGAATTATCTTGTATTAAAGCTGCATCATGAGCATTTGCAAGCACAATTCTTGCAAACGATGTTTGAGGTACAGCCGAATTATTATAAATAGGGATAATATAACTTTCGGCCGAGAGACACACAACAGGTGGGATCATAAGATTCCTTTTGTTCATTATGCTAACTGATGGTTCGAACATCACGTCATTAGTAATTACAACAGTTGGCTACACTGACACATAATAACAGGTCGAGAAAGGTGGAATTCTAACATCTTCAGTCACTGAAATTTTGTTAGGCACAATAAATCATTATCATTCAAAGGGCTGACAGCAATGTCTACGAAGGAGTCTCTAGTTGTTACAGAGGTGGGAATAGTAATACTATGATCCTTAACTTGGAATGAAAACAGAATTTTGAGCATAATTAATCACAGCATCATGCAGACAAAATTAATTTCCATGAATAATGTCGTGAGCTAAGTCTTTAACCACTAACACATCTTCCTAAAAAGGTGAATCACAAATTACAAAATCAAAGTCGGTATGATAGACAGCATCCAATAATTTGTTGCCTGCAGTTTTAAGCAAATTATCAACCGGTTCCAATTTTGAAACATCTGTAACATGTATAGCATTCACAATACTAATAGCACTTCCTGTATCTAACAAAATAAACATTTCTTTAGGATCAATGTGACCAGGCTCCTGAAAAATTTGACTTGAAAGAGAAGATATATTATTGAAAGTAGGAATAGTCGTAGTATGTTGAGTTGTTACCTTTAAGTCGCATCGTCTGGGGCTCGGGGCTGCTCGTTGTTTTGGATGTGTCGAATTCATTCTGAAGTAGCGAGAAATATGCCCCTCCTATTGCAATTATAACATATAATTGAGGAACCTTGTCTGTCATTGTATCCATCGTACCTGCCATTTGATGACCTTTGCCTGTTATCCTGGTGATGATCAGCACTACAAACAACTTCAAATGGTCTCTGTGGTATTGAATTCGCATACTGTAACTGAGTAACTTGGGTTGACAACTGTTCGACCTTTTTACATAGCACAGAAATACGGTCTGGCGCATTAACTGATGTTGCACTAGCTATCATAGTTGGTGACATCACAGAGCCTGCTACAGCAGATGTCACAGAGGGAGAAGAGTACCACAAAATTTGTGAATGAATTATTCCCGGAGTCTGAGCAAGAGCTAATTGTAGTCTTGAGTCGTATAGTCTGCTTTGTCAACTCTTTTAATAATCTGTAGCAGCTCGTCAACAGACGAAAATTCCAAGGCCTGAACATAAGTGGCTTTCAAGCTCTTGAGCAAGTTTTTGATTTGCTCCGCCTGAGTCATTGCTGGGTTTACCTGATCACATAGGGATAAAACATCTTGAACATAACCCAAAACTAATTCACTGTCAAATTCAATACGTTGCCTGAACTTAATGTCTAACAACTCCTTCTGGTGGGGTACTTGAAAAGCTGACAAGAACTGATAAATAAGGAAATTCCAATCATGCTGAGGATGTCTGTGACAAAAAGGTTGATGCCAAATGGCAGCGGTTTCATTTAAGTAGCAGGGGAAAAAATTAAGCTTTTGATCATTATTCCAACAATTTGCTTTAGCAACCACTTCAAAGTTGCGAACAAAAGCATTAGCTATTGTCAGTGTAGGACTTAGAAAAAACATTGGCTCAATCATGGGTTTAGTCACAATAAGTTGCATATTTGCTATAGTAGCTGCAATTTGATTCAGAATAACAGGAAACTCACTATGTTCCGAAACTTCAGAAATAGACACATTTGAACATTGCTTACGTGAACGTCTAGTACACACTTTAAAGTGGCAGGCTTACAAATATGACACTCAAAATAATACACCACTATTAGCACAGCATGAATGTTTCCTTACCCTAAACTGTTACAAAACGAAAATGATAACTGTAATGTCCGTAGACGATTAAGCTGAATTGCCAAATGGCATTACTCACAAACTTGAGGTGCAAAACCTATAGCTAAGATTTGCATATAAACCACTCTCAAATAGTAATTAAACAGATCTCCCCGGGGAAAAAATGTAAAACTTGACGTGCAGAAGCCCAACGCTTAGGCTGTACCCTTAACACATGATATTAACACGAGGTAAACGTCGCCCGAACCACACTATTCACAAAAAAATATGTATTTATTGGGCAAAAAAATAAACCTTACCTTAAAGTACTAAGTAATCACATGCTACGTGGTTTCATTACAAAACGCACTAATAAACACTTACAAAGCAATGTAGTTCTTCACTTCGCTGGGACATGAAGAACGTGAAACACGTAAATCCTGCTAAAAGGTGCATATTTACTAATACACAACGCTTTTATTTATAATTTCTTTAGACAATACATTCACGGGAGAAACAAAAGAAATAGGCCTGAGGAACATTTAGCATCAACGTGACTAGCAAACATCTTATTTCTAATAAAATTCTAATAACTGTTTAAATCCCCTTACATAATTAAGCTCACAACTAAGCCAGAAATACAATAAAGCAAAGCTAAGCAAGAACTAAAATTAAAATTTAGCACGTGGTGCAGAATATAAAATTGCTATAACACACAAAAATTCACATTTTAAAGAAAACACACCCTAGATTTATATATACAACACCAATAACTGCCCAAAATGTATAGATTCAAATGTAAGCATTATACCCCAAAACTCTAGAAAGAAAAGAAATTCAAGTTTTTGTGCAAACCAGTGGCAGCAAAAATCACCATTAAAGTATTCAACGCATCATTATAAAATATTATGTCGAAAAATACAACAAGAATTTCCAAACCAACTTAACAAAACACTAAAGCAAACGAAGAGAGGATTGCAAAGATTTAACAGGGTTTAAAATTTCACATGTGGTGCCACGCGGTCGCCATTGTTATTCTCCGTAGCGTTTCAACACCAAGATTCAAAGCATTATACGCGAGTGAGGAGAAAAAAAATATTTGGAATCTGCCCGGCGAACTCCACCAATTATGTCGCGTTCACCGTCTCTAAGTAAGCCTAAAAATAAGATTACTCTCACTTTGCTGCAAGAGGATTTCAAACCGAAGCCCAACACTACAGATTTAATTCTACAGGGGAGGACATGTTAGGCAGTTAATCCTAAATCCTATGCAACTTCAGGAAGGAAAGGCGAAGGAGCAAGAGACAACACATAAGAATAACCAAACTTCACATTATCTTACTTTAATAATACCTAAATCTAACAGTACATTACCTTGTGTGATGGAGCAATCTTCTTTGGTCACCACCGGAGAGACAGACCAAAACACTTCCTTCCTCTTCGACTACAAACCTTGTTCTCACCACACGCTAACGGCTACACAAACTACCCTGGCTTGCCACTGTTTACACCCACCCCAACTTATGCTAACGGACTGCTCAAAACCCGTTTACCCTTCTAGAACAATTTAAATGCAGTCACGCATCCTTACTAACTGCGTCACATCCGACCAGCTCATATTGAGTAATGTAAAATATACATGTGCCACACTATTGCTACTGAAAACAACAACTGTTTACTGATGCGAATTATGTGAACTCGACGGATTAAACATAAGGCCCACACGCTTACGCGTCATAAGCATGTCACGGCTAACGTTCTCCAGATTCTAACGTTTTCCATTCTACTTACCAGGCTAAGTGAGCTGTTAGCTATCTCTTCTTTAACAATACAGAGAGAAGGGGGGAGGAAGAAAAAAAATCGTGGCGTTTGTTCAACGCCATTCTTTTTAGACCATCCTGGAAATATTTTTCGTTGCAATACTATATAATTACAAATCTATATGGACATACAAATGATGACCATTTTAGTGTCTTATGTGGCTATGGTCGAATATGTGGGTGTTTTTATACATTTTTATTATGAAATATATTTGAGCAAACAAATATGTGATTTTTTTTCGTTTATGCTACAAACGTTACCCTTTACCTTCGTCGCGGATTCATTTTTGCGAAATTAGAATATTTGTACCCAAAGTAAGTGGTATTTATTAAAGATAGATTCACTTGATGCGCGACACTTCCTTCTAGTGGGAACAAAATATGACAACACTGCAACATCCCTATTGCTTGACGGTCTCGTGGCGCTCAAGGACAAGAATCATTTTATTTGAAAACAACCTTATTGCACTGGACAGAGAGAGAGAGAGAGATAAGCCCACAACATGAATGACAAAATGGGAAACTTGAACTGATGCGGGTGATAAAACAAGTACAATACTCAAATATTATATAGCGTTGCTTTCGGTTCTTTATTTTGGTATTACAGCTGTTTTATTCTCTTTCATTTTTCTATAATATTCATTTTAATTTATATTCATTTAGTTAATACTTCTAATCAATATAAACAAAACTAGATTTACCGAGTCCTCCATGAGTTATACTTACTCACATTAAGGGAGACCTACAAATAATGTATCCAAGAAAAATATTTGATTCCTCAAGAAGCCAAGGTTTGAAAAATGTAAACTTTTTTTATCTCAAGTTTTTCATACCTTTGTTCAATATGTTGGTGCTTTTCGTTTCATTTAACAGAATTCAGAAGACACAAATGCTTCACTTCTAACTAGTTATCTGTTAACCGACACAAATAATATGCTTACTCCTTATGAGAACAATATTTGAAGATTTTCTCTAGAAACGGGAGGTATATCAGCGTACCTTTCCATTATGCCACTGAAATGACTGCGCTTTATACTAGACTGTAAATATTTGCAGTTGCTTGTGTGGCACAATTAGTTATGCGAATGAAAAGTTTATTCTAATGAAATACATGGTTAGCTAACCTTATTTATAACCTGCTCTGTCCTGTATAACTGTAATTATTCCAAACCGTGAGTAAATCCAATTTTAAATTCAATATAGTACTTCCATTTTCTTGTTTATTTTAATTAATATAACATCATCATATTAGTTTATATCCATTTATTCTCTATATTCGTATTTAACGTATTCTATTTGTTTCAACTATATTTGTACTTCTCATTGCATTTTTGTTGTATTTCTCTTTCATCTGACCTTTTTTATTATTTTCTTTCCCTCTCTTTCTGTTCAATCTTGCCAACTTCGTTTACATGCCCCTGCAGAAAAAGCTCTGATGTGGGAATTAGATGGACAGTTCCTGCCATTTGGTCCTTTTCCCGGGACAATGGCCGCTCCTCTCGTCTTCCGGAAATTGGATTTGTGCCTTCCTTCAGCACACTCACCTAGCTACTGCCGGGGCCATAATTTATACACTGCAGATATCGTATTCAAAGAAATATCACAGTCTGCGCTAAAATCCTTCCGTTTCTACGCCTAAAGATATTAAAATAGTTTGAAATGTTGCGAATGACCTTAATGTTTTTGGACAGCCTGAAGATTATCGTGAACATTTCATTATTATATTTTAACCTTATTGATTTGGGATGTATGTTTACGTTCCTTAATCTGCGTATATGAGGTGTTTCAGGTATTAAGAACAACACATAACATGATGAATTGTTTTTTACTTTCTCTACCATGTACACATATTAGACAGAGCAGGTATTGTATTCCACGCAAAATTTCGATACTAAGATTTCAGCGTAAATACAATTCTTGAGACCCCTGAATAAAAAAAAAATGATTTTTAGAAAATGGTCGTGCGCGGTTGCGCGCGTGTTTGTGTATTTGTGGCTGTGAACAGCATTACTCAAAAACGAAACCTTGGTATTTATGTTCAGTATCTTCCAATGATGCTACACGGAGATTTAAAAAACAATCCCTCCATCTCAACTGTTCTTTACATGGAACTTTTTTCAAAATTTTTTATTTTATTAAAATGGCTATAATGATTTTTATTAAAATACTACATATTAAAGATATTTACATAAAAATAAAATGTATATTTTGAATTTTCTGGGAATAGACTATAAAGTCCTCTTCATTCAGAAGGAATTCTTGTATAATCTGGTGTAATCGGTAAACGTTAAGCGATAGATGAAACCTCAATACATAGACAGTTTACTCCAAATAATCTTTTTATAGCATAAGCCATTTCCAAGATGTTCGTTATTAATGGTTCGAAATAATCAAATAATCAGTACTTTTTTATCATTTATAAGTGCTGTCGACGTTCGGTTATTTCTCGGATTGCATGGAAAGAGTATGGAGGTCAGCGTGTAGCGTCTTTAACATCTGACTGTTCCCTTTGTATCTATAGCGACATGTGTAATGTAGCTGTTACCACAAGGTTTACCTAGACTAAAATGAAATACATTAAAAATAAGCTCTCGTAGGAAGAGCCTGTATAGCCACTAATAGTGAAGGTAATGTGAATGTAACACATCGGATTTTTCTCTTATATTAACGCTAGTTTATAAACGAGGTTAAATAATCCTATACGCTCAGATTTTCATTTTTATACTTCATTTTACGAATTAAAGGACAACACGTTTTTAGTTTAATTCCACAATATTATTTACAATTAATTTGATTTTTATTTATTTTAAAAATTACGAATAAATAAGAATATTAAATAATACGGCATTTTCTAAAACTAAAAGGAGAATGCTGACATTTGTTGTGGAATTATGATGAAAAGTAGGTGGAAAATTGGTGAAACTGTGTTTATAACATTTTATTCAACTCATTTTAAATCTTCTGTTTCTAATAATTATAAATATTTTCCATTAAAAACCTAGCCCGTTTATTCCAGATGTATAAGAAGAAAATTGCCAAATATTTTTGCTATAATTTCATTAATGTACTTAAATATTTAATTTGTTAATGCCAGAGAAAAAGCTTTGTCTTCTATATTTGAATGAATTAAAAGTTAATGCAGCTATTTTATAAAGTATATAAGCAGAGTAACGGCATATTTTCAGTACACTTCAAGCTCTTACAATTAAATAGAAATATTTCAAGCTTAATGCTTGTGAAAATGATATTTACAAAGAGTATAGCCGTTTTCCCAAACCAATGGAAACGTACAAGCTTTGCTGTAATGGTAAGTCATCTCGCCTTCTAGTGCCTTTATCAACATTTCCAAGGCAGTCAAGACTTCCCAGTCATTGTGTCTACTTCGGAACGCAGATACATCGCAAATTTGTTATACCACGAATATTTCTCACAACTAGGCAGGGGAGTTTTATTAAGTAAACCCTAATTCGAAGGTAGACCAGAAGTATTAGAAGGAAAAAATCAATGCAGATTTAATTATTGATAATGTGTAACTTTTTTATGAAAGCTACTAAATAGGCATTAGGAGAGCTGAGCATTTTTAAAGCAATAAGCACTCATTAATGTACGAAACGCATTCTCGAAAGATTCCGATTTGTAGTTTGGGGCCGAGGAGGTTTAAGGTCCACTTTTTCATTTTTCGTTTCTAATAATGTAAAATTTCCTTGTGTTTCATTTAATTACAATATTGTTTAACAGGGTGTTTTAAATGTCTTTTGAGCCCTGTGTTACACCTGATGATTTCGCCACCTGCACTGGTGTGTTTTTGGTTACATTCTGCTAATTTTGATGTATCTACTCTTCTTTGTTTAAAGCATATTGCCACAGTTATCTACAGTCGCAACGTAACCGGCTGTTGGGGAGGGGAGGAGTTTGTCTTTTGCAGTGATACTTTTTGTCACCTATACTCCGTGTGGTAACAGAATAGCTCTGTTTATTTACTAAACCCCCTCTGCCTGCTCATAACTGACTTGGACAATGTCAACATTAGCGAAAAAAAGAAATGAAGTATATCTAAGTCGAAGTGCTGATGGTGCACTTCGCCACCGCACTTCCGCCAAACTTGCCGAAAAAAGAAAAGCAAAAAAAAAAGAAAAAGGTATCGCTTAAGTTGAAGAGGGCTGTTGCGCTTCGCTAGCACACTTCCGCCACCATAACCATATAAATTATTTTCGTAGCTGTGTACCCATCAAACTCCTTATAGAAAGTTCAAGCATACCAATGGAATAATATTACAATAAGAATATAATAACATTAAATTTTCATTCTCAGCATTGCAGCTTACGGAACGAGAATACCTGATTCGACTCCCATATATTTCTCATGTTAGGTGGTTTGATTTGAGACGCATTCATGCTAGTGAGCTTCATGCGGAGAATTCGACGATGTGTTTGATTGAGAACAACGTATTCTGTCTCCAAACCGCGCATTCAACCAGGGTTTTCTGGTTGCGTGTCGCCAGGAGTATTTTACTGTAGAATTATGATATTATTTTAAAACTTAAGGTAAAGAATATAGAGTTTGGTCTCCACTTCTGACAGATCTGTATATGAGCACTTTGGAGAAAGCTGTAATAACATCTCACCCAGATATCTTTAAAACTTTGTTTAGGTACGAGGACGATGTATTTCCCATACCTAAACAATGTACAGATATTGTATTAGATATTTTGAATAATCGAGATATACATATTCAATTTACTGTGGAAATAGAACAAGACAGGATGCTTCCTTTTTTGGACTTAGTAATAAAAAGGAAATATACTACCCTAACATTTGGAATTTATAGAAAACCTAGCCACATAGATACTTACATAAAAATAGCTTCTATAACCCTATTTGACATAAAAATGCAGTGTTCAGAAGTTTAGTTTTCAGGTTAATTGATGCACCTTTGAAAAAGAAGAATATAACAGTGAATTAGAATACATAAAAATGTAGCTATGGAAAGGGGATTTAACCACAATTAATTGATAATCTAATTATTAAATAACAAATTCTATATATGACCAGTACTCTGCAGAACCTTAATAAAAAGATATTATGTACAAGAAAGTCACATACCACCAACTTATATAAAAATATAGGTTATTTCAACAAGAATGTCCTATATTTGAACTTAAATAAATCACGTTCTATAAATGAGAGAGGTTTATTTATTTTTTATTTTGGAACATAATTAATGTCATTATGTGTGGAAGGGACTTTGTTGGGTCGCGCGTATACGGTTGACATAATTTTCAATGACAGAAGAACTTAAATTAGGTCCAACTTCACGAATAACACGTGTGATGTTATTCATAAGATCGTTTACTGTTTCTAGCTTGTTGACATAAGCTCGGGATTTAACATAACCCCACAAGACGTAATCCAACGTTAAATCACATGACCTCGGGGGCCAGTTAACACCACCACCACCACCACCACCACGGGAAGTGATGAAACCTCTGAACTTCTTCTTCAAAAGATCGACTGTTTCGAGAGCAGAATGACATTGGCACCATCTTGCTGGAACCAGATGTTTCTGAGATCCACACCATCCAATTGAGGCCAAAAATAGTCCCTTATATCATCCCGGTATCTTCCTCCATTGACAATTAGAGCTTCTCCATTTTCGTCTTGGAAAAAATATGGACCAATGATTCCACCATACCAAAATTATACCACACAGCAACCTTTTGGGGATGAAGTGGTCGTTCTTGACTCCGCATTTGATTGTTATTGCTCCAATAGCGGCAATTTTGTTTGTTAACACAACCATCCATACAAAAGTGGGCTTCCTCGCTGAAGATGATTTTTCCACAAAAATCCGGGTCAGCTTCCAATTGCTCGATAGCCCAGTCAGCGAATACACGGCGCAACCTATGGTCGTAGGTCTTTAGTTCTTGAGTTAGCACCATTTCGTAAGCGTGAAACTTCAAGTCCAGATGCACAATTCGCCAAGTTGTGGTCGGCGAAAACCCCAATTCCTGCGCTCGACGAGCAATTGATTTGTTTCCGTTCTCGCGTACACTCTCACGAACGGCGCCTATTTGTTCGTTTGAGCGCTTACGTCGTTACGTATAGGCGTTCTTTGATCGCTGACAGAATCACTTCTTTCAAATTTATCGAACAAATGCCGAATCGTTCTCTCGCAGGGAGAATTATGCCCACCGTAACATTTACGCAATACATGGAAGGTTTGGCGAACAGATGATTCGTTTTGATAATTAATTTTCACAATTTCTACGCATTGCTGAATGCTGTAACGTTCCATAGCTATTTGTCAATAACAACTGCAACCACAAGACAAAAATAATTGCTGTAACTTAATAAAAACGGCAGCTATCACATGTTAAAGATAGGACACTCTTGTTGAATGACAATTTACTTTGTAAGTTAGTTAGTGAAGTAGTTATTATTAATTTTGTGTTTATTTAACATTATTGTATATGTTTGTATTTGTTAGCCCCACATTTGGGAGCCAATTTGAGGTAGTATTTCTTATAATGTTTGTGTATGTGTGTTAACTCAACGTGTTGAAGCCATCTTGTGACGTTATTCATTTGTTAGGTTTGTTAGCTCCATCTGGTGTTAGCAATTTGCGGCAGTATTAGTTTTTTGTTTAAAAAAAATGCTAGTTATTTTATTTAATTTTGGTTCTTTGTCCTCCGGCTAGCTTTTGGGTCGAGCACTTCTCTTTATACAGGTTGTGTAAACGGAAAGGAATCTTTTATCCAAAGATAAAACTGATGAAAGAATTTCTTTTATACTTTTATTGTCGAACACTTTCACTATCACATTTACACATTGATCTAGACACTCGCCAAACTGAAACTGTTATAATAACTTCATTACTGATAATTCTTAATTCGCGTACTTCAACTTTTTGTATAATTAACTTTATAACACTTGAGATTTTTTATAACTCTGTTACGCGTAACCTGCAAATTGATATCCGAAGTGTGCCGTACAAATACTTTCGACGAACTGACTGACTGAAGGCGACGTGTACTTTACAAATATTTTCGATGAACTGAGGCGACGTGTAATGTATAAAGAATTTTGACGAACTGAGGGCGATCTACCTCTGACTTGGCTTTTTATACTCCTACACCCAGATATGCCAAAAGATTATAACTGAACTGCAATTGGCTAATAAAACGCGCCAACATTAGCGTCTATTTTAATATCCAATGAAAATTATGAATACATATGCTCTAGGGAAATGTTCTAGAATATTCTAAAAGAAAAAAACGCGCCAATATTACGTAACTTCCTCGTTTCCAATAATGATAAACAGCTCACCCCCTCGCTGCATTATTGCACGCTATTATTGTCAGTTTTAGTAAGGCAGTATAAACTTACTTCCCAACAATAATTACAATCAATAAACATCTCAAATCAATGTCACATAAAAATGCATATTCATATTACAATAATTATTTACATTTAAGTAATTTGTGATACAAATTACTGCATCATTAGGAAATACACCCAACTTGCACCCAATTGCACCTCAAAATATTTTTAATTTGAAAAATATGTTAAATACACCTTCGTCTAACTAAGCAGATAATTTAAAAGAAATAGGAATATTTAAAATACATTGTCAAGATTGCGAGGTTTCTTACATCGATACAACTAAGAAAAATTGAAAAACACGTTTGGGTGAACACCAAAAAAACTTTAAATTAAAACAATTAGATAAATCTTCAGTTGCCAACCACTCCTGGACTTCTAACCATGAGACATAGACATCAAGCTACTAAAAACCACACATGTACATTCACATCTGGAAATCTTGGCAAAGATCTTAATGCATCATAATATCAGGAATCTTTTGAATTTTGAAATCCCACCATTGGATCCTTTGATGCAGCTTATCCAATCGGCTTGAAGACAAGAGAGAAGACAAGAGAGTTCCCAACCTTCACCACAGAAGACAGTAACTCCAGCAAAAATGGGTAACACTATTGCCAACAGGAGGCAGAAGTTTAATCTTTGAATTCAAATCTTAGGGGTCAGGGCAGAGAAGCTGAATTCAATCGGTTTTTAGCTGAGGATGGAGAGCAGTCTCTTCCGAAAGCGCTTCGATGCACGAAAATCCAAGCGCATATGTGATGTGAATAAACACTACCCAACTCAACTTATTTTATAATGGAGTTTGGTGTTTGGAATTAACATTGAATACCATAAGCTCTTAGGGAATGGTGTGTCAGAAGTACGTTCCATTTAATCGTTATAGTTAACAATACATATAAAGATTGCTCCGCCAATTCCATCTCACGAGCTAGAGAGATAGCAATGTTTTGCTAAATGTTAATGTTTTGTATTTCAATTCTGACTATTGAAGATATTATTGCCTATTTGGCAAATTTTGTAGGTATCCGCTAAGTTAGGGGTTCTTAATATTTCCCATTACATTCAGTTAATAAAATTTAATAGCACTATAAGCAAATTTTACGAGGAAAACGCGTGGTTTTGTGTGACAAGGGTCAAAATGACGTTTCTCTACATTTACAACAATAATAGCGATCGGTTTAGTTACTTCTTGTATATAGATTTCGATATTTATTGAAAAAAAACTTTCAATTGAATTGAATTTTCTCGAAATACCCTTAAAATAGTTAACATATAGTTAACAAAATTATGATTGAAGCGTGTCCTCTCAAATGAATTTGATTACGCTTTGTAGTTTACTGGAAAACAGTACTAGTCATTTGGTGAATTTAATGGCATGGCATATTACCAAGGTAGCTCAGTTGCTTAAAGTAAGGTCATGGAAAGCGGATTCATGGATCAAGTCCCGTTCATGGCATTGATGCTTTCAGTCTTATCATACCATTCCAACAATAATTTGTAACTCATCTGCTTTATTAACTGTAAATGCATCTATAGATTATACAGCGGAGAAGGAAGGGATGAAGTGAAGAAACCACAGAAGAGAGACAGGTCATAGAGACATGCGGATATTCTTAACAGTTCCAAGCTCGAATAACCGTCTCATCGACCAAGTGGCCCTGTCCACGGGAGTACTCTTTCCTTCGAGCAAGCATCCGCACCATCTGTCCGTCACTGCCTCGCCACGAAACCTAGAAACACATCTGAAAGATGAGAAAGAAACGGAATGGAGGAGAAATTATTAAAGGAGATCGTGGTAGATGGGAAACAAGTCCATCATTTGATATCGCGTGCAATCGCCATTGCAGACAATCATGCGGCAGTTCTCGCCTTGGCGTGTGTAATAAATTGTGAAACATCTGTCGCCTAGTTGGCAGTCGTTAAGCTGACCAGGGTGTTACCCTCTTGAAGATGGCAATCAAAGAGTTGACCGAAACGTCGGGTGCAAATGATTTTACCCTTAGACCACGGTCTTACGGCCCGGAAGATTTTAATATTTTATCGATTAACTCCGGTCGTAAAAGCCTTCGCACTTATTTCAATCGCATCATTTGCCTACCGACCACAAAACAAAAGGAAAAACCCAAAGTCAGAATGAGCGGTCGACGGGGATCGAACCCGGAACCTTCCGAATGCGAACCGCACAATTTACCATCCTGCTCTGGCCATCGAGCATCGAGCATTTCGCTCCGTCTGCGTGTCTCACAGCATTAAAAAAAAAAATGTTTCCCACTGTTCTCTGACCATGTGCCTATATTCGATTTGGTCTTTGTCATTGTTTCAGGATTGAACTTCCCTTTTATTTTTGTGCAGGCATCATACAATTCTTTTTATGATCTAAAATCATTTGTTTCCGTGTAGTTATAGTAGAACTCTTAAATATTTGCTGTTTGTAAACCAAATGTTAATTAATGTTATTTGCTAAAATGTTAACGCAGGAGTAGCTCATGTACTATGAGTGGTACGCGGATCATATTATGTTAAAAACCACTGCTCTAGGTAATGTAAATAAAAGCTCTGGAAGGAACTTGTCTTTGCGCAGCACACAATTGGAAAATCTCCCTCAAACTGAAAACAGGTTTGCGTCCTACAAGCACGTGGGTACAAATACAACGTGCGCTCCCTTTACAGTTTACGCGGCAGACCTTCCCTATAGGGTAAACAATTTAATGATAGTTTCCAAGAATTAAAGGGACCAACTTTACACCAACTCCACTCCACTCCATTCCAATCTGGTAGGCTCGTTGTGAGTCTAAGCAGTGCTGCTGCGTACCTGCCCTGGTTAGGGCTTAACCACACAGATGCTAGGATGGTGATTTTTTATTTTTAAGGTAGTGGTTTGATAGGAGGTAGCTTCTATATTTTATAGGCTCCTTAACGGTTGCCGTTTCAGTAGCAGCATCCATCCGCTGCTGAGCTGGTGTCGGTTGTTCCAAATGGATTGAATGTTTTAAATGTTGAATGACAACTCCCATAGGGAGGGGAGAATATTTACATTCAGCATTATGCTGTTGGCTGGTAACTTTACACCAAAATAAGGTACTGGCAACCTTACAATGGGAATTACTAGTTTCAACTCAGTAAATGAAAATATTATTTTTGAAACAGGATATTTTGAAACAATACAAGTTGATTAAATCACTTCGTAGCGCTAAATATCCCTTTGTATTATATTTAATGAGAAATATGTTCTAAAAAAACAATTTAACAGTGTTCAGCACTTATGTAACCACTAAAACTTTCCAAATAAACTCACATGTGGAACGCAACGTCCTCTACCCAATCAAGGGTAATTTGCTTTAAACTCAACAGTTGACGACCTTCAAGAAGTGTCTATACAACCAACATAACGGCTGCAATTAATACTAACTACGGCCATAACTTTACCATGTGTGTATTTTAGGAGCAGTTGCTGGTATTGATGTCAACAGAACGTTAACAAAAGTAAAACCAGAGAACACCGAGCGGGATGGCTCAGGCGATAACGTCCGTGACTCGCATTTGGGATGTCGTGAGTTCGAAAACCGTGAACGATCTTCCTGACTCATGGATTTTTTGGGAATTTCCCCGGTTCGCTAGATGAATGATGGTAAGGATCATTACTGCCCCGGAATTTCCTGTCCCTCCATTTAATCTCCATTCTCATATCACTTCGTCTTTCATCTGCTTGGTTTCTTTCAGGATTGCAAGTGTCGGCGGGAGATCTCGGCGTGTGCATGGCAGGGTAAATGGGTGCTCTGAGGGAACCTTCGTCCCTCGGAGTGCGAGCGATCTCCGGGTCCCGAATCCCCAGAGGATGTGCAAGCCCACAAGGGGGAAGTGAGCTGGCTGCACCAGCCACCCCCGGGGAGCTCAAATCTGTAAATGGCAGGGAACCTTCCATCTGCCTGTCATGCCTGCTGGTCCGGCCGCCCCCTGTCTTCTCTCACCTCATCCCTCCCTCCCGGGGACGCCCCGCCAAGGGCCTAGATACAAAAGAGCTGCGTAGATGGAGGTGCTAAGTTCTCCTCCGCTTTTAGTCCTATCCTATCTAATAACCAGAGAGTACTATAATGGGGGGGGGGAAATATGTCACAGTTGGCTTTGGTGAATTGCAATAGCCTGCGTTCCCTAGAACAAGAACCTCGTCTTTCTCCTTACCTCACCCTCCCAGCAATTCTGAGTTCCCAGTTGAGAGGCGGAGCAATCAATAACATTTGCTTGCCACATTATAGACTATTTAGTTTTGTGATACTAACATTATAACTATAGAAAAAAAGCAGATGGCAGTAATGCGTGGACCTGTAAGGGAGTATTTATAAAAAAAATATTATTATACTCTCATAAACACTAACGTCTTAGTGTGCAAGATATTCCAAAGAAATAAAAACTCTTAATTCTTCAATTAAGTATATACATATTAACACGAGTTATAAACAACAATTGCGGAAACTTCATTTAAACTTTATTTATCAAAAACTGAAGAAGATCTTAATTTGGATAGCAAAGAAATGTTAAGAGTAGCTCAGTCTACTGAATTTGACGTATGAATTCCTGCCTACAGTTATTCCGTCTTTCTACGAACAGAAATTACTGAGGAAGTTGACCTTGGAGATTCAGTAGCATTCAGAACAACAAAAATAGGCCGGTTGTAGCACAATTCTGAATTTAAATCACACCTGACGTACAAATCGAATCTGTAAAAGTGTATTCATTTGGTACCAATATCGAGAGGGAAAAACGAATATGAGCTTTAAAACGAACTAGGTATACTTGGTTATGAAATTTGACAATGAATTCCCGACAGCAAGTTTCTGTTTTATTGCATCGTTTGAGTCACTGTTGCATCTGTATATAGTTGCATAAAGCAATTAACATTACATGTAGCATTTTCATTAGAGGCTTCGCTAATTATTACCATTACAATGAAATTAATAATATTATCAGACTATGCATGCTATTATTTTACGGTAATTACTATTATTACAATAAATTTTGTTTTATAGCTGTTACAATGCAGGCATTATTGCTTTGTAATTACGGCCCATTCTGCTACAAAATTCATAAACTGTTTATTTAGTACGTTATTACAGCAAAAGTTAACTAATTAGAAACGCACTTTGCGTTACATGTTCCCAAAATCTAAAACGCTAAAACCAACCGCAGAGTAGGCTTGGTGTTTATATAAACATCATGGGTCAACGCGAAGCCTTTTATCCAGAGAGAATTTTATGCTTTGGCTTCCTGGTGAAAAATATATGGCTTTAACGAGCAAATGGAAAAAGCGTAGAGTGTAGATACTCTGTTGCAATAAATGCTGAGCTCTCTGAGTTTGCAAAACAGAGGACTTTTGACACTGAAATTATAATAATTTTCAGTGCACATACTGTGTATATCAAGCTAAAACAAGGTATGTGTAACAAGGTGTATAATGTGAAATGACATTTAAAAAGTAATATCTATTAACTCCTATCCTAAGTTTCGTGTCTCCTGATTTATTTGAGATCTTCCTACACAACTGCAGGCTGCCAAAGACAAACGATACTAATTCAACATAATTATATAAAACAACAACAGGAATTAAAAACATTAAAATGTTACAACAATACATTACAATTAAAAGAAATACTCAACAATTGCAATATAGAAGATAATCAATATCTGAGCAAAAATGAATGTCTAAAAATAGAAATTATGGAATTAAATTGTATAATTAAGCAAATCCGGAGATTTACAAAATTATGGGCTAAATGCGTGATTTCTACATATAGATACTGAATATCTGAGTGCTGCTATAGAAATTTCATATAATGTATTTCTCTGAATGTCAAAAGGTTTCAAGGAAGTCAATTAACAGGCGTAGGAGGGTACCTCGGACACCAGTCACCAATCCTTTGACCTCAATTGACTTCAGGTGGTATTTATGCTCGAACAAATCTATTGTTAATCTGTAAATGTTCTTCTCTTCGTTCACTATTATTTTCAATATTCTAATGTAATAGTTTTAATAGGCTTTTCCTACCTTGAAATTGTATTAGTATCCATTGCTATGGTTGAATTATTTTTGTCCTTAATAAAAGCTTTTGCCTTGTATTGAATTTTCAATTAATATCATGTTTTAAAAGCTTATGGGTAAATTAAAAGGCCTATTCCACCAATGTTGATCCTCAACGGCACTTGGAGAGTTTTCCATTATTCTAAAATTCAATTAGGTATATTCAATAGTTAGTCATTTATACCAGGAAATGTCAGAAAAAGCTGTTCAGGAGCAAAATTGGAGAAAACAAACCTTGCCTATACCTGAAAAGAAAGAAAGAAAACACAAGGCTATGGGCATCCACTTTGCCATACTTAACAAAAGAACCAATTCGTAGATCAGAACTTCCCCTAAAGTGCATAGCAGTTACGATTATTTTTTCTCTGACTTCGTGATGAATTGCAGCTGCAATTGTACTTCTAAAAAGTATTTAAATATGAGTACTGTGCCAACATTATTAAATATATAGAGAGTTAAAGATGAAATTTTAATTGACAAGCCTGATTAAAAACAAAAAAATGTGATTTCTAGCACCTTTTGCCATTCAGCCTCCCTCTAATTCAGTACATTTTCTCAGAGTTGCATTGGTTTTACTGAACTCGGAACTAACAGATGGTATGAAAGTTTCAACTTTTATTTATTTTACTTAGCTTCTTCTTTCTTTGTATGCTTCAGTTGTCTTCATGAAGTATTATCGTATTTTCATATTAGGGTTTTAAAGCTGAGTTCTTACTTCCACGTACATGCACAGTACCTTTCTTTCATGCACACAGCTCTTTAGACTCCATACATTTTATAGCCTATAAAAACGTTGGAACAGGAAGAAAAAGAATAAAACATAAGCCATACTGAATTACATGTACGTGCGTGTGCATGTTTTTGTGTGCGTGTGTGTGGGTTGTTGTGCGAGCACGCCTGCGCGCGCAGGCAGGAGTTTCTCGTAGCTTACATTTTTCACTCAAGAGTTCTGTTCATCCCGGAAGAAGAATATCATCTCTCTTCAAGTGCTCTTATAATGAATGAATAAAATGAAAACAACCTAGATTCAAAACGTGAACTCGCTCTCTATTGCATGCGAAGAGTAAGCGAGTTCGAACCCCGCTGTTTATTCTAGCCTAAAAGGGAATTCAGTTTTTGGTGCCATGCCTTAAAACCTATTTGTATATAATAGCATTCTCTATGTGAAGTAAGTTTAATTTTTAGGAGGTTTTGTACTGTAGTTCGACTGTTGGGGAGCCAAAACTTGATGCAGCAACTGCCCCACGTATGGTACAAAGTCTCCGGTGCCCTTCTCCCCAATGTTTAAGAATCAACTTTGTGTTTTAATATTTATTTAAATATTATATATATATATATATATATATATATATATATATATATATATAGGCTTGCCTTGGCTGCGTCAGTATTAATTTGTAGAAACATGAGTCTCTTTGCAGGGGTTGATGCGGCTAAAGAATGTAGGCTTACACAAATTATAAATTTTACTTCACTCCATTTATTAATCCTTCACACCATTAAATAACACTTAACTTATATACAGAGTTGAGATTCTTTTATTAATTACTTTCACTTTTTAACACGTAAACTTTATAATATTCGCCGTAATGAATTTTCGTCTCACACTGAATACGTATTAAACTTCTCGAGAACACCTCTCGCGTCCAGTTAGGAACGCTGTCTACTAGCAACTGACGCCTGAATTTGTACAATTTGCTCTATTGCAGTTTCTAATTGGCTAATCGTACTCCAATAGAATACTTTTGTTTAACTTAAGCTTATTTCTGGTTGTTGATTGGCTATTTATAGACTGTCTCAAAAATTACATTATTGTTTCCAAGAATTACTAGTAGCATTATTAAACCTTCCAATTCATTATTGCCTCAAGATTACCTCATTGTTAGCAACTTTTGACCTATCATTATCACAGCTCCTATATTGTTAAATTACCTATTACATTCACATAACATTATTAAACATGTGCATAATAATATAAACATAATACAATGACTGTTACATACATTTTATATGTTATTTATACACATATTGCTTTAAGGCGGGCTGTTATTGAATTTTATATTATATAATTAGACTGAAATCATTTAAGTGTTAAAAATACTGCCTCAAATGGTCATTAGATTTCGGTTTTGTTTGTGAGTTTAATATACACTATAAATTTTATTTTTAGGGCAGGTAATAATGCATTATAGTTGGCGAATTTAAAGAGGGGCAAAATAAAGCTAGTAGGTTTCTAATGTCATCTTCAATTTTTATGAACAATAGGAGTTTTAGAGCACTGTTAATACCTAAATAGGTGCAAAATAAAATTCAAACACAAGTCTACTTATAAGTTATAATTCGTTGGCAAATAAATTACAGTAAAGAAGTATATATCCACTGTTTTCAAACAAATGTCTTTTCAGAAATAATTGCATTATATTAATAATAAAAATTATAATATAAAATTGGCTGTTGCAGTAATAGAATAATCACATAAATCTGATCCAGAATAGCTAGCATTAAACAATAGCATAAATTTTAAATGGACTCATAACTGCAGCAAATCTTTAGTTTGAAGATCTTGTTTTTTTTCTCTCACTTTGTTAAGTCTACGTTTTTCGCAATGCATTTAAAAAAAATTATGATGTGTTACACTCACATGGCTTTCTCTACTCTTGTACGAACTATTTTTACAAACGCTTATTCTCCATCTACTTTATGTTAATCGAGATAAACATTTGCAGACTCCATCTTATTGCTAATTTTCTTGTAGATGTAAGGGGAACATATATTTACAAGGGCAATATAGAAATACAGTAGCCTTTAAACACATACATATCTCTGAATAGCTGGTTGCTAGGTGCAGCACCATTCCCTTTGCCACAGATTAATACTCTTTGCATATCCAAGACAAAAAATGAATAACGAATTTCCATTTGAGAAAATAATTATTGAAAAATTTAAGGGAATAACAAGCTATATCTCGAAAATGGTTCACTCAACAACAAAAAATGTGTATGACATAAATTGTGTATTTTAACACGTACTACATTTTTTGTGTAGTAAAATTTTGTCTATCTCTTATGGTTTACCAGTTATGCAAAAGTCGTTCACAATGAAGAATACTTTTGGAGACATTCCCAGAAAATTCAAGATATACATTTTATTTGTCATGAAAATATCTTAAACATATGATATTTTAATCAAAATCGTTAGAGGCATTTTTGAGAAAAATAAATTTTCGAAAAATATTCCATATAAGGGTAATCTGGGGTGCGGGGATTTTCTTGAAAACCTTCGTGTCGCATCTCTGGAAGATACTGAACCTAAATACCAAGTTTGGTGTTTATCCGAGTGTTCGTTTCTGAGTTATGCTGTTCACAGACAGACACACAAACACACACACACACACACACACACACACACACAGACACACACTCGGACATGTTTCCTAAAATGCTTTTTTTTGGATTCAGGGTGTCTCAAAACATGTATTTCCGGTAAAATCTCTGTATCGAATTTTTGGGTGGAATACAATACTCCCCTACTTACTATACGTAGTAGAGAAAGTAAAAATGATAAACCATCGTTGTAGTGCCTCTCATGTTAAACGCAGAAGTTCGTATTCGTGTTGGGATGAGCTACCTGGCTGGTGTTTTTTCTCAGCTCTCGGGATGGATTTCAAGCGCTTAAGAATTTTAGGTTTCCAAGCTGTTTAACGCACGTATTTCATGTCGTACTTCCATTCATTTGATATTATGACCTTTCCCATTAGAGATGTTAAAACCTACCAATGTAATATTAATACCCCGTTATTGTATAAGTCTTACCAAACAACCACTGAGTGAAGGAGCAAATGAGTGAGAGTAATACCTACGCAAAAAAGCTCGGGAAGAGTTTGACCTTTCGGAGATTCGAAACCTCAATTGCCATTTTAAATGCCAGAGCAGAGTCAGCCAACATAATTAATCGTATGACGTAACACCTTTAGGGGGATAGGGGGATTCCTCGGCAAAGTATGGTGAGGGAAGGAAAGGACAGACTTTTTGTCTTCCAAACACCTAGGTGCATACCAAAGCACACATTTCATTTAATCTGCTAGTCTTTCTGTATCAGTAAGCTCGCTTTTCCCCTTGTCTCACCTGTCCAGGACTTCTGAGTTCCTAGCTTGAGAACCTCAAGCAAGAAGAGACTTGCTCCCTGGCTTCACGCGGGATTCAATGGGTTGACATTGCTCTAAAGTGTTTCGCCTATGTTATGACGCGACATATGATACTACTATAATTGCCGTTCTTATTGTATTCCTCATGTTATCGCCATCTTCGTCAATTCATGTCTCCTGTATATTCAAACAAACTAAAGACCGATTCAATTATTTCAGCAGTAGCTATTTCTGTAGTTTTGTACGAGCGACGGTATTGATAAATTTGAACAGGTTTAAACTTGTCCGATGTTATCAAGAAAAGCGTTAAAGGTGTAAGTGGTAGTGTTTCATTTAACTCTCACTACCCATCAGTTTGTATCTGTATGTTTTGTAAAAGTATCTGCGATTGCAAATGCCTAATGCGGTATTTACACAGCACAAAGCAATAATCTATTCAGATCAATTTGCAATTAAATTAATCAGATTAGAGTGTTAAATTACTGGATATCTCTTGAACATTAATTCAATTAGACTCTAATACCTATTTTTTGACATCAAATAATTAATGCTCTAAAAACCAAAAGCTGCTTCGCATGGACTAGTTTACCACATTGACCACTCCACACCATATTTTGGTATTTTCAATAAGAAACCCGTTGCCTATAAACTTTGCATAAGTGCAGGATAATAAACATATAGCATTATGAAATAGTTTGTGTAATTCTAAATAACACACCTCAGAAAATGCCTTCACCGGATAATCAACTTCATTTTCTATTTTCTACAAAATTTTAAACTCTCTAACAATAAAATCGTATTGCTTCTACCTGAATAAAACCATAATATTAATGTAATTATATATCCAAAGACATGAAATATTATGTTACTATTGAGGAACATTTCTATTACTAGATTCCAAATCGTCTCATAGGTTTACCAAGACTTTTAAGATTTTGAGGCAAAATTTTTAAACTGCAATGTCTATTATTTCTATCATAGACGTTTAAAAGTAGTGAGGCTATACGCTGCAAGCAAATTACTACAAATTTCTTTTAATTATCAATATTTCGAAACATTTAATCATCACCAGGAACAAGGACATCCCATTATATATTGTCGTAATGACCCGAATACTATCTTCCACTTTTACTGTATAAGATAACTGTCAAACGTAGAACACTTCGTTGCTTCGTGTAACTTTAGGCTTGCAGCAAGATTGGTAACCGTCAACATTCGATCAACTGCGAAAGTAGTTGAGAAAAATGCAATCCTGTAGGATGTCTACCTACAGGATGGTACATAAGCTTCTAGGAATTTGTACTCTTGAAATGTGTCGTGGAAGCGCATTCAGGGTGATTACTTTAGTCCTTGTTATGCGTAAATCAGGTGACCATTATTTACTCTTTTGTCTACAATTTGAGAAGCAAATCAATTAGAAAACGTGTTAAGGGTTCAGCAGGAGCCGAAGTTCCAATCCTATGTCCAGAAAAAGGCGCCAAACAATTGTATCTCCCCTTCGTAGATTTTTCCACTAGCGCTAATATATTATTACTTCAAAAAGGCCTTACCGCTGAAGAAGTGACGGAAGTGGATATGATACTTAAGCACGTCAGCCCCAAGGAGAAGACTACCGAATAACCTCGTTAGAGCCGAGGTAAAGTAACACACCGTCGGCCAGCTCTCCAGGTTGATACTTGGTATAGCTCCACCTGGACATCACTGCCCGTATCTTCCCAATCTCTGTGGATATCCGTAACCACTGTCCCGTCGAGACCAACCCAATCCGAACAGCTTCCCTTCGGAAGGGTCTCGGATATTCGACGCGAAGTACTTCTAGTAACTCAGTACCATGAGTGCTTGGCTGCGCAGCGCTCGGATCACGGCAGCTGAAGGGGCCGGAACCCCTCCCCTCCCAGATAAAATGTACTGTAATTAAAGTAACTGTTCGTGTAAGATTTCGAATGTCAACTTTCGTGATAAATTTGTGCACATCTAATTTTAAATGGTTTCCTGCCAGACGCACTGTATCAATTAATACTGCAATAAACTTTGTGATATCTCTATACAGATCAAGCATGATTCATATTAAGGGTGACACATAAACACCACCTATCAGAGATCCAACTCTCAAAATGAACAACTAAATCGTCAAAATAATCAAAATTATTAGAGCAATCAATAATGCAGAATTATAAATGTGTGAACTTCTTAAGTGTTCAGTAATAAAATTCATTGAGCAGATAAATAAGATGCGTACATTTTGAGTTTGTATCCACCTGAGTATGGGTAGCTTAAAGGGGATTTTGATGAAAGAATTACTTTATTATTTTCACAATATAAGTACTTGAATTTTTGTCAGTCCAAGTACTTCAAAAGTAGTCGGTTCTAAATGGTCTGCTACACAAATTACTTTCGTTTAACGATCTTTCATTTGCCATTTTACATTCACATTTCTAATTTCTCTAATACATGTATTAACCAGCTGAAATATTGCATTCCACCCAAAAATTTGATAGCAATATTTCACCGTAAATACATGTTTTGAGGCCCCTTGAATCCAAAAAAAACCGTGTTTAGAAAATCGTCCGTGTGTATGTCTGTAACAGAATAAGTCAAAGATGAAAAGTCGGATAAATACCAAATTTGGTTTTTAGGTACGGTATCTTTCAAAGATGCGACACGAAGATTTTAAAGGAAATCCCCCACCAGACTACCCTTTATATGGAACATTTTTGGAAAGTTTTTCTTTTCTCAAAAATGGGTCTAACAGTTTTGATAAAATATCATATATTTAAGATATTTTTATGGCAAACGAAATGAATATCTTGAATTTTCTGGGAATATCTCCAAAAGCTATCGTCATTCTGAATAGCTTTTGCATAACTGGTAAATCGTAAGTGATAGATATAGTTTTACTACAAAAAATATAGATCTGGTTAAAACACACAATTTATGTCATATACATTTTCTTTTTGTCAAGTGAACCATTTACGAGATATTCCTTGTTTTTTGTTTGAATTTTCCAATGCTTATTTTTCTCAAATTGTAATTCGATTTTTTCCCGTCCTGGTTTAAATATTTCACTATCGTTTAAAGCGTACCATATTTCCCTTGCACCTAAAAGAAAATAACTATAAGATTGCTTCTGAAAACGTTTATCCGGATGGAGAATAAGCGTTTGTAAAATAGTTTGTTCAAGAGTAGGGAAACTCATCTGACTGGAACACATCAGATTTTTGTACTTATGTCCTGCTTTTCAGGAAATATAAACATAATTAAATTATATTTTATGGGCATGAAATAATCCTAAAATTAATCATACTTTGTGTAATTTTGAGCATTACAAAATATGCGTAAATTTAGCTATAAAAGTACACATTAATTTGAACCATACTAATAGTTTCTTGAAGCGTTTCTTTCTTAAAATGTAGCACAGTAAACTTAAAATTAGCATTCATTGCCGTGTAAAAATGAAGATAAATAAATAAAAAGATAGTGATTTCTTAATTATTTCCTAAGATAATGGTTCAAACTTAAACTCAATATTAATAAAACATTGGGGTTAGAAGCGTTCTTTGGGTAGGATTTTAATCTTGGAATGACAATTTAATTGATTTTATTTCCCTCCCTCTATAAGATTTATAAAATGATTGTCTCATGATCTAGAAATTGTTAATATAAACTCTCCCATTTTTCCTTAAAGCTGTAGTTTGATAAATATTCTTGGTTTTCTATATAGCTAATGAAAAACCTCTAATATTCACATAATGAGTATGAAATAACGACGGGGGTATTTCTGATTTCGTTATTGTGTCCCCCGACGTTTTCTAAGTTCTGAAAATGTCATGTATTCAATATGTATATTTTAGCGGTGAAATTATTATAGGAATGGTCGAGAAATTTACACATAATAACAGTAGATGAAATTTTAAACCGTTGTACCTTCTCTGTGGTCTCGTAACTATTTTATATCATGAAGGCTACACATTTTCGCATTACTGAGAAACCCCAAGAGATCAATATTCAACAAAATATGGTAAAACTGGTGAATATGAAGGTAGAGAGGTAGAATCAAACTAACAAATTCAGTGCTATAACCGGGTTTTGAACCAAGAATCTGAGGCTTACCATAGCGCTGCTTTGGGAACGCGAGGATTCGTGATTCAAATCACGGCTATGTGCTGAATATTTCTATTTGATTGTGCCTTTCCAACTTTACGCTACACACGGCAGGAGTTTAACTATTAATTGAAATGCTACATGATGAATATGAATATTCAAACATCCAGCTCGAAAGGTTAAATATTTTGGAAATCGCACATAGTCTCTAAGCGTCGATAAAAATAATCTTCTCAGTTGTTGATTATAGAAATATCAGTGGAGCGACTTTTGGTGTTATGTTGGACTTAATTTTCTTTTTTGTGTAATTATGTAGCATACATTGGAAATGGGCTAGATTATATATACAACGACTTTTTCTGGCAAAAGCATTATTTAAAGGCTCTGTAGTAAGTTTTGCATACTCGTCATATAATAATAAGTAGATTACGTTTTTGTAGTAATACATGGTCGAATTTTTCTAATTCACATCATTCCGTTCTGATGTTGTTGGCTACCGAGTTTTCGAGAAGATTCTTTCTGCTGCTATACAACCCTTGTCCCTCATATGTTCTGTTGAAGGAGAAATAGCTTTACTCTGTATAATTGAAGATTTTGAATTTTGAAATTCCGCCTTTTTGGTTCCTCATTACAATTTATCCAATCGCATTATGGAAGACAGGAGAGTGGATACAGGGGTTCTCCATCTGCACCACAGAGGGCAGCCGAGTCATACCAGAGGAAAAAAGAAGTAAACGTATCAAGTATGAGTTTCTTATAAGGGAGGGCAGCTATTTCACATTCTACAGAACATATGAGGGCAGGGGTTGTGTAGCAGCAGGAGTTTGTCGACATCTCACGCTGAGGATGGGAAAGAATCTTCCGGAAAACGTCTCGTTGCCCAACAGCATCAGAGCCAAGTGGTGTGAATTAGAAAAGCCAACCAAGTATTACTACAATGAATAGGATAACACTTTTAGAAAGCATTTTCTTATAATCATTTAGGTTCTCTTTTGTTTTTGAGTGTCTTATGTTTCTTCTTTTGTCTTATTTTATATGGATTTTATTTGTAGCCAAACCAAGCGTTTTCTACTCCAAGGCGTCTCAATGAAAAGTTAAAACCTCCATTGCAAGTGTGTTTTAAGACTCCAACGTGTTCGTTTTATAATATCTTGGGTTGGTGAATCATTTCCAGTCTTTTAGTTCATTTAAGTGTTGAAATTAGAAGCTGTCTAAAAATTTGTATTATTTGTCGGGACTAATGGTGATTGCCCTACACACACACACACACACACACACACACACACACACACACACACACACACATACAATTCTTTCTTATATACAGGTGGCCCACACAAGCCTTTTTTTTCGAGTGGAGGAGAAAATGATTTAATCACTAACCCCAGCTCTGAAGGGAGTCAGGACTGAGAGTGTGGGACTCACCAATGTCGGCATACCCATTAAAAACTCCTCCACCGGATTGAGAGGAGAAGGCTTGCTGCAGTACCGCCTAAACCACCCGCGCATTCCAAGGTGATGGTTGTAACTGGGCCGCAGTGTGGTCGCCAAAGTAGTAAGAATTATGTGCTGGGAGACAGGCTTGACCACGGCCCAGCCTGTTCCCTCCGCGAAGTTTAGGTGAGGATAAGAAAGGATTCCTGGTGGTAGTCGTAAAGTTTTGTTCATGGGTTTTCTCTTTTGCTGAGGCTGGGATCCAAAAAGTTGTCTTTAAACAAAAACATTTCACGGCACACCCAGAGTCTGGTGTTTGAATGTGAGAGTACTTATATGTAATGTATGTGTGTGTGTGTGTGAGAGAGAGAGAGAGAGAGAGAGAGATCGTCCTCCGTGGTGTAGTGGTTACTATGCTAGCCTCTAGTTCCCGAGGTTGCGGGTACAAACCCGGCGGAGGGCGATGATTTTTTTCAGGCGTAACAATCCTTAGTATGACTTCCTTCGGAAGGGAAGTAAAGCCGGTGATCCCATGTCGTAGATTTACTGCACGTAAAAGAACTTCAATCCTGATCAAGAGGCCTCTGAGCAAAATTACCGATCTTTCACGCCCAATATAGAATGAGACGCTAAGGATCACAGCAGTTAAAGAGCGTCAAAAATAAAATTCAATTTTGTGTAGGAGATGTTATCAGTTATTTAATAAGCAATTCGCTCATTAACAAGAATTCAGGATTGCCACTTGACGCAAACCTGAGCACATGTGTTGAGTCATTTAATACCATGACAGTTAACATACAATCTGTACAACTATATGGCACAATTTGGTGCCGTGAAGTTAACAAGATAAAACAAAATTCTATTTTTATTATATTACAATTCTATTTATTATAATATAATTCCATTTTATTATACCCTTAAAGATGCGTTAGGATTAAATTATGTTCTATTAGTGCTATTCATAATAAGCATATGCATAAAAATGCCAGCATTGGTGGACGAATTGATATAAGGGCCTCCTAGACCCACGTTCTACCTGGAATGACCTATCATTTCTTAACATTATTTCTGTACATAAATAAAAAAACAAAAAGGTGAGCGGAAGATAGGTGCCGCGTCTGAAAGTTCAGAACACAGCCTTCGAACCTGAGCTGCAAAATTCTGCGTCTCCGAACAGATTGTAACTATATTTGTGTGTTCGTTACAGTAAGCGTTACCTTTTTGTATGAATGACTTGGCTCGAACTGCATGTAGGCAACCACGCGACGCTTATCAGTACTAAGCTACCACGCAAACACCTACAGACAGCAGCCTACCTCAGTGATCTTTCGCTTTGTACCTGCACTGCCCCTTTGAACAGCAGTGATGCGACAACTTCTTTTGCACCATTGTATGCGGAAACATAAAACGGCAAAGGACGGCTTGTTTGGGCCACCTGGTGTATATGCATATACACACATACATATAAAATGTGTGTGGTTTGTTTCTTTGACTACTTTCTATAGCACTTATCTATAATAAGAAGAGGAAGTATTGCGCTCCACCAATAAATTCAATACCAAGATTTAATCGGAAATAGCGTTTTGGGAATTCCTAATCCAAAAAGAAGCATTTTTAGAATAGGCCATGTGTGTGTGTGTGTGAACAGCATAACTCATAAATATAAAGTTACCTAACTGTTACTTAAGTTCTCATCTTCCAAAGACACGAAACTTTTCAAGAAAATCCACAATCTCAATCTGCCCTTTATATGATTTTTTTATCTTTATTTTCTATATATACCTTTGAAGATTTTGATTAAAATACCATACGTTTAAGATATTTGCATGACAAATGAAATATATATCTTGAAGTTTTTCTGAATGGTTTTCGAACTCCTCTTCATATTGAGTCACTTTTGTATAATTGGTAAACCGTAAGAGTTAGACATTAATTTACTACACACAAAATGTAGGTCTCGTTGAAGCACACAATTTATCTCAAATACATTTTTTGTGTAGTTAACCTTTCCCAGATGTTCCTTGTTATTGGTTTGAATTTTTCAAATACTGTTTTCTTTTCTTAAATGTTATTCCTTCTCTCTCTCTCTCTCTCTCTCTCTCTCTCTCTTTTGTAATGATGCAAAGAATATGGACCTTAAAAGCCACTGCATAGCAACACGCTCTTTAAAAACCAGACTATCACTTTACCCACTGTATCGTGCAACTAAATGTATAAATGTGAATTTTATTTAAAGTTTACCTGGATTAAGAAGTAGCTGGAATAAAAGAGTTTTACTACACAGTTTGTAGAAGAGTGAGTAGAGATATTCATGTGAATGGAACGCATCGTACTTTTCTTACTCCATTGAAATATTCAGTGATAACTTGGACTGGTTTGTTTGTGATAATCCATCTGAACAAGCATGCTGGGGCATGTCTGAAGCGCAACTTTAGGCTTCTTCGGGATAACTTTGCTCTGAACGCACCAAAATTACACACGGGCGTGCATTGTAGGTTTTTATATATTCCTAGCATGTGCGTTACCAGTTGTATTTTGTCTGTGAAATTCCGAGGATGAAAGCGGAGGGAACAGCAGATGGGTAACACCGTTATCTTTCTCCAGGCTGTAAAATGGCTGAGGGGTGGGGAAATGGCCTGGAAGGGAAGTGCCCCTCTCACCCCACTACACAGAGAGGCGCCGGGACGGCGTCGCAGCCCTGCTGGCGAAACCTTGCGACGCAATTGCCAACCACAGGAAGGCTGACATTTTCCCTGCTGGGTATTTATCAATATAGGGGACCCGAATAATAGCTGCTCCTTGTCTTTGTACCGAGGAGATGCGTTATCCGCTTGAAGCTCAGATATGGGGGTCTCGGTTTCTTTAGCCTAAAACAAAGAAAAACGATACGAGATTAATGGATTTCATCTTACGTTCGCTACTCTCAGAACAATCTTTTACGGCATGAAGAGGAATCCTATATCTTATAACGCTAACAAATATTATTTCTTTCCTACTGAAGACGCCTTTATATTGTATCCTGGCAAGCAGAAGCTGCTGTTCGCCGATATTTAGAAGAATTCAGGGAAGAATATAGATTTACACGTACAAATATTTGTGAAGAATTTATTTCTTAATCAATTTGGATTTAAATATAATCCAGTACATAAAGGCTATCAATCAACAAATCTAAGATAACCTATTATTTGTTACTATGAACCCATTCTGATAACACTAAAGACCCAAGCTAAATGAGAAAGTATATTTAAGGGTTATGTCAATAGGCACACTACTATAATTTCAGAGAGAAACAAGCAGACTTGAAGTTCTTGAAGCGAATGAAGTAAAATCAAAACTTGCATGAGAGTGCCAAGAGTCCGTAATGAAGCTGGCTGAATATAACGTCACTACCATGGGTGCTGGAACATATGATAAATCATGGCAATGAAACGACAGATGAATTGGCTAAAAGGATCAGCTACTCCACTAATCGGACTAGAATCCATTCTCGGATTGTCCTATTGATATGCTGGAGAAGTTATTTGCGGGTGGACTGCTGGAAAACACGAGGAGTCCTGGGGGTCAATTGCAAGACACAGGTACTCAAAAATAGCAATCCCTAATTTAAACAGAGGCAAGGCTCATGCACTACTTTCTCTGAACAGATTGAAATTATAATAGAACACGCTATCTCAAGGGACACTCACACAAGATGGGTAAAGAAGGTGATCCTACTTGAATGAGATACAACAAGGCAGACAAAACGGCAAGTCACTGTGAGCCATTTTCAGCCTCTGTGAGCCATGAATTTGCAAAAAGCCTTTAACAGACTATTTGCAAATGCATTAACTTAATAAGGTTCCAATAAGAAAGTTGGCTTAATAAAGGAGCGAGCATTCTGAGAGACTATAAAATAAAGGGATGCACATGAATTAGTAATAGTCGCGGCACTTAGCTTCGATAGCCCACTCTTTGTAAACCTTAGACCTAAATATACTTAAAAAACCTACATTAGTATTATTATAGCACAGTATTTTAATCGGAGTATCTTTATAGAGACGAAACTTTATCTTCCGTGTGAATGTGATGTAACTAGGTGCATTTCAAAGACCCGTTCCTAAAGCCGAATATGGATATGCTGGATACTACATACCTTTTTTTAGAAACCTTAAATTGACAATGTTTGCAGCATCTTAGCTGAAAAACAGTTATGCATAGAATTCTGCACTTCAGATAAGCTTTTGATTAAAGTAATTAATAAGCAAACTTTGGTTTCGCCACAGTTTCTTTGCATCAGACGGTTTTGTTGAAATTCACTACACTATTTCTGCATTAAGTATTTCA
Source organism: Deroplatys truncata (assembly GCA_030765065.1). Taxonomy (NCBI): domain Eukaryota; kingdom Metazoa; phylum Arthropoda; class Insecta; order Mantodea; family Mantidae; genus Deroplatys; species Deroplatys truncata. The sequence continues at coordinate 177,908,326 of CM060981.1, forward strand.
TTTTGAGGATGTGACACCGCCTCCATCGCTGCTATCTGAGGGATGGGATGCTCATTATTTGAGACATCCAGAGATAGGATGTCTTAGAACACGAACTCGAATCTGATGACAAATTTGTACAAAGTGTACATTTGTTCAAAGTAACTTTTGAAATTCAGAATATTACGTTGTATCACAAACTTGAAAATGTACTAGAATGTGTGGAATTGGCCAATTGTTATTATATACAAATACACAAGGTGTGTAGGAATGCCCCTACTCGGAACGAACTATTTATTTTTTGGGACAAAGATCCCTTGTAGTAACATTTCTGATGTTCGTGAAACAAACAACTGTTTATTAGAAATTTTATGTTGCCACATTCATTATACGGAATGAATTTTAGTTCAAATTGAAGTGGATGGTTTGTTATCCCCACGTTTGGGTGTCAATTTGAAGTGTAATATTTGTTGGTAGTTGGTAAAAGATGCTTCATGTTTATATGCACCACGTATGGGAGCCAATTTTTTGCGGTCACTTCGTGTTATCTATTGCTGGGCGCCTGTTATTGTATTACTACTTTGAATGTTGGGTTCATTGTCCTCCGGCTAGCTATTATTATTACTCAGTCGAACATATCTCTTGATCAGGGTGTGTAAACGGAAAGGATTTGTTACTCAAAGATAACACTGATAAAAGAATTTGTTTTTACACTTTTATTACCGTCACAATTAATTAAGTTCACATATTAACTCTTGATACACGCCAGACTGAAACTGTTATATTTTCTAATATCACTATAATCACTTATTTACTTCACATTATTAATTCGCGTATTTACATTTATAACTAACTTTACGACGCGAGAGATTCTGTAGAATTGCGTAACGTGTACTTTATGTATGCTTCCGTTGAACTACGCGACGTATAACTCACGAATACTTATGTTGAACTGATCGACGTATTACACGGGAATGCTTCTGTTGGACTGGGCGACGTATTACCCGCGAATGCTTTTGTTGGACTGACGAAATCTGCCTCTGACTTTAGCTTTTTCTACTCCCACACCCCGATATGCCTAAAGATAATAACCGAGCTGCTATTGGTTAATAAAACGCTCCAACATTAGCGTCTGTTTTTATATCCAATCAAAATTACGAACACAAATGCTCTAGGGAAAATATTCCCGCTATTTCTAAGAAAAGCGCGCCAATCTGACGTCATTGGTTTGTCTCTTCTAATTAATATTCAACTCACCCCCTCGCTCATTGTTATCCGCTCTTATTGTCAGTTTCAGTGAGGTCGTGTAAACTTATTTCCTAACAATGCATATAATTAACAAACATCTCAAATCAATGTCATAGAATAATGCTTATTTACACTACAATCACTCTGGCATTTACATTATTGTGATACAAATTACTGCCACAAAATAAATTATTTCACTTATACTCAGTTAAAATAAACATCCTGAAAGCGACAGACTGGTGAACATTTGAATTTACAAATTTAACCGCTAGGTTAGCCATTTGCGCCTACTTGCTCACCTTTTCAGGTTCTTTGACAATATCATCCCTTGAATATAAGGCGCATTATGAAATATTAACCATTATGTGATCATAAGTTAATTTTAAAATAAAACTTCTAATTAAGTCTTTAATAAACATGTTGAGATTCAGAAATAATCCTGTTACCTATATTATGACGTTAGATGGTAGAGATGAAAAGAGAAATTACAACCGGAATTTCAGTGCAACCAGGTGTATCCTTACAGGAAATTGTTTCCTATTAATTTCTAATGCATGAATAATTGAATAAATATCAAACTTAATTCATTTCCAGTTTTCAGATATTCAGTTTCGCATTTTCTGGAATATGCTTCACATAGGACCGACACTTAAGATGTATTTGATCATCATATTGAGATCATTCTGCAGTAGAGCAGCTATACAAGTACCACTGAATTTTCCTAACTGTTGATTTAATGGGTAACTTGCTCCCTGGCTTAGAATGTATTATGAGGTTAGTCATGATTTGAGTTCGGCGAATAAATTTGCGAACGCATCCAAACTCCACTCTTTTCTTTCGATTGTTTTTTTTTCAATGTGGCCGGGCAAGCATTCCCGTTCATGCGGAATTCCATTATGAGGCTGGATGCATGGGCCTGACAAATTTCACAGGTTTGCATATGAAATGCCTTTGATTGTCGGGAATTATACATGTTCACCTGCACCAGCCGCCACTGGGTGCCATCACACAGAAGCGCCCCGCGCGCCTCGTGTCGATTTATTGATGCAAATATAACGCGTACATTCAGAAATGGTGGACGTAATTTCTGGGTGTTGCCCATGCGATGCATTAAAGCGGAGAACAAATTTATGGGTTTCATATTCGTACATGAAAACGTCATGGTTTGGTACCGTACATGTGTGTGCGTGTGGGGACAGCGTAGGCCCAGCAATCCAACAACGGCCTGAATATTCATACAGAACACACACATAACACAACACAGAATTTCTGCATAATTGATTGATTCCATGAGAGCACAAAATTAGTATCAGTTTGTGCGATATGTTACGAAAACCGGATAGGGATGAACGAACTCATTGGTGGGGGGGGGTTATAAAGTCTTCGTCCTGCTACTTAGTCTACGTGCCAAAGTGGCGAAAGGCGCTTTTTATTGTATTTCTACTTATTTTTTGCAATGGCTGATGTCACAAAAGGTTTATTTGAAATGAGCTGAGTATATTAAAGACATATACATTGTGTGTGGAAAGTTTATATCTGTTATGGTTTACCAGTTCTACAAAATTATTAGTAATTTCTCCCGAATGAAGAAAAATGAACAGGCTATTCTCAGAAAATTCAAGATATGCATTTCATTTAGGACGTAAATAACTTTAATACATGGCATTTTAGTCCAAATCGCTACGGCCATTTTTGAGAAAATAAAAAACGACGAAGCTTTTTCGATGTAAAACGTAGTTTGCTTTGAGGGGATTTTCTTGAAAACTTCTTGTGCAATATTTGGAAGATGCTGGCCCTAAATACCCAGTTTGGTATTTATTGGATGTTACATTTTCAGTTATGGTACTCGCAGACACACGGGCCTTTACCAAAAAATGTTTTGGATTCAGGGGCTCAAGGCATGTATCTCTATTGCAATATCGACATGGAATTTTTGAGTGGAATGCAGTACTTCTCTACTTAGTATAGGTAAGCCGAAGAGAAAGTAAAAGTTTGAAATATAAGAAACTGTTATTCTATTATTGTGGTGGGAAGTTTTGCTATCAACCTATCAATATCTTTGGAAGGTTTCCAAATTGAACATTTCTTATGTCATCAAAGTCAGCAGCTACACGGAACATGGTTTTACGCGAAGTTCGGCAACTATTCTAGCGAAAGTGTAGCTAATAGTATTACTGCATTGAAGCGACTAGGGAACTGGAATTCTGCAACAGTTGTCGAAAGTTATGTGGAAGAGTTGAGGGAATTCATAACGCGCATCAAAGATTAATAGACATGTAATGGAACTAAATCAGTAGTAACAGTAGCAGCAGCAGCAGCAGCAGCAATATATCCATAACATTTTCAAATGTGACAAATTACACATTTAATGATTACGAAAAAATTACTTGTTTTAGTCATGTTGAAGCTGATTTGGCTAAGGCTTACGCTAATTTAGTATGCAGATAAAGCAGAGAAGTGTTTTGCAAATTGATTGTTCTTTCACATATAAGAGGTGTCGGATAAAATTGAAAAGGTGGAATCATTTTAAAACTCCAGTACCTTAACCGAGACATGAGACATGGGGCTTCGGCTTATCCGGCCGCTATGGGTATTTACGGGGTATTCCCGGGTCATCGGGCGAATGCTAGAGTGGTTTCTTTCATTCCCGGAATTTTCTGTCCCTCTATTTGTTCCATTAATAGTTTCATTCATCCTTCACCCCGTTTGGTCTATTTAAGGGCTGGAAGTGTCGCCGATGTGTTTCGACGCAACGTTGCAAAGAAAACGGTTGCTCTCTGTGAACTTTCTCCATTCCTTAACATTGACTGGTTGCCGGGGTATATGAACCGTCCCCTCGGGGCGTTGGGCTCTATGTGGGGCGGGGTCCCTGGTCTGCCTGTCCGATTGCCGGGGCGTCTATATCTGGAAGCTGTAGTGATCCTGTCATTGTTGTGTCGTCACTCCTGGTGTCGGCCGCCCGGTGTCTTCCTTCACCTCATCCCTTCCTCCCGGGGGCGCCCCCTGATTCCTGGATCGGTGCCTAATCCCCTCCGCTTCACAATCCAAATACCCGGCCACTATTCTGACTGAGGTACCATGGCAACATATCGGTACGACAGTAAATTCCCCAAATGACTTAAATTTTTCCCGGTAAACTACAAGGCGTGCTAAAATTAATTGTTTAATAACGTAATCCAATAACTTATCATCTCGAGAGTGTTTAAAGTCCCGGACTAATCGATTACCGCTACTGGGTAACTCCTTGTCAATTAGTCAGAGGATACTTGTTAATATGTCAGTAAAATGATTCACTATGTTCTTTTTTTTAATCAATCTTCTTTTAATAAGATAGTTCTCGTATTTGAATGTTTTGCTAGGGCTACCGAAGATTTAATCTTTACTTTCTCTAACACAAATATAGTAGGTAGGGAAGGCGTTGCATTCCACACAAATTTCTCTTTGGAATTGCATGTTTTAAGACCGAAAAATCCAAAAAGCATTTTTTAGAATAAGATGTGTGTTGTATGTGTGTCTGTCTGTAAACAGCATAACCGAAAAACCAAAATTGGAGAAGTATCAAGCTTGTATTTAAGTTCAGTATCTTCCAAAGATGCGACAAGAAGATCTTCAACAAACTCCTGTCACCAACTACCCGTTACATGGAACATTTTTCGAAACTTTTTATTTTCTCAAAAATGGCTGTAGCAATTCTGTTTGAAGTGCCGTATATTACATGTATTTACATGTCAAACAAAATGTATAGTTGAAGTCCTCTTCATTTGAAAGGAGTTTTACATAATCTTGTTTTTACAGCTAACTTGCATATAACTGTGTACAGAAACCGGTAATAACGCATTTCCTTAGCACCATTGCAGCACAATATCATAATTAGCCGATTATGCAAGTTTTGTAATGTGATAAATACCGCATTTAATTAACGCATTTTAAAAAGTGCGATCAACCTAGTAACATTTTGAAGACCTCCAGTCTTTCTGCCTTAATGTATCTTTGGTCTTTTTCGGAATAAAATTTATAAGGAAAATCCTAGTACTGGTAAGTTGTGACCAGTTTGCGAAAACTTTGCAGAAAGCTTATAAGTCTCCGAAGATGCTACTTTGCTGATACTGAAATAACGATTATTTAAACAAGCGTTTGCTGTAGTATAAACTTTGTTTTTTTCTTCGATTCTGCACGCACTGAGTCACTGACCTTAAGGTGAACAAGTTCGGAATTGTGACCATTACAGAGTTAAAATACAATTCACTTTGTGATAAGTTGTTCCCTTTGGACAATTCTGAGTCCGGCCAATTTTGCGCACGGTTTCAAACGCAGTAAACATAAAGTTCAATCACTAAATCTATTCGTGTTAGTGTTTGTGGGTTTTAAGATACAGGATCAGAGGCAGATATTCATTACCTGGAAGTTTGCTGACGTCTCTGTTGCGTAAACTGTGATCGTAGGTTGATCACATCAGAATGACCGATTACCTATATCAACTTGATGGCGAAAGCAATGACAAGGAAAGAGTGCAAAACATTTACAATCAATCACATGTATAAACATCGCTTAAATTTATCAGGTGGAAAATCCACTACAAACAATAAATCTCTGTTAAAATCCATCCACGAGTATAATAGCTATGAAAGCAGAGCAAACAAACGTTTTAATGGAAGGAGCCTTTAGAAACTAACTTAGGCGTCACAAAATGCGTTCATTAATATATCAATTAATACAATTACACTAATTAATGCATCTTAAAGCTTTTCATTTAGCCTAATATTTCGCAGGTTTATTCATAGCATATATTTAGGCAGCATATTTTACACTTGTCAATTTATGTGCAAAAACTGCACACTGTCATCTTATTTCGTAAAGTTGATCACATACCATGTGTCCATGACGTCCTATGATAAGATGGTCAAGCTCCAAGGCATTCATCATACTAACCTCATAACATGATAAAAAGTTAGTGCTACAATGAAATTTCGTAAATGGCTTGTGGTTATTTCACATAATAGTAACCTTTTATCTGTCTTTTATGATTTCCAATTTACACAATCTTCAAAGAAGAAGTAAAGAAGACTGCAGCTGCATTTGTAGAAAATTCAAAGTATACCTAAGCATTTGGTTTTTTAGAAATTTTGTTCAATACAAAATTTGTTATTATTATTATTACTATTAAAATCTCTGTGATAGGTTCACATAACTTTCTGTATTCTCTATCTTTATTAGTCGGTGTACCAACTATTCTCAATAAAGATTATTATTCTATCCACTACATTTTAATCCAGATAAACCTTGCAAAATATTTGCATTATAAATTTCGTTATAGATACAAAGAGAACAGCGATAGTCAAATATTTTAAGAACTGAACGCTATATGCCAGAATTAAATTCCATATTGCTTCCATGCAACCGCTAGAAACCACTGAAAATCGATGATACTTTAAAAATATGACAAGTATTGGAAAATTCGAGCCTTTAATTGCGGATATCTCAGAAAAGACTTATGGCACAAAAACTCATTTTAAGTAAATTATGTGTTTTATTTTTTGTATGGTATGTTTTCGCCTATCGCTTAACTTTACCAGTTATACAAAATTCCTTCCGAATGAAGAGGACTTCACAGGCTATTCCCAAAAAATTCAAAATATATATTTTATTTGTCATTTAAATATCTGTAATACATTATAATTTAATCAAAATTGCTAGATGCATTTTTTAAGAAATCAAAATTTTCGAAAAATGTTCCATATAAAGGATAGCTGGGGTGAGGGATTTTCTTAAAAATCTTCGAGTCGCATCTTTGGAAGGTACTGAACCCAGATACCAAGTGCGGTATTTATCCGACTTTTCGTTTTCTGAGTTATGCTGTTCACAGACACACACACACACACACACACACACACACACACACACACACACACACACACACACACACACACACACACACCTCTTTCTGCTTGTTTAGGATTCAGGAGACCTCAAAAATGTATTTCCCGGTGAAATCTCGGTATAGAATTTTTGGGTGGAATGCAATACCTTCTCTACCTATTGTATACGTGGTAGAGAATGTAAAAATTATTATAGAAGGAAAACTTGATAAACAAACCACTAACTATATTATCTTAAATTTGTAGCTTGTGAGAAGGAATATTCAGCTTAAAGTAAATGCTGTAAACAGATAGTTCTTCACTAAAAGCCATTTTAAAAGTGTGGTTCTAATATTCATTCGATTTTCCCTACCAGAGAGGATCTCGTATATATCACTTATACGCTAAAAGGCTATTCTTGAAGTAGTGACTTTATTCAAGTTAAGCAAAGCATGCGGAGACAAAATGTTTAGACTTGTAACCTGACCAGCTCAAGCAAGTTAAAGGAAAAATCACAAAGCTTCATGTATGTCCGTCAGGAGACGTGTTTAGGAAAGAAATATTTGGATAACTGCTAAACCTAAAACAATATTATTTGTTACAATTGTGAACTTTAATTTGCTCTAAGTTTTTGTTGTAGCAACATCCTTCTATCTTTTATAATCTCTCATTGAAATAAGATTATGTAAAATGTATTCTACACGATGATGACTTCACAGCCTATTTATGAAAATTCAAGATTTAATTTTATTACCCATGAAAATATATTAAATACGAGGAATTTTATTCAGAATTGTTTGGCCGTTATTAAGAAAACTAAAATAATTATTTTTCATTTAAAGGGTGGTTTAGGGTGGGAAAATACTCTCAAGTATCTCCAAGTCGCATCCTTGGAAGAAGTGCGTACTCTTTTCTAAATTACTTTCTTTACGGCTCAGACAGTGTATTACCCTTGAAGTATCTATATACGTGTTCTACCTGCTACAGAAAGTGGCGGAGAATATAGAAGCAGAACAAGAAAAACATTAGGCTAAATTTTTGCATAATTATGCCAAGGCTTATTCTTTATGACTTTGGAACTTTGACACTTAGAAGATGAAGGTAAATTTCAATTCACTGAGATGAACCTTCTGATACCAATACTAAGATTAACAAGAACGAATAGACTGAGCAGTATTGCGATTAGGCAACAATTAGGAGTATCTGCTGTAAATACAATAATGAATAACCGCAAAATAAACGCATACAACGCATGCAAAATGAAAGGGGCATCATGGTTATGTTTAAAATACAGCCTAAAGGTTTGAGAAGACTATGAAAACCAAATAAAATATGTGGCGAAAGATTTACTGACAAAGGTTTGGCAGAAGAAGATTGAGAAAGAACAAGAAGAGGAAAAGGAGGAAGAAGGTTTATCATTCTTAAACCTTTATTCACCTAATATCTATCTGCATAAGTGCAAGGTTAAAAATAAACAGGATGGACAATCAATGGACAAGGGTTATGTAAGAATTCCTTGCAGGGTCAAGTACGACAAGTCTCGTCCACTCTTGCATATGTGATAGCTCCCATTTATCTTCTGTACGAGACGTTGGTAATCCCGAATCTTCGTTCCAACCATCCGCTTCGGAGCAAACCATTACTCATCAGTAGCATCCCCAGTAGGGAATGTGTTTTAGGAGATGGTGCTCGAGTAAAACACCATAAAGTAGTAACTGGTGTAATGGGGGGAAAAGCGTCGTAGGAAATTGCCCCTTCATCTCGCTCCGAGAGGTGTGCTCCGGAGGAGCAAATGGCTCTTGGATGCTGCAAGAGTTGAAATCGACCATTACCATATCTCTGATACTATTTTTAATATATGGATGTCGCCATCGTGGAATAGTTACAAGCGTTTAGCCTACTTACCCTTAAAGAAATTCGCTGTTCTCTTTTCTGTATAAACGCAGATCTGTGGTTCTGTTTTCTGTCAAAAGGTATCTTAGCATCATACACTACCATTTGGACATAAGTATCTTTTAATCTGTGTACATGAAATTAGTATCCACAAGGGATTGCCAAACTCTTATGAAGTTTGCCAAACATTCGTGGGCCTTCAACAAGATGGTTTAGAGTTGTCTTGCCTCACGTTGCGTATCTGATTTTAAAATCCCGGTTGAATTAAGAATGTTTCCTTGTTTCTCCCCCAAATTTTGTGATCAATCATTAACAGTTTGTATCACCAAGCTCCCTGCACAAGAATTATAATCTCTTTCTTTTCTGATGTGAGTATTCAAGAAATTATGAATCGAAATTTGACGTTGCTGTGTAATATAAAAAGTTACGAAGTATACAGATTTATAGATATCGAATTTAAAAGATTTTATTGCACATGGCGTTATATTGTCTGTTAAAATTATACTGGGACAGCCATAGGTGTAGGCAGAAAACCGGTTAGTCACCATAGTTCTAAATGGTTTATAAAACAAAGGAGATTCGTAAATAGGCTTGTAATTTTGGGGAACAATAAGAAAATCTGACTGCACTTCAGTATAAACCTTCTCGTTCCTGCATACAAGGGTTCATGTGAGGGGACAACTAACCGGAAAGCTCTATATTCCTATATTCGGTCCTAAAAATTACAAGTATGATGATAAACTAGATATAATAAATTTTCACTGTTTGCCATTTAGGAATAAGAACTGTAAGAAAGCAAGGAAAATAATTAGTTTTATAAAAAAGCGGAATAAATAATGTAGTAGATTTTATAGACTTTGCAGTTTTACATATATTTTACCAATCTGATGAGGTATTTTTCGCCGTTTCTTTCAGCCGCCGGGAACGTACTAGATTCGGTATTTCTACATAAAAGCCCCAGTTCTACCCATAGATGAAAAAAAATATACATCAACGTTAAGTGAAATTGACCACACGACCAGGTGACCAGGTATCCCTCCTTACATGAGGTGTACCGAAAGCTACAGAACAATATTCCGCTCTAAAGGTTTCATTTCCTGATTAAATAATACTATTGAACTAGACATCAGGTTGACCGCTTAACTAAGGTCATCTACCAGCAATCTAGTGAAGCAAACGGTAGAGCTAATCAATTATGCAACATTGTGGTATTTACTGAAAAATAAAAAAGCTATACCATATGTCCAAAGCATAGGAAAAGTAAAATAACTTATTGTTAAATAAAATTATATTAAATAACGCTTGTTCTTATTAATATTTTGTATTTAATTTAGCAATTAATTTGTAAATGCAACAATGTACTCCATGCATTATTTTTACCTCTATTTTATAACTTTGTCGTCCTTTAACCAGGTAGGTCATAAAGGATAATGAAGAAATGAAATGAGCGAAATGATGCTCTAAAGAGCCCAGGGCCCATAGAACTAAGGTTACCGGAGATTAACATTTTCAGGAAAATCCCGGGAAAAATCCTTATTCGGATAACTCACCGTAACCGTGATTCGTATTCAACCTCTTTAATGGAAGGCAGACACGCTACCCTCACACCAGGGAGGTTGGTGTTTTACCACTTGTTTGCAGTTTTAGTTTATTCTGTTCTTTAGATTAATTACTTGTTGATCCTGTCTAGAGTACGTAGTCGAAGTCTACGTTTCACTAGATAGAACAAAACATGGTGACAAATCCTACCCATTCTTCTTCCGAACATATATCGAGTATTTAATGCATAGTGCAAGATTTTGTAGTAGGAGAACATACACGTTAGGGGCTTTCAAATGTCGAGGTCGAGTATGTATGCTGACCTCTTCAATAGGTGAATTCTCGAGGTTTAAATGCATCAGATGCTAAAGTTCATTTGCACATATTTCTCTTTTGTTCATAATCACGTCAATTAACATACAAGAAAATGTAATAACAAAAACATGTTAATAAACTTAACAAAGTAACTTATGGAGGAATTTACTTTTTATGTTTGATTTAAACATGTTTTAGGGCTTTTTTAAATTAAAAAGGATTATTAAATGGATTAAGCATTTTGGTGTCTTGCATTCTGCAAGCAGAAAGGATACCAAGATATACTTAAAGTATTAGAGTACCTTGAATGTACCTGATTAGGTTGATACATATAACTAATGTGAAGTATTACTACCAATTATATTACTTAGAGCAATATTTATTGATTCTATAAAGTTTGTGTACATTTCTGGTAATACAGAAACAAACAAAGCCAAACAATTAAACGGGGGCTTTTGTATATTATGTTGAATGGTACAAAAGTGAGAATTAAGCGTACACTCTATGAAAAAATTACACTGAAAAATTTTAGCTCCAATATTACTTAGTGGGCACAAGAGCATACCTCCAAAACGTTCGATTATTATATAAAAATATTATGTGGAAAATATTAACTTAAATACCTATTGGGTATTCATCGAACATTTCATATTTGAGTTATGCTGTCACGCACACACGAACGTTTTTATAAAAATCCTTTTATGTTTTATTCAGATGCTCTCAAACATTATTTTTGGCGAATTCTCGATAAGAATTTTTGGGTGGAATTTAATATTCCCTCTTATCTATTGTCGTCCTCTATGGTCTGGGGATACCATGAACCTGAGGTTGCGCGTTCGAATCCACCGGAGGACGATGGATAGTTTTTGGGTGTATAAATCCTCAGCATGGCTTCTTTCGGTAGGAAAGTAAAGGCCGATGGTCCCGTGTCGTAGACTTATGGCACGTAAAAGAACCTCAAGTCTGATAAAGAGGTTTCTGAGCAAACTTTTCGGTCTCTCATGCGCAATAGAGGATGGAACGGTAAGAACCACATAATAGTTAAAGAGCGTCCGTAAATAAAACTCAATTTAGTTTTTCTCTACCTATTGCAAGTAACCTACTAATAGAGAAAGTAGAAATATAAAAAATAATTGTTGATTTCTATAATACATGAGCTATGTATGTCAATTAGTAATGAATGGAATAAGTTCAGTCACTACATCATACTTTGTTTGGTTTAAGGAACGTTTAAATTTGCATTTTGTTTGGAATGGCTGTATCAAAGTTTGAGTTGAAAGTAAAATATCTTCTTAGGTAAACGCTAGGAATGAAAATCAGCTCAAAACTAGAGAGTGCAGCTTAGGAATTAGCTGTAAGACGTAGCGTCACGCCAGGGTCCGTAAGGAAAGCATGAGATAGAATATCGTGGGGTATCACGCCTTTGAGAGTTGTTAAGGTTGCAGCACTTTGGCTTTTATGCCTCCATGGGAAATAGCACACGTCTCTTTATACACGAGCTATCGAGAGTGTTTCTCCTGAGATCTCTTTTGTTTATATTCATACCACCTCCTTGTTCACGTGTTATAGGGCCTCAAGCATAAATCCTTATCGCGAAAGGATCTGAGGACTCCTGAGCGTTTTCGGAATTTAGTAAATATTCTTTTGGAAATAATTCAGAATTCAAGCAAACCGCCTGACTCATCTTTACAATAAAGACGTACAATAGAGGTATTTATTGCTTTGTGAAACACCTAATATTATTTTCCTTTGCCGTTTCCTTGTAATTAATGTATAAGCTGATTACCCGAACTTTATAGCTTTGATGATTTTCTTTCATGCACCATAGCTATTGTGCCTGACTTTGTGGCTATAATCCCCTATAAACAAAATTAAAAGGAACGTGAGTTAAGTCCCTCTAAAAGAATTTCATTTTGAGGATGTAGATAGGTTATTTCACTGTAAATTGCTGTTATTTCAACATATCTTGCTCAAGCGAAGAATAAAGGGCAGCGGCTCTCCATTTAAAATATATGATTTAAATAAATAAAAAAAGGGTTACAGCGTTGTGTCGATTAAACATTATTTTTGGAAACAACAAATATGGATTCTGCATACCGCGTTATTGACCATGCTCTATGTTCCCTCCATGTTCCATCCTGATTGTTACAAATAACCCGCTGTGCACTCTGTCTCCTGTAGACGCTTTCTGTCTCTAATACAGTTAACCTTGCGAGAAGACATCCTTTTAATCTACAAGAAACCACCAAAGGATGACTGCAATATATTTTCCTATAGTCTACCATGCCCTTACCATGTTATCACTGTGCCCCGATTACTGTTCTAAAATAGTTCTCATGATTCGACTTCTAGGAGCACGACGTTGTTCCATGACAGGCGCGCAGTACGTCCATGCCTTCATAAACTAAGTGAGAAGGTCTTATCTTCAAAACACAAAACATAACCGATGTGACGTCTATGGGAATAATTATTTACTCAGTATTAGATACTTAATTTATTAAGTCCGTTATGACTTACCTAAGGACAATTTGTATGGAGAGAATGTGAAAATGTTCGGGCCGTCTCATTACTCAACTCCCACTCTGAGATTGTCCAGTAGAGGGTTTGAAAAATGAACACTGTGGACCTCATGGTGTAGCGAGAACGCCATCTGGGAGTAAATATCACGTCAGGCTCCAGTAAAGGAGACTTTGTAGTTTCCCGCGGGAGTTCTTTTAGAGCATATTAAACGTATCATTCACTTAGTATAAATCAAAGGCACATTCGCAAAACGGCTCATTCAATATAAATAATACTCTAAATTGATGCTGCTTTTATTTGCAGTCTCTTTGCCTGTTCGGTTTCTTCCCCACAATTACCAAACAAGTTTTAATATGGAAAGGTAGAATCAAACTGAAGAACTGATGTCAAAGCCGGAATTTCAACCACGTATCTTCGGCTTAATTTCCTGCTGCTCTAACCAAACTGAGCTACCGTATCAACATTCCTATATAACATTAAATTCTCCAACTGTCTCATTTCGTAAATACTTCAAGTCCTGGTCTTCACAGATAATCACTATTAGGTCAATCAATAATAAGTGTTTGTTATGTATGGTCTTATTTCAGGGTGTTGCGACCGTGCCCACGTGATACTCCAGATTCCCTTGCCCCGAGGGTTAGTACCTGGGGAGGTGCCCTTACCCAGGGTTTCGGGTCAAGACTTCAACGGTTTCCGAGGCACAAACTGAAGAATCGAACTCGGAAATGTGAGAATCCAGATACAAAATGTGGCAATATTTGATTGTGGTTCAATCTCTTTAACTTTAAAGTAAATCCATGCAAACTTTTGTCTCAGCTTAATATTAGAAGAAATGTTAGCTTTAAAAGAAGATTAAATTTTGGTGTAGCAAAAACAAGAAAATTAATTACACGCTGGATGTTCTCATTTCCAGTCGAAGAAGCTCTACATAGTTATGGAGTCTTCCTCAAGCTCCTTGCTATCGACTCCCATTGGAAATCGATAGCTATTGGTTCTTCGGCAGCTTCCAGACTCTACTGCTTAAGTAGTTTATGGAATTTGTAATATTATGCATTTGTTTTTTCTAGAGGGCGTTTTCCTCTTCTTTGTTATTCGATATGAAATACATAAAACAATATATCTTGTGTAAGAAAGAATTTGGTTGCAATGGAGATGAAGGTTCCCCCAGGAGAAATAAATAAATAAATAAACATATATAAATTTCGTTGAAAAAAAAGCAAATTTATATCTTAGAACGTTCACAATATTACGCAATTAGAAATTAAAAACTTAAAGACAAATAACGCTAAAGGTGGACATAATGGTACTCTTTAGGTAGGTAAAGTACTCGTAAATAAAGCGAGTGGACAAGTAAAAGATGGCAGGAATGGTGCCAACCGGACATTGCAACTACATATCGAGAGGTATTATCACCAACTTACCTACCTAAGTGAATAAAGAAACGTTTGCATTATAACGAAGTGTAACACCGTGATTACAGCGTGAAATTGAGTCCGGGAGGAACGAGCTCTGTGCATTGTTATGGAAGGCTGAGAAAGGAGAACCAGCTATGAGTATTAAATCTAAATATTTGTAGAATGTCTCACCATTAAAGGGCGAATAAGAGCAACTGGTTTGAGACATTTTGCCTTGACTGAACATCTGTGGTTACTCATTCTCAGATGCGTTGAGGTAAGGCCAATGTAAAAAGCGTTACAATGTTTATATTTTAGCATACACACCGCACTCCTGAAAGCACACTTAGCGCATGAATTAATTATAAAACCGTCGGTTACAGTTTGGGAGAATTACCTATTATCATTGAGCAATCATGGGGTATGTATTCATTTAGGACGTTGGCAAGGGTATATATCAAAATGACGGTCGAGGTCCTTTGGGTCTGTACAAATTCCGGCAAAAAATTTTTGAAAGTGAACGAGGTATTTTCATTGGAAACTCAGATATGGAAGAACAGTATGCAGTAATCTGCCAGGATATTTGTAACATGCTCTACTCTAGTGCGGTAGGTGGTGATTAAGAGGATTTAAATTTTTATTTTTGAGCGCGGTTTTGGCCTTAGGTTCGAATACGATATGCATGAAGAATGCGTGAGTGCAATAATTAATTGGGATAACGACATTCAAATAGCATTTTGGCAAGGCTACAGATGAATTTTTAACCAGGTAAAGTTGCATAAGCGGTGGCCTGAATACACAGCCCGAACGTGATTGGCAGCTGTCATCACAAACATGTCAAAATATCGAAGTGTAAGAATTGCTGGTTATTTGTAGATTTAATGTGCACCGTAGTGGGGAAGCTTTAATAAGTAAGCTATTACTTTCAGAAAAATGGCGAGGTGTGCAAGTTTGCCATGGTATATCTAAATTTCAGCTTTTAAAAAAATTGTGCTGAAGCAATACTCAACATGCGTGCAAATGAAGAACATTTCCATTAATCTTACCCAGACTAAGAAGGTTAAGTCTTTGGAGTTTGAAAACTCCACTTCTATATGAGCCATGAATAAATTGGTATATAATGGGGCCATTTTAATGCCCATCTATAAGTAGCCCTGGTCGTTGAAATGTTAAAGCACTCTAGGATAGCACAAATTTAGTTAAACGCCCGACAACTGGTAGAAGGGTGGGAGGTGCTGAACACCTGTTTAGAAAATATCCGGTACTTTCATGCCTTCATTGTGCGGGATGTTAGTGTAAAGTGAAAGGACATCGATCATGGGCAGAAGTATTTCATCATATGAAGAGAGACCGCTTTTTTTAATTTTTTAAGATGTGGTAGAAGTTCTTAATGCAAGATGAGATGGATTCTACAATGGGTTTAATAATAAACCTTAAAGCAGAAATACTTTCTGTCGATGAATTATAACTTGCGAAAGTTGGATAGCTAGGGGTATTTTCTTTGATAATTTTGGGTATGAACCAATTGGTGAGTGTATTTGACCTGAGAAGAGGATCTCTATCTCTTGAAAAGTTAAAAATTCCTGTTGAAGCTTAAAAACGTTGCTATATCTTCCTCGGATTCAAGTGCATTATCTATATTCAGTGGTGCATACTACGTGTTATCTTTCAATTGCCGGTAGGCTTCAGAGTTATACGAGACACAATCCTGTACTACAACTGTAGAGCCATTGCTAACGGGGAGGATTAAGATATTTTTATTGGCTATTATTATGCTGAGGCATTGTTTTTCAACGGCCTGAAGTCAATATATGCTTTCGGACTGTAGCTATAAATATTATTTTCCATAGAAATTGATTTAATTTTAATACAAGTTCTCAGGATATCTTGCTTGTGGAGAAGCTCCACTACTCTCATATGTGCAGATCACCATAAGAAATACGTATGTCATCATCAGCATTACATCACACAGTTTCAAGATTGTATAAAAATTACCAGTCCCTTCTTCACATATACCACAGTTCTCTTCGTCGTTTCATGGCCGTCTCCAGGGATCTTCTATTACTACTTTGTCAACTCAAGATGTTTATTCAGTATCAGTTCTCAGCAATTCTTCATGGTATTTATTCAGTTTTTGTCAGCAGTATTAAATATATTTATTATTTTCAATTCTGCAAGTATCTCCTCCTTTCATAATTTTTGCTGTAAATTATATACCATCTTGATGATGAAAATCGACAAAGTAGTTTCATTTCTGCTTTACCATCCTGTTTTTCTTTTATTTTGATTCAACCTATAATACAAATTAAAGTATGTTCACCAAAAGCTGTATAACTACTGATTTGTGGAACTGGATTGTTTACCTTTTCATATGAATTTTCCTTTTATGATGGTGATAACTGTAGGCATTTAGAGAGTTGATCTTTTCTTATTTTAATCTATCGTATGCAGTAAGAAAACTCAGATAAGTAAATACTGAATATTTTGTCCGCAGATAACTTAAACTTAGGTTTGTTAAGATTTTTGATATTGTTGCATAACTTTGCTGCCTTTCAAAATATAAAGTTTAATAATAAATCATTCTCATAACATGAAAATATTGCTGATATTGTAGCGTTTATTTGTGTGCATTGTTGCTTCGGACACATTATTGCTTTATAGCAATGGCATTATTGGGTATAATTTCGATTGGGGTTTGAATTTCGTCGGATGCGCTATCTCTCTCCCCACCTCCTGGCCAAGGGGTGGAGAGAGGAAAGGGGTTGAGGGCAAGTAGCGTTACTAGCATCTTTGTCTGGTAGTGTCAGTCAGTCGTGTGTGTCTCTTCAGGGCGAGTGGTTGTGTGTGCAGCATGCGTGTATTCGTGTGAGTGTGGAATATCTCCCTCCAATGTTTGTCCTGTGATCTTTTGTGAACGATGTACGGGCAACAAGGTAAATATATAATAAACCACAGGTAATGTGAAACCCGTGTATTTTGTTATAAATTGTCCCACGCCTGCCCTGAAATGTAATGTTAAGGTTCCTGGTCCTGTCGTTGCCACTGATGCTATGCTCCCCAATGTTTATGCCGGGGTAACTAAACTTAATAACCAGGTGCAAAACCTTTCGGCCTTACCCCGGTATATAACATTTTATGTCCCAGTTTCACACATTTACTTATTTCTTTTTCGGCCTTCTTCCAAATACGAAATGCAGCGCACACATACATACACATGTATATGTGTGTATGTGTGAATGTATTTATTTGTATTTAGGTGCAAAGATACACATGCTTTATTAACCTTAGCTATCCCTGAATAATAATATGGAGAAGAAACGCTAACTACATAAGGCCTGAAGAACATCAAAGAATAACAAGAAAACCATATATTGGCTCAAAGAACAAAAGAGAAAAAATTGGAGCTACTTCCTTTAGCAAGCTGCCACATGACATAGCTTACCATATCAGTACACTGTCTATATAAATTACGTATAAACATATTCAAGCATAGCAGCTTAAACAAGAATCAAACAGTAAACATGAAACAACTCTAAATCATATAAACTGCACCCAAGATATGCACCCAGAATCCCTCATTGCAAACCAACCAGATTCTCATACCATTTCTATCAGGAGTCTTTATTATGCATCAAGTCTGAGCTTCACGAGCCCTTGTAAAATGAACTTGATACCTGTTTTCATGTATTGTTCCGTGCTCTAATCTGTCTTAACCCCATATTTATTTCCAATAAAATATTTCTGAACATTGTGCAATTATTTGTTGGCTGTCAAACTCCCTCATATGTAATATATAGCGTATGTGTTTCTTTCTGATGGTTTAAAATGGTCATCTTGTTGTTAGATAGTACTGAAACTAAAGTGATAAATTAGACAGTCTCTGTCTAGTAAGAATTTTGAAAACCTAATCATTGAACAGTGTTATAACCCAATTATCAATTCTTATTCTAAATTATTTTATTTGTGTAACGTTTCATGCTCGCTGAATCATCTTCGTTATTAAAAATTATATTAATGAAATTCAGTGTACAACAATAACAAGGATAACATGAACTAAAACATATTTAGAATATATTTTCTACACTTTCTTCATTCTACCCATTCTACGTCATTTGCAGACACGGATCCGAACGAAAACGTTTTAATGTACACACTCGGTCATATATTTCAGGTTCGGTGATAGTACACCATGCTTCCTCACATAATAGTAACATTTCCGATATGTCGTCATGTTATGTAATCTATGCTTATGTTTGCCATGCTCAATTATGCTGGAGTCTTGATAGGAACATCAAGAGTATAAGAAAAAACAGTCAATGAAACATGTAGAATTTTTATAGTTGTGCTTTAAATTACGTTCTGATATAGATCATCTGCTACCGTTATACAAAACATGTTTGAAGGTAATTTTTAGCGTATTAAAAACTTTTCCCTGGATTTGGCAAGATACAGTTTGTTTAGGTATCTCTTTTAAGAGCTTTAATGGCTTACTGTATATTCTATTCAAATTAAACAAGCTGTACCAATATGTTATGAAAGCAAATTGGACTTCAAGTGACTTCTGTGGAATATCTTTTTGTTCTGATCCTTTCTTTTCCATATTTGAATACTAGTTTGTGATGTTAGCTTCCGTCCATGAGGCTATTTATTGCACTCTCGAATGTCTTTATCGGCATTATAAGGAACGTCCATGCATACGCTTGAATAAAGCTGTTCACAAACGGCACACATGACCCATCAGACGCCGAGAGAGAAGTATTTTCGATGATCTCTTGTATATGTACCTAGCTATGGTAAACTTGGCTTACATAGGTAGCTCTGATTTTAAATGTTACGTCTGTGATACATATATCGCTAGTTGCCTGTAAGCGATGGGGAATTTTACGAAACATCAATACAATCCTCCGGCAAGTGGTTCAAAAGCATTACTCTGAGCTGAGCTCCCGGGCCAACAGCGCCTAAAGCGGGTGTCGCTAGCTGAGATCTGGGATGCAGTTGAACATTCTCCTGTTACTGAGGTACGGCAGAGGGTTGTAGAGAAACCTCGCTAACACTCAAGTAGGGGGAGAGGAAGTTTTCCTGAAGCGGAATAGGCTACAACCACCCACTTCAACTTTAATCCTTGTTGAGAGGAAATGTAATCTACCACCTCACGAACGGAGCAATATTCTGAGGTGTTTCTTGTCACCAAGTTCTCCAAAAGGTTTGAACATAACTAATCGTGTCTGAATTTCTTTAAGTGTGATTCCTGGTTGTTGTTCCGCGATACGGTAAACTAATTTCTTTGTGTGCTACAATAACACTATTAAAAATTTCATGTGTTACATAAATATGACTTTCCCTGCCCACTGGCCTTTAATTTTATGTAGCTTCTGCTAACTATTCTTACGATACCTTATTTTTCTATTTACATCATTTTAATCGAGGTAAACCTTTGCTGCATATTTCATTATAGATACAAGTGGAATAACGATAATAAAATATTTAAGAACTCAACGCTTTGTGCTTTCAGTAATCTTTCCATGCATTTGTGAGAAACAACAGAATAGCGACAGCACTTTAAAAATTGCAAAGTAGAGAACAATTCAAACCAGTAATATTGGATACTTAGAAATTGCTTTGTCTAAAAGGGTATTTGCGTTAATTTTGAGTTTCTAAGAAATTTTCCTTTTTTTCTACTACATTTTCGTCTCTCTCTTAAAGTTCGCCAGATATACAAAATTCTTTCGGAATGAAGAGAACATCACAGGCCATTCCCAGAAAATTCAAGATATATATATTTTATTTCCTAGAACTAAATGCGTTTAATAAATTTTAATTTAATTAAAATCATTAGAGCCACTTTTGAGAAAATGTATGTAAAGAATAATTTAGAATGTAAAAAATGTTTAGAAAATGCTGAACTTAATACCAAGGTTGGTGTTTACATTTAATTTTTGTGTTATACTGTTTACATATGCAACAGACCTTTTACTAAAATGACGCTTTTGGATTCAGGGGGCCTCATTATTGTAGCCTATGTGGTTGCATTGTCGCGTCGGACGCATTATTGCTGTGTAGAATGACATTGTTGAACTAATTATTTTGTTTGTGACTCTGAATTGTCGTCCAACGCGGCATTTCCCTCCATCTCCTATTCAGGAGGGGGGTGACGGCAAATTGAGGGACAAGCCTCTTTTTTTGATAGCGTGTGTCAGTGAGTAACGTGAGTCTAGTGTATATCTTCAGTGTGTGGTTGCGTGTAGGAATGCGTGGTCCGTGTGAGTGTGAAGCATCTCCCTCCAATGTTTGTCTGTAACGTTTTGGAAAGAATGTAACGGCACCAAGGTAACTTTATAATAAACAGAGTTAAATGTGAATTTATGTGTTATGTTATGAATATCCCACTCCTGCTTTAGCTTTGTGCAGCAAGTTCCTGGTATCTCTCGTTTGCCGCTGCTGTTACCTCCCCCAATGTTTATGCCGGAGTAGCTAAATTTAATATTTTTAGCTGTAAAACCTTTTGACCTCACCCCGGTGTATAACAATATTTGCGGTGAAATATCTATATAACGTTCTAGGATAGAATGCAATCTTCTGTACCTTCTATACGTATACGTAAGTAGCAGAGAAAGTAAAACTAGACAAGATATGTGGCCTTCCATAAAAAGCATGAAAAATAGGCTCATTCGGTAAACAAACTCACTTTGGAGTTGGTAACGCTAGACTTCTTCAGCGCCTTACTAAAATAAAATACGAGGAAATGCTTATCTGTATATGGAATAACTATTTCAACAGGTAAAATAGCTACATGTGTGTATGTGGAAGTGTTAGTGCAACGGCATTTGATCTTGTTGGCTTGTAATGAGCATTACAAAATTCACAGACTAGCGAATGATTTAGTTTCTTCAAGTTACATAGCTACAACTGTTTATAACAAAATGTGCCTACTATGATTTCATAATTCATCTTATTACATGTCGACGGAATCTCAGAGGGAATATAAATCAGCAGGTAAATATCCTACTTTAATTTATTAATAAATAAGTGTAAAAACCTTCACTAATAGGGGAATTAATATGTATTTAGCCCCAAGTCACAGTTCTTCATAAGATTCGCCAATAAAGAATGATGATAATAGCTCAAATAATGGAGATAACAAAAATACTCCCCTCTTAATTGCTCTTTAAAATTGAATTATTGAAGACAATGAACCACTCTACTGCCCGATTTGTCATAAGCTATGCATATGGAGTCTAGGAGTAAACTTTCACCTAAGGAAACCTAATTCCGAAAACAAAAATAAAACTGTCTCATAATTCTGAAATTTGAAATACTGTCTAATCCTACGTGTAAAGATAAGATTGATAAACAATGTTGAAGAATATAAAATTTGCAGAATATAAAATCATTACAAAATACACCAGGATGTGAAAATGTCACATGTGAATGAAATAATTCAATGCTGGATTGGGAGGGAAGACTAAAAAATAACAGTGAATGTAGATAAAACGATTTAAGAATACTTACTTCAGTAATAGTACAGACTTTTGTTAACCAATACACCCTTTTGAATCAGGCATTTAAATTTTTTATTTAAAGAAATTTTAAATTCATTGGAGTTACTCGGTCTCAAGCATCCCGCAGTCAAATACTAGCAAACAAGAAAATTAAAAAATAATCATAAATATACATACCTAAATAAATAAATAATATAAAATAAATATAATAAAATAATACCTAACACTCCTCTTCCTTATACTAAGAAGGATAGTAATGTCTTAAATGATATTACTATTTGTGATGAGGATGTCCATAAAGCTTAGAGGTATAAAAGCTGATACCTCACCGATCTCCGATCGTGTTAGAGTTCGAGTATTACGACATCTAAGAACTACTAGATTTCCTACATTGTTTATTAATGCAACCCGTAATTAACTTGTGAGCCACATTGCTTCAAAAGGCCCGTACTATATTAATCCATAAAGATGCAGAAACGTTTGATACAACTGGGCATGAGCATGTGAAATGGGTTCTTCGCCATTCCGGAGTTCCTATAAACTTACACGGACTAATTTAGTCGATACGTGCGAAAAGCACAATTCAAGTGGAGATAATTATAAATAGACCAAGCTCATAGAACTTAAATGTGAAGTTGCACAAGGTTCTCCAATGTTACCTCTTTATTTAATCTAACAGTTTATCACGGTATAGACAATCTCACCTATTAGGAAATAAGTCAAAATGGGTGCATATCGGCTAACAAAACACTTACAATCGTTATCGGCTTTACCATTTGCAGATGATGTAGCCTAAGTAAAACAGAAAATGACGCTACTGTTCTTCTTCACTTAGCCAGCTCGGCAGAAATTGAATTAGAAGTAATTCCATTAAGAGTAAACCTATAGTATTAATTAAAGGAAAGCAATCAGAAAATGCTATTTCTAACTTACAAGGATCAACTATAGCTATAATTATAAGGAAAGATGAACACATCGAATGTCTAGGAACAGATTTTATCAACGAAATCACAATAGACAGAACAAAAATAATAAAAAATATCACAACAGCTTTAAATAATCTTGAAAAGACTACAGTTTTCAAATCAAAACAGAAGATTAAAATAATTAAGGAATATATTTGGCCGAGGTTAACCTATCCTCTAAACCTTTACTTCAATCATCAAGTGCATTTCTTAAAGATTTGGATAAAATGATATGGATCGCTGTGAAGGAAATCATAATGTTGCCTGATAGGCAAATTCCAGGTGTAGAGTTAGTTAGAAACGGAGTTTCGGGAGCGTACATCGTTCGCATCTTGTGGGTAGCTGAATGATGCAGCAGCAGCGATAGAAAGCACATATATGTTAATGTCTGTGTAGCTAACTCCGGACTTTTTAGACAACAGGAAGTGGTAAAAAGCATGGACTTTATAGATAATCGTTAGTCAGTAGCTGGTTGATGTGAACATTTTGTGTTTCTGTGGTGGTTTTAACACATTTTAAGGCTGATTTCCAGGCCGTGCTGATCTGTAGTCAGAAATATCGGTTCAGGTTACCTATTTCGGTCGAGACAGTTAAAACTTCCTTCACCCTTCGTTACCAGTAACCCGCACACTTGGCTAATATAGTTGTTCCGCCGAAGTTAGCACTATAGTCTTGTTTGAAACAGTGTTCCCCTACACCCGATTTTTCCGGCTACATCAGACGTATCCTTCTGTTGTGCTTAGCAATCCTAGTGGATTTTGTTCTTCCGGTTTGGCCTATATAGGTGCCGACGCATTCACAGGGGATGCGGTAGGTAACTGCAACTCTCAATTCAAGGTTGTCTTTGACCGGTTTGCTAAGGTTTCTGACTTTGGTACGAGGTAAGTGCAACGTCTTGATGTGTTTAGTTAATAATCTAATTTTACTTGATAAATTGCCAGTGAAATGAATACCAGCGGAAGCGGTTGGTTTTTCTGTAGTCAGTCGTGTGCTGGTGGGCTGTTTGCATGCACCTCCTTTGATGGAGGCTTCGATGCCTATTGCATAGCCGTTTTGCCGGAAAGGCTTGTTCAGGTGCTTCAGTTCTTCTTGCAGATGGTTGTTGTCCAAAATGGAGAATGTTCTGTGAGTGAGGAAGTTTAGTACACCTACGCGTTGGGACATGCGATGGAAGGTTCTTGGGTGGGTGGGTTCCCGGTAGACTGCATTTCTAAGTTTTACGTTGTTGTTTTTTGATATCATGATGTCAAGAAACGGCAGGACCCCCTTCTTCTCTACTTCCATCCTGAATTGTATCTGCTGCCGACGACTGTTCAGGTGTGTTAGGAAATCCAGTAGCGTGTCCTCCCCATGCGGTCATATGACAAACTGTCGTCCACGTATCCATGATCCATGTGGTCAACCTCGCTGAGAAAAGATGATATATTTATTACTAAATCTGTATCTCTCTAAAATATTCAATACTGTATCACAAATATATCCTACTAATAATATGACTGTTTATGTGCAGGATGGAATTCTAGAATATGACCCATCCATGCATATATTCTATTTACATTTGTTGTATCTTATGAAATATTTTTGAACAGTAATAACTCCACGTATTTTCGGGTTGTCATCAAGGACAGAGCAAAACATAGAAATTATAAAATAATTCTTTACCATAAAAACATTAATAAAATTGAAATATTAATCTACAAAATAACACTATAATATCGAGTCAAAATTTTTCATTTAGTATAATAGTCAAAACGAAAACTAAAAGATGTTAATGTACTGTTAAACATGATAATGGAAAATAAAAGTAAATAATTTACTGCAAACCATAAAAATACTAACTTCCAAGAGTTGAGGCAATTTTATTACTACATTAAACATAGTAATAGAATCTCAGAATTTTAAAGATATTTAGACTTATGTTACAGAAACGCAGACGTTAACTTTTACTTCGTCCATTCCTTGAGCTTTTTTCGTTTCATTGAACTTCAAATTGTTATAAATGTACATTTTGCATATTCCACAATGTTATCAGTGTGCTGCAGCATAACTGTGTCTTAAAATGCATGATTTATTGCAAGAATTAGAATTTGCTTTGCTAACGCATCCATTTACTACTAAGGCCGCCTTTTCACTTTTTTGCCTTCCGTAGTGAAGTAATTTATCCCGGAGGGCCTTAGCGCCCCAGACCCGCTTTGTCATCACTCACTAACCGCACGCTGTCCACTACATTGCTGATCACACCCTCAGGTCCTTAGCTTTTCTGATATTTTTCAGGACCCTTCTTCCATCATAAGGTTAAGTGGAATATTATCTTAAGGGAGAGGAAAAAGCTGAGGGGTTGTTTTATTGGCACACTCGACAACAAAGATCGCTGCTGCGAGTAATAAAACAAGGAAGAGGGGAAAGAGGGGCGGAAATTGACATCGAAAAACGAGAAGGAGAAAATGGGATGAGAAGAGAAAGTTATTAGCTGCAGCAGGACAAGGGGAACTGAAGCGTACTCGGTCATTATCTTTCAATAGTTGGTACTTCTGTCCGGATGGTCAGTGTGAGTGCTGGAAAGTAAAGTCCTCCATTTTGTGCCACGTTTCAGGTACATTTAGTCTGAACGGTCTTATAATGACATCGTGAGTTTAATTGCTGTCCTTTAACTGCTTCTAACACTAACCGATTTTAGTGCAACGTCACCACTAATCTAATACTGTTACTGCTGATTTTAGCGTTAAGCATAATCAGTAATACCATATAACACCTCAAAACACGTTTTCAGCGTTTGAATGGAACACTGTTTTTTGTACATACTCGAAGCGTACCATGAAAGAAAATTTCTTTAGAGTTATAAATATGTCTCGGAATGGCCTATCCTCAGCTGGTTATAGAACAATTTCAACATTGGATCACTAAAGCAGTGTTTTGTATATGTATGACTTAAATACCCTCGATTAATCACATATCAATGAGTTTTGGCAAAGTGTATGTGAAAAAGCAATTTTACTTTTTGTCTTAGATTAATATCTGAATATAAAGACGTTAAGGGGCATACTACACTTATTATGAGTTTACAGAGACGAAAAGGTTTTACATTCATGAAAATCCTAAAATTGAGGAACTATAACAACGGCAGATTTTCTCAAAGCAAGGGCGTTAGAACACACTTAACTCAACCCAATCACCAATACTCACGTGAGAACGAGCATTTACTTATACCTTAGATGCAGCTTGTAGTTATAACTCAAATACCTCAAATTGTTATTTTGCTGTTTGAAGGTGTTGCTTCCTAAGTGTTACAAATCGATTGCTTGTAATTTACACCACTTCACATCTTAAGAGCTCGTTGGGCTTTCTTGATTAGTTTCATATACAGTATATCAATTTTGATTTACTTGAAGAACTTCAATGTTATATTAAATAATTGGCTCTAGGCTTTATGCCTTAGGTTAATTTTGCATTTAATTAATTTAAATATTTTTTTTACTTTAGAACACATTTGTTGCTTAAAGTTTGGTTTGATTTTCCATGTTAAGTCATTGCTCGTTCCTAACACTTTTATCTTGTTAAGGCACTACATCCATAAAAACCAAAATGCACAGCTTTCTGTTTGCTATAGCAGTTTAGCATATACTCAGAACACAAAACATTAAATTCATACACAATATTAACCAAATATGTAAAAACGTTGTTAAGACATTCAAAATTAATCATTTTTTGGCCTTATAGTTTATCATACAGCTTCCAAAGTTTAAATTTGAGATAATTATGCAAACAGAAATGCATCTTTGACCAGACAAAGCTTAAAAGAAAAAAAACAGGTTTTTTAATGTTTCAACCGTTCGATGTGTGTTATGGAGAGAATTGATTTCACGCTGATCAATGTAATATTTTTTAATTAGTGCACATTAATTTTTAAATCGGTAATGTGTGAAGCTCCTCTGAAAATTGCAAGCTACCAGGCGCCAAACTGTGATCCAAAGAGCACTTTAAATAGTGGAAATGCTGAAAAAGAAAACAAATTTGAGAAAAATGGAGCTTAAGTTCAACCTGTTGCTTTACAGGACAAATTAAATGACCATTTATGGTTTTAAAATTGTTTATACTAAAACGGCAATCGTCAATTATAAAAATGCGAGTTATAAGTATAATAAAAATAAAATGAATAAAAATTGTTCATATTTTAACCAAATGTTACCGATAATAGCCTTAAAACCTTCGTATGATCTGCAAGGATTGTTCAAATGAGAATTTTTAAATACGTTATCCATTTGTTCACAAACAATTAATGTAATAATTTTTGCTTATTGATGACTTTTTGATAACATGATTCTACAACGTTTAAAGAATATCTTATATTAATGCGGTAAAATTCTGATTTAAACAAGCTGTAACATTATTTGTTTTCATTACACCTTTATTACTGAAATGAATAATATAATGAAAGTAGATCAGTATACGCATAAATGTCGGTGTATTATCAGGAAACTTCCATTACGATATTTTCATTAGTTTCAGAGAAACGGACTTATCACTTTTAACATACGTTAAGTACATCACTTCATCTTCCTTTAAGTTAGCCTAAGATATGTTAGAATGACGTCAAAAGCGCTAGCAGGTAACCTAATCAAAATTAAAAGCGCATAATATAGTAATTATATAGAATGTAGTGGGATTGGCATAGAAATGAAGTTCACAAACGCACTCC
Source organism: Deroplatys truncata (assembly GCA_030765065.1). Lineage (NCBI taxonomy): Eukaryota > Metazoa > Arthropoda > Insecta > Mantodea > Mantidae > Deroplatys > Deroplatys truncata. Next base: position 177,936,229 of record CM060981.1, read on the forward strand.
GTTTCCCTGTGAGCGACTTCATGAAGGGAAAAAGCGCATGTGCTCATAGATGCCTCGCAGATTTTAATTAAATTGTATGAAATGTTTTGATTCCCAAGTTGTAATCCTTCTAAGAAAATATACATTATATTGTCCTGTAATTAGAGTCTTATACCTGAAATTGAAAGGTTCTTCTAAGAGAACCTTACCTGTATACATAATCGATGGATCCACGCTATTCCCTATTAGTTCTTTGGCCGTCGGCTTTGCTGAACTATAGGGAATATTATTTGCTATCCTAAGTCCTCTTAAAATTCTCAAATTACTTTTGTCTTGATCATTACTTCTTACACCGCTACGTCCTGACACGCACACCATTCAAACAAATTTCATTTTAAGTTTCTCTGGTATTTAAAGATTCCGAAACCAATGTGGATTTAACCATATTATTCGGAAAATACAAGTATTTGTTTTTATAATATAAAAATTAAGATTTTTGTTATGCAATTGGTTTCAGCACGCGAAAGTATATAAAGCTAACTATAATTAAGACATCTTTATGACGCCTTTGTAAAGGAAAAAGAGTGACATAAACTAGGGTCACCTCTCACTGGTGCACGAGGGTGCTGACTTACTCAGGCCAGTCCTTAAAAAGGTAGAAGGAATCGCGGAAAAACAGCACTTTTATATTGTACGGTCAGTTGAATCAATATAATATCTTATTTTTGCCAGTAGTTTAAGGGAAAGGATGTAAGAAATTTTTGTTTCACATTCGCATCAAAATTCTCATAGCCTTGGACTGTTATTCCTACTTTATTTGATGCGAACTCTTTGAATACAGTAACCAATCATTCTTTCTTATCACAGCAGCATATTAAAGTATTTTATTCAAACGCAGTAAAATCTAACTAAATTATGAAAACAAGGATTTAAATTATTCTTAATTTTTATTTTAGTAATAAACTCATATTTTGCGTTTTTATATAATAAGTAATTCTCAAAAAAGCACAATAGTTTTTATTAATGGAATTATATAGAATCTCGCAATTTTGTGACTAATGTTTGTGATGCTGTTGGTGAAATGTGCTAACATATTTAAGATGCATTCTCCTTCCATTATTTTCAAACAATATGATATTAAATAAAATGAATGTACCTTGGAGGTACAGTCCGGTGTAAAATATGTGCCGATGCTTTGGGTTTCCTAAAGTATTTTTCTTTATTTAATGTTGGCAGAATCCCCTGGCCCGATGTGTTCCCGGGTATGTTAATGTCTATTGCTTTCAACAATGTGAGCGGCAAAAAGGGGGGAAAACGGAATGATTTTACCTGAATGGCTGCAAGGTACTCACCAGATACTCGCAGATCTGACCATCCTTCCTTGGTTTAATGTCAAAAGTCTGGCACTGAAACCCTAGCCGATGAATAGGGGTCGATTTCCGGCAAAGAAGCGAAGGTAGCCGGGTGAGGGGATACGATAAGCATTATGTGATAAATGGACATACATTTTTTTATCTTGTAGAGCTTACAAGCCACAAGACAAGTCTTAAAATTACAACCTAAGATTAAGCGTATACAACTCCTAAGGGCACACTTTAATTTGAAGTGACTAATGAAGTGAAGTGGCTATATGACATTGGTTTTTAAATAATTTCCTCTTTATTATATAGGTATGGCATTTCAAACGAACAAAGGAAATGGGCAACAGATCGAAAATTATTGTCCTTAATGGGCAATGTTATGGTAAAGCAAGGCTGTTAAGCTATGGAGTACTCCGAGATCAGTGTCAAACTGGTGTAAGAAATACCACATATGTGGTTACTTGGCATGCAAACCAGGTGGCGTATTTAATTATAAATGTATTCCGCGTGGCATTAAAAGCTTAAAAAGTATACCACAACGGGATATAAAGCAAAATTAAAGGACATGTGAACAAAACGGTTTAATAAATAAAGTTTTCATGAGAGATACAAAGGTATTTTACTTTTAATAACAGTTATTAAAGGTTAGGGCATTATTATTACTATTACTGTTACCTTCTACTAGTAATAATTGTGCAAAGCAACAAAAGCAACATGCATGATGTGACGTATGCAAAGATGATAGGATATACGTAGAGGCTACGACAATATTCATTTTGAATTATAAAATATCGCAGAAAAGCATGGTAAAGAACTGAGTTATATGAAATGAGCCACGTAAAACGAAAAAAGCATTACAAAATGGTCGTAAAGCATAGCATTTTGACATTAATTAAGCTGAGTTGGTAGCTTTCTTTTTATCCCTTTGCTTGCAAAGGTCTGATAATAAAATTTATTTAAGACAATATTAATTTCGAATTATTATGGAAATGTAAAATCAGAATAAAAAACTCCAATGCCAGAGCCGATCTTCAGTTTTCGGTGCAATTGCTCTGACGTCTGGGCTACGATGTCGATATAACTCATCATGAAGTTCTCTATGTGACTCCAATTTTCCCGGTAAAACAAGGCACCCTTAACTTATCTTGGGATAACATACCCCAATGTGGCCTTGCATGGTTTTTCTTTCTAATTCTACCTTTGCAGCCTACGGAGGAACAATTAAACTGAATTGATAATGTTTTCTCAACGAAGCTAAAACTGCCTCGTGTCCTAGGCCCTGGGGCACATCCGCCATTTCGAAAAAAAGGTATGCAAAAGCCGCCAATCAGCTTAGGTTGCTATAACTACCTAAGGGGTGGGATGGAGTCATGAATGGAGAGGAATCCCTTACCAACTTAATACGCAGTCCATTATATCGGTACGTTTTATTGCACCCAAGTGCGCATATATGCATTCGCCACACCTGTCAGCAAGTTCATCTCCGTTCAGAGGGTAAGATCTCTACGCGGCTGAGCCAGAGCGTAAGTTTCCTTAATTCTCAGCTATGCCCAAATCTAAATTATCACGGCTAACAGTTATGGTAAATATCCTCAAGTAGTATACATAAAGGTGCACGAGGAGTAAGAGCTTTATGAATGAGAACATAAGTGTTGTAGTACTTTTATTCTAACGTTTACCTGTTCTTCCTCACGTGTGTTTTGTTCTCTTTTAAGAATTTTCTAACTTGGGCCCAAGTTTTTAATTATAAGGTTTCAAAGTGTTTAGCTGTAGTTTCTCTTTGGTGTTTTTTGTGTCAAGAATCTTCCAAATCTCAGAAATGATACATGTTACTGCAGTCATGTTTACACAAACTTGTTATATAAGAAAAGTACTTTAACACAAGAACATACACTCTCTTGATCCTTCCTTTTTAGAAGATTCTTCAGAACCACTTGGGTTATTTTCCAATACCTTCATTATAGTATTGCAGTGGTTCTCGGAACATGAGGTGAGGCATACTTAACGCGACCCTCATGTTGAGAATCAATTCCAGTAATTATGAACCTAGTCGTAAACCTTGTCTATCTCTCCTCTTCCTCCTGTTCCAATGTGTCTCCTGTATCGATTCTTGATTTCCTGGGTGAATCTCGGAAAGTTTCGCAGCATTGGAAAGAAACAGAGTAATTTAAAAGAGAAAGTAAGAGAATTCCAGCTGTTTCCTGTTTAATTTGTTCTCTTCGCTTTAATTATGGCAAGAGGGATGGAAAACGAGGGCTGTGGTACTAGGATCTCTTCCATCAGCGTTTTCTTTCATTTTAATTGAACTCGTTAACTGGCTATGTAATTTCCATTTTTATTGTCGTTTCTTTTACTCATCCTTATTCTTCTTTATCCTCCTATCATCGCTTTATTTTGCTATAACTGTGTTTGTTGCCTTTTGAAGTCTCTTTCCGTAAAGTTTTAAAATTCCAAGCTTCTTTTTTCCATTTATTTTCCTGATAAAGGTTCTGTTTTGAATAACCCTCAGCTTTGGTATGTGTCTTTTAGCAAACAGCTTTTACATTTTAAATGACGAAATATTAACATATATCGCTGCTCCTTTTTATATAAACTAAATGCTTCTGAAAGAAAATGTTGTAGGAGACATCATAGACCTATAAGCATCTCAGGTCATAATCAATTTTTCACTACATCTGCATAGTGACATCAGTTCGTAATAATTGGCAATATTCTTTACCGTAAGGTTCCGGAGTAGGTCTGGCTTGTAAAACTGCTTGGGTGTCATTTATCTTGTAGAATCTCATTTTTATAAATAAATGCATAAAACTTATGTTATGATGATAATGATGATGACAATGGCAACTGAGTGCCCTCTTAAAAAGGCCATGCACGCAGGCTCTGGAGCCATTGTGTCTCATATTTTAGGCATTACTCAAGTTCGATGCTCCATATGAAATGGACCATGTCCTTGATATCTGCCTGCTTATCTACTCAGGTTCCAAAAAGGACCCTAAGGATACATACCTATTTCAAGTGAAACGTTTGCATTTGCATAGTATATGCTGTGGGTCTCAAATTCCCGTACATTTCCGACATATAGGGTCTTGTGTAACGCCCAGTATGTATGGATGTCTGCGTAGAGTGTTGTGGCGCGTAGGATAGCCCACAACAGCTCTAGTTTCACTCTAGTTAAATTCAGGAGAAACTCGCTCACTATCCGGTCTTGGTATCATATCATAGGCCTGCCTGGCAGTGGTTTGCTTACTCCAGATCTCAGGATGAGCCCTCGCCGTGAGTTGGTTATCTCATACTTTACATTACTAGTCGACACTTCGCAGAAGGCACAGGCCCAATTAAATCGAAACCCAATCCTCTCTTTGCAAGAGTGTCCGCCATCTTATTTCCTATAATACCAGTATGCCCAGAAGCCCAAAGGAGTTAACCGGGCAGCTGATACATAATCTATCCAACATTCTTGCCATTGCCACACAATTCTGGTGTGGTTTTACGCCCTAAGGACTTTCAAAACTTCCATACTACCCGAGCAGATATAAATAAGGTGGGAACCATCCGAAAAACCACGTCCTACCTCCTACCTTTGGGGTATATCCGGGTCCCACTCCTTTCTGCAAGGTATTACCACAGGACTTAGGTCATACGTGGTAGCCATCAAATTCCAGATCATCTAGGTTATAGGACACTACTCCTGTAAACCAGACAGCATCAGTAAGTGCCCTTTCTGGGGAGGCTTAAAGCACCACCCGTATAGTCCAGAGGCGGTGCGAACTCATCCTGGCTACCTCCTTCACAAAGGAGAAAGGTCCACCAAAATGTCTAAGCCGGAGTGAGGAGTCATCGCACCGCCGTTTTTAATATTTATACATGCCAATTATTTCAGAGAATCCAGCTTGGCAACCGCTGAGAGAAAGCCTGAGCTCAATGTGAGCCAGGCTACCAAACCAGCGTCGCATAAGATATTGGCGGTCTTATAACCGAGGTGTATAGCCATTTCACCACCTTGGGTCTCAGGCCTCATCTCAGTCTTATAAATATTCAACAGATACACAAACCATTGTAGGCCTTCTTAACCTTATAATCAACATAATTGTTCCAGTTCAGCCCCGCATCCAGAATGACTCCAAGATACATGACCGCTCCCAAAAGCTTCAACTTTTGCCAAACAGGGGGGGGGGCTCTACCAAACCTGGCAGCCTCCTCCTCGTGAAGATAATTATTTCAGGATATCCGGTTAACGGACAAGTCGGTTTCTCTACATTATGGCTCTAGAGTCAATAGGCTACATTATGGCTCTAGAGTATGAGCTCCGAAACAGTACTCGGAATTTTTCCACTTGCTACAAGGCAAATGTCATCAGTATAGCCTTGAACAGGAATCCCCCTGATGAGTTTGCCAGGAATAATACAGGATAGGTGACAAACCTCCCCCGAGAAGACTCTATACACACCTGAGTGTTTACAGGGATTAAAAGTGTAAATGATCCATTTAAGTTTTTTTAACAGTAACAACTTTTGTGTACTATCTTACCCAAGTTTAGTTCTTGATTTATAATGCAAGTCTCCGGAAAATGAGTCTCAAGCAACAGCATTGGAATCTCTCCCTCCAACTGTATCATAGCACCGGAGGGGTCATCTATGTGGCTAAACTGGTCCTAGATCCGCAGACGCAGTTTCTGCGAGTGAGCAGCGCTCGACTCCTGTACTTTGTCACGAAGAACTTCCAAGATTCCTCGGAAGACTTCCAGATTTATTTTTTATAATATCTTTGAGACTCCTTATAAGGGTTCCAAGTTACCTGACACTTGTTGGCCGTATACCTATTGCATAGCCCTTCCTCTTTTTCCTGATAGATTTTAAAAAACAATTCATCTGAATTTATTTTTATAAAAAAATTCCATCTTTAGCCCGAAGCTCGTGTACGAGGGGGCAGTTTCTTTCATAGGAGGACAGCAGGATGTTCGTGAAAATCCCTACGTTCCCTCCAGGTCCACCGTATTTCTTAATTTGATCTTTAGGCTCTTGGGGAGGTGGTGATTCCTGTGAGTAATGTGGAAAATAGGCCGAGTAGACTACCACCTGACATGTCACTCCGCCGTCTTCACATCTCAATAGGGTTGCTGCTAGGGCTTCGGTAAGAAATTCAGGCAGGGCCCAGGACCCAGAGCTAGGTATTTTAAGGATGCATCTCTAGGTTTTACTTCAGACTATCTTCACGAATATAATAAATCATTTTATATTTAGACCCATGATAAGACCCTACCGAAACCAGCGTTCTTGTTTCATGGTGACATCTATTTCATACCTCGTTACGTTACTCGAGAGAACTCGTGTTGTGTTGTAGGTTAGCCTGAATGAATGAAATCTTTACAATTTAACCAGCCCCACTTGAACATTAAGAATTCCTAAAGGACCAGGCCCCGGCCCAGTCGCGGCTTATGAATGGTCCCTATTTCTAGGGACACCAGCTTCTCCCATGATCCTTGCCAGAAGCCTAGTCCTCTTTCCCCTGCTCTTTGGTTAAGGGGCTACTTCTCCAAACCTCCGGGAGTCTCCTTTACTTTAGTTTTGGTAACAGGGTCCCCTTCTGGGGTCCAGCCACCTCAACTTTGGCTTTGAAACTCTTGGGGTCCCCTGATAAGGATCTCTGCGGTTTAATTAAACATAAAAACTATCGTTCCTACGATTAACTGGGGATAACTAACCGCCCTGATAGAGCCCCGCATGCCTGGGTAAGACTATGTACTCAGATACTCTGAAGTCGTCAGAGGCTCCGTTTGCGACACATATCCAATGTGCTATCTCCCATCGGCACGGAAACGCATAACACCTGTCGTTCTCCGTGATGTAGTGATTACCATGCTAGCCTCTAGTTCCCGAGGTCGCGGGTTCAAACCCGGCGGAGGATGATGGATTTTTTTCGGGCGTAAAATTCCTTAGCATGGCTTCCTTCGGAAGGGAAGTAAAGCCGGTGGTCCCGTGTCGTAGATTTATGGCACGTAAAATAACCTAAAGCCTGATAAAGAGACCTCTGAGCAAAATTAGCGTCTCAGGGCCAATATAAAATGAGGCGCCAAAGACTAAGCAGTTAAAGAGCGCACATAAATAAAACTCAATTTAATTTTAATTTTAACGCATAACACTTTGAGTTGGGCTAAAGATAAGTCACTTCTTCATCTGGTATCTGCCACGTGAGCACCCTGGTATGAGTAACTCTTCCAGCACAATCCACAGGATGGCAGATATACGGAACCACCAGCTTCAAGGTCATGCGGCTCCTATGCGGGGAAGCTTACGTCATGCATCAGCTGTTTCTAGATTTTTACATTCTCTATAGCTTACTTATAAGTAGAACAGGTGTTGCGTTCTATCCATAAATTCAATACGGAAATTTCACCGAAAATACACATTTTTATACTCCCCGAAGGAAAAATGCATGTCTAAAAAAGGCACAAAGTGTGTGTGTGTGTGTGTGTGTGTGTGTGTGTGTGTGTGTTTGCATGTCTATGAGCAAAATATCTCAAAAAGGAAAAGTAGGTTAAACGCCAAACGACACAGTTTTTCAGCAAAATCTCTCCATCTCAGTTTACCTTATATGGAAAAATTTGATTTTCGCAAACATGGCTTTAATGATTTTGATTAAATACAATATGTTCAAAACATTTTCATGACAAACGAAATGTATATCTTGAATTTCTGTGGATAGTCTCTGAAGTTCACTTCAACCCGAATTACTTTTGTATATCTGCAAACCGTAAAAGGTATACAAAATCTTTCTAAGAAAAAAATATAGAGCTTAAAGCACACACAAATCATGACCTATAAACTCTTTTGTAGAGTATTTCTGAGTCATTCCTGGTTAATGGTTTGAATTTTCAAATACTTAAACAGTTTCTCAACTTGGAAGTCATCCCTTCTTTCGTGCAACGATATGTGTAAATGATTGAAAGTTTATCAGGATTAACCAGATAGAATACGTGATATGGTTTGTGGAAATGTGAGTAGAGAAAGCAATGTGAATGCAACTCGTCAGATTTTTTTAGCTTAAGCTATAAAAGCCAGATATGTCTTAGGTCATAGGCCACGCTTAGGTACCCTATTTACCCGGTAGGTGAATTAGGGTTTTACACTCGGAAAAAAATCGGTATAAGGAACACGGGTTGTGTTAATTGAAATTCATGTGAAAACATAGTCCCCTCTACTCAATGCTGGACAGTTTTGAGTCGATTTCACAAGCTTTGCTATACATTACACATTAAGATAAAATAAATGATTAAACCTTCTCTATCTCTTGCTGGTAACTCAATTGTATCACGCAACGCATTTCCGGTATTTTTTCTTATTACAAAACATTCTATAATACGAGTATCGTAAAACATGTGTCTTTCAATTATAACCGCCTTGTTATACTTTTGTGGGCAAGTAGTAACCTTTCCTATTCATATATTACTCTTTAGCCTCCATTTTAAATAAATCTGAAACCTACCCAAAAGATAACCACTTAACTCGAATTACGGTGTAACACATTCAGGGACCATGCTAGCTTGCAGTTCCCGAGTTCGCGAGTTCAAACGATGGAACTTTTTGGGCGTAAAAATTCCTTAGCATGGCTTCCTTCGGAAAGGAAGTAAAGCCGTGGTCCCGTGTCGTATATTTACGGCATATAAAAGAATATCCGGTCGTTCACGCCCAAAATAGAATGGGACGCTAAGAACCATAGCAGTTAAGGGGCGTCCGTAAATACAACCCGATTTCATGTACACCCATGTTTCGAAATAAAATATGTAGGTCTGATGTGCTGCCGTATGATGGAAGGTATTTTGCAAAAGGGTGCTATTTTAAATAATAGCAGAAGTGAAATTGCTCTCGATCGTATAAATGCACGTGTATCTAATATATACTTTGTCTTCTCCATGAATACAAGAATTAACAATGAAAGTTATATGAATGAGGCATTAACTGAACATACTTTTCACTTTCCTTCTTCAGAGACCTATGGAAATATAAAAAATCAATGAGAAGTAAATCAGTGGTATATAGGCTGGACCATATAAGTTGAGACTGTACAATATCTCCAAAACTAAGCGTTGTAGAAACAAATGTGTTTATTAAAAGTTGCTTGATATTATGGGGTAAAATAAACGTCATTAGTCCTGTTTTGTTTGGAGGATGTTATGATAGTCAATTTAATTTTTTAAATGGGAACCTACAATTAGGATCAAACACAACTAATGGCATTTACTTCCCCCTATAATATCAAGCAACTTTTATTCAAGACATTTCTTTCTACAACGCTTAGTTTTGTAGATATTGCACAGTTCAACTTAAATGATCCATCCTGTATAATAAACTTAAAAACCAAGAGTAATTTTTAGCTATTTGGGTACAGAGGTGTCAAGTAAAAAGAATTTAATAGAGAAAGTAAGAACACAAACAGTAGGTATTAACAAGATCTGAATTTCGGAGGGATAGAATATGAAGACATAATTATATTAATACAGAGCATTGGAAAATGGTGTAGGAATACAGGTTGAATCACCTAAAACTTGCATCGCAAATATTTCGGAAATGGAAAATTCCATTGATGTGCAGTTTTCACAGCATTGATTGGTAGTCAGGGACTCGTACATTTGGCCTATAAACAGATTTTAATAATACTGAAAAGTGTATATTTTGAGCAAACGTACAATTTTTTAAAGGAACCAAGCCCAGTTACATCAACAGAAAAAGGTAGGGTAAATTAGAATGTCAATGGTTTTTGTTGCAGGATTCTAGTGCAAGTGGTTTACGAGAAATAGTATTTTGAAAAGTTTCCATCCCGAAAATTGTTTGTCCCATTCAACCTGCCTAGTTGCTAGGTACGATATTGTTATGTTTGTTTGCATTGTGTTTTCTGTTCATTGATTGCAGTGCGACTTTCTGGTCAGCAAGTTTGTGACACTTCAAACAGTAAGTTGTGAATGGAAGATGTGGTTTACTAATGCAGAAAAACATGCTCATGGTGTATGGTGAGTTTGGGAAGAATGCAGTTCGTTCCTGTACGGTATATGCGGAAACGTATCCCAATAGATGTCAACCATCTCGGCAATTATTTACAAACCTCTTTTACCAATTACGTAAAAGTGGTACTGTAACACTTAGAAAGTATAACAGAAACAAACAAGTGACTGGAGAAGAGGCAGAAATTAATGTTTTGGCTGCCGCAGTAGTAGATTCGCAAATTAATTCCGCACATTCGCTCATGGAAGTGGCATAAGTCAGGCAAGTGTACTGCGCATTCTCCATCGACATATGTGTCATTCCTATCACATCTCTCTCCATCAAGAACTGCATTGAAACGATTTTGAGAAGCGTGTTAACTTTTGTACATGGGCATTAAGACATGATACTCCAGATACAACATGTATCTTGTTTAGTGATGAGGCAACATTTACTAATCATGGCCAGGTAAACCGCAGAAACATGCACTATTGGTCTGTTGACAATCCCCGTTGGCTTCATCAGGTGGAACGTCAGCGTCCATGGAGTTTAAACGTGTGGTGTGGGATAGTGAACCGTCAGCTCATAAGCCCTTTGTTCATAGAAGGAACAATAAACTCGCACAAGTATCGCAGCGTCCTGACAGACCATCTGCCACAGCTGCTAGAAGCCGTTCCTTTGCAGACTAGGCGGAACCTTTAGTATCAACATGATGGCTGTACAGCCCATAGTACACGAACTACTAAAGCTTGTCTTAACGGATTGTTTCCAAATCGTTGGATTGGACGAAGAGGACCTGTACCTTGGCCGGCCCGTTCACCGGATCTGACCCTTTTAGACTTTTTTCTTAGGGAAGCCTGAAAGACTCTTTCTACAAGGATGTACCAACTACACTAGACGATATGAAACGAGTATTACTGCTGCCTGCTCTGAAATTTCCGCTGAAATGCTAGAACGTGTGCAGCAGCCTTTCCATAGCAGCGTGTACTGAAGCTGCCGGTGGTCATTTTGAACACAACCCTTGAAGGGCTATGTTCTCTTTACTTGTAAGAATCCACAGAAGTATTGCAATTCCCTTTTGTTTTTCTTTAGTTTGTGCTACCACAGGTTGTATAGGGTCGTTCAACAGGAGTGTCCTATCTTTGAGCTTAAATAAAACACGTTCTATAACTTATAGAGGTTTATTCATTTTTTTTTATTTTGGAACATAATTAATGTCATTACGCGTGGAAGAGAACATCAGTTAGGTGACCGCCGCGACTTCGTTGGGTTGTGCGTATACGGTTGACCCAATTTTCAATGACAGAAGAACGTAAATTTGGTCCAACTTCACGAATAACACGCATGATGTTATTCATAAAATCATTTACTGTTTCTGGCTTGTTGACATAAACTCGCGATTTAACATAACCCCACAAGGAGTAATCCTACGGCGTTAAATCACATGACCTCGGGGGCCAGTTAACATCACCACCACGGAAATGATGAAACCTCTGAAGTTCTCCTTCAAAAGATCGATTGTTTCGAGAGCAGTATGACATGTGGCACCATCTTGCTTAAACAAGATGGTTCTGAGATCCATACCATCCAATTGAGACCAAAACTAGTCCCTTACAAGAGCCCGGTATCTTTCTCCATTGAGAGTTAGAGCTTCTCCATCTTCATCTTGGAAAGAATATGGACCAATGATTCCACTATAATAAAATCCATACCTTACAGTAACGTTTTGGTGATGAAGTAGTCGCTCTTGAATCTACATTGGATTGTTATTACTCCAATAGCGGCAATTTTGTTTGTTAACACAACCATCCATCCATAAGTGGACTTCGTCGCTGAAGATGATTCTTCGACAAAATCCGGGTCAGCTTCCAATTGCTCCAATGCACAGTCAGCGAATATACGGCGCAACCTATGGTCGTTGGGTTTTAGTTCTTGAGTTATCACCATTTTGTAAGCGTGAAACTTCAAGTCCAGATGCAGAATTCGCCAAGTTGTGGTCGGCGAAAGCTCCAATTCTTGCGCTCGACGAGCAATTGATTTGTTTCCGTTCTCGCGTACACTCTCACGAACGGCACCTATGTTTTCGTTGGAGCTCTTACGTCGATTACGTACAGGCTTCGCACTTATTCTAGGGATAAAAACTTTTATTTTCTTGTAATTATAGAAGTTATTTGACAATCCATCAAATGCGAACGTAGTATCATGGAATAGAGCCTTGATGATACAAATAATCATTACAAAGATGCTCTTTGTAAAACTCTCAACCGAGATCTTTAATTTATGAATACAGTTATAATTACAATATTTAATTCAATATTACATACTTGGATTTAAAAGCAGCTGATTTGAAAAACACAGGAGGCAAAAAGGAAACAAGTGTCGTAAAGATTAGATTTTCAATATCAAATTAGAATGAACATGTCTAACGTAGCATTGTAAAACATAAATATAAATAAAGGTTGATCTAACGAAAACCTCTGAGGTGGCTTATCTGAGTATTCACATTTGGACCTTCGAAAGCGAATCGATATAAATTGCGGCAGGTAAACAAATGAACAAAATCCTAAAATCTCCGAGCCTGCAGCAGAAGAGCAAATACTCGCGGAGGTGGTGAGCGAATATCTCTCTTCCTCTCTCACTCTTGTGTTCTTTATCTTAATTCTCGTCCAATCTCTTTTACCATTGCCGTAGGGTTCTTACTAGTTTTAATTACTTGCCCCTAGCTTTTGTCTCTACTTCTGTTCCCACTTCTTCAGATACTATGGTCCTGGAACAGAGACTTGGATTTTAATATATCTGAGTTTCTCGTATTCCTTCTTGGAATCACAATCGGCTCATGCCACATACGATTCCTCTCTTGGTTGAATGCCAAAGGAACCATCTCTCAGCTCTTCTAGGTTTAAATTATGATCGGTTAATGTGGCTCTGTGAGCGTATTTGTCTACATAGCATCTCGGTTTTAAGATTAAAGGCATTTTGCTTATAAACCCAAGCAAGTAATTTAACTTGCTGTTCAGTACATACATTTCTTGGTAACTAGAAAATATGATACAATACAGAAACTGAAGCCTCGTTTCTAGAATACATTTTTGGCGGGCGTATGATGTGTGTGTTGAGATAATACTTCATCAGTCGCTTATTTATTATGGTGTTAAGTTTGTTACTTTCTCTACTACGTACAGTAAGTATTGGGAGTATTACATACCACCCAAAGTTCGATACCAAGATTTAACCGGAAATACATGTCTCGAGACCCCTGAATGCAAATAAAGCATTTTTTGAAGCATGTCCATAACTCAAAAACGAAAATTCGGATGAATACTAAATTTGGTATTTAATAACAGTATCTTTCGCAGGTACGACAAGAAGAGTTTCGACAAAATCCCCCATCTCAAACTAGCCTTTACACGTTACACTTTTCAAAATATTTTATTTTCTAAAAAATGACTGATGATTTTGATTAAAATGTCATATATGAAAAATGTTTACATTAAAAATAAAATGTATATTTTGAAATTTCGGGGAATAACCTATGAAATTCTCTTCATTCAGAAGGAATTTTTGTATTATCTCACAAAAATGCTTAACATTAAACGAAAAGAAAACACACCACAGAGAAAAAAGCGTAGATCTCATAAACTCACAATTTATTTAAAATAAGTTTTTTTGTAGCGTAAGCTGTTTCTGACGTATTCGTAATTAAAGGTTCTAATTGTTCATTTCTAAAACTCCTTTGAGCATTCAGTTGTTTCTCGCGATGGCATGGAAACAGTATGGAATTTTAAGGCAGCGTATAGCGCCCTGTTCTTAAACAGAGCTGTTCCCTTTGTATTATAACGAAACGTGTAATGTAGCTATTTCTACAAAGCTGTTTTTAGATTAAAATGTAGTAGATAGCAAAATAAGCTTTAGTAAGAATAATTTGTATACCCACTAATAAACGATAGAGGTTAGACCAAGTTATGTGACTGTATCATAACGGATTTTTTTAATTTGCTGCATGCTTAAGGTTTAAACGTTCTTGCATTTTAATAAACAACCTAGAAGTTTCAATCCATTAGTGCTATATGCCGAAAAAATGGACTTTCACCGATATATTATCAGTCTGAGAATATGAAATCAGAAAGTTTGTGGACATAATGTGTATATAGAATGCAATCAAGTTTTAAGGGTAACTGTGGAATACGTGTTTGTCTTTAAATAGGAGTAGCGGTGTTATTTGCAGGTTGGGAAATATTTGCTCGTTTCCACTTACGGGCAGCAACCCTTCACTTGCTCTTCATGTGTAGATAACCTTCGAAATATGGTCACGAGGTCCCAGATTCCTCAAATACACTCTGCTGTAGAATATCTGAGGTTTGCGTGATAAATAATTTTAATTCTTACATGCATATTTGGAAGGTCAATGATTATCATTTTTTATTTACAATTTGGGACTTCAGTAAACCTTGTCTTGACAACACAGAATCCATTATATTAATTTAACTGAATATATATAAGCAATTCGTAATAGGCGATATTTTCAAAAATAGTGTGTAGAATTAGTTTAGTTTACAAAAAATAAAAGAATAACAATGTATAATGTTGTTTATAGTTCTTGAATAGCTGAATTTTGTCACTCGTAGTATGTACGGTGCCTTCAGATAAAGCTGCCACGCTGTTAGCGGCACTGGGTCGCGGTCGTTCGCCACTTCTTTCCCAAGACTCCAGTTCCCGCTATTGCGCCTGTTCCTCATACTATACCTACATCAAAGTCCATTACGTGCACCTAAGTTCGGTGTTTGGTGTGTTGTGAGTCCGGCTAGAACACTTATCCTATTTTCTTTCTCGAAACAATTAATGCTGTACGGTAACAAACATTAATTTTGCAACAGTTTTTCCCTCAATTGACAATGAGCGAATGCACGGTGTACTTCAAGAAGAGTTCTTTGGATACAATTGCTTAACACCTTTGCTGACGGAGTGAACAGTGTAAGGATGTTACCCTCTCGATTTCTAGACATCACGCCCTGCGATTTTTTACTTGGACAATTTAAAAGACAAAATGTATAAACAAAATCCCCAAACACTATCTTCTTCTTCTACTTCACGGTTTTAGGCCATTTAGCCTGTTCCGGCTCCAAAATCTTGTGTCCATCTCTTTTTTTGTTCGTCCTGGGTTTCTGTATCCTTGGCCTCTGTAGTTATATGTTGCTCGGGGTATCCTATTTAGTGGCATTCTTTCTAAGTGTTGTTTCCAGTTAGTTATATGTTCTATTATTACTTTATTTAACTCTTCTGTTTTTAACTTTTGCCTTATTTCGTTTTTTAGCTTTTTATCCAGTCTTCTGTATCCTGCTATAGGTCTGATAAATCTAATTTCAACTGTCTGTATCCTTCTTTTATTTTCTGCTGTCACTGTCCATGTATCAGACCATTATATACTCTGGGGATGGCCATTGCTTTATATAATTTTATTATTAAATCTTTTCTAATTTTATTTTTTGTGTTCTCTTTGCGGTTCCCGTTATGCAATTGAATTTATTTAGCTTTTTATTAAAATCTATTTCAGATCCATATATTATTTCACATCCTTGAAAATTAAATATTTACACTTGTTCCATACTTTTATTTTCTATAATTATCTTAGATTGAGCCGAGTGAGTACCTTTAAATGTCATAAGTTCAGTGTTTTAGTTTAGTATGAAAGAAAACTATAAAGTTAAATTATTGGAAGATAATCCATACAATATTTATATATGAGACGATTGAGGTTATATATACATATAGAAAATCAAAAAAAAGGAATCGAAGAAGAATGGAATAGTATCAAGGAACTAGTACAAAGGACAGCAAAAGAAGTACTAGGAAAAAAATTATACAGAAGAAAAAATGGGCTAAAAGTGTGGAATTCTGAGATAGAACAATGAGTGAGAGATAAAAAAGAAGCGTATTTAAAATATTTAAACGATAGAAGTGATACATTAATAATAAAAATCACAGAACTAGGCCATTAGTAAAAAAATCTGATGTGTTACACTCACATGAGTTTTTCTACTCTTGTACAAGCTATTTTTACAAACTCTTATTCTCCATCTATTTCATATTAATCGAGATAAACATTTGCAGAAATGATCTATTGACATGCAAAGAGAATTACATTTTACACATAGCTACCAGTTCTAAAAATATTTGACTATCGCTTAAGGCGTACTATGCTCCCCTTGTTTTGTAATTGCAAGGGCAATATAGAAATACAGTAGTCTTTAAGCATCGACATATATCTAAATAGCTGGTTGCTAGGTGCAGCACCATTCTCTTTGCCATAGATTAATACTCTTTGCAGATCCAAGACAAAAAATTAATAACGAATTCCCATTTGAGAAAATAAGTATTAAAAAATTTAAGGGAATGACAAACAATATCTCGAAAATTGCTTACTCAACGAAAAAATTATGTGACATAAATTGTGTATTTTAACGCGATCTACATTTTTTGTGTAGTAAACTTTTATGTATCTCTTATGGTTTACCAGTTATGCAAAAGTCGTTCACAATGAAGAATACTTTTGGAGACATTACCAGAAAATTTATGATATACATTTTATTTGTCATGAAAATATCTTAAACATATGATATTTTAATCAAAATCGTTAGAGCCATTTATGAGAAAATTAAAATTTTCGAAAAATGTTCCATGTAAAGGATAATCTGGGGTGGAGAGATTTTCTTGAAAATCTTCGTGTCGCATCTCTGGAAGATACTGAACCTAAATACCAAGTTTGGTGTTTATCCGACTGTTCGTTTCTGAGTTATGCTGTTCACAGACACACAGACACACAGACACACACATGGACATGTTTACAAAAATGCTTTTTTTTGGATTCAGGGGGTCTTAAAACATGTATTTCCGGTGAAATCTCGGTATCGAAATTGGAAGACAATACTTCCCCTACTTACCATACGTAGTAGAGAAAGTAAAAAGTGATACAACAAGACTAGAAAATTATAGAGATATTACATTGCTGAGCTCTATCTACAAAATTTATACAAAAAAAATCTGATGTTTTACACTCACATGACTTTCTCTACTCTTGTACAAACTATTTTTACAAACGCTTATTCTCCATATGCTGCATGTTAATGGAGATATCGAGATGTCAATCTTATTGATAATTTTCTTATAGATGCAAGGGGAATATGGTAGGTTTTAAGCGATAGTCAAATATTTTAACGCTGGTTGCTATGTGGCGCATTCCATTCTCTTTGCATGTCCAGGACATAAAAAAAATGAATAACGAATTTGAGAAAAAGTGTAAGTATTGGAAAATTTAAGGGAATAACAAGCAATATCTCGCAAACGGTTCACTCAACAAAAGAAATGTATATGACATAAATTGTGTATTTTAACGCGATCTACATTTTTCGTGTAGTAAAATTTTGTCTATCTCTTATGGTTTACCAGTTATGAAAAAGTCGTTCATAATGAAGAATACTTTTGGAGACATTCCCAGAAAATTCGAGATATACATTTTATTTGTCATGACAATATCTTAAACATATGATATTTTAATCAAAATCGTTACAGCCGTTTTTGAGAAAATTGAAATTTTCGAAAAATGTTCCATGTAAAGGGTAGTCTGGGGTGGGGGAATTTTCTTGAAAACCTTCGTGTCGCATCTCTGAAAGATACTTAACCTAAATACCAAGTTTGGTGTTTATCCGACTCTTCGTTTTTGAGTTATGCTGTTCACAGACACACAGACAGACACACAGACACACAGACAGACACACACACACGGACATGTTTCCAAAAATGCTTTTTTTGGATTCAGTGAGTCTCAAAACATGTATTTCCGGTGAAATCTCGGTATCGAAATTTTGGGTGGAATACAATACTTCCCCTACTTACTATACGTAGTAGAGAAAGTAATAAGAGGGTATCAAAAATAACAGACGTATTATTAACAGAAGAATTGACAGGCTTTAGGAAAGTAGAAGTTGTATAGATAACGTCTTCTCCCTCAAGCAAATAATTAAAAAACGTAGAGAGTTCAACTTAGAAACACATGTTCTCTTTATAGATTATAAGGAAGCCTTTGACAAGGTATGCAGGAAAAAATTATGGGAAATATTAGAAAATGAAGGAGTACCAATACACTTAATAAATGTAATTATAAATGTATATGTGAAAACTAAAATTGTAATTGATAATCGAGAACCCATAATAATTCTAAAAGGTGTTAGACAAGGTTGCCCAATGTCAACCACACTTTTTAATCTATATTTTGACGACATGATTAGATCATGGAAGCAACAAACAGTAGAAGGGTTTAATTTGGGGTCAAGAACAGTAAAGACAATGGTCTTCGCAGATGACCAGATATTAATATGGAAAAGTGAAGAGGAGCTTCAAAGGATGACATGCAAACTAAATTTAATATAAAAAACAAACAGCATGGAATCGCCAAACGTTGTAAGAGTTGCAAAATAATATACGAGAAAAAGTAACCAACATTTCCCAAAAAGAGCTACATTATGTTAAACATAATCTGTTAAGACACTGCCGTGCCTGTCTTGTCACAAGGAGAACGTATTATATTTAATGTTTGAAAAGTTAAGCAATGTGATGGGGATTCAATATTGTAATTTGCGAAATAATAATGGTACTAGTTGGCCTTGTCCGTTCATTCTATATGTTTTGATGCATATGAATATGACGGTTCGCGCCGGGATGAAGTGTCGGTATGCCAATGGCACGGCCCGCGACCCAGGTGCCGTTAGCAGCGTTGCCGCTTAATCTGATGAGCCTGTATTTAACCCTAATAATTTCAGTGAGAATTTCTGAGGTCTTTAATGATCTATGACCTGCATGATTTACATTATCCACATAGCACCGCCCTAAAATACGGAAAAAAACGCTGTTGTTTATTAACATCCTCTATATTTTCTGCATTTTACGGCAACGATGGCACGTGTGGGAGAAATATAACATTCATCAAGTTAAGTTTCTTGAATTTTCATTACACAATATTTTAGCATAATAACTTATGTATAACTTTAATGTGAAATGTTTCCTAAGAAAGAAGATAAGGAGCGAAAAGAATTAATTTAACTTCAACTGCTACTCCAATAATATACCATTATCTTATTAATCCATATACAAGCTCCTGTAAGCGGACAAAGTACCTACTCTGAACTTTACACTCTTTGCTCTTAATTTGTCAATATTGAAAATGACAGATGTGCATAAAAATTCGGATAAAAGTTTATGCTAAACAAGGATGGTTAAAATACGTCTTTTATAGCAAATACTTTGTAGTGTATAAATAATTTTATAGTATTTGCTAAAGCAATTATTTTCCGTTTATTAAATTAATTTACTGAATGTAAAGTTTTTCTATCCCTCGATGGCAATATACTATTTGAGTTCAGTTAGTTTTTGAATGCTGTGTCTACAACACCCACAATTTTCATAATAGAACAATGACGATATGTGATAACTTTGAAAAACTGCGTTCACAATTGAAAAATGATTTGAAACACAATTTGCATTTATTGTTAAACAATATAAACGGCCCATTAAAGTACCTAAATTTTATATAAAAGAATAATATTTAAACACTTTCTTTTAGTAAACTAATATGCCCAGTTATATAAAGCCGCTAGTATTCAAATTTCCTCCCCAAATTAACATTTTTTTTCAGAAAAAGTTACAAGAATTTGCAAAAGAAGATTTCGAAATGTTAACTAATTCTCCTAAAAACAACAATTTTGATTACAAGCTATTTATATAATATAAAAGTAAACAAACTATGAATGGGTTTCAAATATTTAGAATACCACATTAAGAATTTCATGAATAATGGACAATTTAAGATATAACTGCATAGTTAAGAGCATCAGAAGAGGGAAGAGTATCATCGCTTTCCTTAAATGGCTGCAACATCAGTGCATTTTAAAAGTTAAGGCTAAGTCCAATAAACGCTGAATTAACAAAAAGTTAATTAAATCCTACTTTTCAAATTATATAACTACTTGTTTCACTTCCATATAGTTTAAAATCTTCAAGTCAAGCTCAGCTCGCTGTGCTGTAGAACCACGTTTCAACAAAGAATAAGAATATCCCTAATAAACAGCTATAGTAATTTTCAATCTTATTGCAAGTTATAATACGTTTCCGATTCTTAATGAAACCAAAGTAACCGTATATACAGTTAATGATGTAATTGCGTTTTTATTCTATATAAGACGCCGTGTTTATCGCACAAAAGCTGCTAAGTTGACGATTCTGAAATATCATTATACATTCACATCATACGTCAGCAAAGGAGAAAAAGTTGGGGATTTGGAGGGAATATTTCAATATTCAATATCAGTTTACTATGCTAAAGGAAGTATGGAGAGAGATGGAACAGCTTTTTTTTTTATGTAAGCTGTAAGCAGAGAGGAGACTAGGATTCTGTAGGCCAATCACCTGTACGTCCGAAATTAAAATTATTAAAAAAGTAGATACAAAGGTGAGATAAATGTAAGTCTGCCTCTATGGTGTGCGGGTAGCGTGTCCGTATCACATTCATGAGGTCCCGAGTTCGATTACGGTGAGTTACCCTGACAAGTTTTTTTCCGGGTTTTTCCCTTATCCTGTAAAGATGAATGTCGGATAACTTTAAGCTCTATGGATTCCGATCTCCTTTGAGCATCATTTCTTATACGCCATTCATTCATCGTCCGATCTGACCTAACCGTTTATAGGACGCTAAATAATAAGTAACTAAATAAATATAACTTTTTGCTAAAGAACTGAATATACAAGTTCAAAATCAGATTCTTACTACACATTCTTGAAGTTTCATTGACATGTTAGTGTCATGAAGTGTTAAAATGACATGCAGTATTTTTTAAAAATATTCCAACCGATTATTTAAAAAGTCTCACGTTTTCAAATGTAGTGTATATACACACACACATATATATATATATATATATATATATATATATATATATGTTGAACATTTATTCATTTTGAGATGAAAGAATGATCTTAGTTACACTTCGTTTAATGCATACGTTCAGGTTCATTTAGGGTCAGCTTAGTTTGCTAAAATTGAAACTTCAAACTCATTAACATATTTTGTTTTTACCTACGTATAAAAGCTAACAACTTATGTTGTTTTGTTTATTAAACCAACGATTATTTTATAAAAATTATATAGTTTGAAAACAAATATAATGTATGTATATAACCTGCGTTTTTAATTTTTAAATTGTAACAAAAGAAATCTCAATTAGTCTTTCAATTCTTTACGTTACCTAATATTTTTCTGGCTTCTTAACATTGTATAAAACAATGGTTGGTTTAATAACAAAAGTTTCTAACCAAAGTTGTTTTTTAATGCATAAAACCAAAATGTGTTAAAAATAGAGAGTCCCATTCGAATAATTTGAGCTGACAATGAAATGACCTTGAAAACATGTAGCTAATATCGCTGTTTTCCTCCTCAAATGAAGAAACATTCACCTTAAATTGTTTGCTTGAAAAGGTATTGGTTTCAAGTTAATCACGCATATTTTAAAAAAGGTTATACTCTGTATATTAATGAAAGCATTTACTTTAAAAGTAGAACCATCTTAACGAAATTCGGTTTTGATTAAGTTTTTAAAACGTTTCCTGAAATAAATAACATAAATATAAGTAGCATTGAATTCTTTGCCCTGGTTAAAAGTAACTTTTTAATTATAGAAGAAAATGAATTTTCAAAAATTACCAAAAAATAAAATTCGGCACATGTTGTTGCCGGTTGTCGCTCCACGTGGATGGAGAGATTATCGAAGCCAGGTACTCATCTCAGCCATACCTCTTTCTCTCTCTCTCTCTCTCTCTCTCTCTCTCTCTCTCTCTCTGCCTCGGCGATAGCTCGGTGATGGGGTTCTTACTTGAGAAAGGACTCATGTTCCGGCTCGGTGATCTCAGGTTGAGGGACAAGGTCCGGTAGATAAATGCCGAAGCTCTATTCTATTGTGAACACTGAATTCTCTTTCACGCTTAATTTTAATTCGTAAATACTAAATAAAGCTGCTACAGGTTGTTATATTCAGGCGATCTTTTCCGCTGCAGTTTACCGCTTCTGGCGGTTAATTAGGCTTCTACCCATCCGTAATTCAGCGTTGCATATTCACACGTTAAGCATCATTATTAACTTTGACAGAACTTAGTGCTTTCTTTCTTTCGTGCTGTATAGCAATTTAATTCAACATTACTTTTTCTAAGGTGGTAACTTCTCAATTACGCAATGGCTGAAATGTATCGTAATTTTCTTAACCAAATAATAATTAAAACACGCCGTAACTTTCCGGAGATAACACTATATGGTTTGACCGTAATTTACTGTCCACTTTACATCTTAAGACACACCGAATTTTGATACAGCGGCCGTAACTTTCAGCAGTATGGTTTTTAAGACTCCTCCGATCTGCTCATCTCGACATTGTTTGTAGGTATACATTTTCTCTCACATTGCTCTTGTATCTTATTATTCAACAATTACTGCGTTACATGGCACGGGTGTTCTACGTCACTCTTTCTCTGCATCTTTGTCACGTGTATTTTTGGCGCGATTTTCCGGAGAAACTGCTGTGACGCTTTATCCAGTCCACTTTTCGTCACACCACGTTATTAAACAATTAGGCAAAGAAACTTCACCGCTCGAGAAAACACAATAGCCAGAGTCGCTTCACTGCAGATCGTAGACGACAAACGTAACATTTTCAGCTTTTAGAACTTTCGACCTTGGGCAGCTTTGTTGCATATCGGTTAGTAACTTACAGTATATAATGAACATTTGTACCCGTAATTGTCGCAATAAAATCTAATGAATCACAAAATCATGAATATTAATAGTTCTATGATACATATAAATTGTTAATTCATCTCCATAATTAATTTGTTTTCCCGAAATGACATTTGCAGCTTCACACTCACGCACGAGGGTCTGCTTTGTTTATCAGACGTCGGCTTGTGAGATATTCATGGTGAAGCGCTAGCTTCCTTGGTACAGGGTGACGGCTTCGATCCAGACATAGGATAATGGCATATAAGTGAGCGACAGTTATGTTAAATATAAGGAACGAAACTCTGCCACGATTGCGATGCTGATGACAGTTCCTAGCCGCTTATATAAAGTTAGTATTTGCTGCTACTGCTGTAAACTGGAATTTTATTCCATAATACTGATAAAAATGTTATGTCAAATTTTATTTACATAACAAAGAAGGTCCTAAGGCCCCATTTATGCTTGCGGTTCCGCGTCGTGCCACAAGTGCGACAGTCCACAATATCTTACGTCGTACGAACCGAAGAACGCGCCGCACGGACTTTCAGGTCGCACGATACATGCGACAGTCGCATGACCACAGTATACATGGGTGTTTATGGACCTGTTTATGCCCGGCGCCGCATTCTGAGCGAGACAGTTGAGTCAATGCAGCCCTTTGCGAAATCAGAGCTGTAGTAGTTTTGATTTTTCAACGTAGGCTGTGCTTTCACGTGTTGCAAGAGTAATCTGATTTTCGTCGTTTAGACTTTTATCAAGTCATACTGGAACATTTTGTATAAGAAATTCGTATTAGGAGTTCAATTGAGAATGTTGCATAACAAATTACAAGGTTTGGGACAAGAAACAATTTTTTAAAGACGTTCCTAAGCACGAACTTTCTTTTAGTTGAATTAAATGTTTTTTCTGATTAAAATACCATTACAAGAAACTGGAATTTCAAAAACAGCACTTGCACATTAAATAATTAAAAATTGTATGCATAAATAAAAAATTATTTCTGAAGTCGGCTCCTGCTGGTATGCTGATGTCTGAGTGCGTTTTCCTGCTGTTGGCAGCCAAAACTTGCATCAAGACAGTATCATAGCTGCATTGACCGCTTTTTGTTTCCACTTCCACCCATCCCATCCCATTATTTTCCATTTGAGCGACTCTGAGCGTGTGCATTCAGCCCGTAACAAATTTGTTTCGCGTGTAAATACGACAGATTCAGCGGAATAGAGTAGGTATATCATTCGCTGCTTTGTTACTAGATGGCATCGTCACATTGCCAATATATTGATCTCTTTGAGTTTGCCTCAGTCTCTTTAATTATAACGCATGTAGTAGATATTCACTTTTCTGTAGGCGGAACACTGCCAACTCTGCCTCCCAGTAACGAATAGTTAAAGCTTCTGGTGATATAGGACAGCAAGAGCAATGTAATCTGTCGGGGAAAAGCTGTTACATTGCCACAAATGACATCGAGATTTTTACAAGAGTACTTCACTTAACGTAATGCAATTTCTAGATTTAATTTGTTAAACTTTTCCTACGTTAACGTGTTTACTTGCTTGTTTACACATTCATCTTTATTTTTATTTGCTTTTTTCTTGCTTTATTTCCTCCTTAGGACAAAACTTGCAGAAATATATTACAAACGTTACTAACAAATAAAGTAAATTATGTAGCAGGAAAATGTTGTGCATCTTTTGTAGTGGGAAAACGTTGTTCCTCTGCTTCATGTCCTCTGCTGCAGTGTCCTGGTCTCCGGCTATCGTTGCTCAGAGGCTGCTGATTTCTTCATTCCTAATACACTACCTGTCTATCTAATTTCACGGGTCGCAGGGTTTTCGTAGGTTAGGCAAATTAAAATACGCTACACTTCCCATAAAGATGTGGTTTATTATCAAATAAAGACTCATAGGTGGCTAGCTTTTCCCATTGTAACAATTCCACCATATTAATAAATTAGGAGCCTAATCTAACTGCACACACTTCCCACTCCTATGCACACACGCACGCACACACACACACACACACACACACACGTGCATCTGTCGTCCAGAGAGTATCACGGTGTGTCGACGAGATTCTATAAGAGCTTGAAAATCTGGAGCTTTCTTTTCCCTTTTTATGCCTAAGCCTAGTGTCACTCAACTTCGCCTCAAAATTAACGACATTTCCAATTGGTCCTCAGATCGCGTTATCTTATTATGCATGAAAATATTCTGCTCCAAAGTTTTTCGCATACGCGCCCCAGTGACGCGCCCGGAAGCAGATTCAATATCTCTGTCTCTTTACTTTCTATATCTGTCTCTTTATATTTCTCCTTATTGCTCCAGTTCCTTGCTTATTAGCTTGGTGAAAGGTGAGCCCTACCTAGAGTTATCTTTAACGTGGAATTAGCTAGCTCGCCCGTCCCTTACTAATCGAAGTTACAATCTGCTTTTTACATTTCTTGGCTGCTAAATATTTTAGCATCTCTCTTGGTGAATTATATTATTATGTGCAATTCTTGTTTAATATTGATTTATAAGTCTGCGTGTATGTATGTATATATACATATATGTGTGTGTGTGGTATATTCCCTTTCAACTACTTATGTATTATTGAGAAGAACAATAAGATTGTTTCGATTACAACTGATACATATTTTTTGCTAATTGCTGAATCTCTGAATGCGTTCTACCACAGCAAACAAAATCGCTCTGGACGCTGGCGTTTAGAACCAACAAAATCACTTTAATCAATTAGAGACAGTGAATCTGAACACCTGCTGTGCAATTTTCCAGAAATAAGCCCAAGTTTAACCTACATTTGCAAGGTATTCGAGACTTGAATTAGTGTAGAATGTAAAAATACAATTTATATGAGTTTTGTATGGAGCAGCCTTAATGTAATAAATGACTAATTATTTCGGATGCACATTACTGCACTGACAAAAGTAGTCACGGAAAAATAACACTGGGAAGATATTTTGGTGGGTAAAGAAGTTTTTGAATGCGTAAAACTTAAGGTAGTAATATTCGCCCAAATGGATACAAAAACGTTAGAAAATAATTAAAAAGAATAAAGATTGAGAAGATAAAAAAATAAAAAACGCGAAGAATTCGCAAAATAAAAGGAAAATTATTAAACGAGTGTAAGTATTAAATCCTAAGTGTATTATATATTATATGTATTAAAGAAAGCAGAAGCAGAATTTGGACCAGCAACAGAAAGCTGAGTAGATACAAGTATCCCCAATGTAGATGAGAACAAAAACATTCAGAAGGAAGAAAACTTGTAGTCGCAGAGGCTTTGTAATGACAGAAAAGGTCGAGTCATCCAAAATTAGTCAAGCGAAATAAAGTGATACTTGCAGATGGTATATGCCCGAAACTTTTTAAAACGTGGGAGCTAATAAAATGAGTAAGAATCTATCATGTGAACAATAAAAGCAATCAAAAGCCACGTGACTAGGAAAGAAACTAGAGGAAGCAGAAACTGGGCTTAGGACTCATTTCTAACGGTGTTCCCGTGTCATTCGGTTTCTTACCTTGGTATTAAGACGAAGCAAGTCAGTTTTCTCTGTCTCTTAAAAAGCGTGATAAATGGCAGTGATATTAATTTTACTGGGCACATTGTTGCTTAATGTAAAACTTTCACGCAGTTTGTTTGTAAAAGGTCTTTCAATACAAATAAAAATATTTAGTTCACTTTATTTATCTCGTGAACTTAATTGCATAAATTAAACCGTTTGGGAATGTTGAACTTACAAACTTACAGCTAAAGATTTTGCATGCATATGATAATCGATTAAAAACGGAAGTTTTGCCAATTGCTGGTTTCAGAATAGTAACCGATGTTTAACAAAATATAAAGGAATACAAGACTTAAACCTCTAATATGTGCATTCTGAGAGCAATAGCCGGTTGCTCTTAAATTATTAAATCCAACTTCAATAGTTATTTTTGTTCTTATTATTATCATCATATTGATGATGATACCATGACACGTCAACCTTTTAACATGGTGTTTTTAATTTATGCTTAAACTTTTCGAGAGCCTGGTGTCTTGCCTATGCAGTAACTGTATATGCCTAGAACAAATTTTCAACCTCAAAGATTTATTCATTGTTGGCTCAACAATGAGTGATTCTACAAATCAAATTACATCTTACGTGTCATTTGTGTATATTCGAAATTTCTTTTGTGACATTGGGATTGGCCTTGGCCGGGTATTAACAGCGCATTCTGGTTGTTTCAGAGACAAATCACATTGTAAACTACGAATTAAGTAAGCGGTTTGAATAGCAGTAATCCTCAAAACTAATGCTGTAATTATTTTAAATAGAGGCATGGAGCCGGTGAAGGGAAACTAAATTGATTTAATTCATATTTCCGTGTTTAAGAATGAAATATTGATTATTGTATTAAAGAGCTACTTTTATTCGTTGTTGTTATGAAAATATATACTCAACGGGAGAAAGACACGCGGGATAGTTTACTTAAAATATAATGGTAGGATGGACAATCGAAAAAATCTTAGAATGTTTATCACAAAAATTCATTTTATTGCTTTGTAGGATACATAATTTTGTAATCATTATAGAACAAGAACTGTTTATAGGTTCAGTTAATTTTTTTGTAAAAGGAGACGCTTAAACACCTTGGCTCACATGTTACTCTTCATTCTTCTTCGTAGAACGGTTTTTCCTTTCTATTTGTAAATATTTATAAAAAATATAGACACGGAGGGCGTAATAATTTTTTTTTTGCAATGATATGAATGGGAACAAGCAATGAATATTTTGATCAAAAGTCACAAACAGAGCTTATTTCCTTTGCAAGTGAAGTTTCATATACGCTGACCGACCACGTCCTGCCATGTCATATCTCATAGAACGAGAGAACATTTGGTATATTGAAGACCGGAACAATCACTTATAAAACAACGTTTACAATTACAT
The DNA here is from genome assembly GCA_030765065.1 of Deroplatys truncata. NCBI lineage: Eukaryota > Metazoa > Arthropoda > Insecta > Mantodea > Mantidae > Deroplatys > Deroplatys truncata. Next base: position 177,964,288 of record CM060981.1, read on the forward strand.
TGTACAATAAATTATCAGTATACATCAGCAATAATTATTTGAAAACACACAAAAAGATACAGAATTTGGGACTGCCTAAATACAAATGCCAAAAGGGCGTACAATCGTTTTGAAATTTTACATTGCGATGGCGAAACTAACCACGAAAATTTAACCTAAAAATTTAGAATGTATGACGCAAAGAAAAATATTACAAAGCTGGGTTAAGTCACGTTGAGAACTTAATATCAGTCACTTACCTGTGCATTCAATCACGTAAACAAAACTCTGGATTTCCCCTGTACAATGAAGCTGCCCCCATCTTCCTCTCCTCTTCAATTATATTCGCCTAACTCTCCAGTTGACCTGTTGGGAAGGCAGGCCACCTATCAACGACTAGAAGTGAGCTCCAGACATGCAAGTCCTACATATCGAAACAAAAATATAGTATCACTCAGAGCTAGAGATCTCTAAAGGCGACTCATATAAGATCCTCACAAAAATGTTTTAATACGAAGTCTATAAATGCCCTAAAAACTGTGAACCACAAAACCTAATCCAATCTCCCACCTAAAGGAAAGGAAAGGTAGGCAGACAGCCCGAAGCGTGCTTGCCAATACAGAAGTCTCTGATAATGCAGTCGACAAAGCACCAAAGGTAACATAGCACACCAAGAAAAGTGAAGAAAACGTTCCCCAAAATACATGCATGTACGAGGGCTGATCAACAAAGACTGAGACTGATTTTTTCCTGTAGCTTCCGTGATAGCTTCGTATCTGTAACATAAGTATTTGAAAAGAGCGGGTTTTTATGTATAATTTTGGTAGGAGACAGCACTCTCGTATTGGTAGGTTGGTATTAATGCACTATTTTGTAGACCCTACGTGCATTTCGCATACCAGACAATCAGGTGCTGCGTCTCTTTGCTGATGGAGGGGATGCTTTTTTTAAATCGATTCACACCGGTGATGAGTCATGGCTGCATCATTATGATCCTGAAGGAAAACAAGCCAGCACAGTGTGGAAATCGCCAGGTTCTCCAACACCAAAAAAGGCAAAAGTTGTTCCATCTGCGGGAAAGTGAGGTGATCACATTTTTTGACTGTAATGGAATGATTTACCAGCATGCAGTTCCCCCTCACACTACAACTGTTACAACAGCATACTACACATCAATATTGGCTACACTGAGGAAGCACATTGCAAAGAAACGACCAGAGATTTCTCAAACTGGGTGGCGACTTCATCATGACAATGCACGGCCTCATGTCGCAAATCAAGTCATGCAGTTTCTGGCTCGATTCAACACTACCTGTGTACCACATCCACCATATAGATCAGATCTTGCACCCTGTGACCTTTTTTTATTCCCATTACTAAAGGCAAAGCTTAGGGGTATTCGATTTGAAAACTCTGAAGCAGTGCTCAAGAAAGGTGAGGCGATTCTCAAGGACCTGGCAAAGAATGGTCTGCAGCACGTGTTCAAGGACTGGCAGAGACGCTATAAAAAGTGCATTGAAGTAGGAGGGGACTACTTTGAAAAAGATCATGTAAACATTGAATTGGAGTAATAAACATCTGTGAAAAAATCAGTCTCAGTCTTTGTTGATCAGCCCTCGTAAATACTGACAGAGAATCTTGCGCCCAAATATACTGTCCAAAGGAGAATAACCTAACCCATAAGAGTAGAGGGTAAGAGATCAGCCGATGAAATACGAGAATTCAGTAAATTGGCATCCTTGGCAACTAGAAATGGAACTCCACTTATCAATTTTGAAGCAGCCTATAGACACGTTCAGGTGGAATAGGTATGCAGGAAAAGACGCGACAATTCTTCGTCTCTCTTCCATCGCAAAGCTCGTTACTAACGCTGATTTTATTCACTCGGGCTTGTGATGTAATATTTGAAGTTTCCTTTAGCATCTTGTATTAACTAAAAAATTAATGATTAATTAGAAATAAGGTCTAGCAAGACATATATCATGTTTAACGTAACTCGGATACAACACTCAGTTATTATACTTGTATAAGTTCTTACATATGTGACATTTTGATGAATAGCCAAAGTCATTTAAGCAGTTCTTTTATTCCAGATTAAAGGGATATAAATGACATGCTTTAAACTAAAAATAGATCTCAACAGTTCTACTCTATCTTTCATAGATTTATAGAAAAAATAAATTCAATTATAAAGACGTTTGGCAACAGAGCTTTTGCTTGTAGGTGCGTTGGTAAGTCATTCTTGAAGGACAAGATTTGGTCAGCCGCAGAGTAGAATGCACGTCTTGTTTCCAAAGCCGCTGCCAATAGGTTACTTCATTAGGGGAATGATATAACTTGCTACTGCTGTTTAATTCCCAAGACATGTATCTTCTGTATTTTAGCTAAATGCTTGGTATTTATGAAGGCAGCTAAAATCAAACACATTTCTTTTGAATAAACCAATAATAGAAAATAAATAAGTACATAATGCAATGATCATATAGTTCATTAATTTTAACTACGTAATTATTTATACAGAACCAACACATGTCTTTATTTATTTCAAGATATTATGCTAGTTACAGCTTACTGTACCTCAAATATAAAGGCTTTTAACCTCTTAGAAAATTTTGATTTCCTCCCTCCTGCCTAAGGCATAAATCAACACGTTCCATGTTACTGGCTCGTCGGAGGGCTGTGTTATCAATACTTAATCCCTTGTATAATTTTGTACTTTCGATCTTCCAATATCTGGGGAGGTGTGATGGTGTAAACTTTTTCTTTTGGATAACCCCTTAGGAAGAAGTCCGGGTTGTGAAATCAGAAGAACTCGGTGGGCACAGGTTCTTGGAGATCATCCGCTGGTCCAACAACTTCCAATTTGTACCATGAATTGGTTTGATGTATGAAATTAACGATGAGGCATCGTCCAGGTGCTCAACAAACACCTTGAGAATTCGTCAGTACTTCACAGTATCCACAGTGTTGACGAAGTAAAATTGGTTCCGCTATTCTCTGTGCACCAAAACCCGACTTTAGTTAGGTGTAGACGTGCTTTATGAACGAAAAGTGAATTTTGTGTGGCCCAATAGCGTGAGTTCTGTGAGTTCATAATCGTATAAAGGGAACCATACTTCATCTGTGAATCGTGTGATGGAAAATGTGCCAGGGTTTTGCACAATGAATACCTTAAACAAATGCCAATATCTCACACTTCTTTCTTATTTGGTTCCTACAACTGATGGACAACTGTAACTCTATATGGTTTTAGGCTAGTACTTTTCGTACCTCTCTGAAACATCGAGTACTTGTGCCCCGTCTCCTGCAACAGACGTCTTAATAACTTACGCTCCGAGTAACCGCTCGTTGGCACTTTAGATGAACTATGTTTGCCATTTTCATTCACCAGAGAACCAATTGTTCGAGTAGTAGTAATTGAATTCGTAATCCAGTTGTGCTTCACAAGGAAGAACCGTTGATTCAATGTGTACTGCATTTTCACAGCTTCTAGAAGAAAATATTAAAAACAGCTGTTCAACCATAAAAGCCAACAAACATCTGCTCATCTAATGCAAGGAATCAGATCTGTCAACTACCCCGCTAATTTTACGTTAAACCCGGAACATCGGTTGGTTTCCACCGGATAGATAAACAAAGAAGTGCGCTAATTAATATACATAAAATAAATATCAGTTTCTTGTCAAGCTCATCACTGAAAACAAATTAGAGGAAAATGTGTATAATCATTTAACATTTTAAGGAAATGCGGTAACACTGTGTAAATTATTTTATTTAAAGACTTAATACAATATTAATTAAAAATTAATTAAAAACATTAATACGACATAAAATGTTGATAACATTCCTTTTGCCAAATATATGAATGAGAGATAGCCAATGGAGAGACACGCCATAATCTGTGTGTGGTCAATTGTCAGTTGCGAAGTCGTAACTCCAACATAAAGCAAAAAATTGTGGTGAAACGAGATGCTTAAGAAAAAAGTTAGAATAATAAAAATGTAGCGTAGTGCGTGAATTAAAATACCACAAGAAAAGAAATGCGAAAAGACATTTTCTGTTCTGGTGAAAATAGCATTAACACACTAAGTTGATATTATTTTTAAATGTATTTATTTACTTTTATTATTTATTTTTTCATTTGTTTTTAAATATAGAAGCATCTTCTAAGAGGTTATATCAGTCTTTTGCCCATACCCCATCACATACAGTCTTAACAACAGAAAATTGTACAAATTTTGTTACTTATTTATATTGAACAATTAAATTTAAAACTAATAGACGGTCACGATAACCGAGGTCGTTAAGATAGGAACTCGTGAACAGGAGGCTTCGGTTCACATACCTCCAGGACTTTTCTCGCTGTGAGTTTTTTCAGGTTTTCTTCGGGCCTTATAACTGGGAAATGCCGGGGAGGTACCCTAAACTTATATCTGTAACCTTTCCTTCCTGATTTCCTTTTCCAATTATCACTTTATTTCATTATCACCAGTGTGACAGCCTATGGTGAAGCATTAAGCAAGAGCGGTCGTTGAACGCTATTAAATAGAAGCGTAAAACTAATGATTAATGACCATTATACTCTATATATTACGTAAGTTTGTACATCATTAGGACTACAGTGCTTGCATGCGGATGCTTTATAAAGCAATGGATGTATCCGTCTTGTAGAGACAATTAGTAATATTCTTCAATATTCGAAATTTTATCTGAGTTAAATTTCACTAAAATCGTGCATTCTTATTACTATTTTTTAATCCTGCATTGCATTTGGAAAAGGTCAGAGGTAAGAATTCCTCATATCAGCAAAAGGGCGAGAGTTTTGAAATGTAGATTTAGGGTAAACAGTTTACGGGAATGCAATTTTACAAAACGTTGTTTAATTATATAATAAAAAACTAAAACATTACTACGTAAGAATGAATCTATAAACTATATAAACATTTGTAACGTTTTCTAAGGTAATTATTAGGAAGTTGTTTCTGTAAACGAGTTAATCTAATAACGGGTTGTTTGTTTTACAAGCCGTATGCAATCATCACACAGGTGAAGTTGAATTTAGTTTGTTTTCCTTCCTCTCTATCAAGAAGTGAACGCTATCACCCTATGATTTCGAATTTAACAACAGTTAAATTTCCAGGTTAAGGTTTCCATGTTCTTTTCACTTAATTCGTTAGGATTGTATTAGATTAAATTGGCTACGGAGGGGACTCGCCACTGATCCACATAGGGGATATCGTACCTAGGCCTCACAAGGGGGCGTCCTCGGGAGGAAGGATGAAGCGAGAGGAGACACCGGGCGGCCGGAACTAGGAGTGACAGCATAGGAATGACAGGGTCCCTAAAATTCCAGATAGAGACTGACAGGCAGACCGGGGACCCCACCACGACAGAAAGGGTCCAACGCCCCTCAAGGGGGATCGGATATCCCCGGCGGCCGGAGAAAGCCGAGGGACGGAGAGAGTCACAAGGAGCGTCCTTTTCCCCTGCCATACTGTACCGAAGCACCATCGCCGACAATTCCAACCCTGAAAGACCTCAATGGATGAAAGATGACGTGAAATCAGAATGGAGATGAAATGGAAGGAACAGGAAATTTGGCATGTGAGAATCCTTCCCAGCATTTGCTTTGCAATGCGGGAAAACCCCCGATAAAAACTCATGGGTCAGGAAGGTTGGTCACGCCAATCTAAACCACGACCTCCCGAATGCGGGCCACAGATGTAACCGTCTGAGCCACCCCTGTCGGCAGTTTACTCCCATTGTGCTCATTTTAGAAAGCATAATGCCATTTCATTTCCACCACGATCTCATGTGCCTTCATCATACATCCTGCAGAAGGAAGGCTTATGGGTCATGTACAGTATAATTTAGTGCCACAGCATTCTCAAATAATATTTCCGAGAATTAGAGGCTTTGGAAGACTCTTCTGAGGATCTACTATTGCCACCTCTGTGTGGTAATTCCTGACAGATTTTTGTCGGTTTACTTGGGTTCGTAAAATTTAGATGCTTCTTTTACATGCCGCAACTTTTCATTTTATACTGTAATAATACCTGTTTAGACTGCTTTTTTAAAAATATATTGCATGCATGTCTGCATTAAGCTGTTAACAGCGACTGGATTTTTAATTAAATATTCTTTAAAACAGAAATGGTTTACAAATAGGCTTTTAGCTTTTCTATGATCTTCACATAGTTCGTTTACATTATTATTAACTCAAACTAGAATTAAACGTTTTTCTCTGCATTCTCTGCTGTTTCATAAGCGCAATATATAGTGGTATAATTTTTAATATTTACAACTACTACATTTACAACAAGTCATTAGACTTGTTTATTGCAGTATGTCTTCTTCTTTGGTCACTGAATAATCCCTCATCTTTCTTTAATTTTTGTTGTTTTCAAAAATTGTTTACCTATAATTGTTTCAGAATTCCTTGGTTATAACCCCTTTATCCATTATTTACTTGGATCTATACTTTAATCGACACTGCTGATGTATTTCCTTCTTTCATTTCTGTCTTTCATTCTTTCTTCTCCACTACCCAAAAGCAGAAATATTCTTTGCCAGTTATGCGGTTTCATTTTCTTGTACCTTTATTTTTCCTTGTACGAACGTTCTTCTTAATCGTTCTAGTTTTGAGTGCTTCTTCATTATTGCTATCGGTTTCTGTTTCAGAGTAGGGCAATTAAAGGAAGTGATCCAGCTGCTTGCGGTAGGTTACCTTGCTTTGTAAGGGCCTGTCTACTTAAGCTCCAGGATGCACTGTAGCCATGGCTTATTGTGTTGTCCTACGAAATTACTAGCTCTACCCCATCAATTGCGTATCCTTAAGGAATAGATACGTCTCATGAGGAGAAGAAGTTCTGAGATTCATGAAAATGGCATCCGAGATAGTTGTGTCTTCTATAATCCAATGCTTCACAGTTTCTGATGATAGGATGCCCTGTTTCACTCTCTTTGCCGCAGAATCTGCAGACCAGAGTCGCTTGATACAGCCTCATATTAAGTGTTTCCTTACTAGTGTATGCCCTGCAAGGAGTACTTCTGCTATTTTGTGCAGATATCTGCTGAACTTCAACAGTTCTTCAGCTACTTTTGAGCATAGTTTACTAATATATATTTTGTCATGCGTCTTGTTGTAGGCTCTATTTAAGTTTTCATACACACAATGCATTATTGCTTTTATTTCTGAAACACCATAGCCAAAGGTAGACCTATGTCCATCTTTGATCGCATACCATCTATTCCAGACCCTGTGCCTTAGTTTGACTTTGATCTGTCTGTATACCAGATCATGGTGTTTTCAGGAAAGGTTCTCGCCTTATCTTCCTAGTAACTAGGATCTATAATAACTTTATATTTGCCACGAAATTTTACTCATGAATCATATGATCCGATTTCATTTGAAAAATGTTCTCCTTAATTTCAATCGTATTATAAGGAGTCCATAGCTCATTTCGGAAGCATGAACTTGCCTGTAATTTTCTAGCGTAAAGTGCCGCCCTTGCCTCCTCGTAACTAGAATTTCTGGCGGGGTTGAGTCTAAAAGCACCTCTAGAGCTGTAGTAGGGGTAGTTCTCATTGTCCCTGTAATTGCTAGGCAAGCTATCCTTTGTATCCGCCTAACAGTCTATAGTGCTTGCTTGATTGACCTTGGGCTACCAGACTAAGGCCGCAAACAAAAGCGATGGTCTTATTACCCCAGTATGTCAGGTGAGTCAGCTGCGCCTATTTATTCTTGAATTTATGCAACGTGCTAAGCGACATACTTACGCCTTTCTTGAATGCCTTCTAATGACTGATTTGCGTAAAACGTTATAGAGGAGGGATACATAACTCACCACATAAGTGTTTTACGGGAATGAATGCAATCGCTATGTATGTCGATGCAAAAAACATCCCACCCTGACACTGAGAGTTACAGTAGCAATTTTAGCTAACTTTACAAACTTTTATTCTTTAGCATACATCTAAGTTCCCCTTTGAAAACGCCCCTGAAGCAACAACCTATCACATGCATCGGTTGACAAAACCATTTGAAAACAAAATGGCAGATCTACATAGTGCGACGAATTGGATTTAAGCCGTTAGTCAATGTACAGCCTTGTCAAAACATGCTAAGTATTAAGTTGATAATTTCTCTTATTTCACAAACTATGGCGTATTTCAGATCATACAGTAATTGTAATGACTGATGCACTTTATTTGTTTGAATCAAAACTACCAAACCGGGCTCAAACACTGTATGACGCTGCAAAAAGCATGTAAAGATTCGAGGTGGGGTCTAGTTATGAGATTACTAATTCGTATAGGAACCTCAGCTCACAAGGTAGCATTGGCCGAATGGTATTAGCATGGTTGCTTTAACACTGTGACACTTAAATTCGGGTTCTAATCCTTCGGGCGAATTTCAAATGTTTTATTACCCTTCGTTTTATCTCTGGCCTATAATTGGATATTATGCTATAAATAACATTTTGATAACATTACAAGTATGTACAAAATAGAATAATCGTCATGTTTTCCTCCGCAAAGAAGAACCAAAAGCCCAAATTATATACGGGCACACTCATGCGTGTAGAATGCAGGCAGATTACACCGCGCATGTTACAGCATGCAACAAGGTCTCTCCGGCAACGTACCAAATGTTCATTGTTGAAGCGGGTCGTCATTTTGAGCATTTACTTCCTTGATGAAATCCACGCTCTTTAACAATTTATTATTATGTTTGCCCGTGAACTTAGCACATTTACAACTCCTTTGTCAATAGAATAAGTGAAACATAAGGTTTAAACATGAAACAAAAACTGTTATATTTAATATCGTCGATATGCGTCCAAGAGAATAAAAGCTAACTACGTAACACTGTTTACAACACCCAGATACGGTATAGATTAGGGTAAACATGATGCACAATTATCTGATTGTAATTCCTGTGTCTTTGGCTCACAGGAGAGCCAGTAACAAAAATAAATAAAGTAGTACACTAAAGTATAGAAAATAAACACAAGGAGAGAGAGAGAGAGAAAAATAAGAACCAAAACAATTATATTTTGTACCAGATTCGAACCTCCGAAGCAAACCTTTGCTTCACCACATTTCGGCAACTAAACCACTCAGCCAGAAACCACGTAGTTTATCCCGCTCTTCGGGAAAACGTTTCTCTATCTCCTTGCAAGCATTATATCCATGAAACGCCGTATTTTTTAAGGCTTTCGTAGCTCTTTGGTTCTCATTCAGGCCTTTAATCATTAATGGGGATTGTGTATATACTAAATAGAAGGGCAGAGCTACAATAATAGTTTGTTTGGTAAAGGGTCAATGTTTTCACATTAGACTATAAACTGCGGGTTGCATAGATACGAATACCTAGGGACAGCTGCTCACCTGGTATAGCCAGTTCATCATATTAGATTCAATCCCCATCTAATATCACATAAGCATCTGAGCATTGAAAAATTGATAGGAGGGGTACTGGCCTGTTTGGAGGTCCTCTCAGATGTAGCTTCTACTTCTGTGCCTATCTCCATTGAGAGATGAATTATTACTCTGGCTGTTGTTGTCTCAGTAGATGAGCATGAGGTCTGACTATGGAATAAATTAGGCGTCGTGGATCTCGGGCAAAGAACTGCAACATGTGGATAATAATGAAGCACAGTGAATTAAAGTAAATTATTATTGAATTTATTGCTAAATATTTAGCACTGCAATGCACAAGTATTCCTGATCATTTATAATTTCGCCCCTGTTCGCGAATCGCAGTGACGCTTACTTCATCTTGCATGTCGGAAACTTATATTACTTTCACGCGTCAGTCTATAAAAACGACGCTTAGGTATGTGCAACTAAAAGCACCTTCGCGGATTCTCAAATAGGAAATACCGGAATGTAAATGCTTAAAACAAGCTGCACTTCGCAGAATTATGAACTTTATATCCGACACTTTTGCGCGGCAATTTACGGCGCTAATCGACATAGATTTCACCTAGTATTTACATTTCAAGAGTGTGAATTTATGTAGGGTCACACGCTATTTATACAAATTCTCACCACGCTGGGTACATAAAATCTTTTGCTTCTGATTGGAGGAACTATTGCGGGCCCTATCGTGTTACTCTATGACGACATTATTAAACCGAATTATGATAGGTTCTCTTTCTCTATCATTAGACTTCTTCCTTTATTTACGGTAGTAGTTTCCCCAAATATCTGATAATTTTACCTTCTACGTCTACTACCATACATTCTCAAGTTGCTGTAATAGGACAATTAAGCTTTTAGCTAATGCTTGGATACAAAAGAATCCCACTTCCTCCTCCACCATAAACATGTGTATTCTCGAAAAAACAACAACTTGTGAGCTACGAAGATTACGTCTGATCGTGAACATCTTACGCAGTGGAAATATTACACTTATATAACTACTATTTGACTGTTCCCTGCATATTACATACAGCATACATGCATCAAATTAATCCTGATTAAAATGGCTGAATATAACTTTGTTTCCGGATTTACTAGTTTAATCGTGCCTCAGATCTCTGTCTTTGGTAATATTTTGTACATGGTGAGTCCAGCCAAGTTTTGAGTCGAGGATAACGCCCAAATACTTCACTTCTTCACGCATTTCTAATGTTTACCTATAACGATTTAGAGGTCCAATACCTTCTAAATTTTTCCTCCTGGTGAATGGGATTGTTACAGTCTTCTGTGGGTTGATCTTTATACCGTCTGTGGCTTCCAGTTTTCCACAATATTTAGAGCTCTTTTCATGTTTTATAATTATATTACAGAAAACAGAGATAAAATCTGACCTTGTGGGCATCTCCCCCATAACGTTCGCTTTCACTGGAATGCCTAGCAGTGTGGTATGTACCAATCTGCTGCTAAGCATGGACTCCATCCTCCTACAACAGCTTTCATCTAGTCCACGCCGTCTGACACCATTTATTATTGATTTGAAGAAAGTGTTTCAAATGCGCCCTCTATATCTAGAAAGGCTCTATTATCTCTGTCATTTGGTGCTCGTATTATTCATGTTCACTGAAAGACTCGCCAGTGCTTGGTGCATAATCGGTGTTATTCTCAACACTGTCATAAGTTTAAGAAAGTGAATCATTTTCTTCCCGTTGGTTGTTGTATGATGATGCAGATCTTATGATTGACGATAGCTGATCGTTTTTCTTCCAATTTTTATTCGAGATGTTATTTAGTAGTTCGTTGGTATGAATTTGAGTTTTGCAGAGTTGTGATGACGCAGGATCGTAAATAGGATGTTACGGTTATGACTTTCATTACATATCGCTCACTTCTCCAGAGATTTGGAAAGTTCTTCATTTTGTCTGGCATATTTTTTATTTAGAATATCTATAAAACTTCAGTGATACAAATTTTGTGCCGTAAGCGAATTAGCTTAAACGGTACATACGCACAATAATTAGGCTAAATTTGCTCTTCACACTTTTTACCTAATGACTCGTTAATTAAATGTGATACTTTCAGCTGCTGACTTTGGGGAGTATCTATAAGGAACCCTAAAATTTAAATAATACATAAATGTGCTCTGTAGTGCAAACTGAAACTCTACAGGTAAAAATAATAGATAAGTTTCTGTATGTTTAGTACAGTTTTACCTTTCTGCAGTTTCCATTAGCGGTGGGTAAGTTTTGAGTGTCTTCAGTGGTTTAAAATATTTCTAGAGTCTGTCGAATCGCGTTTTGTGAATCGGATCTGAATCACATCTGAATGGGATCTTAATCACATCTGAAATAATAATTTATGTAAGGTACAAGCAGTTGTCAAATCGTTTCTTTACATGAATAGATGTACGGAACATTACGATTAGGAACTTGGAATGCTATTACTTTAATAATAATGAGCTTACCGCTTAATAGAGCAAGTTCAATCAGCTTCCTTCCTCTTCAGCTATGTTACATAAATGGAATACTGTAGCCGTATGATTAGTATTATTGATTTCACACTCAGCAATGAAAGCTAAGCACATTATTGCCAAGGTTCACCACCTCTTGTTAGGCATTAAATTAACCAGAACGGTAGCAATTGAAGCGCTGATTTTAGAGTCAGAATGTCTTAGATTGTTTTAAGAAACCTTCATTGGCATCAAAGGGTGAGAGAACTTACAGTCATATAGCCGTCACTTTCTAACATAAAACAAGAATGTGAGATAGTATGATGTTTATCGAGCTGAAACTGTAGAGTTTCGAATAATAATGTTTCTGTAAGTGATTTTTACCCATGATGTGCAGAAATGTTAATTTTGCAGTTTTGGACTTAACTTTTAAGCACAGAATTTTTAAAAGAAGAAATTTCATGAAAGTGTTTTAATGCTATAAGTTTATTTTTTCTAAAATTTGGAAATAAATCAATTTGATTGGGGTTTAAACAAAATAAGGTTCTTGGAGTAAAGTTAATGGTTATCTCAGTGGAAAACGACATTAGTGTAAATTGTGCACAGATGAACATAAAAGCAGAAAAAAGAAAAGAAATAAAAAATTAAAGAAACTTTATTGGAATGAAACAAAAAGTTGGACATTTTCTAATAGCAAACTCATCGTATTTTTCCAGAAGCACATCAATAGAATATCAAGCGCCATTATAAAGCATACGACAACTTCGAGAAACTTATTGTAAAATTCGTTTATTTTATGTGAAGATGTTTTACTTTCTTTACCACATAGGTACTATATATTAGGTAGAGAAGATATTACATTTCAATCGAAAATATTCTTTTTAATATTTCATCGAAAATACATGCTTTCAGGCCCATTGAAACCAAAAAGACACTTTTATAAAAAAATATGTGTGTGCGTTTGTGTCAGGGTGTGTGTCTGAATCCAAAAACGAAATCTCCGATAAATATCAAACTGGGTATTTATTTTCAGCATCTTCCAAGGATGGGACATGAAGATTTTCAATAAAATTCCCCCACTTAAAACTATCATTTACATGAAGATTTTCTAAATGTTTTTGGGAAAAGTCAAATGCCTCAAATATTTTTATTAAAATATCATATGTGTAAGATATGAGCATTACAAATACAATGTATATTTGAATTTTCTGGGAATAACGTGTGAAGTCTTCTTCATTTGGAAGGAATTCTGTATAATTTTGTTTAACTGGTAAACCAAGAATGGATATCTAACTTGATGCACAAAACGTGTAGATCTGCTTAAAACACAATATATTACCAAAAGCGTTTTTGAAGTATCAGCCATTTGCGAGGTATCCATTGTATTTGGTTTGAATTTTCAGTATTTTGTCATTTTTTAAGTACTGTCTCTCTTCGTTGTTTCTCGCGGTGTCATAGAAAGAGAATGGAATTTCTAGGACAGTGTACAGCGATCCGAGTTTTAATATTTTAATATCGATTTAGATTCTTCTATTCGCCTTCTTCAACGAAATGTAGAATGAAACTATTTCCGCAAAGTTTATCTCGATTAACATGAAGTAAATAAAAAATGTTTCTTAAGAATAGTGGTAGAAGGTATAAAAAATAAACTATACTAGGTAGAGAAAGTCATGTGAACGTAACACACAATGTTTTTATATTATATGTAATATGACATATATTTGTTAAATTTGAGATTGAAATGGTTAATAGTGCCTAGAACGGATGCTTATGGGCGGTTGTTTTCGAGCTATAAGTATGCTACTTGCGAAATGAATATTAATTCCTCCGGGTCTAAAGAATATGCACACCGTTAAGCCTTTGGTACTTTATATATACAAAGACAGATAGCGCTGGCGTTGCACACAAACACCATTTAGGAGTTTGGGAGTCCTGGGAATCTGTGTCATATGATTGCAGCCCTAACTTCCAGTACGCATAGAGATGAGTTTCTGCATATGTAGAACATCTTACTTCGTGCCCCGCTATTATTTCTAAGCGATGTCTACAGCTGCATTGTGGACAAAGCTTGCCCACAGAGGTACTAAACTGCAATGTTCTGTATCCCATGTTTATAGCTGCAGTGTTCTCAATGCAAAGTTTCCACAGTAAGTGCTATTTGTTACAGTCGAGCTCGTATATTTGCAGCGAAAGTTAGGAACATATTAGTATTTTCAGCAATAACAAAGCCAAACTTATACTACAGTGCAAATGTCAACACTAGGAAGATCAGCAACGTCGTTAATTGTAGTGTTATGTTTTATATTCTCCTTTCATCCATTTCTTTTCGTATTATGATATTGTGTTTTGTCGCATGTAACTTTGAACTGTTCTTAAGCATTATTGGTAAACCTACCATACTTATCATCTTATAAATGTTAAAAGAACAGAAACCCAAGGAATTAAAATGCATATACAAATGACTTTAGGAGTTGATGTATTTATTTGAGATAAAATAGTATAAGTCAGTTTGATCTTATTCTTTCTCATAGAATGAAAATAAATATAAAAACAGTAATAAATAAAACCATAGATCCTGGGTCAAAAAAGAATTTATTTATATTTGGATCAGTTAAAAGTATAGTAATTGCTCCTGCCAGAACTAATAAAGATAATAAAAGTAAAAGGGCAGCTGGAGGTGCTTTAACCCAGCCGCCCTCCCTTTTCAAGATACTTTTTTTTATATCAAAATCATTATGTATGTCAACAAAGTATTCCATTTTGTTCATATTGTGCATGCGTATAAGAAACTGCCAAAGAAACCGTAATTGTATACTCCGCGAGAATGGTGATGTTTTTACTTCTTTTTATGGCTCTAAATAAACGCCTTAAAGATTATTTGAGTGCTTCAATGAGTATAAGATTTAGGCAAGCTCTAAAGTTCGCTTTCCGCTCTTTCACTGCCCATTTTATTATATTATACCCGTTATTTGAATCCAGTTGATATACATACATACTAGCCTAAACCCTAGCTCGTGCTAAATTTTGAAACCAAATGATCCTTTCCTACTCGTTTCTGTGTTTACTTCTTTAATTAACTAATGGCAGTCTTGAATATTAACATTGCCGTTGATAGTTGATTTAAATCGCGTTATGTTTCGCTTAAATGTTGAGGGCTCTATAGTAAGAACTCCATGAATTAACGAGAGCCACAAAGCGCCCAATACCGGCGAAACAGTAAACTCATCGGAGAAAATAATATTTGTTACGCGATCTTTTACATTAAAGTACCTATGTGCTAGTTGTACTTTGACTTAAACTATTTATGGGTTATCCGAGTTTCACCTCCAAATGAAGCATGTCAGCGTAGCACATTTTTAAAGAACTTAGATCTCTTGAACTGCTTCTAATGTCCTTAGATGCACATTTCGGAAAAAAGTTTGATGTGTTACACTCACATGACTTTCTCTACTCTTGTACAAACTATTTTTACAAACTCTTATTTTCCATCTATTTCATATTAATCGAGATAAACATTTGCAAAAACGATCTTTTGACATGCAAAGAGAATTACATTTTACACATAGAGACCAGTTCTAAAAATATTTGACTATCGCTTAAGGCGTACTATGTTCATCTTGTTTTGTATTGGCAAGGGCAATATAGAAATGCAGTAGCCTTTAAGCATAGACATATATCTTAATAGCTGGTTTCTAGGTGCAGCACCATTCCCTTTGCCACGGATTAATATTCTTTGCATATCCAAGACAAAAAAAAAAGAAAAGAAAATGAATAACGAATTCACATTTGAGAAAATAAGTATTGAAAAACTTTTAAGGGAATAGCAAGCAATATCTCGAAAATAGTTCACTCAACCAAAAAAAATGTATATGACATGTGTATTTTAACGCGATCTACATTTTTGGTGTAGTAAAATTTTGTCTATCTCTTATGGATTACCAGTTATTCAAAAGTCGTTCACATTGAAGAATACTTTTGGAGACATTCCCAGAAAATTCAAGATAAACATTTTATTTGTCATGCAAATATCTTAAACATATGATATTTTAATCAAAATCGTTAGAGCCATTTTTGAGAAAATTAATATTTTCGAAAAATGTTCCATGTAAAGGGTAATTTGGGGTGAAGGGATTTTCTTGAAAACCGTCGTGTCGCATCTCTGGAAGATACTGAACCTAAATACCAAGTTTGATGTTTATCCGACTGTTCGTTTCTGTGTTATGCTGTTCACAGACAGACAGACACACACACACACAGACACACACACGGAAATGTTTCCAAAAATGATTTTTTTTTGGATTCAGGGGGTCTTAAAACGTATATTTCCGGTGAAATCTCGGTATCGAATTTTTGTGTGGAATACAATACTTCCCCTACTTACTGTACGTAGTAGAGAAAGTAAAAATTGGCTCGAAATAACATTAATTTGTTTGCTTTTGCGAACAATACATTTTTTTCATTACCTGTTAAATCGTTTTGACTTTCTCTATGCTCCTGGTTAGTCGAAACTTCTATGAACATATTTACATTTTTAATTACATTTTAACGAAAGTGTGTTTTCAATATTTCTTGAAAAATTAAATTTCTTTCGTGATATACTGAAGTTTGTATGTTCTAATGTTAAGTATCTCTTTAATCGTCTTATAACTATTAATGGACTTACGCTATTACAAATAATGTAAAAGTATACGCAATGTGTAGTTAGCAAAACTTACGTGCGTCTCTCTCGTCCCCGTGTTTTCGAAATTTTCTGTCCGCTGTTACTTCTGCAGCTTAGTTTGTTTAAGTGCCGTCTTCCCCTTGTTAATGATGCTTCTATCTTTGCAGTTCATTGTAATGCCAGATACATTATAAGTAACTGCACATTATGTCCAGTACGAATGGTAGCATAGATAAAACTTTAGGCATGTATTGTATATTCTAATGTTCATTGACATTTCTTGGTTAACTATATATCGAAGGCATAAGTAAAGCTTCAGGTTTATAATTTATCCATGCAAGTAACATCAAAAACAATACTGAAAATAGTTTCCATACAATCACGTGCATCTTATTGAGAACACATTCAATTAAAATCTATAAAATTATACTTCATGTTAATTATTTTCGAGAGATGATTTGGAGTAGTGAAAAAAATGCAAGCAATTTCAAATTAATCAAAGTATGAAAATTGCTGCCTTGCAAATTACAATAATGAGTAAGTCAATAATTATTTCATTCTGTATCTTAACCATTCATTAATACTGCTTTTGGTGTTTAAAACGTTGTATCATAACACTACAGCAAGTTTTCCTTAGTATCAGAATTCAGACAGTGTTTCAGAATAAAGCTTCGTAGTGGTCGTGATAATGGTGTAACTTCAAGACCTCCTGTTAAATAGGGATTCCTCACAGATACTAACAGAGTGCTTGTCTGTCGACGTAATGTAATTTCTTATTTCTATTCTGAGAGTAGTCAAAAATTTTAATGCGTTTATGTAGAGAACGATTTTCTTTCACTTAATTTTACCTTACGCTTATTCCTTGGTGTACGGTGATATGCAACCCCGCTCCATGTTGCTCTTTAAATTCCTAAACGCATCACATTGTAAATTAATCCGCCTGGTTGTATCCTGTAGGCAGGTCCTCCTCAATAATACGTCTTATAGCCTCATTCTTATTGGAATCTTAGTAATTCAATTGCTAATGTAAAAATGCAGCTCATTTTGAGTTGTACTGCATCTCTACAGCGGTTGTTAGAAATTTTCAGCAAGTAAGACGGTAAGGGATCTGCGACCCAAAAGGCTTAACATAAGCAACAATAACGGTAATTATTACGTTAGTAATCGTGTCACTCTTTGATCATAGTATCTAGCAACCCGCTGCAAAGTTCGTATAATCTGTTTAGGTAAACATATTTGTTTATACACGTGCTGGAAACGTGTTTTTTTTTTACTTCGTTCATATATAGAACAAGTATGAGTCATTTTATTAATTGTTTTTAGCATTCAACTGGCGTTAATGGCAAAATTGGAAAATATCAAACTAGATACGATTTTGTAAATTATACCTCTGATTATAGCATCTGTTTAAGTGTATACGAAATGTAGTTCGGGTTGAAAAAATAGAGTTTAAAATAAATATATGTTTACGACTGCATTGAGTTCTACTTTTTAAAATGGTGTACAAATTATAAAGATATAACTTTAAGTGCATTATTTTTAATGTTAAATAAACCGCTGAATATGTATTTTCTGCTTCAAACTGTCTTGGTTTAACTGATATGGAGCAGAGATGCATTAATTTGCAAAACTTTGAGGACCGATTCCGGTGAGTAATTGTTTTTCCTACTTAAGAATATTTTATCACGTTCTAGTTAAAATAGAAGTATGAAACTTGCAGAATTTGTTATGGTGTATTGTGCAAATGCTGCCTCTATTATTTCTGGCGTTCATTAAGCTTAAAGACTGGTATAAAATGAACATGATTAAAAATTAGGAGCCAATTTCAATTAAACAGAAACATTTATATCCAGTGAAATAAAATACCTAAAAACAAACTGATAACATCGGTATGAACATATTCGTATGTTGCCCATATAAGTAGTGTAAAAATGATGTATATAGTTTTAGTGGTTCCTGTTGCACATAGTTTTACATTATGAGAATGGGGCATTCCTTATGCCCTTAAAGTAGTATGCGTTTTCTATGTTCCTAATATTAAACGTCGGCCACGGTTATAACTAGACGAGAAACATATAAAGAGGAGATCCAAAATATTATGAAATATATGTTTTATAGGCAAAAACATTGTATAATTTAGGGGTTTTGAGCAGGTTTGCTTCATTTGTTTAAAAATGCTATTTATAGATTTTGATCCATATTTCATAATAACATATATTAAGTATAGCAAATGACAGAGTTTATAGATTTTAATCATTTTAAACCCCTTATATAAAGAAAAGGAATTACTGGTTGGTTTTCCTTGCTTAATACTAATTACAATAGCTAATAAAAGCACTATTTCGGGAACATAAATTCTTCAGGAACAGTGAACTTTTAATTTCGCACATGACGTCACCAGAGGAAATGCTGTATTTTCCCAACTGTACCTGACTTTTTGGAAAGTATAGCTTGGGTTTTAAAAATTAACCCATATACATTATCTGGAAATTTCTCTTCATTGCTTAAGCAAACAATCGCAAATCTTACAAGATATGAGAAATATGAAGGTTTTGATAAAATAGGAAGACTTACCAAAATGTTATGAAATATGGATTTTTTTGCTAATATGCATTGAATTAATACACGCTGCAAAACGTAAACGTTTCCATAATGATAGCAATCATGTTTTAGAATATGAAATTTCATATTTTGCCTGTCTGGATAGCACAACTTTGTTGTTATCATTTAGTTTTAATATTTGATCTCATTTTAATCACAAAATAAACAACTTCTAATTATTTTAGCATTAATGTTACCCCCGTTTCCTTTTTAAGGGAAGCCGTTCAGTGTGGTACATTATACTGGCGCCACTTCTTATACAAAGCCCATGATTCCCTAACGAGCACGGATACGGACAGCTTTATGAAGCAGTCTACATTGCTTACACCGCATTTGAAAAGCTGTTTCCACCAGTGAATAACAGCAATTATTTACTGTCTTCTGCCTTCTGTTATGTCTTTGAAATAAAGATTTTATATTAATGCAGCAGTTTGCTCAGTTCTGCGGGATGCGAGACTTTAGGATCTTAAAGAAAGGAAGATAAAAAAAAATGTTCGCTTGAATGAAAGAATAACGAAAGCTCTGGAACAAAAAGAGATGTGGGAAGGAAAGCAGAAGAATAGAGACCAATGGAGAAGAAGAATTAAATTAGAACACTGTTCTGGATACCTAAGGGCATTGATAACATCCCATTTCAGAAAAAAGGCAATTAAAGATTGTGCTGCTTTACAGAGAACATTTCAGCTAAGCAGTAACTCGACATGATAATACTATCAATATATACATACTTTTTAACACACTGCAAAGATGTTACTAAAGAAACCCCATTTGCTGAAGTAAAGTAAACGGAAACTCAGCAATATTTTCAAGGACATGTTGTGAAATAAATCATTTGTGTATTATTATTGCAGTAGAGATAAACAAATTGCAATTTATAATGAAACAAATCGAATGGTTTGCTGTGAAATAGAATTATTAATTCGATAAGAATGTGTGAAAATTGTAGAAAATGAAAATATTGTAATTCTAGAACAAAACTCATTCTACAAAATATACTATATGTGTATTCCGTGAACTATGGTATTACTCAACCTTTTAATGTTTCACCGCGAATGCTATCTCTGCTATTTCCGACGGTTAAATAGTTCCTTTGCTGTTTCTGATGCGTAAATCTTATTTTTACTACCTCCGGCACTTATATTCTTTATCGTTATAATCACTACAGGTATCGTTCCTCTAACGAGCAAACATTCAGGAGGGGTAGATAAAAATCTCACATATCTGTTATGGAATAGGCTTACAACGCCGAAATAATTGTTTACATTCCTTTCTTTCCACTCGAAGGCCGCCACTTAGTGTGATTGTAACCGATATTTTGGATACTGTCATTATAATATAACTACAGAAAAACGAGGAAGCTTCGTATTTACTTTGGATGAAAATTGCTATTGGGTTTACGTATTGTATCGTTTGGCACCCCTTCCCCTACTTCAAGACATACGCTACAGACGGATAATTGCGCGCAAGCGGTAGGAGCATGGTATATGACGTCTTCCTTATGACGCCATTAATCTTGGCTTTGTCATCGTGCTCCAAGACATCAGATTGGCAGCCTGGTAGAACAGAGTGACAACACCAGCATAGAGACTTGAAGGCCTGAAGGCTCTCGGGAGAGAAGTGAGTCAGTGCACTTCTACGGCTTGGTGAGGCAGCGGCGCGGGACAGACGACTTAGCTTGCATTTATGGCAGTTTTCGGGTTTGTCAAATTTTCCATAAAATACGCTTTCGATGAGTAAATTTCAAAATTCACATTCACATTTCGTGCCGCAAATAGTATTTTCAAATATCGTCTGGAAAGAAAATATGAGGCGTTGCTTTAAAATATATTTCATTCCTTTTGTTTAAAATTCTAAAAGCTAGCGACACAGAAAATACACAACAAAATTAATAATCATTTTTGTATTGTATTGTATTGTACTTTATTCAGAAATTTTTCGCAGAGAAGAGCTAACGTACTATTATTCACAGTGCTTATTATATAAAGCCAGTTGAACTTAATGAATTGTACATTTTTACGAGCATAAAGCTTTACAGTTTAAAAGCACCATTCTCAAACGTTTATTATTAACAAACTTGTAATAAACTTCTATAGAGGTTTCCTTTGTAATGAAATGCTGTTAAAACCTTATCACAAATTCCTATAGTCATCCACGATCCCACGGCACGTCCCACTGCAGTCTATACATGACTTTACACCGAAATGCATGATTAAACATAGTTTTGTGATGTTTAAGAGCACCAGGAAGTAACCAATAATTACTTTGACATTCTCTGCAAGTGGTACTTCTCTTGGATTCTTTCCCGGAGATGGTTGGTACATGCAGGTTCCAATTGTTGCGAACTACCGGCCCGAGATTTTCAATCAGTTCCGTAGACATCATCTTCGGTTTCATTAGTGTGAATATTGAGACTGTTGTAAACGTAAACATCCCAATATTCTCCTATACATTCTCTTTATTGTTTTACATACTTGTTCTGCTAGTTCTCTTTCTATATTCGTAAAGAAATCATATACATATCGTATAATATCGCAACAGGTACTTCTGCCGTACGGAGCAAATTCATTTTTACTCACTGTTATACTCCTCTCTCTCTCTCTCTCTCTGAGACTAATTACCCTCCTCTTTGTAGGACTTACATCCGAAGCACTTACAAGTCAATGCCTTGAGCCAGTATCCTGTCTAGAAGCAAACAAGTTGTAGATCATAGCATATCCAGGATTGGTGACTAGCCGGTACCTGAAACGGCGGTGGAGAAGAGGGAAATGAAATATAGTGATGAAAGGGATAATACAAAATTTTGCGGATCAAATTACCCAATCCCGCATTCGCATAGCAAACAATGAAAACCACAGAAATGCCTTCTGTCTGATTAGAATTTGAACCCGGTACCTCCCAAATGCGAGTTGCTCAAGTTATCGCTGCTATATATTCACAATAGGTAAAACGCGCGTGGACTATGACAGACTGGATAGTAGACACCTTGCCTACTATCAGTCGATGGTGATGTAACGCACGGCCACGTATAATGTATGGCAACTTGTGATGTTCCAGATTACGATTTGTAAGGAGCTGTGACGTGTACTGTAATTCTCCGCGAGTTTTAGAGTTCTGCATAATTCAGCAATACGGCATTCAATAGTACCAAAGTAATCCAACATTTTTATCTGCCCTCCTGCCCATTACTCTACCCCTCTATATGCACAGCTCAATTATTTTCTTTTTATAATTATGATTGTATAGGTAGTATGTATATCTGTTACTTGGGTACTAATCTCAAATTAATAATCTATCTGCGATAATTTCACTGTCTACCTCAATATTTACTAACGCCGAATGTATTTACTTCTGTGATGTGCTAATCGCGTCCATGACCTAATAATTGACATCTCCTACCTATGTTGTTCATTTCTCATATAGTAACTTTTAATTACATGGTTCCCCTATTGTTTGTCTAGCGTTGTAGCACTTCTGACTTCATTTATGTCTTCTCACTATATAAACAATATTACCATCGACTGCCTCTGTAGTCCGGTGATTAACATGGTAGCTTCCAACTCCAGAGGTCGTAGGTTTGATTCTGGCTGGAGGATGGGAATTTTCCTTTAACCAGGATTATTCCCCAACCTCTCTAGAGTTTGGAAATATGAGTAAGAGTGTAACACGTCGCAGAACGTGTTCTATAGTGTTTGGATGTGTCTTATCGAATAACCTAAACCTACCCAAGCTAGCTAAAGAGGTAGCTGTGGAAGCAAGTGACGTATATATTTTAAAAACCCCAGACGCAACTGATGTACTGAGTTTTCGTAAACATGGTTGTGTGGACGCAACTGATATAGCCCTATAGATTAGGTTGTAAATAAGCACAACCCTCTTGTTGTCGAAGACGTTAATTGGGATATAACTAACTCGAAAGGCTATACATGCCGCATTTCATTGTGCTTGCTCAGCTTTGGTCCCTAAAAGAAAATACATTACGATTTGTCCCAAAATGTATACTAGGAATGGATTTCATGACATTTATCAATAAGCACAATGCAATAATAAACAACAATTTATTTTTTTGACAGTTTCTGTTTAAATGAGCACCAATAAAAGTGCGGCAGGTGTAACAAGTAGTTTATGAGTGTGCCAAACTTGCAAAAATGTATTAAATAAACTTTAAAACTGTTAATGAATAATGCATATATAAACATTGTTTATTTTGATACGTGTCATGGTAATGAAACGCAATAACAAAGCCAGATTATACTAAAATCGTATCGAAAACACTTTTCGAAGTGCTACTTGGATAATAATTTATTCTGGAGTGCACATTTTTCTGGTTAATGTCTGCCGAAGTATACTTGACTTGCCCATTATAGTTTTCTGTTTACATAAGGAAGCTTAGTAACAAACTAAAGCTAGGAAACACCAAGCACTGCAACAAATCAAGTGAACCCGCGAGCTAATTTTTATACCTCCATTTTAACGATACAAGCATGTGCTTTAACACGAAATAATTCTTTCCTACACTATTTGCTGTCCAATGCAAAAATTATTTTTGTTTTGTCTTAGTTATTTATAAATGACTTCCTATCCAGATGTATAATAAAATGTTTATATATGTTTCTTTCACGGCCTTCAGCTCAGAACTTCAAACATGCTGACAAATGATACATCGGAAACAAACTTGATTAAAATTAACTGAGAACTCTATGACAAACCAAGTGTATAAATGTTTTCAGCGTTAAAAAGGATTGTGATATTTTTGGTATTATTGTTATACTTGCTTGGCATACTGCATTTGTAACCGTTTCCCTTCATCTGTCCCTTTGTTGCTCTCGGGAAACACTGACAGAGGGAATGAGTAATAGTTCCTTCAGCTGAACAAAGCGTATATGCCTTGCGGGGGCTTTTATTTTAGGTCATTTCCGTAACGTGTTACCCATATGCACCTAACTGTCTGGAAAAAAACATTATAAGTTTATTTTATGCTACTTATTTCGCGTAGATGAACGGAAGAATGTGCGATTATGGTACCTCTCACTTTACATATTTATAGTGTACACAAAAACATTTCATGAGAAAAACCCTTTATCTAGAAATACAATTGATTGCGACATAAATAAAAGTTACTTTCTGTGTAAAGAAAATATACTTTTGTAGCTATAATTTTATTGCTGTTACACTTACTTGGATTCTACATTCTGATATAGCATCACCGCTAATCTAAATAACAAAAACTTGCCATTCTTAAAATTTAGAAAATTAAATTCATATCACTGCTAAACTTTTCAGAAATTTCAAATGATGCATAATGCATTACATATGGGTTTAACTCAGCTTATGTTGTATATGGTATAGTTAAGAAGTCCCCAGTGGAATGGCCCGTTTATGTCATCCCCGCACACCACACACAAGATACGTAAGATGCGCCATCTTAGGATTTTGTATGCTTACCATTGCATTATTTTAGTACTCTCCAGAAAAATGTAATGTGGTACATTCATATAATTTTCTCTACCCATTCTTCTGCAAACTATTATTGCAAAAGCTTATACTTCTATCTATATTACGTTAGTCGAGGTAAACATTTGCAGAAATGACTTTGTTATATATATCCTTGTAGGTACAATAAGAGTAGGGGAATACAGTAGACTTTAGCGATAGTCAAATATTTCAAGACCTGGTTGCTATGTAATGACTGAAATTCCTTTCTCTTTGCATAACCAAGATGTAAAACAAAAAAAAATGAATAACGAATTCTCATTTGAGAAAGATATAGGTAATTAAGTATGGTAGAATTCCCCAAATCTGTAATTCTTGACAATTTTTTTTAATTTTAACCACAGCTTACAAGGTTATCTTATAACGGAGTGCATTTAGTGCAAATACTTAGCAGCTATTAATTATTACCTATATATAAATAAAGTTAGTTATGTAAAATGCTCTACACGTCAAAATTATTTAAGTTGGTAGAATAATATGTTTCCTGAAAGAAGCTAAATATATTAAAAGACACTCAAATCGCCTATTTTCCATAAAATCCCAAAAAAATTCGTATTTCACAATTTATCCTACAATGTTATGTGGGAACGATTCGTGTATTTAAAAAAGCCTCTTTTGAAGCTCTTTTTCTGTTTTGTATGCCTAGCTTGCAAATTTAACAAAGATTGGTATAAATTTGCATTGTGGGAGACATTTTAACTAGTGAATATGGATAGCTTTGTTTCCTATAAAATCAAATTTAAAGATTCACATGCCACTATTTTTTAGTTTTTGGCCTATATGGGGTCACGTGATGCTCCGTTACGACCGTAAATGGAAAATACTGCGACATAATATGTTGCCATTAGCTGTAAATTATTAGGAAATATAAAATAAAACAGTATGAAATTTGAATTTTCACCAAAATCTTACCATAGGATTGCCTTAAAAATTCAAACCAATTACAAGGAATACTCCGGAAATGGTGAAATTTATAGAAACAAAATAACACAGATTCTGAGCTTTAACAGATCTACATTTTATGTAGCAAGATCAGGTCCTTCTCTTACGGTTTACCAGTAATGCCAAAGTCATTCAGGATGAACAGAACTTCAAAAATATTCCCCAAAACTGCAAGATTGTCGCAGTATTCTCTCGTGTTATCTTATTTGCTGAGCGCGTGTTATTGTTTTACTATTGAATTTTGGGTTCTTTGTCCTCCGGCTAGCTATTATTAACCAGTCGAGCAAATATCTCTAAGCAGGGCGTGTAAACGGAAAGGCACTGATAAAAGAATTTATTTTCACACTTTTATTGCCGTCACACATAATTAATTTCACATCTTTAATCTTGATACACGCCTGACTGAAACTGTTATATTTCCGAATGTAATTACTGTCGTAATAGTTGACGCGTACTTCACATTTTGTAACTAACTTTACGACGCGAGAGATATGACATTCACCTCACGAGAGATTCCTCAAGACTGCGCAACGTTTACCTCGTGAATGATTCTGTAGAACTGCGTGATGTGTACCTCGCGAGAGATTTCTTAGAACTGCGTGATGTGTACCTTCGAATGATTCTTTTGAACTGCATGAAACATGCTTAGGGCTCGAGAATTTATACTCCTTCACCTCGAAATGCCTAAAAATTATAATAGAGCTACTATTGGCTACTAAATCGCGCCAACACTAGCGTCTGTTTTGTAAGCCAATCACAATTACTAATACATATGCTCTAGGGAAGATATTCCCCCCATTTCTAAAGAAAGGCACGCTACCCTGACGTCATTTGTTTGTCTCTTGTAAGTGATAAACAACTCATCCCATCGCTTCATTGTTACCCACTCCTATTGTCAGTTTTAGTGAGGCTGTGTAAACTTATTTCCTAACAATGCTTATAGCTAACAAACATCTAAAATCATTGTCATACAATAATGTTAATTTACACTACCATCACTCTGGCATTCACAGTGTTGTGATATAAAATACTGCCTCAAGATATATGCTTCATTTGACATGAAAATATTTTACACATATAGTATTTTTTAATAAGAATCGTTAGATTGATTTTTGAGATAATTTAAATTTTCAAAATCTTTTCATATAAAGGGTGGTTTTGCGTGGGAGTATTTTCTTGAAAAGTTCGTGCCGCATCCCAGGAAGATGCTGAACTTTTATACAGTAAGTTTGAAATTTAAACCAAATTTCGTTTTGAGTTATGCTGTTCACACGCACGCGCGCGCACAGGATCTGTATGTAAAAACTAGTTTTCTTTGTTTATGTTGAGTGTTTCAAACCCTGTATTTCCGGTGAAATGTTGGTATCGAATATTTTGGTGGAATAAAATACTTCCTCTGTTTACTACAAGTAAGTAATAGTGAAACTAAAAGATTCGAGACAGACTATTTGATGGATTTTTCATAAAAGATCGCACCTGAAAAGTTACAAACAGCCATAAGATATAATCGTTTAAAAAAATCGTAGCTGGAGCTTAAGAAACCCACATTCCTCCTGCAATCGCTCTCCGCAATAACGATAAAAATCTGCACGAATTCTATGATCTTCACATTACTCCGTTATAGTCTGTAATCCTAAAAGTCTACAAACTTTGGTATTGTAATGCGCCTGTAAGTAACCCTTTTTGTAAGCTGTCTATAAATGGGATTATAGGATTTTGGTTCCTCGATAGAGAATACAATAGGGTCAGTATAAAGCCACGATTCCCTCAAACGAAATGGTTGAACACAAATACAAAGTATTCGTTGTAAAAATACACTGACGTGCATAACAAGTAGTCCGCTCCCCTAGATCGCAATAGTGTTTTTCCCACCGTCAGGGTTTCCACCTTCAGTCACCAATCTTTCACACCGCCCAGCCGGTATGACTTCTCTACGTGAAAAGCCTGGAAAATAATCCAGGGAAATAAAAACGAAACAATTAACGATGACATAATCGATGTGAAATGAAGGGGTGGCTCGGATACCGCCGCTATGAAAAACTTTAACTCCGACTGGTACACAAAGAAAGGCTAAACCAATGCAACATACTCTGTCTTTTAGAGGAAGTGAAGAATTATTTGCATGTTTCATTAAATTGAACGAAAGCTACAACATTTGTATGGAAGCTTTCATCCGTGACACGATTTCTGCCTTTTTATTATGTTATATTATATTTTTGCGCGAAAAATCAATAAAGAATTGTTTTAACGGTATTCCGCTACTTAGAATATACATAGAACACTAGCTATTGATGTGCCCCTTATGCAAATCGGCCATATTTTGAGAGGTAAAGTACCCTGTCAACGCATTGGCTAGAAGTGTACTCAAGAAACATGAGGTGAGCATGCTGGTAGATAGTGGGGCTAAATTTGTCATTACCAACATAGTTTAATTATGGGTCACATTTTAGCACGTCAGTATACGTAGATAAGAGTACTAGGGGTAGTAAAGATATGTAGTTATAAGTAGAGATTAAGTAATAAAACACAAAGAAAGTCAAATTATCAGGAGAAATTTGAAATTTCCATACCACGTATATATTTATTCAGACAAAATCAAAGTTAATATTGTTTCTTTTCTTGCGATGAGATCACTAAAATACATGGTAGTATATATTAAAAAATAGTAATACAAATTTAGTCCCTTACTTCCATGCATGGTGATGCAGTAATTTGTATCACAAATTATGTAAATGTAAAGAATGATTATAGTGTAAATATGCATTATTGTGTGACATTGATTTGAGATGTTTGTTGATTATAAGCATTGTCGAGAAGTGGGTTTATACGGCCTTACTGAAACTGACAATAATAGCGTGCAATAATGTAGCAAGGGGGTGAGCTGTTTATTATTATTAGAGACGAGCAAATGACGTAATATTGGCGCGTTTTTCTTAGAATTTGCTGGAACATTTTTTCCTAGAGCATATGTGTTCATAATTTTCATTGGATATAAAAATAGACGCTAATGTTGGCGCGTTTTATTAACCAATAGCAGCTCGGTTATAATCTTTAGGCATATCGGGGTGTAGGAGTATAAAAAGGGCTAGGTCAGAGTCAAATTCGTTCAGTCCATCGGAAGCATTTGTACATTACACGTCGTCTCTCAGTCCATCGGAAACATTTGTGCGTTACACGTCGCTGAGTTAAACAGAAAAAGTCATGGTGAATACATCGCATAGTTTATCGATTCGCAGGTTACGCGTAGCAAAGTTATAAAAAAACCTCAAGTGTCGTAAAGTTAATTACACAAAAAGTTGAAGTACGCGAATTAAGAATGAGCAGTAAATAAGTTATTATAACAGTTTCAGTTTGGCGAGTGTCAAGATTTATATGTGAATGTGAATAAGGTGTTAAGACAATAAAGAGTGTAAAACAAATTCTTCATCAGTGTTATCTTTGAATAAAAGACTCATTTCCGTTTACACACCTGAATAAGATAAGTGCTCGACCAAAAAGATCATAGCTAGCCGGAGGACAGTGAACACAAAATATTAAATATAATGATAGGCGCTCAATAAAAGATAACAAAGTGACCGCGACAAATTGTCTTTTATACGTACGGCAAATAAACAGTAGCATTATTTCAAACTTAACACATAATACTGTCACAAATTGGCTTCAAAACGTGGGGCAAAACACAAGTATACACAAATACAAGTATACCGCCGCAAAGGTGAAGAAACCAAAGAGAGTTGTGTTTGCCAGAGAAGTACATACATGCAAAAATGCAAGTGGTCTCTTTGTTTCTGAGAAAAACAATCTGGATTTTGCGCATAATGATATTGGAAGCAGAAAACTTAAAACGTTCTGTGGATCTTAAGGATTTAAACGAATTCCGTTCAGATACCTAACAATACAGTGCTAACCGTATACTGCATTCTGTCCATTTGCGGCTGCCACAAGGTATAAATCCCTCATTACTGCTGGGGAACATGGCTATACAAACACAAGATACAGTTCCTTACTCAAACACACAAGTGTCTGAGCCAATCAACGCCGCTTCCAATCAAGCTCTCGCGATTCAATCACCTCACGCCGCACAACAATACACACATACACACGCTACGATACTTATCGAAACACGGCATTACGAGAAACAGGCAAAATCAATCAAGGATACAATTGTCTGTGACGCTATTCGTCATTGTGAGAGGTGGCGGAAGAGAGGGGTGAGGTTATCTCTGCAATACCCTCTCCCTTACTACTGACGCTAGACCCAATATCCTGACATCATTTCCTTTATTGACCCCCCAGGACATCCAAATACATTCTCTTAAAAATACAAGGGAAGAAATGGAGAAGGATTTTTCAGTCTGTACATAATCTCGTTCCCAAGAATGCAGTAAAATATCGAAAGGGGAGGTTTCCATTTCTTAGGCCACCAGGGTATAGGATACTGGAAGCTAGGATCAACGACAGATTCGAAAGGAAGAAGATAAAGTTCCTCATCTTGACCTGCATTGTTACCTTCTTTCTGTTACTGGTGACACAACGCCTACATCCTGGAAATCTATATACAAATCTGATGTTTGGCATTCTACTTACTTTTCTACAAACTAGTCTTTCTTATAAACATTTATTTCACTCTCTGCTTCTTGTTACTGGAGACAAATTTTCATTACATGTTTAGATATTTCATTATAGATACAATAAGGTTACAGTAGGCTTGAGCGAAAGTAAGATCTTTAAAAAGCGGTGGGGCTATGCGAGAGCTTTGAAATTCCATGCGCTTTGCATGACAGTGAGAAAAACGTATAGCAAATTACCATTTGGAACAAGTATAAATTTAAAACTTTAAACCAATAAAAAAGAATGTTGTTACATGCTGGGTAGGTGTCCTAAAACTTCACATTAAAATTAAGTTAATTTTGAGTATCCAGTACGCACACTGATAGGGCGTATACTTACTTGGCTGCGGAGGACCGACACTGGTATAGACGTTATGAGGAAGGCGTGGGTTTTGTTTACTGCACGAAATCCATAACACAAATCTACTCACAAATCTACTCCTAGGTTTATTTTCCAACCGTTTGGGATTCCTGTATTATTAAAAATGGAAGGTGAGAGGAGATTTCCACCCATCCAAAACCCGGCTTACACACGTAGTCCGTCCCTCACGGAATCCTAACTGAGACTGACGGTATCGCCCACTACCCGTGGCTAGCAAAGCTACCAGCCAAGAGTGACATAAACAACAATGTGTTTGCTAATGACAATTTAGAACAACAATGTAACCCTAAATTATTAATACGCCACATATCGGAAAAGTATAACGCCAGAACCATTTTATTTCACATAAACTGTGTCGTTTAATGAGACCTACATGCTTTGTGTTGTAACATTTTATCACTTACGGTTTACCAATTATAAAAAACAGTCATTTAGAATAAAGATAACTCCACAGTCTAATCTCAGAATTTTCAAGATATACATTTTAGTTGTGATGTAAGTTTTTTAAACTTGCGGTATTTTAATCAAAATCGTTAGAAATTTTTTGAGCAAATCAAAGCTATTGAAACATTTTCCATTTAAGGGCTAGTTTGGAGTGGGGCAATTTTCTGTGTCACATGCTTGGAAGACGCTGAACTTAAATCCAAAGTTTGGTATTCAACCAGCTTTTCGTTTTTGAGTTAAAAAACGGGCAATGTGCTTGAGTGAAATGCAATACTTCCTCTTATTACTATAGATAAGTAGAGGAGATAAAACGGAAGTTTCATAGTATATACATGCTTATATGTAATATGTCCAGCCGAGTGTACACCATACTGGAGATATAAGAAACGGTCGACTATAGTATTAATCAAATACAAAATCCTGTGCATACCTTGTGTTGGTTTCATACGAAAAAATCTGACGTATTGCGCTCATAGGTCTTTCTCTAATCTTGTACAAAAAATTTTTACAAATGCTTATTTTCCAACTACTTAATGTTGATCGAGATAAACATTTTCAGAAATTATATTATTGTTAATTTTTTTTGTAGGTACCACGGGAATATGGAAATACAGTAAACCTTAAACGATAGTCAAATCTTTTAGGAGTTGGTTGCTATGTGGACCATTTCATTCTCTTTACAGGTCCAGGACATACAAAAAAAAGAAAACTAATAACGAATTCTCATTTGAGAAAAAGTGTACATATTGGAAAATAAACAAAGTGTTTAAAACAAATAACAAGGAACATAAATTGTGTTTTAACGATATGTACATTGTTATAGTAGTAAAACGTTGTACATTTCCTACGGTTCACCACTTGAAAAAGTCATTCAGAATGAAGAACACTTTTAGGGACATTCCCAGGAAATTCAAGATATGCATTTTATTTGCTATACAAATATATTGAATATATGATTTTTAATCAAAATCCTTAGAGCCAGTTTTGAGAGTCAACATTTTCGAAAAATGTTCTACGTAAAGGGTAGTCTGGGGTGGGGATTCTCTTTAAAATCTTCGAGTCGCATCTTTGAAAGATATTGAACCTAAATACCAAGTTTGGTTTTTATCCGACTTTTCGTTTTTGAATTATGCTCATCGCAGACACACACACGGACCTTTTCCTAAAAATGCTTTTCACTTTTTCTACTACGTGTAGTAAGTAGGGAAAGCATTGAATTCGATACCAAATTTCACCGGAAATATATGTTTTGAGGCACCTTGAATCCAAAAAGCACTTTTAGAAAAAGGTCCGTGATGTTTCTGTAGTCTGATATATTTTGGAATAACTTTTCCCTCTTGAAATGATTTAGGCTTTGGTATATCTTAAGTACCATTCAAATATATATTTGTTGTAAATGTATTACTTCATCATAAATTAAGGTTTCTTAATTTTAAAGAGATCTACTCATAACAATGTGTTTTATCAGTATGTTACGAAGTTAATGTATGTTCGTGTTGATGACTAAGATTCCCGAGACGTGTTTTTATTTAAAATGAATAATGTAGGATTCAGTGAGTTTTAAATTTATTCTGCATTGTTTTCAGAGAATTATAAATGCCCTGCCTATATTGTTAAACTCGTCTCCAAAACCTAGACTTATAAATTGTCTGACTCACTGTGCTTGAAGCAGCTAATTGAAAACCTCTACTCACAAGCTTTTCTTTGAGTCCAGGCTTTGAGAAGGTTGTTTTGTTTACGTCGAATCAACATTAGTAACGATGGCACTTAAAGGTCACTTCGTAAAATGCATCTTTATTATTATTATTACTATTATTATTATTATTATTATTATTATTATTATTATTATTATTATTATTATGGATGAAAGCTTTTACAAGTTAGTGTCGCCCATCACCCAGGTAAGCTTTTTCTCTGTCGCACAGTTTTCCCAGGAATATAATATTCACCAAGGATAGAGAGGAATCATGGGATATTTACAGAAATTCAAGATTTACATTTTATTCCTCATATTAGCGTCTCAAAGTAGTGTATTTACATCAAAATCGTTAGAGCAGTATTTAAAAAAATAAAGGAAAAACGTAAATGTATCCTCATAAACGGCACTTTTAGGAGGGGGGATCTTCCTGAAAGATGTTGATCTTAAGTATCACAGCGATTTCGTATTTGGAGTATGCTGTCTCTCTCTCTTTCACACACTCTCTTTCTTCTCTCTATCTCTCCTGCACATAACCTAAGCTTCTTCAGACATACCTGTTTTGTTTTCAGGCGCCTTTAAATGATTTTTAATAATGAAAAAGTCATCTTGTTTCTTTGAACATAATATCTCCTTTCATAAATAAAAGTTAGAGAAGATAAAACTTTTCAGTAACAAATTAGTTTCATTAACAGAACTCTTCTTAGCCCATCTATAATACTCTGGTTATCAGCATCCTTTTTCACTTGGAACCAATAACATGGGGAGCACTCCATTTTCTTTCGTAGTTTTCTTCCATCATATCCTTATAGATGTCACCATGTCCATTGCCCATGGTAGAACAATTTTAAATACACTTATCCAGATAAGAGTTCAAAATATGGATTAATCATGACCTATTACACTCAGCTGTTTATCCAGTCTATCACACATAAAGATTCTTTAGGCTTGTCAGCTGTTTATGACATTTATTCTCTTTAATTTCTTTAATTTTGTGTTATTGAAAATTAAAACCATCCTAATGTCACTCTATTAGTGCAGTTTAGTCGCTATATATAATCTTGTTGCTCTTGAAACCAGTTTTCATTGTTTTAGACGTGACAATTTTTTTCGTCATTCTGAAATTCGTATCTGTAAATGAAACTCGCCATGTGTTGCTTGAGACTCATGGATACGTCTCTACGTCGGGATGCTGGCATCAGATACTAAGCGAAAATTGAGATATGCTAGATATCTATAGATATCGGCCCTTCAAACAGTGGATATACATATTTCTGAATTTCTTTTATTCCAGAAGCTATCATGTGCTAAGTTGAAAGTTTGCATCGCTCCCTGGGGTTTCTATTCAAATTACTGGAACAGGGGCGGTGCATGTGTACATTTGCAGACAGATGGCAGTTGTATCGAAAGTATAAAGGCGACTGTCTTCTGCTGCTCGCAGTGACAAATGATGCCTACGTCCATTGCTTTCTATACACCTCCCCCTCTATCCCTGCGCGCATGCTCATATCAATGTTTCCTTTTTTCAATTTCCAGCCCCTCCCCCTTGCTTTTGTTGAAACCTTGAGTTATAAATTTGTTTTCTTATCTTGCAGCCGTGCTCCCCTACCCTGTCATATGTCCCCATATATGTCTTGCACATTATGTGTTCCATGTGGGGCACAGTATCAGTCGCGGTAATGTCGGAAAGCAGGTGTGCTTGGTTGCTGTAGACGTCGAAGGTGAACATGAGTCGGCAGACAAAACAATAACGTAATGTCTTGAAGGAAAATAAACTTCCAAGAAAATAACAATAACTCCAGCACGGAGGTAGATACAGACACGGTAAAAAGCACAATGTTCCGGTAATGTTTAGCCATTTTAGTTTTTCGTTACTAGAGTACGTTTGGAAATAACAACTTAAAATTCTCTTTGCACCTTTTTAGCTCCTGGGATGTCCCTGTGGTCCAAATTACAGTCTATGCTAGTATTTACTATTCCATTGGTGGAACGTCTTTCCAAATCACTTAAATTAAAAGTTTTGGTTGCAAATGCCAGGACATTCTTAGTGATCATTTTTAGTGTAATGTACATTTCTCTGAATACTGTTTTGAGGCAGCAAATACTAAATCCATGCTCAGTTTGATGCCAAAACATACCAAATCTGAAGTGATTTCCTATTCTCCTTTTTTATAACCAATTATTGGAGCAAAGGTTAAATTTGTCCCCAAAAAATGCAATTATTTTCAATTAAAGCAAGTTAACCCATATTAAGGGAAGTTAACAAAGCTGCTTTTGTGCCGATATATAACGTTGAAATTACAAATATTAAACTGTCACTTTCAGGAGTCTAAAAACAAATTTTTAAAGGTTTTGGTAATGCATATATATAGGATATTGTGACATTCACAAACTTTCGTATTACAGCAATATTATACATTCTGAGTCTGTTGGAAATGTTCATTGTTACGACTAGAACAGGAAATACAACTACATGATTTAAATGAATAATATTTAATAATGTATTCAATTTTGCTGAATAACTCTTCATGTTTCTCCATTCATAATATTGAATTATGTACAGTCATGGAAATAATGATTGAGGGTTATAACCTTTCACTATCGCTTTGGGCTCACGGAAGTATACAAAATTAACAGAGCTTTGTCACACGTGCATGTGCCCTATGCCACAATACGGACTTGTACACAACGAGGTAAGCCACAGCTAATTGCGTTATAATATAAAATAGCAACCGCAAACAACTAAAAGAACCGTTCTCCCCTAACATGCATAGTAAATACAAACTAAACCAAACCTTGACAGTTGAGCAGTCCGTTACATTTTTATTAACACAATAAGGTTTATCCGTGGTAGAAATGGCTCAGTGCTAAGGATTTGCGTTTGAAGGTCGGTGTGCAACTCGGGGAGTATTTTGATTCCAGCGAACAGCATAGGTTTTTTTTTCATACTGGTACCTTCTATAGCGACGTCGATTACTTTCTATAGAGCAAAATTCACTCTATGATGTGAAATATTTATCGTAAACTACATAGAAAGTAAAGAAAAACATAGGGACCTGATCTCTGGTTGCTTTAAATGTAACAAACGAAACAGAAAAACAGAATGAATTCGCCATTGTAGAGTACTAGCAGCGACTGACGATCTCCGTCGGTGACGAATGGAACTACGCATAAGTGTGTGACCAACACAGAAAGAAAAGAAGCAAAATAATGATAAAAGAATCAAGCTTATTACCAATAGTTGGAAGTGCTGGCTATGTTTTAGGCAGATATATCTGTATATATCTAAAGCTCAATTTTGTAATAAATGCTTTGAAAATCTACATCAGTTTAAGTTAAGATTGTGAAGTAGATATCAAAGATAGAACAACTAAAATAAAGGGGGACAAAAAGTATACTTCATCACCGAGGATGTTTGCCAGTGCCCAAAGCGGTGCCTTACCGCTGAGCTATATACGTAGGTTTGGGCTTCATAAGGTCTGCTGCCACATCCATATATGCGTTTTAAGCAGTCATGGTTCCTCTGGTAATATATTTTATTTATCGTATTCAGAGTAGTTGAAGGCTTATGATTCAGGTCATTGGCTGTTTCGGTTTAGACAGAAATAGTTTTGCGTTCTATTGACGCATAGGCAACGAAGAATGGGAAGTATAGTGGTAGG
This sequence comes from Deroplatys truncata, assembly GCA_030765065.1. Classification (NCBI taxonomy): domain Eukaryota; kingdom Metazoa; phylum Arthropoda; class Insecta; order Mantodea; family Mantidae; genus Deroplatys; species Deroplatys truncata. The sequence goes on from CM060981.1 coordinate 178,000,629, forward strand.
TTTCCGCACCTCCCATCTTTCTTTATCAGGAACAAATACAAATGAGAGACGTGATTCCTGACACAGCCTGTTTAGGTTCGACAGATGATAATGTGTGCCACAGAAACTGTTAATAAAAGTCTACCTGTATGCTGGAAATATCGACTTGTGTAAACCATGCTGCCATACGAAGTGGGGCTTACAAATATTCTGCTCTCAGAATACGCTTAATCTTTTCCATGACTGTACTGCATAAAATTTTGTTACCAAAATGTAACAAATCCAAAATAAAGCTGTTAATAACTACTTGTAAAAGTGTTAAATATTTGAAACATGTCTCTATGAATGATTAATGATACACAACAACTAGTGACATGAAGCTACAATAGTATAGGTATATTATTACTTTACAACCACGAACAGTTTTTTATTTGCTTTAAAGTTAGCTCTTTGCAACCGAGCCCCACATTTATAAAAAAAACTTTAAATTGTGCAACAATTACTCAACGGATATATTCGATAACGCTGATAAATGAGTATGGTCTAGTCATAAACTTGAAATTACCAAGTAATTCTGGGGTAGTTTTCTGGTGTCTTCCAAACCAATTATGCAAGGGTTTTCGAAATGATAAGGAAATACTACTTGCATAAGAGAATGCGCAAATGAAATTTGGTGAAAGTTTCGAGAAAATGGATATATTGCACATCCAAAATAAAAAATATTCGAAAGCTATTATCTCAAATTCTCTTTTACTTTTGATTCTATTTATGTTTATCTTATATGTAGCAAGGTAATAATCTGGAATTAAAACTCTTTTCATATTAAAATTTGATTTTTGATTGTTTTTTCTCTCGTACACTTTGGTTTTTTTAATTTTCCATATGAAGGTTTTTATGCAATTCTTCTGAAATTTGTAAGGCACATTACGAAAGGAGGAACAAACCTGTCATGTCAATTTTTTCTACTGCGAAAGGCTTTTGAGTTACTCATTTTTTAAAGCAGCAATGAGCTGTAAAACATAACAAATTTACAGTGATGCATGTTTTAAGTTATTTTAATTTAAGCCAAAGTTAGCACCAAATTATATGAAAGTTTCGCTCTATGATCAGATAAATCTAATGTATAATTAAGGCAACATTTCTTTTTAAAATTTCAAAGTCAGACTTTGGCATAGGTGAGCAAAATTTGATTTTGAAACGGTTTAAGTTGAGAACCGAAAGCTAAGCATCTAAATTAAATTTACAACCGTACATGCTTGCATAAGGCAAATGACATTTCTGGCGGATATCCTTAATAACTTCTTGGTTACTTCCCAAGGACATCACACAACTGAAGACACTCTGTTTCAGAAATCCTAACACTGAAAGAATACTATGTATGTACCGGGGATCGAAACCGGGTCGACACCTCTGCAAGCATAGCGGACGATGCTTTCACTGGTTGTTATGTGTTATAATGTTATAAATAATGACTAATATTTCATTAAATGGGGATTAATGTGAACTAAAACCTGAGTATTCGATGTGCTGTCAACAGACATGTACTGAGCACCTCATAACCATAAAATTAGCAGACATTGTATCGATTCAGATAAATATCAAGGTTCAGATCATTATTCAAGTACAGCAAAATACTAAATTCAGATACAAAATTACATATCTAAATTTTGCTTGTACATCGTCATCATCACAATGTGTTACGATTTCTAAGTTTTATTTTCTGTTTTTATTGCATCTTATGGAAGGGCTGTTCATATGAAAGCAGCTGTAAAAGGCCCATACATAGGGTTACATGAAGAGCAGTCAGGATTCTAAGCCATAGTGAAGGTGCCTGTCAACGGAAAGGACACAAAAAAAACCGTCAAGGTGACGGGGCAGCTTTTGAAATGGCTACAAATGTTGTTATATACCGGGGTGAGGCCAGAACGTTTTGCAGCTACATGTTAAATTTAGTTACTTCGGCATAAACATTGGGGAGCATAGCATCAGCGGCCAGGAACTTCAACTGTACATTTTAAAGCAGGCGTGGGATATTCATAACAAAATACACCTTTTTGATATTAACTGTGGTTTATTATATATTCACCTTGGTGCCTCTACATCATTCACAAAAGATTACAGAACAGACATTGGAGGGAGATGTTCCACACTCACACGAAACACGCACGCCACATACACAACCACTCGCCCTGAAAAGACACACACGACGGACCCACGCTACTGACTGGCGCTACCAGACAAAGAAAGCTAGTAACGCTACTTGCCCTCACCCCGTTTCCTTTCTCCACCTCTGGCCAGAAGGTGGGGAGAGATGCCGCGTCGGACGAAAATTCAAATCCCATTCGAAATAATTATACCCATGCAATGTCATTGCTACAAAGCAATAATTTGTCCGACGTGACAATACACACACACATACACGCTACAGTATTTTCAGCAAAGAAATAGCTGAATGGATTATAACAATAGAGTGAAAAAGAAGAAGAAGAAAAAGAAGAATCGTGGGCTGATATAAATCGAATGGATTGCAATAGTATACCAAAATAAATAATAAATACAAACCAGCCGGAAATAGAAACATAGATCGATGAAGAAAAGATGATCAAGCCAGTCTTTGTTAAAGACATAGGGCCTATATGACCCAATATGTGATGTAGACTACGATGATGACGATAATGATGATTCGTTGGTAATAATATTCTGTCTTAGGAAAGCAGTTTTTATTTCTTCATTATATTTACTCCCTCAAAGTGATTCTGTAATGATTTGTTTCTTCATTAATATGAAGTATATTTAATTATTCATTTTGTTTATCGTTTTATTTTTTAAGAAAATGATTCTACTTCATTTTGGTGATATTGTTTTCTACTTCGTATTTTCTTTCCCTATAGTCTATGCTTCACTTCCGGACAGCAGTGTTAGGGCAGTCATTGTTTAATAATATTTTAATTAATATAATAATTTGTTTTTCTTTAAATTTTCTTGCCAATGTTCCACACATGAGTTCAAAATGATTTGCTTTATTCTCTGTACCTTCGTATTGATATATAATACAGCATTGTAATTGACGGTATATTTAATTTGTTTTAACACACATTATTTATGGTTATTTTTTATTCACATTCAGTATATTATATAGCAAATGTGTTATACAGGTTTCATTAATCAACATAGATTATATTTTAAACCCCCGAAAATGAAGCTCATATTTGTGACTAATTACGCATCTCTCCAATAATCGTACACATATGATACTAAGCTACCTCCTGGATCATGATTCATTCGCCTCAAATATATACCACTTTAACCAGAGAAATGAACTTATGAAAGGTTTGAAACAAGAACAATCTAATATTTTTATTTAAGGTGTTGGGGTTAAGTGTAAGCCATTCTCTAAAATAAAAGTTTAAAGTTACGTGACGGAATTGTGAGCTCCAGAAATAACATTTAGACATGTGTATGCTTTAAAGTCGTTTGAATCTCGATATAAGAAATAAAAAGATTACAATTTGTTATATATTACTTTCCTTTTAGTGCAGTTATGTGAATAATAAAAAACATTACAAGAAAATTGTCATTGTGTCTACTTTGGGCACAGTGTTGAAGGTGTTGTACCCCATTAATTAAGAACATACTAGGAAATAACACGCCCCCTCATCACAATTTGGCTTTTCTCCTGGTGGAAGTACACCGAGTACTATACAACATATATTAGATGTTGTGTATAAAGCTTTTGAGGAAGAGGAAAGTGCTCTTGTGTTCTTATTTGATTTACGTGAAGCTTTCGGCTGCATTTCACATGATTTATTATTAATTAAATTAGAGTACTATGGAATAAGAAATGTTGAGGACAGATTATTTATAATTATTTATTATGCGTACCCATCCTGTTTTTGTAAATAGCATGAGTACAAATGTTTGTCCAGATTTTTGAGTACCTCAAGGAACTATCTCAGTATTTTCCCATTTATTATTATAGTAAATGAATTGCCATGTAATACATCTTGTCAGTTGATTCTATATGCTAATGATTATACTTTTATTCTAACAATACGAAATTATTGTTCTTAATGATATGTGTAACCAAATAATTTACGACTTAACTAAATTGTTTTCTAGCAATGGTTTCCAAAGTGATACAATGATATTTACTTAGTCTTAGACACCGCACATGTAAATTAAAATATTAAGTAAAGCCTTTAGGCATGTTTCTAGATTCAGAATTGAATTATAATTCAAATGTTGACAATGTAAAAAAGTATAATAATAAAGTTGTACATTTATTAGAACCATTTGCAGTAAAGTAACACGCAGCTATCTAATGCAAATATATTACATTATTTGAAAGGGTTTTCAGTTATGGGCTTCTGGTATTTGGGGATTGTAGAATTGTGAGATTTCGCTTCTACGATAAAAGGATCATAAGAACTATGTTGCTTAAAATGTGGATTTCTTGGGGCATTATAGAGAATCTTGACACAGCACAGTCGTTATTACAATTGTTGTCATATATCCACAGGAATTTGAATCATTTACCCTGCACAGGCATGTACGTACATACCATAAATATTTACAAATTACATGTGCCATTCACCAGAGTGAAGAAAGTTATAGATAACCATTTGGTAACCATCATTATAAATTACAATGACCTTCTCTGTCCGTATGAGAGAACTGAACGTGGCACATTTCTAGACTAATGTCAAAAATGGTTAATTGATAATGTTTTAATATGGACGAATTCATAAGTACTAAATCATATAATCTTGCATTAAATGACACACGTATACACGACTTTAATTATTACTATTCTACCAGTATTCTGATACCTGAATTATTAAGGAATTAGCGTTTCGTTTCGTCAGAATCGGTTTTTTTTCCAGAATTAAAGGCTACGTTTTAAAAAATGCCATGTGCATTTCAGATTTGGAATCAGAACTGAAATACTTCACGTCTGAGTTTTTCATGCTAATTGGGTGGTTAATGAGGGAAGGCATGTTTGTTGCTTTCCCAGACATACGCACAAGCCCAGCAGGGCAATGCGCTCCAATTAGTAACATTTAATGCGCCTACGTAGGAGAATGATTTATACTTCGATCCATTTCATACTTGGTTAATATTCCTGTTTTCGTGTTACTGCAGTGGATTATGGAAAAACAAAGTAAAATGGATTACATTGCCACCTTCAGTAATAAAATAATCTCTTTAATCTTTCTTCTTTACTATGTTCAATTTTATAGGCCAGTTTTTACGGCAGTAGAGAAAGTATTGAATTCTATGTTAAATTTAGATAAGGTAATATTGAAATTTGCTAACTGTATGAGAAGAATCGTGCGTGTGTGTCTTTAAAGACCATAATTCAAATACGAAGGTCGAAAACATTGTGTTGTTGTTAAATATTTATTTTAGAAGTTGTAAAGTCGCGATATGACTAATATGTTAAAGCGACTATAAACCTTCAAAATAAAAAATTTCTGAAGATGAAAGCTGAAGACTTTAAATGGATTCCTCCATTCTAACAAACGCTTAGATAATATATGTTGTTTGTTTTTATTTTCTTAAAAACGATTCGTTTACGAGTTGGATTAGACTATGATATATTTGTGGCATTGACTTAATAAATTAGATATACATGTTTCAATTTTCCTGTAAGTAACCAGTGTAGTATGTTTCATCGTATTATGAATTTTGTATGATCAGTAAACCTACTGGACAACATAAAATGTTTATTTTAAGAAAGAAATATTGTGGCGTATTAATAATTTGGGGGGTTACATTATTATTCTACATTGTCATCACCAGACACATTGTTATTTACGTCAATCTTGGCTGGTAGCTTTTCTAGCCACAAGTAGTGGGGGATAGTGTCACTCTCAGTCAGGATTCCGTGAGGAACGGACCGCGTGTGTAAGCCGGGCTTTGCATCGGTGGACATCTCCTCCCACCTTCCAATTTTGATAATGTAGCAACCCCAAAAATTTTGGAAATAAATCTAGGAATGTGTGAGTAAATTTTTGTTATGGATTTTATACAGTACAAACTCACGCCTTCCTCATAACCTCCACACCACGTTTCGGTTCTCCGGAACCAAGTAAGTACACGTCCCCTCAATGAGCGTGCTGGGTACTCAAAACTAATTTAATTTACATGTGAATTTTTAGGACTTCTACCCAGCATGTAACAATATGTGTGACATATGCAGTGTCGTCAATTCAAATTGTAGCATAACAGTTCACAAAATACTTGAATCTTTTATTGCAAGTTTCCACGCCTGGAAGTGTTAACGGTTTGTTTCTCTGTTTCTCATAAATGCATGCAAATATTACTTTATATTGTATCTAGCTTATGATCATAGAATAAGGTTTTGCGCTGCTTCAGCCTATCAAGTGTAATGTATATCAGGTAGATGAGACCATTTCCAAAGACTTTTTATATAGACAATTAGGATCTAAGACAAATAGTATAAAATAGTAAGAAAAGAATGAAGAACAGAATATAGCAACACAACATAGTTCAGATGTGGTGAAGAAAGCCAGCGGAGGAAATAATGACGCTTTTATGGAATTAAATGAGCTATTTTTCCAAAACAACGTGCACAGTTCTATAGATTTCATATGCACATATTTGGAACATACCTAAGCGGTTTTATTTCGTTTATAAGTTATTACTTCGCTGTGATTGAAATGTTATTATCGCAAGTTCCGTTTTTGCTGATGTAACCCACGGTTGCGTGTCATTCGGATTTCATTTAAACCCGCAATGATTCATCAGTTGCATTAACTACTCTTCATTAGATTCGTTGGAAACTTTGCACAGTTAATAACTATCAATTTGCAATTTCCTCGTCATTAGAATTAATTTAAAAAAATGTTTAAATTGAAAGGCATTAGTACTGATGCCACCGCTTGCTGGTCATTTACAGTATGAAGGTATGGATTTTAAAACTGTGAACTATTAGGAAACACACGTACTGCTTTTTCAGCGTATACATTCGATTCCTTTGAATTCACTAGCCATAATTATATTATATTTAATAACACCTATAACAGGCTCCTTTACCATAAATAGAAAGACCAAAAGCTCCACCAAGTCTAAATGCAACTTCCTGTTGCAATATACACAGAATTTCAATACCTGGACATTTCGGAGGAAAGCTTCCGGGGAGGCAGATCCATTTTGCATACCACTCTCGTGCTCCCCCGGCCGAAACATAATCTGACCTGCTGTATATATTTTATTTGTCAAAATATATACGTATTTTACTCAATATAGGAACATAGTGTTTCTCTCTGTCCTCCCTGTGAATCCAATAACACGTATTCAATACACAGAAACACTGAACGAGCCTCTGAGGATGAGTAGAAAGTAACCGTAGCCTCTATTTCACTACTGCACTAGATCTAAGCATTCACTTTAAAGCATTAATTTATTGTTATTTTATTATCTTAAATTTTGCATTTTTGGGCAAACCCTAATAAAACCCAATAATACATTTATAAACACAGAAGAGATTTAAAACGTCCACATTTTAGTGATACAAGTTCAGGAAAACGTATGTATTTAGAGAATAAACACTGGTTGATCTCACGTCTTTGATTATGAATAACTTGAGGCGATTTAATGAAAAGAAAATTAGCAATATATGTAGTTAAGCATTCTTCAATGTAAATATTAACTCAGTCTACATTTAGTTGATCAGTGTTTGAATAATGACTTAAAAAGTACTTTGAAGAGTCTGGATTAATCAAAGCTACTAATGCAGTGCTATACCTGTATATTGGAGCTATCCACATTAAAGTTGAACGGTGCATATTCGTACAGACTAGTTTCAAGATACGTCCTGCGCCGAAGCGCAGTGATCTAGAGTGCAGAACTCTTGTTCCCGATCAAGGAATGCGTGCAGGTTCTATCCCATCATAGGAGTGCGAATTTTAATCCTGGGGCATAGGACCGGTGTCTACTCACCATCGTGAGAAAATTGAGGATCTGCGATAGACAAGGATAATCAGCACAAAAACCAACAACCATCATGCATCCTCGACCACATGTCTCCCCGCATGGTTGGATGATCGCCCACGCACGCCGTGTGTACGTGAGACCGGGATTCGGGTTGATGAACTCAGACCTCAATCGTCACTTAGCCCCACGAAATTATTATTATTCTTGTTATTATTATTATTATTATTATTATTATTATTATTATTATTATTATTATTATTATTATTATTATTATTATTATTATTATTATGCGAGGTGCATCCAGAAAGTAAAGGACGATTTGACATCTCCAAATAATAACGAATGATATCAACACAAAACTTTATTTACAAAGATGCAGACCTTTCTCTATTTCCCAATGTAATCGCCATTGCTGTCAAGGCATTTTTTATAACGTGGTACCAGTTTTTCTACCGTCAAAGACTGACACTGCCACCTTTAAGTCTTCATCGGTTGAAAACTCTTTTTCACCCAAACAGTCGTTTAGTTTCGGAAACAAGTGAATATCCCGAATTCTTTCATCAATATTTGCTTTCAACTCATCCGTAATGAGTGACGGCCTCTCACACCGTGAACACTGGTTCTTCCTTGGTTAAACATTATGATGATGTTTAACCACATGTATCATTTCTTCACTGAAGACTCGTTCATTGCATTATCACCATACACTTGCATTGTTTATCTATAAATTTCTATTAGCCGAAAATTTTTCGCATTCAAAAAATAATCACAATACGCACTTCTCATTTGGCTGGATTTTCAATTGGTGCCGCCGTTTGGATATGCTGTAGAACAGACAGGCGTGGCCTCACCGGCTACCTCTCTCACCCGGCCGCTCTCTCCCGCGCACAAAGTATCCAGATAAGCTGCCAAAGCAGAAAAGTTGCATATAATAAGACTAATGGACTATATAGTGGACTAAAGAAAATTAGTTTTTCAGGCCCCTTTATACCAACATTTTACGCGTATAAATATAAGTATATGTACGTAACAGTAAGAAAATTAGATAAATTTGAGCTTAACGTTTAAAGAAAAACTCCTGTTTTCTTTAAATACAGACATCTACGTCTTAGATATTCAGGGAAGCTTACAAGTATAAGGGAAGTATATCACATTTTATCCTGGTGCCTTGGCTGTTGCAAACTTCCTTCAGGACTGAATACTAAGCATTAGGATATATCATATCCCAGTGTCATGCAATGCCAAACTTGTGGCAGATAAAGTGGAATATGTGCATAAATATTTTGTCTTCCACGATTCAAAAAAGAACCATAATAGAGTTAGACATTATGTTCCTCAGTTGCTGTCAGATGCTGATTTCTTAGGACGTAAAATGCACAATGCAATAAATCTGACTACAGTTACTCATCGTGGCACACGTCTGCACAGCGGCTAATTTTCTGTCTTACAACTTTTAGTTTCTCTACTGCTTACCTAATAGGAAGTAGAGGAAGTACTGCATTTAAAAAAAATTGATACAGAGATTTCACCGGAAATACTCATTTTGATGCTCCCTAAATTAAAAACATAAAATATTTTTTTTTGAAAAAGTTATGTGTATGAGTCTGACTGTAAAAAGTACACCTCAAAAATGAAAGATCGGTTAAGTACTAAACTTGGTATTTAGGTTCAGCATCTTCCAAGGATGCGAATGAAGATTTTCAATAAATCCCCGACCATAAGCTGCCTTTAGATACACATTTTTGTTATTTTTTAACTTCTCCAAAATGTCTCTAATGATTTTTATTAAAATATCGTATGTTTAAGATATTTACATTCCATATCAAAATTTTATCTTGAATTTTCTGGGAATTGCTGAAGCGCTCTTCATTCTGAGTGATTTTTATATGCTCCGTAAATCTAAGAAATAGGCAAATCCCAACTGCACAAAAATGTTGATCGCAGTAAAGGACACGGTTTATGTCAAACCATATGTTTTGTGGCGTTAATCACTTCCAAGATACCCTTTTCTATTTCTTTTGAATTTCAAAATACTTATGCTTATCTCAACTCAGAAGTCGTAATTCGTTTTTATCTTCTCTACCACGTACCTAGCAGGTAGTTGCATTACCTACATCAAAATTTTCGATGTCGAGATTTCACCAGAAATACATGTTTTGAGGTCCCATAAGTACAAAAAATATGTTTAGAAAAAGGTCTGTGTATGTATCTGTATGGATGGTGTGAGTTTCTGTGAACAGTATAACTTAAAAACGAAAAATCAAATAAATACCAACATTGGTATTTAGGAGAAATAGAGGAGCACCTTCAAAAATGCTACACGATTTTCAAAAAACTCCCCCAATCCAACTACGCTTTACATAGAACTTTTTTGAAATCTTTTATTTTCTAAAAATGGCTCTAATAATTTTGATTAAAATACCCAAATTTAGATATTTAGATGACAAATAAAATGTATATCTCAAATTTTCCGGGAATAGCAAGTGAAGTGCTCTTCATTTGGAAGGAATTTTGTACAAACTTGCAAAATTGGTAAACGTTGTTATAGGCGAAAACGCACCATACAAAAGGTGTAAGCTTTTTAAAACACACAATTTATGTATTCTGGATAATTCTTTTGGGGGGAGGACGTAAGACATTTCTGAGATATACGTTATTAATAGTTCGAATTGTTCATTACTTAATCATTATCTTAAAATTCTGTTAACATTCATTTGTTTCTCGCGATTGCGTGGAAATAGTATGGAATTTTAAGGCCAGCGTATAGTGTCCGGTTTTTAAACATTTGCCTATCGCTGTTCTCCTTGTGTCTATAATGAAATGTGTAATGTAGCTATTTCTGCAAAGGTTTTGGATTAAAACGTAGTAGGTAGAAAAATAAGCTTTAGTATGAATAGCTTGCATACCCATTAATAAACGATAGAGGGTGGAGAAAGTCAAGTAAATATATCACATCAGATTTTTTTTCTTGTGATCATAAAACGAGCATGAATTTCAAAGCTATCACACAGCTGTTTAAAACTTTTATCTGTTGTTTTGCCATTGTATCGTATAATGAAATGTGTAAATATGAATTGAAAGTCTATCTGGATTAACAATAAGTAGATAACATAATGTGCTTATGTAAGAGTAGTTTGTAGAAGATTGAGTAGAGAAGGTCATGCGAATGTCTCATCAGAATTTAAAAACCTGCTGCCCTAAACAGCATCCATGTTGGCTAATTTATACTTCATTCGCGCGTGTTATTTATGGAGACATTTCATGCAAATTAAGGAATTCAAGTTACTTCGCGGCGACTACCAACTGAAACGCATTGTCTATTCTACTCCAAATAAACTATTTTTCTAACCATATTTATTAGCTTTACTGTATATTTCAATTTTCTAAGCACATTCGAAATCTCAAAGTGTGGATTCAAAATAAATCCGAGTAAAAACCAAATGGCGATTTTAAAAACCAGAGAAGCGAAAGACTGTAACTAAGTCCCAGATATGGGTTCTGTAGAGTTACGTAAAACAGATGATGATGCCAAGTGGAGACCGTAAGAGTCTAAATATATATAAAATATGTATTTATTTTTTTGCTTATTTTCTGCCATGAAACACTCCTGCATTCATACTTCCAGATTTTAAGAGGGTTTCTCATTAAAGAAGAATTCCCTTCTTCTCCGAGAATCGAAACCGGAACCTCTCGATCACGGTGCAGTATTTTTACAACTTCTGGCATTTTCAAAAATGTGTAGATGCATTTAAATAAATATTCATCATATTATTGTTTGCTTTGAGAAAGGGGTACTTTAAACAGGCGAGCAAAAAGCTCAATATACAACAATTAAACTGTCTTCTCTATACTAAAAGCATAGATTAGATATGCATTATTTAATATTCAAAAGGTGCAGAATTAACAAATTGTGTGGCTTTTGTAGTATTTATATTATTTTTTAATTTGAATGCTACATATATATTTTTATGCATTATACGTTTTTAAGATTTTCTTGTTTTATGCAATACTTATTTTGATTTAAAGACCATACTTGATTTACCTCTCTCTCGCTGTATATATGTATAGTTCATATGTTACTCAGTAGCAACGGAGTGAGTAGAGAATTGAGACTAGTGTGTAGGGAGATTGTTAACACAAAGTTCACTCGACCCAATGACCGAGTGGGTAGTAGTTTAACTCATCACCAGCACTCACCCCTTACTTTGTATGACTATGGATGTCAAAATAGAGTGTCGTCCCGGCATATCGAACAGAAATACCAATCATACTCAGTTAATCCTTTGGCAATGTTTCACAGCAAATGGGAATTAAAAAAGGGAGGAAAAAAATGGAAGGCTCCGGGTAGCATTTGCGCTGCATACGAAATCACCAGCATGGCGGAGAACGCCTGCATTACCGAGCGTCCGTGTAGTAAATAATTATTAACGTGACATTAATTGCTAAGTGGAATTATAAATCGTGAGTTGTGGCTATCCTTAATTAGAATATCATCGGAACAGAACGTTAATCACTTTATTTTCTCGTGATGCAAGACCAGCACAATGGTAATTACTCTGCGATATATATCGATTCTCTCTGTCGAGCCACAATAATGTGAAAACATTTAATCTTGATTACTTCGGAGAGAGCATTTTCAATTACTCACGTCCACCAGGTGAATATGTGCTCCCTTGCTCTTACGCTCTCTTCCTCCACCCAGTTCCTCTCGTAATATCCATTAGTCGTAAATAATATTTCTACCAACTATGGGTCTTACTGAGCTCGATGCATTAGCAGTGCTGATCGATATAGACTCGTGCTGCCCGTGCAGTGCAGCTGAATAGGTTAGATACCATTCTACGTATGCATATATTGGAACAAACATATAATTAATATTTTTTGGTTATATTTTCAATAAAAATTAAGGAAATTAGCATGATTAGAGCGCTGAATAATAATAGTAATAATAATACTTTAAGCAATTTTCAGCAACTATAGTTACGTGTTCATATAAATCCCTTTGCAAATGTAAATGGTTTATACCAGCTGTTCCCAAACTGTGCTCCGCGAAACATCCTATAGAAATTGGAAGAATAAAAATAAAAGAACAGGTCTTAAAATTGTGAATGTTGTGCGACCATTAGTCTGTCGGTTAAAATCGAGTAGAAATAAGTGAAGTGCATTGACCTTCAACAATGGAGGTACCATTCGACGTCTACTTCTTGTAAACCTTTGCCCACCAAAAACGTGGTTGCGTTCTAGGAACCACGTGGGGCGGCCCAAAGCACAAAGCATACAGACAGCATGCGACAGAAGCTAAGACACACATGCCACATATGAGATTTTCTTAAATATTAAAACTTCTTGTTACTTCGTTCCAACAGTCAGTTGCAGTTCAGTCAGCATTCAGTCGAGAATTGAAGTGTTTCTTTTTTAAGAGTGCCTTTAGCAGTATACCATTTTCAATTTAATATCATCCAGCATCCTGCAATGGACCGTGACTGAGGACTGGGCCCTTAAAAATTATCTCAAAAGCTTCCATCACAGAACCTACAATAGTTGTGGAAGAATTTATAAGGTTTCTGCAAATATTTTAATTTTGTTGCTTTAGAGCGTTTTATAATTTTAGATGCATTGTTAATAGTTTTGTAGTAGTATAATCGCTACCCTGTGGAGCGCTTGTTAGCTATGCTTCATTCTTCTGCTCCTACAAATTACACAACTTATGAATTGTCATACGTACAGAGTTATACAAAGGGTTTCGAAGGTATTTTATTAATGCCTGCTAAATACAGCGGACATTTAAAAATAAAAAAAAAATTAATTGACAAAAACATTTTGCGTTGTTCTACAAGATGTCTGCCAAGTAGTACCGAATTAAAAGAAGTTACTTTTAGAAGGTGCTGCTTGACTGACTGTTGAGACGGCGAAAATGTAGTACTTTAGCGGCATAATAAACAAAATAATAACATATTCGTTCACAAGAGAAACGTTGCACCGGTCTCTAAACGCAAAATATTCCTTCTAATATTGTTGTCGAGATTTTTCTGGTAGCAGTTCCTATTCATTGTGTCTGGCTCGGTTTGGAATTTCCTCAGGTTTTTCAGCCATATTTTCGGTCACAAAGCCTGTTGTTTAGAAATGAGCGCTCAGAATAAGAACTGACATCTACATCCACATCTCGTATTGTAACGGTCAACACATAGGTGGCGTTGATGTGGCTCATAGCGTAGGATTCAGGTGGCTGTGTTAGAATATGTAAACAAATGACTAACAATGCCCTGTAAATCCATGTATTATTTATTTTATATTAGTTTTGTTTAATATAATTTACGGGGCTTTAACTAAAAAATATTGTATACATCGCGTAAGCAAAAGATTTAGTGGACTCGTTCAATATTTCCTCCGCTAAACTTAATATTGCATACTTAAAAACTTTTTTATTTTTGTTTATAATTTAATCTTGTATAATTCAGAATAAATAGCTATTTTCATGAAGTTTTTCAATGTTTATAGCATAAAAATCATGATTGATCCACTATATTAATTACGAACAAACGTGACGGAATTTCTACGCTAGCGTACATTGCCTATGTTGTTAATTACTCGCAAAATCAATATTATTAGGGAGGTATTATTATTATGTGTATTTCCAAATGTGAAGGTCCACCTTTAGGATAATCATTGGCTGCTCAAAACCGAGGTGCACTTATATTAGCGTGCCTTATTTTTGCATACAAATGACATTTTATATAGTTTTAGGTTATGAAAAGATTATCTTTTTCATCTCCTATATGTTTAGGTCACCTCCAATATGTCTGTTAAACAATTCAGACTATCGGTATATTTATACAAGAATTTTGACAGCTCCTCAAGAGTAAAAAAATTCTTTAGAGGAACTAAATTCAGACATATCTAAGTAGGTCTCAAACATAAAACTTATAGCCTCAAGTTGACCCGCTAAGTGTGCTCGGAGTTTCAAGAATTACTTTCTGGAAGAACTAAGTGTGCTCGGAGTTTCAACAATTACTTTCTGTAAGGACTCCATGAAAAATGAAATAAAATGTTTGGGATGTAAACCAATTTTGCTTTCTAAACAAATTCTCTGTTATGCCAAGAAAAGCTAGCCTATATAACAACAGAGCAACATGAATGCTTGATTGATTTGACGCTAAATTCACTCATCAAAGTGTCATTTGTTTGATTACTTCTTTCGCTCCATTGGATTTACAGAGCCTGCCTTGCTGTGGGATATGTGTCCTCCCTTTGAAGTGTAACCAAAGTAGCTTTTATACCAAAATAAGGCATGTAGTCGTACGTTAGATCAAGAGATTTCGTCCCATAAACTTACCTACTTTTTAAGGCACTGGGAAGACTGTGGATAGGCATATCAGGGATTTCGAACTCGTCAACCGGCACCTGTACAGCAGTAAACATACTTAGCAACGAGGTAATTCCTTTAAGATTGCACTTCATCAGCTCGTTAGACTGGATAAGGCGTTGAATCAGCAGCAACTTGCTGTCTGTTTTCTTAAACATTGCAGGTGCTTTTAATCGCAGTTCTAGTGGCTCTGTCAGGGACAATTTAAATAGAAGAGGAGCGAGTGAAATGGATGGGATAATTGACAATCTTGAGGGACATTAGGGACGCTTGTTTTGAACAATGTTGGGTTGACAGCGATCAGACCAAAGGATGTCCACAGGGAGGAGTATGACAGCAATGATTTGGTGCCTTGTGGAAGATGATCTACCAAATAGGCTCAATGTTGCTGGAACCTTCGCACAAGACTACGCTGATGACACATGCCTGCTGGTGGTCGGAAACTTGAGCAGCAATATTAGTGTATTCCAGGCTTACTAGATATTTTGAGAAAACCAAACTCGAGGTGTATACAAGGAAGAAGAGGCTCAATGGCTTTCGCGAGCCTCGCTTCTTTTGGAGAAAGTTACGCTACTCTAATTCGCCCACGTATTTAGGTGTTATCCATGGTCACAGGTGAGGTGGGGTAACCATACTGAACATAAAGTTGCAAAGGCCCAGAGCCTATATATTCTAACCCCTCATCTGAATTACGAAACCTCATATGCAGGTGGAATTTCTCAGAAATAAGTGTACATGATATGTTTTTATACAAAAAGAATTATTCAAAATTCATTCCATTACTTTCACTATCCCTTACCTATAGCAGTGAGACCAAGCGCTCTATTCACTAAAATTTTTTCATATAAGGATTTCGCCGGAAATATGAATTTGAATACCCTGAAACTAAACCATAATTCGAAAGGTAGAATCAGACAACCGAAAAATTTAGTGGCATAGCCGGGATTTAAACCATGGATTTTCCGGTTGCCAATTGCTCCAACCAACGTAACATGCCGGTACGGTATTTTTGCCGGTAAATTCGAATTTGAAATCTTCTTGTGGAGACACATAAATAGATGTATTCTAGAAAAATGGTGCACTATACCGTAACTTTGTCTAGTTTTTCTACTTACTGTCACTTAGTTCTTATCTAGTTCCACTTCTCTAGGAGTTCACTTCACTAATGCCACTTCACTCAGGCGAACTAGTTAAATTCTCCGTCACTTCACATCCTTCGTGATGCAATCTTTACGCCGGACGGTTCAATTCACTCGGCAGTCTAACACAAGACCACCACAACCCGTCGCTCCGCAGCAGCACTCGTTGCGCGCTACAACAACCGTCACCAACTCGCTAGGAGAATTGCTCTTATGTCGCACCCGAAATGCACTCGCTAGCTCGTTTGCTTGGTCAGTGACTCAACAACTCTCCTCACCTCAGACTGACTGCCTCTGCGAGAGCGCTCGCTTATATAGTCATTGATATCTTTCCACGAGGTTTTCGAACGTTCTAGAACTATTTCGACACACTTTCTGGAATAGGAGGGAGATAAAGCTTCCAGAGGATTGTGTTTATCTGCCGATACCGCGCTCGTTTACGTCACTATCGTGTTTATTCCGACCGTCCGACTGCCACCTCGCAATAAACTTTGACCATAGCCGCTGTGTCATAATACGAAGACAGAGTTGTTAGGAATATGTTAAGAAATGATATGGAAAACTTAAAATGCCTTTAATTCAAGCTTTCAAAGCTCAAATGTTTAGTTTCTCTGTCATGTAGGTACCTAGTACTCCTAGGAAATACGTTATTGCATTCTACTCAAATATTCAGTATCGAGATTTCACCGTAAACATATGTTTCGATTTCCGCTGAATAAAAAATGAGCATTTTTGCTTTCTCTACCACCTATATAGGAGGTAATGTGTAATGAATGTGTTATGTGCAAATGTTTATCTTAATCAGCATGAAGCTAATAGAAAAGTAAGCTTGCGTAAGAATAGTTTGTAAAACCTATATGAAATAAATGGTAGAGAAATTCATGTGAATGTAACATCAGATGTTTATGTTAGTCACCAAACCGATGACTGATTAAAACGGCTATGCCATTCTATTACGATGACGATGATTGCTTCATTTTCTAGATGACATTCTTGGCTTTGCAGAGTCGAGATGCAATCCTGGTTTTTTTCTTACTGCCTCTATTGGCTGTGTGGATTCATTCGTAAATTGATTTAACTTAGTAATCAGATTAAGGCATTTGAAGTATAGTAATCTTAGGAAACATTTCCGACATTATTCACAAAAAATTATTTGATAGGACACTTTGATCGTGTTTACAAAGCTAATATACATTTTATTGAACCAAAAAGCAGATAGTTTTATTGGAAGACGAGTAGTAAAGTGTGACTGTAATTCACCTTTCACTTATTTGAACTATACTCTTATATTCTCGTATAGTGGCATGAAGGGATTTCAGGAGTGTATGTTTATCAAATCTTCTTTGTACAAAGTTTATTTTTGAGGCCTTCATTGTCAGCTTTTGGCGTCTACGTTGATTGCTTCTCTGGTTTTTCAACTTAATACGTATTCAAAGAAAATAAATAATTAAAAAGCTTTCAAGGGATTTTATATACCTTGGATAAATTTTCCTTTCCGTCTTTGTAATAGAGCATAGTTGGTGTATGCTTTGGTATTATTTCGGGTTTATCCTGCTGATTGCACTGTTGCCTGTTACAATCTGAGCTCTATATAGGGATAATTAATTTTAATTAGCACTGCACGAGAAAATAGAGCTACTTTAATTACTACCTGGCCATTATGGCCATTATCTGGCTGATAAATTTAATACGTAAATAAGCATTAACTCTTAAGGGAGAGACTGTTGCTTATTAAGTTGATGTTATGTGGCATTTTAGTGTATTTAAATAAACACTTCAGAGTCTAGTAACTGATATTAAAGCTAAACTTGGTGCCAATTAAGCTTTATGATATAGGTGCTTTATGATATTCAGTGATAAATTTAATATTTTTGAGAGAAATTCGGCTCTGTCACTTTGATAATCATAAAAAATAAGCACATGTAATACAATGAAAACGTTTTACTAAACGATGATAACAAGTTTGTTTATTTGGGAGGGAAGGAGGGAGAAAAATATATTTTGAATATTCCCCTGTCACATACCTCACTAAATGCTTATATGCAGCGTTTAAAACTAATTTCTTATGCTCTTGCGGGTTGAAATGTGGCCTATTTAGATTTGGTAAATATTCTCATAAAGCATGTCAATGTACATAAGGATTATGAATTATTTTATTTCTTTAATAAAGGAATGCGTTATATTTTGATAATTAGTAGTATTGTAATAACAAAGCCACAAAATGCATCTTTTCCACTCGGAATAGCTCTGTGGTAATTTCTGTACATTCATATTCTAAACAAAGGAGGAAAGTAATTGCCATGCATTCTCGAGAATTCAAATCTTTCTGATGTAGTTTTGAAAAAAATGGCGTAAAAAGTCAATGTTCTTTTGCCAAAACAGAGATTGTTGTTCATACTTTGGTTGCCTACTCTGAACGGAAATGCGGTTTTTCGTTTCCTTTAAATAACACCTTTTGAAAATAGAGGAGTATCAGATAGCGAGGTGGATGCTTTTAGTTAGTATCATAGTGTTATTCATATCATTTTAAGTAGCGTAGGCTATGGCGAAATGTTTTCTACCTCAATTAGCTGAGTAAGTGGTTAGTTTATTGGGGTGATTTGATCACGTAGTTAATCCTCTTAACAGAATCCAACTTATAAGGATTGTTTGATCCTAAATTCTGCATTTTTCTGTATTTTATTCGAAACATAATAATTTTAGCACTGACTTCCACGAAGTCTATACAGCTTAGAATAGACAATGAAATAAAACGGGCTAATTGTTTGGCCAGGTATAGGTGCAGGTATGGATATAGGTTATTCAACGGAGGGGAGCACCTCGACACCGCGACCTACAGAGATCTATAATTGTGCCTGCCATGCTCCACGAGGAAGGGATGAGGCGAAGGGGCTACAAGAGACTACATGACATAAGCATACAAGCCACAGAGACGCGCGGAATTCCCTAACATTTCCAAGTTCGCAGACCGTCCCACTGCTGTGCCGCCGAGAGAGGGCGATGAATTACTCACCAGTCAAGCAGCCCTCTGGTGTCAACGGGTAATACTTTTTCCATTGAGCATGCATCCGCGCCATCTGTTCGTTGTTTGACAAGACAGAAACATCATTACTGACCGCCTCAAACACATACACTGATTTGAACACCGGAGTGCAGCATTCCTAACAAAACTGCCAATTGCTCGACTAGATATAACCACTAACATAAGTTTTTTTACCATAAATGTTTTCAAGAAACTTTATTTTTCAATTAGAAAATTGCACCCTGGACGCTTGCCGGTTTATATTGTTACAAACATAATTAAATTAATACACATGCATTGTACCCTGTGATCAGGAGAATACTGGATTGTCACATCCATTGTTGCGACCAGCCAGCGGAGAACAATGAGTTCCGAAGCAATGTAGGAGTCTCTGTCTACCAAACACGGAATTGTTCTCAGAAATGAAATGTCTGGAATACGATATATTTTTGCGATCTCTACTTTCTGTGTAACAAGCGAGTAAAGGGGCAATGTTATAATGAGCTCAGCCACTTATGAATTACTGCGGAAGTGATTGTGTTATCTTCCATTTATACCTCTAACGCCTCCAGGAATAGGAGTTCTCAGAAGTTGACTTCAAGTTCACGCAAACCATATGTCAATATAAAGCATTTAAATATAGCGATCAAGGTCAATGACAGGCAAATAAAACCTTCTAGTGGTGCTGTCTGCAAACGCCAAGGGTTGGGAGGTGGTTTGTGACCTGCTACATCACTGCATAATAGTTAAAGTTCCATTTCATTTCATCCTGTCCTTACTGCTAAGAAATTCCTATGCCTGAACATTACAAGCAGGGAAAAAAAACACATTACACTAGTGTACGATCTTTAGGCTCATTAAAAAAAGACAAATCAATGAACTATTAACCAGAGTTATTCTCAAGGTGACATTTTTATGGCGCTAACTTCAGAAAAGTAGCATAAATTTGGAATAAGGTGCTTAGCATTAACATGGTACAACATTTCGGAAATAGTTCAATGTTATAACCACTCAGGATCAGCTCTTTGTAAGCATTTTTACGAGGGAGGGTGCTGACAGAAAATATTACAAGTACTACTATAGTAAAAATTCGTGCTGATTGACATTTTTATCTTCAAATGTACAAATATGTAACCAACGTTTGTCACAAAACTTAAACGGGAATAATTTAGGCCTGAGAGGCACGAATGTTTTCCATTGAGGATGGAAATTTCTTTTTTCCGAAAATTCAAATCCCCTCTTCAATAACTATGTATTTATAAGGAACTACCTACGTAATAAAATTGTAGTGTGAGGAAATAAGCTCATTACGTACTGGATTTAAAGGCTAAACAATCTAAGTAGGTAACTAGCGTAATATCAAAGGCTATTTTGTTATTCATGTTGTGGAAACCGGACGTACGTACTCTTTGCAAACTTCTGCAAAGGGAAAATTGAAACGGAAAGTGTTTTAGAATGGATTGAAAACTAATTACTGTAAAAACAAATTATAGTCTGACTTTGATGTAAATCGTCATTTCGTTCAAACAGGGAATTGGCGGTGAAAGTGTTTGGATGGAACAAATGAGTTGAAGAGAATTTGTTGTTCAAATGTGTTGGCTTTGTTTTCATCATTTCATCATCAATAACATCATCAAATTATACTTGCTAAACTCCTAAACTGTGTTCCTCTCAATACACTAAACATTTAATGGAGCTGAAATTACAGTTGTCCCATGTACATGTCAGGGCGAATTATTCTTTTATACTTTGGATATTTCAAATTGGAAGCGATGGTGAGAAATATATTTATATTTAGAATATCGTGTCAAAGTAACCCGAAATCTATTTTTCAGAAATATTGTGCTTGTTTGGCCTTATGTGCTATTTCGCAGAAGTTAGATCTATCTTCTTTTTCTTTCTTTCTTTTTAAGTAGCTCAGTACAAACCTTGTGAAATGTCAGATAGTGAAGAACTGCACACACATTTTCCTACTGAAATGCTTCCTTAGTTCACTTTATGGCCCGACTTGCGTTAAACACGTCATTGTGTTCTCAGTTTTGAAAACTTAAAAATTAGTAAATAGATTCCAGCATACTCTGCGATTGCTTTCTAACTCCCAAAAAGTGATTTGTTGATCGATTTTATTATTGTAATACTTTGAATTATCAACATAATATCCTCATAACTAATAGTGTGAAGAGTATTTTAAGTCCATAATCTCAAAATTATGATGAAAGCAGCGACGTCCCTACATACCTTCAAAAGTTGTTATTGTTTAGTGTTTCTTAAATTTTTACCAGTAAATGCTTATTGAATTAACTAAAATTAAGAAATTATCAGTAAACGTTTAAAGAAAGTTTTCCTGTGTTATAAGGAAATTTATGAATCTATTTACAATGAGGTGTACAGTCAGATAGTGGCAAAAGTTTGTGTAGTATGAATTAGAAAATGTTCTTGTTAGAATCCAAGATTGTTGTATTTGGTTTTGACTATATTTATATTTTAATTCAATGTGTCTATTAAAATAAAAAATATACAGTTTTCATCCGATTTCTTCGCTTTTTTATCGTATACTCAGAATTTAAAATTGACAGTGAGAGTACACCTTGGAAAGTCTATCAAAATGACTGTAGATTGGAAACGTGATAAGCAAAAGGAAACAGCTGACACAATCATAAATACTACTATATATTTTATTGTCTGCGTATAACAGAAGAAATTAACGTAATAAATCAACTTCGATTTGTTAAACATAAATATAAGTGTTGTTTGTTTTATTCTCAGAAAGTAGTCGTGCAGCTATTATTTTAATAGATTTTTAAGGAAATCCTTTCATAGTTTAATACTTAGTTGGAAGTCTTTTGTCATAATTATTGCCTTATGTTTCCAGGTCATTGATTCAAACAGGCCTCCTGTAGTTTTGTTGTCAATTTACTCCCATTCCACGTGAAGAGCTCTTTCAAGCCTTCTATGGAACAAACGCTGTGCTTTCTGAGCAATTTTTCTACTTCAGACCATACATGGTCTATAGGGCAAATCAGGAGATTCAAGATGTATGGAGTTGTTTGGTGTATTATAGAGCAGCCATAATCGAGTGTTTATAGCAGTATGAAAAGTATAATTATTTTCCAGTCTCATATTTTGAACACTAACGTGAACATTTTCTTTTATGTAAAATGTCAATATGTGCTTTGTGGTCCAATTTCCCTTAGTTGGCCCACTCCTGGAGCACTCATACAGCATCAAACTAGCGCTGAACCACTTCCATGTTTTACTGTAAGCGACAGATTTCGTGGATCCAGCTCCGTATTGTTCTTTCGCTATATTATTTGTCTACCATATTAACAAAAATATATAAAATTTGTATTCAGATGAAAGAATTACCCTTTTCCAAAAGTCCAGCCCTTTACTCTCTGGCGAATTTTAAGCGTTTTACGTGATTTTTCTTCCTCGTCCAAAACTTGGCCTATTTTGCACTGTCTTAAACACACAAAATCTGTCAGCTGCACAGTTGAGCGATGTCTAGCAGCAATTTCTGATATCCGTCTCAACGACTTCCACTGATTGTGCAGTCTAATAATTAAGTTTCTTGTCTGTCTATCTGTTTCCCTTCTCTTGCTCCCCACTTGGCGTGCTGCGCTTTAATAACCGCCTACGTAATATCTTGTTACTACTACACCAGGACAAACAACAATAAAGAGTGACAACTCCACCCTTTGAACTATTCATTTAGTATAATATCTCCAGGTGTACGATCATTTATATATAATATTTGATTTATTGGTAGCTCCCAAAGCTATTGTCACGGTGGTCCCCGGCGCCACTGCTTTTCTGGTGTTTCTGGGGGCGACTCTAGACGCCGGTACCACAGTGCACTTACCACTGATATCCCCAGGAGGTGGCTCCTGAGTTTTAGTATTAGACCTGAGCTACTTGCTAGGCACACATCCTTGACTAATATAATGGTTCGCCCGACTAGGAAAGTTAGGGTGGGTGAGGGTTCCTGGGTCCCCTAAGCTTTGCAAGGCTTGCGAGAGGAGGGGTGCGGATATGTCCAGGGTCGTTCCAAACACTAGCATAATAAACCCGATAAGTTAACAAAATTTAAATTTCTCTTCCAGGCTACAGATACAACAAATTATAGTTTTGAAGGCTTACCTGAGTCATAGATGATGCTGAATGGTGCATGGCGATTCACTTTAAAATGTAACTTTTTGCACGTGGACTTTCACAATGACGACCGACAAGGATTCTAGTAGCACCAAAGAATCGACTACGAGTCCTAAAACTCGTACTATTTAATATCATTCCTTGGCGGACCTCAGCAAAAGCATCACATCTAGGGAAAATGACCCCAACAAGGCAGCAGAATACAGAGCACTGGTCTGGGGGTAAACGGTCTGTGGCACTGCAACTTCAGCGTCCGCTAAGCTGG
This sequence comes from Deroplatys truncata, assembly GCA_030765065.1. Lineage (NCBI taxonomy): Eukaryota > Metazoa > Arthropoda > Insecta > Mantodea > Mantidae > Deroplatys > Deroplatys truncata. The sequence goes on from CM060981.1 coordinate 178,024,508, forward strand.
ATTTCTGAACTTTCGGCTAACATGCGAAATCCTTCAATTTTATATTTTGCGGAAATTATAATAAATTTACGAATACCTAATATATATATATATATATATATATATATATTCAAGCAAACGCATCATGACATCATTTATATAATTCGCATTTCGATATTCATATTTTGTGCATAATTACGTTGCTTAGACCCGGTATTTTCCTTTAATGGTGAATAAAGCAAAAGCGACGTATGAATTACAAGTTTATGAACACTTTTTGCATTCAGTGTAGCGCAAAATGTGAATCAGCTGTGTCAAAACTTTGTCAGCATTTAAATTTTTTATCAATAATTACTGTTTTATATGATGATACGAAATGCACCTTGGTGCCTATGGTTTATCATATAACTCCCAAATTTTAATTTCCGTTTAGTACACAAACATAAAGAAATTATTCTGCAGGCAATTCTTAATGTTAAATTAATTGAAAAATATTTTTGTATACAATCAATGCTACCGAAAGTAGTTTCTTTCAGTGAAACTGTTTGGTTCTTTTAACTAGTGCACCACAATTTTGAAATGTTTACTTCGTGAAGCTCTCCTGAAAAGTTAAAGCTAATAAGTTATAAACTACTGTCCAAAGATAATTTTAGTAGTAAAAAATGCCGAAAAATGAGTTTGAAGTTCATTATGGTGATTTATTGAACTAGTATATAACAAATTAAACAGCCATTTGTGGTTTTAGTATTATAAAAACAATTATGTTCCATGTAGTTAGAAATTATAAGTATAATTTAAATACAACATAACAATACATAGAAAATGTTCACGTGTAGCCAAATTTCACGTATACAATTAAGCATAACAGTAATTCAGTGACAATAATAATAATAATAATAATAATAATAATAATAATAATAATAATAATAATAATAGTGGGAAATAAAGTTCCTTTCTCCACTGATTAGCTTATAATAGTAGTGTGTATCGTTTGAACAAATTCAAGGTTACGTGGTTTATACAAATTATATGAAGTAAATCACAATACAGCTCTACACAAGTAAGTAAAAGTATTTGTTAAACAAGTCTTGCTGGTTGTGAAGAGCAAAATATTTTTTTTTTCATTTCTTCTTTCTTCATTTTTTAAAAGTGCCTTATAGGTCAAATTCTGAATGCCTGAAAATAGACAACTAGCTTGTAATAATATATCAGTACCGGTATATAGTTTTAAGGTGCCTTAGGGTATCTTAGTTGTTCGTACATATGTTTCAATGGAATGTTCTTGTGGTGCAAGAACGTTGGAACCGAGGTTTTAGTTCAGTATCTATGCAAATACTGCAGTGTCGATCCCACTTGGCTAGGATATCCATCTTCCTGACATTTCGCTCATATTTACTCTCTTCGAAATACCAACAGTTTCTCCCTTTTTGGAATGTTTCCATTAATGCTTTGCTTTGTCGGACCTCCAAGTACTCTGCAATGAATAACTAGCTCAGTTCATATTGTTAATGCTCCATTTGCATGCGGATAATTATGATAAACACGTATATAACGTAGTATGTCTGTTTATTTACCTATCTAGCCTTCCATACTTTGCACCATCACACATTGTCACCGTCAGCTACCAGACAACTGCGGCCTTCGTTATATAATACACTTACTAACTTGTTGGTGACGTCCTCCGTGGCCTGTGGTACCATGTTCTAGTTCCCGAGGTCACGGGTTCAAACCCGGTGGAGGCAATGGATTTTTTCGGGAGTAAAAATTCTTAACCTGGCTTCCTTCGGAAGGGAGGTAAAGCCGGTGGTTCCGTGTCGTAGATTTACGGCACGTAAAAGAACCACAAGCCTGATAACGGCATCTGAGCAGAACTTTACGGTCTCTCACGACCAATATAGAATGGGATGCTAAGAACCATAGCAGTTAAAGAGCGTCCATAAATAAAAACTCAGTTTAATTTTTTAACTTGTTGGTTGTATTGTTGTAAGTACTTCTCCCACTATTCCCAACACTTGTGACCGTGAATTATTGTTTGGAAGTGCTGAAAGAAAATATACTATCCATGGATAGGGAAGAAACTAACATAAGAACAATAGTATCAATTATAATTGATTATTATTGAAAAATACTAAAAGATGCAGTAACAATATATGTGTATAAGTTGATGATGGATGGGATGGGATGGATGAGGTATCGACTAACTCATTCAAGTCAAATGGTCACCATATGTATAATATGCAAACTATTCCTACACACATGCATCAATTTCAAAACCGCTGCCGTCATTTTCAACTAGGTTTTAATTAAAGGCTCAAAATTATATTGACATAACTTCATTAAATCTCATATATATATATATATATATATATATACTTTAGCCCATTCAACCGTTTGCCTATTCTGCAAGCAACCAAGTATGTGTAGGCCGAGTCTCCGTTTCAAAGTTACACGACAATTTAGAAAACAAGTATCCTGAGGAGAGATACATTTTAAAATCCATCTTTGTGGCATCATGAAGCCAATACATTATCAAACTATTGTGAATACATCGCGTACTTCAAAGGGATACCGAGCGTGTTGGCCCCGATCACATGTGCGACTCGCATTCGGGAGGTCTCGGGTTCGGTTTCCCTCCCTGATTTAATGGGTTCTCCGAGTGCGGCAGGGGAACGCTGTGATGGTTTTTTCTGTATCACGATTTCCTTTCCATCATTTACTTTTAAAGGGACAAGGAACTCTGAAATGGTCAAATATCACATCTTTTGTTTTAAGTAACAATAAAATCCCTATTATCTCCAGTTTCGAAAATATATACTTTTGGGTGTTAAGAGGTTTTTAAGACATGTAAATACCATTTAAATACTAGTGTGCACGCTGGTCATGCAACACCTCTTTTTAGAACTTTTTTGTATCTTTCAAAGAAGAACGACTATATCATGCCCAGCGAGCACTTCAGAAATTAACAAAAGAGGCCAGGACCAAGAGAACGCAATCAGAAAAGCTGAAGCAATTCAGGAATGAAAGTGCAAATGCTTATGACCCTGGAATGTATTGAAGTGTGTCGGAATTTTAAAGCTGAAAGTTTAAATTCAGTTTTCTCAAAACAACATTTTTGGGTATTTATGTACCTTTTTCTCCAAAAGTATGAGAGGTAGAGAGCTGAAATTTTCAATACATGTATACAGCACATAGTTATACTTTCTGAACCATAATCATAATTTTATAATGTATATTAAAGGTATTAAGAAAGCAACAACGTTGCAAATTTTCCACATTTTTGACTTTGCAAATAATTTTTTTCAATTTCTAGTGAACTGACATACTTAACTAAAAAACTGAGATTCAGAAGATAGCGGATTATACTTAGAACAAGCATGCAAAAGTGTCATTCTGTATTGCAAGTAGTATCAAAGAAAAAGGTACATGAATTCATATGTTTTAAGAGTAAATTTTATTATTTTTTGCTGAATGAAATCATTTTTTTGGACTGAACTACATAAGCTATCAATATAAACAGCCACTTTAAATACTTTTATTGATTTATAGAATAATTAATAAAACTTTCAAGATAAACTATTAAGAACTTTAAGAGCAGTGGTAATTTAACACACTTAAGGTGTAATTTCCATGTTTTCTGACTACCTTGTCCCCTTAATTCCGTTTCCTTCTCGTCTTCCAGGAGTGCTTCTAGGTTTGTGCCGGACAGATAGCGCGGATGCATGCTCAATGGAAAGAGTACTCCCCATGGACAACAGCGGGTTGCTTGATTGGTGGATCGTTCATCGTCCTCTCTCGGCGGTTCCAAAGTGGGACGGGTCTGCAAGTTTGGAAATGTTAGGGACTTCTTCACCTCTCTGTGACCTATCTGCATACGGCCTGTAGCTTCCTGTAGTTCCTTTACCTCTCCCTTTCTGGAATGGCAGCCGTAATAGATCTGTGTAGGTCGCAGTGCGCGAGGTTGAATTACTTATATCTACTCGTATATCTACTTCAAAGGGATCTCACCATTTAATGTATCTTGTTGCTGGAGAAAAGACACTGGAAGCTACTCTCCGTCGTAATGTTCTCTAGTCATCACACTAGCTGATGTCTCTGTGACCTCCTAGCCCAGGCAGGCTAATGCATCTACCTGCGGAGTACACCTACTTATCTATTTGCCTAGCCTTTCATATAGCGAAATGCTGTGCAGAAGAAGTGTTTAAGTGTTAATAGAATAAGCAAACAAGGAATATCTATTCTTGAATCAGAAAAAAAAATGCAAATAAGAGGTTGCTACGTAATAATGTAATGTTCTTTAGAAGGAAGGAGATTACAAATTAAATGAGTATGCAAAGAGGTATGGATTTTAAGCAGGCTAAAATGTCGAGCTTTTTTACTGCCCCATTAGTATTTATTATATAGTGCAGTCGTTTTAGGATGAGGCCATGGATTGCGTATATGTATTCTCCGCATACGTCTATTACACTGGGGGTTATTCGTTTCGTAACTCCCGCATTACTTACGAGTAATAGTAATATGCACTATAATGAGTACTAACCTTGTTATAAGTGGTGTTGGAAATTGTGTCCAGTTGCGTGAAGACAGTGGTATCTTCGAATGAAATTTCCATTCATATGCATAAGTTATTCTTACGTAATGTTCATAATTTCTGTTGTTATATTGCCCTTAAGTTCGTCTATGGTGTAGGGATTGTTCCTACAATTTTATTTTTTAGGGTTCCCCACAGTTAGATGCACCAATTTTGTCCATTTTTCTACGTTATAACATATCGTTTTCGCTTCTTAAGTTTAGCGTTTAGAGATTGCGCTATCCTAAACTTATTAACCAGACTCTAATAGCTTCTCTACTTGGAACTGAAATATCAGGATTTCTCCTGAAATTGTCTACATACCAGTTTACATGAGTCTGTTTCTACGTATGTATCGTACATAAAAATTCGTTGTTCAAGGGTGGATTTGTCGGCAGGCATTGCTGGACTAATTACAAGACATTAACACTCTTAAGCAAATCGCACAGAACACAGATGTCTTGAATAAACTTTCCCCTTAGAGATGCACAGTTTAATTGCTTTTACATGATGAACATATAGCAGCGACAGAAAAACATCTGTAGAGATAACCTTGGACCGTCATGCGTCGACAGTAGCACATCGGAAAGGTACCCAGGTCATGCAGTACGCTAAATGAGGTCTGCGGCCTCGTCGTAAAATGCCCGCACGGTACACAGAAATAACATGCTCTAGAGTTTGCGGAGAAGAGTTGTTTATTCGTAGTTTCAAGCAGTCGGACGTGCAAGCAAATTCTGCTTGAGGGATTTTATCTGCCTTTATTTACATTCTGCTCCGAGCAGAATATTGTGGCTAATCTTCCTATCTTATCTATGATATTGCATAATTTAACGCTTTGAGGTGCTTGACCTTGCTTCAATAAGTATTGGCGCAGTTCTTGCACGATTGTACCATGAACATTTAACACATGTGGTTTTACAGGTACTATGATGGACGTACCAGCCTCAGAAGACACCTCGGTCGAATATTCGGTGACATGTGGGTAGGTCTCGGTTCGGTCCTTGGACCGGATCTAACGCATCTTGACTTTTGCGTATGGGACCACATGAAGTGACTTGTTTGTGAGACTCCTGCAGAGTCGGAGGAAGACCTGATTACGCGAGTTCTGGCTGCAGCAGAAATTATTCAGCACCCATCCGGTATTTTTTGGCGTACGCATGAAAACATCCATCGAGATTTGCAGGGAAACTCGTGGTCATTACATCGAGCAGCTCTTGTACTGATGGAGGCAAAGCGGAAGATTTGAACCTTAATATTTATCTTGTCATCAGTGCAGTATCGAAACCCTCGTTTCCAGACGTGTGTTTATCAAAATTTGATCTGAAGTCCCTAGAAGTGTGTAATACGAATTCTGAAACATTCTGTAAATAATTTGTCTTATGCAACCGGAGTACGGAGTTGTCTTTCAATGTGGCATTAACGTAAGAGACACGATAATTCCACTGTTTACTATATAATTTAATTAAATGGTTAAAATCTTTTCTCATTTGTTTCAGGTAAGTTCCAGAGATTATCTACGTACAGTTACAATTCGTAAGTGTTTTTCCGTTATTTATAATAAATTCAGTTTTCATAAGTACAATTATTGTATTAAAACTTTATTGATCATTATCATTACGTTAGAATTGTCAATTTTATTAATATAATTCACGCTTTGAATATCAAAATTTATTCTCGAATAAATTTGTATTTGTGTTGTATTTCTTGACTCTGTGTAATATTCTGATGTCCTACGGATCTTCAGTTCAAATCGAAGCTAATACTGATGATTCCAATTAGTTAGTTCACTAAACGTATGAACCATGTCATGCTTTGTGAATGGGGTGTATAATAACTTCGATTACACGGACGAGCTTTTGACAATTGAACACTTCAACATTTCAAAAACGTTAGCGTCAGGGCAACAAAATTTACCTCTGGAATCATTTTCAGTTTTATTTGTTAACGCAGAAAAATTATTTCCTATGTACATACATTAGGGATGAAAAGCAATGGTCATGTATGGCGATTATAAGGGTATTGTCCAATGCAATACGTGCCAATTTATTACAAAACATCACATCTATTGCTCCTGCACATTGGTTTCTTTGAGATGGTTTGGAGAGACATAAAATCACAGCAGCATGTGAATTAACACTGCTTGTTTTCCTCGTGCTTATAAATACATTACTGAAGAATAGAAGTTATGTATCCTAATAGACACGGGCAGAGAAATAAAATAAGTCTTTAGTAGCAATTGAAAACAAACAAATTCTGTCGTATACAACCAGAAACGAGGTCAGTGTACGTTGTAAATTTTCGCACCAAAGTACAAAGCGAAGAAAATAGGGATATTGAGTTTCAAAATAATCCTGCATCACCTCACTGGACAAAGATTTACTTGATTCTTTGAATAACGCATTGGATAACTAGTACTTAATGTGCACCAATTACGTGGTCTCCAAATTATCCTACATTATTATAATATCACCTGAATTCTCTCTTCCTCTGAGATTATTTGAAGAATTTCTTGTGTGCACAGCTTCCGTTGGTATCCATTATTATTTTATAGAAAATATTTTCAAAGCCTTTGGTCAAATTTCACCTGAGATAGTAGGTTACACATAAGAGTAAATTATTGTGTCATAACTTTGTGCAAGTTGTAGTCTAATTTGAACAAAACACCGTTCTTTTGAAGTATATTTACAAATTCCAACAAAACGGAGGAAAGATGTTTTGCTTTATAGTGTCATTTAATGGATTACTAAACGTATCAGCCTGTGTTTAAAGACAGTGGTTGAGCTTTGAAGCAGATATAGACCCGCGTATGGATGCCAAACTTGCGGGAGATATGTTTCTAGGAGTGTTCACCGCACGCTTTGGGTACAAACTTTCCGGTGGCCTTTGTCCCACGTTTAGGAACCAACTTTTGCGGCGGTGTCTTGTGTTCACTTTATGTGTAGTAACTATTTTAGTGTAATTGTATTTATTATTTATGCCTCGGCTGCGTCAGTAGTATTTTGTAGAGCAAGTGTCTTAACACGGCTGGTACGGCTAAAGAATAAAGTTTACACAAATTATAATTGTATTTTACTTTTTTATTAATCCTTCACACGGTTAAATGACACTTCACTATAGAACTGTGAGATTATTCTTAACTACACTTTTAACAGATAATTAACATACACACACATATATATTTTATCCTCACCACAATGAATTATCATGTCTCACATATAATCACTGAACCCGTACCGAAACGAACTGCGTGGGTACGCTACCTACTAGCGTCAACCGTTTGAATTTGTACATTTCTCTATTTCTAGTTTCTGATTGGCTAAGCCTACTACATTAGAATACTTTATTTTTACCTTGGATTTTCTTTCCACATTCACATGACAATTTATGAACTGTTTTAAATATTACATTAGTATCATTCCAAGAACTATTATTTAGTAGCCTTTTTTTAACTTTCTAGTTTATTGTTGTCTCAAGGTTACCTTATTGTTATCAACTTTTGGCTTCTACTTTGTAATCCTGTTTGCTACGAAAAGCAGCTTGCTTCTATTCTCACAGCTCCTACATTGTTAAACTACGTAATACATTCACATAACATTTTATACATGTACATAATACAATAAACATAATACAATGACTGTAATATACACTTTATAGATTATATTATATACATATTGCTTTAAGGCGGGCTGTTATTTTTTATATTATATAATTAGACTGATATCTGTTAAGCAATAAAAAATACTACCTCAGCTTCTAGAAAGCTTCAGGAAAGAACTCTCACGATGCCGAATTTAAACATTTCAGAGAAGGAAGTGAAACGAGGGTAATTGCGTCAGGTGTGAGTTCACAAAGTAATATGGCTTTCAAGCTTTGGGGATGATTTTTTGTTTTTACCAGAAGATGCAATGTACCTAAGTTAAGCGCTATGTACAGAGATTAAATAAAGAGACGCTGTATGAAACTAACTCCTCAGTGAATTAATTATTTGCGCAACTGCACAATTTTATGGTGCTACACCTTTCAACGATGGTAACTTAGCACACGAGTTTTCAGCGCAGGTGAGGTGATGTTCCACCTTGTTAGAGTTTGGCTCTTAATGAAAGGAGCTTCAGGAGAGTCTTGATAGATGATTTGTTTAAAGTCATTCATGCGATGCATAATAATGATCCTCTCCGTGCAAGGATGCGATGGAGCAGCGTCGGGTTTATTACTCATAATAATAACATCTAAGCCATATATTTGCGCACCTCAGAAGCCGGAAGCTCACGAAGACGAGGTTTACGAGAGCGCGGCGTTGGAATATATAGATGTGGAGGCGAGCGTCGAGTGCTACATGGAGGTACCTATATTGGCTCGCCTCCATTCTGCTGTATACACAAACTCGTCTTCTGTAATGACTGCATCAATATTCATAAATTCGGAAAACGGCTTTGCGATAGTTGGAGTTGCTGCGGTTCAGTTCGCTGCAGTCGTAAAGTCGAAGATGGCCTGCTCGCTGTGGAACTTCTACGGCGGTCTGGGAAACATCCAGCGACTCCTGAGTCCTCGGTTTGTTTGCTCAGATGTCGTGCAACTTTTTAATAGAATTCTACAGCAACTATTTTCCGCGTTGCGAAACCGTTCTATAAGTGTTTTCTAGTATTAAACCTGGTTCTTGTATTGGTTATGAGATTCACGGATACGAGATGACTACGAAAGGATTCGTCACTTCTCTGTTTTTAAATAAATTTAGCACACGTTTCAAGGCAAAAATACTTCAGAAATTTTGCAATTTCAGACCCAGTTGTTCACCAAACGCACAATATATTCATCCTACTGTTCTTAATTCACGCCAATGCCCAATTAGGAACATTCATTTTCTGAAAGGCATGCAGTAACAATAAACTTCCCCTTACAAATTCAGGTTCCTTATTTTATGCAACGGTTTTTTCCCTTTCCTGTCAGTTTTATGAAACCTCTTTGAAGTGGGTATACACGCGGAGTATATCTCACACAAGCAGTGTAGTCCTTCAAATTTTCATTATAATAATACAATTTCGAGTTTCAGACCCTGTATAGGTTCTGGAAAGTAATAATAATCATTAATGGAGAGTTACTGATAAATTATTTTAAACTAAAATTAAGCAAGACCAATGATCTAAGAAACTGGAGATCAGACATACGGTTATGTGTATTCCTACGCCAAAGAATCCACTATATTGAGATTTAGATTACTATCCCACATTGCGTCCACACATATGGAGGAAGTTTTCGGCAGAGTAAGGCAAATAAAAACATTTTGTTACAAGTGTCTACCAAAATATATAGTTACAGGAATAGAAAGCTTAGAATTATTTTGGAAGTGAAACTGAAATTATTAAATGAAATTAAAATGTATCAAAAGATTAAGTTGCACTTTATCTTCTGTAGCTCATACTTATAACGTTTTTCAATTTTCAATAAGACCTTGTAAAACCGATGACACTTTACTGTAAAAGTTGATGGAAAATGGCACTACAAGACGTCTGTAAACATGTTATTACTTGCTGAAAATACAGTTTTAAATGTATAACATGAACATTGGATTTTTTTCTGTAACTAAATAAGATAAATTACATTCTATAATGTTAAAATGTGCTATAGAAACTAAATTGTTTTATTTTGTTAACAAACATATGTATTGAAAACAAATTTAATGATCAAAGATCATTTTAAATACATTGGTTGTGATTTTACTTCTGTACAGATAATATAAATATAACATTTCGAATAAATATGGTTCACTACAAAGACCTCTGAAGTACAAAACAAGAAGATATATCCAGATAGTATTCCTTGTCATATTATACAAAAGTGAGATATTGAGATATTAAGTGGGAGATGGTTTCAGGAAGATAAGGGTACTCAGAAGATTAGTGAACTGTTATGCAAGGTAACCTAAATTAAATAATAAAGAAATATAAATAAAATTGAGATAGTAATGAAAAATCGGATAAATGAGTCAAAGGTTTACCGCCAAAAGTAATAGAATCACTAAAAATTCATAAACTACATAACAAGCTGTCTTCGATTAACAAGACCCAGAACTAATGGAAAGATATGTCACTGGAAAATCTGATAACCAAATCCTTGTTTTTATTAAAACATCTATAAATAGCAACATCAGGTTGCCACATCAATTACAAAGTGGTTCGTTGCCTTATTTCCTCTGAATTTTCACTAAGTTGCCAACAGGTACTGATTTCTAAGTTTTGTTACCTACCTCGTCTTGCTAACAAGTTCGCTATTCATGTTAGTGATTAATGTTCCTATAGCACCAATATTTTTCATCTCTTCCTAGAAAGGTGTTGTTTACATCTCAAAGTTGTTTGCACACTTTTAGGAAATACTTGTTGGATTGAAAAAAGCTTTCAGATGAAAGATAGTGTATGACTGATTGTCCTTTAGCGGATTGCTTAAAGTTTCAAGAGAATTCATATACAGTGTGTTCCATTGAATCTCTACCAGTAATAAATGTGAATATCTCTTCATTCATTTAACTTGGCAATATGATTTTCATCCTCTCTTGTTTAGAAACTCTCCAAGCTTTTGTTACAATGACAACTATGACTGTAGTGTGTCTGTGCGTGGTATGACAGTACAGAGGCTTAAAATAACAGAATTCACAGTTCAGCAGAAAGTGAAATGTTATTATTTGCCGGATTTGAAGCACAGTGCTGTCAGGTTTGTATTCAGTTACGACTAGAGGTTTTTCTTCTCATATTCTATAGTTATGCCTGTGTACTTTACCGGATGTATGAAAGGATCCTTCATCTGAGAATGCAACATATTGATGTCATCATCAGTGTAGAATAACATTGAATTGTCGAACTACACTCCCCTGGGTTTTTCATTTCATTGCAGCTTCTGCACAATTTTGATTTTGTATGCTTTAAGTCGCAATTTTCGTGGACAATCTTGTGAACATGAGCTTTGAATTACCCTCTACAGTGGCCTGTGAAATTCATTTCTGTGGACTGCGCTGAAATGTTTGCAAAACATCTTCAACTTTGGCTGCAGACACTGCTTTTTGCTCCTTCCCTTTTTCCTTAAAAAGGACCTATTTATAGCAGGCGATCGACTGTTAGCACCATGGTGAAATGGTATAATAATTTTAGTTCTATGTATTGTCATACCACGCGCCATTATTTTCATTGTTACAAAAACTTTAAGAGCATCTAAACAAGAGAAGAGAAAATCTATTGCCAACTAAACTGATATTCAAAGTTGTAGTTAGTAGTGATTCAACGGACATGCAGTAACATCACCTTTATTTCATGCCATTAGATTAATGTGGGCATTAGGAAGCAGAGAAAATTAAAGAATGAACAAATTCAAAATTAAGCATGTGACATATACAACCATAAAAGTACCATAACTGAAAATATTTATGATATGGCACAAACATTTCCATGAACAATGACTGGTTTTTAATACAAAACTATTTCAGAACTGCTGCTGTAATCTGTGGGTCATTTCGAGAACTTTTCAAATGAGCCTTCTATTTCAGTGACTTTATATTGTGACTTTCACTGTCACATCACTCATTTCTCAGTACCATGCCTTGATCTGGTTCATGTTTCACTGGTACTTCACAGTAACACTGTAACTGTCACTTTACCAATGTGAACTAGTTCAATTTCCCCTATTACTTCACCTTCGCGACATAGCGGCGATATATCGTAAGATGATTTAGTCGAACACTAAACCTCTCTTCATCCCTCGCAGTAACCCCACTCACTACACGCCACGGCAGTCGTCACAAACTCGTTAAAGAACAACACATTTCTGTCCACCAGAAACACACTCGCTAACTCTCTTACTTACTCACTCGCCAGAGCGCTCACTTATATAGCCGTTGGTTAGAGTTCCAAACGCTTTAGAAGTGGAGAGAAGAGGTAAACTTCCAGGAAATTCTGGTTATCTGACGATAGCGCTTCCGGTGTTTACGCTGGGCGAGCGCGCTTCTTATCTGCGTTTACCTCATGCCCGTCGTTCACCTTCACATAACCTTTGTCCATGCCGCTATGTCACATTATAAAGGATAATTTAATGGCTTAAACTCTTTGGATGATCTAAACAGCGGAAAATTAAAGTTTTAATTCCTTCAAACTCTCTCATCGTCGTTTGGCATATTTTTGCACAGGGATTACACAATATTTATAGATCTATATTCAAGATTTTTATAGTAACGCTATATTCACTCTCACTGCAAAGGGGGTGAGACTGCATTCCTGAACACTGTCTCTCCGTACGGAGACGATTATATGACGTGCTGGAACGATGAGTGTGTTTGTTGTCTCCGTTTAACATGGTATCAATTTGCATCACTGATTACTTGCTGCTCATTTTTGTCTGCCATGGCTTGCTCAGAAGTCCAAGGAAGACTCTTAAGGAGTTAGAAGAGAAATAGACTCTGGGTTCCTTGGTAAAGGATGTAGCCTAGATCTCAGGTTGTATTACGAACCGAGAATTAATGCTGATAACACGGAATTCAGTTTTATTAAATTTACGTAAATCTTTCACTGAATAAGGCAAACAATGAAGCTGTCCCCTTTTAGTAAACTATCGCAGATTTACAAACGCTAGCGATCTCTTGATTTTTATAAAGTTTAATAATTACACACTTCAACTACTTTCATTGCACACCAGTTTGCGCACTACTTCACTTTCTAATTAAGTAAAGCACTCTTTACCGATTATTATTCCCTACATATTTTTCTCGTGAATGATTTATTTAACACGTTGGTTATGTATCCACATGCAAAAGAAAAGTGAGAGTGCACTGAATGTCGCGTTACACTCACCATTTATATAATTTCTCCCCAAATTATTTGTGTTTAAGCGCCCCTGATCATCTCCCTATTTCACGTAAGTTCATACATTTTGGTTGGCTAAAATACTTCATCACATGACACTACTTATATGACAACAGGAGTTACCCGAAAGATTCGCTTTTACACAGCTTCCTCGCTGATTTTATCACACTTATTATCGGGCAATGTAACAAAACACGTTTTTCCTATACGATAATATCTAAAGCTGTAGGCAGCTCTGGATCATAAAACTGAACTTGTGCTCGGATCGTTGATTTTAAGTCTCGAAATTTTGCTCTGTACGACATCACTATTGTGTTACGACAAAATATTTTACACACATATTCAAGAATAATGCCCTAAATAACACTTTTAACCTAAGTAAATTTTATGAAATGATTACCGCAATTAAGTTAAACAATATGAAATATAAAAACTTACATATACAACATTTGGGGCGACATTACAAGGCCAAGGTTAACCGATTCTACCATTGTTCTGCAATTTTCAACATTTTAAAATAATTCTTGCTTTATTTCGCTCATAACCCTAATGTTAACAATCATCGGCTCTATGAATTAAATAATTAAAAATAATTATTGCTTAAAGGGATTCATTGTCAAGAACTTAAACCTATATTTCGCTGTTAGTAACTTTCTATAAAGTTAATTAAAATGGCAAAAATATGATAATTACATCTCTTCTCTAGTATAAAATATATCTGCAGAGTAAATTTCATTACTACACAATTTAGCCTTTATTTGGATTGAAAAGCACATTTTGAAATTATAGACATCTTTAGGATAAGGATGTTATATTTGTAAAAATTCGTTAGTAGCATATGAAAAATTATAGTACAAACATATAGTTGGTTTTTAATTAATTAAACATTAAATTTACATTTTTTGCTTTCAACCATTAATCTTATACAATATGAAATAAGTATTCTCCCAAAACATCAAATAAAATCATACCTGCATAAAAATATGTATGAACTACATTATAATGAGTCTATATGCGTACATTTGATACAAATGCATCTCAAATATAAAATGTTTGAGTCTTATGCAATTGGACACAAGTTTTTTTTGATAAATAAGATATCTTTATTGGTTTCAAATTATTGAAATTATTACACAAGTATTTAGTGCATGGATCATTATAACTATTTGCGGGCAATTCTCTTGAAGATTCAGATAGGGTATTACAAATTTTGATCTGAAGGAATTTTTGACTTTCATACTTCTAATATACTTTATTTTATAATTATAATAATGTGAACGTTCCTAAATTAGTGTCTGTTTCGTTTAACATCTTAACTTAAATTACTATAAATATAGAGTGAAGGTAAGGTATAATTTGTAACGCTTTGCCTCTCTTTTGGAAGCTCTTGAATACATCGTATTGCCTTCATTGCCATACAAATACTTTTGCTGTAGAGGAAAAACATCTCATAGTCTGTTTCCATAATTGAAGTTCTATTATACACGTCCATTATTAATTAGTTGTGAGTTTGCTTAAAATTCTTTTAAGAAATAATCTCCCAATTTGTATAACCATTACGAAAATCTACAAAAAGTTGCATACTCCTCACCTAGACATTAACTTGAAACGACGACATTTCTTCAGTTATATGTATCCTAAAATTACAAGGTGTTTATTACTCACCGGTATCGAGTTGCTGTTATTTTATTTCAGCCTAAAATTTCTTACAGTAGAAACCTAGTTTTTATATTTAGTTTATTACTTATTTATTTCATTAAATGCTTTTCATGCTTTCCAGTATATCTGAATTCTTTCGGTTACAAAGCTTTCGAAGTACATTACACATTCTCATGTGTTCAAAGTTTATGGTAGTGTTGCTGTGCTTAAAGTGCAGTTTGTAGAATTAATTATATCGTATTTATGCGGTACAAGAGATATTCTGCAACACAGTCGTTACCTATCATTAGACAAAATTATATTACACTTTCTATCCTCGATGAACGAGTTTAATTATTGTGTAATGATGATGTCCAATTTTTTTCCACTCTCTTATCTTTTATAGATAATACAGCATTTCGACTTTATACATTGGATGATTAGGTATATAGAATAATGAATATCTACGGATATCCTTATACTACTAATAAATATCTTTAAGGAATATGAATTTAGGATTTCTACGGAAAAATATAAGGTACTAGTATTTTGGGGAAACACACCAATACACTGCGTTCGATTTATAGCTAGGCTATAGATCGCCGTATTATTCTCAGCGCACTAGTGCAAATGACCCAGTCAAAGTTATGTTTATCAACTGTGTTACACTGCGTCATTTCGAGTTGTAAAGGCCAGAGTTTGTTCATTGTGAACGCAAGGTGAAAGTTTATTCAACACATCTGTGTTGTGTGTGAATTACTTTAGAGTATTCTTATTATTGTGGCTGAAATGCCTGCCTAAAGTTCAGGCTTGATCAAAGAATTTTTGTGAAAGTAAAAACCGAATCGTGTAGACATATATATGTGCTAGTTTCAGGAGAAATTTACTGATATCTCAGTTACATTTGGATAAAATGCTTGATGTCTGGTTAATACGTTTAGAACAACGAGATTACTAAATGCTAAATCTAAGAAGCGAAAAAGGCGTTCTAACGGAGAAAAAATTGACGAAATCTGTGCATCATTCGAACGATATCCAAAGAAGACTATTAAGACGTGTTGCACAGCAAGTGTATGTTTCAAAAACCTCTTATATACAGTTACTGCATTTTTAAAATTGAAACCCTACAGAGTGACTGTAGTTCATGAATTACACCTCGTGACGACGAAAAAGGAGTTAATTTTTGTTGCTGGATTTTACAAAATTTCTTGACGGTACTATTAACATCAGTTTATAATTTTTTTAGATGAGGCATGGTTTCACTTAAAGGCTAATGTTGCGTCGCAGGAAAATAAGCATTAAAGCACACAGAAACCTTATTTAATCAATGAAGTACCGTTGCATAAGTACAATTCAGTGTGTGAGCTGTAACAACAAAACAAATAATAGGTCCCATCTTTTTCAATGATACCGTAAATTCTAATAGGTACCACAGAGATATTCTTGCAACACTTTTTGTTCAAATGTCAGATAATCATACAGAAAATGTATATTTCATCAAGATTCTACCGCGACCTAAACTACTCAGAACTGCTTGGAAAACATAAAGGCTTTTTTGACGACAGGATAATTTCTGAAGGATTATGTCTCACCCGTTCCTCAGATCTTACTTTCCGACTTATAGTGAACCCTTAAAGAAAAAGTTTATAGGAATAATCTTCACACAGTAGACGAACTTATGGACAACATTAGAACAGAAATTATGAAAATTACGCAGGAAGAACTTATCTGTGTGAATGGAAATTTCATCCGATGCCAGGAATGTCTCAGTGCAGATGGACGCCACTTTCAACACAACATATAACAAATTAGGACTCATTATACAGCATTATACCGCACTGTTCTTTCAAAGACTACTTAAGTATGAAAATCGCTATTATTATCATCTGGATTGTGATATTAATGTATGCAATGAATCTGGAGGACATTAATAAAAACTAGTAAAATTTCAAACAATAATTTGCAAAGTGGACGCTATAGAATAAACTAAGGAAAGACACTAGGATGAAATATTATAAAACAACGGCCGTACGGCGTCTTCTTTACGGATCGGAAATATTGGCAAACAGATAAAGTTTCAGAACATTTTACGAAGTACCGAAATGTCATTTTTAAGGAAAACAGAGGGATGTACAAGATCTGACCGCTTCCAATGAAGCAATTAGGAAGGAATTGCAGATTTTCAGCATCAACGAGGCAATAAAAGGATATCACGACAAATGGTTCTAGCACATAAATATAATGGGTCAAAGCAGATTCCCAAAAATTGTAGTTAACTACCAGGCAATTGCAAGAAGAGATGTAGGAAGACCGAAAGGACGAAAGAAAGAGAAATGTTGAAACTGAAACGGGCAATCACCTACTAAATGTAGTGAAGAAGAAGAAGAAGAAGAAGAAGAAGAAGAAGAAGAAGAAGAAGAAGAAGAAGAAGAAGAAGAAGAGGAAAGGGAGAAGATGCTGGTTGTGAGGTGTATATTTTCATTTCTTTCTTTGTAAAGAAATCCACTTTCTCATTCCCTTTAATTCCAATGTTGGAATTAATCTACTGGAATGTAACTTCCTTATCTGCTTCTTTTAGATTTTGAACTGTGTTCCTGATTTCTCTGAATAAGCTGAGTTAGTTACAAAGCAAATCTGTATTATAAAATGAATCCAATTTAACACAAAAATGAAAAATCACTTTACGTATTGCCTCAAGTTTCCCGTGAAAACTAGTTGGGATATTGAGTGTATTTATTTGGATGCTCGAAGCTCGAACTGCAGATACTGATGACGAAAATCTCTTCAGACGGACTGGGCAGCGGCATTAACATCTCACTCTGCTAACGCAGATAGTTCACCAATATATGCCGCACTAAATCATGTCGCATCGTATAGACAGTGGTATTAGTTATGTACTATCGGAAAGTACAGGTAGGTATCTTCCATGCTATGACAATAACTCAAATGCAGCGACCACTTAGGACAGCAGTATGTGACCAGATGTTCCCCAATTAAACTCGGTATATATTGCAGTCCCTCGTAATTTGTGATCCTATACACATGCTAATACCTACAGCCAGACGCGGCGTTTGTAAGCGTCACTGATTTGCCCTCAATCATTAGAGGGCGTTACAGCCTCAAGCGAGAAGCTACAAAGTGCTTTTACAAAAGCTGCATAGTTTGACCATACGTCTGTCATTTGTAAAATTACATATAAATATGATTTGGATAAAGCTTTAAGGAGCAAGGAGGTATTTAATTTATATCCTGCAGAATTAACATTCGGATTACGAAACATTTAATTACCATTAATTATTTCATTATTTTCCACCATATAAGCCCATGTATTTAGCACATCAAACTAAAAGCTTAGAGCATATCACCAACCCTGAACCATTAGACCAACTTCTGCAGAGAAAACTGATCCTGTAGAATAAGTTTACATTAACTTTATTCGGTTTATTATTGCCGACGGAGCCGTAGCCGAGTGGTCAGACTGTTCGCCTCCCACCGAAGCAGTCCGGGTTCCACCCGGGTTCAGGAACCCACTTGGGGATACTTGGTGGATGAAGCGACGTCTGGGCGGGTTTTCTCCGGATTCTCTGGTTTCCCCCACCACTCATTCTATCAAATGCTCCATTATCACCTTTCCTTTCATCCATTTCGCCTTCATTTCAATCATCTTATTCTTCACTCTCATACCTGGCTATGGGCCCATCCTCCATTCCGAGTTCTGCATTCTCTGATTCAATGTTCGTCTGCTCCTCGACAAGCTTCTGACCCTAGGCACGGTTGTAAATCCCTACGGGAAGGATAAGCCGACTAAGTAAATAAGGTTTATTATTACCAGTAGAACATGACAAAACACGTAAAATGCTACCTACTTTATTTCTACGCTCGCAAATTCTCTAAACTGGACTTCGTATCCCTTTCGATGACAAATAAGTATATCTTAAATATTGTCTACCTTGGAGGAAAATAAAGCAATCTAATTGTAAGATCAAACATTAATAAGCTGTACAGTATTTGAAATATTTATTGTTTATAAAAAAACACCAAAATGTCAAAGTGATGAGTAAATGAGGGCAAGAAAAGCCAAGGTTCACTTTTATTTTTAATAATGTTACCACCACTGCAACTTCGGTTTTACACTACACTTACCAAGATAGATCTGTAAAGTTCAGACAAAATGAAAGAAAAATGAACGATCAAAAAAATGAAATTTATTCTTTACTTCCTCTCTTGTTTATGACAGACTGAGATTTCGTTTTAAATAATCTTTTGAGATTCCCTGTATCCAAGCATGAATTCACAGAATAAGCATAGCTCTAAAATGAAGAGTCGGATTAACAATAGACTTGCTTTCTAAATTTGCCTTCCTTAGGTATGAACGCAAAGTTTTCATTAAACTCTCCACCCCATAAAGGCCTTTAAAATAAATAATTATTGCTTTTTACTTTCTCAAAATTAACATACGATGCTGTTTAATAAATCATAATTTATAACGTGGTAGACGTGTAGGGGAAAGCATCCGCTTAGGGGGGGGGCGTGCGTACAGGAAGGGATGCGGATTGCGGCTGCAAGGAAAATTCCGAGTAACACTCATGCCCATGCATTGGGTCTTTTTATCCTAGCTAAGATCCTACGGCCTTGGTTACGTACCTGGCTGGTACTGAAGTGATTTGTTATACATGAATTACAGAAAGACTCGCCGCGAAATTGATCAGCGCAGAGACTTTCCTTATTCTATTCTCCGCTGTGAAGCGTCAGTGCTCTTTAAATCTAGATTCACCTGATTATTTAATTCTTAAAATAAGAAATATTTTCATGTTACTTTTTATGTGACATATACTCTGCAAACGATTTTACTAATATGTTTATAATATTTTTGTAGATTTCCGATAGAAGTTTTTCATGATAAGTTTGGCGTTATTTTCCACAATTTTAGTTGGATTGTTTTATTCCCCGAAGTTAATAAAGTAGCACTTCGTAACATTATTAATAATGAACTCCTTCATTTATTGCAAATTTAGGATTAAACAATATGATTGTGAATATTTGTGCATCATTTGTGGAAAACTTAAAATGGTACTCCCGTGTAAGTTAAACTATTAAACTGTTGCTGTAATGAAAGTTTATCTTGATTAACAAGAAATAAACAGAAGAATACCTTTTGTAAGAACAGTTGAAAGAAGAGTGGGTAGGAAAAATAATGTGAATGTAGCCGATCGGTGGTATTTTTTTATCTTTCTGATAATCATAAATGGCCAGAAAAGTTTTATATGTAGATTTAAGCTTGCATGTACGTACATAGAGGTGGTTAGTGTGAATAAGTGGAGTATTGCGTACCATTTACATGGGTTGAACAGAAACAGAAGAGACATAAAATTTGAAAGGCATTAAGCAAAATACAGAAATTAACTTGATAATGGTACAAAATTTAATTTAACATGAAAAGATTGCTTGGACTATCGAGATCTAAATCCTCTCTTCTAAATCATCTCTGGCCTGTTTCTTTCGGTTTTCCAAATGCATAAAGCACAGAATGAAAAGGACCAACTTTTTTCTGTTTATAGGGTTAGTTGTTTAGGAATGATTTTGTGACAATCTTTTCCTGTGTTATTGAAACATACTACCGTTAAATCCGAAGAGCTTTCCTCTCGAGTTATGGATTTCACTTATGCATATGTACACGTATTCATAATCATCATAAACTAAGCGGTTTTGACCTTAAGAGACACTGGGACTCAGTTTTTGTGCGAAAATGACAAAATTTTTGTTTTTTTAAAATTATATCATATACATATTGTATAGAAACCTGTGACTTAGTTTAGCCAAACATTTTTCACGATCCCCCATTTTTAAAAGCCCAGCGACATCTTTGAATCACCAGTACACTCCCTTTTTACCCCACTGGCCCTTTATGTATGTAGTTTTTCTCAGTTACATTTTTGCGTATAAAATTGATTCCTTGCATTTCGGTTTAAAATTTGCGTACATAATCAAAAATTCATTGGCTCAAAGAACATTAATTTATACTAAAACAAGTGAAATTGAAACATATGGTTTTTCATTAGAACAAACATTTGTTTTCCTACAATTAATGCAATCAACTTCAATCAAATCCTTACATTTATTTTCCCTATACTAATGTATCATAAAATTTCACTACCATACTTCTCTGACAAATGTAAGTGCGCAATACAGTTTTAGAAAATTTGCATTTTTTCGCTAATTATATATTTAATTGTACTGTATGAAAAATATTTCAGCTATAGTTGTGAGTTTCTGCACAGTCATTTCCTTATTTATTCGTATTAAGTGTGCCAGTTTTCAAGTGAATAGCTTTAAAATTAAAACAAGTTAACAAATAGTCAGCGTCAGTGCCTCTTAAGGTCCATTCCGGCTATATATAGTTAAGCTGATCTTTCCTCCGCTTTTTATTTCTATGTAGCTTAGCAGCAACTAATTTTACATAGGATGGAACCGGCCTACCGCAAAACCCCCCAACCAGAAGGACAAGGGTTTGGAATTGGAGTCATTGGAGGCCTATTCACATAGGGACCATTTTTTCTAAAATACTTTTTTTCGGGTGCAGGAGAACTAAAACTACAGGAAGTATTGCATTCCACCCAAAAAAAATTAAATAACGTATTTGCACTGAAGTACACGTTTTGAGACACTTCGAATAAAACAAAAAAATTTTAGAAAAATGCGCGTGTTTGTGTCAAAAGTCAGTTATATGTCAAACTTAGTATTCTATTTCAGCATCTCTTAAGGATGCCACAAAAGGATTTTCAAGAAGCTCTCCCCACCGCAAACACCCTTCACGTAGAACATTTTTCATTGTGTGTGTTTTTTTTTGAAACGGCTTTAACGATTTATATTAAAATACCCTATGTTTAAGACATTAATTGTATGACCAATAAAACGCATATCTTGAATTTCTGGGAATAGCCTACGGCAATCTCTTCATTCAGAAAAGCTTTTGTATAATTGGTAAACTAGAAGATATGGACATAATATCTTACTACATAATACATATACTACATACAAAATGCAGATCTCGTTAAGGCATACAATTTCTGTCAAAAAATCCAAAGTTTCGTAGATATTCTTTGTTATACGTTTTAATTTTCAAATACTTTTTCAAGTAGGCAAGTCGCTATTGGTTTTCTGTGGTCTGCAAGGAACGTGAAATTTCAAACCCCTCACGTCCGTTTTTAAAATCTGACCATCGCTTTAGCCTACTGCATTCTCTTTATATCTACAGCGAATATGCAAATGTATAACGAAGGTATATCTCAATTAGCAAGAAGCACATAGAAGAATCTTTGTAGATTAATTTTGTAAAATAGTGAGAAGAAAACGTATGTGAATTCAACACATCAATTTTTTTGGGGGGGATTCAGGTAAATATAGTCGCAAGTGGGTCAGTTAGCGAGTGCGTTTTTGGTGCAACAAATAGTGATGTTCTCCGAGCGAGGTTTTGACGTGCAGTGAGTGCTGCTTCTGCGAGATATTGGAAAAGCCTTGTGTTCGACTCACCAACGAATGAACCTTACGGAAGAAGTGACTACGTAGTATTTTGTAACGCTGCTAAGTCACGAAGAAAGTGAAATGATTGTGGAAACTAAGTAAAGACAGTGAGTAGTTGAACGAAATCACATTAACGAATTAACAGTGAATAATTGCTCTAGATCAGTTTAATGAAGCGAAGTGTGAACTTAGTAAAGTGACAGTGAAACTGGACAGAGTCACACTTCGCTACCTGGATTGGTGGTGGCGAATGTAAAAATATGAATCCAAAGTTATGCAAATAACCTTTTAGCTTGGCCTAATTTCTCAAGAATTTTCATGGATAAGTTTTCATACAACACAAATTAATTGAATTCGTTGATACTATTGCTCCAATCTCAGTCCAGAATTCCTGAGCTGAATTTCTTCTTGTTCTTCTGAGGGTAGTTTAGAATAACTTTTAAATTAAAATGAGTTTCCTTTAGGTCAACACCTATTCTTTTGTAACTGTTCGATTTTGAATTCGTACAATAGCAGACAATATTTCCGGTTATTAGATACAGAATACATCTGTTATGTTTCTACAATTGAGACTAAAAACCATTTAATATGATAATTCAGCTGTTAGATATTGCACATAAGCACTGGAAGACGATTAAAGTCGTCGATATTATCGCTTCTTTGGATAGAAAATACCGAATTTACGCAATCTCTTTCAAGTAAATTTAATCTTAATTTCCATTAAAGAGAGGTAAAAAACTTTCGCTTAATATCTGCAGTCGTCCATCTGCTTTTTACCATCCAGAGCTTATTTGTGAACACAAATCCATTCTAAATATACAAAATAAATGTAGCATCTAATATCAATTCACATCTGCATTCACATTTCGCCTATTGTGCTTATTGTCAATGCAATCTATGCGAGGAGCGAGAATTATAGTCAATGCTTCCCGTAGATATTTATAATATATCCTTAACAACATTATATATTACGCAAGTCCTATGCAGCAGCTGTCGTTGATCATTATTGCTGCCTTTCGTAGAGATTCCGAGTTTGTAAGTGCAACTGTGAACTTTCTAATTAGTTCACTGAGTCCTTAGACAAATGACTCGGTTATTATTTTCAACGTCGCTGAAACAGCGTTGCTCTTTTTTTGAGCCTAATAAGTAACATTTTCTTGAAATTAATGCAATTCAGTTAATGCATAATTTTATAGAAGATTGACACCTTATGTAATGAAAAAAATGCTTGTAATCTGTCGAACTTCCAATTATTTTAACTAAAATGTAGTTTTGAAACCAAAGAATTTTGCATCGTTTTTGCTCATTAGGAAGTCCCAAAAACTGAATGGCCATACACTTCAGCAGAAGGTGCCTTGATATTGGATAAGGTTTTGAAGTACATAAGACAACATCGAATTGTAATTCGGAATGTTCGAACTGGAAACGTAAAAAATAGCACTGACTGAACTGAACTGAATATGCCTAAAATTCACTGCCAAATATTATATATTATTCAGCTTTTGATACTCCTTGTGTATTATTCAGTATTGCTGATAATAATAAACAAATGTTATTTAGCATTACAGACTGAGTGTTATTTGGCACAGTAGAACATCCGTTAGCGTCCGGTTGTTCCTTATCGAATCTCCTTCTGTGTCTCCAAATAACTAAAACTTTATATATGGAGTTGAAATTTCATATTTAAGTAATAAAGCAATTTTTCGAGTTATTTCAAATCTTAAATTGCCTCAAAAGTAACGGTAATTAAATAAAGAGTATTGCAAAACTTAGGTTTATATAGAATTTGTCTCTGTGTACTTTAAATTTGGATTGAAATGTGCACAAAATTAAAGTTTAGTGGCGATAATTCTACATAATTATAATATTAATTACCTTTACATTAGTAAATATAATAATAGCTTATTACTATTGCTAACTCTGTAGTAAGTTTGCCAGAAGCAATTGCAGTAGAAATTTAATCCTGTAAGCAAACTTACTTATAACTATTTGGGTGATATATTTTATAAGTTTGCAAATTAAGTACTTGCTTTGGAGTTGCACCTCCGATGTATTCACTACTTTTCTGTTTAAAGTGTGGGTTTGGACGATCTATTCCATTAAGAGTGTTAGGTTCCCATCGATACCACAAGTTCCATTAGTATTTTAAAGCGCCCTGCTGCACAATTAAAGTGGAGAAGTTACTGTTGGAATAAATCCAGCCAATCTGATTCCCCAAAGAAACCATTATTTTACCAACACAAGAAGTAAGATGTATATAAGTGAAACAGAGTGCACATGTCAACATTTAGAAGAGCTTCTTTGGAGGCAGCTCTCTTCTTAGAAACAACTATATTTTACAACTGTATGTCAGTCTCGCATGGAAATCAATTTTATGTGTGAAATAAGAGCAACATCGCTGTACGTATTTAAGAATACCACTGAAAAACCTTGGTGCAGTAGTTACAGTTTTGCAGTCTTACGAGGCTTTTGCTAATGATCTAAACATTCGCAGAGCTATTCGGAAAAATCTCAGTAATGAATCCACTAACTTCGTCTTTCATGAAACGAATTCAATCGGTATTTCAATCAGTGTAACACCCTTTTTCGTTTTTATGCTGAAATAAGTTTTAAACTGTCGTTGAAGTCTGGATTAGGTTTCGTTTGCATTTTAAATGCCTGTGTATACTGTCACAATGCATCACCGGAATGCAACCCCTCTTAATTTGAATGAGCGTACAGATCGGCTAATGCGTATTCATTGGAGGTAAGGTATTGATTATGCAAATACAAGTGATTCTCTTTTGACTTCTTTATATATTTCGAAGTGCTTAACCTTTTCATCCTCAGCATGCAACTGTGATAACATTTTTCAAGTAAAAATCAGAAGTGACATGTTAATGTATAACTTCAAGCATGAGCACATTAAGCTTTTAAAGTGAAGGATGTAGGACATTGCTTGATTTCATATTTTCAAATATGTAATATCTTATTCAACGTGCTAAGATTAATCGGTTATCAATTTAACCCCATTAATCGATAGACAATGACTGTTGATTGTAAAATGATGCATGTCTTTAACAAGAAAAAAATGTTATCAAATGTTTACTAGGTTAAACATAGCCTCGTTTTGAATACTATAAGAATTTGTCAATTTTAGGAAAGCCACCATCATGCTAGAAATACTTAATTGAAATAGAGTTTCAATTTAAAATTAATCTATTATTGTATATATTTTATAGATGTAGTGGTGGTGGTGGTGGTGGTGGGGTGGTGGTGTGTTAGTGGTGGTTTTAATGTGGACGGTTTCACTCTACACTTTGGCGAACACAACAATCGCGTGGGCCTCTTAGCCGTCCATCCTTTTCCTGTCTCTGGAATGTTACAATAAGAGTACAATGCTAATATATACATTTAGTATACCATATACTGATGTTATTGTGAATACTTGTTGCTTCTTCAATTCCTGTAGAATGTTTTTAGCATATTCCTTGGCTCTGCATTTTTTCTAATTGTAATACGTAAATCCTACGTGAGTTTTACAATGGAAATGCATTGACATCTTCTGAGATTCAGTTTTGCATTTACGTTCATGCTCGTAAATACTGTTGTTTTGGCCATTGATATGAATTAATTATAAGGGGTGAACATTGAAATTTAATATTTGTTCTTATTACGAATACCATACTTTTGTAAATGCAATGTTTTGCTTATGCTTAACACCCACAATATTTTGAATTTACGGGTTAAAATTTTAATTGGAGTATTTCTACTATGGTGACACACACATCCGTTTTGTAATTCACCAAAAGCACATAATTGCTTTATCACTATCTCCTCACAGTTTCTGTCCACTACATATACAGCCTATGCATCTGTTGCGGCATCGACGTCTATGAGAAAAAATTGAAGTTTTGCTTTAACATTGGATTTTTAGTTCTTATTTGTAGTATTTTGCTTCGTTTCATCAACTCCAAGGGTCTGAACATACAGTTAATTCAGGAAATGTAAAAACCAACTGCAGTCCTGTCGAATTAGTATACTCTCTAGGGAATCGGAATGACATGCCTTTACATGAAGCTGGCTTGAAGTAGGAAACCCTTACTCTCGAAATTCGTAGTCTTGTGGGCAAACTTTGGTGGTCTTTCAGGGTAAAGCAATGTAAACGCAAATTACCTGTGACGGTGAATTATGCAATACATAGGAGGTTGCGATGTCGTCGCATACCTTTTGCGGTCGTATGGGTGGGGTTGCGGATATATATATATATATATATATATATATATATATATATATCACCCTCTCCCTTTTCTTGGCGCGCACGTATGTGTATGCCTATGCATCATTCTCGAGCGACTGACTTCTGCCTAGGGCTGCCTCTAACACTGTGTGGAAAGATTGCTTCCACACCATGGACCACTGCTGTCTTTTCCGCCCCTTTGATTTCTCCCACACTTGCCTTATTTTTTCTGCATTACACATCTATCTTCATCCCATTTCCTTGCTGCACCGCAGTTCCTCCTTGGGATTTCCATTCTTTGGCAATTTCAACGCCGGACGCGACGTTTCTTCCGATGTTGCCGATTCTCCAGAGACTCCCCTACCACTGCATATATTTCATATTGACATTTTCATTCAAGCGCAGTCTTCACGGCGACAGAATAAATTGTTCAATACACGTTATAGGAAAATGCACTTGTGGGCCTGTCGTTTAAACTGAAGTAGTGCTCTGAAGAATAGCAAGTCTTGAGCTTTAAAAGCTGTGAGGTTGATATCAGGTGGTGAAAGCATCTGTAACGGGCTGGGTGATTTACTCCCTACTGCGTGATCTATTCACTTACTTCAAAGCATTTGCATGATGTGTATAATGGGCAATCATTATTTACAGAAGAGAAGTGCAAAACCCTCTGCCAATCCTACTTCACGTGCTTTCATACCGAGTTGAGCCATTTGCACTACATTCACACAATCCTCATAATACACACTAGCCCCTGTTCGACTTTATTCCACCACAAGGCCCACAGAGTGAATGATTTAGATACAGAAGGCTAGAAATTGTTGCAGTAGTGAAATGCGTAGTAACCAAAGCAAGAGTAATCCATTTATTATTATGGATACTAATTGTAGACGAGGCTAACGAATAGAGAATGCCGTTACCAAGAATGGTGACGTCTATACTCCGATGTACATACCTGCAATTGGGCGAGCCAGTTAGCAGTAAAGACGGGCCCTATGGATTCCGATTGTCTCCGATGAATGAGGGCGCAAGCAGACAGTAAGTGCTCGGCTGTTTTCGATCACACTTGCTCTTGCATTATGTTCGATATTACTGGCAGTTTATACCTTAACTAGCTAATAGAAGGCTGTTTTTTACTTAAGCTTGAATACTGAAGCATAATTAGCTGCGAAACGTTCTCAAGCGGAAAAATCAGACACGGATCTGCATGTAGTAATAAGATGCCTCTTCTGCTTTCTCTGTTTACTCTCCTCGTATGTAGGACTTACACTCCCAGGAATTAAAAGCGGGTGCCTGGAGTCAGAGGCCATTGAGGAACAGACAGTTTGAAGCAGATAGAATATGCAGGATGAGTGATCAGCCCTATGCCTGGTATGAGAGGTGGAAATCGATTATATGAAACGGATGAAAGGAAAGGTTGACACGTTATTACAAATAGAAGTAGAAAATGAAATTAAAATAGGAGAGTCTATTGTTGTCGGCAAGAAAGGAAAGCAGTTACTGGCCCTATCTGAAGTAAATTTGGATATGTAAGGAACAAGCACACTAAAAGATACAAAATTAATTCAGTTCTTGTAAGACATGATGTTTCCAAGTCAGTTCTCGCACCGGTAAAGCTCGTGTAGCTTATGAAATGAAACAGACCTTTTGTGGCGCGTAAGGTGAAATGTATGCTGTGAAAATAAGACAATTAAATGTGTTTAGTAGACCAAATTTCAGTTCCTTAATTCAAATAGCTATTGATTTTAGAGCTGAGTGTGTGTTGTTTTATGCCGCTGAGCTTGTAAGTGACCCTACGTGCATTGAGACCAGGGCTGTAGTAATATCGGATGAAATAATATTAGAAATATTGGAATTCACAGAAAAATAATTTGTATCCGCTACTTGTACACAAGGCTATAGAGGAAACATTTGTAAAAAGCTTAAGGGGCCTCCTCGAACGCCAGGGAGATTTATTTCCGCAAACTCAGTGTCCGAAACCTAAACACAACATTGATCTTAAAGTTTAAAGTTTAGGAAACACTTTAGCGAACACCAACATTGTGTAATGTGTGCAGAGTTTTACTAGAGTAAAACGCTAACCTCATATAGCAGGTTAACTTTCGTGCATTATTACACATGAGAGCATCGCATACGGATGTTGCAATATACGTTTAACATGCCAGTTTTATTATTGGTTATGTTTGACAATTTTATTGCATATGTAGCCAATTCCTACAAAAATTGACCGCGCGAAATACGTAATGGATACGAAACTAAACCGTTGATGATTATTATGATGGGTATTGAAATAAGAATTTTTAACATCGTATTTACGTAAAAATAATATAAAACACTTGAAAAGAATTGGCGGCTGGTAAAACAATGATAAGACAAACATTTATGTATACGTATGAGGGTTATTATGATGGGAATTGAAATAAGAATTACTGACAGCACATTTAGGTAAAACCAGTATAAAATATCTGAAAATAATTGGGCGGCTGGTAAAACAATGATACAATGCACATATATATGCATATGAGCGGTTACGATCATGCACAGATCATGGCTTAAGTAGCTGCTATCCTAACCGGTAGATGGTAGTTAAATACTGGCATTCGCTGGTCAAACGGCTCCAACTTACCTCATTTGTGAACAAACCGCAATATTTGGAACCTATTTACATATAAAGAGCTAGCTTGTGAGCTATCAATATGAAAGTATCTTAAAGTTGTGTTTGCATTGTATAAATTTGATGTTTTCGCATAAAACACATGTCTTTAAAGGTTTATTTATATATAAAAATCCTGTATGGGATTAAATCAAATTAAAGGAACACAGAGACAAATTTAACCCCGGAGAATCGAACCTTGGTTTTCAGTTTGATAAGCAGAGATGTTAATCACTGCACTGCAGTGCAGCAAAGTGCTAAGCGTGTTACTACAGGTACATATGTTATTCCTGATGTGGGATACTTATGCCGCGAATGCCAAGCTGTGTACATTACCACCCCCATTGTATTGCCCTTGTAGATAAAAAGAAGTGCTCGGCATGATCAGAGAACGATCCCGACGACGGTGCAGGGAGAGGAACATAAAGGTGACTGATCATGCAAAAACAGATCTAAAAAATCAGCTCCAAACCGGTTTGAATCACTTCTTTGCAGTCCTCTTCCGCGATGCCTACAACTGTCATTACCCTATACTGTAGCTATAGCAGCAGCTGCATGCAACGGTCAAGGTAATTTAGGATCCAAAATGAAACCGAAATGGGCTTTCGCAGACTACAAGACTCTATAGTAAACATTAAGATTAGGTACTCTGTGTTATTTTGTGACAGTTATTGTAATATTATTTTCATCCCTTTTGTGCAAATCTACACAATTTCACCAATATGAAGAAAATTATGCATTTCCACACCATTTGACATATTCATTCTGGTAATTCAGCACTTGACAAAAATTTCACGTTACCGCTCATGTTTGCAAACCATTATGAACAAATCTACACTCCTTTATCGATATAGAAATAAAAATATGAACTTTCAGGTTTAGCATATGGTAAAGTTATTGACCACCAACAACTCCGTACAGATTTCACGAAAGATATGTTGGGCAGCGAGTTATATTGGGTCACTGTCCAAGTGTGACAGCGAATTGTAGGCTATTTACTGTTGGTAAATTAAGCGTAAGCAAAATGTGACTGATAACTCGTTAAACTCTAATGTATAGTCGTTTCGAGGCAGCTCTTAGTTATCCTCAAATATAGTTTGGTTAGTACGAAGGTGGAGAAAATCTTTGAGCTTTGTGTTATTTTGCAGAAAAGCATATAGAATGAAATTATTGGATCCAAATTTCAACTGTTTGCTTTTATTATAATCGCTGCCTATCCTCAACAGAGTCTGAGATATCAATGCAGGAGTGCAGTTGAAGAACACTAAAAACGAAACTACAGTTCAGAGAGTTACTTATACCATCAACCGTTCCACAAGACAAAACCTCCTTTATCACCATAGAATTTAAAGGGGGCGATATAAATGAACAAATGAAAAACAATCCACATTTATGGTGATTTCTTGTCATTCGTTGATCTCTGGTTAACAGCAAATCTGAGGCTTACTAAGGTCTCGGGTCCACCAAGAACTGAAGCTCCAGGGAAGGCACCAACCTGTACTTCTCTGTGGGGTTTATCAGGAGGCCATTACTTAAAAATCACCAACCCCCGTTTACGCAGGGATGGAAGTGGATATTGTAACTCCCCCTGCTGAGGGATGGTTAACCCCAGAAGTTGCTTACAGTAGAGAGTAGAGCCGGTTTGGTACAGAGTAGGCGGATGTGCTAAAAAGAGGAGGCATTATTTAAAAGGACCTGGGATTGTACTAAA
The DNA here is from genome assembly GCA_030765065.1 of Deroplatys truncata. Lineage (NCBI taxonomy): Eukaryota > Metazoa > Arthropoda > Insecta > Mantodea > Mantidae > Deroplatys > Deroplatys truncata. The sequence goes on from CM060981.1 coordinate 178,055,630, forward strand.
ACTGGACACTGTATTGATACTTAAAGTGCATGGCTACCACGGAGGGGAGGCTGGAACATAAACTTAAGGTCCATGTGAGCAGAACTTATCTGTAGCGCATCTTACATGTAATCTGGTGATGCCTGGGTGTTTTCACTATTTAAAGGTTTACTTAATTAAGTTCGGGGTGTGAGGCACCCCTTACGGTTCAGAGCTTCGCCGTCGAGCATGACCTCTAGAGAGAGGTGAAAGTCGAAGGCACGCAATGACCTAAATACACGGCTCTTAAATATTATATTGACTGTGCGGTCTTGTGTTCTACATCGTCGTAATACAGGGTTTCAACATTTTCTTGAGTGTTGGTAATACTAACGCAATCTCTCGATACTTTGATCGAACCTTGCTACCTTACCTCGCTAAAATATGTCATTTACACGCGTAAACCAAAAGGGAAGGCTAAACGATACCTTGATCGAGATAGCAGAGCCTATTTCACTTTCTTCCAGCTATTCTGGCAGCTAACGGACGACCTTAGGGCGTTCCAAAATCCCGTCCATAAATCCCAGTCTCTCGTGGATCAATGCACAAATAAGATCAACTAATCCGAAGAGCAATCCAAGAAAAGAGGCTCATATATACGGCAAGACACAGTTCAAGTAATGTCAGAAGTACCAAGAATGCTAATAATCCGCAACACCCACACTTTGGTAACTGAAGGTCTCGGAAACCTTCTCCCTACGGGTAGCAAGTAATTTTCTATATAAAAATTCGCGAGTGCTGAACTTCTGCTTTTGATAAGCTGTTGCATGATCTCTTATTTACGCCATTTTAATTCCACTAACCTTATATTACAATATTGCACAATCATTACGATACTGTTCAATGACTTCACTTTGGGCATCTCTGAAACAAAACTTAGCACGATATTTGTTCACTAGAAAAGTAGGTATGCTTTCACCACAAGGGCTTTAATTAATGGTCGCAACGTTACAAAGTTGATCTGTGGTGCACAATGAGCTAATATTTAAAGCACTGAATGTATTAATATTTATTTGATTTATAAACTAATTGCCACTTTCATTTATTCCTGCTAAGAACTAGAAAAGCAACAGAACTGCTAATGTCTAGTGGCAGACAGTATCTAGTCTCGTTTTGGTTTGTGACTAGGAGACAGTGGCAAAGGATTAGATGGTAGAGCAAAAGTGCCAAATGGCATGCCATGTTGTTTATTAGATGGTATGATTACAAGTATAGGGCCACTAACTTCAAGGGCATTACCTAACTCCGAAAGTGGTGGCAGTGATTCCCGAGGCCCATGGGAGATTGGATACATCTGTGCGTTTTTCCGCACTGGCGGGGTTGTGAGACGCCACAATGTCCTCGAGTACCGACCTGGATAGCTGGTACATGGCATGCTATATTGCTGTCGGCGCTACCGAGGTTTTCGGTAGTCGCCCTTTTCGGGATGCCGCGCGTAAGTGGCATATCCACTTCCATCCTCGCGTAGCGGGGGCTTTTTTAAGAAATAAGATATTGGCCTCACTGGAAACACCCACTGTTGGAGGCCCACTCGGATGTCGCCAGCCCTGGGCTTAGGAGGGGGCTTGGGTTTCGATTCTAGTCCTTCGCTCACAACAATGTTATAAGTGCTAGTCTAGTAGTAGCTAAGGTTGATTACCGATTAAGGTTGCATAATGCAGATATCCTACCTTTAGGAGTATGTCGCACTACTGGAGGAGTAGTTACGGAGGTCCAACAATGCTAAGGGTGGTATCTCGGCAGCACATTGGCAGGAAGGTTTCTCGCAACTCAGGAGTCCCACAGAGAAGAGAAAAGAGCGCGGCGAGTTATCTAATTATACCTTATAGAGCCTCGCGGTTGCCCTCGGAACACTGCGGCATCACGACATTGTAACGCAGGTTAACCATATATGTTAAATTTACACTCCATTTAAAGTATGATATGCCTACGTGGCAGAGACCAGTTCAGCATAATTTGCTTGTTAATAAGTTCAAAATGATGTCACTATAAAACCCCATGTACGTGGTAAACGAAAAAAGTAAAACCAAAAAGTTCCGCAGAGAATTATTCCAATTCAAGAAAGTTAAGTACACAATATGAAAACTCGAAAGAATTTAGAATCTGAATTGCTAATATTTAAGTTCGCGTAATTTTGTATACTTCCCATTTTCATATGTGGCAATCAGTAGCGTAGCGTGCTTTTCAAGTTTGGGGAGACACTGTAGTTAACATAGGGGAAAAATAATCAGGGGAACAAACAAAACAAAATACACACATTCAAAAATAAATAACAGTACCAATATTACTACTACTACTACTACTACTACTACTACTACTACTACTACTACTACTACTACTACAAATTAGTAATCATAATAATAATTAAAAAATTAATCTGGTATATCAGCCTACTGCGCATGTACTAACCTGTGTAAGAAACGATGACTATTTCGGAGATTTCCAGCCACAAGGAAAAAAGCAGTTATATTTTCTTGTACACAAGCCAGCGTGTTTTTCTTTTCTTTCCACTAATAAGCCTGTATCTCGTTCTACAAGATCTGGCCACACGATAGTGTTGTTCCTTTTCAATTGCTTACGTGTTAAGACGCATCAGTCGAGTGTCAGACATTGGGTTTCTTAAATAATGGTACACTAACTTAAGGGCTCTCATGCTTCACTCATTGCTTGCTGTATTTGCGGGTAGGGCCAAAACAAAACGCAGAGACTTTGTCGCTTCCTAATAAATCGAATCTAAATCATTGTTAACAATGTATTTTGGGAGCTTTCATTGGGATATATCCTTTCTTATCAGCGTATATGTTACATATTTCATTTTCAAGCTGTTGTTGGTAAAATCAGATGCTGTTCTAATAACTGAAGCACTTTCAGCTTTGGGAATTCCTTTTTATAGTCCGGAAAAACCTTTACATTCAACATTTCAGCAAATTAAATGTGGGAACTTGAAGTCCTGTTTCCATATCAACAACTTGTTAATCTAGTATCTAGTGAGATAATGGCCTCAGGCTTCCCTTTTGATTGTCACAGAATGATAAATTGGCACTCAAACTCAGGCTGTATGTAATGCACTCGTCAACAAGGTTTCTCTTCTTAACCGTTAAATGTGTCTCAAGACAAAGCATATTTTGTTGTAACAAGCAATTGTGTTGACAGTAGCTTTTGTCTGGAAAACATCAAAGAGATGATCAACATAAAGTATGAACGGAATAAGCAAAGCAAGTAGACGAACATAGGATCCCCATCAGACTTTTCGATCTTACAGCACTGTTCAAGGACTCTAGGTCGATCTGAGAACGAAAGTTACAGCGAATATTGCTTGCACGTGGCAATTTAAACTCTTTTTCTGTTTAAAAATACCGTCACGCAGCGGCTATGGCTCAAGATTATCGGGAAGCCGGTGCCGAGCGCACGGAGTAAACAAGATTGCTAGCGTAAGCAGCGCCGAGCTGTCAGGAGATAACTAGAACTTTCTGGTAGCTTCCTTCTATGGAAATTCCACTGGCCGTATAAGGGAGCGCTCTCGTGGGCAGCCACTCAGTGCGTGTCGAGTTGCGATCGAGTGCGACAGAGTTGAGTGTAGTCCCTATGACAGCGAATTAGCGATTGCGTTTCTTGGTGCTTCATCAAGAGCGATTTTCCGAGCGATTGATGGCTGCTTCTGTGGCTTGCAGTGAGTGCTACCGCGGAGCGACGGTTATGAAAGACTTGTGTTCGACTCCCGAGTGAGCCTGTCCGACGTGATCCGGCTGCGTCACAAAGGGAGTGAAATGGTGGATAATGGAGGTAGTTCACTTAGTGAAGTGACATTAGTGAAGTTGAAATTGATAATAACTTAGAACAGTAACTACGAGAAATGACAGTTGAAAAACTGGACGAAGTCACGCTGGTTCAGGACTGGGATTAAAAAGCCAGAATGGAGGAAATTTTAAAAATATTATTGGCCGAAACGCCGGGGAGAGAACAGTTTCCAAAATGGAACAGTAATGAAGACCGAAACGAAGAAATTGAAGTCCGACCTCGTTGGTCACAGAGTTATCTGTTTGAAATGAGATAAATGCAATGATGAAAGCCCTGAAAAACGACATTGCAAAGAAGTTAAAACATACTAAATCTGACACGGATTTTGGCATTAATGTAATGAAGCGCCTGGATTGGCAGCAAAAACGATTAGACGAGAAAATGAAAGAAAGGAAGAGGATGATGGACAACAACGTGGAAGCGATGCGCCACATCCGTGTAGAAGTTGTAGAGAATCTCGCTATTCCGAGGTCGGCTAATACAAACACAGTAAAAACCACGAGATTCAATGACACTTCTCCATGGGCGATTCTTAAGATGCGGTTTGAGACTTTTGCTACCCACAATAGAGAATAGCCAGCGGAGAAGACGGCAAAGCTTTTGGCTGCCATATAGGTGCAAGTAGCGGAAATTCTTTGCATCTTCCCTGACGGAGGCGTCGATTAAACTGTTGGAAGGGTGCTATGAACCTCGCCTGGCCGCCGTTTACAGAGACCAGCTGAAAGCATCAGTGCAAAAACCGTGTGAGAGTTTACAGGAATTCGGCATGGAGGTGAAAGCGACTAGCGCGCCGGGTCCTGACGAATTTACCATCAGACTATCTTTCCGAAGAGGCAGACCACGCTCTCATCAGCGGCGTGAGAAACGAGGTGGTGAAACAATAGCGCAACACCGTAACGTCAACTATACCCTGACGGTTGCCCTCCGCATTCAAGCCGCAAGGATGACGGACGGAAGAGCAGCCCGTACAACCCAGTGCTCTGTCCACCGAAAATGATGATTTTAACCGGCGCCCACCTCAACAATCTAACTCTCTTAGAACCGGGGCCGGGTGAACTAAGTGCTGCAGTTGTGTAGAACCGGGACACTGAGGGCGGACCGTGAGTACACCCAGGACGAGGATCAGGAAAACTGCTAAGGGCCGGCGTGAAGAGGAGCATGTCAGCGCCGTCATCAATTTCCCCTGGCTCCGCCTTGAACATCATGGCTGAGAGCGACGAGGATGGCTTGGTAGCGCACGGATAGATTTGGGACCATTCCTGCAGAGTTCTACAGAACACAACTAACAATCGCCAGTCCCGATGTGCTGCAGCGACTATGAAAAAGGATACCGGTCAGGCGCTCCGAACTATGAACCGTCTCTGGTGAAACCCTCCCCGTAACTCAGGAAGCTTATCTCGAGTTGACCCTTGGCAGGTGCAGACTATAAACGTGTGTGTGTTCGTTGCTGCAATCACCGAGGGACTTATCATGGACCTGGTCGCATTTCGGTTCTTCGATGCCAAGGGGGACGTTGGGCGTCGCATATTGCACCTGGTCGAGACGAAATCCTGTTGAAACATCCGGAGGAGATGTAGCAATCAGTGTGGCTCTTATTTATCGAACGAAATTGGCACCAGGGTGGAGTGAGAGGCTGGTGACGATGTAGACACAGAAACTCCTAGCGAGGAACATGATTTTGGAGGCAGAAGGACTCGACCGAAATGGGTTTTATGCCGCGAGGATGCTGATGGCTGCTCGGGAGACAGTCCCGGTGAGGGTCCCTGCCACCAACCAGGATCAGGAGCTGCTTAGCGCAATACCTAGGAGAAGTGCAAGCTGCTATAGACACCTTGGCCCGACCGAACACCAAGAAATTGGATGGCCGTCTGAGTAACCTTGTCCAAAACGCGGTTCAGTAACTCGCGATGCAAAGAACCACAATTTTAGCATGTTTGCGGAATTCTATGACGTCTTCGACCTATCAGATGACAATTACGTCGTACCGATAGAGTGATGCATCGCATCGACACCGGTTATGCTCGAACCATTAGACAGCTGCCTCGCTTTGTCCCGCTAGTGAAGCAGAAAGAAAATATAACCGGATAACGTACATGAAGACCAGAGGCATAATAGAGAAATCCGATAGCCCGTGTTCATTAATGGTAGTGTTAGTGCAAACGAAGGACGAAGATTTTGCGCTTTTGCGTTAACTACCGGAAGCTGAGCACGTCACCAAGAAAGACTGCTTCCCGGCGCAACATTTCGACGACACTCTAGACACCTTATCGGGAACCCAGTGGTTTAGCATCCTGGATCTGAAATCGGGATTGTTGGCAAGTGGTACTTCATCCCGATGACAAGGAGATGATATTTTCTTCTCGACATGGCTTATGGCACTTCACGGTAATGCCCTTCGTACTCTGCAATGCCCCCGCAAAGTTCCAGATACTGGTGGTTTCTGAGATGAGAGTCCTCATATACGACAGTTGTTTCCTTTATCTCGACACATTGTTGTTATAGGCAACACGTTCGAGGATTTTCTACACATCCTGAAGAAGATGTCGAAAGGCTTCGACAGACCAACCTTATGTTGAATTCCAAGAAGTGTTAGCTGTTTAAAAAAGAGAGATTGCGTATTCCATAGAAGATAAGAGCAGTCGAGGAGTGGTCCAGGACCAGGAATAAACAAGAACGCCGCATGTTTCTGGGTCTCTGCACGTACTACCGGAAAGTTATGGCGGGTGCGGAAATATCGCCAAAATCTGACACAGTTGACAAGAGGTATCACGAAACTTCCAGTGATCCGACCAAGTCGAAAAGTCTTTTCAGACCCTGAAGAACGCCATGTGCATGCCCCCTGTATTAGGATACCCAATACCCTAAAAATGTATCGTGAACATGGATGCCAGTGACGTCGGCATTTGTGGCATTCATTCTCAAGAGCAGGGGGAAGAAGAGCGAGGACTGGCCTACTTCAGTCGAGCGCTGCCAACGGCTGAACGAAATAACCGTGTGACAAGACGAGGTCTCCTGGCTAGTATAGAGAACCACTTTCACAGGTACCTTTACAGACAGGAGTTCCATGTCTGAACGGAGCATTTCCTCTCTAGCTTGACTTTCAGTGTTTCGTAATTTGGGAGGACATGCGACCCACGGAGCACAACGGCTGCAGTAATACAATTTTACCTCGGAACAGCAGGCAGGTAGGCGATTACTAATGCGGAAACCCTTTCCCGAAGACCATGGCAGGAAGACTGCAACCACTGTGTTAAGGTCGAGGTGAAGCAGAGTTTTGCAGTCATGCAACCTGTTACAGTGCAACCTGCGGTTGAGTTTAAGAAACCTTTAGGAGGGGGCAGTTGACAGATAGAGATATAGGTTGATACTGACGGATAAAGAATCTGGTGAACGACCTGCATGGGCGGATCTCGCCCAACCCAAAATATAAGAGCTATTGGGCCCAGCGGGACTCTTTGGTGGCCAGCAATGATGTATTGGAGAGAATGTGGAATTCCGCAGACGGAAAAATTAAGGTGAAACAGTTGGCACTTCCGAGGAATAAAGTAGAAGAAGTCCTCTGGGAGAGCATCTGGATATAGTAAAACTTTTGAGGGCTCCATCGGCGATTTTGCTGGTTGAATCTTCGTATAGAGGTGGTGCCAGCAATGCTGCATCTGCGCGGCAAGTCGTTCCCAGACTCGAAATCGGGTACGGATGCAATAATACAATGTTGGGGCGCCATTATAAAGAAATTGCAATCAACGTAGAGGACCCTTTTTCTAGGACAGTCACGGGAATGGCTGCCTGCTGTTTGCTATTAACTATTTCGCAAGTGTACGGAGGTTTAAGCGATTCCTAATCAAGGGGCTTCGACCGCAGTTAATCCACTGGTGCACAACTTCTTTTGTCAGTTTGGGCTTCCGCGAGAGCTCTACGTTGACGATGTGACGAACTTTGAATCGAAACTTATGCGAGAGCCTTTCCAATGCCTTAGGATCCACACGACTCATACCACTCCATAACGGAACGGAATAGTGGAGAGTTATATTATGGTGGTCGATGAGCACCTGCGCAAAGTAGTATCTAACCATCATCGAGGTTGGTTTGCATAGTGTCATTATTCCCCCTGGCCTACCGAGCATAACTACAGAGTCAACTGGCATGACGCAGGTCACCGTAATACCCGGACGGAAGCTGCGTCTACACTGTCATCTGCTGTTCGGCATGCCCTCTGATGCTGAGTAGTCCGTAACCAATTAGGCGGGGGCGTTAACGACTAGCGTGTAGAACATTCACCATCTAGCCAGGGAGCATCTGAAACGTTCAAGAAAGTGAATGAAAGTGCGCTATGACCGTCTGCCGAGCTCAACCGGATTCTAGGACGGTGACCTCGAATGGCTCCACCGTGTAACGAGGGATAAAGGGAAGTCTTCGAAGTTGCAATGTTCCTGGGACGGCCCGCATAATATAATCAGCCGCATCAATGATGTGGTATACCGCATTCGGCAGTACCAGACACCCTTTTTGATGCCTGCATACCACATACCTCGAGAAAAGCTGATGGTTCCCAACCTTGTTCGGCTTTCTCGGGACAACCAGCTCTGAGGAGACAGCTGTGTGACGCTGCGGCTATGGATCAAGGGGATATAGGCGCCGATCGGTCGGTCGGAGTAAACAAGATAGCGCCGCTTGTCATCGTAAACTCCGGGCGTGCTATCGGGAGATAAGTGGAAATTTCTGAAAGCTTTATCTCTCCCGTGTGTCGAACTGCTTCTAGAACGTTCGAGAATCTTCTATGGAAAATTCCACTGCCTACATAACCGAGCTCTCTCGCGGACAGCTCATTCTCAGGAGCAATTTTCCGAGCGAGTTGGCGACCGCTTGTAAGACATGTGACGATTGTAGAAAACTTGTGTTCGACTTCCGAGTGGAGTGAGCTGTCTGGTGCGAAGCGGGTGTGACACGAAGGAAGTGAAGTGGCATATAATTGTATCAAATGTAATTGGTGTGCGTAACAATGAATAAATAGCGCGTCAAAGGTTGTTGTGAGCCTGTTTCTCTGCCAGCCATACTGAAGCGCCTTCATATGTTGCACTAACCACATTTCCTTTCCCATTCTATTCTTCTAATAATTTTTGACGAAGGTTCAGAAGTTATTTCCGAATACGTCGCAAAATCCAACGAATTCTTCAATACCGTATCTGAATATTATAGTCATTTGACTCTTGCATCGATATGAATCTGTAGTCTTGAATTTCAGCTTTCGTTGTTTTAGTAACTGCCAGAGTTATCATTTCTGTTATATCATCTTGCATATCTGGATAAGTTCCTTTAAAAGCTGAAGAAGATGATAAATGACCTCGGATTATCCACTTCCCTTGTACTAACACATCCAACAATTTCAGGAAGTTACCTTTATTCCAGGAGAATTCGTCCTCTCGATGGTCGCGAAAGGCTAGTTCTTGTTTCCAAAGAAACACAATTTATTGCTTGATAAAGCAGAATCAATACTCTCTTGTTGGATGCACTTATTCGTTATGTTGCTTTGCTGCCAGACGAGTGGCTTCAGAAAGTCTGTACTTAATTTGTAATTTGCCTATTACCTTAAGATTCTTTGTTCTGCAGATGCGTGCCGTTTGGATATCTTATGCTTTTACGCTTTCCTGTTAAAGCAGCAATGGTGCAAGCCTCGTTGCACCATCTCATTTCACCACTACCCAAAAGGAATATATAGCAATATCTCTTATTATTAACAGAACTTATACTTCTCGTACCAGCCAGTCCGAAATGTGCGTTTTTTTCACTTATAACTAATTTGAATGTAATAGTAATAGTCTTTTGTTCTTTTAATTTACATTTTTTAAATACGTTAATGAAGAAAAAGTAGTTTTTAATAATAATTCTACAAGCATATCTCTAACTGGCTCTCTCATGTTGGCTACACAACAAATATGTGCACTAAAACGACACAATTAAAGATTTACTGAGAAACAAAGAGCGCTTCGCTTCACACACGTTTAAAAGCCAGCATAGGAATGGCGAGACTATAGTCTCGGTATGCTGCTACAAGCGCAACGGATTACCGGAAGATGTGCGAGATGGGAGTCTTGAATGCTGCGATTAGCATACAGGTAACCGCAGGAGGGCCGGCAGAGACAGATCAGGTGAGCTTCAATATGTAGCGAACGCGAACAGTGGCTGCGGTGCTGGCTATAACTGATGTGTTTGGGTGCATTTAGAGCTTATATTTAGATTGTTGTTTATATTAGCATATATTGATATTGCATTTTTAAGTGTATATTGACAGGGGAGAGCGAATCTCAATATCTCCCCTCACGCAGGTGACAATATCAGCGACTCGAGTTTTGCTTATGTCACAACAACGGTTTGAGCTGTTTTCTCACTAATCATTAGTGGGCCGAAAATATATAGTTAAGTTAATAGGATGACAAAAAGCTAAATAAATCATATACAAGAAGGAAGGTAGGAAAAAAAAGCTATTAACAATACCTTAGACTTATAAACATAATTGAATCCTAAGAGTCGCAAAATGGTTAAAAAAAAGTAATTCAAAAGCCGCGTATGAGTCAATCACTAGTTAACAGAGTTACATCCGGTAATTGGTAGTTGCGTTACCATCAAAAGATTAAGGATAGGATAGTAGAGAAGGAATCAGTCACAAACTGTGCTATACATGGTTAGTATTGCTCTTGTGTTTGGTACTAAATTATAGATAAAACAACCCAATACATACCAATTATAGATTTTAGTCCTATACACCAAATGATAGTATATACATGCAATATCTTTTACTAAAAGAACGAAACAGTACTTTGTTAGCATAAATTAGTACAATATTGATTCTAGAAAAATTGCACAAATGTAAAATAACAAAATAGAAGTTATTATACTGTGATAATATTACAAAGAGAACCTCAAATTAAATGAATATAAACTGTGTAGTAAATACGTGATACAAGTAAGAATTTGATACATTCAGTTATTCTCGGTAGACCCTCCTGCTTACTGACATCTTTTGGTTTTAAAACATTCCATACAGCTGGAGATAATGAAAAACAACTCTGAACCCTTAATGCACACTTTAAGTTATTGTTCTGATTATGGCTCTTTGAAGGCTTTTATTACATTGTATAGCTGAAAATAAGGCTTGACGCATATAGATCCAACCAAATATTGCATTCATAGATGTTGCACGGCAGTGTGAACGAGGGAATCTTTATTTAGATAATCGCTATTGAAGTCTAGCAAACTTCCTCTACTTCTGTAACTGTTAGCTAACTAAATGTCACATTTCATTGTGATAATCTCCATTGAACATCCTTGGGAGTATCATCAATATTCATATTGAAGGTGTAGCGAATAAACCAAAATCCATTTTTAAGACCATCAGATCGTGAAATCTTTCATCAAACGCAGGACAAAACAAGTGCAGATTTTTAACATAACATCCCACCTCTAGGAAATTAGTATCACGGATCAAACTTTTCAACCTGAAAAAAGATGACCATTTAATAGTTGACGTTCCCATAATTACATCTTTATTTTAAAGCGTTGATTCTACAGAACATATATATGATTAATTTGCTTTTCACCTGAAGAGATACAGTCATTCAAATGTTCACTTATATCGGCCATAAATGCAAGATCACATTTCCACTTAACATTTGCAGGCTCTGTGATACGTTCTTCAAACATTTCCCAAGAACAAACGTGTGTTCTCCAATAGTTAATAGAGTATACGTAAAAGTGTAATCGATAATCCACGTTGAACCTTACTTATAATAATTCTTGTGTACCGCTATTTAAGAATATAGTTTTTTAACTTCTGTATGATATGTTATATCACAATACTCGTGCTACAAATCTTCTAAGAAGCTCTTAAACTGTTTGTGTTTCACACCGTGGGACCTCAGTTTGTTTACAACTTTCACTACCAGACTCAGTATGTTGTTTATTTTCACTGTTTTGGCACACAAGTTTTCCTGATAAACTATGCCATGGCCCACAGTTAATTATTTTTAAACCTATTTTTAGGAGAGTCCCGTTATGTGAACTAACCATAGTGGAGCAACATCGGTGACTACCGATGCAAGTGTATTCCATGTATTCCTTTCATTCTCCACACTTTCCACTACACAGTTCAGAATGTCTTTCCCTGTTTTCTGCCTTTCATTGGCACCAGATTTAGTATTTTTTCCACAACTTTCAAGTTGCCATTAAACTCCAAGAATTAAAAACATATAATTGATCTGTACTTGGCAAATCAGTGCTCTCATCAATAGCAATAGAGAATGCAACAAATTATCTTGATCTTTCAATAACTTGTCTGCAAAGATTGTTCGCCAGTTCTTGAATTCTACGTCATATAGTAGTGGGTGTCAGACATACACTCTCAAACTGCTGAACACTGACAGGGGTGAATTTAATGACAGCTATAAGCAAACATCGTTTAACAAGTGAATGATCCGAAAAACGACTAAAGGCCCCAGTAATTTCTATTGCTATTTCGTAACTCTATATACTGAGGTTTCTGCCATGCCGCCATCCCCATCTACCCGTTCCTCTTCTTGCGATGTGACTTTTTGTCTGAGATTTTGTATCTCTATAGTATGTTATTTATTTTCAAGAGCTGAATAATCATAAAACATATAGAGTATTAAGATGACGTCGAAGATTAAATCGTTAGCACTCGCAGTTTTTTGCAAATTCAACCAATAGCACCATTGATACATTACTGAACAAGTACGCAGCTTTCCATTCAGGATTAAAAACATTTATTGGCGTGGACGCGCTTCACTTTAACGAATGCCTTTCATTATAAAATGATGCTGATATACCGATCATCACTGCTACGGAGGACAAACCGACGGTTCCCATTGAGCAGTACGCACTGAGTCAGCAAAGTGCCGTATTCAGACAAATGCACAGCGACAAGCAGGTTGGTTGTGGCTGCCCTAGTCGTTGTCACCAATACGTGTTGTTATGAGGAATTCCACGAGTTTAGATGCAGGGTAACATAGTGTAATTTAAGATTATTACGCAGCGTTAATAATTAAACAGTTCTTTGTTTTTGAGAGCTACCAAAGAGATTTTGACAAGCACTGAACAAGATCCGTACATTATGATGGAAATGATCATTGAGATAGGCATGCAACCCGGATAGTAATACTAACATTTCCATACTAGCTTCCAGAATAACATAAACAAAACGACAGAAAGAAAGTATATATTCATCATCACCATCATTGTCGTCCTCCCAGTCTAGGGGCATCTCTAATTCCCGAGGTCGCGGGTACAACCCTGGCAGAGGGCTATGCATTTTTTTCGGGCGTAAAAAATGGCTTCCTTCGGAAGGGAAGTACGCCGGCACCTAAAGGAACCTCAAGCCTGATAAAGTGGCCTCTGAGCAAAAATTGCAGTCTTTCACGCCCAATATAGAATTGGACGCTAAGAACCATTGAAATTAAGAAGCGTCCATTAATAAACCTCAATTTAGTTTTTTATTACCATATCATCAAAGAGGTGTTACTGGCTACATATTTCTCTATATTGCAATCATGGTAGTCTAATTAAGGTGCATAAGTTTCAATTAAGGAGGATAAACCTATTGAATATTACAAGAGCTGCATGTTTTGAAACTCCCTTAAAATTCCTCTGTCGTATGTGTGTGTGTGTTTGTCGGGGGAATTTGATATCTACAAACGTATTTAAACCAATCGCCTTTCTTCATACAGAGAAATACCATGGAAAGGCAGTACTAACGGCAATTGCTAATGTACCCATAGCAGACATTATGTCAAAACTTTCCGAAAATTAAAAAATTCGATTTTATATCCAAAAATACAGCGTGGACCGCTCGAATGTCCCTAACTTCAATTCTATGTGACAGGTACATGGTTGAATATACAAACTTACAACAACGTTTATATGAAAGGACTACTCAACAAGTTTTGATATCCACATCACTACATCTCTATGTGAGCTCCGGCGGTCAGTGTAACGATGTCAAGCCAATGGACAATTTATTGCCAAGTAGTTGGAGTGTATCTTCTGAAATACTCTCAATAGCTTCTATGATGTGCTCCCGAAGATCATGAAGGTCTCTAACTGGGGTAGCGTAAACTTTATCTTTGATGTAGTCGCAGAGAAAGAAATCGAGCGGTTAAATCGCGAGATCTTTGGAGCCACGCTATCAATCCTCCCCTACCAATCCGACGGCTAGAAAAAATGTTTTGTAAAGTCGTACGAACTTCATTGAACCAATATGGAGGAGCGCCATCTTGTTGGAAAAGGGTGTTAGGCTGTAGATGTTGAATTTTTGGAGAGAAGAGCTGCTCCTGTATGTCAAATATGTGGTACCATGGACAGTTTTCTCGGTGTATAAAAACGGTCCAGTGACTTTATTCTGTGGCAAACCGCACCAAACATTGACCTTGTGACTATTACGAACGTGCTCTTATGTAGCGTAAGGATCCGCACATTATGCTGGTTTACCTTTCCTGACACATGGAAAGGCGACTCGCTCGAGAAGAGAATATTGGAGATTAAATTAGGATCAGCGCCGGGACGGTCTAGCATCGTATTGGCGGATTGCACTCTTTTGAGATTGTTATTCGGCTTCAGATGGTGCAATAACTGCAATTTACAGGCGTACATTTAAGACGTTTGTGGAAAATTTGTTGCAATATTTATTTCGGTATGTGAAGTTCCCGAGAAGCTCTTAATGACTTCCCTGGGCTTCTTTCAAATGCCACTTGAACATTTGCAACCAATTCGTCGGATGTTCTGTGACCACTACCATGCTTCTTTATCACAGTTCCAGTTTCTAAAAACGTATGGTACCACTTCTTTATGCTTTTAGCAGTTGGAGCATCGTGATTAAAGACTCGCCGAAACTCCCTTTGAACTCGGACAATTAATTTAAACTCCGCATAACACAGAACAGTTTGCGCTTTGATCTGCGGTGTCGCCATTTTGATAAACGATAAAATGTAAGAATGAAAACCGTGTCTTTGCACCATCTACCAACACGATTTGAAACTTGTTGAGTTTTACTTTTATATAAACGCTGCTGTAAGTGTCTAGCTTCGATGGTTTGCCGATCACATATTATAATTTAAATTAGAGCAATTCAAGCGGACCATCCTGTACTTAGAACCCTTAGCTTCAATTACGAACTGTGGCTCTTGCTTCATCATGTGACAATTTAAATGCCCAAAAGCACATGGCCTAATGGTCCATGGACTTTTACTCGACTTTATTCTTCTGACACTTTTGTGCATTTAAAATGCTGGATACCTGTACTCTCTTCTTCAAATTTGCAACAGAAACTTGGAGAGATTAAGCAGAGAAAAGCTGGCATATGGAAATTTTAGAATTTTAATTGTTCAAGATATGACCTAATTTGTTGGAACACTGAGAATAAATCCTCAGAGAAATTATATTTAAAGTTTTAATTTCTTTATGAAACTACTAAAATTGTAGAAAAATCGTTATGCTAGTAAATAATTAGTAGTATATTGATTTTTAAAAAATTACGATTTCTCCATCATGTGCAACACCTGATTAAGTAGTGTAACAGAAGTAAAATAAAACGTTCTTAAAAATTATTGAAGATATCTGCATAAAATTAAAAATATGCTAATAATTGTGATGGGGTAGTATGTGCCAAATTTTTAAAAAGTTAAATATTAAATGATTTATGAATTTCACGCATGGATATTCTTAAGGAAATATCTATAAAAATGAACTGAGTTTACCTTATAATAGCATTAATTTGTAAGAAATTCCCTCTATAAACAATAACATCCAGCAAAAATCTTTCAATGCAGAATTGGATTTAAAAGCAAATATTTGTAAATACTGCCCATCGACTGATGGCTTTAAAGAGGTTCACGAGAAATATAACAAAAACTCCATTCACTGTTTTATTCATTAAAAGTTGGCATACAGTATATTGTAATGAAACAATGTAATTTTAACCATGTTGCTATAGCTAATCAAATTATATGTATATGAACGTAAACAGTCAAGGTAAAACCAATTCTATATCCCTGGATACTTTCCTTTACATATTTAGTTAATTGTAATAGGTTCTCATATTATTAATCCCTAATTATTTTTACCACGGTAACGTCTCATACCGTGAATACGCAGTGATAAATAGTGTGTATAACTTTGGTTTATTTTATCTCAATGTTGGTTGGCTATGCCTGCGTAGTGCCTTCTAGCAGAACAGCTGGTGAATATTTGCCTTCTATTCGAAATAACCCTTGCAGTACAACTACAATAATTTATAAACTCCATATAGTCATACGACTTTCATTTAAGAACTTTGCATTTTTTTATAAGTTTTCTACTGAAATGTTATTTTAGTGAGAACCAACATAGATTTAATACATAGGAGCATTAGAATACTTGTTTACAAAATTAATTTTAATATAATAGTTTTACAGTTTTTCCTTAAAGTATACGTTAAAGTATTGTATTATTTTTATAAGTTATTTAAAGTATTGTAGAAATGTTTGTACCTAGCTAAAATCCAATGGCTTTAAATGAATACAAATGTAGAAGGTGTATAAAAATGAAATACAAAAATCAATAATGCGTCTTGAGGAATACCTTGGTTGGCTCAGTTTTAGAAACACTTTAAAAGTAAATCCCGTCGAACTAAAAGTATGACAGTTGGTGAGAAGATTAGTGTTTTAGATATATAGATATTTATAGTGATTAGTAAAATGCATATGTAATTGATTTTAGAATTTAAAATCCTTCAACATATCTAGCTTGAAATGATCAATTATTTTCTGTTTGTCCCTTCTGATATTTTGAAACAAAACTCCAGCTGCGCATAACAAAGTGAAATAGTAACAAAGTGTAGCATTTTTCGGATAGCATTTATTGTGTAAAGAAAGTTAAAGGTATTTTATATATATTTCGTATGTTACGAAAGATAAGTACTGATGTTTTAAGACACTTGATTTGTTCATTCTTAAAAGCATTTCTTTTACTTAGTATTGTTTGAAACTGAAGAATTCGTTTACGCACTCAAGTAATTGCTTGCCTGAAAAAAAGCTCTTTCCTCAAATTGGCTCCAACTATCTTCATTTCAATGTGGTTGTAATTTTCAAAGAGCTATGGATTATCTATAAAATCTTATGGAATGCTAATGCACCTTAGGGAAGCATATATTGTTACTTTGAATGGTTATATTATATTTAAACTACTAAGTAATTACCTGCAAAATTAGGTCACACTTGAGCATTGTAATTCGACTATAAACTTTACCTATAACGAACTGGTATTGCTTTTGAGGTACCCTAGATTGTATGAGTCAGATAAAAGCTTGACTATCGGAGGTATAAACCACAGTATATCAGTAATTGATCGTCGATACGATGAAGCTTGTGAGAAAATTAATTTAATTAGTATTAAACACTAATGTGTGAGAACAATAATTCTCCAAAACTTATTTCGTAATAGTATTTTCAATTAAAATGTAGGATAAATTCATTTCAGTAAAACATTTATATGCAATTTCCATCAATACAATGAAAATACCAAAAGCTTTCACCAATATGATGTACAACACGGAAGATCAGATTTAAATATCGCTTTAGAAAATGACTAAATGACCAACAAACAATTATTCAGGTGTTTGTGGCACATTTTTCCCCTTTTCCACTCCCCTTTTTTAGGTAATGCCAGCTGTTCGCAATTCCTGAATATATGTTCCCTTCTGTTTCTGCTAATAACAAACACAGGGATGAATATTTGCGCGGCTGGTTTCCAAAATCTAATACACCTGACGAAAAATTCAATAAAAAAGCTCTAGAGGATGGCAGGATTTGTGACTGTGTAGGAACGAAGTAAAGAGGAAAGAGGGAAAGTGATTAAAATTGGAGTGATATGACTGACAGACTTGCTTTCTGCACGATCGGTTGCTGAGGTTGTGTGTGTGTGTGTGTGTGTGTGTGTGTGTGTGTGTGTGTGTGTGTGTGTGTGTACACAGATGTCTGCCTGCCGTGGAGTGTATTAAACCCCTCTCCTATCCCCAGCCTACATCAATCACGTAAATGTAATTCTGAGGGGAAGATTGGTGAGACCTGTGTCGGCAGAAACACAAAGTGGGGGTAATGAATGTTTAGAATTGAGATCTTTTGATCCGAGCCCAACGGGCTTTCAGCCATCTCTCTCCCTCTCTCTTTTACTCTTTCCACTTATTTCCCGAAACGCTGAAAATAAAATAATAAACCAATGTAGCAAGTTATTTTTCTTACTGAACCCCTGCTCAATGAATGTTTGATAAGTTCGCCTGATTTACTAATGTTCAGCGCAGATACTCCTCTAAATTCTTCTTTAATAAGTTAAGGTTAAAATTTAATTTGTTTGTGATTACAACTGAGTCTAGGACTGGAATTTTAATGTTTCTTCTTCAAGCCTCCACGGCAGATTATTGACTGTATCTTTTTAAAATAATAATTAATCTAAATTATTTCCGTGACAAAAGCATATTTACATTTGTTGTGTGGACTACCGCCAAAAGGCATGCAGATTGTTTGAAAACCTCCGTAGAGCGAGTACACGAAACGGGTTCAGTGGCATTCACGGAGCTTAGAGGTATATGACTATCTTCTCAGGATAACGGAAGATCTCAAGAAAAAAAATAACTGGCAAAGCGTCTGGCCCCAACTGAGATTCAAACTAAGACTGTTCTAAATCAAAAACAGATACGATACTCATGTGAAGGTAACTAGTTCGTATAAACATAATTATTCTGTAGTTTTCTTATGTGCAATGCCGAATACTCTCACAACGTGTAGAGGAGTTTTCTCTGAGGCAACGTATTTCGGCCACAGAACTAATTTTGGTACCAAATGTTACAATGTAAGATTTCAAACAATCCGTATAGTTTCGGAATAATCGTACGAAATTGTAACCCTAAGCTAATAAAAGTGCAGTGGTCAAAATAGAAGTCGCGATTCAACTTTCATCTCCAATATCGCTGATATTATTAATGTGGATACTCCGTGGGTAAAAAATTTGGATGCTGTTGATGAGCACGCTGAGCACGTGACATTTCCTGCAATTTGAGGGGCGTTCCATAATCTACCTACTTTGGCGCCTTATATCATTTTGGAGTACATGGTTGGTATGAAGTCCTTAAATTGTCAGTTGGAACATTACTTCTGACAGATACACTGCGTGTTCTATAAGTCGGCAATTAAAAATACGCGGTTATTGTAGGGTGAGGGATTTACAGCCCCGTACATTCATTACATTCGTACAACGGAATGAAAGAAATATAGAAATGAAAATAAATGATATGCACAAGTCCGGTTCATTCGACGCTATTATGAGATTATAAAGCAATTTAATTGGACGCCCACTGGTTGCTAGCACAGAGGGTAGAATTATGGAATTTCCACTGGTGTAGGATATCCTCTACATCAAGATGTTAAGCTTATGCCTATATAAAATGGTAATGGAAGATGGACGGGTGAATGAAAGCAGAGTAACAGCAAATGAAATGCGTTTTTATGAAAACCACAGCGGGATACAAGGGATGGAACCATGTACGAAATTATCTTGTAATGGAAGAATTTGGCCTGGTGTCTGTTTTCCACTTATACACACCTTTCAGAATAACTGGATGAATCAACTCTAAAGCTATCTTCCATTACCAAACCCATAGAACGCCTCAAGAAGAGATGGAAAGAAAATACTTGTTTTATGAGGTCATAACAGGCTATATGGCCTGAAACGTTTATAGATGATGTTGATATTCACAAGTAGACATAGCCGTGTAGTGCTGTGGCGAGGGGTTGTTGTTGTTGTTGTTTTTTTGGCAAACAGGAATGAAGATTTTTAGGAAAATGATGATAAGGGGTTTGAGTAAGGGTAAGGGTGGTTAGTGGGGGGTTACTTTGTGTTGATCCATTTTATTATTGCACTTGGGACTAAGTCCTTAAATTGTCAGTTGGAACATTACTTCTAACAGATACACTGCGTGTTCTAAAGTCGGCAATTAAAAATACGCGGTTATTGTAGGGTGAGGGATTTACAGCCCCGTACATTCATTACATTCGTACAACGGAATGAAAGAAATATACAAATGAAAATAAATTCGTAAATGATATGCACAAGTCCGGTTCATTCGACGCTATTATGAGATTATAAAGCAATTTAATTGGACGCCCACTGGTTGCTAGCACAGAGGGTAGAATTATGGAATTTCCACTGGTGTAGGATATCCTCTACATCAAGATGTTAAGCTTATGCCTATATAAAATGGTAATGGAAGATGGACGGGTGAATGAAAGCAGAGTAACAGCAAATGAAATGCGTTTTTATGAAAACCACAGCGGGATACAAGGGATGGAACCATGTACGAAATTATCTTGTAATGGAAGAATTTGGCCTGGTGTCTGTTTTCCACTTATACACACCTTTCAGAATAACTGGATGAATCAACTCTAAAGCTATCTTCCATTACCAAACCCATAGAACGCCTCAAGAAGAGATGGAAAGAAAATACTTGTTTTATGAGGTCATAACAGGCTATATGGCCTGAAACGTTTATAGATGATGTTGATATTCACAAGTAGACATAGCCGTGTAGTGCTGTGGCGAGGGGTTGTTGTTGTTGTTGTTTTTTTGGCAAACAGGAATGAAGATTTTTAGGAAAATGATGATAAGGGGTTTGAGTAAGGGTAAGGGTGGTTAGTGGGGGGTTACTTTGTGTTGATCCATTTTATTATTGCACTTGGGACTAAGTCCTTAAATTGTCAGTTGGAACATTACTTCTAACAGATACACTGCGTGTTCTAAAGTCGGCAATTAAAAATACGCGGTTATTGTAGGGTGAGGGATTTACAGCCCCGTACATTCATTACATTCGTACAACGGAATGAAAGAAATATACAAATGAAAATAAATTCGTAAATGATATGCACAAGTCCGGTTCATTCGACGCTATTATGAGATTATAAAGCAATTTAATTGGACGCCCACTGGTTGCTAGCACAGAGGGTAGAATTATGGAATTTCCACTGGTGTAGGATATCCTCTACATCAAGATGTTAAGCTTATGCCTATATAAAATGGTAATGGAAGATGGACGGGTGAATGAAAGCAGAGTAACAGCAAATGAAATGCGTTTTTATGAAAACCACAGCGGGATACAAGGGATGGAACCATGTACGAAATTATCTTGTAATGGAAGAATTTGGCCTGGTGTCTGTTTTCCACTTATACACACCTTTCAGAATAACTGGATGAATCAACTCTAAAGCTATCTTCCATTACCAAACCCATAGAACGCCTCAAGAAGAGATGGAAAGAAAATACTTGTTTTATGAGGTCATAACAGGCTATATGGCCTGAAACGTTTATAGATGATGTTGATATTCACAAGTAGACATAGCCGTGTAGTGCTGTGGCGAGGGGTTGTTGTTGTTGTTTTTTTTTGGCAAACAGGAATGAAGATTTTTAGGAAAATGATGATAAGGGGTTTGAGTAAGGGTAAGGGTGGTTAGTGGGGGGTTACTTTGTGTTGATCCATTTTATTATTGCACTTGGGACTATTAAGCCCGTGCTGCCATAGCGGAAATTCGACGGGGATTTATCATAAGACGGTTACGCATGTGCGGAGAGGTGAATGAGGGGATGGAGGTTTGGTTCCATATCCAGAGACATTATCTTCAACTGTCCTTGCTAATGGGGGTTTGATGAGCAGTCATCGACTACGATGAAGATCAACTCTCTTCGTCGTCGTGTGGTTCCAAGACTTCTTCTAAATAGTTAAACCAGTTTGTTGTGGTGTAAGTGTGTGCTTTGATTATGTATTCTACTTTCTTGTTGAAGTGGCCGTAGTCGCTGATACAGTCACATATCTTTTGTAGCATCACCTTGATGAAGTCATGCGGGGGAAGTAGTTTGTGTAATATGATGGTCTGGGTGTGAAAGCTCTATAATGTTTACATGTCTTTATGCGTACATTGATAATCTGCACTGTTGTCTTAAGTTCCTGGATGGTTGTGGTTTCACCGGCTATTGATGCTGCTAAGGGATGTGGGAGAGTTATCGTTCTGGTCTTGCTTGCTGGAGTACTGAACACCAGCATCCGCTTGGCTGATATGGAGGGAACTCTTGCCAGCAACAACGTCACCGTTAATGCAGTGCACTCAGATAAATTCCTTCGCTGCCTCCACAATATTGAAGCCCAAGTATAGGACCACCAATCTATTATTTGCACCACCACATTAAGATTTCAACTCCGCTTGACAACAATGATTTAATTTCGTCAGCAGCATATTAGGCATTTTTGCATTTATAAAATCGATGAACTCACGAAAAAAATCCTTTTAAAAATCACGAAATAATAATAGTAATAAACCTGCCCGAAGAAATGTTCAGGGAATGGATCGTGGACGGCTAGTGTAGTACCCCGACATTTACCTGGCTGATACTTCAAGAGCTTATTGTTAATAAAATAATTCAACAGCTCTAATATTCGAATGACGTAGTCTGTGAAGTGTGGCTTGAGGATTGTGATGATGGTGATATGATGAATAAAACAGTTAAAATTAGGATATCTATAGTAATGAATATTAAATTAAAAATCACAGAGGTTTCCATATTACTTGATGTGTCAAGTGATTCGATTACAGATTAAAAAACTGCTCTGTTGCATTCACATGACCTTCTCTACTCACTCTTCTACGAAATATTCTTACAACGATTACTTCTATCTACTTTTTATTAATCAGATATACCGGCATTACTCATTTGCACATTTCGTTGTAGGTAGAAGCAGGATGCAGTAGGCTAAAGCAATAGTCAAATCTTTTCAAAGCCGGTCTCTATGTGATAGCTTTGAAAATGTGTTCTTTCTAAACGAACACATAAAGAAAGGAAAGAAAAACAGTGGCGATTTGAAGTTAAGGAACATATAACGTATGTGTAAATTCAACCTAATTACAAGAATATCTCGGAAATGTTTATCGCCCAAAAACAACTTTATAAGACATAAATCGTGTGCTTTAATGAGATCAACATTTTTAAGATTTACCGCTTATATACAATTTCTTCAGGATAAAGTGTCTTCCCAGGCTATTCCAATTTACTTGCTATGAAAACAATTTAAACATGTGGTATTTTGACGAAAGTGCTAGAGCCAATTTTAAAAAAATGACCCTATGCCGCTGACTGTAGTTTAATTTCGGCGTTCACATATTGGACCCATGTCTCATCTTCCGTAATAACCTGATCGAAAAAACTGTCACATTGTCTCTGGTAGCGTTGAAGGTTGGGGGTTTCAGATACCATTTTTGGCAATCATCGAGCACAAAACTTGCAATAGTCTGTCTTTGTGTAAACTTTTCTGATCTGCGGAAAACGCACATGCATTTCTGAGATTGTCTACGGCGATTTCGTCTGACCACGTTATTTACATTTGCAACAAGTTCGCTTTTCATAACAGAGGTCGACCACATTGTTCTTCATCAGGGATATTATTGCGCCCATTTTGGAATTTAGACTTCAGCGTCGAATAATACTGCCATAATGCTTCCATACACTCTCACGAGTTTTCATAGAAACCATATTGCTGCACGTACCTCAGAGCTTCTATTGCTGTACACATATTACAAGTTTGTCTTGGTTAAGAAATAGTCGACTGTATCCTTACACTGGCATTACTATGAGCGTACAAGTTACACAGTTAATCAAGAACTTACTTTCTGAATTGCCCTCGTAGAAACAACTTTCTCTTTCTATGTGTTATAGAGATTTCTCTGGAATGAAGGTTGAAATCCCTTTTGACTCTCGTTTTTACAAAACAGGACACCAAAGTCGTGAATACTGATAATAGGTGAAATGAAATGATAATTAAGAAAAGGATCTAGGTTGTATGGTACCTCCCCGACTTTAGGCAGTATTGAGAACTGAAGAAAACCTGAAGATAGAACCTCAGTGAAGGGGGTGTGTTCCAGGTGGAACTCGAACCGCCGCCGCCCCCATTCACGAATCGTGTCGTAAAGACCTCGATCAACCGTGTCGATCGGGGAGGTGGTTGAATGTTGAATTATTTTTGAAAATTTAAAGTAATAGTATTTTCGTGGTCTAATATCGTAAGAGTGTCCGGATTGATCAAACTGGATAGCAGACGTTTCTTTATAAATTTGGAATAGCGATCCTATTTTTGAGGGATTATAACGTGCAGTAGTCCGAACTTTTCTGCACACAGAAAAATAATTCACTATATATATAAAAGGGTAATTAAGTAATATGAAACTGATAGAATCCCAGCATTCAAATTGCAGCACTTTAAGCTTCCCTTTTAATGAATGGGAAGTAAAACTTATTGAAATTAATATGAAACACTCTTCTTAAACCTCCACTTTTTGGGAAATTGATGTAACCTAAGTTCACCAAGAGAGCATCTAAATTCAAAAATAAAAGAATTGACTTCGTTTTAGTGGTTTTCACAATTATCGGACCACGCCGCCGCACGCATACTCACACGTGCACTGACTGCATAAAATGTGGTCCATTCCCCTAAATCGCAGTAGTGTTTTTCGCTCCGCAAGGTTTTCACCTTCAAGTAACTAACCTCTGTCTCCACCCAGCCGGTACCAGCTCTCTAAGTAACTGGACTGAAAAATAATCCAGAGATACAGAAACGAACCATTGAACGATGTGAAATGAAGGGGAGGTTCAGATACCGTCTCTATGAAAGAGTTCAGCTACGATTGATGTACAAGGAAACGTTAGACAAATACGTCATAATTCGGCCTTCTAGAGCAAGTAGGGGGGGAAGTCATGGTGAAGGTCGAAGTTCAAATCACGCCTGCGAATAAATGTTTTTTTTAATTGCTTTGGGAACGTTCTAGCAAATCATGATTTCTTTCCAAATGCACTATAAAGTGGATTTGGCCATAAATACAAGTTCCAGGCGTTTGTACTCACTGTGGAACAAGTTTTGGAATAGAGAGTATCTGGACATGCTATTAGTATACGGGGAAGCGCAACAGATACAACGGAGGCACTTCGTCTAAACCAACAGAGGATTCCGCATCGAACACCTCCTACAGATCACACGTTTTTGCGAGTTGAGAACTGCCTTTTTGAACCTGGAAACGTGCACAAGACACTACATCCACGAAGAGATCACCATCTCTGTGACCAAGCAACGACGGATCGTGTGACTATGTCATTCAGCATCCGCATTGTAGTACGAGGGATGTTTACAGGCATTTCAATGTTAGCCAGTCTTCCACGTGGAGAATACTACAGCGTGCAAGGTTTCACCCTTATCATCTTCAACTACATCAGGAGCTACTGCAGTCGGACCATGTACCGAGAGTGGCGTTCACTAGATGGATCCTACGACAAACTAAACAAGATCCACAATTTTTGGCAACTGACGAAACAGGGTTCCACAATACAGGCTATGTGAATCGCTACAACACGCATTACTGGAGCACTGTAAATCCACATTGAATGCGGTAGGTGTCCTTACAAGTCCGATGGGTTTTTGAACGTTTGGTCTGGTATATTCAGTGATCATTTTATAGGCCTGTATTTTTATGTAAGCCAACTCACTGAGAATCGCTACGAGTATATCCACTTCCTACAAAATCAGCTGTCTACTTTACTGGATGAAGTGCGGTTGCAGAACCATCTAACTATGTTGTACCAACATGATGGGGCGCCAGCTTATTCGGCCCGTCGTGTAACGGCTTATCCCGATGCCACCTTACCTGAGCGATGGACCAGACGGCATGGACCAATAGGGTGGCGAGCACGCTTACCAGATCTAAACCCATTGGATTTCTTCTTATGGGATTATCTTAAAGATATCGTGTACCAGGAACGGCCAATGACACCTCAGCAGTTCGGGAACGTATCATCTTAGCTTGCCGTGCCACCACACCGGCCATGTAGCGCCAAGTTAGGCTGGCGCTGATGGTTAGATTGAGATCTTGCATCCGCTGGCATGGTGGCCAGTTCGAACAACCACATGGAGGAAACGGGTAAATTGTAACGGTTTATCTCTGCTATGGTCCGCATGATGTCATAGTAACTGTTAAATGCACTGTTTTGGGATCCAGAGAGGTTCACAGCAATCATATTATGGGCTTGAAAACGTTATCTAGTTTGTATCAACGCACGGCATTTTGTAAACCCTCAGAACAATTTATTGGCTTTTTTATGAACAAATAGCTTTAAATAGTAAAATATTATTTAATGGTGCCTGATGTTTGTAAGTTACAATTACAATGCTATATGCATTTGTTTATCATGTTCATGAATGCATATACTAACAAGTAACAACTTGTCTTTTAATAAAATTCACTTAATTAAACTAATTACCTAAGTGAAATGACACTTCCATGCCAAACTATCAGTTCTCGTTAAATTTACTAAACATAAAAACAACCTTTGAGTGGCAGTATTTAAACCGGGGACCTTCATTACTGAAGGCCAACGCACACACTGTTGCGCTAGGAATGCAAGTCGCTGCACGCATAGCGGTGCAAATAAGTCATTTTGCCCGAAATTGATACGACACGATGCAATGTACAGTGTTTACGGCATAGCCTGTGAAACGTCAGGACTGCATAACTTCTCAATCCGCAGGCTGAGAAGACTCACCCGGTATAATACATTGTATATTTCAAAGAGATCTACATTCTTTGTGCAGTATGTTTTCGTCTATCGCTTAACGTTTAGCACTTACACAAGATAATACAAAATTCTTTCCGAATGAAGGGGACTTTACGGCTATTCCCAGAAAATTCGAAATATATATTTTACTTGTCAATTAAATATCTTTAGGTAATAAATGTATTTTAATAAAAACTTTAAGAACCATGGTTTAGAAAATCAAAATATGGTATTTTATTCAAAATCATTTAGCCGTGTTTTATAAAATGAAAAAAAAATTCGAAAAGTGTCCGATACAATGGGAAATTTGTGGTGGGGATTTTCTTGAAAATCTTCGTGTCACATCTTTGGAAAGTACTGAACTTGAATACCAAGTTTAGTAATTATCCGTGATTTCGTTTTCGAGTTATACTGTTCACAGGCACACAGACACCACACACACACACACACACACACACACACACACACACACACACACTGGCATTTTTCTGAAATGCCTTGATTTATTTATTTATTTATTCAGGGGCCTCATAACTTGTATTTCCGGTGAAATCTGGTAGCGAATTTTTGGGTAGGATGCAATACAATCTCTAACTACTAGGTATGTGGTAGAGAAAGTAAAAAGCATGGAATAATACACGTGGCTCTATTTAGTGAAGTCAACAGCTTTAATTGAATCAAGATATTTATTTGCTGTAAAAATTGTAGGTATTGAGTTCTGTTTGTTCATTTTTCTTGCAAGTTTTTAAGCGATATTTTATTTTTTGTACAATTTGATAATAAGTAGGTATGAAATATTTTCAGTTTCAACCCTTTATTGTAGGATTAATAATGAATAAGACACTTTATTTAGTGTTGTCATTTGATGCATACCTTGCATTTTAATAAATAGGCATTTCCAGCTTTGCAAAATTAAGAAACGCATTACGCCACTGCTCGGATAGAGGGATAGCTACAATACGTCACAGTATCTCTCCCTTCTTGATGTGACACGCGCTCGCTCGTGCCTGTTCTGGAGAAAGGAGTGAAGAATTATATGCTTGTGTCGTTCAACTGGACGACAGCTACGACATTTATATGAGAGCTTTCAGCAGCGACATGGAGACGAAGGTTAAGTTGTTGTCTCTACTAAACGCAATATGAAAACCAGCATTAATAAAAACGACAGTGTAGCATAAAAATATAAGGTTTAGGTCGTAATGCTATCCTCGGAGAGTTTGGCCGTACTTTGCTAATCCAATGGCTAAAATTGTACTCGAAAATCAGCTGACAATGGATGGGGCTAGAATTTATCAGTACCAACGCAGCTCCGATCCTTCATGGGTTACATTTTATGACTCACACTTACATACAAACAAACGTGTACGCGATTTCCGTCTCCTTATATGCTTCTCTGTAAGAACGCAAAACATCTCTAAGAACTACTTTGCTGAATATCAAACCTAATCTCACGTTGCGAATAAAGATAGAAAAAGAAGACAACAAAATATGGAATACAGAAACAAAGGTTGCAACAACGTGTAACAATTTTATGTTTATTTTAACAAAATTGCAAATGCTTAGTGAATGGTATTAAGTTAAATAAAATATACATCAATAAAAACACTTATTGTGGTTATATTTTCAAGAAAATTCTACAGTGATCGTTGATCTTTTTTTCTCCATGAGAGTGCATGGTTTGCAGCAAATTAGCATGTATGGAAATGTTGGAGGTACCAAGAAGCACAACTACTTGCGGAGAGGTGTAACCAACGTCCAAAATAAAATAAACAGTTATATTTATAAAATAACAGTTATTATTTCCCTTTTCATGTAGGTTCGGGCTCAACATGGAAAATGATTCGTTGTTTTTGTTTGCTTGACTAATAAACGTATGTATTAAAGGTTCTGCGAATTTCTCTTCAATCGGAATGCACTCTATATAATTTTTACAAGTAGTAAACCGTAAGAAATAGACAAAGGCTTAGTTCATGAAAAACATACAACGTGTTCCAACATATGCTAGTTATGTCCAGGCATTAGGAATTTATCTGGGAAGTGGCACTGTGTATTATATTGAAGGACGGTTTAGCTTCACGTATGGAAAGCCAAACTTGATTAAGTAACTGCCGCACGTATGGTACAAATTCCGGTAGCCTTTGCCCCAAGTTTACTTTCAACTTTATATTTTAATGTTTCTTTAAATATTATATATTTAGGTTTGCCTCGGCTGCGTCAGTACTAATTTTTAGAAACATGTTTCTCTTAACAGGGGGTGGTGCGGCTGAAGAATGTAGGCTTACACAAACTATAATTTTTACTTCGCTCCATTTATTAAACAACACTTCACTGATATAGAGAGCTGTGAGATTATTTATTAATTACTTGCACCTTTTAACACGTAAACTTTATAATATTCGCCGTAATGAATTTTCGTCTCACACTGAATACATATTAAACTTCTTGAGGACGCATCTCGCGTCCAGTTAGGGACGCTGTCTACAAGCAACTGAACTGATTTCTACCACCTGAGTTTGCAAAATTCATCTATTTCAAGTCTATGATTGGTTATTCCTGATTCAATAGAATACTTTTATTTTAACTTTCAGATTTTCTGGTTGTTGATTGGCTATTTATAAACTGTTATAACATTACATTATTGTTGCTCCAAGAATTACCAGTAGCATTATTAAACTTTCCAATTCATTACTGCCTCAAGTTTACCTTATTGTTAGCAAATTTTGACCTATATTCTCACAGCTCCTACATTATTAATATACGCAATACATTCACATAACATTATTAAACATGTTCACAATAATATAAACATTAATACAATGACTGTTACATACATTTTAAATGTAATTTATACACATAATGCTTTAAGGCGGGCTGTTATTGAATTATATATTACATAATTATACTGTAATCATTTAAGTGTTAAAAATACTGACTCAATAAATATCAATGGAATGTATCAATAAGGAATACAGTGTAGTCAATGGCGTATTAAAAATATCTAAAGAAAAGGAGGAAAGGTATAAAATTACGGCTGCATAATGTGTTACAAAACATTACTTTATGGAAGCGAAACCTGGAAAACGTCGGTAAGCGGTTTTTATGAACAACCTTGTAATTGAGTTTGCTGTTGGATGGACGGAGTCAGAATATAAGACGAGAAATACAATTTAAGGCTATGGTTGAAGAGATTAAAACATAATAGAAAAAAATGAGATAGGCATGTATGAAGGATGTTCATGATCCTCAACCGTACCAAGTATAGCTTATTCTCCTAAGGGAAGACGACATGTGGGACGGCCAAGGAAAAGATGAGTACAACTACTACATTAAAGTTATTCGATATTGGAGCGGGTTACAAGAAGTTCAGTGCTTGAATTTGGAAGGAGAAGGAGAGAAAGATGAAGCATAGGAATTTCTGAGCATTAAATCCAGAATTGGAAACAAAATTTTCATGTTACTGTACATTAGGCATGGACTTCGCAGATAAAGAAAAAAAAAATAAAAGAAAAAAACAATCCCTTGTACAGTCTATTAGTGTTTGCAGACAGCATTCATTAGACCGTATTTACTTGTCATCGGTGACCTCTGGCCACTCTTCTTTACATCTTTATGTTGACATATGGTTTGACTTCAGATAACTGCTGAACTGTTTGAACAAACTGCTTAAGATTTCTCATACCTGTTTATGCCAAATACTATTTTTGTGGCTTCAACCATTTCTGAGATATCCGTTGCTACTGGCTTGACTGTATACTAAAAATGTTAAACATTTTTAAGTGCTTGCCATCATTCCTTTTTTTCGGGCGACGTCATTCAAATATCGTGAAATTTCAAAGCCAGCACTGAGTGACACGCACTTTTCAAGATTTGACTGTCGCTTCACTTTCCTATACCTCCCTTGTACCCACAACGAAATGTGTAATTAAACCATTTGTACTGATGCTTATTTTGATTAATATTGTAGATACAAATACAAATTCTTGTATAAGAATACTTGGTGGAGTATATACAGAATAAACAACTGTGTGTGTGTAGATATCCATTAGAAATAATACATAACATTTTCCTTTCTCGCGAAAGATGCTTACTATGCCTAATCATTTGAGTGGTGGTTCCCGCATGCTTTATGTAACTGTGCACTCGTTACTATTTTTACTTTCTCTACTACGTATAGTAAGTAGGGGAAGTATTGTATTCCACCCAAAAATTCGATACCGAGATTTCACCGGAAATACATGCTTTGAGATCCCCTGCATCCAAAAAAAAGCATTTTTGGAAACATGTCCGTGTGTGTCTGTGTGTCTGTCTGTGAACAGCATAACTCAGAAACGAACAGTCGGATAAACACCAAACTTGGTATTTAGGTTCAGTATCTTCCACAGATGCGACACGAAGGTTTTCAAGAAAATCCCCCTACCCCAGACTACCCTTTACATGGAACATTTTTCGAAAATTTTAATTTTCTTAAAAATGACTAACGATTTTGATTAAAATATCATATGTTTAAGATATTTTCATGACAAATAAAATGTATATCTTGAATTTTCTGGGAATGTCTCCAAAAGTATTCTTCATTGTGAACGACTTTTGGTAAACTGGTAAACCATAAGAGATTACTACACAAAAGATGTAGATCGCATTAAAATACACAATTTATGTCATATACATTTTTGTTGTTGAGTGAACCATTTTCGAGATATTGCCTGTTATTCCCTTAAATTTTTCAATACTTATTTTCTCAAATGGGAATTCGTTATTCATTTTTTTGTCTTGGATATGCAAAGAGTATTAATCTGTGGCAAAGGGAATGGTGCTGCACCTAGCAACCAGCTATTAAGAGATATGTATGCACTTAAAGGCTACTGTATTTCTATATTGCCATTGTAAATATATATTCCCCTTACATCTACAAGAAACTTAGCAATAAGATAGAGTCTGCAAATGTTTATCTCGATTAACATGAAGTAGATGGAGAATAAGCGTTTGTAAAAATAGTTTGTACAAGAGTAGAGAAAGTCATGTGAGTGTAACACATCAGATTTTCTGGCTTATTTTCTTAGCAAACATATGTGTTAAATAATGTATGTGTATGGAAGAATCACTTTACATATACATACTATTATATCCGACGTATATATTGTAATTTGTAATGGTTGGAGAAAACTTGGTCAGTGTTCACATAAGACTCTTGTATGACAGCCACAGTAATTGTTTCTAATATGAAAACTCACCATAAAATTATTTATTTTATTAAAAAGCTCTACAAACTTCTATTGTTTGAAATGCAATAGACGACTTCTGGTTCGCAATAGTTTTGCTAGGATTACTTTGCGCGTCAGCATCTTTCATAATAATTTATAATGATATCAGCCAATACTTGCCCTATGGTATAAAGTGTGATGGTCCAGATTCCCAGAGAAGATTGCTCCTCTCGAGAGAATTTTAGCAAAGCTAAGCTTGCTCGTCCAACATTGTCAGTGGAATTGGAGAACTGCAGCTATTAGAGGAATCCAGTCACGTAAATCAACAACGACTGAAGGGAGTCAACGCGCTATCCATGCATTACCCAGCGATGACCGGTTGGTAGGGTTTGGGTTACAATGGGATATTGGTCCTAATCTTGAGCTCTAAAGCTATCGAACTCACCTACACTCCAACCCCTCGACCCCATACCACACCACACGCATACATTTCTTAGTGCTAAACAGAAACAAATTAGTACTAAATAGCATACCTACTTTTTTTCGTGATATATCTAAATCCCACAGTCGAAGAGGACAATGGCATTCATACACCACAGATGAGTGATGTCATAGAAATTGGTGTCTTTTTGTCCTGATCTTCATATGTGGGCTCTCGGTGTTACAGGAAGACGCAGACAAACCTACATTAAATAGTTAGACATTACTCGTATGTCGTCAGTAACATAATAACAAGACGGATGACCATGTAATTATTGTGACTTGATTCAGTTTTCATTTTCACTTCACTTATTAGATTTTAAACAGTAATTCGAATTCGTCAGTAGTGTAACTTAGTTCATTATTCACTATCACATCACCTTTCCTCTCTTTGCGCGTAGCGATGTAATGAATCAAGCACCAAGTAGCTTCTTCCCGCTTCACTCGCTGATCAATTGAGCTAAGGTCTCGTCTCTCTCGTGCGTTGAGTACAATAACCAACTCACTACTAGAACACACTGAGTAATCAACTCTTATGTCTTATTTTGCTAAATGACTGTCCCGACAACACTCATCGATATATATTCTCAAGAGTTTCGAGAGAAGCTCGCGAGACGGGGAAAGAAACATCCAGAAATGTCTCGTATCTCGACCGCTTCTGGAATGGAGAGCGTTCCTCTCTATTCTACCCTGCTAACATACAAATGTCTCCGACACTTTCGGCCATCCACAGTTTTGTTTATTTTTCCTCTTCTTCTGTTTTATTTGTGTGCTTTTGTTGTTGGTATCTCTGTTGCTGTTTTTTTTAATTGTTATAAAATATCAGTAAATTTGAAGTTCAGTGCGATGAATATAGACTGAAACATGTAGACTACAGAGTATTATATAAACAGTACGGTCTATCTGAACCGTGCAAGATATGAGTCTTAATATGTATAATGTTCAACACCAATAAATACACTACTCCACTCTGCCCTTTTAGTAACCGGGCCGCCTTCGTCGCATTGTATTTGAAGCCTTGTGGGGTCAATTTATCCTAAAGCAACCCCTCCTCTATATTAGGCAGAGCTTGTAACTAAATTTTGGAAGACATTTTTTCAATCATTTAACGTGTAGTTAAGACTGCTGTTTATCAATAAATAATCATCGATAATTTGTGGCTTTGTCCTGCTTCGTGTGTAATACTTGAAGTGGTAAAACGGAATGATTTGTAGCCTGCAATATTATGTTTTTTACTCCAGTTGCTGAAAGCAGAATCCTTCAAACTGATTTACAGTGAAGGAACCTTGTTTATGAATTTTCGATAAATTCTTCCCATTTATTCTCTTTTTGGATTGTGCCACACTCCCTTTAAAATTGTAGGCTGCAGTGCGACATCAAAAGGCAGACATTACGAAGTATTTTCAGAAGAGAAAACAATACAAGACTGGTAAAATTGATCGAGAGAATCTAATTAAGGGAAGTGCGTGTTTTCTATTTCCAAATGTAATTTTAACATTTCCCCATTTTGTTAAACAAATATAGAAGCTACAGGCAAACTTAATCCTCGAGGGACATTCCTGACATTGTTTGAATTTTGCATAATATTCAAAGCGTTTTACGGCATGTTCACTTTGTGAAATTTGGCATAGCTGTTTACGGATGTATTTCATCCATGCAAAGAATCGGTGACAAACGATCAACAAAACTACTTCATTGAAATACTCAAAACACTGGGAGGAGTTTGTTTTACGCGTATACAGGTTGTAGGTTTTTGTTTTCGTATGCTTTTAAGAGTGTTTTCTTAAAATCTATATATGCAGCAATATTCTGAATGGCTAGAAATGTTTCTGTAATTGTTTACACTAAATTTTGCTGAATAACTCAAATACAGGTTCTTTATTTATAAGACACAATTAGAATTGTCATTCTCAGGTTTCTGAAGAACACATACTGTGACATACATTAAATTAAGATAGCAAACGTACCAAAAGTAAAATTTCCCGGCTGCATTTTGATTTCTTACAAAACGAAGCTCTACTAGGAATCATTATATCGAAATTTACCTCCACAGTGTGAGGGTAACGTGCCTGTACCAAACTGAGCATCTGAGTTTAAATATCGACTCGAGTGAGCTTTCTGGAAAAGGTATTCTTCATCGTTTTCCCCTATCACCGAACGAATGTCGCATGGGTCCAAAGGACTCACTTAATTCATAATCTTCACAAACGGTGTTCATTTGTCTTCCCCGCAGCAACTGTTACAACACTACAAAGCATAAAAAATATCCTTTAAAATCCTTAAAAATATATTCATCCCTTCAGTTAATTGCCTCGGGAATGGAACTTGAATTATTACACCACACATATCCAAAAAGTAATTTTTTATTTTATTTTGGCTGTAGAAAATTGAGTTTAGTAAGTTTCTCAATTACTTAGTCAAAATAAGGTAATTAAAATATGTATTTTACCAGCCAAAATAGTATTACTGTTGCTTCTCCTTTTACTTTATAATTTTGTTTGAGGTATAATCTGATTTATAAAATCCGTGTAGCTATATGACGTACTAGGTCACCAATAATATCATTATGAATTTCAACACAGCAACTGTCACTGATTAGCTAAGACACTGCGTATTTAGCCAAAGTTCCCTCAAAGCTTTCATATATTTGTTGAAGCAGAATCCCTTTGAGCCTTCAGTTGCACTTCTTTCCAGCGCTAGTTTTTCCTTTTTCCTCCCACTCCGAATGTGCATAAAAAGAGCCTCTTTAACTGAAAAACGAAAATCCTTCGCATTTTCTCCCACTGTGCGAATTTCTTGCACGAAACTTTTCTAATATAACGTAGGGTGTGATTTCCAGGCAGTCTACCAGCAGACCTATATTCCCTTCTTATTACTTCTGCTTTCGTCTATTGAAATTTAATTCAAGCATCCATTTTATGCAAGATACGAAGGATGAAGAGAGGCAGTGAAAGGAAACTAAAAATCGGATTGTATACGGCAAGAAGCAGGGAAACTTTGCTAATATTTAAAGTCTTTATGATGTGAAAAATCTGATTTGTTACTTTCACATGGCTTTATCTACCTAAAATGATTTATTTTTATATATTATCTACAAACTATTCTTACGAAACGTTATTCTTATATCTACTTCAAGTTATTTGACATAAACGTTTGCATAAATGGTTTCGTTACATATTTCAATGATAAGTAAAAAGGGAGTAGCAATATGTGCTGTATGTATTAGATTTTGAAATTCCATACTCTTTCACAAGAATACCAAAAACAGCTGATGGCGAAACCACTGTAAAAAAATGGCAACGTATTGAAAACTTCAAACCAATAATAGCGAATATCTCGAAAATGGCTAATGTTAAAAATAGATCATTTGAAGTGAATTGTGGATTCGTTTAATAATAGAACTACACTTTTTGTGGAGTAAGTGTAGCGTATATTATACGAAATTATGCAAATTTCTTCGGAATGAAGCGGACATTAGAGGCTATAGCTAGAAAATTCAGATATGCATTTATGTGTTATGTAAATATCTGAAATATATGATACTATATTGAAAATTGTTTTGCTGTTTTTGAGAAATAAAAAATATCCAAAATTCTTCTGCATAAAGGTTAGCGTGGTGGATGTTTTTTAATCTTCCTACCGTATCATTTGAAGATATTTAACTTGAATACAAAGTTTGGTATTCATCGATGATTTCATTTTTGAGTTATGATATACACACATACATTTACACATACACACGACCTTTCTTCAGAAATACTTGTTAAGATTCAGTGGGCCCGAAAACATCAAAGCAATACTCACTCCACCTATAAGGTACGTGATAGAGAAAGTAATACGCTTTAGTAAAAATAGTTTGTGAAATATTAACGGTAATGAGAGAAAGTCATGTAAAGGTAATGCAAAAGATTCTTTTTTGGACATCTGTCGCCATCGCATGCCTGATTTACAGCTTTTAAGGCATATTAGCTACAGGGTGAAAGAGCTGTTTCGCCTATTTAGCGAAAAATTGGCTCTCAAGCATAGTTTATGGTTAAACGGTGTTGGTGAAGATTTTTGCGCAAGCCTTTATTGGCCAGGGCCTAATGTTTGTCTCACCTGATCCTTTAATTGGTAAGTAATGCAAATTGGTAGGGCAAAATATAAAAAAAATAATCATGACTGTTTTATGAAGCAGCCTGTATATTTGTAGCATAACACAAGGTTTCAGATGAAGCAATAGTCCAACCGTTATTTAAGAGGTGCAAGAAACAAGCCAGATAATTATAGAGGAACCACTCTCCTTAAATCAGGTTACAGGATACACCTGGAAATTTTAAATAACAGACTTTGTCATTAGCGAAGCATTAAAATTGGAGAAACAAAATGGGTTCTACAAAAGATCTTGCGTTGACAAAAAAGAATAGATACGTGTATATATTAAACAAATCATTGAAAAAAATTGGAGTATATTATAAAACATACTTCTACATATTCTCGAAAAATCATTCGAAACAGTGAAACAAAATTGGTTATGGACAATTATGCAACAGAGGGCCTTACCCTGCACCTAATACAAAGCATAAAAAGGAATTTATAAAAGTCCACAATTAGAATAACAAATGGACATTATATTGATAAAGAGATGGCACTCCTAATCAGAGGGATACGTCAGGGTTGTGAATTATCGCCAACGTTATTTTACTTAGACTACATGATAAGAGAATGGAAAGAAAGAAAGAAATAAATAAAGAAAGAAAGAAAGAAGGGATAAATATAAAAACGAATATATGGATAATCACTCCGCAGATTTAATAATTAGTAGTTTTTAATATTTATGACACAATAATTGAAATTATTAATTAAATGTTTCAAATTCAATAAATTACTTGCACATTCAGAAGTTTATATTCAACTCGCATCACATACGCTTAACCCACATGAGGAAAAACGCAACTTAAAAATCTTGGATGCAAAAACAAAGCCTTTGAAGGGAAAATATATGCAAGATACTAAAATAGTTTCAAATAGTAAAATAATAGAATAAGTGACGCATTTGGTTATCTGGAATACAATGCCACTGATCTACAAGATAAAGACATTAAAAATAAAATTAATGGATTTAGACATATAAATGAACAATAGAAGAAATGTAAACTATGAGGCAAGAAATAATCATTTAAATTATCCCAACATTAACATACAGCTGTGAAACTTGACTCATAGAAAAAATAAACACAAACAATACAATTAGCTGAAATGACATTCCTAAGGAAAGTTGCCTGATACCAAAGAACAGACTATAAATGAAATATAGAAATTAGACAAGAACTAAAATTATTTAAAGTAAATGAACGTATAATATACAATATCAAATTTGAAGCAACATATAGATCAACATGGAAGAAGAAAGACTACCTAAAATTATGATAACATACAAATCATTAGAAGAGAAAATAAAAATAGAACGTCCAAATACAAAATGGAAGATCAAGTATTCCTTGAAGCTGGAACAGTATTTGTACACTTGAGGAATTCAGTGTGCGTTTATTTAAAACATACTCAAATTGAATACCAGTTATTTTTATCCGGCTTTTCGTTTTAGAAATACCCTGTTCTCATTCCTGGGCGTGAATTTATTTTAAAAATACTTATTTAATTAATGGGATTCCAGGGAATATTTTAGTTGAAATTGAGATGTATTTTGGTCGAATACAATTACACTTCCTATGTTGCACGAACGATGGAGGAAGTAAAAGGAAATAATCACATGTTCCTCTGGTCAGTAACATTGATGTGAAAATCAACTAAGCAATACAAAATGTCTTTGCTAAATAGAGCTTAATGGCAGAAACCTTTATTTGATTAATTTGGAATTAGAGTATCTGACAGTTTCAGACCAATGTTAATGCTGTTATTTGGAATTATTTGAATTTAAGAGAGGACAACGTTTAAACTCTCAAATGAAGGATGGACCGTAGTAGATGCTTCAGTGTTGTTTATAACTCGCCAACTCTGTTCAGAGCAAATATGACGCCCATCCAAACTAATTGGTACATCATGTTGCTTATAGCTGTTGTGGCGTAATGCGACGCGAAGAGGCCCTCCAGTGTTGGCAGTACTTCACCCCCTGCCAGCCCCTCTTTTCAGTTTCCTTCACGCGAGTAGAATAATTGATTCCGAGTGTGAAGATGGGGAAGCAGAAATGGAGGGAGTTGCGAGAGGCAAACAGGTGCAGGCAAGAGGGAGGGGCTAATTACCCCCATGGAGTGTTTACATTACTGTGCTCCTGTCACTCGATGACGTCATTAATCCTCAACTATGTTTTGGGAAAATCAGAGATCGCCATAGAGATGTCTCGACCGTCCCTATTCCTGCTGTGGATTTCCTCTGTTAGCAGCTTGCTTTATAGTGATTTCTGTGGTAACGAGGAGGAGATGAATGGTCAGACTTTCCGCATTGTGGAAATTATAGCATACATCTGGAGCGTCATTTCGGAACTTGCGTGCTTTTGTTGAATTGCCTGAGTACTTTAAGTATTCACTGTCACGTCTTTGCCACCATTAAGGGTACTCAGCTGTGAAAAAAAGGTCCAAAATTGCCAAAATTCATAAATATGGATTTAATGTTATCATACACTACAAACTTTCTACCTAAGATCTATGTAGGTTTTATTACTGTACAACCTTTTAAAGCATGTCAAATTGCGATTTAAATGTCTGCCTATAAGTCTAACTTTCCATAAAATTGTAGTAAAAACGATAATATTTTTTTCCTATATAAAAGTGAACAAACCATTCAAGAGTGGTTTACGGGACCTTAATATACTAAAATAGTTGCAGAGGAGCAGAAAAAGAATCTTTATGTGCACGAAATGCTTTTTAAACAATAAGTCAGAAAAGGTGTTTTTAGCGTTATAATTTTTAAACTGTCTTTTCTTAGATTTTCATTTCTCAGCACAACTTTATTTTCAAATTGCTCCATACGACGTAGATTTTGGTATAAATCAATGAAATTTTATACACTACTTTTAAATCATAGAATAAATAAACTATGAATGAAATTTTGTTAAGATTGCTTAGTTGTGATGTTGTTAAACAATATGCTCATAATTATGACAAGATTGTTAAGACAAAAATGAATTTGTCACAATTAACATTTATTTTCTCCCTAAATAATAAGATTATTAAAAATTCATATCTACAATTTATTTATATACTGTAAAAGAGTTTAGCGATAAAACACTTTTTTTAAACACATAATTGCATGGTGTATAGAAATTTTTCAAAACAGTAAAAAAACCATACAAAATTAATATCTCTGAAACTAATTTAAAAATATGCATGAAATTTCGTCTAAAATTAATTCCGAAACCCACATTGCTGCTTTAAGATTTCAAATAGATCGACCTAAAATTGTGGATTTTTTAAAATTTTACAGGTGGGCATCCTTAAGTGAGCTGGAATGGAGTTACCGTAGACAGGCCATTTGTCGTGCAAAAGTATGAAAGTATACCCGTTCTTGCTGTCAGTATATTTAGCAACAGCTACGCAACTAAATACGCAGTTCTTCTATTTGTATTATAAAGAGAGAGAAATTTGTATACGGGTATTTTGTGTGTGTATGTAATCAAAAAGTACTCAGCCGAATTTGATAATTCTTTCACCATTGAGAAGCCCTAACGTTTTTGACGGACATTAGCTATAAAGTTTCTAATTTCAATTCATACATTTCAAAAATACTAAAAGGGATTTAGAAAGCTTTCGTTTCAAATACCATGGAGTAGAAAATCATTGTTCAACTCCACAGAGAATGCGTGTAGGAACAAAAGCCGACTAGTTGCTGTACTCTGGAGAGAATGCGTGGTAAAAACAAGAGCAGGTTACATGTTAT
This sequence comes from Deroplatys truncata, assembly GCA_030765065.1. Taxonomy (NCBI): domain Eukaryota; kingdom Metazoa; phylum Arthropoda; class Insecta; order Mantodea; family Mantidae; genus Deroplatys; species Deroplatys truncata. Next base: position 178,095,673 of record CM060981.1, read on the forward strand.
TCTAAACAATATGCATGCATGGACGTGATTCAAGAGCAAACAGAAGACAGACCTTAAAAGCGACAATCGATCATGTTTTAACGGTATGAACCGTATGTTTTATTTATATATTTAACTGCCATTTAACAAATACTGCAAATGTATATGTAATGAAATACGAGTAGTGTCAAAACCTCTCAATAACCTTTATTCTACTTTCAGGATGTATGCAATGAAGTTTCTGGGTGGCAAAACCTTCTAATAACCATCACTTAAGAAATATCGGTTTCATTTCCTTTGTACTTAAGTTGTTCCTAGCGGGGCATTGTGGCGGGAGTTTACGTAGGTTCATGTACTTCCTGGATCTCGTTGTTTACTAGAAGTGCTTGTCGGCTGCCAGTGGAAGTGCTGCAGAAAGAATTCCTATCCTATCTAGTTGGATAATAATCTCTGAGATTTTGTGCGTGAAGGCAAAATAATAAACTGATTTCCCCCATCACCTTGGTTTATTGAAGAGAATTATGTTTATTCAGGCGGCTATCAATTTCCCCTTATGAAAAGCTTTTTAAATCTTATGGCTTAAATCTTCTGCTATCATTTTATGTTCCTCTGTAGACCAAGCTAATTCGTCACACAATCTTCCCACCCACATACGCAGCATCTTCCACCTGGTTGCACAATTTAATTCCAATATCGGTTGCTACGGTAGTAGCACGCAAGCTAATGCCAAGAGAGTATCTCAGATAGTCGTCTAAACTCGGGGCTTCCCTCCCTTTTTATCTGTTCTCCTATGTCGTCAGAATTCGCTCCTTTACTTGTTACATCAGTTTTTATTGGTTCTAAAGTAGTATTACATGCATATTATGACAAAAAATGTGCCAAATTTCTAAAGTTACGCGTCCTGCTGACTTATACGGCAAAACCCAATGTCTCTGTCCTCTTAAGCACACGCTTCCTTTTCTATTTTCCCAACTTCCTGGAGTTCCGGGAAATGGACCACTATTTCTGTTTCTTTCTATTCTCTGCCCTCTCTTTTTATTTTCTGAAGTTTAGCCTGAACCCTGCGCGCATTAGCGCGTGTATTGATGGACCTTCATCTCTCGTTTAGTAGCTCCCTGTTCAAATTTCAGTTATATTACAACTTCGGTTTACAGGTATTAAATGATTCCCAATGTTTTAACATTGATTGTTAATCGTATTTCCAATATTTTATATGCTGTTATTTCCTATGCTTATTTGCTGTCGTGTATGTCCCCTTACAGCATACTAAATAATTGCATAAAAAGAGAAAATTTCTGATATTAGATATTAGTGAATCGACGTTTTATAATTGTTAATAACTGAGAAGATATTTTTTCTGGATGATCGCAATTGCCTTTTCCACAGGGTTAACTTGGTGGCTTGGGAGCCCGAATCTTTATATCCACCAGCTTCACCTCTTTTTATTGTATGTGTTGAGGGTTTCTGCATAATGTGAAAACTATTTAGCTTTTGTGTTATTAAATAACCATGGAACCAAAGAGAATGCACAAAGATTTAAAAGTGCATCTATGTAATTATATAAAAAATTACTCCGCTATTCCTTCCAATGTTTCTTCCACCGTCAAAGAGTGCTTATCGGCTGTGCAGCATACCCAGAGCTTGGAAGACTGTTGGTGCAAGGTTAAGGAAGACATATTACGTTCTGCCATGTTTCACATCCTTTTTCGCGAATATAAAGGGATTTTTCATCAGTTATTACGAATAACGAGGCTGTATACAACATTACAATTATAAGAGGTAATAGGGAGGAATCGACATAAAAATCCTATAGATCATTGTAAAATAATTGCATAAAGAAAGGGGAGGTTAAATCAAATTAATTAACTTGTCATTTGTTCGTTTAAAATGCAACGTCGGGTAAACCAGCTAGTACTCAATATCCCTAATAATTTCGCCACAAGTTAACTCAGGTGATCAAAATTCCTGTTATTTTATTCTAAACTATGTGGGATATTAAAGGTGGCAATATATTTTCGGATAGAGGTGCACTGGAAGGAAAAATTAACCCATTTCCCTAAACCACAGTGTGTCTTTACTCTCGTAAAATTTCTGTAATACACTAGATTCCACCAAGTCTCTATAACTTGCTTGACACAAATTGCAAGAACAAAATTTAAAAAATAATCGATGTTATGTCCAGTGCGTAAGAGAGGGTCAGAAATAGCGTCTCTCAATGAACTATACTCTGGTGTAAACGGGTTAGCCCAAGTTATATCATTAGCCGCTACAAATTATAGAGCGAGTGGTGTTGAAATCTACAACAATTAGAATATTACCTCAAGTGATTCTTGTTAAGTAGACATGGTAACAGAGAAACGATATTCTCCTGCCAGAGACATATTATTAGGAGATTATTTCTTTGGGTTACTTGCACCCGGTAATATGTTCTCCAGGGATGCACCAGCGCGTTCGGAAATCAGTGCTCTGTATCACAAAGATGGGTTGATGAATTTTTTCACATTATCTTAGGCAGTTTTAAACACTTCCTTTAAAAGTTCTTTCAAATATTTTTTTATTGTGTGTTGCTGTTAATTATTTTTCTGTATAAACGGTTTTAGAGGGATGGATTAAAAATACATATATGCATGGGTCGCGAGAGATAACGTTTTGATTGTGGTAAATATAAAATGTGCAGCTAATTAAAATCAATTATTATTATTGTTATTATTATCAATCCCTCTTAAATCTTCATAACAGATATGGTTTTATTTTGAGAAATGTACAGAAAGTTCTGATACTAAGCTGCAAACGCTAGTGCCTGATACGCGAGGGAAACCAAAAAGGGAGATCCAAAAAGAGAGGACAGAGGTATATTTCATTCAAGTTTCCGAATTCATAATGTGAAACTTAACTTACTGTCAAAGAACGCGATCAAACACTCTAGGTAGGATACTACAATCATTTCGTGTATAACTGGGTAATAAAATTGACCTGGCTGCTGAAAACGTATTTTCCGATCCATTATGAGAGAATGTATATATTCCTAAAGTTTTAAAGCAGTTCCATGCTTATCCGCTGGAATATAGCATTCCTGAAGAATGGAGCTGATTTCATGGGGTTGCGATTAGACCTGCCAGGGCTGCATCTGCATCATTACCATCATGAGAGTAAAACTTCTGTTGATTTATTTCTTCCATGTGGACAGCAATGTTACGTGTCCAATGGAGGTAAAAATAACCAAATAAAGGTAAGAGCTAACAAGCCAATTAGGTCGCTGAGTGCAAGTGGTGAATAGCAAGCTGGGTGGGGCCGTGTTTTGCAAATCGTAAGTGTCTTTCGCTTTTTATATACAATTCCTAGCATTTTATATTCCACGGCTTTCAGATACATTCAGTGTAGTATTTATTACAGTTTTACTTAAGTTAGAGGAAGTATTTCAATAGGTCCCAAAATCCATATTGAAATATCCCCCAAAATATACCTTGTATGTTTCCTGAGAAGAAAAAGGTATACATAAAGGTCATGCAAGTCTCCCTCTGTGTGTAACTAAAAGGAAAAACAATGTTTTTTTCTGTATTTTAGATGGTAGCTACATTTGGAACTGTTTGCTGGTAGTCGTTTTTCTCATGCTAGTACGTATCACTTTGCGTTTTAAACATCGGACGTTCTTCTGAATCTCCTGCGTTACAACTTAATGTACATTACTGTAATATTGCTGATCGAATTATTTGGAAGCATTTTACAATATTCTTATGCGAAGGAAAACAATCTTTGCATGGAAAATTTGTCTGAAGTTTGAAATAGAAGCTTTAAGTATCAGTTGTATTTAAATTATTTTTTAAATTCACAGTGTAAATAACTTAGTTATAAATTCTGTTAGAAGATACTCCGTTGCAGAAATATTTAAGAATTTCAGCGACTATGAGAGACAGATATGTGTAATAACACCTTGACTGTCAGCTAATCGCGGCTTGATTATAGTGTAAGTATCGAATAGAGAGTTTGATAATCATCAAATAATTATACCTCGTACGTTTTAACTTACTCTGCTAGTATAGTAAATAGGGGAAGTATTGAATTGTACCCAAGAATTCGATATTAAGATTTCACTGGAAATATATGTTTTGACCCTCCCTGAAAAGCAAAGCATTTTTAGAAAAAGGTCATTCTGTGTGTCTGTGAACAGCATAACTCAAAAACGAAAAGTCGGAGAAATACCAAACTTGGTTACTTAGGTTGAGTATCTTTCGAAGATTCGACACGAAGATTTTAAAGAATATCCCTCAACCCAGACTACCCCTTACATGGAACATTTTTCGAAAATTTTGTTTTTCTCAAAAATGTCTAAAGATTTTTATTAAAATATCATATATTTAAGATATTTTCACTGAAAATAAAATGTGTATCTTGAGATTTCTGGGAATGTTCCCCAAAAGTCCTCTTCATTCTGATTGGCTTTTTCATAACTGGTAAACCGTAAGGGATAGACAAAATGTTTCTACACAAAAATGTAGAGTTCGTTAAAACGCACAATGTATGTTATATGTATTGTTTTTGTGGAGTAAACCATTTCCGAGATATTCCTTATTATTTGCTTGAATTTTGCAAAACTTATACTTTTTCTCAAATGGGAATTCGTTATTCGTTTTTTTTTTACGTCCTGGACATGCAGAGAGAATGGAATGCTCCACAAAGCAACCGGCTCTTGAGCTTAGACTGCCGCTTAAACCCTAACATATTCCCCTTGCAGCTAGAGAAAATTAGCAATGTCAAGTAGATAAGATTGCTAACGTGAAGAGATGGAGAATAAGCGCTTGTAAAAATAATTGGTACAAGAGTAGAGGAAGTCATGCGAGTGTAACACATCAGATCTTTAAACTCATGTTCATATAGTAAATATTGTTTATTTGTTTTCCTATTAAGAGAAATTAAAAACCAAACGGCAGTCTTAAGGTTTAGTTTTAAAAAAAATTAATTTTGTTTGTAAAGGCATCATTTTTATTCTTTAATGTATATTTTACCTTTTCTTCTGAACTTAGGTACTCTTTTCTAATTCAGCATTTGGTAGTAATCGTACAAAATTCCACATCGTAATTATGTGTTTATAAACAGAACATACGAGGATGTAGAAATTAATTTTATGATATCTATTTTATAACAAAGGCATATGTACAAATAGCACCAAAGAAAATCTTCGGTTAATTTTGTATCGCTTTCTGGGGCTTTATGAGGTGTGTCCTTCACCTTAACTTCGCAGAGCGTGGTGGCTTGATAACACAGCAATAAGGGGGAAAAGAGGGGAGGTTGATGCATTTGCTTTTGGTGTTATTGAAACCAAAACATATTTATTGTCTCAGAAACAGTCATGCCGTATACTAGCGAAATTAGTCGTGGACATATCGTTGGTAGTGGGAGGCTGGTTGAACTGTTACAGCAATTGCAACGGCAGTGCATAAAAGTGTTTTTATAGTAAATTACTGGATAAAATTCTGGCATTGGTTCCGAGCGGACGACAGGTGCTCCTTACTTCACCGGGACTCCAACCCAGGACAATTTCTCCAAATCGTCTCCAGATCTTAATGCATGCGTCCATGCATTATCCTCTGTCATTGACTTTGCAATCATCAAGCACTACCCTTAGCATCTCATGCTCACATCACTCACAGCAGTCCAATCCGACCACAACCCCGTGTTGACAGACATCAACACACGGGTTACCAGTAACGATTTTTCTGGTCACACCAGAGAAATTGATTGGGGCTGCGTTAAGGGTTGCTTCCACGCAACAATCCCGCCTAATCCCAGGTTTATAGATATTCCTTCCCTAGAGACAGCAGTCAAATCCTTCACAACCACAATGGTACGAACGGTTCACAACCTCACCATCCTAACACCTCCTCATCCTGACGTCGTACCACTGGACCTAGAACGCCTTATCCGCCGCTCCTGGGCAGCCCGAAGGCTACACCAGCGCCACCGAACGCCCCACAATCGAGAGCTTCTGCGGCATCTTCGCCGAGAGCTACGCGACCGACTGCGTGAGCACAGGGTGCAAGTGTGGGAGGCCGCGATGACACGTCAGAACCTCGATAGCGGTGACGTTTGGCGGACAGCTAAAAAACTCATTCGCCAGCGCAATCAATACAACTCCCCGCTTCAAGGTAAACTAGGCCTTGTATACGAACCCATAGCCAAAGCAAATGTGCTCGCTAACTATCTTGAGGACACCTACACGCCCAGAGATGACCCTCAGGACACCGACTCACTGCCCGCGTCTACCAGGAGGTGGATCGCTATTTGCGGTTGCCTCCTGAAGGAGCGGAGAATCCCCTCTCAATCCTCCGCCCTAGTGAAGTCCAAGGCGCACTCCGGTGTTTCAATACGAAAGAGGCTTGCGGACAGGACGGGCTGATCCCTACCATGCTCCGCAACCTTCCATTCAGAGCTGGAAGGTTGCCCAGGTGGTGTGCATTCCGAAATCTGGTAAGGACCGGGCTCTTCGCTCCAGTTACCGCTCCATCAGCCTCCTACCCACCCTCTCAAAAGTTTTTGAGAGGCTTATAATACACCGCTTGTCGCCACTACTGGCTGACATTCAAGCCATCCCAACCCATTAGGTTGGTTTTCGTCCTGGGCACTGGACCGCCCATCAGCTGCTGCGGGTGGTGGAGGCTGCTGCACTGGTTTTCCAGGATATGGCTTTCACTCATGCGGTGTCGCTGGACGTGGAGAAGGCCTTCTCAACGACCTGACACGAGGGGCTCCTACACAATTCATCCAGGTTGCTCTTCACAGACAACTCATCAACATTCTACACAGTTTTCTACACCAATGCTCCTTTATAGTAGTAATAGCGGGGAAAACATCAACACAAAAACCCATACGAGGCGGAGTCCCCGAAGGCTCTGTACTATCTCCCACACTGTTTAGGCAGACTTTCCAGTGGTGCAGGATGTCAATATGGCCGAGCTTTCTTATGACGTCCTGCTGTACACTACCAACAGACACACCCTCAGAGCCTTTAACCCTACACAAAAACAAAGACACCTCCGTCTCCTCGAACTTTGCTGCAGGCAGTGGCGGATGTCCTAGAATCCGGGCAAAAGCCAAACTGTCCTGCTCGCCAAGAGACGAATCCCCGCTGCAGACAGACCACTTTCACCTATCTGGGCCAAATGATAGAGTGGGGGACTTGCATACACTACTTGGGTGTTACTCTAGATAAGAGCTAACCTTTCGTTAACACGTGCGAGGAACAAAGAACAGGGCTAAGGGGGCGGTAACCGCCTTATACCCGGTTCTCGCTTCTAACATGCCGGTTCACTTAAAGTTACGCCTTTATAAAGCTCTTATATTACCTCTGATGCTCTACGCCTGTGAGGTGTGGGGCATGGCAGCGGATTCAGAATAGTGGACTTCGGTCCATGTATTCTGTCTGTCGTCACTTTCCAGTCAGGCTACCTCGGCCCTTCCATATGTGGAAAACGTGATTAGACACCGGGCAACAAAATTCTACGGCAAATTTATTTACCATGAGAACGCCCTTGTCAGATTCCTGGGGGACTGTTTACCTCAAGAGCGTCAATACAGACGCTACCGGGTTCCTCGCATGGCTTAAAGGCACCCCCAGTAACGAAGGTTTTAAACCTGCCTGCAGCAACAACATGCTGTCACTAAGTACTCCCCCTCCCCAACAAAATTCAATCAATCAAAATTTAAACAAAAATAAACATCAACGGAGCAGCGCACTGGTGCTGCTCCTGAATAGGCAGCTACTGAGGAGCCTATAAAAACATAGAGCTACCTCCCATCACACCCCCAACATCAACACCAACCCGTCACCCTACAACAATCCATCCTACCTATGGTAAAGCCCTTCCAAGGGTAGGTACATAGCAAAACTCACTTAGGTTCACTACGAGCCTACCAGATTCGAGTACAATAGTACTGGATAAAAATATTTCAGGAAAGTGGGGAAGACGGTCTACATTATCCTCAGAAAGTGGGCACTTCCCGTAAAACATCCTCAGCTGATGATATTCGTTTACTAAATGCAAATTACTCTTTTGTTATAATTGACTGATCATGTTTAGACACAAGAGATAAATGTATATATATATATATATATATATATATATATATGCTTTACTGAATAGGACATACATATTATGGTAGTAAAATTGGGTTACATTTTTGTCTATAATCTTGGTCTATTGCTATGGCCTGTAATATGTTGGAACCAATTATATTTTGAATTAGAGGGCTGCTTTATTTATTATTATTTAGTTATGTTTGCTTCTATGCAGCAACAAGCGTTGATACCACTGTGAGAATATAGTTCTGTTTATTTTTTGTTACAAGAAGTATTGCTATGTATTTAATGGTTACCATTTAAGCTTTAATTTGAAAAGCTTCTCACACTGCACATTCTATATTTCGCTAACCTGGACGCTCATCAAGTTTCCCCCTTAGCTTTTAACCTTATCAAAGGCGTGTCCTGCATTAGCCGATAACGTATGGCTACCAATCACGATAAGAGGTCTGTATGAGAAACTGAAGGCACTCACTCTACCTCTTTCCCTTTTAGCCAATACGATCGAGAGCGTAAACATATATTTCGTTTCTACGCCATTTTGTTACCTTTGTTGTGGTTATTGGTGCAACTATTTAGCGGAAGGACTGGCACATCCTTGCAGTGGCCTAAAGCAACCAATGAAATATCCATGGCTTCGCAAGGCCACGTATAACGATAAATAATGTGACGTAGTCGCGAGGTGCTGTGAGATGATCTTTGGCGCTCTTTGTACACATGAACTTCTGCAATAGCCATTAGTGTCACCAGAGGTTTTAAACTTAATCGATAATCTCATACTCCCTGGTGATATTACGCATGATAACCGAGCTTAAACACATTATTCCTAACCTAAAACGAAGCCGCTTTTTAACTTACCCATGGTAAGCATGAAAAGTTTCAAGAATGTTTTAAGCAGGAAGCTGTTCTAACCGATGGCGTTAAGTTTTAAAACAACTGCAGTTCTTAGCAGTTGGACTTAACCTACACGTGGGTAACTTTTTTTGCCATATTATTTTTGGAACTAGCGCGAATAGCTTGTAGAAAAAGAGAAAGAAACAGGAAGATAAAAGTAAGGACTATAAGAAAGGGGAAATAAGAGACTTTCTTTATGTTTTAAAATTCCTAGGTACCTTACGGTGACCACAAAAATATTTCACTGCGATAAAAATACTTTTAAGGAAGATACCTACGAGTTGAATCTTCTGAATATGGAAATTACTCCACCTCCCTAAGAAACTCTGTGAGAGGAAAGTTTACCGGGGCAGTCTCTACCAAATACAATTTTAGTCCCATAAAGTGTTGCCAAGTCTTTCAAGATTTGAAAAGATGTTCCAGGTTTTATTTTTATTTTTAAATATTCCAGAAAATATGCAGCCAGACAGAATATAATGTTCTTAAACTTTTGCTAATTCATTTAATAAAAAAATAGAAAAAACATAGATAAAATTAAATTAGAGATAAATTCGCAGCCGGATCGACACATACGCTCCATTTCGGCTGTTCTGCATGAATTGCCTTTTCTTTACTCGTGATCCTTGGCACAGAGTTCTTTCAGAACTTACTGATATACCTAAATAAGAAATTATAATTGTCTTGACCTACAAGTAAACAGTACATATTTGCTTAAATTCTGTATATTTTGCATCTAACGTTTACAAGGAAGTCAGTCTTTTTTCCTAAGAATAATCTGCTTATTTATATTTATAGTAGTTGCTAAAGGAATTTTATAGGAGAAAACACGTAACATTTATTACGTTTTTGGTGCAAAATGCATATTTGAGCAACAAATGTTTTACACCTTTTACGTTTCATGGTGGTTCCTTTACAATAGCAGTATGTAAGAACAACTGGAAGGTTGGATTTACACTTGAATTCAATTCCATGATCGGGACTGGAACTATCAATTATCAATAAGTTACCATGACCAAATAAAGATTCTCATTTGGTTGAAGTGTTCTGATAAACGGTTAAATATATTTGAAATAGTCCTTATACCATAATAAAAGCGACTTACAAGAAACAACCTATTGTGGATTTATTATAAAATGGATGTACCAGTTTCGTTTCTTTCTAGCAAAACTTAGCACAACACACACACACACACTCTGTTCTGTAGTATACACCTGATAAGCACGTGGTAAACGGTATCAACAGGCAGTTTCGCATAAGTTTATTCTTATAATACACTATTACACCTTCCAGGCACGTTAACTAGACTACCAAAGAGCGAGGTCATTTAACTTCGGCGGCCGCCTGTGGCATCATTCAAGATAAACCGTACACCATATGCAATAAATTTACATAAAATTAGTGACGAAAGGATGCTGTAATATGTTTATGAATTGATGCAGTAATTTGTATCACAAATTACTTAAATGTAAATAATGATTGTAATATGAATATGCATTTTTATGTGACATTGATTTGAGATGTTTCTTGACTGTAATTATTGTTGATAAGTAAGTTTATACGACCTTACTGAAACTGTCAATAATAGCGCGCAATAATGGAGCGAGGGGGTGAGCTGTTTATCATTATTGGAAACGAGGAAGTTACGTAATGTTGGCGCGTTTTTCCGTTGAGAATCTTCTGGAATATTTCCCTAGAGCATATGTATTCATAATTTTCATTGGATATTAAAATAGACGCTAATGTTGGCGTCTATTTATTAGCCAATAGTAACTCAGGTATAATCTTTAGGCATATAGGTGTGTATGGGTATAAAAGCAGTAGGTTAGAAGTAAAGTCCGTCATTTCATCAAAAATCTGTGTACACTACACGTCGTCTTCAGTCAGTCAGTTCGTCGAAAGTATTTGTACGGCAAACGTCGGGTATCGATTCACAAGTTACGCGCAGCAGAATTATGAATAATCTAAAGTGTTGTAAGGTTAATTATACAAAAAGTTGAAGTACGCAAATTAAGAGTGATCAGTAAGAAGTTATTATAACAGTTTCAGTTTGGAGAGTGTTAAGATCAATGTATAAATGTGATAGTTAACGTGTTCGACAATAAATGTGTAAAACAAATTTCTTCATCAGTGTTATATTTGGATAAAAGATTCCTTTCCGTTTACACACTCTGATCAAGAGACATGTTCGACCGAGAAATAATAGCTAGCCGGAGGACAGTAAACAAAAATTAAAATTCTTTCAAACACTAATACTACCACAAATTGCTAACACTAGATGGAGCTACAAACCGAACAAATGAATGACGTCACAAGATGGCTTCACATGAAGTAAACACACATACACAAACATCACAAGTAATAACATTATAAGTAATACCGTTACAAATTGGCTACCACAACGTGGGGCTAACACACAACATAAACATATGTAACTAATACCGTAACAGAATATATTTAGATACGAGAGTAATTAATTGACATATTCTCCTCCTAAGCTGACATAGATCTGAGCATAAATGGCAATAAGCATATATATTTCTATGTCCCAAGGTATTTTAATAATATTATAATAATAGTTAGGAGCCATTCCATACAAACATAGAACAAATACTAGAACTGTTTCCATTCTTATGGGCCATTCACAGTGAAGCATGCACATAAGCAGAGATATATAGAAGCTTGTTTCGTGTTATCTTAATGCACGCGTTAACACTAGCTGAAGTTAAGCTAGACATGACCATAAATTTATAAGTAAGGATACACGTTTGTAAGCTCCAAGATTTCGTGTTTTATGTCTGCGCTCAAACATAAGAAACTAGCCAATTAGAGAGCGATTCTTCATACACCTCAATTCGCGATCATTCTGCCATTTTATATCAGGTTTTCCGTCACCATGCGTTGACTCGCTAACTGCCTTTCTGTGTAAGATCACGAGTCAAGAACTTCTGGAATACTTACAAAACTAGCAGCAAAGCTAATTGTAATGGTAAATGACCCTTTTTTGTGAGTTTAACGTCCTTTAACCCGGTTGTTATCTCTTGTTAATTCCGATACATGGACATAACCTCTTTTGTCGTGTGTGCTGTTGGTGGTCGCTTTGCAGTCCGCCATATTTGCTGAATTGTTTTACGCTTTTTTGCGATTGGTTGCTGTTTGTTTCCGTATATCGCTGTGAATGAAACGTATCGCGTCAAGTTAATGCTTAATTTTCATTGTAAATGACCCCTTAAAATTAGATACAATGTATAAAACGTTCTGACAGCTCTCGGTGTACAAAGTACTTTCTTCAGGTTCATTTTAGCTAATATTTTCTTTTGAAGATACTCTCCAAATGTCAGGCTACATTCCTCAGTGTTAAACAACCTTGTTAAGTACGACACAGTTACAGACACAAAAGCAAAGTATGTCCCCAAGGGTTAAGATATTAGGGGGTTCCTTTTATGATGCCGGTGCCCTTGATACGTTTAAGATGCCCCTTTCGGCAAGAGAGTGTAAACCAGAAAGGAGGCTGCGAACATTGCAGTGAGATTACATCTCAAAGCGTTCTCTTCATTGTTAGAAATAATTCACCAATCCTGTCTCCTCTCCCTAGACAGAGTTAAGCAGCCTCGCTTGTACCTGTCTCTAGCTAATTTTATTTCCAGATCATAAGCTGACTAGATGAAGACGCGGCTCTTTGAGTTAATTAACTCCAGTTGTTCCTCAACAAATGGAACTCCGAGATAGGTACACTCCAGTTCATAATGTTAGAAAAGAGAAATGAGGACCATCTGTTAATTGAATCTTGTTTATCGTGAAGAGTAATTTCGGGAAAACTTTCACGGTGAAGATACGATAAATATTTTTAAAGCTAGTGCATTTGCAATAAAAAGTAATTGACACTATGATTTTTATTTTCATATTCACTCTGTTCTACCAATGTTTACCCTTTTACTACGTATTTGCAGTAACCAGCGGAAGTATTGTATTGCATCAAAAAATGCCGTACCAAAATTTCACCGGAAATACATGTTTCGGAGCCCACTGAACTCCAAGAAAAATACTTTTAAAAAAAGTGCACGCATGTGTGTGTGTTTTATCTAAAACGAAAAGTGAAATACCAAAACTTGCTATTTAAGTTCAGCATCTTCCTGGATGCGACTCGAAGATTTTCCAGAAAAAACCCTCATCCCAAGCTAATCTATACATGGAAGATTTTTCGAAAATCTAGATTTTTTCAGAATTTTTTCTATTAAAATAACATATTTTTAAAATATTGTCATGAGAAATGAAATGTATATTTTAATTTTCCGGGAATAACCTCTGAAGTATTCTTCATTCTGAATGACATTTCCATGTGTTAAACTGTAAGAAATAGTCGGATCTTCTAAGTAAAACTGTAGATCTCATTAAAGCATACAATTTATGTTAAATATCTAAAACTTTTTGTAGTATTAACCATTTTCGAAATGTTCTTTTTGTCTGTTTGAAATTCCAAATAGTTCATACCCTTCACAACTGCAAATCTCTATGCTTTGTTTTCCCTTTCTTCTTTGCGTTCATGAAGAGAGGGCAGAATTTTAAAGCCATCATATAACGACGAGTTTGAACTATTTGAATATCGCTTTAGTCACCTTATTATTCTTATACCTATAAGGGAATGTGTAAATGAATAATGAAGGTTTATCTTTATTAACAAGAAGTAGATAGAAGAATAAATGTATGTAAGAATAGTATTTAGAAGGGTGAATATTGAATGCATGTGAATGCAGCATGTAGATTTTTTTATACTAAGTTTGGTTTTATATCCTGTAAAACATAGTTCTTGGCACACCTACCTGGTATATTTTTAGTGAATAAACACTACCACAAAGGAAGCTGGTTGTATTTTCCTGTCTTGATAATGGGTACCCTATTCAGACCTCGGGGGAAACAACCAAGCAACATTTGTTGCTTAAAGTATAGGGAAAATACTAGAAGAACATGAAGTCTCGGAAATGCACAGCTCTACGAAAAAGATATATATATATATATATATATATATATCTTATTTTTCTTCACCACCATTGAATCTTCCCCGTTAGGGACTCATATCTGCTCTCTCCAACGCTTATTTCCTCTTCCTGTGTCCTCTAGGTTTATAGTTTAAAACTTCAGAAATTCTTCTGTCAGTCATTCACCTACACATTTTGTCTATAGTTTTGTATTAGTTGGCGCAATGGTTTAATTCCTAGCTATTTTCTTATTTCTTCGTTACGAATATGTTCTTATTTCTGTGAGACTTTCGAGACATGCTGCTTTACGTGGCGGGTTTCCAGCTCAGCGCACAACTCCCAACCTGCAAGACCAGACCATTAGCTCATTTGCCCATTTTCAGAGTTCCTAAGCAGCCTCCACGGCTACCGTAGTGGCTTAGAGTACACAAAGTCCACACTGTGCCCACCTCCTCAGTCTCCCCCTATTTCCCATTGCCCACCCCTTGGGGTGAGACCACTGCGGTTGGATTTATGGGAGAAACAATACATATGACAGAAATTTTTATTATGAGCTCTATATCCTTTTTGAAGCGATTTTTGTCTATTACTAAAACTTTTTGGCTTAAACAAAATTATAAAAAGACGACCACAAGGAATCTCAAAAATTTCGTGTTTAATTTGTCACATGACTAACATATTTAATTCATTATTTGCCTGGTACGATGTTGACTCGAGCATAAATCTGCCTTCAAAGTTGAATCATATTCGAAAAATTCATTGCTATGGCCTGAACTTGAAACACGGATTTTCAGCTCTCGCAGCTGTTTATGATGAGATAATCCGTACACCTTCTAAACCTTATAAAGGTATCTCCCCATTTGCGCGGAGAACCGAAGTTCCGCAGTTCAGTCTCGGCGGTGACATTCAGCTTTTAAAAGCTTTTCACTTTCCAAATTAGTTTCTATATGTGGCTTGTGAAAGAACGATTATCAAACATGAAATCCGTTGATATAGTGCCACCTGAGGAATTCAATGGTATGGCTGGGCAGGCTAAATCAAGTATAATTAATAAATTTCGTTAATTTTATACAATAAATAATATATGAAATTTGGTGTCTACCATTTTTAAGTTATGCTTTCCACACAAAACAGCATCCTAAAACCTTCTAAATCTTTTACTAATTCAATGAAATTCTAAATTGTGTTTCCGGCGAACTTTTAATACACAATTTTTATGCGCAATATAATACTTCTTGCGCATAACATAAATAAGTGTTGGAGAATGTAGTAACTACTAGATACTTTGTACACTTTATCTGTATGTTTCTTCATGTTCTAAGTTACAGTTCAAACTATTTCTGTTTCTATTTACAGATTAACATTAAGATAGTAGGTACATGTCGGTGTTTGAGGACCATGGTTGTATCATTATAGTTGGCAACCGCCAACATTCCCTGTCATATTCTTTTTAAGCAATAAAAATATGGTGTGAATATTTGGAGAGTGGAGAGATCACACTTGTGCAAATATTTCATGTATTCATGAATAATGGATCGGATGTTTTCACGAACAACAGAACGTTGACGGACGTTCAGATGAACACTTTACAAACCCACGAAGCAAACTATTTTATCCTCTTTGGTAGAAATAATAGTTAAATGAACTGGCGGAGTACTTCCATGGGGAATGCCCATCGGAAATCTACTTGTGTCTCAGTGAATTTTTATTTACCAAGGAGACCAGGTAAAAACGCAGCTTAAGGTATGTAGAGTTAACAAAATGCACATTACACAGTTATATCCACTAACTTTTGTATTTGTGGAAAACAAGTATACTCCATATATAGGGGAAGTTATTTTAAGAAAATATTCATGTTTAATTATAATAAAAATAAAATAAAATGCTAGTATTACCTCATTAATTAAGATAAAATCAAGATATATTCTCACAAAGAAATAAAACTATTTCGTTTGTAGTATTAGTTTTTTTGTATTAAGAGATAAAATTAATCTGAACTATTGGACATAAATGTACACTGTGTTGTGGCTAGTGTGATTTGTGCTATAGTTTAATTTGCTAATGATGTCCTTAACTTTAACCTATAATTTTATTTAAAGCACTTCTAAATCATTTTTAATTCTTCTGGGATAATAGAGAATGCACTTTCTTAATTCATGAAGGGATTTTGTCACAACAATATCAAACAGAAAATTTAATGCATAATGTCTATTGATGCTTCCATTTTTCTGTGGAGAAAGGCATCGCAACCAAAGCTTTAAAAGCAACAAGTAAATCATGGTGATCTGATTTTAGCTATAACGTATTGTTCTGAAAACAAGAATTATGAAGTAACACCATTTACGATTCAGATAACTTGACGTATTATATAATAAATGCAAAATGTCACTTGTCAAGTATAAAAGCGTATGTATTAAACGTAAAGTACCAAATTACTGCAGACTTTGTAGCAACTTGTAGATCAGAGCCAGTCAACTCGATTACATACGACATGTTACACTTGTGTAATGTAACACCGTTTCGGGGATTCATCGGTAAGTGGCAGGATGGGAAGGGAAGGACAGGTTTTGCGTCTTACTACCAAGTAGGTACGAAGTACAACTTACCCCGTTAGTCACTTGCAAATAGTAACTTCGCTTTTCCCCTTACCTCACCTACCTGCACTTCTCACTAGTTCCTATCTAACAAGAAACACTCTACTCGTACGGGTTTCACGGATAGTGGCTGAGTGATGCACATCTCAGAAATTTAAACAATTTTTGCTCAAACGAATATTTATGGATATTTTCGAGCGGTTGGAATTGACACTAGAATGGCCCCTTTCACTCTCTTTGATATAGCGTCTTTCCTGCTTAGTATTTGATTTCTAAAACAACCCTAAAGGGTATAATTTTCGGCCAATTCCGCCTCAATTCCGGAGAAACACACCATCACAACCAGCTACCCGCGCCAAGTGAGATGGCTCCGCGCTAACTGTGAAGCTACCATTCGGAAGGTCGCGAGATGTATTCCGGTCGGGCTGCCAAGTCTGACATGGGTTTTTTCATGGCTTTTTGGGATAATAGTAGGTCATAATCAATTGAAATTCTAGTCTATGTTCATAGTTGTAAAACAATTTTCTTTATTGCTCAAAAAACAAACTGACTGCACCTGTGGTTATCATGCTAGCCTCCAAATCAGAGGTCCCAGGTTCGATTCCCGGCTGGATGGTGATAATTTTTCTTTAGCCAGGATTATTCCCTATTCTTCCTGGAGACTGGAAGTGTGAAAGAGAGTGTGAATGCCTGCGTGTAAACTTAAAGATAATAATCCAAATATTAAACAAACAGTAAACGGGTGAACACCATTGCCATGTTCCAAAGGCAAAGCCGCCGATATGACCTAGATGTTAAAGCTGGCATATAAATGGAAGAACAAAAACAAAGATCGAGAAAAACGTTTCCCTTTTGAATGCGGGTTGATAGGCGAATGTTGGGATGGTTCTCTTCAATCAGGAGTTTGCTGGTTGTAGGACAAGGCGACGGCGGTTGGTGTGTTGTGGTAGGACGGTGGAATTGGCGCAATGTAAAGATTTCTCCCTGGCGCTGGGCGGGAGTGCTAGGGTACCCTTCCTTTCTGGAAGATGTTTTGTCTAATCCCGAGGCATGCAGATTTCGGGTGGCTTAGTCAGGGCTAGCCGGCGTCAGGATTGGCGTCGTGGTGGAATCGTTAGGGACATTTTGCTACCACATATCGTCTCCTCTTCATTCCTTCTCCAGGGTCACATTTTTAACACAATGGCCCACTATGGCCTACGTACGGTGCTGTAGTTTAATTACTGGAGGACCCTCTTTCTGACTACTGCTACCCGTTAAACCCAAAATATCCCAGTTTCGAAAGAGTGGAGTGTCCTTTATGAGAGACACTGACCCTACAGAGCATTCAGTTGGTTACACTAACCTAGATTGTTGCCACTTTATAAAATATGCTTATTATATTGTCATTTAGAAATAACTTTCTGCACTTTCTAAAAGGAAGCATGTCGCACACTCTGCTCCTTTTGGAGTTTTCTTTAAAAATATAACATTCGCTTCTACTTATGCGTCATTTTTCGTAGTACATATTTACCTGTACTTTTACTTCTACGATATATTCATAGACTTATTCATAATGATTGTGTTATAAACATATCAATTTTAGAGTAAATACAATTGTAGTAAAACCTGAATAGCCTCAACAATCTACCTGAGTATTCGCAGAAGAAAAAAGTTGCTTAGACAGTGGACGCTAATAACAATATAAGTACCAAATATTGAGTCACTAAAAAGTAAAACTGAGCAGAAATTGAAGGCAAAAGTTAGTGCCAGGCAACACTGAAAACTTATATGAGCTTTGCATCTTCAACCAAAAAGCTTATAATGTGAAAGAGGAATAACGTTGTTACCACAATTGCAATCTAAATAGCAAATATACTTTATTTCTTAGAAAAATAATTATCAATGAAATATCGCAAGAGTACTTGTTATAGTAAAATCTAGTTAAAAAGAAAACATCCTACTTTTTAAAGCAAAAACGGTTTAGGATTCAAAGCGATAGGGATGCATTGATTTAATTTAAGAAAAATGTTATTTTTTATGGATTAGGTCCCTTTCTAAGAAGAATGTTTGCTTGCTAAACTTGTAATTACTGCACTTAAAACGTTTTAATAAATTCCGTAATTTACTAAAAATAACCCCAATAATTTAGACCGAAACAAATAATACAGTTCCTTAGTATGCATGGAGCAACACTTAAATTACATGAAGTAATAGCGTGCCCACTATCTACATTATAGCCTTCTGTTTTCGAGCAATCAAGTGGTCGCTTATGCATTCTGAACATATCAATTAAGAGCAGCTTAAAGTTACCTGAATGCTTGCTCTCAAACGTTTGCTTCGCTTCTCCATCACAACTTTTCCCGATTGAGTTGAAAGCAAAACAAAGAACGGACGGACAGTGAAACTTAGTACGGTGACAAGGTTGCATTGTTTGTCAGCTCATTTCGCCTGACACGCCGTGAAGAGCCGCTTGGCATGCATGTGGTGGCAGGAATGTAGCCACTTGTCCGGGCTGTATGGTGGCCCTCTACCTGTCCGCGCTACGCTGCCATGTCAGCCTTCCTGGATCATCCTGTCATGTTTATCTACCAGGGCAACTTCGCGAGCAGCTGAAAGTCCATGTCAACCTCAACATCATCATCCTTAAGCTTATCGACAGGTCCCATTCTGTCACTTCAATCATGACAGAGAACTGCAATACAAGTGCTATGGAAGATTTCCCTTCATTCTAGAGCTGTATTACACTTGTAATAATTACTGATTGAGTTTCAAGTTTTATAAGCCTGAGCGAAAAATTAATGCAGTGCTTAAATGTTACCTAAAGTTTTCTATTTTGTTCTATCTTTATGGAGCTGAGACAACGCTTAACATTTTAAAACTCAGGTCGATGTATGCTAGCCACGATATTAAGAACTCTGTGTTAAACTTAGAGGAACAAAAAATATGCTTTTAATATTTCAAAGCTGAGTATTAAAATGTGGCAACGCTTAAACGTATTACGGCGGATATTTCAGAGATTAAAACTATTTTTATTTATACTAGTGTTATAACGAGAAATGGTTTATTGTTTATTAAGTTTTTGCTTATATATTATGGTTTTCAAGTTATATAAAGTCCAACTAAAACGTAGAGGACACCGTATCGTCACCGATGGTGGCTCGATGTAAACAAAGTAAGAGATTACTTTATCCTTTGAAGTCTTTGTTTTCGAAGGGCAAAGACGAGGGTTGAGATGTCCTTAGTCGATGCTTCAAACGTACCGATGAAACAATTAGAAATGTAGATTTTGGAGACTAGTTTTCGTTAAGGTACGAAACGTACGATTCGTTTAGAACAGTTCAGAATAAATTAAAAATCGACTTTCTTTACTCACTGTTTTAGGATTAGCTGGCCTTTACAGTATGTATGTTGTATAAAGATTTAAACTTGTTAGAAACCTCAAGCTGCTTAACAGTGCAGTCGGTCTCAATGACACTCACAAAGATACACTTGTTAAAGATGTAAATATTAACGTATTTACAATAAATATAGCAGGATCTTCAAGAAAGAAGATAAAATGCTTTTTTCTGTTAAACATTTCCATCGCCATTTATATTATCAGCCCGCCTGAATTTTCACAAACAGCTCACATTCCTAGGTAGGCTGCATTCCAGATATATAACGTGCCAAATTTCTCCACTAGAATGCACAGGTGTGTCGTTTCTTCCAATTACTGTATCATTCATTGTATTTATCTTCAATCCATACAGCTCACTATTTTTATTTATCTCCATATAGTTTCCGTAGAGTTTATATATCTGCGTGCCACATCATCAGCAAATTTGTATTTCGTTCCTATTTCTACTATTAAAACCTCTTGCTTAATTTGGAAATTATCCTTCGGACAGATTTTGAAAGGGGTGGGTGATAAGGGGCAAGTACGTATCCTATCTTATATCTACCATAATTCCACTTTCCTCTGACATAACTTAACATTCCTTGATTATTTGCCTCATATATAGATTCCCTTTCACTTTCTATGCTTCGTATCCATAACAATTTTCTTCATAAGCTCCGTAAGTTTATTCCACATTAGCATATCACATGATTTTCCTCGGAAACCCAAATACAACATAAACTTTTTTGCTTTACCCAAATCACTTACTGTTCAAATTAGTACAATTGAATCTCTTGCGCCTTTTGCCTTCCTGCAGCAGAATTGTTCTTCCTCTAATTTACTTCCATTTTAGAACTTAAGACAGAACTTAACAATATTCTTAGTAGGAATCCTTAGAGAATGAGAAATCATGAAAATAGTCCTGGAATGACTTACGAGTATTTATTTACGTTAGTTTTCTTCTATATAGCCCGCATTGCTGTCTCCATGAAGTCTAAGTCTCAATCGGTATACATAACTTTATGCTCTTTTCCGATGTATTTCCCTATGTGTGTGCCTTTTACTTCGATTATGTAGTGAAAACTGGGAAGACAATAAATATTTATACTATCCAATAGCTCTCGTCGGTAACTCTAACCATCTTCATCTGAAACAAACCCAATGCTTCAACAATGATTTCAGTGACAACTGGAACAAAGAAACACCGAATATGATATACATAATTCTATTTTCCTCCTTCAACATTTGCGTTTGGTATAGTATGAGGTAGAAGCCATTATTAAGACGGTATTCAGAAGTCAGCTACGTCCATCAACAAACTTTTCTTTCTTCTCTTATCAAACCGCCACTTAAAGCTTACTACAATACCGTTCCAGGCTAATCATATGTTTTCAGAAAATAACGTATAACTAAAACATTCTATTTTGTTTTCTCAAATCTGTGTATCCTTTGCGAAGAAATCGTCAAAAGTTCTACTTTTTAACTAACTCTACAGATAAGCTAATGTTTGGCTTATTTTGAAGAATATCCACAAATATTCTTCAAATATTTGCAGTTCATATCGATAATATTTCGTAAATTGTCTTTTTGCGTGCAGCGAGGGATAGAAAGGCGTAGAGAACGATGCTATTAACGAAAACTAATAGTGAAAGGGGTAACTTCAGATAAATAAAAGCGATTAATGGGATGAAAATCAGCTATAATAAATTTACAACCTAATTTCGGAGTTCAACTACTTTTATAGAAGTCCAGATTTAATATCGCTGAATTACGGTCGAAATTCGACGATTATTTAACGAGGCAAAGCACCATTTGAGCACAATAACTTTCCTTCCAGATATTTCCTTAACCATTTGTCTTCATTACGGAGTGGTTTTCGGACAGTTATTAAAAATCCAGTACACGATTTGTGTGTTGCGAGAGGTGATTCATATTTAATTTGGGGGTATAATGGAGTTAGTTTCCCATCTCGTGCATTAGTGTGTCGCTGTACTCTATATACAGTATTTATATGTTGTTATATACTGCATAAAGATGGCGTAATTAAGGCAAAGTCAGATAAGTAAGGCAAGACTGCAGACTGCGCCCTTCACTCTAATTCATCAAGAGACTCTCTTTAATTATCTCGCGTTTTATCTAATTAAAATAATGTTGTACTACTTTATCAAATTAAAAGTATGTGCATCATGAATACTATTTTATAAAAGCCGCTAGCACGTGCTCTTAATCCTTGGGGATTTAAGGGTTTAAATGAAGTGATTCATATCTTTAGTGTAAATTTTTTAATGCTTTATCTAAAATGACTTAGTGAAAACGTCTTTCTTCCCCGAGTAACACCAGTAAAATACAAATGGAAATAAGGCTATCCGCCGGCCAGAGGTTAAGCCGTTGAGGGAAATGAAGTTCAATGGCGAGACACCTTTTCGAAGCATCTGCTGTAGAACATCGAAGTGTGTTTTCCTGGAGAGCAGCACTTAGGACTCGCACAACATTAATAATTAAAATTCAGAAATCGTTTGAGCTTTATCAACTTTCCCAACACATAGCCTCAAAGGAAGTATTCATTTTATTCAAATAAAATTTTGTTAACAATTATTTTTCCACCCATTTCCGTATTGAACAATTCTCCTGATTTTAGGCATCATGAAACCATTTTATATCCCGGCTATTAGCAAGAACGTTAAATATCTCTTTGTTTTTCTACAGTTTAAGATTAATGCAGTAGTTTGTTGCAATGGATGTTTCGGAAATTGCGAGACATAGGTGTTAGCCTTTTACGTATTATTTAACATGCAAATAACATATGTATGTGTTTATAGCTGTGATGAGACATACCACTATATCTCGAAACTCGATGCCGATACTTATTTTTGACCACCGAAATACTCACGTTGTAAAAACGGTAAAGGCGATAACTTGTTCATTGAACTATGTTCTTCTTAGTAGTTTTCTGTGTATAAACGCATGCAACTAATTTTGTATTCCGAAATTGTACTGTTTCACGCACTCCAATTGGCAGCAATTTTTACTTTCTCTACTACGAACAGTAAGTAGGGGAAGTATTGTTTTCCAACCAAAAATTCGATACCGAGATTTCACCGGAAATATATGTTTTGAGTTTGGAAACATGTCCGTGTGTGTGTCTGTGAACAGCATAATTCAGAAACGAACAGTCGGATATACACCAAACTTGGAATTTAGGTTCAGTATTCTCCAGAAATGCGACATGAAGCTTTTCAAGAAACTCCCCCATCCCAGATTACCCTTTACATGGATCATTTTTGGAAAATTTTAATTTTCTCAAAAATGGCTCAAACGATTTTGATAAAATATCATATGTTTAAGATATTTCATGACAAATAAAATGTACATATTGAATTTTCTGGGAATGTCTCCAAAAGTATTCTTCATTGTGAACGACTTTTGCATAACTGGTAAATCATAAGAGATAGACAAAATTTTACTACACAAAAATGTAGATCGCGTTAAAATACACAATTTATGTCATATACATTTTTGTTGTTGAGTGAACCATTTTCGAGATATTGCTTGTTATTTCCTTAAATTTTTCAGTATTTTCTGAAATGGAAATTCGTTATTCATTTTTTTTGTCTTGGATATGCAAAGCGTATTAATCTGTGGCAAAGAGAATGGTGCTGCACATAGCAACCAGCTGTTAAGAGTAATGTCTGTGCTTAAAGACTACTGTATTTCTATTTTGCCCTTGTAAATATATATATATATATATATATATATATTCCCCTTAAATCTAAAAGAAAATTAGCAATAAGATTGAGTCTGCAAATGTTTATCTCGATTAACATGAAGTAGATGGAGAATAAGCGTTTGTAAGAATAGTTTATACAAGAGTAGAGAAAGTCATGTGAATGTAACACATCAAATTTTTTTATGTTGCTAATGCCACAGGTTATATATTCCCTTTTGTTGGTTAATAATAATAATAATAATAATAATACCTATGTTTCCCTTCTTATGTATCTATATTTTGTGCTGAAAATTTTCTTTTAAAGGATTAATTCTATCCATAGAAAAACAAATACTAGCAATCTTCTTGGTTCTGCAGTCCTGAGAATATAAACTTATATGTATTTTACATGGAACTTAAACAACTAAAAGTAATGTGTATGTTGCACCATTCTCCACTATTCACAGCTATTATATAGCACGTATTTTTTCATCCGGTAATAAGAAATTAGCCATATGACACTCAAAAATAGTGAGTTTGTGGACTAAGCCTATTTACTATACACCCACAAACATTAGCATGTACATCCCTAATACAAAGGCATAGTAGACACAATTAAACATCTGAAAACAAAATCAAGGAAAGTAAATGAAATGCAGAGATATAAAAGAAACAATCATTTTTGTTTAAGAATACGAGCGTTCTTGAGAGAACAAATACTTCCATGCGCTGTATTATCTGACGTCTTAAGTTCTGATTTGTTTCTGCTGGATCCACAGATTTTGGTCACCGGATTAGGCAAATGTAGTGGCAGTGAGTAAGTCACCAAGCCAGGCTATTGCAGAAAAGTGATGTACTACGTCAGCTAAATCAGCTTCACTCGTAACTCAGTTAACCCTGCATGTAACAGAGTACCCACCGAGTGGGAGCTCAGGCGGTTACGTCTGTAGACCGCATTCGTGGAGGTCTCGGGATCGATCTCGGCGGCCACCCACTCTAGCCCATGGGTTTTTCGTGGTTTTCCCGGGTCAACAGGCGAATGTTTGTGTGCTTCATCTTCTACCACGACTCTCCATTCTCTCATTTCCTGTACCCTTCATGTTCCTTGTCATCTGTTTCAGGGTTGTAGGAGCAGACGACGGTGTGCGGCTGGGCGGTGGCTTGCGCTCTGTAAAAGTTTCTTCCCTAGCGTGCTGCGGTATCGCTCAGTTAGGTCTTTTCTCAGCATAGAGCTCCGCTCCGGGGGATCCCGCAGGTTAGTGGCTTGTGAGCAGGGACCATGCGGCGTCGGATGCGTTCTATCTGGAAACGTTAGGAACCCCGTCCATGCTTGCGCCCGTCGGCATTCGGATCTGGTCATCCTTCAGGTCTCTCCCCTCACCCTTCCCTCCCAGAGGTCACGTTGGAAGTAAAAACGGCCGACTGTCCTACTTGCGGCGCTCTGCCCCTCTTCCGGGGGTCCTTCCATGATAGTACCTTTGCCTTTACATGAGTACCTCTACTCCTTTCCCCATTGTTTTGCATGTTTTTATTGTAGACTCAACGAGTCTATGGAATGTTGTATACATTCACTCAGAGGAAACCCAGTTAAGATCTATCAAGAACTGCAGCCCAACTCTTCGGAGACACGTGCGAGACAATAACATGACGTCTCGACTCCTTTCATTCCTTATTTAGCTAAAGTTAAGCGTAGCAACTTTCAGTATTGCAAACATAAAAATTTAAAGGTAGTAAAAAGGTATCGAAGTTTTATCTCAAAATATTAGACATACTTAGATACCATCGAGTAGTGAGGTCCCACCCCTAGTATACCTAGTATACCTATAGCATAAGACCTCTACCGCAGTTGTTTTTGAGACAAAGATATGATTTGAAAAACCATTTCTGAGGCATGAAGGTAGGGGAAGGGACTCCTTATAGATGATATAGGACATTAAAAATGTAAGTAAATGTGATTTTAAACATAAGCTTGTAAATGAAAGCTTCATATTATTTTTGACGCAATTGATAATTTGGAATATAGCTTAAGAATGGCATTTGTTGCATGATAATTTGGTCAGTTACATCCTAAGAAATTACAACCTCCCTTGTCTTCATACCTGTTAAAGCATTTTTTTTACAATTTATATGTTTGTTTCAGAGATATTTGCGGTGGATGTATTAGGTGGTTCACCCGCCGTATAGTTAAATAGATGGGCATGTCTATATTTTAACAGTTCTCATACGAATTCAAACCTACATATATTGAAGATACTAACATTGGCTTTAATCGCCAGTGCGTTAATGTTTATTTAGTTTTTAACAGTCCTTTATATCAGCAAATGTAAAGGGCAGATTCATGTATACACAAGAGGCACATTGTGGACATCCGTGGATTTAGCTTCTGAAATTTTAATCATTGAAGCCGTTCGCGGTCCGACAACTTTGCTTCAACTTTTGATGCTGCTTTCTCGAAGTGGCATGAAGTTAGATAGGGTATAATGTTACCTGCTTTGTTGTTGAGTTCTACGATGTCGTTATCTCCTCGCTCGTTCTGAGTTGTATGGTCTGCAGCTGCTTCAGTAGTATAATGTTTGTCTCAGTGTATGCGCGAGTGTACTGTGAAAGCACAACACCTGTTTAGTTAACTGAGAAATTTTAATGTTATTTGTAGAGGGTCGCGGACTGTTGAATTAAACTATTTTTAGAATAATGATGAAATAAGTGAAGCGTCAGTTGCCTAAGTCGCAGAAATGTTACTCGGAAAGATCCCTCGCAAAGGCCGCCTCACTCAAGCGCGTCACCAGGCGCTACACAACTTAAAATGAAACTAACTACCACACGAGTAATCAAAAGCGCCTGGAACGAGTAAGTCACATGATTTAGCAAGTAAAATTAAGTAATTAAGTCTTATTTAGAATGCACGCCCTTTTCTTAATTTAAGCTCTGTCTTACTATCGCTAACCCTACCAACTATATTCGAGGTTCAGTTCTAAAACTCTACGTATGCGTATCTGACACTGTTTATATGTGGTACCTAGCTCAAATCTAAGAATTTCATTTGCTTTCTAGTTTAAGAAATTCCTATATACGTGATTTTTCAAACCGTGCTGAATTCACTCTTTAACTGCATTACAGGAACTTTTATGCTGACGCGTTTGCTATTCGGCTGTAGCTAATGGCTTAATATCACACGCTAATGAACCTTTTCTCCAGACAAATCGTTTTACTCAGGTTTATTACATTAAACAATGATTTAATATACAGAAATTATTTATGACTTTGGTCACCTGACTACTATTTTTATTTAATTATTTATATCTTTCTGTCAATAATTACGGTATCAAAATGCCCCGTTATATTAATTTATTATTCTCAATATTAACAAATGTACAATGGCATGAGTAAAATTTTCTTTTTAAATTTATCGGATCCGCTGTCGGTCACACTATAATTTTTTTTTTACATATTTTACAAATCTCTTCTTCTTTACAACACATTGATACATACAAGTATTCCAAGAACAATTGGTAGCTCTTATCTTCACAAAATAAATACAATACTTCTTATATTAAATATTCTATGCTATTTTATATTTTTACTTTCTCATATTTTGAATTTATATACATTTACAAGAGTCTTTGGTTTGGTATTTTATTGATGCACCGATTTTTATATTTATTATGTTTACTTTACTTTCGCTATGTTCTGCTTAAGGCTAATTTTTACAATCTTGTACTTATTCTCTAATTCAGTTTTCAGAATATTGTCTTCTACGTCATACATATTTATTATAATCATCTGTAAGCAAAATTGCACCTGCAAATTTAATTGTCAATAGTTAAAGTATCCCACTGCATCCTGTATGGACACAGGAGTTGTTTACCTATATCAACGATGCATTAGTTTTCCATTTTTGGCATCTTTTGACTCATACGTATGTTTTCCAAATTAGATTCAGATACAGGACTCTAGTATATTATTTCAATTCTTTTATTTCAGCCCTGATAACCTGTTAACTTTTACTAAAACCAAACCACCTATTTCAGGTTCCTACTAATCTTTTCTTTCTTTTCTTTTGAATTTTTGTTTCTCTGCCCTTTTTTTAACTTATTAGAAACAGTTCTAGCCCTATATTTTCGCTTAGCTGAATTTTGTTTAAATCTACATTCTTAGATACATTTTGCAATATTTGTTCTGGTTCCTTATCTAGTATGAGTTTTACAGGTGCAAATCCTGTTGTGACATTTATAGCGTTATTTACAATTTTATGTATTAGAGAACAATATCTAACCCAGTCTTTGTGATTCCTGTGAGTCAGTGCACGAAAGGAGATATCTATATTTCTAAATACACGTACTGTTGGGTTACCAGACGGAAAATAGGATCATTAATCATAAAGGTTTTTCTCATTATTACTTTCTCTACTACGTATAGTAAGTAGGGGAAGTATTGTACTCCACCCAAAAATTCGAGACCGATATTTCACCGGAAATATATGTTTTGAGACCCCCTGAATCCAAAAAAGCAGTATCTTCCAGAGATGCGACACAAGGTTTTCAAGAAAATCCCCCCACTCCAGTTTATCCTTTACATGGAACATTTTTCGAAAATTTAAATTTTCTCAAAAATACCTCTAACAATTTTCATTAAAGTATCATATGTTTAAGGTATTTTCATGACAAATGAAATATGTATCTCGAATTTTCTAGGAATGTATCCAAAAGTATTCTTCATTGTGAACGACTTTTGCATAACTGGTAAATCATAAGAGATAGACAAAATTTTACTACACAATAAAGGTAGATCGCGTTAAAATACACAATTTATGTCATATACATTTTTTTTGTCCAGTGAACCATTTTCGAGATATTGCTTGTTATTCCCTTAAATGTTCCAATACTTATACTTTTTCTCAAATGGAAATTCGTTTTTCATTTTTTTTTTGTCCTGGTAATGCAAATAGAATGGAATACTCTACATAGCAACCAGCTCTTAAAATATTTGACTATAGCTTAATACCTACCAATTCCCCTTGCATATACAAGAAAATTAGCAATAAGATTAACATCTCGATATCTCGATTAACATGAAGCATATGGAGAATAAGCGTTTCTAAAAATAGTTTGTATAAGAGTAGAGAAAGTCATGTGAGTGTAACACATAAGATTTTTTTTCAGTATTTCAGTAAAACATTTACTTCTATGAACTGTGGCATGGTCCACTTCTTCTCGAACAGCGAAAAGAATTGCTCATACTTTATGCGTAAATGGTTTAATGAAGTCATTTGAAAAGTATGTGTGTAACTTTTACATTTTCCCAGGCTTTTCTGAGAGTACTTCTCAATTTTTAATCAAAGTTTAGATAATTCTTCCCTCTTTTCTTCATACAAGTAATTTCCTGATTTAATTTTCTTCTAAATAACTTTTCGAGATTCTTCGTTGTTTTTTGTATCATAGTACCTATTCACATTCTGATAATAAAAAATTTAAAAGGGTTTTTTTCTTGGGAATCTCCTTGCATACGTTATTAATTATTTTGATTTCTTAATCATACTTTATTTTTCCCTCATTTTCAAAATAAAGTTCTTCTACATTCACTTTTGCTAGCTGCATCGTTCTTATTTGAGTATGTTCCACAAATTAAACATCTCCCCTTATTTCTTCTTCCTTTTACCTTTTTTTATTTGTTCTGACATGCCATCCTCAATGAGCGATACCACATTGTCTTTCCTTCCTGTGTTTAATCTATTTTCCAATCTGATAATGGATATAAATAATCGTACGTGATTAAAACATCTGTAACCAATCTTGCTGCTACCAGAATCAACATTTCAAAAGTAATTCAAATCACTTCTACACATAACATCCCTTGAAATTTCACTCTTTTTTCTCTTGGCAACTGCCAATGAAGGAAGTATTCCACTTACCGGTAATGACATTACTTTCATACCACTTTTTATCAATTCCTTATAAAAAGTTTGTGAACAGACTGTAGGTAGTGTTTGCATCAGTATCTATTATCGCATGTTATTTTTTCCCATTAATTCCTATTTTTATCCTCGAAGGATCTAATATGATCCAATAATTTTTCATTTTCTTCATGTTTGAAATTTCTCCATCTTTACTAATCATCAATGTTTGCCCTAGAAGCCCTAACTTCCGTGTACTTAACATAATCGCCATTTATATTCTTATTCCCAGCCTTAACTGAAGGCGCGTATGACTGGGACCAGGTTTCCATGTATCCTACTGATTGCACTTGTCTCTGCTAATTTACTATGTATATACAGTTTTTTCGCTCTTCTCATACTGGCTATTGGGGCAGTATTTTTAACACTTAAATTATTTCAGTTAAATTATATAATATGTAAGTTCAATAACAGCCCGCCTTGAAGCAATATGTGTATGTAATAGTTTGTAAAATGTATGTAACAGTCATTGCATATGCTTATATTATTGTAAACATGTTCAATAATGTTATGTGAATGCATTACGTAATTTAATAATGCAGGAGCTGTGAGAACAATAGGTTAAAAGTTGCTAACTATGAGGTAACCTTGAGGCAATAATGAGTAAGAATGTTTAATAATGCTACTAGTGATTATTGGAGCAACAATAATATAATTTTAGTGACAATTTATAAAATAGCCAATCAACAACCAGAAAAAGCTTTAGTTAAATGAAGGTATTCTATTGGAGTAGGATTAACCAATTAGAAACTGAAAAGGAGAAAATTTTACAAATTTAGAGTTCAGTTGCCTGCAGACAGCGTTACTAACCAGACGCAAAAAGTGTCCTCAAGAAATATAATATGTATTCGTGTAAGACGAAAAGTAAGTTTACATGTTAAAAAGTGTAATTAATTAATAAAAAGAAACTCACAGCGCTCTATATGAGTGAATTGCTATTTAAATCGTGTCAATTGTTAATAAAAGGAGTGAAGTCAATAGATCTATTTATTTGAGATGAAAATAATATTAATCGATTTAATGTAATACTTTCTCATACATGAATTGGATTATTCTTAATTCCCTCTTCTTTATGAATAATTCCTTCGCGTAATGAAATACTATAGTCCGTGTAAGCCTACATTCTTGTCGCATCACAACCCTGCTATGAGAAACGTGTCTCTAACAATAATACTGACGCAGCCGAGGCAAACATAAATATATCATATTTAAAGAAACAGTCAAATTACAAAGTTAATATTTCTTTAAACTTAGAGCAAAGACCACCTGAAAGTACAGTTGGGGCGAAGGCTACCGGAAACTGTTTACTATACGTGCGGTTGCAACTACTTCAAGTGTTCGGCTCCCCAACAGTTGAAATATAATACAACTCGTTCAATACAAACTACTTCAAACTGATACCCAAAGCGTGTTGCAAACAAGTTAAAAGAAAACACGTTCTTCAAATAGGCTTCCATACGTGAGACAACAAAATACGTTCTTCACTATTTCCTACTATGTCCACAAAAGAAACAGCTTTTCCTATTTCCTATCCTCCTATTTTTACGACACGGGGCCACCACCTTTTCTTTCCTACCGAAACAAGCGATGCTAAATTTGTTTACGCCCGAAAAAACCATCGCCCTCCGCCGGGTTAGATCCCGCTACTTTTTCAATGACGTTACGTAAACAGCTGAAAATCCACAGGGCTTTAAAGGAATGATTACGTATTAAACAATTCGAGCTATTAATAACGGATATATCCGAAAAGGCTGATGCCACAAAAAAGTTCCTTCAAATAAATTGTGTGTTCTAAAGAGATCTACATTTCCAGTAGTATGTTTTCGCCTCTCGCTTAACGTTTATCCGCAAGGTAAGACTATATAAATGTCTTTCCCAATGAAAGTATTCACTGAAAATTCTACACATGCGTTTTATATGTCATGTCAATATCTTAAATATGTGGTATTCTGTTCAAAATCTTCACACTCATTTTACGAAAAGCAAGAAACTTAAAAAATTCTCCATGTGAAGGGTAATTTGCGGTAGGGGGATTTTCTTGAAAGTATTCGTGTCGCATCTTTGTAAAGTACTGAATTTAAACATCAAATTTAGTATTTATCTGACATTTCGTTTTTTAGTTAAACTGTTCACAGATACAGACACAAACACACATACACACAAACACAACCTTTACCTAAAAGTGTTTTTAGATTCAGGGGACTTTAAAACATGAATTTACAATGAAATCGCGATATCTAATATTTGGGTGGAATGCTCTATCTGCTGTGTATATGGTAGAGAAAGTAAAAATTAATTACTAATACGTTAATGCAGATCAGTAAGCTTTTTCTAAAAAGTAACCAATCTACCTAAACCATTGATGGTTTAGTGATTACGTTAAACAGCATTCAGTATATAGCTTTATTCACACTTTGCTCAACATTTTTACTCACTACTCCATTAATCGAATTGAAATTCTTTGTTTTAATATCTTTGTGATCTATAGCTTTTTACATTGCCCAAACATTTAAACACGTTGATATTTATAGTTACGTAATTATCCATTAGTTCCCTGTAGGTATTAACTATTATCTCCATCGGAATTTTATAAATCTCAAAAATATCACACAATGACTACCAGTTCCATTATGATGCATCTCCTGACAATTCAAGTATATAGTAGAGGGTCACACTTTTTCTTCTTTCTTTATTGTCTAATAAAAGGCATATCCCAGTCTTTGTGATATGATTAACCCAATCATTAATTTTTAGAGTGGAAACACTGAAATTACCGATCCCGATTCCTTGGTATGCAACTTTTATTATTAAAATTCCCAAAGATAATTTTTATCAAACAGAAAAATGAGCAATTTTTCGCCTTGAATCAACCGAAACTGACTTCTCCTATGCTGCAAACATTTTTATAATAGCTGTACATACTGGAAGCATTGCAATTTGTAAAATTATTGATTTACCAGTCATAAGAAAAACATTTCTTTTGAACTGAGAATGCTCTAGCCGAATGCGGGGCGGTACAATATGGCAGAACGCAGTCCATTTTTTGTTAAACAGGACATTGGCTCGTGTATCCTAGAAATAATATTTTGGCACTAAGCGTTGAATATCTATCGTAGACAGAAAAAGATGATTGGGTATGCCAATGCATTACATTCCCATTATTATTAATGCGCATATCGCTGAATACTAAGCTCCTCTAGAACATTCTGGGAACTAAACTGACAGTCTTTGCGACAAGAAATGATTTGCTTTTGCTTTATTGTTTTAAGAATTAGGGCAGGATGGGTGTAATTAATAATGATTCATACTTAACACAGTAATCTGAAAATTATAGGGATTTCAGTGCTGTAGCATGTCAATAATAACTAATTGCAATGAATTGCTGATTACCACACAATAATGTTTACCACTAAAGGGATCTATCTATCTTTAATAATAAGAAGTAAGTATAATGAGTGCGCAACAATCTACATTAATATTGCACAAAGGAGAAAAACAAATGTTGGTGCAAATCTTCATGTTGAATTAAGTTTTCGAACTATATCTTTAGTCACTGGGTCATTTGACACCCTAACCCCCAAACATATAATTCCATCGTATTGTTGGTCTTTCTACTTGGCGCTAACCTCTAGTTATAATATTTAATAAAATGTTTTGTTTCTATTCCTCTTTCATTCTTAATATAGTATGCTTGCACCAGTTATGCTTTTTATCGATGATTTTTTTTTAAATTCTAGTTGTATACATTTAATTTGTTGATAATTTCTTTTAAAGAATTGCTAATTCTCTTAGAAATCTCATATTTGCTTTTTATATAATTTTTTATTTTATTTATTTTCCAATGTTCACTTCCAATGTATATATGTAATAATCATATTAATGTAAGTAGTGCACTTTGATAGTCAGCTTTTTCTAAAGATAATTCATCCAACGCTTTTTGACTCCATTGTATGTACGAAATGCTTAAAGGGAGAAACATCTAAACCAGGCAATGCTAGAGTCCAGTACAAAGAAACCTTGTTTACAAGCATTTTTAGGGAAAAAATAATTTTGTTACTATTCAAAACAATTTAATTTTTCTAAAACGTAAAAAATAATTATGAGTATTTCCTCAAAACTTCGCCGGGGCAGCTTTCGAAATTGGAATTCAGCACTCATGCGTTATAAGTTATATAACGAAGGAGTACACCTCGCACAATTAGACCTATATAGATCGACTGTGGCTACCACCCCCAGGAGGAGGACATTAAGTTAAGGAACCACAGGAGGCTACAGGCTGCAGGCGGACAAGCCACAGAGACGTACGGAAGTCCTAACGATGCGGTTATAGGTTATATAACGAAAGGGTACGCTTCGCACAATTAGATCTACATAGATCGGCTGCGGCTACCATCCCCAGGAGGAAGACATTAAGTTAAGAAGCCACGGAAGGTTACAGGCGGCAGACAGGCCACAGAGTCGTGCGGAAGTCCTAACAATTGAAGTAGTATTATTGTTCCTTACGTGTTGTTAAAGGAGTTTGCACCACGCTTTCGGCGTCAATTTGAAGATTGATTGTTACGTAATTTGCTAGGTATGAGAAGCCGATTTGATGATGTATTTGTTTTTTTTTGTTTGTACGCTCCAAGTTTAAAAAATTATTATATTAACTTAACTTTGTTATTAAACTGCTTCTATAGATAGTATTTATGTTTACGTTTGCCTCGGCTGCGTCAGTATTACTTTAGAGACACGTTTCTCTTAATCACGGCGTGGTACGACAAGAATGTAGACTCATACAGATTTTAAGTTTAAATTAACTTATTTTTATTAATCCTTGACACAAATTAAGTATCACTACACTGATATCAAGAGCTGTGAGCTTCTTTTATTTAATACTTGCACTTTGTTGACGTGTATATTTAATTTTCTTTTCACACGAATAAGTAATATTTCTTTAGAGAACACATCTTCCATCCGGTCATTACCAAGGTCTGCAGGCAACTGAACATATTTTAACCGTATAAACTTTTAACTTTTTGTATTTCAAGTCCCTGATTGGCTAATCCTAGTCCAATAGAATACCTGCATTTAATTAAAGCTTTTTATGGCTGTATATTGGCTAATTTTAAACTGTCAAAAAATTTACATTATTGCTGCCCTAATCATGACTAGTAGCATTCAAACTCTCAAACTCATTATTGCCTCAAGGTTACCTCATTCTTACCTCATTGTTACCAACGTTAAACTTATTATTCTCACAGCTCTTACG
The DNA here is from genome assembly GCA_030765065.1 of Deroplatys truncata. Classification (NCBI taxonomy): domain Eukaryota; kingdom Metazoa; phylum Arthropoda; class Insecta; order Mantodea; family Mantidae; genus Deroplatys; species Deroplatys truncata. The sequence goes on from CM060981.1 coordinate 178,130,452, forward strand.
TTATTAACTTACGTAATGCATTCACATAACATTTTTAAAATGTTTACAATAATATAAGCATATGCAATGACTGTTACATACATTTTAAAAATTACATATTGCTTCAAGGCGGGCTGTTATTGAATTTACATATTATATAATTTAATTTAAATAACTCAAGTGTTAAAAATACTGCCTCACAATGCGGTTATAAGTTATATAACGAAGGGGTACGTCTCGCACAATTAGATCTACATAAAACGGCTGCGGCACCCACCCCCAGGAGGAAGACATTAAGTTAAGAAGCCACGGGAGGCTACAGCCCGCAGGCAGACAGGCCACGGAGACGTGCGGAAATCCCTAACAATTCCAGGCTCGAAGACTGGATTACTGGACATTACTGGAACTGCCTAGAAAGATCGATGAACTACGCGTCGACCAAGCAGCCCTCTAGGGTCAACGAGGAATACTCTTTCCTTTGAGCAAGTATCCGCGTCATCTGTGCGGCGCCGTCTTACTCCATGAAACCTAGAAGCACACCTGAAAGACGAGAAAGAAATGCAATGAAAGGGAAATTATGGTATATGATACACCACCTAGTTCGGTCATTGATGTGGTTATTATTAAAGACAGCATACTACTGTGCTGTATTATGAGTAGCATCTCAAACATAAAGTTTCTTCACTCATTGTTGTTGTTTTTATAATTACACATGTGTATTTTCACCTTACGCTCTCGGAAGCATTGCCAGTCTGCATCAACATTGTTCTGATAAAAGGTGTGTACGAAAAAACTATTGCATGTGTAATACAATACTTGATCTGATAAATGGACATTCATAGTAACATAAGATGTTGAAATAAAGCAACCATTTAATTATATATATATATATATAGTTTATAAAACTAATACCTCGCGGAAAGTAAGTCATTCTCATCACCAAAACGATTAGTTTCTGCTTAAGAGAACAATTTTCTCTACTAGAATAAAAATGTAAATATAAAAATTCTTAATTCTTATAATTAATTCTGGGATAAACTGTCTTGAAATTTGAAAAATAAGAAACTACAGATCTTCAGTAACGTGAGTTCTATTCTTATGTCTTATTATACATATTACATACACTATACTATTACTAGACTAAAAAATCATCCTTCTCTACAGTTTGAGTGGACCATTTAGCTGAGTGCTGGCTTTCTTTGCCAAAGCTTACTATAACGGAACAACGAAGCACAAGTGTGTGTAAACACGACAGCCTCACTTCATGTAAAAGAACACTGACAACATAATGTTCGACACACCGTTGATGCTGATATGCCCTTGGTAGTTGACAGAGTCGATGAATATTATGTAAATATTATGCAGTGCATATGTTTTAGTTCTATGTAGCTGGTAGTTAATTAAAAAGTAGCCGATGTACTTATATTTACGTTAACATAAATGAGACATAAGTCAGCAGTGTAAAACATAGGACATATGAAAGTTTCGTGTTGCAGGAGTATTAAAAATGCTACGTGTTCAACAGATTAGGAAAGCAAACACAGCCCATGATGCTATCATAAGCTACTCAACCAAGAAGTTAAATATCAACGTAAATTATGCATCTTAATAAAGGCTCATATAATGGATGCATATGAAATCCAATTTATAGCGGCTTCTTGGGACGTTATTTGGCATTTGAATCCTAACACTTGTGGTATTTTTTTCTAATTTATAATTACTAAGTGTTTGAACTAATTAATTAAGTTTAAAATGAAAGCATGCAAGTTTATTTTCATTTTAATCGAGATAAACCTTTCCATAAACAATTGCATTACACATTTCGTTTTAGATACACAGGGAATAGCGATAGTCAAATGTTTAGGAACTGGAGGCTGACCTGAAAATTCAATGCTCTGTATGCAATTACGATGAATAACTGAATATCGTAAGGACTTTGAAAAGAATGCAAAATATTGAACAATTCGAACGACTAATAACGGATATCTTGGAAATGGCTGATGCCACAAAAAGAACATTTGAAATAAATCGTGTGTTTTAAAGAATCTACATTTTTGTACAGTACGCTTTCATCTATCGCTTAACGTTTACCAGTTATACAAGATTATACAAAAATCATTCCGAATGAAGTTAACTTCTGAGGCTACTCCCAGAAAATTCAAAGGTATACGTTTTATTTGTAATGTAAATATCTTTAATATATGATAATTTAATCAAAATTGTTGGAGCCATTTTTGATGTAGCGGGAAATAGTCGTTGGGCGACATTTGTAGCGGTAAATCGATGATCCTTGGGTCGTTGTTGCCGGTTGCAGTGTTCCTCTTCCTCGGCTATTGGTGCTCGTTGGTTGTGGAGTATTCCATTCCTAACTATCTCTAATTATTAAATCTCAGGTTCTAGTGGGTGAGGCAAGTTAAAAACACATTGCGAGTTTCCCTTAATCAATGAAGTTTATTTCATACTTTGAATAGTTATGGGCGGCTAGCTTTTCCCATTATTATAATAATCCCACCACTTTAAGTAGTCAGGAGCCTAGCTATATTCACACGCACCCCATCTTTGTGCACCCACGTGCATCTGTAGCGCCTCGTGTTGATGTGACTTCTCGATGAGATATATTTAGAATAAGAGCGGGGTCTGAGGCTTTGTCTGCCCTTATATACGGGAGCCTAGTGACGCTCACCTCCGTGTTTGAAAATGTAACGACGTTTCCTATTGGCACTCAGGCCGCGTTATCCTGCCATGTATGAGAATGTGTCGCTTCAGATCCGTGCGCTTGGGCGCCATCATGTAGCGTTGTACCGCTCGGTGACAGGTACGGTCTTTAGGATTTCTTGGAATTCTTGCTAGCTCGCCTGTGTCTTACAATCAGCTCTGTACAAATGTTAGATGTTGAATATTTTAACATGTTAGGGAATTAAATTATTACTGTACAATTCTTATATGTATGGGTACCCTTTCATATGTTCAATTCCTCTGTATATGTATAAGATATCCCCTTTCATTGAGAAAATAAAAAAATTCGAAAACGTTCCGGTAAAGGGTAGTTTGGGGAGGTTTTTTTTTAATCTTTGTGTCGCATCTTTGGAAGGGACTGAACCTACGAGTATATACCAAATATGGTATTTGTCCTACTTTTCGTTTTTGATTGATGCTGTTTATACATAGACACATATACGAACTTTTGGGGGGGGGGGTTCAGGGGCATCAAAATATGTATTTCCGGTGAAATCACGGTATCGAATTTTTGGGTGGAATGCAATACCTTCTCTACCTACTATGTAGGTACGTGGAAAGAACCTAAAAATCCGACCCGTTGTTTGTAACATATAAGCAGGAAACAAAAGATTCCTTTGTAACCAATGGATCCAGATAAACAGGTTTTGTTAGAATATTTTTATATAGTAAACATCTTATGTGTTTTCAGGCCAATTAATCACCCGTATTAGCGTCACGAGGACACAGAAAATAACGTCACTATAACTGTATAATTATTTGTACATATAAAGAACATAATTGTTATGTTAAACGTAAATAGAAGACTAAATACAATTTAGTATATGTTTAGTGACAAATTTACCATAAAAGTTATTTATTCGCCGCATGTGAATTGAAATAGAAGTTCAGAATAGGAACAAGTCTATGGTGTTATTTAACTCAATACATGGGTTTCCAATGGCCACTCCCTGCAGAGGAGAAGAAGAAGAAAAAGAAAATAAGAAGAGGAACCTATCACTAAAAACCAAGAATATTTATCCGATGAAGCTTCCAACACATTGAAAATACTTTTAATTATTAATCCCGGATTAATTATGTCGCATTCTGCAATACATTAGCGTAGATCAGATACGGATAACATACCCTCTGTATATAGAGAGCTTCAGGCTGGATTCGAACTGGTATCCTTTGCATTTGCACTTGACTATTAGCAGCTCCTATATCAGCTACTGTGTTGCGGAAGTGTCTAATATCCGTTCATTTATCACCCAATGTATTCAGTCTATTGTGGCGAGTTCCACACAAAGAAAACGGCAACATCTTAGTTCATGGGAAGCCATTGCGAGAGTCTGTATGGTTCAGGAGGCGCCAATAGCTTATCATAGGAGGCGCAAGCGCAGAAGGGCGCGATAATATGGTTGATCAGTATCAGCTGTTGGGATCTGTGAATGGAGGCAGAAGGGAACTGGGCTTGCTTGCCAGGTCAATTGTTACCGCATTATCTGCCTCGTGGACGTTTACACGAGAGATGGGTTTACATTAATCTCACGTTAAACACCTCTTGCTATCGCATACTCGCCTCTTGTGCAATATCACATTAAGACCTCGCAAAGAAACATGGTTTATTTATGCAAACGAAGCAAAGTTCTACCAAGAATTAGCAGAACTTCTATAGGCAGCGACTTAATGAATCTCTTATCTTCCACTATGCTTTTGCAAGCATTTTATTAATTCATGATTTATAATGGATTAGAAATTGCTAGGTGTAACAGAACTCCCATACTCCGCTTTATCATAATGTGTACCCTTTGTGGTTGCAGCTGATACAATTGCCAATGGGATTAACTAGTCCCAAGAACAGTCAATTGCCATGAGTGTATACGCTCTGGAAGCATCTAATTTACTGGCATCTGAAGTATTGGTTTTCCTGTTGACATACTATTTCAGCAGGATAGAATATTTTTCAAAAAATTTGAATAAATCCTATGTGTATTAAGCAGGGGATTTGAAAAACCTTCCGCCACTTTGAAATGACTATTGTAAATTTCTAATCTGACGTGCTAATGCTCCGTGTTTGCATGTAAAACAAAAAGTCACAATGCTTATCAATCAGCTGAGAGTCTTTATGACTATGAAATTATTTTAATTACATCACACTATTATCACCATATTACTTCTATTGTGTAATGGATGGCATTTGAACTTACATTAGCTGACTTCATCCCGCAATACTCAGCCTAGTGCAGGTAAAGTAATCCTTCAGCGAGAGATTAGCCGATAAACTCTTCAATCTCGGTGCATCTGAAAGTCGCTGGGCGAGTTAACCAGTCCTGGTTTGGCTGGCGTTTCGGCATGCGAACTGGAAATTCAAAATTGTAGCCATCGTCTAATGCGTGTTAGTGTGTGTTGTGATAACATCTACATTCAAATTATAACTTCATATATCCGTTCATTTTCACTCAATTCTGTGCAATATAGTGGTTGTGGAAATTTATTATTTAAAGCAGGCAGCTTTAACTCAATGCGCTGTGACGTCACGCCTTTTAGTCCGATGCCCGTGCGTCTGTAAACGGACAGAAAGGAAGGTCAACATAGGCGGAAAGAAAGGCAGGGGCGGCACAATTGTAGGATTTGCAATGTACGGTTTGAAAGTTTATTGACAAAGATGAGTGTGTATAAAAGAGAAGCAAAATAATATTTAGTATTACATTTAACTGAGTGTTTAATAGAGAAAATTAACATTCCATTTCTTGCCTCCTCTGGCCGTTATATACAGGTACTATATTTAATATTTACAATTGTGTTCATTCCTGATTAGACGTCGAGCTTTATGTACCCCTTTATCCCTAATTGTCTTTGTGAACAAAGCTGAGGACTACACTTCAAATTGTTGTAGATAATTGGCTTCTGTAACCAGGTTTACAGTGTTTCATTAATGAAAAAATCCGATGTCTAACATTTACATAACTTTCTCTATCCCACAGCGTTTATTATAGGTATACAAATTTTTCTTACGAAAGTTAATTTTTTTATCTGCTTCATTTTAAACGAGATAAACCTCTGCAGAGTAACACATTTTATTACACTACAAAGGGAATAGTGATAGTTACATACTTAAAAACTGGACGCTATATGCTGGCCTTAAAATTCCATACTCCTTCCATGAGATCGCGAGAGACAACTGAAAAGCGATGGGACTTGAAAAGAACGACAAAGTATTGAAAGAATCGGAACTTAATAACGGATATCTCGAACATAGCTGATGCCACAAAAAAGGTTATTTGAAATAAATTCTATCTTTTAACGAGATCTACACTATTTTGTGGAGATGTTTGTATCTATCACTAATGTTTACCAGTTATACAAGGTTATACAAAATTCCTTCCGAATGAAGATTCCTCTGTTTCATACACATAGGATTTATTCAAATTTTTTGAAAAATATTCTATCCTGCTGAAATAATATGTCAACAGCAAAACAATACTTCAGATGCCAGTAAATTAGATGCTTCCAGAGCGTATACACTCATGGCAATTGACTGTTCTTGGGACTAGTTAATCCCATAGGCAATTGTATCAGCTGCAGAAAATTGGAGATACAGACGTTATTTTTCATGTAAATATCTTGAAAATGTGATATTTATATCAAAATCGTTAGAGCCATTTTTATACAATCAAACCTATCAAAAATTCATCCATAAAAAGGGTAGTTTGGAGTCAAGGGATTTTATTGAATGTCTTTGTGTCACATCTTTGGAAAGTGCTGAACCTAAATACCAAGTTTGGTATTTATCTGACTTTTCGTTTTGACTTGATGCTTCTCCCGTTGGTTCCAGAAGTTCGCCGTGTGTTGGTTCTCTTCACTTTTATCCTCGGCTAGCTGCAGTAGTTTTCTTTAAACTATATAGGAGCATGGACTTATCCTCGGTAAAGGAAAACGTAGATCTCGGGTGGTGATATAGGAAGACATAGACTTGCTTTGTTTATGAAAAGATGACACTGCCGTTTCTTTTTATTTAATTAACACTCGTAGTATACAAAACTGGTATTGCCGCTGTAAAATACTGTCCACCGCTGTTAAACTATGGCGCGGATATGACACGAAGTTTAAATATGCTTATTATCTCTTTACGAGTAGCGGATCTTCAGTGTGTTTCTAAAACTGTCTTGATTCCCTTTTTGGCGCGATATCTCACACATCCTGCAGCATCTCTCCCTGACCACACGTTACGAAAACTGTCTTGCTAAAACTGCTGACAAAACTGCCTTGCTAAAACTGCCTAACTGCAATGCTAAAATTCCATGACAAACTGCCTTGCTAAAACTGCTGACAAACTGCTTTGCTAAAACTGCCCTGCTAAAACTCCATGATAAAACTGTCTTTATTCCCTTTTTGGCGCGATATCTCACACATTCTGCAGCATCTCTCCCTGACCACACATTACGAAAACTGCCTCGAATTTGCTCCAAACAGATCCTTTTATAGTCTCAGGCTTCTGAGGCTGCTTCCTTTCCTATTGGTCCATTTTTAGCGCCACCCGACGCGTCTAACTATTTCGAATAAACTTCCAGGGATCTCATTGGTCCAAGTTTAATATAAATCGCGGCTTTTCCTACATTTACCGTTAGGCTATCTGTCTCGCTCACTTGGTCACGGCGAATTATCAAATAAAGGGACAAAGGCGCTACACCCTCGCTGTAGGAATAATGGCACTGCGACCCAAAGACATGTCATAAACTAGGTTTTCTGCCTCCGAAGGCACTATTCCTGTAGCTAAAACATTTCATCGTGGACAGTATTTTAACATAGCGCTTAAATTATTTACATTAAACCATTTATAACTCTACTAATATTAGTAACCTAGATAGATACATAACATTAAATCACCCTTCTTAAAATATACAAGCAGTATGAGAAAAAGATATTTACATAGTACGATTTACCATCAATAAAAGTTAATTAATAAATTATCTATAATTACAGTTCTTGGGCTCGGCCTAGAGTTGCCGTTTCAAATGTAATAGCTTCTCTACCTACTATGTACGTGGTAGAGAAAGTAAAAATATGCTCACAAGGTAAGTAGATCCAGGCACGCTTAATGTGTGAGCAGTGTGTCAGTGGAGTCGTGGAAATTTGGATTGAGGAAATTTTAGGTAACAAGCAATCAGGCTTGTTTTGTAAAGAAAGGACCTCTTCATTTCCCGATCATCAGCTGCTTGATTGATTGATGGGTTGATTTTATGGTTTTGATGATTTTCAGTAGTCGTGATGTTTTTGAGCATCTCTATTATCACATAACGTTCCATCCCTTTATAACATCGTATTCACTGCTACGAGAAGTATAATGGTTTTTTAAGTTATACTTTTTAATTATGAGGCAGTATTTTTAACACTTAAATGATTTTAGTCAAATTATATAATAAAAATATAATTACAGCCCGCCTTAAAGCAATATGTATGTAACAAGATATAAAAAGTGTATATTACAGTCACTGTATATGTTTATATTATTGTATCCATGTTTAATAATGTTATGTGAATGTATTAAGAAATTTAATAATGTAGGAGCTGTGAGAATAATAGGTTAAAAGTTGCTAACAATGAGGTAACAATGAGGTAACCTTGAGGCAATAAGGAATTTGAAAGTTTAACAATACTACTTGTGATTCTTGGAAGCAATAATGTAAATTTTTGTGACAGTTTATAAAATAGCCAATCAACAACGGGAAAAAGATTTAGTTAAATGAAGGTATTCTATCGGAGAAGGATTAGCCAATAAGAAACGGAAATATAGCAAAATTTACAAATCTAGAAGTCAGTTGCTTGTAGATAGTGCTCATAACTGGACGCGTTGGTAGCAAACAGTGTTTCTAACCGGATGCGAGATGTGTCCTCGAGAAGTATAATACGTATTCAGTGTGAGATGAAAATAGTTTACGTGTTAAAAAGTGCAAGTAATTAATTAAAGAATCTCATAGCTCTTTATATCAGCGAAGTGTTATTTAAATCGTAGCAAGAATTAATAAAAAAAGGACGGAATTAAAAATTATAATCTGTGTAAACCTACATTCTTCAGCCGCATTACAACCCTGTTAAGAGAAACATGTTTTTGACACTAATACTGACGCAGCCGAGGCAAACATAAATATATAATATTTAAAGAAACAGTCAAAATTACAAAGTTAATATTTTTTAAACTTGGGGCAAAGGCCACCGGAAAGTACATTTGGGACGAAGGCTACCGGAAACTTTTTATCATACGTGCGGTTGCAACTACTTCAAGTTCGGCTCCCCAACAGTTGAAATAACAATACAACGTAAAGACAATAAACCTTCTTTAAAATGGGCTCAAAAACGTGGGGAAAAATAAAAAATACAACAAAACACCTTCAAATATTTGAACAACTTTGCCGTGCCTAAACATTTCGCTGCACAATGTAAACAGATAGCGTTCCTCCCAAACAGAGAAAAGTATATGGGGGTGATGGGCGAGGGTTAAATGAGGTAGCCAGATTTGAGAAGTTGTCATTCCTATAATCCACAAGCCGACACTGCACACTAGGCTACTGCTGCTGCAGCACTGGAACAAACACCTGTGACATGATGCCTGCTTGCTTAACGTGCCCGCTGCCCGTTTTTCCGAGTTGAAGTTGCCTGGTTTAAAGTAACATTGTGTTTATGTGAAGATAATGAGTGAAAGTAGTTAAATGGGTTGTAACGAATCTGTTTTTTAAATCGGTATGCAATTATTGTGAGAATTTTTAAATACCAAGAGCTTTTAATAAGGAATCCTTGGATATATTAAAAATGAATGTGAATTTAAAAATGTAATTATTACACTCATTAATCTGAAACAAAACTTTTAAGCATTTATATATGAAATATATTTCATACCAGAAATTTAGATATTTCCTGTTTTTCATTTCTTCAAGATCCTATTTTGAATCAGTTTAATGAGAAGTGATGTGCGCTTTCTTCATTTTATAATTGGTTTTCAGAATAATTCAAATTCAGCTTCTGAGTTGTTAAGTATTATATTTTAGATATTTAAAGCTCACAATTAATGTTCCTGAATAATTTCAGTAACATTTGATGAATGCTACTTAAATTTTTACATTGCTAAATTTGGTACACATATCTACGATGCGTGTTTTTTAGGTAAGTACCGATAAGGTTTTAAAAAGTAACACAACATTAAATTCCAAATAATTTATTATCATTCATTACCTAATACTTTACACTACTTCTCCACATAGCCACCCATTATTCAGGCATTTATCGTAACGGTAAATCAGTGTTTGTATGCCTTCGTCAAAGAATAATGCCGCCTATGATGAAAGCCAAGTCTGCACTACTTGTTTCACATCATCATCTCGTTGAAATGTTTTCCACCAAGGAATTTCTTCAGATGAAGAAAAAATGAAAATCCGGACTGTAGGGAAGTGGTCAAGTTGTTACCAACCAAATGATAGTATCAGATCTTGAAATATTTTGGCTGTGTATCTAACCCACTCCCTCACCATTCCACCCACTCATTATTTCCCCATAAACTTCATTCAATTGGCAATTGACATGCGCTGTCATAATATTTCTCGCATTCAAAAAACGAATTGCTGATCTGACTTCACAGCCGCCCGTCGTTCGATTGTTTTTAACATTTCGAAATGCTCTAATAACAGAAAAACAGAGATGTCAGAGTGCGTCTGGCTTCCTAATGAATGGAGAAAGTATTCGCGCATGCTGAAAATCACGACTGCAACGCTGCAGCGACAAAATATAAAACAGTACTTACTTTAAAAACGTATCTCGTATATATATTTATTGTCCTCAAATATTTACAATAATAATTCACAGCTACAACTAACGTATGCTTTTAGTGACAGAGCCTAAAAATCCTTAATCCTAGAACCTTATATTTTAGCACATTCCAAGAATTAACACCCCACCACTTACCTCCCTCAAACTAAATGGGATTGGAAGCAGAGGAGTGGGACAGTAATCATAGTCTTTTACTCCTTAAGAGTGCGTTCAGACAATGCATTGCTTTTCTATATTCCACTGTACGAGGATTAAAGTCATTTGCCCAAAAGAAAATAACTTCCTGATATTCAGATAATATATCACCCTTATTACGAATTTGAAAATGTAAACCAAATACAAATAACGATAAATCCGATCATCTTAAGTAATGAAAGTATTTAAGAATTGTGCAAACTAGCAAAAATCTAACGTAACAGTACTGCTGATATACGTTATTATTTTCTCTAAAGCACAAGGATTGCATTCCAGCCAGAAATTTGATATAAACATTTCACCGGAAATAAAATTTTTTAATTCCCCCGAATCGAAAGATAGGACCTTTAGAGAAATATGTGTCTGAGTGTGTGAGCGTGTGGGTCTGTGGAAAGGAAACTCAAAAACAAAAAGTAGCTTATATATCGAGCTTCGTATTTAAGTTGGGCATTTTTCAACGATACGACACAAATACTTTAAGATGAATCTCAGCCCAAACTACAGTTTTCATGGAAGAGGTTTCAGTGTATTTTATTTTCTAAAAAATAGCTCTAACGACTTTGATTATATTACCATAGGATTAAGATATTTCCATGACAAATAAAATGTATATGTTGAATTTTCTGCGAAGAGCCTGTAAAGTATTCTTCATTATGAGTGCCTTTTCTATAATTGGTAAACTGTAAGAGATAGAAAAAGTCTGAAATTACCTAGAAAAAACCACTTATATAAGAATAGATTATTGACGAGTGAGTACAGGTCACGTGACCTTTCTTTCTTCTTATTAACAGCGTTTTTAACCCCATTATTGAAGCTTGGAAATACCCCAGAATACTTAACCATAACTTCTGTAATACACTTGCTAAGCAGATATATCTTGCACACAGTGCATAGTAAACTATTGCTAGAAGTACCTAGCTGGGTATCCTCCTTTGACAGAAAATAAACATAAGCTAGTACGGAATAGCAGCCAAAAATAACTAACATTATTGAGGATAGAAGTTTGACTTCGCTTCCGCGTATTGCAGTCTCTTCATAATTTCTTATAAACTTGATCTGTTTTACTTCACGACCTTAGTTTACCACTTAAAATCACTGCAGCTGGCACAAATTGACATTCAATAAATTAATTCTTCCACACTAGCCATATGTGTAGGACAAGGTTGGGAAAGTAGTATTAGACGACTGAAAGTCACACATATTACCAGTGTAGGAGAATTAGTTCATTGACCTAATAGAGGCTAAACTATGAAGCCCGGGACTTGAGGAAGTACTTGCCGGATTGTAAGTCGCCATTGGAGTATGACATCTCAAAACAATTTCAATCTCCGTGTGGTTTACCGGAAAAATGCGAGTCACCTAGAGCATTTAATGTACTACTGGCATGTTACAATGTAGCTCAGCGGTTACATACCGGGGGATCTGTGGTTCAAATCCCGTCTATGCCATTGAATTGTTCAGGCGTCGATTCTCCCTTTCCAGCCTTGATCTTCAATAGTTCTTTATTTTTGTGTACCTACTTACTAAGTATTTGACCACTGCTTTAGGAGTTCAGGTCAGCAGAGGCGTGAATTAAATCCGTGTAATGATGCCCATTGCGCTGCAACATCTTGTAACTATATGGGAAAATATAGGTAAAGCCCAAGATGTATGAAATCCGGTAACCCTTTTCGTGAGAATAACAACTTTTCAACGGGATAAACTACGACAGCTTCTCGGATTCCCATGCTGTGTGATATACACTACGTGATCAAAAATATCCGGACACCTGGCTGAAAATGACGTACAAGTTCGTGGCGCCCTCCATCGGTAATGCGGGAAGTCGATATGGTGCTGGACCACCCTTAGCCTTGATGACAGCGTTCACTTTCGCAGGCATACCTTCAATCAGGTGCTGGAAGGTTTCTTGGGGAATGGAGTGCGGAACTGAGGAGAGGTATCGAAGTAGGTCGGTGATGCCTGGCACGAAATTCACGTTCCAAAACATCCTAAAGGTACTCTATAGGATTAAAGTTAGGCCTCCGTGCAGGCCAGTCCATTACAGGGATGTTATTGTCGTGTAATCATTCCGCCACAGCCCGTGCAGTATGAACAGGTGCTCGATCGTGTTGAAAGATGCAATGGCCATCCCCGAATTGCTCTTCAACAGTGAGAAGCAAGAAGGTGCTTAAAATATCAATGTAGGTCATCGCTGTGATCGTGCTACGCAAAACAACAAGGGGTGCAATCCCCCTCCAGGAAAAACACGACCACACTATAACACCACCACCTCCTAATTTCACTTTAGGCACTACACACGCTGGCAGATGACGTTCACCGGGCATTCGCCATGCCCACACCCTGCCATTGGATCGCCACATTGTGTGCAGTGATTCGTCACTCCACACAACGTTTTGCCACTGTTCAATCTTGTAATGTTAACGCTCCTTACACCAAGCGAGGCGTCGTTTGGCATTTTCCTGCGTGATGTGTGGCTTATGAGCAGCCGCTCGACCATGAAATCCAAGATTTCTCACCTCACAACTAACTGTCATAGTACCTGGAGTGGATCCTAATGCAGTTTGGAATTCCTTGTGATGGTCTCGATAGATGTCTGCCTATTACTCTTTACGACCCTCTTCAAACGTCGGCGGTCTCTGTCAGTCAACAGACGAGGTCGGCCTGTACGCTTTTGTGCTGTACATGTGCCTTCACGTTTCCACTTCACTATCACATCAGAAACAGTGGACCTAGGGATGTTTAGGAGTGTGGTAATCTCGCATACAGACTTCTGACACAAGTGACACCCAATCACCTGACCACGTTCGAAGTCCGTGAATTTCACGGAGCGTCCCATTCTGCTGTTTCACGATGTCTAATGACTACAGGTTGCGGATAATGAGTACCAGGCAGTAAGTGGCAGCACAATGCACCTAAGATGAAAAACATATGTTTGTGGGCGTGTCCGGATACTTTTGATCACATAGTGTAACTCTTCAGCAATGTGCGTAAGACTGCACCTGTTAAATCTGGTTCACAATGTGTCGAGAACGGAAACGTTAAAACATTTTGGAAATGCATATCGATGGTCATATCGATAGCAAAGGGAAATTTTGAATTTTCACATTGGGACGCCATTTTTATATAATTGATTTAAGTATTGTAGTTTTTCACCTGCTTCCAAACCAGTCAACATATGCAGGTTAGTCAATGTAAAAATTCACAGAGTAAACAGTTTTACTCTCTCTACGATGTACATAATAATGTAGAGAAGTACTGCTTTCTCCCAAAAATTCGATACCGATATCTCACCTGAAATGCGTGTTTTGAGACTCCCTAATAAAAAAGCATTTTTGCAAAAGGTCCTTGTGTTTGTCTATCTGTTTGTAAACAGTATAACTCAAAAAAGAAAAGTTTAATAGGTACCAAACTCGCTATTTGAGTTCAGCATCATCCGAGGGTGCGTCACGAAGATTTTCAAGAAAGTCCCCCATCCAAACTACACTTTACATGGAAGCTTTTTCTAAAATTGTGATTTGTAAAAAGCGGCTCTAACGATTTTTATTAAAACATCATTTATTCAAGATATTTACATGACAAATAAGAGCTATATAGTGAGGGAAGGGTAATCGCACTCACGTAAGTAAAAGTTACTAAGAATTTCTCAAAATATACATAAACGTACAGATTGCTGGCAAAACACAATCATTGAACAACTCTTTTTTATAAATTAAGAAGTTTTATTCAAAAAACGTTATGGTGCAGGGTCTAAAAATAAATAATAAAACTATGCAAAGAGCGGGGATTGCCCGATACTGGGGGGTAATTGCGCTTAGTATAGTCAGATCAATGGATGCACAAATCACATTTATAGTTTTGTGGTTTATCATATACACCACAATATTTATAGGTCCAATTTTCACAAATGGTGCACCGGAACCAGATTTCACCGTTTCGATCAAACTCTATACACACTGCACAGATATCATCATCATTTTCATTCCCTTCCCCATCAACAATGGGTTTGGCATGATGTCGTCTAGTTCGTCATTATCACATAGCCCTTCTTTCTTCCACACCTTCTTCTGAGGAACTTTCAAACAATTGGCTTTTTTGCCGTTTTGGTTTTTTTTACCCAACCACTTGAAGCAGTGGTCATTGCTCACCTGAGCGCCATTGCTCTCCATGGTCAATTTGGAATTCTTTACCTATAGGGAAGAAGTTATACAGTTTTAAATGCTGTTTAATACGTTAATGGGAAGCTGATGCTTCTTCTAAATCAACATGATAACTGCCAAGTGCAGAAATAATAATAGATAATCACATATCTTTAGTTTTCTTCACGTTAATTTCTATAAGAAATACCTGCTGAAAATATTTTGCACGTTTACAACAAAACCTCTCCTTCCGGATCCACCATTAAACTACTACAAAGTTATAAAGATTGACACACAAGTTCAACACCTCTTGGGCAGGTCAAACTCTCACCCAAACCAAAATACTTACATGAGCGCCTTTGCCCGCTGAGGGGGAATGCCCTCCGTTCCCCCTATATATAGATTTTCTGAGAATAGCCTGAGAATTCCTCTTCATCTGGAAGGGATTTTATGTAATCTTGTATAACTGGTAAACACGATCTCTAAGAAAAACATAATTTATTTCATATAATTTTTTGTGGCATCAGCCATTTCCGAGATACCCGTTATTAATGGATCCTTTGTTGAATATTTTGTCATTATTTTCAATTACTATCGATTTTCAGTTATTTCTCGTGATGTCATGGAAGGAGTATGGAATTTTAAGGCCAGCATATAACGTCCAGTTCTAAAAACCATTATATTATCGTGGTTCTGCGACTATCGTGTGTCTATGACGAAATGTGTAATATAGCTATTTCTGTAAAGATTTATTTATATTAAAACATAGTAGATAGAAAAAGTAAGCTTTAGTCAGAAAGTTTGTATGCTCACTAATAAACGATAGAGGGTGGAGAAGGGCATGTGAATGTATCACATCAGACTTTTTAAATATAGATATATTATTATTTCCTGTTCCTCCGGATCTTACTAAGCATTATTACTTTATTAGTGGTGTACATTAAAGCTATTTTTTTTCTTTTATTGTTCTACCAGTTTTGCAGTTTCTTTTACAATGACCAGTTTGGTGTTGCATATAAATAAGCTACAAGTGACGCTTTCGCTAGATAAACCAACGTACAATGAATATTAGAGTGTCAAGATATACCTTTGCCGGAATTTCTTCTGGTTTTATTTTCTCGACTTGTAACTAGAAAGATCTTTATCTGCAACTTCATGTCATGTCTGATTTGAATCCTTTCTACAGTGAAGAGTCGAATCTGCACAATTTAGATTCATTATTGAAACTTGACCAAGCCTATTTTCTCGTTCCCTGGGCCCGGAAGGGCATCCCGTTAATTGTGAACACTCACATTGTAAAACATGGGTTTTGAGGCAGTATTTTATATCACAATAATGTAAATGCCAGAGTAATTGTAGTGTAAATAAGCATTATTGTATGACATTGATTTGAGATGTTTTTTTAATTATAAGCATTGTTAGCAAATAAGTTTACACGGCCTCACTGAAACTGACAATAGGAGCGGGTAACAATGAGCGAGGGGGTGAGTTGTTTATTAATTAGAAGAGACAAGCAAATGACGTCAGATTAGCGCGCTTTTCTGTAGAAATAGAGGGAATATTTTCCCTAGAGCAAATGTGTTCGTAATTTTGATTGGATATAAACATAGACGCTAATGTTGGCGCGTTTTATTAACCAATAGCAGCTCTGTTATAATGTTTAGGCATATCGGGGTGTGGGAGTATAAATTCCGTGCCAGAGACGGGTAACGCGCAGTTTGACAGAATAATTCACAAGGCAAACGTCGTTCAGTCCAACAGAAGTATTCGCGGGTAATACGTCGTTCAGTCCAACAGAATCATACAAAGGTTATACGTCGCAAAGTTTAAGAGAATTCGCAGGTTACACGTCGCACAGTTTAACAGAATCTCTCGCGTCGTAAAGTTAGTTATAAATGTGAAATACGCGAATTAATAATGTGCAGCAAATAAGTGATTATAGTGACATTAGAAAATATAACAGTTTCAGTCGGGCGTGTATCAAGAATAATTATGTGAAATGAATAAAGTGTGACGGCAATAAAAGTGTAAAAACAAATTCTTTTATCAGTGTTATCTTTCAGTAATAAATTCTTTCCGTTTACACACCCTGTTTAAGAGATATGCTCGACTGAGAAATAATAGCTAGCCGGAAGACAAAGAACCCAAATTTAAAAATAGTAATATAATAACAGGCGCTCAGCAATAAGATAACACAACGAGATACCGCGACAGTTTTAACGTTGTCGTTCTCGTTTTGGTTTTCGTTCCAAATTGTTATGAACCAGCTTATATAGGTAATTACGATACATTTATGTGTCTACTCAAACATAAGAATTCAGCTTCTTTTGATTCTGTACGTATATTTTTTCCTGGAACAAAATAAAAAGTAATCCAGTGAATCTTGGCATACCACAACGAAATATTGCTGTTAACGATTTATAGCAGTATACTTTCTATGGTTTGTCAAAAACTATGGAACTATACATCCCTCTACGGTGAGCGTGTTCAAACAAAACCATCTTCATATATTGACATATAACAAACACAGGAAAATTATCGCATATGTTAATGTAATTCTTGAAATGTATGACATGCTCTCAGCAGCCTTTAACAAAGTTGTTTTTAGTACAAATTATTAGAAGTTCAGTTCTTCAAACGGACGTATGCGTCTTGTATAGAACGCTGATAAGCACAATCAACGCTGATAAGCAGTGTTGAGAACTCGTGCCAACTAGGAACGCTAAACTTTTAAGAGAACCATGGTTGACGGCAACTTCTTCAGCATCTTTGCTTGGCAGTTTGCATACATAATGTGTAGCAGGCGATGGTAATGCGCTTTGTTAATTCAAACAGACACTAACTATCTTTTAGGGACAAGAGTATACCAATATCATGAGGAGCTTGATGTATGAAACGCTTAACTTCATCCCCTATTAAGGGTTCCGTGGTGTCTTATTCAGAATAAAATGCAACTTAACATATAATTACCCAAATAAGAAAGATCAAATAATGATAACGCAGTATATTGTAAAACATATAGGGTAGTTAAATTACATTCGAACCCACTCGCGGCCTCTCTCTACTGCGCGCGACAGCCGGCAGTCGCCGGCGTCATTTCCCCGGCGACTGCCGGCTGTCGCGCGCAGTACAGAAAGGCCGCGAGTGGGTTCGAATATAATTTAACTACCCTATATAAAGCTTATTTAGATACTTTATCCGATAAGTTTACTTGCCGTTTTACTTTCTCTATTACTTACATATAGTAAATAGAGGAACTATTTTGTTGCATTATAAAATTCCATATGAACTTTCATCGTAAGTAAAGTTTTGTGGACCTCTGAATAAAAACGCAATTTTAAAGTTTGAGGGTGAGTGTGTGAGTGTATGACTTTGTGTGTGTGTGTGTCTGTCTGTATAGCATAACTCAAAAAACGAAATGTCAGGAGATATCCAACTTAGGTAAACGCTGAGTTCAGTATCTTCCAGTCATGAGAATCTTCAAGAAAATTCTTCCATTCTATACCACGGAAAACGCTTCATGGATGGTTATAAATATTTCTCTTAAAATTTCATGAGTCAAAGACATCCTAAATCACTAATAAAATGTATATTTTATGTGAATATTATGTCATTTTCTTGATTCTGATTGATTCTTTGTGGTTTTGTAAAAACAATTAATCATAAGGAATAGACAAAAGCTTCTTGCACAACAAATATAGACCTCCATAGAAGACATTATTTTATAACAATAAATGTTTTGTTATTAAACAATTGCGATATATTCACTGTAATTGATTTTAACCTTCAAATACACTTTTCTGATGTGCTAAAGTCGCCGCCACTATTCCTTTGTTTCTCGTGGTTATATGCAGAGTGGAATTTACAAACCAGCGTGTAGCGATCCGCTTTTTGAGAATTTTGTTATTGCTTCAGACTTCTGCATCCCTCTTATTCCTACACCGAAACATACAATGAAACCATTTCAGGATACGTTTGGCTCAATTTATCATTAAGTAGATACAAGAGAATGGTTTGTAAAATTATGCTAGAGAAAGTGATGTAAATGTAACACATTATTTTTTTTAAAATTTGGAATAATGCAAATCTCTTTTGTCTGTAAAATAAAATTTTGAATTTAAATTCCCATGCATTTATGGAGAGCACGGAGCTAGAAAATGATATACATAAATATTGATTAACAAATTTTAAATTCATTCATATTAAACAATGCCGGGAGAGTAATATAAGTATTTCTTTTACCACATTACATGACTCTTGCTATCGGTGCTGAAATAAGTAATAATCACACATTTCGATTAATATAAATAAACGTCCCAAATTATTCTTTAAAACAAAGTCTTCGTAACATTGTTATCTTTACGTCACGAGCTACTGCATATCTTTATTTCATAAATTTTGTACAAAATTATTAACTGCCAATTCATGTAACAGAACCTGGCTTACAACCCCAGAAAACGAACTATTTATTAGAAAACCGTGCAAGAGCAGAAAATGTAACACACCTCAGCTGAGAACCATTATTGCATTTCTCACAGGACATACAGGAGGCACAACAGGTAAAGAGCAGGGTCCCTACCGTTTACAGATTTAAACTCCCCGGAATGAAGCTGGTGAAGCCGGATTACCTCTCCCCCTGTAGGCTTACACGTCCCCTGGGGAGCCCGGGACTCGGAGTCCGCCCCCATTCCGGGGACGAAGGTTTATTCAAAACAACATTTCCCCTACCGTGCATACGCTGAAACCTCCCGCCGACACTTACAACTCTGAAAGTGACCAAGCAGATGAAAGGTGAAGTAAAATGAGAATGGAGGTGAAATGGAGGGACAAGAAATTCGGGGGATGTAATGATCCATCCCAGCATTCTCCTAGCGATCCGAAGAAACTCCCGAAATAACCCTGGATCTGGAACTTCGCGGGAATCGAACCTAACACCTCCCGAATACGGGCAAAAGACGTTACTGCCGGAGCCATCCCGCTCAGTTTAAAATATGTAATTTCAATTTGAATTTTATAAATGTCTCTAATATGCTTAAATATGTAGTGTGAAAATTTGCATTTCTATTTCCAAAGATAAACAATAAATAAAAGTCAGTGTGTTTACCATTTGGTGTCATATAAGTAAATATGTGTTTGTACTTCTTTTGCACTTTTTAAGTAACTTTATTGGTCGCGGTGGTTGAAGTTTACAGCCCAAAAGCGATTACTTTTATTTACTTTTATGTAATGACATTAAAATGACCTAAAATGTGATTTATAGTGCTTTGGAGTGCAAAATAGTAGCATTTAAATGACTGATTTGCAAATGATTCGAATCACACTATTTGAAGCCTAATCATTTAGATTATGGTGATGTAATATACATTAGTACATATAGTTAATTTGGAAATAATGCATTTATAATGAAGTATTTAAGGGCTGTAACAGAAAGAGAGAAATTTTACATGGAGGTGTTGGAGTGCTAGTGGCATCGTTGGAGGCAAAATGATACGCAAGAATTAACTACTACTGGCACATATCCATAAATAAAAAGCGATGTGTTAGAGAAGATTAAACAGCGGCATTTAGATAACGATCAATACGCAACATATTGGGATTGTGAAATCAAGCCACAAAAAACGCAAATCCAATACACCGCAATGCGTTCATTTCGAACGCGAAAAATAGATGTCCAGTGTCATGTGTTACCGCAATGATCACCCATAATACAAAAAGTGTAATAAATATATTATTTAACGAAGACAATTACAGTACCTTAGTTGGAACAGCAACGAACGCAGTACTCTAAATACATGTAAATTAACATTTCCGCAGCCTCTTAACTATTTAACATACCATTTGGCTGTTGCAATGAAAAAGAATCAAAGTTAAACTTGATTTTTATTTTCGCTAATAACTCTGTTATTATTCTTTTCAGGTGAGTGTTGCAATTCATTGAACTCTTAAGAGCTATTGGCGGGTAAGTACGCGTAACACTAAGTTTTTTATTTAAACATTTCAAACGAATTCAGCTTCTTTTAGAATTCTGTTTTTAAATTCCTAATATGAATAATTTCTTATGTTAAAGGGGATATATACTCGTGATTTAAAATACAGCGTGCTGCATATGCCTGAGGTATAAATGGTGGAGTTAAATATATTAATATTACTTTTATTATTCATAACATTTTTCTGTAAATACTCCTAATGTGTCTTCAGGTTCTATGCTTTAATTGCATAGCCGGGTGCTCTCTATCACTAGCCAACATCCTCTAACAATTGAGATAACACTGGTTATTATAAATTTCTTGCTTAGACTCTTTAGGTATCACCGTTATATATTATATTACTTTGTAGCCTTACTCTTCCCAACAGCTGTTGATGTTTCTCTATACCTTCGCCGTATGCAACCCTGACTTCTCGTTCATTCTTCGCTTACCATACTTTACATATATGCAGCTTTGCCTTTTGACATAGGTAGTCCAACAACATAGCTAAAGCGATAAAGTTGCTTTCGCAAAGCAGCGTGGAATTAAAATACGCAGAGAAAGAAACACTCTACAAGGCGCCTCCTATTTTAGGGACAACATACCCTACGGCACAGTGTATATGTACAACACATTGTTAAGTGTTGACATGATAAGCATTGTATGCAATATACATTAAGGGCTTTCAATGTTAATTATTTGCTTTAAGATTCCTTGCACTGATACACTGACGATGAATACAAGGAAGTAAACTTAGGAGATTTATGCTGGGAAGCTCTAGAACATTCGCGGCTGAGTTAAGTGGGAATAGTGATTTTTATCCTTTAAATGTACATAATGAAACCGATAATGACAATCAAAACATTTAAAGAAAAGATCAGGTAAAACTTGTAAACCAGAGAAAATCAGAATTATTGCTTAAAGTGAGTAATAAACGCAATGCTTATCACTCATATTATAATATAATTTCCAAATGCTAAGGCTTATTTTATTTCAACGAATTTATGTACTCATAAACTGAAACAGTTTTATTTTTGTTTTCAAACTGAGTATGAAAAAAATATTATATTATAAATGAGAAAGCAACTAAAACTATAGATTAAGCTAATATCGGTTACGCCAACCCTCTGATTCTATTACTACGCTCATTCTATGAGGTATGGATGATATCAAATGCCTAGTCAGATTTTTACGAGAGAATAATTCCTCCCAAGCACCTAAATTTAATCCCACTATACCTCTTTTATCTTGCAAGCCAATTTAACTCCAAAGCTTTATTGCCAAGCAATCCCTGTGATATCTTGCCTTTGAGAGAACCAGTTTGTCTTCAAGTATTTTGCGCCCTGAGACACGGAGTATTCAGCAACGTTCAATAACGTAAGGAAAAATCTCCTTGTAGCTTCGTCTTTATGTGTGCGTTCAACCATAGCAAAAGGCAGTAGGATTGCCACCATATTAAGTAGAACTCTATGATTCTGAGGTGTGCACCCATAAGCATGCCACCGCCATTCCAAAGTGAAGAATGAGACAGAGTTTCACATCCAGTATTAAGTCAATTAAATATTAGTCTTTCATTTTAGAATTCTTACTAATATGACATTTACTTTGAAAACGAAAAGAGTAATTTTTGTGTTTTATGCATGAATATCTTAAAATTAATAGATATCTTATGCATGGAAAACACACGACATTATCATATATTTAAGAAATTACAATTTAAATAATAAAAAACACATACACCGGTTTTTCAATTACGAGATACATGCATTTCAACGCTAACTACCGTGTATACAACCAAATTGAAAGGCATTTTCATACTTATCGCATAACTCTGAAATAAAAGCAGAATGGTATTAAATCGTGCGTTGTGTACGCAACGTCAGCGAATGTTTCCGATGATTTCCGAATCGAACTCCTCTCTGGCTGTTGCTCGTTTATTTTGCCTCAGTTTATACAACTTGCTCAGGGAATGCAATTGGGAAAATCTTTCGTCTGCTTGCGGTACTGCAGCAAAGGGTTTTGTCCTGATATTCAATAGGTGTTTCAGAAGGTAGTACCAAAACTTAAAAGTTCAGTATTTATGTTGTTATTCAAAATAGCATACCGATGACATCGCTAGTGTTGAAACATGCGCATTATGACAAGAACAAGAGGCGCTTAGAATAGTAACGGCAGATCCCAACCAAAGTTCATTTTGAGATAAATGTCATTTTCTGTTTTTTCCAAAGCGTGGAAAGTAGTTAACATTATGACTTGATATTTACTGGGTATTTAAACTAAAGGGTTTCAAGTCTATGTGCAAATTCTTGAACCATTGTCATTAGTGGTTTTCCTGGTTTTGTATTGTTTCTTAGAACAAAAAATATAAGGACAGAAAAAATAGACATCTTCAGATACCTAATCCAGCTCTATTTCCAAATCCTCACATTTTTCGTCATCATTAACACGAATGACGAAGACTCTTATAAAACTCATGATAGATGGGTGGTATAAATTTCAATAATTTCATCAGGTCATCGTATTTAGCTTTCTTTATCTTTCTCTGTTCATTGTAATTCTTCTGTAACTTAAACAATGAAACATGTAAACTTTTACCTCTTTTCCTAACATTAACTTGTTGATACACTTCAGAGTTAGAATAACATAAACCAAATTTAACAATCTCAGGATTATCATGATCTACAATAATGGATGTAACTTTGCGTAAAAGCAAGTTTGAAGTGATACCATTCTGTATGTCAACAAAGTCTTCCCTGTTCATTTGATTATTGGTGAAAGGGTCTTTTACTCTTGTTGCTGCAATAACATCACACCATTGATTAGGGCAATACACACACTGCATCTTCCTTTATTCTTTTCAATAACTGCAAAATTCGAATCTGAAGCCATGAATGAGTGTCTTGGAATGAAAAATCTGTGTGTTATAGAGTCAAAAGCTTTCATTTCACCAAGTAAATCCAAAGAGCAACAATATGAAAATTTTTGTTTCGTCCAGCACAAGAGTCGGTTCACATGATGAGGTTATTAGCACAGAACTTTGATTTATGCTGAGGCAAAACATTTAAAAAACAGGAACCGATATCATCACAGCCACGTGAAGCCACATTTTCAGACCATACATTCATAACTGCACTATCATCATTTAACACATGAATAGCAAAACTATACGTCCATAGCTGACGATAGTAAAACACTGCTTCTGTCGAAATAAGGTGTGGGAAGAGCTTGTTGAAGATCAGTAGTTAGAAGTAGAAATCCGCTGTTTTCACTTTACACAACTGAATGTCTTGCTTCATTAATGTCTTTACAGATACCACTTGAGCTAAGTGCACTTGCTTAGTAACTGACGGTTCAGGGCTGTGCACATGCTCATCACAAATCTTGCAAGTATCTGTTAAAGGTAATTTAAAATCTATGTTGAAGCAGGTATTGAACACCTCACGGTATGCATGAAGTTTTACGGGTGTTACTTTTTGCTGCTGATTAGATCCTGCATTGCATTCTTTAACATAAAGTCTGTACATTTCAACTGAGTGGACAGTAGATATGTATGTCCTATTGGGTTTTTAGACCGACTGTAATGAGAAGTGTATTTTGAGAAGCAGCGAATGTGATTTTTCACAGATTCTTTGGCTTCAGCACTAATCTTCAGTGGTCTGTTTGTATGACGTCCTCTTCTATCATCTGTAGGCATTAGTGCACTGGGGTCCATAGCTGAAGGTGATGCACAAACATGCTCTCCTATAAAGGAAGAAAATAAGCTATTGGCAAACTGGTTAAAATGTTATTTTTGCAATAGCAACTTTCGTTGGTGTTTGGTGCACTGATAAATATTCATAAAGACTGCAGGCAACATAAAAAAGAGATCATATACGCCATATTGCATTGTTTTCATGTGTCAATAAGCAATGTAAAACATAACCTCACATCTAACGTAAATTATTTTTAAAACACATATGCTTATTACCTCGAACAGCCCTTATCCGACGTACATTAATACCAAATAAGTTCAAGAATACCTTCTAGCACAATAAATTTGCTTCATGCTTCACCATAACGTGATATTTGTAGGTAAACTTGCGCCTGCTTTCGTCTCTGAGAAGTCTATCCTTTTATATGCCTTTCGAGTTTCACTTTTCTGTATTAAATTAAGCAAATAGGCATTCTGCTTATTATAGTCACCAAGCCTATGAAATTCTACAAACAATGTGTCGTTCACATCGCGAGACAAACTTGAAAGACGCAAGTTGAATCAGGAAAGTTACAGCATTTACCCAGTTGTTAACGTTTATTTTTTTTCTGGAACCACTATGGACTTTTTTGTTACATGCGATTTACCACTATTTCAGTACAACTTTCGTTTTGTTATTACCCACTCAGTTGCCTTTCTCACACGTTTCTTTCCTTTTTTTGGAGATTCAGAATAACATCTGCAGACGGCGCCATATTCACTACGTTCACTACAATGCCATGAACGTGTAGCGGACATAAAGTAAAGCACTTATAGTTGGGATATGTCATTTTTACGCCGAGAATGTGTTCGTTTTCACTACGGACAAATTTTAAAGATGGAAAATGAGAGCTTTGGCATATCCCAATTCGTTTGATACTTCATCACATGAACGGTATATGGCAGCTGTGCACGAATGCTTCTATCTCAACATTCGATGTCGGTTGGGATCTGCCGTTATTATTCTAAGCGCCTCCTAAATTATTGTCTTTAAGAATACATTTAAAAAACTTAGAGGAATGTAAAGACACTGATACCTAGCGGTATAAATCTCGTGAACACTATGTTGAGGACAGCAGCAGAAACAAAATTAAGAACTTCTGGAGTAAAGATCAAGGTATGTATCACACGGGGAACCGGAACCGGAGCAGAGCACCGCAGTTGGCACTTTTTGCTTCCAGCGTGACTCTGGGAATGAGGGATAAGGGGAGAGATCCAAAGATCGACCAGATCCTGATGCGACGGTCACAAGCATGGATGGGATCCCTAACGTTTCCGTTAGAACGCATCCGACGCTGCAAGGCCCTTGCCCACAAGCCACCAACCACCAGGATCCCTTGGTGTGGAGCCGCACGCTGAGGAAAGATCTAACTGAGCAGAACCGCAGCGATGCCACGGAAGAAACCTTTTTTACAGAGCGCAAGTCACTGCCCAGCCGCAACAAGCCGAACACCGTCCCTTGGTCCTACACCATGAAGCAGGTGACAAGGAAAATGATGGGAACAGGAAATGAGAAAAGGAGAGGTCGTGGTAGAAAATGAACCTCCTCAGCATTCGCCTGGCGACCGGGGAAACCACGAAAAATCCATGGGCTAGAGCGGTCGCTGAAGATCGATTCCGCGACCTTCCGAATGTGGGCTACAGATGTAACCGCCTGAGCCGTCCGGTTGGTAATTCTGGAGTTATAGGATTACTAAGTAAGAAGGATAAACCTCACGAGTTTTTGGAATATGAAAGAGACTAGAGAACGATAGAGGGTTTGGAAATAGTTTTGCTATTTTAGGAAAAAACTAAGTAGGTATATAGGATAAAACTATTAAAAACTTATCCAATACTTACACAGTTGATACCCACTTCTCCAATTCATGAATTCAGTTATGTATCTAAGAAGTTTTCTTGTTATATAAGAAGTAATTTAACAACTTTATATCACCATAGGTATATTAATCTGATTTAGTATAATTTTTTCGTAACCACATTATCTATTCACCTATATTGTGGATCTATCCACCTATACAAGTGGATAATTCAAATAAGCTTAAGCCAAAAACTATTGGTGAACCTGGTAACTTACCGCCATGTATACTGGGTTTAGCGTTGTCAGTCTAGCTTTTATTATAAAAGGACATTATCAAATTACAGGTGTTTCGTGACTTCTGGAAAGAAACCAAGCATTGATGTATTTAATTGTGTTGAATTATCCAAAATATAATATTTCGGGGCACTTGCTATTTTACCAGCTCCTGCTAGCCTTTTACAAATCTGATATAGACCTGTTGTTAAATGTTACATATCTGAATATCAACATAGGCTTTTCATTAATATATCTGTATCAAATAACCTTATTAAAGTTATAACACATGTAATTTACAAACCTGTAGATCGTCTACGGGTTGATTGTAAACACACCAACTTTTCGGAAGCATTTGATAAAATGAATGAGTTGTCATTGTAATTTCTTTCCAAATTTCTGTCACGAAGCAACAATAAATTGCATTGCATTTGTTAAACAGGCAAGAATATGTTGCACATAAACTGCAATAATATAGACGTAAACTCAGGTTCGCCTAAAAGATCAAACCTAGAATCATTATTCTTACTGCCATTTTTAACAGTTTCGAATCTAATAAAAAGTTCTAAATTACTTTTTTTATGCGATTATACAAGGCAGTATGAAATAAACATTTTTCTACCATGTTACAAGTGTATGCGCATAACATTATAACTTGAAATACAGAAAAAACATACATTGTAGTTAAATATACTAAATATAAAAATCTTGGAATACTTAGTATAGAATGAAACATTAGATCCTGACCTAAAAGTTCGGTCAAAGTTTGTATGTGATTTTCAATGAACATTTCTTCTTCAAACATATGTTGACAAAATGCGATAAAGGCGTTACAAAAGCGTAGTTTGTGTATTCAAAAATATCACGCAACTTAACTATTTGTTTTCAAGAGTTTTGAAAATTACTATTACCATACTTAAATATTATTGTTCCATTTGGTGACTCAACTATAAATCTATATAGGACGAATTGAAGAGATACCGAAAAATGTTAAGGATTCTGTATTACAAAAATGTTGAATTATATCTTAAGCAAAAGAAATGTATAGAACTGCACGACGAGTTTTATTCACAGTTTCATATGAAACTCAAAGAGTATAAACAGTTTCGTTATAAAATAATGGAAAACACATTAATTTTTTTTATAAAATAATTAATGATAATGTAAATAAGAGTGTATTTATAGATGAAATAAAGTTAAATATTAACCTCCAGCTAATTCCCTTCAAAACATTAATTCATCAAGACTCTCCAACTATAAAAGGTGTTTGAATACAATTTTTTTCATTACGATTTATGATTAAGATTATATGCCCGACGTCATATGATGTATATATGAAAATTCTAATAATATTTGTATAGTTAAACTATACATTATGAGTAATTTACCACTATATTATCATGATCTGTTTAAGAATTTATAGCTTTGTGTAAACTATATACGGAGGTACTACTAATTATTATATTGTTAATTTTTTTGACTTTATGTATACAGCTTTAAATTGTGTTTTAAACTGCTTTATTTCCGTGCATTTTACTTAATAAACTGGATGTGATGCTCTCCAGCAGTAAATGATGATACAAAATGTGTATTCCAAGAAATCTAGTTCTAAACATTTCTTTACGTACAAATAGTTTGAAAATCTGATTAAATTTGGTTTAGTTCATAATAATTCAGAATAGACAAAAGTTAGGAAATTGAAGTATTCTTAATAAAGAGCAATATTGCGAAAATAATTTTGAAGTGCAAAAGTTGTAAAAATTTCCAGAATTTAAATAACATTTTAATTTAAATCCAGTGGGTGATATAGTATCTCCACAGCCTTGACCTCAATGTGGTCTGCACTATACCAAGTACATGTCTGTTAAGCAATGCATCACTCTGCTCTAAATGCACGACAACAAACAACAGACTGTCTGCGTGATGTCACCCTGATTTCATGGTATGTTAAACAGACTGGATACGCTAGTGGTTTTGAACAATGAGTATAATGTTAAATCAACGAACACTTTCATATTGGTTTGTATAATTATGTGGTGTCCGCTTGTTCTTCAAAGTCTCACTATTCACTTAATATTTCAGATTATTTTGTTTAAATTAAAGTGTTACATAGCGAAACATATTTCAAACTCAGTAGAAGCGTTATGTTACACGT
Organism: Deroplatys truncata; assembly: GCA_030765065.1. Lineage (NCBI taxonomy): Eukaryota > Metazoa > Arthropoda > Insecta > Mantodea > Mantidae > Deroplatys > Deroplatys truncata. The sequence continues at coordinate 178,159,220 of CM060981.1, forward strand.
TTTCTGCAACCAGCTGTGTTGCGCATTGCTTTTAAAAGGATGGTAGCATCCATTTGGTATGTCGGCCGTGTAGTTTTGAGGCGTGTAAATTTGGCATGCTGAGTTGGCATAGTTAATTGCAATGCAGCAATTTTGGTCTCCAAGTTGAGAAAAAGGGATTTCTGGATATTGATATAAGCGCGCATATTTTAAATGTAGAAGTTTATTTTCAGAATGTATTCCCTATGGCATTGAATTTTTCAGTCGTCCGATTCTACCTTTCCTTCATAAAAACTATTATTTATACAAAAGGGTATTATTACTCAGTGTAATCTCTATGTACATTATATTTTAATAAGTGTAAAGAGGAATAATCAGAATTACCAAGTTATTACGCTATTATATGCCTATAATACAAAAAGTATAACAAAATTAACTAATTTATTTGTGAGGTTACAGAAGATAAGCCTAGTCATATTATTACACCATCGGCGTTTTTAATAAATTACTGAGAATATTAAAGTCCAAATAATGTTAAAATGTAAAGAAAAGGAGGAGTAATAAAATAATTCGTTTTATAATTTCAGTTGGTGTTTTTAATGAGCTTATTGAAATCTGTTAAGATTTGTGTATTTATCTGACGAACCTAAAGGTGACATATATCAGCGCACTATAAAATATTTGGGGGCGAACTTGGCAAGTAACGCTGGATGGGATAACCAGGTAAATTTTTCATCTAGGAAAGCGTGGAAGGCATGGAAAGCATTACACTTCATAATGAGAATACTAAAATGTGGAGCGCAAGAAATTGCCAATAAGTCTTTAGTGCGTCCGGTTATGCAATATGGAGCAGCATGTTGGGACCCGTATAGAATTAACGAAATTGATCCGTTAGAAAAGGTACAGGGAAGGGCTGTAACATTCATAAAAAGAGCTAAATGTTTTGGACCTTCAAAAGTGGAAGAGATTCAATGGGAGCCTTTAAAAGCTCGGCGTAAGAGGCTTCGGTTATGCACATTATCTAAAGCTTATGCTGGTTTAATTGCATGGGTGGGCGTCAGTGAAAGATAGGAGAAGCCAACACATTACGGAAGAAACTATCATTTGTTTAAAATTAAGGTAAGAAGGCACAGAACTGATGTAATAGGCTCTTTTGTTAGTAGAACCATTGAAAAATGGAACGAAGTGCCTGTAGCAGCATTTCAGGGCTGTTCTCTGTCCGTGAGGAAATTTAGGAAGACTCTGCATAGAATAAATGTTAGATAATTAATTATAAACGTTACTTAGACGTGTATTTGAAATGTTATAAACTGACTATACTGACTGGATAGAAATTAATGAATGTAAATGGTAAAGAAATTAATATTTCAAAACATTTAGCTATTATGTTACACTGGTAGCTACAATAATATGATTGTTGATAGAAACATTATTGTTTATTGTTCATTGCAATATTATTTTATGTTCACTTATTTTTTTATTATTTTTATATTTAACTCTGACACCGGGTAATACACATTTGCAATGAATAAATGCACACACATACATTAATTGCATTAAAATATCTTAATTCTTATATTTAACAAACAGTTAAAATAAAGCATTGTCTTGTAAACCAAAATTCAGTTCTTTTAATAATTCAATGGAAAGAAAATGTTATCACTAACTTCTGATATTGACTATATCTATTACTCTTGTGTAATTTAAAAGTAAAATAAAGAGTTGAATTAAATTAAATTGTAATTTTCATCAGGTAAATGACAAATTGATAAGGGTGGTGGAGCAAAACGTAATATCTATAATGGAAGACTCACATAGAGTTTTCTTTCCATTAAAAGTATATATTGTATATTCAAACAATAATATGTACTGCGATACATTTTTACCTACAATTATGTGAAATTAAGTATATGTACATGCAACATGCCAATACAACATAAGCGGTTAAAATCACAAACCGGTTTTTGTTAATAACGATCCAATTCAAATAAAAATAAAAACGAAGATTTGAAACTTTAAAACATAGGTATTCTTTTATAAGACGTTCTTAATCGTGGAGAAAAAATAAGTATATAACAAGGAATATTTTAAACACACAAAGTCCTATTCTTCCAAAATATAAAATTTGCAATTTTTGTAAAAATATGTAGAAGAGTTTTTGAGGAAAGAAAGGTTTTTCAAGTATTTTTTTTAGATGAGTGGAATTTACTTCACCTGACATTCTTAAATAGTTTATGAAGAATAAAAAATGACATTTTTGTGGCTGTTCGCGTTTGAGTGATGCACGCGCGCGCATAAAACGTGCTAGAACATTTTGCATTATAAAAATACGTTTCTTTTACTTTAGGGAATAAACTTATATATGTCCGTTGCTGTCTCTTCAATTTTTTATATTTACATTGTATTTATGTTTATACTATATATAGACAACGATAGAGAATACAATAGTTTAAAAGTTGGGTGGTCATTTCTAAAGAAATTGTTTGCTTAGTTCAATAGAAGCGTCAGTGAAGAAAATATAATAAATAATTGAGAAGCTGCACATATAACCGCAAGAAAACAAATTGCCTTTGCGTTTCATCTCCGATGTGTTTATTATACATATTCAGTTAGCATAAACTTGCTATAATGGCTCTGTGACTGAAATAGGGTTCACTTCTTAGAACTGGTGAGGTTTTTTTTCTATACTTAACTCGTGTGTTACACGTGTTAGTGTACTTTGAATCTTCCGCAGCTGATCATATACTGATATGGCACATTAAAACTCAAAGATATATGCATTAATTTATTCCTTAAAAGAAAAGAGCAATATTTTTCTGACATAATTGACACGACACGACAGCCGTGACGAGCCTGGTCCAAACAATCCGAGTGCCGGCCTAATGTGCACGGCAGTAGTGGACGATCATGAACCGATAGGAGAGGTGATGTGGTCACAAACATGCTTCATCCATCCAGAATATTGGTTTCTTGACCTACAGATTGCTGCTTATCTTAGCTCCCCCAAATTCATCACAATGCTGAGTGGCACCGGTCTCGTACTGCTTCCAAAAGATGCGCAACCCTCCAGGGTGGACCACCCGCATTCCGTGTCTGGGAACGGAACACTGCGCCCAGTTCAATTTGTCACGACGCCGGACAATTACTAGAGGAACTTAAGTTCAATTGCAGCCTTTGCATTTTATGTCCCAAGAAAGGTTACATTAAATACAGTGATTGTTAAATTGACTTTCGCTCTGGCAATACTCTGCTAGTGTGATTTGTGTGTGCGCTTAGGTGCATCAATATGACCTAAAACCATAGTAGCTTTTTTTTTAATTTGGTCACTACTTGCATGGTGTTCTGAGCCTATAGATAGATTACATAACCTGGATCACATGGAAATTCAAATCCTCATACATTTTGCAAGGTTTACTTAGATACATTTCAACAGTGGTGGATTCAAGCTCAGCCAGTTGTTGGTTATTCTTTGCCGGAAAAGATACAGGTCCCGACGTTTTACAGAGTACATCTGTGCTTTCAGAATAGCCAATACCATATAACGAAGTTCAATTTGGGTCACCACGGAACCTGTTCCGCTGGATCCTTTCTTTGAATCCAGCACCTGGGAAATATGTCGTCCATCCGTGTGTAAGGAAATCATTTGAGGTTGGGGGTGAGTCTACTCTTGTGAACAAACCAGAAAGTCGAATACTTGAGCTGTGATATAGATTTCATACACAAAATATTCCCATATGGCCATTATTAATAAGAATTTTATGAAATGTCAGATAACTAGGTACTCTAAAAATCTTACACATTTAACGTAGAAAAATACTGATTTTTAATGTGAAGAAGGAAAAAAATCCAACAAGTACAAAGACGTGTTCTGCCAATTTCCTGAATTTCCATTTTATGCATTTTATACTTTGTTTGAAAATGTCATTAAATTTTCAAATTTTTGGTGTATAGTGTTTTCAGACTTACATGCACTTTGTATAAACCATTATATTATTTAAAAATTGCATCTAAATATAATTTTAAATAATGGATTTGCCAACAATTATTCAAATCGTCAAAATATGCGAGCTGATATTATTTTCTAAATATTAAATTATTAAATTTTCTCTGAATGATAATGAAGCGTTCTTTCACACAAGCAGTGTGTCGGCTAAAGTTGGAAATTAAAATTAGACTGATAAAGCAATTCCATAGGCGCGATTTGAACCATGGCTCTCCAGGCTTCCATTCTAGCAACTGAGCTACTATGGCAATATGCCGGTACAACATTAAGTTTCTCAATTTACTCATATCTTCCACTGTAAACCGTAAGGCTTTCCCAAATTCATTTAGAAATAACGTGTCCCAGTGACGACCTGCAATCTCGTAAGACTTTAAGTCCCGCCAATCAATGATACTTAACCCTTAAGTACTACACTTATTTTAAATCACCCCAATACTACACTGGGTGAATTTGCACCCATAGCATATATTTGCATTTGAATGTATAACAATTGTTAATTGTTGGCAATTGTGTTTGTAATAGATTGAAAATCAGACTGCATAATATGCATATGACTGAAAAGGGTCTCTTTTAATCTATATAAGCAGTATTTATAACAGTTAAAACAAATATAAAAAATAATGTTAAAATTTTTCATCCATGCAGTTCTTCATGTAATATTAAGAAATTTAATTCATTATGGTTCTACATTACTCATTCAATTGATTTAACTTGACCTAAACACTTCTCTACACTATTCACAGCTCATACAAGCAATGGCGCGATGATCTGGAAAAAACAAAACAACTTCAAACTGAGCACCTAAACGAGAACTTCTTATCTCTGTTTTTGCACATTCAGCATCTCCCTTATCTTGCACCTATTGATGTATTTTGACGGGGATCTAGCTGTTGAATATTTGCACAAAGAACTGTCCCCATATGACTCTTTATTTGTAACTGGGTCCTCTGATTTTCGTTGATCCCTAGTTCTTTTGTCGTCCAATCTCAAAAGTTTGTGAGAAACATGAACCTATCATGGGACATTACAACTGAATATATAGGGCTTGATAAATAGCTCCAAAGAAACTTAGGCCGTATTATGGTGTATTAGTAGATATTAGTAGGTATTGTCAAGTCAGATACATTATTGTGTCGAATTGGTGACAGCATTGTTGAGGTAATTTAGTATTTCTTTCGGCTTGTGTTTTAATTTCCGTCTGGCATGACACTCTACACCTCTGGACGGCGAGCCTAGCCAGAGTTGGAGAGAGAGGGGGGATAGATGTTAGCGTTACTTTTTTGTGTGTGAGCATCAGTCTGAGAGTTGGTGTGTAAGGGTAGGTTGTGGTGATATTTCCGCCTGATTAGGAATACATAAAAAGAAACTCTATAATAATTATAGTTTAGGAATTATTAGTAATTAATTAATATTCAATTTGATAAATTTCCATAATTTTAAAGCAATTGGAATAAAAACTGTATCAATCGAAAGCCCTTCAGAATCTGTAAATATGTTTTCAGTTTCAATAATATTGTTAGATTAATAAAGGCATGATTGCATAATAAAAACGTCAAGATTTAGGCAAAAATAAAAGTAGCTTCGTTTTAGACTGTCTATTATGTTTTCCGAGTGTGGATCCATAAACATCGAAACCTTCTTTTGTACTTCGTGGATTTGAGGCAAGTTTTAAGGGTAAACAGAAGCCATGAGGCAACGGACATTTCTTACAGTTAGGCCTTGAATTTTCAACCAGGGAACCAATAAACGTAGAGAATAAGCGTTAGGACCAATGGAAAGATATGAAGACGAGTGACATGTATAAAATTTCAGGCGAGCAGTTATATGTGAATGCGAGCGTGGTTTTGGGGCAGTTTGTCATGATTCTTCGTTGAGGTAATACGTAGCACTCCGGGTCAGAAAAGGACGCTTAGTTCCGAAATTTACTAAGTGCCGCGCAATAATGCAATTATAGAGTCATGTAGGTAGAATATTTATGCAATGTGACAACGGTGTTTCTTCGATATAATTATATCCAAGCTAATAAACGTGTTAATGTTAGTCAAGTGACTATTTCAAGTTCGCGCGAATCTAAAGAACGGTGATAGAGCGCCGAGATATTAAATAACTAGCCGGAGCAAACTTAAGCGTTCTAAGAGACCATAGTGGGAAGACAGTGTTAAAAATAATCACGCGTGTTAGAAAATATCTATGAATCTTGCAGGATTTCTAGCATAAGACTGAGAAAAGTGAAAACAGTGTTTCTTTCAAGACAATATCCTGGTGTCACCACTTCCACCCTAACAACAACTGTAGGGAATTTCAGGCCGATTCGCCGATAGTTGACCCTGGGATCGACGAGAAGTGCTTCCTGACTGATATCGGCGATTACGAGTCCTGAAGACTACTCATACAACGACGCAGGTGAGATACGCACGACGAAGTAGCGCGCCGTCAAAACGCTACAAGCTTGCGTGTGTGTGAGGCATCTCCCCTCAATCCTTTATTTCCCTTGTGTATGTAATGTAGAGTCACACGTTACTTTATTAATAAATCACAGGTAATGTGAATGATGTGAAATGTGTGTATTTTGTTACAAAACTCCATGCTTGCATCGGAATGTGAACATCAAGGTCCTCGTCCTCTCACAGGTCTGTGTTTCGTTTCCCCCGTGTGCATGTTGCGGTGATTAAAATTTAATATTTTGCTGGAAATCTTTTGGCCCTCACCCCAGCATGTAACAATATGATTAGCTTTTTGTGACCTAGCTATGAAAAGTAATCCTATAGATGTCTGTAATTCTTTAGTATTTGTATCATTAGTCTAACTTTGCTGGTTGGAGCAATTATTCTTCTGTTTTTTTATTTCTATTTTGGTACAGTTCACAATATACTATAGCATACTATTAATTAAAAAATTGCCAGCTTTCAGTAATGGTTCCTACATCTTTTGCTTTGTCTTTAGGACCAACTTTGAACCTTAGAATATTACAAGCAGGTGTGTTTTGTCTTGTCGGATGTTCTGTTGGCCATAAATAATTCTTCTTACCTTTTAGTGCTTTGGAAAAAGGCAATATGACGCGGTCACGAATGTCATACTATTTAGGAATGTCCGGCTGTTCCCTTTTTTGAGGTTGACTGTTGTGGTTTTTATTTTCTTTTTAAAAAGGGAGAATTCCATCTTCTAGTGCTGGATCGCACTCTGGCGCATAATCTTCATCAACCACATTGTCCTGAACATAATCTTTTTCACACAAATCCACCATTTCTGAGTCATTGCTAAGTGCCCTGTCATCAACTTCTTCATTCAAAACAGCCCTCTCATTTCACTTGCACGTATTTTTTTAACTTCGTTGATATAAGTAGCCATTTTAAATCCAATTTTTGTCAAAATGTATGCAAAAGGCAAAATTACATTACTTTAAAACAGCAACGCAAACACTACACAAGGTGAATAATCACCCATACGCACAGAAAACAGTCACTATAACTGGGTTCAACAATAAGAAACAAACTAGAGAAGAACATAGCAGGAAGAAGGAGGGACAGTACCAGTTAGCCAACCAAAAACAAACAACTCCCTGGGTGAATGTTCATCCAGAGTAGCATTTAACGGTTAATTCACAGGAGCCATGTGTAGGCTTAAGTTGGAAAGGTGGAATCAAAGTGAAAATGCAATGTCATAGCATTTTTCAGCTTTCCATGCTGTTGCCCTACCAACTGAGCCAGCATGGCAACTAAAGCTTTGCAGTGGCTAACAGTAGCCTAGATTTCAACCTTTAAATAAGAAGGAAGTTACTAGAAACTATATTTTTAATTGCTACGAAATGCTTATTACATGCGTTTACCGATCCGTTTCACCTTTTCCAGCATTATTTTCCAAACTTCCTGTATAAAACCTGAACACTAAAATAAAGGTGGTACAAATACCATGCATGCATTTTTTGTAGTAGAATTTGTGTTGAAACTGCAGCTATCATTTGTGACTATGGTTGCAATTTTGTTTCGCAACTCCTGTAATTCAGGAAAGAGTCACTTCATTTTTGGTCCGCGCAAGAAAAACACCATTTATTTTAATTAAAAATAGTTGGAAGACTAATTAGCACTGTTAAATTTGAAGCGAACCTGCTGTCTGTACGGCAATACTATAAAACACTCGCACCAGAAACGTCAGTGGAAATAATTCGCCACCTAATCCGGTTGACAACTGAACGAGCCAGCTGCCCTTTCATTGCCATGTAAATCCTCGATGCGAACCCTAAATTATCAATTATAGACTGGCCTGCTCCGCTCCCTCTACATGGTTTAAACGTTATTCCCTCTTCGCGCAGACAAATTAAGCTACATACATGCAGTAACGACCACATGAGCAGTATCATGGGTTCTACTCCTGGAAAGGTTGTTTTACAGCAGAACAACATTTAATATCGGGGAAAAAGAACTAGCGATTTATTCTGCTTGTTTAACAACACAGACATAAAGTAGTCATATAACTTCTGCACTCCCTGTAATCGCAATGCGTGTTGTTGGTGAAACAATTTCGTCTGTTTATTATTTTCCGTTTGATATTCTATCACAAAATAGCAGTCAGAGGTGGTGCTGCATTGACTAAATTGTGATTTATTAAATCAAAAATTAATATTTTAATTCTGAAATTAAGAAAAGTGTTGGGATAAAATGTATTTGAGAAATTCGTTTCTATCGTAGCTATCAAATTCAACATAATTGTACAACACAACAAGAAAAATCATTGAAACCACAAGATTTAGATGAAACCGTTGGTAAAAATCTTTAATTAAACTTTTTCAAAGATATTGATATATTCGCCTACAAAAGATTAATTGAAAACGAAGTTTTTGGGTATGAGCAATATGAAAGAATAAAATAACTATTATTATTATTATTATTATTATTATTATTAATAGTAGTATTTATGCGCATTTATTGCTTTTAGCTGAATACAACACATAAGTGGAATTGCCGCTCAGCCCAGGCTTATTGCCTCTCCCACTCATGAGAACGTATAACATTTACAGTTTTATTCTTACTTCTAATTACTAACTGTATTACGAACTAATTGTTTCCGTTTACTGTCGTAACCATTTGCTTCTCACTTTGTTCATAAACACTCCAACCTTCTCATAATCCTTCATAAATATTTCCTTCGCTGCAATGTTCGGGTCAACCTTTGACCATTTGTCCCCTACCTGTTCCTCCCTCCACTTGTGAGTGGCCCTGCATTTAAACAGTATATATACTAGATCCTCCTGCTCTCCTGCTTGGTTTTGTGCTATTCCCATCCTCATTCCTTTTAACCCCCACACTTCTGATCTTACCACCTTCTCTTGCTTCCTTACCTGTTTTTTATACATATTCCTCTCTTGCCCATGTGGAGTTTAATATTCTATGAAAAAGGACTTTTCTGATATTTCACTAAACAGTTTTTTTGTGTTTGCATATACTCTAGTCTCTTTCTTACTTCTCTCCTAAAATTTAATTCATTATTCTCCCTATTCTACCATATCACTTCTAAACCTTTGGATTCTAGGATGTTCTTCAAACTATACACCCATCCTCTATTTTTTAAATTATTTTTCTTGAAATCTTAGATATTGGTAGTAGTGGTAGTGGTAGTAAAATATACCAACTTAAAAGGTGGTAGAGAAAATATTAGGATGTCAAATTTAAACTTGATCTCCTGCCATTTCATCTGTAACATGAATCTTCCCGCAGAGCATCAATTAGAATTGAATTAAAACAAATATAGCTTTAGTGTAATACGACAGGACATGTGCTACTGGTAAAGGCTATCTAGCCTTGTTATAATTATTATTATGATTATTATTACTATTATTATTTTCGTAATTATCATTACGTCATCAAAATTATATGGAGGGCTCCAGATTGTGAAGTCCAAGTATAATCATTATATTCAACGAAGCATAGTTGCCAATGGAATGATTTTACTTACAATTTATTGCAATCCAACCATCAATAATTGGTTTCGTCGCAAATACACGCTTCGGGTCCCAGAGCCTCAAAAAAGTGTTTCTTTTAGAAAAGGGTGCAACATAACTAAAAAATTAAAAATAGAATAAACATAAAAAATCGGTGTTATAGTTCAACATGTTCCAAGGATACGACCTGAAGATGTTCACCAAAATCCCTTTACTCTCAATTACCCTCTATATGGAAATGTTTCGTTATTTTGTATCTTATTCAAAGTAGCTCCAAAGATTTTGATTAAAATATATGTTTAACAAATATGCATTACTAGCGAAATGTACGTCGTGAATTTTCAATCTGAAGTCCTCTTCTATCACACTGAATTTTGTGTAATTTTCAAACCTTAAGAGACAGGCACAAACTGATCTCAGAAAAAATGCAAGTCCATTAAAATACACGATTTGTGTAATGATTTTGCAGTGTTAGACGTTTTGGAAATATTTTATGGAATATGTTTGAAATTGAAGTGCATCTCAAGAGTGAAACTTTTTCATTCCTTTCCTTCAGAAGTGGTTGTTATTAACACTTCTAAATTTATTCCTACATGCTTCCGATAAACATTTGAACGTTATTATCGCTTGTTGTATATAGTTAATTATGCATTTATTAATTATAAATAATTTCTACATTAATATCTGAATCACTTCCTAATGAATGCTCTAATACATAAAGTATGCTTGCTAATTTCCAATGCGTAGAGACAGCTATGTAATGTGCTACATCAGATTTGTTAAATTTAGATCAAAGCTAGAAACACAGAATTATTTATGTGGCCCTCCAATTTGTATTTTTTACCGGGATGAGTTTATCCACTAGTGATATGTGTTCAGATTATGCCGTTATATTGTTTTAAACTATGTTTTACTTAATACGGCACCACAGGTGGTGGAACTGGTGATACATGCAATGAAATGATAATTGGTAAAAGAGATTGCGGAAGCAAACGTTCCAGGTCTAGGTATAGGGTACCTTCCCAGCATTTGCCAATTATGAGCCCTAAAGAAAACCTGGAAAAAGCTCAGTCAGAGAGGACGGTCGTTGTGGGATTTCAACAGCAGACCTTTCGTTCATGAATCCATGACTTATGCACCTCGAATAGTTGTATCGGTGTTGTAAGGTTGTTTTAAAGTTCCGCATAAATTTTAAGAGAGAACTGGAATATATTTTTTAAAAGTACCCTAAGCAGAAAAGAGTATATGAAGTGCAGCATGATTTATTCTAGGATATCTAGAACGTACTCTACACTATGGTCAACCAGCATGATGTAATGGGCATTCTTTCTGCTTAGTTATCTGGTTAGTATCTGAAGCTACAGAGTTCAGATATCGATGGAAGTGAGGTACTAGATGCAGGTTTCTTCCAGGGTTTTCACTTAATTGCAAAGGCAAAGTTAGGGTAGCTGTAAGCTCTTCATCTGAGCATCATTTGAGGTTTTAATAATTACCTCACTTCAATCAGTCTTTAAACCTGGAATATTATAGGGAATGTTAAAGTTTCATTTAGCACTAGATCTCGTGATAAAATGGGGGTGAAATTTACTTTCCTCTTTTATATGTAATTGTTTTAAGAGGAACGGTTCAAATCTACACAAGGACAGAACGCTACCTGGATCCATCAGCTGCGAGATTATTGTTGGTTTGTTTGTCCATAGTAGAAAGACAGTCACACTGTGAATAACGCATTTAAATTTATATAGCGTGGTATCTATGAAGGCATTGATGTTATATACACAATATATTAAAAGGCAAATACCGAAATTGGAGATTAATATAGAGCAAATACATTTAAATTAATCTCGTACTGCCTCAAGCCCGTATGGAGTACCTAAAGAAAATCTCATTACATAACCGAGGGAATATAAATACTAAAACATTAAAAATTTTCATACTATATGCAATCAACGTAAATATTTAAAGCAGGATGTAATTTATTTCCTGTAAAATGAAAAGTTAATTTTTTACATATAAGAAATTAATTATGTAAAGCGGCTTAGTTTTTTTTTTAAATTTAATCTATGTGTTTTAAGCATAAATTATATATTTTTATAATCTGATAGAAACGTTTTTTGCCATTTCCAGGCTCTGAACTGGTTTTCATCGTTGCTATAACCAACTAGGCTATCATAGCCACATGTAAAATCACGGCAATGGCATTGAATTTTTCAGTCAGATTCTACCTTTCCAACCTTTTCCAACACAGAGTTTATGTGAAAAAGCAATAAATTATTAAGAATGTTGTACTCTTTGGACATAGGTCAAAATTTATAGTTCCACAGAAGCTAAAATCAATAAAAATATAAAATTCCAGTTTTCTACGGGTATGATAATACAAACATTATGAATTTATATAATCACAATTGTCATATATTCTAGCTTAAAATCCCTTGTAAAAAGGACAATGTATTTTAATAACGCAACACTAAACAAACTATAAGCTTTTATATGCAGAAAGTGTGAAGTGTTACATTGATAGTTACTAGGATATGTTTTAAAGAGCTTGAAAATCTATCCTTTTTAAACCTCTTGAGGACTAAAAACGTATAATGTATTGGAGCACTGCATTCACATTTTTCTGAGCTGAGCTTGTCATTGTTGATGTAATTAGTTTCGTGATTAAACGATGCCTTCAATCCACCTAGTGTCGCCCTAGATATGCCTTAAGGGAGTATCGGAATGCTTGATTCAAGTGCAGTGGAGCATGATGGAGCAGTTCCAGATGACATATGACAGACGCTATTATCGATCCCTTCAGGTACATCAAAAGCATTGACCTTAAGTAGGCCAAGCATTTTTAAGCACTCTGTAGGACTTAACCATGGCATTTAGATTTAACAATGCCTAATATATGTCAAATGCTTATCTATACCGATAAAAAACTGTAATTGTGTTTGTATGTTTATCTTATAGGTCAAGAACGTCTGAAGAGATTGTAATCAAACTCTCTTTACAACATAACTGAAATGCCCTCTGATTTACTTCAATATTTCCATCATACCGTGATTAGCTTTACAAAGAAGTGCTCATAGGGCACGAAATAAAACAAACTAAGAGGCGAATAGCCTTTCTTATTAGGTTTTGCGAAAAGGTGCAAAATTAAAATTTATCAGCAATTCTTTATTCCTGGCTAATACTTTATTATTTTTAAATTCAATTGATGTTACATTTCACTTCGTATATATGATATCCGTAAAAGTATGTAATGCGTATAATATAAATAAAATAAATCTTTGTTTCCGGACGTCGTTTTTGTCCAGGAAACGAAAATTGTATACAAGAGATATAAATTACTTTCCTTCTTTTATATCAGATTTCTTAAAACTTATTTACAGTACAATATGATATGAGTGCTGTATATAAGTGCTGCTTTTCAGATCAGACAAAACAGTAATGGCGTTTTCATACACGTTCACAAACAAGGTATTAAATCAGAACTTCGTTTCACATTAATTTTAAAAGAGAAAGAACAGAACCTGGTGCCTTGTTTCGTATCCAAGGAATCGCTGCAAAGTGGTGGTGGTGATGGCGGTGGCGATGTTGATAGCGACGACGTGAACAGTTTTATCATACTCTTGTAAAATACGAAATAGCAATGGAACTCATTGCTGTACATGCTTTTCCTGTTCCTATAATCTAACAAGCTGTATAATACTAAATATATACTAACATAAAGACGGAAGAAAGAAATAGGAAAGATATATATATATATATATATATATATATATATATAGTGCTCGGATCCTTAAGAGCTCGCTCTTATGTACCATTCCCCCCTCTTCCGTTCTCCAGGGCAATTAATCTCCTTTGCCGAATTTTATACAAAAAAAAAAGAATACATTTCATAACACCCTGCATCCAACATTACATCCAAGCAGGCCTCCATTCCCCTATTGGACTCCAGAAACTGTGGTGGTAAATATTGGTTTGTTAGTAATTCCGTTCCCCTGCACTGAGCCAGAATATGATTCCAGGTTTCCCCTTCACCAAAGAGTGGACATAATTCTCACTCCGGTATCATCAGTTAATTTGTTGCCTTTCCAGGCGTCTAATCTTAGCCACGTCAAACCACTTCTTCCCCCTCGTATACCACTGCAAGATACATTATATCCATCACATTTCATTGCTAAAAATAATTGGCCCTCATGGATGTAATTCTTGAGCAGAAGAAAAAGTAACCCACATAGGAACAGGGCAAATTTTGTGATGAAACTGTTGCTCTGCCCAAATCTTAGTACTGTAAGTAACTTCTGACGTTACTAGAAGTACCTTGGGCCCAACGTTTGAGTCCCTCTATTCCGAGAGTTGTTCGAATTGTGTTGGACTCGGCGGGGCAGTGGTTCCCTATACCCGTGTGAGATTGGGTATATCTGGGCGTTAATGCTTAGGTGCGGTTGTGAGACGCCTCAATATCCTTCACAGCCTGGTCAGATAGATCAGTAAGCTTAAACCCTTACGTTACGGGAGGGACCGTTCTAGGAAACCGGATATTGATCTAATGGAAGAATCCACGGAGGGGGAGGCACTCGTTTGCAGCCTTTCCTGGCTCTTAAGAGGGAAACTACGGTTTTGGGTAGACCTCGTCTTCTCCACCTCTTCCATAATCCTAATCGCTTGATTGACAAGTTAGCTCACCCCAAAAGTTCTGTTTTCCTACTTAGCTTACTATTATGGTAATAGTATTACTAAAGCTGAAAATGATAGTCCGTTTATAAAACGCTTTTTCATCTTTAGTATATACATAATATAAGGTGATGTTGCCAACTACGCCAAATTGTTGACAAACTCCAAGTTAACCAACCTAGAGTTATCTGATGTAATTCGGTGCACTTCGTTTAAACAGCAGTTAGTAAACTTCGTTAACTGAAAGTAATATAAGGTGTAAAAGGTGCCTGATGTGTGTATGTATATACATATGTTTTATGACGTATATCTGGCTTTTAGCTTTAGAGTTGTTGTTTTCCTCCCCCCTCCCTATTTCTGTGTCTCTTGTTCACTCCCTCTCTCTCTCTCTCTCTCACTCGCGTACACAAACCCACGCATATCACATACATACATTTTTTCTATTTCCTTTGTCTCCCATTTGGTACCTAAGTTAGAGAAGGTAATGCATCCAAACCGAAAAATTAGTATCATTTAACAACAAAAATAATAATAATAATTATAATAATAATTTAGAAGAGGGTCCGAGTATAAGTGTATAAAAAGCATAGCTCGTAAACGAAGAAGTGCACGAATACCAAATTTCGTGTAGCAATTCGACCTCCCTTGGGTATGCTGGTGGAAAATAATGCACCACTCCAAACGGTGCATTAGATATTTTTGTTGTTTATTATCTCGAAATTGCTCTATTTTGATTAAAATATCATATGTTTTCATCGCAAAGAAGACATATATCTTGAATTTTCTGTGAATTATTTTCGTTGAATAATTCATTTTCATTCTGATTGAATATTGTATTTAATATGACTCTCAGTGAGGGTAAGATGTGTAATGCATTAAAATAAACAATTTATGTCAGTCAGCGTTCTTATTTTAGTTATTTCCGAAATATTCTCCAATGTATGATCGAACACTCTCAGATGGAAGCCTACATTATCATTTATATACTTTCGAAAATGAAGGATTTTAACTTATTGGTTTCCAGGCAAACAGTCTCATGTGATAAACGTAAACTGGATAGAAGTATGTATTTTTACACAGATATAACAGGACATTGGGGATACATGTGCAATGACGGAGAGTGTGGCATATCAATTATTGCTTTTTTTCTTTTTCCTTTTTATGTTGTCTACCAGTGTTTAGTAGACAGAGAAGGTACTGCATTTCATCCAATAATTATTTCCAGATTTCATCGTAGATACATGTTATGAGGCACCCTGAATCCCAAAAGGGCGTTTTACAAAAACTTCCGTTGTGTTGTTTGTCTGCAAATACCGTAACTCTAAAACAAAATGTCGGATAAATGCCAAGCTTGGCATTTAAGTTCAGTATCTTTCAAACATGCGACACGAACATTTTCAATAAAATCTCTCCACCCCCAACTACCAACTTGCATGGACATTTTCGACACCTTTTTATTTTCTCAAAAATGCCTCCAACTATTGGGATTAAAATACCGTTTGACAATGAAAAATTAAATGTATATCTTGAATCTTCAGGCAGTGGCCTATGAAGTTTACTTCATTCGGAAGCAATTTTGATACAGTTGTAAACATTAAGATATAGACAAAAACATACTACACAAAAATGTAAAGCATACACTTTATATCCAATATGTTTTGTTGCATCAACAGTTTTGGAGATACCTGTTTATATTAGTTTCAGTTGTTCAGTAATTTTTAATTTCTTAATGAGCTATCACTATTCACTTGCTTCACGCAATACAATGGAAAGTGTATAGTATTTGAAGACCGGTATATAGCCACTCACGTTTAAGCAAATGAACTTCGTTTTGGTTTCCTGAATTTGGTAGGCTCTTTGAATAGTCTATTCTTATTTTTATATCTATTACATGTTAGTTGAGAGAATGCTTTGCTGAAATAGCTGCATTATGCATTTCGTTGTATGCAAAAGGAGAATAGGGAAATAGTTTGTAGAAACTATTAAAAATAAAATATGGTGGATAGTGTAACAATGATATATATATTATATATAACTTGGATTTAATAAGATGTAATATCTTCTTCGTTATATGTCTTAAAAGTGCAATATTATATTTGCCTATTTTTTTGATTACTCCTAATATCTCTAACTTCGTAGAATATATTTCCAAATCGATTTTCTGTCTCACATGGAACTTTCCAAAGATCTTCCATCTTTGCACATATTTTATTCATGGTTGAGGAGAATATTGAATTACTGAAAACTATACTTAATGTAAAACTACATTTCATTCACACTCGAAAGTTCAATATCCGAAATTAAATGAATTTCTCGCTTGATGTTTTCTTATAGTTCTTCCAATGTACGGAGTTTGTTGCTCACATCTTATTTTTCAAGTTCCCCCATAGATAAATATTACATACAGTTAAATTAGGGGATCGTGAGGGCCATAATCATTTAATAATTATCCTGTCATCGAAAATTCCCCGAATTAAATTTAATGCCTCATCAACTGTTAGCAGGTGCTGAAAAAAATTCGGTCTAACATTCAGCGTCTGTCAGGATTAAAAATGGTGTACCTCTATGCATTTATTGTTATTATAAAAATATAGGTCCTATTTTAAGAACTAAAAGAAAACAGCACAGTGAAATTGCAACAATTTCGGATGTTGAGCTCTCGAGTTGAATTAACATTTCCTGAGAACAAGCAAAAAACGTGTGGATAGTTAAGGACAACATTTCCAACATCTCTTATGATAAGGTATTTGCTTAATCGTTGTAATTGTAACTATGAGAACGTAAGGTGGTTGCGGGGATATTTTAACTGTTTCGGCGAGAGTCCGGGCTGCTGCATTTGGCACGTGATCAGCCATACGGTGAACGAAGTATGAAGGAAAAGAACTATATTTGCTATGTACATGTTTCACATAGTTGGTTTAAACTCGCTTTACATATGTACACGAGGTATAATAATTTCACGTAATGTCGGGACATAGAAATTCTCTTAGGGTTCTCTGTATCGTGAGTAAATTGTTAAATTCGCGGTGGGTATAATTAACTGTTGACAAGGAAATATTGCATAATAATAAGAACAAGATGTAAAAATTTATATATTCAGTAAATATATAGAACTAGCATATATTTTAAAATGTTAAGCTCATACAACTTATGCCTGGTAAAATGGAGAGTTTTAGCCGAGGCAAACTGCAAGAACATATTGTTAATGCGATATAATTGGCCTCGTAGTATAAAAAGGCATGTGATTGTAACAAATCATACACTTTTTTTCTTTCCTTTTTATGGGTTTTCAAAGGTCCTCAAAATATCTATTTCCCGTAAAATCGCGATATATAAATTTCGGTCAAATAGAGTGCTTCCTCCACCATAGGTAACCGGCAGAGAAGACAATTGGATTCCAACGAAAGAAACCCATTTTAATGAAAACAAAGGTGTATAAGAATGCATTAATTCGTTCTAGGTTTATAAACTAGACAAAATATACATTCGTAGATTTAGGATCCTGTACTCCATTTTCCCGTTCATACCCCATCCCTCCGCCCAACTCACCTAAGCTCATTACCCATTCGATTCAGGGCTTGACCATGATTGTTAGAGGCCAAACTTTCCAGCGAAACTGACCGTCGGTGAGTAATTTTCAATTACACCGGAAACAAATTAAGCTTCTGCAAACAGAGCCCTTGTGTGTTGCGTTTTGCATAACCCGAGTGGAGCAGGACCGTATATGTAGCTCTGCTCGGTTGCCTGGCTGGCATTTAAATTCGGACGTAAACGCAACAGTACGTGGCTATTATTTTGCAGCGGACGTTCCCCCGACCCCTTCCGCCTCTTTTAGCTTACGCCTAACTTGTGTAATTGGTTGACGCAGCTAACAATACCCCATAACTGGTTAACCTAAGTAATGTATAAATATTTTATACATTTCTTTCTAGCGAGATGAAGGTTCTGTTAGCACCTGGTTAGTAAACACGTACGAGTATATCTACGTTTTTGTAGCTCTGAAAACACTGTGCACTCTCAGAACTCAGGACATTGCGGTATTGTGGTACAGCAGTGAAATTCTTTATTAAATATTTCTTCTTAGTATTTCATACATAATATATGCAGTTATGCAATATATAAGTTTTGTTCATTACATCGTTTAATTTATCCTTCAATATTTCTCTATCCCTTTATTTTTTAATTTCTTACATAGGATTGCATGATTTGTGCTTTCATTTCCTTTGTAGTATTTAAGTGCTTCATTTTGTATAAATTTACTTTATTATTAAGAACTATATCGTTATTCTCTTATTTAATTACCTTTTAAAAGTCAGTTGTTTATTTAAAATTATTCTTAAACTTTCACTTTATTTATTTAAAGTATGTATGTATTTTTTAAAGTTCTGCTCTTATATAACAGTTTTATAACTGGCATTAAATTAAAAGTTGTAATTTTAGCACAATTCACATAAATAAAAGTTTCTAATTTCCTCGTTTGACTAGTGATATTTTATATGAAATGTAGAATCCAAAAGTTTCAATGTCTTCTCGTTTAGCTTTACTGTTTTCTAGTTAAGAATTTTATCCCAAACCTTCATTAGATTGTACTAATGGAAGTAAGGTTAATGGTAAGACGGAACGAGATGAAACAAACAAAAATGATAAATACAGGCTTCATAAAAGAAAATGAAAGGAAACATAATTGCTAACACAAGATAAGGTTTTGGCTTAAGTTACTGCGAGACTTGGGATGTATTATTAATTTTAAAATGAAGCCGTCTACAGGTAAAACCCAAATAATAATGACAACGGAAGATTTAAATACAAAAAGGATTTTTCTTGATCCTTAAATAAATGAGGAAGAGATAAGTGTCATGCTTTGTGTGGAGTGTAGAATGGTATAGGTACTGCGGGCACTTAGATTTTGTAGCAAAATGAGGAAAAATTATTGAAAACATTTGAAGTATCGTATCGATTAAGACCGAAATGTAGACTATGAAAAAAAAGAAGAAAAATACCTGTTTTAGGGAGAATGGGCAAAGAATGAACGATGCTGAATCGACCAGGAAGGAAAAGAAGTTTATAAGGACAATATACGCTGAAAGGACTAGTAAATGGGAAAAACATTTTATGGAGAGGAAGTTACAAGATTCTATATTCTATTAAGAATAGGGTTATGTGCGCAAATGAAGAAGGTGGAAAGAAGGGAAGAATAAAAGTGGATTGGGCTTGCATTTTGGAAGTAAACAATGGATTAATTTATATAGTTAGTACATCGGTTCCTTTGTATTTTCTTTGAAATAATAAGGTGAAAGTAAATGTTTGGTATTTTTACTTTCTGTACCAAGTACAAACAGCACAAAAGAAAATCTTCGGCGGATTGCTTTAGACGGAGCTAGTCAATCTTTCGGTTGGGTCTATGTCCTCCCGAAACTTCGTATTTTCTTCCACTAGAACTTCCGGCACCTTACTGCGAGGAAGGATCATTTTGTCTCTTCGGGATTTCCCGTCAGGTGATTCTCATGCATCGTTTTCTGGGGTATTTTAAGGCGTGTCCTTCACCTTACCTATCGTAGAGCGTGGTGGCTTGATAACACAGCAATAAAGGGGAAAAGAGGAGAGGCTGATGCCTTTGCTATTTCTGGTGTTATTGAAATTTTGATTAAAATACCTTACATTAAAAGTATTTACATGACCAATAAACTGCATATCTTCAATTTTTTGGGGCTAGCCTTTGAATTCCTCTTCATTCGGAACGAATTTTGTATAATCTTGTATAACTGGTAAACGTTAAGCAATAGACAAAAACATACTACACAAGCAACGTAGATCTCTTTAAGACACACAATCTATTTCAAATAACTATTTTTGTGGCATCATCCATTTCCAAAATATTAGTTATTAATGGTTCGAATTGTTCAATAGTTATCCATTCTTCTCAAGTCCTGTTGATTTATCACTTGTTTCTTGTCATGTTATGGAGAAGAGTTTTAAGACCCACTTATAGCGTGCAATTCTAAAACATTTGTCTATCCCTGTTCCCTTTGTACCTATAACGAAATGTGTAATGCAGCTATTTTTGGAAACGTTTATCTGGATTAAAATTAAGTAGATAGGAAGATAAAATTTTGTAAGAATAATTTGTATACTCACTAATAAGATATAGAGGGTAGAGAAAGTCATGTGAATGTAACACATTAAAACGTTTTGCAATGTTTAACTCCCGTTCTTACAGCACATGGCAACGCACACGGTGAACACTGATGATACAGCAAATGAAAGTACCACTGGGAGAGGAAATTTTGAAAGGAAGCATTCCAGGTTAATATCAGGATACTTTTCCGAAATTTGCCAATTATGAGGACTGAGTAAAACCTGTAAGAAGACTTAAGTCAGGGATGATGGACCCACCTGGATTTGAACTGCGAATCTCCCGCTCGTGCATTAACGAGCTCGGCCACTCGAGTCGGTAATGTTCAGTATGATTATAATGACATCTAAACTTAATAAGTTAAGTGTTAGCAAAAAGCATATGCCGGAAGGGCAGTGAACCATTTGTAGTATCCTACACTTATATCTTGAGCGACATCAGAAGCTTTCCTTAGAATCCACATTCTATGGTAGAAGAGACTGCTTGTTGTGCCGAAGTAATGACATCTGGCTGAGCAATGCGCCCTCGGTTCTTTGCTCGAGTGAGTGATTCCCTACCAGATGTCATGCTGGTCAAGTACCACATCACAACACACGCCATTGATCACGTGCCGCGTCAGGCATAACATTTTGATTGCAGATAACAAGGACAACACCATGGGCTGATCTAGCAACTCCTCCCCCATCCCAGGCTTGCGGTGAATCTTGACGCAAAGCCGATCAGACAGTGTTCGTCGCTATTAAACCATAACACATCCCTCGTGAGTTGAGTGGTATCTAAACACAGTGCTGACAGCGATTGTTGTGAGATATGCAGATAGCTGTCAGGCAGAGGCGACCGAAGAATTTCCGATATTATTCAAGGGGAACTGTTGAGACCACAAATCTCATTCAGGTCACTTCAAAACACTTCGCTTGATCCTATCAGTATGCTTCTGAGTGCGATAATAGTAAAGCTCGCAATTTCTGGTACTGCAAAATTAATTCGTTAAGGAAACGAAATAAACGTGAATTGTTATAAGTTTATACATCCACATTCCTATTATTTTATGACAATGTCTATTCATCGAAAAAAATAAAAATAGTGGTAGTAGGATTAAAATCGTTTTAAACAATGATCATTACTGAAAAACTTCAAGCTCTAATGATTTCAGATATCAGATATTTTATAATTTTTAAAATTACTTAAAGGAAAATAATTATAAATTCCAATTTATGCGCGGAACCATCAAAAGAGCATTATGGAATAAAATCACACAAGAAAATATTCTGAAATTCTATAAAGTCATGGTAGTTTCTTCAATAATATATGGAGCAGAAAATGGGCCATAGCTAATTCGACAGAATATTAATAGAAATCATAGATGGAATCCCTCGGATATGTTGCAGGTTGGGCTCAAAAATATCGCATCATATGTAACACAATCAGTTAGATATTAGCATATTTAATTAAAATGAAGGAATACAAATCCGCAGACAAAAAATGGCAGGAAGATATATCCGGGATGGCCTACAAGACGATGAGAAGATGAATTCTGATAGCGGTACAAGCCAAGGCTGATGAGATGCTTATTACATAATATGTTCGCATACAAATGTTTCCCCTTGTTTTATACAACTTATATAGAATGAGCGAACAGTACGAAATACATGTTTTGAGACACCTGAATCCAAATAAAAACTTTTTGCAAACATGTCCCTGTGTGTATCTTTGTGTCTGTCCATGTGTCTGTCCGTGAACAGCATAACCAAGAAACGAAAAGTCGGGATAAGTACCGCACTGGTATTTAAGCTTAGTATCTTCCAAGGATGCGAAGGAAGATTTTCAGGAAAATTCCCCCCAATCGAATTACCCTTTACATGTAACGTTTTCCATAAATTTTGATTTTCTAAAAACTGACAACGATTTTGATTGAAACACCACATATTAAGGATATTTACATGACAAATAAACTGTATATCTTGAATTCTCTGGGAATAGCCTTTGAAGTACTTTTAATTCGGAAGGAATTTTATATAATCTTGCATAACTGGTAAACATTAATCTATACAAAAAATGTCGATCTCTATAGAACACATAATTTACGTTTTTATGTGGTACAAGCCATTTCTGAGGTATCTGTTATTAATGATTTAAATTGTTCAATATCTTGGTCGTTCTTTAAAGTACCTTCAACATTCAGTTGTTTCTCGCGATTGCATGGAAACAGTATGGAATTTTAACACCAGCATCCACTTCTTAGACATTCGACTATTGCTGTTCCTTTTGTATCTATAACAAAATGTGTAATATAGCTATTTCTGGAAAGGTTCATTTGGATAAAAATATAGCAGATAGAAAAACTACCTTTACTGAGAATGGTTTGTATACCCACTAATAAACGATAGTGGGTAGAGAAAGTCATATGAATGCATCACATCTGAGTTTTTTTATCACAGATTGCAAAATTGTTTGCAGGCCTTAATAAATTAAGAGGAGTTTATACCTAGTACTCTTGGGCCAACGCATTCTTAGAGCTGAAAAGGTTATGCACAGTCAAATGCATGGGAACATCCAATGGTTCTGATTTCCTATTGTTTTTTTTCTTTAATTAATGTTGGCAGAATGTCCCTATGTGTTCCACAACAGCACTATGCCTTGTTGGTTTGAATTCAAGTCCGACATATATTAGGCTATGAAAACAGGTCACGCCCAGTCGGGCAGTGAGGAATAGTACTGGAACATTTTACCTGAGTGGCTGAAAGGCTTGATTCGCAACTACAGTCCACACCAGCCCCTGGCTGGATCCGTCTCGTATTGGTTTGATGTCAAATGTCTGGCACTCAAATCTATGATCAAGGTCAGTTTTAGCCTCAAAAGTGAATGAAATGGGGAAAGTAAGACAAGGAATAAGTAGAATGCTAGAACCAGGTAAGGGGTGGTGATTGGGCGTGACAGAGACAGTTTAGTATTTCCTTACCAACATAAAAACTACTGGGCATTACATCGGCAGGATGCCGTGCACTCGACTGCGCATATAAGATTTTGGAGGAGGACGTCCTCCATGCATTGTGAATTTTATCGAAATCAGTAAAACTATTATTTTATTTATTTAGAACGGCTCCAAAAGGTTGACTTCATTGTAGTACAATGCACATATTTGTGATGTTATTTACTGTCTCTTTCATTTATGACTGTCTCCACCGCTTTCCTGTCGTAGGGATAGAGAGCATTGTACTCGACCCTAAAGTTAAGAACCGAGAGTTCACTGGAAACACTGTATTATGTTCAACAACTTACGTAATCGAAGGAGTGTGAGTGAAATTGGCGAAACAGTAGTCGAGGTAGCTGAGACATATCCGACATTTGCCTTAAGGCACACTAATTGCAAAAATTGCCCAAAGAATAAATGCTTGTTTTCTGCAGTATAGTTATTTGGAATTTCCTTTTTAATATGATGTGCGTTTTATCACTTGAAGCGAAACTCTTATATTTTAAATATATTTTTAAAAATTCAACTGCATCTGCCATTTTGTCCTCAACAGTTCTGCCTCACTTCAAAGATAAAAACCATAATTATTAGAAAATTTGGAATAGAGTGGTGAACTTAAGCGCATATTTTAAGGAACTTTTTGCTTTAAAAATTGATGCTACTGTTAAAAATAGCAAATTCGATATACTTAAGCCATATGGTTTCCTTCTTCGCAAACATACGCAAAGTTGGTTTTCTCCACTTTTGCTTTGAGCAGTGTTTTCTCTAAATTACATTTTCTGTTATAAATGACCTGCTTTCTCAGAAACTATTGAAGATAGCTGCATGAAGTTTTAGGGTGATTAAAATAAACACAGAAGTGCGTATTTGGTATATTCTTCTGTTAATGATGGCTGGTTATTTTATAAATAAGTGCTGATAATTTTAATCAAAAGGTTGTATAACAATCCAATCTTCCATAATACACAAACTTGAAGTAGAAAACTAAATCAGTGAAAATGTAATTCTCTGTATGCATCTCAATCTAAATTCATTCAGATATATCAAGTAGTTGCTGAGATAATGGGGGTCGAATATGGTAGATTTAACATTCCCTTATGGGAATTCTGCACTAAAACTGTAACATTTAACACTTATTTCAACTTTATGTAATATAAAATATCTAAATATGAGTTAAATATATTACAAACTTTGTGATATACTTGGAAATATTTAAAAAGAATCCTCCTCTCCACGATAAACCCTTTAAACTCGTAACCTGTAATATTTATAAGGATCGACTTTTAAATTTGTCTGCTTAAAAATTGTTTCATGCACTATTGTTTCATGCATTCCTATAGATTTTTGGAAGAGGTATAAACTGCCATTCCACTTTTAAAAACAGTAAAAATGCAACCAAAAAGGTAGTGTTAATACGAGTTAGATATCTTTTATTTACATTTCTGTAAACTGTGGTCAAAATTTAAATAGGTGGGATATAATACTCATCGTTTGGAATATTTGCAATTGTGAAAAATGCTGTAAAAGATTGGAAAATTCCTGATCAATCTGTTAGAGTATTTAATAATTAAAAATCATACAGATGGTTATTGAAATGTGAAGGAGGAATAAGCTATTACGAATCTAAAATGTTTTAACATTTTCATTCATAAATATAAAAAATCAGTTATTGAATACTGTCGAGATTTCTGGAAGACAATAAAGAAAACATACCGAAAAAACAGAGCTCATTCATACCACTTATCCCAGCTGAGGTTAGGACTAAGGCTATCCAGGTTTGAAGGCAGACATGCTACCCATATAGTATTAGGGAGTGTGTGTACGTGCAATGGGTAATTTTTAACTTTCCTGTTCTGTTCAATACTAGAATTTTTACTTTGTCTACCAGGAACCTAGTAGATAGGGAGATAGTGTATTCCAGCCTAAAATTCTAATTCCAAGTTTTATCGCAAAAACATGGTTTGGAGCCCCTGTATAAAATACACATTTTTTAAAAAAAAGGTCTATAATGTGTGTCTGTGTGCGTGCTTCTGCTAATGTGTCTCTGAACAGCATAACTCAAGAGTTAAAATTAGCATAAATACCAAACTTGGTATTTTAGGTTCATCTTCCAGGGATGCGACATTTCCAAGTAAATCTCTCCTCTAAACTACCATTTACATGGAAGGTTTTTCGAAAACTCTGATTTTCTGTAAACTGGTTCTAACAATTTTGATTAATGTAGCATATATTTAATGTATTTGAAAATAAAATGAATATCTTGAATTGTCTAAGTATTTTGTAGTAATGAAGTCCACTTCATTCGGAAGGAGTTCTGTATAACTGGTAAACGTTATGTTCAATAACTTTTTGTGACATCAAGCATTTCCGGAATATCCGTTATTATTATTTTCAATACTTTGTCATTTTTACTTTCTCTACTGCATTAATAAGTAGAATTATTGTATTTCACCAAAAAATTCGATACCAAGATTTCACTGAAATACATGTTTTGAGGCCCTCTGAATAAAAAAAGGTATTTTAGAAAAGGTCCTCACGCACGTGTATATGTCTGTGTGCGACTGTGAACAGCGTGACTCAAAAAGGAAAAGTGGGATAAACTTGAAACTTAGTATTTAAATTCAATATAAAGATGCTGCATAAAGATTTTTAAGAAAATCCCACAATCCCAAACTACTTTTTACATGGAAAACTTTTTTCGGTTTTTATGATTTTCTAAAAAAATGGCTGTGTCAATTTTGATTGAAGTACCATATATTAAACATTTCTGCATGATAAAATGTATATCTTTCGTTTCCGGGAATACCTGTGAAGTCCTGTTCATTCGGAAGGAATTTTGTATAATTTTCTTATATAACTGATAAACGTGAAGTGATAGACGAAAGTATACTACACAAAAATGTAGGTCCCTCTAAAACACATGGTTTATTTCAAATGACCTTTTTTGTAGCATCAGCCATTTCCGAGATATTCGTTATTAATGGTTCGAATTGTTCAATACTTAGCTATTCTTTTTAAGTCCTGTCAGCATCAGTTGTTTCTCGCGATTCCATAGAAACAGTAAGGAATTTTAAGGCGAGTGTATAACTTCCAGTTCTTAAAGATTTGACTATCGCTGTTTTCTTTGTATCTATAACGAAGTGTAGTGTAGCTATTTCTGCAAATGTCTGTCTCGATTAAAATGAAGTAGATATAAAATTAAGTCTTAGTAAGACTAGTTTGTATACCCACTAATAAACGATAGAGATCACGGAAAGTCATGTAAATGTTTCACATCAGATTCTTTAAGGTGCTCTCACTATTCATTTGTTCCTCTTGATATCCTGAAAAGTGTATAAAATTTCAAGGCCAGCATATAGAGGCATGTAGGTATCGATTCTACTTCCTACATCTCCTATGAATCTACAAGGAAATGTGTAACGAAAATATATCTGCAAAGCTTTATTTCGATTAACATGAAATAGGAAAAAAACTAGCTTGGGTAGGAGTAGTTTACAGCACCGATATAAAAACAAACAATAGTGGATAAAATGTAACACAGGTCTTTTTACGGTAATACTGTTTTTGTAGAACTGGGCTGCTAGCTTAAAACAAATGTATACCTCCGTTTATAGGATAAGGTTAACCTTTATAGGGTAGAGGGTATACAACTCAGGGGGGACATCTCCCACACTGCGACACACGGGACACCTATTGCGGTTAGCACCCTGGAAGGGATGAAGTGAAGGCGCCGCAGGCAGACAGGCCATACAGATAGGAAGGCCCAAACAGTTCCTAATTCGAAGACTCTCCCACTATTGCCCAGAGAGGACAATGAATAATCCATGCAACCAAGCAGCCTACTGTGTCAACGGGGAATACCCTTTACTTTGAGCAAGCATCCGATCCATCTATCCGGCACCGCCCTACGCAACGCAACCTATAACCTCATTTGAAACATCAGTTAAAGATTGTCCATAAATAAGAACTCAATTACTTATTAGACTTGGGACATGAGAAGGGAGCAAATGAAAGGAAATGATGGAAAGGAAATCGTTGTGGATGAGAAACCACACCAGCATTCGCTTACCATCAGGAAAAACCACGAAAAACCCAAGGTCGAAGTGGGCGGTCGAGGGGAATGGAAATTCTTCCTCCTGAATGCTAGCCTCGCGCGTTACCGAGAAACCATCTCCCTCGGTGGGTTAGCCTGTAAGTTTTTGGCACTAAATCGTTTGCATTCTGTACATATGTTTTATGGTTGGCACGTTTCTTACTTTCGGTTGGCATGCTATAGTCTTGCAGCTGTCTCCGTTGTGAATTCCATAACGCAAATACCAAGAGAGTAGGAGATATTCTGCGGTTATTGTTTTAAAGAAAGGCAAGTAGAGAAGAGTGATTCTGTATAGCTCTGCATAACCTTTCATCCTGCCTGGAACAATATACCGGAGTTGAACACTTCAATTATTGTGAAATGCTTCTTGTAATTAATCGCAGAGCTTTTGACATACATGACACATTTATCAGTAATTACTTTTCCCTGGCTAGAGCGGGCACTACCCGCTTTTGTTTACAGTTCAATATTTCCAGTGGAATATTCCACAAGAACGCAGTCATAAATACATCCCGCAGTGCTGATCCATTAGCAATATGAAGGTTTTGCTTCCCCACCCACACCGGCAGGTTTTCCATGAAAATGTGGCTCTGGGACTTGGTGAAAATTCAAAACAATTGTATTGTCTACTGAAATCCGCTTTTGTTTTGCTAGCGAGCTTTGTTTTGTTCAAAAGTATTATATCTATGCAGTCGTTTTCCATGATATAATACATACTGATGTTGGAATTTAAAATATATTACTATTATGGGAGATATTTTAAATACAGGACTGATGCAGCGTTTGTAACAGCGCTTTCTTTTTTCCGCTTTTAAACTAATTATTTCATTAAATTATGCTGGAGCTTTTGCCTTGCAATAGTTATTATAGCAAATGCATGAACACATATCAACTATCATTCTAATTTTCCGGCATGGAATGGTAATTTTTGATTACGTTATGTTTTACTTCCTCCACCACTTACTTATAGTAAGTTGTGAATGTTTTTGCATTCCGCCCAAAATTGGATACTGAGAGTTTACCAGTCCCTTGAATCGAAACAATCATGTTTAGTTAAATGTAGTCAGTTAAATACCAAGAATGGTATTGAAGTTTAGCATCTTCCAAGTTTGCGACACAAAAGTGTTCTAGAAAATTCACAATCCCATTTTAAATCGTTTCGTTGTTTTTGATTTTGCTCAACATTTTTATTAAAATAACACATTTAAAGTATTTACTTGGAAAATCAGATATTCATCTTCAATTTTCTGAGATTAACTGTGAAGTATTCTTCATTCTGGATGGCATTTGCATAACTGATAAAGCATAAGATATGTGCAGAAACGCACTACACAAAAATGATTTAGATTTCGTCAAGGCACACAATTTATGTCAAAGATTCTGTGGCATTAACCACTTCCGAAATATTCCTTTTTATCGGTTTGAATTTGAGGCGGTCCTCGTATTCGCTCACATAGCGATCGGAACCTTCGTTGCTAAAATTCCGTCTGTATCCACGTTCCATGGCGCTGATTGCCTCTTCCTACCACCAAGTAATTAATTCCCACGGTTTGCGTTCAGTTGCCGGGCATCGAACCTAGGAAACTCTGGTTCATACCTATCTTTCACGTTATCCTCTTCGTTTCTACCCTGGTACTGGGCTCCTCTACGGAAGTTTCGTTGTCCCCGTTGTTTCCTATTTTGCGCAACCTCGTAATGTCTTTGCCCGTGACCGCGTTCGAAAGCAGATATCAACAGGATAAGCTCCGGGATGGTACGCGTTTAGCTATATACAGGTAGTGCGTGATTTGTTCCGGGAAATGTTGAGTGATTAGGCTTATAAAATCCCTTTCTTCTACGGGAGGCTGCAATAAACAGTTGTTTTGCGCCGGCTCAAGCAAATCCTCCAGCATACTTTGCGACGAATGTTCACTATATCTGCCGCTGCTGATGGCGGATCGAACATAATTTTATGTACTGACGTTCCGTTCAAGAACATCTTTAGAGGAATGCAAAACTTTGGTTTCCGCCGAAGTTAGACGGACACACTGCTGTAAATTAGTAGTAATGCCTTACTATCAGTACTTTGAATCTTCGGGTACTTGTTTTAGGCGGAAATATTGTTCCAGATCAGCGACTTATTGTTTAGGGTGTTCCACACCATTTTTTGAAATTTTGGTATGTCTATTTCGATTAGCAGATAACTAACCCCTCCAAACGTACACAACACATTACTATAAGGGTGAAGGTTGTTAGATTTATTCGAGTGGGTGTCAGCGAGGAGAGGTGATTGACCAATCGCTTTCATAACATTTGACTTCCAATCAAAAAGTCTATATTCAATTAGAATAAGTAATTAAAATTTTAACTCAGCAGGATTTATTCATTGATACCCTTTACTAATTTCCAAAAGCTTCTTTTTTTCCTCTTTCGTGAGAAATAACATGTGAAATTATACCAAATCTTGGTATAATTAAAATGTAATGGTTTATAACACTACGATGGGGTACATTAGAACTATTGCTGGGAATGTAGCCTTAGGAAAAGCACTGTAACTGTCGTTGCGAGGTCGCAACGAATATGTTAGCATAAAAATTCCATTTTGACAGCTGCCTATTTAGCTATCGCATCAAAATTAACGGATTGATTTGCGAGAAAGTTAGAGCCTATAGACATTCTGCACACCCAGGAAGAATAGAAACAGCACATTCCCGTTAAATGTTAATTTCTAAATATGAACATTGCTGAGTCACTAAACATTTTTATCTGCAGGATCAGCAGTGCACACCGTCCAAGATAAATACTTCCTGCAGCTTCTGTAAATCACAAGTATGTACAACTGTAATTCATAACGTCTGCTTTCAGTCCCCGTTCAGAGCCTGCCATGCTCGGCAAAAGATGCTACAGAAGGCTCTACTGCCGGCTAGTGGCCTCTGAAATGTTCAAAGCGTTTGACAGGATTGTGTATGTGTTTAACCGTTTCATTGCATTTTTCTACGTTTCTAGGTGTATTATTATTATTATTATTATTATTATTATTATATTATTATTATTATTATTATTATTATTATTATTTTAAACTCGTACATAAAGTGTTAAGTTGTGCAATTAATCAGGATACTTCGAAGTTTTGTTCATAAAAGGCAAACAAGTAATTTACCCAGACTTTAAATTCCCAACGAAATAGCCGATGGCCACGCTTTCTACCAGAAATAAATGAAACATACGTAGAATATCTCACGTTTATTAATATCGGCAGCTAATAATTTTTGTACCATGCATCTACTACAAATACAAATCGATTTTCATAAACACTAACTCGCAATCTAATTTTCCCTGCTAGATTACTGGGATTCACAACATGGCACTTATTCCAGATGGTACAACTTTTCCAAATCCCTGCCCATCCCTTTTGGTCTGTGCTTCGTATCGTTAATGTATTTCCAAACCACACACCACTGCAGAATTAAAAGAGGATGCTGTATGGCCGCTGTAATTATTGATACAGGTTTAATGATGAAGGCGATATATAGGCAGAGAGGGAGGTTCCAATACCGGCACAGGAGAAGAGGGGGGAATGATGGTATTGGTTGGAATCGAAGTATGTGACTTTATCAGTAGTGATAATAACGGAATAATGCCGGTTTTCCTGGCTGGAAATGGAGAATGAATTCAGAGGGTGAGCTGGAACTGGTTCGCCGAGTTCCTATCTGGTATTGACTTTTCAGATTACCATATGTTATCATTATTTGAGGTAACACTACAGAGAGTGCTAACGTAAACTGATATCGAAAACTTACTTTTCCTTTGGAACTTTCTCCATGCCCTATTCTTTTTCGCATTTGTTGTATATATTCTATGTTATCTATTCCATCTATGATAAATTTGACCGCATGTCTTTCATATTAATTTTCATATACTGGGTTCGTTTTCCTAGAACCTATTTACAACATAATTTTAAATCTTGTTCCATATAATTCAATCAGGCAGTAGAAGAATAAACTTATTTTAGAATATGTTAAAATTATAATCACTACTTACAGTCGCAAGCGCTAAAAATGTTAATGCTTTGGAATCTCCAGTGCACATTTCTTAGATTAAAATGCACTATAGAGAGCTTTATTGTACAGCCGTACATATACTGAATACATTTGTAAGATTTTACTCTCTTCTTGAAATATCTTGCAGTTATCTAAATAATGAAGCTTCTGTATTGCCGAGAGGGCCCCCTGCCTGTCAGCTAGGAGAAAAGTAAATAGTAAAGTGTGTTTAAATATGACATAATTTTCCCCATTTAAGATCAGAGGCCTATTATTTAGTTTAAAGCTTTAAAGAAAATGATGAAAACCTTTTTTTTCTGGTAATCCTAGATTCTCCTAAGTTAAAAAAAGAAAGGCACAATTTTTTATTAAGTCTTAGATCACCTCTTGCAGTGTCATGTCTGGTACCTCATTTTATTCGTTATCCACAACAAATTAGCAGTGTACCAGTCAGTTGTTAACAGCAGCAGTCTAATAGTGGGTGAAAAAGGTGACGAGTTGAAACGTGCGATAAAAAATTCCCATACCTGCCCGTTTCTTTATATATCAGCTTTGCTACTCATTCATTAAACATATTGCTTAAAAGGTTTCTTGGAAGTAATAAGTTAGGAGAAATTGCTAGTGATGTGCAGTTATTTGGAGATAATTCGAGTAAATCGTTGTAATATAGGCAATGTTTGCAAGGCCGTAAGCTTATCTAAAAGCATTTTAATATAATTAAAATATTTCCTAATGTATAACTTTCTGACTTATTTTAGGTATCTCACGCTTTGAGCCTAAAATACCTGGCTTAATAGTTACAGATCGATAAAGGCAACTGAATGTTGGCATAAAGCGCCCCTGAATATATCCTAAGGTTGGAATAAGTCAGGAAATGACATACCCCAGTCATTGAATACAGAAAAAGAGTCTCTCTATCCATAGTAAGTAGAGGAAGTAATGCTTTCCACCGGAAATTGAATATTGAGTCACTGAAAATGTATGATTTGAGGCCTGAATAAAAAAAAGTCCTTGTGTGTTTGTGTGTAAACAACATAATTCAGAAACGAAATTATGCATACATTACCAAACCTGAAATTTAATTTCAGTATTTTCCAAGGAAGCAACAGGAAGATTTTCAGGAAAATCCTCCATCCCAAACTCCCCTTTACTTGGAAATGTTTTCATCATTCTGGATTCTCTCTCTCTTTCTCTCTTTTCTCTTTCTCTCTCTCTTCACTCTAATACCTCTAACGATTTTTATTGAAATACCGAATGTTTAGGATCTTTGCATGACAAATAAAATACATATATTTAATATTTTGCGAATATCGTTTGAAAACCTCTTCATTCGCAATTAATGTTCTACAATTTTGTATAACTGGTAAACTTTAAGAGACAAAGAAAACCTTGCTGTACACAAAATGTAGACATCATTAAAACACACAGTTTATGTCAAATAATTTGTATACAATTAACCCTTTTCACTATATTTATTTTTCTTGTTCATGCAAAGAGAAGAAGCACATAGTGATACCTGTTTAACTTTCTGACTGTAGAAAGCCTGCTGTATCCTCCTTGTACCTGCAACAAAACATGCAATACAGGCACTTATGCAAATGCTTATGTCAATTTAAAATGAATTAGGGGAATAAGTAAAGTTTATAGGAATAATTTGTGGAAGACAGTAGAGACAGTCATGTAAATATAACACATATTTTCTTGCTTGTTTTGCTATGTTTGTTTGATTTATTTTTGCCCTCAACTATCTCTCAACCGCCCTCCAATTTTGTCACAGATTCACTATAATTTTCTGTATAGTCCACAGAACTAAACTCAGTCCTAACTCTCACATAATTAAAGACAACGGAACCTTGAATCAGATACAGCAATAATCAACACCAACAATTTCTATTATAAACTTTCCTAGTTTTCTAACTCGCACAATTTTCTTTTTTCTGTTTCTTCTTCCTCTTCTGCGCCGCCTCTACTGCTCTCGCTAGTTGGAAGCATTTCCTTTCCTTCTGCATATTAGAAAGTTGTAGAATATCCCTTAGCCGTAAAGTTATGACATTTCAAACCAATATAGGGTATCTGTTTTTCTGTGTATCAGCATTTTCTCTCATAACACACGAGTTTCTTCAAAACAAAACAAACAAAAGAATTGCTGAGTTTTGTAACTTGATGTAGATCTGACACAATTATTGTTAGTATGAAAATAACAATGCCACAATCACATTATGATATTTTTACACAGCAGTCTTACAAAAAATTTCGAATAAATTGAACGTTCTTAAAGCTAACATTAGGAAAAGGTTAAAATGTTTAAATCCTTCCAAATTATAGTAAATGTACAAACGTCGGGTAACACACAAATAGCTGGATGAATATTCTAGATAAGCCCATGGACTTTATTAGTGCTTAGTGTGTTAATTATTTTAAACCTTATATATCCAATATCCCAGAATGATATGATGATTGTGTACACACAATTACAATTCAGACTGTTAACATTTTTATACAAGCTTTATTCATTTCACCCCACAAATATAAAGTCGGAAATTAAGAAGCATGGTATGTTTACAAATAATCTAAACTTACTGACTGTCAAAGATCTCAATGAAATCGTAATGCTAGACAAAACAAATAAAAACTATTACTACAGAAGTTAAGAAACTTTTTTGAGCATAGTAACCCTGCACATATTTCTGAATTTTCAAAGTGTGGAAAACATACAAGTAAACGTTAACATAGTTCATCTTTGTAGATTATAGGCATTATATACCTTTATAGGGCTGACGAAATACAGTTTGTGTCGAAATCAGCGTGCAACATTCCTTTGTGATACAGAACATTTTTTTCAGGAAGAAGGTAAAGAAATTCGAGTACAAGCTTCAGAAACCTGTGTTGAGAACCAGAAAGAATTGGGAAAGGTACTTACGCCTCATATGATTAATCGGGGTTCTAAGGAAGTAACGGTTTAATGCTTAGGCATCTAAGAAGAAAGGAAATATATGTATACAAGTCCCAGAAAAGAAGGATAAACGTGATATTTGGCAAAACAATTCTACAAATCTCCGGGATTGGTTGAATAAGGTTATTTATTTATAATGCCTAAATATTCAAACACTATTGAATGAAAGTGCTAAAGTTATGCTATTCCAACATTTTTTGTTCTACCAAGACAGTGATGATAAACATGCATCTAAAATTCTGCAATTCTGGTTACTGTGCTTATTATACGATCTATCCATTGTCTGCAGTCCCCTGCGATGTATCCGATCGAAAAGGAAATTAAATAAATTAGGGAAGACACAGGGCGTCCAGTAAGTGAAAAGACCGCTTGCAGCAGAAGGTAATATAAGAATAATGAACGACTGTCCAGATACTCTTACGAAGTTTCTTCATAGCATGCCTAAGGGGAGATAAAAAGAAAAACATTTTATGTAACCTTCGTGGGTTATTTTTATAAGCAAACAAAACGAATACATCATTAATGAAATGTGAATACTACTTTATATGCTTTTTCTTATTAAAATAAATATTTTTGTGATAGAAAGACTATTTTTTAAAATTCAATGCAAATAATCTCTAAAATACAATCTTGTTTAGTTTCAGTATTGTAAATTCATACTGTGCCCTTTCCAATGGTGTAAGGTTGTCATTAAATACATTACAATACAGTGAATATTAAAAGCAATCTATTAAGCAAATACATTGAGTTATTTTTAACGTGCACCTGAGCTTTATATTGTTTAGTCACTGCACACACTTACTGATTTCTATGTTTCACAACGTTGATGTATGCTATAATTATTGAGCTGTGTTAGAGGATGTATGCAATCTAGCTTTCATTTGGTTATCTCCACTTAGACTGCTACAGATCTGCAATAACTTGTTAAATATACCGGTGTCAAGGAAGCGCGAAATGAAACTTATAAGCAAAAACAGAAACTTTCAAGCATTGAAGCCAGAACGAAAGCAAACTCGGTTGAATTGTTGGACTTTACGCTGTGGCGTCGCGGATAAAAGACACCTCCCGTCCCTAAAGTCTGTTGGCGTGTGCGGACCAATCACGAGGCCACATTTTACCTGCCGTTAGTGATTCGTGGTCGCTGTTATGTACGTTCTATGTATTGTGGCGGGCACATCGAGATTTAGTTTGGTAGGCCTGACTTGGGTCGACACTCTTGGAATGCGCTAGTAGTCCTGTACCGGAAGCATGCACTCAACTCTGGCGGCATTAAACTGTTCTAGTAATATCCAGAGTATAGGAATAGCTTTGGTGACGCATGGCTAGGAAGCAAGGGTGGGGATGAGTAATGTTAAAAACAATGGTATGACCTGTGTCGGCTCTTTGGTTATTAAACCGTCATGGAATAAAGAGCGTCGTGCGTGCTTGTTATTTCTACATCGTGGCGAGGATATGGGTGGTATGATGCAAATATGAAAACCATTCATCATATAGACAGGTAAATGATCATTTATTACTAAAACTGAATGCGGTTAAAAATTGAAATAACTTCTTATTTTTAGCTTTCCCATATGATCCCAGTCCATCTATACGTTATAATACTCAGTTATGCATGCTCTCTAATGTTACGTCCCCCTGTTTGCCATGACCTTAAGTATGGAAAGTATAGTGAATCTGTTACATTAGCCCATGGCCGTGGTTTGAGAGCTAACTAGAAGCTAACTGCTTGAGAATTCCTAGGCTTGCTTATAAGAAAAAGCAAAAGTCACAATTAAGCTGACATGATAATTAATTTTGCAAATCTGATTGTGTGTAACGCAAAATGCCTTTACGGCTGTTTTTTGAAATGAAGATTACGCTGGTTCGTTTCTGCAGGACTCTTAAAACAGCATGCCCACACCGTGGTAGCGCTCGCTCTACTCACCTATTTGTGGATTCGCAGAATTAACTCTGAACCATTCAAAATAAATCTTTCGCCCTTATCCCATTTATGCAGTGGTTCAATTACGCAGAAGACTTTGAAATATAAAAGGTTAGACGCAAAGCATTGGAAAGCAGTTTCTATTCTAGAAGTTTCCGTTACCGCACCCCTATTCGATGAGTGAACAGTCAATCCAATGATGCAGCGCGCCAAGTTTTATAACACACGAAAAATTCAGGAACGTTTTACTTTTAAGATAACCCTGTAATAATGTTTTAAAGTTTTTCAGGAATATATAGCGTTCACATACCATTTACTCTCACTCATCGGCGCGATTCATATCTGAATCGTTTTGCTATTACTTATTTTCAATATGAGGGTGTCAGAGGGAAAAATGCGTTAGGTCTCAAGGTGTGACATATTAGGCTCGAATGCCATTTTTATTCTGTATATCCACAGTGTCGATGCTTCTATTCTTTTATTCAGGGCGTGTTTTAGTTCCATTCCTCGACTGCCGTTTCTCACCGCATTTCAATTTGTAGGCTGCTCTTTCAGCGGGATGCTGAGAAGAAGGTGACCATATAGGACGGCAGGTCGATATTAGTACAAATGTCCGCCGAAGTGCGGTGTGCCAATCCCCACGAGGTTCCTGGTCGAGGTGGCTAAAACCACACAGCTCAAATGGGATCCGACGGTCATTCTTTTCACTCTGAGTTCCAGCACAAATTCTTTTTTTATAGCAACATAATATAGGTTTTTAGTATCATTTTCTGGGCTCGTGCAATAAAAACCAAAACTGCAGATTACTTTTAAAATCATTGGGAATTCAGGTACATGTACTCAGAATAGTCTGTCAACATTTTTCACTGAGATAACCAGAGCAATTAAAGAGCGTCCATAAATAAATAAATAAATAAATAAATTGAGATATACAGCAGCTTGACGTACTCTTAGTTGAATGAGTTATGTATACACTTGAACTGTATTTCTAACAATAGATTAAAATTCCTCACTTCCTTTTAAAGTACTGCATTTCAAAATCATTAAAGAACTTCAATGAGTTGAATAACTTTAGAGCTGAATGACTCCATTTGACGATATAACGCTTCTTATAACCCTTGTTTTCTTCTAAGTTTGGCATTTCGGCTGTCAAATTATTTTTGATGCCACAGTCATTACTCTTCATAGAGTTCATAATCACATCAGCTATACAGTTGCGAGGTATTCCAATCTGGGCCGATACATCACATTGGCGAATGTCATCTTGAACGTGCACATTCCTAGTATGATACCACCAGAAAATTAAGAACCATTAAATTTTTCTCAAAGGCTTTGCTACATTAATTTTTCTTGGTGCGCTGAATTTCAACTTAAGCTCAGCAATGAATGCAGCGTTTTTGCATTCGGTAAAGAAACGTGATAAATTAAGGTAACACATCTGTCAAATTGTACAAAAAATTGTAAAAAAATAAAAAGTTAAACATTTTTGTAGATACATAATATAAATTCTTAATTGTCATGAAACATAGTATTTCCAATTAGCGCATTTACACTAACAAGTAAATGAAGATGGAAATTGACAGGCGCATGCTTATTAATATGCGCACCCAACTTCAAACCTTGTTTATTCGCAAAATGCTCTACACACGAAGTAATTTTTTACTAATTTGTTTCAAAAGTTTTGTACTGTGTCACAGAAGATCACTAAAGGGTCGTATACGGTTTTAAATTAGTGCTGCATTTTTAAAATATAAATTATTAACTTTTGAAAAATCAGGAATTTTGAATAGATAAAAAGTAATAATTTGTCTACGTTAATTAGGGGCTACATAAAAATGTGATTAATATGATAGGTTTTTTTAAATAATTTACTGAAACTTGAATTTGTTTTGGGAATATTTTATAACCTGCATGGTGTGGAGCATATTTATTAGAACAGTGAATTTATACAATGAAATTAATATTTAAATATCCATTAAAGCTAAATTTTTGAAACAGGATATCCTACATACTGTTGATTTTGCAAATTTTACACATGTGTTACCTAAAATATAGAACATTTTTCAGAATTTATTAAATTATCATAAATGACGTTTAGTTAGATGCTTTTCTCGGCTGTGAAGCCGTGTACTTTGCTTTTCCGCTTGTTTGGTTATTTTGTAATGTTATGATGTAGTATAATAAATAAGGGGCAGATCAGCGTGACCAGTTTTGCAAGGTTAACTTACCTTGTATTGTAGTCTGTTTATGTTGAAGGAGACAGGGGGAGTTCAGATGTAAACAACGGGCGCGTATAATCGGCGCAACAGTTCTAGACACGTGAAAATGTTAATGAGAGCTATTATGCGAGTTGCTTACCAGATCAGGTGGTGACCGGTGGACTGCATACTGCAGGAGTGCGTAGGACAGTCATCGTCAAATATCCACACCGGTTATGCACTGCTTTGCGCTGATAAACTTAGTTATATACAGTATATTAAAATCCACGCTGTAAAAAGCGCTTAATATAAAAAACGCTGTCAATCATTGCCTCCAATTCTTCCACACCTAACAACCCTTCCTCTTCTGCGGAATCACTCACATTATTGCCGTCATCGCTGCTGTCACTACTTTCTGCACCATTATCTTGGATGAGAATTCTTTCTATTTGATTTTCTGCAATTCCGTATTTTTCGAAATAATGATTCTTAATTTATTCAACATGTCGACATACATTTTCCCATTCTGGCCTTCCAATTTCAGCAAATTGCTGGCGTTATAACTGCTCCACATATTTTAATTTAAAAGTCATATTTCTGCATGCCACCCATTTTTTGATATGAGCCCAGATTAATTCGATTGGGTTTAGATCTGGGTGATGCGATGGGAGTGTAAGTACATTATGGCGATGTTGTATTACTATCTGGTCAACTATGTATGACGTCTGAAGCTGTTTGTTGGTTTTAATTAAGTTATATAGCTTTGTTTTACTCATACTTTCATCTAAAGCTATATTATGTCTAAGTAACCAAGCTCTCATTTCTTCTTTCAATGAATTTGAGGTAGGTGGTTTGTCAATTGAGTGTTGACGCATTGTGAAGCATTGTCGATGACCAGAACAGACCCAGCAGGCAGTCTCAACATGGCGTTGATTCACTTCATGTACTTTTCTGTATTCATTTCTTGATGAAAATCTCCTGTTGTTTTTGCAACTTGTAAAAGAAGGGCATTTGGAACGAAGCCGAACTCTCCAACAGCATGAACGATAATAAGTATTTGCCCTTTAGCAACAGGAACCTGCAACCTAATTCGCTATCGTCACTCCAACTTTTAGATGCTGTACGACTGCTGTGTATGTATGACTCATCTTCATACACTATAGTATTTTTCTGAAATTTGTAGCACCACTTTAAAAATTAATGCTGATATAAGTACACACTGATATAAGTACATATAAAATTATACTCATTTGGAAAGGTAGAATCAGACTGAAAAATTCAATGCCATAGCCGGGATTTGAACCACGGATCTTAGGCTTTCCGTGCCGTTGGTCTAACCGACTAAGCTATCATGGCAACATTTACTTTTTATTTTTTTGTTTTATTATTTTATTTATTTATTTATTTATTTATTTTGCTTTTCTGTTAGAGCTCTTCTATTTGATTTCGGTTTCTTCCACTTGAACCCTAAATCTTTAATAAATTTTCTGAGATTTGTAGCACCACCTTGTAAGTCTGCTGTCTTTCAGCTTGATGAGCAATCTGCTTATTGTTAGCACAGTTTTTTCTTCCACATAGGAATTGTGAATCATGCGCCGAATGACGCATTCGAAATCGTCTATTTCTGTAATACGTTTAGGGACCTTATGTTTCTTCCCAGGTGTGTCTAATGGTACTCTTTCATCCATATGTTTTTTTTTCTTATCTTTGAGAACTCTGGAATCGGAACTCGGTGAAACACCAGTTGCTTTGACTACTCTTTCTTTCATTCTCTGAAGGCTTTTGTGGAAATCGGATGAACATATATTTTCTTCCTTCATCTCTGCTTCTTGCTTCATGAAGTCGAGGACATTTGCAATTATTTCCCTACTTTGACTATGTAACACCTTACCACTTAACTTTGAAAACATAGGAGCCATGGTTATAAATATAACAAATATGAATAAGCAGCTCTCTTTAAAATTACAACCAGATGCAGACACTTTCTATGCAGACTGTATGTGTTACGCACTGTGAGTAAGCAAAGGTATTACATCGCTTTCGTTGATAAAGCTAAACATAAACCATTCCTAGGCTCGGCAGCTGGGTTGGCAATCAAGGTCACGAGTCCAGAAGTTTTGCGCGAGTAATACCTGCAGCGCTCGTACGGGTTGTATCAAAAGAATATGCGGCGATTGTCGAAAGCGAATTTTCTCCGTCTCTCACTTAAACAAAAGCCAGGGGACAGGTTCCAAGACATTATGCTTTCTGTATAGGTTACTTGAAGTCACAGACGTGGTCATACTAATTTTCATAGTATTAACATTCCAGGACTAACATCATCTTAATGTATAATTGTAAATGTTTTGTTTGTTCCTTTGATTAGTGACCGAAGTTTGCTGGAAACAAGTTTAAATGAGTATTTCAAACTAAGCTTAAGGGCATTAGAAACTGAAATTGCTGAGTTCTACGAATTTCAGCCAAATTAGTTTTAAATATTACCAGAAGGATATTCAATATGATAGAAACTTGATTTTCATGGTTCTATGTATTTAATTTTCAAATAAAATAGCTTTAAGACAAAAGAAAGAAGGAAAGAAAAGAGAAAGAAAACTGAATCATATATGAAATGCTCCAATTGAAGTAGAAACTTATTCTTCTAAATCCATGCTGTACTTCATTATTATTGCCGCTGATTTGAGTGCACCTGACTTTCTTGTTAAGATTTTGGTTTAGTTTGGTATGCGTTATTACATAAAATTGTGCTTTGGTTGTTTTGCAGTCTTTCCCGTTCCCTTATCTAAAGATTGAGCATATATAGAGCGGAACCATTTAAGTTGAGACTGTATAATATCTCCAAAACTAATCGTTGTAGAAAGCAATGTCTTGAATAATATTTGCTTGCTTGATATAATGGGGGAAAGTAAATGCATTAGTCGTGTTTTATTTGGAAGACATTGGAATGGTTATTTTAAGATCAACTTAACTTAATGGATTCAATTTAATGACATTTACTTCCCCCATAATATCGAGCAACTTTTATTAAAGACATTCCTTTCTACAAAACTTAGTTTTGGAGACATTGTACGTCTACCTTAAATGGTCCACCCTGTATATGCTTCTTTCCAAGAAATTCTTTGTTCATATGTTTCAAAGCTTTATACGCTGTGTTTTAGTTTCCGCATGCATTATGTTAGATTTTGCTTATATATCATTTTCACGTTTCATCTACTGTGTTTTGGTTATTGCTGAGAATCTTTTGTACTCCATTTTGGCATCATCCGATTTTGTAATCATCTTCTTCAGATAAACTAATTTTTTCTTATTCATTAAGTCTGCAGTTTCGGCATTCCACATAGGAAGACCTTTCTTCTTTATAATTTTATTTCGAGTGTTTCTTTCGGGTCATTTCTATCACATTCTACATATTTTAAACTCATTGCACAAAGCTCTAAACTATAATAGATCGTATTGGAGTACACTATAATAGATCGTATTGGAGTACAATCTCCTTTCATCTTGTAGTAAATACACCTTAAAGTGCTCCTGTTTTTGTGTATCCTTTGTTCCTTTTTTAACCATTTAGTTAGAAAACTTATTTTGGAAAGAAGTTATAGAGATAAAAGTTTGTCTAGTCCTCTATAGACCGTAGTATCCTGTTCTTCTGGTCCCAGTTCCTTATTTGCTAATAGCTATAATAGACTTTATACCTCTTGCTGCTTATGTAAATTTGTGAATATCGTTATGTCTAAAAGAACTAATAGTTTATTAAAATTGAAAAGTTATATTTTCGTTTTAATTTATTTTCCATTGTTGCCGTAAGTTCGTTCATTTTCGGTTCTGGAATTTATGTATTCTCAAAATTGCAATGCAATCATTTTTATTTACATTTTCCAAATGATCCTTTAAGACTCTAATATTTGCTTTCTATATCCTACCTTCTTTGGGTTCATATAAACTTATTACTATTATATACCCTATGGGAATCTTTAACATTTGGTTTATAATCTTATCATATATCCAATTATAATTGTCCGCTCTTATTTTGAGTTTCTTATGCAATATGATTAGTATACCTGAAGATGCTCTCTTTTTCTTGGTACACTACTGTAAAATAAAATATAGTTTTTCAGCTTCATTTTAGTTTAAGGGGAGGGCGTTGCTCCTTAAGTCCAGGTTATAATTATTTCTCAATATTGGTTAGTTCTCTAACATTCCATGATGCATCTCTCACTTGTTCCGCAATGCCCTTTGGTTTGTTATTACTTCCATTAGTTGTCCTTAAATTAACAGTCCGTCTATATATTTGCGATGTAAGAATTTCATTGGATCTCCCCTGGTTGAGAAACCACTCCAACGTCGGAAAATCTTGGTGATAAGATTGCCATCTTTCCTTCTGCAAACTTACTGGATATTTGTATCAGGTTTCTTTCCTTTAGATGGATTTCCTTAGCTGGGCTTTGAGCTCACTCAGTCTAGGTTCATATCTTTAGAGACTTTTTAGTTCCTCTAGGTGGTATGTAACCTTTCCATTCACTGCTCCTTCTTCGAAGAACCGTTGGCAGATGGGTGAAGTTCCTTAACAAGACGGTTATTCTGCAGGCTTATTGCAGCGTCGCTAACACGGTCGCCAGATCCACACGTCGCTTGTGGACATCTTATAAATATGGGTCAAAATGATTTCAGACCACGTCAGTGTCCCATATCTGCTTCCCCCTCAGTTAACGGACATCTTCATCTTTATTTGTTGTAGAACATTCTACCGTTTCTTAAATATGTGCCGCTGCATGTTCGATGTTGAATGTAGCCTACAATGGGATGGAGCTCATCCACATTTTCTCTTTTTGTGCGAGAACATTGCAACAAAGCTGGATAGGAAGGGGGAGTACAAATGTAGCCTGGTTATGACGCTCTACGGACCTGTATCCTATTGATTTCGTTTTCTGGGCCACCTCAAGTTATGGCATATGAAACACCTGTCGACTGGAGGTGTTAATTGTTCGATTAGTTGGAACCTTAGTGTGATTCGCGGTGCACTAGGTACTTTGACCGAGTAAGGCAATCGTTGGTCGAGTAAGGCATGAAAATACAAATCGACATTAACTATTGTTAAGGCTTGGATTATTTTCTGTTTTTCTTTTCTTCCTTCATTCTTTAAACCACTTACGTTTTTAAGTATAACATGTGAATTATATTGCATTAAGTGCGATTCTGCCTTTTATAAACAAGGGGCATAATTAAATGGATTGATATATTAAGATTTAATGCAAAA
Source organism: Deroplatys truncata (assembly GCA_030765065.1). Classification (NCBI taxonomy): domain Eukaryota; kingdom Metazoa; phylum Arthropoda; class Insecta; order Mantodea; family Mantidae; genus Deroplatys; species Deroplatys truncata. The sequence continues at coordinate 178,203,341 of CM060981.1, forward strand.
AATTCACTCAAAACGAAGGGTAAAATGGTATTAGCATGCCCTACTAAACAAAATGGATGTTGAATGGTACTTTCATTAACCAATGCCACATTGGCGCTTTATAAACATTACTTCCAAATTTTAACACACCGTCACAAATTTCCTATCTCCAATTGCTTATCTAAGGCACTTCGACAGTATTTTTAATTATTTCCGCGTAATTCATTAACACCCTGTATAGCACAGTGACTGTAATGCTCTCGTAGACTCTAGCAATGTGGTTAGTTAATGGAAACTGGAAGAGGCACTTCAAATGTGTAGTGTATAAACACATTAAATGTCAAAGCTCGACAATCCGATCATATTTCACATGTTAATGCACTCCACACATAATAGTGCATCATGATATATACGGTACAACAACTGTCGCTAAATGTCGTCGTTGTTTAAAGTAAGTTGGAGGATATGTGCTTAGTGTGCACTGAAAGCTTTTAGTTCCAGCAGAAAATCAACTGCTATTTCCTCTCAAACGCTTTGCTTTACACTGTTTCTCCTAAGGTTCCGTGAAAAAATTTGAACTCCTACAATCACCGACAAAGGAAAACTAGCACTCACCTAAGATTTACAAGGAAATAAAATAATAAATATTTAAATCTCATACAACTATTTCTTAGAATAATGTACAAAATATTAATAACTAAAAACTCAGAAATCATTTAACTATTTCAATTTATCCAAATGGAATCTAACGTACTTCTAAATAAAGATGCGTAAGCAAACCAATGTTTTAAAATATCCTGAATTCAAACTGGTGCTAGATTTGTTTCTTTTTTCGGGAGTAGAGGTCTTTGTTTTATTTTAATGATACTAACTTCCTCAAAAACCGATCCATCATTCTTCCCAAAAGTGATACAAACTTAGATTTAAATAGTAAATTTGACAGGAGTGATCTAGATTGCAGGTTTAAGAAGTATGTCTGATCTGGAGCCAGCAATCTGCCGGGTCACACAAGTGCTTCCAGCCCCTTCTTGCATGCGAGTAAGGGCTATTACGTATTACCGCACATTTGCAATACAAATGTGGGAACTAAATTTAATTTTCGTCGCCCATTTCAGGGAGGAGATCAGAAGATAAACACATGGGGGATGAGGGAGTGGATCGACTGCTGCAGTATGAAGGGGTTGAAGCTACTTAACTTTCCCCGCTATCGGAGCAGATAGCCTGATCTATGTTACCCAAGTTCGGATGGTCCAGAAATTTATAGAAATACTTTATGGATTTTGATATTGATGGTTGTTTGGCTGATGCTTATTTTTAATACAGTAAAACATCTTATGTGTCACATTCACATGACTTTCTCTACACATTTTCAACAAATTATTTAAACAGCTTATTCTTCCATTTATTCATATTAATCGGGATAAACATTTGCAGAAATGGTTTTATTACATATTTCCTTTTACGTAGAAGGGGATTAGGGGAATATAATGGGCTTAAGCCTTTTAAGAGCGGTTCGCTATGGGATGGCTTTGAAATGCCATTCTCTTTGCATGACCACGAGGAAGAGCCGAATAGCGATTTTTCACCTCAGAAGAATATAAGTATTTGAAAATTCAGACCAATAACTAAAAATATCTCCGAAATGCTTAAAGCCTCAAAATTGCAATTTAACATAAACTCTAACTTTAAAGAGATGTACATGTTTTACGTAGTAAGATTTTGTCCATTTCTTAGGGTTTATCAGTTATACAAAAGTCAATCGGAATTAAGAGGTCTTCATAAAATATTCCCAGAAAATTCCAGACATGTATCTTATTTTCCCTGAATGTATCTTAAATATACGGTATTTTAATAAATAGAAATAATTAAAAGTTTTCCATAGTTTGAATTGGGGGGGATTTCTTTAAAATCTTCCTTTCCCATCGTTGGAAGATACCGAACATAAATATCAAGTTTGGTATTTATCGGACTCTTCGTTTTTGAGTTAGTTCACACATGCACATAAACGTATGCACATACATATAGACCTTTTTCTAAACATGTCTTCTTTTGGGGTCAGGAGGCCTCAAATCCTGTATTTCCGTTGAAATCTCGTAATCGAATTTTTGGGTGAGATAGGAAATTTGTGACGGTGTGTTAAAATTTGGAAGTAATGTTTATAAAGCGCCAATATGGCATTGGTTAATGAAAGTACCATTCAACATCCATTTTGTTTAGTAGGGCATGCTAATATCATTTTACCCTTCGTTTTGAGTGAATTTTTTGCATTAAATCTTAATATATCAATGCAAATACGTAGTTGCGAAATCACGTAGTACCTATCATACATCTTTTCATTAAAATTGTCCTATATATCACGCCTTATCTCCATGTAATCGGCGTGAAATCCTCTGTACGAATCAAACTGAATGCCTTAAGTTACATTTATATTTGAAGTGCATGTAGAACAGCATTACAGTGGGATAACAAAAAACGACACTTTTTATGAGGACAATTGCCTACCTTCTCAAACAGAGTTAATTAGATTGTTGCGAGCAGAGCAAGAAGTATTTTTAGGAGACACATAAAAAGGATTTGAAATTAATATTTATATAACATGAGTATCACTTTAAGGAGTGAATAATTAGCGCACGTGTGATAGCGAGTACGTTAATTTTTACGAGTACCATAATCAAGAAAGAACACAAGTTATATTTAAGGTTTTAAGAATTCTAATTCGTAAATTATGACTTAGTAATTAAGAGTACAAAATTATTTTTTAGCCTATGACTCTGCACTGCATTACGACATTATTTCACCAGTGAGTTTTTTTGTGTATTTTTCTTAGCAGTAAAACATTGGACGGTCTTTAACTACTATGGCCCTTAGCAACCCATCCTATATTGGATGTGAAAGACCGGAAGTTTCGCCCAGAGGTCTCTTTATCAGTCCTGAAGTTCTTTAACGTGCCGTAAATATACGATACGGGACCATCGGCTCTACCTCCCTTCCGAAGGAAGCCATGCTAAGGATTTTTACACCTGAAAAAATCCATCGCCCTTCGCCGGGTTTGAACCCGCGACCTCGGGAACCAGAGGCTAGCATGATACCCCTAGATCATGGAGGACAACTTCGTAACGGTGTGTAGTGATCTGGAAAGTCTTGATAAAACACAAATTCTTTCAATATTTCTCAGTTGTAGCAGTGGTAGTAGTACAGTCGATAACATTTTCAAATGCGACAAATTTAATATATAATATCCGTTACAAATATAGCCCTTTTTTGGTATGTTGAATTTCATTGGTGAAGCCTTACAGGTTGCTTATATGAAATTGTATGCACTAGGCAGTAATGGCGTCATTCTTTAGAAACGATTTATAGCTCGCAAGCCGTAATTGGTAGACTCTGCGTGATTTTTAATGTGTTAACCACCAGTTAACAATACATGTATTGCTTCGAATGAATTTACTAACGAAGTAGCTTTTCCTACCCTCAAGGTTCCTTCCGGAATTTGGAACATCATCAGTATTAAAGAATGAGCAATGCTTTCAAAATTATATTTCAATATCTTCATTTTTCCAACATTTAGGACCTTCTATATGTGTGCATTCAATCAATATAAATATACCGAAATCTTTAGGTAAACGCCTGCCTACAACCTGTGTTTTTAAAATATATTGAATATTTTACTTTTGGTTTTCTGTTACTTTTACACTCGTAATATTTAAGGACTTTTTAAATTTATTCGTATAACCATTTATAAAAGTTCCACATTTTTATGTTCAGCTTTTTCGTGCTTGGAAAGCTTCTCGTTAAGCTGATTCTTTTGACTTATATTGTCTACAGTTGCTTTTATTACCTTCGATGTTTGAAAACTGTAGTTTAGTAGTTTCATTTCTGCTAGGAATACAAAATATAAAATAAAGAGGATGTAAACTAATCTATTACGCTCCATACATGACTTAATGTGGTCAATCACAAAATAATGCCTCCCTCCCGCCCACCGCTAGCACAGACAACACAGGATGTAAGTGTCGCATATTAATTCATAATATGCAAGTGGAATATCTCCTCTTTTTAGAAAGTACTCATTATATACTTTGTTTATTCTATGATTAAACTAAGATATATTTTACAGCGTATATAGTTGTTCAACTGCTAATACATTTTGAAATTAATTATGCTCGTGACGACTTCTAAGCGTAGCACTATTTATATTTATATTTTGTGCAATTTTTAAGTGTTAATGCCCCTTTTATAGCCTACAAGTTGCTCAGGTGAACCCATTGTCCACTGAACTAAGAGTTAGAAGATTTTCACATTTTAACACCATGCAAATGGTTACCTTTTACCAAGAGTGATACTGACTTTATTCTTTGTTGAAAATCCTTGCTATAGCTTTAAAATTCTGAAAAATAAGTTTAGAAACATTCTTAGCTACTGCTTTGCTTCCCCAGCTATGGTTAACTCTTCCTTTCTATACACTTTTCTCATTTAACTCCCCTTATTGTCAGCATGCACATAATGTGTATATTTGGAATTTTCTGGGAATGTCCTCATAAGTCCTGTTCATTCTGAATCACTTTCGCATAAGTGGTAAACCGTAAGAGATAGATACCAGAGCGGATCGAAAAGTAACGCACAATAATTTTTTTCTGCCTGGGTATAATAGCTGAAATGTTACAATTTCACACAGGCATAGTTTGAAGTTTTCACTACAGAGGGTATTTTTGATTCATGTGCAGGTATAACGAGGGAATCGTGAACTACGCAACAAAGATGGCGGGCATGTTACTATCGTCCATGTGTGAAGAGCAGAGAGGTGTGGTTCGATATTTGTGGGCCAAATGGCATAAACCGAGTGATATTCTCAGGGATATGCGTGGGTGTAAGGGGATGATTGTATGGACCATAGCAATGTCTCCATTCTTCCTAAGGGCCATGTGAACCTTAGTGATTCGCCATGCTCCGAGAGGCCAGTAACTACTACAACCCCAGAATGTCAGAGGTATTGAGGCGGTAATGTTGAACGACCGGCGTGTGCAACTGCGAACCTTATCGCAACAGTTCAACATTTCCTATGTGGCAGTGTATGATATTCTTCATGACACGTTGCAATTTTGTAAAGTTAGTGGTCGCTGGGCGCCTAAGAACCTGTCAGACAACCACAAGGGCCAGCGACTGATGGCGAGCTTGGAGACATGGCTTTCTGAAAGGAATCATCACTGGTGATGAGTCCTGGGCATACCACTACACGCTCGAAACCAAGCAGCAAGTATGGAGTGGAAACATGCTGACATGCTGGTTCCCCAGTGAAGAAAAAATTCAAACTGACTAAATATGCTAGGAAAGTGCTTGAGACGGTGTTCTTGGATATGCATGGCGTTGTATTAGTGGACTTTGCTGAATACGGGACCACTGTGAATGCTGCAGCCTACATGAAAACTTTGGTTAAGTTGTGTCGTGCCCTTCGTGACAAACGCCACAACATGAATGCTGAGATGTCAAAATTCTCATGACAATGCTCGCCTCCATTTGCTGCTGCTGTTCGTCAGAAAATCACCAAATTAGGTTGGGAGGTGCTCCAGCATCTATCATACTGTCCGGACCTTGCACCGTCGGACTTTCATCTGTTCGGTCCCATGTTATTCGTGCCCATTGTTATTTTTATGTCACTTAGTTTTTGTTTTTCTGCTTATCAAACTTCTTATAGAAAAGAAACCCGCCGCTTACAAAAAATGAGAAACTACAAATTATAAGCGTATATCCAAACATCGGAGTATGGTCGCAGAATGAATGGTTATGTACCTCGATTTAATTAATACCCTTATGCTTACACTGTTTGAGCACCATAGAGAACTTTTGAAATCAATGCTATTATGTTGATTGATTTGTTATTTTATATCAATACCCTACAAATAATCATGTGAAGAGAACGAAGAATAAGAAGTGGTATTTTGTCTGGCTGTTATCACAGTCTAATTAAGTTCGAAATTATATGTTTTAACAAGCGATTGTAGCGCCTTTACATTCGCGCATCCATAGACGCCGGTGGTATAGCTGTTGCAATTACTTATTTCACTGTGTTATTACTCTATGATCAGTGTAAGGGAGGAAATAAAGGAACAATATGTAAACTCGCTGTTCCTTTGTTATTTTGTGAGGCCGTGGAATCCTAAGTACGAGTAATTACTCTTATGTTGGGAATGTTAGTCTATTATGAATATCATTAAGAAATACATAGATGGTCTTGCGAGGTTTTTTAAGTATCATATAAAATTACATAACTAATCCTGTGAAATGTGGCGGAATTTCGAATTATAAGCTTACAGTAAGTTTTGCCTTTTATCAAAGGTTGTCTGTGCCAAGTTTGATGGAAATCTGTGCAACAGTATAGAAGTCTATAAGCAACATACACACTCATACATACATTGACTTCTGTAGTATACTAGTTGGTTTACCCGACGTTGCAGGGGTAGCTTTTTTATTCTCCAATGACGATATAATAAACTTCATTTACTTCCCCTTCCATTCCTTATGAAACTAAAGACACTTAAAAATTAATTAAAACTCTCAGGTCGCTATAAAGAACCAAATAAAAATACTGAAAAAACATTATGCAAAAGCACTATTGAACAATCACAAACAGCACAGTTTGTAATGGTGATTTCTCGTGAATGCAGCTGAGTGAGTTCCATTTATCATAATCCGGCTGCTTATTTGTTGAGAAAATCTCATTTGGGAAGAAATAAAGGTTTAAGTAGCGTCAATATGAACTTGGTTATTCTCAGTAAACAACACTAAGAAAACACGAGGAATACAAACCAACAGAAAGTCAAATTAATATTCAAAGGAGGAGGTGGGAGAGAAGATGGAGAAGAAGAAGAAGAAAAAGAAGAAAAAATAGAAAACTGCAAATTATAATGCGTATTATCGCAGAATGAATAGATATGAACTGGAATTATTAATTACTCTTTTGTTAGAAATGTTTGAGCACCATAGACACATTTGTAATAAATGCGGTTATGTTGAGTCCTTTTGTGTTATTGTAACACATCAGATTTTTTATTATCTCTATCCATTCCAAAAACTCGATTCGAAAAATCCGAGATTTTTCCGGAAGTACATGCTTTGAGACCTCTTGAATCCCCCCAATAAAGGTTAGATCAACACACAATAAATAATCATATGAAGATAAATAATAATAAGAAGCAATGGTATTAGACTGGATTCATGCTGATGCTGTTATCATAGTCTAATATAATACCGTTGGAAATTTTGTTTAATTTCTCAGCTAAGCAATTGTGGAGTCTTTATATTTTCCTAAAGCATAGCCACAGGTGGCATAACTGTTTTAATTAGTTATTTGTGTTATTACTCCATAATCAATGTCAGAGGAAGTCAACAAATAATATGTAAACACACTGTTCCTTCTTTATTTTGCGAGGCCGTGAAATTATGTATAATAATAAATAATTATTATTGTTATGTTGGCAAGGTTAGAACTTTTACGGTTGTCGTTGAGAAGGATATAGATTGTTTTGCGAGCTTTTGAAAGCATCACATAAAATAAAATAATTAATCGGTGAAATGGAGCAGAATTTCCAATTCCAAGCTAGACAGTAATTTTTGTCTTGTATCAAAGGTTATCTGCACCAAGTTTGGTCGAAATCAGTGCTACGGTATAGAAGCCTATAAGGAACTTGCATAATCACTCCATCACTCACTTACTCACTCACTCACTCACTCACTCACTCACTCACTCACTCACTCACTCACTCACTCACTCACTCACTCACTCACTCACTCACTCACTCACTCACTCACTCACTCACTCACTCACTCACTCACTCGCATACATACATACATAAATACATACATACATACATACATACATAATACATACATACACACAAACATTGACTTTTATTGAGACGAGAGGACAGCCCTGTCTTACAACTAGGTTTATAGTTTGCTTTAAATCCATCGAAATAACCATCATTAACAACTGTTGCTTTATCTTTGATACGTTTTTCTCAAATTACTCGTATAAGCAGTACATGCTTATTACTTTTTCTACTACGTACCTAGGAGGTAGAGAAATGTTGCATTCCACCCAAAAATTCGATATCGATATTTCACCGTAAATACATGTTTTGAGGTTCTCTGAATTAACCCGAATAAAAAACAACATTTTTAGAAACATATCCGAGTGTGTATGTGTGGATAGTATAATTCAAAAATGAAAAGTCGGTTAAGAACCAAACCTGGTATTTAGATTCACTACCTTCCAAAGATGCAATATGAAGATTTTAAAGAAATCCACCGCCCCAAAATACATGAAACATTTTTCTAAAATTTTGATTATCTGAAAACTCGCTCCTACGATTTTGATTAAAGTACCATATATTAAAAATATTTACTTGACAAAGTGTGTGCCTTGAAATTTCTGGGAGTAGCCTATGCAGTCCTCTCCATTCGGAAGGAATGTTGTATATTCTTGCAAAGTGATAAACGTTGAGGAATACACAAAAAATTGTAATCTCTAAAATACACGATTTATTTCAAATAAACTTTTTGTGACATCAGCCACTTCTGAGATATCCCTTAATAATGGTTCCAATTATTCATTGCTTGATCAGTGTTTTAAATCCTGTCAACAAACATCTGACTATCGCTGTTCTCCTTATCTATAACTAAATATGTAATGTAACTATTTCAGCAAAGGTTTATTTGGATTAAAATATAGTAGATGGAAAAATAAGATTTAGTAAGAATAGTTTGTATAACCACTAATATGGGTTAGACAAATTCATGTGAATGTTTGACATCACATTGTTTTCATAATGGGTTTCTGCCAAACAAAACCCAACTTCTAACACAAACATTTGAACCGTATGCATAAAATGCAATAAATTCTTTTCCTACGGTTTTGGAAGATAATGCTACGATCACAATGCACAAAAAGATTAGGATATGTTTCTCCTCTTTACACACTATCGATCTAGTAGGTTATACTTCTATTCTTATAATATTCTATGATTGTGAAGCATAAAACAGGAAAAGAATTTGCTTCTTACGCAATACTAAACAAAATCAACACATGCCTCTCCCTAGTCTTTGCTTGTTTAACAAATTCCATTATGAAGTAAATGGCAGCATTTATTTAAGTTCGGGCTAAAGAAAGAAAACAGCCAAGAGACTCTGACTTCAAGCAATTATATCGATTCCTGCACTACTGAAGCTTTATTATTTTTACTGTAAGGCTCTTCAGTAGCATTAGATGTATACATTAAGTAGCACTGGATATTGCTTTAGCAAATTTACGAACTTTATTTGTTATCTTTGTTTCTCATATTCCTCATCATTTTAAATGTTTTACTACACAGGTGTTATGTTGATACTAGATTTTCCGATTGTTGGAGTTTGTCCTCTCTATAATCTGCCGTGATCAGTTTTAAATGAGAATGGTTATGACGAAAATGTCCGAATAGAAGCGGAAACCCGCGATTAATAGGAAATTCGATAATTATTGAAAGGTAAAACTATTACATGAAGTATAAACTTCTTAGCATTAGGTTTCTGTTTATTCATACGAAATGAAGTATATGCTATTCCTTCAAATTTTTTCAGTAAATAAAAGAAGCACTAGTGCTACTCTTATGCATACGACTCTGTAGTTTGAACATGTGTATAGCCATCAATGAATAAATTTATTTTAAGTTCGTATAGCGTAATTTAAAATAATTTCAGGCCAAACACTAACACTGTGACTAAAGTAATTTGGATGAAAGAATCGATTGTTCTGTAAGTAGGTAATATATGTTATACCTATTGAAATACTAATGTTAGTGGAAATCATAAGCGTGAACCAAATCAAATTTTATCTCCCAACCTTTTCGAATAAAGTCTTCAATTAAATTCATCTTCTGCACAGCTCCTTATAGTTTTTTTTCAACGAAATATAAACATAGAACAAAATATTTTTGATCATCTTTGAGTAAATCCTCGCACAACCATCGCCAATATAAATAGAATTACCAGGCGGAGAACATGAATCCAAACAGAATTTGTGTCTTACCTTGGAGGGGGAATACTTACACATAACAAGTGTGGCTATGATGCAAATATCGGTGCCTAAAAGAAAAGCGGTCTTGACCTTCCACGATGAAGCCACTCCTTTCCTTCAAGACATTAACCAGTTCATTGACTTGCCTTGCAATATCAGTGGGCCCCCATATCAAAGCTTAGACTATCTAAAAGCATTTCTTCGTAACAAAGAATAATCAAGGTTTTTCTATTGCAAAATAACATTAATGCGAAGGAATGTTTTTCTTGATTTTCATATTCAGTATCTGTTGTGCATTTGATTTGATTGGAATACATGTTTTACTTTGTAAGCCCTTATTATACAGTCCTGCCAGCAGCATGAATGTTTTCGATTTACTGAAGTCATCCATATGCCTTTCTCTATTCAATATCATTTATTTTTACATCTGTTCTACAAACTATGCTTACAAAAGCTTATTTTTCTATTTACTTCATGCTAATTGAGGTAAGCAGTTGCAGAAATGGTTTCCTTACACTTGTAGGTACAAGGGCAAGAGATGCTTAAATCTTGGAAATGGTTGATGCCATAACAAGTTATTTGAACTAAATTGTGTATTATAATGAGATCTACATATTTTGTGAAGTAAGAATTGCCTATCTCTTATTACTTTGCATTTATATGAAATTACACAAAATTCGTTTCAACAAAGAGAATTTTGCATGTTATTTGCAGAAAACACAAGGTATACTTTTATTACTCTTGTGTACACCTTGAACATTTTAATCAAAATTGTTCGTTATTTTTTAGAAAACAAGTAACAAAATCTCGATGTGAAAGGTAGTTTTTGGATGCGGATATTTTTTTGACAACCTTCATGTCGCATTCTTGGAAGATAATGCTAATACAAAGTTTTGTATTCACTCGAATATTTTCTTTCTTTAGCAGCACTTAGTTGGTAAAGAAGGTATTGAATTCCACCAAAAACTCTATATTGAGATTTCACTGGAAATACATATTTTAAAGTCCCCATAATAAAAAAAAGAATTTTTAGAAAAGTGTCCATGTGTGTGTGTGTGTGTGTGTGTGTGTGTCTATGAACTGCATAACTCAATTGGTATTTAGGTTCAGTACCTTCCTAAGATGCAACATGAAGATTTTCAAGAAACTCTTTCCACCCCAAATAACCCTTTAAATAGAACATTTTTCGAAATTTAACATTGTCTAAAAATGGCTTTAACGATTTTGATTAAAATACATATATTAAAGATATATGCATGAAAAATAAAATATATATTTTGAATTTTCTGGGAGTAGCCTATAAAGTCCTCTTCACTCGGAAGAGATTTTGTATAAACTTGCATAACTGGTAAACGTTAAGTGATTGGCGATACGTACTGCACAAAAATTGCCGATCTCTTTAAAACAAGCAATTTATTTCAAATAGCTTTTTTGTGTTTTAAGCCATTGCTGAGGTATTCTTAATTAAAAGTTCGGATTGTTCATTTCTTGGTCATTCTCTTGAAGTTATGTCAAAACTCGATTTCTCGAGATTGCATGAAAACGGAACAGAATTTTAAAGCAGCGTATAGCGTACAGTTCTTAAACATTTTGCTATCACTATTCTGTTTGTGTCTATTAACGAAATATGTAATGTAGCTATTTCTGTAATGGTTTATTTGGATTAAAATGTATTAGATAGAAAAATAAGCTTTCGTAAGAATAGTTTGTATACCTACTAATAAAAACTAGAGGGTAGAGAGAGTCATGTGAATGTATCACATCGGATTTTATTTCACTGAAGTGTCACATTTCTTTGATTTGCTGTAGTGACGGAGGCCTTCACGATACAGTAGTGTGTGTGTGTGTGTGTGTGTGGTGTGTGTGTGTGTGTGTGTGTGTGTGTGTGTGTTTTATAGCGGTTCCTTGTGGTAGGCCCCCACTACGTTGATTATGATGGATGCTGTATTACGTACCTGTAGGTCTTTTGATGGGCGTACTCTTGTGATGTATCACGACGTTTTCGTAGACTGGAAGCTGATGCTCGTATATCTGTATTCTTGTGTGTGTGTGTGTGTGTTAGTATGTTGTAACAATTATTTTATAATTATTCCACGGCTACTGTATTTTATGTCGGAGAGCAATTGTGTCTTGTCAGGTTTAGGTATGGAGAAGGTTAAAATATTTTGCACACACATATTCTGCTAACTATTTCACTTGTATTTTAGATAAGTCACATGTAAATATTCACAATTTACTATCACCTTTGTTAAGTTAAAATATGTGCAACTGGTAGACTTTATATACGTAGTTTTAGCGTCTATAGTTTAGCGTCTCTATTTAGAGACGAACTTCTACACGATCTTCCTGTTTGAAGTCTGACAAGCTTCTGTTAGCGTTCCCTCCAACGGTTTTCTTAACGTACGTATTTGAGTTACAGGCATGTATCAATGTACCTGATTGGTGCTACTATCCAATAACATCCAGTAACAGTTTATGTTACACACACACACACACACACACACACATATATATATATATATATATATATATATATATGTTTACGGACTTCCATCGTCTTAATTATAAATCCAGGGTTCGTTACATGCTTACGCAGATAATATTATATTTTATATTACTAGTTATATATATATATATATATATATATAGCTTCTCATGTGGACTATGGAAGTGGTGAATAATTTCATAATTTCTTCTTTGAGATTTATCGACGCATTCTTGCCGCAGCTAACTTTGCTTCCCTCTAACTGTTGAAGTATTAGCAACTCTATTTCCACAGCACATTGCTAGCAACAGCAGGTCGCTGCCAAAACAAAGTAGACCGAATTTTGTCACAGGCGCCGTTTACAATTACCATCTGTGGATTTACTCATACGTGTAAATTGCCTGCACTAAGCACCAAGCGGCACGGATTATTTTTTTGGCCCCGGCAGCAGCAGGAGGCAGTAAAAACAAGGGGAATTTTCATCTCCGTGGTTAAATGCATATTATGGGCCAATTCGTTGGGCGTCAACGACCCTCCCCACCTCCCAAATGCCCCCGGAAACACAGCGCTTATCGGATTTTATTGCTAATTGGAAAACCATGCAAATAAAGTAGATATCAAGTGAGAGAAGCGCCTGGACCAGCAGATGCTGCTCGCAGCCTTCTACACAAATCTTGTTTATTATGCCATAGCACAGACCACAGCGACATTTGTGGTCATTTATTTCTGCATTCTTTTAGCTTTAGTTTTAATTTTTTGAGTCATGTTTTTTCTTTGAGGTCTTAACCCAAGTTTACTTCCAAGGAAAGTTTTCTTAATTTTTTCTTTGCATCTGGTTCTCTTTTATGGTTCTTTCGCCATTATTTCGTCTTTTTTGTTAGAGCGTTACGCATTCGTTCTTTCTTCTCTAATGTATTGACATTTTCTCCTTTTTTGCGTCAAATTTATAGCCTGAGTTTACTGCCAAAAACCTATTAACGTATATTTTAACGTGCACTTCCCTTTTATCCTTCATTTTTAGCCACAGAAAAAATGATACCTTTGTTTTCTTTCATGTTTTCTCTTTATTTGTAGTCAGTGTTGTTTGGCTGTGTTCAATTAAATATATTGAAGTCTACGAAATTCTACGTAAATACTAATTTGTTGTGTTATAGTGTAAATCGAAATGCTAGTTTGAAAAATTAGAGATAAATTACAAAAGTTTATATGAAATAAAACATTTACAGTTCTAACGTATTGTAATGTAGGAGCACGAGTGTAGGCGGGGAAGCCCCATGAGGTATCCAAAACCGTAATATTGAAGCAATGCAGTCTTGTTTTTGTTTTACAGGTGTAGTTTACCTGTTAATAAATAAGTATCTAAATACTGTATACATTAAAACAGTGCTATATATTGGGGTGATGAAAAGAAATTTAGTGCATTGTTTTGAAAATTATTATTCTATACATTTGTTACAGCATTTGTTAAACGTCTTGCGCCACTCATTTTACTATCTGCACGTGTTTAGTCACAAGTAACGCGTACTAGATGGTTACAGCGCATCTCCTGTAGTTGTAGTGAAGTGAATGGGTCTCCCCGTAGTCTAGTGGTTAACACACCTGTTTGAGGATGAGCTCTGGCTTCGAGTTTTTTACGCAATGCACTCCTGTTTGCTTTTTTGTCCTATAAATATTTGAAAATATTTGTTCGTCATGCTAAACCAACAAATCCCTTATTTAGTCATAACTTTCGGTGAGCCATTGATACGCCCCTCACTCTAAAAGCAACCGCGGAATGAGGGAATGACTGGCATTGTGGGTTTCAACTGTTCCTGTTTGAGACCCCTATTAAACGCACTCTCTTTACGCCCCCTAAATGTACTCTCTGCATATGCCCTTGTGCAGAAGTGTTGTCTACAGAAGTAGGTAAATGTTGCTCTTAGTGTGCATGTAAGGAGTGAGAAGATTTCATTTCTAGATGTAACTTCTCCAGCACTCTTAACTTATCGCCAAGGTTATGCAGATCGGAGTTTTCCCTAGATTTTTCTTTTGACGTAAATGAAGGCCAGTCTATAAAAAGGCCACTCTAATTCAATAATAGTCAGAAATATCATAAGTTTATTCGCATTTATTATAAAATGTTGCAACTACAAACCTAGAAAGATCTTATGTGATACATTCACATTACTTTAACCTTTATAATTTATTAATGAGTGTACAAACTATTCTTACTAAAGCTTAATTTAATATCTACAACGTTTTAATCAAATCAGCCTTTGCATAAATACCACATTACACATTTGGTTATAAACACAAAGAGAACAGCGATAGTCAAATGTTTAACTGCATTACACATTTCGTTACAAACACAAAGAGAATAGCAATAGTCAAATTACTAAGATGATACTGCAATTATTGACGAGCATATACAAGTAATTAAATAAAGAAATAACAGTAAGGTATAGAAATAATTGCACTTAATAATTTCCGTATATTAAATCAGTGTATAATGTAACAAGTTTGTGTTGGAATATTTGTCCGGAAAAATGAAGATAATTAGGAAGGTTTACACGCGCACACCACACACACACACGCGCGCGCGCGCACGCACAAGCCACGTGCATACACACACTTTAAGTGATTAAGGTTACCTAGAAACATGTCTTTCTGTTGAAGCTTTGCTAGAGTAGTTTTGGTTGATATGCAACATTTCCTCTACCTTACATAGGCAAACAGTAGAAAATTTAGAAATTTATACAAGTGTGTGTTTTCACTGTAATTCGTCCTTTTAAAAACTGATGTAACTTATGTTTACATTCAACAAATTTTTCTTTAGAAAAATGAAAATGAACTGACTAAGAACGAGAGTGTATACCACAAAATGACAAGTGAAAAAACTAGAGTAAAATGAATAATTTATGAAATGTCTTCCAAATACATGCCATCTGGCCGAAATTTATACATATTGCATGTACTACAGAGAACGTAAGCCAAAAAACGCACCAAAAACCAACTATGACATATTTCCCCCACATCGCTCTCTGGTTATTTTTTGGTGACATTCAGTCCGTTCAATTGACATTAAGACCACCAACTGCTCCTAAAACATTGGTAAAGATAGGCCGTAGCTGGTGTTAATTGCAGGTGTTAGCTTGGCGACACAGGCCTCATGTTGCAGGTATGTAAACTATTGGGAGCTATTCTGTAATTTTGTTATGGTTTAACAAATTGCTAAAGCCACTAACCAATTGATCGGCATAACTGTAACTTCATAACAAAACAAAATGCTGTTAAGAATAAAGATTTGGTTCTTGAACGCAACAAACCCCGAGACACTCACGCTAACGCGTTTGTCACACAACAGATTCGCATAGACGATGTAAGGGGAAAAGCACGATAGAAGTTCTGTGTTCCGTGTGATAGTATTGTTAAATATGATCCCAAAATAAATTTTAAAAGACGAATTTTAATAGGAAAATAAATGTTGTGTAATGTCGTATCGTATTAGAAAGTAATAATTATTTATTTAAGAGTTTTAAGTTCAAATAGAGATAAATACTGTGTTTATTTTCATTGTTCACGAATTTATTGACTTCATTTTAGTTTAAGATTAGGAACTGAGAAATGTTTAGAGATGTAGGATAGTACAGCGATAGTTTTCCTTAACAGAATTGTTTTAAGATAATTTCCAATCTGCTAAAAGAAGTGGCTAGCAGAAAGTTACATAACAGTTTCCCATAACCATAGAAAATTTATTGTTAGAAAAGGAAGAACATAACAGAAATAAGTTGGATTATAAAATAATTTATACTTAATAAATTTGTGTATGAAAAATAATCCGAAATAAAATACTTACAACTGTAATATTCTCACAGATAACACAAGTACTAAAACTAACCGTTCTTTTCACCACAACCTTTCACTTAAGGAATATCTAAAATAATATGGATATTATCAGATATCCAGGATGATTTTCATTCAAATATTAGGCTGCAAGAACATGTACAAGATCTGAGCTAACGCCGAACATTGCCAATCATGAATAAAAGAATAATTAGCCATTTATGCTTGATGGTATACATTAACATTTCAGAAAAATCTTCATGACACCTGGTATTTAAAAAGTATCATTTAATAAATAACTGCGGGTTGATATTAATTAGTAAAACTTGCATCAAAAGAATATGAAAGTTCGTTGCTAATTCTTTTACCTGTCTTTCCTAACCTCAAATTAAATTCATTTTGTAGGGCACAGACACAGCTATTGAACTACTTGGCGAATTTTCCTCATAAACAGATCTAATTTTCTGGGACCACAAGATGTATGTCTTCTATTCTAAGTAATTCTAATGCGAATTTTAAATACACACACACTCACGCGCACGCACACGCACGCACACACACACATATAATATTTTTCCTGTGAGGTTTTCACAGCACGCTTTGTTTCCATCTTGGCAAGAAAAAATAACAAAAGCACCCGGTAGTGCACTGATAGCAGTGTGAAAGAAAAAGTTATGGTAAAGCGCAATTATTCACTCCAGTGAGCTAACAAACCATAAGAAAACAAATATCGCGATAATAAACAAGTTAAAGAAAGCAAAATAGCGGCAGATTTATTAAGAGCTTAAGAAATCATTGAGTCTTCTTTTTAACAGCGAAGTTACAGAATAGCCCTGACTGAGTGTAAAAAAAGAAGAGGAATCCTTAGTTGTGTAGACGCCTTTGTCTTCCACGTGTGTGTTTACTTAGAACTGTTTTAGTGCTTACTTTAGTGCGCACATTTTCTAATAGTTGTTTTTACAATACAATTTCGCAATAAATAGAATAGTTGCTTTTCTCTTAAATTATGCTTTTATTCCCCCTTTTTTTGTCGCCGTGAAATGGAGAAGTAAAGTAAGGCCTATTTTTAAGTTTAATAACTGTATGTAAGTGTGAGACTATAATACATTGATGTTCGAATGTGAAAGATTTTTTCTTTATATCAGATATATCTGGTATACGGTTTGTATTGAAAATTTTAGTTACTTAACTTTACCTTTTAAAAATTGTATGAGTCATTATATCATCCGTTCATAGCTGATAAAACAGGCAAGCACTCGTATTTGAAAATGCTGTCCTGTTTCCATAGTTTATGCCGACTGCCTTGGAAATAGTATTGTAAGGTTGGCACTACTTCACTTTGGTGTAAGTCGGCTATGTTCAAATCCTGAGAACTTCCGTTAAGTTATTTCCCCTATAACACTTTTCTTTTTTTCTCAGTTTCATATTATTGTATCATTGTATAATAATATTAGGCCTATTATTTGATTAAATGTACTGACGTTTTTAAAAAGCTCAAGAAAACGTATGTTTGGAAAAAGAAGACTTGATCATAATCTTACATTTATAGTTAATAATTGTGTTTTGTTAAAGTGTAATTAGCTGAATGAGCTAAAATAGTTTCTTATGCAATACTTCATTTCTGTCTTAAGATTAAATACGGATATAAATCGATGAACATTACCATTTAATTAATTTTTAAAGCCTTTAAATAAAATAATTTTTGAAGAAATAATAGTAGGATATACATCTTCAGTACAAAAAACGTTTAAAAATGATTGAGACTGCCAACAAACACAGATAAAACCATAATAATCGAATGACCATTTCAATCTCATCGTACATATCTGAATTTCTGAATAAATGTTCATATTTATATTGTATGCGATAACTTGTCAAAATAATTTCTAAATAAGTTAAAAGAGAATAGCAAAACCATTCACAATTTATGCAACTTACTTAGTAAGTTCACCCTCTTCTTAGTGGGACTTACATTTCCTTAGGACTTACCGCAGTAGATGGAGTAGATGGACATTGAATCACAGAATGAAGAACCCAGAACGGGGCATTGGCCCGTAGCCAAGTATGAGGATTAGGAAGGAAATGATATGGAATGAAGGCGTAATAGAGGAAACGAATGGTGATGATGGAGCAATTACTGGAATGAATGGCGGGATAATCCTGAGAATCCTAAAAATCTCCGTCCAAACCCCGCCGTGTCCGCCACAGTCCCACATGCGGGTCCCTGGAATCGAACCCGGGACGCCTAAGTGGGAGGCGAGCGGTCTTACCACTCAGTCATTGCGCCACCCTATTTATGTATCTTATGCTCAAAAATTCAAGATATGAACAAAATTTTTTTCCGTATACTAATATGCATTGGTATATTATAAGAATATACTATAAAAATGGAGCTTTAAATAATATTTCAACGTTTAAACACTTTTTCCCAAAGAGAAGTGTTTCACGTTTTTGTCCGTAACTTATATTTTAAATGTGGTATAATTATGATTCAGATATTTAGAATAATATAGGAAATAATTATGAAAAGTTTCAGCGTTGCAAATTTTGTAGCGTTCTCAAGCAAAGTTTTGTATTTAGAAAAATGTTGTTTCATGGTAATTTTAATTAAAGCTGAACTTCGGAAGACCAACGTTAGTGCAAAGAGTACGAATTACATGCATTCTGGGTAGTAATATAGTATACTTAGCCTGCAACTAAGTTTCAAAGAAATGAACACTTGCCTTTGAAATTTTACGAAAATGTGCTTGAAATAATACCAACGTTTAAATTCTCTTTTAAATAGCTAAACGGTTCAACCGCCCAATAAGCATATACATTCTGATACAGAAAGATAAACAGTTATTTTTATCACAAAGAGGAAATATAATTTGGTTGTTGTCAAATTTCTTTTATGTTTAAAACATTCACTTGATTATCCTCTTGACGTAATCCAAAATAAAATGCAGAACTGATGCATATACAAAACTTTCCACCTATTAATATTTTAAACTCCATTTTCCTTAAAATATTGTATTCACTTATGAAGAAATAAGTACATTTACCAACAATAGATATGCCTCTCAAAATTAATAAAACTTACTTGCCCCTAACTTGTTCGCAATTTTGTAAGTAAAACAAAAAGATAGAACTATGGCCCTGAAAGCGATCTTGGAATATAATTTCGCCTAAACTACTCAGTAGGGGCATAAGAAATGTTGGTGCTCATAACTATAAGATGTTAAGGATATTTCTAATATTCCAATTTTGGTCCGATTTAATTGAAATTTTAATACAGTAATCGGGCTTGTTGCATAAAGTAAAAATAAAATTTCATGCATATTTTAAAATTTGCAGGATGTATATTTTTCAGTACATTTTACCGTTTTGGAAAATTTCTCCAAACGTTGCAAAAATGTTCTAAAAATGACTATTGTATAATTAAACCCTTTATGTATATTAATAAACTTAAAATATAATGTTTTAATGATTCAATAAGTTTGGGAGAAAGTGAATGTTAAGTATGAGACTTCAATTTTTTTGCTTAAAAGTGTACACGGTATTAATTAGCTTAATAAAATCATAAATAAGCATGTTAATAAACATTTATCTAATACTTTTATGCTGTTATTTATAGTATATATACAAAATTTTATTCATTTATGCCCCAAAGTACATCCTTTGGAACAATTTGAAAATAAACGTGCCGACAAATGAAAACCCGAATAGTCTAAAATAATAAGAGGTTTCTGACTTTATTTTGCTTAAAAATAATTTAGTACATATAGTAGATTCTCCTTTCTGCTTTATCTTTTTGTGGCCCTCTGCAGAAAATTTAGTATTTGAAGATTACTGAGGCTTCTCTTGAATGGTTTGTTCATTTTAATGTAGATCTAACATCGTTTTTATTATAATTCTATAGCATGCTACGCTTACAGGCAGACATTTAAATCACTATATGACATGGTATGTCATACTGTATAGACTGTAAAAGCTACATAGAACTAAGCTAAGTTTATAGGATTTAATATTCTTATGAATTTTCGCAGTATTACAATTTTATAAGAAGCTACGGTTACAGGCGGACATTTAAATCACTATATGACATGCATTGTCATACTTTATAGGCTGAAAAATATACATAGAACTAAACTAGAAGGTGTATAGTGTTTAACAACACTACAATCTAATAAAGAAATTGAGAAAGAAGGTACCAAAATCTGTTCAAATAGAGAAATTCATCCACTTATTCCATTCGTTTTCTAGGCCTGTTATGCAATTCTTCGGGACTTGCAGTGCAAATATTTAATGAGTTGAAGCAAAGCAAATGCCCCACTTCAGCTTTTCTAGAACTCTCTGTTTCTTTAGAGACGTCCTTCTCTGCGTATTTATTTAGCGTGACATAGGAACTGTCCAGGGACGTTCTGATACAGATGCCGGGTCTCCAAGGAGGGACAAGAGCTCTCTTTCCCTCTCTTTCTAACACACATACACTAATGACGACCCTCTTCCAGTCAGAGTCACTTTGTCGGCCTTCTGCTGATTTCTCAGCATCTTCCCAGCAGCTCTCTGGAGGATGCTAGACTTAGCTATCCCTGTGGTACGCCGCAGTGAATTTGGTGAGGATTAGCACTTTGCAGCTTTCTCTTCTACTATATTTTCTCTGAGCCTTGAGCCCTTAGCTACATCGTAAACAAAAGACTGATTCTCCGCGCATTGTTTCGTATAGAGCTTAAGCTAAATTTCCAGGAAGTTCTACAATGAGCTGTAATCCTAATCTTGAAAACAACAGCCTCTGCAGTTTTTAACAAGACTTGGAGACAAACCTTCTTCGCGGAAGTATCGGATTATTTAAGAAACTTTGCAATGAATGCTGTAAAATATTCTAATGGAGAAATAAGTTGTTTCAACATTATGACGAAATTTGCTTGTTTCGAAATTAAAAACACAATGAAAAATGAAGCATTTACTGCAATAGCTGCTTTTTTTCATCTCGCAAAAGTACTAACATTTCATTAGCTTAAAGTTTTGGCCTTCTCTACAATAGTGCTCAATTTTATGTGTTCTCTAATCAGTGCGATCTTATTTTTATATGCATACTCTTGAGATCTCTAATTACACCTTCCAATCTTTGATTATAGTTTGCAGAGGTTTCCATTTATACATTAGTTTGGTGGTTCTCTCACCTGACATTCTCTACCATCTTAGTCTCTGCGCTTCTATAAAGAGTATGATTGTTCATTTTTTAATTCCTTTATATAGTTCACTTGTGGATTTTGCATTGTCCTTTATTGTCTCTATTTGGCCTACAAACTTTTATCAGAATGTTTCTTTCAAGTATTCAAAGATATATTTGAGATTCGTTAAGCAACTCTTATAACCATAATATGTTACTTTTTATAATAATTGATATTAATTTGTTGATACTAATTTTCTCTTAAATACATCACTACATGCAAAATATCCTTTTTTTCTTTTGAGTTATTATTACTTACTATTAACCCTAAATACTTAAAGAGGTTACGGATTTAATAAAATTATTTTTTATTATTATTATTAATTAATTATACTTGTGTCTTTGAGTTGATTTGATCCTTTACCACACTTAAAAAACTTTGCATTTTACATATTTATTAACAGCAACGTATTGTGTTGACTCTTCAAGTGTTAACTGCATTATATATGTTTAATTGTCAGTATACAGAATGAAAATATTAATATTGCAATATTTTGGCTAACTGGCTTGTTGCAAGAGTGGGTACAAATTAATTAACTTCATTTATCTTCATTGTATAACGATCAGGAAGATTTTTATAATGAATCCTCACCTTTATGCTTGATGGGTTAAATTTTATAAAGCCCTTGGATTTTCACAGTTTACCTTAATCTCCTACCAACGCATTTCCAATTTATGGAAATTATGTATTGCTTGTAAGCCCCTTTGGAAGTGCAAAATTTAACGAAATTGTATAGTAGCTTTAACATATTCACTTTAAGTGAAATTTTGTACCCCTATGCCTTCTCTTTGGTGCTGTAATTATAAATTTTTCAGAGTGTTTAGATAGTACAGAAACCCAGCGAAATAGGGGAGAAGCTGGTGAATTTGAACTTCCTTCCAAGCCACAAGTTAAATATTTTGGAAATGGCTCAGTGTCTGTAACCGCCGAGTAAAATAATCTTCACAATTTTAATTATAAAATGTCGATTTATTTGTTTCATTGGACACAGTTTTATCTCTTTAATTATTTAAAATACACTGGTAATTAAATTGATTACGATATTCAAGTAAAATTCAGAAACAAGTTTCCACATCAGGGTGGATAAAAGCCTTTGGTAATATATCGCTTACATACGGTACGAAAATTTAAATTACCTGAAATGTTCTGTAACAGTTTCCTTTTATATTCATAGATTCTAAACGTTTTATTCACTTAGATTTTTTATTATCGATATTGGAAGCATACTTTATAATACAAATGTTATAGAATGTCAGGCACACTGCATTGTGTTATACAGTGGCTATAAAGTGAATTAGACATATGTTAGATTAGATGGCTGCTATTACCTATATTCTGGGCAATACGGCGTGCTTACATAATATTTATAACATTCTAATCAAATATAGTTTAATAATGAAACCTGATCAGACAAAAAAATATGAACAAAAATACCAAAATCATGTTTGTTTATATTTTTAACGACTCAAATTCAAATAAGAATTTACAAGGTAAGTATGTACACGTTTAAAAGCACAGTTCTTTTACATGATTGAGTAACTTTAGGGCGCTAATAAAGACTTAAAATCAATATTTTTGTATTTAATTACCAAAATTATTGGCAAAAAGGCAATGTACACCGTCAGTATGATGCACAGTCTCCTGCATTATAATGATAATGTAATTTTGTTAATTGTAACTTTACGAGGATGAAGAGCCAGTGTTTAGGTTTGCCTATGGCGCTTGGGAGCTACCTCATAAAGAGCAATAAGCTGCTTTGAAATTTTCCTTCTGTGTTAAAATCTGAACTGAGGCATATTAAATGCTAAAGCAGGATTGTGCTTATTCTGCTGTATCCTTTAGAGTTCACGTTTGGCTGTGTGAGGTACATAAAGTTTAAAAGAGCATATGTTCGTTCTGCAATCACAGCTCTTACTGACAAATATTAACGTAATGCGCAGATCTTTTAGTTACACCTACCAGATGGGGGAGACACACTCATTCTGATGTGCTACATTCACATGACTTTCTGGATTATTTTCATATAGCTTCTGCAAGCTATTCTGCAAACGTTTCTTCTTGAGATAAACGTTTCCATAAACGGTTCTTTACACTTTTCGGTATAGGTACCAATGAGATAGGATTAGTCAACATTTTAAAAACATTTCGCTATATTATATTTAGCTTCAAACTGTATGCCCTTTTTATGTCATCGCGAGAAACAACTGAGGGTTGGAAGTATTCAGAAAATAAAATGACAAAGCTTTGAAAAACCAAAAATAATGATGACGGATACCTTGGAAATGGTACAAGCGACAAACACAAAAACTGATTTGAAATAAATTGTGTTCTGAAGAGATCTACAGTTTTGTGTAGTAAGTTATTGTTGTAACTCTTATGGTTTACATTTATACAAAATTTCTTTGAAATGAAGAAGATAGGTTATTTCCACAGATCTCAAATTGTACATTATGTTTCTAATATAAATGCTTAAATATTTGCTATTTTAATAAACATTCTTGCACCAGTTTGGCAATATATAATGTTTTCGAAAGTCTTTCATGTAAGCAATAGTTCTTTAAAGTCTGTGTTGTATTTTAAGAAGATGCTAAACTCAAATTCCAAGTTTGACAATTATCCTGTTGTTTATTTTTAACTGTCTATAGTTTATTCATTTTGTGGGGGAGAGTTTTGGATTTAGGAAAGTCAGAATAAAGCACAGGAGTAGATAGGAGAATTAAGTATAGGTATTGGGGTTCTGTGTATCTCCGTTGCAATTGCGCTGGCATTGGGTGAAGGAAATTAAATTGACAAAATTAAAATGATTTTTATTTATGGACGTCTTTAACTGCTGTGGTCCTTAGCGTCCCATTCTATATTGGGCGTGAAAAATTAGAAATTTTGCTCAGAGGCTCTTTATCAGGGTTGAGGTTCTTTTACGTGCCGTAAATCTACGGGACCACGGGCTTTACTTCCCTTCCAAAGGAAGCGATGCTAAGGAGTTTTACGCCCGAAAAAATCCATCGGCCTCCGCCGGGTTTGAACCCGCGCCCTCGGGAACTAAAGGCTAGCATGGTAACCATTACACCACGGAGGACGACGTCCGGCTGACAGTCATGACTACGCTACGCCCCTGGCTGCCACTACGGAAGCTTAGGGAGTGAATAGGACGGACATGGGATTATTTCTTTATTTTGTAAAGTGCTTGCTTGTGCCTCTAAAGAGGCGTGCGTTTTCTTGTTGTAAAGGGATCGTGTGTCTGTGTCGCGTGTTGCGATGTCTGGGAGCATTATAAGAAGTGCTGGGCTGTTTGTCAAGATGGTGAATAATCCGGATGGTGTCACATTCGACGATGCTGAATCAGTTCTATATTATCCCAAGTTTCTTGAAGAGGTAGTATGTGATTGGTGTATCTGCTCACGACACAGCAACGGAGGTCTCGAGAGCTTCCAGCCTGCTGGGTCGGTCTTTGCACTCGGCTTTGATGGTGGCGTTCTGCGTTGCTTAGTCCTCAAAGCGCTTCTCAAACCTACACAGCTTTATGGAGGCGAGGGTCTTCGGGTCTCTTCGCTGTCTAGGTTCTGGATGCTGGCGTGGAGTTTTGTAAGTCTAGTTGCAGCTGCGGCAAGTTGCCAGAAGTGACTCGCTGTTGTGCCTCGACGGCTGAGTGGTGCATGGTTGCTGAAATTCGTAGTTCCTCTACTTTTCCGTTCAGTCTGGTGACCTCAGACTATATGGAGGCGGTAGCGGCCCGGAGGTCATTAATGGCTGCCAGAATGGCATAGGTGAAGTCAGGGCTGGTCGAAGTGACAGCAACTGTGGAGTGTGCGAGACAGTGCCCGTGGAGCAGAGTCGATAGCTCTTTTTTGTAAGGAGAGGAATTGACAGGTGACGTAAGGAAAGGTATTGGGGTTCCGCCTGTGCACTCCGGATAGTGCGGAAGGTAACTGCCAGCTTATTGCGCAGCAATGGTACGCGCGCGCACATAAGCACGGTTGTTTTAGAAAAAAATGTTTCTTATGAATTCAGAGAAACCTCAAAATATACATTTTCACGAAATCTCGGTATCAAATGTTTGGCTGCAGTGTAATACCTATTCCCTCTACCAAGTGCAATACCTTAATTCCATTCACAAACTACCTAAATTGTGTAAACTTACTGAACACCTAAATAATAGATGTAAAGCGTAACTGCTCGTGCTTACCATGGTATCCAAAGCCATGGAATTTCAAACTGAACACACCGACGCCTCTATTAAGCTTATAGCCAGGAGTTTCAAGATTGCAAAAAATTGTCTCCCACGCCTAACATTTTGAATTCTTCAGCAGTTAAAAACTGAGTTTTATCACTGTGAAATTTTCTACTAACAAGGATGTAGGTAGTTAGGGGGAATTGTTTGATTCAGTCTTAATATTTCCGTTTTGTTGTAGGTGTTCTTATTGGAGACTATTCACACTCCTGAAGGTTTTCTTAGTTATCAAAATAGATTAAATATTTTAAATTATGACACATCACTGTTACTAGCTTCTAAATCTTCAAAATTAGTCAAGAATAAATATTACTGCTTTTTCTGGAAGTAATAAATTTGTCTCAGGATTTAGGCAAGAACACTTTATCCCCAAATCATAAAAAAACTTGATATAAACACCAAAAGAAGATTAAAAAGCAACACCAATTATTGCAAAAAGTTTCCAATAAGACACAGCTGCGTTTGTGAAAAGCTAGCCCAAAACTCCGCAGTCTGTCGACACATTCCAAATGGTACCGAGTACACAACATTTGGATACAAGTTCCAGTCTTTAATACTGCACCATACAGCATTGTTTGTGCTGCCATTGATTATCAGTGGCAATTTCCAATGCTAATTTTCGGTGCATATGCTTTTAAAGTTAGAGCTCGGTCGCCAACACTGCAGTTTCAATTTCCAAATCTGACAATGCAACATGGGGATAGAAAACTTTTCGGGCCACATTTTTCTGATGATAATGTAACTCTACTCTATTTCCACTTCCTTATTTTTTCACTTTCTACTTTCAGTGTTTCTTTGAATTACAGGAAAAAATTAAGTGTAAATAATTCATAGATATAGAATCAATATGACTTTAACAACCTAAGTCATATTCAAAAAGAATACCCCACAATTTTGTTGATCTATTAAAATCAGATGTAATGCGATTAAGAGAGAAATCTAATTCAACTGTTTTATTGCTATTTAAGCTGGTATTATTAACGCTGCACTACTGTTTTATTATCTAAGATCTAAGTTTTCCTTCAAGGAATCTACAGATTTACTTCCATGCATAATAGATAAATGATCAGTAATTTATTTATTTTAAAACTTCCTTTATTGAAACGCTGCCTCTTGGACAAAGAAACCAAATACCGAATTACCAATATACACAGATATAATGGTGGAATAGGGCAATAAGAAAAGAACATTGTCACACAATGAAAACAACGTTAGAAGAAAGTAATAATACTGTTAAGATTAGAAATTTAAAATCTTTAAGTATAAGTATTAGGGATTGAATTCTTAAATACATGAATTAAATTATTTATATAAGTAATAAATATAATTGGTACTAAAATTTATCACTGGGGAACCCCATGTTTCAGGAGTTTAAATTCAGACATATTACCATTCAAATTAAGCCTTTCATATCTATTAGTAAGATAATAATAAATAAAATTAATTATATTTATGCATGTACGACCAACTTCTTAAAAATAATTTCGTGAAAAATTTTATTGAAATTCTTCGACAAATGAAAAAATTAACTAGATACAATGTGTTCATACTCCAGCTTGTTTAGACGTGTTTAATGAAATTAGTAACCCCATCAATAGAGCAAAAATCAGATCTAAATTTATATTGATAATCCGCTAATAGGGAATCGGGTTCAAAGTAAGTAGTAATTTGTTTATTTATCAAGATTTCAAAGACTTTCAAAACAGTTGGTATAATGCAAATTTGACTGTAATTACCATACTCATATTTGGTGCAGGATTTATATATATAGAAATTATCTTAATATATTTCAAAATATTTGGATGTGTAGAGTTAACAGAACAAAAAGCATAATCACAGACCCATATATAAAAGAAACCGTTAGTTTTAAAATATAAGAATTAACTCCACATACATCTAAACATTTACGTACTAATACTAAGAATAAAATAGCTGAAGAAAGGGTTTCCACAAAAAAAAATATTAAAAGTAAAATTTAAATATATTTGGAGCGCATTGTATTCATTTGAAACTTACATAGCATAGCATTACTTATAGGGAGACCAGAAATAATATCAACTCTATTTATGAAAAAAGAATTAACGCTATCCGCCTTTTATCTTATTTATCTAAGAGTTAGTTTAAACTTATTGTATTGTTTAGTACTTTAGAAATTGCGGAACACGTAGACTGAACTTTGTTATTATAAATTTTAATAAAGTCAGAGTAGTCATTTCTTTTACTTAATATGACTTCTATGCATTTTTTTAAGTTCAAAATATTTACTTTCGTATTCACTCATACCATAGTGTTTAAAAAGATGCCAACGTTATTTTTTTAAACAATAGCGTTTTTCAGTGTACCATTTACAATTTACAATCTGGTTACTGGTTTACACGTAATATATTGTAATGGAAATGCAGAATTAACAGCACACAGTAATATAGATAAAATATATTCTGCTTTAGCATTATCTGCTTTACATTAACATAGTTGGAAGACCAATCCAGTTTATCTGGCGTAATAAATAAATTAAATAAATTGAGTAATAGAAGTTTTATTAAATACTATCATTCCTGAATTTCATACTTGGGTATGAGGTAGCAAATTTATAGCATCATAATCTAATACCAATATCGAAACTAATTTAGCTGCACACTTTTTCAGTTCAACATTAGTTATAAGTTAGCTATACATGTGTTTACACTGCCTGTTAAGTTAGGCTGAGTTGGGGTATTAATAGTTGGCCTTAAACAAAAATTTTCAAGAAATTTAGTAAATCTCTAATTTCACTATAAATAACAAAATAATCCACATTAAAATGAACTACTAAAGCAATTTTGTTATTTAGCTTTATGAAATGTCTGAACAGCTAATAAAATGTCGATAAAAATACATAAAATACAACTTTATTATTATTTGGTATGCTGTAAAAGTAAAGGCAATTAATATTAAAATCCTTAATGAACACCCCAAAAATTTCATACATGTATTCACGGGCAATACTAGAAACATGCTGACACTTTCCAGTATAACACACTGAATCCAAAATGATTTTTAATCTTAATATCATTAACATGTTTGATACTTCTGTTCTTATATTCAGTATTACCGCTAATTTTCACTTCACATATTTCTGTTCTATTACATCCGAGTTTAAAGAATTCCTCAACAACTAATATACTTATAAACACTCCAAAAATCCTAAAACTTGGCGAGTAAATGTCATTTAGAGTTTAAATTTCTACTCCTATTTTATAAAAAGACAGCTTGATTAACTATTTTTAGGTTGTTTACAGCGTATTTGTCAGCCTTACAGTTTTGTTAAGCTTACTTTTTGCAGAAATTCCTGCTATATAATTACTCATGCCTTGATTTTTCGATATTAGAAAAGTAACACTACCGTTATCACCTGAGTTTTACAATAAGTTTATTTTTATACACGATATAAATAAAATTTGGAGAATTTGTACCTTTAACCACGTGATCCCTTATCCACCGTTATCGCTCCATTCTTCTGTTTACATCCATCATTGTCAAGGTCGAGTTCCTCAGAACTGCATGCGTCAGTAGATGCATTATTTAATATTTTAAATTCCTAAGAATTCATGTAAATCTAGCAACTTCACTTGGTCATCTAAATGCAAGTTTATCATAAACTTCCATCATAACTATGTCCTTCTGTATTAATAATAATAATAACAATAATAATAATAATTTAAAAGCATCGTGTCCTAAATTGTATTCCTTCAGCACCACCTCTACGGCACAATTTAACTCAAATTATTCACATCACAGCATATTATTTCGTCAGACAGGAATTTAATATTTTACTCAATTTGGTACAACTCGGAAGCTAAGCAGATTGACAAACTTGGCACTGACCCATTTCTACAGCACTTACAGCTTTACGTTAAACTAGCACTGTTACCTTCACTCATTTTTACATGCAGTCTGGCCGTATCACTGACATATGGTTTAAACTGACAGCGAAATAAATTTGTAATGCAGTAAAAATTCAAGACCTCAGTGAGGAAGTTCAGGGAAAACTTGTATTAATGCTTATTTTACTCCGTCTGTTCAAAATCCATTTTCTGCTTATATTCAGGTATTTGCTCTTATTAATACATACAAAATCATTTTATAATCATCGCTCACGAAGAAGTTGAAATTTTGGTGCAGTTTTCAAAAATTTAAGAAATAGTAAAATGAAAAATATCGAAAAAACGTAGGCTATAATATTGTTTGGTCCGTCCATTAAAAATGAACATTTCCTCTCCCTTGGTTGACCTGCTAGAATTTGTATAGTGGGAAAGTAACCACAGGTACATATTACTGTATGTAAACCGATGGTTAAATTCCCTTGAGAAACATAGCCGCTATGACATGTTGAATTCAAGTGGGAAGTGGCACTAATATGAAACCCTTAAACACTTTACTCTGTAAATTCAGAGAAGATATAAATACATACATCGCACAAGGAAGAAAGGAAACATTTGATTACGAAACCAATGTACGGAACATATGTTTGGTGTGTTGCATTCACATGCTTTCTCTACTCGCTGTATTACAAAGTATTCTTACAAAATCTATTCTTTTAACTACTTCTTGATAATTGAGATAAACTTTCAATGAGATTAAGGCAGTTCATTGTAGGTATAAGTAGGATACAGTGATACATTAAAGAGAGAAAAGAAAAGCCCATGCAAAGTATTTGAAAATCCATGCTTTTGCATAACCACGAGAAGAAACGAATAGCAAAAAAGTGTAAGTATTTGAAAATTCAAACCGGTAAGAAAGAATATCTCGGAAGTAATTAATCTCACAGAAAGATTATTTTTATACATAATTGCGTGCTTTAACGAGATATATTACTTTTTCTACTACGTATAGTAAGTAGGGGAAGTATTGTATTCCACCCAAAAATTCGATACCGAGATTTCACCGGAAATATATGTTTTGAGACCCCCTGAATCCAAAAAAAAGCATTTTTAGAAACACGTCCATGTGTGTGTCTGAGTGTCTGTCTATGTGTATGTCTGTGTGTCTCTGAACAGCATAAATCAGAAACGAACAGTCGGTTAAACACCAAACTTGGTATTTAGGTTCAGTATCTTCCATAGATGCGACACGAAGGTTTTCAAGAAAATTCCCCCACCCCAGATTACTCTTTACATGGAACATTTTTCAAAAATTTTAATTTTCTCAAAAATGGCTCTAACGATTTTGATTAAAATATCATATGTTTAAGATATTTTCATGACAAATGAAATGTATATCTCGAATTTTCTGGGAATGTCTCCAAAAGTATTCTTCATTGTGAACGACTTTTGCATAACTGGTAAACCATAAGAGATAGACAAACTTTTACTACACAAAAAATGTAGATCGCGTTAAAATACACAATTTATGTCATATACATTTTTTTGTTGAGTGAATCATTTTCTTTATATTGCTTGTTATTCTCTTAAATTTTCCAATACTTATTCTCAAGTTCGTTATTCATTTTTACTTCCTCTTCTACGTATAGTAAGTAGGGGAAGTATTGTACTCCACCCAAAAATTCGATACCGATATTTCACCGGAAATACATGTTTTGAGACTCCCTGAATATAAAAAAAGCATTTTTGAAAACATGTCCGTGTGTGTGTGTCTGTGTGCCTGTGAACAGCATAACTCAGAAACGAACAGTCGGATAAACACTAAACTTGGTATTTAGGTTCAGTATCTTCCAGAAATGCGACACAAAGGTTTTCAAGAAAATCGCCCCACCCCAGACTACACTTTACATGGAACATTTTTCGAAAATTTTGATTTTCTCAAAAATGGCTCTAACGATTTTGATTAAAATATTATATGTTTAAGATATTCTCATGAGAAATGAAATGTATATCTCGAATTTTCTGGGAATGTCTCCAAAAGTATTCTTCATTGTGAACGACTTCTGCATAACTGATAAACCATAAGAGATAGACAAAATTTTACTACACAAAAATGTAGATCGCGTTAAAGTATACAATTTATGTCATATACATTTCTTTTGTTGACTGAACCGTTTTCGAGATATTGCTTGTTATTCCCTCAAATTTTCCAATACTTATAATTTTTTTCAAATTCGTTATTCATTTTTTTATGTCCTGGACATGCAAAGAGAATGGAATGCGCCACATAGCAACCAGCAGTTAAAAGATTTGACTATCGTTTAAAGCCTACCATATTCCCCTTGCATCTACAAGAAAATTAGCAATAAGATTGACATCTCGATATCTCGATTTACATGAAGCATATGAAGAATAAGCCTTTGTAAAAATAGTTTGTACAAGAGTATAGAAAGTCATGTGAGTGTAACACATCAGATTTTTTTTGAGTAGTAATACTTTACCCATTACGGTTTATGAAATGTACAAAAGTCATTCAGAATTAACAGAACTTCTTAGGCTGTGGTATTTTAATAAAAATCGTTAGAGGAACTTTTGAGAAAATAAGGAATAATGAAACCTTTTGTATAAAGGGTAATTTGGGGTGAGGGATTTTTCTGAAAATGTTTGTCGCATCTTTGGAATTTGCTGAACTTAATCACCAAGTTTGGTATGTAAATATTTTTTCGTTTTGGAATTGTTTACGGACACGTATACATACGGGACCTTTCTAAATATGTTTTTTCTTAATTTAGGGGACCTTAAGACTTAGTTAATATTATTTACGAACGATTAGGAAGATGAAGATTATTAATTAATAAAGGTTTATTAAATTTAAATCCAGGAATAACATTATGATGTTTTTTTGATGAACATAAACCATTGGCAATAATTAAAACAAAGGTTATACATAATCCTCAAACATTTAATGTTGTTAAATTCTGAAATTGTTTGAATTATCTCAATGCTCAAAATAAAATTTTTATATATAATTTTTAGTAGAGTGGTATGTAGTAGAGAAAGCAAAAAATGCCAATATAAGCTGAAGTTTATAAAGTGACACTAACATTAAAAATTGCATGGCATTGATGGAACGATCAATTAAATCAATCCCAAAATAGGCCGTAATTCTAAATCTTAGTTGGAGAAGGAATAGGATAAAAAATGATGTACTGCATTAACATTAAATCTGCTAACAGTTCTTACAGAAACTTATTTTTCTATCTACTTTTTATTGATACAGATAAGGTTCATTACTTATTTACACATTTTCAACTAAGAAGAAGAGTTTAGTAAGCTAAAGCAATAGTCAAATATTTTCAAAGCCGGCCGCTATTTAAGCTTTGAAATAATTCTCTTCTCTTTGCACGAACACAAAAAGAAGGGTTGGTGAAGCAGTACACTCCGCGTAGCGAATACAGATAATAAATAACAAGAATAATGATAATAAATATAATGTATTTGTTCGTGAATCTTATGAATAAGCTGTGAAGAAAATATGTGTATGTGAATTGTTATTGAGAACGTATTTCAAACTAAATTTGGCTGAGTTAGAGACAATAGGTGTGCAGAGTGGTAGGACACTAAACGCGTGACTTATGTTACTGATGTGCCGTTAGGGTATATCTCCGGCGTTGTGTTTGACAGAAATCTGTGGGCAAAGAAAACTCCTGTTACTCAGGAAATCATACGATTCAGGGAGACCTTAAAGCTCAATACATTTTTCCCAGTATCGAGAATGAAAATTTAAAAAAGTGACCAATAGGAGATACTGTTACGTGTTACAACAGCAAGTGGCTTTAAAATTTAAGTAGAGGGAGGCAAAAAGTTTTGAAGAAGACATGTTAATGAAACACCGGAGAGGAACACGTTGCTAAAACAGCAAAGAGCACGGTGTAAAACAATGGGAAAAAGCTAAAATTACATTTATTAAATCATGCGGATAACGAGCTCTAAGACGCAGGGCAAGTCCACAGGGGAGGAGATAAATACGCGGGCAAACGTGTTAGATGGGTGCCGAGTAACAGACCGTAACAATGGCACGTAGTGTAATGTGTGGATGTGTGGCGATGTCAATTTAGGAAGAGTCGAGATACCTACCACTCCTGAGAAAAGATCCACGCTTCTTGAAATGAAAACTCAGCATTAACCAAGACCCGTACCAGTACCAACGATCTTCCGTGCTGCAGAGCTAACCCATGTCACATCCCGTTACAACCCTCACGCCGCATACCAGCTCAAAAGAAAGAAAACTATAGCGATTTAAGTTAAAAAATGTGTAAACTATCTGAAAATTCAACAATGGCAAACAAATCTCTCGGAAATGTAATTTAATTTAACATAAGTTTTGTGCTTTAAAGAGATCTACATTTTTTGTGTAGTAAGGATTTTTCTAACTCTTGCGTTTACCTGTTACCAGTTATCAAGTTACAAAAGTCATTCAGAATAAAGAGATCTTCACTATTCCCAGAAAATTCAAGATATGCCTGTTATTTGGTGTGAAGGCAGCTTAAATGCATGTTATTTGGTTGAAAAACTGTGAAATTTTTGAAAAAGAAAAGAAAAATAACGAAACCTTTTTCAAGTAATGGATAATTTTGGGTAGGGGGATTTCCTTCAAAATCTTCTTACATGCTTGGAAGGTTTAGAGCTTAAAGTAATATTTAATAGTATTTAATGGGCTTTCATTTTTGAGTTATCCTATTCACAGACAAACAGACACCACTACACACACATACACACACACGGACCCAAAATGCTTTTTTTATTTCAGGGGGCCCCAGAACATGTATTTATGTTGAAATCTCGACATAGAAATGTTCGGTACAACACTGCCTCTTCCTACTGTAAGGACGTAGTAGAGAAAGTAATAAACAGAAACTTGCTACACGTATACATTGTGAAACACAATATATAAGCAGTATTTATACAATGTTTTGCACTCAAGCCACAATTCCACAGAACGTCGAGAAAAATGAATATTTTCTACCTCTGTCTCTATAGGAGGTGGCACCTAAATCACATAATGAACAGCTGAAGTGGGATATGCGATGTAAAAGAATAAATCCTCACTTCAAGAATCTGTGGCACTCTGGGCATACCATATTCCAATTCAAGTTGTGCATGTCATTGACAGTGCAAGAGAACAGGATCGTCATAAATGACAAGTCACAAGAAAGAGCCCTAATCTATGTTAAACCGCTGGCTTTTCCTTTCTTAAAAATTTTAATTCCTTCTCATATTTTAGAATTCTCGTGAAAGGCCACTAATCCTTTAACATCTCTTGCTGTTTCTCATAGAGAAATTTCAACAGGCTAAGGTTCCTGTTTTCACCCCTCAACTTCACCTCTGCCTTTAGCATTCATTTGCTTTAGAATGTAGTGAAAGAGGATTTTGAATGTTTTAAGAGGAAGCAGCGGAATTACATAAAAAAGTAAAGCGTTGACAGATTAAAGAAAGTGTATTTCCCTTAAACGCATTTTCGTTGCGTTCTTGGATTCCCTTCGTTTAATGAGTATATTTTATCAGCATGTGGATTGTTTAGTCACAATCGTAGCTATTGTTCATTTTATTGCTGTTGTTTTACTCGCTCTCTCGAAAAGCAAAATTACCACCCGGCATAACATTATTAAAACTCTTACTTTGCAACTTAGTACAAATAGATCATGAAATCCCAAGTCACAGAAATTATGTCACAATTGGAAATCATAGTTTTAAGCCAGGATTTCCAGCATGTAAACATCGCTTCTCTCTCTCTCTCTCTCTCTCTCTCTCTTTCTCTTTCTATAGAGACTAGTTGTTTTATAAATTACAAATGCGTGTTGTGTTTTAATATGATATTCACCCCGTAATGTATAACAATAGTTTCTAGATATCATTTTAACAATATATTTTTTTCTACCAGCCAAGAGGGTATGTGAACAGAGTGAGATACATATTCAAATGGTAAGACCAGCTTTAATGTTTTGAAGTCGGCGAAAGTTAGACGGCCTAATCCTTTACTGGTGGTAGTGTTTTTAGTCTGGTAAATTATAACGGTATTATTATAATTATAATTATTATTATTATTATTATTATTATCATCACGGCTCGAATTTTGATGAGTTGTTTTTGTTTACCTAGAAAACTACTCGTTTTTTAAAAAAGGTCAAATAATAATTACAAAAGTTACCTAAAACTGAGATTTATTTACGAGATAGCTAGTATATGTATATAAAAGTAGGTATAAGATTAATCGCATAATAATTTAGAAAAAGAGTTTAAAATTACATTTATTCTCTGTTATTGTTTAAATAAAATTAAGAAAATTGGTATTGGTATTATTAACTGTAGGATTAAATATTTTGAGTTCTCAGATTATAAAAAATGCATAGCGAATGAAGAGGATTTCACAGCCTATGACAATACCAACCTAATTTTAGGCAACCATTAACGCGAAAGTTGTAAAGTTGTCTTATCTGACTACTAAAATGTGACAAATTGATTTTTTCCCTGT
The DNA here is from genome assembly GCA_030765065.1 of Deroplatys truncata. Lineage (NCBI taxonomy): Eukaryota > Metazoa > Arthropoda > Insecta > Mantodea > Mantidae > Deroplatys > Deroplatys truncata. Next base: position 178,239,511 of record CM060981.1, read on the forward strand.
AAAATATGGGTAATATAAAGCACACTATAATATATTTTCATTAATTCTACGAAAATCATAAAAACGCATAGGGGAAGAAAAATACAAAATAGTAATTTAAAATCTAACCAAACTCTTAAAACTAATAGATGGCATTAAATGAACAAAAAGTGACCTAATAAATATTTTACACAGTCTGTGACCTATAATAAGGATTTATACACAGGTTAGCGAAATTAAAATATGATGTGCCAACAGAATATGGACCTTGATTATAATAATAAGAATAATAGTAATAGTAATTAATACTAATCTCTGAATGATTAGCTTGAAACAAGAAACACAGACACACACACATATTTCCACAACCTTTTTCAGTTGCACCTAACCACAAAAGCGACACAAATATAGATAATTTTTTAAAGAACTTATGCAAATGGTTCCTACTGGCACCCAACGCAATTTCCTGAGACAATGAATGCACCAGATGATTTCACTGTGCCATTAACTGACCATGTAACCAAAATAACCATTGCAACTCCGTTAGAAGGCGGGTTCATTCGCAGGACAACTAGCAATCATCAACTCTATCAGTTTCCTCATGGTGGTACCTATATTACACTAAACATCACATATTTCCATGTACACAATGTACACAAAAACACATACAACATGTAAAGCCATGAAAATAATAAAAACCTTCTCTCATACACACAGCGCGTTTTATCAATACCATCATTCATTCTCTTGCAAACGTCCCAAATGTATTTCAACCACACACCAAGCACGCATTTTAATAAATAATAATACACCACAATTACTCGTCAAAATGAATAAAGAATGTGAAACATGAGAGATATGCAATTACTACACCTAACCATATACAAATTGTTATATTAGCATTCAATAAGTATTAGTATTTGACTAAACTACATGTGAAATACACTTAACTGAAAAGAAATATTACAGACGGTAGGGATCTTAGGATCGAAGTAAGGAAAATATGGGACACGTGAGTTTGTCGGATAACCCTATTTGCATTAGTTTGGCATATCAAATGCGTTATTGGAATCGCCTTCTTGGCGATATAATCGTTCATTGTAGCTGTGCAGGATCTTTTCCTCTCTTTTGGAACAGTATGAATATTTTAATAAGCTCTGTACCGTCTGATATATCTTACCTTCTGGATGACCTGTTGCTGGACGATTTCTTGAACCATCTGCTCCCTAGACGTATGGATGCCTTTAAGGTTTATTGAAGAAATAGATCAATGGGTCAGGTCTGGAGTTTTTCTTGACTATTAAGCGTTGTCGTTCGACCAAGAATGCCATTTCCTTCGTGCTTTTCTGTAAAGTTGTGTTGTGCGAAAAGAGGGCATTACGTAAAACAGGTGACTTGTTATTTTGATCACTATTTATAAACTGATTCAGCGTAATTACTGTTTGGTTGAATGTGTGTCTTAGGCCGTTGCAGGCTGGATAGCCGTTGCAGCCCTGTTCCCCAGAGAACTTAAAAGGGAAGGCAGTAAGACAACATACGAGATAATGTAGCCAGAAATTAAATTCTTAAATTAAGTTAGACAACTAGAATGGAGGCAGGAAGTAGTCTAACACCCTTTAAGGAATAGGTGAACTCAGGAGGTCCCTAGCTTATTTCGAACAGAAGGCCAATTCAGGAAATGCCAGATTCTGCGTAAACAAGTTTAATACAAACAAATGTAGTTACAGATGTGATTCTCAAGCACGTTAAATCAAACAAGTAGGTTACCTCCCAAAAACTCACACTGATAAAACTATCAAACAAAAACATTTTGGCCTCAAGAATGCAGCATAAACCTGAATATGTTTTAAAATATTTAAAAGCCCAGATAAACAATGACATAATAAATCAGGGAACACAAATATAACAACAAAATCTTCTGTGATACACTGACATGACTTTATCTATCACTATCTTTATTAGTGGGAGCACAAGCTATTTTTCTATCTACCACATTTAATCGAAATAAACCTTCAAAAAATAGCTATATTATACATTTCCTTATATAAATATATACAAAGAGAACACTGATAATCGCCTTAAAATTCCAGAGTGCTGCCATGCAATTGCGAGAAACAACTCAAAATCCATGGGACTTTAAAAGAATGACAGGTATAGAACAATTCGAACCTTTAATAACAGATATCTCAGAAACTGTTTATGCTAAGAAAAACTTATTTTAAATAAAAATTGATTATTTTAAAAAGATCTACAATTTTTGTGTGTTACGTTTTCCTCTATCACTTAACGTTCACAAGCTATACAAGATATACAAATTTTCTTCCGAATGAAGAGGATTTCCTAAGCTATTCCCAGAAAATTCAAAATATACATTTTATTTGTCATGTATATATATATGTATATGTGGTATTTTAATCAAAATCGTTAGCTATTTTTAGAAAATAAAAATTTTCGGAATGTGTTCCATGTAAAAGGTAGTTTGGACGCGGAATATTCTTGAAAGTCTTCTTGTCGCATTCTTGGAAGATAGAAAACTCAAATACTAATTTTGGTATTTTTGAGTTATGGTGTTCACGGACACACACTGAAACGTTTAAAAAATGCCTTTCTTGAATTTAGGGCGCCTCAAAACATGTATTTCTGGTGAAATCTCGATATGGAATTTTTTGGTAGAATGCAATACTTCCTCTACTTAATACGAAATATGGAAAGTAATAATTCTTCCAGCAAAGCGGTATAAAACCACATAGCAAGCTCAATTATACGGAATACTATCTGGGCCGAACATTCCTAATTAAAAGTTTCAAAGTACATTCATAGTAGTGGCCGAAACAGCGATACAGTTGAATAATCTACCCCAATTTTTAATAAACCTTACAATAAGAGGTATAACTCATGTTTCTAGAGGTATAGCTCATGTTTTGAATAGTCGTGGCATTAAATATATGAAATGTCCAACTTAAATATCTGTACGATATGATTAGAAAATTTATTCCTGAACAGCTGAGAAACAGAGCACGATACACTTTCCTAATTTTCAAATGTTTAATGTAATTAAAAGAATTGGAGCAGGCTATCAATCATAAACGGTATTGGGCCCACGCAAGATAATTTCAAAACAAGAAGCTGTAGTCCAGCAAGGCATACTTACTCACTGTAGAAAGCAACTGGACAACACAATTATAACGTAACTAAAACACGGACCATTCGCACAAAATAGAAACACCAAGTGACACAGTTTTTGTAATTACGGAAGCTCAACCCCAAGTCAGACACACTCGTGACAAGTGAACGTACACGCTCATGATCTCAGGCCGTGAGTTGCGTCGTCCCGGTAACAAGGAGACAAAGATCAGTGGTGACACTATCTGACAACAGAAATACAAAATCGTAACAGACGTGGACATTCGTAAAGCTTAGTGATACACATACGGTTCTGAGTAGCTCCTGTATGACCTCGCTGAGAAACACTCTTCTCCTACATGATAGAAAGTCGCTGTATGTATAATGCTGTGTAAGATAATGTTGTGTTTAGAGATGCTATTCCATTAGGCAGCTGGACACATTCCACCTTTGTAGATGATATTCGGTCGCAGACCCTGAAGACCGTGATAATTGGTCCGATAGATCAATGTCCCGCCTTTCACCAATGTTGCTCACTGGAACGGTTTGCAGCAATTCCGCAGACTTTTACTTCCTGGTGGGTAGTTGGAGCATGTTTTCATATTATGGTTTTCCCTAACAGTAATATTTGAAATTATTCTCGTTAAAAGTATTACCAAAGCCCAAATATCAGACAAAGTTGCATCATAACACGAGGAGAGTATCTCGTGTTTCAGCACTTCGGGGATAACAAGCGAGTATAATGAAGCAGCAGTTTTGGTATACAGTACATTCAAATAAGGTATATATGTGAACACCTGACGTTATATCGTTTAGGGACGCAGAAACACTACCCTTGATGGAATCAGTAATTGGCTGGGATATAATTTTTTTCCCTGCAACTTTCACAGACGAAAGCACAAACAAATTGCTCCAATTCTCTAACCTACCGTAGTTAAGGCTTGGATACAAGAAAACGACATATGCATCACCGTTCTTGTGCTGCCTTCCTGATTTATAACAAACTGAGTATCCACATTCCTGGAGTTTTAAACTGTATCTTACCAGTTTGTCTGTAAAATCCTTTAGGTTGTTATGATAGCAGAGCGAAGAATTATGGAAGACGGCTTGTATCACGTACCAATAAACAAAAGCATAATAGTGGATTAATCCGAAGACAATGCGAAGAATTCCAGTTCAGAGGCATTGAAGTTTCTTTCACACTTAGAAAGATGTCTGGTAGCAAAAATCTCGGTTTTGGAGTACTATTTTACCTCTAAAGGAGAACACTGCCTCCAAAGTCATTGAAATCGGTGTGTAATTTGGTATATACTCGTGGTTTAATATCGGCCAAAACTGGAGCCGAAGATAACACATCCTTTAGCTTTGAAAATCCTTCTGGAATTCAGGATCCCAAATAGAATCTTGATCCTTCTTATTGAATTAATGCTTGAGCAATATGCTAGTAACCATATGTGGCGACCTCCTCCAAAAATAAGCTCTAATTAAACTATTAATTCCAACCTTACATGTTATGAGCATAAGCTTGCCAAGAAGAAGGGGAAGAACTAAATACTGGGAGTAAAGCGTATTAAGAAGTATTTAATACATTTTATCTATCGGATTACATGCATTTCGTTAGGTATAAATTATGAAAGGAAGTGGGAAGATGATTCAAATGCTATGCCCTTTTCTTTGCATTATCTTCAATTATCGACTTCAGAGTCATTTCTTTCCAATTACCATGCTAAGGAGTCGTTCAGCGCGCTTCTCCTTTATTTCCATATTACTTGACACTTCTCGGGATTTTCTAGCCGGGCAATGTGGTGTAATCTAACGAAATTTACTAACGGAGTTTCATCTCCTCCCCACCCATTATGTTATCTATGCAAATAATGTGCCCAAACTGAATCATTGCTGTAGAGTACACTAATATAAAGTAAAGAAACCTCTCTATCTTGTAGATATTGATATATATTTCTCAGCAGAAGACCAATAGTTTTGTAATTAAAATACTGAACTGCGTAGAAACGTGAACGACTTTCCGTATTCTGGATAAGATTTGTCTCCGATATCAAAACGGTATTGTATAAAGTGCCAAAACAAATAGAAGTTTTACGATGTTAAAATCAAATTTGTCTCGGATACCAGGGACGCCATTGTAGAAAGTGTCAAAGAAAAGAAAGAAAACAAAAAGAAGAAGGAAAGAAACAAAATGTAACAGTGAATAATGAAAAGAAATACAAGTATTAAGATGTTATGTATGTGTAATTTTTCATTTTATTAACATGATTGTAAGTAGAATATAATTAACTGCATGATTTGAGGGTGGACGCATTTTGGATTAGTGTAGACAGCGATGGCAAACTAAAACAGTCTTCTCGATATAAGTGGAAAATTCTTCTCCTGCAAGACAACACCCATAAGAGTGTTTTAATATAGTGAATTATTGGTTTTAGATGCATTGTGATAGTACTAAACACTGAGAATGCAACGCAGTTTTCTTAACTTCCACTTTAGTTATGCTTCTCTGAGAGCTCTACATTTTACTTTCACCGGTGGCCCATAAACTAGTAGCTTCAGGTACTCTAAAAAGAAATTAATTGGCGTAAGATTTTGGGACCTTAATGATATTCAACACTTTTATTTCGTGGGGCCGTAAGAGTGCATTCCTAACTCATTATATAAACACATTCGTGTGGCAGTTATGTGGCATAATTTCGCGGTAAACATATACAGGATGGAAGGAAACTTATAAAGTTCCTTCTAATATGTACTTAATGCAGGTATTATAAACAATAAAGTATGAAAGCGTTTTGTTCTCTGTTCAGCCGTTTTAGAAAAAAAAGTTATATTTTCCAAATTAGAAGGTTTATTCCACGATAATATATGAAGATAAAGTTTTTGCTTGTAAGATGAGTAGACTGATCTATTTATGACCTAATTTTGGTAATAACTATGTGATATCATACAGGATTTTGAAATAATGAATCATTTCCAAACACCGTTTTGTAGACGTAATGTAGTTGGAGACATGGCAACGTTGCTAGGTCGAAGTAGATCGGTGTGAGAACCGGTTCCCGGACATACACAAAACAACATACCTAAACTGGCAGGTGAGGAGACTAGCGGCTTTGTTTTCTACACGAGCCTTAATCCAAATAAACATGACGAAAGTGTGGTGTAATGTTTTGGCGAAGTGACAGCTACAACTTGGTAGCTATTGGCCTACACCAACCTTCATCGTCCAATAAGCGTTTCGCGGTCACGACTAAAAAGCACGCCATATTTATGTCAGCTTCAGTAGAAGTTGAGTCATTATTAGAGTAACATGATACTACGCATTGTAACTCACAGATTTAGTTATAAAAGAAATCGAGGTACATTTAGTAGATAATCATGTGTACAGGTCATGGCTTACGAGATACTAGCCCTTTCAAATCGTGAGTACCTTAACAGCGTTTTTCTACATTAATGGATTACCCGCCATACAGCGAAAGTGAAACCCATTTACGCGCTGACCTATTTCTGGTTTTGAATGGAAGAGTTCCGCTCCCGCTACCAGCTACTGTTGCTACCAGCTACACACTGCGAAGTTGTCAGTTTGTGCCGTTTATGTTGAAAAACCTAAAATATCGCCGCAGAAAATGGTCATAGAAAAAACTGAAAGATATAAAATAAAACTAATATTTAAGCCAGCCTGTAACTGACTTAAATTAATGTAATGACTTCCCTTCCACATGGTATAATTCAGCTTTAAGAGAGACTATCCATATTTTTATAGAATAATTCTATTGTCGCTTAAAAATGTGCAATTTACTGTGGTTCAAATCACTGAAATATTTGTGGTTAATATAACGGTTCCCAGATCTTTTTATTTACCTACGTCGTTTGAAACTGAAGTCCCGTTTATTTCTCAAGACGTTCTCTTTGTGACGTTGTGATATGAGCATTATTGCGTACGTGACCTGGCGGCCCAGATCGGATATTGCGCAAGAGTGGAGGGGATAAACCAGTTATAGCATAGCGTAACCACGCCGAGTTAGCGTGGGTTTTAGTCAGTCAAGCCAAGTTACTGCTAGGAGCAAGTTGTAGTGTGTGCGCGCTGTCCATACGAGCAGTATGGCGTCCCCACCGCCAGGTAAGGAAGCAAGGAGGTAATGTAATCCCTTTTCATCATTAAAGTCATTTGCCATCCATTTTCATTAAGTGTAAATTGTTATAGTAGATAGTCCCTTCTCTCATCCACACCATGAAATAATACTTTAACTAGGAACATTTTGATATATTTTCATAATTTCTCTCAGCTGCGTTCCTCGTCTGACCTCGCATAATGTGAAATATTAACTTTAAGATCTTCGGTACCAGTCGCTCTACCCCCCATTGAGCTAAAATAATAAAGAGGTCACAACAATATTGGGGTCCGAAAGCAGAAATTGATTGCAGAATATAAAATGGATTCACCCCTGGCTACTTGGCACCTGAAAACAGCGTATTTCGTTCTTGAAGATTACAAGGTTATCCTTGTATTTAGGTTTGGTTATGAACCTCCAACGTATTATACAATAATAATTATGTATTAAATCGAAACAGTTTCCACAAGGTTCACTTTACTCATGGAGATTGTTGGTATACACATCGCCATCATCAAAATTGTCACCCCATCTAAGGCATATAAGGAATCCTGGTGAGGTTTGTCGGCCTCCGTGGTCACTAGGGTACCATGCTACCTGTAGTTCTGGAGGTCGCAAGCTCAAATCCGGCAAAGATGATAGATTTTTTCGGACGTAAAAATCCTTAACATGGCTTCCTTCGGAAGGGAAGTAAAGCCGGTGGTCCGGACTCGTAAATTTACGGCACATAAAAGAACCTCGAAGCTGATAAAAAAAATGCCTCAACAAAATTTCCGGTCTTTGAGACTCAATATAGAATGGGACGATAAGAACCTTAGCAGTTAAATAAATAAAATTTCATAAATAAACTCCACGTCTATAAATAAAACTCAATTTCATTTTTACCGGAGAGGTTCTAACTTTATAATACTTCCTATTATGTTCCACTAGCAATAAAAGCTGAAAGCTGAAATCCTCTAGGAAGAATATGATTTATTTGGATGTGAAAATTATCTATGATTTTGTTTAGAAACACTTTATCTGAGATTATGACCGCCTTTTCCGTGAATAAACTTTACAGAGAACCAATGGCTTTAATTTTCTTCTGAACTCGCGACTGCGGTAATGAGAGGCTAATAGGGTAACCACGAAACCAGCAGAATGACTTGTATATAAATACATCATGATAGTATGTGTGGCCAGAAAAATGAGTTGCTACGGGAATAATTAATTAAATCCCAAAGCTATAAGCCATAAGAAGCTCATATGAATTTGCCTCTGAGATATTTCTATTTAACATAACTAAAGGATCAAATTAAAATAAATGAATCTTCGTTTGTGAGCAAGTAAGAACAACAGAGAGCAGTTTTATTCACAGCAGAACTAACGCAAGTGAATTATTAGGTTTCTGCAGAGAATGTACAAGAAACGCGCGTGTTTATTTTGCTTGTAGTATCTCATGCATGTTATTCATGGCTACAACTCTCTAATTAAATAGGACGACTTTTTCATTAAAGTGAAAAGCCAGAGATAAAAATATTCTGGGATATATAGAACCATCAGCAACGTTTCTAGTTATTAAGTGAAGCTGAAAATAGACTTCACATACCGTCTGTGAGGCATTCTGCATGTTGCCTTAATTTCACCTTAGTTAAAAACTAAAGAAAATAAAAGCAAATAGAAATGTGTACCTGCAATATGGAAAGAGATGAGGAGAAAGTCCTTTTAGTATGGGTAGTCTTTATTTAACAAGTGTATATGAACGGCATCGCCTATAGTCATTAACAAACATAATATACTGACTGTTTGGCTTTTTGGATAATCATAAATATTATATATAATGTTTATTTGTAATGAATTATACAAATATACTCTATTTAACAGTGATAGTGTATATTCAGTAGTAAAAATGTTTTTTTTAATTTCGATTGAATGCGCTGAAGAATGTCTTTGTAATAAACAGGTATGGAAATTCTTAAATAGTAAGCTTGATTTAACAACGCAGACCATTATCAATACAAGGAACGCAAACAACACAAGAATTCCAGGTAAAACACGGTCTGGCGAGTGACCGAGTGTTGTCTGCAAATACGAACAGACTGTACGAGAGATGGGTTGGTGGTTTATCTGTGACGTCACTGCGTAAGGTTCATTAACAGTTCAACCCAATTTTCTTTAGTCCCTTAAATGCTTAAACATTTATACGTCTGCTAATAAATATTAGTTTTTAAAAAGCAGATATATTATATTCAATTACAATAATATAAATACAGATATAAAGCTCTAAATAAGCTGCCTCTGTTTTCGAATGGTCAACTTTGTGGCTTCTCAAATCACTGGTCTCTGGTTTGATTCCTGGCTAGAGTGAGCAAATTTTTCTTTGATTATAAATTGTACCTCCCCTCTGCGAAGTCTAAAAGTGTGCATGTTGGAACGAATGTGAGTGTGTTTCAAGTTAGGATTGATTTAAACAAAACGTTAAAAAAATCTACATTCAACGAGTTCTTTTTCAAGTCAAAGCCCCCGACATGACCATAGAAGTTAAGCAGGCTATACAAATGAAATATAAGAATCTGATGTGTCACATTAGATTACATTTTCTACCATCTATCGCTTATTAGGGGTATACCAACTATTCTTACTAAAGCTTATTTTTTGTCACTTCATTTTAATTCAAAACCCTTTGCAGAAATAGCTAAGTATATTACACATTTCTTACGCGAGATATACAAAGATACAAAGGGAACAGAGAGAGTCAAATGTTTAAGAACTGGACGTTATACGCTGCCTTAAAATTTCATACTATTTCCATGTCAGCCCAAGAAACAACTGAATGTTGAAAGAACTTTAAGAAATGACAGAATAATGAACAATTCGTACCATTAATAACGTATATCTCGGAAATGGCTGATGCCACAAAAAATTATTTGAAATAAATTGTGTGTCTTAAAGAGGTTTACATTTCTTGTATAGTACGTTTTCGTGTATCACTTAACGTTTACTAGCTACAGAAGATTATACAAAATTCCTTCGGAATGAAGAGGACTTCAAAGACTGTTCCCAAAAAATTAAAATATACATCTTATTTGTCATGTAAATATCTTAATATAATGTATTTTAATCAAACTCGTTGGAGCCATTTTTGAGAAAATAAAAGGTTTCGATAAATGTTCCATGTAAAGTGTGGTTGAGGTGAGGAATTTTATTTAAAATCTTCGTGTCGTACCTTTAGAAGGTACTGGACCAAGTTTGGTGTTTATCTACTTTTCGTTTTTGAGTTATGCTCTTCACAGACCCACACGCGCGCGTGCACACACAGACTTTTCCTAAAATCCTTTCTTTTGGGATTCAGATAGGCACAATAAATGGATTTCCGTTGAAATCTCCGTATTGGGTGGAATGCAATACCTTCTCTACCTACTATGTCGGGTGGAGAAAGTAAAAGCTTTTATATGACATATATAATCATTAATTAATGGTTTATTTTCTTCAATTAATAAACACTTTTACTTTTTTCAACAATTGCTGCAGTAGCAATTAATTAAGTACACAATGTGTAATTAATAAATACGTGATTCTGTGAGGGTTACTATAGTAGGCATGAATAAACACTTGGTTGTTTTATTTTATTCAGCAATATGAGAGTAATAATTAATATTCATTTTATTTCACTATTATTTAATTCAGGAATGTTTTAATAAACCACAGTAACTCATGAATAAACTAATTTATATTGAGTTTATTTTATTTCAGAGTGATTGCATGCATTGTTTAATAAAATGTTTTATTGCTTTGACATTAAATTTTAGTGTATATTGATAAACCAACTTTATTGCCGAATTTTACATTTATTTGATTTCAAAATTGGCCTCTTTTATCTCGTTCATATTTTGGGATTTCTCGATAGCGCCGATATATGCTGATATAGGTTCCTATTGGCCTTCTGTGGATACGGAATTGGATCAACTGATCATGGGCAATTAAATCATAGTATTCCCATAACACGAATTCATCATCCATATTCCTGCACTGAAAAAAATGATATTGTCTCTCTCTTCCATCACTGAATGCAAAATAACCAAGCAAAGTTTTTCTTTTGAAACCAGAATAAGCAAATAAATAAATAAATGGTGTTGCTTCCTCTTTGACTCCAAAACTATATTTTCCCTCTTGCAGCAAACGAATGAATGTCTTAATATTATCTTCTCCTTACTTGTGTTGGTATATCAACCGTTCATGACCCCTCGCACCGTGTCCTCCCCCCTTGTCAGAGTGCGCTGCGACCCTGGCACCAGCAGTTGGAAATTGGTAATTGAATTTTGCCTTGCGCTCGTCTCGTCGCTGACATCGTCTTCTCCCAGCCTTAACGCTTTCCTTAGGCAAATGAGGCACGGCTGATGATAGAAGCAGTTTTCATTCCTTGATATCCGTCTTCTTTCCGGATTCTTTCCACCACGTAAAGTTTAACCCCAGATTTTATGTGCCCTAGCAGCTGTTGCATATACTCTGAGGTCCTGCTCTCATACACGGGTTAGCTGGGTATATACACTACCTAAGAGACAGGGTTATAAACTCGTCCAGCATGAATAATATACCTGGGCTTTCGAGCTTTGCCTGTTGATGTCACAGTTTCACAGAAATATGAGAATTTATGACAAGATTTGTTTCCGCTGTTAATTAACACAAAATCATTAGAAGTTTTAAAAATTGGAAATACAGACGTCTATATTAAATTTAGTATTTAAAATTTTAGCTCGAAATTACTTAAATGAGTTTTAGATGTATTATGAACTAGAATTTAAAGTAGAGTGTACAGATAAGTCTAGCCATATGTGCACATTGAAACAAATCAGGATGTCTCACTTGAAGGGTTGGGTACTTATCCTTTTTCTGCAACAGAACTAGCAATTCCGCGCACTGTAGCTGAGAATGTTTTGCTTTCTGGATTTCTGGATGCAAAGTATATTTTCAGGATTGGAATTAAAAGAAGATACGTTTGGTATTTTGTACCTTTATTCTCTTAAAACCCCATATATGTGTGCGTGTGTGTGTTATTCGTAAAGAAGGAAGAGACTTTAAATATTTATTTCTAATGAACGACAACACTTGGCGACACATGCGATACATCACTGAATAGAGAAAAGTTAAAAATTTTATTCCATGTGTTCAAAATGAGCACCGTTTGTTGCGCGAGCACGACCAGCGCTTTTCCGTTGGCACACGCAACCATCTTCTATGAATTTATTGTATCAATTGTAAATTTGTTATGACGAGTTGGCTCTTTGTTGAACTTACAATGATATGCGCGCTGCAATGAAACAATGCATTCATTCCTTGCATACTGCAGCATACAAAACGACTTTTCCTGTGGAGTTGCCATTTTCTCGTAAACAAACCCAGCGCCGCTATAGGCACTGAATGGAACTAATAGATGAACTTTCGTCTATTCAATGTTGTGTCGTATGTGTTGCTATCTACTTTCGTTCATTAAAACTAAATATTTAAAGACTGTTCCTTCTTTTTGAATAACCCTGTATGTCCACTACGTACGTTAGCAACATGCTGAGGCTAATGCGTAGGTGAACCAACAAATTTATGCTTACTTTAAGGTTATATGGGCATGTAAAGCGAACTTTTACGGTTGTGGTTCCTCGTGATGTAATTGGTGAATTACGGACCGCACTGTATGAGTGCGATTACCCATTTTGTTGGATTAACAACTGAAATTAATAGTAAAAATAACATTTTCTGTATGACACAGTTATTACTTTATTATTTATGATTTTAATAATATATTCACATGTAATCAAAATCATAAAATGGAAAAAGAAAAGAAAATCAAATTACACTTCCCTTAAATAAAATAGCAAATATATTTTCCTTCCTAAGGCTACTCGAGCTTATTATAAATAAAAATATATTTAATTTGTCTAAAATGGAGATGCATATTCATAGGCGATTGGTAATTTCATGTATCATTTTTCTGTTAGCATCGCTTTCTCGGCGATGGTTCGGAGTAAAGATGGCCGAAAGACTGATGGACATTCTAGAAGTCATACGGCTGCAATCCCGAGAACTCATCGCGATTAGATATATAACGTTGCTATATATTCACAATCAGTGTACGTTACGTTTTAAATTCAGCCAGAAAAATGAATCAATGCAATAGGTTACTTAATTACAAATCTCAACATTCTTGATGAAGTAGAAGATGGAGAGTATAAGGTTGACGAGAAATTCTTAACGTCATCACATTTTACAATGTTCGGGCTGTAATGTTAATAATGCCCCATTCTCCTGGCTCAGAATTACCTGGTTATAATTAACAGCGGTTAAACACAATCTCACGGTAACGTATTAAATTAAAACAAAACCCGCTTCATTTATTTGTATTGTTTTATTATTACCATTATTATTGTCACTCTGTTGTAAAGATTGTCAACTTTATTTAATGCGTTTGGTTTATTAAAGGTAATCCTAACATTGGTTAAGTAGTCCAATCAGACGTTTCTTTCAAAAAATTAAGAAATTCTAGAACGTACTCAATGACTCCTCCCGTATCGCCTAGAATTTTCCATTCCATCCAAAGCTATAAAGGCTAATCCGTGAGATAGTCAGCTCTGCTGAGAACAATTACGTAGAAGTGAAGGTTGTGAGAAGATAGGTAATGTTCGTCTTACGAATTAAGGAAAACAGAAAAGCGAAGATAAGAAATGCGATTTGATATAATAAATTAATGTTTGCTGAAAGCCATTATAAAGTAATTTGCAAGGATAGAGCGTATATCTAAGAAAACTAAACCATGCGTTATTATTATTGTTATGGTTGTTGCTGTCTTCGTTTGTTATGTGGTGATAAATCTAATGAATAACAGCGATACCTCACTGCAAAGAAGTTTTGAGATCTGTATACATAGTTGGTACTAAACAAACTATTTCTAAAGATAAAAATGCTAGTAACACAACTTTTAACATTCTCGAATATACGAGAGCGCAGGAGCTCAACCACACGAGCGGTGGAAACTGTTTTGAGTGGAGGGCGACTGCGCATGTCCCCCACTCTACCCTCAGCCACAGCCAACTTCACCATGCCATTGTGAGCCTAGTTTTTCACGGAAACATGACCGCTACGACTGACTCTGCCGCCAAATGTGAGTAGCATTGTGTTTATTACGAGACATTGCGACTGCGGAGAGCAAGCTTACGTCTGGGGTTGTCTTGATTCATGACAATGACCGCCCTCACAGTGCCGGTGTCACCCAACAAATTCTTCAGGAATTTCGATGGGACGTTTTCGACCACCCGCTGTACAGCCCTGATTTGGCGCAGAGTGATTTTCACATCTTCCCTAGACTGAAAAAGTGGCTGGGAGGGTGGAAGTTCCAAGAATTATGAAGTCCTTCAAACCAACGCCCGTACCTATCTTAGCTCATTGGTGGCAACATACTGTGCAGAGGGAATCGAAAAGTTTGTCCACAGGTACGACAAATGCCTGAACGTTAATGGCGATTATCTTAAAAAGTAAACACATTTGTACCTAACATTCGGTAATACATTTATTTGGCTATGTATTCTTGTCTTTTAATTATTACCCATCGGAGGTGGTAAAAAAAATTGCCCTCGTACATAAGTCGAAACAATACTTGAGTCCCACGGAAAATAACCGAGTGAGGTGGCGCCATGGTAACGAGTGTGTATCGGCAGGCGAATGCTGGAGTGGTTTAGCTTCTACTCTCTTGCCTCACATTTTCTGTACCCATCATCTTGTCATCTCTTTCAGAGTATAGGACCAGACAGTGGTGTTCGGCGGGTTGCGGCTGGGCGATGGCTGGGCGCTCTGTGGAAGTTTCTTCCTGTCGTCGTTCCACGGACAGCTCGGTTAGGACCCGCCTCCGGGATCTTTCGGGCAGGCGCTACTTCGGGGACCTTCCGGAGGCTCGGGCCTATGGGTAGGCCCGGGCGGCGTTAGCCGTTCAACATTAATGTAAACAATAGGAATCTCGTCCATTCTTGCGTGTTGTCAACTGGACCTGGTCAACCTTTAGGTTTCTTCCTTCATTACTCCCTCCCAGGGTCACGTGGAAGCACAAGTGGCAGATAGGCTGGAAATTCTTCCGCTCTTCAGTACCTTTACGTTTACCCACGGAAAATACGACACTAAGTGCCCCAATGGTACTCAAAGTTTCCAAATTTTTGGTATCACAAGTCTGAATAGAAATTCAGATGGTCATTCGTGAAATACGAGAAATTGTAATTACTGTAAAAATAGCATGTCAGTAATATTTTAATATAAAATATTATTTCTGAAAATAACATTTTAACTATTATTCTTATCATACATATAAATGTAGCTATCTTCACAGGAAAAAATCAAAAGTTATAGTATTAAAGATGGAAGTCTTTTGTTTAAAGTATCTGTCATGGTTACATTATAGCTAACATAAAACACAAAAAATAATAAAAATCTAATGTAATACATTCACATAACTTTCTCTGCTCTCCATATTTATTACAGGGTATACAAACTATTCTTACTAAAGCTTATTTTCCTATCTACTACATTTTAATCCTAATAAACCTTTGCAGAAATAGTTACTTACACATTTCGTTATAGATACAAAGAGAAAAGTGATAGTCAAATGTTTTAAGAACTGGACGCTATATGCTAGCCTTAAAATTCCATACCGTTTCCATGTAATCGCGAGAAACGACTGAAAGTTAACAGGACTATAAGAGAATGACTAAGTAATGAACAATTGGAACCATTAGTAACGGATATCCCAGAAATGGCTTATGACACAAAAATATATTTGAAATAAATTCTGTGTTTTAAAGAGATGCAATTTTTTTGTGTAATACGTCTACTTGCATCGCTTGAGATTCTGAATGAAGAGAACTTCATAGGCTATTCCCATAAAATTCAGGATATGCATTTTATTTGTCATGTAAATATCTTTAATATATGATATTTTAAACAAAGTCGTTAGAGCCATTTTTAGAAAATCAAAATTATCGAAAATGTTCCATGTAAAGGCAATTGGGTTGAGGGATTTTCTGGAAAATCCTCATGGCGCATCCTTGGAAGATTCTCAACTCAAATAACAAGTTTAGTACTTCTCTGACTTTTAGTTTTGCTATGCTGTACACACACACACACACACACACACACACACACACACACACACTCTGTACATTATTCCAAAGCTGATTATTTTGGATTCAGGGGCCTCAAAACCTGTACATCGTTATCGAATGTTTGGTGGAATCCAATTCCTTCTCCACCTACAATGCACGTGTAGAGAAAGTAAAAGAAAATCTAAACAGTTGAGGAAGATCAGGACAACCTTCCACAGCACCCAGAGTAATTTC
Source organism: Deroplatys truncata (assembly GCA_030765065.1). Lineage (NCBI taxonomy): Eukaryota > Metazoa > Arthropoda > Insecta > Mantodea > Mantidae > Deroplatys > Deroplatys truncata. The sequence goes on from CM060981.1 coordinate 178,256,072, forward strand.
TATAATATATAAGTATCTTAAGTAATAATATATTTTACAAAGTTAAGACACTCTTAAAATCGGGCCATACCTGTCATTCTGTATGGAAGTGGGGTATGGACAATTAAAAAAAAAACATAAAAGTTAACAATTAGGTGAATAGTCCATCTTAGACTTACATACTAAATATAGGGAGAAATAAACAAGACACTTACAAAGAATGACAGAAGAACGAATTCCTAGACAAGCCTTTAGCTACAAACCTACAGGACGACGATCAATCGGGCGACCAAGGAAACGATGGGAAATATGAGAACGGAACAGGCTTCGACCAAAACCGTGACTGGAAGAAGAAGAAGACAAAGAGATAGACTATGTTAGAAAGGCAGATTCCAGAAATGGTTCCAACCAGATTACATTGGCATAGATCTATGAGGAATTCAAGATAGATGCCATAAAATGCCAAAAGTTGACATTCGTGTTGTCTTGAATTCACATTTCCTTCCGGCAAATATGAAGCTTTTTATTTTATATTAAGTATTACATTACAACCAAAATCTGGACCCAAGATTTCATGGAAACATGGTTTGAAACTCCCTGAATCAAAATAAAATCATTTTTAGAAAAACATCTGCCTGTGTCTGTGTGTCTTTCTGTAAACAGCATAACTCAAAAAGATGAAGTTGGTTGAACAAACTTGGTGTTTAAGTCCAGCAGCTTTCAATGATGAGACACGAATATTTTAAAGAAACTCTCCTCACCCCAAACTAGGCTTTACGTGCAATAATCTTCGTTAATTTTCTCAAAAATGGCTCTAACGATTTTTATTGAAATATTATAAGCTTAAGATACCTTCATACCAAATAAAATCTATATTTTGAATTTTCTGGCAATTGCTTGTGAAGTCCTCTCCATTCTGAGTGATTTGCATAAATGATAAACCATAAGAGATAGATAAAATCTTACCACAGAAACAAATTTAGGTATTTTTTCTACTGCTAAGTCAATATTGGTTATTGTTTCTCGTGGTCACGCAAAGAGAACGGAATTTCAGAGCCATCACATAGAGACCCTCCTTTGAAAGATCTGATTATCGCTTAAGTCTGCTGCATTTCCCTTGTATTTATATTGAAATGTGTAATAAAACCGTTTCTACAAATGTTTATCTCGATTAACGTGAAGCAGATAGAAGAATTAAAGTGGCTTTAAGAATACTTTGGCGAGTAGTGAATAGAGAAGGCCATGTGAATGTAATGCATTAGAGAAATTTTTATCATTTTCCTCGTTTATAAGCGATCTTCTCTGGCATTTTCACTTCATTTTATTCTTCACCATTATGTATAAGACTTGTCACCCCTATAGAGCTTCTGTGATCCAGGAACCCTAACCTTTTTACAGTTACTCTGGTATCTGTTCCATGCGCACGTATTTTTAACGCGATTACACTCCTATTGATGCTCAAGTGTGGTAATTCCGGATGCCGCTGAACTGAAAACATCATTTGGCAAGGGCACACCTGACTTCAAAGTGCGAGCATAATCGCGGGCGCTAATACAGCACTCCCTCGCAACATGGCACTCTTTTGATGGGAAAGTAACCCGAAATATTGGTCACAGAGAGTACATGGATAGCAGGGAATAAACTAGGAATTATATGAAATGGTTCCGCTTGCATTGCTGGTTAGTTCTCACTTTAATCCAAAAATCAGTGCTCGTTATAGCATAAGCTTCCTGCTGGCTATGTCCATGTTGTGTAAAAAATAATCATCATAATAAAATGTCCATCCTGGTGAATAGCCTCATCAATATACGAGCTACCATGGCCCTCTCTGTGTTAATAAATGTACCTTCCGCTACAAAGGCTATCGCTTCTCTAGAACCCGGACTGACATTAATTATTTGATGATGTTTCATAAACTATATGAGGGTTGTCATTCAGCACCCTGCAGGGATGATTGATTTGATTTTGGGTTCGGAACCCCGGGCAGGGAATGGTATGGGTGGGTGGGAAAATGATCTCGTCGCCGTGCCTTTTTTTTCCCCTCTCATCCTCGCATGCGAAAACTTTCTAATATAACCATGCAATTTCCGGTCACATAGGCGGGGTACCTGCAGCGAGGGGGTATTAAAACAATGTCTGATAATCGCCAAACCCCATTAAGGATGCCAAGAGGCCATCCTCATGAAGAGGCGACAACCTCACTCGGTCGTTCATCACTGTTCCATCACTTACTGTCCAGATTAGCGTGCATAGGAGACTCAGAATTTAATACAGCTGAATTCCCAGCAAAAATTACTTTAGTTAAGCATACTTCGCTGCTTTCCCTTAATTGCTTGCAAGTATAGTGTGATGCTAAACGTACATATTTCAATTGGATGAATCAAAAGTTGTATCAGGATAGCAAACATTGAAGTGTAGATACTTTAAATATTATGAGTGTCACGAGTACGGTCGGGTGCATTAAATTGTGGCAATGCGTATAATGCACATTGGTTTCTGTTAGTAAGAAAATACTAAACCGCCTCTGCTACGCCGAGCCACTCCTTATTGGGTTATAACATTCTATTTAATGTTTATCTTATTTCTGAAACTGAAACTGACCTGCATTCTATTTCATCTTTTTAATTTCATCGATGACGTATTTTATGTTCCTGTAAGCTTGTGAAGATAGGCTTCTCCGTGACAGATATTCAAGTAGCTTTTGTTATTACTTTGCATTTACCATAGTGGGCAACTTTTCAATTTAACTTGCCTAAAAAAATCATCATAAACTTCTTGCGAGTGAAATGAACGCTACGTTCATATGCAGATATTGCCACAATCGTTCTCTGAAGTCCATATACAAGTCGTATTTTTAAAGTAAGTGCCGATAATTTTTTAAAAAATAACAAAATATTATTTTCCAAATACTTTAGCGTCATTCATTACCTTATACCTTACACTACTTCTCCACATACTCATCGCCACTGCTTGTAGTAACGGGAAACCAGTTTTTGTATGCCTTCGTCAAAGAATGATGCCGCCCGTGATGAAAGCCTAGTCTGCACTTCTTGTTTCACATCATCCCTTCGTTAAATGTTTTCCACAAGGAATTTCTTCAGATGAACAATCAGATGAAAGCTCTTTGGTGCCAAATTCGAACTATAGCCAGGGTATTCGAAATGTTCCCAACCAAATAATGCGATTAGATCTTGACTTTGCTGTGCATAGCCGGCCATTGTCACTCATTATTATTTATCCACAAACCTCACACAATTGGTGATGGATGTTTGCTGGCTAACATTTCTGGCATTCAAATAAGGAATCCCTGATCTCACTTCACAATCGGCGGATCGTTCGATTGCTTTGAACATTTCGAAACGCTCTAACAACACAAAAACACAAAGTGACGATCGCTTACAGTTACTTCTGGCTTCTTAATAAATGGAGGAAGTGATCGCGATTGCAGTGCTGCAGCGGCAAAATATTAAAACGGTACTTACTTTAAAAACACGCCTCTATTATAAAATTATAGCCACGGTATACTTCAATAGTATATTTTATAGCTTTTGAACACGAAAGAGGGGGCAAAATAAGTTGGGACAAAAATGAGTTCCATTTTCAATGCTTCTGGTCATTACGTCAAATTTGTCATGAGTCTGAACTGTAGAGACCTTCAGAGGTCATTTATAACTTTGAACTTCGTGATATTTGGAATAGGAAAGGAACAAAAGAAATTACTTTGGCTAAGAGTGGAGTTTTGTTTTCAGAAAATGTAGAAAGTTGTCATGCATTTTGTTCTATGACAGTCAACAGCACTTCGAATTTCAAGATCTGTTCGCTAGAGGAAGTATTACGTTAGTACTCAGTATTGTGTGCTTTAGAAATGCAAAGCAGAAGTCTGTAGTTTGTGAAGGATAGTTGTTGATGGAAGTGACAGGTAAGGATATGAATATTTTCCAAATGGAATAGAGCATTCGTTTACGGCATTAAATGAGGTGTATTTTCTCAAACTTCAAGAAATATTTATTTTGCTTTATAACACAAATTTCCGGATTTAAACTAACATGTAATATATAGCTCTTGCGTATATACACTGCCGTTTGTGAAAATTACAACACCAAGAAGGAAACGCATGAATTCAATGAATTTAATACCACAGGTTAGGTACATGCGGACAAAATGACGGTCATTCCGTGCTGTTCCGTGGTCCAGTACCCGCTCTTCGCTGCGTATGACCTGCATCTGTCCAATGCGTTCACACACGCATCGATGTCGTAGCAGCATCTCTGTACGAGCCGAAATGTCTCGGTATGACATATCCGCTTCCTGGAGTCCGATCATTCTGCCCCGTTCGAACTCGCTCACATGCCGATATGGCTCCCTTTGACGTCGACGAGGCATACTGGCCAGTACTGTATTGTTTCCACCTTGTTTGACAGTGTGCACTGACTACACTGGGCGCAACACTGACCTTGTCGGACCGACACGAGAGGGCTCTGCAAACCTAATTACTTATTGCTTGCACACTTTTCTACACTTCCACAAGTTTGGAGTTATTCGGAAAATTCTTTCTTGGTGTTGCAGTTATCACAAACAATTATCACAATTATATAACATTGTTATATATACATTGTTATAGTATAATATTGTTATAGTATTTATTACCTGATGTTTTAATTAAAAGACTAAAAGTGCCACATACTCATACAAAAAAGGAGGTAGAATACCACCTGCGCAACATAATAGTGATTTTATGTTTGTTATAATTACGTTATTAGTTTTATTGCGCTTTAAAGCTGGATATCACTTCTGAAAGATACAGCATGTGTGATTATTTGAAAGGTTTGGGGCAATAAGACAAGCCTCATTGAACATACTTTGAGATATAATATACTTTTAATCTTTCAAAAGTTTTATAATTATCATATTGCTACAGTGTTGTCGTATTCAGCTTTTGACGAACCATGATATATCATTTTATTCGCAGATTCCCTCTATATTTAAATGCTATTCTTCAAGCGATTCTATCCCATTTCATGAAAACGTGGTTTGACATTATACAACGCATTAAAACGCCTTTTTACTTAAATAATTAAATCTATTCTCATAGACACACTAAAGCGGAACATTTTAAATTTCTTCGTTCCCCGTTTTCAGTTTTTTGAGCTCAAATATTCATCATGTTGCACATATTCCTTAAGAATTTTAACAAAAATATTAAAAGGTGTAAAGAAAAGTTTTGAAGGCATTTTCTATAATGCTGATATTTATCAGTACATAAATTGTATAATCAGTTATGTCATACCCGCATGACTTTCTTTACCCATTACAATTTTATAAAATCGTTATACATTATATGGATGTAGTTTTAATATAAAAGTTATTCATATATTAATGTTATGTTAATCACGGGATACTTTTAATATAAATAATTTCAATATGAAATAATTTCAAAATTACTGGCTGTGTGCACAATTTGGATAAAAAAAAATACTCTGCTAATAACGTACGCTAGGTTTTGTTGCTAATGATCTCATGTGGAGAAAACTGAGAATTTGCGAATATTTCAAAATTGGTTAATTAAAGTTAGACAACTTTTAAATCAGCTTTGTGTTACAATGAATTTGAATGTTTGCGTATGTTTTCGCTTAACTCTTGTGGTTCATTATTAAACAGTGGTTCAGAATGAAGAGTACTTCCTGGGCTATTCACTGAAAAATCAAGACATCCCCCGCCATTCATTCCACCAACTGCTCCATCATCACCTTTCCTTTCATCCATTTCACCAACATTTCGTTTCATCTACTTCCTTCATCCCATACCAGGCATCGGGCTGATCACCCATCCTGGATACTCTGTCTGATCCATGAGTGTCTGCTCCTCGACGGGCCTCTGACCCCAGGCACCCGCCTGTAAGTCCTGGGGGGTGTAAGTCCTACATAAGAGGAGGGTAAACAGATAATGAATGAATGAATGAATGAAATATATGAAACATGTGGCATTTTAATAATGATCGTTAGAGGTATTTAGAAAACAGAATAAACGAACAATTTAGATATTAATATATTTCGGAGCGAACTTATTTGTCATACTTTTCTTTCTGAATTTCACCCTCGCAGACATAAACGAACATTTTACCAAAAATGAGTTATGGTGGTTCAGGGAATTTCAAACCTTTTGTTTACGATTATATTTTATTATCAACATTTTGGTTGAAATGCAATACCTCCTCTATCTGACAGAGTTAAGTAGAAGTAAAAATCTTTATTTTTTTCAGTTACCTTTTCATAAAGTTCAGCTACATTAAATATATATACTGTAATAAAACCTGTTTATTCATTGTGTGTGGAGCTGTGATATGCTGTTAAGGATTTAACAGGTAAATTTGAAATAACTAGAGGTAGTGCAGTGAAATTTTGTATACTCGCTACTCTTTGGATCTACAAACATCAAATAAATTATGTGCTTTGGCAACTGATAAAAATATACTTTTGATTCCGGCATTTAACGCATTAAACGTTTTAAATTCCTTGGCGTACGTTTTATACTTTTTATTAATTGCCTTGCCTGGTAGCTCTATTTCTCAAGTGCATCGCTGTTGCTAATGGCATGCCTCTCAGGTTATGGGAATGTACTAATGGCCTACCAGAAAATGTCCTCTGCGATCTTGTGCTCCCCTTTCCAGAACCACTTAAGATGGTCATTTGTATTCCTGCCTCCGGACAAGCATTTGTAACCTACACTTGGAGAATTCCGCAGTTCCACTCAGCTCTCTGCTTTACCATATTTTCTGATCATGTAATGGGATTTTCCTCTGATTAGCCAAATGGAAACTCAAAGGAAATATATTTAAATTTACTGCAGTATTTCGTTTTCTTTTCCAGCACAAGATTTATTACTTTTTATTCATTACGTTTTCATTAAACATTATTGCTATGCCTATTATTTTATACATATAATAAAATAACGTACTCAAAAATATTCCATATTTTTCGATTTTTTATTAATAATTGATATTAACCCTGCAGTAGTCGTACTGGACTTGCAGTCAACGCAAAAGTTGTTTTTTTCCCTTTAAACTCGTTCAACTTTGGAATCACGTGACCCGAGTACCTTCTTGTGATCAGCAGTATTACCTTATTACCTTTTTGACTTGGACTTCTGTAGCGGTTCTGAAATGGTCAACAACTGCGAGCTGACTGTCCTGCGAGCAACGAAATTATCCGCATTGTCACCATTAGCAAAAATAATAAAGGTGAAGCTATTGTTGTCGTAAGATAGTTTATTTGCAGCGGTTTCCTTTTAAAGTTTCACTGTTTATTAGTCACGTCGATGTTTTATCTCCAGGTCAATTCTGGTGATTTTTTTTTAATTTATCAAATTTTTCTGCAGAGTGTATGTCTATGAAATATAATCTGAAAGAATAAGGAATATTGTTGAGATTCTGAAAGAGAGTGACATGAAAATTGAAGACTGTGACTGAAATATATAATCTGAAGTATTGCAGTAACCAATGTGTGCATTTAATCCTGGTTACGATACTACTATATAATATTTGTTTGTAAATTTGAAAAAATGTAATATATTAAGAAACTTACAATTACAGGAAAATTATACAGATTTATTGCTTTATAAAAGGAAAATACTTTTTAATTAAAATTCAAACATAATAAGTTGTAGATTTTGTGTTACTTTGTGGTTATTTCGTTATAAATGCATATTCTTCCTCGTGCGGATTCTGTCCGCAGCGACTGCTAAGAGTATAAAACATGGCGCGATTATTTCAAGACTAAGGTATATAATGGGCCATCGGCAAACCTGCAACGAAATATGTAATGAAACTATATCTGCAAAGTTTTATCTCGATTAAAATGAAGAAGATAGAAAAGTAAGCTTTTGTAGACGCTATATAAAAATAAACTATAGTGGGTAGAGAAGGTAATGCAAGTGTAACGCATCAAATGATTCAATAAGCGTAGTTACCTTGCTCTTGCATTGGTGTCCTCAGCGATAAAACACACGTCTAAGCTGTTGAAACTGTTTTAATGATGAAGTGAAGTACATGTTTCTTTCTCTACTACGTACATAGTAGTTTGAAGCGGCATTGCATTCTAATCTAAAATTGATATTGAGATTTCACCGGGAATACATGTTTTTAGCCCTCTGAATAAAAACGGCATTTCTAGACAAATTTCCGTATGTGTGTGAGCACCATAACTAAAAGTAAAGTCTGATAAATAAAATACCAAACTTGGTGTATAAGTTCAGTAACTTTCAAGGATGCGACACGAAGACTTTCAAGAAAATGTCCCCACCCCAAGCCACCTTTTACATTTTAAATTTAACAGTTTTTTGATTTTATGAAAAATGTGCCTAACGATTTTGATTAAAATACTGTATGTTAAAGATATTCACATGATAAATAAAATGATTATCTTGGATTTTATGAGAATATATCGTGAAGTCCAATTCATTCGGAAGCAAATTTATATAATCTTTCATATTAAGTGGTAAACGTTAAGCGATAGACGAAAACACACTTCATAAAAATGTTAATAACAGCTCGCTTTAAAGCAATATGTGTGTGTAACAATATATAAAAAGTGTATATTACAGTCATTATACGTGTTTATATTATTATGTACATGTTTAGTAATGTTATGTGAATTTATTATGTAGAAGCTGTGAGAATATAGGCCAAAAGTTGCTAACAATGGGGTAACAATGAGGTAATCTTGGGGCAATAATGAATTGGAATGTTTAATAATGCTACTAGTAATTCTTGGAGCAACAATAATGTAACTTTGAGACAGTTTATAAATAGCCAATCAACAATCTCAAAAAGCTTAAGTTAAATAAAAGTATTCTATTGGAGTAGGATTAGGCAATCAGAGACTTGAAATACAGAAACTTACAAATTCAGGCGGTAGAATTCAGTTGCTAGTAGACAGTGTTCCTAACCGGACGCTGGACGCGTGCGTATCCAGTGTTAGACAAAAATTCAATACCGCGAGAATACTATAAAGTTTACGTGTTTAAAAGTGCAATAAATAAATAATCTCACAGCTCTCTATATTAGTGAAGTGTTATTTAATCGTGTCAATAATTAATAAAATGATTGAAGTAAAAACTATAGTCTGTGTAAGCCTACACCCTGTTAAGAGAAACATATTTCTACAAATTTAATACTGACGCAGCCGAAGCAAACATAAATATATATAATATTTAAAGAAACATTAAAATACAAAGTTGATTCCTAAACGTTGGGCATAGGCCACTGAAAAGTAAAGTTGGGGTGAAGGCCACCGGAAACTTTGTACCATACGTGGTCTAATAATACATCTCCTCCTAAAAAATAAACTTCTTCAAATTGTACAACACGTGGTTGCAACTACATCAAGTTTGGCTCTCCAACTGCAGCAACACAATACAATTTCTTCAATGTGAATGTAGCACATCAGGTTTTTATGACACAGTAACATTTTATTCAGCGAGAAACTTAGGTTTGCAACGTTAAGTGCTTGAGTTCCGTATTACAAAGCACTGTACTTATTAAGAGAGCAACTGAGCTGTTCTGTGTTATTACTTCAGTGACTCAAAGACCAGAGCTGGGTTACACTTCATTTAGGAAAGGCTTGTTTGTCTCCTTCAAGTGAGGAAAGCCAAAGCATCTCGAAACATATATACAAGTTTCTCTGCAAGTTTTCCTTTCCTTTCAAGCGTGCACAGGGAACAGACAAAGTCTGTCCTAAGGCAGAGCGCTTCTCTCTCTCTCTCTCGCTATGTCTGTCTTCGATTTTCCTAAGTGTGTTACAAGAGAAAACGCTGCCCGTTTTTGACATTTCCCAGTTCTTGTGTATGTTCTGCGAATAACACAAAAAGAAGCTTACGGCTACAAAAGGATTTTTACACATGCTCGCAGGCGTAAGCAAATTCTCTTAAGGAACAAGATTTTTAAAGAAAAAACTGGTACATCTCTTTCTTTGTGCAGTTAAGCGTTTTAAGACGCACCCTTCAGGAATACAAATATTCTGAGAGTTGCAAAATTGTTTCTCGAGAGAAATCTGTGCATAAGTGAACGGATACAAAGAGGATTCCTTATTCACACACAAGGTTATGTCATTAGTGCATTTTTTCTTAAGATCGCATTATAACACCAGCAATATTAGCTCTAGCAGTATTTACATGATTGCAGTTTAGCATTAGTTCGTTATAAGTTTCTGCTTCTCTTCATTCTACAAGCCCTCCTAAGTTTTTCCTTCTAACGCTTTCCTCTTCGTCTGTGAATAAGAATCCTTTATCTTAATGCAATCCAGCATCTGGTGTCTTCCTCTGCTCTGACCCTGTTCTCGACGAACATTCTTTCAAGTGAGACCTAAAGACAGCCGTTTTTTTCAGTCTATACAATTCATTTTCCTTTTCTTTGAGTTTCAGCTGTCTGTTAAAGGAAGATGTACATGAAATGCACGATTACAATACATATAACTTCTAAGCTTTTTAAGATAGTGTAACGAAACTTGGCATCAGCGTTTGAAGTTAGTGCTGAAAGCTTGAATCTCTTTTTAGCATTTCAGATGATTGTTGGAGAAAGTGATTTTAAAATTAAAAAATTCCATTTAATAAAACTTTATGGCCAAGTTCCTTATGCTGATCATAATTTGGTATAAGCTACCATTTTTAAATAAAAGCAATTATAATTTTCTTTTGAAAACATTCCTTAAATGCATTAGTATGCATAATTATTATTAGTATTATTTTTAACATATTAAAAAACTAATCCACAGTATTGTTTATTGTACATTTTAGAAGATTCTACCAAGTTTCACTGCTCTGAATGAAGTAGTTTTAGAGAAAAAGTGCACTATATATGCAAAAAGTGTCATTTTCTAGAAAACATGCATAAGGTTAAGTTTGTTTTTAAAGTTTTGGTATTTAATGTAAATTTATGCGAATCAGCATTCACTAATGGAAACAAGAAAGCGCAAAACAAAGTAATGATTAGTTTTAGTGTGTACGCATTTGCATCAAGAAATCTCACACAGTCCATGCTTCAAGTTCAAGTTCAAATCATTGTTTTTGTTTTGTTACACCGGCGTTATTCCATGAAAAATATCGGCTCTCCTTGTACTTTTTTATGTTTCACAATTATTATTTTATGCCTGAAATTATCATAAATATTTTAAATCTTATTTGTATGCTAGGCTACATATTTATTTACTCTACGAAAGCACCAGCAAATTTCTTATTTGCTTATAACTAGCAACCCTCGCGGGCCAATTTTTTTCTAGCTGAGTGATATATACAGTGGCGGAAAACTGCAAAACATTTTGTACGAGTCGAGCTGCTCTCTGACGCAAGACATGGCTGAAAGTAAGCTGTTGAGGGGCGAGGGGTTAAACCTGCCGGATGCTGATCTTCCTCGCCAGCCGCTTAGGATGCGGTGGGCCCAGGCTAAATAATTGCTACAATCGGTGGTACGGCATACATGGAAGATAATGGGCAGGTAAAAGCACCCGGTATGAGGCTTGTTTTGTAAATTTTCTAAACATACGTATTACTATACGGATACTCATGTTATTTAACCATTATTAGCTAATACAGTATGCTAAACAAAACCACAGCTAGTGAAAAGGGGCATGGCACAGTTGAACCGTTAAGATATTTAAATTTTTAAATTAACGGGTGAAAAAAGAACAAAAAACCAGGAACATATTCTCAAATGCATAATCTATGAATAATACTGTTATAAAAAAGATGTGTTTTACGTAATTGCCTACATATACCCTTAAGTGCATTTGAGGTTTTCGTTTATAACTTGATTAATTAATTTGATAAATCCAATACTTCTGAAGTATCGAGATATGTATACCTTAAACTTGAAAGACAGCTATTAAATCAACGTAACAGCTATCTTGCATTTCTTAAAAATGGCTCTAACGACTTTGATTAAGATGCCATATGTTTAAGACATTTGCATGATGAATAAAACGTATATCCTGAATTTTCTCTGAAGTTGTCTTCATTGAAAAGGAACTTTGTATAACAATAAGAGATAAATAAAGACGTCTTGCTCAAAAATTATAGATCTTTTTAAAGTAGACGGTTTGTTTAAGTTTTATTTTGTGCATTCAGCCATTTCCGAGATAACCATTGTTATTTGTTTGGATTTTTAATACTTGTTTCAGTTTTTTTAAATGCTGTTACTATTCAGTTATTCATCGGCGTATCATGGAAGTATTGTAGAATTTTATGGCCAGCATGTAGCGTCCCAGTATTAAGTCTCACCGTCATTCGGCTCCCTCTGCTGAGTTTGTACCCAAAACGTAATGTGTAATGAAAATATTTGTGTAAAGGTATATCTCGATTATAATGAACTAGGAAAAATAATATGCTTTCATAAAAGTATCAGTAGAAACTATAAAAAATAAACGATGATGGGAAGAAAAGGTGATATGAGTGTAAAAATTGTAATTTTCTTACAAAGGTTACGCATTTTACTTAATATATTACATATCTTTAGGAAGCAGAGGAGGTATTAAATCATACCCAAAATTTCGATAGCGAGATTTTACCGGAAATACGTGCTCTTAGGCTTTCTGAATCCAAAAACGTTTTTAGAAAAAGGTCATTGTGTATGTGTGAGCGGGCGGGCGCGCGCGCGCTTGTGCTTGTGTCCAGCACAATCAAAAGCGAAAGGTTGGTTAAATACCAAAAGTTGTATTCAAGTTAAACGATTTCCAAGGATGTGAACCAAAGATCTTCAAGAAAAACCCCTAATTCAAACTACTCTTTGCAAGAAAATCATTTTCGTTACTTCGATTATCTTAAAAATAGTTCTATGTATTTTCATTAAAATAAACATGTATATCTCGTTAAACGACACACTTTATGTCAAACATTTTTGAGGCATTAGGTATTTGCAAGATACTCTTAGGTGTTGGTTTGTATTTTCAAACATCTATAGTTTTTTTTCAATTTTCTTGTTTTAAACTGTTTTTTCATGGCCTTGCAATGAGCTCGGAATTTCAAAGCTAGCAACATGGCGAACTTAATTTTAAATATCTGACTTGTTTTAGCTCTGCTATATGCTTCTTATACTTACAACGAAATAAATCCGTAACTAAAGATTATCTCGATAATTGACAAGAAGTAAATATAAGGAGTAGTTTTTAGAAGAGTGAGTAGGAAGCAATGTGAAATGCAACAGATAACTTTTTTACAGCATTCTTAAGATCAAGCCGTTTTTATTGCATGTAGATAGAAATATTAAAATCATCCTAGGTAAGAATCTGTGAAATTAGCATAATAATACAGGCTATAGCTATCCTAAGCTTAGTTTAAATAATTATCATTAACATTCAGTTTCTTCTTCAAAAGGCCTGTCAAACTGAATGTGAAGAATCTACAATCCAATCTGGAGTAAGAGAAATCTGGCAACGCGCAGTATCGGCCTAGGATATGCTGCTCGCGCTTTGGTGTGCTGCAAAGAGTAGCTATTCACGTCTCACAGGAGTTTACTTGCAGTGTGCTAGATTACTCGACATTGGGGGGCAAGCTGTCGTCACTGCTGATTCAAGTGTTGGAATGAAGTGGCAGGAAGCGCAAGCAGTTGTTCTATGTCCTTCTCCCAGTGACGTATTGGCTCTAACCCTGCCGCTCTAGTCGGGCTCCGAGCACTGTTGCTGCGTACATACGGATACTTTTACTCAGACAGAGTTGGAACAACCTCGCCTAGCAGGTGTGTGCTTCCATCCAAAGTCATAGGCGCGTTCAAAACATGGAAATATATTAGCGTAAAATAAGAGATTTGGTATAGATCTGCGGTAACAAACTCCACAAATTTTAAGAGATATTTTACTTACGCCTGTTACAGTAGCTTGTAATTTAACACTTCATATGAAAGTTAATAATTTGAAAGTAGTTAGGGGCTAGTTATTGTTTTAAATATCTATCTACAGGTAATTCCTAAACTTTATGTGCTTAGGTTTAGCAGCAACTATAGACAAGTTTGTTGATCTTCGTAAATCAAATGCAGACATTTCTTAGAAATATTACATTAAGAAATTATGTAATGCAAGAAATTTGTATTGCGTAGCAGAAGTTGCACAGAGAAGGTGAACGAATTAAGCACGAGGCTACTGCACTTCCATTGCCTGAAACAAGGAAAACGTATTTCCAACATAAATCTTAAATTCAAATGTTACTCAGCAAGTTGTGAATAACTGTGAAATGGGGAAGAACACTTAAGTTGCAAACTTTGTCAATGTTTTTCTTTTGTCATCTTGTTCTAATGGAAACGACAATTATGTTTTAACACAGTAGTTACTGGTTCGAGTCAGAAACCGAAAGACTCGTCGAATGATATTTAGAATAAAGGTATTTGGGCAAGATCAAAAGATAACCTGTGTTAATTCACATGAATTTCTGATTTATTTTTAAACAGCTTCCACACAACATTATTAAGCAATCTTATTTTCTTGCTGCTTCTTCTTGATCGAGACAGTAGTTACTGGTTCTTTCGAGTCAGATATGGAAGGAATCTCGAATGATATTTAAAATAAAGGTATTTGGGCAGGTTCACAAAAGAATCTGATGAGTTACTTCATATGAATTTCTAATTTATTTTTACACAGCTTCTACACAATATTGCTTAGCAAGCTTATTTTATTAATTGCTTCTTCTTGATATGGATGAACATTTGTAGATATAGTTTCATTTCACATTTCGTTGTAGGAACAAGAGGTATAGAGGAAACCGAACGTGTAGTCAGGTGGTTACACGCGGCTTGCTCTGGCTTTAAAATGCAATACTCTTCTAAGATATCGCCAGAAACGGGTAGGTAAATAACTACAGGACTTTAAAAAATTACAAAGTATTGAACGGTTGAAACCTATATTAACGGATAGCTAAGCAATGGCTGACGCCCCCAAAAAAGTTGTTTGTAATAAATTGTGTGTTCTTAAAGGGTTCAGCTTTTTAGTGGTACCTTTTTCTCTATTTCTTAACGTTTACTAGTTATGAAAGTGAAGTGTACTTAACGGGCTGTTCATACAAAATTCAAGATACATCAGGTGAGTCAGCTGCCCCTATTTATTTTTGAATTTATGTAACGTGCTAAGCGACATATTTGACTTACGCCTTTCTTAAATGTCTTCTACTGGCTGATTTGTATAATACTTTATAGAGGAGGGATAGATAACTCAGAGTATAAGTGTTTTACAGGACAGAATACAATGTATGTCGATACAAAAAACATTCTACCCTGACACTGTGAGCTGCAGTAGCACTTTCAGCCAACTTTACAAACTTGTATTATTTAACATACATTCATGCACACCTTTGAAAACGCACCTGAAGGAACAACCTATCACATGCATCGGTTGACAAAACCATTTGAATACAAAATGGTATATCTAGCAGTGCGACCAATTGGATGTAAGCTGTCAGTCAAGGTTGTACAACCTTGTCAAAAAATGCTAAGTGTTAGATAGATAATTTCACTTATGTCACAAACTATGGCGTATTTCAGATTTTACAACAATTGTAATGACTGATGCAGTTTATTTGTTTGAATTAAAACTACCAAACCGAGCTCAAAATACTGTATGATGTTGCAAAAAGCGTGTAAAGATTCGAGGTGGGGTCTAGTTCTGCGATTACTAATTCGTATAGGACCCTCATCCCGTAAGGTAGCATTGGCCGAATGGTATTATCATGGTTGCTTTAACACTGTGCCACTTCAGTTCGGGTTCAAATTATTCGTGTTGAGTACAAACTGTTATTACATTGTGTTTTATCTCTTTGGGCCTATAATTTGATATGATATAAATAACATTGATGACATTATAAGTGTGTACAAAATAGAATAATGGCCTTGTTTTCCACCGCAAAGAAGAACAACAGCAAAGCCCAAATCATCTACGGGCACTCATACGTGAAGAATGCAGACAGATTACACCGCGCATGCTACAGCATGCAAGAAGGTCTCTGCGGCAACGTACGCAAATGTGCATTGATGAAGGGTTCGTCATTTTGAATATTCACTTCGTTGATGAAAGCCACGCTCCTTAACAATTTATTATTCTGTTTTCCTCTGACCTTAACACATTTACAACTCCTTTGTCAACAGAGGAAGAGAAACATAAGGTTTAAACATGAAAAAATGTTAGATTTAATTTGGTCGATATGCGCCCAAAAGAATGAAAGCTGACTACGTAACACGGTTTACAACACCAGATAGGTACAGATTGTTAGGGTAAACATGATACACAATTATCTGATTGTAATTATTGTGTCTTTAGCTCACAGGAGAGCCAATAACAAAAATAAATCAATTGGTACACTAAAATATAGAAAATGATCACAAGGGGAGAGAGAAAGAAAAAGAACCAAAACAATCTGATGTTTGTATCAGATTCGAAGATCCGACGCTAATCTTTGCTTCACCACATTCTGGCAGCTAACCCACTCGGCCAAAATGCTCGTAGTCGATCCCGCTCTTTGGGAAAACATTCCTCTATGTTCTTGCAAGCATTATGCCCATGAAACGCTGTCTTTTTTAAGGGTTTCGAAGTTCTTTGGTTCTCATTCAGACCTATAATCATTAATGCTAGTTGTCTATAGTACCGAATAGAAGGGTAGAGCTACAACAACAGTTTGTTTTCCGAAAGAGTCACTGTTTTCACATTAGACTATAAATTTCGGGTTGCATAGATACGAATACCTAGGGGCAGCTGACTCATCTGGTATATATTATTTGTTAAAACCATTACAGTCACTTTTGAGTAAATCCAAAATTTCGAAAAATGTTACATATAAGTACAGTTTTGGGGCGATAAGTCTTCGAATCGCATCTTTGGAAGATACTTCATACCATGTTTGGTATTTATCCGACTTTTTGCTTTTGAGTTACACCGTTCACACACAGACAGCGCACGCGCACACACACACACATGCGCGCGCGCGAGTTTCTAAAAATGCTTGTTTTGGAAAAAAGAAGCATTAAAACATATACTTCCGGTGAAATCTTTTGTGGAAAGCAATACTTTCTCCACCTACTACGTAGGTACATGGCAGAGAAAGTAAATAAGAGTAAATTAATGTTTTTAAACTACTATGCTGATTAAGAATTTATCTTTAATCTTAAAGAGTAAAATTTGGTTTAAATACAACATAATAATAAACTTAACATTATGTTGTGTGGTATTAAGATGCTCTTTAACATCAGGTGTTAAATATTCTGGATGGATCAACCAGCCAAATACAGTGACACCAGATGTATTCGGGCCTTAGTTGTAGGAAGTCAAAAAGGTATCAATATAGGTCATTTGGGTTGTCTTGAAGTCATCTGTTTACAGAAAGTCTGCATAGATATACGTAGTGTAAAATGTCCAAACGTAGTCTATTTGGATACTTTAATAAACACTGTAATTTTGAAGTGAGTGTGCTACTGCTTTCTCGGGCGTCCACGATGCAATATCTGTAGAACTCATTCCATATTACTTCGGCATTTATAAGCGATTTTCTGCAGCGTTTCCTCTTTAGGCTTTATTCCGTTCGTGAAGCCTGCAGACTGTAACTAAAGTGTCTTCCTGTAGTGAACAGAATTTCTCATCTCGGCAACTTCTGTCAGAAGACATTAAAAGCCTGGGGGAAGGGAAGAAGAATAAGAAGGGAAGAGGATGACGACGTCAAGCAAAGACTTGACACGCGGCCCCCGTTTAATCATACATCACTCCTGCTCCTGTGTCGTCTTCATCTCCTCTTCATAAAATCCGAATTTAAATTGACTACGGAGGCAGTAGGTAGATGAAATTGTGAAGTAATTTTAGATGTAAACCAACCGGTCCGGGGCTGAAAGGAACTGGGGCGAAGAAGGGAGCTATAGTAAATTCCAGAAGCAATTTGTGTGTGTCAGCAATGCAACCCTCCAGTCATTTAAAGGAGTTGTACTTAAAGCTATTGGTGGTTTCTGGATTGGAGGGGGGCACGACGGAGACGGTGGTTTTCTCCTCAAGGATTAAGTTTGGAGAAATCAGCCCTTCGGCGAAGAGCAAGTTTGGAAATGAGGGTCAAGCTACTGTACGTAATCCCAGCCGGGTTTTCTTTGTGGTCGCCTCTGTATCTGGGATACCAACTCGGTGAGAACTGTCCCTTCTACCACAACATGTCACAAGGATAAAGTGTGTTTCCTTCCTAACTGAGATCTATAGCTTCTCAGATTTCCTTCTAGCTGCATGTGTCATTCTCATTTTACTTTAGTTTTGATTATTTTGCAATGTTAACACTGTTCCGCATTGCTTGGGCGGTGATTTTTAGCACTTTTAAACTGAAAATTTAGCATTTTTATTTACAAATTTAGCATTTTTTAATGTTTATACATTGGAAATTTAGAATTTTGTAGCATTTGAAGGAATACGTGTAATATAAATTAATTGTGGTACACAGGTAATAGCTTTTAAAATAACATTAACGTTATTTAAAATCTCACCGAAAGAGACTAATAGGTAAAAATCCATATTTTAATTTATTTTGGACCAATGCAGGTAAAATAAAAAAAATGAATACAGCCTAAGGTATGACAGAATAATAAAAAGAAAATACATAAAACTTAAATCAGGCAAGTTTCATCAATCAGTAGCACCTTTGAGTAAAACCATAAAACATATTGCAACATTCTGTTCTCTTATCATTATAATTAAGTTCTGCTAATTGAAATATATTTTAGTTTCTATGCTGTTGGTAGAACCCTAATACATTTTAGAGCTACTTAAGCACACTCCGGGTGTTTGAATTTAACAGCCAACACTTTCAGATGGTCTGCATATTTTTTTTATTTATTTTATTTATTTATTTATTTGTTTGTTTGTTTGTTTGTTTATGGTCGCTTAAACAGTAAAGTTATAGCGCGACCAGCATTTTACAATAAACATAGCACATACATTATAGTTTAGAGTAGTGGTAGTGGTTAGTGCTCACATTCATATGTTAATCTCAATAATTTATTTTTTTCGTAGACAAAACAATATAGCTCAGCTGCAATCAACAGTTCATAAACGTTAACACTTACAGTGTTAATTATTTGCATTAAAATTTTAGAGAACCATAATAAAATTGTTGACAATTAGAGCTAAAGCCTATGGTACAGTTGTTTAAAGAATTCGACAATCTTCGGGTCCCTGAGCTCTGTAACCATATCTGTGGAGATGCCGTGAAGTTTTCTTTCTCTCTTAAACTTGGAGCATTCGGTGATGATATGTTTGATTGTAAGAGGAGCACTGCAGTTTGGACATTTACCAATTGAGAATGAAAATATTCTTATCCCTCAACAAAAGAACCTATTTGAACAACCAAAAATGGGCATATATTTTTAACTTTTAGTTAAATCTTTCCAAACACTTAACAAAACTCGACCAGCAGTATCAGGATTAAAATCCTTAGCAGCCTCTTGTCACACTTTCTTCCACATGATTGCTCAACTTTTTGTTGCACTGAAGCATGCACTCCATAAACATGTTTTCAGATTTTGTTTTACGTGTTCATTGAAACGGTGTACATTTATTGCAACGAATTTGTGGGTAACCATCCTCCAGCACACCTTTTCAGCACAGTGTATACAGTTAATAGCTCATCCCGCAACATTTGTTCAAAAGGCCAGAAAGAGCCATTCAAATGGGTAATTAATTTATTAGTTGTGGCTGAGATCCAAGTCCCACTATACTTCAAAATTCATATTTTAAATGGACTTCGTTTATTCTGAATGCTATAATCAAACACGTAAAATGTATTCATTATGCTAATTTTATTGAATAATGGAATGCTCCGGTTTTATCATTAAACATCCTCATTCCGTAAGGGCGGCCATGTGCGTCATAGATATTCCAAGGATTACAAACAGTTGACGTTTCCCAAAGAAAAGCGAGAAAGAAAATTAGTTTCCTTGGAAAAAAATCGTTGATTTCGCATTTGTATAGCATTGTAGTACGATTTTCTCATTTTAAGCCGATTTCACATTTTATTGCAATTTCAAAACACATTAAAATCAGGTTTACAGACCGTAAAAATAGAATGCAGGAGTACAAGTTTTTTACTACTTTTTCACGCTAAATTGCATTCACGAAATATCAACATCCCTACAACTTATAATTTACCTTCTTTTCTTTGATGAAACATTAGGTGTTTTTATTCAAAAACTTAGTCAAACCAAGTCTAATGTTACTCACGATACTGCGTAGGTGTGGTTTAGTCATCAGGAAAAAATGCATCTTTTGAAGGATAACCTAAGTATCTATAGCCAACATGAATTAATATAGCAGAAAACTTTCCAAAGTATTCAGTTAAATAGCCTTATAAGTTACTAAACCTGTCTAAAACCATAAAAGTAGTTCCTACACAGTAAGCGTTTATGTTTTAAACCTGTTTATTGTTCTTTATTTACATCATCGATTAGTATAAAACACATTTAAATAATTCAAGAAACAATTTCAGAATTAATTCAATTGGTATTCAATACAATTAAAAGACAGTTTTATGCATATACAAGTAAATGCAATCGGTTTTACTTATTACATAATTCGGTATATATTTTTATAACTTTTTCGTTGCTTATTTAATAACCTCATTTCTTCATGTATGATGATAATTTTCAAACTTTACAGTGAATTTCATACACATACGATTTCTGGAAGAACAGCATACGCGTGCCATTGTTTTGAAAGTTTTCTTAAGTCCCTCCTGAATGCCCAGAATTCTGCTAATGCAGGTTCGAGGTTCAGTAGAAGTCACACTTTGCAACACTGTGCGATCAGAATCGGAATCATTCGCCTTAATACCTTGAGAAAGACCGGCCACCGATGATACAGTGAATACCAGGTGTGATCTCTCAGACCACGAAAAAATATAATAACTCCCATGGAATAGCCGCCAGTAATGCAGGACAATGCACTCGAGTGCATGAATCATTCGGATATAATGTGCAGTGGTTTATGTCTGTAAGCAAATACTAAACGGCCTCTGTCACGTCCATTACCCACCCCTTACCTGATTATAGTACTCTACTTAACATTTGTTTTACTTCCTGCCCTCTTTTTCTTCCCTTATGAGCCCAGAACCGACCTGTGTTCATGGGTTAATGTTTGAGTGCTAGACTTTTGGCATAAACCAATACCAGATGGACTTATCCAGGGGCTAGTGTAGACTGTAGTTGAAAGCACGTCTTCCATCCATTCAGGTGAAATGACTCCGTACTCCTTCCTTTTCGCCGCTCACCTAGTCTACTGCGTGTGCGTCGGACTTGAATTCAAAGCATTAAGAGATTGGCTCCTCCAGGGCTAGTGTGGAACACAAAGGATAAGGAGTTTCTGCCAAAATTAATTAAAGAAACACACTACAGGGAACCAGAAGTCCTCACTACAGTGCATTGGACTGTATCCTTTCAGCGGTATAATTCTGTGGATTTAAAATAAGCACTCTTACTGTCATTTGGTTGATTAAGTGTTTAAGTGCCATAACCCACATAACTTCACTTACGTCATGAATAAATTGCAGTTTAGCTGGTTATTGAGATGAAAGTAGAAATGAAACATATCTATGTATATTTTTTAAATTGCGGTGGTTGATTTGGAAGACCATCCAAATACAACAGAATGTTAGAAGACTGTATCCTTAATTTTGTACATATTTCCATGAAACAAAAATGTATCAACACATTTTATGTATAATCTTGCACATAGCATTTCAGCTATGTATTTACAGCAGTTCGTGAGTTGTTTCGTCTGTAAAGAAAGCCAGACGGACGGATGCATGGATGAATGGACAGAACACGTATCCAACACAGGTGAAAAGGAAATATATACATGAAAATACGAAGGTTTGTAAGCGGCGTTTTATTAATGCAATAGGCAGGAAGACATTGCATGTCTTACGGTAGACCTAGCTACTACAAGGGATTAATTTTCAATATACTTTCACAAGAAAAGTCGCCAATACTATATCATAGCGGTTCTCTGCATGCGTTGTTTTTCGTGTTGTCCTTTGATTCGTCTCGTGGGTGTGGGTAATTTTGAAATAATAAACGCATTATTCGTCCCTTATCGCTACAATTTTAATTTATTTGACGGAATCCAGTGAGATAAGGTATTAAATTACTTTACGCCAAATCAAGTTATTGCCCAAATAAACAGTTACCTATTGCAGATGTTACTTTCAAGTATTAACAACGTTTAACAGATGATCCCAAAACACTCACACCCATACAAGTGTTTATATATGTTTCCGAACAAGCTGATAAATATGAACACTGAGCGCTAAGGGGCAGAATGAGCGATTCCATAGTATTGAATAAGTGAGAAGCGCAGAATGAGCTGTAATTGAGCGAGGCACGTCGATATATGCCTTTTTTCAATTAAGTTCGTTTCGGTTTAGGGCTTTCTGTTACAGTTAGAACCTTCTGTTAGATTAGGACCAGTATTGACAGAAACGCTATTCTTTCCCCCCTGGCTACGCATTGCAGCAACTTCCTGGTATTTCTTCTAACCCCAAAACTGTATGCATCTGTCTGGAATAGACCTACACAATAACATAACAATGTCATCTCGACTTCTCTAAGCTGACCCCGGCTAAAGTCACTAATTACTTCCGTAACCAAACGTTTACATGACGTATACTTCTTTTCCACGAAGCTTTAAATAAAATATTATACATATATTTATTCAGCTTCAATCATACGTATTATTACTAACACTACGTATTCCCCTTCTTGTTAATAGCGTTGTTCTGAGATCCTATATCTTATGAATCACTTGCATATACATATTTAGTTATTTATGTTACTTAATATGTTATTTATTTATATATTACTTAATATTAATTACTGGTGGAGACTACTGTTCTGTCTCGATATTACATCCCTTCAACTATATAGCCTTACTAGAGTTTTGCATTGGTAGACAGATTCTAGAGCAAACTCGGAAAACGGACATCTCTTGACATTTTAAACTTAATTGGTGCCAGAATGCCCTAAACATCTATAAAGAAGTAATACAATTTTAGTCCAGGCTGGCCCCGCAGCTCAGTCGCTAGAGCACCTGCCTGTTGTGCTAGGGATCCCGGGGTTCATTCCCCGCTGAGGGCGAATGGGAATTTTTCTCTAGCGAAGAGATTATTCCTTATCCTCCCCAGAGTCTGGAGGTGAATGTGTGTATGATCTAATGATTAAAAATCAAAGCGCAAGAAAACCCAACGACAAGAATTACAGGAGTTAACACCATTGCCAATAGGCAATAAGTTCCAAAAGAATGGCCGCCGATAAGACCAATGCAGTTAAAGGCGGAGTATAAATGGAACTAAAAAATATTAGTCCACTAATAACTAAAACTGTATTTGATAAACAATCTGAGTATTTTGCTGGTCAAAGGAAATATATTACTTAACAGTGGAAGAAACGGCTATAAAATTGCATTATATGCCAGTTTATATAATATGTTGTAAAACTTACTCTTGTATAATACGGGAAATCAATGGAATGCTGAACACTTGTGTAAAGTTTGACGCAGTAATTTGTATCACAAAAATGTAAATGTCAGAGTGATTGTAGTGTGAATATGCATTGTTGTGTGACATTGATTTGAGATGCTTGTTGATTGTAATCATTGTTGAGAAGTGGGTTTATACGGCCTTACTGAAACTGACAATAATAGCGTGTAACAATGTAGCGAGGGGGTGAGTTGTTTATCATTATTAGAGACGAGCAAATGACGTCAGAGTGGCGTGTTTTTCTTAGAATTTGCGGGAACATTTTCCCCAGAGCATATGTTTTCGTAATTTTCATTGGATATAAATATAGACGCTAATGTTGGTGTGTTTTATTAACCAATAGCAGCTCGGTTATAAATCTTTAGCATATCGGGCGAAGGAGTATAAATTCGTGTCAGAGTCAAGTTTCACGGAGTCCAACAGAAGCATTCGCGTATAAGACATCGATGAGTTCAACAGAAGCAGTCATGGTGAATACATCGCACAGTTTATCGATTTGCAGGTTACGCGTAGCAAATTTATGAAAAATCTCTCGTGTCGTAAAGTTAATTACACAAAAAGTTGAAGTACGCGAATTAATAATGGGCAGTAAAGAAGTTATTATAACAGTTTCAGTTTGGCGGGTGTCCAGATTAATTGGTGAAAGTGAATAATGTGTTACGACAATAAAAGTGTAAAACAAATTCTTTCATCAGTGTTATCTTTGGATAAAAACTCCTTTCCGTTTACACACCCTGTACAAGAGAAGTGCTTGACCGAGAAATCATAGCTAGCCGGAGGACAGTGAAGCCTAAATTAAATACAATAACAGGCGCTCAGTAAAAGATAACACGAAGTGACCGCAACAAATTGTATTCCATACGTGCGGCAGATAAACAGTAGCATCTTTCGAACACAAACATTAATACCGCCGCAAATTGGCTCCCAAATTTGGGGCTAACAAAAAACAAATATACCACTGCAAGTTGCAGGGCTAAAACTTGTTGAAACAATGACTGTTCCAGCCCAATCATCAAATTGTGGTGCCGTGAAAATAAATATATGAAACATTTCCAAGCCATTGAGTTGAAATGTGTGACATTTGAACAAAAGCGAAAAAAGCTGAAATTAACAAAGCATGGAAGATTTAAATCTATTATCCTCAAATGAAGCAACAGAGCACAAGAGAAAAACTTGAAAGATCATGTTCAGCGCATTCAGAAAGAGATAACCAAAAATAACCAAACCAAAATTGAAGGAGCCTGGATTCTAACAGTAAAGTAATGGAACTGTAAAAGAAACATTTCGATATGTCATAACATGAATGGAAAAAGGAAGAGGAGTTCTAAGAAAGGCAGAACAAAATTTCAGAGTTAATCACTAGTACATGCCCGCAGTAGGTCTTGCCCGATTACAGACACCGGTAGGAATTTAGCGATTGAATGTGGATTACGTACCACTCTGAATGTTCCATTAAGTGAAACTCTTCATGTTAAGACTTTCAGAAATGCAGAGAGGTGAACAATGCTGGTAGATATTTGCTTAGCTTCTAGTGAAAACGTTAAACCATGCTGCTGTTGTTTTGTCGATATATTTTGCGTTGTTTTGTAGACGATGATAATGAAGTTGAAGTAGGAGGCTGTATGCGGAGAATAAAGCTATTCTGAGAAAATAAATGTGCTTGGGTAATAGAAAACGCTTCTGAATTGTTTTTAAATGGATTGAAGCGGAACAGATTTTATAAAATGCAGTTATCTCACAATGACATAAAAATATTAAAATGCTAACTTTCTCCTGAGTAATGCGGCGGTAAATAATGAATAAAGTTAATATAAGTGCAATATACTATTAAGCACTACTGGGCTTGACGTCGTTGGCTCTACATCGTATACCATACGTCAGTACACTTATGCTCATGCTGCATTATTTAATGACATCATAACCAACATTTAAGTTTTAATATGTAACCAATTTTAACTACATAATGGGCAGTCTTAAATAAAAACTCTAGTTACAATATTTATATTACATATTTTGTTTTATCTTTTCACTCAACAACCTCTTCAGCAATCACTATGAACTTATTAAATAACCTACTTAGATCTCATATAGACCATCGATCATATTCCAATTTTTCTGTTTTCCCTAAAAGGAGCTTTATAACGTGAGACCAAATAAAGGCCTTTAAATATTCTGTTATTTTTTGTATTTCGTGAAAAATTTACACAAGAGAAGCTTATAAGAATAACCCCTCTGATTACTTTTGCTATTTACACACCTTAGATATTATATGAAAACTTGTATCAGTTTTTCATTATTGCTGGTGCACACTAATTCATTAACTTTGATTGCTATCAGTTCTCTATAAGCAATACTGTAGTTCTGAATACCTATTTTTTTATTTATTTAGATTTCATACTACAACTAAGTATAAAAACTTATCTAGTAGCTTCACTATCATAATTGTGTCACTGGCAGTAATGTATTCCAATGAATATATTCTGATAATAATTGCATTTTTCACGCAATAACACACACCACTGCACCAAGTCTTCAGGTTTTGTCCTTTTTAATCTTCTAATACTGCACTGGTATCCAATAACTGAAGTTCAAGAGGGTTTGAATGGTAGCGAAGTCGTTTTTTATGCTTCACTGCCATGGTTCTTATTTCTTCACTAACAGTGTCCATTTTAAGTCTCTATGGATGTTGTCATTCCTGATGTACCTTGGTGCATTAACAATATCACGTAGCACTTTATTTTGGAAAAGTTGTACAATTTTCATATTTGATTTCTTGGTGCAGCCCCAGATCTGCAACCCATACATCCATACAGGTTTTAATGTCTGCTTATACAAGAGCAATTTATTTTGTATAATAAGTTCAGAATATCTTCCTAAGAGCCAATACTTTTTTCTATACTTTATCTCAAGTTCTTCTTTTTTATTTTTAATATATGCCTTCCATTTCCACTTAGCATCCAGTGAAATGCCAAATACTTGGCCTGGTTTGCATATGGAATTATTTGTTTGTTCATAAATACAGGTAGATTTCTTATCTTTCTATTTGTAAACTTAACATGGGGAGATTTTGTTTCATTAAGTTTAATGCGCCACTTTTTTTGTCCAAGCGTTAACTTCATTTACTGCAAATTGAATCTTATTCATTGCTGCTTCTTCTGTTTCTCCAACAGCTAGTATTACAGTATCATCAGCAAAGGTGGCCATTATCGTTTCCGGATTTTGTGGAATATCACTTGTATACAGCAGACACAGTATCGGTCCAAGCACACTTCCTTGCGGGACTCCCGCACTTATTTCCTTGAAGCCTGAATATTCACTTCCATATTTAATGCGGTACAACCTATCTGAAAGATACGATTGCAATATTTCACAGTATTGCTTTGGTAGATGGCGTTGCAGCTTGGAATACCTAAATGAACTGCCTATCACGATAGTAGCCTGACTTCGAATCCTGCTGCAACAAGCTGTCTGGATGAGATTATTTTCGGGTCTTATTTTCGGCGATTATTTTCGGGTCTTAGGATATGCATTGGGTAAGGAAATGTTAACTCTTAAAAAATAATTTTACAGACCCTATAACGAAAAAGGGAAAGTGGGGGAGAGAGAAAAGGAAAAGAATGTCTCCTTAGATTTTGGGATAACGCAATCACATTACGGATTCTAATATCAGAATTCTCTTATACAACTTTTCTACGATTATTCGTTTTATTCTTTAACAGAAAGACTATTCCTTTAAAGTTAAACATTAGGTGATATAATCATTCATACGTGGTTTAATTTACTTTAGTTTACAATTAGGAATGTAAATTCTCGGTAAGTAGAGTGTCCCACTCGATTTACTGACTTG
The DNA here is from genome assembly GCA_030765065.1 of Deroplatys truncata. Classification (NCBI taxonomy): domain Eukaryota; kingdom Metazoa; phylum Arthropoda; class Insecta; order Mantodea; family Mantidae; genus Deroplatys; species Deroplatys truncata. The sequence goes on from CM060981.1 coordinate 178,283,412, forward strand.
TGCCTATACTGATTTATGTCTATAGAAGTCAAGCTAATGCTCATAATTTAATGATTGCTATAGATCTACTTAAATGCATACAAAACACGTGACGGCGTGAATAAATGAGTGTAGTTATTTAATTAAAAGTACACATTCATTGACTCCATCAATCGTATATTGCGCGAAAAAAAGGAACACAAGCCTATTTAAATATAGGTACTTATACATAAACAACCCACAAGCAATGACAAACCGTATTAATATTCATTATTATTTTCTATTATAGTAAATAAAGAACAATTAAGAAAGATAAATGAATAGAGCAAATTAACATAAGTAAAAAATAATACAAAATGGCAATACTAAGTAAATAAATAACACCCAACACTCAAACTGTATGTTTAGATATTTCTATACACCCCTTCCCTAGTATCAAACCTCTTGGATATCAGCTGTCTTTCCTTATGTAGAAATTTATCTACTCCCTCCAATCGGTGCACATGCGTGCAACATGTTGAGTTCCTGTTTTTACAACTGTAACAACATTAAGAGTGGTTTGTGACTGAGTACAACAGTAGGAATTTGGAGAAGCGCATGCTTATTGTCTGCATATTATGGAAAATGGAGTCCATCGGATCGTGACACTAAACATTTCTTGCGCAGTTTCGGGACCGGACACCGGCAGCAATAACCCCATTCAAAATTTGCTAAGAAATTCGAAATACCGGAAACAATCACTGTCTCTATATTCAAGTTGAGAGCTTCTGTCTTCTCAAACCAGAGTTCCAAAGTCCGACTTTCTGCTGGGGCAGCGAAATATTTTGTTTGTTAAGGTCGTTGCCAATTGCCAGCATCATATCAGTGCCGTGGTTTCCGGAATCTCGTCACGCAGGAGTTATTTTACATGTAAATAAATCTACTGACATGGAGCTGTCGCTTTTAAGTACACTTAAAAACCATCGGCCTGGACCGGGTTTTTCTTTAACCAGGGTCATTCTCTATCCTCCGCAGAGTCTGCAACAATGAATGCGTGTTTAATAGTAAAAGCTAATAAAAACCAACTTCAGGAAAACCTGCAATTCAGATTCTAGATGAAACAATAAAGAAGTCCTGGAATGCTACATTCACATGACATTCTCTAGCCACTCTTCCAGAAACTTCCTTATGAAAGATTATTCCTCTGGCTAATTCATTATATCGAGATAGACGTATGCGGAAATGCTTTTATAATAATTTCTTTATAGAGGGATACAATAGGTTCAAGTGTCAGTCAAATGTTTTGAAAGCGAGTCCCTATGTGACTTGTTTTGAAACGCCATACTGTTTGCATGTCTACAGCAAAATATTAAGAACGACTTAGCACAAAAAGTATAAAGTATTTGAAAATTAAGCTCAAAATACAGAATACCTCGGAAATGGTCAATGCCACAAAATATGTATGGATCTGACATAAACTGTATGTATCAACCAGATCGACATTCTTTGTGTATTAAATGTTTATGCATCTGTTTCGATTTACGAGTGTCACAAAATTATGCAAAATTCACTCAGACTGAAGAGGACTTTACAGGATATTATTAGGAAATTCAAGATATACATATTGTTTATTAGCTATGCAAATATCTTATACGTCATTATTATTATGTGAAGTAAAGTTTGTTGCCATGTCTGAGCATTTAAACATAAATGCAAATTTGCTAATACAATTATTGCACATTCTTGAACATTCACGTTCTGTTCATATTTATAATCTATAAGAATTTAATGGGATTATCCCAAAGGTAACACTTTGTTTCTTCGGTTATGGAGCACCAAAAGCTCGTTTAAAGCAGTAATAATGTGATGGGAGTCGTAACATGGTCTGTACCTTGGCCTCCGGAAGTCCAACCACTTTCTCTAAAGTGAAATGACGTCACGTCAGCGTTCTAAGCTTGTGAATCTTCATAAACTTGAGTGCACGAATTTCCATAACAGCTGCAGAACGCCACACCATCTAGCGGCTGTCCAATAAAACACAAGAGGAAGGCGAAGCTCTCTCTCTCCCCCATTACATTACTTTTTTGTGGCGCTCTACTGGTAGATTTTATTGCAGCAACGCAAAACTTTTTCGTTATGGATGGCTAATGTTTTAGATTTAATGGAAATAATTTCTTGCTGTGCTCCCATTTCATTGGAACTGTGAGTTCAAAGTTAAGATTAACGCACGAGTGTCCATAGAACCGTGATGCAGAAAGAAATAGGAAAAAATGCTAACGAATAAATGTTTGAGGAGTTTTTATCAACAAATACAAATTGCCTTTGAGGATGCAATACGAATCAGGCAATTTATATTATTTTTCAAACAGGAGACACAAGGCAAAAACGTGAAAACTGATATTTTAAAAAGAAGACAATATGTTACAATATTAAAGTATATAGCCTATATTTCATGAGTACAAGCATTCCTTTTACTTTGTCTTCCGCTTACCTAAGTTGGAAGTATTGCTAGTCACTCAAAAGTTGGATACATAAATCTGATCTGCAATGAAACAAAAAAGGTAAATGTATGTTTGTTTTGGGAGTGTTTCATTAGCTTTATTGTATGTAAATTAATTTTTATTATACTATAAATTTAGATAATAATATGCAAGATGTAATTTAGATCTAGGACTTAGAAAGCCTGACATTTCTTCTTCATTTAATACGTTTCTTGTAAAAATAAGGCAAATATAACATCAATATAATTATTGCATAATTTAAAACCATTTTATGGTCAAACTTATCGTGATTAACGTTGATAAATGGAAATAGTAACTTTGTTGTGACTCGCTAATAAATTATAGATACTTATGGAAACTCATATGATGCTATATTTTGTTTTTTCTAGAGCAAGTATTGCCTCAACTAAGTATTAGATATCAAAATTTCAGCATAAAACCACATTTAAGGTTCTCAAAATCTAATGCTGTTCAAGGATAATATTAAATACGTATGTTTGTGTTTGGAAATTCCGTTTATCAAAAAAAAAAAATGCTTCACATGGGGAAGAAGTTTCCATCTCAAATACGTCTTCTACGACTTTTAGGAAATTGTCATCATTTGCTCATTTTTATTTCAAAAGTATGGGCGTGCATTTGGATTACTTTATTTGTATTTCTGAATAAAATTTCTCGTGGCTTCCACAAGCATTTATTGCAGGACTTGATAATAACAGGCTGCTTGCACTTTATGTATTTCTGCGTCCGCAACTCAAACACAACAAGCCAATACACAACCGTCTGTTTATCACAGACAGAGTACCCATGTTTGAATTACAAAGGTGGTTTTTTTGTTATGAGTGTTTATCTCGGAAAATGATTTAAATATATCGACAACTTTACGAATGATGAACTCAGTTGTCAGCCTACTGCAAAAACACAAAGTGGAGGTGCGTTTCATTTAAGTATTTGAAACTAGACATTACAAGGAATATCATAAGCATGCTGTGGTCAACCGCTTTCACCGTCTACCAAAGATGCTTTATGCGACAGAAACTTTCAAAGTAGACCGAAATAAGTTAATTTTTAAAGTTGCATTGTGATTAAAACGGATTTTTGCATTATTAAAATAATTTAATAACTCCATTTATGCCATTGTTTCATTCTATGCCAATTTTGTATAAAAAAGAGCGGAAGATCACATATTAAAACATAACCTATAAATGCTGTTGCTATTCGTTAAAGAAGAAGAAATCCTAACTACTTCGTTTACAGGAATTTTGTTACTTAACCATTCCACCAAAAGTTTGAAAGTAATAAAACATTGGTAATATTTTGCTTATAAACCTTCTGCAGCAGATTTTTACACAAAAAAGTCTAATAAGCGAGATATTCATAAATTGTAGGAAACAAATATGTATGATCTGTTGAAATTCCACGTTTTCTTCGATGTTAATTTTTTAATTTGCTTCAGGAAAGTTTGAATGATATGCCTGTTACAAACAGATTTATGTAAATTTATTGAATTAGTTTCAGAGAGAAGTTTATTGCAATTTAGTTGAGAAAATATCACATGAGTAGAAAGCGAAATAAGAATTTTAAAACTGTGCTTATCAGACATTAAATATGTTTTGCTCACTATAAATTACTCTTATTTACAATAAGAAATGCGGTAATATGTATAGTTTATTTTAAAAAATTGAAACACATATTGGACTAAAACGACAAGTGAATTATAACCAGTATTAAATATATAAATATTTGTTTCTAGCCTTATATGAAGTTGGAATAGTTGGAGGTTTTCACATACATATTAATGAATATTCTAGTGACGGTGATAAAAGCTAAATTTTACCCCATGTCGTTTTATCAGAACAAAAGTGTGTTCATTAGTTGCTTTAGAAACAGTAATGTTGCAGATAGAGGTGACTGCAAACATTCCGGGAAGGGAATCCATGCGCTTCTGGAAGTGGACTGTGACCGGGAGGCCGTAAAGTGGCAGTACTAGCCCAAAAGCGTGCAGCACAACTACCCTCGCGAATTAATAGCCGTGCTCTGTTTTATGGGGCCTTGAAACGATACGGCCTCGGCATCATAACTGTGCGAAGCGAGCGACCGAACGAGGTTGATGCTGTACTGGCAATAGTCTTGGAAACAGACACTAAAGTCACGGACTGTTGCTTCCAACCATCCAATATATTCAACGTTTGTTTTAAACGTGTGACTAAACCAGAAAAATTTTAAAGATTATGGCAGGACTTATTGAGTGAGGTGACTCAAATGGTAGGTCTGTTGTTTTTATTCGGGAGGTCGCGTTCTGAAATCTTGTGTGTCAATCTGGCTTTTTGTGTGTATTTGTTTTTCTTCCGCAAATAAACACCGAATTGGATGTTTAACTCCAGTTTCAAATATTCACCCACAGAACAATAAATACAATAGAAAGAAGATATAGGAAGGCGTCTATGCAACTGAGTACATCTAACAGCAGTTTGCCTAAGCTAGATGTAGAAAAAGGCGACTTCATAACTAAGCTAATCCGGCAGCAAGCTGACAATACAAGAAGGTTACTGTACAGATAAGGTCATCTTTCCGGCCTCGCATTGACTATGTGTGTGTGTGTGTGTGTGTGTGTGTATGCAAATACTCACATGATCATAAAACTTCACCTTCCAAGTAAAAGGTGCCTATGCAACTGATGCCATCTAGGGATACATTACTCAAGCTGATGGTAGAGAAAAATAACTCGCAACAAGGGATATCATTGAATTATGTATATCGTGACTTTGTCCAGTTTTTCAGTTGTCACTTCTCTCAGTTCTCACTGTCAATGTTTCGCTTTTATGTAATTCGCATTCACTGAGTTCAAATCTTCGTCCCTTAATTTCTTCCTTCGTGACACAGGCTCTTTTTACTCGGGAGTCGAGCACAAGACCTCCACAACCCGTGGCTTGGCAGTAGCACTCGTTGCACGTCACAAATGTCTTCACCAATTCGTTCGTAGAATCTCTCACTGACTGACTCACTTGAAGCTCAACAACACCACCACCACCACCACCACCATCACCACCACCACCTTACATTCAACTCGACTACTCGAATCCGCGAGAGCGCTCTCTTATAAATAGCTGCACAGTTCTTGGAAAGTCATGATGAATGTTCTGAAAAACCCGAGAACAACAGGAGGACTCATAACGATCACCTTACGGCTAGAAGGTCTTCCTAGAATTGTTTACATCAGCTAGACATTCTCCCACTAAGCTGCCTGCTCGGGTTGCGTTGAAGGTCACGACATTGGCGTCTGGCTTTGTCACAATATCAAGTAATCTACATCTTACCATCTGATATAAACCAGATATCGAAACTAGACTATACAAGCCCACTCCCCAAACAAAAACTGGGTTTAATCTTGGCGTTTAATTGTTCTTTCACATAAGCCGTGTGTAGGACTAGGTTGGAAAGACAGAATCAGACTGAAAAATTCAAGCCGGGATTTGGACCACGGATTTTTCGATTTGTGTCCGGTTGCTTTAATCAACTGAGCTACCATGGCAATATGCCGATACGACAGCAAATTCTGCCTTTCAGCCCTGTCCTACCACAGCTTGTGTGAAATAATTAATTACCATTGAATGACCTAATAGTTGGTTAAACTATGAAACCATTAGAATGTGCCATCTCAAGATAATTTGAGATACCCTTGTGAATTAAGGGAAAAATAAGAGTTATTTGGGGAATTAAATGTTTTGCTATGGTAGCTTAGTGGTTAGAGAAACCGGATGGAAACCGGAAGATCCGTGCTTCTTCTCCCGGCTATGACAATGAATTTTTCAGTCTAATTCTATCTTTCTAACCTAGGCTTACTCTGTTGTGCATTTTTCAGTATGAAGGAAAGATTTTAGTTGCTGCCTTTCTTTAATATGATCTTGGGTAGCTGAAACTAAAGTATACACAGATATACACAGTATATACAGTATATGTATCAAAACTAATTTGCTCCTTTATATACACACATATTCCGTTAAGCGGATAGTTAACCCGAAATTACTGCATTCCACTTTATTGGTCCCAAGAATTACGAGTTTACTGATAACCCTCTGAAGGACGAATCAGTTTAGTAGTTGATTTATTCCAGCTTTCAAAACTTTAATTCAATGTTTCTCAAAGTATTCATCTCCCGAGCACAAAAATTACTTATGGCTATGTCGATCGAAATGGAAATGATTGCGGCCTGGGATGGCGCGTGAGTGTAACTTAATCCTATATAAATGAAAGAATGGAGGTGTAGATAATTACAAACGTGAAATAATCTGTCAGTGAATATTGAAATAAATTGCGTTTAATAGAAAAATGTGTGAATATTAAGCATATAACAGCTGCCTTACATATATAACTGCAACTTACGTTTACAAAGACACCCAAGAATGATGCAGATACGTGGAATAACACAAGAAAAGCTACACAAAGGTTTTATAAATTACTTTCACCAAGAGGACGAAGAAATAACAGCAAACCCGCATTAGACGAGAAAGGAATGAACTAGTGGACCCTCATTGTAAGCAGAATAAGAAGAGAAGCAGCAATGGAAGTTAATAGAGGGGAAAAAAAAGATAAACGTACAGCATGGAAATGTTAATTTCACACTTTTTAGCCTTGTTTTCGTGAGAGACTTTTGTTATTTTAAAGGGCATATTGTTATTGTTTTATTGTTGGATTATAGGATTATATCCTACTACTACATCTTCTCTATCGGTGTTTTTAGGTTGTGCCATTTTAACATGTGATTGTTCCAAAATATGTAGAAAAATGCGTACCACTCCCTTTTGATTAGTCACTATTCGATTTCAATTGCTTTCTAGAGCAATCACACATTTCGAAAATTTCGAAAAATACTTAATGTAAAATATAGTTTGTGCTGGCAAGATTTCTTTAAAAACTGCGTGTCGCATCCTTGAAGGATTCTAAGCTTTAATAACAAGTTTCGTTTTTCACTTATGCTGTTCAAAGTTAGCGCGCTTCTGAACGTTATTCTAAAAATGTCTTTTTTTATTTTCCTTGGAGGATTCAGAGAGCCTCAAAACATGCATTTTCTGTGAATTCTTGAGAATAAACTTTTGGATGAAGTACTATACTTCCTCTTTCCTACTATGCAAGGAAAAAAAAACAAATTCACAAGCACATTCAGGAATTTATACCTGATTTATTTTCAACTGAAAGCTATTGTTGAATGAGGACGCAGACCTATCAAACATATTTTTACCCCTAGAAGACATTACTACTTAATCTCGGGTTTGCAGTTCACTTGAGAAAAACCCTGAATAACACTTGCCGGGATTCCAATGATAGTCAACTAGATTCGAAGCCTCGTTTCATTGTTACCTCGTCTGTGGTAAAGAACGATTAAGGATCAAGTGAAATAAGCGGTGATTGGCGTATGTGGATGTTGACGGGACTCGGTAGTACTATGGTGCGTTTTTACATTTTGCGTTTTTAATTTCAAAAATTGCATAATCGAGCATTTTGTTAGCTTTTTATTTATAGAAGATAAATTAAGATAAAAGCAAAATATGAGGTAGTAAAGATAGAAAATCCTCGAACGTTAAAGTTTTATTGCAGTCTTATCATATTAAGTTTGTTAAAGGCATATATTTCATTAACGTAACCTTCCCATTTGAACAGCGTAAATGTATTGTCAATTCTAACATATACACCACGTGATCAAAAGTATCCGTTGAAAATGACGAGCGCCCTCCATCGGTAATGCTGGAAGTCAATATGATTTTGGCTGACCCTTAGCCTTGACGACAGCATTCACTCAATCAGGTGCTGGAAGGTTTCTTGGGGAATGGCAGCCCATTCTTCACGGAGTGCGGAAGTGAGGAGAGATATCGATGTAGATCGGCGAGGCCTAGCACGAAGACGGCGTTCCAAAACATCCCAAAGGTGTTCTATAGGATTAGGGTGAGGACTCTGTGCAGGCCAGTCCATTACAGGGATGTTATTGTCCTGTAACCACTCCGCCACAGCTCATGCAGTATGAACAGGTGCTCGATCGTGTTGAAAGATGCAATCGCCATCCCCGAATTGCTCTTCAACGGTTGAAAGCAAGAAGGTGCTTAAAATATCAATGTAGATCTTCGCTGTGAAGCCGAAATTATAAAGACAATAATTATCATAATATTCTGAGAAGGATAGCGATATAAAATAAGTAATAATATATTTAATTTCAGTGTATGTATAAAAAGGAGAAGCATTGTGAAAATTGTTGACTGTAAAAGCGACAGAAAGACAAGACAGGCACAGTTTTGTTAATTAGGGACCAGCCTCAGGTAGAAAGGGTAAATACCATTGAAGCAAGTTTTTCCTGGTAAACAGCCGAGTACAGCTGCACTTAGCCTGGTGAAGGCCACTCTAAGTATCACAACGCCAAGTTTGAGGAAAGCGTTTGAGGGGAGAGAGGGGAAGTTTAGGCGATGGTCTTCCTTGTATTAGCGTGGGTAGATCAGTCTATCCTGAGTGCCTGGCGAGGACGGGACGACTTTCCCGTCGAGTTGTGAACATTGGTGGCGAACATGCTGGAGGTTAGAATGCTTAGCTATAGTTAATATTCTTCGGTCTTGGTAAAGACAAAGTATCCTCGTATGCATTTAATAGTGATTTAATAAAGTATTATTTTAAATCGTGAATAAAAGTGTTCCAAGATAGCGTCTGTATGTTACTCCGTACACACCCACGCATACCCTGAGGTTAAGGTTTCATGCTGGAGCAGCCGTGGCAAAAGAAGAACCAACTGGGAGGAGACAAGCAGCAACCGTGAGGCAAAGGTATTGCTTCATTGTTGAACGACGGAGCGTGCCTGCGTCATATTGCAACTAAACGTGGGGCAGAAAGAATTACCTGCGTCAGCTGTGATCGTGCCATGCAAAACAACAAGGGGTGCAAGCCCCCTCCAAGTAAAACACGACCACACCATAACACCACCACCTCAGAATTTTACTGTTGGCACTACACACGCTGGCAGATGACGTTCACCCGGCATTCGCCATACCCACACCCTGCCATCGGATCACCACATTGTGTACCATGATTCGTCACTCCACACAACGTTTTGCCACTGTTCAATCGTGTAATGTTGACGCTCCTTACACCAAGCGAGGCGTCGTTTGGCATTTTCCTTCGTGATGTGTGGCTTATGAGCAGCCGCTCGAATCCAAGTTTCTCACCTCACGCCTAACTGTCATAGTACTTGGAGTGGATCCTGATGCAGTTTGGAATTCCTGTGTGATGATCTATAGATGTCTGCCTATTACTCTTTACGACCCTCTTCAAATGTCGGCGGTCTCTGTCAGTCAACAAACGAGGTCGGCCTGTACGCTTTTGTGCTGTACATGTCCCTTCACGTTTCTGCTTCACTATCACATCAGAAACAGTGGACCAGGGATGTTTAGGAGTGTGGAAATCTCGCGTACAGACTTCTGACAAAGTGAATCACCTGACCACGTTCGAAGTCCGCGAGTTACACGGAGCGTCCCATTCTGCTGTTTCACGATGTCTAATGACAACTGAAGTCGCGGATAATGAGTACCAGGCAGTAGGTGGCAGCAAAATGCACCTGAAAAACGTATGTTTGTGGGGTGTCCGGATACTTTTGATCACACAGTGCATGAGTTATGTACGTGAAATTATTTATACGACATAATTAAAATCAATGCAAAAATTAGCATTTTTGATGGAAAATTGTGGATGATTCAATTTGAGACTTGTTTAAAACGGCTTTACTTCCTTTTTAATTCTGAGATTGTTTTCGTTGAGGTTTTAAAGTAGGTTTCCAGACATTAAGTAGCTTGTTTTATGGGATTACTGGAAAATTACTAAAACCTTCATACATTGAGTGTACCTGGTGTCTTGAAGGGAGTGGGACTATATAACTGCTATAAAAATTATGACCTAGCTACCATAATTCTTAATTCTAGTGTGGCTTAAGATATAGCGGGTGTGATTTGCATACATCATTGTACGGTTTAGAATAATTCACATAAGTTACGGTTGAAAAATAAAGAAGACTGAATAAAATGGAAGAGATTTTGCTGTACCTTGCTTATCTCGTGTGAAACTTAAGTTTTATACGAAAATGGTTAATGCATCTTACCCATTAAGAGATAAATCGATAAAGTGAATGCATGTTTTTAAACGCTACTCTAAATTATAAAAAACACCACAAGGTGAAACAATATTTCTAAACAAAAATTCATACTCTAAATTATAAAAAACACTCCAAGGTGAAACAATATTTCTAAACAAAAATTCATTATCTGCTATGTGACTGGAAGTCAAAATGCGTATTTTGCATCGGCAACGAATCATAGTAGTACATTAAATCGCTCTCGATTGTAATTCTACCCTTATGAATAAAGGTAAATTAATTTAAATTAATTGCTTAGAAGAACAACATAAATAGAACAAAACCTTATATGACAAAGGTTGTGGGAATCGTAAAATTAGCAAACATTCTGAGCATTTCGCTATACGATTGTTGCGGGTTGAATATGTTTGATTGGACGTTGGTAAGGAATTCTTAATTTTATTTTAAGTAAAACTATGCACGTGAACTTATCGTGTTTCGTTGCCATTTCGTTTAGGCTTTTGTCGATTATGCATAGCGAAACACGCAGATTGACATTCTCTACTCATTCTACTGCAAACCATTCATGCAAAAATTATTCTTCTTTGTAAAGAAGAGATAAACTTTCATTATACACTAAATTTCTCGTAGATATACGAATAACAGAGTAGACTAAAGACATAGGCGGATTTTTAAAAATCAAAACAATATGAAATGTCCTAGAAAAATCATCCTCTTTGAATGAGCATGAGAACCGCTTAAAAAACGTAAAAGTGCTTAAAATTTCAAACCCATAAGAAACAATATCTATCTCGAAAAGCTCTTACCCCATAAATATTGTATTGGACCTACATTGTGAGTTTCAACGAGATCTATAATTTTTTTTTGTCTTTCTCTGTAGTTACACTTTGTCTATCTGTTACGGTTTAACAAATACGCAAATTTCATTTAGAGTTGAGAGTACAGGCTATTCCCTGAAAGTTAAAAAATTGCGCTTTATTTGTCATGCAAATATGTTAAATATATGATATTTTAATCAAAATTGTTAGAAGCATTTTTGAAGGAATAAAAAATAACAAAACAATTTACATGTCAAAGGTTATTTGGATTAATGCGATTTTATTTAGATTATTCCAGTTGTATCCTTGAAAGCTTCTGAACTAAAATACGAAGTTTCGTATTTAACCGACTTTTCGTTCTAGAGTTATACTGTTCATGGACACACATTCAGACACGGACCTTCTTCTAAAAATGCATGTTTTGTTAACTCAAAGAGCCTCAAATCATGTATTTCCGGTGGTCCCGGTGTGCTTAAAGGTATGCAGCACGTCTTACTATAGGTAAGTAGTAGATAAAGTAAAAATCTTGGCGCGGAATCCATTATCAAAAATGAAAATTAAAAGTTCTCAGAAGATACCATTCTTTCGATAAATATGTATCACGTTGCTTAACATTATACGTTGTTCTTTTACTTGGTGCGTCCTACAACTTAGATAGTAACATATAGCTGATTTATGCAAAACCCTTAATTTAAACACTGTGCTTAGGTACCTACGTCAATTTATAAAATTTGATTCTTTTTCCTTTCTGTTAGGCTCCTCATAATTAATACTCTGCTGCAATCGCCCAATCGGCGGTTGGCACGACGAGGAAATGTGGTCAACACCATACCCATTTTCGATAAGCGGAGCTTAGCCCATTGTGTCACGGCAAACTGTTCATTATTACAGTCACAATATAATGATTTTCCCAAAACAGTTTCGTTTTACAACAAGAAATATAACAAAAACAATGCTATCATAAAACTAATTATACATCAATACCAAAATCTCTTAGAAAGTGTGGATGTCTTAATTTTAATTGTAAGGCATCACCTCATAATATATTAGCTTTAGGTTTATCTACGTATATTCTGCAAATTGGAATAAAAGGAAAAGTCATTACTACACAAAATTCGAAATGTCTTCTTAAACAAAGTTTTTTTTTCAGAAATTGAAAAACCATAAAATTGAGCTTATCCATACTTGATAAGCGTTTTGAATACAATGAAAGGTAACTAAGTTACGAACAAAGTAAATATAAAGTATTTAAAATTTTGTAGCAAAACTTTTATGCAAACTTTGAGTGCGCCTTCATCAAGGACTAAAAATAAAAAATGGACAGAGAAACAAACGCAACTTAGATAATTTCTCTAGCATTTTTTTCTTGTTCTAGCATTTGTTCTATGTATATTAACATTTTAAAACGTGTATTTCTGTTCCAAAAATAGATTTTAAGGAAGAATAGTAAAATTCCAATATTTCAGCAATTTCCTCCCTCATTTGGCGAGGGGTGCCTAAGTTATCATACAGTCTAAACATGGCATGAAACTTCATGTAGTTATAGTCTCTCTCATATATGCGGATGTTACAGAAGGTTTTACCCTTATCTACCTATTGCATATAAAAATGAGTATGTTAATCACTGCTGATCGATTTAAGACAATGTATCTATGAAAATCCAAAAATCCACAGTTTTCTTCTGATTGCTTTATTTTTTTACCATATATTCAGAACATGAAACTTATAGTGCATACAAATAGTAACGAGCTGTTTCAAACCATATAAACATCTGAATTTCTTTGTTTATAATTAATCACTTTGGGATACGGTAATGAAATGCTCATTGGAGCCTATGGTTTATTGTATCGCTCTCAAATTTGCAATATCAGGTAGTATACAAACTTAAATCAATTTTTGTGTAAACATTTGTTAATTTTAATTAGTTTAAGAGAAAAATATAGTTGTTATCGAATTTTGCAACTTTTCCAATGTGGATTATGGAAAATAATAAATTTTATCTGAACTATTTAATATATTTTAACAGTGTACAAAAACGTTTAAATAAAAAATTCCATAAGCTCCCCTGTAAATTTTAAGCTAATAAGTTATAATATGGTGTCCAAGGGGCAATCTGAATAGAGGGAAAGACTGAAACAAAAAAAAAGAAGGAAATGAGAAAAAAGTAGTTTACAATTCAAAAGTAGTTTACATAGACAGTACATGAGCAATTAAATATCCATTGGTGTCTTTAAAATTAATGATATTAAAATAGCATTAAATAAATAGCATTAAAAGAAAAAGTTATAAATATAGTAAAAATTAAAAACACAAAAAATTGAAAAATATCACATTTTATGCCAAATTTCACAGATACGATGCTTTAAGTTCTACATTGCCAGATTGTTCCTTTAAGTTTTTTTTAAATTAACCACCACTGTCTTCATATACCAATTCTGAGAGCCCAGCACTGACAAATTGATGTTTCCATTATCCTCTGTAAGGCTTACGCATTTCATCATATTTTGCACCACTTTACAGATACGCTTTATACAGCCTACGGAAATACACCATGCATGCGTTTAAAACATTCCAGGAATTAATTCTGTTGCCGACCAGTATTTACAAAAAACTCATGTGAAGCAAATGCTGTTATCTAGATGTGACCATCACTGCGAAAGCGTAAAATCCACATGCCTCGCAAACCAATGTATTTTATGGCGCTCGCAGTACTGAAAAATTATTTCAAGGTTCAATACTCGACACTTTGTCGCCTTGATCACTGAAGATATGCTTATTTTCCTTTAATACAACTGATAGAAAGCAATTTTAATTATTTATATGTTTCGTTGAAGCTCTCTTCGGTCATTTCTATGTGTGGTAATCCAATCTGCTTTGACCCTGAGTTATTGGCAAAATAAATTGATAATAAATACCTATATTTCGTTTCCAAAATGGATAATATGACAAATGTCTGCCCTCATACCTAGCGGATGTCGGTTTCGGAGTAATTAAGGAAGAATGATCGGATAATCTCAGGGACATTTTTGGGGAGAAGTGCAGTGAATCCTAGGTGTCCAACAAGGCTTTTCTACATATTTACTTTCTTTAATTGCTTATTATCGATTCTAATTTCGCTTCTTAATATTATAACATTCACAGCTTTTAAATATATTCCACTCCTCAATGTTAATTTAAAATTTATCTTAAGCAGCAGACTAAGCGCGTATGGACTTCTTAACCAACGGGTCCATCCCTTTGTGTAAACTCTTCCACTCCCACAATATTTGTTTGTGCAGACGTCACCTCCAGCACCTCTAATGCACGGCGAATATGTCTCCCCGTTTAACCTTTCCTTTAAATTCCGTTTGCTACTTTAAAATCTTTAACGTTGGTTTCCTGCATCGAACTTGTATGTTTCTTTAGCGCTTGGGATTAGCGACTACGTCCTTGGCTCCTTTTCTACAGTTAGTTTAACAAAGACACATCACCCTCGCCCGTAAACGCGGTTAATCAGCAAGAGAAAAACAGCTGCCCCAAGAACGAAAATGTTTTACTCTCAAGAATTACGTCTTATCCTGCTTCAGGCCTTATCATTTACTTTATACTAAAGGGTTTATCAAATCTTTCCCAGAAAAACTTCCCGTTACGACTTGCTATCTTGGAGGGATCAGATGTATAGCAACTGCACAGATTTTCTGTCTAGAGTCACTTATTTTCATTGCTCTTCTACAAAATATAAAAAAAGCCTAATTTGTTATAAAACTCCTTTCAAATATAACATTCCCCATAATAGGTTTACTATTTTCTTATAAGTATGCTGGCACATACTGCAGGATAATATAAGAGTATACTGTTAAGAATCAAGTCAATACATACACCTTGATATTGCAGGGGCTGACAGGGAACAAAATAAGCGGCATAAAATTTAAAAACTGGATAATTGAAAGCATTGGAAAATTCAAAGAGCAACAGGAATTAACTCGTAAACAGTTAATGCTAAAAAAGTTATATGAAGCAAATGGTATGCTTTAGTGAATTCTACGTTTTTTGTAGTAAGCCGTTGGTTCCCAATTATATAAAATGAAGAGGACTTTGGAGAAAATTCAAGCCACACATCATGTCATTATACCAAATTATAACATTTTAATAAACATTCAAACCCAGCAGTTGGAGGGTAGCGTCCAGAGATCTCTAAATTTCCGGGAGTCTTTTCAAAGCCTGAACTCACTGCGGTCAGTCTCTTTCTCCCTCTCTTCCCTCCCATTTGAGAAAACGTATAATTATTGGAAAATTTAAGGGAATAACAAGCAATATCCCGAAAATGGTTCACTCAACAATAAAAAAAGTATGTGAGATAAATTGTGTATTTTAACGCGATCTACATTTTTGTGTAGTAACATTTTGTTTATCTCTTATGGTTTACCAGTTATGCCAAAGTCGTTCACAATGAAAATTCGTGATATACAATTCATTTTCAATAAAAATGTCTTAGACTTATGGTATTGTATTCAAAATCGTTAGAGCCATTTTTGAGAAAATTAAAATTTTCGAAAAATGTTCCATGTAAAGAGTAATCTGGGGTGGAGGGGATTTTCTTGAAAACCTTCGTGTCGCATCTCTGGAAGATACTAAACCTAAATACCAAGTTTGGTGTTTATCCGACTGTTCATTACTGACTTATGCTGTTCACACAGACACATACACGGACGTTTCCAAAAATACTTTTTTTATTCAGGAGGCCTCAAAACATGTATTTCCGGTGAAATTTTGGTATGGAATTTTTGAGTGGAATGCAATACTTCTCCTACTTACTATATGTAGTAGAGAAAGTAATAAAGAAAATTGAGATATAGGATGTCCTTTGAAAACATGCTCTGTGATTTGAACAGGCAACATGTGCCTTTACATGAAGAGGGAGTGGGTGATGAGAGTTTTGAGTATTTACATTATAAACTGCTTGGACATGTAGAGTAGAACGAATGATTTAAGTGAATAGTTTCCGTACAACAAATGGAGAAATTTCAATGCAGATGTTCAAAGCTTTTGTTATTTCTGTATTTAAGATCGAATACTTTTATCTCGAATTTATATGCATTGATCTGTAACCGGCATGATGAACTACGGAGCGCTTAAGTTAACTCACTTGTAGGTTAACGTAATATAATTCGAACCTGAGTGCAATGGTTTATGCACCATGTCTAAAAGCCATAGAAATCTTTATATGGCGTTTTACTCTTTTTATAGTAAAAACAGCAGCAACGCATTATCCAGCAATTCTGCTTTCTCTTTAATGGTTTCACCATTGGCTGTAGTTTTTTCTTCTGGTCTACTTGTTTTGAGAAATTAACACCTGGTAATGATAATATTCATATTAGTTGTTGTAGTTGTTTGACCATTTAATGATTGCATTTCTTGAATTAAATTTATTAATAATTTATTTAAAAGTTTCCCTCTGCATTTTTCGATAGTTTAATAACAATGGTGTCGAAGATATGAACTTGCACTCTTAATCGCGTCTCGTAGTTATATCAAAATGGAGATGCTGAAAAGTAGGAAGCGTTCGGGCCCTGGATATGAGGTGACAGCATGGCCGATGCAAGGTTACAGGACTTCCCACCCAGCATTTATTGAAAACAATCAAAATAGTATATATTGAGTTTATTTAACAAAGGTTTTCCACAAGACAATATACACCATTTGCAGCCTGAACACCAACATTTCCAGTCTATAAATTGTAGGATAACATTATGTTATTGCATGAGTTTTTATTTTTGCAGAAGCGGAGATAAATTATGATATCTTAACATAAATGCGCACAAATTTAGCTGTATCAGCTTCTCACCTCATGCTTGTCTGGGCATTAAACAAACAACATGACTGTAAAATAACTTCCGTGATGCAGTAAAGTAAGTCACGAAGTAAAATATATCATTAGATAAACAATGAACACATTAACAATTTACATAAATTTTGAATAAACTAACAATTTCGGTAAAAGCTGAAAATTTAAATAAGCTCCAAACAACTTAACATTTTGAATAAAGTTTAGTAAAATAACAAGAGTTAAAAGCAATTAAACGTTGCCTAAAACAGCCAAAGAAACTCGCAAACTGCTTATAAAACAACTCAAAAGAACAGACCTCAAGAAGGCAACTATAGAAGGTTAGCAAATTCTGTCTATGGCTCCGCAAAATAAACAAATTTTATAGTCAAAACCGTATGAATATTCCAGTTAGAAAGTCCCTCTAGAATTTACAAAATTTTCCACTTACTAAACATTCAGGAAACTCACCAAAACAAAGATGTATCCATTCGCATCGTCAGAAACGAATTCCTTGAGCCAGGTGAAAGGCGACCAAACCCAAGCTCCAAAAACAACCGACACGCCATATACGGTGAATAATGGACATGCAGTCGGAAGACAAAACCGCCAGACGGCAGCTAGCGAAATTATTTGGAACTCGTTGCCCACATAAGAAAAGCAGTGTGCAATCAGCACAAGCTCCCCTGCTTATTTGCAGTTTTGTCCTCTTGTTTTACCAAAAAGCCCTAAAGATACTACTGAAGAAATTATTTCCATTTGGATTAATTTTGGCTATAAATTTTCTTGTTTTCTTAAGTATGCAGCAGAAATAATATATAATTTTTTTCGTTCTCTGGAGAAGCTCTAACCAGTATAAATAATAGCAATAATAATTGCGTTTGTGTTCTCTTAGGGATAAAGAAGATGGAATTCATATTTTATTAGAATGCAGAGGCATGGATATCTCGAGGTATGAGTTTATCCCAAATAAATGCATGAAGATGACAAAAATGTAGCAATTCAATAAGTTTAGTAAAAAAATCTCAGATATCAATTTAGGAGAATTTTTATTTAGAAGAAGAAATGGATCTCGTTAGTAAATTAACTCTAAATCCTTAGCAGGAACCAGTTAGTTAATTATACAGTATAACCATAGTATAGTAACAGGAATGTATGTGACAATACCTTTAGAAAATAGCGTTATTACTTATTGGTATGACCTGTAATAGAACCAGGGTTAGCTTCAGCTCTTATGATTTCCGTAAAGAGCTTTGTACGAATAAACAAATATTAAAATATCCATATGTATTTCATCATGTAAATTTTGACGTTGAGCCCTTTATTTTATAATTTTTCAATTTGGTATTTTGTTTTGTGAATTAGCAATTATGCTTTAGCTATTTTTTTTACTGCTGTTATTCTCTTACATCTAAATTTGTTTATTAATTGATTAAGGGTTTCTATCTTTTATGACACTGATGTTATTTAAAATGCGGGGAGCAGAAATGAAATTGTAATTCTTCGCGATAATTGAGAACATGTGCTTTCAACGTATCTACCCCATGCCTAGCCTACTTATATGAAGCACTATTAATGCTATCTCCCAGGGAAACTTGCCCAGTATAACTCAATAATTAACGTGAAACTAGCTTTACCCCGCGCGATAAATGTTTTCTCGTTGAATATCTTCTGTGTATTTTCTTATCATCTCTTCTGAAATGCGTTGCGTCACCTTTTTACAAAGAATATAATCGCGTCGTCCTAGCTTATTGATTCTTCTCGTCTTGTAGCAACGGAATCTCATTGATTCTATTTTTTCGATGCTATGTCGTTCAGCTATTTACAAATGTTTAATTAATCTTTTCCTATCGAAAATGAATGTTTAGCGTTTCCTTATCGTTTTAATACGCCAATAAATGACACGAGTTGTGTTGATTATTTATATTTCGCGATACGTTATTCCCTTACATTTGATAATTACATCACTTTCTAACTACATTGTGTTATTGTTCTTGTGCTATGTAAATCTATATTAATATTCAAATGTCTTATTACTCTACTCATTTTGCATTAAATTTATTTACTTATTAAATACTTTCATGACCTTTTAAATTGGGATCTCTACACCATACCCTGATTGATTCCCGCTTGAAGTATTTGAAGATTTTAAATCCAAAACCTTAATGATCTCTTTCGTTTTCTCCGGTACATACGAACTGATTTTTCAACTTTTATTTTTGTTTCTTCTGTTTATGCTCCTCACTATTAATCTTAATAATTAATGAGAAGCAAAATTAATAATGAATTCGATCTTGAAACAGGTTGTGTATCCTTGTTTCGGTAGCTGATCGACGTGTATTACGGACACCCCTTGTGATGGCTTGTCTCTTGCATACGCGCAGCGCCACTGTGGTGGCTTTACGTGAAACAGGGTAACAGATGTTCGGGACCAAAATGTGGACATCAGGGGATCAGTTCCCACGGAGAACAGTAATCCCTTGGCCTGCCTCCTAACGTAGACCTATCTCTGTCTTCTAGGAAACGGAGAGCTGGCTAAATGTAACAACCTCACAGCTACTGGGGTATCAAGTTTGCTTTTCCTCTGGATTCGATCTTACTGCCAGCAAAGGATCCTCTAATTTTAATTATTTGAAAAGATGAACCATGGAAATAACTAAATAGGGATTAAAATGGATGAGCAAAAGGAAACCAAAACTGAATCCTCTTTTATTAATTTTGTTTTCTCTACTGATTACCTGTATTAGGTAGAGAAAGTATTGTATTCAATCCAAAAATCGATACTGAGATTTCACCGAAAGTACGCATTTAGAAACTCCCTGAATCCAAAACAAGGCATTATTATAAAAAGGTCTATATGGTGAGAACAGTATAACTCCAAAGCCTGGTATTTAAATTTGCATCTTCCAAGGATGCGACACGAAGGTTTTCAAGAAAATCTTCCATCTCAAACTACCCTTTACATGGAAAACGTATCCATATTCCTGGTTTTATGATGAAATGGCTCTGGCGACTTTGTATTAAAATACGACACGTTTAATATATTTGCATGACAGATGACATGTACCTATAACTTGAATTTTCTGGGAATAGTCTCTGAGAACCTCTTCATTCTGAATGGTCAACCGTAAGGAAGAGAGATATAATCTCACAATACAAAAGTTTAGATGTCATAAAGGCACAGTTTATGACAAATATGTTTTTCTTTGAGTTAACCATTTCCGAGATATTCCTAGCCACTATTTTTTAATTTTCAAATACTTATACTTACTGGTTGTTCGTTTAATGTGCATAGCCTTGCACACATCATAGAATTTCAAAGCCATCACAAACCGTCACGTTGTGTACATTTTCAACTTTTGAGAAAATAAAGAAAACCTTGCATCTTTGAAATTAATGAAGCTTCTGTTTAAAGAAAAAGAAGACAGTACTATTTAAATTGATATAGTTAACATAACTTCTATTTGTTTTGCATTTGTAAACTAAGATACCCATCCCACAAAAAATAACTTTGACAGCAAATGACTGACGGGTTTCTGAAATGAACGATTCAAGTGAGAATTCAAAGCTCATCCGGATTAACAATGTGAGCCTGAATGGCACAAAGGTCAAGTGAGCGCTTTTTGGGAACTACTATGGTATAGCTTTGGTCCCGTCTCAGGATAAGGGATTTCAATCAATAGACTTATCGATCAATGTCTGATGCCAAAGGGCAGGTGCATTACTGCAAACTTAGCCTCTTCCATTCCTCCCTCACATTCCAGTTCGTTATTTGTTCCAAATGAACAACTCCAATATTACTACCTTTTCCCATTCACCATTCCTTGCAGTGTAACACTTAGCACACGATTTCTTGTTGTCCAACATCGCGAACTTCATTTCCTCTTCCGGATCCTCTCTCTTCATTACTAATATTGTCTCTCCGTTCCCATACTCTTGTCTTTCCATATATCCACATTTGAGATGGCTGGGCACTCGTTATTTTTAGCTTTCTCAGAACGCCCCATGCCATACCTCATTCAAAATATTCATTAACCCTCTCTCTTTAAAGGTTCATATTTTTTGAATTACAGGCTTCTTGTGCCATTGCTAACCTCTGTTGGGCTTCTTTGAGTTCTTACAACTTCCTCATTGCATCGTTTCATATTCACAACGGCATCTCTCTGCTTTCCTTTAGAAACTGTATTATTCTTTTCTCATGTATTATCATCCCATATTTCCCACAGTTGTTCATTTTCGTATTTCTTCGGATCAGTTAAGCAACTTTATGCTATTTGATGATAAAAAGAAGCGCCATACACAGCGAAACTAATTTCATTTTGTTTAAAATATTTGTTAAATCGACATTACTGACATTGGCTTCGCTAATTTCTTTGAATAGATTGAGGAGTTTACCACACATTGTTCTAGGCTCGGCTACGTGTTGTTTGGCCAAGGATGGAAAATGGTTCTTCTGCCATTTTGTGTAACCGTCGTCCATTTGCGACATTTTCTGTTTTTCTCTGAAGTGAAGTGCACACTCCTTTTATGGTGTAGATGGAGTATTATTTACTTCTTTACCTTTCCTCCTATGAGCTGGTTGGATAAATTGCATAATAACGTAAAATGTGTGATTTCAGGATTTAAAATTTCTTAATATTACTGGAAAGGAATATTTCCTCCCGGATATTCAAGTGTGATGGTGTTTGAAATGACTTCATAATTTAATTTATTGACCTATGTCATGGTTTGTAGTCCAAAAGTAGTTATCCAATGATATTTACTCATAAGAGTTTATAGTTTTCTCTCATTCTTATACCAATGCTAGTAGATTTAATGGCATGTAAGCGGTGTTAAATTTGTTAGACAGCCTATACCTGATTAGGCCATGGTAGTTGGCTTCGTTGAGCAATCTTACATCTTCATCCAATTCAAAGCGTCTCATTTATAGCTTGTTTTGTAAAAATTCTTCCACAGTGGTCACAACAAGGCGATGAAATGATAGCAAAGGGGAAAAGATGTATTATTTTGGGGGGAGAGTGGTTGAAGTTAAATGTCCTTTAACCGGGCAGGTTATTTGGTCATATCGTACGATGGCTAAGGAAATGCTTGAAATGATGCTCAGAGCTTAGAGCTATCCAATATTCGTCTTCTCAGGATAAGGAAAACCTCCGGTAAAAACCTTATTCAGATAATTCACCCTAACCGGGATTCGGACTCGGGACATCTTGAATGTGAAGCACACATATTACCCCCACAGGAAATGTGGACTAATTTCGTTTGTTTTCCTCACAATAGCGGTCATTAAATGATTGAGAGCTAAGTATGTAGGAATGAGTTGCTCCAGGGAACAGGAATATTTGCTATATTTAGCACATGCAAGGCATTTTCAGCTTTCATAGGTTATTAGTAGTTACTGAGTTCAAAACTTAGTGAACTTTGTGACGGTATAATTCATTTGTTTGTCGAGCCCCACGTTGTGGTGCCAAATATGCGACAGTTTTTATGTTTATTTATTTATTGAGCCCCACGTTTGGGAGCCAATTATGCGGCGATATTCTTTGTTAGGTTTGTTTGAAAAATGCTACTGTTTATCTGCCGCACGTATGAAAGACAATTTGTCGCGGTCACTTCGTGTTATCTTTTACGGAGCGCCTATTATTGTATTTAATATTTTTTTTGTTCACTATCCTCCGGCTAGCTATGATCTCTCGGTCAAGCAAATCTCTTAATCAGGTGTGTAAACGGAAAGGAGTTTTTATCCAAAGATAACACTGATGAAAGAATTTTGTTTTACACTTTTATTGTCGTAACATATTATGCACTTTCACATATTAATCTTCACACTCGCCAAACTGAAACTGGTATAATAACTTATTTACTGCACATTATTAATTCGCGTACTTCAACTTTTTGTGTAATTAACTTTACAACACTTGAGATTTTTTTATAACTTTGCTACGCGTACACCGTAAATCGATAAACTATGCTATGTATTCACCATGACTTTTTCTGTTGAACTCGACGACGTGTAATGTACAAATGTTTCCGATGGACTGAACGAATTTGACTCTGACCTAGCCCTTTTTATACTCCTACACTCCGATATGCCTAAAGATTATAACCGAGCTGCTATTGGTTAATAAAACGCGCCAACATTAGCGTCTATTTTTATATCCAATGAAAATTACGAAAACATATGCTTTAGGGATAAATGTTCCAGCAAATTCTAAGAAAAACGCGCCAATATTACGTCATTTGCTCGTCTCTAATAATGGTAAACGGCTCACCCCCTCGCTACATTATTGCACGCTATTATTGTCAGTTTCAGTAAGTCCGTATAAACCCACTTCTCGACAATGCTTATAATCAACAAACATCTCAAATCAATGTCACACAAAAATGCATATTCACACTACAATCACTCTGATATTTACATAATTTGTGATACAAATTACTGCGTCAACTTTAAAAAGAGAGGTTCGATGAACGCAGGTGAAGCTATTTGAATCAAGGTGTGTTCATATGCTCAGTAATCGTCGCGCGCCTCCTTAAGGACGCTTTCAGGATCTGCTGCTTTGTCGTGGTTTAGATATTGTATCTTATTGTCTACTTATTCACTAAATATATTTAATACGTAATACGCATTAAATAAGTGGTCTTTATGTGCTCTTTGCATGATCTTATTCTTACTAAGAATACCAAACTTAAATGACAGTAAGTCATGCACGGGTCATGCTAGGAAAAACTGTACAGACAACACAAATGTTACTTTTTATTTAGCTCTCTTCCCTGTCGGAAGCGAAATACAAAATTTATAATCACACAATACAATGACTTTTTGTTTCTTCACGTTAGAAGTTTAGAATACAGGCAAGCAGGACGATTAACAATTGCATATTACTTAAAATGAATTTATTTTATTCTATGTATATTCAATATAGATGCTACTCTCCAAATAATAATATTGTACATATAATGCCATTTTGTGTTTCCTTTGATATAGCTTACATAAATTTTATTTGTTTACAGGTGAGTACTGGATGCATTCTTCTGATCTAGTGGTGCTATGTGAGTAAAACATTATCCTCAAGGTCACGTTAAAGATGGGATATACGCACAATACTAGTATATTCCCCTATTCTTGCAAATTGTGATACAAGGTAACTTAGTTGGTGGGAAACATAGGGATTATAACGTTGTTTATACTAAAGATATTTAATAAAATATGAAAGTAATGATGGACAACAGTTGTATAGTAGCGTATAAGCCTTTGTAATACTATTCAGACACTTATATGAGCACGCCTTTTGATCTATTATTAGCTCAGTATTGCTCAACTGATATTGACTACCGAATTATGTTGATTATTTATTCATGCAAAGCACATTCAGGTTGAGCAATCCAAATCACAGCCCAGATCTGTCAACTATCTTCAGTGATATCACGAGTACTGAGGGTTTTTCGGTAATGTATTAGAGGTTAACAAATGGTTGTTATGATAATAATTTTTGAGACCGAAGCGTGTATTTGAAAGAAGCTAAATTAAATTACGTCAGAAAAATTATAATCAAGAGTGACATTTATAAGATAATTACAATGCGATAGCGACGAATTTTATGTAATATTAGTATAATCACTGAAATGGTTTAAATGTTTCTTCTCGTATTACGCAATGTAGCTCTTCTACCACTTCTTTTATGTTTTGAATTCGCAGACCATCAAATCTCGGTATTTACAGTTTATACCAACCGCCTATAGTGAACAGGAAAATGCATGAAAATAGGCTTCCTTGATCCCCAGTCAAATTGAAGCAGAAATTACAGTAATAAGAAAATGTATGTGCGAGAAAACAAACTTTCAGTTATTAGTTTTAGAGCACCATGTTTTAAAGCTATCCATTAAATTCGATTCTGATTGATGAATAAGGCATCACTTAAACCATACATTGGCTGAATGGAGCTCGCGTACAGTTATCACTGAAATTCTGTAGAATTCACCAGATTCGCAACTATTTACAAGTTGTAGCAGCTCATTTGCAATTGTATCTTATTTGTAAGTTAAAGAAACGAATACAACTTATTTAAAAATATAGAATGCTATACTACTTTATTACAATAGCATGCAACAAATTTAAATAAATACTACTATACAAATACCTATATTATTTTCATTTTATTTATATTCTATTAAACATATATTATTCAGTAAATAGTCTTAGCAAACACCAGTTAGGGTATAATCTTGTTTTATAATTTCGTACTGCGCGCTTGTGAAATTATCGACCAAATAAAACACACTCGTGATATTGCTGTTGACTATTTACTTCATGGACCAATATTGACCAATCCAATATGCGACCCCTGTCAATCACGGTAGACTATCACTGAAATGTAATCGAATTGAAATTGTCGCGCTTGATTCGCAAACGTTTGGAAATTGTCGCAGCTGGTTCGTTTCTGATTTGTAAGCTAAAGAAGCGAAGTAAGCTTTGTTAAACAACATAGAATATCACACTGTGATACAATAAACTTAAATAATATTGTTTCAATACGAGGGATTTTTTAAAGTAGGTTCTGTTATGCAATAAAATAAGAATTACTGAATACCTTAGCTAGCTTTCATTCCATAAAGTTTTCACAATCAATTAAATCTCATTCTGTTGTACAGTGAATTTTAGTGGCTCCTCCTAATACAAGTTCGCCGGACAGTTCATAAAAACAAAAAAAAACAAAATCGTACAGCTTCGAAGATGAATTTTGTCTGCGTCTAAGACTCATGGTAGAAAAAATTGCATTATTGGTATTGTTGGTTTCAAGGACTGAAACTGTTTTCTGGAAAGCACATCATTATCACGGAATATCTGAAAGGAAACAATGTGAATCTGTAAGTTAATATGATGTTAGCCAAAACAGACGACTAATTTTTCGTGTCCCACAAGAAGCTATCGTACATGTGCCGCATATATCCTCTAAGAGATAATTGCAGCTCATTTTCAATATAGCATAATGCAACTCCAGAAACATCTATGCGTTTCCTAGATAAATTGGCGACGAGGTTTGTGAGAATATTCTAAAAAAATTATGCTTCACTTAGACAAATTTTTGCAAACCATTGATAACTGTTAGAAAAGTATTGTAAGTTTTGATAACTTAGTTAAAGAATTCAGTATTGGAATATATTTAGTAGTTCGTACTTTATTGTGCTAGCTCGGTGGAGAGCAATGGATTTTATTCTGGTGTAAAAATCTTTAGAATTGAAGGTAAGGGAAGTAGGGAAGGCAAGGGAAGCGAAGTCCAGTATCGTAGGTTTACGGCACGTAAAGGAACCTCATGCCTGATAAAAAGGCCTCTGAGCAAAATTACTGGTCTTTCACGCCCAATATAGAATGGGACGCTAAGGACCACAGCAGTTAAAGAGCGTCCATAAATAAAACTCAATTTTTAATTAATTTAATTAATTTAACTACACCATTGCAAGACGGACCTAACTTAAAATACTTCTCGTGCATATGTTATGTTAGTTTTATTAAGAGTGTTTGCTAATCGTTTTATTTAGGAAATAGTATTAAGAAATAGCGAAATATCACGTTTGAGTTCGATATTAGCCAAATGAATTCCTGAGCACTCTTATGATAATAGCATATTGCTTAAAAATTAAACATCTCATCCAATACAACACGTAAAAGCTTTGATAATTGGTAATTTAAATATTGCTTTTAATGTCATGCTTGCTGTCCTAAGGTCAATTAAATTACCGCAGAAGTATCATAATTTACCATTGCGCATCATTTATTGCTTTAACCATATTTATATAAATTACAGACCTACATAAATCCAGTGTTAGGACTGAACATCGTTCCAGTAGCTGAAGTGAGATTCAGTTAATTACACTTTTAATATTATACTTTTAAGGAATTTTGATGCTCTTAAATTACCTATCCCAATCCTCCATGTTCACTATTTCATATCTCCTGTTATCTCTGTGTAAGCTTGAACAACATCTATTATACCATACTTGCAAATGAATAATGTAATACAAAATGTGATTGTTTAAAGACATTCGGAGGAAATAAAGTAATATTCAGTGCGTTGTAATAAACTTAAAGTTTGGCAGGAAAGTGGCACCTATGATATGAATAATAACAATGAAACGAAATGTTTCTCACTCTGAAATTACTTTCTTTCCATTTATTTAAGACACGTCAGTTGTTACCACAAGGACTAAAAAATCTTATCTTTACTTCTGTATCCGCATAGGCACATGGGTATTAATGTGTAGGTTTTCGTTGTTATTCTTGTGTCTATAATTGTTGCTTCAGTTTTTTTGCCTACCGCAGAGTATTGTGATCATACAAATAGTTATTAGTCTTAGGTATGTGCTATGATTTACATAGGTTCAGCACTTTGGGAATAAGACACATACGTCATACATATGTAGCATGGAATTGAAATACATAAGGTATCTGTCAGAGAGCAAAAATAAAAATGCTTTCCAAAATTAACTCCAATTTCGCTCAAAACGATACATTGTCGAACAGCAAAGGCAGATGGGATAGGGGTGCGGAGAGCGCTCCCCCCTCCTCACTAAGCAGAACATTAATAAAAAATGCAGGCTGCAACATAGTGTCATAGTGTTAGCAACGTGTCATAAATAGATTTGGTGGACAAGAACATAGAAAAATGGAATTGATCATTTAAGTAAAAATGTAAGCAGAAAGGAAGTTGGTTTTTTCACTCTTTGTATGGGTGCTCCTTTTCTGCATAGGACAATTTTATCTGATCTAAGTAAAAATACAAAGATTTTTTACTTGTACATTGATTAATTCACAACTATTTTAGTATATTTTTTCTGCCGTAAGACATTTTGTTTAGCATTTCAAAATGTAATAAATATTGCTAGTACCAGATGTGGCTTTCTTGGTATTATTTAGAAGTATTGCAGCGTGATACGTCTGTTTATAATGGACTTATTCAATTTGGATGAAGTTGATGAAATCATTATTAGAGATACTAGTATTTTTATTTTGCTCCTTTTACGATATAAACCTCCAAATTTAATAACACGGTAATCTGTAAATCCTTGCCTAGATGGTAGAGGAGTACTATATATTTTACTAAAAATGCTTTCGGCATTCTCTCTCTCTCTCTTCCATTGTTTCAAAATCTATTTTTTCTTGGTTGTCCTTAAAATGACTAAGATTACGGACCAGGTAAGTAGGTGACCGATTCTCATCTCAGCGTACACATCAATCAATTTCAAATTACATTTCACTGTCTCATCTGCCCTGGATTGTAAGTACTTTATAGTTTGTGATTCTCACTTTTACTTAATAGACATTCTGTGTTATTGAATATATCCTTCTGCACCAGTATGTATTTTGCTCCGTTCTTTGAACTTAGGTTTCCAATCGCTTACGATAATGAGATCGTTCGAATACTAATTATTAATCTGCAGTAATCAATGTGCAGGAGTTGCATATTTGAAAAAAGAATTTGTTAAGAAAGGCAAGGGCGGTATAAAAGAACAGTGGAAGAAAATAGTGACTAACGCAGATTTTGTTAAGGCAAAATTCTGTTAATGTAAGAGTAGATAATGACACTTTATTAGCTTTAGGAATGTCAAATTGGACCTTTGGAACATTTCAAGTATTTGGTCTCGATCATGTATGCTTTTAAGACGACAAAAAAAAATTATAATAGTGAGTGCTATTGGAAGCTATTTTTTTTAAACCCTCCAAACCAATTAGGGGAGTCAATGGGGAAAACTTGGGTTTTAAGCATTAAAAATAAATAAATAAATAAATAAAAATCATGTGTCAGAAGTGAGGATTGAAATCTTGCAGAAATTATTTGTCTTTGGTGCAGGAGGAACAGAAGGGATTTTACTAAAAGAAACAGTTTATGTCTCCTGCTTTTAGCACTGCTACCAAGTAGGAATTAAGAGTCTGTGGTCAAACACACACACAATTTCTGAGAACATTCGGTCCAGCCACCTTCAATCCACAGGCATCCGAAAGCACAATGCAAAGTAATTATCTCCCCTAATGGCATTGCAACACATCCGTATTCTAATCCTGACTTTATTTTCACCCACTTTGAATTCTCACACCACTTACTATACATACATCAGTAAGAGAATTCCTTCTTGTGGTAGACTATGATAGTTTCGCAATCCTATGGGCCTATTTAACCGACCTTCATTACTTCCTAACGCAGCGTAAAGCATCTTTAAATTGCATTTTGTGTTTCACACCAAGCATCGTCACGGCTAACGCGTCTCTACGCATGACGTTAACTTCAACGAACGCTTTATGACATTAAATGTTTTTAGGGTGCATTTGCCTAGAAAAAAACTTGGTGCATATTTCCGTGCAGACCTCTCTGATTTACAACATGAGGAACAGTGACTTCTCTAACATAACCACGTTTTAATTAAACTGAATTACCTTAAATTTAACTCAAAGCAACAAAGTTGTAAGAATTGTTTTAAAAAGAAAAAAATACATATTAATAGGCCAAAAACGCTAAAAATAGTAGCGCATATTGTTGTATAACGGGGTGAGGCCAAAAGGTTTTGCAGCTAAAATATTAAATTTTGTTACCCGGCATAAACATTGGGGGACGTAACAGTAGAGGTAAACGAGAGATACCAATAACTTGCTGCACAAATCTAAAGCAGGCGTGGGATTTTCATAACAAAATACACGTTTAACACATTACCTGTGGTTTATTAAAATTGACATGGTGCCGCTACATCGTACACAAAAAGGTCAAAGACAAACATTGGAATGAATGAATAAATAAATAAATAAATTGAGTTTTATTTATGGACGATCTTTAACTAATATAGTTCTTAGCGTTTCATTCTATATTGGGCGTGAAAGACCGGTAATTTTGCTCAGAGGCCTCTTTATCAGGCTTAAGGTGCTTTTACATGCCGTAAATGTACGACACGGGACCACCGGCTTTACTTCCCTTCCAAAGGAAGCCATGCTAAATATTTTTACCCCGGAAAGATCCATCGCCCTCCACCGGGTTTGAATCCGCGACCTTGGGAACTAGAGGCTAGTACGGTACCACTAGTCCACGGAGGACGACACAAACATTGGAGGGAGATGCCCCACTCATACGATAAACACACGCATTCCTACACACACATCCACTCGCCCTGAAGACACACACAGGACTGACTATATTATTGGACTGGGAGGTGGGAGAAGAAATGCCGCGCCGGACGGAAATTCAGACTCCCAATCAAAGTGGTTAGTTCAACAATGTCATGCTATATAGCAATAATGTGTCCGACGCGACAATTCACACATACGCTACAACATTTTTATATACCTACAGCTCTACTTTATTATGGAGTAACATATGTCAATTAAGTTGCCATTTTGCGTATTATAGCCTACAATGTATGCATAGCATTACTGCTGGCAACTACATAGAACATATAATGAAACATATTTACGACCGCTGATTTTCCTGGTCTTACTCCACTTCTGCTGACACAAGCACTGGCCTAGAAAGTTTATTTCCCAGTCATGTTATATAACACAAGTGTCAAATACGAGGTGTGTTTTTAAAGTAAGCATCGTTTTAATTACCGCTGCATCAGCGATTTTGAATATGCGCGATCACTTCCTCCATCCACTAGGAAGCCAGACGCAGCTGTGAGCGATCGTCACTTTGAGTTTTCCTGTTGTTAGAGCGCTTCGAAATTTTCAAAATAATCGAACGACCCGCCGACTGTGAAACCAGATCAATGATTCGTCCTTTGAATACGAGAAATATTACGCCAACAAACATTCATCGCGAATGAGGTGAGGTTTCTGGAGAAAGAATAATGAGTGATGGAATAGTGAGGACAGTTTAACGATGGTGGCAAAAATGTCATGATAAGCCGCGGAGCGGCCAACCATGTGTAATCACGGATGATTTGGGACAAGCTGTGGAAGAAAACATTCGCGAGGACAGACGTTTCACCATATCAGTGTTATATTCGCATTTTCCACAAATTTCAAGGTCAATCCTGTACAATATTGTGACAGAACGCTTAGGATTTTGGAAATTGTGCTTAAATTGTGTACCCAAAAATCTTACTGATGAGCACAAGTACATGCGATCTGCAGCTGTACTTACTTTTCTCACGCAATATGCTGAGGAAGGCGATGATTTACTAACGCCACGATTGTCTCACATCACTCCTGAATCAAAGCAACAAACCATGGAAGTGGAAGCACACAACATCCCCCGTGAAGAAGAAATTAAAGCATGGACATCCACTCGAAAAATCGCGTCCACGACTTTCTGGGACAGACGTGGTGTTTTGCTGATTGCATTCTTGCCCAGGAATGCGACAATCAACAGAGGCATCTATTATGGGACACTACAAAAGCCCTGTCGTGCAATACAGAACAAAAGGCGTGGAATGATTTCGCGTGGAATGCTTTTTGGTTCACGACAATGCCGAACCACATGACAGCCAAACAAACTCAAGATCTGATCACATCTTTTGGATGGGAACAATTCGACCCCCATCCCAACAGTCCAGATTTGGCACCAAGGAATTTCAGCTATTTATTCATCTGAAGAAATTCCTTGATGGAAAACATTTCAATGACAATGATGTGAAACAAGAAGAGCAGCCTTGGCTTTCATCTCAGGCGGCATCATTCTTTGGCGAAGGCATTCAAACTTATTTCCGTTACAAGTGTCTGAATAACAGCGGTGAATATTTGAAGTAGTGTAAGGTAATGAATGATAATAAAGTATTTGGAAACTAATGTTCTGTTATTTTGTAAAAAAGTTATCGGTACTTACTTTAAAAACATGTCCCGTACATACAAGGAAATTTGTTGTCAGAAATGCTTGCATGGAACACACAAGTTTTAAAGAAACTTTAAAGTGATACTAACTTAGATTAGCGTAAACACATAATTTTCCTTAAGCGACCATAAGATTAATGATGGTAGATTATTAACATTTTTACAAAATCTTTAGAAATTTAATTCATTTTAAATATACTTTTCCCGCATTTTAAAAGAAGCTTGCAACATGAAGTGTATCGTAAATAAGTAAATGGTAAACTTTAGTGGATTTCGAAAGAGACTTTACTTTTTAAATGGGAAAATTACTAGCGAAAGGTTGTCCTTATGCACATTTAACGGTCTACTTCAAGCAAAATAAGAATAACGTTATCAATGGGGAGGGCATATCCAAGGGAAGTGACGAATACATTGTAAGGAGTAACTGGAAAGTGAAAAGTATGGTGGAGGGAGAAAAGAAACTTCTGGGCCGAAATAGAAAACGAAGATGATGAGGAAAGATGATTGGAGTGGAAAGCGTGAGGATAAAATTGAAAATAGTAGTGGAGGATATAGGAGAGGATGAGGAGGAAGAAGAAACCAGAGCAGTAGGTATACGTGTATGTATTACGAGAAGATAAATAAACAGGGAATTGCTCCAGAACTACCAAAACCATAAAGTTAACTAAAACACGGGGGTCTGTAAATTTAGCTGGCACAAACGTTGGTCTCTTCCTCTCTCTCTCTCTCTCTCCCTCTCTCCCTCTCTCTCCTTTCCGCTGCGCCGACTCGAGTACAAATTAAGTGCTATCGATCCCGGGCCACACATACACACACAACGAGAAAAGAGCTGAATTATTAACCGTATCTCGAGTTCCACCCGCAGGGAGGCGCGCTATGTCCACGGCGGCCATCTTGAGTGCAGTTACTTGTAGTTTCGTTGCGGAAGGCATTAGGCTGGTCACACCGTAATATATCATGATAAATATTTACTTGTTATTTTGCTTGCAGTGCAGTAATAGACGCTGGACAACTTAGCGAGCTAGGGGAACTTAAGCGTGGTAAAGAGCAAGCTGAAATGTGATATTGGAGCTTGCACCGCTGCGCGGAAGTTGTTAACTGTTTAGGCACATTAAGTTTCGAGTGCTCTGTTATGTATTTATGCGTACGCTTTTCTTTGACATTCAAGATATCTCAAAAAAGATACAACATGAATAAATTGATTAAAGATTATAGCAGAATCTCTCCCGAAAATGAACTGTGTTTTCTATTAGATGTCCTACGTATCTGCTAGAGTTAGCTCAAATGTTAACATTTAATTTGATTAATCAATTATGCACCATTTCTTTGCGAAAGAAAAATCCTTAAGATTATTTTATTTAGTTATTAAAATGCCGAGTTTTAAAAATATGTGTATCAAATATCAGAAACGATATTACGTCAAACTGTTTGTATTAGGTTATGGAAGGAAACTGAATAAATGTTGAAAAACTAAATATTACATTTTGAAAAAGAAACTAGAGAACTTTGGAAGATAATTGATGAAGAGAGAGCACAATATAGATTGGGGGTTAAAGAAATGTATATTTCAAATCTTATTAAACGTTTCCAGATATTGCAAAGTTTAAAAAAGGAGAGAGAGAAACCCAGAGAGGATGTGTAATTCTAGTTGAGCAGGTCCTTACTCCAAATATTTCTACCGAGTTTTCGTAACTAGGGGCTTAGCTCTAAAGGACATTAAACGGCATAGCTTGTAGAGTTAGTAGACATGAAAATTTCACACCGTACTTATAGCTTGTTATGAAGGAATTCGCAGAGATTTCAGTGTCATAGCCTTTAGAGCTAGTTATTGAAGAACGCTGGAAGACTATTTTGACAACGCCTTTTTAAGTCCAAGGTCGAAACCTAATGATATATAATAACTTAAACACCAAAAATAACGATATAGTATTGCCAGATACACCGAGTCTCTACGACAAAATCGAACTCGGGAAAAATTGCAGCACTCCAAGAGCAATGTTGAAATCAGTTTTATTCCAGCCAAGGGTTAGAGACATTTTAAGGACACATCCGAAATTGCACTAATTTAAAACTACGTCACTGACAAATCACTAATGAAAATAGGAACTTTGCACATCTTTGGCTATTGTATAAGTTTATGCTGATTTCGTGTAACTATCAAACAACTCATTATTATTATATCAAGAAACAATCAGCTTTGCTTAGTAAGGTTGCTATTATAATTCCGTAAACGCTAAATGTATCTCTGCCTCTATGCTCCCTGAACTATTCTGTAAACAAATGCATTTTGCTGTAGCAATAAGTTACAATTCCAGACCTTCATTATGTAATGCTTTCTATTTAAACACAAATGATGTATGACAATACCGCTTGCAGTTGCTTTGGTGGTGCTGCACAGCGTTTGATTATATTGGATGCCAAGTTCTCTTACTCAGTTGTTTCACTTCCCATTTAAAGAAGGGACGAAGTATCAAATGCCGCAACGTGTAACGACCTATAATTTAGAGAGTGAATACTGGATACATGCATAGGTTACCTAACGATATAATGGCCTTACAGAAAAAATATCCTTGCATCGTAATATCAGAATTTGTTGTGCATTTGTGGCGATTTGGCTAAACGTTAGTTATTTTTATATTAAAGGTGGGATGCTCAGGTGGTAGTGTCTTGAGTGCGCACTCGGGAAGTCTCGGTTTCAATTCCTTTGGATGCAATTCCTCATAAACTCACGAAAAGCTGAGTCTAAAAAGTAGGAAATTTATACGTAGTAGAGTCATTAAGTTTGTGGACTGGTGTTGCAATTGGCCACAATGTACAATTTCCAACGTTGGTATAGCTGCTGCTGGAAGCATTGCTCAAAAATACTGGCAGGAACATTCCATACAGCTTTTCTTTCAAGCAGGACAAGGAGAAGACATTGCGTGGTGCAAGATCAGATGAACATGAAGGATGTGGCACATCAGTGACCTGTTGTCCTACAAATTCCTCCTGTATAAGCACAGATAGATGTCATATGCAAATCACCAAACAACTGTTGCTTTGATCTTGAGCTAGGAAGCGTAGCAGACTATGCTGGATAACGCACCGCATTTCAGCTCCCTAGACAGAACTTTTGGCACTTACCATGTCTAATCCCTGCTGCTGCTGCTGCTGCTGAGAGAAATGTCTAACAATCAAGAATGGTTTGCACGCACCAACATTGCAACCCCCTCGATCTTGCGTTCAGTTCCAATCGTTTGTGACCAATCAGTGGGCTCATCATCTTCCAAACTGCCTTTCCCTTGATACTATTTATCTGAAAAGCTTCGCTAGCAGATTTTTCTAATTTTTAACAGAACTTGATGTTTGCTTGATGCTCAAACTAAAATATTTTTGGTTCCGAAGCGCGCATTCAAATCACCATCACCTTACTCTGTCAGCACACAACCGCCTCTTGCTGGGACGTGAGAATAAATAATGTGGCAGCATATCGTGACGCGATTTCTAATGCACCATAGCGACACTATGTCCCTATGGTATATATAAAAGCTTGTTAAAAACAATTTAATATGTGACGATATCGGTATAGAATTGCAAGAGTTTATTTGTAGAGCTTCTAAACAAATGATGGTCTTTCAGACGACCCGCTTATATACCAGAGTTTGAGAGGTGATTGTTGAAACATTTCTAGTTGTAATGCACTAAGGTAGTTTAATACAACTACCACTGGTAATTCATATATACCGCTTTCTAAACATTTACGACTTTTAGGAAAACTGCTACACGAACAAAACTGCACTTTTTATACGCAGTGTGAAAGTATTTGTCGACATCTGTAAATTTGGTTATTTACCAGAAAATAATACCGCGGTTCTACCGCCATGAAAATGACGCACCTGAAATTCAACGCTTTGTGTGTATTTATGATGTACATGTTTAATTAAATGTAAATGGGTTGTTTTATCTTAAATTCTCAAAGCCTAAGTCAAGGATTTCAATGTGCATTTTGCTTAACACACTAACAGAATTACTACATATTAGGCTCTCCCAAGAGGATTAAAATTCTGCAGCCTCCCAAATGTGCCGCTAGTTATACGTTGCTGCTAATGCTCGCAGTACCTACTACAAAACAGCGATTCAGTTCCATTCGCCGTATGGTTCGTTGGGTCACATTCTCTTTAACAAAGGGAAATAGTCATGCTTAGGGCGGTGTGTGCATGCTGAAAGTGATATGCATCTCGCGAAAAGCTCTTTACCGCTTTTAACATCATCATTATCATCATCGCCAGCACTACCATATGGAAGCAGAAACCGGAAGCATTTGCGCCTGCGCGATAAGGACGACAAATGGCAGGCAGTGCACAGACTTGACTATCTTTCCAGCCATTTGTTATGTGTCAGTGACTCGCATGCCAAGCTACTGCAAACTCTCCACCCCTCTACCGGGGTTTCTTACTTGGTAAAGTACTTCCTCACTACAGCATCAGAGAACTTGCTGAAAACATACTTGAAGGCGCAAGGATGACACCAAAGTCTAAATTAAAGTTATACTTTGATATGAATGTGGCTCCTATACTAAACATTACCCGCATTGACCAACTTTAAATGCACATCTTATAGAACCGATATTACGAATCGACATTACTTTTGACATAACGAGTCTTCTAGTTTCAACATAGGATTGCCCATAAATAAAGTCCTGAAGTATGTTCTATAACTAGAACGTCCCTTAAGCGGATGAAAATGTTGCTATTAAAAGTAGTTTTTACAAAATAATTTATGGTCTTAGATCTACATGTTGGCCAAATTTTAAGGTTCTACAACGCTTGGAAGTACACTAAGTTAGGCAACATTCAAATTCTGGCTTTAAAATCTTTTTTAAAATTAATTTTGATTATTTCCATTTTTGCTATTTACATTCAAATGCTATAGGATGCTACATCTTTCATGCAAGAAAACTGAAACTTCTACTAAAAGAAATGAGAACCTTTGATTAAGAATATACAGATATATTTCTGAGATAATGTACATACTTTGAGGACAAAAAATAATGCTACATGCTAAAAATCAAAACCTTCTTCAAACTGACTAGATTAGTGTTTTTGAGATATTACACCCATTAAAAGTTATATCTCTTGTGTTAATTATGTTCTATAAAATTTTTAGGACTCTTGCTTATATTTTATTAGGACGTATACATTTAAAAAAAATTAGTTTTTAAAACCTTTAATTGATTCGAAAACTTAACGCGATACCAAAACTCAAATTTGGTGACACTAGTTTATTTCCATATAATTTATTTTTTTTAAAGATGAATATTGCAACCTAAAAATATATTGTTGGTTTTTCCTTCTAAAAATTATGATGATTCTGTTTTTGTATCTCGATTAAGAACAACGTTGAACTCTAGCCATTTTACCCACAGATACTTAAGTCACTAAACCCTGTTCCATATATTTTTGCCCAATATCTCTTAACTGTCACGTGCACATTACTGTTCTGGAACAGGTAGTAGAGGATACAAAATAGTTCCTTATTTAACATGATTACTTATCTTAATATATTAGAAGAGAATTGTCAAATTTACATTGACATAACCATATGAATTAAATATATTATGTTAACAGAGATAATGCACCTGGAATCATGTAAATTCTTATAAACCAATAAACAGAGTGACGAAAGCATGTGCATCCATCATTCAATGAAAAACGTTAATATCGCTCTTATAGCCTGGCTTTGCATCCTACAGGGCTTGTACATCATCATTCAAATGTGTACATTAGCCAATTAGTGAAATGGGGAAGGAAAGGTGGCGTGGAAGAATACATGTTCGGTAGGGCAGGATTGTAAGAAACACGGTATAGTAACTAATGCAAAATACACCCTAAATTACTCTTACCTTTAAAACAAACTCAGGCTCCCAAACTTTCAGTGTCCTAAATGTTGGAATTATTCTGAGGGAAGTTTTAGTCTGCGACTTCCGTTTTTTACAAAGAGATAGTAGTTTCAGTATTATATACAAATGCCCGAAACATTTTGCATGACGTCATGGATATACCTGTTTTAAAGGATCGTTGTTTCACTTCTGATAGGCACCTATACAAACAATTTCATAATTAAGTTTATCCACCAAAGAGAGAAAAAAAGTACGAATTTGGTTTTTGTATATTTCATAATGGCTATCATTAGACATAACTAGACAAAAAATGAATTGAAAAAAAGAATATTGTTTTAAATAGGCTGGTCTAAACCTTATATACCCTCTTTTGAAGTTCAAGGAAGTATATCACTTCAAACGCGTAGATTACTCTTAGTTCCACTGTCACGGGTAGATCCAATTATTTTTCGTGTAAATAAAAGCCATTACACATTTTCCTTCCCGCTATTGCATCACAGCAAAAAGGGAATACGCCTTATAAGCAATTAAGGTTTATCTTTCTAGGAAGGAAACCTCGACGGTTCTCTGTCTCTCATGTAACATACACATCCTGTATTAAGTAATGCTATGAACTTACACTTACTACAGATATTATCCAGTAACACGTACGTGACAAAACACGAGGAAAAGCTTGATAAGACAGGAAGAATTCAGATGTTTTCTGATTTCGAGTGTTGATCTGTGCCTAAACAATATAACTAAAAACAAAACTTTAGATATGCACTAAATATTGCACCTATTTAAATTGAGCAGTATTTAAGAAAATTTCCCATCCCCAAACTGCCGTTTATTTGGAACATTTTTGAGGTCTTTATTTGTTCAAAAAAACTCAATTAATTTTGATTAAAATATGATTTGATTGAAACATTATCATGAAACATTTATATTAAAACTTTATGTGAATAACCTGTTCAGATCTCCCCACTCTCGTAGGTTTTATATAACTTCGTGTATCTGGGAAGGCATAATAGATAGGTAAATGTTGATTTCAAAATTAAGGTAAAGTTTGTTAAAATATATTGAAGGTTTCTAAAAGGAGTTATTTCGTAACAACAACCAGTTGAAAATGTTTGTTGTTTTGTTTGGAATAGTCCTTTATTTGAAGTAATCCAAATTCCAGTGCCGGTATTTCGTTTCTTGAACGGTGTAAAGATTATTACAATGCGAAGACACGCAAACACCAAATAATTGACTGAGTACCAGATTTACTATGCTCTTTTTGTAAGCATGAGTAACTGCTCTAAAATTGGGAACATTATGCTAATAACATGATCATGTAACACGAATTACAAAAAACAAGCTCATTTTAATAGGTATGAAAATGAATGAAAGTGAGTAAACAAAGTTCTACGATTGTTAAACGTAAGATTTTCTTCTTTTTTGTGGAATATTGTGAATAAATAGAAACGTTAGCATGTGTGCGCGTGTGTAGGTAATCAGTTTAAAAAACCTCTGTATAATACAAACTTGGTATTTAAATTCAGTACCTTCAAAGATACGAGCTGTGGAATTTCAAGAAAACACACTAATCTCCAATTGTCCTTACATGGAAAATTGTTCGCTATTTTTTATTTCCTCAAAAATGGCTAACGATTTTTATTATAATATTATATCCTATTTAAGAAATTTTCATGACAAATAATATGCATATATTGAATTTTCTGGAAATCGCCACATTTGGAAATAACTTTATACAATTTTATATAACTGGAAACCAGAAGAGACAGACAAAAGCTTGCTGAACGGAAATGTAGATATATTTAAACATAGGTTATATTCAAAGATTTTTTTGAGATAGTCGTTGATATTGGTTTGAAATTATTGTCATTTTTTTTTAAATTTTGTTATCATTCAGTTCCTTCTGGTGATGTCGTGGAAAGGAGAGTTGAATTTCGCGAACCACTTTTACACATGATATTACTTTCCTGTATCCACCTTCTTAAATTTCCGCAAATGTTTATCTCAATCAGAAGGTATAGAAAAATATGCTTTTGAAAAATGGTTTGTAGAAGTTATATAAAAGTAAATAATGCTAGACGGAGAAATGAATGCTAATCTCGCAATCATATTTTTAAAAAATGATGTGCATGCTAATTAGAAACTAAAATTCGGTCAAAAATAAAATTCCATAACTGATGTCAAGCGTAGTTTTTCAAATCCAAAATTTACTTTACTTGGAAAAAAGTTTGTTTCTTTTATCCTTTTTTCCAAATATCTCTAGAGATTTTGTTTAAACTTCCATTCAAATATTAATACGACAAATAAAATGGTTATCTTGAATAATCTGTGAATATTCTGTGAAGTCCTATTTATATTTTGGAATTTGATATAATTAGTAAAGTAAAACAAATATACACTAGTTTACTTCAGGAAAATATCAAGCGTATTAATAAAAACCATTTAAGTACCATTCCTTAGTCTCTCCTAAAAGGAAGAAAGAAAATAAAACCTTAAGGCGGCAAATAAAAAAACACTCGAATGCTGTATCAACTTCTTGCTGTTGTGTGCCAAATATGTAAGGACAGAATTTCTATGAACATTATTTTGACATATACGTAATTTGTTTGTAAATAAGTTGTAGTACAGGTGGTAATAATAGTGTGTGGAAAAATAGTGTTGTAACACTATATATATGCATATAAATATATATTTATTTTGTAAATGCATTGCCCAGATTACAATGTTA
This sequence comes from Deroplatys truncata, assembly GCA_030765065.1. NCBI lineage: Eukaryota > Metazoa > Arthropoda > Insecta > Mantodea > Mantidae > Deroplatys > Deroplatys truncata. The sequence goes on from CM060981.1 coordinate 178,324,026, forward strand.
AGTGATGTAATATTGAAATATTTTTTATCAGACTTATATTTCTCATTTTTGTTAATATTATATTCTTAGAAGATAAATTTTAATATTTTTACATACTATTTTTTAATGATATTCTGTTAGGTATTTCAAATAATAAATCATTTTGAAAATTAAATACGCACTTTTCTTAAGCACAATGCATATTGTTTTGAGTTAATTTCCCAAATATATAATAATTTCGGAAGACATGTCAACATGGAAAGTATTTTTGGGAGGAGGAAATGCGATAAGTGTTTAATTTTGGGCTACTAATAAATATACCACCAGAAATTGAAATAAGTTCAAGGTCCATGCTACCTTCTTCATAAGAAGTAACACCTCTTCATGATATAACAATAGTAACAGTGAAATAATAATAATAATAATAATAATAATAATATAACGGCTCAAAAATACAACATAATTGTTATTGAAAGGTTAAAATAAATATGTCCTATTGCAGGATAGGGAGATTCAGCATGCAGTATGAAGGCCACGAATATAGGTATAGGCAATGACGGCATTCCCTCTTTCAATCATTGCCTTACTCCGACCAGTTTCAGGAAAATGTGTAAATTGTTCTTTTAAAATATCGCGCAAATGAACATTTAAGTTTCTAAATTTTATCCTATTGTTTTGGAAGTTACACAACATAGCATTCATGTCTCAGCTAAGATACACATATAAACATAATTATTTTATATGATGTGCTCGCGATAGCTTTAAAATATATTTAAGACTTAAATTATTACATTTATGATTTTATCTGTTCAGGAGGATTGCGTATACGGTATTAATTACATTGCAGACTGGTAAGATGTTAGTTTTTAGGTTTTTATCTACATTTTTTCTGATGTTTTAATATTTTATTCCAAAATTAAGTGTCAATTACTAGCAAATAGTGGTTTTGTATAGAAACAATATGTGTTTTCTTTGCTGTACATTTATAAGCATACCTTGAAAATCTGAATACATTGGACAATAAATACTTGATGCAGTAATTTGTATCACAAATTATTTAAATGTAAAGAGTGATTATAGTATGAATATGCATTATTATGTGACATTGATTTGAGATGTTTGTTGATTGTAATTATTGTTGGGAAGTAAGTTTATACGGCCTTACTGAAACTGCCAATAATAGCGTGCAATAATGCAGCGAGGGGGTGAGGTGTTTATCATTATTGGAAACGAGGAAGTTACGTAATATTGGCGCGTTATTCTTTTAGAATCTTCTGGAACATTTCCCTAGAGCATATGTATTCATAATTTTCATTGGATATAAAAATAGTCGATAATGTTGGCGCGTTTTATTAGCCAATTGCAGCTCAGTTATAATCTTTAGGCATATCTGGGTGTAGGAGTATATAAAAGGTAGGTTAGAGGTAAAGCCCGTCAGTTCATCAAAATTCTTTGTACACTACACGCCTTCAGTCCGTCAGTTCGTCGAAAATATTTTGTATGATACACGTCGCCTTCAGTGCAGCAGAAATATTACAAGTCGGCTATCGATTCGCAAGTTACGCGTATAAGAGTTATGAAGAATCTCAAGTATGGTAAAGTTAATTATACAAAAGGTTGAAGTACGCGAATTAAGAATTATCAGTAATGAAGTTATTATAACAGTTTCAGTTTGGCGAGTGTTAAGATCAATGTGTAAATGTGATAGTAAATGTGTTCGACAATAAAAGTGTAGAACAAATTCATTCATCAGTGTTATCTTTGAATAAAAGATTCCTTTCCGTTTACACAACCTGTATAAAGAGAAGTGCTTGACCAAAAGATCATAGCTAGCCGGAGGACAGTGAACAAAAATGAAATAAAATAACAGTAGCATTCTTTAAAACAAAAACTAATACTGCCGCAAATTGCTAACACCAGATGGAGCTAACAAACCTAACAAATGAATCACGTCACAAGATGGCTTCACCATGTGGAATAAACAAAACAAATAAAACTTAACAAGTATTCTACTCTCATACTTTAAGAAAGCATTTTGCTTCAAGAAACATTCTAAGCTTTTAAATAGGAGAAAAAATATTAAATATTACAAACATTCTGGAATTCAAAGGCAAAAAATTGGCATTTCATTAGTTAAATTCATCCAGCAGTGTAGCTTCAATTTTTTATCAGTATTTTTTTTTACTTTTTTCTCTGGGACAACTCTTCCAGGCGACACAATGAACACATGCACACATACCGCACGCTTAAAAATGCAAACTTTTTGTTTCTTTCATACTGAATACTTCTTGCGTCACTGCACAGCATATCTGAAAAATTTAAATGCATTACATTGTTCTCAGGCATTAATTTTAACTAGGGGATAAGAGGGACACTTGTTGCAGCCAGTGAAATGCTACACTTTCTCAATGAAATTATTTCTCGAAACCCTTATACAGTAAATCGTAACCGAACATGAATTAGTCAAGAACTCCCATCGGAAACATGTAAATAGAATTGTGTATAACGGGGTTTGCATGAATACAACGCGAGTAAATGAAGTATATGATAGAGAGGATGTTTTCCGGAAGAGAGTTAATGCAGCAATAAAATGCAATTCCAAATGTGGATTTGTGTAACAGCGCTAGGCGGATATTTCACTTTCACAATAGTGTAGCAAGCTCGTTCTGCAGCATGTCGACTATTGTTTGCGGATGACAGCGTGATTGCTTTATATTGTAATCCCTGACTAGGACAAGTAGTCGAAGCGACGTTTTCTGGAGCTCGTTGAGGGATGGGATTCATTTGTTTCGATAATGCAAAGCTTCCATTTCTTCTTTCTATGCATAGGAAACAAAGGAGAGCCATAGTAGCGATTATTACCATTTAAATTTTTTAAAAGGTTACAGTATCAACAAGATAAAAAAATTAGTTATAGTATAGCTCCTAAGCCACATGTTTCTGATATTTTGTTTTGTAGAAATACACTAAAACTAGAAATAAGCCTTTTTTGGTTTGTTTGCTTATTTTGTCTTGCTACGCATGAATCGCCAAACCTATCGTTATGAAATTCGGGTCATACATACGTGAGGCCTCTCTTAGAAAAAAAAGGTATGCTATATTACATTCTCCAATCACTGGCCACAAAATCAAAAAAAAGCCAAATAACTTACCTATTATTATGTTGTTTAAAATTGCATAAAAAGGTTCATAAGCATAATGTTTCTACCAAGTTTTGGTTTTTACAAATTTCAATGGGATGAATATTTGAGAAGTTATACCAGTTTTGGTTTACTACTACCTGTGTTCCTTTTTACTTAAGTGCTAATTATAACTCCATAGCTCCAGAAAAAACTTACCACTTAGCAAAACGTCGCATTTCATATCTATTTGCTCAGAGAGGGAAAGAGATACATACATGTCCAGAAAGGAACGAAGTGGCAAAGATTGAGAGAATTCAAAAGGAGAGAGGTGGAGAAAGAATGGCATTGAAGGAATGAGATAGAGGAGAAATGGTGGGAGAGAATAGTAGAGAAGGGAAAACAGAAAAGGTGGAGATAGAGGATTGGAGAGAGAGAGAGAGAGAGAGAGTGTATGGTGTGTCTGTGAGAGAAAGAGTGAGGAAGGGAGAGTGATGTAGAAAGGAATCTCCGCGTTAAACGCAATACACGAGCGGAGTTGCGGGTTCCATTCCTTTATTAATCAATCTTTAGCAGCACAGATTAGTAGGAGGATGTAAATAAATATATGTTAAAAGACTCGGGATAGGTAAATGGGTGCCATGTGACCCCAAGTCCACAAACACATTGTTTACGCTCTAGGGTCTCTGAAATACGGAGTAGAGTGTAGACAGTAAGCGTCACAAAATATAGAAAAGAAGTAAAAAAAAAAAACAGAACTGAAATACTGCTAGCAAACACAACATTTTAATCAACTACTGAAGGTGCTCAAAATGGCTGTCACCAACTTCGATGCATTTTGTGTATCACTGGTTTTGTGATGTAAAACAGCTGGAATGGGCACAAACTGTTGTACGGTGTGTCCACGGACGTCTACAAGGGTGTTTGTTAGGATGAAGACGGATGTTGTACTTGGAAACATGGTGTGGGTCAGGTGATGCCTGTAGAGTAATATTGTTAATAGAGCGGCAAGCCTCTCTTGCATTCTTTCGTAATTTTCCATAGAGGAGAAGCATTTCGGTGTACCCCGTATTTATGTTCGAGGCCTTCATTCGCCAATGGATACCCGAATTGATATTGGATTGTCACGTTGCAAAGTTCCAGCTACAGATTGAAGAAAATGTAAATAAAATAAATGATCCCTTAAAATTAGTGTGCAAATAAACCAACCTGTACTGTGTTTTAAGTCTTTTTGCTTACTGGGTTGGGTAAACTATCATGTGGAGGGATTTTCCATTAGGAAGGGTCAACAAGGTTAATAATTTTTAAAATCAATTACAATACAAAGTTCTCTTGAAATATCGAACTGCACCTTATGATTGAATGTCCTCTGACATACTGAAATGTTCGATATGTGAGTAATACACATGCACTTAACATACAGCCAGGGTAATAGAATAAGCTGGTACCAGTATTATTTATTAACGTATACATATCTGTTCCCCAATATTATCGTAGCTTACAGAGAGCTGAAGGCAGAAAGAAGCGAGGTCGAGGACTTCTATGCAACAAGCACCATGACCGACAGGAATTGGACAAGACCGAATCAAAGCATGAGGAACGTTGTAACGATGCTGCATAATTCCCATCATAAATTTTGCTATAAAATAAATGTTCATGTGTGACGGTTAAGTCTGCTTGAAACTTCTTTGAATTAAAATGTAATATGTACCACATGCTGAACTTCAACAAATGTCCAAAAACAGTGACAGAACTTCGTGCCGAAAACTAAGTTATGTTCATTCTGTACACTTTTGCACACTACATTTATTATTATACATTATCGCACGAGAAACACACTCAGAATGCACATCATTATGTGGCAGTATACGCAGCTATTAACTAAAATCCCTTAATCAAAATTCAGAAAAATGCATTAGAGCCCACAACATTACCTCGCTGAATCCCAACCTATTATTTTAAGAGCTAAGGTACAAAGTCCATAATTCATCCACGTACTTAATCTATTTGAAGAGATTGCTAACCTAAAACAATCAACTTGCAGTCCTTGGCAGCACGAGTGGAAATGAATGGGAAGAGTAACTTCCTTTATCTCCTCTCTCTGTGAATTTGGACATCGCTGCATTAACTAAAATTACTTAACAACGGCCCTTCATGATGAAGAATTAAATTGGCATGAATTAAAACATCAAGAACACATTAAACATTCAAGAACAATCCCCTTAACGTCTACCCACCAAATAATTTTAACAAAATCAGCAACACAATCTGGTTCTCCACTTACACCCCGTAATATATTAAACAAATTTAGAAAAACCAACAACGAAAAGTGAAACGATCGGAATGATCAAAAGTGCAGGTATTTACTCTGTCTTTAGAAAGAACTCACTAAGGTTATTTATCGACGCACACACGATAAATGAAGGTCTAGAGAACAAGTCTAGCTAGGTGAACTCAGCAGCCAACCTTGGTACGGGACTGAGACGCCACCTTACAAACCAAACAAAAGAAGACTAGGCAGTGCTGAAATCCCGCATACATCCTTCACCTGATGCTAGCGCCAAATAATACAACATTGGCACAATAGCTCCCATCACCAGAACCCTTTTTCAGAACGGTAAAAAACGGAAAAGGCAAAGTTAGAGCAAAATAGGAAGGAAGGAAACACACAACTTGCATTGGGGCACCGGAAAAATCCACCAACCTCAGCATCGCAGAAATCGAGGGAGGGAGGGAGGAAGCTTTAGCCATTTATTTCCACTAAATGACATTGAAGAAATGGGCGTCTTGGTAGCGTAGTGGTTTGGTTTCCTGCTCTTATACTGAGGGTCCGAAGTTAGATTCCAGGCTCTGGGGTAGCGATTTTAACTGCCTTAACCACGCCTTCACCTCTGACTTGCTCCTGAGAAGTACCCCCCCTCAAGGCCCAACATGGTTCGGAATCCACGTATTATTCCACCACCATCCTCATCATTCTACCGTGGAAGCAACGGATACCGCCCGTGGTTGCCTTCACCTCAGAAATGCGTCCAGTCATGGCTTGGTGAAATGAGGTAAACCTCAAAGGTCATAGGCCATTATGGGAGCGTTAGAAAAGACGACATTGAAAAATAACCACAATAATAGATGAGGGTGAACATCATCATAGGAGAAGCTGTTGCACTATTGCTGAAAACATATATTGAAGCTCGGCGAGCACGCCACACAGTAGTTTCACTCTACTTCAGCTAAGGACATCTCATCCCGGACGACCATGCACAAGATATAAGGTTCGAAGTACGCGCTGAGGCAGAGGAAACCAGTAGCACCAAATGCAAACAGAACCAAAAGACAAGCCGAAGATACCCCTCCCCCGACGACGTGTACAGGAACAAAATCAATCACAGACGCGACTCAGGAGCAATCTGCATTCTTCTCCCAATACACACAGAAGCAAACAAACGAAACGACATAGTGGAGGTGGTTCATTCCTACCTTTTTGGACACACACACGAACTTATTCAATGGAGGTAGCCTTAAAGCGCTGCATTCCACTCCGTTGGTCCTGAAGATTACAAGTCTAGTGTTTATGTAGTTGGTCTGATGTTTCCTGTCTTAAAGCAGTTTTACACCACTCAGCGAATAGAAGTCTGTAAACACGTTAATAGCATTTGGGCCTCTACTCTGGATTCAATTTTGTTTTATTCCGTTTCTAATAGCATTACATATACAGAATATATTAAAAAATTCAGAGTCCTCCAATTGTAGGCTGCCATAAACAAAGCATAAAGTAACAACAGAATATAATATTGAGTTCATAAACAATAGTTGGATAATTGTTCTTCGACACAAGCCGCATATTGGACAAGGTTGGAAAGGTAGAATCAGAAGACTGAAAAAGTCAATGCCATCGCTGGATTAGAAAAACGGATCTCCTGATTTACTGTCTCTCTCCTTAGCTCCTTTTTGTAATGATTAACACTCCCCATCTATGGCTCAGTAGTGTACATAGTTAAAATGTGGGAGACAGGAACTTTTACGCGTACATCTATTTGCAGGTGTACACTTGTAAAGCTATTACAACTGCACACCAGTCCGTGCAGTTGGTCCGTGCTCAGGCATATTTTGAGGTTGCTTCCTAATTTCACATTTGTTAAGCGATCTAAAGGAGAATGTACAAGTATAAGAATAATTCAACGTACAATATCGACGGTTGTTAAGAAAAACTTCAGCTATGGAAATTCAGATAGGAAATTTGCACAACCGTGCAGTGGATGAAAAATCTGACGTGATACGTTCACATAACGTTATTTATCCTCTAAGGTTTATTAGTGGATTTACAAAATAGTCTTACTAAAGCTTATTTTTATATCTACTTCATTTTAATCCAAATGAACCTTTGCAGAAATACTTACATTACACATTTCGTTATAGATACAAAGCGAACAGGAATAGTCAAGTATTTAAGAAATGGAAAACGCTACACGCTGCCTTAAAACTCCATACTATTTAATGGAATCGCGAGAAGCAAATGTATGTTGACAGACTAAGTATTAACAATTAGAACCATTAATAACCGATATCTCCAAAAGAGCTGAGGCCACAAAAACGCTATTTGCAAAAAAATGTGTGTTTTAAAGAGATCTACTTTCTTGTGCAGACGTTTTTGTCTACCGCTTAAGCTTTACAAGATTATACAAAATTCCTTCCGAAAAAAGAGAACAGAAAGTTCAGGGTATGCATTTTATTTGTCATGTAAATACCTTTAATAAGTGGAATTTTAATTAAAATCGTTAGTCATTTATAGAAAATAAATATGGAAGAGTGTTCCATTTAAAGGGTACTTTGCGGTAGGCGGATTTTCTTGAACATCTTCGTGTTGCATCTTTGGAAGATATTGAACTTAAATATAAAGTTTGGTGTTGATCCGACTTTTCGTTTTTACTTATGCTCTTCATAGACACACACACGACCTTTTCTCTAAAAATGCTTATTTGTATTCAGGGGCCTCAAAATAGCACTTCCATTGAAATATCGGTATGGAATGTGTGTGCGGAATACAATACGTTCTCTACCTACTAGGTACGTGGTAGAGTAGCTAAAAGGCATCCTCGTAAGTTTTTGCTAACGTTTTGAGGTAAAACCACACACAACTTTTCATCTAAACTGATTTTAAGTAACAGCTTTGCTTTTGACAACATAGCTCAATATTTCCCTTCCATCACTTTACATAATATGAGAGGGTGCACGAAACGTATCCTTAGGCACCTGATTCCATCGTGGAATTCAAAGCGACAGAACCCATTGCAAAACAGGTGAACTATCACTTCTCAAGTTTTGTGCGCTGGCACAGGAAGAGTGCTGGAATAGTGGTGCAAACTTTAGAAGTAAAATCAGCAATTTTTTGGGCACGAACAAGTATATGACTCAAGAAACAGAGCCCTTTGTCAGTTGAATCAAAGATGGTTTCCCTCTCGATTACCGAGCTTTAATATATGGATTAAAAAGGAGAATTAAAGAAGGTGTCCAACAGGGAGGTCTCTCTAAGTGCACTATTGTTTAACTTAATAAATAAAGAGATAATAAAAGATATTACGAGCAAAATGGGTATAAAATTTGGTATGTAAAGTAAAAATCATCTGCTTTGCCGATGATACTGTCAATTATCTCGTTAATAATTGAATTTTATTGCAAGAATGTATTCATTTTTAAAATAACTTCTTAAACCGTTTATTATTTCTCTGTTGCTCATTCTAAACACTAAACATTTTGGAAAGTTATTTTAGTTAACTTAAACTTCACACGACAATATTTTGGAACTGCCCAGGGCACACTAGTTCGGAACTACTAGTATAAGTGAGCGTTCGTGATAACTGGATTTGGAAATGCCCCCTCAAATTGCGTCGCAGATATTCTCATTTTATGTGAAATTCATCTCCTGTTTAGACCAGATTTATCCTCTTATGGGTGTATGATTTTGCATATACAACAGGGACTGAAGGCTAGTTTTTAAGTGTATCTACTTTTTACACAATAAATTCCCAAACTATTTATTGTTTATTAAAATACATACATTTTTTCAGCGCAGAACTATGTAATATAATAATCCATTAGTTTTGGAATAAGTGACAAATAATAACGCCTCCGATGTATTTGTTTGGTTGTACCATTAAAAGCAGCCGGGAATAATTTTTCAAAGGGATGACTTCTGAAGGCAGTTTCAGGCCAGGAAGCAGCTATTTCCTTATCCTATATTTATAAATGTAAATTCAATACAGAGTTTCAACCAGCCATAACACCAGCGGACGCGAAACCACGCTGATTTTTACAACGGCTGAAAGTCTGAGTACAGCACCACTTTAAGAAGAGTGTGGGGTGGTATAGGAAATATTTTGGACCAGGACTGAGATTTCTGTCTCTCGCAGCCGTTGGGTAGATAATGTAAGAGCCTGCAGCAAAGGGTTGAGGAGCGCTATGGCTACGTTAATTAAATTCAAGCCCGCACATTGCTGCCAACATTACGATCGGCGGTGCTTCTCATAAACGCGCCGAGTGCAAGCTTTTGTCTGCCGCTTCTGACTGTCCGGCTGCTCTCAAGATTACACTCTCAAGAAAAGTCGATAGCACCGTCGCTCCATTTTCAGATATCTACCGTATTTATTTAACTACAGAGACAAGCGAGCTCCTATTAACTCGGAGAATCACTAATGCAAAGCAGCTAAATCAGTCTCAGGGTCCTAGTGAGTAATAAATATCTCCAATTAAGTAAACAATGTCACCTATTTCAATCTTTTGTTTTACTTCAGGCAGCATGTGTACGATTCTAGGCTTATAGCATACTCCTCAAAGCGAGGCTTATGGGTATAGGTTATTCAGTGGAGGAGGAACACCACGTTCACTGCTACCTGCATAGTTCGGTTACCACCCCCCTAGGAGGAAGGAATGAAGTGAAGGAACCTCAGGAGGCTACAGGCAGACAGGCCACAGAGATGCGCGGAAGTCCCTAATATTTCCAAGCTCGAAGACCCCTTCCACTGTTGGAGTGGAGAGGGCGATGGACGACTCGAAGTCCAAGCAGCCCTCTTGTCTCCACGGGGAGTATGCTTTACTTTGAGTTTACAACCACGCCATTTGCCGCCACTGCCATACGCCACAAACTTAGAGGCACTCCTGAAAGATGTAGAAGGAAAAGGAATGGAAAGAAAATTATGGAAAGGAAATCGTGGTAGAAAAGAAACCAACCCAGCATTCACCTGCTGGCCCGTGGAAAACACGATAAGCTATGGGTCAGAGGGGGCGGTTGCCGGGTATCAGTGCCGGGTCCCCTCGAAAGCGAGTAACACACGATACCGCGGCGCCACCTCACCTGGCCAGTGTGGCTAAAGACAAAATTCCAAGGATGGATTGCGAGTGCAGGGAATGAGAGGCTTCCCCTAAAATTAAAGCTTGTGAATATTAGCTAAACAACCGTAGTTTGTTAAATTGTCATTCGCGGTGGAGTTAGTTCTGTATAAAGTGGTATGATTATCACAATCCACAGCTTCACCTGTATTAGCCCATTATCTCCCAAGATTCTCCTTCCTTCTTTCCTTTCTCTTTTTTATGTATTTCCATGCATTACATTATATCTGCAAAAGCTTTAGAAGTTCATAATTCTTTTTTCTTACATACTATAGAATTAAATTACATATCTTCGTATTTCATTGCTCAGCAGAGTTAATGGAAAGAAAAATATTACTAACTACAAATGACAGTTTATTTATTTTACCAGTAATAGTGATAACATTTTGCTTAGGTAATAGGTGTTTCTTCAACAAAAGTTCCATTATATCTCCTTTTCGTCTTCTTTTATACTACCTTTAGAACGTCAAATAATTAAATGGATGGTACCGAATAGTGAATGAAACAATAAAATAATGTATAAATTTACTTGGGGATCTAAAGAGTTGAAATCAGCCCATACTTATCTTAAGGATAGAAGAAAGAAATTCTAAATATCCAGGAGAATGTAGTTTCCGAGCTAGTAGGCCGTGTATAAACCCTAAATAACTTGTCTCAATAGGGATTGAAAGTTCAGATAGCAGCGTAAGAGGCAAATATCTTATCCCTTTTTGCATTTTCCATGATAAAAGGCAAATATAATTTATCAAATAACTGGAAAAAGTCTTATATAACATGTTATAATTATAGTGAGTCGCTACATTTTTATGTCCATCACATCCGTGCTTGGTGTTATCTAGGTAGCGCTTTCGGGAGACGTGTTTCTTCCATCTTCAGCTTAAGTCGACTAGCTTCCCATTCATTCCCGTGACCCCCAAGAAATAATTCAGTAGATGATTGTTCTGTCCTCTGTTGGAAAAAGTTGTAATCTTGTTGTCTTGAAATTACTGCCATCTGTGGTGTGCACTAGGAGCTCATGTGTCATCTTTCTTCTCTCTTGTAATTTGATTGGATAAGCTGCATCAAGTAGTCCATAGGCGGTATTAAAAATTCAAAATATTCTTGATGTTGGGATGAATGGAAATACTTCTGTCAATTATAACCATCTATAATGTTCAAGCAACTTTCACTGCTCATTATCATTATTTTTATATTTTTTCTTGTTATACAAACTTTTCTTACAAATGCTTATTTGTCTATCTAATTAAACTTGTTAGTTTTTAAACCATGTCAAAAATGGATTAACAGCATATTTCGTTGTAGGTACTCGAGAGAATACAGGAGGCAGAGACCGTAGTGAAATTCTTTAACCTCTATAGAAGTCTATACTCTTTGCTTAACATTACAAGAAATAAAGAAAAGAAGATTAACTCTTCAGGCGTTTACCTAGAATGAATTACTGGGATATTAAATCAAGAGCAACGAATAGTTAATATCACAAACATATCGGTTAAAATAAACTGTATATTTTAACTCAAACTCTTAGGCTTTTCCAGTTATGTAAAACCACGCACTATTCAATGTGAATGAAGAGGAATTCACATGCTAATCTCAGAAAATGCAAGATAAATATTTTGTTCATGTCAATACGTCAAACTCATATTTTCATCAGAATTCATTAGCTGTTTTGTGAGGTGGTAGGAATTTCGTGAAAATCTTCGTATTGCATCCTTGGAGTTGTAATTTGCATTTGAGCGATAGTTCTCAGAATTACAGACACATAAACACACATATGAAGACTTTTTTGGGTTCAAAAATCTGAAACCGTTAATTTCCGGTGAAGTTTTGATATCGAATTTTTGTTGTCAAAGTCGTTATGGTGGCCTGTTTTATAAACATGGCAAGCCAATGCTGATTTTTCAGGCTGCCCGTGCTTTAGGAAACTGATGCGAATATGTTCGTTTCGTCGAGTTAATATTGACCTTCCTGTCTGGCCTACATGTGACTCGCCTCAATAACATGTGATTTTGTAAACACCTGAGTTGGGAATGGCAAAATTTTATCTTTATCTGGGCGTGTAAAGGATCTTTGTTCTTTAACTGGCATATATCTTGACAACAATATTGAGATTTTAGCTGTATGTGACCGCTTCTGACACAGAATAGTACGAGAAAGCATAACAATTTTTAAACATAAAAGTTTATTGAATAGAGACGGTGGAAAACCCCTTAATGCAGCATGGAAAACACTGCTCACGTAACACAAAATTAGTGACAAGCTACCAGCCAATTAAGAGCATGCGTAGGAGGGACTGTAATTTGCAGTGCCCAGCAGAAGCTCTCAACATTAAGGACGAAACGTCGGCAATTTTATTAAACGTGACGCGGCGGCCTTCAAAAGAAGACAGTCAAATTATTAAGATGTAATACAGCCTCTTGCCTATGTATAGCCTAAGCATGTTATGTGGAAAGTTTCTTAATAACGAGTTCAACCCTTCCTTCTTGAAAACTTAACGAAAGCACCTACGAATGTATATATTAGGGTAGCACATATAAATGAAATATTCTAATTACAGTTTTGTGTGTGTGATTTATTTGATATTGGCTGTTAGCCTGGAGTGCTATTTACCACAAGCGTGAAGAGAAAGGAGGACCTTGTGCGTCTGTGATACTTTAAAGGAAAAATTCATCGAAAATGATGATATGCAATAAATCCTGGCATTCCTTCCCAAACGACAAAGAACTAGAGAAAATAATCATGTGATACAAGTTCAGATTTGAGTTACCTCTCCCCTCAAAACATGTAAGGTACACTGTATAACGGTATTTATTCAACCATATAATGGGCGCAACAAGAAAAATAAAAAAATAAATAAAGAAATAAACAACATAAATAAAGGAAAGATGAAAAGAAAAGAATTCCTTTATTTGCAGTTGATGTCATCATTTTCTTTACTTCCACTCTCTTATTTACATCAATGTGTAAAAAAACAATCTGATGTGTTACACTCACATGACTTTCTCTACTCTTGTACAAACTATTTTTACAAACGCTTATTCTCCATATGCTTCATGTTAATCGAGATACCGAGATGTCAATCTTATTGCTAATTTTCTTGTAGATGCAAGGGAAATATTGTAGGTTTTAAGACATAGTCACATATTTTAAGCGCTGGTTGCTATGTGGCGCATTCCATTCTCTTTGCATGTCCAGGATATAAAATAAATTAATAACGAATTTGAGAAAAAGTATAAGTATTGGAAAATTTAAAGGAATACCAAGCAATATCTCGAAAATGGTTCACTCAACAATAAAAATGTATATGACATAAATTGTGTACTTTAACGCGATCTACATTGTTTGCGTAGTAAAATTTACTCTATCTCTTATGGTTTACCAGTTATGCAAAGTCGTTCACAATCAAGAATACTTTTGGGGACATTCCCAGAAAATTCGAGATATATATTTCGTTTGTCATAAAAATATCTTAAACATATGATATTTTAATCAAAATCGTTAGAGTCATTTTTGAGAAAATTAAAATTTTGAAAAATGTTCCATGTAAACGGTACTTTGGGGTGGGGGATGCTTTTGAAAACCTGCGTGTCGCATCTTTGGAAGATATTGAACCTAAATACCAAGCTTGGTGTTTATCCGACTGTTCGTTGTATAAATTTAGAATTTGTTTTTAATTTAACGATGTTGAAATTTAATTCTTGTTTTGTTTAAAAATTTTTCGTTTCTGAGTTATACTGTTCACAGACACACACACGGACATGCTTCCAAAAATGCTTTTTTTGGATTCAGGGGGTCTCAAAACATGTATTTCCGGTGAAATCTCAGTATCGAATTTTTGGGTGGAATACAATACTTCCCCTACTTGCTATACGTAGTAGAGAAAGTGAAAAAGGTATGAATAAATAGGTAGGCTTTAACGCCCAGTGCCAACTAAGCGCATGAAGTTATCCGGAATATAAGGTCGTTCTTTGGAATAATTCCTCCCCTTCGTCTTCCAAAGGCGTTTCGTTTGCAACTGCGGCAGACATCCTCAGTGGTGTACGCGAAGTAGTCTCGGTGTCTCGGCTGAGACCATACATGCTCGTAACTGTTGAACTGTAACGCAATGCGGTTTCTACGATTAGAACGCTACTTTTGGATCCGGTTACAAAAATACTCGAATGATAGTTTTAGTGCACGTTGGAGAACTGTTATTATGGAATTATATAACTGTTGTATTTTATTACAATGGTAAATCAATCCTTGTTAGAGCGTGGGCTTAAGGGTTACCATGCAAATTAAAATGTCTATGAACACGACTTATTAAGTTTCTAACGCAAAAACTTTGATTACAATTGGGAAATTCTCCCTGCCCTAATCAGAATAGCCATGTTTGCGTTTTATTACTGTATTCTAATTTAATGCAAGTGAGCATTTTAAAATTATTCTAACTAGAGGAAAAGCATTACGTGCATCTAATCTGTTTAGATACAATTTAATCTACAATTATTATCCTTTTGCGTATACCAAAGGAATTTAAAATTCTATTTATGTCTCTCATTTCTATTAGCTTTGCAAGCCTAAAATATAAAAACCATAATTTCTCCAAATTTCTTATATCAACTATGACCATAGTCTACGATATCTGTAGCTATGCAGTGATTCTCCGAAATTGCAAATTTGTGAAAGTGTTCAAAGTTTAACTATTTATTCTATATTCTCTACTGAATGGGTTAATAAACAAAGTATAGGCTTATATATTTTTTTCGCACTATATTCGCCATAGAAGTGGCGAAGACATTTATCCTAAATTTACTCTGTGAAGAGTTTTAATATTAAAGTACGTATAAGCCTGGGGACAGTTTACAAGAGTGAGTGTGGTCTACAATTTTTTATAGAAATAACATATTTCGCACAATTTGCTTTGTAAGCTTCTTTGAAATCTGAGTTTTGATGGTGTATTACATCTGGCAACGTCCGTGAGACGTGCCTGTTTCCAATACCTAATCCTTAGAAAGATTTTCCGCAGTAATAGAAGTGAATACGCCACTTATGCACGTCAAGAACTCTGGTTAGAGGCGATAGAATGTATTTTTCTATCTTCCAAATGCTGGCACCGATTGACCTTAGGGTGTCTCACAACCCCGTCCAAGTATCGCCGTCCAAATGTA
Organism: Deroplatys truncata; assembly: GCA_030765065.1. Lineage (NCBI taxonomy): Eukaryota > Metazoa > Arthropoda > Insecta > Mantodea > Mantidae > Deroplatys > Deroplatys truncata. The sequence goes on from CM060981.1 coordinate 178,339,651, forward strand.
CCCAATCTCCTAAGAGCCCACCTGCCCCGTCGAGACTAACCCAACCCCAACAGCTCCCCATCGAGAGAGGCTCAGATGTAAAGGCTGGACGTACTTCTAGTACCGTCAGAAATACGAGTGCTAAAGTTCCGCATCACGACGGTTGAAGGGGTTGCAATACACCCTCTACAGGAACCTTTTTGACGCTAAAGCAATCTGTAATACTAGTGTCTTAGCTTCGGTTGCTAAAACCTTGTGTTGCTGCTCAGAGGTTATTATTGCTTTGACATCAACATCTCAGATTTATTCGCACTGCAAGGTTTTGAGGACTTAGTATGAGATGCTCATGAAGGTTGTCCAACATAAATACGATTTAGTATTTACTAATAAGTTTTCGTTTACCGCGTTAATTCAATAAACCTTTTCACCTTCTTTATTATGTTTGCATGAATTTCAAGTTTAAACACGGTTAATTCTGTATATAATTTTATGATTTAAAGGTTTTATAAGTTATGTTATGATGTTGGGTTAATTGCTTCGTAATTAGCTGATTGTATCAATGAAGCAATTAGCAGATGTAATTAATATTTGTAGCTTAAAATGCATATAAATTAGTAACAACTAAGACTGTACTCACATGATGCATGTATCTGTCGTAAATGGTGTTCTTAGTAACATAATAATAATAATAATAATAATAATAATAATAATAATAATAATAGTAATAATAATATCTGATGGACAGTACGTTAAATAAACGCGAATAGCAATTACACGTATTAACATTTGAAATAGTGTACGTAAATTTTACTGTTTTATATGCTTAAGTGAAACAATAGGATAACAAAAGATATTTGTTTACGACCACGCTTAGTGAGCAAAAGCACAAGCCGCGACTGTTGCATTGTCGATAGCCAAAGAAGCCAACAAACTAGACAGTTGCTTAGTAAACATTCACAGGCCGCGATTGGAGTATGATTGATAAGCAAACTAGTCAGCAAGTTAGTCTGTTACTTAGTGAACAATAACACAATTGTAATAATGTCGATAACCAAAGTTGCCAATAATCTAGAGTCTGTTGCTTAATGAACAATAACAGAGAACGCGATTGTAGCAATGTCGATAACCAAAGTTTCCAGTAAGCTAGAATCTGTTGCTTAATGAACTATAACAGAGAACGCGATTGTAGCAATGTCGATAACCAAAGTTGCCAGTAAGCTAGAGTCTGTTGCTTAATGAACAATAACACAGAACGCGATTGTAGCATTGTCGATAACCAAAGTTGCAAGCACGCTAGAGTCTGTTGCTTAATGAACAATAACAGAGAACGCGATTGTAACATTGTCGATAACCAAAGTGGCCAGCAAGCTGAGTCAGTTGCTGTGTGAACAATAACATAGGTCGCTAATGTAGCATTGTCGATAACCAAAGTGGTCAGAAAGCTAGAGTCAGTTGGAAGGCGAATACCGAAGAGGCAAGTCTATAGTGTATGCACAGTTTGTGAATTAATTAGAAGTATTTACTGATTAAAATGCGAATGCGCATAATTTAACTCAGAAGCTTAGGCCACCTTGAGCCAACTAAGTACAAATTTTAATGTAAGGAGTGAAGTGAGACTACATAAGTTAATCAATGTTTATCTGCTAGTTTCATTTATTTATTTATTTGTGACACCAATGTCTCCGGGAAAAAAACATGTCTTAACATTCACATCACTTTCTCTATTGTATCTTTTATAAAATATTCATACAAAGCGTATTTTTCTGTCTACTTCGCATTAATCGAGATTAACTTTCATTACACATTCGTTGAAGGTATAGGAAGAATAAAGAAGCTAAAGCGATACTGAAATATTTGTAAGGCGGTCGATGTGTGATGACTAAGCCCCAGATTTTTAGGTTCTAAAAAGTTAAAATTAGGTTCTATGTATGAGTGTATTAGGATTTTATAGGATCTTATATGTTGAATTTATGAATTTATAGGATCTTTCGCGTATATATATATATATACACATATACACATGCATGCAAATCACTGGGTACTTTGTTTAAAACACTAACTTTAAATTGTAAAAAGTTAAATTAACTGTAACTTTAGTATGTATTTGAAAGTAACCAAATTCAACACACCTACGAATAGTATGGCACTGAAAAGCAAACTAATTTCCAACACTGCATGTGCAAAAGTACCATTTTGCTTTAATATTATACTTTCAAAACACACAATTAATTTTAAACACTACAAATGCAAAAGTTTTCAGTACTCAATTTGCACTCCTAGTATGACACTGAACAATGAAGTACTTGGAAAGATTGTGAGATGTAAACCCCCTTCTGTCTTCTGTTAAAATGCGCTTGAAAGCAGAGAAACTGCGTTCCATTACGAGGTAAGACGTGCGAACTTCATCTCGGCTATTTCCTTAGAATTCCAACTCAATGATCCCTGCACTTTTTCTCCACAGAGAACACCGCCAATTGTTGCTACGACCTTGAAATCTGGATTGCGCACCAAAACAGCTTCTAATTTATTTTTTTATAGATTCTCCACTTGGTCCAGGTACCACTTTGTTTCTTACCCCCTCTATGACTTGTAATGCTTCTGTCATGGGGAGAGATGATTCTTCCAATTTTTTACTGCACTTTCAAAGTGAAAGCAATTTGCTTTGATATAACTCAACTCCTGTACTGCTGCTCCTGAGTGTAATGCTTTGTTTGCCTTTACAATGGCGGCTGCATCAAGTTCATTTAATGAATCAATTACCTCTACGATGCTTGTGTAGTTTTCTGCATAATACGAGGGCTGATCAATAAAGACTGAGACTGATTTTTTCCTGTAGCTTCCTTGATAGTTTCCTGTCTCTACCATGAATATTTGCAAATAGCGGGGTTTCATGTATAATGACCATAGACGGCAGCACTCTTGTATCGGTAGGTTGATAGTAATGCTATATATTGTTGACCTTACTTGAATTTCGCATACCACAAAATGAAGGTGACACAAGAGGAACAATAAAATTTTGTTTTCGTTTAAATCGTACAACCTCTGAAACTTTGGAAAAGCTGAAGCAAGCATACGGTGAAGATGCACTATCTCGTGCAACAGTGTTTAGGTGGTTCAAGGACTTCAAAGAAGGGCGAGTCCTCTGTGCTAAGCAAGCTGGGCCTGGTGCTTCGACTTCTGCTGTGACTGAAGTCAACATCAACACAGCTGCTGTGATTGTTGTTCTTCTTCACACTACTGTTACAGCAGCGTACTACACGTCAGTATTGGCTACACTTAGGGAGCACATTGCAAGGAAACATCCAAAACTTCATCAGAATGAGTGGCGACTTCATCACAACAACGCATGGCCTCACGTCGCAAACCAAGTCCAGGAATTCAACATCACCTGCGTACTGCATCCGCCTTATAACCCAAAACTTGCCTCCTGTGATTTCGTTTTTATTCCCATCACTAAAGGCAAAGATCCGGGGCATTCGATTTGAGAGCACTGAAGCGTGCTGATGAAAAGTGAGGCGATTCTCAAAGACCTGACAAAGAATGGCCTGCACCATGTGTTCGAGGACTAGCAGAGACGCTATAAAAAGTGCATTCAAGTAGTATTTGAAAAATATCATTTCAACATTGAAATGGAGTAATAAATACTGTGAAAAAAATCAGTCTCAGTCTTTATTGATCAGCACTCGTACATTGCTGCTGATAGCCACGTACCCCACCGTATCACTGCAGGCTGTGGAGGCAGCAGTATCGAAGGATATTTCTCTCTGAATATCACCACTTGATTTGGTGCTTTCAAGAAAACCATATTCATCGAAGAAATTATTTTGACTGTAGGATGCTCTTCCCGAATCTTTTCAGCCAACCGGTGGAGTCCATGTGCAAGACAGGTGACATGGAGCATACGAGGATTGAAAGTCTTTAGACGTTCACCCGCTTTCAACATGTAAGCTGCACTGTCGGTCACTAACAATCTCAATTTTTCCTCTCCTTCTGCATCTGGCCATATGACCTTTAAAGCATCCCTCACTGCAATTGATATTGTAGAGTGGTTGGTTCGTTGAAGCTCCTTGCATAGGATGGCATGGGGCGTACTGGGTTCCTCAGAAGTGAGTTTGCCCACAACTATGGCGGCAATATATCTACCACAAGCATCCGTTGTTTCGTCCACACCTAATCAAATGTTGTGGTCAGCGATGTCTGCCCTTATGTCTTCAATAGCTTTCTCATACAACTGGGGCAATACATTCTTTCTTAAGGTGGACTCATCTGGTACTTTAGAGTTGCAAAATTTTTGAAAAAGGTTTTCAATATTGGGTTTTGTAGTGTAGCAGTTGGTATATTGGCGGCAGTAAAAGCTTCACATAAACGCATGCTAAATGAATTAGCTTTGGCTTCATTAGAACTGCCTGGCTTTGATGTTCTTTTAAGATTCATTCCTAACAGCATTTGCAGAATGAGTTGCTGATTGCCAAGGTTGCACCAAGTGAGAACGTTTTTCTGCTGGCACCTGTAAATTAAATGTAAACAAGAAAATTAATCAATTTAAATACCCACCGCCAGCAAATAAGTATTAAATAATTTTGGACGTGTGATGGAGTCTAAAGAGAGCATACTTTAAGTTGCATTCCAGTATTATTTTAAAAACTAGCAGGGTGAAGAATTACCAAAATACGAAAAACACAAGAAATTATTCCTACCTGCTTCTGACATGCGTTACAATAAATAACTTTCCATCTGTAGAAAAGCTTTTGTCGATCAGGATCCACTCGTGGAGCAGAGAAGTTCTTGATGATTTGCTTTTGGGCATGGTGCAAACGACTGCTATCCTCACCAGTAGCAAGAAGACTGAATATTTTGCCACTGAATTTTAAAAATGTCGTGTTAGAAACTCCCTATAACGGAAGAAGCAATAATGCATACTACTCAACAGCGCTATTAAAATGTTTGCCTCTAGTTTTCGCCTATTGTTGCGGCATGTAAACATCACACGTTTCAGAAATGCCGCGTGCCACTGACCACCTCTTTCGACAATAGCTAGAACATGATAACTGAAGGCGGCGAACGTTTTAATTAGTTTATTGTTGTGGCGGACGGTTTAATTAAAGTTTATTATTGTAAGGTATTGCGCAAGGTTTCATAATCTAATTATTTAATAGTTTCCCTTATTCGAACAGTCTCCCTTCGTTTTAAAAATACTTTTATGTTCATAAATCTACTCTTATTTGCTTAAATAACCGAATTAGGCACTTTTAGGTTGTATCACGAAAAATAGGTTTTATTAGTTCCTAACGTAAAATTAGGTCAATTTAGGCTCTATAAAATTGAAGTATATTACTCGTTGGTAACTAAAAAATTAAAATAAACCGACGTTTGGAGTGTAGGAGGTCAGGAATAAAATAGGTCAGAACCTAAGAATCCGGGGCTTAGTGATGACTTTGAAATTCCTGCTCTTTGCATAAACACGGGAAAAAAGCATCTGATGTGTTGCACAACTTTCTCTAACCATTCTTTAACAAAATAAGATACCTTTATTCTAATATCCACTTCATGTTATTCGAGATAAGCTTTTGCAGAAATGGTTTCATTACATAATTTTTTTGTAGGTGTAAGCGGATTAGGGGAAAATAGCAAGCTTAAGCATAAGATAGCCAAATCTTCTAAGAACGGGCCGCTATGTGATGGCTTTGAAGTTAAGTTCTCTTTGCATAACCAGAAAAAAAAAGAATAGCGGTTTTCTACTTGAGAGAAGTATGGGTACAGCCAAGAATGAAGATCTTGGAAATCAACACAACAAAGTATTTTGGTTGGCAAAAGACGTTGGTTTTAACAAGATCTACACTTAATTTTGTTTGTTCAGTAAGATTTTTGTCTGTCTCTTACGCTTTTTATACGCAATTTATACAAAAGTCATTCAGAATGAAGTGGACTTTAAGTATGTTCCCAAAAAAAAGATATATATATATATTTTATTTGTCATTAAAATATCTTAATCATTGGTACTTTAATGAAAATCGTTAAAACCATTTTTGAAAAAATAAAAAATAGCTAAATTGTTTCTACATAAGGGGCGGTATGTGTTGGAATTTTCTTAAAAATCTTGTATCGCATCCATGGAAGATGCTGATCTTAAATACCAAGTTTGGTATATAACCAAAGCATGTTTTTGAGTTATACTGTTCACACACGCATGCACGCTCACACCCACGCATATAGACGTTTCTTTCTAAGAATGCTTTGTTTTGAATTCAGGGAACCTCAAAGCTGTATTTCTGGTGAAATCTAGCTATCGAACGTTAGTATGGAATGCAATAGGTACTTTATCTATTTATTGTAGGTAAGTAGTAGGGTAAGTAAGGAAAACTCTTTAACTAAAAAATAAATATTAGAGATTATGTAAATAATTAGAACAACAGCAAAGCTACTCACAAATACAACAAAAATAATAATAGTAAATAATAGTATGAATAATATTTCAAAACATAGTGATTGCCACATCTAGTACGAAACTCTGTGTTGTACACTTATTCTAAGTTGTATCACTTACAGAAGAAATGATTTTAAAATGTCATGCAGGCCAGAATGCACCTAAATATAAATATTTCTAAACAAATCTCCATTTTAATTATAACTTTGATTACCCACATTAAATTCATTAAAGAATCCATCATATTTTAAAACGTACAACAAACTCATCTGATGGAAATTGGAATAATGGGTGCTGCTGAATGTAGCATTAAGCTGGAAAAAACTGTTAATGCTTGCAAAGGTAATCCACTGAATAGGTTAAAATAATAAAATGGGATTTATCTCCAGCTTTTATCGTCATACTCCAGGGTAAAAATGTACCCGTACATTTACGAAAATTGGAGTTATAGTGTTCATTAATTGAAGTTCATAAATATCAGTAGTGGAGGTAAATAGAGACACAGACAGACATACAGAGAGAGAGAGAGAGAGAGAGAGAGAGAAATGTATGTATACGTGAAGCTATTTTATTTATTCTGTTGTGAAGTGATAATTCCGTTAAAACTCGATAATAAGCCTTTTCTGCCGGTAATAGCATCGGCACAATACAGCGTTGATTTCTATGTACACGTTGATCCGAAATAAAGATACAATGTATGATAATACACATCTAAATTGAATGAAGTATGCAATCTTTCCTCATCAAGAAAATTTTCGTAAAGAATGATTTATATTAAAAATCCCAGTTTTTCAAGAAGTGCACTTTCGAAGACCTGAATTTGATTTAAAGCAACGCCAAAGCAGGAGACCCGGCTAAGTATTTTAATCATTTCAGAAGTGAACAAGTTTGTTTATTACACTCCTTTCAGAATTTACATGTTTCCAAAATAAACGTTGCACATAAATCCTTTACGGTTCAGTAGCTATAGGACAAAAAGCTAATAATGCAATCCTAAGTTTTCAAAGTGTAATTATGCAAAAATAAAAATTATAAAAGAATTTCCGTGTCATACTATATGGTACTTGGATACTCTGAGTATTTTAGATTATTGAACATAACGAAATTTACGAGAATAATATTCGCTTGGCTGTGTAAATATTCTCAAAGGCTTGTAAATCCAACTCTTAGAATATAAACTCGGTCTTTCTTATGTTTATTTTGTCAAGTAATGAAACATATACCTGCCTATCTACACATCAAAGTAACTTCTCGCGCCCTAATTTTTGTCACAGTTACGTAATTCTATTGAAAACAACTAAATATTATATTAGGCAAATACTAAGATAAAATTCGATTTCCCAACCCACATCTCAGCGATAAGAAAGTCCATGGCCTTCTTTAACAGTTGGTAAAATAACTGGTATTTATTTTTATTATTACAAACTAAGGTTTTGAGGAATGTCTTTTACTTTACATATTTCTTTTTACAAACTGTTGTGGTTAAATTTATTTGTCGTTTTCATTTTGGGTTAAACATCTGCTTGAATGCCAATATTTGTGGACCCGTTGTGTTATTATTAATTAGTTGCAGTAACTGACTCCAAAAAGTATTCACCTGTATAAAATGATGCAGTTCTATCTGAATCATATGGAAAAAAAATCTTAGAAGCTGGAAGACGGCGTACTACAAGAACGTTGGGTACCATAGCATAATCTCAATAGTTTGTGTTTAACGAAGGACATTGCCACACGGAATCGTCCATACAGAGATCAATTGTTTTCCTTTTCCTTCTATTTAAGGTTTTACTTCAAGGAAGTTCAAAATTTAGCCATTTCGTCTCGGAGGTTATCGAGTCATTGTCTGCTTGGATTGTCAATATCACCTTTCGTTTTGCCTGATAATCGTATACACTTCTTGGTCGTGTAGTTAGGGTAATCCTAAGTGTTTCAGCAAACAGTTTATTTTCAATTACACCTTCATTTAGGTTACTCATATCGAGCGAGATGGCTCCGTGGTAAAGTGTGAGGCCGTATTTGGGAGGACCCAGGGTTTCTCCTCTTCCACATTTCCTCCGTTAAATAGCCCTATCCTAGTTTACTCACAAATATTTAGCTATTAATTCTTTACCTGATCTTTTGGGATACAATCAACAACATATTCCAGGCCAAACTGGCATAGTTTGTGAAACTCTGTGTCATTCTCCTCTTTTCTCATTGCAGCTTCATCTGTTAGAGTGGTCGGACTTTATAGGACACATTGCTAATGGGATAGAAGTTCTTTGGACGATAGGCAAACCAAAGAACAAAACAGGGGAATGTGTTAAAATCTCGTATGTCTTCTATTGGCAATCCTGTTCTAGACATTTCATTTCGTCTGTTTCCACTATATCTGCTCTCCATGTTAGATGCCCAGTTGTCCAATTTATAGAATAATAAGCGGACAGCCAGAAATTTAGGACATTTACTCATTACTGAAATTTCAACATTTAATATAATTATAACAAAAAATTAATTTTCTTGTTCCCATGTAGCTATTATCCAAGAGAACAATTTTTAGAAAATAAAAATCCATTCACATGTGAATTGGCCCCATGATGAACATTTGACGTCTTTAAATTAAGCTATTTTGTATGAAACAGTTTTATAATAAAACATTGCTATTTGTGTGACAAAAACTAACAAATTATGTAACACTTTTAATTTTGTAATTATGTATTAAATTATTAAAACCTTAAATCTGAAATTAAACCGAATATCCATAAAAGGTTCTTCACATAATATGTGCTGAAAATGACTGCTAAAAGAGTTAGAAGAACACGTGTTTCAATCAAAGACCAAAATAAAATAGTGGGGCAATAAGATTGACATTTCGATATCTCGATTAACATGAAGCATTTGGAGAATAAGCGTTTGTAAAAATAGTTTGTACAAGAGTAGAGAAAGTCATGTGAGTGTAACACATCATATTTTTTACTTTCTCTACTACTTATAGTAAGTACGGGAAGTATTGTATTTCATCAAAACATTTGATACCGAGATTTCACGGAAAATGTATGTTTTGAGGCCTCCTGAATCCAAAAAAAGCATTTTGGAAACATGTGCGTATGTGTGTCTGTGTGACTGTGAACAGAATTACTCAGAAACGAACAGTCGGATAAACACCAAACTGGGTATTTAGGTTCAGTATCTGCCAGAGATGGGACACGAGGGTTTTCAAGAAAATCCCAGATTACCCTTTACATGGAACATTTATCGAAAATTTTTATTTCCTCAAAAATGTCTCTAACGATTTTGATTAACATATCATATGTTTAAGATATTTTCATGACAAATGAAATGTATATCTCGAATTTTATGGGAATGTCTCCAAACGTATTCTTCATTGTGAACGACTTTTGCATAACTGGTAAACCATAAGAGATAGACAAAATTTTACTACTACAAAAAATGTAGATGGCGTTAAAATACAAAATTTATGTCATATACATTTGTTTTGTTGAGTGAACCATTTTCGGGATATTGCTTGTTATTCCCTTAAGTTTTCTAATACTTATACTTTTTCTAAATGGGAATTCGTTATTCATTTTTTTGTCCTGGTAATGCAAAGAGATTGGAATACTCCACAAGGCAACCAGCTCTTAAAATGTTTGACTATCGCTTAAAGCCTACCAATTCCCTTTACATCTACAAGAAAATTAGCAATAAGATTAACATGAAGCATATGGAGAATAAGCGTTTGTAAAAATAGTTTGTACAAGAGTAGAGAAAGTCACGGAGTGTAACCCATCAGATTTTTTTCATCCATGCCTCATTTAACTGCTCTGAACTTAACATGTGGCTTAGGCAGAAAAACAATTGCATGCGATTAAATAAACATTGCCCTCAATCTACACCGGTATCGGGAAAGAAAATTCAGTTGATGTGATGTTGGCAGTTCAACAGAACTAACCAGACAACAATTTATGTACCTTTTAAATTTAATTTACACAAAAACCGTTCATTGTATTAAAATACGCCAAAGGAAAAAGTCGTTTATTCAATTTTCTATGAATATAGCCATAAATTAAGAACCTTTAATCAACAGTAATCCAGCAAGATGATGATAAATTTTTTGGATAAAGGTATTTTCTCTAAGATAACGGTGCACTTAATTAGAAAAAATTATCAGAAGCCCCTCACATCTCCATCCACTCTCCCACCTCCCCCAGTCCGCAGGACCATTTCACTTACATCCTGTAGAGATGCATAAAGACTCCCATTCAGCGATTTATAGGTCTAAAGGACACTGTAATTACTTTAATTTTAAGTGTATATTTATACATGGTAGCATCTCGTACATGACAGTTGCATCTGTTTGAAAACTACACGGTGTGGATTGCTACTCACCTGTGAGATATTTGAATAAATGAACCAACTATCATATCCATAAATTGAATCAAAATAAAATGATAGACCACAGAATTAGATGGGAATAGGCTACATACAGGCTGTAACAAAAATGTACAGCGCAAATTGCAGGACACATTCCTCACATGTAGACGAAGAAATTATGTTATATGAATATGGGTGTGGAAACGCTTTGTTACCATTTTCTCCAGATCATGAATCATGGGAAACAGACAAAAATAGAATGTACCAGCATACCACATGCAACACTTTTTCACAGGAGATGTTCAACATGCCCTCCGTGAGCATTGATACATTCATCAACTCGCCGTCGTAGTGAATCCCGGATGCGCTGATGTATCCCTGGAGTATTGCGTATGGTTTCGCAGCCTTCCATAATACGGGCACGGAGACTCTGAACATCTGGTACTGGGGTTTGATACACAAGAGCTTTCAAATGCCATCCACAAATAAAACTCCAGTGAGTTTAGGTCCGGAGAGCGTGGAGGCCAGGTAATTGGTGCATCTCTACCTATCCATCTGTCACAGAATCTGTTATTTAGAAACAGACTGACATGAACACTAAAGAGGAGATGCTCCATCGTGCATGAAGTACATGTTTAGTCGCACAGCTAAAGGCACATCTGCTAACATCAGGTAGAACATTATCTACGAAACTATGACTTTGTCCGTTGAGCCTGAGTGGAAGAACGTGAGACCCTACCAAATAGTCACCAACAATGCCGGCCCAAATATTGACAGAAAATATTTGTTGATGACTTGCTTCAACAGTTGCGTGAGAATTGACGTCAGCCCATACATGCTGATTGTGATAATTTACAATCTGATCACGTTGAAACGACGCCTCATCTGTGAACAACACCGTTGCACTAAAATTAGGGTTGACACTTTGTTGCATAAACCATTCGCAGAAGCGTATCCGTGCAGGTAAAAGCTGCTGATAGTGCCTGCACACGCTGTAAATGGTATGGATACAGCCGGATACGGTGTAACACTCGCCAGACAGTCACAAGGTAAACATTCATTGTTGTAGCTACTTGTCTTGTACTGACACTAGAGTCGTCGTCAACTGCCTGAAGAATTGCCGCCTCCCGTTGTGGTGTGCTCGTCCTTCTAGTCCTCCCCCGGTCCCGAGTATCAGGCTGAAATGCCCCATGTTCCCTAAGACGACGACCAATGGCTTCAAACGTTTTCCTGTCCGGGCACCTTCGTCCTGGAAATCTCTCTTGGTACAAATGTTGAGCGCAAGCGTCATTGCCGTCTGCTAATCCATACATAAAAAATGTGCATCTCTGCATTGTGTACACTGCCATTGCACAAGCCAAGTCTGTGATCAACTCTGCTTGTACGTAGTAACCCGTGTGCTTGCCAGGGTCATATTGCTCACTGGAACGGTTGATGTTAACCTGTAAAAAAACAATGATGTAAATCGTATGGCAAATGGCATGTAAAACGAAACACTGATGATATACTATGAAAATGATAACGTAACTAGACGTAACCATGTTTTCCATGATTCTAACGTTTTGTTCGTGTGAGTTTCCCATGATTAATGAATTGAAGAAAATGATTTGTAACATGGAAATAAAGCGTTTCCAGACCCATGTTCATGTAACATAATTTCTTCGTCTACGTGTGAGAAATTTGTTCTGCAATTTGTGTAGTACGTTGTTGTTACGCTTTGTATAGATGGGTTCAGACGTGCATCTCAGAGTGTTGCACAGTTACATCAGACAGGAGAGATTAAGGTGTGAGGGGAATCCTAATAATAATTAAAAACCGAACTGACGAAACATATGTACCTAGAAACCAAACATTTCAAATATCAAGTTCTTAATAACCTGTGTTAATCATAACTTTAACCCTTATAATACCCGAATTATCTTATGCGAGATACACGGATGTTAACTGGTTTCTACCATAGCACGAAAAAGAGAAGTGAGAAGAAAAAACAATGAAAGCAAAATAGAAGAAGAGAGAGGGGGGGGGAGATAGAGGAACTCACATCACATTAATTCGTCTTTATGTGCAAATTATCTATGTAAAAAGGATACTATGGTACTCTAGTTCCGACCCCATATGTAACGTTTTAGTGGTGGAATGATGGAGCGAGGTATGAGATTGAAACTCACCTCTCAAGAAAATGGTTATAGAGAGGCCAGTGCCTTCACCATATGTCACAAGCATGCGGTTGTGACTTGGGGACATAGCTTGGGAAGTCAAATGTAAGAAATTACACTTGCACATACCTTAATCACTGAATTTATTAAGCCAACCAAACTAAACATTTTCAATATGTCCGAGTTTTCCCCTGATGGGAGAGCGTCCTTTTAAAGCAAGAACGTTACAGTATGCATAGTGTTGAACACAAGTACTGACTCAGATTTAACTACTCTGAACATGTACAAATCATATATTAAGAAATATTAATAAGTTTGAGTTTACCCCACATGGAATTCACCTTCGGAGATTTCACATATCGACGAGAAGCAGCACTGGAGTCGACGGGCCGGGCGTCGTGTACCACAACTACCTGATCCCCAAGACAAGACCAGAACCACCATCGCAGATGGGCTCCAAGGTCTTTTATATAACCTATAGCCATAGGTTCTCTTGAATATGCCTTAGGCTTTACCAAATATGGTATGTCACCGCCCTAGCTTTGAATTGTAACAGCCATTAATAACAAAGTATTTCAATTGTTCTAGAATAATCCTAGTAACGCATGACAGCTCAGGGTGAAGCTTGATACTGTGTAAGTTTGCACGTAGTCCTGAGGAAGTGGTTATCCCTTCCGTTCCTGTTTCGTACTGCGAGCTGCTAAATTTCAGTATGTAAGAAATAATTTTGTTATAATATAATGTTGCCTGAAATATCACAAGATTTGCTTAATTATAAACAAATGTCCAAAATGTACCATAATTTATTACACCTCTCGTCAGCATATGTGACAATAGTACTTCAGTTCATCTATAGGCTAAATACCACATATTTTATATAACTTCTGTCATTTAATTAAGAACTTTGAAACGCCTAATAAAGGCCTAAAAGCCAGGAAAAACCAATGGCATATAAGCAAAGTTTCGAAATGATATGAAGTTTGTCTGGTATATTATAGCTAGATAAATGAAATCCTGCTGAACATTCTAGCTTTAAATAGCTGAGTGATAGAGTAATAATTCATTCAATATTACAAAGTATAGCAATTCTCCCCCTTTCTTTACAACTTCTTACCTCTACTGAAGTTTCTGCATGACAACCTAAGGGCAGGCTATAGCGCCTAGACCTTTGCGCACTTAAGGGGAGATTAAATCCCCTATCCCGCCAATGTTAAATCTGCTAAATTGCGAGATAACAAATTGTATGTTGCAAATAAATGTTTGTTTACATAACTTTAACTGCCCCACGTATGGGAGCCAATTTGCAATAGCAATTTTACGTGTTTATAGCACCACGTTGTGGAAGCCAATTTACGAGAGCAAATATGTGTTTACTTCACGCGAAGCCATCTTGTGTGACGTCATTCGTTGGTCTGGTCCATAGTTCCCTCTGGCGTAGCAATTTGTATCAGTTTTTGAAATAATTTATTTTAAATGTCCTCCGGCTAGCTGTTTGGGATCGAACATGTTTCTCTTGCAGGGTGTGAAGCGGAAAGGAATCTTTTGTCTAGAAATGATATTGACGAAGAAATTGGTTTTATAATCTTTATTGCAGAACACGTTCACGAACACTTTCACAGATTTATCTAGATAATCGCCATACTGAAACTGTTTGTAATAACTGCTTATCACTTTTAACTCACGTACTTCAACTTTATATATTCAACTGTATAATACTTTATAAGGTTTCTCGTACTTCTGCTGCGCGTAACTTTACGAATTGAGAGACCGACATGAGAATCTTGTTGAACTGGGAGCTGACGTGTTATGTGTTGAGAATCTTGTTGAACACCGGGGACCATGTATAATGTTTCGAGAATCTTGCCGAACTGGGGGACCCGCTACCTCGACCTGGCTTATTTATAGGCTTGCCTTAAGATACGCCTAAAGATTATAAATGAACTGCTATTGGCTTATAAAACGCGCCAACATTAGCGTCTATTTTAACATCCAATGAAAACCACTAATACATATTTCTTTTAGAGAACATTCTGGAAGCTTTTTTACCGAAAAGGCGCGAAACATTACGTAACTTCCTGGTTCCCGGTAACGATAAACAACTCATCCCCTTGCTGCATTCTTACGCCATTACTAACAGTTCCAGTAAAGCCTTATATTATTATTTACCAATAATAATTACAATTAATAAACCTCTGAAATCAATGTCACATAAAAATACATATTTATATTACAATTATTATTTACCTTTAAGTAATTTGTGATACAAATTACCGTATCAAAATGCATGACCCATTATATCAGTCACTATTTGAAATAGCAGGCTGAAATCCTTACAGGATATAGACACATGCCTTATAGTTCACTGACCTACTTTTACACAATACGAGTAGTTTTGTTTATTAAGGAAGATAACATTATTTTTATATCTGATCAGAATGCAGCAACAACTATTGTTTAAAGAAATGTTATTAACAACAAAATAGATCCACAACATCACTTAGTGGTGTTTTTTTCGTCCTAAAATTTAATTTATTTGTATTCAATGGTTTCTTGAGAAAACGAGTCATTTATATCAGAAAATGTAATTCACAGAGAAAGTTGTTCAAAAAAAACTGGAAATAACAAACTAGCATTATTTGCAAAAAAAGAAACCACGTGACTTGATTACACAGAAGGAGACATACTTAACAGTAAAACTAATTTATAGAGCAACACTTTCGCTAAAAGATAGATAAGATTTACTTCTCTACTCTAAAGTGTGTAGGAGATTTTATTTTTCTTTGAAAGGTGTACAATTCACAGCACAAAATGGCAGATGCAGTACTATTTTTAAAAATATACTAAAATAAATGTATTGTATCCATAATGATAAAATATATATTTTAAACTAAAGAGGAAATTCTAATAAATAAGAATGCACAAAAGCTAGAAATGCTTCGGTGATTTTTGCATTTACTTTCCCCTTAAACAGAGCCAGCATTATAAAGATGAACGCTATCTTACAGTACCGGATACCTACAATATATTCATAATTACATGATTACAAATTATTATTCTTCAGCCCAATTATTAAACAGCAATTATATCCGAATAAATGAATAACAGCTCTCGTGAATATGTAACACTCTTAATCGCTTTATCAGCATTATATAACCGGATAGCATTTAACCGTTATTAATGATATTAAAATTCTAAATAAACATCGGTTATAAAACATATTTCTCTAAATGGAATACAATGCGTCTGATTCTTTAAGTTTCAGTAGCTTAATAACTACATCTGAGTTCTATTTCTTCTATGTTATCATGCTCTGAGGTCTATGCCAGTATATTTTATTTAAAACTTTCTATATTTTCTTTGCATTTGTGCAATATCTAACAATTAATGCTAGTTAGACGGAGGACAATATTTACAGCTACAGAAAGAAGATTATACTTTTGCAAAATGGACGCTTCTTATAAATGGGGTGGCTGACTATACAAGTAGTTCAGGAAATCAATACCGTTCTTGTTTCTAAGTATAAAATGAATTTGGATGCTTTGAGGAACCCATTTAAGTTGCGCGTATGCAGATTATGTGCTTACCAAGAGCCAATGTCGTTATTGGCACCAGCGCGTTTACCCATTGGGAACAGCGAGCTGTATGACCCAAATGCTGGATAGAAATCCCTCCAGAGCCACTATAGTTTCCTGAGAGCGCTGAATCATTTTTATGGTGGTGGTGAAACGTAAAAACAATAAAACAAAGGGGTATAAGTAGGTCAAGAGAACAGAAAATGAAATGGATTACAGCGGTCCACTAAAATGTACTTCTGATGGAAAAGCGATGGGGAAAGTTATATTTCCCTTTTCATTTTTCTTTTAAACCCTGTGATTACCCCACACACTTCCTAGAGAGATTGATCATCCCCTACGTTGTGTCTGACAGATATATAACCTTCAAGTTTATTAAGCTTGGAGGATTTTCAAAAACCAAGTCTGGCAAACGAAACTAAGCTGGCTATCTCTCTCTAGAAACTACTTGCTGGGGTAATTTTTCCAGTGCTCCAACCCCTTCCAATTTACATATCTGTCTCCCAAGTTGGCTATAACCCAGCTCATCACATCATGCAGTGACTCTCAAATTGTCTGAATAAGGTACCAGGTCCATACCTAACTCTGCCAAAGCTTAGCATCTGTCGAGACTAGAAGTGCTTCAACCTGGAGGATATTATTTGCAGAAAGTGTGCAAATGCATACGTAATACTTCAACAGCAAAACTGGGATTTCAACGAGGAAATAAATTATTTTATTACTGCATAGGAACAGAATAACGCCATAGGTTATTTTGGTATTCCATAGGCCAATATTTTGTGCAGCATTTAACAATAACAACCAAACATTACTTACATTGAAATATTTAGTATATTAAAATATGTTATTCATCAGGAGATTTGGAGATGAACTGCAAGTTATTTAATTCTGCCCACACCCTAAAGTTTTAATTGTACTTTAATAGAAATATTGCATGTGTTTCAGTTTGATCTTAGATAATTACAAAATGAGTTTTATGTTTACATTATACTCATATATATAACAAACCTAAATTTTAACAATTGCTGTAATTCTTTCTTTGTATTTTTGTGCATAACATTCCTAAACAATATTCCTATTTTTATTTGCCTTTCAGATGGTATAAATTTATGCATATTTTGACAGAACATGCATTTGTAGTTTATAAGGTCAAGCATATTTTAAAGCCCCGATTTTTAATTCAACAATTCTACCGTGGATGATTTAAATAGTTTTCTGATTAACATGTCGAATAAGGATACTATATAAATACTGTTCCAATATAACACATTGAGGGTTCAAAAATTTAAAAAATTCATATACCTACAGAATGTGAATTAAAATGTACCACATTTAGTTTCATCTCTAAATCAGTAAATCGAAACATAGAATTCAAATAAATTGAATAAAAATGTCAACTGTCATGTATACAATGCAAAAGTTTGATATTCGGTATATTAGATTATGTATCCATTACCATACAAAATTAGGAAGAAGGACTCAAAAGGAGGTTAGAGTTTAAGGGCTATTAAAAGTAAATTATATCAGAATAGAGTAGAATTCATTCTGTTCTATAGTCGCATTATGTCTTATGTGTCCTTAAGGGCATTAGTTTTATAATCCTGAAGACCGGTTTATAATGTTTGGAGTGCATAAAATATTTTAATAAAAATAATAGTACCAAATATTAGATGTTTAGATTTTAGTTCATTTTTTATGTTTAGTGAAAATGAAATACAGGGTTAAATAAAGTATGAGCATTGAAGGCACTTAATAACATGCAGTATTTGTTTTATACTACTTTATCTTGATATTCTGTGTGTAAATTACACAGAAATATATTCAATTCGCTGCTTAAGATACTCCTCGCATAAATGGCGATTCCAGCGGAAAAGATTGCATTTCGCTCTGATAAAACTGTTTACAAATTTCATCCAATATTCTACTTGAACATAATTTATCTGAAAAAAATAATGCTGTATTCGAATGGCTGTGTGAAACGCCAACAAATTAAAAAGCCATTGCAGGGGAACATTCATTGTAATTTCTTTATTGCCTGCCGCAAAACTAATTCACTTCTCTACTTAGGTCAATCTTCAACCTTAATTATATCAATTTTTGGCAGAAACCTTAAACATATCACTGAAAAATGCAATGTATCACAGCTCCACCATTGCACTCTTGCAGAACTTGCGGATTTTACTTAAAAAATGTTGAACATCTCTTTAATGAGTTCCTTCAAAACGCTCGGGAAGGGATGGTTTGAGCAGTTATTTTTCTTTCTTCGAAGAACAATTTTGAGCTATTTAGATTCTTCCTAGGACAGTTGTATTATTTGCATTGGAAACGTTTTGACCCTACTCTCAACCTACCGGTTGCATTGGCCTACAACGCAAAGCCACGCTGTTTATTCGCGTAATTGGATTTTGTGAGAATGTAAAATTAGGTACATTTTAATAAAAGTAACACAATGAGACTATACCACATCTATATAACATATACAAAATATTATACAGTCATTAAACATACTAAATGTACTCGGCTTGATTACTTCTATTGTTTTTGTGAACTCCAACATGAAAATGGCGTAAATAAATGTGTTTATCGTTCATGGGTTGTTAATCCAAACGAGTTAATTAGAAATTATGGAAGTATAAACACTGGTAATACTCGTGCTGACTTATAATATAAATATTTACTTGTGACATTAGTTTTTCCTCACAGGAATTTATTCTAACCTTTTTGAACGGCTGGGTGTTGAACAACCATTCTAAAAAAACAGTCCCCAGTACAAAAAGGGCGAGTATTTGCTTGAACGGTGGCGCAATAGTTTTTGGATGAGGTCTAATTCGAAGTCATTTCCCGGTGATAAATAAATAATTTCTTAAATAGGCAAAGAATATGTGCAAACATTTACCTTTATTATACATTTAGTTACAATATTCGTATTTTACTACTTTAGATGCCAGGAAAAATGTGTCACTTCCAGACTTTTAGTGCTATTACAGTGATATATCATAAGTGTTCTGTGATATCTAGCATGTTATGTAAGAGGGTTAATTTTCTCCTGAATAATTGGCAATAACCTTACAAGAAAATTTTATAAAGAAGCAAAAACTCGGGAAGAGCTTTCTTCTAGCTATAAATGACATATTAAACTGAAGCTTGTTTTAAAGTTAGCATTCAAATAATTTGTCTTTGGAATCATTTGAACTGATGAAATAAAAGTCTTCCTTCCTTTTGCTATCACTTCACATCAAGTGGATAATCAAAGAGAAGAGTTTTGTGGATATTGTGAAATTTGTAATATCATTAGCATTATTGCGTACGTGACCTGGTGGCCGAGATCGGATATTGTTTAGCGTGGGTTGAGTCAGTCGAGTCGAGGTTCTGCTAGCAATCAGGTGTGTGTGCCGCTTGTCCATGCATACAGCATGGCGTCCCCACCGACAGGCAAGGAGGTATTGTAATTCCTTTTTATCATAATAAATAGTTACCATCCATTTAGTCTTGGTCTGGATTTCTATAGTAGATAGATCCTTCCCTTAGTCACATCATGAATTAAGAATATTGCTAGGGACTTTTTAGTTATATTTTCAGAATTTCGTTGAGCGCGCCTCGTCGGACCTCGCATAATGTATGATAAATATTCTATATGTTCACGGTACCTGTTGCTCTATCCCCCATTGAGCTAGAATAGTAAAGAGGTTAAGACAATATGCACAATGATAAAACCATTTAGCACTCATCTACGTTGGCTGCCTTTCACATTATCAAGTCATTGCCTGGAAGATTTTTAGAAAGCGATAGTTCCGTTAACGCTTAGTTTGTTTTAAATCAACCCATTTTGATAACCAGATTATTAATACCTCTCTTCCGAATACTGTTAAATAATGCTTTGATATTTTAGGACTAGGACTAACTTAGCACCTCGACCTAAAAGATCTTTTGCACTGAAACCTCTGACGGGACACCTCCGGGAGGGAGGGGTGAGCTGAGAGGAGACAAAGGCGGCCGAATCAGGAGACATGACAAGGCAGATGGCAGTGTCCCTACGTTTTACAGATTGAAACTCTCCGAATTGCAATGGGCTCCCTTTCCGCTGCTGACTTGCACATTCAAACCAACTTCCCAACCAACTTAAACCAATAATAAGTAATATCTTGCAAATGGCTAATGTCACATTTTTTAAAAAATAAATTCTATGATTTAACGCAACCTTCATTTTTTCGAGTAGGTAAGATTTTGTCTATCTCTTACAGTTTACAATTTGTAAAACGTTATCCAGAATGAAGAGGACTTCTCCGGGTATACATCTCATTTGCCATAAAAGTATCATAAAAATAAGGTATTTTAATCAAAATCGTTAGAGCCATTTTTAGAAAATAAAAATTTTCCAAATAACTTGTAATTTGGGATAGGGATATTTTCTTGAAAATATTCGTGTCGTATCCTTTGAAGTTGCGTAAGTACCAAGATTGATATTCAACCAACGTTTCCGTTTTGAGTCATGCTGTTCACACACACACACACACACACACACACACACACACACACACACACACACACACACATACAATCACAAATGCGGAACATTTTCTAAAACTCCTTTTTTGGATTCAGAGAGTCTCAAAATTGTATTTCCGGTGAAATTTCGGTATAGATAAATAGTAGATAAAGTAAATATCCTTAAGTTTTCTATGAAGTACAATAAAATACAAGAGCTTAAATAAAATTAAAAATGTTTTATATCGAAAGTAAATATACTATTCATTTTAAAAGCATCAAAAGTTTTGATTTCACAATTCTATAGCGCTAAATCTGCTAACTCTTAATCTGTAGGGATCTGTTGTTGTCTTTAATCATTCGTCCTGTTAGCGTAAGTTCCATAACATTTTAAATAATTTATAATCGTCATATTGTAACACCCCACGGGGGTGGTTACCCCCGCAGTAGGTGATTACACAGGGGGGTTGGTAGCTCAGAGGTAGGGGATGCGTTGGTACTGGAATGGTAGGCAGGCCAGGGTGGCGTTCTAGGATAGGGGGTATTTAAATAAAGCACAGGGGATGCATTGGCCCAATAAATTATTATACTGTTGCTTTAAGTGTGCGTGCATTCAGTTCGGGGTGAAGCCCCGACAAGTCAATAGAACTTAGATGAGTCGCATGCTTACCTGGTTAACTGTTGGGCGAGTGTGACAAAAGATCTGACGACTCTTTGATAACTGCCTGACAATTCTCTGATAAATCTCTCGTGGCAACTCTCGCGTAGCAACTTCCTGATAGCAACTCCCACATAGCAACTCCACCGACCGAGTCAAAACCCTGTAGTATAAATACATACATAAGCGCTGACTCGGCGTTGTGCAGCGTGGACGTTTTCTGTTAACCTGAATTCCACACTTGCGCTGGCTAACGAAATATGTTGCAATTCTCAATGCTCTTCCTGGTCCGCTACAATATATTGAAATAAGGCTATTTAGTAGGAGTCAGTAGTGCTTTTCACGATTATCTACCGCTTAACACGACTGCTAATTACTGCATTTAATTTTTTGGAAGGAGTATAGCATTATGTGAGTTATCAATGCTATCAAGTTTTTGTAAATTGTGTTTATGTATGCATTTATTATGAGTACTTTCAATTACTGTCCATTATATTTAAATGCAAGGTCTCCATATTTCATAGCTGAATATATAATTCCCTTAATGCTGTTTAAAATTACTTGAGTGATGTTTTAAACCACTTAGTTTTTATATACCAAACTAGAAGCATTATTGTCACATTTTGTCATTTTGAGTCTTGGTATCTGTACCTAATATCAGGAATTGATCTTTAATTTCCTGGAGGCCTTGTCTATGGTAATGTATTTATAGTTTGGAAAAAATTGATTATATATGAAAATCGTATATAAATATCTTGGATGTTTTGTACCATTTAAAAGCAATTGTTTTCAAAAATGTCAAAATTGCCCCGTCTGCTTAAGCAAAACCATCAAAAGACTTCAGAATCATCGTTTAATTTACACTTGGCAGGTTTGCCAATTTTAAACATAAGAAATTTGTTAAAATGTCTCGCAACGTTTGTTGCTGGCTTCTTATATGTCACTAATGGATTAAAATCGCAGCTGTACTCGCAGGAGTACATAAAAAGCCGTGTTATTTAAACCCAATGTAATTTTTCAGTTTTCCATATATACGCTTAAAATTAATGGTTTAACTCATAACATGTATAGCTGAAAACAAGACTAAGCTACGAAAGAGCATTTACCTCACCACTTATTGTGAGTCCACAAAAAATGTGTATGATACAAGATACAGGGAAAGCAGCAATAGAAATTCTTAAAAACTACATTTAAGTTTTAGCAGAATAGAGCTAATCTTCATGTTGTAGCCTTTGAGGAGATTATTTCTTTGGACATCTTGGATAGGTTTTAAAGTCAATAATGGTTAGTAATTTGGAGTAATGAATTCGGTTGTCAGTCGTTAGAAATGCAATCTTATTCATCTCAGTCGTCATTACAGATCTGAATATAAATAAACCACTAAACTTTGCTGAAATTCTAAATGGATGTTTGTTTTAATAAGAATTGTTTATTATAATCGTTATAAATGACTATCTTTATTGATAGGTAGATAAGTTTTCTCTTGCCATACGCTGTACAGATAGACTCGTCCTTAACACACACACTACCTAAAAATACACTGGTGTGCAAAACTTAAAGACGAAAGTAATCTTCGCATGCTGTGACACCGTCAGTAACATAGCTGGATGAAACTTGAATCACACATAGAGGGAACTGCTCGGTATGCTGCAGTAGGCAAATTAACGAAATATGCAATGCCACTTTTATTCATAGATCATAAGCTACACTAAAGTCAATACGAAATATGATGGCTCTCTGATTTACAGAAACAGATACATGGTGCTTAAAAGAGTGTATGACCACGACGGACAACAATGCATGCTCCGCATTGTGCTCCCATGCTCGACACAAGGTTGGTAAGCAGTTCTTGTGGTAGGGTGTTCCATTCCTCCACAAGTGCTGTTGACAACTGTTGCATGGTCGTTGGTGCATGTGGATGTGATGCAATACGTCTCCCCAAAGCATCCCACACGTATTCGATGGGATTTAAATCGGGAGAACGGGCAGACCAGTCCATTCGCCGAATATCCTCTCGTTCCAAGAGCTCCTCCACCTGCGCTGTTCGACGCGGTCGCGCATTGTCATCCACAAAAATGAAGTCAGGGCCGACTGCACCCCTGAAAAGACGCACATGGGGAAAGAGTATAGTATCAATAACGTTGACCAGTGAGCGTACCTGTTCAAAGATTTGGAGGTCGGTGCCATTCCTCGTTGGTCCAATTTTGATGCTCTTGGGGGACCATCGCAAACGGTGCCGCCGATGTAAATGGAACACAACGTACTGGCCGTCGGCCAAAGAGACCACCTCTGTTTATCGTGAGATTGCGTGCCTAGTTGTCCTGTTAAATGTGGCTCCAATTGCACCCGCTTTTTGGCGTGGATCCCTTCTTGCCTGTTGCACAATGTAGCGGTCATCTGCTGCTGTAGTTGAGCGTGGTCGACCACCACCTCTCCTTCGGACAGCAGTGCCTGTGGTTTGGAAGGTTTCCCATGCACGTGAAATAATTCTGTGAGCAATTCCAAACTCCTGAGCAACACTCGTCATATTTCGCCCTTCTTCCAGTTTCCCGATGATTCCTCCCCGTGTGAAGTCATCCAAATGGTGTCTACCGGCCATGTTGCAATGAAGAATACCACTGTAGTGCACCGTAACAGCTAGCTAATTGTGCTTGTCCTGCTTCGTCAACTGCCCCGTGTTGCGGGACCAGACGCATTTGGCACTGTAGGCTCGCTACACTCAAGCCATGTGACGTCCAGCTTTCTGTGTACATGTGAGGGACCTCTGGCAACATGCTCCCGTACCTTCATCTAGTTCCACCAAGTAGTTGATTTGTTATGTTAATTTACCCATCTTGTCCTTAGGTTTTGCAAACCAGTGTAGTTGTAGAATGGTACAGTTGATCGAAGCCTGTTACTTGCAGTTCGTTGTGAATTCGTAATTATTAGTTGATTCGATTTTCTATCTAGACAGTTTGTTTATCCTTTGTAGTGTCACATTGACATGACAGCATTAACTTAAATAATTAATGTGTAAAACATGATCGTATTACTGTTGGGCAATTTCGTGTTTTCTACGTCTTACTGATATTTAGAATTCTAACAAATAAATTCTTTCCAAGGAAACCAATATCTATCTAGTCAAATGTTATGGTTATAACAACATACGTATTTATACACTAGGGGGAAGTAAAGTACATTTGAAGCCTTCATTTACATTATATATATATTTTTGTTTTCACTTTGATTATTCGAGTAAACTAAGAGTGTTATTAGTCTAGCGTTAATTGAAACGTAAATGTAACAGAGTTTCACGCTTGTTTTTCTTATCTCATAATATTTGTATTATGGGTAGACTTTCCTTTATAATCTTATAAAACCAGGAAACTAGAATATTTAAAATAACGGTAATCACGAGGCTGAGATTAATCACAGAAAGTAGTCATATGCTTATGAAACGCAAAATATTATGTTGTAAAGCACATTTCCCTCCAAAAATAATAGTAATAACGACATATATTTCTAGCACGGGTGTACTTAAATTCTAATAAATAAGTGATTTAAATCGTATGCCTGTCTTTTTAGCCTGTGAGAAAGGACAAAGGACAACCTGAGATTACTGATTTAGGTAAGAGAGACATCTCTTAATACAACATTTCACCGTGCTTAATCGTAAAGTCTGAGCCGAACTACTCTTAAGTATTTAGAGTCGGGAGCACAATCGAAGGTGGGTGAGTGCAGATTGCGCAGTAGCTTTGCTCTGAGTCACATTTGTCGGCGCATAGTGAGCGGAAATGGAAGAAAGAGGCAGTGTCTGCCTGTCTGTATCTCACACACTCTCTGTCTCTGCGCAGTGGCTTCTCTCACCCGCCATCGCGTTTGCTCCCGACTATAGTATTGTCAGGAATAGATCATATGACCTGATCCTTAGCCAGAAACATTACAGTCATATATCCATTTGAGCTCTTCTGTAATTGTGTCCTAACATTTTCACTTGTATTGAGTTTACCGGATTTTTTTTTATAATTTTGTTTGTATTTTTAAAAAAACTCATTTCTGCTACTTCCATCTCCTTCTTATTAATATACAGCTTTCTGAGTACAAAAAAGTAAAGATGCCCGTAGTTTTATAAATTGCTTATAAATAATTATATTATAAATAGCTAATGTTTCTTTCGAATTTTTATAGAAAACATTTCGTGTTTATAAGGAGAAAAAATGAAGGCGTAAAACGACATGGGCGTCCGATATTGAATTTGAGAACATTGATGTTCAGTTGCATTAGAATGTCTGCTTCTGTCTGTTTAAAACGAAAGTAAAGTAATTTTTTTCCGCGGCTGTATGTTATTGAAGGGCAATCGCCGCTAAATAACATTATACACTGATTTGTAATTTAGCAGATAAATAGTTGTCCACTTATCTTTCGAGAAGAGAGACTAACCTTAATTACATTTTATTGAATAGCTAAGGGATGAACATTGTTCCTAAATACAGCACTTGCTTTTGCATTCACAAATTTCTCCCAGTGACTAAGGACATAGGCAGAAATACACATTTAACGATGAGAGTAAAAAAATACATATTTTGTCACAACATCAAGAATCCAAGGAAATAACAAGAAGCACCCTCATGCCACCTCCCTGTTTCAGGTTTTGAAACTTGATTAACGGAAGCAGGGATTCAATGACATCAGTAAAGGAACTCCGGTTTCCTTTACATCAAATAGGTTTGGTTTCCATTTACGGAAGGGAACACATGTGTGCGAGATGTTGAGTCTCAGTGGCTCTTGACAGATGAACGTATCCGGTTGCACAATAGGTCACTTGCTATAGCGATCCTGACTGCGCAGATCAATCGCTTCTGGAGAATCCCTTCGAAATATTACTTCCGCCACGTTGATAAGCAGAAGAACTTCTCGAAAAGTTTCCCAGAGAAATGTACAGTTCATTTTTATGTTAAAACAATTCCTTCTAACATTAAATTCTTATTTACAAAAACACTGTCTACATTGTTGACTAATCCTATATATAGGATAAGTGAATTTTATAATATAAACTGGCCTTAAAGTTGTGTATTTTAATTATTATTCTTGTAATTGACATTTAGATGACCATTTTTTAGAATAAATGTGTAAATACAAAACACAAAATACAAGCAGAGTTACATTCAATAATAATAATAATAATAATAATAATAATAATAATAATAATAATAATAATAATAATAATAATAATAATAATAATCTACTTTGGAAAATATAACCTTGCATGTACTTTAAACTGAATAGGAAGACTTTTGTAGTGTTTAATGCATGTTCTTACTGTATACAGTACCACAGGTAGTGTACACGGATAATACATAAAATAAAATAAAAAGTAGAGTAGGAAATCTGGGAAGGAAATGTTCCAGGCCAAATTTTAAGGCACCTTCCCTGCATTTGCCAGTTATGAGTACGCCTTGAAGAAACCTCAGTCAGGGAAGACGGTCTTGGCTGGATTTGGGCCGTAGACCTCCCCCTCATGTATCGTGCTTTAACGAGTTATGCCACCCGTGTAGGTGAAGGGGAGAGCACACAGGTTTTGGAAATAGACAAAATTAATTTTATGTTTAAGTGATAATGCGTTACTTTGATTCTGGTGAATTCTGTCTCTCTGAGCGTAATTGATGTGTTATTTTGAATTTTTAACATCATGCACAAAGTATCATTACCTGTTTTGCAAAGTTAATAATCTCATACATTTTAGCCATTCGATCACACTTCATTCACCAAAATCAATGGTTCAAATAATTCGTTTATAAGTAATTAGTGAAAGTAATATCGAAGTAGATAGAATGAGAAAATCAGGAATTATTTTGTATCTGGGAGAGATAAATAAATACTAAAATTGAAGGTAAACCACGTAAATCATTTAGAATTTGCTTATTCCGGCTTAGGCTCCTTTATACCAGTTTTTCATTCGGATAATACTAAATAGCTAACATAGCGGTGAATTAAAATAAAAAAGCAAGAAGTTTATGATAATTAGAAATTAGAATAAAATTTGCCTATATTTTCTCGGTTTTGATTATTACGATCTTGTTTTATACTTTCTCGATGCAGGAATCTAAAGCTTTTAAAATTCATGGAATAAACACGCGGCTATGGGTTCTAATTTGAAAATAGAAAATGAGGTAGTATTTTAATACTTATGGTACTGTTTTTAAAAATGCTTTCTATAATATCCAAGTTCATGGAAATGCAACCGCAAGTGCAACTTAGATGAACAACATTTTTCAAGGCTTTACTTTTTACGGCTCCCAGAAAAATACACGAACAAATTTAAAATTTTAATATTATATAACTTGTAAGCTCTACAGTGTCATATTAACTTCAATTTTTATGAAAAAAAATAACAAGAGGCACATTAATTACAACAGACTCTTGGTTCTCCTGAACTTTGTTTTAATTTTAATATACAGAATGTTTAAGTGATAGAATATGGGCACACAAACTAAGTGTAGACAGGAATGTAGCCCTAATCCAGATTCACTCTTTCAATCCATGTTCGTACGTGATCTAGTGAAATAATCATGTACTGGAGACAATTTTATTCCCAGAATGTTAAATTTTTAACATCAGCGTTGACGTCATTGTTACTTCACTAAGCTGAAAGCTACTATATACCCAGCTAATTAAAAATCGTTAGTTGTTAATTGCAAGCTTCGAAAATTGCGTAAGAGATTAAGAATTAACTATGTGAGTGGATGCCATTAGCAGCTGCCGGTAGGAAAATCCAATAACGTCAGAGCAACCATTACATATAAAAGTATAATAGTTAATGTTACTCATTTTCAGCGCTTTTCTTGTCATTCCTATACAACAGTAGTACAGAACTTGAAAAGTTGTGATACAAGAAGGGAAGTAGGAGGAGACATTTTCCTTTAATTTTCCACGCCTGTTTACCTTTCTCTTACATAAAGACTTGAGATTCAAACCGCTAAGTATGAACGGCATTCAGAAAAGGAATAGATGACCTACTTTGTTTAAGAGGGAATTTAAAGTCCGATCTCGCCAATATTAAATCTGCTAAACTCATGATCATTACCTCAGAGATTTCCATCTACAGATGAATGGATTTGAAGTTCACTATTAGTTTTTATTCAACAAATTTATTTATTAAAGAAGATGGGACTTTTTTTACAGTTTTACACTTAAATTAAATTTTATCTGCAGCAATTTTATTAAAGCATATTATATACGTTCACATGACTTCCTCTACCCTCTACCGTTTATTAGTGGGTATACAAACTAGTCTTACTAAAGCCAAATTATATATACTTAATTTTAATACAAATAAACTTCTACAGAAATAGCTACGTTATGCATTTCGTTACAGATACAAAGAGAACAGAGATAGCCAGATGTTTAAGAACTGGACGCTATAGGCTGGCCTTAAAATTCCATGCAGTTTCAATAGAATCGCGAGAAACAACTGAATGGTGACAGGACTTTAAAAGAATGACTAAGTATTTAACAATTCAAACCATTAATAACGGATATCTCGGAAATGACTGACGTCACAAAAACGTTATTTGAAATAAATAGTGTGCTTTAAAGAGATCTACATTTCTTGTGTAGTACGCTTTCGTCTATCGCTTAAAGTTTACCAGTTGTACAAAATTATACAATATTTCTTCCGAATGAAGAGCAGTTTAAAGGTATCACCAGAAAATTCAAGATATATATCTTTAATATAATCAAAATCGTTCATAATATTTTAGAAAATCACAAATTTTGATCTTTCCATGTTAAGGGTAGTTTGTGTTAAGGGGTTTCTTGAAAAATCTTTGTGTCGCGTCTTTGGAAGGTACTGAATTTTAATATCAAGTTTGATGTTGATCCAACTTTTTGTTTTTGAGTTATGCTGTTAACAGATACACGTCACACACAGACCTTTGTCTAAGAGTGCTTTTTGTATTCAGGGGTCCTCAAAACCTGTATTTTCGGTGAAATATCGGTATCGAATTAATGGGTGGAGTACAATACCTTCCCTACCTACTAGGTACGTGGTAGAGAAAGTAAAAATAAAGATTAAATGTGATATTCTCAAGCTTGCACAAAAAACTAAAAAAATGTAGATTTTCTCCATTAAGTCTCCCCATAGGATGTAGGCAGAATATATCGTTTCTGTTCAGTATATTTAGAGGGAAATATAAAAGCGGCTTTGTTGTTCATACGGAATTGCACTCAATCTAACCATTAAACGAACGCGCATATTGCACATATAGTGCTAAAATTGAGTTGCTGATAAACTGTCTTTGACAAACTAATTCTTTTTCAGTTTCAATTGTGACTTATGTATAGTTTCTCAATTAGACTGAATGCTCTGTGATCTACACCGTAGCCCATTAACTTATACTCTATGATATACTTGTTGCTTGCTTACTGAAGCTTATATCTGAAACATAATATAGAGGTTGTGAATATCTCAGGACTTAAGTGATTTATGTTACACGTGATTACCGTACCGTAATCAGTGTTAAATACTGTGACGGTTATAATTTTATTTTAACAGTTTTTTATAAATATGATTTTATATAGTTTGAAATATTGAGGTCAAGCTTGGTTCAAGTAACTGTAGGAAATCGTCTTTAGATTTCTTGCTAGTCATTTCCCGGATCTAGAAATGAGCAGATATTAGGGGACATGCGGTTTTGGGAAAAAAATTATTTCTTGTTTGACACGTGGGTGAGTTGCGTAATTTTTGCTGACTCACGCTTACGTCAATTACGAGCTAGGCACTAATCAGCATTTTGATCGTGTATTTAAAGACATGGGTGGTTGACGGTGCTCTCTCTTGGCACCAGCCATATGCCTACCCGGACCCTCTGCGGGTCAGCTCTTTAAATTCATTTAATGTTAATTTGCAATCTGAAGGTAGGCGCTAGGCCGACGACGATGGACTGCTGGACCTCTTCTGCCGGGCAGGCAAATCCACTACTTGTCTAATTATTTCTTTGTTTTGGAAATGTAGTTTAGGTTAAATTAGGTAAGCTAAGGATTAGAAATATTGGGAACAGAAGTTACGTGTCTTATGATGTTACCCTTTCACACCCTTGCTACTGCAACCTTTACTCTCTTGAGGCCATGCTATGCTACGTTCCCCATCCCTTACGCAACGCCAAATGGCGTCGTCACTACCCTTACGTCACAATAATTTTAAATTTAAGGAAATAAATTATGTTTCAGTTAAGTAGGGAGAACTATTTTTCCTTTTGCTTATATTTAGTTCAATAAATTTAACAAAATGCGATATTTTCATGAAGGTGCAAAGTACTAATCCCATTTTACTGAGTGCAAATAGATATAGATACGGAAAATGCAGTAGGGAAGAGAGAATGGTTGCAAACAGAAGTATTTTTACAACATGAAATTTACTGGATTTCATACATTTCAGTACAAAGTAATAATAAAATTTGGATATGGAAAGTGCTGTCGAAAACTTTGAATATATTAATCTTCTAAAACTTGCCCCTTAATACGAGACACTCCACATTTTTCTCTGGTTATTTATTTTAGACACAAAAACGTTTTTCGGTAACTCGGAAATATTAATGAGCTCAACGATGACACAGAATGTATTATATATAAAGCTCTCAATGTACATCATTTGAACCAGGAAATGCGCTTGCCTAAAAATGTCGATTCCGAGTCGTTCCCTTTTCTTACCTTCAGTATGTGCTTAACTATAGGAAACTGTATTATTGTTCATGGCTATCAATACATATATTGTATTCAGCTATTGCTATGTACTTCTCGCGATTTAATTAACATTGGTTTATTTTAACGTAATATTTACTTCCTTATTTTGTATGGTATCTTATCTATAGAAGCACAACGCATTTTTCTTCCTCTTCTTCTTCTTCTTCTTCTTCTTCTTCTTCCCTCAAAACAGGTTTTGTGGCCCTCATAGACGTCTTTCCAAAGTAATATCGGTCTTTCTATTGATTTTTTACCTCGTGAAATGTAAAGAAATACTTATTTTGTCAATGTATTTAGATCCATTATTTCAATGCGTTGTTTAAAGGAATTTTGTTTCTTAAATTAAACTACAGATTCGTAATTGTTTTTCAGTATTACATATGTGATATCTTAGAGTATGTACGCGTATTCGTCTTCATATTCTTATGTTTTTAGATTTGATTTACCTTCTCCGTAGTCTATTTAGGGCCCAATTATTACTGTATATGTTACAAATAAAATAGTTAGAAGTTTTTTAAAAATCTTAAATTTGGCTCTATATTTTTGTTTTGTCTTTAAACGTTTTGTCAATAGTACTACACATATATTCAAATTTAGATAATTTGTGTTCCAAATCACAATGTTTATTATATGAAGTTAAATATCCCAGGTAATTACATTTGTTTAACTTGCTCAATTATTCTTCCACATATAGCTAGTCAATGAAGAAATTTATTGAGCCTTATAAATTATTCCTAGAGGATATTTAATAGTGACAACGGTTTTAGGTACGGCCTCTGTCATAACACATTTTTAGACTTTATGCTCTTTCTTCTCATAGAGATGAGTCATAACAAAGTCGAAATGGCACTGTACCATCTGATAGAAAGGTTCCGTGGAACTTAGGTGTTTTCAACTTGAAGTATTTCTTTCTGACATCGCGAATTCAGCTAGAAGATATTTAAGCATGAGGAGTTTTGTACAGTAATTATACTAGTATGTTTTTTCAGGTAAACACAGACAGAACAAGAATAAGGAGCAGTACCTACCTGCAAACAGAAATGAGTTTTGTACAGTAGAAAGCGGAAGGTAATGAGAGTTGAAAGAGAAGAATCCAGCAAGGAAGAAAATTATTCAAAATACTATAATTATTCTGAGGAAAACCGCAATCAGATTGTATAAGGTATTTTTGTCTTCGAGTTCATGGCCATTTTAGAGCTACCAATAAAACATATTTGCATGTACAGAATTTAAAAGGAAAGAAAAGTGTGAAGTAGCCGCAATTTAGAACATTTAAACATTTATTTGAGTTTGTATGCAAGATTGTAGGCCTGGTGCCTAAACTTAAAGATCTGATATTACATTCACATTAATTTCTCTACATACTTATTTTCATATAGCTTCTACAAACTATTCTTAGCAAAGTTTATTTTTCTGTCTAGGTCGTGTTAATCCAGATAAACCTTTAAAAAAGTAGTTTAATTACACATTACTTTGAAGATACAAGATGGATAGAGAAAACTGAATTCCTACTCAGATGTTTATAAACCGGATCGCTACATGCTGGCCCAGAAACTCCACATCCATTCCACGACATCTCGAACAACAACTGAGCTTCACAAAGTACTGAAAATTCAAG
This sequence comes from Deroplatys truncata, assembly GCA_030765065.1. Lineage (NCBI taxonomy): Eukaryota > Metazoa > Arthropoda > Insecta > Mantodea > Mantidae > Deroplatys > Deroplatys truncata. The sequence goes on from CM060981.1 coordinate 178,372,616, forward strand.
CCAATTACAACAGGTATCTTCTAAATGGTGAAAGTTACAGAGAATTTATTTGAAATAACTTGTATGTTTTAAGAAGATCTGTACTCTTTGTGTGGTAAGTTGTTTTTATTCTAATGGTTTCCAGTTAAACAAAATTCGAATGAAGATTTAGAATGAAGAGGGCTGCGCACGATATATCCAGAAGGTTCAGAAATACATTTTATATATCATGCAAATATCTTAACCAGATGGTATTTCAACTACAATCGTTAAATATATTTTAATAAAATAAAAGAAAAACAAAAAAATTACCATGTAAGGGGTAATTTTCATTTGGGCAATTTTCTTGAAAAATCTTCGTGTCGTATCTTTGGAAGATGCTGAACCTAAACACCAATTGTGGTATTTAACAGACATTGCGTTTTTGAGTCTATGTATATTGACAGACATACACATACATAATACATACATACAGACATGGATAGGGGCATCCAATTATGGTATACGATATAGAATTTGTAGTGGTAAATAATACCTTTCGTACCTGCTAGGTAGCGCTAGACAAAGCAATAAAAAATACAGATTTTCAATTTGAAAGACCTTTCTCTGTTACGTTCAGAAGGAAATTTAAAGCTTAAGAAAATGACGTGCATGAATAGAGCAATAAAAGCACACTTAATACTGCTGGTATGCTCAGAATATCGCTGGTTCATGAGCACGACAAATTACTTACCTCCACGTTTTACGATCACAGCTACTTCCCAAGAAGGGCATATAACAAGATCGCGCTAGCTCGATATTTTATTTGCCTTGTTAGTAGCGCTCTAGAGGCGTTGCGAAGGTGTGGCGTAATTTCTCGGTTCCGGGAAGTACTTTTCCCCGTTATATTCTGAGCGACAGGTCATTATAAAAGCGTACGAAGGCGTGTGTCTATACACGCTCCTTCTGAAGTAGCTTTTGATTTCACTCACCTGACGAAATAGTAGAAGTAGCATTCAGAACGGTGCGAATTTTTGCTTTGGCCTTACAAAGTTGTTTCAGTTGGGAGGAATAACTCATTTTGTATAGGTTAAACTAGTGATAAGTGGAATGTATATAATGATTTTCCAAAAGTGGTAGCAAAGATACCGAAGAACTCCGTGTTCATGAAACTTCTTGATATAATTTATTATTATTATTATTATTATTATTATTATTATTATTATTATTATTATTATGATTATTGATAGAAGATCAATGTAGGAATACGCAAAGTACTTACAGACGTTTTTTTTCCCTTTGAACCCATAGTTCCCTTATTCTTTGTCTGTGGGCTTTCTTTCTCTCGTCTATCCATGTTGTTCTAGCTTGTCCTCTTGGTCAGCTTGCCACTTTGATTCTATCTCTGATTGTATATTTTTAGTAATCTGATCTAGCAGTTTTAAGCCACATTATTATTATTATTATTATTATTATTATTATTATTATTATTATTATTAAAAGCATAAAGAGGTTAAGTAAGCATTCATTAGATTAAGGAAACTCTACATTTCTTTAAATCCCAAAATTAATCCACCAGTTTACTTAACACACAGATTATTCAAATACTTCGTCCCTTTTATCAAGCATTTTCTGTGACTATAGGCCAAACCTAGATATTTCTAAAATTTTTGGAAACGTTGGTGTATATGTATGCCATTATCAGTACAAAGTATTTCATTTTGTGTTATGGCTTTGTTTCAAAACATTCCTCATTGTGAGGTATCCAAATTAGATAAATATTGGACCTTCCACTTAGTATCATGTCGTCTGGGATATTGCGACATTCGCCAGCGTGTTTCGTATAACTCCAGAAGGTATGGATACCCACTTAATGCGATATGTTCCAATATATAGTGACAAACGGAGATATAAACAGCAACATATCGCAAGAATGGTGAAACATTTGAGCTAATATGGCGGCCTGCGAAGTGACCCCGACAGTGCGCACGACAAGAAAGTTATGTACATGTATCAACATTAATTAACAGGTAGTTACCCGGTTAAGGGCCTTCAAACTACCAAAAAATTACAACCTACTGTTACTGTTTGTTGTGCTGCAATTTGAATAGATATCCCAGGGATTACTGGTACATAATCTTAAACAAAAGGGCAGATAGCGAGCGAGTCAACGCATGACGACGTGATGAGATGTATGGAGAATCGCTCTCTGGCTAGTTTCTTAAGCATGACGTAGACATAAACACGAAAGCTTGGAGCTTGCAAACTTCTATGTTTATGCTATAGGCATATGCCATGTTTATGTCGTAAGCCAAAGTTAACGCGTGCATTAAGATAGCATGAAACAAGCATCTGATTATATGTTTAATCCTGAATGACCCCTACACTCTGAAATAAAGAAGGTAAAACTGAAATACCAATGTTTCAAATTTGGTGCGACGATAAGGTATTTGTTCTTCTTCTTCTCTCTCTCTCCCCCCTCTCTCTATCTTGTTAACGTTTTTATCGCTTGTGTCTAAGAGACGAAGCCAAAAAATCACAACGAAATACTCTTTTAAAGTATTCTATACAGGTACCCTAAAATACTTTTATTCGTCTCATGCCCGTTCTTTCTCAAGTGCGCAAGCGAGTATACCGTGATTATAAATGAAGGCTTTCTGATGCGTGAAGACTGTTCCAATATTTCTTCCTAGTTACCTAACTGCGATAAAGATTATTCAGCAATTAATAAGCAAGTACTTCTATCGCAATTCTAATCTTGCTTATTCTTCAGTCATAAGGAAATGAATGCCTTCACTAGTAATTGCGTAATAAATAACTGTTGACTACGTTTAACCTATATTTTAAAGTAAATAGGTAAAGTATGTGTTGATAAAGTTCAGGAACTGTAGCTCAATGATAACTGCAGTATATAATTTGTCACTTATTCTCACTTTTTGAAGTGTTGCAAGATTTTCACGTACGTTCAGAGCAGAAAGTAATGGGAAAAAATTCCAAAAGCCAAATTAATTATCAAGAGTAGTGCTGATAGCTTTACGACAATTTAATTGAAGTTAAGGAATTCTTCTTTTCATGATAAGATGCATGAGTTTGAAACCTAAATTAAATTGTGGTGTAAAACTGGTAGCATGAGTGCTAAATGACTAGATAATAACAAGAAAAACTTATTATGAGCTTACCTAGTTTAGCACCCACCATGCTTGTTAGTCCTATAGAAGGGAAACAATTTCAATTTCTTTTGGCTAACTGAAGCGTCAATTTTATAATTTCTTTCCGTACAGAATTCTGAAAATGGTTCCACATCATACTTTTGTTCTTCTTTGTGTTTTCTGGCGCTACATTATCTACAGCTGATTTTATATTACCAATAATTTGACGGAATTTTCAGTTGCTATTATTGTAGTTACAACCACGTGATCTGATTCACTACATTCGTACAAATTAAAAGCAAGTGCATCCATGAAATACTATCAGTGTAGTAATCGAAGATGAATTACTATCAGTGCCGTACGGCTTCGATTGGCCAACTGACTATCGTACTCTATCTGTCATTGCTAATGTGAGTTGTGCGATTATCATTATCATTTTCAGTATGCACAACGAACAATCTTCTTTTATGATTCTGAATACGACTCACTTCATGTGCCTTATATACTTTTTAGCTGCACAATTTATTCTTTCAAATATAGTATTTCTAAAATTCACTTCTAGATATTTACTCATTACATCATATTTGTTTGTGTAATAGGTAAAAATGTCAGAGAAATAAACATAAAACTGTGAAACTCCAGTCACAAATGAGAAAATTCAGGAAAACCATTTAAATTATATTTGAAAATTTAGCGCGGAAAATTTTAAAAATTTGTATAATTCCTCAAAAAATTGAAAGCTTCTAACTTAAATATATTTAAAATGATTGTAATTTGTTGAACGTTGCTCTTTATACTTCCTAAACATAAGAAACAATAAACTAGGTAGAAAAACTCTAAAATAGAGAACAACAATATCATATAAAATAGAATGGTCGAAAGCTGTATATCGAGTCCAAATTCAGAAAACATTCAAAAGCATTTGCTAACGTTGTGTTACACAAAATATTTATTGCTACTTCTAATTTCACTTTCTACACATGCGATAAATACAAAAATTGCATATCATTTTAGTTATGTGTTCTGATAGTTCAGCAATGAAGCCACGTTTCTAGTAATTACATTGAACACCATTGGAATACCTTTTATGCTTCATTTTGTTGCAGTAAAATTTTGGCAATGCTATATATTCTTAATGGGCAAAAAGTATTTGAATCCTAAGGCATTTCAAACAAAAAACGCAGTTTAATTATGTTCGGTATCAATTTAAGTTCTTCAAAGAATGAAGGCAGCAATGGAAGTAAAGGGTATACGCAACGATATTAGCTTATTATAAATTTTTGTTTTGGTTTTAATTCAAGAATATTTATAACCTCACAGAGGGGGATGGTTCAGGTGGTAACGCTTGTGGGCCGCTTTCGGGAGATTCGGGGACCGACCAACCTGACCGAAGGTTTTTGCGCATTTTCCTCGGTCGCTATGCGAATGCTGGTTTGGATAATTTCATCTGCGAACTTAACTATTATCTGTTTCATCATTACATTTCATTTCCTTCTTCACTGGCATACTAGACATTGAGCTGTCACCCATCCTGGATATGCTGGGATCCAAAGATTTGTTTGCTTCTCGACAGGCTACTGACCCAAGGCTTTGTCTTTTAAGTCCTTGGGATGTAAGGTCTCCAAACAGGATGGTAATCCGAAGAAGGGGAAGAAGAAGAAAAGCACTACAGTTTTTATGTCTGATAATTCCTTTTAAATTAATTTAAAATTAATTCAAAGTTGTATTAACCATACATTTTATATGAAAAATAAAACTGGAACAAAAAGAAACATATCCGTAATAAGATTCGAAACCGATCCTTCTAGTTACTAGGTACTCTCGTATTTGTAAACGCTGGGCAATCAGTGTACGTTTTCCATTCAGAATTTAGTGTGATAAAGATAATGGAATAAGGCTGAAAGTTCACACACAGTAATTTCAGTGTGAATTTACTTTAAAACCGAGCCTAACTTAGACAAAATTTGAATTCAAATATGCTTATTTTTTCTATGCCTGTAAATCATAAAAGTTATAATTTTGTTCCCCTTAATCTGGTTGCTAGCATTTTACTATCTCTGCCATTTGCCTATGGCAGGTAGGGAAAGTATTTTATTCCAATCAAACTTGCGATATAGGACTTCACGGAAGTATATGTTTTGAGGTCCGCTGAATCCAACAAAAAGCATTTCTATAAATACATACGTGTCTGCATCTGTCTGTCTCCCCCCTCTCTCTCTCTCCCCTTCTCTTTCTCTCTCTCTGTATATCTCTAAACAGCAAAGATGCAAAACAAAGATTTTCAAGAAAATTCCTCCACTTCAAGATTTTTTTTATTTTTGGTTATTTAGATGTTCACAAAAATCTCTAATGATTTTGAATAAAACATCTGCTGCTTAAGGTATTAAGCAATTTTATTAATGCAAATTTTGAACTTTTTCCAATATCCTGTAAGATACACTTCATTCTGTATAAATTTGGTACAGTTTTGTTTAACTGGTAAACCATAAGAGACAGATATTAACTGGAGTACAATCTAAACCCGCCTCCGTGGTGTGGGAGTAGCGTGTCTGCCTAACATTCAAGAGGACCAAATTGCAATTTCGGTTAGGTTGAGTTACTCAGATAAGATCTTTTCCGGAATTTTCCCTTCTCCTGAGAATACGAACATCGGGTAACTTTTGGGCATCATTTCAGACTTGTCATTCATTTATCGTTAAGATAACCTATCAGATAACTTCAAACAAAAAATAACAAAAAAACAATAAGTAAAGAAAATTTAGATATTATTAGCTCCGTCTATAACCAATACATTTAATGAAGATTACCCATTTCCAGGGTATTCGTTACTGTGATTTGGATTTTGAAATGCTTAATCATATATTCTTAAGTACTAAGACTCCACACATATATTTATCGTGGCGTATTGCAAAGAGTGAAATTTTCAAAGCCAAATATAGCGGCCTGGCATTTAAAGTAGGAGTAGGGAGGGGAGGAAACATTTTTAGAGCTAGGGGACCTGCTGCACCTCCTTCCAGACCTGGCCAGAAAGAATGCGAATAGATTGTACCTACGAGCACAATAAAAAGCCCATTCAAACTTTTCCTCCATTAATATGAAGTTATGAAGAAATAAGTTTTTGTAAGAATTGTTTACACAAGAGAGAGAAAAATAGGGGTAGGAAAGCTATGTAAATGTAGCATACTGGAAGTGTGTTTACTTTCTCTGTCAGCACTAGTAAGTAGAGGATTTATTGCATTCCACCTAATAATTCCATATCAAGAATTCACCGAAAATACATGTTTTGAGGTCCCTGGTTAAAATTATTTTAGACAAAGGTGTGTGTGAAATATAATTCAAACGTTGAATAGATACCAAACTTCCTATTTATGTTCAATATCTTCCAAAGGTTTTCAAGACACCCTCCACCCTAAAATAGGTTTACATAGTATAATTATATTTTTTTTCTAAAAAATGACTAACGATTTCGATTAAAATACTATGTTGAAAACATCTAAATGAAAAATAAAATGTATATCCTCAGTTTCCTACGAATAGCCTGTGAAGTCCTCTTTTTATGAACGACTTTTGCAGAACTGGTAAACCGTAATACATTCTTGCTACACGACAAAATGAAGATCTCGTTAAAGCACACAGCTTATCTGAAATAACATTTTTTGTGGCATTGAACGTTTCTGAAATTATCTTTGTTGTTTTGTATTTCGAATTTTCAAATAATTATACCTTTTTAAAGCTATAAGTCGCTATTGGTTTTCTCTTTCTCATGGTCAAGCAAACAGCACAGAATGCCAAAGCTACCACATAGCAATCCGCTTTTTAAAAATCTGACTATTCCTTTATTTACTATATTCTTCTTATACCTAATATGAAATTTATGAATATATAATGACAGTTTATCTCCTGTAACAAGAAGTAGGTAGTAGTTTAGGCTTTGTAAGAATACATTGTAGAAGAGTTAGTAGAGAAAGTCATGTGAACGGAACATATAACATTTTTAAAAGTAATGTTATGATATTTTATGTTACGACGATATATTCTAGACTGGAGGCCTTTAAAGAGGGATAGCAACTTGTTTTCAATGGAACTGATTGTTTACTCATTGTTCCTTGTTGAAGAACAGCTCACACTAAAGGCGAGTTTTGTAAAGAGACTACCACAAACGTTCTCTTGTTCTGTTTCCCTTGATCTTAAGCTTTTATGAGAGATTCCCTTGCTTATAGCGCATAATAGAATCAGTGCAATAGAAGTAGTGTGCTTGACGTCAAAGCGAATTTGTTGATTGAATTTACGGCGTTATTCCGCAAGGAATCTGCTGTTTCTGATAGCTAAATAAGATCGCGCTTGTAGTGCTAGCATTAGTCGTGAAACCATACAAAGTAGTGCACCCACGTTTTCGGAGTCTCTAATCTCATGAGCAGCCTTCATGCTGAATCTTAATAAATTATATTAACTAATCCGTTGTATGGAAACCTTAACATTCCAAAGTTACGACTCGGTATAGCCAGAAAATCACTGTTGAATACATACAGGAGTGCCACTTCATATTACAGCATCGTTCAATAAAATGGCAATAATCTTACATTCCTTTGCATGATTTATGTACCCCTGTGTAAAAATTATAGGAGTAACGCCTGAAACAGTGAGTACTGGTTTCCTAAACGTGCCACGGTGCTTAATGTATCACGTCACTTCTGTTTGTACGCCATGCTGAAGGCCAACAGCTATTTTTGCAACAACATAATGCAAGTAGACAAGAATGACTCATAAGATACCCTTTAACTTTTTCGCAAAAACGCAAATGTAACTAGTTAAGCTGATAATTGTCTTATATTTTCAATGATTATAGGAATCTATAATTTGGCCTTAACAGTTGGGAAAGAGGAATTATGAAAGACAATTCAAAAAATAACATTAGAAAATTTTTAATTTTTGCGTTTTAAGAAGAAAATTGTTAACATCATAAACAAAATTAATTTGTTATAACAGAAAATTTATAAAAACGTACCCAAATAATTATTAATCATCACACTTTAAACAGGCTTACTGGTTTTTGAGTGAGCATAATGGAAGAAGAAATAAGGAACGAATTATTCTAAATCACAATTTAACATATTATTTTATATGCTAATGTTTTGTATTTAATATTTTAATTTTAATTTAATAGTGACATTTTTTTCTTACAATAACAACCGAAATTTTCATACCTAAGTTGGCCATTACTTCACGCAAATTGTTTCGGACTGTGAAAACAACTTTGTTACACAAATCGAATATTTGGGTAAAATGTTTGATAGTTGTATTCGCATGAAATTTTCTACCTGCTATCCTGTAAAAGCTCCTACAAAAGCTCGTCCCTCTTTTAGCTTCTTGTTAACAGAGATAACTTTAATTAAACATTTACAATTTTCGTTGTAAGTATAAGAAAGATCCACTAAACTAAAGCGATTGTCAGATGTTTAATATACGGATAGCTATAAGATAGCTTTGAAACTTCATGCTCTGTGCAAGATCACAAGAAAAAATCTGAATAGCAACTTACCACCTGAAAAATGTATGGTATTTTAAAATTCAAACAAATGACAAAGAATATCTGTGAAATGGATGACTACAAAAAGGTTAAATATACATACATTGTGCGCTTTAGCGAGATTTGTATTGTAAGACTTTATATCTCTTATAGTTTACCGGTTATACAAAAGTGATTCAAAATGAAAAGAACTTTAGGGGTCATTTACAGAAAATTTAAAATATACATTTCATTTGTTATCTTATCTATCATGATATTTTAATCCTAATCGTTAAGAACATTTTTGAGAAAATAAAGAATAACGAAATGTTCTTGGATAGTTCCTGGAGGACGGATTTTCTTGAAAATCTTCCTGTCCATCCTTGGAAGGTACTGAAGTTAAATCTACCAAGTTTGGTAACTTACCTGACTTTTTGTTTTTGAGTTATGCTGTTCACACACACATGAACCTTTTTATAAAATTCTTTATTTTATTATTCAGAGAACCTCACAACGTGTATGTCCAGTGAAGTTTCGGTATGAATTATGTGGGTGGAATTTAGTAATCCCTCTAATTGCTATTGGTAAGTAGCTGAGGAAGTAACAATCAACAAGGCGTTGTAAAAGAGTGTGATAGCTACAAAGTAAAAAATTCATAAATGCATTCATCTTCCTTGTTTGCTTCTCAACCGTAACCGTTTCTATTTGTATGTGACTGTTATTTGAATACAAACAACCAACCAAATAAAATGTATACTCTTTGTCCAGACATCGTATGATGAACCAAGATGTGTTGGTTAGATGACTTCATTTAAACTTCGTAGCGTTAACGTCGTTTAGACTTCCTCTGCAAACATTTTGCTTTTTAACCCCGTGTTACCACGATACATTATTTGAAATATATACATTTATGAACTAAATAAATGAGTCGAATCTTAAATTTAAAATAGTTTGCGTACTTGATAAAATATATATATATATACCTATATATTCGTGGAATTGAATAAAAGTAAGAAATGATTGAATCGTCGTCGAATTGTAAAGAATTGGTTTTGTGGTCAGTGCATATACAGATTATAAATAATTAATTAGAGGACGTCGAATACTGAGTTTTATGTTTTTGTTTTACTGTGGAAATTTTTTTTATTCTATTTCAAGGGAATCTCAGTATGCGATCCAGATGGACATCCCTGCTTCATGGAGTTGTTTCAATGTAGCGCACGAGGTTTGAATGAACTGCGGATGATATGGCGTGGTATGTGCTCTGTCCCTCTATTACACACACTTTCATTCAGCGATAAAAGGATAGCAAAAGAGACTGTTGTTAATTGAATGGTGGTAATACAAATTCTTTTTTCACCATATACAACATACAAGCTCTTTATTACTACAGTGCTCGTCACATAACTTTTACTTTGTTTCCATACAATATATCACAGACACTGAGAGCTCAGGAGGACGCTCCGTCGTGTATCTGCTCGCAAACCAGGAATACTTTATCATGCACCTTGGGGATGAAAGTTGAAAATGTATAAGGATTACAATTTCAGGATGCTGTCTCTGTGGAAAACCTCTTCGTGAATACTCTCATCTATGTGATGATTTGGGATAAACGGCAGTAAAAAGCTCACCACTGCCGGGAAAAGAACTTGCCGAGTCTTGGGAGTTTTCCTTTTGTACCAGATGGCCTTTGCAGAAATTTCATGCCCTTGCCTGGAGGAATATTTTTAAGGCAAGTATCGCTATATGTGGTCAAGGAATCGAATAAAAGGGCGCAATAGTCTGCACAGAATGAAAGAAGGCCTTAGTAAACCATTGTTTCAGCTCTCTCGCATTTCTCGCTCAAGCCTGCTTTGGTCTGTATTATAAATAAAGGAGGGAGTGTAATTGATAAAGCGTTGCCGAAAAGGAACAAATTCCTCTGCGGTCTTAAAAAATTTGTATCACGTCTCGAACATGGGACCGGGATACCAATTTCTTCTTTTCCTTATGTAATGTTTTTCTTTTAGTTTCCTTCCTTCTTTCTTTAAACGACTTATTGAAGCATGGGATGCGTAGTAGAAATCCTTATTTCCAATCTCTAGTGCTCATGAAATTTCCGAGGGCCATAGTTGCAAGGCTTCATCACTTACATTACTGTTAGCTCTTCTTCCGATTAACAACACAATTGAGTTCTAACAAACACAAATAGTCTAACCAAGAAAGTCCATTTAGTCGATACGTATTATTGTCGTTCAAGCTCGATAAAGAGAAGATATGCGAACCAATAGTCACTTGTTATAAAGACCTAATATACTACAGCCACGCAAATCTCTCTAACACTACAAATTTGCTTATATAGGTTTTTATTACAGTATTGATTAAAAATGACTTAGCTGGAAGAAAAATAAAAACGGATGAATCTGAAACTTTCAAGCACCTTGTGTAAAAACACCTCTGATATTTGGAAAGACCTAATAATGGTATATAATGAAAATAAAGGTGGATTATTTATTATTTTTTGCAATAAGTAATTTAAACTCTTCATGAAGTTTATCGATGATTAAATTTCATAATATTATTTTACGTAAACGGCTAATGCTACGAATACAATCATTAGCCCAAACGGTATATAAGATCTACATCTTTGTAGGTTTTGCCTATATCTTGGACTTTCTTAGTTGTGGAAAATGATATAAAATTCACTCATAATAAGGAAAACTTCAGAGAAAATACAAGTTATAGATTTTATTCCTCAATTTTTTTTGACAGACAAAGCTTTATTTTAATCCAAATCGTGTCCTGGCTTTAAGCATATTAGCTAAAGGCGTTTACATTGGTGGAAGGGAAACTATTATGAAATATTTCGTTTTCCTCTGTGACTATCCCTGTGTGTCACCTCCTCAACATAATCATTTTACATACTTCGAAACTAAATTGAAAAATATGTAAAATAATTAATTATTTCGCCTGAACTGCTAATAAAGACCAATGCATTATCAAATGTCTTTCTATCCCTTATCATAATCATTTATAAACGATATTACTCTAATTTGGGACAGTTTTAAATGATAAACGCGCGCGCGGACTTTTCTTTGTCGTAAAGCATGGTCATAAATAGAGAAAGATTTTTAAATAAATAGTCATTGGCATTATGATCTGGACCTAAAATTAACGTTTTCTTTTATTTTACACGCTTTATTTCTATGAAGACATCCAGGAAAATATTCTAGTGCAGTAGAATCATGCCAAAATTTACCCAAACGAAGTAGAAATAAAACTGTGGTTTTAGCATGTTTGTGCTATGTTTTATACCGGAAATCGCATGAGTGTTTTATGTGGAATTTTCGGACAGAAGCGTTGTATTTCATCCTACGTCATAAACACCGGATTTTTAAAAGTAGAGGAAATCCGGAAAACAGGTTGGTTTCTGCAGTTTCAAAAACAATATTGTAGTGCTTCCCTTAAAACGTAAGTCTGAAATACATAGAGTTGTAGAGTTGTCCGGATATACATAAGGCACAAAAATTAGACTGAAACTACTTCATAAAATAATGAAGTATACATTCCAGTGATGATTACGAACAGGGTTATTTCATTAAACAAAACTATGTGAATAAATACTTTTTGTAAGCAATTATGGGAAATATTTAAAAATAGAAAAGAAATATGTTATAAAACTTGATGAATTAATAAAACATAATAAATCAACAAAGCAACAGAAATAGTATCTAAAATTTATCCACTGAGGCACAGGGAATCCTTTAAATTAACTAGTTGATTATTAGCTTTAATGAATTGAATATTTACAAAATATTAGATATGAGCTACAAACGCTATTACGCAGGAAGAAGCGAGAGATAGTTGTACACAATTTCGCTTTCTTATCAGAATCGTAAAACACAAACAAATCGGGGATTCGGTTGCAGAATAAGATACATTATATTCAAATTAATTTGTTTATAAATACCATTACAACACATTGCTCTATGTAGTTTTTAGTTTTTTATATTTCAGTAGATATCAAAACTGGTAGCTACATATGACTTACTTAAATGTATAAGGTGGATGTTTCTACTTAATGTTTCCAACATTAAAGCATTTTAAATTATCTTTATGGCGGTTATCTTTAACACATAATTTTAAGTTGTATTTTTATTATTTATACGGGGAGGGTAACTATTTTTTTGCGACCTCTTGGCAGTTCTTCCAAACAGTGGAATGTCACTTAGCGACCTGAAGCCTCAAAGTTAAGGTAAGAATATAACACAAATGATACAGCGTGAATGATGCTTCTGAAGATACTAATCAGTAAATATGTTTCCTAGTTACTGTGATTCCTACGGAGTTCAATGATGACTGCTTAAAATGCAGTGAAGCCCAAAGTAAGCTAGGGTAGGTTGACATTTAGTATAAATATGTTTCTACACTACATTTAGCTGCGGGTATGTCAGTTGAGTAGTATGGGATTCTCGTCTTCCTATTAATTAGCTTCGTATAGGTACTTATTACAAGTTACGCGTAGGATATTTTCCTATATATTCTTAACTCAAATTCTTCCTAAATTACGAGTTTTAGACACTTCATGCAATAATTGTGATACTTTATACTCAAGATTTATATGAATAACCGGAGCAAAAGAGAAATGACAGAAAGCACATTGATAATATTTTTATACAGCTAGCACTAAATATGGAGTCACACGAGTCAACTCATACTAGAAATTGGAGATTATAATACCCAGTTGTGTGAGATGTTTATAACACTGCATTGTTACTATTCTTGTTTCTTGGAATGGAAATATGTCTATATTAAGTGAGAGTCCTGCATCGTGGCCCAGTGGTTTGGAGTGTGGTGTTCTGGATTCCGGCTACGGAATGCGCCCGGACTCCATCCCGTCCATGGATGAGGATTTTATATCCCGGGTATAGTACCGCTGCCCACTCAGCATCCTGAGGAGCTGCGATAGGCAGCCATCCTGCCTCGTGAGCCAACTTTCCGACTGGGGAAATGAGTAATGCTGGCCACATCACCTCCCCAATAGGTTGGATGATCGTGCCTAGGTGAGCGTGAGGTCGGCAGTAGAGTTAGCAGGCCCAGGCCCTTCGCGCGCTGTAGAGCCACAGGATTTATTTATTTATTAAGTGGAGACCTTTGCAGCAGTTCTTTGCTACCCAGTTAATGAGTTATGTTCTCTGGTAATCGTCCTCTTCACCTTCATTGTAACAATGGATATTCGGCGATTAATGAGCTTTGGTTTAATTAATTTAATGATGTATTAATGGCTAGTCATTAAAGGTTGCGGCCGAGAATGGAAGAGTTTCAGGTTGTGCTTGCGGTATAAAAGATTTTAAATTTAACTATATAATTTTACTTTCATCACCCAAATTAAAATTCTACATTTATACCACTGTATTTACGTCGACATTTTAGTTCCAGATTTATTGCACAAATATGTTTAACTTACGTATTTCGTTCACACTTTCCAAACTTTAGATTACCAGGTAAATGAGTTATTTATGATTTAAACTTGATTATGCGGACTGACTACTTTTATATGTTTTGGCGTGTATTCCTTATGCTAACTAGTGCACATACATTGTGTGTAGAATAAGAGATCACTTTAGCTTCCTTATAAATTTGTTAGCTTACATACTCCCACTGCTCAGAACATATAAATTTCCTATCATTCTATTGGTTGAATTTACGCCTATCTCCTACACTCAAGACCTACGCTACTTTTTGTTATAGGCTAAAATCAAATCATGTGTCATCTCTCTTGAATCTTTGAATCTAACGTCTCCTCAACAGTTTTTTCCCTGTTTACACAATCTTTGATTCTTCCCTTTTAAATCCATTGTCAGTACGTAATTGAAGAATATCTTCTGCAACAGCGGAGAGGATAACACTGGAATTTGTTTCCAAAAAAGTTGAGGAAACACTACGACATCGCATAGAACCAATTTCTTCAAAGTGTTATCTATACCAATGTGACTTTCTCTGCACAATAGCTAATATTACAAATTGTAACAATTCCACAATCAACGTAATTACGTTAAAAGAATAATAATAACAATAATGTTAAATACAATATATGTTTATTAATTAAATTGTAGTTACACTTATTCCGCTGGTTTCTTACTGCCACATCCTTCTATATATTATAGGATATGGTGATTTTGTAAATGGCCATGCTGTCAGCACTGGTGATAAAAAGATCCAACAACAACGAAGGTCAAGCAACAATAGACTAGAGTTAACCATTGCGCATGTTCGAATGCATAGTCCTATTCAATACAACGTTTAGCTGGATACTTCATAATTAGATATTCAGCTGTTTAAAGTAGTCTATGACAACAACGTTAAAATTATTTCATTTTGCTCGTAGGATTGCTACGTTCGACTTTTGCCTCGTTCTGCAAGCATTCCTACTCCAAAATCAAACTTTATTTTAAAATGTGGTGTAATAAATAGCTATTTTACCTGATATTATGCTTATCTTCAGGACTGATTTTACCGTTAAAAATTGAGGGAGTCGAGAAGGTTGGTGTCAAATAGTAAATTGACTTGGAATAACAGTAAATTAAAGTGGGTTAGTGAAAACGCAAAATTGTAAACTCATTTATTTGAAGAAATGAAAAGAGTTCTGAAGCTCATCTGCTTATGTCAGCAAAGGGTACTTATATCCTTGTACCACCAGGCTAGATATACAAATTGTTTGAGAAAGATAATGGCAATTCACATGGCAGACACCGCGTGGAAACACAGTTTGCTTCCGCCTGAATATAGTGCCAGAATATGACCTTTCTCCCTCAGTGAAGAGAACCTTTTAAGTAATCCATCGTCAGACTTAATAAATACCAAAACAATACAGCAGATAATTTCATTAGAAGACGAAGTCAGTAACGGTACTGTTAAATGGTTTCGCAATTTCTTCCCATGAGGTAACAGCCACCTAACGGTTCAGTTTTCCTTTCTTTTTTTAATTTTTAGTTTCAGCAACATAATTTTAGTATTGCATTATTGTTATAGCATTTTACCCTAAACATAAAAAGCTACAGAAACACAAGAATCTGGATTTCTGTGTAGCTGTGGTAAAAATACAAATTTCACATTTTATTCATGAAAGGTTTTATCAAACGTTTTTATGCATTTTAAACCAAGAAATTGTTTAGCAAGTTGTGTTTTTATTAGTTATTGGGAAAAGTAATGCAAAACATGACAGAATCGACTGAGGAAAGAGTAGTATGCTCAAGGTTGCTGGAACAAGGAATAATGAAAGAAAACCAAAAAGCAAAATATGAGAAACCGTGCACATTCTCTCCCCTCTGATGTGGCTAGAGAAATTCATAATATTTTGGGAACTTTAGGAATGAAAATGAACAAAACACAATGTGTTGTGGTGGGTACTACTGTTCCTAGGAGACGTGTGTATTTTTAATCACAGAAAATACACGTCAACTGGAAACCGTTGGCAACAGAATTATTAAAATAAGTAATGACTCCCCAATTTGTATTCAGAAATATTGGTATTGCTGTTTTGCAAGGTAAAATCGCACATTAATTTGTGTTTTAATCATCTTTACTGGGTTGATACATAAACAGGCACAGGATGAACCAACGTATTCATGCGTAAAGACAAAAGCAGCCTAGAATTCTACAGATTTATGGCTTAGGCCACCTTTCCAATTTTAGTATCTTAAAAACAGAAATGCTCCTTGGAACTTTTTCCACCCACTACCTCAATTTATATTAAAGAGAAGCAAATTTTGGCTACGAAACTCATTTCCTTAGTCTATTACGTTCTTGCACTTAATGCGGAGCACATGAGATGTCATTCTATGTAGTACAAAGGATGCGTTTTTGCAGTTAAATTATAATTGATATAAAACAGATATAGCCATCAGTTTTAACAATATGATATGTTTTGGATAAATATTTATGAGGCACAGATGAATGATATCTTTGCGGAATATTAGGAAAACATAAAAAACTTTGGCAATCCAGAAAACTATGCTACCTTTGCACAGTCAAAATACTGCGGCCCTTTAAATTATCTTCAGTGGGCAGGTTAAATCTTAAATTTTACCCAAGAAACCATGTTTTCAATAAACAGGCGAGTAAATTATTTGCCTAATTCTGTATATTAGCATTATATTTCATTACACAAAATAATTCATATTTTACTAATATAATTATATTTTCCAAAGCTATCTAACATCAGAGACACTATAGTCACCAGAGTGTTGAACTCACGTCGTATTTTGCATCCTTAAATATAAATTTATACTGAACTTAGAAAGAGTATACAGAGTATTCATTTAAAACTGTGACATGATGCAATTGTTTTGAGTCTATTTTTGAAGCTAATGTCAGCTTTAAAGCTGCTTGTACACGATCAAGAGTTTACAAGAAAAATTGTCAAATATTTTTCAATGTGTGACAAGATTGGAAAAGACTTGACAAGACCTGGCAAGACTTGCGAACGTCAAAAATATGTATTTAAAAGTTGTCTCTTCGCCAAATTGAAACCCTTCAGAACACATTGATAATTTATCACGCGCAAAGCAATTTAATATTTGCGTCACAGCATAAAAATTCGCAGTAAAATATTGTTCTTTACTAATATTATGTAGCACTTTCACGTATTATATTCAGTGAAATCACACTACAAGTGTGGAATATAATGAAAATAACAGCAACCAATAGATTAACCTCACTATATAACATTGCATTAATGTATTCTTAGTTCGGGAAACTGCCTGGCAACTATTTCTTCATAATCGTCTTCATCTGCTCCATCATGTGATGATCCACGTAGCCCTCGACTTACAGATATGGCCAGCTTATGTACAACCTAATCAGTTCGCGTACGACATACCTTGGCCGGGTAGCCATTTTTGTTCATTTTTTGCTTTCAGCCATGTTGCAGATTTCGTGACGCACTGTAAATACTCGCATTTCCATCAAATCATTGTGAAATCGTTGACCGTTTAGAGCATGTTCTTATTTGCTTTCAAAACTTTCAAAGACTTTAAAAGTATTGGAAGCAATTTGACAAGAAAAGTTGTGAAGTTGTGACAACTCTTGTAAAGCTTGTAAGGTATTGAATTTGATAAAAGTTTGATCGTGTACGAGGAGTTTAAGGCTGAAGGACGCAACGTAGTACATGCGTGGCGGAGATCTTACCGCAACATACTCTGTTGACCAATTTATGTTGCCTTGCGCTAGCGATGATAACATGCATCCTGCTTACAGCTTTCAAGAACCTTCGATATCGAACAAAACACACTGCAAAAGAGGTTTGTAAGGACACATACCGTACAGACCGCCAACTGTTACCGAATGCCGTGCTTTCTAGACAACTTCTTCAACATACAAGTCGTACGCCTTTGTGGAAGAACTAGCTGGATGGAATCGTATGGTCTCAGCTATACAAGAGACGTCACACAGCATTTCATGGCATACTCGAAATGAGCACCCAGCATTGTGACGAAGAAGCTGGTTAAGTGAAGACGTTGCTGCCACTAAGCTGCTTATTGCTGTGGCTGCCTCGTCTTCTTACTCAGTCATTTACTCTCGTATCTACAAGAATGGGCTGTACGAAAACAACCTTAATAAAGGCACGTTTTGTCGATGTTTTAAAGAATTTCTTTTCAGAGTTATTGTTTGTTTCAATATAAAATTTACAATCGGCTGAAGATTTTTTTAGTTATTATTAAATTAATTGTCTCTTCATGCATTCATGCTATATTTTTACTTTATTCGATAAATAATTACAATATACTATTGTTTGTTCCTATTCATCACCTATCTTGCACTACCCAGAATTATATCTCTCTAGAATTCCATCTCTTTCAGTTCTTTAGAATAATTTTCTCGGCGTTTCTGTAATTACTATTTACTTTAACTTGATTGTCACGGAATTTTACATCTCGTATCTCGCGTTTCTCCTATCGAGCTTCTGAAAGTTGATGCAGTAATTTGTATCACATATTATTTAAATGTAAAGAGTGATTATAGTATGAATATGCATTATTATGTGACATTGATTTGAGATATTTGTTGATTGTAATTATTGTTGGGAAGTAAGTTTATACGGCCTTACTGAAACTGACAATAATAGCGTGCAATAATGCAGCGAGGGGGTGAGCTGTTTATCATTATTGGAAACGAGGAAGTTACGTAATGTTGGCGCGTTTTCCTTTAGAATCTTCTGGAACATTTCCCTAGAGCATATGTATTCATAATTTTCATTGGATATTAAAATAGACGCTAATGTTGGCGCGTTTTATTAGCCAATTGCAGCTCAGTATAATCTTTGGGCATATCTGGGTGAAGGAGTATAAAAGGTAGGTTAGAGGTAAAGACCCCGCCAGTTCATCAAAATTCTTTGTACACTACACGTCGCATTCCCGTCAGTTCGTCGAAAATATTTGTATGATACACGTCGCCTTCAGTCCGTCAGTTCACCGAAAATATTTGTAAAGTATACATCGGCTATCGATTCACCAGTTACGCGTAGCAGAGTTATGAAAAATCTAAAGTGTTGTAAAGTTAATTATACACGAAGTTGAAGCACGCGAATTAGGAATGATCAGTAATGAAGTTATTATAACAGTTTCAGTTTGGTGAGTGTCAAGATCAATGTGTAAATTTGATAGTGAATGTGTTCGACAATAAAAAGTGTATAACAAATTCTTTCATCAGTGTTATCTTTGGATAAAAGACTCCTTTCCGTTTACACAACCTGTATAAAGAGATGTGCTCGACCAAAAAGATCATAGCTAGCCGGAGGACAGTAAACCAAAATTAAATAAAATAACAGTAGCATTCTTTCAAACGAACACTAATACTACCGCAAATTGCTAACACCAGACGGAGCTACAAACCTAACAAAGAATCACGTCACAAAATGGCTTCACCACGCGGAGTAAACACACATACACAAACATTATAAGTAATACCGTCGCAAATTGGCTCCCAAACGTGGGGCTCAACAAATTAAATATAAACAACTATAATGTCACTTCAAATTGGCCACCACAACGTGGGGCTAACAAAACAACCAAAATGTTACTTCAAATTGGCACCCATACGTGGGGCAGTTAAAATTATGTAACCAAACAAAACAAAAGCAGCACAATATAAGATCTTCAAGTTCTAGTAATTTACGTAAAAACATATTACGTAAGCACTAAACCACTGCAAATTGGCACCCAAACGTGGGGCTCAATAAATAAATAAATACCGCCGCAAATTGGCTCCCAAATGTGGGGCTAACAAAACAACATTAATAATGTCACTTCAAAGTATCTAACTTTTCTGAAACAATGTCTGTAATGATTTAAAATATTCGTACAAAGCGAATGTATAAATTATAATGCACTTTGTCTTCCGAAAACTTGTACTCTATTCTCTCATTATGGATGACATAACAACCTTGCTTGCAAAGGATAACATTTAATACAAAATATAACATTTGCCTTATTGGCAACATAAACTCTAATTATTTCACTCATCCCAGTTGAAGTAAAATGCATTTGCTACCTATTGCATTTTAATGACACTATTGCAGTTGAAAGTATGTCATAACGATTGCCTGTATGGCAATGTAGTCAAGTGTCTGGATTTCAAACCAGAGGTCGTGGGTTTTGTTCTCTCCAGGGTCGGGGGAATTTTTCTTTATCCCTATTCCGCAGAGTCTAGAGGAATGAAGATGGAAGTGACTGTGTTTTTCATTTCAAACATACAAATAAAGGCAACGTAAAAACGTACAGTTCATGTTTGAATACCATCGCTTATTTCTGAATTCAAAGCTTAAAGCATAGAAGTTAAAGGAGGCCACAACAGGAAACAATTATCAAAATTGGCATGGCGTAAGTGTATCGTGCTTCAGTATTTTACGCTTAACGATTTTAGCATCAAAGTGGTTATAAACAACAGTAAAATAATAATAAATCCCAAATATTACATGTAAATAGATGCATAGATTCATTTTGTAGTATAGAAAATAAATATACAAATTAATGGCGATTAGAACGTCTTCGTAATTCAAATGTATTAACATGATAATCAATTTCTCAATTTCTTTTCGTTTTTTACGGTCTGTCTCATCAATTTATTTCATTCGCTAATTACATTTTTTATTTTAAATTATCAAAACTGCATCTTATGCATATGCGAAGCATTTTGAAGCATTAATGCTAAATCAATTGTCAAAATCAGAAATATTTAATGATACAGCTGGCACGAAGTTTCCGAATCACGCAAGCACTGTCACTCATATACGCAAACGCCCGCGCGCACACATACTCGCACACACACACACACACACATACACACACACACACACACACACACACACGCGCGCGTAAGAGGCCAATACAAAACGATTTCTTAAATGTGTAAAGAAACCTCTAACTAAACATTTCATGAAATATTTCTGTGGGGAATTATTTCAGAGAGAGAGAGAGAGAGAGAGAGAGAGAGAGAGAGAGGGAGAGAGGGAGGGAGACAGACAGAGATATTTGTTTGTATTTCTTAATTATCTTTATAACGTATACAATTTTTCATTGTATTTATTCCTTCTATTGTTGTAGCTTATACTGAATTTTTCTTAAACTATAGCAGTCCTTCAGACAGTCAGTGTGGACAAATTTGATCAAAAACCTCTTTCACTCCCGCTTGTCCCTCTGGTTTACCGCATTCTGCATGTTTGGTGCCACAGTCTCGTTATATTACAGACAAGGGTAACAAGCCGTAGAGAGCCAATGATTAAAGAACTTATATAATACAGATAAACATTCTGGAATTCTTTCATTAATCCTATTAACAGAATAACTTATAAAAGGAGTATTTCCTCATTAAAGACAAATTACTTAAAAGTGTTATTTCTAATAATAGCAAGGAAGTATACACAGAACTACTTTGCAATAAATGGATACACTTTTTTACTTTCTCTACTACGTGTAGTAAGTAGGGGAAGTATTGTATTCCATCCAAAAATTCGATACCGAGATTTCACCGGAAATATATGTTTTGAGAACCTCTGAATCCAAAAAAAGCATTTTTGGAAATATGTCCACGATTGTGTCTGTCTGTCAATAGTATAACTCAGAAACGAACAGTCGGATAAACCCAAACTTGGTATTTAGGTTCAGCATCTTCCAGAGATGCGACACGTAGGTTTTCAAGAAAATTCCCTCACCCCAGATTACATATTACATGGAACATTTTTCGAAAATTTTAATTTTCTCAAAGATGACTAACGATTTTGATTAAAATATAAATATTATATCAGTTTGAAAGCTGGAGTGCTAGAGTTTACAAGATTAAACAGAAAATATGGGTACCTTTATTGAAACTATTTATTGTAAACTATTAAATGTAAATATAACTAAAAACAGAACAATCTGACACAATGCGTCTGTGCGGGATGGACTTTGTGTCTCAACGAGTTTTGGATACCAAGCCTAGTATTAGAGTGGAATACAATACTTCCCCTACTTACTACACGTAGTAGAGAAAGTAAAAAAGTGTACTCATTTATTGCATAGTAGTTCTGTGTATACTTCCTTGCTATTATTAGAAATAACACTTTTAAGTAATTTGTATTTAATGAGGAAATCCTCCTTGTATCAATAAAAGATCCAAAAACTAAATAAGACAAAGTAGATGCTAAAGCAAGCGCAAATATTTAGCTGTAATACCTGTATGCAATGTTATATTGCAGTAGAGGTCGCTGAATGCATTGTTGGAGAACGCGAAAGAGTTTGAAAATATGAGACCAACTCGAGTATTTTCTATTTCCGAGATTCTGCAATGCACTTAACGCATGCATATGGTATATTAATTTTCCACCATGGTGAATAATAGAAATGATACACGAATATAAAATGAATTCTAATGGCTCTTGAATGTGATGGTTATAATAGATATGTCACCAACATTAAAATTGGTGGCGAACTGGCGATCGATTATCCGCGCCTGGTTGTTGACTTTCAAAAGATCAACATAGGTACTTAGCTGCTATAAGAATGAAATCTTGAAACAAAGTTTGAATAAAACTGAATTAATGATCTAGATAAGATTTAAATGTTAAGATACAACTATCAAACACAACTATAATCCAGGTCTCCAATAATAAATAGTTATATGAAAATTAGGCGATTTAATATAGTTTATGCTCATAGATGCAGTAAAGTAGACAAAACACGCGGGGGGGGGTTAGATTATTAGCATGGACCGCAGAATATTCAACTTTTCACCATGACAGCATGAACGGAAAATGGATCAAGAAACACTATCGTCAAAAATGCAATCTGAAACATCAGCTTCTGTGGAAATTAAGATTTGGAGAATAAATGACAGCGGTGCTATGTAAATCAGAACAGAGTGTGTGGGATGAAGAAGGAAGATAAATGGTTTATACTCTTTATTGAATACAAAAGGAAAATCGATGCAGACATTAACCGCCCTTAGCTGTATCAAAGGCATGACATAATTTAAAAAATGTACTTTTCATTGAAATATTTAGGTTAACTACACATAGACTACTTGCTGCAAGTGAGTGCTGGGAAAGGAATGGAGGAGAATTCAACGAATGAGAAGGAGGAAATAAAAAAAATATGCATTTAGTCCAATACCCTCCACGTTGTGTGAGGAAATCGCGCTGCTTGTTTTAAGAACAAGCGCTCACAATGGTTAATGATTCCGACTTGCCATCCATATCATGGTGTCATGTATATACCAGGTGAGTCAGCTGACACTAGGTATTCGTATCTATTCAACCCGAATTTTATAGATTAATGTGAAAACATTCACCCTTTTATCAAACAAACTGTTATTGTAGCTCTGTCCTTCTATACACAACCACCATTAAGGATTAAAGGCTTAAATGAGCCAAAGAGCCGCGAAAGGCTTTAAAAAGACGGCTTTTCATGGATATCATGCTTGCAAGGAGATAGAGGTATGTTTTCCCGAAGAGCAACAGACAACAGGTGCGTTCTGGCTGAGTGGATTAGCTTCCGGGATGTGATAAAGCAATGGTAGGTTTCGGAGTTCGAATCTAATACAAACATAAAATTGTTTTGGTTATTTTTTTCTCCTTGCGTTTATTATCTTATTTTAGTATACTAATCTATTTATTTTTGTTATTGGTTCTCCTGTGAACCAAATACACAAGAATTAAAATCGATAATTGTGTATCATGCTTACGACAATAATCTGTTCCTATCTGGTGTTGTAAATCGTGTCACGCAGGTAGCTTTTATTCTTTTGGGCACATATCAACGACATTAAATCTGAAAGCTTTTGTTTCATGTTTAAACCTTAAGCTTCACTTCTTCTACTGACAAAGGATTTGTAAATGTGCTAAGTTCATGGTAAACAGAATAATAAACTGTTAAAGATCGTGGATTTCATCAACGAAGTAAATGTTCAAAATGACGAACCCCTTCAACAATGTACATTTATGTACGTTGCCGGAAAGACCTTCTTGCCTGTTGTAACATGCCCAGTGTAATCTGCCTGCATTCTTCACGTATGAGTGCCCGGAAATTATTTGGGCTTTGTGGTTCTTCTTCTTTGCGGTAGAAAAACATGGTGATTATTCTATTTTGTACACACTTATGATGGTGTCAAAAATGTTTTTTGTATCATAATATCAAATTATAGGACAAAAGAGATAAAACAAGAGGTAATACAATTTTTGAACTTAACATGACGGATTTGAACCCGCACTAAAGCGGCACAGTGGTAAAACAACTATGATAATACCATTCGGCCAATGCTACGTTGCGAATTGGGGTTCCTATACGAATTAGTAATAGCAAAACTCAATCCCACCCATGCTTTTTGCAGCTTCATACAGCGTTTGGAGGTCATTTTGGTAACTTTAACTCAAATAAACAAACTGCATCAGCCATTTCAATTACTGTATGAACTGAAATATACCATAGTTCGTGACAGAAGAGAAATTACCTAATGCTTAGCATCTTTTGACAAGGCTGTACAACGAACCTTTGTTGGCTGACGGCTTAAATACAATTGGTCACACTGCTAGATCTTCCATTTTGTTTTCAAATAGATTTGTCAACCGATGCATGTGATAAGTTGTTCCTTCAGGAACGTTTTCAAAGGTGTGTATAAATGTAAGCTAAAGAATAAAAGATTATAAAATCAGCTTAAAGTGGCACTGAAGCTCCCAGTGTCAGGGTGAGATGTTTTTGGCATCGACATACATGACGATAGCATTCTGTCCCGTAAAACACTTATGCACTGAGTTATCTATCCCTTCTCTATAAATTGTTATGCAAATCAGCCTTTAGAAGGAATTCAAGAAAGGCGTAAGTCATACATGTTGCTTAGCACGTTGCATAAATTAAATATATATATATATATATATGTGTGTGTGTGTCTGTGTGTGTGTGTGTTTACATAAGTCATCGTTTGAAGAAACCAGGCCCAAATGTTTGTGAAATTTTATCCACTGCAAACAATCCTTACGCTATAATTGTTCCACCTATTTTGTTGCAAAATATAATTTTGATATTGATGTGAAGAATAAAATCTTGTATTTCCTGTAAGTAGCCGGTAAAGTGCTTTACAACCATTATTTAATTTGCAAACTGAGAGATCTTAAATACTTTAAAGCCTTTCTGAGGGGAAATTATTTCCTTATTTCAAGCAGCCTTTCTCCTCTTCTTTGGAGTTTCTGAAATATTGTCTTTGTGCTTTATATAAATTTCCAGTATGTTAAATATGGCATAAATTGAAACTAAAGACAATATTTTGTTTCGCATTATCTTGTGACGTGCATGAAACCAATAGTTTTATTAACTGTGCTCTGAACCTTCTGATTGCTTCAGAATGTGTATTGGTATATTATTATACAGCTATAATATTACATAATTGTAAATATATTTCATGATTAACAAGAACTAAATGCAGAATTGAACCTTTCTTAAAGTAATTTGCAGAAGCGCTAATAAAGTAAACAAATATTAATGTGCACGCATATTATCGTAATTTATTTAAAACAGAATTCTCTTCCTTGTTTTAGCGGAGTGTTCAGATAGTTTCCAGATACCCTAAATATTAAATCACGCAGTCTTCATATCTCTAACAATTGGTTTCTGTATATTTAAATTTTAGAAGAAATTGTAATTTAACCAAATACAGCTCAGAAACTATTTTTATTTAGGCAACTTTGATGCTGAAGTAGTCCGTAAGTACATATCCTAAAATGTATTAATGCTATCTAAAGAAACAATTAGATGTTGTTTACTGGATTTTGCACATAAAAATAGACTTTCCTTTCGAATTACGACTTGTCGTTCGGTTATAACCCAAGGTTCGGTATTTGCAAAAGTAGAATTGCATTTGCACGGCACGTTTTCTCTTCGATCACAGCGAACGTTCATAAACAACCCTCTCTCCTCTCTGGAAACCCCCAAGGGTAGCTCTTGTAGAGCCCCGGGCTAGAGTCGGCATCGGCACCCGTGTATACAATGCCGAACCGGTAATTAGTTTCATTGTCGATACGTTTTTAATCTTGTACGCAGCTATCACATTCCCAAAATGTGATCCTGTCCCAGATCAAAAATGGTCTCAAATGCAATTAAAATTTTGCGTGACACAGGGCTGACGTGATACACAGTCCCGAATGAGTAGACTTCACTTACAGAGAGATAATTTTTTCGGTTAATTCTGTCTCGAATTGACAACAAATCGGCAGTTAACTTAGCTACAGATCTATTTCCTCAATAACTTTAGTTAAATTATTAAACGGATTTAAACCAAGTTAAGAAAAAACACATTAGGTTTACCTGAGAAACCTTTAATTTTATTTAGCTGCTGAACGATAAGAGTTAACCTACCTGTACATTACATAATTTCCTGCATGAAGTGTGACGTAAAATTCAGGGAATAGTTTCTAGCATGTCAGGAAATATCAAATAAGTATGCAGTTTGTGTTAGTATTAAAACTTAGGTTCCCACCGATAGTGGCGTTGTTATCAATGGCTAATATGATTGCAACAATTGCCAGAAGCTGAAAGAAAAATACATTTGCGATTATAGGGAACAAACATTACTCTACAGAAAGTTAACAGTGATGTTTACCACATCTATTAGCTGGCCAAGAACAGCGTTTATCTACTGTGTGGTATGGTAAATGAAAAGTTGGGTTAGTAGAAAGGGACGAAGCAGTACACACTGTATTTAAATGGGTAACTTGGAGTAGTCAGACGGAGAGGCCTTCAGTAATTGAAGCACGGCACCGCACGTAGTCTATAAAGGGCCCTTCGTGTTTGCAATATGGCCCCTTCGAGGAAGGGATGAAGGGGAGACACGAAGGGCGACCAGATACGGACAACGATGTACGCTAGCAAGTGTGGGGTTCCTAATCATTCCAACATGACAACAATCCTGGCAGTGATTAGCCCTGCCGTTAGTCACCTTCAACGTGAGGGTTTCGGGAATAGACTAGGTACTTCCAGGATAAAAGGGAGTCACAGTAGTCCCGCCAAGCGCCAGAGAGAAATCTTTCCATAACGCAAATTCCATTGTCCTACCGAAATACACCAACCGCCGTCGCCTGATGCTACAGCTATGAAACAGATGAGGTGAAACAAATGAAAGGAAATGATAGGAACGGTAACTTTTTGGTAGAATGGGAACAACCCTAACATTTGCCTACCGCCCCAAAGAAACCACGAAAAAAAAACACGATCAGAGTGGCCGGCTCGACAGGAATCGAACCCGGGAGTTCCCGAATTCAAATTTCAAACGTTGCTACGGAGCCATCCCGCTCGGTTTATTAAGGGGTTCAGCTCAATCATTGTGGTCAACCACGACAGCTAAAATATAAGATATATGTCATGCCTACCTGAGTGTATGTGTAAGTTTGTTTTCAGGACATAAGCCCATGACTCTACTACCAACCTTCAGTTGAACGCTATCCTGGTGGAGTAAAGAAAACAAAAAGCAGTTCATATTGGTGTGATTTAACTTTAGAACAAACCTTAATGGCCTCTTCTTATTTCACTGCTACATGCATGTGATATTTGAATATTCTCCAAAATTTACTTTTCGTTCTAGGAAGAAAGTTCGTTGTGGTTTGTCCCTGGTGCAGACGCCATGTTGACAGTTCCCACCTTGGATAAATCCATGAACAATAATTAGAAAAACACAAAAACGAATCACATGGTAAACTAGCTGTCGTTCAAATCATTGCTATATCCAACTATAAACAGTTGTTGGGTTTTAAATATCTACAGCTCACTGGTTATTTCAAATTTTAAATGGAATAAAATATTATATTATCTTTTTACCTTTTAAACTTTAGATTCACTTAAAAAGGTGATGGTATAAAACCTTATTAGCCCATTGAAATCCTGTGGCGCTACAGCCCATGAAGGGTTTGGGCCTGCCAATCCAATTGCCAGCCTCACGCCCATGTACACACGGCAGGGATGGCGGTCATCCAACCGATACGGTGGATGCTGTAAATAGCATCACGGAAGTGGGCTCAGAAGACCAGGACCGCTGCCTATGCAGCTCATTTTCCTCATCATGCTTAGTGAGTACCGGTCCTATACCCAGGACCAAAAATCCGCAGCTCCATGTTATCACGCCATTACTGTCCATTTTAGTGTAATCACAAGCTTAGGCCTATGGGCAGTTCCAAGGCAATTTAATCAATTGGCCAACTATTGAAGTTCTTTCAAAATCGTAATTTTCGTTGAGATCTACATACATATGATATAAAATCAACTCTTGCCCGCATTACATTGCTTGTTTACAGTCAGTAGACAACAGTGGCTCCACTTTGCACCGAGTGCAGGTCAGAGCACGGTGTAAAGTTCAATCATTAAGTATTTCGCATATCGACAATACTTGTAAATTATCTTGCAGAATTGAGATGCAGCTATAATTTATCAATTTAAATTGAATAGCTTAAGTTAACACGAAAACAACGTTTGACGTCTATATCAGGGATGGAGACAACAGGATTTCCTTCAAAAGGACAGGGAACTCTAGTGATGGACTGAACCGTGATGCTTATGATGATGCTCAAATTGAAGGGATGCTCGGAAAACGGGATCATTTTTTCTGAAGGAAGAAGATTAAATCCTTGCAGATGCCAATGCAACAAACTACCCATAGAGTTTAGCACACTTAGGTATAAAAGTGCACTACAGCCATCTTAAACAATTATATGGTCTTACTTTTCTATAACAAAATTAAATGGAAGTTTTCAATAAACTGTTATAAAATTACAATATTTTCATAAGTTTACCCAAACTCAGACAGGATGCATTGCAGTTTCTTCAGGACTGAAGTATGTAACTCATTTTAAAAATGATGGTTAGCTTGTTTTTGCGATCACACAAGCAAAGTCTATCCGAAGTTCTCCAAGTAGTAATGTCTATGTTCTGAACGCAGAAACGGGAAGTGTGAAAATGTACACTAAAAGAGAGGATCGCAAACAGCATTCAAACATTCTTAACGCAGAATAATATTATGTGTCACTGCTGCTGAGAAAGTAAAATATGGAAAAAAGATACTAGCTAAAGCTCCTTAATAGATGATTTGAGGACATATTAATGTGGAGGAAAGAAGATTGCTTAGCATTATGAACGTGTGTAATTTCCCAATGATAAGTATTCTGAACTATGAATAGGATTTGTTAATGGCTGATACATAAGGATAAAAATTGCTTTCATAAAATGAATGGTGCGTGCAAAATGCAATGTTTACAGAATGTACAACTATTCTATATGTTCAGATAGGTATATGAATGCTAAAGGCAATTGCAATTCACAGAGTGATTTTCCATTAGTTGATGTTGATGTTTCATTTCGCTTTCCCGCGTAAAGTACTCCTTAGCATCTAACATGAACATTTTGCTTTACAACATGCGTTCGCGTAAAACTGCTTTCAGTTAATCGTTAAATCATAGATAGGTTTAAAACGTAAACACTTCATACACGCAACCGATTCTTCCGAGAGACCCGGAGTTGTTTACTTCATTCATACGACTGCAACACCTCCACGACACTACGGTATGTACTTCGGTGGTATTACATTGCCAAAAATTGAGGTTTAAGTCTATGTTTTGGAGATGGTTTTAAAGTTGTGAAGACCTTTTTGCTTCTTTAAGCGCCATTAATTTGCAGTTTAAAGGCGGACATCTACAATTTCAAACTTTTATATCCCTACGCTCTAATAGTTCTTAATGTTTGGCATATACATTTTTAATCGTTCTGTTTAGACACAAATTACACACTGAAATGATACATTACAGTCTAGGATTATATAGCAGCTGATGGCAGGCGTCGAAACTTAGCGGTTAAACCTCCGTCGCGGTCGGTACTGTAATTCGCACGTTCATTGCGCTTAAACATCGCCCCTTTTACTCAAAAATGCTAAGGTTCTTCTAACGTAACTCAATCTATCTCAACAGGTATGAATAATTAAACGCTTGAAAAATCCAAAAACTTTTCGGAAAAAGACTAGTATGGCGTTTATCGGAAAGTGCAAATGTATGGATTACTTCGTTAAGAACCTCAGAAAATCGTTTCACCTGAATAGTTTACAAAAAGCGTTTTAACCTTCCATTAACAAAATAGAGCACTGTTTCGTTTATAGACATGTGTTCACGTACTAGAGCGTAAAGTCTCTTACACCAAACACAATGTACGAACAAATAATCGGAATTCATTATTTGTACAACTTAAAAAACCCGAAACAGCAAGGAAAAAAAAACAGTTTGCAAATGAGATATCTGAGCTGTGACAACGCTACACTGACACACTGTATTTAAAGCTATCATGTACCATATTTCT
Organism: Deroplatys truncata; assembly: GCA_030765065.1. Classification (NCBI taxonomy): domain Eukaryota; kingdom Metazoa; phylum Arthropoda; class Insecta; order Mantodea; family Mantidae; genus Deroplatys; species Deroplatys truncata. The sequence goes on from CM060981.1 coordinate 178,403,062, forward strand.
CAAGTCATAGCTACGTTACTGCAGGGAATTTTATACAATCCTTACTAATTAATAAGTATAATTTTGATTCTATTCACAGCAGCTATATGTATACATTTGTGGAACATCCATATTTTCAATCAACCCTTCTTATTTCTTAGGTGTATGTAATTTTGTATAAAGCCTGTAAAAATAACATATTGGAAAAATGTAATAATTCCCAAGCTGTTTAAAAATCTCAATTTTAAAAATACTACGCAGTATTGGATTTTTATTACGCTGGTAATTTCTTGCGTTGAATTGTTCCTATATATCACACTTATGTTTTGAATCACAAAATAGTATTTAATTCTTCGTAAACTGAAGTGGCGGAAGAGTAGAAAGCAAAAATACGCCATGCTCAAATTAGCGCTGGCAACGTTGCCGGGATAATTGGCAGTGTTCTTTTTCCACAACCGAAAATTCCATTCCACAGTACTCTATGCAGTTAATCCGCGCCCCTACCTCACATTCCAAGAAATACTGACCCGTTATAACAGGTCTTAACTGCTTCCACACGCATTCAGTGCGGAGGCTCACTGTTATATTACTGTTAGTGTTTGTCAGTGCGGTTTCTTTGTGTTTAAGATGCCAGCGTGTTTTAATAGGGTAAAATGGGCAAAGATGCCCCGGTGCCATAGATGCCCCACCTCTGATATTTTCCAATTGTGACTCAGGAAACACTTGGCAGCATACCACACCAGTGAAAGCTGTTTGTTGTGAGGTAGTGTATATATTGGTCGCGTCGTTTGTTTCCCTTACAGTGTTGTGGCATTGTTTACAAGGTAAGCATGTATTTTTTTCAGCCTTGAAGTTTTGCAGAAGTTATTTTTGTCTACGAACTGATTGCAAATTAATAACAGTGTGTAATTAACAACTGGTACATTGAAAGAACACTCTTTGGTACACTGTGCCTTTGTGTTAAAATCTCAGACCATGCACGCGTGAGTCACGTGATTGCCCGGGGCATCTTTAGACCACGATCAGGAAAGATGCCCCACCACCTAGTGAGCAAAGAAGCCCCACATGCTTTTGGCATTAATTTAATTCAATTATATTGTTAAAATGTCAAGAAACGCTTTATATTAAATGATATGGCGTGTTATTAATTTACATAGCTAAAACTGTAATATAATATTTGAATAAAAACAATTGACATATATTAGGCTCTATGGAGACAATTGAACTTATTATTACGGGAGCGAATTGTTTAATAAAAATAGTAATGCATGACCATTATGTTTTCAGATGGGTAAATACGTTTAAAATGTAAATTCTGAACGAGGGAGGTAGAGTGAGGAATCTCTTACTATGGCTATAGCTGCAGTTCAAGACAAGAAAATGGGTATCAATGAAGCCAGTAGGCAATATGGAATACCGTTACGTACTCTTCGCAGAACAATTGTTAACAATTCAACAAAGAAACTAGGACTTGAGCCTTAAGGTATGCTTGGTTAAGAGAATGAAATTCGTTTCGTTAACCATATAAAGAGGCTTGAAAGTTGTGGATTTGCATCCACTAGCCGAGATGTCAGGGTCCTGGCATATTCGTTTACTAAAAAACTAGGCCTTCATAATAAATTCAGCAAAGGGTGAGCAGGGTATGAATGGTTCAGATCTTTCATGATGAGATATCCCGATCTTAGCATTAGGCAGTCAGGTGGATTATCAATTGCAAGAGCACAAGGACTTAATAGGGATGCTATTCAACAGTACTTCAACTTGTTAAAGAGGACCATGTGGGAACAGAATTTAACTAATATACCTGACCATATATTTAATGTGGATGAGTCGGCTCTTCAGGTGATTAATAAGGTAGGCAAAGTGGTCACCACAAAGGTCTCCAAAGAAGTCTGCAGATTGACAAGTGGAGAAAAGGAGTAAATAATAACAGTGATTGCTTGCTGCAATGCGGAGGGAAATTTTCTGCCACCCATGTGCATTTTTAAAGGGGTGAACAAAAAAGCCGAATTTGAAGATGGAATGCCAGCAGATTTCAAGGCCATTATGGACAAGGAATCTGCATACATCAATAATGCCATTTTTATGACCATTTTTCCCCCGAAAATCTCTGGGCACAGTACTTTTGATACTAGACGGCCATACTTCCTACTGCAATGATTACGAAATTCTGAAATTCGCAAGAGACATCCTACTATTGTGCCTCCCCCCGCATTACACCAAATACCTGTAGCCCCTTGATAGAACTTTTTTTAAGTCGTTGAAGGGATGTCATAATGAAGAATGTAATTCCTGGTTTAGGGCTAATCAAGGCCGTAAAATTACTTTCTTGCAGTTTGGAGCACTGCTAGGGAAAGCATGGGGGAAAGCAGCAACAAATTCTAACGCCACCAATGGGTTCAGAGCAACTGGAACCTATCCTTTCAATGAGAATAGCATTTGAGATTATACATTTGTAATATTTGACAACAGTAATTCAAATCTGCCGGAACCTTCAGCACCTAATACTGTCATGGATCTAACTTGAACTGAATCTACTAAGACACAACAGCAACCTCATTCTTCCTTGTCAAATTTAGATGTCCTTTCACAGCCTTCCTGTTCAAATACAGATTCATCTGCAAATCTCTCCGCATCCGTTAATGAAACGGCAACTAAAATCCTCATGTAGCTGTTCCCTCCATCAAAGGTTCCCAAACCAGAATTTACAAAAGTTAAAATGAACATCAATGGACAGATTTTAACGAGTCCTCACAATATAAAAGCAAGGCAGGACATTTAGTAAGAAACAAGCAACTATCAAAGGCCCAGAAGGTTTCAGAAGATAAAATAAAATTGGAATTTCCAGTGATTCGGAGGACTCGGACACCGAAGCTGAACAAAACGATGACACCTGCAAGGAGTGTGAAGAATACTATGATCTCACCAAATAAGAATGCTGTGTACTGCATGTAAAAAGTGGCTACATTAAAACTGCACAATTTTATAAGAATTTATGCATTGACTGGGCAGAAGGGGTTCAAACAATGTGGTGTAAAACGTGTGAAAACCACAAAAATAGCAAAATTCGTAGAGACGACATTAAGAAAACTGTACTTTTGAGGAATTTAAATTTTGTTTGTATCTTTTTAGGTTCAAATTCTTTGTTTCACATAAGATATTTAATGGGTCATCTTTCACCAATTATATGCCTTTTACCCTGTTTTTATTTTGTTTATAATAAATTATCATATTATAAATTACAAAAAATACCCTGTGCAATGAATATCACTGGAACTGTTACATTCATTATTAGAAGTCTCATATGTTATTGAGGAAAATTTTTAGTGAAAAAATGTGGGGCATCTTTACCCATTTTAACCTAAGCATTAAAAAGAAACTCGAAGCCGTTAGCGACAGAGTGATAACGGACAACGAATTCAAAGGCATTAGAGGTAAGAAGGATCAATATATATCAAAAACAACTTTCTTTTGCAAGAGCTTGCCTTACGTTTTGTAAAACAAAACAGTGAATCAACACAAACGGATACAATGCTATCAAACGATGCGTGATATAGCTGCTCTCAAGCGTCGCGAGAAGAAAGTAGAGAAAAAATCTGATGTGTTACACTCACATGTACTCTTGTACAAACTATTTTTACAAACGCTTACTTTCCATATGCTTTATGTTAATCGAGATATCGAGATGTTAATCTTATTGCTAATTTTCTTGTAGATGCAAGAGGAATTGATAGGCTTTAAGCGATAGTCAAATATTTTAAGAGCTGGTTGCTATCTGGATTATTCCATTCTCTTTGCATTACCAGGACAAAACAAAAACAAAAAACAAAAAAAGATGAATAAACAATTCCCATTTGAGAAAAAGTATAAGCATTGGAAACTTTAAGGGAATAACAAGCAATATCTCGAAAATGGTTCACTCCACAAAAAAAATGTATATGACATAGATTGTGTATTTTAACGCGATCTACATTTTTTGTGTAGTAAAATTTTGTCTATCTTTTATGGTTCACCAGTTATGCAAAAGTCGTTCACAATGAAGAATACTTTTGGAGGCATTCCCAGAAAATTAAAGATATACATTTTATTTGTCATGAAAGGATCTTTGAATATATGATGTTTTGATCAAATCGTTAGAGCCAGTTTTGATAAAATTAAAATTTTGGAAAAATGTTCCATGTAAAGGATAATCTGGGGTGGGGGATTTTCTGGAAAACCTTCGTGTTGCATCTCTGGAAGATACAGAACCAAGTTTAGTGTTTATGCGACTGTTCGTTTCTGAGTTATGCTGTTCACAGACAGATAGACAGACATACACAAACACCACTCAGACACACACCCGGACACGTTTCCAAAAATACTTCTTTTTTATTCAGGAGGCCTCAAAACATGTATTTTCGATGAAATTTCGGTATCGAATTTTTGAGTGGAATGCAATACTTCCCCTACATACTATACGTAGTAGAGAAAGTAAAGATTTAGTGATATGTGGAATAGTTTTGTAAATTGTATAATACATATTTCAATGGTTATACCGTAGTAGTTCTCTATTAAATTCTTTTTAGAATATAAGTATTTCCTTTTTTGCTGCTTAAATTCGTCACCATCGATTATTCGAAGAAATTCGTTATCCTAAACGGCAATGCTTCCTGTAGTTCTTTAAACGGAGTAAAAAGTTCAAATTTTTTAAAAGTTGACCTTCAAGATAAATTATGTTGAAATTTCATAGATGTGAATTTTTTCTAAACATTATTTTTTGTATTTGTATCGAAAACGCTCTTTTTACATGGTTATATGGATAAGGTATACTTATTGATGTCAAAATACTAAAGTTATTACAAATCACTTAGTTTATTAACCGCACAAACATACTTAAGATGCAAGTTAAATGTGACAAAGCAAAAAGAAAAGCAGAAGAAAAACCTAAAGAATAATTGTGATAAATTGCCTATGATCGGCTGAACAAATTTGATCTGGCTTTGTGCTAGAAATGCCCATGTTTTGCCAGCAGGCCCCAACATGCCAATCTCCTAACTGGATTTATGATTTTTTTTCTTTTCTTTTGTACAGATTCTGTTGATAGTAATTTTCTGTGACCCGGACTGCCAATCTAAATCATTCTATTCCTGATCTTTCCTTTCTTCCTAAGGCAAATATCCTTCTACTACCCTTATACTTTGATTCATTTCATATGCTTAGAGAAGACTTCATTTTACAAAGATTAAATTTTTGTCAGTTGAAGTCCACAAGCCTTCCTTTAACACTTTTTCGTATGTCTTTGTCATATATTTCACCTCTTAGCCATACTGAAACCATGCCTATTCTCCCCAAACTGTTTTCCAGTTCTGCTGCCCAAGATTGCTAGACAGGTTTTCTCGCTGGTATATGTAACATTTGTAGCGTACTGTGGAATGATTTTCCTGTCAGAACTTCGCCTCACTCTTCAACGCATAAATTATGTACCTTAAATTGGAAAGACACTGGACTTTTTCAATTACTGTTCATAATTTTTACCAATGCATAAATTGATATGAAAACCACAGAAACTCACTTTATTTGTTTTGATTTATTTCTTTACCTACTTTAATTATTTATTTTTAATTTTGAGATTTAGGTTGTTGCTTCACGTATGGAAAGCCAATTTGAAGGAGGAGTTGAATTGTTACGCTATTTGCACCACGCTTTGGGCGTCAATTTGAAGGAGTTGTATTATAGTTCCACTGTGGGGAGCCAAACTTGATGAAGTAACTGCACAAAGTTTCCGGTGGCTTTCGCCCCAACTTTACTTTCCGGTGGCCTTCGCCCCAAGTTTAGGAATCAACTTTGTATTTTAATGTTTTCTTTAAATATTATGTATATTTAGGTTTGCCTCGGCTGCGTCAGTATTACATTTGTAGAAACATGTATTTCTAAACAGCGTGTGATGCGGCTATAGAATGTAGGTTTACACAAATTAAAAATTTTACTTCACTCCATTTATTAATCCTTCACACGATTAAATAACACTTCACTTATATAGAGAGCTGTGAGATTATTTATTAATTACTTGCACTTTTTAACACGTAAACTTTATAATATTCTTGCCGTATTCGTCTCACACTGTGAGGCAGTATTTTTAACACTTAAATGATTTCAGTCAGATTATATAATATATAAATTCAATAACATCCCCCCTTAAAGCAATATGTGTATAATATAAAATAATGTATGTAACAGTCATTTTATTAATGTTTATATTGTTATGTACATGTTCAATAATGTTATGTGAATGCATTACGTAATTTTATAATGTAGGAGCTATGTTAGCAACTTTCGGCCACTATTCTCACAGCTCTAACACTTAAATTACTTAAAACATTCACATAACATTATTAAATATGTATACAATAATATAAACATAAAATAATGACTTTTGCATACATTTTATATTTATTTATACACATATTGCTTTAAGGCGGGCTGTTATTATATAATCAGACTAAAATCATTTAAGTGTTAAAATAATGCCTCAGTTTCCGTTGAAGGTGTTTACAGCTCTGAACATTCTTTTTATAATCTATTCCTTCATACTCATCACCCAAAATATAGACACTGTCTCACATTGCATAGATTTGTTCACATTGGGTTCCCATAAACAATTATACTCTTCGAAACTGTGCACATGTCAAAATTCAAGTTATTTTCTAGGGTCACTTTATTTATTATCTAGGCTAGTGGTCGACAGCTGCTAGTTCTTTACGCTGGTTCCAAGCAAAGAGCAGCACAGCGCGAGCGTTCAAGGCACATCCCCATGACATCAACCGGTAGAGTAGCGGATACGATAGGGCAGTAGTTGAGGTGGCAGTGGCAGCGTTTATTGAAGTTTGTGTATTAATAATGGCGGATATACAAGATTGCAGTAGTGAACAACTCCCACATTTTCCGCAGTTGTCTACGGTATATCACCCAATTACCGATATGAATAACTACGTACGAATATTGGAAGAACTAAGTCAAGAATTTGATAACGATTTCACGATATTTTAAATTTCTCCATCCAACAACTACATATTTGAAACACCAATTTCAGTGGATATTGACAGAGCGCCGTCATTGCAATTATAAATAATTGACTTACAAAATAAGTATTGACTGAAGGACAGCTTTCAAAATGAAAAGTAATTGTCTTACATTTAAGAAATTTCCCCCAACAAAGTTCTCTCGGGTGCACAAATTTTCTGCCAGGATGCTGAGCATATTCGGATCTAGTTACGTATATGAACAGTTCTTTTCTCGTATGAAGATCACAAACATAGAAACCAACTTTCTGATCTGTAGTTGTAAAACATTTTTCGCTTGCGTGTTAGCCAGTGATACAAAGTGAAGGCGGACTTATAAAGGTAATAATTATCATAATAATCTGAGAAGGATAGTGATATAAAATAAGTAATAATATATTGAAAATCAGTGTATGTATAAAAAGGAGAAGCATTGTGAAAATTGTTGACTGTATAAGACAAGACAGGCACAGTTTTATTAATTAGGGAGCAGCCTCAGGTAGAAAGGGTAAATACCATTGAAGCAAGTTTTTCCTGGTAAACAGCCGGGTACAGCTGCACTTAGCCTGTTGAAGGACACTCTAAGCATCATGACGCGAAGGAGTTGAGGGACGAGAGGGGAAGTTTAGACGTTGGTTTTCCTTGTATTAGCGTAGATAGATCAGTCTGCCTTTGGTGTTCGGTGAGTCTGCCTGAGTGCCTGGTGAGTGCAAGACGACTTTCTCGTCGTGTGGAGAAGAATGGCGGCGAACATGCTAGAGGGTAGAACGCTTAGCCGTAGTTAGTATTCTTCGGTCTTGGTAAAGACAAAGCAACTTCGTATGCATTTAATAGTGATCGGCAAACCGCAGTATTATTTTAAATAGTGAATAAAAGTGTTCCAAGACAGCGTTTGTGTGTTTCTCTGTACACACCCACGCATACCCTGAGGTTAAGTTTTCATGCTGGAGCAGCCGTGGCAAAAGAAGAACCTACTGGGAGGAGACAAGCAGCAACCGTGAGGCAAAGGTATTGCTTCACTGTTGGAGGACGGAGCGTGCCTGCGTCATATTGCGCCTAAACGTGAGGCGGAAAGAATTACCTGCGTCAAAAGTAATGTATATTTCACACATATGCTATATAGCTACATGCTGTATATAATGCAAAGTAAAATATATAAAACTGTATTGCGTAAAATAATTTGAGAGAGAAAGAGAGAGAGAGAGAGACAGAGAGAGAGAGAGAGAGAGAGTCTATTTTCAACGTTCCAAACGAAAAATGTGGCACTGCTACGTAAAGTGTTTGAAGAAGTTTCACAGCCGCATTTATGTACTCGAATGCCTCTGCAGTTATGTATTTCGTAGTTCTATTAGTAAATTAAAATAAAACATTTGTTACATCGTTTTGTGTAGGTATTTTTTACATAAATGTATGCTTATTTCTAATGTGATTGATTGAAATTTGTAGTCAGTTGCAAATAATGTGTGCTGCCATTGTACTGGGATAAGTACAGAATGGCCGAATAATGCTTAGTCGGTTAAAGCTCAGGCACCTGTTCAGCTGAAACTTTTCAGATCTCCCCTCCATTCTGTGCTCACTACACAGATTGAGACATTTGTCTCGCGAGTATGACGTCATAGAGCAGGACATCTGCCCGCCACAGAAATAGACAGAAGTGGGGTTTTTTTCACAACTGCCTGTGGTAGATTTTCTTTCAAAATCGCAAAATAACAAAGTTAATATTTGTTTGTAGTGCTTATTTATTGTCGCGTAGTTACAAAAAGTTTTATTGTGACATACGATTAATAGAAAATAGTTCATGTTATGTAAATGCAACGTAACATGCAATTTTAAAATACAGTTGCAGTGCGTTATACAGTAGTGAAGATACTTTTCAAAAATATATTCGATCATTCTCATTTCCTTAGTGCTGTTGAGAGATGAGGTGCTACGTTGAACTACTTCCTTGTTTTCTCGTATGTTGGACATTGTGTACAGATGTGCTTGATGGTCAAGGTGTGTTGGCATTTAGGTGGCAATTTCTAGCATAGCATTGTAGTATATGAAAGTCAGTGTGCAACACTTATTCTTGAATTTGCGATTCTTGTCACGGTGGTTTAGATTCACGAGTATAATTGTTTATGAGAATTTCTCAGATAGGTATCCAGCAGTGCAATTTGTTTGTATTTTATTTTATTTTTACTTTCTTTATTACATGAAGGAAGCGTAGGAAATATTGTTAGGAAATATTGTATTCCGCCCAAAACTCCCTCAATATAAAACAAATGTTTATAAAAAGGTCTGTGCGTGTGTGTGCGTGTGCGTGTGCGTGTGCGTGTGGGTGTGCGCGTGTGAACAACATAATTCAAAAGTGAAAACTCGGTTAAATACCAAACTTGGTATTTAAATTCAGTGCTTTTCAAAGATGCGATTCGAGGATTTTAAAGAGAATCCCCCACCCCATTGTGCCCTTTACATGGAAACAAGTTCGTTATTTTTGTTGTTCTCAAAAATGGCTCTAACGACTTTGATTAAAATACATGTTTAAGATATTAGCATGAGAAATAATATGTTTATCTTGAATTTTTGGGAATAGACTGTGAAGTGCTCTTCATTATGAATAAAGTTTTTATAATTGATAAATCATAAGAGATAGACGAGGTCTTTTAACACAAAAAAATTTAGAACTCTTTAAAGCACACAATTTATGTAAAATAACATTTTTTGTGGTGCTAATTATTTCAGAGCTCTTTCTTGTTGGTTTGAATTTTCAAATATACTTTATATTTTTCTTAACTACAAATCTCTATTCCTTTTTTTACTTTCCTTGTTTATTTTTTTGTATTTATTTTGTGTGTGTTCGCGTAGAGAACTGAATTTCAAAGCCATTACATAGCAAACGGCTTTAAAAAGATTCGACTATCGCTTTAGCTTACTGTGTTCTGCTTAAATTTACAAAGATATGTGTAAATGTATAACGAAGGTTTATTTGCATTCTCAAGAAGTGGATACCAGAATAAACTATTGTAAAAATGACTTGTAGAAAAGTAACTAGTGAAAATTATGTTATCATTTTTCTTTAAGTAATGACATCTTGGTGTATGTTGGGTATTGCATAGTCGTTTTGTGATTATTTGGTGGCTTCTCCTAAATGCTGACTCGGCTTGTTTGTTGTCTTTAATATCCACGTGGGAAGGTATCCATGATTTGGTGATTTGCTTTTCTGTGTTCATATTATGATAGGATGGCTGTTTTTTTTACTCCTTTTGTTTGCTTTAAGAAATTTGAATACGAACACGTATTCATGCTAATGTTGTGAGATTTCCATTGCTCTTAATACTATACGCTTAAAGAGAAACCTCCTTAAGCCGGAAAACGTAACTTTTGGCTCTTATTTTATGAACGTTTACTGACAAAATATAATAACACAATGCACAAATCCTCATTGTTATCGTTATTCATTCTGAGAACCTTTAATGCGGCATCTTTGAGGTGTCGATAATGCAGCTTAAATTATCATTTTTAAGGTTTTATTTTATGTGCTCTGTAACCAGATTGTATTCTGTTCTTGTTCAGAAACGTGCATTCAGCATTAATTCTGCGGAATCCGAAATTTAATTCATACCAGATTACTTAGCTACGCTACGTATGAATTCATCGCTCGTTTAATTGGAAAGCAAATTAATTAGTTTTTACTGCGCGCACTACATTATCGCACATTGGTCCAGAATAGCGTAAACACCAGCAAACGTTGGGAGTTTCCTGTTTCGCTCCAGTCCCCGGCCACCCTATGAATAAAATAATTTAGGGGATAAATACATAAAGAGCGTGATTCGGCCAATCAACGTACTCGTTGCTGGAGTGAGCAATGACAACCAAATTACGAGTATCGCACTCTGACTACGTCATACTACTTTTGGCTAATAAGTCGCTACGAAACGACTTGTTTCAACGAATTATGGCTACTTATCCCACAGTTTTATCAACTCTGCGGCATTTTTACTTTCTCTACTACGTATAGTAAGAAGAGAAAGTATTGCATTCCAGCCAAAAATTCGATACCGAGATTTCACAGGAAATACATGTTTTGAGGTGCACTAAATGCATATAAGGCATTTTTGGAAACATGTCCGTGTGTGTGTATGTGTGTCTGTCTGTCTGTGAACAGCATAACTCGGAAACGAACAGTCGGATAAACACCAAACTTGATATTTAGGTTCAGTATGTTCCAGAGATACGACACGAAGGTTTTCAAGAAAATCCCCCCACCCCAGATTACCCTTTACATGGAACATTTTTCGAAAATTTTAATTTTCTCAAAAATGGCTCTAACGATTTTGAATACAATACCATAAATTTAAGACATTTTTATGGCAAATGAATTGAATATCTCGAATTTTCTGGGAATGTTTCCAAAAGTATTCCTCATTGTAAACGACTTTTGCATAACTGGTAAACCATAAGAGATAGACTAAATTTTACTACACAAGAAATGTAGATCGCGTTAAAATACACAATTTATGTCGTATACATTTCTTTTGAGTGAACCATTTTCGAGATATTGCTTGTTATTCCCTTAAATTTTCCAATACTTATACTTTTTTGTCTTGGATATACAAAGAGTATTAATCTGCGGCAAAGAGAATGGTGCTGCACACAGCAACCAGCTATTAAGAGATAGCTTAAAAGCTACTGTATTTCTATATTGCCCTTGCAAATACAAACCCAGGGGAACATAGTAGGCCTTAAGCGATAGTCAAATATTTTTAGAATTGGTTTTTTGTCGAGCGAAACATTTCCGAGATATACCTACTTATTTATTTGAATTTTTCAAGACCAATACTTTTTCTCAAATAGAAACCGTTATTCTTTTTCCATATAGTCACCAGCTCTTAAAATGTTACACTGTCGCTTAAAGCCTATCATATTCCCTTTGTACCTACAAGAAAATTAGCAATAGGATGGTTTCTGTAAATTGTTGTATCGATTGAAGTGAAGTAGATGGAGAATAAGCGTTTATAAAACTTGTTCGTACAAGAGTAGAGAAAGTCTTGTGAGTGAAACATATAAGATTTTTTAAATTATATTTATACCCCGACTTCAATTGCAATGGTCTCTCCTTTGGAGCATATTGTCTATAGGCAATGGTATTAGCTCGTATTCGCTTGCCATTGGATTTCTGGTAAACTGTGGGTTTTATTCATTAGATGACGCAAACATTCACACTCTCATTCATACTTACAGACTATAGAGGGGGTAGGGAATAATCTTCGTTAGAGAAAAATTTCCATCCTCCAGCCGGGAATGAACCTGGGACCTCTCGCACAGCAGGGAGATGCTCTACCAATTGAGCTACGAGGCCAGTGTTTTTGCTTTTATCACCCCTTTAGCATCTGCTATTTTGTTTGCGATAATTTGTTTTCCGCATATGTAGATATTGAAAGTTAGTTTCACCAAAGCAAAACGTCATCAAACAACATAAAGAGAAACACAATCAATATATGGAAGCAGTTCGATCAATTAATTTACTAAGTTAATGTTTTATTGTATTTATTTCTTGTAATCTTTACATACTTTCTTTTAATCTTAGATTTAAATTCCACGTAAGTTTATATTTTCTCTAGATAGATCAAAGCCTCTAGTGAGATTACTCGAGATAATTAATTAGTAGCATGCTGCTTAAGAACTAAGCAATAATATTTTCTCCGAAATTCATTTGTTTTATTCCCAGCATCTCTGCTTCATTTGGATTACGGAACGTGGAAACATGTGTTTTCCTGTATTTTTGGTTTATACTAGTATATCTTTATAATCTTAAATGTTGTGTTGTTATAAATATATATGGTTGAATGTCAGATAACTACAAGGCTTTGCTTGAAACTAAAGCTAATAAAATTGCATGTTTTGCTAAGAATATGAAGTAAACAAGGCACCACGATAATCATATGATTATATAACTAAAGTGTCTGTTGTATGAAGTTCATACAACTTACACTTTTAAGTTTAATAAACGTTCCGTTACTAAAGATCATTCACATGTTATTACATAACAATAAATACAAAGTTGATGGTTTGGTTGTAGTAAGTAAAGAATATTTTTTCAACTTATATAGACACAACTTTCTTACGAAAGTATTAATTTTAAAAATTCATTAATTTTTTGTACATGTTTATATGATTACGAATTATTATTATTATTATTATTATTATTACTATTATTATTATTATTTATCTTTTTAAGTGTAGAAATACAATACTTTAAGCGTAACTCACTTTTTCAGAAGCAATAATGCTCTCTGTTCACAAATTAACAATTTACCTTGTATAGTTTCTGAAGTTTGTAAAATTTCATTTGTCTTTTACATTTCTTTTCACGTACTGGTCACATATATTACGAGTTTACAGAATTCCGCTGAATTCCATTATGTATATCTTCTCCCGAATTTTTGCAATAGGATTAACACAACTTCACTTTTAGCGACCTAATAATCGCAATTTGATTGAAATTAATTAAAATCGGTTATGTACTTCACTTCAAAATAAGTAAACTTTAGCGAAAGTTTTTATCTCTGTTGGATTAATCCTACTTTTAGGTAATATGTATTTAGACATACTCCTGAAAAAATAGCTTAAAATTCACTTAAAACGAAGAAAACTAACAATTCCTTAGCTTGTTTTAATTCATGTTCAGTATATTTTTCTACTCATTATAGAGGTGCTATGTATCCGAGTAATATAACAATGATTAATGGAAAAATTATGTGAAAAATATTTAAAAAGCTGCGAATTTGAGCATTGAAATTGTATTTTAAAAAAGCTGAAACAATGGAGTTCAGTAGTGTTAGTCATTCCGTTCTTATTGTATATGGCACCACAGGTGGTGGCCCCTGAAGACACTAGCAAGAAACGCATAATTGATAAGGAAAATTTGAGAAGGAGGCATTCCAGGCCTACCTCCCCGGCATGTTATGAGGACTGAGGAAAACCTGATACGAAACTGTCCTGGGTGGTCTTAGCAGGATTTGAACCGCAATTCGCGAGTCCATGCTTTAACGACTTCGGACACCCGTATCCGTGGGAATAAAGAAGGACACTGGTCTTTGGAATTATTTTGATTATTTTCACCCCTCTTAGTCCCTGTAAGTGTGTTCGTAAATTTGCAAGTATCGAATGAATGGAATTTGGAGCATTGCTTCTCTATGAGTCACTGTGCACTGTATGTTTCCTCAAGCCCAAGATGATGTTTTCCACTCATGGCTAATGCAAAGAACGCAACTTCCTAACGACGAACTTGGAACTTTTTATTCGTTGCGTTTCGTATTTATCTTTCGTTCAAAGTGCGGCCATGCGGTATCAGCAAGAAGGGTCGTAACCTGGCATTCCCATAAAACTCCGCTTTGCCTCCTGTGATTCTTTCTATTTGAAAACGGGATGTGCTGGAATGGGCAATCTCTTAGCCGCTTTGGAGAACATAAGCTGGTCTATAATACAGGGCTTGACCCATATTAAAGTATGTAAGAAATCCTCTTCCGTGACATTTTTATTACTAACATAGAGGCGCATGGGAAGAACGTAATGTCTATTACAAAAACCATTACTGAGACATACCATTCTCGTTCTAAAGCGGAATACCCGTCCATATTCCTGTCCAGACAAGACCTTACCGTGTGTTCGTACCGTGATCGTACCGTGTGTTCCGCAATGCACTTGCTGACTCTTATTGTTAAAGGAGATCGATCATACAACTATGTTTTATCCTGTAGTTTTAAAACTTAATATCCTTTAAGGCATGCAGCATGTTTCTTGTACCACTCCACTTAGCACTGTATTCTACTTTACAAAAATTCTTAGTGAAGACTTCATATTATTACATTTTACGTATACAAATCGCGGCATATTGCGTAAAATATGCAAATGAATACATATTTTTATGTGAAGGTAGAGAATACCCTCAGTAGAACTTAGATACATTGAAACATGGGTCGGAAATACTTCATGATCCGATCGATGAAAATGTTGAATGGGCTATGTTTATGTACAGGTCACCAAATTCTCCATATCTCGCACTAGAGAATTTCATTCTTTGGAGGCACACAAAATCGCCTTTCTTGGGGACTCAGTGAACTCAAAAGCAGTGCACGCAGCAAGGATATTGGTAGGGTGTAGTATATGTTATACAGTGGAGTTGGACACCTCGCGCACTGCGACATAACCAGATTTATTGTAGCTACCATCCCCAGGAGGAAGGAGTAAAGCGATGGAACTACAGGAGGTTACAGACCACAGAGACGCGCGGAATCACCAAATAGTTCCAGGCACGATGACGCGTCCCACTGATAGAGCTGCTTAAAGAGGGTGATGAAAAGGAAACGGAACGGAAGGGAATTTACAGAAAATAAATCGTGGTAGATGAGAAACCACCCAATATTCGCCTACCTACCAGGGAAAAAGAAGAAAAACCCAAAGTCAAGGTGGGCTGTCAACAGGAATCGAATCCGGGATCTCCGAAATGCAAGCGTTAGCGCGGAGCCATCTCGCTCGGTAAGGCTCTCGCAGAAATTACGGAGTAGCTATGTATTCTGATTCGAGTTCTTAGCTCATGGTATTTGCTTGGAGCTATACAATTAAGTGAATGGGGCAATCTGTAAAATATATAGCGCACCGTTTTGAATTTTGTTATATTTAATCGAAATGAAGCTGCACAAAAGGATTTTGATTGCGCTTTCGTTGCTTAGTGTAGCTAAAATGTAGAGTAGAGTGTTGTATTCGTTAGTCTTAAACATTTTACACGTTCAAACTTATATCTCGCACGGGTCAGATAGACAGTACATGCTTATATAATATATTAGTTGACATGTTTCAGTCCGTATTCATTAGTAATTTAAAATTACTGATGTTTCATATAGCTGCAATGTACCTTCAATCCTTGTTTCGCTAGGTATATGGAAACATCCGCACAGGCTTTTTCTAGCATAGTCTAGGTCAGTTTCTTGGAAGTTCTGTACCAGGTGGCCCACACAAGCCGTCCTTAATTGAAGTAAATGTATATCGGACAGCGCGGATGTCAAAATGTTTGCCTAAGCAGAAATGCAAAGGGGACTCCATACCGGCAGAGACTGCTAAACGAAAGGTTGGTGCTTGAAAACGAACACTTTAACTACTATTACTGGTCCCAGAGTTAATTCGGTAAAGAAGCTGCCTGCTTATGAGGTTTTCAGGATTCGATTCCGACTGGGCTCCAAAAAGTTGTCTTTAAACAAAAACATTGCATGGGATGTCCAGAGTCTGGTGTTTGAAAGTGTGTGGGAGGGAGTGTTATTGGTTATTTAATAAGCAATTCGCTCATTAATAAGAATTCAGGATTGGCGTTTGGCACAAAACTGAGCAAACATGTTAAGTCATATAGTTCCACGACAGTTAATCTAACTCAGTAAAACTATATGGCACCGATCTGTGAGCAAAGTTAATAACATTAAACAAAATTCTATTTTATTATATTTACGCACCATCGCACTTAAATTATTTTCTACTACTGCATTATTCATAATAAGCATGTTCAAAAACATGCCCGCCTTGGTAGACGAATTAATGTAAGGGCTTCTCAGGCCCACGTTCTACCTTGAATGATCCATCATTTCTTAATATGATTTCTGTACAAAGAAAAACACAAAACGTACGCAGAGCACACATGCCACGACTGAAAATATTCAGAACGCGGCCTTCGAGCCTCAGCTGCAATTTGGTGCGTCTCCGCACAGATCGTAAACATATCTGTGTGTTCGTTATTAGTGAACGTTACCTTTTTGTCTGAATGACCTGCCTCGAACTGCATGCAGGTGACAACTCAACGCTTATCAGTACGGAACTACCACGTAAACACGTACAGACAGCAGCACTACGTTAGTGACCTTTCGCTTTGTACCTGCACTTTCCGTTTGAACAGCAGCCATGCGGCAACTTCTTTTGCATCTATATATACAGGAAACATAACACTGCAAAGGACGGCTTGCTTGCTCCAACTGGTATAAGAAATTCTGATGTGATATATTCACATTACTTTCTCTAACTTCTATCGTTTATTAGTGGGTATTCAAACTAGTCTTAGTAAAGCATATTTTTATATCAACTTCATTTTAATCCAAATGAACTTTTACAGAAACGGTTACATTACATTTCGTTATAGATACAAAGGGAACAGGCACAGTCAAATGCTTAAACTGGAAGCTATACGCTGACCTTAAAATTTGAAACTGTTGCAATGGAATCGCGAGAAACAACTGAATGTGAGAGACTTTAAAGGAATTGGTTATTTGAAATACACTGTGTGTTTTAAACAGACCTACACTTCTTGTGTATTACGTTTTCGTCTATCGTTTAACGTTTACCAGTTATACAGGATTGTACAAAATTCTTTCCGAATGAAAATGACTTCAAAGGCTGTTCCCAGAAAATTCAAGATATGCATTTTATTTGTGATGTAAATATATTTAATATATGGTATTTTAATAAAAATCGCTAGAGCCATTTTTTAGAAAATCAAAGATTTCGAAATATGTTCCATGTTAAGGGGAGTTTGGGGTATTGGGACTTTCTTTGAAAATCTTCGTGGAAGGCCTTGTATCTAAATACCAAGTTTGGTGTTCATCCAACTTTTCTTTTTTGAGTTATGCTGTTCACACGAGACACACGGACATTTTACTAAATACGCTTTATTTGTATTCGAGGGGCATCAAAACATGTATTTGAGGTACGTGGTAGATAAAGTAAAAAATAGAGCTTAGAGCTTCTTTTGCTGCACTGTCTTGTTGAATAATGAGGTGGCTCATTCGATCTCTTCCTCTTCCTCTTTCTCGCCCTCCCCCTCTTATCTCTCATACCTGCTCATTTAATATTTTTAAAATTTATATCATAACAAGCTTTCTCGGGGCAATGGCAGAAAAAAGAACATTATAACTATTGTAATTATATACTCGTACACAATTGAAGATTAAGAGAAAATTAATATACTTAAGCCAAAAAAATATTCATGGGTTTCTTTTGCAAAATGTGGATGAAAGTTATGTGAGTAACAGGTATTTTAAAGAGACCTACACATCTTGGTATTACGTTTTCATCTATCGCTTAACGTTTACCAGTTATACCTAAACATACCAAACCTCGCGCTTTCTTGTTCTTCAATTCAACAAAGCAGATAAAGAATAATTATAACACGAATTTTATTTTTGCAGTCAGAACTCCTTTATTTCCTATAGTAATGCCAAATGACAGGGCTATCAAGCATGTATCAACCTAGAGGCAGAGGGAAATAATAATAAAATCAGCCCAATTTTTTATACTCAGCTTATCAGAATTTTCTCTTTAAACTTAACAGAAGCATTAGGTTTATAAATTGTTTTAAAAGCATTTTCTCAAGTGTAATCATAATTAGGGCGGCGCCGTGGCCGAGTGGTTAGACCGCTCGCCTCTCACCGAGGCGGTCCGCATGTGGGATTTGTGGTGGACAAAGCGGCATCTGGGCGGATTTTCTCCGGGTTCTCCGTTTTCCCCCGCCATTCATTCCACCAACTGCTCCATCATCATCTTTCCTTTCATCCATTTCACCCTCATTTCGTTTCATTTATTTCCTTCCTCCTATATCGGACATCGGGATGATCACCCATCCTGGATATTCTGTCTGCTCCATGAGTGTCTGTCTGCTCCTCGACGGGCCTCTGACCCCAGGCACCCGCCTGTAAGTCCTGGGGGGTGTAAGTCCTACATAAGAGGAGGTTAAACAGTGAAAGAAAGAAAGAAAGAAAGTAATAATAATTATTGGGGTATGTTCAAACACACGCTTTGGAGACAGTCTCATTTCTATAGAAGTTCGAAACTTTTACATATAGAATGTGATTTTAAATATTAACTAATTCAAATTACTTTAGAATGTTTTTGCTAATTTATGGCATAATCTTTATGGTATGTTGAATCGTAAATATTATTTAACATAAATCTCTCCATATACGTAAGCTTAAATATTATGGCCGTAACCCGTAAGGCGTAAAAGCTTAAGTGGATAACTATTATTGAAAATGTCACTACATGTCAATGTTGCTCTTTTCCCTCTATAAATATATACATCTTTCACTTTCTGCACTAAAGATATTACCATTATTCCTACAAATGCTATTACTGTGTATACATTGTTTATATCTAATCAGTCTATGCGTAGTACCTACAAGTTTTTCCAAAACACGCTCGTGAATTATTAATCCACATGAATTAAAGATGAAGATCTCCCAATTAAAGCGAACGCGCGATTTTTCAGGTATAAGTTTGCTGTTTACCTCTTTAAATAAATTCAACATGCATTAAATTTATATATATATATATATTTCTTTAAATCATTAATAAAACTTGATATAGCTTTTTAGTAAACAATACTATTTTCCACGAATGTTTTCTGATACTTTGAGCTGTTATCATAGCTGTAATAATTTACTTTTAAGCACACTGTTGCCAACAAACAGAATCAGAATTTCGCTACATCACAAAGTTACCAAAATGTTTTTTCAGTTATTATTCGAACCGCAAGTGAAATTAAATTATTTTGTTTTTTAAAATTTACGATTCAAAATACAATAAAACACCGTTGCAACACCGTTGCAAACAGCGCAACATATTTCCAAGATTTAGGTACTTCCGTGCTCTGACGTTAAGTTTTATTTAATGGCCTTACATTATGAATAACTATTGTAGATTTGTAGTAAATTATTGTAATTACTTAGCTGTATTATAGGAACCAAAATAAAAATGCCTCATTACGAAAAAGTTCATTTTTTGTTGTTTTTTATTTTCTTTTTTCTTTACTTTATTGCATTTAAACTGTTACATATATAAGTAGTCGAAAAACAAAAAGTGACTAAAATCCATCTAAAGGCGGAACAGAGATAATAATCGAGTATGTTGACTCTAAAGAAGTGAAGTAAATATCTATGTAGAAAGAAAAATATTATTAAGATTCTTAATTGGCCTTCCATATCTCCAACTTTAAGCACTTCTTGATCTTCCGAAGGAAATGGAACACTTTTTTTATTTATAGTCGTTACATTTACTTCAAACAATGCTGGGCAATACAAACTCGGTGTCAGAATCTGAAATGCTGTGATAAATAAAACATTCTGTTAGCTGCCCTCTCACAGAGGATTGTGTCAAAGTGATTGCCAGGGATATAAACAGAGCACAAAGCTACGAGCCAATCATTCATTCATTGGGCTCTATGGTAGCAAATGTTGTATCCACTGAGGACAAAATCCTGTCCCTTCTATACTCTTTGTAATTTAAAGAAGTAGCATCTACCAATAGCTCTTGTAGGCAGATTAATGGCATTAAAAGTTGGCTGCCAAAGGCCGATATACAGTGAGCAGTCAACTGATCCGACTAAAGCAAGTGTCTGCCAAAATGGTAGCTAAGTTTTACATATAGGTAGGTTGTAAAGGGATTCACGCAAGCCGTTTTGTTGAAAACTACACAAATTGGGTTTTCGCTTAAAATGAAAACTGAGTAAGCACTTTACCAGAAGCCATAAATGTTTTGTATATATTCCACCTAGAATAATCGTAAATGATCTTGATACACACATCCTTTCCTTGTATACTTTGAATGTAACCAATGAAACTCGGAGAATTTCACGGAAACGTTTTCCAACCTCACTGAAGGTAAGTTTGCGGTACAGAAAAATGATATTAAAGGTCAAATCCCACATGGAGGTGTCAGTTGGTGTGTTATTTATGAGCTAAAGTTGTGCATGATAAGCCAAAATTAGAAATATTTCTTCAATACTTTCCTATAGTTTAGGGTTATAACTAAGTTTTACCATGCGATGCGTCTTTAGGATGTTCTGAATTTTAACAATACAAATTCTGATGATATTAAAGTGTGGTACGTGGGCATAATTATTGATGATCTGAAATATCTGGTAAAAATTGTCATTTAATGTGAAATAAAAGCAAAGTTAAAGGCACGTAACAAACGAAGAATGGCACAAGGTTTCAAAGAAACAGAAGAATTTCATGAAGCGTCAGGATGACGCCTAAAACCCGGTGTATGGCTCTAGGATTATGTAAGTTCAGAATTTGCATACATTAAACAATGTACTTATTATTCCTATTGAAAGGAAATGAAAAATGCAACTTTGGTATAAGCTCACTGAAAAAACCTTAATAGTTTTGGGAAAGTTCAAAATGTAAATATTCAGAGCTTAATAAATGCAGGTTTCCAAAACCTTCAATTGGTAAAATTAAAATGACGAGTAGGTTTCCCCTTGTTTCAACATGAGATAACGGATCCCCTTCAGTCTCATTCTGAAATACAGTCATCTACCATAGGTCATTATGAAGTAAAGTAAAACATTTGGTCCTGCTCCCCCTCCCCATATGTCGCTTCATTTTGGTTTTTTCAGTCCAATTAGTGGCAATCACGCTGAGATTTTTCTTGCTGTTACTTCAGGGTTTTCCAACGCCACACATAGCCCGGTATTCCGTTTTCTCATTGCTGATCTTCGAAATACGTAAAGGATCAAATCATAAATTATGTAAGACCCTATAATATCTATAGGTAGAACTGTTACTGTAATCATTAAGAGTCGGTGTGTATCTCCAGATGTGTAGCTTTAAAAGAGAGAATTCGGAGGCCTCCGTTTCTGGACATTCGAAAGCAAAACATATCTCACCTTATAAACTTGAGGAATACTAATAGCTTTATGCCCTTTGTTACGCCAGACATTTGTTACTATGCTGACCCTTTTGATGATTACTTTGCCCTAAGTGTAAGCTAGTTTATTGCAGAAATATGGTGGATTCCTGAGACTTTGAATAATGCAAAACCAGCAAAAGCTTTATGACAAATGTTCCAACATAATGCTATACGCTGCCAATTAGTATTCAAATATGTGAGCAATATAATACCCTATATTTGCGGTTAAACTGTCAGTAAGTTTGTTTTTATATTGAACAGAGTGTCTAACTCAGGAACGTAATATCATTGGGCTATAGCAAAGAGTAATAAAACTTTTAAAATTTGATTCCTGGGACCCGTGACAGGGTGCACACTGTCGAGCATAAAGAGGTGCCCATTCCCCATGATCGTCATTATGCTTTCCTCTCAGTAAGATTTCCACCTTCATATAACCAGCTTTTGACTCCACTCAGTAGCTACCATATCACTGGCTTGATAAACAATACAGGGACATACAAACTAACCAATAAACCTTGTTTATAATCTGTTTGAAATGAAGGGGTGATTCAGATACCACCTCTATGAAAGAGTTTTGCTACGATTGGTACACAAGGAAATGCTAAACCAATATTACAACATAATTGGACCTTCCAGATGAACGGGTGAAGAATTATTTCCATACGTGTTTAAACTGAACAACTACGACATTTAGGCTGGCCCCGTAGCTCAGTCCGTAGAGCTACTGCCTGCTGTGCTAGGGGTCCCGGGTTCGATTCCCGACTGGGGGTGGGAAATTTTCTCTAGCCAAGATTAGCTTCCTCCCCAGAGTCTGGAAGTATGAAAGACAGTGTGAATGGTGTATGATCTAATGATTAAAATTCTAAGTGCAAGAAACCCAATGACAAGTGTTACACAAGTTAACACCATTGCCAATAGGCTGTAAGTTCCAAAGAAAAGGCCGCCGATAAAACCAATGCAGTTAAAGGTGGGCTATAAATGGAACTAATAAAAACTACGACATTTACATATATGAGAGCTTTCTTCAGCAACATGGAGATGGAGGTTAAAGTTGTTGCAGCTATTAAATGGAAATAAAATCAATGTTAAGAAATTGGTAGTACAGCATGAAAATATAAGATTTAAGTTGTTATGTTAACCTTCGGCAGTTTGGCCATATTTTGGGATAGGTAAAGTTTCCTGTATAGTATCCTGCCAATCCAGTGGCTAAAATTATGCTTCAACAACAGAGATGACCACTCTGTTAGAGGGCGGGATTAGGTTTTGTCAGTGCGAACATGAGCAGCTCCGTTCTATATTGTACACGCTAGTGTACACTTGAACAATAATATTAGGAACATTTAATAATGAGAAACGCTTAAAATGTTACATTAATGCAACAAACTAAACAAAATCGGATGAAACACATTTTTCGAATGCCAGGATAATATCAAAGCCGGTATTTAAGTATCAGCCGAAGGGAGAAATAGATATACTAAGTTGATATAGAGGATCTCTGAGGTGAAACAGATCAATGTTATCAATCTTGACGCTGTTGCTGTTTTTTCTGCTGCTGCTGCTAGCAGCATTATGAGCTCGAATGTTTAAAAAATGACGATACTAGATGAGCAAAGTCTGCTATTTTAATAATTTGTATTCTTCCCTATGCTCCTGTTTTGGCGGTTTAATTGATATTTCTTATCTACATAATCATGAATATTCCTAAAAGTATGCAATTTAGTGTTATTTATTGTTGTCCACATAAAGAACACAATTCTTAAATTACTGTTAATTTAAAAAACAAGGAAAAGTTTCGTGAGCTTTTACGTTCTCTACACCTTCATATACCTAGTTGCTACAGGAAGAATTCTTATATTCGACCCCAAAATTTGATATCAAAATTGCACCTAAAATATTTATTTTTATCTCCTCTCAATAAAAAAGTTCAAGACCATCCAAGAATGCGACACCAAGATTTTCAAATATTACCCCTCAAACTATCCCTTGCTTTGAACATTTTTCTTAATTTTTTAACTTCTTCTTAAAAAAATTGTGTTAATGATTCTGAACCAATAACATATGATTTAGATCTTTACATGAAGAATAAAGTCTAGATATAGGTTACGTTTTCTGTGAGTAACTTGTGAAGTCCTATAAAACTCATACAAAATATGTAGATCTCTTTAAAACGCACGAATCATGTCTAAGGTTTTGTTGCATTAACTATTTCCAAGACATTTGTTGTTCCTTATTTTAGTTTCCCAATAATTTGATTTTTTAACTGAGTTCACTATCTCTGTTTAATAGGTATGACTTGCTGTATAGCGACGCATTTTTTAAATGTTTTACCATCGTTTCAGTCTCCTTTATCTTTTTTAACCTACAAAGAAATGTGTAATGAAGGTATCTCTCTAAAAATGTTTATATCGAGTAACATCAAACAGAAAAATAAGCTCTTGTAAGAGTATTTGTGGAAGACAGATCAAAATAAACGTTAGTAGATAGAGAAACCTAAGGGAATTTTACACATTAGAATTTTTAACTTGAAATTCTGCAGGCGAAATTGTTGGTTTTCATGGTTAAAAGTGCTAGTCGGCCACGATATAAGTGCACTTGGAGGAGGGCACCACTGTTTTTGTTGACAATATGTAACGTTATCAACGCTAGGGATCAGAGGGCAGTCAGGGACAAGGCAGGAGGGTAACGTACAGTTGCAATTAAAACAGTACTACATTTGCAGGTCTCAGTCTCGCTAGTAAATGCAACTCGGAACTGTCTGTCCTGACTGTCCTTCCGATGTCCCGCCCGCTTGTTCCTAACTGTTCTGTTCCTGTTTCCACCGAACGTACTCATATCGAGGTGAGTAATATTTGTTGTTTTGTATTTTCCTCAACACAGGTCATATCGTATGATGTATGAATAAAATCCGTGAAATAATGTCCAAATGAGCCCGGGGTCCATAGAGCATAAAGTTATCCGACATTCATATTTTAAGGATAAGGGAAAATCCCGGAAAAAAAACGTTACCTGGGAAACTAACCCTAAGCGAGATTCGAATTCAACCCCTTTGAATGTGAGGCAGACACGCTACCTCACATCACAGAGGTGGGCGGAAAGAAATATCATCATGCGATTCAATGCTCCAAAATTATGTGATCCAGCTTTCACCTGCTCTCGAGTTCTCAGACTCCCTTGTTAGAACTAGGCGCGAATGCTTCTTATCACAAAGGACATTAGCTGAACGTTCAACAAGTAACCACGGTGCGGTATCTCTGTATGCGGAGTACGTGTCGACGGAAGACTGCGAGCTTCTGATAATAATTCTTGTGCTAAAAAGAGATCCTAGAAACACTACATATTCAGTAGTATTTCTTGTATTAAGCTTCGTAATAGCCCATTTGGCTTGCACATCTTAAGTTTCCTTGGGGAATAATTGCTATTAAGTGAAGTGGAGGAACTGTTAAAGTATAGGCACAGTTAGTTATTGCCATGAATAGAGAATGGGCAAGGAAAAACCGGCACACACAAGCGGTGTACTTAAGAGCGGTTTGGTCAATATATCATCCTACAAGCACACTTCGCAAGACCCTAAATGTATGTAAACCTATCATATTTCAAGATATAATGGCGCCTCTGAAGGTAAGTGGGGCACACCCGGAGATGTGCGTGGTGTGCTGTACGTGCTTTATAGCCTAAATAAACGTATTCATGGAGAGTAATTATAACTTCTCCAAGTTTTCCCGTTTCAGGGGAAATAATAAGAACTACGTCGGAACTTTCAGCTAAGAGAACCAAGACCATCGGGCGTCCTTTCTAAATGACACAGCAGCTATATGTGTTCATAACTTAGGAAATGTTGGTATTTTATTACCATATCGATTAATGCAGCCCCAGTATTTATTTGTGAGCTTCTGCAAGTTAAATTGGAATAAACTTTAAATCTTAAATTTGTACACAACTAAAAATTTGAAGATATATTTTAATGCAGAGTTGCAGACCCAATGTTATATGTGCATAGAAACTTTTTTCTGTTACAAAAATAATATACCGCGACGTTGCCTTTCAAATCTGTTATGTTGAAAGCATAAAAATGTTGCTAAATGTCATATGACCATCCCAAGAGTTTACGGACTATTTTTGTCTAAATATAAATTGTATTTGGGCAACCTTTTCAAGATTATTAAATACAGAATGCGATAGTAGCAGTTGCGTTTCTTGCTATGGCAGAACGCGATGAGGTTTTGTGACACACATATTTGATTCTCTGTTAGCTTGGGAGAATCACATTCTTCAGAGATGAAAGTGTATTGATTTTTATAGACCGGATTTATGATAATGCTGAGCCATTTGTGAATGTTGTTTCATTGTCAAGGTTCTGAATGTACTGTAAATAAATATAAATGCCTTTTTTTATTCAAAATCTTCTTTTATTATTGTTGCAGTGAGACTCATATTTTTATAATTTTGGTTATATTCCGACTTGTGTGTAAATAGTTGATATAAAATTTATTACTTTATGTTGAATTTTCACAAATTCAATTAAATCCTTTCCTACTAGCAACAACGTCTCAAGAAGTTTTGTATGGTGAGTTCTCGAGTTTTACTAAGTTTTATTAAATTTTTGAAGTCGCATATTATTGCTGATTGTTGATCCTTTTTCTTAATATAAATAATGATGATTAGTCCGGAGCTAAAACTTCTTTTCCCTGCCTCGCGATAGATCCAATCCAGGCACTTATCTACGTGGAATTAAAATTTTCTGTACGGTTCTCGCGGAGCTATATTTATACTTCACGGATTTTCCCACTTTGTTAACAACGATCTGGAGGTATTACTCGGTCAACCTCACTAAAAACACAATCACTTCTTCTTTCTTCCTATAATGCCTCCTGCAATTTTTACTTTCTCTACTACATATAGTAAGTAAGGGAAGTATTGCATTCCACCCAAAAATTCGATATCGAGATTTCACAGGAAATACATGTTTTGAGGTGCACTGAAAGCATTTTTGGAAACATGTCCGTGTGTGTGTGTGAACAGCATACCTCAGAAACGAATAGTCGGATTGGTATTTAGGTATTTAGATTCAGTATATTCCACAGATGTGACACGATGGTTTTCAAGAAAATCCCCCCACCCCAGATTACCCCTTACATTAACCTTTTCTCAAAAATAGCTCTAATGATTTTGATTAAAGTATCATATATTTAAGATACTTTTATAACAAATAAAATATATATCTCGAATTTTCTGGGAATGTCTCCAAAAGTATCCTTCATTGTGAACGAATTTTGCATAACTGGTAAACCATAAGAAATAGACAAAGGTTTACTACACAAAAAATGTAGATCGCGTTAAAATACACAATTTATGTCATATACATTTTTTGTCGGGTTAACCATTTCCGAGATATTGTTTGTTATTCTCTTAAATTTTCTAGTAATTATACTTTTTCTCAAATGGGAATTCATTATTCAGTTTTTTTGTCCTGGTAATGCAAAAAGAATGGAATACTCCACCAGCTCTTAATATATTTGACTATTGCTTAAAGCCTACCAATTTCGCTTGCATCTACAAGAAAATTAGGAATAAGATTAACATCTCGATGTTTCGATTAACATGAAGCACATGGAGAATAAGCGTTTGTAAAAATAGTTTGTACAAGGGTAGAGAAAGTCATGTGAGTGTAACACATCAGATGTTTTCTTCTTCGATGCTACGAGTCTGGTGGAACCAAAGGTGTAATAGCGTCTCTGCAATAGGTTGTTGATTTTCTCATCTTTAACAACGGTTTTCGCTTTGTTGCGTGCTTGCGCTGGTAGCATTCTTCACTTCTTACTGCTGCTTTTTACAACATACTTTTATCTGGATACTTATTTAAATGATTTCTGTTACTCTCTTTTTCTCTTTGCTTGAAGTTTTTTTTTAGAATACACTTCTTTATGTATTTATTTTATATAGTTTCACGTTTTCTTCTTACGTTTTTACTCTTGACATGATTCTGTATAACTTTATTTTTTTATTTTACATTCTTATGATTAGCTTTATACTTGTATTACCTTCTTTCTTATAATTTATTTATTAATATTTTTATTTATTTGTGACCTATTCTGCTTCCAAAGTTCACATAGTGAAATAATTCACGTTACAGTAATTATTAGTTGGATTTTTAAGAAAGAGTTTTCCACTGGGATTCACAAAGTAAAACATATTTTGCATCATACATTGTTTATCTGATTTGTTAGGTTTTGCAGAGTATGAAGTTAATTGTTCTTCCATGCAAGCCGTGTGTTGGACAAGGTTTGAAAGGTAGAATCAGACGACTGAAAAATTCAATGCCATCACCTGGACTTGAACCGCGGATCTTCGGGTTTGACTTAATAGTGGTCGAAACTAGGGATCCTGGGACTTAGACTTATAGCTTTGTAAGTCGCCATTGTGGTATTCCATCCAATACAATTCGAGATATCATGGTGTGGTTTATTGAAACAAATTTGAATCATTGGGGAATTTAATGTCGTACTGATATGTTGGCGTCGTATCACAGTGGTCAGAGCAACCGGACGGAAACTGGGAGATCCGTAGTTCAAATTCCGGCGATGGTATTATAGTTTTCAATCTTCTGATTCTACTTTTGCAGAGTATTCTATAAAGAAATAAATGATCTGACCCAGTAATATTCAGAAGTTTTGTTCTCATTGCACCGCCAAAGATCAAGTGTTAACTATATGAACTTACAATCGAATTAATGTTACATTCACCTCGGAAACGATTGTGTCATTATGAGAATGAGGCAGCGTGCATCCAAGCACAACACCATTATCGTCATATCTTGATGACTTCTCTTTAGAGTTGAACACGTGGTTATCAGGGCAGAGAGACTTCACGTTCACTAAGGTTAGCAATTTTGAGGTCACAAGGGAGCGAACACAGGACTAGTTGGAAGTAGTCCAGCTTCTTTCCTGAACAAGTTTCTAGGTCTTTCCTAAGATTAACGTAGATAACAAGATTCTTCTGGAATATTCGTGCTGTAAGTCCTAATTGTGCTGTTTAAAAATAATGACGTGGGTTTCCGAGAGTGAGAGTCTAAGAAAGTAATTAATATGTTCAGAGTTGTAATTAGGGCCAAGGGGAAGGGGTGTGTGACACAGAGCGCGGTTTTGGTTGGGAGGGCTGCTGCACCCTTGCAGACAAATTGTACTGCCGCCAAGCAACGAAGGAGCTAAACTAATTACCACTGCAGTAGCTGGGGCCTTTCTGTTCCTCTTGTTCTACAAGGGGTGACGATGAAACTTCTTCAGATGGAAGAATGCTCTAAGAAGCTGCTAAACTGTCTCATCACAGAATATGCCAACCATTTGTAATACGTACGTATTTTCAAATTAAAGTTGTATTTAAAAGCACCAACATTTCAAGAAGATTGCAATACTCGTATTCTCTATATTTTCTCGGACTTCCAACCAAGTGTAGAGTTGGTTAGAAACTGATGTTTCGGGGACGTACATCGGTTCCTAACCCCACACCTGCTGAAAGTCCGAGAAAACCCAGAGCATTCTCAACGCCAGGAAAGCTTCAATTCATATTTAATAACAATATACCTTAATAATCCCAGGTCAGTGTCTAACCATCAAGGCCTGTTTTCTTCCCGTATTCAAAATCTTGATATGAGTCAGAGCGTGTTTTCTTTAAAGGATCTCAAATGTAATGTCGTAGTACTGTGCTACAATTTCATAGAGATTCGGAAGGTAAATAACAATAAACATATCTACTCGTTTCATGCCAAATTCTTGGAGATTATTTCCACGATGATATAACAGTGAAACAGATTTTGAGGTATTAGGAAGGGAGAATCTATACTCAAGTATTAATAAAAGAAGCAGAAACGTACTATTAACTCACAAGAAACAACAATCTTGAAAATAAGCATTTAAAAACGCATTGCACTCCAAATTTAAATAAATCTAAACTACGACAGCGCATATTTTGGAAATGACCGGTGTTGTGAAGAAAATAATACAAGATTATGATTTTTAACGACTGTATTTAAATTACAGCGTATTAACTTGACGATTATGATTCCCTGTTTATGAAACAAAGGATTGTTAAGAAATTTTCATTAAAATCAAATTTTCAATTCTTTACTAAACTAACGCTAAATTGTGCTACAGTGGTTAAAGTTTATCAAGCATAAGAAGGAAGTACGTTGTTTTTATGATACTTTATTTAATATTCGGTTACATATTATTCTAATTTGAACTTTTCGAAATATTTATGTTTTGTCTGCTTATAAAATTTGAAAATACGGAAGTATTGATAGAGAAAATGGCTTACGTTTCAGGAACAGAACTTCCTTGAAAACATCTCCCTGTGTGGGAAAGTGTGCTGATGCTTGTTATAAATTGTGAAACTGTTATATTTATCTCCAGTCACTTGCGTTATTTTTGATCTCTTTGTCCGCCTCTCTCTCGCTCTGCCGTTTCGACTTCCATGGATTGTGGACGTGGCTTCCACGGTTGCCTGGTGAGAGCTGCCTGCATGGTTCTCTGGGCAGTTCTAGCACGCCTGGAATACGAGCGAGACGGGTTTGGTGTGGGAGTGAGACCGCTACTACTTTCACGTTTTTCTTTAAGCTGGCCACATTTTGAGAATTTTGTTCTCTATGCCATCATTGTGAATGCAAATTAGTAAATGTGGTTTCATAGTTTTCAAAATTCGTCGGTGGCATACATTTTTCAGGGTATTCACGACAGATTTCTCCATTTTGGCTTATATGAAGGTAGGAACTAATTGTGCAGCTCATTTTCTGGTTTGGCCTTTTAGGTGAATGGGAGTGAATGTAATATTTTGGAGATTATGCCCCAAAGATGTCGTAAGTGACTGGTTTTTAGGGGTAATACATGGTATAATTTTGTATGGTGATGTTATTTGTGTTCACTTTCTCAGATTTTCGAGTTAATAATTAAATGTATCAGGTTCTACTTGATTTGGAACACAAAATTTAAAGAAATTTTGGGCTCATTAAACCAAAGGCTGTGTGTCTATTGTATTTGCTTGTTAATGTTTTTGACCAAGCCACATTTATAGCTTTCATAAAGCTGTTGAGTCATATTGCCCCATTTGAAAGTGGGTATGTGGAAGTTTCCAACTTGAGGAAATAATTTGTTTTTTTGCTACCTTTAACATTATATTTCATTTGGGATTTTGTTTTAGCGATAGCACCGTACTAATTCAATAATAACTGTATTAATGCTAGTCGTCCTAATTTTAAGGAAGTGAGACCAACACTTGCACTTAAAGGGAAACATAAGTTACAAGCATATTTTTCAACATTATTTCTGGTCGGGTGAAAACCATTTGGTTGTTCTCACCGATTTTTGAGTGTTAAACTTTTTTTTATTCCTTTGTTTGCTGAGGTAATGTCCATTTGACTGTTAGTGGGGGATGTTAAACTAAGTTTTGCTCTGGCTTTCTCTCGTGACCAAGTATTGAACTTTACTCCTTAGTGAATGTGGTGTTTTTCAGTTTTATGCTTTTGCTTTAAGTGTTTCATTTCTTGGTTGTGAATTTCATATTTTTTCCTTTTCAGCTAAATTATTTACGGAGTTGTTTCAGGGTTTGAGTTTATTTAATCCTTACGTTCACTATTAGTATCTTTCTATTATCCTGGTTCTTATAATTATAATAGTGGTTTTATAAAGGAGCCAATTTACCAGTTCTAAATTTCAAAAGAATCTTAATGTGCAATATAGTTTTTCTTTACCAGATTGCAATTTAAAGGCTTAGCTATATATAAAGATGTTTAAATGTTACCCTGAAACGACAAGTTTCTGAAAGCATTTGTTTTTGTTTTATGTTTTCTTAGCTTTAATGGGTTGTTTCAAGTTGTGTTTTTGTCTTACTTTACGTTGTATGTCAAAGTATAATTCAATTTGCTATTAAATTTTTGTTCTGAGATCGAAGTTGTATTATAAATTTGCTTCAACTTTGTATTTTTATATTTTTGCTTCCTTTTTAAAATTAAATTTTTCACCTTCCTTTTAAATGCATTATGGAGGTTTATATTTCAGTTAATGTTTTATGCTCGTTTTACTAGTTCATGAGCTTGATGTCAATATACTGTAAATGGCTTAGCTGTGAGGGCCCATGTTAATGTGACATAGTTATTAATCAAAATAAGGCCATTTAATTAGTTCTGTGTCGTTTTAATGCTCTGAGATTATCTCCAGGTTCATTTTTGTATAGGTTATTACCATTCTGTGGTTTTCTTTCTTCAATTTTTCCCCCTACGACATTCGTTAGGTCCGTCCTCTTCGTCTTGTCGGGGTTCCCAGCGCCCGATAAATTATCGTAAACGGCTGCGTGGCTACGATGTCTTCATCAGTCAGAATTACCTGGTGAAGCCAACGTGTCCATCGCAAAAGTTTGGTTCGGTGAGAGACACAGTTGGCATTAAAGAAGGAAAAAGGAAAGACAACTCGAAAAACAATAATGTAAAATATATTAACAATGAAATATAGGAGAAAATTGGTTTTAATCGTTAATGATACATTCAGCTGTATAATAGGAAGCACTTAACTCACACAAATTTAAAATAAATTATTATTCGTATAAATGAAGTTTTATATTTAATGTATGAAGTGCTTTCTAAGGTGCAATGTGGGGACAAAGGTATAGATGCTAAAATAAGCTAGTTCGTATAAAGTTAGTAGTATGAGTTCTAATAGAGGAACAGCTGGCTACTCTGAAAGAGAAAGTTAACCTATTACAATATGGTAAAGCTCATTTCAGCTTCATTCATCCGAGAAAAGTTAATCACCAGGAACTTACTTTTGTAACTGCTATCCCTAAATAGATAGCATCAATATTCATTTCTGTAACATGAACAATGTGATTCCCAAAGTTAGTTTAAATAGGCGAGAGCTTTGTTTGAAAGTTTCATGTAAATCTCTCATTTTAGACTCGATGAGAAGAACAAATCCTACTCCATATTCATGATCCTGGGTTACTAATACGCTCACAGCATGTTTCGACACGAAACACATAAAATAGGGAAGAGAAGGACTTCTCAAAGAAGCCTCTTCTGCAGTGGAGCTCGGAGAGTGAACCTCCATTCAAATTCCGGAGATAAAGCCGGTGCAGAAAAAATTACCTGCTTTTTCGACTGCTTTAAAATTCCATAGATTATAAATATACTCTTAATACTACTCGCAAAGATTACTGATTTTATCCCTACTTAAGCCTTTAAACAAGGGAAGGAAAATTATCCATCACCATTAGCTTTGATTCTATAGACGCTGCTTATTGCAAACGGAATCCATAATGTCTTAATTATGCCTTTATAATGAATGCTATGTTAGTCAGTTCATAACATTCATGGTTGTATCATACCGGATGCTAGCATTAGCTTACTATTGCACATTATATCTCCATAACCTTGATGAAAACAGGAACTAACTGTCCTTCAAAATGAACTTCATTGATTGTAACCTTACCGGTTTGTTCCTAAAATATGAAACTTAAACTAAAGAGCAGTTATACCTAAATCTCGTTTCATAAGCAAAGATTAACTTCATATATTGCTTCAAGACATGTTAAATCTCTATTTATGAAATTTCCACCTTGGGAAAATTCTTCAGCTGACAGTTCATAGAGTGTAAGAACGTAGAGCGAGTTCAATGCATGAAAACACAGTTGCAGATTCAGGTGGGTAGTTGGTAAATGTATTTGTCATTCCCAGGGTCACAGATTCACATTTCAAGCCTTTCATGGGAATTGTTTATTGATGAGAATAGTTTTTAAGGTTGTCCATAATCTGGTTAGATTAGTCCCTATAGAGTTAAGGTACTTTTTGCATATAATTCCCAAACTCGTTCATCTCCATGGGCTAACTGCACTTTACAGGTGTCGAACTTAAAAAGCCAGCTATAACTAAAAAAATTTAGTTTTATTTATGGATGCTCTTTAACTGCTGTAGCCCTTAGCATCCCATTCTACATTGGGCGTGTCTTGAGGTTCTCTCGCGTGTCGTAAATCTACAAAAGGACCACGATTTTACTTCCCTTCTGAAGAAAGCCACGCTAAGGACTTTTACGCCCGAAAAAATCCATCGCCCTCCACCGGGTTTGAACCCGCGGCCACGGGAACTAGAAGCTAGCATGGTAACCACTACACCACAGAGGACCACACTCTTTACCAGAGAAGACCCCCTGAAGTTTGTGCAGAATACGGGTGGTACTGTATTAAAAATCATAAAATATTTGTGTTTATCATGATTCCAGGCACAATTGTTACATATTATCATTATATCTTCAGTAAAGAGGCTGATTGACAGATATGGCTAATGCTTAAGTAATATAGGTGATAATATGAAGAAATAAGGTAAGCTTAAATTTTGTAAGTGACATCTTTAAAAAAATATTTTTTGACTACATAAAAGACAAACGGTCGTTATTTTCTGGATTACCCTCGTATCCCCATTAACTAACATTGGACATTGAGAGATTTGTTTTTGTGACTAACCTGTTAGTTGCTGGGGGGTGTCCCTTGCACGCTTTACCCTATGCTATAGCTGTTCAATTCTTAGCTTGTATAGTGAGAGTTTTTGTTACTATAAGCTGTTAATGGATACATAGTTAACAAAATAGGACATTTTTAGCCTCAGCAGTGGTTTTAGCCTCTGAACTTGGTATTAAATGCTGGAATCCTAGTACCGTGATGGTTACAATTCATCAATATTGTCTTATATACCATATCATAAATATGACCTTATTTGGAATTTCCTGTAGACAGCTAGAATCATTCATGCTTTTGGGTTCAATTGTTTAGCACAATTTTCGTACATTCATAGAGCCAATATTAGCAGAAATGAATATCACAGACATTATTTAAAGAATATGTAACTATGTCTCGAAATTTGATCGAGTTATCAGTACATTACCCCGTAATGATATACCTCACAATTCAGCATAACTCTAGCGAGATTATTATTATTATTATTATTATTATTATTATTATTATTATTATTATTATTATTATTATTATAATCATAATACATCCCTTCTTTTTACATTTTGATTCTGTAAGTTAGTGCGGAGATGAACTTATTGCAATGATCCAGCACATCTCAGAACTTTATACACTAAGGGCAAGAGTAAGTCGAATCAGTAGTACCCTCCCACTAACCGCAATGTACACTGCACATTCCCTTAATTTAAACTTGTGGTCTCCAGCGAGCAACCTAACGGTGCAACTAAATTTTCCAAACCCGCGGTTGTTGCATTGTTCCAACTTTTCCTGTTACCCTCGGTGAAATATATCGCATTATTTAATCATTGGAAGAGATTAGGGCCTTCAGAAAATTGGGAATACGGCTCTGAGGGACTATTTCTGTGGTGAAATGAAGAGGGGAAACTAACGGTAAGGAATGTAATCGGATACACCCTCCCAGGACTTAATTTTCCCAGCGAGATATCCCTAATATCTTACGTCTTCCCTGCTTAGCGGTGACCATCGCTCTCGAGACGTGGCCTAGGACAAGAAGAGCTCAACTACACGTCCTCACAGTGGCATGTTGTTGGCCAAAGTAATAGAACGACCAAGAAGTGTAATAATAATAATAATAATAATAATAATAATAATAATAATAATTTACTATTATTAAAGTTTGAAAAGCGTCACACGGAAAGAGTTTCAAATAGTATATCGCTATATATAGCAAGAATGATTTCTCACAAGAGTGTGAAATTACTCAAAAAGGATATATATTTGTGAAAATGAGCTATAAATTAAAAAAATGACAAAAATGCGTTTTTGCCATATTAAACAGTTTAAACCTCCTACTTTATTCTCATACAGAGGCCTTCATAGTGGTACCATCAATTAAATTCTCATTTGGCAGTTTGAATTACCTGGTTTTATGTTATCTTAGCGGCTTTCATTTCTGGTTTATATATGCGCTATGCCTTAAAGTAGGTGATTTTCTTTTGCAATGCGTGTGTTGGCTACACTAGAAGACATTTGAAGTTCACTGTATGATTTCATTTCAACCGTAACTTTTCTCCTGCTGTTTGTACGGAATTGTAGCGTTTAGTAGATAAATAAGTGCATATTAGGCTATATTTAATGTATATCGCATCTAAAAGTGATTACTATAGTTGTAGGTAAGGTATCATCGTTGGAGTAGCTCGTACGTTACATAAAATTTAAATATTTGCTTTCGAATAACGTATTTTTTTGTTCAACAAAATGTCATTCCATAATGATGAACAGGCTGACTGAAATGCACTCGAAATAAGACAAAGAGTCTTATAGGTAAATGATTGAGAAGAAATAACGCCACAAATTTAGTATTTAAAGATCTAACTTAACCAGAACCACAACCTTCAATTTCAATTAAAGTACATTGCCATACTTCTAATTCACAAAACTCATCTTGTACTAAAGCCGCAATAAGCTATTAATGTTTACAAAGGATGAAGCATAGCATTCACAGTTTCCTATTAACTTTGGTTTGGTACATTCGAGCATCTCAAAAAGAATTTTCAAAAATGCTAAGTGTAGTGAATGCGATTCTAATGACTAAATGTCAATCTTGTCAATGCTTAGATTTTGCATCTAAGATGTGAAATATACTACAAGTTAACACAGTGTGGAGTGAAACGTACACAAGTCGTGGAGTAAATTTGGTTGCATCTAAATGGTCACAATTTGAGGTAAACCGAGGAATGGTGAGCACATTTCTGAGGGTAGAGAAAGAGCATGCTGGACTGGAACAATGCTGCTTGGAGAATGGGGTGTCGGTAATGAGTGCTTCCATACACAACACACATTTTCATAACTTGACAAAACAAGATGTCTTAGTGCAACAGGGTATTTTGAAGGAAGTATGTCTTGCTGCTTAAGAGACTTATCTTAAACTGGATTCCAATCTCATTATACAGTCTATCGTAGACATAGCGATAATTTAGGATAGCACATGGCAAAAGCGTGTTTTCTCCTCGTCATGTACTTTAAAATTCATCTAAATGCTGTAGGTTTTGTGTACCGAAATTTAAAATTCTATAGATAAATAAAGATAATAAATTATAAAAAGTTAATAAATTAATAAAGAGTAATAATAAGTTGCATGTGACATTAATGTTAATAGGTTATTTACAGCCATGGACTTCGCAGCAGAAGGCATTATGTGGTAGAGATAAATCAGGGTATGTAATATAAGGCATGCGACCATGTCAGCCCCGAGGCATACAATTTACAAGGAATACTGTGTATGCTGATGCAGACATTCTCAGAAATGTATGTACTAATTGTGCGTCCAAGAAACTTGTGATAGGGCTTAGGAATGGTAAAGGAATACAGTTTAAAGGGAACAAAAATGCAGGAAGTTTAAAAGCGCAAATCGTAGCAAAATTTAACAACTCTTAGAGGAAGTCTATAAAATGCAACAGTTGAGCTCTTAACCATATGAAATGTGCAATATTTGGAGCTTATGTCGCCGCGCATCAACAGATCAGAAACATCAGTACATAAAATGTCCAAAGGTTGAAATATTTGGATGCTTCTACAATAGTACTACTGTAAAAGCGTATCCGTACACAATGGCAATTAAATTAAAACCATTCTCTCTCCATTTATGATTCAGGCATTCCAAAAGCTAGCTAATGATGAACTTTTAAAGAGGTGCACATCTGGTAAGTCACAAATTGCTAAGTTTGGGGGGTTTCATAATATTATATGGTTCAAATGCCCGAAAGACATTTTTGTGTAAATGTAGACATTTTTGTAATATCTGCAGTTTCACAATGGGATGTAGAGCAGGCCAGTAGTTCAAAAAACATACTAATTAATGGATGAATAAATTAACCAAGCTTCATGAAAAATTATTACAGAAATTGATAAACTTTCACTAAGTGAGTAGACGTGGAAACCTTTATTCAAGAAAGGCCACAGGAGACTTCGCTGGTCAAAATTATGGTAAAAAGGAGGGACCAACTTGAACAGTGCAGCAATGAGTTTCTAGGCAGGGAGTTTATAGGTTAGATATAGTTTTACATACTTAGTTTTCGCATGCTTTTATTTTTAGCATTTATTACTTTCTCTGCCACTTACCATTTACTAAGTAGAGAAATTATTGCATTCCACTCAAAAATTCGATACCAAATTTTCGCCAGAAAACATACGTTTTGAGACTCCCTGAATAGTACAGTAATAATAATAATAATAATAATAATAATAATAATAATAATAATAATAATAATAATAATAATAATAATAATAATAATAATAATAATAATATTTTTAAAAATTTCCCCCCCGCGCGCGTTTAGTGTGTGTCCGAGAGACCTGAAGAGCTTAACTTAAAAACAAAAAGTCAGTTAAAAACGAAACTTGGTATTTAAGTTAAATATCTTCCAAGGATGCGACGTAAAGATCTTTAAGAACATCCACCACATCTAACTACCGTTTACATGGAAAATTTTCCATTAAGGGCAACGAATCTTCTTTTTAACCCATGTTTATTTTATTTTAAATCGGCCATGCAGCCCACTTTAAATAATATTGAAATACTGCCAGCTTCAAGACAAAACATTGCTTCTTGGTGTTACGTTAAAAATACTATCTCATGCTTATTAAGCATTATTATGGCATTTAGTTTGATGATACGCTTCTTTAAATATAGCATGAACACATTTATACACCGACCATGATTTTGCTGAGTGTAACCCATGAGAGACGTGTACAGTCATGGAAAAAATGATTGAGCGCACTCTGAGAGCAGAATATTTCTAAGCCACACTTGTGTTGCAGCGCGCTTTACACAGGTCGGTATTTCCAGCGTGCAGCTAGACTTTAACAAGCTCTGTGCCATACGTTATTATCTGTGGAAAACACAAATAGGCTGTCTGTAATCATGTCCCGCATTTGTATTTGTCCCTGATAAAGAAAGAGGGGCAATACGGCAAACTAGTGCTATATTCTCCATTCTTCGTTAGCGTCAACACAACTCAGAGTTTCTGTCTGATGCTATGCTCATTGGTACTTATACAAATAGGAGGATCAATCAAAACCCATTCACCAAAACAATCAATGACCTGGATCAGAAGCCGTCAAGTACCTGAATACGATAAATAAATCATGTTAACATAAAAATCACGGCTGCTGTTGTAGCGCATATATCAATGTTGGCAACACACCTTTTGAACTCCAAGCGTATATAGCTCAGAGGAACGCACGCGCTTTGGGCACTGACAAACTTAGGTTCAAATCGGTCATGAGGCATACTTCTTATCCTTTTTTTCTTCTATCTTCGAAAACTACTTCACATTCTTAATTTAAACTAATATAGATTTTCCGTAATATTTGTTACAAATTGAGCGTTAGAAATATGTAGATATATTTACAATATCGAGTCAACGCTTTCAACTATTCGTGATAAACTTGATTATTTATCATTATTTTGTTTACTTTCTTTCTGTGTTGGTCATACACTTGTGCTTAGTTCCATTCATCACCGAGAGGTCGTCAATCACCATTAGTACCCTGCAATGGCGCATTTATTCATACTTTAGCAATGGCAAGGGCCGCTGATAAACACGCTGCTGTTCTCACCCTGGTTTCACAGAGCCATAAGGTCACCAGCGCAGGTAGCATTTGTGGTGTTCTACAGTCCACTGCAAGGAGGTGGGTGAAATTGTGTCGAGAAAATGGACAGGTCTCTCTTGGTAGAGGTCGAAATAGATTCGTTTCTAACGGTCGCTGAATACTAGGCTTTTTCTTTATTCCGGGGTAGTGTACGGACGGCTATCTACCGTTGTAAAGATGCCGGTACTCGGAGTAGGAGGCAATAAAGGAAGAGCTAGCTGAAACCCACAAAATTGACAGGTTGACATTTGCAGTATAGTATGAAACCTTCGATTGGAGCGAATAATTTTCTAGGACGAAGTTACGTTCTGTACTGCAAGTGCCTACTGTGTTGGTTTACAGGCTCAATGACACTCGCAATGAGAGACGCTATCTGGCTACTCGTGCAAGGAGTGGTCCACAGGTCGGCCAAGGTTCAAAAGTGGTTTTCGGAGTACACGGATATCTTAGAGCATATTCCATGGCCTCCGAAGTCAGCAGATTTGAACCCAATAGAACATGTTTGGGCGAAAGTAAAGCAGAGGCTTTCTCGAGGTGCCAGATTGCTGCACAATTCTGGTCTGGTGGCATGACAGACATTTCGGAATCACTAGCAGAAGACGTCAATCATATTAAAACGCTGGAGATTCCATGCACCGAAGATTGAGGGCAGATAGAAAATAACGGGGACTACACAAAGTACTAGAGGTTTTTTTCCCTTTAGTTTTCTTTTCTTTCTTTTCGTTCTTGCTTTATTAGCTTTTTGTTTCATTTAAAAGCGACCGGAGCTAAGCTTTTCTGTATTTTGCAGTGTATAAGAACAGCAAATAAATATTTCGCACATCATAGAGTGAATTTTGTATTGTAGAACGAAATCTTCATCGATTTAAAAGGTGCTAATATGTAAAAAGACTTATGCTGGTTTATAGCCTACTTCCCAATTAATACACCGAACTTCAAACCCAGAACGCTTGCACTGAGCCATTTCTACCATGGAAAATTCCTTAGTCTGTTAATATAGAACCGTAACGGACAGTTCAACTATCAAGATTTGGTTGGTTTGTGAGCTGGCGAAGAACGGTTTTTTTAATTGTTCCCTGGTTGCTATTTTATATTCTAACGTAATAAACTGTGTCTTAGTTGACTGTTTGTGGCATAGCGCAAGTGCACGCGTGAACCAAGCTCTGTTAACATCGTGTGCTTCCTTAAGGCTGAAGCGATATTTGGACACTTTCAAAAGATTACATTGCTCAATCATTTTTACCATGACTAGTTTGATCTGCTTCCAGAGTTGTAAATATTCTCTTTGTAAAACTGCATATAGTTATATATAAGATAGTTTCCCAAAAGTGGAAGCTTTTAAT
Organism: Deroplatys truncata; assembly: GCA_030765065.1. Lineage (NCBI taxonomy): Eukaryota > Metazoa > Arthropoda > Insecta > Mantodea > Mantidae > Deroplatys > Deroplatys truncata. The sequence continues at coordinate 178,443,749 of CM060981.1, forward strand.
TCTAGACTTTCTCGGACTTCCAGTTATGTATGCCAGGTATATATCTAGAGTTATCATGCCGTGAATAAAAGCTTCAGCTCATAGTAGCTCTTCTCTCTCTCTCCCTCTCTCTCTCTCTCTCTCTCTCTCTCTCTCTCTCTCTCTCTCTCTCTCTCTTTCTTTAGCATGAAAGCAAGTAGGGGAAGTATTGCATTCCACCCAAAACTTCGATACCGAAATTTCACCGGTAATATATGTTTTGAGGTATCCTGAATCCAAATAAAATATTTTTGGAAACATGTCCTTGCTTGTGTCTGTATGTATGTCTGTGAACGCACAACTCAAAAACCAAAAGCTGGATAAATACCAAACGTGGTATTTGAATTTAGTATCTTCCAAGGACTACCCAAGACTACCCTCCACGTGGAACATTTATTAAAAAATTTTGAGTTTTACAAAAATGGCTCTAATGATTTTGATTAAAATCTCCCCAACAGTCCTCTTCATTCTGAATGACTTTTGCATAACTGCTTAATCGTAAGAGATAGACAAAATTTTACTACACAAGAAATGTATATTTCGTTAAAACCCACAATGCATACTTTTTCTTTGTAGAGTGAACCATTTTCGAGATATTTCTTTATATTTGTTTGAATCTTGCAATACTCATACTTTTTCTCAAATTAAAATACGTTATTGGGGTTTTTTATGTCCTGAACATGCAAAGAGAATGAAATGCTCCACATGGCAACCAGCTCTTAAAAAATTTGATACCGCTTAAAGCCTACCATATTCTCCGTGCATCCACAAGAAAATTAATAATAAGAATCTGCAATAAGCTTCTGTGATTGCGTATCCACAATAACGTGAAGTAGTTGGACAAAAAACGTTTGTAAAAATAGCGTACAAGAGTAGAGGGCTGGTATGAATGGTTGAATGAAGTAAATACTGTTTTATAATAATTTAATTGAATTTAGGTTTTAAGTAAAAACACCTCTGAATTTTTTTTTTACCTATGCATAACCGATCCCCGGAAATCACCTGTCGGGCTTTGTCTTCTCTAAAACTTCTCTTTCACACTATATATTTTTCATTATTATAAGGTTATGCTTTTCACTCTGACTTATTATTTGCAATTTTAGTTCGGAGTTGTTCCTTTTAGTAGCTTCTGTACCTGTTTAAATATGCATTTAAAACTTGAACTTTGCTTCCCAATAGCCGAAGTTATACTTTATTGAATTACCTCATTTTCCTGCGTCATTCATGATATTCGACCATGTTTCTCTAGTACCCTAAATTACTTATAGTTAAAGGAAAAGACAAGGGGTGGCGATTTGACTACATTAAAATACATTCTTCTAAGCGCTGTAAGTATTTCGTCAGGCACCTTAAAGGGTATCGAGGGTAGGCCACTCTGAAAAAAGTTGTAAGTGCAGTGATTCATACTGATCGCTAGCGTTGTTTAGACTAATAAGGCATCACAGAACAACGAGTACAGTTCAAAGAAAAATGCTAAATGAGACCAACATCAACAAAGGAGGAAATCAATGTCAGTAGGAGAGTTCTGGTGTCAGTGCTGAAATGCGGTTTTGGATTGGATTGGATTGTGAAGCGAAATACGGTAACGATCCAGGAATTGGGATATTGCACCGACGTCCAAGAGGCGGTGCCCCGGGATGATGGGATGAATTGAAGAAGGGTGGCCGTAACCAGGAGTAACGGCGCAGCAATGACAGGGTCACTACAGTTTCAGATTGAGACCCCCGGCAGTCGGACAGGGCAGGCGACCTCGCCGCACAAAGGGGCGGTCCTTATACTTCGGCAACCAGTCGAAAGCCGAGGAACGGAGAAGGTTCACAGAGTATTGTTTTTCCCTACCACGCTACACAGGGGACACCATCGCCGACACTTCAACTCTGAAGCTGGCCAAAATGGGGTGAATAATGAATGAAATTATTCATGAAACGGAATGGTGATACAAAATCGGGGAATGAAAGAAACCACTCCAGTATTTGCCTGACAAAACCCCCGACAAAAACCTGTGGATCAGAGTATACGGTGGCTCGGAATCGAATCCGGTACCTTCCGAACGCGGGCAACAGACGTTACAGCCTCGGTGAGGTTTTGGTTACTCATAAAGACGTCCCCCATCAACTTACCGTAACTGACTATAACATTTTCAAGTTTTTGAAAAAAAAAAATCGGCGGGAGTTTTACTTAGCCTGATTTGGAAATCTGGAAGCAATTGTCTAGTTGGGTGTACGGCATATTCCGAAATAGCTACTTGGGATCAGGAGAGGCTAAGGAGCTACATACTGCGCATGTTTATATAGCTTAAGTTGGACTATATTGAGAGAACAGGCCCTAAATCAGCAGTTATGTAAGGCTAAAGTAAAGTGTGTAAATCAATATCGCACGCTTCTTGTCCGTGTGCATGATCAACATCAACCTTAACAGCGTGTTGTGCAATTGGGTGTAAATTTTTGGGTGTGTTTGATGTTATCCATTCGTTAAATTCACATACGAAATGTGTTATTATTTTTCAGGCATCAACTAGTACTTGCAAGTTAAATGCTGGTATCGGGATTTTATCTATTCTGACAAGAGGCGATGGAATTGGTAGCTTTAGGCATATTAATTTAATATTTCGAGAACATATGCGGAGGGAAGTTGAAACGCAGAAATTGGTTAATAGTTGTTACTTTCTAAAAATATTTGTTTTTTTATCATTACATAACAAAGCCTACATTCATTATATTGTAAACTGGAAATGGTTACCAGTCATAGTTTAATGGTAAACCGAATTTAAACTTCTGAAAAATTTAAACTGCTTTGATCTCCTCTGCTAAAGAGAAATATCCGCCTTTCTGGTTCTGAGATTTAGAATTTTAAACATAGCTACAGTACAGACATTGAATGTAATCTGCATCTATATATCTATTGATTTCGAGTTTGAACCACTTCTAAAATAAAGTCGGACCCGCGCTAATGATTTGAAACTTTGCTTCACTAACTGTTTGCTGCACACAGAAGGTTTAAATGTATTTTAATTTAGTAGAAAACTTCTCGAAATATCCTAGTGTGTACTCAGAACGCTGTTCAGATTATAAAACTTTGGCTGTATATTTCCATTGGAAACTGTTATTAATATGCAGCATTCTCACATGTTTATTCAGTATATGTTTATTCAGCTATGCCATCCTGCCTAAATAAATGTACAGCAAATGGAAGCAAAATTTGACAAAACTGCAAAATCAAGGAAATTAATGATGAGGTTTGTTTCCACTTCCTCCAACAATAAATATTCTCTATAACGCATTTATACCGTAACATTTCCAATTTTGTCCCTATCAGTTGTGTCGGTTTTACCTATAGTTCAGTAAAGGGCTTCGTAAGCAGTGATGCTCACAAATAATCCTGGTTTCGTATTTTCAAAGTTAAAAGGAAAAATCTATAAAAAAATATTTCAAACATTTGGTCCTCTCGTACTAAAATATTTAACAGGGCATTAGAAAAGAGATATTATTCTATAAATGGGATATGAACATATTAGCTTAAGTTTGAGTTGCTTATACTTTATATTTATATTCATATAGTCAACATGGTATTTATCATTCTGGAATTTAAATACCTATAACTGTGGAAAATATTTTCACATTGATAATACACAAAATAAGAACCAACCATCATAATTGCAGTCATTGATTAAATATATCACCATGAAAAACTAAATTCGAACTTATCTTAGGCCTCTATAGGTATGTCTATAACAGGAGTGACATTTTTCTCATTGATGGTTCCCATAGGTGTTGCTACACATTTATATTCTTCCTAATTATGCACCTGAGAAAAAATTGGGGTATTTAAATGAATGAAAGAAACAAAAGAGTGTAAAAATGCTTTTGTAGTAAGCCACTAAATTATCTGATTTGTTGCATTCAACATAACTTTTTCTACTCATTCTAAACTTTCGTTTATAGACTTATTCTTCTATCTACTTCTTATTTAATACAGAAATGCAGATAAACTTTCATTACATATTTACACATTTGGTTGTAGATGTAGGAAGAATACAGTGGGATTAAGTCACATTCTTAGAAAACGGATCGATATGTGATCGTTAGAATTGCATGCACTTTGTATGACTACGAAATAAAAACGTTAAGCACCTTATAAAACCAATACAAAAAACTGTTGGTTTACGCCAGAGAAACTTATTTGACATAAATTGTGAGCTTTAACGATATTTACATTTTTGTGTAATAAGATTTTGTCTGTCTCTTACGGTTTACCATTTATAAGAATCGTATTCAGAATGAAGAGGATTTCACAGACTATGCCAAAAATTCAAGATACATTATTTTATTTGAGACTTAAATATATTAAACATATGTTACTTTAAAAAAATCGTTAGAGCCATTGTTGAGAAAATCAAACATTACGAAGTTTATTCATGTAACGTTGCTGTGCGGAAAATTTCTTGAAAATACTTGCATCCCTGGAAAATTCTTAACTTAAATACCGAGTGCGGTGTTTATCCGAGATTTCGTTTTGGAGTTATGCTGTTCACACATATAAATACTCATGTACGCGCGCACACGCACACATACGCACGCGCGAGCAGGCCTTTTCCTAAAAATCCTTTTTTATTCAGGGGGCTCAAAACATTTGTTTCCGGTAAAATTTCGATATGGAATTCTAGGGTGGAATAGAATACTTCCTCTACTTACTATATGTAAACAATAGAAAAAGTAAAAGCCTGTTCCGATCTAGATTTTGGACTATTAGTTAGCTTTGATTTCAGCATTAGTTATATGTATGCGCAAACGATTTTTCCCTTGATATCTGAGGTGTCACATAAACTGGTACGTTTTTATATCTGCGAAGCTCTTGGATATTGTAGATGCGTATTTTTTAAACGTATAATGTAAATGATCTTAAGGATGTAAATTGAATTAGCTGATTTAATTATTTCTCACAATTAGAATAACTTTTCTAGCTCGCTTATGTGTAACCAATAAATTCCTTGACACTGGTATCTAATTAATTTCTATGCTAAACCTACACAGGGAGAGTGAAAGAATATGCAGAAGAGCGGAAGTATCGCTAAAGAAAACGAAGAATGCAAAAGTACACTCCGTGTTATGAGTCAAAACTGAAGGTTATTTACGTAACTGTATTAACACTCTTTTTACATTAAAATCATATGTTGCAGTTTTAGAGTATGTCTCTCAGAAGAAGAGGGTGTTTACTGCTGTTTCAACACCCTCATCTTGCTTTTCCATAAAAGTTCTCATGGCCTTAAGTGTTAACCTAATTACAGAGTATAAACGTTCAGTTACATTATTATTATTATTATTATTATTATTATTATTATTATTATTATTATTATTATTATTACTTATTGTTCACCTCCACCTCAACCAACCTGAAATACTGAACAGCGTTTAAATTCTTTTCTAATTCTGGTTATGGTACTTTGCACTAAATTAAATATATTTATAATATTCAGAGTAAACGCTTTCTCTACCGGTCCCTCCATATTTAGTTTCAAGACAGTTTTGGCTTTCAGGGCAGAGATAGTGTTACATAGCAGGTCAGTTCGATAAATAATTTTATTACTGAAACGAGCATATCGATCGGACTTCTGCATATTACATACGACAGATATTAATTAACAAAAAAAATTAAATAAGTTCAGTTATTGACTAGGACAATAAAAGATTGTTCAACGCAATATTTTGTTAATGAACACTTGATCTTGATGAATATTCTTTTTGAACGTTTACTAAAAATATAGTTGAAAACTTGTCCTATTGTATATTGCATTAGTGACTAATGCAGTGCGCCGTAGTACATATTGCACAAAAGTACGCGTAGACTGTGTTTCTAACGTATTATTCTTAATATGGTAAGGTTAGGATACCTTTTATAATTCACATTTAGATCTTCAAGGTTTACGAGTTTACGTTTTTGTTGTTTTATTTGTAGTAAACCTCTCAATGCACATCATAATATTTACTTATCGGTATTTTTTATTTAACTCAGATCATAAAGGAATAAATGAGAAATAATCGAATTAAAGATTAAACGTTTGAGAATACTTTACACTTAAGAGTAAAGATAACAAAAAAAGTGTTTCCTGTAATGAAATTATAAAGAAAGGGGCCTCCAGCTCTCAGATGTGATACTCTCAGCTTATAGGTCGCATACTTTTCAACATTCCTATCACGCTATTACACACGTCATGTTTTCTTAAACTTATTGCTTGTTTACTTCTCAGATGGAGTGGACGTGATCGGCGTCTTGTAAACCTCCTAGCAATTTTAGTATATAACTGGATAGTTTCACTTCGCAGACGATAAACTGGAAACCATTTTATTATCAGTAAAATTCGTGCAGTGGTATTCATTTACACCCGCCACATGTAAATCATTTAAATACATTACACAGTAAACCCGACTACTTCTATGGTCACGCAGAGGTCCCAGGTTCCTTTCTCCGCTAGGGTGGGGAAATTTTCCTTTAACTATACCTAATTTTTTCTACCCTACGTAGAAAGTATGCATATGGAAGTAAACCTGGGTGTCTTTCATTGCAATGGCATATAACCAATAAAGAGTTACCAACGCTATTAGTTGTTTCTCAAGCCGAAACCCCAATATGACATTTAGTCATAGAAGTTAAAGAAGTCTATACAGGTGAACCATTAAGAAAAGAATTATGTATTTATGAATGTAACAAATTATGCATTTAAAAATATTAAGTAGAATTCCTATATGTAAGTAATACTATAGAGTAAATAAAAACTAATTGCTTCAATGTTCTATAGATGATTTTTTTAATACCCGAGGATGAAATTTTTATGAATTTTCATGACGTACTACTTCTGCGTTTATACCAGGCTTTAAACGAACTCGGCTCATGTTTTCTACTGTATCACCCTTTTGGTTGACACAGTCAACCTTGACCTCTCTCATTTGCTCAATGTCTGAGTGGAAGTGATGGTATGAATGCAAAGCCTTTGGAGTATCTTGTAAAAGGACACCTCGGTATGTAACGTGTAGAAAGATGAGTGGCTGTTGCTACAGAAGTAAGTCATTTTGTATAGAACGTGGCATTCAGCACCAAGGTAGATGCTCATTAAGGGACCTAGAGATATTTCGATATAAAATGTAGAAGATTTACATTGTAGAAAATATTACCAATTAGAATACCCACATAAGCAATTTGCCTTAGTAAACTATACAGACTAAATTAGTTTAGAACGCGTGTTTAATATTAAGGTACTCAGAGCACAGTATAACATATCATATATGTAAGGTAATATCTATAGCAGTATGAGATATGAAATTAATATCACATTTTAATAAAATAGCAAGTTCGTTAAAACCATGCCATTTTCAAAGAAAACTGTTAATACATCACACAAGTATCGTTCAAGCTGAAATTGTGATATATTAATATGGACATCCAGACATGAAATATAAAAGACAGAAATAACAGTTTGAAATCGTGAATCAAATGCATGTCCTCATAATACAATAATATAATTCTTTTTTAAATTCAATAAGGCACCTTCGTGGTGGTGCTCTAAAAATTTAACGAATGGAATCGGGCTGTCGCTTAATCCGGCAGTGCTAGAGTATACAAATTAGTGGTTAACATATTAAAACATGTGCGAACTTTTTAACAACCTAAAATAAAACCACACAGGGGCTAGAAAAACGATAACAAGCCTGAAAACTGCCAAAAAAGTATACTTTGATATCAGAGTAGCCATGATTAGATAATTTGAGTGCTGTTTGTTTTTATGGTCAGCCGTATAGACCTTATCAGTTTTCACTCGCAGATACTACTACGACTACTACTATTACATATTACCACTACCACCATAGGAGGATTTAAGGTTTATTTCACCCTTGACTGCCTCAACAATTGCGCTCGTCGGCTGTTTTACTTTATTGGGATTACTTAAGTTTGGGAGGGAAACTGGCTGATTTATTATTTTAGTTTACCACAAGTTTATACAGAGATACGGAGTTTGTTGGATTACTTTCTATGAAGAGTTGTTCAATGATTGATATCATGCGCTGTTCTAATTGGTTTAGCTTTACCCTGATGGGTTGTAGGCTTTGGTTTTCTTCCTCTTCTTCTGTTTTCACTGTTGTTTAACCTTGTTATGCAAAGATAACAAAGGTCGTTAACAAAGGTTTTATGTGCGATATAATTTTCCTGGTGGTAGTTTTAGCTGTTTAAAACGTCTTTCGCTGCGGGCTTGCACAACTACTACGCTCTTGTTTGAGAGATCTAGTGCTTGTTTCAGACTAATGATGCCGCATGTTAATTCGGTAATTGTCAGGTTGTCTTGCGTTGATTTGTTTTCTGCAGGGGGCGGTGTCGTGAGGTTCTGTAAGTATTGTTGTGTGTTTTGCTGGGCGAAGTCTCGGTTGCTCCGGTGTAGTCTAGTGAGGCGAGGCTATTGACGGACGCAGAGTGGGCTTGGTCGGCGAAGATTGTCTTCTTGATACTGCCACTTGGCGAGGGTGTTGCGGGTAGCACACCTGTCCGGTGTAGTGATCTGCATTTTGAGAGGTGGCACAGAATCAACTGCATAGAGATAAGTCATGAGATATGCTAATGGAGGTGAGATTTTACGCTACATAGTTACAGCTCGGCAATTCGGATCATTGTTCTGTTGTGGATTCGTGGTTGGAGAATCGGCAACAGTCCAGGTGGTGCGGCTAGATTCACTTCGTATGGCCTGGCCAGGAAGACCATACAAGCTTTCAGAGCGGCGGTGTATTCGTCCTCTCTCTAAAGATAAGGCGTATAGGAAGAGTAAGCCCGTTGCATGTGTTAATTCTGTTGGACTGCACCATAGATTGTCAGTACCTCTGTCTGTGCACCAAGAAGTACTAAGGTGGCAGCTGATGGTGAATACCTACGGCGATAACATTGAAATGTCCGTAGCGGTTAATCAGGTCTCCAGCACTTGTCGGTGTGACAGCTAAATATCCACTTGCAGGGTAATTGTCAGAAAACTGTGTGTGTGTCTGCGGAGATGGCGGTGGAGTCAAGTTGGTACTAGTAGCACTAGCATAGCTGGCAGATGCATCGGTGTGGGTTATATCCACATGCAGCAAAATCTATTTGGAAAAAGATAAATAAGATCGATGATTTTACCTAAAATTTGTGATCTTATTTGTTAAGAGGGCAATTTAGTATTACTGTTTGATATAACCTTTTAAGTCGTGCGAAATAGATTTTTACAAGAAATTCCCTAGCAATAGACATTATCTTCAATGCTGCCACATGCTAAGAAATATGTGTTTTTGATTTGTTAAATTCTTCATTATGTATAATATGTGCACCATTTTCATTCTTATTACAGGTTATTAAGGCAGTGTAAACGCTCATTTTAGGCAGGTGAAGTTAACCATACCGAAGGTAATAAACGTACATTTTACAGATTATTTTCCTATAAAAGTGTGTGACATTGTCACTACGTCGGTATATTAAAATAGTACTAGGTAATCCATTTCCTATATGATATGTAATGGCTGGGTTAACAGAAGCCACTTAAATGTATTAACTTGGCCACGTTAGAGGCCGAAGCCTTATTTTTTCGATAAACTCGGAGAGTATTAGTTTTAGATGTCTTAGTATTTCAGTGTCATAGTTGTTTGGAATTAAAGTAGCCTAGAAAAGTTTAATGTCACATTTTATAAGTTAGATATTTTTTGATAATTAATTAATATGTTATACTGAGCGCTTTTCTATGACAATTTTAGCAAATGAGGTAAAACTTAAAAGCAGTTTGCAATTAATTTCAATTTTTGCTTTTGCTAATGTCCACAGAAATAACTTCAGGCCTATTTCAAGTGTTATAAATACGTATTATTGGCGACGTGAATAGGTAAAGGTAGTTTTTAGGTTTTTATTGTGAAAATGGATCTCTTATTTAAAATATTTTCCCAGAAGTGTCATTTAAAATAACAGTAAGTATTTAAACATCGGGCTGTAATGACTAAACAGCTAGGTGGAAAAAGATAAAAATTTAGAATATGTATAACATTCTTCTAATAAGCTTCCTGAAGCTTCCTGTAAGTTTTAAGTCAGAATGCATCCTTCGATTCCGAGATATAAATGTTAAAGGGGAAATTGTAAAATAAAATGTAAAACATAGGAGCGTGTAGCAAATAATTAAAATATATTAGATCTTGCGAGTAACACTAATAATTAACATTCCAGAATTAATTAGGAGAGTGAAAATTATAATCATATAGCAAGCATCATCCATTTTTCATTAATATTATACATTTAATTCTCCCAAAAGTAAGTCACCTGTACAATAACTAACTTAACTAATAGAGCTCTATCTATGACTGGTATGATTTGAATTCTACTCTATTTTCCCTAGCACATTTTTATTTAGCTTTAAGAACTAATATCTTCAAGTTCATATGTAGCTAGCTAAACTTGATTTTTTTAAACTGTAAATAAATAAGGAAATGAAGCAAACTGTAATATTTTCCTATTTTAATGTTGCATCTAATCTACAAAAATGGTTGAATACTCATTGTAAGCTAAATAGCTTCTTTTGAATATAGTTACATGCAGTTGAAACCATAATCATATTTAATAGCGTAACCAATTTTAAATAGCCATTTAAATTTAGGTTTAAGAATGCAAAGGTTGCACATTTTATAAACCATTGCAAAACTCTGACACGGCAATGACATGCTAAGTTGCTTGTTTGTTTTTATTTTATTTACCGTCTTGCAGGCATTTTATAAAAATAAATGCTTAAATAGGTCAGCTTTGACATAGAATTTGAAGGAATAAACCTTCATACATTCAAGTATAAACGTTTAACTTTTGGTTCATACGCGTAATCAGTGGGAATTTTTTTCGCCGCAGGGTTTATTTAATAATCACGCATTAGATTCCTGAGAAGTTATCGACTATTCTTGAAATATTTACTCACCACTTATTCAAGTTTCTCCAGTGATCGTAAGAAAAGCTACCTGACAGATTTCTTGATGCATGAAGCGCTTCATAATGGCGTTGAGAGAAGTAAACGTAATTTATTTTCCTCCGCGTATTTCGGAGTAAATTGTTTTATAGCCATGAACGCTTGCAGGCGAAACGCAATTTCGAAGCCCGATTATCATAATATATGTCTTCACAGACCATTAACTCTAGGAAACTCCATTCTGTCCATCGAAAACCACCTGAGTATTAAGAAAAAATATAAAACATTGATAGGGGATCGCATATACCACCAGTTAGTATAAATTTTGAGCTTATTTCTTAAACAGGTATATATTTAAGAAGTGGATAGCACCTCTTAAAGTACATATTGTACATATTGAACTACGTCAACCTATATGAAGGTTGTTCAGAATGCTTCATCAACCTGTTTCTCCGATATTGCAAGTATTTGCATATGCCTATTTCTCACAGATTTCTACCTGCTATGATTTTATAGGAATTCACAGTGCGCCACTTACAACTCGCTTGTTTGCGGACTGTGCGTGTGGAAGAAGAACCTATCCCTTCTCTCTCATCTCTCAGTTAATTTGCAGATGCCGTTTGTTATTGGTTAATAGGTTAAAATGAACTCAATGTGTATTGCCAGCTGATTTTTGCAAACTTTGCTGGAAAATCTGTCTCCTCTTAATTCAGATTTTTGCAAACATAATTAACTACTGGTATAGCATATGGACTACTCCATTTTTTGCTGCTGATTTATTCCAATACGTTCTACTGCGATACTCAAGAGTTCTCTTATGCTCATGTCTGGAAAAACTACCCCTCTTCCTCTATATAGCTTTAAATAGTGTTACCTTATTACGTTGGCTTTATTAAATGAAATGTAACAACTGTGTGCTCAATGCGCGATGTATTTAGATTCGCATACACTTTACGCTCACCGAAAGTTGACAGAATCCTCTTAAAATGTTATATTCAATCAGGACCTTGTGGAACCAGCCTTATTGGTTTGAATCAAATTAAGAAATACAAATATTAACCATGTACAAGTTCCAGGTAGTTGATGTGAAAAGGAGGCGAGAAAAAACATTTGAGTGACCAGAAGGCTATGCCTTGTAATGACAGTCCTCTATAATAATACACTTCACTTTACAGACTGAACATGTAAAACAAAGCGAAACTTACTGCACTTATTATAAAATATTACAGTGCTACAAGAGTTATTAAGTATTTGTCACAATTTTTAATTTATGAACTATATCTGAATAAGCCTGTGATATTATTCATATAAATAGTAGCAGAAGGCGGATCAGACACAGCTTAGCCTTAGACACAGTTTATTATTATTATTATTATTATTATTATTATTATTATTATTATTATTATTATTATTATTATTATTATTATTATTATTATTATTATTATTATTATTATTATTATCATCATCTCTAAATGCATAATAGAATAGGTATGTTTGTCAAATATTCATACACAATGAATTTTCTATATTTATCAGCAGACATAGGAATTATCAAGCGCTGGCTTCAATTAGCTACAATCAAGCAACACATAGAACGTAAACCAGAGTGACCAACCGTCACTGACAGGCAGCTAAAATACGTTTTCGTGAGTGGTCTGCACCCGCCAACAGATTGTACGAGGGATGGGGTGGCCTGTTATCTGCTACGTAACTGCGTAAAGTTCAATATAAGTTCAACTTAATTTCCTTTTGTCCTGGCTTTAATACTTGGATATTCCTATGTTTCTATCAGCATCTCTATACAGAACACAAAGAGAACATGTTTGGAATCTTTGATATTGTGATTTATGAGAGAGTGCTTTGTAATACATTAAAGTACTTAATAAACATTCATATTTATATTTAAAAAGGTTAATTAGTCAATTGAATGTAGCTCTATTTGAAAAAGTTATAAAATAAGTCCATGACTTGTTTCTCTTTAGGTGAAATCGCTAATGATCTAGCGGATGATGAAATGTACGATTAGTGTATTGAATGCGATAAACGAAAACGCATGTGAATCGCTAAAACACAAGTAGAGAAGCTAAATTTTTTTGCTCCTCCTTTGCTCCGTGTTACGGGTAAATAAGGTTGAGTAAGGCTGTGAAATGGGAAAACCTTTTGCAGGGTTACCATATTTTCCTTCCACTTTAGGAAAAACCCCGCAATATTTCTCTACAGCTTGGCTGGGCACGTCATGTTCGGTACGCTTACTAAAATGTCGTCCTTGGCACATACTTTCCCCCCGTTACTCAAAATATTTGCTCTTTTTACTACACGGCCAGGTTAACCAAGGCACTGGTTTAAGCTTTTCATTTGCTGAAGTTGCTGACGTATCCAACTTGGAAAATTAGCTGAAATACTGTAGGAGGGATAGTCTGTAGTTTGCTTCGATAAGCACACGGGCTCAGCTTTTATTTCGTTCATAGTTTGACAGTAATAATATTGCATCATAGAAATTACATATCATCAAGAGATAATTTGATGGCATGACAAGAAAATACCTTTAACAAGGTAGAGCAGCTATGATCAATTTCTTTCGCACCTTCTCTGTTACTTACCTCTAGTAAGTAGAGGGAGTATTGCATTCCACCTAAACATTTAGTGTGTTAATTACACCAGAAATTGATGTTTTGAAGTCCCATGTGTGTGTGTGTGTGTTTGTGTGTCTGTCCATCCAACTGTGAACAACTAAATATGGATTTGACCAGTCTTTCGAGATCCAAATAGAAACCTGGCAATAATGACCTAGTAAAGAAATCCCAGGAATATTTCGGAACCATCTGACATGGTTTACAGATGGTTCAAGAGATGGAATACACTCTGGTGCAGGAATTTTCAGTGTCTCCGAGGAAAGAACTTACCTTCAGTCTCTGTAGATATAGCACTGGTTTTCAAGCAGAGATACATATATGCAATTCTTTCCTGTACATAAAGAGGTTTAGAAAAGGGCTATCAAAGTAAGCATCTAATTATCCTCTCTGACAGTCAAGCTGCTTTAAAAGCACTTGATTCATACCAATTCAAATCGAAATTGGTATGGAACTGCTTTGAAATCTTGAAAATACTATCACAGCACAACTCTGTGGTGCTAGGATGGATTATGGTCCAACAAAGTATTGAAGGCAATGAAAGAGCTGACCAGTCAGTCAAGAAGGAAACATAAAAACATTGAAAAACATCTATGGCCAAACTCTGTGTAAATGCAGTTAACAGACCCAATGGCGCCTTCATTGGATCGCTTCTGCGTTCAAATAGAAGTAGAATCAAGAAGTTGCATTATTAACTGGATACGGAAACTTCAAAAAACACCTGCGACTGTGGCTATGTTCCAAGGGGATAGAGCTGCAGACCTTGTGGACAGCGAGAAGAAGCCGCCAGTCATTTACTATTAGATTGCGAGTTGCTAGGGAGAAGCAGACATCGACTCTTTGGGGACTCAACATTAGATAGATTTAAAGATCCTATCTTAGGAACGGGAATTCTGGAACTAATAGGCTCTGAGGAACTCGAATACCTATGAAAGAAAAAGGTACGCGCAAAAGATCTTTAGGTAGAGGTGCAAGAGTCATTGAGCTGTCATATATCCCCAAATTTACTACTGCTACTCACGAGTGACAGTAACATGCACCATTATGAGTACTAGCCCTGTTATAAGCGGTGTATACAGCGCATATAGTCGGTCTGTCGCCTTACCTTAAAACAACTGCACTATACCTTAATAGGGTGGGTAAATTTGAGAGATTTTGTTTCGTAGTGCATATTAAACAGAATATATACAAAACATTTTAAGTTAAGGTACATAGTTGCTTAAAAGATTTTCTGCAGGTGATTCTCTTGCTTCTGTGATGAATTTCGTACTTCTTTTAGTGAGATGTTGAATTAATTCGCTCTTATTAGGAAATTTTATATTGATTATCTGATTAGTTGAACCAGTCGGAAAATTTAGCGCCAGTTAAATTAGAAACGAGAGTGCCATATAACTCGATATTGAATTCCTAAACTGTTCATTAGATTAGACACAGTCCATAATTGGGGCATTCGAGTGCCTATTAGTGCTTATCCTACTAGCCCAGTTACGAGTCTTTACACCGAATCTGCAGAACTCCTCTGCGATATCGGCACGATGTCCTCTTAGGAAATTGTGGCTGTGCGCTCAAATGTATGCCAAAACATCCAACGTTCGCTTCTTCTTTTCACACTAACGTTATAGGAATAGCTCCATTAACCCCAGTTTCCGGGAGCTTCTTAGAAAGCACGACATTGAAGTGCCTAGCATACTTGCTAAGGGGGAAAGGGCGTTCCCACTTAGTTACGTGCGACATCTCATGTAGATCTTGGGATGACGGTATACCGGAAGTCTACGTCGCCGCAGCGATTTTTAGAATTTCTATCCGGTTACAGTGACCGAATTTTGATTTACACCGATGGATCTAAGTGCGCCAACGGTGTTGGATGTGCTTTGTTCATGGAACGAACCTATACATTCGGTTTTCATGATAGCACATCCATTTATAGTGCAGAGCTACAAGCCATATACCGAGCCATTTTGAATATTTGTCGTCGAAAATTGGGAAACTGTGTTATTTTGAGTGATTCCCTGACAGCACTTCAGAGCCTTCGTGGGCTGTACAACTACCACCCCACTGTTCAGCAAATTCAGGATGCCTTCCATGTTTTATACGCTTCTAGCGTTAATGTGGAGTGTGCTTGGACACCTGGTCACGTTGGCTTGCCGGGGAATGAACCTTCGGATTTGGCACCTAAGGCGGCAACCACAGAATCCAATTTTCCAATGTCTCGGGTAACGTCGGAAGACTTTAGGCATTTTGTACGGAGAGCTGTGCTGGCGCGAGGGTGGTTAGCTCTCCGCGGAAATAAGGTTAGAGTAGTGAAGCACATTCCGATAAACTGGGTAACTTCCTCTCGTGTATCTCGTCGTGAGGGGGTGATTTTGGTTCCATTGCCTATTGGCCACTGCAATTTTATGCACGGTTATCTTTTTAAGGGTGACCCTGCTGCTATTTGTCCACTTTGTAGTGAAGGCCTGTCGCTCCGTCAGGTGTTGCTAGAGTGTAGTGCTCTAGCACATCTTCGGGACTCTCTGCAACTGCCGGCCAGTCTTGCGGAGTCCTAGCGGATAATAAGCAAGCGGTTGATAAGGTTTTTAATTTTCTGACAAAGGTAAATTTCCAAATGCGGATTTAGTCATGTTAATGGCAGATGTTTCATACTTGTCGGTTTAGTTGTATATATTCATATTTGTTTCTGACTTGTGCTATGATTTTATATTGATCTTTATCTCTGGTTTTCCTATGATTTTTATATTCATGTTTATCTATGGCCTTTGCCATGATATTTTGCACTGATTTTTATCTCCGGCATTTGCATAGTCCGTTTTACAAGGGCGCTAATGACGTAGCAGTTGAGCGCCCTTAAACACAAATCATCATCATTATCATCTGGATTGTTTATATTACCTATGACAAAATGAAACTCTTATCGATGCATGTGCTATAAATACGAATGTGTTATATAACTCTGTATTTTAAAGCAATTAATACACGTGGTTTGTGAGCATTAAGAATATTTTGTGCATTTCATATAAAATCAGTATCCAATATATAGCTTATGTATTTAAAATCAGAATTGAATTTCATCCGAACGTTCAATGCAGCCTTCTCATATGACTGATTTTGCATAAAACTACCAAGCTTATTATAATTTACACATAGTTTTTGAGAACTTATAAAAGACAGTCTGAAACGTTTAATTTAGCTGTTATTTTTTTAGACATCGCCTTGTTCATTATAAAAATGTTAATTCATATAGATAAGTAGATAGCACGAGAAGACTTCAAATTCACTTTCATAGAGTTACAGACGTGGTCAGTTTATCAGAGTAAACGTTTACATTTACCTAATTCTTCAAAATATATTAATGGAATATAAATCGTTAATTATTATAATTTATTTTTCTCGGTCGCTAGGCGAATTCTGAGATGAATATTTGATTCAAAAGTTTTCCATCACCCTTTTCATTACTGCATTTGATTTTCTTCTTTACGCCATAACAGGCATTGCACTGATCACCCTTCTGGATGTGCTATTATCCAGAGTTCACTTGCTCATTGACAGGCTACTGACCCAAGGCATTGGCTCGTAAGTCCTTGGGGTTTAAGTCTACAAAGAGGAGATTGATCCTTTAAGAAGAATTAATATTAAAGCATTATTAAATACAACAAATCATTATTAATTCTTAATTTTAGAAGATAGTAATGTATTAAAATGATGTATACAGTTTCAAAAAGCTGTCCTAGGAGAAGAGTGTTGGTTTGGGGAGATGGGAAATGTGCTAAAAGAAATTGGCATGAGGAATATTTTCCTATTAGATAAATATAATAACAGTGGGTTTTGGAAAGAAGTGAAATTGAGGGTAGAAGACATCGAGAAACAAGATATATGGGCTAGTTTTGAGGATAAACGGTCATTGATATTGTATAAATCAGTTAAAAGAATTTGGGGAAGGGAGAAGTATGTAGATATATGCAATCAATTTGGCAGAATAGGTCTTGCGTGGATGCGCACAGGAGTAATATTTTTAAAAAGGAATGGATATAATTGTTCGGGGAGATGTATTATGTGGGATGAATTGGGTAGTACTTTTCATTGGCTAATATAATGTGATAAGGTTAAAAGGTGGAGAGAGGTTATATGGAATAAAAAATGGGACAAGCTAAATAAAGAAGCAGTATCATTAAGAATGCTGCGATGCACAAAAGCAGAAACAATTAAAATGATGCGGACATTTTTAGACAACACAAGGGATAAGTGGATAAGGAGCTAAAGAAAGGTACAGCAGAATGGGCATAGTTTGGAAATTGGAGAGATGGTATAGTAGCTTTATCCCATATATACAGCATAGGGGCTAAATATGGGAGAGCTAGAAAACTGAAGCACTAGACCTAAGTTTTATATGTAAGTTTTATTTTTATTATTGTAATCATGATGAAATAAATATTACATTACATTAATTCTTAATGCTTAACACACATTGGTTTTAGCCTAGTAAGAATTTTAATTGTTTGGTATATTTTTTTATAAATACTCGCACTTCAGAAAATACCTAATCTGCACTGTATCTTTGCTAAATTATGATTAATGTTTCTGTGATAGCAATGTTTGCATAAATGCAAGTTATTAAAAATTTCTTAATACAATAGCATCGTTACATTGGTTGGCCATTAAGATTGTAATAAAATAATCATACGTAAACTTGGAAAATTATAATATGCCTGTCAATACAAAGCTGTTTTATTGTTCCTACTAATTAATATCATCCAAAGGTGTCAGAGATTAAATGTTTGTGTCAACAATGAAGCTGTAGTTATTTACCAGTTTACTCTTGACCATGTCTGTAAGCAATTATTCTGCTCTAACTAAGTAAATATATTTCACATCTTACTGTATCGTAGAAGGTTTTGGTTTGCTGGCGCATTATTTTCAATTCCACCGACAATCGGTTTTGAAACTATACGCCTGCTGGGATAGTTTCATACTACTTTCCGTTTCGAAATTTGCAGCTCTTTATGCCTGGAGAGTTCTGCAATGGTTTCATGTAACATGTCTGGAATGGGGGAGGAGGATATCCTAGAGAATCTTTGACTTACATTCTAATTAAATATTAAATTATATTTTTATCGGAAATGTTCTTTAATTTATGTTCACACACATACAAAGGTTCTATATCTCTTGTCATTGTTGGAGATAGTAAAATGACTGAAGATAACAACATTTATTATTATTTCTTTCTCTCTTACGTACCTGAAATATGGAAGCATTTATTCCACCCAAAATTCCATGTCGAAATTTCACCAGAACTAAATGTTTCGAGGCCCCCTAAACCCAAAAAAAGCATTTTCAGGAGAAAGTTCATGTGTGTGTGGTGTGAACAATGTAACCAAAAACTAAGTATCCGATAAACATAAAACTTGGTATATAGGTTCAACTTCTTCCAAAGATGTGACAAAAATTTTCGTGAAGATTTTCAAGAAAATTCCCTCACACTCATTTTTACATGAACATTTTTCGGAATTTAGATTTCTTTCAAAAATGGATTTTAATGATTTGGATTAAAGAACCATATGTTTAGGCGTTTATATGCGAAATAAATGCTATATATTGAATTTTCTGGGAATAACCTCCGAATTCTCTTCATTCGGAAGGAATTCTGTATCTGTTTTTATAACTGGTAAATCATAAGAGACAGACAAATCGAACTACAAAACAATGTAGATTTCTTAAAAACATAAAATTTATTTCAAATACCTTTTTGTAGCATTAGCTATTTCCGAGATATACGTTGTATTGAATTTTTCAATATTTTGTAATTGTTTTAAGTACTGGCGTTATTTATTTGTTTTTCGCTATGTCGGAGAAAGAGTACGGAATTTCTAAGCCAGCATATAGCGACTAACATTTAAACATTTTACTGTCGATTCGGTTTCCCCTATTGCCCCTTGTATCTTCGCGGAAATGTGTAAGGAAACTATTTCTACTAGGGGTTACCTCGATTAACATTAAGCAAATATAAGCATAACCAATAGAAACACAGTTTATAGAAGCTATATCAAAATAAATGATAGTAAATTGAGAAAGTCATGTGAATGTAACACATCAGCCTCTTTTAATGCTATAGACATACACAAAAACCAACAGATTTACTGCGCCTTTTTTACATCTGCATTATAGTAAATTAAGTTTTACTTTGAATAGTTAAATGACGTTTAATTTTCAACAAGCGTTTTCCTCTCCTAATTATACTAAAGAGAAACGTTTGTTGATACACGTACTTTCTACAATATCGAATTCTTTATCTTTCTATATGCTAATACGAATTGTATTTTAAAGTCCTAATCATAAAGAAAAGCAGTGTTAGGTGATAATAGAGTAAATGTGAATTTAACGCTAACTGTGGAATCATTCAACCAAGCAGACAGCATCCGCCGTTGCTAATTCGGCTATGTTGGCTTTAGGAAAGACTCGTTAACATGAACAGGAAGAGGGTCTGGACTAAAACAGTTCTCAAAGCAAATCTGTTTCAAAATATCTCTCTGCTTTGTTAGTTTATTAATTTAAGGAAAGATTACGAGACGCAATTCAGCCAGGGCTCACAACACAAGACCTTGGCGTTTCTACAGTAACCTGACGTGCAGCTTGGGAATTTTCGTATGAATACTGAGTGACTTTATTGCACCAGTAACTTCCCTTCAGTGGGACTGCAAGTGGCGCCATGGTGGAAATGTTGTGAATCAGAAAACATTGCCTCATCCATGTCTTCCTTTTTTCTCCCCTAGCTTCTTTATGAACGACTTCACACCTCTTCTAACATCTTTATCGCGGCAGAGGGATCTGGAAGAAGAAGAAAAGTTAAATCAGATTATTTCCTTTTCAAGAAACTCGCGCTAGCAAATATCTTCAAACATTATTTTATCGACATCTGAAATTGTAAATTTCGTACGTTCTTTTCAAGCTCTAATCTTGGAGTTTCTTCCACAACTTGACAAGGAAGTTCTGCAGCCACAGAATTACAGCCGCTGTCAAATGCAATGTTCTTTGATCTTTAACCTAATAAACCTCTAGAAGCATTAAAATTCTACGAGTAGTTGCGCCTCTTGGGAGAGAATGATGTGGTTAATGCACAGTAAATTCTTAAAAAAATAAAAGTTTCATATTAACCACTGATTACAGTTGAATTTGCAAACAAGCTGTCTAAAAAATCTTTGCATTTCAGCAATACTTACAAATCACTTAAAGAGCTAACGGCTATATTATATGCCTAAGGAAGAAAATTGATATTACCAGAATAAAGATATAAAATATGTACATTTGGCCTTGAATTCGACCATCTTCCAGAAAGAAATCTTTATTATAATGAGAAATCAAACTAATAAAAAAATTGTAACTTGAAATGCGTAATTCACTAGCAACCGACTTAGCATTTATTCAAATGTTAACACCAAATGCTAACATCTAAGGTGTTTCTATGCTACTAACTTGCTATATGAATGGGAATTTTCTATAAATCTGTTTGTGAATTGAAGTATATATGAAAGATTCATTTATAACTTAAGAAGCACACTAATTTAGAAAAAGTTTAAGAAAACGATAGTAGATGCTGCTTTTTTATACTAATCAAAATAGTTATAACAAGTTGTAAACAAATAGAAGGGATTGTATTATTCTATGAAACACCCGGTTTAAAATATATTTATCAAGCTGGGAATTCAGAGCTTGTGAATTTCTATATTTTGGGAATCATAAAGAAGTAAAATATAGTTTACTATTGTCCAATTGTTAACAACCTCTCAAGGAGAAGTATCACATACATAGGCTTCGTTTTTCTCCTCTAACTCTGCGCATGTACGCATTGATGTTGCGCATTTAGACTAGCATAATGCGGTACATCGTAGCGAAAGTAGGCTTCGATATTCACAATATTATACTCATATACAATTACTTTGTAATGGATGCTTTTTGCAAGGCGCAGCACCTCGCGCATTGCGACCTGCGTGAGATCTATTGCGGCTACTCACCCTCTCCCCAGAAGGAAGGAATGAAGTGAAGGAAATACAGGAGGCTACGAGACGAATAGAAGTCTCTAACAGATCCTGACTCGAAGACCCAACCTCCCTACTGGAGCTGCTCAGAGAGGGCGATGAACGACCCTTTCAACCAGACAGTCCTCTAGTGTCTGCGGTAAATACTCTTTCCTTGTAGCAAGCATCTGTCCGGCACCGCCTCACACCACGAAACTTGAAAGCACACCTGAAGCAAGGGAAGGAAACGGAATGAACGGGAAATGAGGGAATGGAAAGCGTGGTAAATGAGAAAGCATCCCAGCATTCACATAACGACAAGGGAAAATCTCGAGAAACCTACGGCCAGTGTCGACAGTCGATGAGAATCGAACCTGGAGCCTCCAGAATGCGAGCTTCACACGTTATCGCCAGCTCGCTCACACGTAGCTGAACAATCAGCTGAATCAGGGGCGAAACGTTCAAACGTTAACGCGCACAATATTACCACCACCACCACCACCACCACCACCACCACCACCACCACCACCACCACCACCACCACCACCACCACCACCACCACCACCACCACCACCACCACCACCACCACCACCACCAGCTACATGAACGAAAAACAAACCGACTTGTCTTTAGATGTAAAACAGGCCGAGGAACAAACATAAGCAATTTTAAAATATCTATAAAATAATTTCACTTTGTATATATCGTGTAATGAGCCCACATAATCACAGACTGTCAAGCTCGGGAAGATGTGAAGTCACTGAGTTGTAGGATATTCACTCGGATGTAAAACAGAATGCTGTTCTCTCCATGTTCCTACAGGTTTCACTCTGTGCCAGTATCCTGCAGGATAGTAACACACATCAGTAACGCTTTTGGTTTGGTATGGCGTGTTTTATAGCAAAAGGGTCCAGTACATTAACCGCGTAACAAATTAGAGCAGTCCTTGCGGCAATGTTTCTTGTTGTGTGCAGGACAACAGATATTCGGCTCTTGCTGGAAGCATTCGCCCTCGGGATATAAACGGCTCCCACAGGAAGCAGTTTTCCTCGCCAGCTCACCCACCTATTTACCTTCCCTACTTACCTACCAAGATATTTACGATTACCTGTATCATCTGTCTCTTTCTTGCCTCTCTTATCCGCTTTCCACACGCTTTTCCTGTCGCGTCTTACCGTTCCTGCTCCTTTCCACGTTTATTCCAATTTCTTGCACATACTCCATACTCTCCGTTTATCGTTTTCATTTTTCTTCACGCTTCCCATGCGAGTTATTTTACCAAATCGTCGAGCTTCGGTGACCTCTTTTTAGCGAGTTTTTTTCTTCTTCTTTAGCGTTGCATCCACATCGCGTCGACTTTGTCGTCGTCGATGTTTGGCTTAGACTGGAAGGGGGAAGTTTGGAGACGAAAAAATGATAACATGCAAATAACATCCTCCACTGTGGGGAGGAACTCTGTACCTAACCCTCCCCCACCACTCTTAGAAAATCTACTGTCGGAACAAAATTTGCCTTGCATGCTATATCTCCCACCCCCAAAGTCGACTTAGCATATATAAGTTTTGCTACAGCAATGTAATTTTAAATCCCATGTCCCCCTGCCAACCCCTCATCCTCGTTTCAGTACCCCAATTCCCCTTTGCTTAAACCCTACTTCCTAAGAGCCCTTAAGAAGACAAGTGAAGAAAAATTTCCCTCTTGGAACTGCCAACCTATACTTATCCCTTATCCCAAATATGAAGGCTGGGATATACTTTTATATGTTTCTGAATTTTTTAGCACCTTGGAAAGTCAAAAATGGCTTTCTAACCTGATAGCAAGGCGCGGCTGGGGTTTCCGAAAGCATGCAATTTAATTTAAACTATGCGATTTTTTCCTGTTTTCTATTTTCTACAGTATGTTTAAAAATGGCGGGAGATAACATAGCTGGTTTTAACTCCTAGTGATTAAAAACGCGGTTGTCGTTGGAGATTTATTACTCCCTCAAGAGAATGTCCGCCAGATATTCTCTGGATTGTCGACCAACCGATTCCTCCACTCCCACTCGGTGACCTTTCTCAGGGTCAACATTGATGAAGGCTATAGAGTGAAGATGGCCGAAAGCTTGTTCGACACGAAATACAATAAGCAACATATTTTGATAAAAAAACACTGAAACTCATTGCTGTTTTAGCGTTTTGTCCAAAATGGCTTTCTGATTCTGCGTTTCGTTGAAGTTTTCGAAAGTATGCAGTTTGGCACAACTTATTTCTCCTTTAAAGCTTCACTCATATTTATTCCAGCTCGTGTACCTTACGGATCTCCGTTGTTTTCCTGACGTTCTTGCCAGTCGAAGAGTTGATGAAAGAATTCCTAACCTATCTAGTTCGAAGATACCTCTGGGATTTTTGGGTGCAGGTAAAATAATAACTGATTGCCCCATAAACCAAATCACATTAGTTGTTTTTACTTTTGCGTAAAGTGAAATTATGTCGTAAAGAAACAAATTGTTCAGCCCACAACGTGTTCAAAACTGCTATCTATAAAACGCTTAATCTTGAATTGTTAAACAACCAATTTCATGAGCAACCATTCACAGGAAGGTAACTGAAAATTTTAAAGAAATTAATCCTATTTTTCAGACTTGTGGAGTCATTTATTGTTGCTCAAAATTTATTAAATGAAGTATGAATATACAGTTTACTGCATCTTAATGCAAAAGTAGCATACGTTATCAGGAATAAAGGATACGATACGATATTCCTACGTTAAAGGTTGTGCACTATTATAAGGGAATAAGAGGAAATCTATTCCTATTGATTGAACGTAATGGAAATCGGAAACAAGTAAGCTAACATTTGAGAGAACTTGCATCTTATGTGGTCGATGTGATTAGGCATAATTATTTTTTGTAAAAGTGTTGCTTTCCGAAAGGTTTATTTCTTGTTTTGCCAATTATTATGTAGTGTAACATTTGCTAAAACAAATTAACTCATGATTGGGCGCGGGGTTGATATTTAGTGATTTAGATCAGTGTTCTATTTAGCTTTGTACGTTCTCTGACTGATTCCCTTTTTAGACGTATCATTCTTAGATATATATTTTATTGATGTTCCATTTATATGCCGCCTTTATTATCTAAGGTCATATTGACGGCTTCTTACTTTTGGAACAATTTGTTCATCAGCAATGATGTTCACTCGCGTTCAGCATGTTGGTATTAAGCTTCATTATTACATTAAATTCACACATACACACAGACACACACATATTCATCTGTATCTCCGGATCTAGGGATGATGGGGTATAATCCCGGCTAAAGAAAAGTTTCCATCCAGCAGTCGGGAACTGAAACCGGGACCTCTGGATTTGGAGGTTAGCATGCTAACCTAAACATCACATAGACAATCTATTGCATATTGTTGCCGGCTGCATGGGTAATTTCATACCGACAATACATGTACAAGGGACTGGTTGAAGGTTTCTATTGATCGAAGTAGCTTTATAAAGGTTGTTTTCGTTACTGTTGTTCCAAAATTCTTCAGAGCTATGTCACTCAACATTAATTCGTAACGTGGTAAATACGTTATTTTAAGTTATTTTAACTACTTTAATGCTTCTTACATTTTAAGTCTATTTTTAGATATTTATATTTGAATGGCTTATTTGATGTCAAGAAAGATCTTATCACTAATTTATCTGATAAACTTAAAAAAATCACAAAATACACCGAAACCTTAAATCAATGTCATCTAACAAAGTAAAAATAAGCGAAGATTATTAAAATTGTCTCATTTAAATGCTTACATACTCCAAAGTTGACCTGTGATTAGTTTTTCATAATTTACTGAGTACATACGTAAAGAATGTAATTTGGAAGTATATACATATGTATCAAGCAAGTTCAGTAACTATAAATCATGAAAAGAATAATAATCTGCGAAAGCTGCCTGGAAGATATAAAACGCCAAACACAGTCGAGATCAAATTGCAAGAATATTCACTGAACTATGGCAATATGCATGCGTTCTAGTAACTTCATTTGAAAACCCCTCATGAAAACCGAGACAGGTTTGTTCATGTCATTTCTCTAATTAGAGAACAGAAACCACACTACTAGGAAAGAAAGTTGTGGCAAAATATGGTTAATGTTCTAACTGCCTGTGCAATATATGGTTGAAATTCAGTAACATATTTACACACCAGAAAATCGAAGAGAAGCCGCTTGAGAGTTCTTTCATAACCGAGATAATCTGAGAAATCACATAATCAGATAAATGTGATAGAATTACTTTTCACAACAGTTAATACTTTTATGCGATTTAGGTTTTACTGCTTATAAAATAATAATTAATTATTCCTTCACTTTAATATTATTCACAATACTAGTCTGTCATTTAATATCACAAGTTCTTGCTCTCAGACTCCAAGAAAAGGGAAAAACAATAATGGGAAACAGACGTCAACTATGTGTCTAGGTGTTAAACAAAAGACTACGCGCCTACTGCAGGATTAAAGTAGTAGTAGTAGTAGTGGTGGTATTTATTAAGTATTTAGTATTACATTAATTGCATAACACAGTCGCATGGGTCATAAGACCGTACATGCTCTCTAGATAAATACCTTGTCTGTATACGTGACTTGCAGTATCAACCAGAAAACAACTATTTTTTTACAATCACCGCACTATATACATACATACATATAAAATTGAAAAAAAAAAAAACACACTGAATCACACACTCAAACACACACACACACACAGTCGCGCACATGTACTCAAGCACCACATATGTTTAAAGAAAAATTACATAAACACCTTATCTCTTAGTACACGTACTTTCATTAAGTATGTGCCCAAGCTTGGCCAGTTTTGGCTGTTTAGAATCATGTCCCAGCATGCTGTCCTCCGTCTGTTGGAAGCCAAAAATACTTCCGGTAATAGTTTTTTCCTAATACCCTCCGTCTGCACGCATGCTGCCAAAATATGCGTCCAGTCTTCTTGTTCCCCGCATAATGGGCAAATCCTCCTGCCATCGTTATCAACAATCTTGCGAGCTTTCCACCCTCCCAACCTAAGCCATGCTATTCCAGTCCTCTGTTTTATACTCAATTCCAAAATATATGTTTCCTTACCCCACCTAGTTTTTATTTCATTTTGTAGCTCCAATGTTGATCTTTGTCTACATTCAGATTCTATTTTCTGCCTGTTTATATCGCATAGTCGTCTTTTGACCTTTCTTACAGCACTGTGTGTATTTTCATTACCCCTTTGCCAGATATCATTTAAGCCAATTTTTGATAATTCGCGTTGCAACCCCGCTGCCCACCATTTTGGTTGCCCTATGTTGTTTATTTGATGACGATAACATATTGCTCTCAGAGTTGTTTGATCGCCTTTAATTATTCGCAGCCAGTACCTAACTACATTTAGTTTAGCAAATACAGCATCTTCCCAGCATCCTACCTCCCGAAGAACTCCGTAGTTTGAAGTACCCCTCCCCAACCCTAGAATGCGCTTCCAGAAATTGCATTGTATTTTATTTACATTATCCACCCTCTCCCATCCCCACACTTCACTGCCGTATAGTAATGAGGACCTAACCATTGCTTCATACATGGTCTGTAATGTTTTTACTGGCATATCTGGTACCCGTGTCAATATCCTTAATACTTCAGAAAGTTGTCCAATCCCTTTGTGTTTTATAAACTCCATGTTCTTGTTCCATTTTCCGCCCATATCAAACCTTACTCCTAAGTAATCGAAGTGTTTAACATTTTGAATTTCTTCCTCCCCATAGGTCCACTTTTCATGTTGGCCGTACACATATCCATTTTTAAAGGTGACTGTTTTAGTTTTAAGAATATTTACCTCCATACCCCATTGCCTACAGTATTGTCGAAGAGCGTTTAAACCAGACTGCAAACCTTTTATCGTTTTAGAAAGAACTACAATGTCATCCGCGTACAAAAGAATTGGTATTTTTTGGTCTGCGATTGTCGGTGCATCTATGTCTTCCTCCGTCATCACGCTAACAACATCATCAATAAACAAATTAAAAAGTAACGGAGATAGTATACAACCCTGTTTAACCCCTCTCTGCGCTATGTTACATTCTGATGTATTGTGCTGATCGGTCTTGATAACAAACTTAACTTCTTTATACATTGCCCTAAGTGCTCTAATCATTTTCCCCGAAAGTCCTTTACGTGTTAATTTCTCCCAGAGAGCACTGCGTTCTACAGTATCAAATGCCATTTTAAAATCTACAAATACAGTATATACCTTACCACCTTTATTTCTCAAATTGTCATCAATTATTGTTTTCAGAACAAAGACATTGTCAATAGTCGAGAAACCTTCCCTAAATCCTGCCTGAAATTTAGAAATCCTATGATGTGTCTTGGCCCAACACTTAATTCTTTCATATAAGATTCTACTGTAAATTTTTCCAAATATAGAGAGCAGCGAGATACCCCTGTAATTTCCTGGAATGCTGTAACTCCCTTTGCCCTTGTAAAGAGGTTGGATAATGGCGGTTTTCCATGCTTCCGGATATTCTCCGCCTTCAAATATTTTATTGAAGCTTTTTCTATAGAAATCTACCATTTTATTAACTTCTAGCGAGATCTTGAAAAACTCAGCTGACAATCCCTCTATACCAGCTGCCTTCCCGTTTTTTAAACATTTTATTGCACGAACAACCTCTGCTGTGCTAATTTCATAATCAAGCATTTGCACAATTGGAGCCCCCGTCATCCCTTCAGCGGCCAAAGTATTTAATTGTATTCTAAACTCCCCTCCTTCATAGACTGTTTTAAAGTGCTTTATCCATTCTCCAGCCGGGATAGTTACCTGAATGGACCTTCGCCTTCGAATCTGTCTAATAACTTTCCACATGTCACCAATTTCCCCATTTTCGACTACTTGACGTACCTCTTCTGCCTTTGCGTCCTGCCAAGCTGTTTTGCTCTGCTTTAGGACTTCCCTATATGACTTTCTTAGATTTGCAAAAGAAATTCTACGTTCTTCACCCCCCTCTCTTCTGTATTTGATAAGTGCAGATTCCGCTGCTTTCTTCGCTGTTTTACACTGATCGTTATACCAACTATTTAATGTTAAGCTGTTTGATGCATTACCCCTTCCTGTTAGCATGTGCGCACTTGCTTTCTGTATAATATTAGTTATGTTCTGTATACTTTCAGTTCCTTTGTGTTGATCTACGTCAAAAGATATAATTTCGTTTTCTAAAGTGTTAATAAAAATCTCCTTTCCTGCCTCCCTCCATCTATATTTAAACAATGGCGTCAATGTTTCGCATGCGCTTTCATCCCTTGTATAAGATACTAGTCGAGATACTTTTAAAGTCATTATCAGTGGAAAATGATGAGAGTCAATGCTGTTTTCAACTTTAAAATTTTGAACTAACGGCAATACGTCCTGTGAACACAGAATGTAGTCAATGACACTACTCCCATTCGTATGCACAAATGTTACTTCCCCTGACAGGTCCGAACCGTATTTTCCGTTCATTATTTCTAACTCGTAGGCGTCACAAAAGAACAATAACTCTTTTCCTCTTGCATTCAGGATTGAGTCCTTGCTGTTTCTGCCGGGTTTTCTGTTATCTAAGTCCCCTTTTTTAATTGTAATATTTTCTTGCCCTATCCTAGCATTCAGATCACCCATTATTATTAGCTTTACATCCTGATATTCGTCCCTGATTTCTACAATTGTTTCCCCTAAATCTGTAAAGAATTCTGGCTCAGCATACTGGGACGTAACCGGCTGGCGATATACAGTTATAACAACAATATTAATATCAGCTATATTACAATATATACAGGTTGCTCCCCTGAGATGACTCTGTATTTCCTTAATAGACTGTACATAATTACTCTTAAAGAAAGTAGCAACGCCCCCAGGATATCTCCCCCTTCTACCTCTCACTTCTGAACCACTAAAGACACCTTGGAATTCACTTATGTCCACAGTTTCATTGTTTTTTAGCCAAGTCTCTGCTAACCCAATTATGTCCAAGTTATTTACAAAGTTCAAAAATTGACCACTAGCCAGTTTTCCCCTCAAACCTTCCACATTCCAAAACCCCACTGACAGCTGGGCATCTTCATTTTATCTGTTTGTTGTTATCTTACCTCCTACTCCTAGTGTGCTGGTTCTCCCTGTCCTTTGTGACCTGCGGGCTGGTTGCACTGACACCCTCCCCCCTGCTGACGTTGTCATTGTTTTTGTCATCTGGCCGTCTTGGACCCTGCTACCTGCTGTCCCTTCCGGAAGAGGTGTAACCATACTGCCTTCTGGGGCTCGATGCTCTGCAGAAATGCCAACCTCCTCTCCTTGAATTTCTGCTATCTTCTTGTCGATTTCTTCCAGCTCTGCTTTGGTTCTTATTCGCCCGTTTATTAAAAGTTTGTCAAATTTGATTACTGCATGACAACCCTGTGATTTTGCATTTATCATATGGCGATGAAGAAATTCTCGTTCTCGCCGGATTTTTTCACTGAAATCCTCTCTTATAAACACACCTGTACCTTTAAGATACTTACTATCTCGGAGAATGGCGGATTTGCACTTATATGACAGGAGCTTACATACAATTGGCCGCCTGTTGCCTGCTTTACCGACACGGTGCGCTCTTTCAATGTCGTCAGGCCTGAGATGAACTCCAATCTGGGCCGCAACTTCTAGCACCTTGTTCTCCGTGATGTCCCAGCTTTCATTCTCTTCTTCCGTTAATCCATATATAACAATATTATTTCTTCTTGACTGATTTTCTAAATAGTCCACCTTGCCCTCCAACCACTCACATCTTGCCTCCAACTCCTTCACCCGTGTCTCAGACTTCTCCAGGGATTCCATCATGGAGTTAATAATTCCTAATAGCTCGCTGTGACGAACTTTACTTTCCGCGAAACCACTTTTCACTTCACTCCTCAACTTGTCCAACAGACCTTCAATATTCGCCATATTTGCACAACACTTCTTGAGATTACTACTACTCACAGAGCGGACCGGAAACGCGTCTACACCCGACCGCTGCTCGAACAAGACTCAGGATTAAAGTAGTTTTCGCTGCACAAACCAAAATAGTATAATAATCACGTGGCGTAACAGACAATGCAGTGCTTAGACATCCAACGCGACTGCTGACCTCACACCCAAATACGCACCACAGAGTTGGACGATCATCCAACCGATACAGGAGGTGATGTGGACAGCATCTCGCATCCCCCAGCCAGAATGTTGGCCTCCGTGGCTGAGATCGCTGTCTGTAGCAACTCCTCAGTTTCCTTGCGATGCTGAGTGGGCACCGGTTTTATACTCGGGACTTAAAATCCACATTCTCATGGGTAGATTGAACTCGGGCGCATTTCATGGTCAGGAAGCAGACATCCACGCTCTAGTCATTGCGCCACGGCACAGCACCACAAACCAGCATGCGCGACCGCTAATCTTTAAACTCTAATATGCAATAAAAATTGAAAATGTTCTTCAATTGAAACATTTTGAGTTCTTAATCCCTAAAGAAGCTACAATATTCACGCAACACATGTTGCTAGGGAACTATTCATATAACGAAATACTAAGCGACTACTAAAAGCTTAAACAAACATAAAAATATAAAGGTATGAATAAAGTATATTGCAATACAAGTACTGCAAGTGCGTCATTGAATTTAGGATGAATGTAAGAAATAGAAATTCTGCAACGCATTTAAAGCATGCGTATGTTATAAACCGGGTGAGACCTAAAGGTTTTGCATCTAAAATATAAATATTGGGGAGCGTAGCTGCAGAGGCATACGAAAAGATACCAGGAGTTTGCTGCACAAAGCTAAAGCAGGCGTTGTATATTTATAAATAATACATATAAATTCACATTTAACTCTGTTTTATTATAAAGTTACCTTGGTGTAGCTACATAATTTCCAAAAAGTTACAGACAAACATTGGGGGAGATGCCCCACACTCACACGGACCACGCATTCCTACACACAACCACACACTCTGAAGATATACACTCGACTGGCGCTACTCACAGACCCACGGTATCACAAAAGAGGCTCGTCCGTTAACTTGTCTTCACCCCCCCTGACTAGGAGGTGGAAGGAAAATGCCGCGCCGGAAAAGAATTCAACTCACAAACGAAATAATTAGTTCAACAACAATGCACGCATATACGCTACAGTTTTGCATACTATTTTTGTTCACGATAGTGATTAATAGAAAAAATACCTACGCGAAAATAAAATCGATTTATAACACTTGCTGAACCTGGTGGTTCCAGTATCAAAGTCGCCAAAGTTAACCTTGATAGTTTGTTAGTATTAAAAAAGCCAATAACTTGCAGCTGACATGGCAGTCAATATGAATGACAGAGATGTTGAATCAGTTGAATTAAATCATAAATAAATACTAACAGATTAAAGGGAAGATAAGATTTAAACGCTTAAATTTAATTATCAAATATTATTATATTCCAACTTTGCAAAATAGTGTATATATATATACCTTCTCTACCCTCCATCGTTTATTAGTGGGTATACAAACTATTCTTACTAAAAGTCATTATCCTGTGGCTACTACATTTTAGTTCAAATAAGCCTTTGAAGAAATAGTTTCATTAGTTATTTCGTTATAGATACAAAGGGAACAGCGATAGTCAAATGTTTAAAGCTATACGCTGCCTCAAAATGCCATACTGGTTCCATGCGATCGCGAGAAACAACATAAATTTGAAAGGACTAAAACACCAAATGATGAACAATTCAAACTAATAATATCTCAGAAATGGCTTATACCACAAAAAGCTTATTTGAAATAAATTGTGTGTTTTAAGAAAACCCACATTTCTTGTTTAGTACGTTTTCGTCTATCGTTTAACGTTTGCAAATTATACAAGATTATGCAAAATTCCTTCCGAATGAAGGCGACTTCACAGGCTACTCCCAAAAAATTCAAGATATAAATTTAATTTTTCCTGTAAATATCTTTAAAATGCCGCATTTTAATCAAAATCGTTACAGCCATTTCTTAGAAAATAAAAGTTTTTGAAAAAGTTCCATATAAAGGGTACTTGGGGGTGGGATATTTTCCTGAAAATCTGTGTCGCATGCTACGAAGATACTGAACTTAAATACCAAGTTTGAGTTTCTGAGTTATGCTGTTCCGACACATACACACGAACCTTTTTCGAAAAATGCCTTTTTTTTGGATACAGGGGCTTCAAAACATGTATTTCCGGTGAAATTTCGATATCGCATTTTTGGGTGCGATGCAATATCTTCCCTACCTACTATGTACGTTGTAGAGAACTTGAAAATTCCATTTCGAAAAACAAAATTTAACAGAAGCAAGCAAACTTCTTTAAAAATTAATATAATTTCAATCTTAAGCTTTAATTTCCTGAAAACGAGTAAGGTGGCGTCATGAGCTTCCTACCTGTTACCAGAGGACTAAACCTTTTGACTGTGTTTCACACTAATGGCGTTTTCAGTCTTTAGGATGGAGAATGCACACCACAACTACGTACTATTCCCATAGGGGCTATGAGAGTGGTAGACAATCACGAAATTCGCCATTCAAGCCGTGGTATATTTTGTTACCTAGCAGATTCTTTAGCAACTTTTCGGTTTGCAGGGGAAAAGATTGGTAGCTGCTATTAGGAAGTAGCACCTGGTTGCAGTCGCCTCTTAAATCTGGCTTAGCATGCGGTGCCGCAGTCGAACCGCCCGGAAATCCTCCCCGCGAAGCCTAATCCGGGATAGACCAATAAATTCCGGAGCCACACGTGCAGGGTGGATTTGTTGCCCAAGAACATTCCAACATCCTCTGTTTCATCCTGGGCGGGAAAGTGGGAAGAGAGTTTGCAGGTGTTCGCGCCTCGCGAAGCAGAAAAGATCTGTAAATCGCATTTTCTGTCCCCTTTACTTTGGCTTATGTGGTGCAAAGTCGTCTGTGCATCTGTAACATCTTAGAGTTGTCGTGCTTTATTATAAGGAAGACATCCTCGCTTCTGCGACTGAACTTTTCTCTTTTTTGGCTTTTTGAAATCCTGGATGATGTATACAACGAATCTACAAGTTTCTGAAAGCTCCACCTCTTTGTTCTAAAATAAGCAATGAAATAATGAGTATGACATTCCAAAAAGAAATAATGCTGTTGTTCTAGTGAAGGTGTAGTGATTCATATACTTTACGTTCCAGACAAAGGAAATTATTAGTTTCTAATTGATTCCAACGTCATATGGTATACTACTACTTAATTTTTTTTTCAGATTTTAAGTAATTTATGCACAATTTCTTACATTTTTTTCCAAATCTGGCTAATACATTTGTAAATAGTATATATCAGTTTAAGAAATTTCATATAAAAATCCATTTTATCTTTCTTAGAAGCTATAAGATATTTAGTGGTAATAGGGCGGTAATGCTATGTTAGCAAAGCTACCAGTATTGAGGGCGGCCCCAATATGGCATAGGAATTTGTTGGTAGATTTGATATGCACCCTCTCACGGAATTATTCGTCTGTACTTTAAAAAATTCTAGCAGCCAAATTAGTGGAGGAAAGAATCTATAGAATAACAACTAGTAAAATCCCTCTGTCTACGGACTGCGTGAGTATTCAGGAGCGATAAATGGCCCCCACTCCACATTTCTTTTGTTTTTAGCTACCGAGTTATCCAATGAGGCGTCTTAAAGAGGAAGTGGGATGATACGCAGTAAACAAGTGTCACGTCACTGTTGTGAACACAGCAATGTTGTAGAGTAGAAAAATGTAATAAGATCTTGTTTACATCGTAATAACTCAAAAACTGAAATTCTTATTCCAGCTCTGTAAGAGGTATGTTAAAGAACACAGTTTGTACATGATGATGATGATGATGGTTATATTGGTTTCCCTGTAAAAAAATTAAAGCCGCTAATTTTCTTTGTAAAGCTTCAGTTGAAATCGTTTGTATTATGAAATTCAATCAGCGAGGAATCTGTTTTTTAAAAGAGTTAGATGGAGCAGTCAAGGCCATGAAATACCCTAAAAAGTGTGAATTAACTTTTGGAAGATATCCCATGATAATACCTCATGTATGTGAAATGCTATCGCTAGTTATATGCAAACATTTGTTTTCAAACCCGCTTTACCCTGCTCTTTGCGTGGCCTGTCACAGCAATCTGCAAACACAGCATTTTTGTTGCAATGCTCTCTACAGTTGGGTAGTCATAATTGGTGTGGTTAAGTGATAAATGATTTTGTGGGAATGAGATGAAATAAAATAAAAAACGGACTAGGCAAAGTTATGGCGTGTGGTACTTAAGCAGCGACTCAGAGCCAGAGTAGAAGTAGCATGCCCGCTCAAGCAGCTAGAGAGGGGGAATATATGACCAAGTGAGTTACCTCTCCCAAGAATTTCTCTATGTTGCTGAACTATAATTTTTTTGTGTATAGGTCAATCAGTAATACAGTTTACATGTTTTGGCGGATTTTTAGATCCCTTATTTTATCAGTTTTATGCATTTTTGAAAAATATGCTTAAATTACAACTTTATTGTACGTATCTTTCATGCATTTTGTAAAGCAGTTTTTGTGCATACATTCACACACTTTCATCGACATGTGACTAAAGCTGATGGAGAGACAAATTCGTGAAGAACTAAAAGGGGAGCCCAAAATTAGGAATTAAGGCAAAAACGTTGAAAATTCTCAACTTTGAGATTTCATTCCTCTGTCAAACAAAATCCTATTTTTACCCCAAAATCAGGCAATACACAAAAAAATTCTTTACTCAATACACGTAAGATAATTTTGAAAACACCACGTGCAAAAGAGTTCAAATTTTAAAAAGTTTTTAAAAAAATTATAACATTGATAACATAAACGATTTAAAAACTGCCAAACACTTATACGGATTACTATTTATATATTACTATTTTTCCCTGCAATAATTTGACTACTAGAATTTTTAAAATGCGATGAATACTTTCTTGAGGGGGTATATATGCCTCGTGTGGTCCCTGGGAGTCATTGAGGAGCAGCGGTCGGGAGTAGACGCGTTTTCGGTCCGCTCTGTGAGTAGTAGTAATCTCAAGAAGCGTTGTGCAAATATGGCGAATATTGAAGGTCTGTTGGACAAGCTGAGGAGTGAAGTGAAAAGTGGTTTCGCGGAAAGTAAAGTTCGTCACAGCGAGCTATTAGGAATTATTATCTCCATGATGGAATCCCTGGAGAAGTCTGAAACACGGGTGAAGGAGCTGGAGGCAAGATGTGAGTGGTTGGAGGGCAAGGTGGACTACTTAGAAAACCAGTCAAGAAGAAATAATATTGTTATATATGGATTAGCGGAAGAAGAGAATGAAAGCTGGGACGGAGAACAACGTGCTAGAAGTTGTGGCCCAGATTGGAGTTCATCTCAGACCTGACGATATTGAAAGAGCGCACCGTGTCGGTAAAGCAGGCAACAGGCGGCCAATTGTATGTAAACTCCTGTCATATAAGTGCAAATCCGCCATTCTCCGAGATAGTAAGTATCTTAAAGGTACAAGTGTGTTTATAAGAGAGGATTTCAGTGAAAAGATCCGGCGAGAACGAGAGTTTCTTCATCGCCATATGATAAATGCAAAATCACAGGGTTGTCATGCAGTAATTAAATTTGACAAACTTTTAATAAACGGGCGAATAAGAACGAAAGCAGAGCTGGAAGAAATCGACAAGAAGATAGCAGAAATTCAAGGAGAGGAGTTTGGCATTTCTGCAGAACATCGAGCCCCAGAAGGCAGTATGGTTACACCTCTACCGGAAGGGACAGCAGGTAGCAGGGTCCAAGACGGCCAGACGACAAAAACAATGTCAAAGTCAGCAGGGGGAGGTGTCAGTGCAACCAGCCCGCAGATCACAAAGGATAGGGAGAACCAGCACACTAGGAGTAGGAGGTAAGACAACAACAAACAGATAGAATGAAGATGCCCAGCTGTCAGTGGGGTTTTGGATTGTGGAAGGTTTTAGGGGAAAACTGG
Source organism: Deroplatys truncata (assembly GCA_030765065.1). Lineage (NCBI taxonomy): Eukaryota > Metazoa > Arthropoda > Insecta > Mantodea > Mantidae > Deroplatys > Deroplatys truncata. Next base: position 178,480,351 of record CM060981.1, read on the forward strand.
CTAGTGGTCAATTTTTGAACTTGGTAAATAACTTGGACATAATTGGGTTAGCAGAGACTTGGCTAAAAACAATGAAACTGTGGACATAAGTGAATTCCAAGGTGTCTTTAGTGGTTCAGAAGTGAGAGGTAGAAGGGGGAGATATCCCGGGGGCGTTGCTACTTCTTTTAAGAGTAATTATGCACAGTCTATTAAGGAAATACATAGTCATCTCAGGGGAGCAACCTGTATATATCGTAATATAGCTAATATTAATATTGTTGTTATAACTGTATATCGCCAACCGGTTACGTCCCAGTATGCTGAGCCAGAATTCTTTACAGATTTAGGGGAACAATTGTAGAAATCAGGGACGAATATCAGGATGTAAAGCTAATAATAATGGGTGATCTGAATGCTAGGATAGGGCAAGAAAATATTACAATTAAAAAAGGGGACGTAGATAACAGAAAACCCGGCAGAAACAGCAAGGACTCAATCCTGAATGCAAGAGGAAGAGAGTTATTGTTCTTTTGTGACGCCTACGAGTTAGAAATAATGAACGGAAAATACGGTTCGGACATGTCAGGGGAAGTAACATTTGTGCATACGAATGGGAGTAGTGTCATTGACTACATTCTGTGTTCACAGGACGTATTGCCGTTAGTTCAAATTTTTAAGGTTGAAAACACCATTGACTCTCATCATTTTCCACTGATAATGACTCTAAAAACATCTCGGCTGGTTTCTTATACAAGGGATGAAAGCGCATGCGAAACATTGACGCCATTGTTTAAATATAGATGGAGGGAGGCAGGAAAGGAGATTTTTATTAACACTTTAGAAAACGAAATTATATCTTTTGACTAGATCAACACAAAGGAACTGAAAGTATACAGAACATAACTAATATTATACAGAAAGCAAGTGCGCACATGCTAACAGGAAGGGGTAATGCATCAAACAGCTTAACATCAAATAGTTGGTATAACGATCAGTATAAAACAGTGAAGAAAGCAGCGGAATCTGCACTTGTCAAATACAGAAGAGAGGGGGGTGAAGAACGTAGAATTTCTTTTGCAAATCTAAGAAAATCATACAGGGAAGTCCAAAAGCAGAGCAAAACAGCTTGGCAGGACGCAAAGGCAGAAGAGGTACGTCAAGTAGTCGAAAATGGGGAAATTGGTGACATGTGGAAAGTTATTAGACAGATTCGAAGGCGAAGGTCCATTCAGGCAACTATCCCTGCTGGAGAATGGATAAAGCACTTTAAAACAGTCTATGAAGGAGGGGAGTTTAGGATACAATTAAATACTTTGGCCGCTGAAGGGATGACTGGGGCTCCAATTGTACAAATGCTTGATTATGAAATTAGCACAGCAGAGGTTGTTCGTGCAATAAAATGTTTAAAAAACGGGAAGGCAGCTGGTATAGAGGGCTTGTCAGCTGAGTTTTTCAAGATCTCGCTAGAAGTTAATAAAATGGTAGATTTCTATAGAAAAAGCTTCAATAAAATATTTGAAGGCGGAGACTATCCGGAAGCATGGAAAACCGCCATTATCCAACCTCTTTACAAGGGTAAAGGGAGTTACAGCATTCCAGGAAATTACAGGGGTATCTCGCTGCTCTCTATATTTGGAAAAATTTACAGTAGAATTTTATGTGAAAGAATTAAGTGTTGGGCTAAGACACATAATAGGATTTCTAAATTTCAGGCAGGATTTAGGGAAGGTTTCTCGACTATTGACAATGTCTTTGTTCTGAAAACAATAATTGATGACAATTTGAGAAATAAAGGTGGTAAGGTATATACTGTATTTGTAGATTTTAAAATGGCATTTGATACTGTAGAACGTAGTGCTCTTTGGGAGAAATTAACACGTAAAGGACTTTCGGGGAAAATGATTAGAGCACTTAGGGCAATGTATAAAGAAGTTAAGTTTGTTATCAAGACCGATCAGCACAATACATCAGAATGTAACATAGCGCAGAGGGGGCTTAAACAGGATTGTATACTATCTCCGTTACTCTTTAATTTGTTTATTGATGATGTTGTTAGCGTGATGACGGAGGAAGACATAGATGCACCGACAATCGCAGACCAAAAAACACCAATTCTTTTGTACGCGGATGACATTGTAATTCTTTCTAAAACGATAAAAGGTTTGCAGTCTGGTTTAAACGCTCTTCGACAATACTGTAGGCAATGGGGTATGGAGGTAAATATTCTTAAAACTAAAACAGTCACCTTTAAAAATGGATATGTGTACGGCCAACATGAAAAGTGGACCTATGGGGAGGAAGAAATTCAAAATGTTAAACACTTTGATTACTTAGGAGTAAGGTTTGATATGGGCGGAAAATGGAACAAGAACATGGAGTTTATAAAACACAAAGGGATTGGACAACTTTCTGAAGTATTAAGGATACTGACACGGGTACCAGATATGCCAGTAAAAACATTACAGACCATGTATGAAGCAATGGTTAGGTCCTCATTACTATACGGCAGTGAAGTGTGGGGATGGGAGAGGGTGGATAATGTAAATAAAATACAATGCAATTTCTGGAAGCGCATTCTAGGGTTGGGGAGGGGTACTTCAAACTACGGAGTTCTTCGTGAGGTAGGATGCTGGGAAGATGCTGTATTTGCTAAACTAAACGTAGTTAGGTACTGGCTGCGAATAATTAAAGGTGATCAAACAACTCTGAGAGCAATATGTTATCGTCATCAAATGAACAACATAGAGCATCCAAAATGGTGGGCGGCGGGGTTGCAACGCGAATTATCAAAAATTGGCTTAAATGATATCTAGCAAAGGGGTAATGAAAATACACACAGTGCCGTGAGAAAGGTCAAAAGACGACTATGCGATATAAACAAGCAGAAAATAGAATCTGAATGTAGACAAAGATCAACATTGGAGCTACAAAATGAAATAAAAACTAGGTGGGTAAGGAAACATATATTTTGGAATTGAGTATAAAACAGAGGACTGGAATAGCATGGCTTAGGTTGGGAGGGTGGAAAGCTCGCAAGATTGTTGATGACGATGGCAGGAGGATTTGCCCATTATGCGGGAAACAAGAAGACTGGACGCATATTTTGGCAGCATGCGTGCAGACGGAGGGTATTCGGAAAAAACTATTACCGGAAGTATTTTTGGCTTCCAACAGACGGAGGACAGCATGCTGGGACATGATTCTAAACAGCCAAAACTGGCCAAGCTTGGGCACATACTTAATGGAAGTACGTGTACTAAGAGATAAGGTGTTTATGTAATTTTTCTTTAAACATATGTGGTGCTTGAGTACTTGTGCGCGACTGTGTGTGTGTGTGTGTGTGTGTGTTTGAGTGTGTGATTCAGAGTGTTTTTTTCAATTTTATATGTATGTATATAGTGCGGTGATTATAAAAAAAATAATTGTTTTCTGAAACTTGATACTGCAAGTCACGTATACAGACCAGGTATTTTTTTTGAGAGCATGTACGGTCTTATGACCCATGTGACTGTGTTATGCAATTAATGTAATACTAAATACTTAATAAATACCACTACTACTACTACTACTACTACTACTTGATGGGAAAACACCAACTCGGGTTCTTGGAAGTCTAGCAGAAGGTGGGGGAAGCGGCATGCTGACCACATCTACTTTACCCTTCATCTTATATACGGACAGATGCAGGATATACTGGCCGTGCGTAGGCTTTGGTTCACTATGCCTAAGATATGTTTTATCGGATTAAGCAATGTTAAATTAAACTACCATGCAGAATAATCTTTTTGTGTGTTTAAAATATATTCATTTCATAATTTACCTTTCAGTAACATAAAGTTATCTATATCTCAGTTTCTGGTGCAAATTTGAATGCTATTCGTATCTCTGGTGTTTTGTGGTAAATGTACACATTAACGCTCGTTGTGTGTAGTTCCCTTCCGAAAGCACTCGAATTAATTTAACTAAATATTCTGCAGTTGCACTATGGAATGCACTTAAAAACCATTGAAAATAAAATAAAATCATCCTTCACTTTGTAATTAAGCAACTGTGCATTTAAGTTAGACATACATTAACATAAAAATATATTAATTTTGCCGTGAAAGAAATGTAAATGCAAAGTTCATTTTGACCAATGAGTCTAACTTTGGTTGAGATAGCTGATATAATTTTTAAAACGGGCACTTCAGGTAGTAATATACTCTTAACTTAAACCTTGCTATGCCATATTGTTTTCGTAACCGACATCTAAAAATGCAAATTCTCCATAAATAGTACACATAGAATGAAGTAAATATCAGTACAGTTACAATAAACATTATTAGGATTACAGAATTAGTAAATTACTATTCATTAGTAAATGTGGCTTAAACCTGCAAAACGATGGTTTTTTTTTAAACAAGAAATCATAAAATAATTTTCAGCCACAATCTTGCCTATCTAGCGATAGCTAACGGACTCATTAGCCCGTTTTATTTATATAGTTCAGATCTAGTTATAAATTCCTTTTAATTATGTATGCTACTATATAATATCTATCTTTAAGCTTATATATAAAACTTTTAACTTCTATTCAATGTATAACAATAAAAGTAGAGTGCTCCTCTTGAAATTGATAGAAATTAATTATTTTAAGAATCATCATAAGGAAACGTGATAGCAATATATGTTCAAATATTTATATTTATTTCTACAACTATAATACATTTAAGATGAATGGAAAGAATGTGCATAACCATTATGGATTTTAGAACTTTGGAAAAATAAAAGCCCCGGAATGCAACACATTGCAGGAGGAAATTAATATTTTGTTCATTTCGAGGAAATAACAGATCTTGCTTCTTGAATTGAATTATTTCCCATGAAAGAAAAGACAGATGCTAATATTTATGCTGATATCTAATTTATACACTTAGTTTCGATTTATATGATCAAATAAGTTGTGGTAAACATTTTAAACACTTGATCTTCATTGGTCATTAACGTAGTTTTATAAAGCTTATTTAACACAAAAGTCTTCTTTTTGCTGTAAACTTCGGCACTGACATCAAAGCATTACAGAGTCAAACGAAAACACAGAAAATGTAGGGATGTAAACAAAATCATAACTGGGTATTTAATCGTCAGATACAGAATGTTACACAGGAAATAATATATTCCGATACAAGTGCATTAAGTGCATCTTTTGAGAGCGAGAAAGAGTTCGAAAATACGAGACGAAGTCGAATACAAAGTTTACGATGCCGTAAGTATATTATAGTAATAGTTGACCTCTAAAGTGAAACAAAGTGATTGCTCTAGCAATAAATACATATATAGACAAAATGGAAAAAGAAACTAATATTAAAGTGCATAAAACGGTTTAAGTTACGTCAATTATTCTGTAGATTGTTTTTGTATGTTATTGAAGAATCAGGTATGTACTATTTCTTTTATCATTGACAAATATTGTGTCAATGCATTATATATTAGTATCTCATCTCATCTTTCTGAACGGAGGGGACTCGGCACCGATTCAGAGTGGTTATTGTAACTACGCCCCACGAGGGGGCGTCCCCGAATGGAAGGATGTGGCGAGAGAAGGCAGCGGGTGCTGGATAGAGGAGCGACGGTGCAGCAATGACAGGGTATCTTCGTCTCTAAAAGTACACGCCCCGGCAGACTGACAGGCAGACGGGGGACCACGCCCTACACAGTGGGCTCCAACGCCCCTCAAGAGAATTCGGATACCCCGGCAGCCAGCTGAAACTCGAGGGACGGAGATAGTTTACAGAAAGCATCCTTTTCCCCTGCCACGCTGCACCGAAACACCGTCGCGGAAACTTTCGACCCTGAAAGAGACCAAAGGGATGAATGAAGTGAACAATGGAACGAAATGGAAGAACAGGAAATTCGGAGGCTGAAAGAATCCACTGCAGCATTCGCCTGACACCCCGGGAAAACCCCGAGAAAAACCAATTGGTTATTGTGGGAAGTTTCCGGGGATCTAACCCAGGACTTCTCGAATGCGGCCCACGACGTTGCCGCCTGAGATGTCCGGCTCGGTGTATATTAGTAGCAGTGATTGCGAATCTTCTTCTTAAACATTAAAATTTACATTTCAAAGAATTCAGCGGTCAACTTCTTCAATAGTGTAGCCTAAACAAGAAGCAAAGTCTAATTCAAGTTGTTCTTGTCTCCTAATTAGTGTTCGTGTACAAATATCTATTATTTGTTCGCACGAGTACTTTATTTGTTGACATTTATTTTGTATGCAGGGGATAAATAATGTAGTACATTATTTAAACTCACAACTGATACTAAATGTGATATAAAGGGCCTAATGCAACTATCCAGATATTAATGCAGTCAGAGGTTAAAACTCGTAGTTTTTGCAACCGCAGAACAGTGCGCAGCAAAATGAAAGATAGGATGGAAAGACTGCAGTTGGTGGCTTACCTAGCGACAGCCCTTCAATAGGGGCATGGCCCTAAACCTTCGTTCCAAAGATGAAGTACGTACGTCCTCTTCTTGACATGCAATGATTTATGGGAGCTTCAAGCCTCCGTGGCTGCCTCAGAGAAAGAGAGCGCTAGCAATCAATATACCAGTGCTGCTCTAGGCCCTTCCTTCAGCTTATTATAAAGTCTTGTGGAGTTCACACTGAGCTTAATACTTTCCGGAACGACAAGTACAACAGCAAAATTCAATCACCATCCGGCTTCATGCCGAACTTCTGAAGACTGCAGCTCTGGAGCTGTCAGTATGCTTCCACTGGCGTAACGTTTTGTCAGAAGATTTTGAATCAAAATTTAATTTTACAACAATTTATTTTAAAACGTTTCTAGCGTTTGTATGTCAATTGTAATACTGTTCAATTAATTATGTTTACTGGAGTGCATAAAGTGGTCCGTAATGAAACGCAGCTTTTATGTTCGTACTGACAAATCTATTTCCATGCTGCTAGCTTGATCACCTCTATTCCTCGGGAATAATTTTATATTAGCCACTGGATTCGCCGGGTACTTCATCTCATCCAAAATATAGCCGAACAGCCGATGGATAATATTAAAAGGTAGCTGTTCACCAGAGGAGTGCCACTAAGGCAATGCTTTTGAATATTGACCCAAAAATGAAATGCAGTATAATAAAAGCTTAAAATGAAAGACGAAATTTAATTTTCTCTTGTAATTCTTAAACCTTGTATTTTTAAGATGCACTAGTTTTCTTAACATCGGTTTACTTGTTGCCGTTGGATGGCGGAAATAACTTTTATCTACGTCTCCATGTTGCTGATGAAAGTTCTCATAGAAATGTCATAGTTGTCGTACAGTTTAATGACACATGCAAATAATTATTCACCTCTTCCTCTAGAAGGCCGGATTATGTTGTATTGGTTTAGCCTTTTTTTGTGTACCAATTATAACAAAACTCTTTGATAGGGTGGTATCCGAACCAGCCCTTCATTTCACATCGATTATAACATTGTTCATTTGTTCGTAGTTATGATCATGAATTGCTTTCTAGGCTAGTCACATAGGGAACTGATACCCGCTGTGTGGAGTCAAAGTTTGGTTACCTGAAGGTGGAAATCTTACGAAGGGAAAAGCACTAATGCGATCTAAGAGTGATTTACTTTCTATGAACATCAGTGTAAATGTCCTGAAGAAGGCCTACAACTTGGTTTACCATAAATGATGCAAACCAAAGTAGACAGTGTGCTTTGTCATGATCTTTGACCTAGCCTACTTTATGTAAATTAACAGACTGCGCCCTTTCTTCGGAGAAATCTCATCCCGATTATGCCTGAGGTTAATTTATGGCACTTAGGGCAGTGAATTATAACATAACTGCGGTTGAAAGAATATCAGACATGGGAAATTCCATGTGAAATCGAAAGGCAAGAAGCTGCATTTTTTGTTTGCGTTGTAATTTTTCTATAGATAAGGGATGCTAAGGAAACCATATGTATCAAATATTAGCATCTGAAACCCAACACATTATTGAACGATAAGTGTACGTAAGAATTTACTTTGTCGCTTTTTAAGTGCGCATAGCTTTGAAACCCTTTATTTCAAAATATTGTAACAAACCTCATTTTGTAGATAAAAGTCCGAAATTATTGTAGCATATACTAATTATTTTTATAGTATTCTCAAAAATGTATGTATGTATGTATGTATATATATATATATTTTTACTTATTCTAAGCGTTTCCGAATTTTTATAAAACTAAAATTTTAGATTGAGAAAAAAACCATAGTATCATTAAGAGAATTCAGCAGTGTTAGTAAAGTGGTTATGTTTGGATGTTCCTATTTATAACACAAATACTGAATAAACGCAGCGATTTAAGTAGTTGATACACGATGATCACCAAGCTCTCTGTGAATCCGTGAGGAAATATTACAACCTCATACTGCTTAGTAAGCGTACTCATTGTTTAACCATGCACAGAAGCTTGCTTGATCTTGAGTTCAAAACAAAAGTGCAAGAGCGACCATCAGCGCGTAAAGTAGGTAATTTACTTCCCTAATTATTTTAAACGAACCTTATCATTAACTATTATAGTAAAATATATGTTTGATTTTGTGTAAATGACGGAAACCTGCCATATATAATAAAATAATTTTTCTTAATCCATAACCGCCTATACTTGAAAAAATAGATAGTTCTTCACTTAAATAAAAATAAGTTTATCAGTATGAATTTAAAGTTTAGGGAATCAAACAAAAGCTCGATTTAAATAATTAGATTTAAATATTTCAGAGTTATAAGAGTTTGAAATTGGAGACTTTAGGAAGATACGATAAATTTGAACAATTTTAATTGCAAAACTAAAATGTTATAAATTTTAAGAGTTTGCACAAAGCTTGTATCGGGATTTTCTCAAATACAAAAAGTTTCGTTTCGTGTAAAAAAATGCAAGGTCAATTTTCCTTCTAACCGGAGGATTTGAAATGAATGTCCCTAATGTAAATTGCCAGAAACTGAGACAAAAGTTCCCTCCTATTTTGTGCAGACCAGAGTGGTTGCTGCAGTTAAACTTGTCTCAAATATCAACTTATCTTTCTCGCAAGCAGACTTACATTGTATTCACATATGAATAAGAGTAGATAACTTGAAGCCAATGCTTAAGAATGCCTATGTCTGCTCAAAAGCTTAAAGTAGAGCATGGCACTTTTCATCGTACAACTAAAATATTAAACAAAGGACGAAGATTCATTATATTATCTCTGTACTCGAATAGTTGTGTGCGGTCTTATTAAAAAGTCTTGTTTTGTAGTAAATGAGCCAATTTGACTTCAATTTTTTGCACTTCTTATTACTTTATTTGCCATCTATCTACAGTAAGTAAAATGAAGTATTCCACCCAAAATTCGATGTCTAGTTTTTATCTTAAATACATATTTTGAGTCACCATGAATAAAAAAAGCACTTTTAGAAAAAATATCGGTGAATTTGTTTGTCTGTATGTGTGCCTGTGAACAACATAACTCTAAAAGAAATTTTCGATAAATACCAAACTTAGCCTCAGTATCTTCCAAAGATACGACGCAAATATTTTCGAGAAAATCCCAAACTATCCTCTACGTCCATAAATTTCGATATTTTTTATTCCATCAAAAATTGATATAATGATTTTGATTAAAACACCACATATTTAATATATTTACATGACAAAATATATATCTTGAATTTTTTGGGAATAGCGTGTTAAGTCCTCTTCATTGTAAGGAATTTTGTATAATGTTTATAAAGCGTACACCATAATCAGGCAGAGGGGTTTTAGTAAGTAAACCATCAAGTTAGGAACGCACCAAGTGTTGATGGCGAGAGAAGGTGGAAACACCTGTGACCTTGTGGTGTTCTCTGTAAACAAATATGATATATATATAGTTTGCAGCCATTACATCCTACTTCGACAGCAGGTAGACCAGAATTAAGGAGTATTAGAAAGGGGAACATGCATGTTTAGCCACTGACAATTGTAACGGTATTCTTTATAATGTTATTACTTGTGATGTTTGTGTATGTGTGTTTACTTCATGTGAAGCCATCTTGTGACGTAATTCATTTGTTCGGTTTGTAGCTCCATCTGGTGTTAGCAATTTGCAGCAGTGTTAGTGTTCGTTTGAAAGAATTTTAATTTTTATTTTTTTATTTAATTCTGTCTCACTGTCCTCCGGCTAGCTATTATTTCTCGGTCGAACATGTTTTTAGATCAGGGTGTGTAAACGGAAAGGAATCTTTTATCCAAATATAACACTGATGAAGAAATTTGTTTTACACATTTATTGTCGAACACGTTAACTATTACATTTATACATTGATCTTAACATTCGCCAAACTGAAACTGTTATAATAACTTCTTACTGATAATTCTTTTAATCCACGTACTTCAATCTTTTGTATAATTAACTTTACCATACTTTAGATCTTTCATAATTCTGCTGCGCGTAACTTGTGAATCTATATCCGATGTATGCCATACTAATACTTTCGACGAACTGACTGACTGAAGACGACGTGTAGTGTACACAGATTTTTGATGAACTGGCCGACTGAAGGCGACGTGTAATGTATTGAGATTTTCGATGAACTGCCCGCGATCTACCTCTGACTTGGCTTTTATACACCCACTCCCCGATATGCCTAAAGATTATAACTGAGTTACTATTGGTTAATAAAACGCGCCAACATTAGCGTCTATTTTAATATCCAATGAAAATTATGAACACATATGCTTTAGGGAGAAAATATTCCAGAAGTTTCTACCGAAAAACGCGCCAACATTACGTAACTTCCTCGTTTCCAATAATGATAAACAGCTCACCCCCCTCGCTGCATTATTGCGCTATTATTGACAGTTTCAGTAAGGCATTAAAAGCTTACTTCTCAACAATAATTACAGTCAAGAAACATCTCAAATCAATGTCACATAAAATGCATATTCATATTACAATCATTATTTACATTTAAGTAATTTGTGATACAAATTACTGCATCATTTGCCCCACTAGAAACATAATTATGAATATTTACAACTTGTTTGGAAATTTTATAATTGGGTTTTTAGTCTCCTAAATCTTGGAACACACGCTATCACTTTCACTTAACACTTCACACGTATTTAACACACGACATGTTTTTCCTCTATCTTGCCACTACTTACTGGCTCTGGTTTAATGTGTTTAGACATTAATCTAACATTACCAAAAAAAAATTTTTTATATATATAGCCAATACTGTACCCTGAATTATTTAATGACTGTTACCAAATTGTTTACTTTCTTAAGTTGTTGACAAAAATTTATACATTTAAGATTTTTGTAATTATTACACATATTTACCAAAAATATTCACCCTCTACATAAATATATTTACATCTCTTAAATCTAGACACTGTTTCACATTTTCTGTTTGCTACATAAGTATTTTTTTTTATTATTATTATTATTATTATTATTATTATTATTATTACCACATTTTTGTTGTTTTGTACTTTATTTTAACAATACTCTTGGAACTGTATTTACGTACTTTTACTTTAATATCATATTAAGTTTCAATCTTTACATTCTTAATTTTCAAATACTGTTATGGTTACAAAAAAATGCTATTTTCCTTTTAAAAAATTTTGTTATGTCCAATATTTTATTTCTCCATTATCATGACGTACATATTTATTTAACCCTCTTACAATCCAGTACATTGCTCTGCATTTAGTCTTGAACTATCCAGCATTTACTTTACATCTCATTGCTATTTACCCTCCTGGATCAAATTGTGTGTGGCTAAACATTACTCGTAGCCGTATCCTAACCTTCAAAAATTTGTTCATGAATAACCTCTTAAAGTATTCATATGAAATTTCATCTCATGATACCATTTGAAAACAATCTAAAGTTTCTTGAACAACAAATCTTTTAACAACTGTCATTTTCAATTCTTCTACTATCTCTTTAATCTGAGAGTACTCTGACAAATCTGTACTAAACTGTACTGGATTGGAGTTTTCAATTTGAACATCTTGGTACTTGTTAATTTCAGAAGTTAGCGTTTGATTATTTACAGGCAAAACTTTAACTTCTTCGTACAATTTATTTCCTTGCTTTACTGACTCTTTCTGAATTTCAGATATCTCACCTCTGAAATTAACTTGTGCCTGATTCACATCTACGTTCATAACCTCTTTCCTCTCTCTTATCTCACTTGAAATATTACTCATTCTACTACCTAACTCTGTACATTCTACATCAACATGTTCACTTTTAGTATTAAGCTCATTTTTTTTGTTACCTATTTCCCTGCTCATGTCTAGCATTTTCTTTGAAACTTCTCCTATCTCACTTGCTATTACTTCCTGATTTTCATCTCTCATTTCTGGCATACTACTATCTAGCTTCATAACTTTCTTTTCAAATCCTTCTATTATTTTGCTATTTCTATTTTCTATATCTCCTATTATTTCCCTATTCCTTCTTTTCATATCTTCATTGATTTGATTGAATGCCCGCTCTATTATCTCACTTCTCTGATCTATTGTTTTACAAAGATTTCTCAACAATTCCATTATTTCCATCATCGTACCAGCATCAATAGTAATATTTCCTGCTATTCTATTCTTACTTTCTGCACTAACATTTCCTCCCTCAAATTCTACATTGTTTGAGCTTTTTTTGTAACCTGTATTGAATTACAGCTAACTGTTACACTATCCCCTTCCATCATTGTTTCTTCAATATTATTAGTAGCCATTGTTTTTGTTTTCTAAAAAAAATTACAATACTCTGACCTTTGTGATGCTGTCTGTTGCTGTTACTTTGATGTCCAGCTTCCTGCCCCTCTCTCCTAGATTTGTATGTCGCTTCTGCGTTGTGTTATGATCAATCTACGTCGTTTTGTTGTCCTGTAGTTTGAATTTCCCTGTTGCCTTGTAATCTCGGAATTACGATGTCCAATCATCCGCGTAGTCTGTTGTCCCTGTTATTTCTGGAATCTGCGTCTTGTAAATCAGTTCTCTTCTCCATTCGCCCCTTCCTGGTCATCTCACTTCTTCCTGGTTAATTCTGCCCCTTCCTGGTTATTCTGATCCTTTCCTGGTCATCGTGCCCCTTCCTGGTCACTTTGCCCCACGTTCTGGGTGCCAATTTGTTGTATATATGTTTGTGTAATATGTTTTTACGTAAATTATTAGAACTTGAAGATCTTATGTTGTGTTGCTTTTGTTTTGTTTGGTTACATAATTTTAACTGCCCCACGCATGGGAGCCAATTTGTTGCGGTATTCTTTATAATGTTATTACTTGTGATGTTTGTGTATGTGTGTTTGTGAAGCCATCTTGTGACGTCATTCATTTGTTCGGTTTGTAGCTCCATCTGGTGTTAGCAATTTGCAGCAGTGTTAGTGTTCGTTTGAAAGAATTTTAATTTTTATTTTTTTATTTAATTCTGTCTCACTGTCCTCCGGCTAGCTATTATTTCTCGGTCGAACATGTTTTTAGATCAGGGTGTGTAAACGGAAAGGAATCTTTTATCCAAATATAACACTGATGAAGAAATTTGTTTTACACATTTATTGTCGAACACTTTAACTATCACATTTATACATTGATCTTAACATTCGCCAAACTGAAACTGTTATAATAACTTCTTACTGATAATTCTTTTAATCCACGTACTTCAATCTTTTGTATAATTAACTTTACCATACTTTAGATCTTTCATAATTCTGCTGCGCGTAACTTGTGAATCTATATCCGATGTATGCCATACTAATACTTTCGACGAACTGACTGACTGAAGACGACGTGTAGTGTACACAGATTTTTGATGAACTGGCCGACTGAAGGCGACGTGTAATGTATTGAGATTTTCGATGAACTGCCCGCGATCTACCTTTGACTTGGCTTTTTATACACCCACTCCCCGATATGCCTAAAGATTATAACTGAGTTACTATTGGTTAATAAAACGCGCCAACATTAGCGTCTATTTTAATATCCAATGAAAATTATGAACACATATGCTTTAGGGAGAAAATATTCCAGAAGTTTCTACCGAAAAACGCGCCAACATTACGTAACTTCCTCGTTTCCAATAATGATAAACAGCTCACCCCCCTCGCTGCATTATTGCGCTATTATTGACAGTTTCAGTAAGGCATTAAAAGCTTACTTCTCAACAATAATTACAGTCAAGAAACATCTCAAATCAATGTCACATAAAAATGCATATTCATATTACAATCATTATTTACGTTTAAGTAATTTGTGATACAAATTACTGCATCACAATGTGCAATAAAGTTGCCTCATAGTTTAAGGCGTTAATATACAGAAACTTGAGTTATATTGTCTTTTGGTTTACATTGAAAACTGTACATTTTTACTTTCTCTACTACGTATAGTAAGTAGGGGAAGTATTGTATTCCACCCAAAAATTACATACCGAGATTTCACCGGAAATACATGATTAGAGACCCCCTGAATCCAAAAATAAGCATTTTTGGAAACATGTCCGTGTGTGTGTTTGTCTGTGAACGGCATAACTCAGAAACGAACAGTCGAATAAACACCAAACTTGGTATTTAGATTTAGTATCTTCCAGAGATGCGACACGAAGGTTTTTAAGAAAATCCGCCCACCCTAGATTATCCTTTACAGGGAACATTTTTCGAAAATTTTAATTTTCTCAAAAATGGCTCTAACGATTTTGATTAAAATATCATATGTTTAAGATATTTTCATGACAAATAAAATGTATATCTTGAATTTTCTGAGAATGTCTTCAAAAGTATTCTTCATTGTGAACGAGTTTTGCATAACTGATAAACTATAAGAGATAGACAAAATTTTACTGCACAAAAAATTTAGTACGCGTTAAAATACGCAATTTATGTCATATACATTTTTTTTTGTTGAGTGAACCATTTTCGAGATATTGCTTGTTATTCCCTTAAATTTTTCAATACTTATATTCTCAAATGGGAATTCGTTATTCATTTTTTGTCTTGGATATGCAAAGAGTATTAATCTGTGGCAAAGGGAATGGTGCTGCACCTAGCAACCAGCTATTCAGAGATATGTATGTGCTTAAAGGCTACTGTATTTCTATATTGCCCTTGTAAATATATATTCCCCTTACATCTACAAGAAAATTAAAAATAAGATAGTCTGCAAATGTTTATCTCGATTAACATGAAGTGGATGGAGAATAAGCGTTTGTAAAAATAGTTTGTAGAAGAGTAGAGAAAGTCATGTGAGTGTAACACATCAGATTTTTTAAAGCAATATCCACTCTTATTAGCATATAACACAAATCCTCGAAAAATTTTGATCCATAGTTTTGAAGCAGAAGACGTTTAAAGTCTACTTTCCTCATTATTCCTTTCTAATAGTGCAACATGTTCCTTGTGTTAAACATGATGCTTTGAATGTCCTTTGAGCACTAATGTTACATCTGATGGTTTCGCCATCTGTGCTGAAGGGTTCCATTCCAAATTTCACAACAAACTATGCTTATTGTAATGATGTATGAACTCTTCTTTACTTTAGACATATTGCCACAGTTCTCCACTGTTCTATGTATGCATCGAATAAATGGAACAATCGCAATAAAACCGTCTGTTGGGTTGGGGAGGACAGCGTCCATCACAATACCTAACATCATCTATACACCGTGCGGTAACACGATTTATCTGTTTATTTACTAAAACCCCTCTACCAGATCATGAGTTACAGACAGAAATATAGTGTACAAACCATGCAGGTCTGTTTGAAGAACACAATGTTTTTAAATACTTTATTGTGGCATTAGCCATTTCTAAAGATATGTTATTATTGGCTTAAATTGTTCCAATCTACCACTTTTTTAAAGTGATGCCGCTATTCAGTTCTTTCTCGCAATATCTTGGAACGCGTATAGTATTTTAGGGTCCCTATATAGCGTTCCGCTTCTAAGCATCTGAGTATCAATTCCGTTTCTTCTACCCTCCTTGCACCTACAACGAAATGTGTAATGAATATTAAAACTATTTCTGCAATGGTTTATCTCGATTAACGGGAGTAGACAGAAAAATAAAATGTCTTAAGAATAGTTTGTAGAAGACATATGAATTAAAAGAAAATGTATAGAAAAATCATGTGACTCTAACACATTTGGATATTTTAAAATATATTTACCACTTCTAGAAAGGTGAGATATGGCGATGATCAGGTACAAGAATTCCTAAGCAACTTGGCTTCAAGTTATCTACACTCTTACCATGACATCAATACGAAGAATGTAAATAACATCAGCTACGAGTCACCGATGAGTAGGTAAACACGATTTGGTGAGTACAATCTGGAAACAGATTGTACGAGGGATGGGGGTGGTTCGCAACCTGCTACGTCGCTGCGTAAATTCGTTAATAATTCAACTTCATTTCCATTTGTCCTCGCTTTAATGCTTAGAAATTCCTGTGCCGGTGATGATGACTGTAGAAGCTAGCAGTGAAATCTGTAGTTTATGATTTAAAAATATACACATTTTTGCTAATATAATTCTGTAACAAATAGTTACTAGATATCTCTAGAGCAGTGTCATTAGCTTTTATTGACGAAATTATATTCCTGGACGAAACAATCACTCACTTGATTACGAAAAAACTTGTAGTCTATAAACGTAATTCAGCCACCTTCCAATTCCATTATTTCCCATCGCGAACTGCTTTAAAATTCCAAGCTGTTGCATTTTTCCGTACCAAGATTGTTCTAAATGAAATGCATACCCCTCAAATTGTACTACTTGTAAATTTGTTTCATGTATTTTATTGCAGTAATTTCGAAGCCAATTACAAATTTGAACGGGGCCATACAAATATACAAATATTTATCAGCATCCTATTTAACAGCCCAGAATACGTCCCAAATATCTAATCCGGCAACAGAGGGAAAATTAATGGTGTGATTTGGCAAAACAATTGGTAAAAATAACGAATAGAGTGTTGAAATACCCTATCCATGTAGACAACTTCTGAGGTTTACAGTACTGACATATTGTTTGCCGTTTTTGTTATTATATTAATTGAATTTTACGGTTCTTGAACATCTCGTGCTATTTTAGTCAATGCGGGATGTACGGGCGATCTGTAAAAATGTATATTTCATCCAATAGCTTCCAGGTCTGCCAATATTGTCCGGTTTCTGTACTTCATTACTATCACTTTCGTTGTTCTTTCAGATAAATTACCTATGGCTTGGACTTGTAAGTATTGCTAACTTATTGTCAACATAAATTATGATGGTGATAAAAATTGCAATTACTCATGTCGCACATTTCCTTACAACCCTAGTGAATAAGCTTTCACTCTGCAACTACCTCAAACACATCGCTGTGTATACTTGTTACTTTTAAATGTATGATGAACTTATTGTACCGCAGGCGTATACCGCCGCAAGCGCTTTTTTATTTTATTTTATGGCTTTATTTAAGTCGCTTGAACTTTACAAGTCATATTGCGACAACTTACATTAGATTTCTACATAGATATTTATACATGAAGATAGGGTTTACAAAACTGATATTTTTACATGGAGTTACATTACAGTATTTCCATTTATCGATTGATACATATCCATATTACAAATACCTTTGCCTGTTCAAACTTTGTGGAAAATTCACCTTTCTCTTTATCCGAAAGTATGTGGCAGTGTTAGTAACTGTTTTTATTGATAAAATAATTGACTGGACTGCTCAGTTCTAAGGTATAAGTCTATCTGACAGATGACATTCTTTCCCTCTTAATGAAAAAATAGGATGCATTAATTTATCACTTTCTCTACTCTTTCTCCTGCAAACTATTAATACAAAATGGAATTAATTGTTTTTCCACAAGCCATATGTTGGATAGGGTTGGAAAGGTAGAATCAGGCGACTGAAAAGTTCAATGCCAAGCCGGGATTTGAACCACGGTTTCCGGGCGGTTGCTATACCCACTGAACTACCATGGCAACATGCCGGCACGAAACTAAATTCTCCAGCTGATTCGCATTTTTTCCGGTAAACCACAAGGAGATCTCAAGTTGTATTGAGATGTCATACACAATGGCGACTTACAATGTTGTCGTCTAATTTTACCTTTCTATTAATACAAAAGCTTATTCTATTAATTCTTCTTAATAGACTTAAATCCTCATTACACATTTATACATTTTGTTGTAGGTATAAAAAGAATACTGTAAACTGAAGCGATGGTCACTATGTGATGGCTTTGAAATTATGTTCTCTTTGCCTGACCACAGAAAAAAATAGTCACTTGCAGTTGAAAAAAAGTATAAAGTATTTGAAAATTCAAAGCAACAACATAAAATATCTCGGAAATAGGTGTCTACAAAAAATTGTACTTCACATAAATTGTGTCCTTTAACACGGTTTACCACTTAGGTATACAAATTCAGAATGAAGATTACTTCACAAGCTATTCTCAGAATATTCAAGATATACATTTTGTTTAATATCATATATCTTAATCTTATGATACTTTATTAAAAATCGTTAAAATTATTTTTGAAAAAATCAGAAATAACGAATTTTTTCCACGCAAAGTGTCTTAATGGTGGGGGTATTTTGTTGAAAATGGTTTTTAAGTTATGCTGTGTGTATACATGCGCGCACTGGACCTTTATCTAAAATGCCTCTTTTTGGTTTGTTTATTGTTCAGTATTCTGTTTATTTCCAGTGAAATCTCCTTAAATTATATTCAGAGAATAAGAATAATTCTGAGCTAAGCAGACTTTTTCACTTAGTATCAAAGGTTACTTGTGCAAAATTTGGTCGCAGTAGTTGTAGCGGAGTAGATTTATCTTAATAGAACTATTTATTAGAATTTTAATTTTGTAAGTATTGATAGATACACTGTAGTTATTATACAAGTAATTTCTCTGAGTGAATGACATATTATAGAAGAAGCAAGGTATGCTTGTAGTTCACACCCTGGATGTCAACTTGAATGCTATACACCGCTCTTTCCTGTTGCCCGGTTTGTCTTAAGTGTATATATTATTGTATAACTTAATCATCTATGTCCAAATCAGCAATAAGCTCTCTCTCATATAATGCAAATTGCTTGGTAAACCATAATTATTTGAACTATGCGTAGTTTCTGTTGTTATCCATCGTCCAAACACTGTATTGCAGAAGCTTGGTGACGTCATTTTAAAGCCCTAATATGCATATTCCGAAGCGGATCAAATAGCAGACTACATACACATTTTGTTTATTCGATGATGTTATTCACATAGCTTTATTTTTGATCAAATGTTCCGCCAGTTTGCCCTCATAGCAGACTGCGGTAAATCCGTTGGCCGGGAAGCGGATACAGATCGATAGGTCGCGGGCTCGATCCCAGCGGAGAGCTGGGTATGTTGCAGTTATTCAGTCGCAGCTGAAATATTAAAAACCTGATGCGCTACATTCACATGCCTTTGTCTACCCACTATGGTTTATTTTTATTTAGCTAATGCAAACTATTCCTAAGAAAGGTATTTTTTCTATTTACTTCATTTTAAACGAGATACACTTGTAGAATTAGTTACATTGCACATTTGGTTTAGGTTGAGGCAGTATTTTTAACACTTACATGATTTCAATCTAATTGTATAATATAAAATATTAATAACAGCCCGCCTTAAAGCAATATGTGTACGTAACAATATATAAAAGGTGTATATTACAGTTATTGTATATGTTTATATTACTGTATCCATGTATAATAATGTTATATGAATGTATTACATAATTTAATAATGTAGGAGCTGTGAGAATAATAAGTTAAAAGTTGCTAACAATGAGGTAACATTGAGGCAATAATGAATTTGATAGTCATTATTGGAGCAACAATAATGTAAATTTTGAGACAGTTTAAAAATAGCCAATCAACAACCAGAAAAAGCTTTAGTTAAATGAAGGTATTTTATTGGAGTAGGAGTAGCCAATCAGAGACTTGAAATACAGAAATTTACAAGTTTAGGCGGTTGAAATCAGTTCAGTTGGTTACAGACAGCGTTACTAACCAGACCCAAAAAGTGTCCTCAAGAAATTTAATATGTATTCGTGTGAGACGAAAAATAGTTTACGTGTTAAAAAGTGCAAGTAATTAATTAAAGAATCTCACAGCTCTCTATATCAGTGAAGTGTTATTAAAATCGTATCAAGCATTAAAACAAGAAGTGAAGTAGAATTATAATCTGTGTAAGCCTACATTCTTTAGTCGCACCACAACCCTCCTGAGGGAAATGTGTCTCTAACAATAATACTGGCGCAGCCGAGGCAAACATAAATATATAATATTTAAAGAAACAGTCAAATTACAAAGTTTAATATTTCTAAACTTAGGGCAAAGGCTACCGGAAAGCGGGTACTATACGTGCGGTTGCTACTACTACAAGTCCGGCTCCACAACAGTCGAAATACGATACAACTCCTTCTAAAATTCTCCTTTCTCAAGGCACAAAGGGGATATAGAAACCAGAATCGATAGTCAGACATTGCTATGCTGACCTTGAACATTCCACACTCTTTCCATGACATCACGAGAAACAGCTGCATAGAGACCGGCTTTGAAATTTTGAAGTATTGAAAATTGAAAACCAATAGTATCAAATATCTCAAAAATGGTTGATGCCACAGAAAAATAAAATATTTAAAATCTATTGCCTCTATTATAAACAGATGTTCATTTATTGTATAGAAGTCTATATCCTATGGTTTATCCTTTATACGGAATATAAAATTACTTCAGAGGCTATTTCCAGAAAATTCAAGGAATAAAGTTAATTTGTCATACAAATGTCCCAAATATGTGCTATTTTAATCAAAATCCTTAGAGCCATTAATGAGAAAATAAAAATATTCGAAAAGGTTTCCATGTAAAGGGTAGATTGTGCTGAGAGAATTTTCTTTAATATCTTCATGTCTTACCTTCGGAAGTATTTGAATTTAAATACCAAGTTTTGTATTTATTTGGCATTTCGTTTTTCAGTTATGTGTTCAAAGTGTTCATATACACACAAGGCTTTTTATAATTATTTTATACAGAGGACCTCAAACATGTATTTCTGCTGAAATCTGCACATAGAATTCTTGGGTGAAATACATTTCTTCCTCTTACGTACTATAGATATGTGGCAGAGAAGTGAAAAGCTGTACAACTTCGCGTTAATCAGTATTCGCACGAATCATACCAAAATATTTATATTTTTTTGTAGATCTGAAGAAACCGGGCTAAAATGGAGTCAAATAAATGGGATTCAAATATCATACGAAAAGTTAAATGCTTGTGTTCATCAATGAAGTGTACTCCTGTCTCCGAAAACGGGTTATTGCAAATTATATTAACAGCGGTTCTAAAATTTATTCTTTGCTTCAGGCAGAAAGCCAAAAAGCAATAAAGCACAAATAAAGTGGGTAGATTGATACTTCGGATTATAACACGTAGGTCACAAGAATAACTTTCTAAGAATACCTTTTACTAATTTGGGAAGATTTTGGAAGACAGTATTTTCGAGTTAAACAGAATTATATTTAAAAGTAATCAAAATTATTAGGTGCCAAGCTTTAATGGACATTAACTTCTCTTACGTTGCGACATTCATAATCCAGGAATGAAATTTAACATAAAGTAATAATTTTTTAACGCTGCTAGCACTTAGTTTGAAATACTGTTCTTTATTCTCAGTGCTGAGGAGCATTTAGTAATTAATAAGCAGAGGTAATGTTAGATCTTCTTCATTAAAACTTAAATCTTTAGTCCTTTGGTGTGACTTTAGACATCTAAACTTATGTATTATGTAAAATAGTTATAGCCTAAGGGAAGTACATCTGTGCTTACTTCCGTATCTGTTCTGTAGCCAAATAAACCTGACAGAGAGAATTTAAAATTCTAATAAAAGTATTACTTTGTTTCTCTTTGTTGCCTGATCCTTAAATGTTTTTGCAATGTAATTGACCAAGGAATTGAAGGACCTATAGAATGAAGTTTTCCGGACATTTATTTTGACATTTCAGTTCTTTGCTTCTAAACTTAAGGTTTACTCAGGTGCTCAAAATTCTAGGATGCATTTCGAGTTCAACCATAGGGGACAGATTTTAAGTATCGTGTATAGGACCAGTAAATCGTGAGGAGATTGAGGAGCTGCGATAGGCAGTGATCTCGTCCACGAGAGTCAACTTTCCTGCTAGGGTAAGCGTGATGTTCCTCTCCATATCGGTTGAATTTCACCCACCTCTGCCGTGTGTAAGTAGGCATGAGACCGGCGGTCGTCCCAGGCTTCATTCGGGCTGTAGCTCCATGGGATTAATTTTACTTACAGTAATAACGTAGTTCTCACTGTTTAGACAGGAGTTCGTTGGAGTAGATAGCCTTGTCTTGACCTTATAACCTGTCCATCTACATAGGCGTGGTTCATGGCTAGTTACATTGCTATTACCTAATTAATGGATATTTAATACTCGTGGGACAAAAGAAAAACCTTTCCGTGTTAAAATGCTTGAGGATATTATACACAGGGCGAATCAAAATTATATTACCATTTAAACGATGGGTTTCTATTTATTTGTCAAAAGTGATAATTATTTACTTGCAGGCCATTTCGCCATTATGCTCAGCACATAACATCCAGCGATTAACAGTAGCATATTCTACAGGAATGGATCATATCATAGGTAACCAATGTCGAGCACTTTCCTGCTAAACACAGGCTTCCTTACCGTACCCATAGCCAGAAATCACATGGTGTAAACTGCTGATTGTGGAGACCAGCGGAGTGGTCCACAGCGACCAATCCATCGACCAGGAAATGTGTTAGCACGGGTATCTTGCGATGGCGCGCCATCTTGTTGGAAATACTCTGCAAGTCGAATTTTTAGTATAAGCTATTATAATAGTACAAGCATTGCGACTTCATATTGAGATAACAATAGAGACATTAAAATAATAAGGTGAGGAGTTATATGATGACAAAAGATTGATTTAATGCATCTTCTGAGTATGCATCATAAGCGCATATTTATACTATTTGAATAATGACATATTTTTAACTTGCATATCCTGTAAGTGTACATGATAGTTTTCAGATAATTTTCGCTCCATATCCTAAGTTTTAAGCATAAATCTCGTGGATAGGAACCTCGGCGGCTAGAAAACTATAGAAAGCTTGGCAGAAGCTGTCTTCGTTTGTGTCTGTGTGCGGGTGTGCTTGTGTAATTGTATTGCACATTTTACAACCGCGTTAAATTATTAATGATTGGTTATATCTTGGAACTATTTATTATTGATTCTTTATTATAACGCACAAAGGAACATTTTCATCTCACGTATGTTTTATTCTAATAAACAATTTCTCATTTAAGCTCTATAAAAAACTGAAACAAACAAATCAATATTTAAAACATGACAATGTTATGTTTAAATGTAT
Source organism: Deroplatys truncata (assembly GCA_030765065.1). Taxonomy (NCBI): domain Eukaryota; kingdom Metazoa; phylum Arthropoda; class Insecta; order Mantodea; family Mantidae; genus Deroplatys; species Deroplatys truncata. The sequence continues at coordinate 178,503,773 of CM060981.1, forward strand.
TTAATGTTAGTTGCAATAAAACGAGTCTGTATGCAAGATACTTGCTGTCGTACAACTTGAACCGAATAATTTGGCTCAGTAGTCAACGAGGCTTGAAATCTACTCAAATCATGAATAGCGTTTTTAATCCGTATAAATTAAAATTGTTTTCTTACTTTATTATTGGAAGGAAAGTATTACTTATTACTGTAATCACAACGAAATGCTGAACATCTATCGTGTGATCCATTTTCCACTGTTTGAAGCAGGGGCATAACTGAGTGCTCCGCGGACCGCGATGCGAAGGAGCCCCTAGGTCCTAGGGGGACCCGCAAAAGAACGAAAAGTTTGAAAATGAAAACCAAAGAAAAAGGAATATAAGCAGGAATGTCGCAGCAAAAGCTGTTTCCAGCAGTTTTCAGCTCCCAGCAAACACGTCGGTAGGTATCAACAATCAGCAAACTGAAAATGAATACATATAACGCGAGAGTTGTTAGTCACTGCACCGCAGGCCGCCAATAAGACATAAAACAGTAAACGGTAAATGTACTGGTTTATTTTTCCGTTGCTTCAGAAGTCTTTAGGCACATGCAGTGTCACTTATCTTGGACACTACATCCAGTTTAGTACGGTAGTAGAAAATAGCGCTCCTTCCTGGTTTCGTGTAACTTAGAATATTAAACTAAAACAACCTAATTCTAACAAACCAATATTTGTGTTTTATTTTTAGGCTTATTATTTGTTGCATTCTTTTCGAAATTAAGGTATTAGAACTAATTATGAACAGTTTCAAAGGTACGTAGAAAAAAGAGAGATTGGAAGATCAGTTTCAAAATTAATGAAAATTGATTTTTTTCTTTTACACTAATTCAGAAATAATACATGGAAGTTGTAACAGTTGATGTTGAAGCAGTGGTACAGTGAAGAACATATTTAGTGGTGAAAATGAAGAGTGTCTGAATCTTGTTCAGGTAAAATGCCCAATACTTCTACCGATACTACTAACCGTGCTAATTTCTAATCATTTTAAATAACGATGACAAAAAAGAATTTATTACACGGCATAAGCCTTACAAAGCCCAAAGTCCATTTTCGAAAGATCCTAGGAAAAATAATAGATATTTCTCCATTAATTAGTATAAAAAGTTAGCAAATCCTGAGTTAAATTGACAACAAAATGGTTATGAAAAGGAGCTGTTTATAGTGCGCCATGACGGTTGTTTGCTAACAGGAGCTCAGCATTTTTGTATTTTGCCTGGATAAAGGACGTTCGTGGATGGCAGGGCTTATTAAAAACATAAAAAAGTAAAACCTTTAACACATGAAACGTCTCACTCTGATGTCTGGAAAACACAAGAAAGTTAGATTGTAAGCTGGAATGTGAATTAAAGAAAGAAATTAACATTAACATTTGGAAACTCATTCTTGATCGCTTTATTACATTATGAGTATTTAATTCAGTTTTACGTCGGCATACGGAGGAATTAGGGAAAACTCACTGTGGAAATTGTTTAGCTATTGTCCAAGTATGATCCAGCATTTAATGGTCTGAAAATTAACTCAGCTGTTATCACAGAAAATTAGATAACAAAATAGTTAATGGAATCAAGTCTGCACATTTTTTCTGCAAATTTATACCACATACACGATATGAAAAAAATTATTAAGTCAGATTTTCTGATATGTTCATGTAGTTAAAGATTGTTTTGGAAAACCTTGTGATATAAAAATTCAGACCTTTTTAGAAATCAAAGAGCTAGAATATCATAATACTGCCATGTCACTGGAAGCCAAAATTCTAAATTATTTGAAAGAACAGTTAATCATCGTCTATTGACCTAATTGTGACAACTATTGAACTTAGAGTACTTACGCAATTGTAAGCCACCATTGGAGCACATTATCTCAAATTGATTTGAGAACGCCTTGTGGTATTCCAGGAGAAATTAGAGTCAGTCGGGGAAGATAGCGTCCTGCCATCATCTTTTCATGGTAGCTCAGTTGATTAAGGCAACTCATGGAAACCCGAAGATGCGTTTTTCAAATCCCAACTTTGGGATTGAATTGTTCTATCCACTTACCCCACAGTTTCTTTCTATTCTAAAATACGAAGAATTTCATAGTAAAGCGGAACATTTCTTAATGCAGTATTTTGAGGATATAAAGGAAGATTTCTCATTTCAGTTACTTCTTCAAAAGTGCATTAAAACCGAGATAAAAGCAAAACCTCTGTTAGGGAATCGACGCATCCCTTATTAATAAAAATTATACCTTGGCGTCCAGTTGCTATACCAGACCTTTGCATTGTTTTCACTTAATTTCTCTAATTGTAACTGTTGCGTCAGCTAAGCGTTCCTATGCCTAATTACAACTAAAACAAACTTATTTACACGGACTCAGTATTTTAAGCATCGAGCGTGAGAAAACTGAAGAATTGTCGTGATTGAAGAAGTAAGGCTTCTATAGGATTCTATATACTACAGTGTGCCTCTGACAGATTTTGGCAGTAATCGCTGTATCTAACATCTAGGAAATAATAATCCTTTATTTCCTGATTTACTACTACTACTACTACTACTACTACTACTACTACTACTACTACTACTACTACTACTACTACTACTACTACTACTACTACTACTACTATTACTACTGCTACTACTACTATTACTACTGCTACTACTACTACTACTACTACTACTACTACTACTATTGTCGGATAATCTCAAATGGAGGGGGCCTCAAACCACTGGAGCTCAGAACTAGAGGCGACTAGTAGGCCCTTTGTGTTTTACCTGAACTCTGGGAGGAAGGGATGAAGGGGAGACCCAAAGGCGACCAAACTCTTAACGACGATGGGGTCCGTAACGATTTCCAGAATGACATCAATCCTGACCCGCACAAGCCTGCCTGCGCCATCAACCGGAGGTCCCGAAGTCCCAGAAACAAGCACTCTCTCCGGGAAGGCGCACCAGCCGGCCAGTCAAGCGCCAGGGAAATATCTCTACAAACTCCCTTGACCTGCACCCATCGCCATTGCTTGGACCTATAACTCTGAAACATAGGAAGGGTGAAGCAGATGAAAGGAAATAATGGCGACAAGAAATTAGTGGTAGAAGCGGAACCAACCCGCCTACCGACCTGATAAACACCACGAAAAAATGCAAGGTCAGCAGCCTATAGGAATCGAACGTTTCCTGTAAGCTTCACACGTTAATGGAGAGCCATTTCGCTCGATAGCACCCATAACTACCACCGCCAGCAACCACAACAACAATAATAATAATAACAACGCAAACTTTAATCTCTCCATCCCCTCAAGTTTCTTCTTTCTTTCTTTCTTTCTTTCTTTTTTTTCTTTCTTTCTTTCTTTCTTTCTTTCTTTCTTACTTTGTTTGTTTGTTTGTTTGTTTCTTTCTTTCTTTCAGAATTGATATTTCCCTCTTGACGAATCTTTTGTTAGGGAGACCAAATTAAACTTTGCAGGAGGGCCCAACCATTCCTAATTACGCCACTGGTTTAAACCATCATATTGTGACGCAGTGACTTTAATTCAAAGTTATCGGGCGGTCCGTGTAAACAAGATAACCGACGCTAGCCAGCGTAACCACCGAGAGCGCTATCGGAATACAACTCAAACTTTTGGAAGCTTCTTCCCACCTTCTCCACAAAGTATATCGAAATAGTCCTAGAATGTTCGAGGATCTTGTGGAAAGATTCCACTGAGTATATAAGCGAGCGTTCTCGCGAGTGAGAGAAATTTGTTGAGTCAGTCAGTGAGTGAGCGAGTTAGCGAGTGCGTCTCTGAGCGACATAAAGAGCGATCCCCCGAGTGAAGTGAAGATTGTTGTGACGTGCAGCGAGTGTTATTGTGAAGGGACGGATTGCGGAGTTCTTGTGTTCGACTCCGGAGTGAAGTGAACCGCCCGGTGTAAAGAGGCAATGCCACGAAGGAAGTGAAGTGACAGAGAATTGAACTAATTCACCCAGGTGAAGTGAAAGTGTGAACGAAGTGAACTAGTTAAAACAAAACAATAATAGATAAGAATTTAGAACAATGCCATTGGGAACTGAGTGAAGTTAAAAAACTGGACAAAGTAACAATATTATTTTCAGCTGTTATGAAATTTTGGAAGCAGTGAGTAACCTAAGTGGACATTGCAGAACTTAATAAATACAAGAATATGAAACAAAAACAAATTAGGCAAGGTTTTTACGAGTTTTCGGTTCTGATATGGATTTTTAGTAACAAACAAAAATAATCTGTATATCAAGAATTTCAAATCGTACTGACCTATCTTACTTCTTGAGCTAATCATATTTATGTCTTATCTAGTTGTATAGCTTGATATAACCAGGCTAGTTTTTATTGCCTATATACAGTCAAGTGCATGGAATCGTGCCAATATAATTTGCTATGCTTATGTTAGTAAGGAAATATTAAACCGCCTCTGCCACGCCCAGTCCGCACTCTTTACCTGATTCTAGTGCTCTACTTAATTTTTGTCTTACTTCTCCTTTTCCTTCGCTTCTGGATCTGAACGACCTGCATTCATAGGTTAATGTTTGGGTGCTAGCCTTTGACATCACACCAATACGAGTTGACTTCTCCCGGAGCTGATGTGGACCGTCATTGCGAAATATACCTTAAGATGAAAACTTCTCTACTCCTACCCTTTTGCCGCTCATCTAAGGCCTGACCGTTATCCATAAGCTAATAGTGTGTGTCGGACTTCAAAACAATTAAGAGATTGATTAGAGATTGACTCACCCATAGCTGGTGTGGAACACAATGATAAGGAGATTGTGCCAATATTAATTAAAGATAACCCTGTAGCAAACAGAAACATTCTCATGTTTCCGTGCATTCGACTGTGCAGCACCTATTCTAGCGATCATGTACTTAACATTTACTTAACACTGAACATATGGTCGTTTTTAGAGATTTTTAGTTTCCAATTTTTAACTTAAAGGCTGTGACTGTGGTGTCTTCTAGGTGATTAATCAGGCTAAATTACTCCCGGACCAGATCTGGAACCGATGTTTCTAGACTTTAAACTGTAGGTTATATAAAGCCAAATGATGATGAGGTGCTGGACTATTGCTTACTCAAAACTATATTCAACTCACGTGATGAATTCAGTTGTAGCAAATAACACAAAATTACATTAGTTCAGAACAACTATAAGTGAGTTAAACTATGTATTCTAACCTCGATAAAAATTATCATGCTTTATTACTGCAGGTAACATTACAAGTTTTTGCCTAAGGTTTCATATTACATAATGATTTATAAGCTCAGTTTCTGAATTCGTATTCTTGTCAACCACAGCGGAGATCTGTACCCTGCTGCATGGGCAAATAAGACCTCGAAAAACGGAAAAGAGACATTTGAATGCTCGGTTTGAACGGAAGGGGATCCACACACATCCGGGAGATATTGCGAATACCAGCTGCATATTTCATCTTATTTGGAACCCGGGTTCGTACTCGGGTGGAAACCCCAACAGCAGCTGTTGCATCATCAATTTCCGCCTCTTTGGCACTCCGCCCGTCTCCTTCATCAGATTTCTTTTTCTTCGTCCTACATACGTTATCCGGAATGCACTCTTTTTCCTGCTGCTCTACAAATGGCAGCACTTTGCAGAAACAATTGAAAAACGTACGTGTTCCCTTTCAGCTCGGCAATAGTGTTTCGTTTCCTTTTATTATTATATTCTTTTATTTGGCGGCATATCCTACAGCATCGATTTTCGTTTGTTCGCCTTGGCTCTGCAGCGGTCCTCGGAAGGAAAGGGTGGGAAAGAGAAGGAATATAAAGGTTTATTGAGGCTCTTGAGTGGGACGGGGTAGGCACGGGCAAAGGAATAAGCCAAATCATTCGTTTTGAAGTTGCCCATAATCTCTGCCGCGAACCAGTTACAATAAAATCAATTTCTAGACCCCCTTTTCCTCTTTCTTTCCTATGTGTGTGTTTGTTCCGCGTGCTGAAAAATGTATTATACTGCAATCTTATGTGGGGAACTTTATACGCACGGAGGGGGTGCAATTGTGTGGCACCAAGAGCTTATGGTGGAATCTATTGCATCCACAAACAGTATTTTACTGGTAACTTTAACCAAATCCTCAAAAGAGAGGTAAACTCTGCTTTAGATTCTACTAGTAGAGTTCATGTACCTATAACAGAAAAATATGATATGAGCACTTTATTTGAACACCGTTTTGCTCTTTCACAAGCAGAATCAAGGTTAAGTACGGTTTCCCCCTAAGATTTTGTGCTGCTGGCAGGATTCTTTCTAGTGTCAAAGTACCAGACTGAAGCATAACTTTTTCGGATTTATCCCGGACAATCAGTACTAGGTAATGACTTTATACTTACAGATCTTCTAAGTACACTTAGCAAAGTTATCCATAAAGTACATAATATAGAGATACAGCTGCACATATGGTATATCCGCCTATGTAATTTCATAAAGTTCTTACGTATTTCGTCTGTCACATTCACATAAGCGAAAAGTCAATGCCAATTTTTTATTCAGGCTTGATGTACCGCGCCGATAAAGCAGGGAGGATGGATGAGTGTGTAATCACGTTTCTGCAGAGTACGCACGTGTCATTGGTGGCACTGAAGTAGTCCTACAGAGGTAGCTTACCATAATCGTGCGCCAAAAGCATAGTGTTTTGATTGGTCCTAGCTTTCTAAGGAGAAAAGAAGAAAATCTTATTTGGAAGTGTACCGCAATCATTTACACCTTGTGTTCTCGCACCATATATATTTTAGTAGCGTTCAATGCCCTTTTATGCCGCATACGGCACCATAGGCACTGGGCACTGATGATATATGAAATAACGGAAAGAAAGTACCTGCAAAAGGAATTAAAGTGTGCTACGCGACTTTAAGAAAATAACGGATAACAAGTGGCATTATAGTCCGAAAAGAGGAACCGAAACGCACATAAGATGTGCACAATCGCACGATTTCTCAGAGAGCATGAGTTTGCTATATATTCGAAGCCTCTAAATAAAATCAGCACACGACTCCCCACAGTCAGCTATACTCAAGGTGCACATAGGGCACACTAAGCATTGAGTTAAATGCCAAGTAAATGAACGTTTGCGGGCAGAGGAATCTAGAGCCTTGGAAGAACATTTCTTTACTTTCAAATAACAATTGACTATGACAATGCTCGTGTACTGGCCACATAAGCAAAAGATAAGCAAACCTTGCTCGGGAAGCTGTAACTTTTTGAAAAATCCATACATCCATAGAGATTGTGGTTTACGTTAGAGTAAGCCTTGACAAGCATTCAAAACAGAAAATCAATAACAGCCTCCTTAGGACCGGTTTGAACAGGTTTCTTCACAACCATTCTTTCCTCCCATCCCTCTTCAGCAGCATCATATTATCAGTAAGTGGCTTCGCCACACGCCATACAGGCGTGGATCCCTGAAGAGGAAGGTTGCAAAGCCTTCGAAACTTGGGACTCTAATTTTACCAATCTTCAATACTGGCTTAAGCCATAAAATATTTTAGTAACTAACAAAAATCCCTTTCGTTATCAAGTAGCTAAAACAGCACTTATTTTAAAAATTTAGCTCGTATGATCTTGAATATGCGTAGTGATACTTACGCACTCTCTTCAAGATATACCAGACGGTTCTATAATTATTAAGTCATTATTTTATTCCAGTATAATAAGAGTAATAGCACATTAAGAGCAAGTCAGTTATATCGTGATTCTTTTAACCATTTTGTGAGCATTATGAATCCCATCCTTCCTTTGCTAACCAAACTTAATATGAATGAGAAATTGACCTTGAAACCAAGTTATTACGAAGATAAACAAGGAGGAAAAAAGCACTAGAAAATCGCAGCATTTAATATGCATAATAAAGTAAAAATGATGACTTAAAATGTTATCTCACGAATAGAACCCCTTTGTGGAAGTAGCATGTTGAGTTGTTTATTTTTTCTAGTAAGGATGCAAATTAAAGAAAACAATTCCCTTAATTAAATACCTTTGTTGATCACCATAACTCAGTACCCTAGAAATCAATCGAGCGATTTTTTCTACACTTAAATTCATTTCCTTAGCTTTCCTTCAAGTTGTCGTTTCTAACGCTCTCCACATAGCCTATGACCTTCGGGGTATACCTCATTTCACCAAACAATGATTGGACCCATTTCTGATGTGGAGACACCTAGCAGGCGGAATCCCTTGCCTCCGATGGTAGGGTGCAATGAGAATGGCGGTGAAATGAGAGGACCCACAGCTTTTACCGTGGACTCCAAACCACGTTGGGCGTTTGGGATACTTAACATGAGCAAGTCGGAGATAAAGGCGTGGATAGGGACGACTTAAAATCTAGACCCCAGAGCTGGCAATCTAATGCGGACCCTCAACACCAGAACCAGAAACGAAACCACTGTGCTACCACGGCGCCCACTTTCCTACAAGTTGTTCAAACGAAATTTTAGTTTTTCCATATATTTTATGTTAGTCAGTATACACATCTTTACACCATAAAAGTGTTTAATTGCGTTAGATATACAGGAGTTTATACTATAGGTCTTTCAACAAGAGTTTCCTATGTTTAACATGTGATAGCTGCCTTTTTATTGAGTTACACAGTAATTTTTTCACGTGGTTACAGTTGTTATTGACAAATAGCCATGGAATGTTACAGCATTCAGCAACGCGTAGAAATTGTGAAAATTTATTATCAAAATGGAGCATCTGTTCGCCAAACCTTCCGTGTATTGCGTGAAGTTTACGGTGTGCATAATCGTCTCTGCGAGACAATGATCCGGCGTTTGATCGATAAATTTGAAAGAAGTGGTTCCTTCAGCAATCAAAGAACGCCTGTACGTAATCGACGTAAGCGCTGCAACGAAAACATAGGTGCCGTTCGTGAGAGTGTACGCGCGAACGGAAAGAAATCAATTGCTCGTCGAGCGCAAGAATTGGGGTTTTCGCCTGCCACAACTTGGCGAATTCTGCATATGAGCTTGAAGCTTAAAAATGGTGTTAACTCAAGAACTAAAGCCCAACGACCATAGGTTGAACCGTGTATTCGCTGACTGGGCTATGGAGCAATTGGAAGCTGACTCGGATTTTTGTCTAAAAATCATCTTTAGCGACGAAGCCCAATTTTGGTTGGATGGTTGTGTTAACAAACAAAATTGCCGCTATTGCAGCAATCACAATCCAATACAGATTCAAGAACGACCACTTCATCCCTAAAAGGTTACTCTGTGGTGTGGATTTTGGTATGGTTGAATCATTGGTCCAGATTTTTTCCAAGATGAAGATGGAGAAGCTCTAACTGTCAATGGAAAAAGATACCGGGCTCTTATAAAGGACTATTTTTGTCCTCAGTTGGATGGTGTGGATCTCAGAAGCATCTGGTTCCAGCAAGATGGTGCCACATGTCATACTGCTCTCGAAACCATCGATCTTTAAAGTAGTAGTTCAGAGGTTTCATTATTTCCCGTGGTGGTGATGTTAACTGGCCACCGAGGACATGTGATTTAATGCCGTTGGATTACTTCTTGTGGGGTCATGTTATATCTCAAGTTTATGTTAACATACCAGAAACAATAAATCATCTTATGAATAACATCACGCGTGTTATTCGCGAAGTTGGACCTAATTTACGTTTTTCTGCCATTGAAAATTGGGTCAACCGTATACGCGCAACCCAACGAAGTCGCGGCGGTCAGATAGCTGATGTTCTCTTACACCATAATGATTAATTATATTCCAAAATAAAAACACAAATAAACCTCTATCATTTATAGAACGTTTTTTATTTTAGTTCAAAGATAGGACACACTTTTTGAAAGACCCTATATGTAACAGTCTAAAACATATTCCTAAAGTGTAATGATCCTGTATTTGCCTTTCATGTAAACACATCGATGTCCAAAGCAAATGCATTTTCTTTCTTTCTTTCTTTCTTTCATTATTTTGTTTTTTACATATGACGGTTTATTTTACATAGCGGAGTGGATTTTTTAGCTATGTAACAATGAATTTTGGAAATAAAGAAATCTTTAGCCAGCAAAGAAAGAAAACATGTCCTTATTGTCTGAAACACCTTCGAAGTTACAGCCACAGGCATTGAAGGCACCAGAAGGCGAAGGTTAAGCTGTACTAAAGCTGTTCTATTAGAGAATCATTATCTGAGTAACGTATGCGGGGTTTATGCTCGTACTTTCGAAGTGATAAATATGTTATAATGAAAAATAGTGTAAGTTTTAGCGCACATTTGAGGTGTAGGTTACAACTTTTTTGCTACTTCAGGCCCGATCGTTTGATACTTTCCGTGGAGGTGTTTGGATTTCCCCATATAGCAGCGGTTTAAGGAGGGATGAAAATCAAGTGCCACTAGGGATATGAAGGCAGATTGTGGCTTGGTAAGTTCAAATCTGAGGACAACACTGTATAAAGCACATCATTGACGACCTCACCTCTTTCTCGCCATTTCCGTCATCTTTCAGGAGTGGAGATAGCTTGCCTGGGAGCAACCTTCGCGAAGGAAACATAAAAAAGAAACATGCACCGCGGGGCTCCCTGAAGGTCCCATTCTTCCTCCTTTCCTTCTGCTTTATCTCGTCTATTCTATTGCCCCCGCTTGCCGCAGTATTTATCTGCCCCCCAGTTCACGGCGTCATTTTACACTTGGGCGAAATTCCGCGGCGTGTGGAGCGTGAAAATGGAAATTTCTCCGCTTCTCACAGCTACATCTTTCACCTTGTCCCGACGCCGTAGTTTTTGAAACCACATTACACGACAGACGTAAGTTGGTCGGTTGCTTCTGCTAATAGAATCCCAACATCTTCACTCTTTTTACGTCTGCAGCTGCCATTTATTTTACGCGTTTTACTTTTCTCACATGCCTGCTTCATGAACACATCTTCGCCTGGCTTATTATTTTGTACGTAGTCGTCTGTGCAGAAAGAGTCTTTAATTCAAAAATGAACAGAATATTAATGACTTGCAAAGAAACGTTTAAAACACAGAAAAGTAAAGCATGTTGCTTATTTTTTAATCCAGCATTCACGTGATGTCTTTAGTAAATTATTGGTCATCGATTCTAGCCCACAGTTTATCTTAATCTAATTTTATTATGTTCTATGATAAACCACAAGGGTCTTGCAGACCAATAAGGGCTGCAGTAGCAGCAGCAGTGGTGGTGGTGGTGGTGGTGGTGGTGGTGGTGGTGGTGGTGGTGGTGGTAGCTTCTATTCTGAATCTACTCAAGCCAGATCTATATATCACATTTTAATTCCGTCTGTATCACTGGCTAACTAAAATGTGGAAACTGCAGCGTTTCGGAAAGTGACAGAATTATTAAATACTCCACTTTTATCAATTATTCATAGGATACTTAATACTCTTTTTTCTCTTAGTTTTGGCTACTAAACTCATTTATGTATTCCTATAGTTCAATGACATTAAGCATTTTCTTTCAGAGATAGTTTTGGAATGGTACCAAGTAATTCGAAGATACAAGGGTAGGGTTTTACATTTCAAAATATTGCATAACATGTTGCCACTGATGAAGATTTTGCTTAGCAGCATTAGGAGTTTTGTCCAAGAGATTAAGAGCCCTACACAAGTTTTTTCTTTACACCCGAATCGCAATCACCAAAATTTAGATATTTAGACAACAACGGTGTTAGCTTTGAGTTACAGTACAATAATGGATTTCAAGTCAAATATATTAATATACAGAAAACATTATTTCTGTACTGAATTGTTGAGATGTGGAGATGGCACGGCGTTATATATATATATATATATATATATATATATAGTTGTTACAGCAAAGAAAACAAAAGAAGAAGTCGAGCATTGTTATGAAATTATGACTTCTGATATTTAGTAATAATTCCAATCAATTAACTAAATATTATTTTCAGTAGGTCATTGTATAATCTATACCTTTAACCATACGGTTCGAGAAACCTATATTTTATGCAAACACATTCAGAGTTAAGCTGTTTTTGAAGAGCGGAAGGAGCATCCCTTACTGTAAGGGATATACAGTAAACGCACAGGGGTAGGTAGAACTCCTTGAGCCATGGTGAGGGCAATCTACCTAAGGAAACGTAACCCTGATTAAAAACCCCTTCCTGAGTTTAAAGGTTCTGCAGGGGATTGTATCGCTCTCATATAAAACGTATTTTACTCATAAGCTCAAAGCCGTTGCAAACCGGAATGATTCACATGGAAAACGGATCTCGGCAAAGATACAGGACAAACAAGCAAGAAATGCCGAATTACTTAATTTGGCTACATGGAACGTCAGAAGTCTATGCCACAAAAAGCATATAAAATAATTAAAATAAAGATAAGTTGATACAACAGCAATATCAGGGACTAAAAAAAGCTTAAGGGTTGAAAACAGCTGACTGTCACATTATGTATTACAGCTGTGTAGAACAAGATGAAAGAGCATAAGCTGGTGTGGCTTTATATATTCACAACTGGTTGTAGAATAGAGTCGAGGTTACTGTTGTGTTAACGAAAGGATCTTAATACTAAAAGAAAATAGAAGATGCATAAGTATATTTGGTATATATATATATATATATATATATATATATGCACCTGAATCGGGAACAGAAGGCGATTTAGTAATACCGTATAACAAACTGCTGAAACAATTAAATAAAATAAATAAAAATGACACTATTACATTTGCTGGAGATTTTAATGGAAGAGTGGGTGATAACTGATTCAGAATGTAGTAGGAATAACTGCCGAAAGAGTTAAAATTAAAATGACAAATTCTTAATAGATTTTGCCTCTTATAATGGTCTGAAAATCCTCATTACATTTTATATACATAAAGAAATACACAAACATACTTGGAGTGAAAGAGAATCGCATTCAATAGTTGATTATATATTTGGAAATAAAAGCAGCTAGATTGTCTCAAAATGCAAGAGCTTTTAGAAGCAATGATGTAGGTTCAGAATACTTTTTGTTGTTGTTGTTGGAATGTTCATTATCTATAAAGGTGGAAAATATTATCAAATAAAGCAAAAGCGGTAGAAGAAAGATTCAAAGTGCATCTGCTGAGAGAAGAAAACATAAAATATGTATATCAAAGACGAATATTGAACCATATTAATGTATCGCCACCGAGTGACACCATTAATATGGAATGAGATAACAGAAAGCAAATCATTACTAAAGCAGCTACAGGAGGATTGGACAAACGGAAAATTAACTATTTGAAAAAGGGCTTAATATTTGGAATGATGAGTTAAAGAAGCTAGTGTGCGATAAAAAGAAAACATATTTGTGCCTCCTAAACACTAGAATGGCAGAAAACAGAATGGAATATACAACAGACCTCGTGCATTAATAAAAAAAGAAACTAGGAAAATAAATAGGCAATATTGGGATGGATATGTATCATATTTAGAAGACGATGGGCATGGAAGACAAGACAGAGCCTTTAGAGCTATGACATATTAAATAAGAAGTTAAGGATTACGTTCAAATTAATCCTATATAAGTAAAAGAGTGGGAGATATTTTATAAAGAACTGTGGATAACACCAATTCAGAAACCTTTCTCTTTAATGAATAATGATGCCAATGTGATCCTGTTACAGAATGACAATTAAAACAATTATTAGATAGTTTTAAGAACGGAAATCGCCAGCAACAGACCATTAAACATAAAACTTCTAAAATGTAGTTCACCATCTCTACATAAAAGAACACTAAACCTACTTAACCAAGGCTGGAAACAAGAAGCATTCCAGATGAATGGAAATTATCAATTGTCATCCCATTGTTTAAGAAAGCAAATACAGTAGATTACATAAGCCACGGGAGAATTAGTTTATTGAACTCATGCTACAAAATATATGCAAAAATCTTGAGAAATAGAAATAAATAATATAATAGAAACCTTTCTCTTAGAACCACATGGGTTCAGGAAAAGCATATCTTGCTGTGACTATCTTTACTGCGTTGCAATTGCTCGTGAAAAGAAAGAAATTTAATTTTCCGATATATACACATTGCAACCGCGGTTGAATTTCACCGACAGCTGGTTGAGGCTTACAAACAGACTATAAAGTGTCATCAGCATGTTGCAGAACGATATCGAAAATTTTCGGCCGGTTGAGAAAACGTCATCAACGAGAATCACAGTGGCAGACCCAGTACGGCATCAACAGATTTGAATACAGCTCGCGTAAAGGAGCTGATTCAGGCTAACAGGAGGATAACTTACGGCACAAGACCATAGAATTGGGAACGTCGCTCGGAAGCGATCGTCACATTGTTCACAATATTATGTAGTACCGGAAAGATTGTGCTCAGTGGGTTCCACAAAACACAAGCGCATCTTTTACAACGTTCTCCACGAAAAGAAATCATTGGCATGGGTGACGAAACATGGATCCACCACTACACCCCCAGCAGTAAGCGATCGTCAGTGGACTAGAAACACCCTTCCTCTCCAAAGACAAAGAAGTTTAAGTTGACGCCATCTGCCGGGAAGCTGATGGAAGGTTATGGCCACAGTATTTTGGGGCAGCGTAGGTTCATACTCGTAGAGTTTTTGTAAAGACACAGTGACCGCTGGCAGATACTGCGAGACCTTGACGCGATTGCGTGAAGCAATCACGAGGAAATGACCATGGCGTCACGGAAGGCGTTGTTTTCCTTCACGACAACGCGTGACCTCATACAGCCCAGAAGACCACCACGTTATTGAAACAGTTTCGCTGTAACATCATCGAGCGCCCTCCCTACTACCCGGACCTTGCCCCAAGCGACTTTCACCCAGTTCCTCACTCGAAGGAGCGCTTAGGAATCCGACGATTCGCTTCAGACGATGAGGTGAACTTCGTGACAACATGGCTGAACTCAAGGACCAGATTTTTACCAAAAGGGTATATTTAGACTCGTGTCTCACAAAGCGACAAGTGCCTAAACCGATATGTAGACTCTGTCGAAAAATAACCAGTGTATGTACTTTTGTTGGCTGTGTTGGTTGTATGGAACAAAATGCTCACTTTTCACTGCCTGCTTTGTAACCTTACTTTCTGATCTTTCCTTGTGTGTGTGTGTGTGTGTGTGTTGTGTGTGTATCTGTATAGCGTTTGTAGACCATGTTCAAGGCTTTGATAAATTAAACAGAAACAACACGGGATATAACGAAACAATGAAGCTTCCAAGTCATACAATAAGAGCAATTCAAGTCTGTATCCTGAAACAACCATAAATATTAAAAATGGAAATAAACCGTCCACTGCCAATATAGAGATCAATCAAGGAGTGAGACATTTAAATATTGACGACGTCTTAAGAAAGTGGCAATACATTTCATCAAATAAACTTAGAGTTTATAATAGAAAATTATACACATTCCTTTTTGAAGAGTGAAGGCAATGGTCGAGGATAGCTTACAAAGAGCTATTTTTCAATTAGAAATAGTTGCTGCTGAATACCATCTACAAATATCCCCAACTAAAACTAAAGTAATGGTGTTCCTTGGAAAGAATCCAATAAGAGCCAAAATAGGAGTGAATAATCCTTTAATTGAACTAATAACTGATTTTAATTATTTAGGAGTCTTCTTATGCAAGGATACGAAAAATATATTAACAGAAAGTTAAATTTATTTCAACATTTTTGTGGTACAATTAGGAGAACATAAGCAAAGAAAGCCCGTATAGAAACCCTCCTAAAGTGTCGTATAGTTTTAGTTATTCCTGTTTAGTTGTACGACTCGGAATGTTGGACTCTCACTAAAAGTTTACTAAATAAATTGGAAGCAACAGAAATTAAATTCCTGCGACATGTGGCAGAATATACTCTTTTAGATAATAAAAAGAATGAAGATATCCGCAAATAACTAGAAATAGTCGTTGTAATAACTAAAAGGGACGAATATAGAAATAAATGGTTTGAACATATTAGTCGAATGAATGAAGGGAGGCTGCCTCATATGATTCTAAATTATAATCCGCAAGAAAATAGTCGAGGACAACCAGCCAAAAGATAGAGTGAGCAGCTATAATAAGGAAACATAACAGATCAGAAATGGTCAAAAGTGGTAGGTGATGATATTCAGGGTTAGAATGTGCACTTTTCTCATTATGTTAACTTAATACTAAAAATCTTCTGGTATGTTATAATCACATGAGCTTCTCTATCGTAAATTAGTGGGTATACAAACTTCTTACCAAATCTTATTTTTCTGTCTACTTCATTCTAACTCAGATAAGCATTTGCAGAAATAGATATATTGCATATTTCGTAATAGAAACAAAAGGAGCAGCGATAAGAAAATGTTTAAGAACTGGAACATATATACATATATGTTGGCCTTAAAATTTCATACTCTTTCCATGAAACCGGAGAAAGATTTAAGTGTCGACAGGACTTTAAAATAGTGACAAAGTATTGAACAATTCGAAACATTAATAACGGATATCTCAGAAATGGCTTATCCCAAAAGAAGTTATCGAAATAAATTGTGTGTTTTAAAGAGGTCTACATTTCTTATCTGGTACGTTTCGTCTATCGCTTAATGTTTACCAGTTATGCTAGACTGTACAAAATTTCTTCTGAATGAAGAACACTTCACAGGCTACTCCCAGAAAATTCAAAATATGCATTTTATTTATCATATAAATATCTGTAATAAATGATATCGTAATCAAAGTCGTTAGAACCATGTTTTAAAAATTAAACATTTCAAACATTTTAGAGATAGTTGGGTTATTTTTTGAAAATATCTTTATCCCATCTTTGTAAGATACCGAATTTCAATACACACTTTGGTACTTATCCACCTTCTCGTATTTGAGTTATGCTGTTCAGAGAAACACACACATATGAACCTTTTTGTAAAAATGATTTTTAGAACGGGGGAATTCAGTGGGTCTCAAATCATATGTCTTTGAAATCTCGACATCGAGATTTTGAGTGGAATAAAACATTTCCTCTACTTACAACACGAAGAAGAGAAAGTAAAAATGCACATTTAGCTTTTGATCAAAGTTGTAATCTGAAAACGCCCAGAGCTGTATAGAGCCGAATTGCAGAGCGTAGAACTGCTCGTTAGCTGCCTGTTATAAATGTGACCTCATGGCCAAGCCGTGGAATGAATAATTACTTGCTCAGCCAACAAATTGCTACCAAACTTGCTGACGTAGAATCATCCGTCATGTGCTCTTCATGCCTGCCCTTGTTTACTGGGTTTAGCCGCAAGCATACTACTTCCGCTTATGGATATTCGCTTGATTTCGCCACTCTCTTATAATGTGATTTTCCCTTCCATTAGGAACTATCCTGAGAACGTGTATTGAGAGCACAACTAAATAAATAATGCAACTATTGTAAAAGACACATATATTCAAGTGTATTGCTTCTCAAAAATACATGATTCATACTGCTACACCTAAGTAGAAATTTATTATCTGCTGATTTCCAACCTAAGATAAAACAAAGGCCCTAGGTGCACAAAATTAAATTGATTTAACCACATAAGGTGCAAATTTAATTAAAACTGTCTATTTCGACATTTTTAATACTGCTTCACTAGTCTTGAAGTTGGTGTGGATGAAACGTTTCCGAGGTATCATTTTCAACTGAAGTTCGACTGAAGATGAAATGGGCTTATACTTCGAAAACTTCATCCACACATCTTCAAGACGTGAAGCAATGTTATGTCGTAGAGCTAGTTTAGATTAAATATGAAATCAGTTTCATTGTGGATAGGACTTATTTTTATCATCATACATATATGGTATAGTTGTTGATTATGCCTATACTTTGTATGACGTCAAATTTCCAGTTTTACTGTAGACTAAATTTTGGCTAATTTCATTCCAAACTATCATGTACTATAGACAGCCATTCGTCGAGAATGCATATAGTTTGATTGACATAGCGGATGGTCCAACAGAGATGGCGATATTAACGTTCTTGAAATGTTTTTTAATTCATATCAAAAGTTTTCTATGAATCAGTTTTGCAACATTCAGTTTGAACCAACAAAACATTGCAAATAAAACCCTGTCGGAAATGAAAATTCAGGTATTACACATAATAAGAGACATGTATTATTCAAGCTTCAAATTTATTATTTACACAGCTGTTTTTATATTTTGAACTTGATTTTTTTTTTTTTGGAAAAGTGAGTTTATGCACTTGACTTTATGGATAGCTGTTCTACTAACTGCACCGTCTGGAAGCTTATGATCTTTACCTGTTGCTGAAGAATGTCTCACATACGTATAGACAAAACGAAAAGCAAAACAAATAAAACAAATAAAAAATATAAAACCGCTTCTCTAAAGTATATTTAGCCATAATTAATAAATAACTATACGATTATTAACCTTGTTTTTGCTTATAATATAGAATAAAGATTCAATATGTTTCATAATCTTCTGTGCTTGTATGTAAAGTTTATAGTGTATATAACTGCATATTTAGATATTGCTGTACATTTCATCATTGTTCCAGGCATCGAGCATATAAGTATGCATTTTAAAATTTTTAATTTTAAAATTAACATCTTAACACATTAGTGACAAAATAAAACAGTACTTACTATGAAGACATGCATATTATCTCTCAATGAGGTACAGACAAAACTTGTGAATGCGGGAAAATGAAACAATAAATTCTACAGTGTTTTAGACAGAAATCCTTACATTAAAGTTCTGTATTCTGTGGATAAGTATCTTCAAGTTGAAAAAGTAGTGCTTCTTGAATAAGTTGTACCAGAGTGCTTTCAAGTTTGTCCAATAACAGGTGTAGATGTAGAAAGATCCCTCTCAGCATGTAAATTTTTATTAACCAATAAACGTCATAAAGTACGCCTGAGTATTTGGAGAAAATGATCATTGTATACTACAAATCAAATTACAACCACGAGAATGATGTCTAAGAGAGAATGTACATTGTAAGTACCAAAATGTTTAAACTTATAGTAAACAATTTTAGTGCAGATTAGCGCATGTTTTCTGATTGATGGACCCTATTTTAAAGTTTTTAACAACATAAATGCATGCATATATAGTGCATATAAATCCGATGTATATTAATAACTTATCACCAACACACAATAGAGTTTTTTCTCTCATGAGAGTCACACGTATGCTCCATGGAACTGCCCAACAGCAACTCAAAGCACGCAGTTTTGAAACGGACCTAGAAGTAGATGTCGCTCAAGTCAAGGCAGCTGCCCATTTTAACACTATATTCACGGTGTGGGTATGTGTAACACACATTCGATAACCATTATTATTTTTATGTTATGACGCAGTACAGGATGTTTATGAATAACTTTCACTGAAGATATTATTTTCATTAGAAAGAAGAAATAAAAGTGATGCTTTAATTCAGAGCAACAGCTCTTCAAACGCATATTCCGTAAACCAAAGATTTAAAATCATAAGTGAACTTATATATTTTTCAGCTTCTCAGTTTAGAACTTAAAATAAATCTCACGTAAGTCAGAGATGCATTGCAGTTACAGAAATCTCCGTTTTAATGCATTTAGATGTTTCTTAGCTGCTCTAGATGAAGTTTGATGATCTATAAAATACTATAGTTTTACCAAAAATTCAGGAAATATGACATCCAAGACAATTTATTATAACAGTATTAGTAATAAGCATGTAATTAGACATGAATAAATATGAAACATTATATATTGATTATTCATGGAATATGGATTCAGTCAACGGAAAGCAATTCTATTTTGATTTCGTACACTTTCAGAATAATACAATAAAATCTGTAGTATCTTTCTATGTGAACAATTTAAAGTTAACGTTTTTTATTTTAATGGGAAAAATTTATAAATAGTTCCCGAATTATAGATTGGGAACTACATTTATACAAATCGGGAGTCACTTACTATTATGAAATGGGGTGGCGATACTGACAGCGGCAATTGTGGTGGGGTTTGAAATATTCTAATACATTCAACATTTATTCATATTCATGTACTATGCTGTGAAAACGATTTAAAATATGTTAATTTATTCAACGTTTATCCAGTTCATACAAATAATTGAATAAGTATTTATCTATTTATATCTAGTTTTGTTTTTTAAGCTACAGATTCGATGAGATACATAAAGTCGAAGAATGAATGGCATTCCAGGATGACGCTGACCTCTGACGCATCTGTGTTGTCCCTGGCAGTTGCTTCAATGGACTCAGAGTCCTGGGTTCGTTGGTTGGATGACAGGGATTTGGGATTTGATTCGGTAGAGCTGAGGTTCTTGTTTTTCAGGGGTGGTGACACTGCCTTGATGAGATTAATAATACTGCCGGAGAAGTTTGGGTGATATCTTTATTTTGTTACGTAGATTCCAATCTGGTCAACCCGCCACCTTCGTCGTCGAAACCACTGTTATTCTTATTACTCTCGAAGTCGCTACTTATGTGTTTCTCCGACTAGCCTCGAATTGCCTAGATTTCACAACTTCACTTTTACGCTATAAATCTTCTGATTATTTTCTTCTAATTCTGTTTCGTCGCGTCCTCGTGGTTAATTTGTACCGGAATGTGCCTCGGCCGTTGTCATGGTTAGTTTTGTACCCGACTGTCTCGGCGTGTCTTTCCTCCTTCACGCCTTTCGCCAAAACTGTAGAATTTTCCCCTCTCCCTTTCTTAAGTTTCGTTCTGTTTTAAGTTCAAAACGTACCATGTGATGCCTACGCGATCTTTCGATTGGCTATAATTTTTGTTTCATGATTTTTTTTTTATTGGCTTCCCCCACGTGACAACTTTCACATCTGCTTCTCACAGCTTATTTTGAGTTTTAAAATCTTCCCCCGAACATTCTTAGGTCGTAGATAAGGCACATCTACTTCCTCACCCTTTTAAGCCTTGAGAACCGTTGTAAACCCTGTCCGAGCCAAAAGTATAAAGGCGAGACTTCCGGTATGCAGGTTCGTTGACCATCGCAGGTAAAATACCTCTGCTTCGAGGGAACAAACTTTGTTTCTCTGTCTTCCCGACAAAACCCATTCCTAATATGAATTCAGCACATTTTCGTCGCTATGTTCGATCATATATTATTATTATTATTATTATTATTATTATTATTATTACTCCTGGGTCTCGATAACCAGCTTCATATGCCCTGACGGTAAATTTATCATCGGACCTTTAGGCTGGATGATGGGTTTATCGTTAATGTCCCATCTAAGCTACTCTAATGTCCCTCTCTCCCTCGGTTCCTTTCATTTATCATTTTATTTATTTGTTCATACGTTTGCTTAGTGGCTTACGACGATTTGATGGCGAGCCCACCGTTACACATTTATTCTGTTCACAATACATTTCAATCACTGTACACATTACAATTTCAAATTTACACAAGTATTTTCACCAAGTAAAAGAAAAACAATCTACATAATATCTGGCCGTCAACAACCAGGCTACAAAACATTTACATTTAAGAAATCTGTTTATACACACAATACATTCTTCAAACAATAATTTTTTTTAATTACACATCTTAGTTCCATCTTTCTTTCTCTCTCTCTCTCTCTCTCTCTCTCTCTCTTGCACATTACATACAATACTGGTTTTCTTGAAGCTATTAGCAGCCTCCACACTCAAGACACCTTTTGGTACCTTTTTTTTTTTTTGCCAGGTATACATTCTGTCCGGTTTTCTTACTCTATGTCATTAACATCGTGAATGTCAAGCACACTGTTTTAACAGGACATTGCTATCCCGAAGCTACCAATTCGTTTGTAAAAAATGTTCGCATATTTGACTTTCCTTACTCGTGTTCCGAGTGCGTTTGTACATTTTCCCTATCCGACTCTACTAAATTTCCTTGGGTCTGTTTGAATGGACGAATCAATGATAGATGGTACCTACCGATTATTTTCCCGGTCCTTAATTGTTGGAGTTGAAATACCCTGTCCCCGAAGGTTTGTGATATCCGATAAGGACCTTTCCAACACATATGCATACGTCTGTATTCCCTCTTTCTCTTGATGGTTTAAGCAGTCTGTTGATGCTACACGTTCGTGTATACCTGATAGGGACATGTTTTGTTTACCCACTACCTGCGAGTCGTCCGGTCTCTCACCGAAATAAACATTTTCATTTTCTGTGTTTAACTCACAATACTGGGGTGCTTGACCTACTTCTGGCTCATCAGCTGACGGCAGTGGCGTGTCGTTAAGATCTCTCCCTTCGCACAGTTGTTGCGTGAAAATTCTTACCACGTTAATGCCTTTTCCCAATGTGCAAATATTCAATAAAAATGGTTCTTCTGGTATTTTTGTTCTCGTTCCCTGTGTAATGCGAGAACCTGCTCGCATTCTCTGAGGTTGAGCCTGGGAACGCTACGACTCTTCCTGTCTCTAGTTTTCCGACCGTCGTGGCCACGATCCTTGACTGGGGCCTCTCCCTTGGCCTATGCTTTGTCCTGCCATTGCCCCGCTTAGGTGACCTATCGCGTCATCCATTTCGCGATGGACATTTTGCGGCTGTCGTGTCTGTGATGGGTACCCGCTCGGCGCCAAAGCGTGACTGTACGTCGGCATGCTTAAGAGTTCGTGGTTCTCATCCCTACGGGGTGGGGTCGCTGGCCGGCTTGGAGGTGTTCTTGGCCTGTTCGGGGGTGTCCTTGTCCTGCCCGGGGTGTTTCCAGGTCGGTTCGGGGGAGTTTCTGGGCGATTCGGAGGCGTTCTTGGCCTCTCCGCTGTTCCACCGTGAAGGTTATTTCCCCGGTGTTGCCTACCATTCGCCGGGTACCTGGAGAGTCTCATGTACTGAACGGGATACTCCTCATGTTGCCTCGGTGGCCTACCCGTGCCCGTTTGGTTCCAGGGCCTATAGCTTCTCTCCCGATTTCTTGCAAATGGCTCTTGATAACGCTGTCGGACTGTGGGGTAGTTGTTCAACGCACCTTGTGCCCTCGTCCCATCATTACGATGCGAATTTATCCGATCACTGTGTCTGCCTTCAGTCCTGATTCTGGGCCTATCTTCTTCCCGCGTTCCGTACCCCTGCAGAGCGGTAAGTAGTTCAATGGCTTCGCTCAGCGTCCTCGGGCGTGCTACCACGAGGTGATGACGTATAACGTCTGGGAAGTGTCGTGTCAGGAGGGATACAAATTCACCTTCGGGCATCGGTGGGTCCAGGAGTTGGCTTAATTGGCCGAGTCGCAAGAAGTAGTCAACCATCGACTCACGCTTCTCTTCCCTGTATCGGCCATTATTTATTTCTGCGCGCACCCTGTACTGTGCAACGCCACTCCAATATTTTTCCAAAAATGCAGACCTAAAATGTTCATATTGTGCATGCTCGCCTACCGTCAATCGAAACCAACTCAGGGACGGGCCTATCAAGCTCCTTTTTATAATTACCATTTTGAAACGGTCGGGAATTCCCCTAAGCGCGAAATAAGATTCGAGGTCATTAATGAACTGCTTCGCATTATCAACTTCACTGTTGAACTTGGGAATTGGTAGTTCATTCAAAAATTGTATAGGTATATTGCATTGTTGCAGGGGCCCTACGGTGCTTGACATTTCACTTGCCGGGTGCGGTGAGGCCGAAGGAGTGCAGGCAGGTTCGTTCGACCTCGGTTCGCTACTCGGGTTGTTACACTGGAACGACGAAAGCGCGGAAACCTGAGAGGTAATTCGCGCGTCCGTGGCTCCCTGGGGTCGCGGTTCGATTTCCGCTAGTGCGTCCCTGCGAGCATTGACGGTCTGTGTCAGTTCCTCCCTTAATTTAGCGATCTCGCTTATCTGCGAGCTACTCTGTGCCTCTATGGTCTCCCTTATTTTGTTAATTTTATCATTTACCCCTGCTTCCACTGCCTGCTGCTTATTCTGTAATGCTACACAGACTGTCATTGCTTCTTCCCTTGCCTTATCACTAATTGTACATATTAAGTTTTCATTGCTTACAATTTGTTGTGCCCTGATGGCGTCTATTTCCACGACAAGTTCCTTCCTTACTACCTCTACACTATTCTGTGTTGCTTTTAGTTCGTTTCTTATATATTCTACATCCTCGTAGATTACATTTTGACTTGCTCTAATTTCTAACAAGACACCCTGTATTTTATTTTCTAAGCCCTGGCTGATTTCCTTATGTTGGATGCTTAATTGTGAGGCTATCTGCTGCTGCAATGTTTGTTCTTGGGTGGACAATTGTTGTTTTAGTGTTTGCTCCTGTACTGTTAATCGCTGTGTTAGTGTTTGCTCTAGTGTTTGCTCTTGTTCTGATAATCGTTGAGTCAGTGTTTGCCCAAGTGTTTGCTCTTGTTCTGATAATCGTTGAGTCAGAGTTTGCCCTATTGTTCGCTCTTGTTCTGATAATCGTTGAGCCAGTGTTTGCTCTTGTTCTGATAATCGTTGAGTGAAAGTTTGCCCTATTGTTTGCTCTTGTTCTGATATTTTAGTGTTGAGGAGGCTCAATTGAGCCAACATTTGTTGCATCATTTCGCTCGTGTTAAGCGATCCGGTAACTTGGTTTTCTAATGTTTCGCTATCTCCATTTTCTACACCTACCCGCGTGCTATTGTTAGTGAAATTTTCCCCTTGTTCATTGCTATTACCTTCCATATCGTTGCCGGTTAATTTCTTGTTTCTTAACAGCATTTACAAACATACATAACCCAGTTTACTTATATCTATTGCATATACACTCCCCTCCAAAATTTTATTAACCTATGTATCATGCAGTTAACACTTACTCGGTGCTGGGTTGAGCTGCTGCGAAGTGTTGTAATAGTTCACAAAACACTTCACTACACTTACACACTTTTTGAACACTGATGATGTCTGCGCTGAATGTCTGCTTCCTTGTTGTAATGGAGCGGCGTCGATGTCGTTTGTTGCCCCACGTCTATCGGTACACTCTGCTGCTGGTGGTTGCTGATGTCGTCATCGGCGTCGTCTTCCTTCCGTTGTCGGTTCTCCGGGTGCGTTATCCGCTGGCAGTATTTCGAGCCCCAACGTAGTGGGCGCCAAATGACGCTGACCTCTGACGCATCTGTGTTGTCCCTGGCAGTTGCTTCAATGGACTCAGAGTCCTGGGTTCGTTGGTTGGATGACAGGGATTTGGGATTTGATTCGGTAGAGCTGAGGTTCTTGTTTTTCAGGGGTGGTGACACTGCCTTGATGAGATTAATAATACTGCCGGAGAAGTTTGGGTGATATCTTTATTTTGTTACGTAGATTCCAATCTGGTCAACCCGCCACCTTCGTCGTCGAAACCACTGTTATTCTTATTACTCTCGAAGTCGCTACTTATGTGTTTCTCCGACTAGCCTCGAATTGCCTAGATTTCACAACTTCACTTTTACGCTATAAATCTTCTGATTATTTTCTTCTAATTCTGTTTCGTCGCGTCCTCGTGGTTAATTTGTACCGGAATGTGCCTCGGCCGTTGTCATGGTTAGTTTTGTACCCGACTGTCTCGGCGTGTCTTTCCTCCTTCACGCCTTTCGCCAAAACTGTAGAATTTTCCCCTCTCCCTTTCTTAAGTTTCGTTCTGTTTTAAGTTCAAAACGTACCATGTGATGCCTACGCGATCTTTCGATTGGCTATAATTTTTGTTTCATGATTTTTTTTTTATTGGCTTCCCCCACGTGACAACTTTCACATCTGCTTCTCACAGCTTATTTTGAGTTTTAAAATCTTCCCCCGAACATTCTTAGGTCGTAGATAAGGCACATCTACTTCCTCACCCTTTTAAGCCTTGAGAACCGTTGTAAACCCTGTCCGAGCCAAAAGTATAAAGGCGAGACTTCCGGTATGCAGGTTCGTTGACCATCGCAGGTAAAATACCTCTGCTTCGAGGGAACAAACTTTGTTTCTCTGTCTTCCCGACAAAACCCATTCCTAATATGAATTCAGCACATTTTCGTCGCTATGTTCGATCATATATTATTATTATTATTATTATTATTATTATTATTATTATTATTATTATTATTACTCCTGGGTCTCGATAACCAGCTTCAAGGATCGTATTGGTTTTAAGATACTGTCCCTGGCATAGCGGAGTTTAATCGGCATTTTGAGGTTAGTTTGCCTTTAAGGCAAAGTTTCGTAAGCCTTACGGAAGCGAATATTTTAACGATGTTCCAGGGGAGCAGAGGTCAGTTATTCTACTGAAATAAAACCTTAAGTGGATGAATGGATACAAATATTTCTACCCAATTAATACTTTAGCAGCAATTTAATGACAAAAAGGATCGCGTTTTTACAGCTAAGAATGAATGGTGACATCGAAGTTTGGCTATTTCTGGCTTCATAATTGCTACCAATGGTGGATGGATTTGAGAGTTCAGAATAATATTGTCATACTTTCATCATTGTTTTTTATTATATTTCATACAAGTGCTGTCTGAATCACTTTTAATGAGGTATATTGGCTTTCATATGGATATTATTTACTCTGCTGAAAAAAATAACTTTTATATTTAAGAATTAGACAATATAGAAATAAAATTATTTCAGAATATGTCGCAACTGCTCGCAGCGGGTTTTAGGTCTCAGTCGCTGAAATACTACATCCGGCCACATCTGTACTCTGACTTCGCTTCTTAAAACAATTAATTAAAGCACAACTTATAGCAAATTTAGAAAATGTTACACTCTCTCAGATTAACAGACGTTGTATGGAGTAAACAGGTTCAGAAGGATACCTTTAGTGCGTCAATGAAATGTTTATGATCACAATGTCCTTTGTTGTCACTGTTTCTCTAGTGTTTGGATTTTTTTGTACACTTTTCGGCTAACTGCAAATGAAACGCACAGTCGTTTAGATCCCGGGAACAGAAGGCTATACATGAACACTTATTCCTTATGTTAAAATATATTCACGGTTAGCCGAGGTCTTTAAGGCGCCGACTCCTGAACAGGTGTTCGGCGTTCAAATCCCGCCAGCACCGTCCTGGTTTTCCTCAGTCATTGCAACAGGCAAATACCGGAGAGGTATCCTCAATTTAGGCCTGCAAGGTTTGCTTCGCAAATTGCTCTTCCAATTATTATTTCATTTTATGTATCATTAGTGTCCACCGCCTGTGAAGCCGTAGCATTAGGAGTACACAGATGGAGGGGTAATAGATCACAGTGGCCCGTTTTGCTTCTAGCCTAACCCCTGGGTGGGAAGGATGAGGGGCAAACCTAAACGGCGAACAGATCCGGACAAGAACGGAGTTACTAACGATTCCAAATGGAGCACATCCCAACTGCGGCTAGCGACACCTTAGCACCGTGCCCCTTGGGGATACCGTTGGCTCGAGACGCACCCATGTAGGGTGCTCCAGCACCCGAACCAAACACCAAGGAGAAATATTTCCAAAGTGCATAACCCACCATGCTGTCGCAATACACGTTGCCTAGTACTCAACCCTGAAACAAATGAAAGATGATGATGCGGAAAGAAAAAGATACACTGGAAATTCGTGGTAGAAGAAGAACCGCTCCGGCCCCCGGCATTTGCCTACAGAAACTAGAAAACACACGGTCAGAATAGCCGGTCCAACGGGAATCCAACTCAAGATCTCCCGAATATCAGCCTCGCACGTTCCTGTGGATCCACCTGGCTAGTTTATTGCGTATGCAATAAGATCGGCGTTAAACACTGCTAAATTAAAATATTTCTCTAGATTTATAAATACAGCCCTGTATTGTGTGAATTTTATTTTATTTTTTGTGTTGTGGCCCCTCCTCCGCCACACCAAGTGACGATCATCCGAAAGGAATCTAAATCGCTTCCACTACCATGCACCAGCTACACTACTGTGATGGATGGGAAACAGGTAAATGGAGTCCGGTACCGCCTTGGCGATGCCCATCCAGGACCTAGTGTTAGCGGAGGTATACGCGCATAAGGCAGGATTTGATGAGGTTTATGCAATTTTACTGAGGTGATCACTGTGCCGTAAATTGTGGCTTCAGCTGGAGAGAGAGCTAGCTGTCTTATTCTCAGTAGTCCTGATGGTCATAAAACGTATTCTAAGATGCTCTATTAGAGGTATGTACGGATATTTACAGATATGTGCCATTTGGCATATCGCGCCCTCTAATTTGGTGAACATTACGACTGCCTGCACTGTATCTGACCCAGAAATAATACCATCGGCGATCAGCGATTGTGGAAGCATAACTACATTTTATGTCTTTACACGTAAACTACAACGAGGAGCTTCTTGATTTTGCCGTGAATTACTATACGAGAAAGGATGTCGAGGTTTCCCAGCCTGCCACTGCTTGGAAAAGGGCACGAGCGCCAACTTTACCTCCCTCTCCGGCTGGATTCTAGCTCGCGGTGACCTAGGGAGACAACTTCAGAGAGAGAGAGAGAGAGAGAGAGAGAGAGAGAGAAAGACTCGAGCTTTCTAAAAGAGCATGAAGCTCTTCTAGGGAGCACAATGCATTAGCGGCTAGGGTACAACTCTCGTATTTATGGGTTTTTGGCCTTATCTAAATGTAATCCTCTCTTGTGTTTCGTAAATAAAACGCAAAATTCGACCTTACCCCTTACTCATGTTGTTTGGGAGTGCAAAACTTATAGAAGTCAAGGCTAATTAATCAAATTTACTTGTAAATATATTGGATTTCCATATTACTAATTTATGATCATATGAAAGTTAAAATTGTAGTTGTTTTCCTGGATACGGGAAAACTTGTTTAAAAGGGGACAAGTTAATCAAAGTGAAGGGACTGCACTTATTTTCTTTCATACGCGTGAACTTTTAAAAGAAACTTCTCTTAAAGGATACTTAAAGCTTTATACGGGTTGTTACCGCCAATAAAGTTTAAAATTATATAGTGTATTTGTTGTTATAAAATGCATCAAAATTTTTAATGAACATTTTTAAGTATTCTTGTGTATTGAAAAAACAAGAAAATAATTCAGAGAAAATATAGTTACCAAAGGACTTAAACTGCACAGATATTATAAAAACCTGTCATTACCTTATGTAATGTCCTAGTTATTGCAAGGCAAGTAAAGGTATTAAATTAGAAGTGTTTCAAACTTTTCGCATTACCAATATTATTCGAATAACGTACGAGTATCAATTCTTATTGCATCTTATGTAAATGGAAGAACCATAACCTCGGGGTCGACATTTTTACTTTAGAATCAATTTTCTTAATTGTGTACCCATTTACTGCAGGTGAAACTTTTTATTTCTGTTTTATCTTTAAATACAGTATATTTACTGCATCATTCACGTTTTCCAGGTTCCTGAGAGGGTTGGAAATAATCCTAATCTAAACCCAATATTCTCTATTGCTGTGAATTATACCCAGGACCTCTGGGCTTAGAAACCAATATGTTGGTTACAACCTTAACCTTAAGATAACAATCTATTTGCCATTGTTCGTTACGTTTCCCTACATATTCAGAGTAATTCAGTGGGAGGTCTCATTTTCTGAACATTTTATTGTGAAACCAAATAATGATACAGGAAAGTACCCAAGTTCAGTGTGTGAGAGGTTATAACGACAGTTACAAGTTGTGTGGAACTAGCCGTATCCTCCTGGAGACATGTTGTTACCTTCCTCACTATATTGATAAGACACACTTCAACATATCCTCGTCGGTATTGTGTGTGTTTTCCCGAAGCTCCACTATGGTTCATAATTTTTTTCTGTAGACCCTTGCCTTGGGATACCTCCATAGAAAATAATCAGGTACATCAGATCTACTGAGATTGGAGGCCAAATTGAATAAAATCCACCTCGAGAAGTTGCTGACGTGTATCATGTATTCATTAAAGTTGTGGGATGTGATACTTCCCTCCATATAACCCTAAATGTTTTGGGCTTCTAGCCAAGTAAATAGTTACTTGGAAACGTCAATTTCAAACCAACTATTTATCTGACTGAGAAGATTTCCAGTTATGCCGCCAGGTATACTTTAGATATTATTTCAAATTCTGCATATGTTTGATATCGTCTAACTGTCCACGAAGTACGCGAAAATATTTTTATATACATTAGTATTTACAGTTTCTTCAAAGAAAATTGGCCCAATAAACCTTGAAAATTTTTTATTCCCATACTGAACGCCAAGGTTTTCTAGATGAAGTACATAAGGATTTTCTGACGTCCATATTCTTCCATTTCTATAGCTCACAAAATTAAGCTTCAGCGATAAACTACATAACATTTAATAATGTCTGGGTCCCCTTTCACAAAACTGAGGAAGCAATTGCAATATCGCACACGCTTGGTTTTGTGGAATTGTTTCAGCTCGTGTAGTAGTGTTGTAGTACTGTCACCCAGTATGACTGCAGCTTTATGCGCTCTGCTGCTCTCTAGCACATAAGCGAGTAGCCGGCCTCTTGTTACAATCGGCATAATGACTTGTAGGGAGTGAAGCAATCGCTCACGGACTTCCACAGTGAGCTGTGACACTAATGACTAAGAATGCCTACTTCCATTTTTCATTGGCTAATGAATCCGTTTGTTCAAGCTTCTTACTCACCTTGAATTTTGTCTTTCGGCCAAGACCATCATAAACACCGCATTTATGTCGGTAAACAGATTATATATTAGAAAACCAATACTTTTTACACGCTGCTGAATTGTGTACTCCATTTCAATGGTTATGTGACGATAATGTTTCTTACATCGACTGATTCGCCCTCTGGTGTTATTTACTGTAACCCCTCGTTTTTTGCTTTATTATATGTGCTTAAAAAGTAAAAAATTATTTATGGATGCAGAGTAATTAATAGTTAAGAATGGGAGATTCCATTGAAACACTCTATATATAGAAATGCTTTTAAATAATTGATTGGAGGCTCGAGTTCCTCTGTACGTATAACTAACTCAAACCAATTAATGGGTCAAAGCCAAAATATGGCGAGGGGAGAATAAGATTCAATAAAAGATATATGCACTGTACATCTACCTTCATTAGATAAAAGCCTGACGCTATGTAGGACACAGTGATCAGGATAAAGAACAGCGAATACCAAGAGAGGCATTGGAACACATGGTTATGGGTTAACTATGCAGAGCAGTACCGCATTTTAAAATTTTAAGATGCAGTGTGAGATTATGCAAGGAAGCTAGTTACTAGGAATATGAAGCTGCTGGAATGCTGGATCAAAAATATAGCGGAATGAAGGCAAGCAATCGAAGAGATCAGGACTAATTTTGGACCGTAATCCATCATAGCTGACAAACGCTTAATCGAAATATAATTCCTACTTCTTCTTCTTTAGCGGATTACCCTCCTCGTTGTAGGACTTACACATCAAAGACTTGCAAGCAATGCCTTGGGCCAGTAACCTGTCGAGGAGTACGCAGTCTCTCATAGCATATCCAGGATGGGTCATCAGTGCAATGCCTGGTTTGGCGGTGAGGTAGAAGGAATGAAATGTGATGAAAGGGATAATAGGAAAACTCGCGGATCAAATTATCCAAACCAGTATTCGCCTAGCGACCGAAGAAAACCCCGAAAAAAGTTTTCGGTCAGAATGGTTGGTCCCGGGAGGTTTGAACCCGCGACCTCTGGAATGCGGGTCGCAAAGTTACTGCCTGAGATATCCCACTCAGTGAATTATAATCTTATAAATGAATAATAGTAGAATAACCATGAAATTAAATGATCATCGGTAAAGAAATGCATGTGAATATTGCATAACAGATATTTGTTTGCGTGTACGTATGTGTATGTGTGAGTGAATGTTTGGACATATCCAAGGTTTATTCGGCTATAATAATTATTTTTTCTCTACAGTTTCTCCAGAAAACAACACATTAATGCATATATTTTGCCCTCCAGCTCAATGTTTCTGTATTTGTTGTTTGCATTCTAAACGGATTGCGATTTTTGTCAAAGTAAAAGGGAAAAAGCCTAATGAATTTGCTTTTCGAAGTCCTAAGATCACACTTATGTTTCCCATACCTGTAATAGACACTAAAATAGAACTGGGTAACCGAAAGACTATGTGGACCTTGTATTTTTATGATTTAAAAATGTGCAGAGGCGACCTGACAGCATTAAAATAATCCCTCTTACGAATCTACCCAAACAAAAATAAAGTTGTACCTCTGGGATTCAATTTCGAACAGATTATGCCAGCACTATTGTATTCCAGATGTGTTGAAACTGCGGTAACAGATTATACACGAATTGCTATTTCAGCTAGTACAGAGGAGCTTATAAGCACGGCCTCTTTTGTTTATACCATCTAAAATGCCAACACAGCCCCGTATCTGTATCGGTGCGTATATGTTCATATTCTGCTTGTAACAGAACGGGTTTGTGTGCATATATATTGCCTCAAGCCTGGCTATCTATAAATCTTATCGTGTGCTGTCCTAATGCACGGTAAACATAGCTTTACACGATATCAACTTTTCATGAAAAAACAGAAATACGTGACTTAACTCCACAAGACCGTTCATGATAAACCCGCCGCTGACCGTGTCCTCATGCAGTATCGGATAAAAACTGTTTAGTTTAATCCTTGTACTCACGGAGGTTCTGTTACTCCACCACATGCTCGGTATTCGACATTGCATATACGCTATTCGTTATGTAAATTGCTTTTACAAAGCGTTAAATATAGTTCGGAGTAACTGAAAATAACAATACGAATGAACTCTACAGTAACTCTCTTTTTTATGAGTATTATTCTGAATTTTTGTTTAAATATTAAAGCATTGCTGAACATTATTTAAGAACATGTTAGCTTACCCAGAGATTTACGAGTGGCATTTTAAACCTCGAATGACGATTTAAGTAATTTCATTTGCCTTTATTCCGCCATATTATGTGTTTATTTATTGAAAAAAATAGCAACTTCTCAAACCTACGGGCTGCCATCAAGAACGGTGTAAGGCATACAAATGATAAGCGATCTCTGAATAACACACTCATTTATAAAATTAAATCATTGCTATCAGATAACAATGTAATGTGCTTAGTTTAATTTCTGTCATTTAATATAATGTAAAACATGAATATAAAGGACGTAACAAGACTATTAAAAGTGAAAATAGATAATGATGTATAGTAAATAATGCATAGCAATTTAATTTAGAGCGTAAAAATGCTAAACATTATTATTAAAGAAATGTCTGAGAAAGACAATTTGACTAAACCTCCTATTGCAGATTTAACATTTTTGTTTTCCTTCTTCAATCCAAACTTTTTTCCAGGTGTTGAAATATGTAGAGATGTGGTACCCCACGCTCTGACCTTCAGGTCCGTTGCTTCGATATTACTGAGACATATTTTTCGGTGAAGTATGAGATTCTGGGTGTGCAAATACCTCTTTTATTTTTGTCCACTTTTTCTACTTGTTCTTGAAGCTTTTCAAATCTAGAGGCTGGGTCATGATAAATACCATTTCTGGAGTTGCAATCATGTCATTTCGTATTGTTCTACTACTAATTCCCGTACCTCTTCTGAAGACTTTATATTAGTGTACGACGATCTGGAGATTTTAGTGGTTAAGTTTCCATTTGCCCTTTAAAACTGTGACAAGTCCTGTGATATTCCTAGCAATGTGTGAAAAACACCGTTATATTCGCAAAAATGGCATGAAATATCTGCACAGGTTTCCTTAATCCCCCTCAAACTGTGTTTCAAGTTCAAGAAATGTTGCATAGCCGATTAGTATAATATTATGCTTGACTTAATAACTATATTAGACTATACTACTATATTATTAAGGACCATTAATAAAATTATTAAATTGTATTATAGACTGTATTATTTAAAATTATGAGAATGGTTGAGTTATCCTCAGATAACCACGGTAGATGAAATTTTAAGCCTTTCTATCTTCTGTGTCCACAGCAGAGGGAGGGGGCCTCTGGAGTGGCTTAACATCCCGTAAGCCCCTAAAGGTGGACCTTGAGCGGTTCCCGGATGCGTCGGCAGGTGGTGGATAGCGACGTCGGTTGACTACCTACACTTACTTTTCAGGCCTATCTCTGAGTAATGAATAGACTACGAAATAACTCCCCAACCCTAAGGTGTTATGCGATCCGTGATACCCGACGATATCTCGGAGTATATGTCTTACCCAGGCATGCGAGGCTCTATCCGAATTGTCCCTAGCTAATCGTGGAAGCTATTGAAGTTCCAGTAAACCTGAGGACTCTGTATTAGGGAACCCCGAGAGAAGTAAAGCCGAAGTTGGGGCGGCTGGGTCCTCGAAAGAGGGCTTTGCCGCCGAGACGAAGGACAGGGACATAGAAACTGCAACTTCCGGAGATATGGAGAAGCAGGCCCTGGATGCCCCTTTAGGGACACCGGATTATTTATAAAGGTAAGCGCGGAAGATGGGGCGCC
Source organism: Deroplatys truncata (assembly GCA_030765065.1). Lineage (NCBI taxonomy): Eukaryota > Metazoa > Arthropoda > Insecta > Mantodea > Mantidae > Deroplatys > Deroplatys truncata. The sequence continues at coordinate 178,538,079 of CM060981.1, forward strand.
AGTATGGAATCCGAACCCGCGTAATATAACACAAGTGGCAGGAACTACGACTCCGTAAGATGAGGAGATGCAGGTCGGGCCTCCTGAGAAAGAAATGTCTGATGCTTTGGGGAAACTGACCATAAACGTCAGCATTCTAAAACTGAAGCAAGTACGCCAAAGGGGCAAAGAAGAGCTAAGCGACTGGCCAGGAACGAGCGGAAAGCACGTGTCTCTAATCATAGATAGCTTGCGGAAGTCATGACCGCGTCGGAGACAAAGGAGGTTCGGATACCCAATGGGGATTCTTGGATTGAAAGCAGGATTTATATCCCTCAGATAAGTCATTAGTAATCTTAGGAGAACCAGTCTCGATTGGAAAATGGGTAAGCCAAGATGATTTCGTTCATTCGGGCTAACCTGCTACACAGTACAAGTGCCTCAGAGTGCTCTTAATGTAACGAGGTATGCAATAGATGTCGCCATGATACAGGAACACCTGCTTCGACAGGGCCGCACCATGGAACTGAAAATTAAAGCTTTTACTATTTTAAGCGCTTCATCTGAGATAAAACCTAGAGCATGTGTCATCACTAGACTTGATAACACCTGAGTCCTACCAGGATTTCTTACTAAATACCTAGCAATAGTCCTAGTGAGGTATGAGGAGAGCGGATTGCCATATCAGGTGGTATTTTGCTAAGCCTCTTTTCTGTACGACTCCGAGGAACCATCTGCTCTTCAGAAGTTCAAAGACCTTGTGATTTATTGCAAGGAGAGAAACTTCAACCTGCTGATTAGCCGTAACTCCAACGCACATCATAGTATTTGGGGAAACACGGACTTAAACGGTAGAGAGGAAAAGCTGCTCGAGTACCTGAGTTCTACAGATCTCGAGATCGCGAATCAAGGGGAGTTCCGACCTTTGTTGATTATCAAAGGGAGGATGTCCTAGACTTGTCACTAGTGTACTTTGGGATAATACAGGTTATTAAGGACTGGAGGGTTTATTCTGAACCTACATTGTCCGACCACAGATATAATCTTACCGTGGAAGAGGAAAGGACCGCATGTACAGGAACCAAGGAGGAGCAATTGGGATTCCTTTCGAAGACACAGGAACCCAAGAAGGACGAGTTGGGTCTCTTTCGAAGGAACCGAGAATTTGGGCTTACGAATGGAGCCTAGACTGTGCTAAGGAATGCGGAGGGCCTGGAGGGTTACATGGGGCTTCTCACCAATACCCTGGTGTCCTCCTATGAAAGAAATTGCCCCCTCATACACGAAGTTCGGGCCCAAGATAAATTCAGGTGAAATTGCGTTTTAAGTTCCACCAGGAAAAAGACACGAAGGCTATAATTGTGTATAAATCCATTAAGTGTCAGGAAACTTGGAATTCCTATAAGGAGACCTAAAGAATATACAAAAATGAAATCAGGAAGACCTCCGAAGAATCGTGGAGACTCTTCTGTGATAATATACAGAAGCACTCGAGTGAAGCTCTCCTGCAGAAATTGCTGGTCTCCGGAGCTAGAGCCAGTCTAGCCTCGATGGAATATCCCTCCGGTGCTATGATTCAGTCGGAGGGGGGGGGACTTTGAGGCTGTTGCTTGAGACCCATTTCCCGGACGATTGCATTACAAATAAAGAGCCAAACTCTGGCAGGAAGGCTGGGCAGTGGCAACTGAGACTGTTACCTTTAAAAGATTAAAATGGGTTATTTATAGCCAATGGGCCATTTTGAGCTCCATAAGAGTGCAGGAGTGGATAGGATCTTCCCAACTCTCCTTCAAGAGGGCTGGGAGATCGTTTCATCTCACTTAGTGAGAATATCCAGGACCTGTCTGGCTATATGCACAATTTTCGCCTCTGGAGACAGGCCAAAACCGGTAGGACCTACGGCAGACCTAAGGATTTTCGTCCTATCAGTCTAACATCCTTTTTTATAAAGGCTCTGGAAAGTCTGGTAAATATATTTTTGGGGAAGTGGTACTGGTGCGTAGATCTACACACCCTCTTCAATATACCTACTGGCCGGATAAATTCAGCATACGGTGTTCCATCAGCTTGTGATGAGGCTGGAGTATGGAGTATGGCAGGTTTCCTGAACATCGAAGATACCTTTAATAATATGACTTTAGGCACTATTAGGTAATGTCTGGAGATCAGGGTCAGTCCGGTTGTAAGGGACTGGATTATAACCTCCTTGGAAGGCCGACAGGCTGTGACGATACTGGGGAGTGTGTGCATGAGGGAAAATAGTACTCCAAGGTTGCCCACAAGGAGTAATTTTATCACCTACCCTGTGGTGTTTGGCAGTAGATGTACGACTGGATAGAATTCATGCTCAAGGCTATGCTGAAGGCATATGCCTTGAAGCAAGTGGAATATTCTCGAGCACTGTTTCGGAGCTCATACAGGGCTCCCTATAGGCTATAGAGTAATGTTGTAGAGAAACAGGGTTGTCCGTTAACCCAAACAACACTGAAACAATGACTTTCACAAGGAGGAGAAGGCTGCCAGGTTTGGTAGAGCCACACCTGTTTGGGATTAGATTGAAGTGTTTCGGAGCGGACAAGTATCAAGAGTTATGCTGGATGCTGGGCTGAGCTGGAAAGAACATGTAGATTATAAAGTTAAGTTAAGAAGGTCTACAATACCTTGTGGGCCTGTCGAAGATCAATAGGACTAAGGTAGGTCCTGATACCCAGGTGGTGAAATGGCTATACACCTCAATCATTAGATCGTCAATAACTTATGTGGCGCTGGTTTGGTGGCCTGCCTCTCTGTTGAAGGTAGTGGCTGCAAGGTTGGATGCGCTGCAAAGATTGGCATGTATGATGATAACAGGAGCAGTGCCACGACTTCTCAGTATGCCGTAGAGATTTTATGTTGGACCTTCCCCCTCTGACAGGGCATGAGGCCTATAGCCCTAGAACCAGGCTTGTCATTCCCTTTGGGCGATTTGCCATAGTTTTCCTGACTGAGGTCTTTGCAATCTTATCCTGTGCTATGCATATGCCACTCGGACTAGCGCATTTGCACACCTTCTCGGATAATATGGTATTTTTTAAAACCCTTAGGACGGTTAAAATCACATCCAGATTGGTGTGGCAATGCCAGAGGATGTTGGATAAAACATGTACCAGCTGTCCGGTTACACTTCTAGCATGATGGTGCTAGAGGCAATGAGATGGCAGACTCTCTAGCGAGGAGGGAATCGGGCCTCGATTTTATAGGCCATTTCCAGGCAGGACCACGACTTTATATTTGGACCTGACCGGAGAGTGAGTTCCTCCTGAATTTATCTAGAGTTAAGCCTACAGGGATTGTGAGCTATCTTATTGGCCACAACACTCTGTGCAGATATGTATGCATACTTTTTTCAGCACCATTTCTATAGGAAACTGTGAGGGACATTGAGGACTCACAGCATATATTATGCGAATGCGAAGGTTTCGCAGTGCATAGGTATGTTTCCTTAGAGCCCTTCTTTTTGGAAGCTGATGATATAAAAAGGCAGATATCAAGGACGTGGTCCGTTTTATTCGGAACATTGAACTAGAGTAATGCCAGAATATGAGGCACAATTGGCTCCTGGGGCTTCTTTTAGAGGCCACTCATTTATCATAGTGTCTGTGGTTCCGTAGATATTTATTTACACAGTGACAACACAGTTTTCACATAATACAAAAAAAAAAACCGACATTAATATGCAACGAAATGGGAAGAAGTTGGTGAGTATAAAATTTCCCCACTACCACATCTTCAAGTAAAACATTATGCAAATGCCGCACAGTTGTAAACCCCAAGAAACAATGATCTTTTTGATTGATTATTATTATAGCTTGAGTAACTTCTGATGTTATATTTGACACAATTTACTGTCTTCATGTAATTATTTAGCATAACTTTTTAAAGAGTCTATCATAACATACAGGAGAGATACAAAACTTTCTTTCATGAAGTTTACTCTAAAAATTTGGTATAAATAACGCACCGCCCTAATTAGAAACAATTACTTTTTGTTTTCCTTTCTTACGTTTTATAGCTCCTAAATCCCAACTATCCACGTACTAGTCGTCCACGATTTGGTAAAGTCTGGCGGGAAGAGAAATATACGGTTACGAAACAAGTGGGCGGAGCGTCGGAAGAACCTATGTGATCAAAAGAATCCGGACACCCCACAAACATACGTTTTTCATCTTAGGTGCATTGTGCTGCTACCTACTGCCTGGTACTCATTATCCGCGACCTCAGTAGTCATTAGACATCGTGAAACACCAGCATGGGACGCTCCGCGGAACTCACGGACTTCGAACCCGATCAGGTGATTGGGTGTCACTTGTGTCAGAAGTGTACGCGAGATTTCCACACTTCTAAACATCCCTAGGCCCACTGATTCTGATGTGATAGTGAAGTGGAAACCTGAAGGGACATGTACAGCATAAAAACATACAGGCCGACCTCGTCTGTTGACTGACAGAGACCGCCGACATTTGAAGAGGATCGTAAAGAGTAATAGGCAGACATCTATCCAGACCATCACACAGGAATTCCAAACTGCATCAGGATCCACTCCAAGTATTATGACAGTTATGCGTGAGGTAAGAAGCCTTGGATTCCTTGGTCGAGCGGCTGCTCATAAGCCACACATCACGCAGGAAAATGTCAAACGATGCCTCGCTTGGTGTAAGGAGTGACAAAACGTTGCATGGAATGACGAATCACGGTACACAATGTGGCGATCCGATGGTAGGGCGTGTATGTCGAATGCCAGCGTGTGTAGTGTCAACAGTGAAATTCGGAGGTGGTGGTGTTATGGTGTGGTCGTGTTTTTTCCTAGAGGGGGCTTGCACACCTTGTTGTTTTGCGTGGCTCGATCACAGCGCAGACCTACATTTATATTTTAAGCACCTTCTTGCTTCCGACTGTCGAGCAATTCGGGGATGGCGATTGCATCTTTCAACACAATCGAGTACCTGTTCATACTGCACAGGCTGTGGCGGAGTGATTACACGACAATAACATCCCTGTAATGGGCTGGCCTCCATAGATTCCTCACTTGAATCCTAAGGAATAGCTCTGGGATGTTTTGGAACGCCGACTTCGTACCAGGCCTCACCGACCTACATCGATACCTCTCCTCAGTTCCGCACTCCGTGAAGAATGGGCTGCCAATCCCCAAGAAACCTTCCAGCACCTGATTGAAAGAATGCCTGCGAGAGTGAACGCTATCATCAAGGCTAAGGGTGGGCCAACACCATATTCACTTCCAGCATTACCGATGTAGGGCGCCACAAAATTGTACGTCATTTTCAGCCAGGTGATCACGTTGTGTAGTACTGAATACATTGTGGAACTGACAGTTCCCTGTCGCTTTGTCTCTCACATCCCTCTGATACATAGTCTTAATTGTCAACCAAACACAGTGGTGCCCAGCGCATTCATATCGTGGCTGATTAGTTTACTACTTGGAATAAAATATCCGCCCCTTTTTCACACAGTTTCTGTTGAGTAGCAACAGAAGTGCTACATTTCTACTCCATGCCATTCTTAGCAAACTCTCTAATCCTTCTTCCCAAGTGTTTTCTTTTATTAGGAATACATCTTGCTATTGTAGTACCCGGAAATCTTAAATTCTTTTTACCATTTTAGAAATTTAGGAATCGAAATTAGAAACTACCTTATAGCCTATATGCGTCGGGAAGAACAGTGGCTTCCAGAATTGAAACAATTATCAAATTAGGCTGAAGTTATTCAGAGATAAACTACCATTGTATGTTGTTATTATTATTATTATTATTATTATTATTATTATTATTATTATTATTATTATTATTATTTTATCCTTATTATTGATTAAAGGTCTGACTTACAAACACAACTATGTCTACCAAGTGTTTCGTTTATATCGCATTTCTTTTTTATGGAACGAGTAGTTTTTTTTCTACAAAGTGGCACTTTATTATCTACACCAGATTTAAGGGGATATTAAACGCCATATCCCAATAATGCTAAATCTGCTAAGTTTTATTGTCAAATTATCTCAAATTATTTAAACAAATCAGACCGAAACTTTTACAGAGTGTAGACGAATGCCTTCTACGTTCACTGGTCTTCTTGTATCTAATAAGTTTGTGTATTAAGGAATATAGGATTTTTTTCCCAATCATTAATTACTTTAATTGACATTTAATGGAAATAATTATATTTTTTCAAAAATAACTAAACATCTTATTATCATTAAGTTAGATCCACAACAACACATAAGGGTTGTTTTTGTCATCCTAACAGTTGACAGCCACTTTCTATAGTTTCTGAGAAAGCCGTTATTCATACCAGAAAATGACATTCAAAGCAAAAGATAAATAAAACAAACTCGCATAAATTTGCAAAAACAGAAACCACATATTGAGTACATAGAACCTGCCATGCTTAATAATAATACTAATTTATAGAGCAAAATTTCCCCTAAAAGATGGATTACCCTTATATATCTATTTAAAAATGTGTAGAAATCATACTTTTTTACCTTGAAGTGATGCTGAATGCGCAGTACAAAATCACAAATGCAAAAGCATTAATTAAAAATATTTAAAATATAAGTACTGCGTCCACAATGATAAAGTATATATTAAATTAAACAATAAATTCCGATATATATGGCTGCACAAAAAGATTGAGTACAATTTTGGGGCGTTTTTGCTATTTACTCACCTCTAATGAAGTGCTTTATTAGAAAATAAAATTTTAATATCTGTGCGGCAGTAACACGACCATCCAAATCAATAACGATTTTTATTATATATTGTGCCGTCTATACTCTCACTAAAAATGGCTAAAATGGTTTAATTTGAAACATTCTACGACAGAGAACATTCTGAATTGTGTATAAAATTTTAGAACTAGGATTTTTTTGTATATAAATTACTTTGTTGCGATTAAATGAGCAATATTGTGCTTTATTTACCTAATGAACACTTACAGCATTGAATCAGGTGAGCCAGTAATTCTGTTATAATCACAGCAAAGACACGATGATTTTCAGCGAAATTTTTAAGTTATTGTCATAACCAGGAGACGGAATTCGACTACTTAGAATGTTTGGAAAGTTATGTATATAGTGATTCTAAAGTTGCTAAAAGATTGCAGAATAATTACAAAAATGACTAAAACTGATATTTATATACTTTAATGAAATTTGTGTAAGGTATAAGCTAATTTATATATGGATGTAGAATACATGCATCATATATTCTATATACAAGCAGAATATACTAGACATAAGAATAATGATTATATAATTTAGTAAATTAATTATAGGGTACACAAAGGAGGGGAATACCTCGCGCACTGCGACCTACGGGAGATTTATTGCGGTTACCACCCCCCGAGAGGAAGGGGTGGTGTAAAGAAACCACAGGAGGCTACAGGCCGCAGAAGAACAGGCCACAGACACGCGCGGAAGGACATAAAAGATTTTGGCTCGAAGGTCACTGCTGGAAGTGCCCAGAGAAGACAATGAACGACCCTTGCATCCAAGCAGCTCTCTAGTGTCCACGGAGAATATTCCTTCCTTGAAGGAAGCATCCAAGCCATCTGTCCGTCACTGCCTCACACCACGAAATCTAGGAGCACACTTTAAACATATGAAGGAAACGCAATGAAGGGAAATGAGGGAAAGGGAATCATGGTAGATAAGAAAGCACCTCACCATTCACGTAGCGAACAGAAAAGACCACGAAATACCTAATTTCGTATTGGACAGTTGGTGGTAATCGAATCCGGTACCTTCCGAATGCGAGGCTCATATGTTACCGTGGAGCCATCTCGCGCAGTGGTATATTAATGAAACTATATTTGTCTTATGTTCTTGTTTGAAGAATCTGAAAAGAAAATTAAGAAAATTGTTTTTGAAGCATTCTTACAAAACTTTGAGTTCTCATATTAAAAAAATATATATCTGTTATGAAACATTCACGCGACTTTCTATATCCTCTATCGTTAATTAGTAAGTATACAAAATAGTCTTACTAAAGCTTAGTTATATTTTTATTTTTATTCATGGACGCTTTTTAACTGCTATGGTCCTTAGCGTCCCAATGTACATTGGGCGTGACAGACGACATTTTGCTCAGACACCTCTTTATAGCCTTGAGGTTCTTTTACGTGCCGTAAATCTACGACACGGACCACTGGCTTTACTTCCAGTAAGGATTTTTATACCCGAAAACAATCTATCGTCCTCCGCCGGGTTTGAACCCAACATCTTGGGAACTACAGGTTAGCGTGGTACCACTAGACCATAGAGGATGACTTATTTTTATATCCACTTCATTTCTATCCAAATAAAAATTCCATTAGCTTAGCATAGCCTTAAAATTCCATACTGTTTCAATGCAATCTATAGAAACAACTGAATGTTGACAGCACTTTAAAAGAATGGCTAAGTATTAGACAATTCGCGCCATTAATAACGGATATCTCGGAAATGGCTGATGCCATAAAAAGTTATTTGAAATAAATTGTGTATTTTAAATACATCTACGTTTCTGGTGTAGTACGTTTTCCTCTATCGCATAACGTTTACCGGTTATATAAGGTTATAAATTCCTTCTGAATGAACAGGACTTCAAAGGCTATTCCCAGAAAATTCAATATATACATTTTGTTTGTAATAAAAATCTTTGGAGCCATTTTGTAGAAAATAAAAAGGTTCTAAACTTTCCCTGTGAAGGGTTGTCTGGGATGGGGGATTTTCTTGAAAATCTGTAAGCATTTTTTGAAGAATTGAACTTAAATGCCAATTTTGAGTTTTATCCAACTTTTCGTTTTTAAGTTATGTTGTTAAGACACACACACACACACACACACACACACACACACACACACACGCAGACATTTCTCTAAAAATGCTTCTTTTGGATTCAGGGCCTCAAAACATTTATTTCTTGTGTATCGAATGTTTGGGCGGAATATAACACTTCCCATACTTACTCTGCGTAGTAGAGTAAGCAAAAAATTCTTTGCGAATTAAGAAGCTTCACAGCTCTGAACGACATAAGGATAAAGAACATAGCGGTCTGAGGCAAAAGGGGGAAAACCGGGCTATCTCATCCCTAGATTTTAATTCATAATGACAATAGTAATATATTAGTTTCGCAGGCAAAAGCTACTACTTTAACCACAAGCAACCCATTCCAGACTATCCCTTAAATAGGAATGTGATTTTTTAGAAATTATTCTGTATAAAATGTCAATAACAGGAAAAGTAGTTTATAATCAATTTAAATGCAAGAAAATTACTAAATAAAAACTTCAAGTACGAGAAAATTACTAAAAAATGCCCTACAAGTAGAAAACAGCGCCAAATGATCAAAATGACCTAACAAATATGCATTTTCATATCTTGGGACTAATAAGGATTTATGTATGCGTTAGCAATGGATATCATGCAACAATTAAAAGATAACATGTCATCAGAACCCGGTCTCTGATTATAACAACCCAGGTCCATTGCTTTTCAAAATTTTTGCAGCGCGTTTGCCTGTGTTACCAACATTTACATAAAAGTGTGAGAAATGTAAATCAAACTCATTTCGCAAAACGTGAGTTATAACCTTGATATAAGTTGGTCAGAAGGAGAAATTAGGGATATTTACAGTCACGCACGTAATTTCAAAACTACAATTATGGGTCATTTACATGCTTGCTAAGGAAACATTTGGTTATAACATTCTATTAATCACAAAAATTAATATGGTCTGTTTGAAAGTTTGAATTATATGTTCAGTATATCATGTGCTAAGCTGTAAATAATAAAAGGTTGAGCGTTGCAATTCCATGTGCATATTTAACAAAGAAAATATCCCAGACATTTACGTTCAAAACACATTACAGCAAGGGAGAGGTGATAAAAGTGCAAAACATTTCGAAATTAGCATTCCGTGTTTTCTGAGTAATTGTAAAATAAATGTTTCAATGGAGATAAATGCTAATCAATAGGATAAGTTAAATAGACAATAAAATGACCTTTAAAACTTTTTAATTTACCCTCACCATAAGATCAAATGGCAAGCATATTGAAATGCTACAGGCAGAAATAAACAATAATATAGTAAATATTAATGTGTTCGTTCACGAATGCGTGTCCTTAAATTCACGAAACATTACAGCCGTATAGTGACGCAGTATTTTATATCACAACAATGTAAATGCCAGAGTGATTATAGTGTAAATAAGCATTATTGTATGGCATTGATTTGAGATGTTTGTTAATTATAAGCATTGTTAGGAAATAAGTTTACACGGCCTCACTGAAACTGACAATAAGAGTGGGCAACAATGAGCGAGGGGGTGAGTTGTTTATTAATTAGAAGAGGCAAACAAATGACGTCAGATTAGCGCGCTTTTCTGTAGAAATGGAGGGAATTTCTTCCCTAGAGCATATGTGTTCGTAATTTTGATTGGATATAAAAATAGACGCTAATGTTGGCACGTTTTATTAACCAATAGCAGCTCTGTTATAATGATTAGGCATATTAGGGTGAGGGAGTATAAATTCCGTGCTAGAGACGGGTAACTCGCAGTTTGACAGAATAATTCACGAGGTAAACGTCGCTCAGTCCAATAGAATCATACAAAGGTTATACGTCGCACAGTTTAAGAGAATCGTTCACGCGTTATACGTCGCGCAATTATACAGAATCTCTCGCGTCATAAAGTTAGCTATAAATGTGAAATACGCGAATTAAGAATGTGCAGTAAATAAGTGATTATAGTGATATTAGAAAATATAACAGTTTCAGTCTGGCGTGTATCAAGAGTCAATATGTGAAATTAACTAATTGTGGCGGTAATAAAAGTGTGAAAACAAATATTTTATCAGTGTTATCTTTCAGTAATAAATCTTTTCCGTTTACACACTCTGTTCAAGAGATATGCTCGACTGAGTAGTGATAATAGCTAGCCGGAGGACAAAGAACCCAACATTCAAAGTAGTAAAACAATAACAGGCGCTCAGCAATAAGATAACACGACGGTACCGCGACAAATTGGCTCCCATACGTGGGGCAGATAAACATGAAGCATCTTCCAACTACCAACAAATATAATCTACTTCAATAGAAAACTATTTTTTTCCATTTATATGCCGCTTTAACATCTAAAGTTGTATCGGCGGCTTAGCTTTGCCTATGGAACAGCTGTTTATCGTTTTCACTCATTTACTATTGTGTACTTTGGGTTTGTTTACGTTGGGATCTCTTTATAAACATTAAATTGACGCACACAATTACTCTCACTCATGTTCATTCTTCAAGACCTTAGGCAGGATGGGGAATAATCCTGGCTGAAGAAAAACTTTCATTCTCCAGCCGAAAATCGAACCCGGGACCTCTGGGGTTGGAAGCTGGTATACTAACCACCCGATTACAGGGAGAGTCAAGTTTTGTTCTGTTTTCTTTCATAACCGAGTTTCGGTTTACTGCGGGGGTAACGCAGCATGAGGGCGAAAAACGCTGAGAAAGCTGTTCTTGAATTTCATTCACGTCAGTCTGTCATAGAAGTGCAACGACACTTTGGAACGAGGTTCAACCAAGATACACTGAGTGACAACTCCATTCGTCGATGGTATACGCATTTTAAACCTACAGCATGCCTCTGTAAGTGGAAATCAACGGGTTGTCTTCCAGTGACTGAAGAAGCAGTTGAGTGCATGTGGGCGATTTTTTTCCTTTTTTTTTGAGGTGAATGTGGAGTTTATATGAAAGATTCAGTATTTGCGCCTCCTTTACTAGCTAACCTAACAGAACGGTGAGCTAGCAGGTCTTTGAATAACTGTTAGGGATGTGTTACAGCGAGTGCGAGAAGATCCTGTAGAATCACTAAAGAGTAACATACGGAGGACTTGAAGTTGTACATTATCTCCACTATCAAATAATTATAAACAATAGTGTATTTTTGTATTGGTGTAATATAATTTTAAAAAGTCAATGTATGATTGAAACTCCAACGGGCTTGCAGAGAAATGAATATAACTGTAGTGGGAAATACTGAAATTTCAGCACGACGACAATAGTAAGACTTTCCCTAAAGCCATGTTTGTCGCTAAGTAGTCACGTTAAAAGTTTAAGTGATATAGACGTGTGCGTACCAATAGACGCTCGGATTAGGTTTGTATAGTTAAGGTTTCAGAAGTGCGTGATTTATCTTATCATATCTGTTCACGTGAGAACGCTTATGCCTTGGATTCACAGAATACGACACAGGGAAATTTCGTAATACTTAAGATCAATAGAAAAATTGCATTTACTATAAAGAAATAACTCCAAAGAATACTATTAAAGATATGTGTTACCCGTCTTAGTGGGAGAAACGAAGCATTATGTGGCGAAATCTTACACCCACCAGTAAGATCACTCCGATTTCGAAGATCTCAAAATAATATATGGAAGTTAATATTATAAATAGTGATATTGATATATTGGGGGTATTACTTCTGAAAAGTGTACTTGATGATAACGGAAGTTTGCCGCGGAAAGTTCGCGAGTTAGGTCAATTAGTGTTTGGATCACAACTAAGGGGGAGAAACAGTTGGGGGCGGGAAATGTAGTGTGAATAACATAATTTCCCCATAAATGGCGCCTTCATTTAACCTCGATACACGAACCCAGATACTTTTATCATTACTCCTCTTTTATCTCCGCCTCTCCTTTCCTCAGAGCACCGTTCCTGCAAGTTCTTATATGTATCACCCTAAAGGTTTCTGTCTGTGTCAAATAATATGCCTACATTTTCGAAACTGCTCCAAACATAATTTATAATCAAAATTTATTATAAATATTGTTATATACCGGAGTGAGGTTAAAAGGTTTACAGCTAGATATTAAATTTTAGTTACCCCAGCATAAACATTGGGAGACGTAACATCAGAGACAAACAAGAAGACCAGAATTTTAACAACACATTTCAGATCAGGTGTGGGATAGTTATCACAACACACACAGAATTTTCACATTAATCACATGACCTGAGGCACACTTGAAACAGCGAGAGTTTTGCCACTGATGTTAGTGCGTGGGTTATATACAACATAGATATTGGTTCTATTAAAATTATAATTCCACGTGTTTTCCATTTTCTTGCATATTATCCAATTTCCTGTAGTTAATAGCTCTGCTGCAGAGAATTGCAACTTGTTTTGTGATATTTAGTCAATATGTCGTCATACTGGGTTAATATAGCCATAGAAATCTTTGAAGTGAGTGACAGGTTAAAACGATGGCCACATACACGATCATGGCCGATTTAGTTTTAATACTCCCTATTCACGGAATGCCTGAATGTTACTGATCCGCGAAAAGTGTTCATAAACTTTTCTGAAAGATAGTACATAGCGAAAGGTCACCGAGGTAGTGCTGCTGTCTGCAGGTGTTTACGTGGTAGTTTTGTACTGATAAGCGTTGAGTTGTCGCCTGCATGCAGTTTGAGCCAGGGCATTCAGACAAAAACGTAACGTTCACCAATAACGAACGCAAAGATATGTTTACGATCTGCGCGGAGACACACCAAAATCAGCTGAGGCACGAAGGCTGTGTTCTGAATATTTTCAGGTGTGGCATTTGCATTTGGCGCACGTTTATTATTTTTTTTGACATACAGAAATAATATTAAGAAATAATGGATCATTCTAGGTAGAACGTGGGCCTGAGAGTCTCTTACATCAATTCGCACACCAAGGCGGGCATGTTTATGCACATGCTTATTATGAATAATGCACTAATAGAAAATAGTTTAATTTTAACGCACCTTTAAGGAGACATAAATAAAATAAAACTTTTGTTTAATCTTGATAACCTATTGGTGGCATATAGTTGTACTGATTGTAGATTAACTGTCATGGAACTAAATTACATAATACGCGTGCTCAGGTTTGCGTCAAGCGGCAATCTTGAATTCTTGTTAATGAACGAAGTGTTTATCAAATAGCCAATAACATCCCCACACATATAGGTACTCCCACATTCAAACACCAGACTCTAGGCATACCGTGAAATGTTTTTGTTTGTGGCCAAGTTTCGGAAGCCCAGCCCGGAATTGAATCCGTAACACCTCATTTAGCAAGCATTTTTCTCTTCGAATGAGCTCTGGTACCAATAATAGTAGTTAAAGTATTCTTTTTCCAATTTTGGTATTTCATTTGGCGGTCTTCTCTCGATCGGTTTGGATTACTTTCCAGTTCTGCTTAGGGAAACCTTTTGGCATCCTCGCTATTCAATATAAACTAACTTTAACTAAGAATGGCTTGTGTGGGTAACCCGGTGCATACATATATACATACAGACAGACAGACACACACACATACATACATTGAAAGCAATAAGAGGGATAGGAATTTAGAAGAATAACCAATGTTCGCAATAGAGGATAATTATTGGCATAGATTCTTTAATGTGGTGGAACCAAAATAACGAGAGAAAAGCTAAGAATTGAAAAATGTGCCAATCTAACATCAGATATAGTGGGGCGAAAACGTTGCTGAACCTTTCTGAAAAATCAGGGAAGGGCATTATGGAATTTGGTGAACATTTACGTAGGTAAATTAAAAAAAAAACAAATGGATGAGGAAAGTAAATGAATTGGATAACGAAATGGATAATCACAACTTTTACAAATTTAATTAAAAGTGGTAAGTGGCTGAGTCTGTCTTCATGTGCAAAGTGTTCCCGGTAGTAGAATAATCCTGTTAAAACTTTCCGAGCCACTTCTTTACACAGCATCTGATGAGTGTAAACCAAACATTAACAGTAGTGGCATGTTTCTGTTCTATTACCAATAAGTTCTAAGGTAATCGTAAACATTGGATGTACTACAAAGTTGACATACATGCATCCCTCCTACACGCACACACACACACATAGTAAACAAGGGATCTTTGTCCGACCTCCCTGAATAAGGGAACCTTCAAGAATCAGCGCTGTCCGCTTTCGACGTTAGCAAAAGCATCTAAGGAGTCGCTCCAAGAGGAACATGATAGGAAGAGAGGGATATACTAGGGATTTTACAAACGGTTAATTTAAAGTAACGGTTGTATGTAACGTTAACAGTAACAATTTAGTTACTTATGTTCATGGTTCTCACGTTCGCAGTTACATTACATTAACGGTTACCAATAACGAATAGATGTAATTACGTTTCAGTGTAAACGATGTCGTTTAGTGGCCCACGTAAATTTTACTACTAAACAACATTAACTGTTTATTCATACCCATCTACCCGCATTGTATGAAAACTCGTTCACTTAAAATCGTATGTGAATAACCATCTTAATACAATGCAGCTTTGCTGCCTGTCATCTATGACCTATATTCGAAGCGATAAACAACACGCTGTAATAAAAAAATATGTACTTGCAACTCCGTGCGAGGATGACTCAAGTTGTAAACGAATTGAGGTAACTGGTTCACGATAAGCGTTACCAACGCCGCACACATACAGTGCATGCGTCATCCAGGCTTGGTAATCATGTCGTTTTTTCAGTAAGCGTTAACGCGATAACTAGTTGTCTTCGTTACTTTGGTAACCGTTATTGAGTAACTAGTTTGTATTCATTACTTTAGTACCGTTGTTGGGTAATTAACTACTATGGTAACCGCTTCATTAAGGTAAACGTTACGGAGTAACATTGTTATTTTCTGCCCATCGCTAACAAGCTACACATAGCAACAGCTAGAAACGCTTACCTCAAAGAGTCCTGTCATCTTGTGATTGTGGGGTGAAGTAAGAGTAAGAGCAAAGTTTTCTGTTCGTGAAATTTAAATTATATGATTTAACATGCTCTTTCAAACGGAGTGTGCTTGTTTTACTAAATGCATACCTTCATCAAACGTTTTGTCAAGGAAATATGGAGAAAACTATTACATATTTTATTTAAATCCTGTGTTTACTTGTTTTTCTGAACTGAGGTTCATATAAACCTTGTGCTTCATGTTTGGACTTTTACAATTGTCGTTTCCAAACTAATATAATTGTACTCGTGAGCTTTGAGAGCAGCCGCACTAGAACAGTATTATATTTTTACTTTCTCTACTACTTACCTATATACTAAGTAGAGGAATCAAAAATTGATACCGAGATTTCACCGAAAATACAAGTTTTGGAACTCCCTGACTAAAACAAAAAATAAGTTTAGAAACGTTTTGCGATTGTGTGTCTATATGCTTATGAACAGCATAACTCAAAAACGAAAAGTCGGTTAAATATCAAACTTGGTCAATATTTCAGGAAGTTTGAAGGAATCCTCCCCCTAAACTACGCTTTCGAAAGCTATTTTCTCAAAAATGCCTCTAAAGATTTTGATTGAAACACCGTGTGTTTAATATATTTTCAACACAAATGAAATGTATGTCATGAATTTTGTGGGAAAGCTTTCCAAGTGCTCTTCATTCTGAATTACTTTTGATAGCGGTAAACCCTAAGAGAGAGAGAGAGAGAGAGAGAGAGGGGGAGGGAGAGAGAAATAAAATCTTACTACACAAAAGATGTAGATCCTGTTAAAGCCCCCGGTTTATGTGAAATGATTTTTTTTTCTGAAGTTGAAGATTTTTGAGAACTTGTTTTTTGTTTAAATGTCAAAATACTTAAGTATAGTTTTCTGAAATTGGAAGTTATTATTCTCGTAATCAAGCACAGAGATGGAGTTTCAAAGCCATGACATGCAGTTTAAGCATGTTGACTATTCCTTTACCTACTGTATCCTAAGAAATGTTTAAATGTTAATTGAAAGTTTATCTGAATTAACAAGAAGTAACAATAAATAATAATAATAATAATAATAATAATAATAATAATAATATATTGCCAAAGCGTGAGTAGATGAAGTCATGTGAATGTGATATATGTAATATAAAGTTTTTTTTTCTCTCTCTACCAAAGCACAAAATACAAACGTGGTCAATATTAAACTAAATATTTTTATTCGCCTAGTTCATGAAAATATATTTATGAAACATAAATGGACAATTATTATATTAAACCATTTTAAATACAAGAGACTATTATTTACTTTTATTACTTAGCAATACACTGCTATTAACCTGATAATAATTTGAAACTTTTTAGGATAAGTATTTTGCAAAATTACTAAGTTCCACTTCATCGTTGCAAATGTTCTCTATTGTTTGTATGACGGCAATGTCTGCAGAAATTTAGATTTATAGAAATTTCTTGATATAATAGCCTAGTTGCATTACTGTAATAATGGCGTTTCCCGCCATTAACTCTCTGATGAAAGAATCAGCAAACTTTGGTAAACCACCCTATATAAGACGGACGTCGATAAAAGCTATTTAATCATTTGCAATCACGTTATCTAAGGGGTAAAAAATTAAATACTTCAACTCCTAAATTCAGCAACAATGAGTATGTCTCATTTTAAAATTTGCTATCTATTATAAGATGCAATTTACTCGGCTCAATCTAATAATTTGACCATCTCTGTACATTTGCATACAGTTACTCTGTATTATTGTGTGCTGATATTAGCGCAGCCTGCTGCAATGAGAAGAGGAGTCCTTATGAAAGGAAGGGAAAAGCGTAGTTGGGCTCCCCAATCATCTACGCCATACTTTCCATCACCCAATTAAATTTACGCACCGATGGAATCTGTAAAACGACATTTTCAGAATGACTGCCTCTTGAAGATTTGTTCAATAACTCGTGAGTTGTGACGGAATGGAGTGTACCGCCTTATCTTCCGCTTTAGCAAGTACGTCCCATCCCATATCGCCTTGTATCTCCGACAACAAACATCAGGTGAGGTAAGCTCCCAGGGAACAGGTCTCAAGAAAATTGGGCCAAGCGCGGTGCTAAGCAGCTTAACCCGTGCGCGCAAACACATCCTCATTTGCATGCAAATGTTCTTCGGATGCGCATCCTGTTATCCAACAGAAAGAAACACCATATGCCTCTCGCCAATAAAGACACTTGCTGCATATCTGCCTGCTACCTTTATGTTTTCCGCTAACGTTGAGCAAAGGTGACAGGGGGCTTTGTGGCTATGTGTTTTGTTACCTTTTTTACGTCATAAAGAAGAAACTGGAGGAGACCGGGATATACGAGGACAAAGCAACCTCCTCTTCGTTCTGTAACTTTGTCACGATTTTGCCAGTCCATACAATACATCCAAGAAGTCCCTTCTTTCCACAAACCTTTTTACAGCAGCTGTATCACTATCCCTTTTCTTGTCGCCAGCCACGTTAAAGCTAATGTCGACGATGGAGCTAAAGGCAGGAACCGCTTTAAGCAAAAAGATCGTTATGGTTTTATCATGCTCTTGGCTCTTTCTCATGTGTGCTAAGATATCACTTCATTACCTCCTACATAGAATGAACAACATATAATCCATTGGTTCCATAAAACAAAGCTTTATTAATTCCAAAAAATCAGTTAATATTAGATTCCATTTCGTGTTTCGAAATAATTTAGGTATACATGTTTGACTAAAGTTGTATTGTGTCTATGGTAATTGCGTACAATACCCTTACCTTTTGTAGGTAAAGGAAATATATTGTTTCACAGTATTTGTTACTGAGATTTCATCTTAAATACGCATTTTATGCTCCTCTGAATCCTCAAGAAAGCAGTTTGGAAAAATATCTGTGCACATATGTGTATATGAAGAGCATAATTAAAACATCAAATGCGCCACACTTACACAATCTTCTCTACCCACTAAGGGAAGATTAAAGGCTGTATCCTGTCAACGTTGCATTTTCTAATTTCATGATCCATTAACTAAGAAATCATTCAAAAAATCAAACGGAAGTTTTTAACGATGCTGATGTTTGTCTTCGAAGTTTACTGATCTAGTTTTATATAAAAATATGATTTAATAATGAATATATGATTTGTAGCGTTTTGTCTGTCGCTACTTCGTTGCGTTACTCTTACCTCGCCGTCGTTCTCGTCTCTGCGTCGTTGTAGGTGAAGTCTTCAGGACTCGTAATCGCCGATATCAGTCAGGAAGCACTTCTCGTCGATCCCAGGGTCAACTGTCGGAGAATCGGCCTAAAATTCCCTACAGTTGTGGCCAGGGTAGGATTGCAGGAGTTGGTGACACCATGATATTGTCTTGAAAGAAACACCATATTCACTTTTCTCACTCTTTTTGCTAGAAATCCTGCAGATTGATTGCTATTTTCTAACACGCCTGATTCTTTTTTAGCACTGTCCTCCCACTGTTGTCTCTTAGAACATTAAAGTTTGCTCCGGCTAGTTAGTTAATATCTCGGTGCACTACCACCGTTCTTTAGATTTGCGCGAACTTGAAACAGTCACTTGACTAACATTAACTCGTTTATGAGCTTGGATATAATTATATCGAAGAATACAGTTAGCACATTATCTAAATTTTTCTACCTACATCACTTTATAGTTGCATAATTGCGTGGTACTTATCAAACTTCGGAACTTAGCGTCCTTTTCGGATCCGGAGTGCTACGTGTTATCTCAACGAAGAATCAATTCAAACTGTCCTAAAACCACGCTCGCGCTCACATATAATGACTGCTCACCTTCAAATTTTATGCATGTCACTGCGTCCTCCTATGTTTCCATTGGTTCTCGCACTTATTCTCTACGTTTACTGGTTCCCTGGTTGAAAATTCAAAGCCTAACTGTAATAAATGGCCGTTACCTCATAGTGTATGTTTACCCTTAAAACTAGCCTCACATCCACGAAGTACAAAAGAAGGTTTCGATTTTTATGGCCCCACACTCGGAAAACACAATGGACACTAAAACGGAGCCACTCTTATTTTTCCCTAAATCTTGCAGTCTTTCTTATGCAGTTACGCCTTTATTTATTTAACAATATTATTGAAACTTAAAACATATTTACAGCTTCTGAAGGCTTTCGATTGATACAGTTTTTAATCCTCTGGCTATAAAATTATGGAAACTTATCAAATTGAATGTTAATTAATTATTAATAATTCCTAAACTATAATTATTACAGAGTTCCTTTTTATGTATTCCTAATCGGCGGAAATATCGCTACAGATTTCGTTTTAATTACACAAAATCTTGATTAAACATTTTCAGAAGTGCATTTATTAAAATTAACCAACCAACCAACCAACTTCTTAACTCCAAAGTAGATCAATAATACAATTAAGATGTTTTTATAACATCAAAACTCCAGTTCTACATCGTTCAACAGTTCATGAAAAAAGGAGCATTTATATCACAAAATGTCATTAATTGAAAACGCTGCTAAACATAAAAATGAAGAAAAAATGTGTATGTTTACATAGCAAAAATTACATTTTTTTATATATGGAGACTGATTTTGGAAATGACTTCCTCTAACATATTAGTTAAAATTTATCACCTTACCTTGAAGAGTGCAGTAGTTATTACTTTTTATGTGAAGTGGTGCAGAGTTTAGAATACAAAATGTCAGATTTTTAAAAATATATTTAATTTGTCTGTATTGTGCCTACTATAATAAAATGTACATCAATTTGTAAGGCTACACGTAAAACTTAAAATGTAATTTTTGGGGAACTTTCGCCGTATAGTGTCCCCTTTCAGCTACACGTAAACGTTTATATACGTATTATAGTATTGATATGAAACATAATTCTATTCACATCAAATGACTTTCAGACAACAAATAATTCCAAATTAAGCAACACGGACTATACGGAAAAAAATACAATTTACAGTTCGTGCATCGCAAGTCAGTGTTTGTTATTAATAGACCCATCCTCGAAAGCTGCTTTATAGGGGACACACAGCAGTTCAGTTTGGGAATACTTGAAATTAATAAAATGTATATCTTGAAAACGACTCTGCTTCAAAAACAGTTACTTGACAAATTTTCCATTTCGTGGCCTCTGCATTTTTCATATAATAAGTTTTTCCTAAGATTTGTGGTTTGTAGTTATACTAAATTAATTTAGATTGAAGAGAACTTCGGTGCAAGATGTATCGTTTAATAGTCATGAAAATATATTATACAGTGATATTTAATTAAAGGACGCTTTTGGGAAAATGAAAATGAATGGAATTTTTCCATGTAAGGTGCTGTGTAATGGGAGAAATTCTTGAAAGTATTCGCTTAAATAGTGTCTTGGTAAATATGATTTATTTAAAGTTTGAGTTGGAAAATATTGATTCACATCACATACATGCGCTAGTTGTAACCGTAGGAGCGCTCTCTCGAAAGCGCTCCTACGGTAACAACTAGGGCATGTATGTGATGTGAATTAATGTTTTCCAACTCAAACTTTAAATACTATACAACATCACAATAAACAATACTTCTGGTTTATTATAAAATATGATTTACTTGACCTTTCGTTTGGATTATGCTGTTGACATACACAAACACACACGCACTATTTTCTTAAAGACGTTATCTTTATATAACGCTTCATCTATCTACTACAGGTAAGTGTGCAGAAAGTGAAAACGGAAATTTAGTTGAACATTAAACTGTATATTTTAAGTCCAGTGTCCTTCTAGCAAGGAAGACGAAGCCTTCAGTGAAACGTTTATCTCTAAATAACCATTTACGTGGAAAAGGTTCGTGATTCTTGTTATTTTCTCAAAGATCAACATATTTCATTAAAATATGGTGAGTTTGAGATACTGACACGAATAATAAAATGTATAACTTAAATTTCCAGTAATCAGCCTGTGAATTTCTATTCGTTAGATTCTGTATTATTTTATATTACCATATCATAAGGGAGAAACAAAAGCTTATAATACGAAGAATGTGGAGCTCATTAAAATACACAATTTATATCAACTGTTTCATAGCATTAGTCATTTTCGAAGTTTTTTTATATATTTAAATTTGCCTAAGTGTAGAAGTAATATTTGAAGTAATATATTTGTAGATTGGAATTCATATTTTGACTTTTCATTAACCGAGCTCCTTATTAGGGTTTAAGATATAAGCATATGAATAAATTTTCCTTTATGTTTTAACTAAGCCTATATTTCATTATTTTAAATTCCTTTTTGCACAAATGAAATTCATTTATAAGGAATATGTGTAAATTGTTACTGAGTAGGAAAATTGTGCCAGTGTTGTATATCAGATTTTTCTACGTTTGGATTCTCGTGATGACGACTTGGACCGTAGATTCTTTGCAGCATGGTTTACTCTGAGTAAGAAGTAAGCGTAGGAGTAAGAGTAAATACCACGGACGGGCCCCCGAAACCAGAACAGAGCACAGCACGTAGATTAAATGTGGTCCTTTGTGCTTCTAAGGTAAACCCCTGGGAGGAAGGAATGAGATAGAGACCCGAAAGGCGACGTTGTGGACAGGCTTGGACGGGATCTCTAACGATTCCAGATTGAACGTATCCGATACCGATCACCTTGCTCACAAGCCTCGATCCTCCTTGGAGCCCATAAATCCCAGGGATGTCTTTCCAGAAGGCGGGTCCGTCAGAAGACTAACAAGGTGAGGGAGAAACTTTTCCAAAGCGCGTCTCCACCAACCAGCCGCAAGGCACCGAACGCTGTCGCCATAAGCATATGGAATACATTATGACAAGAATTATGGAAACAGAAAATGGACAGGAAATTCGTGGTAGAAGAGGAACCACCCCAGTATTCGCCTATCGACCTCAGAAAACTACCACGATCCCGTGATAAGGGTGGCCAACTCGACGGGATCGAAAGAGTACCTCCGGAATGCAAGCTTCAAGCGATACAGCAGAGAATCTTGCTCGGTTTCTCTGGATGAAGTTATAAACTGATGTCAGACTGACTAAACCGACCATTTTTACTGTCTCTACCATGTACATAATAGGTAGTGCATTCCACCCAAAAAATCGATACTGAGATTTCATCTGAAATACATGTTTTGAGACCCCCTGAGGCCTAAGCATTTTTAGAAAAAGGTTCATGTGTATGTCGCGTATGTGTGCGTGCGTCTTTGAACACTATAACTCAAACGAAAAGTCGAATAACACCAAACATGGTATTTAGGTTCAGTCCCTTACAAAACTGCGACACGAAGATTTTCAAGTAAATTCCCCCCACCTCAAAGTACGCTTACATGGAACATTATTACAAAATTTTGATTTTCGCAAAAATGCCCCTGACGATTGTGATTAAAATACCCAATGTTTAAGACATTTCCATGTCAACTGAAACGTGTATCTTGAATTTTCTGGAAATGTCCTCAGTAGTCCTCTTCATTATGAATGACCTTTGCATAACTGGTAAACCGTAAGAGATAGACAACATGTTAATACACAAAAATGTAGATCTTGTTAAAACTCACTTTATGTCATGACACTGACCTTTGACATATCTGTGTTGTTCCTTGCTGTCGCTTCTGGTGACTAACGAGTCCCAGGTTCGATTTTTGTATGGCAGGGATTAGGAACTTGTTCTGGTAGAGCTGAGGTTCTGGTTTTCAGGGGTAGTGACCTGCCTTGAAAATATTAATAATGCTGTCGGCGAAGATTGAGTTATTATCCCTTTATTTTGTCACAAAGATATCTATCTGGTCGACCCGCCACCTTCGTCGTCAAAACCACTGTTATTATTGTCGTCACTTTCGAAGTCGCTACTTATGTGTTCCTCCGACTAGCCCTCGAATTGCTTAGATTTCACAACTTCATTTTCACACAATAAACTTTGTAATTATTTTCTTCTTATTTTGTTTCATCAACTGTCCTCGTGGTTAGTTTGTACCGGAATGTGTCTCAGTGTTTCTTCTCCTTTTTCACGCCTTTCGTCGAACTTAGAATTCCCCCCCCACGTTTCTTATGTTTCTTCCGTTTTAAGTTCAAACGTATCATGTGATGTATACGCGATCTTTGATTGGCTATCATTTTTGTTTCATGATTTTATTGGCTACCCCCACTTGACAACTTTCACATCTGCTTCTTACAACTTATTTTAAATTTAAAATCTTCCCGCGAATATGCTTAGATCGCAGATAAGACACGTATACTTTCTGACCCTGCTAAGCTTTGAAACCATTGTAAACTACACGTCCGAGCCAAAGTACAAAAGCGAAATTTCCGGTAGACTTCTTGTCGCCGATAGCAGGTAGATACATCTGCTTTCGTTTCGAGGAAACCCAAAATTGTTTTTCTGCCTTTTCAACAAATGAATTTACAGAGCGGGCGTCTTTAATTTTATAAATTGATTCTCTTTATATACTTTATCTCTTTTCGACATGTTTTTGTCGTTATGTTTGATTTCGATCGTATATTTTTTATTATTATTATTATTATCATCATCATCATCATATCTTCTGCCTCTCGATAACCGGCTTCAGTCACATACAACTTTTTTGTCGAATGAACCTTTCCGGGATATTTTTTAATTTTCCAAAGCTTATATTTATCTCAACAGAATTCATTATTCTATTTTTTTAAAGTCCTGTACATGCAAAGAGAATGGAATGCTACACATAACGACCAGCTCTTAACTGTCGCTTAAAGCCTACTGTATTCCCATATTCCCCTTATACCTATAAGAAAATTAGCACAATAAGATAATTTCTGCAAATGTTTATCTCGATTAACATGAAGTAGATGGAGGAATAAGCGTTTTAAAAATAGTTTGTACAATGGCAGAGAAAGTAATGCGAGTGCAACACATAAGATTGTTTTGTTCAGTTTTGTCCTTAACGATAATATTCCCTATATAAACAAGGCAGCAAAATTACTATGATGACAATTTTAGGTGTGTTCGTTAACATGATGTATCAGCATTTGTACTCAAAACCACATATGAACTGTATTTAATTCGTATAAAGAACTTTGAAGGCACATTTAAAGTTAAACTGAAACATTTTTAAAAACCGCTATCCAACAATGTACCTCTCAGGGTTTGAACTACGTTTATTGATGAATTCCCATTTAATTTGAAAGCGGTAGTTTACACGGATAAATCGTTGAAGTTGTTAGTGCATTTCCGAACATAGAAATTACCGTGTATTTCTACAATAAAACTAACGCTTAGGAAAGAAACGCACTGCGTACAGCTACAATCTTATTTTAGTTGTTTTTAAAATAATTTAATTCAGTTCAGTTAAATAATATGAAATTATACTCTGCAATTGGAATTAATTTGTTTACTTTCATTTAAAAAAATAATTGTTAGTTTAAAAATGATTTACAGTTTTTTAAGTGTTATATCTATATGAATAGCTTTTATTCACAAATAACTAATATTACACCTCACCGAATAAAGAGACTACAGTTTGTACGCCAGATGAACTTTTTATGCAACGTGCAACATAGAAAACATAAAAGTGTGAAATATTAACATCACATTTTACAAATTTAATATAATGATATCTCTTCATGTGGGCGCAGGAGAAGCTCAGTGGTTTCGTTTCCGGCTCTCGTACTGAGTGTGCGGATTTCCATTCACGTCTCTGGAGTGGCGATTTTAAGTCGCCCCTAACCACGCCTTTACCTCTGACTTGTTTATCTGAGATATCTTCAAGGCCCAACGTGGTTCGGAGTCCAAAGTAAAAGCTGCAAGTCTTCTCATTCCATCGCCATTCTCATCACCCTACCGTCGGAGGCTGCACTACAAAGTATGAATATGTTTATGCACCTATGCACTAAACGCCCTAGTAAATATGCTCTAGAAAACCAAAATTTTGCAAAAATGTTCCATATAATGGGTAGTTGGGGTGGGGGGACTTTCTTTAAAATCTTTGTGTCACATCATTTGAGAAAGGAGTAGTTTCAGCTCCAAGTTTAAAAAAAATATTAAGTTTGTAATTTTGACTGTTTCTTTAAGTATTAAATAGTTATGTTTGCCTCGGCTGCGTCAGTATTTTTGTTAGAGACACGTTTCTCTTAGCAGGGTTGTGGTGTGACTCAGAATGTAGGCTTACACAGATTATAATTTTACTTCACTCCTTTTATTAATGCTCGATACGATTTATATAACACTTTACTGATAGAGAGCTGTGAGATTTGTTTTATTAATTATTTGCACTTTTTTTAACACGTAAACTATTTTTCGTTTCACACGAATACGTATTAAATCTCTTGAGGACACTTTTTACGTCTGGTTAGTAACGCTGTCTGCAATCAACTGACTTCTGAATTTGTAAATGTTACTCGTTTTCAGTTTCTGATTGGCTAATCCTACTCCAATAGAATACCATCATTTAATTAAATCTTTTTCTGGTTGTTGATTGGCTATTTTATAAACTGTCACTAAAATTACAATATTGCTTCCAAGAATAAGAAGTAGTATTGTTAAAATCTCAAACTCATTATTGCCTCAAGGTTACCTCATTGTTACCTCATAATTAGCAACATTTAACCTATTATTCTCACAGCTCCTACATTATTAAATTACGTAATACATTCACATAACATTATTACACATGGATACAATAATATAAACATTTACAATGACTGTAATATACACCTTTTATATATTGTTACATATACATATTGCTTTAAGGCGGGCTGTTATTGAATTTATATTTTATATAGTTAGACTGAAATCATTTAAGTGTTAAAAATACTGCCTCAGATTAGAAGATAATGAACTTAAATACCACGTTTGATGCTTATCCGAATTTTCGTTTTTGAGTCATGTTGTCCATAGACAGACACACACATACACGCACGAACATGTTTCCGTGAATGATTTATTTAGACTCAAGGTGCCTCAAAACATGTAGAGGAAGTAAAAATGAATGTAGGAGAGGCATGCTTTAAAACTATCAAGTTCGATTCTGATTAGTGAATAAAGCATCAATGAGGCTGCATTGGCTGAAAGGCGCCCGCGTGTAATTATCACTAATTTACCACCTTCTGATTAGTATGCATAACAAGTATATCGAATATCTCTGCATGTTTGTACTCTCGCGAATTCCTGTCTGCATTTAACTATTGAATGATACCAGAGTGTTGTTCCCTTTGTCACTGATGTCTCTCAAAGTGTTTATTCTTTCAGAATAAAACTGATACTCCCTGTTCAATGATTTTAGCACGTTAACAAACTATAAACACACCAAAGGTCTTTAACATGCAAAATAATAATGCTTAAATATTACTTACTTAATTTATATAATGGTGTTCCATTTGTCTTTGACATCCAAGGTAAATTCGGCTACTTTCCTTTGGAATAGATGTTCATCAGCAATAATGATGATGATGATGATGATGATAATAATAATAAGTCGCTAATGAACTAGCAGTTGAGCGCCCTTAAACAAAAATCATCGGCAATAATATTCACTCGTTTAAATTCCTTTTAATCCTTAGTATGTTTAATTTGGGTATTTTTATAAACACTAAATCCACACACACACACACACACACACACACACACACACACACACGCACACACACATTACACTCTTACTCATATTTCCAGTCTCTAGGGAGGACGGGGAATAATCCTGGCTAAAGAGAAATTCCCATCTTCAACCGGGAATCGAACTACGGAAGATCATAATATTATCTTAGAATCTTACAATATTATTATACCTCAAAAATCAAATACTTCACAGTAAAATGGAACGTATGAATAAAATCAACGACGAGTTTTGTTACCTTACCTGCTTGGAAGCCCACAGTAATACGTATTTTTCTCTTCTGATCCTCTAAATATATTTAAGTTCTTTCACCCATAAACTGCACTTTAGAATAGATGAAATCAAGCTTTCTAGGGCGTATAATAGTGAATTTAATTCATTAAATTCAACATTTTGCGTCCTCCTTTTCGCGATTAGAGTATGATTTCTTCTATCGGTGACCATTTTCTTATTCACATTAGTGAATAATTTTGAGAAGTTTTGACTCATTTCTTTCATTCTAACATTCTTTCCAACTGCATGTTAATGTTATTCCACAATATGAAATATATTAAGGTATTTATAATTGTATACTTATTAAATTTATCCATGCGATTTTATTATTAGAAATACACAAAGATCTTCATTTTCGTGGCTTGAATGGGTAACATGTCTTTTTTTGTTAATACCCATTATAAATCTGTGTACAGAACTGCAAACACCCTATTTTTAGAACCTGAGCTGGGTTTCTTTTAAAGTTTGCCTTGAAATTCATATTATAATACCATACATCATTTGATATTGGTTTAATTTATTTTGTGTATCCAATCATAGATATACACATTGTTTCTGAATTATATCGACAAACTTTGGAATTAGACAGATAATGTTCTTCGAAGCATGTATTTTGTGTGACGGTTCGTTACAGAGCAAGAGGGGTTGAAATGATTAAATTGGTCGGTCTTAATGTAAGAGATTTTGAAAAAAAATGATAAACGTTTCAATATTCAATAAGCAATATCGTACCCTTCAACGCCACCAGCAATTTCTCGGATTTCAGCTGCTGCGCTGACTGAGTCTACGAGATCTTCTTCCGAGGTAACAGAAGATTTCTTAACTATATTTTTGTAGCCACACAAACAGAAATCAAATTGGGTCAGTCAACTGAGCCCCAGAACAGGCATAGAGCCCATCGTGACATATCCACTGAGCACCAAACTCTCACATGGCAAGTACTTCATGTTGAAACCATTTCTTGTCTAATATTAAGAGGAGGCGGATGTAGTAATTTAGGTAGAACTTCTTGAAAAAATACCACATAAGTATTGGCGTTGAGTTGTGGCAGCTAAAGGAAGTCGCTCACAATTCCTACCCACAAGAACAGTGAAGTACTGGCTGAGGCTGATGCAGGGGGATAACTCCACACTACGGTTCTAATGTTATAAATACCAGCGAGAAAACCTGTCTCCTAAGTTTTGGGCAGCTGATTTGGAAAGGGGTTTGAGGAGAATAGAAATAGGGTTCAGTATGGCAAAGAGCTGAAACAAATGACAGAAACATATGGAAAGGTGTCAAAAAGAAGACTAAGAGACATCAACCAACAGGAAATAGAACCGGATTGTTAAATTAAACCGTCTCTAATTCTAGCAAATGAAATAAAATTGAATTTGGGTAAAGAGGCATATATGCTTAACTTAGGAAGAAAGAAAAGAACAGGAATGGCATGGTTTAGACTGGGGGGCACAGAAAATGATTGAGGATTCTGGCAGGAGAATCTGCCCGTTCTGTGATTTGGATGAGGACCGGGTACATATTCTGGCGGAATGTGCACAGTGGGAGAACCAGCGAACAACTAAACTCAAATAAAAATTCTTAAGTCCGTCAAGAAAGAGATTATCATGTTGGGATCTACTGACTGACCAGAGGAACTGGCAGAACATGCGCAGTTTCTTGGCTAAAGTGCGCGAAGCTAGTTCAAATTTGTTGAGTTAATCAAAGGAAATTTATCTCTATTTTTCTTTTTCTTGTTTTCTTTTTCTGTTTATTTTGTCACCATACCTTGTACCTTAAACATGCATGTACCGGCAATGACCCATGCACTAAATACTTATGTAATATCTTCAATAATTTGAAACCAATAAAGATACCTTATCCATCTATGTACAGGGAATCTCATTTGATGTGATCGCAGAATACTGGATGGAGATTTTCGAAAGCCCAAACATCGGAATTATGGGAAGTAAACAATCCCTCACGTGTAATCCCTCAGTTTTGTAATTTGTATTTGAACCAAACTAAAGTCCAACCAACTTTGCAAACCAAGTGTTATTCAGGGATGAGAATTATCTACGTGATTGAAGCATTCGAATGTAGTGTTATTTATAATTTTTTTAACTTTGACTTGATTTCTTCCATTTTATAATAGAATTGCTAAATATTTATTAAAATACGTAGTGCAAATTATTGTCTAATTCCCTTATAAAACCTGTGTAGTGTGTAACGTCTCATTTGAATTATATCTATAGTTTTGTTGTTATTGATCAGATCATTTAGCAATACAGATGATGATTGTCCTGTCTAATTTCCCTGATAAGTAACAGTTTATTGTGTTACAGAATAGGTAGATTACTTTTTGTATTTCGAAATAAAATGGCTGCGGCTGAAGAAAAATTATAAATGCCAAATATGGAGATAGCTTTATTTGTGGTTATTATGCGATGTAATACATTGTCTGGGTAGATGTAAATTTGTTCCCTCAAATTCTGCTGAAATTGCACCATTATGTGAAAATTGGTGTTCGCTAAGAGGAACGACGAAGATGTATTATCGCGCATCCGTTAATGAGCGCCTGTTAAGGGAATATCTCACAGCGTCTAGTTAATAACGACTATGCACCTCATTTAACTGCTACGGAATTTTAGCTGTTCCACAGCAAGCACAACGTATTTAGTATTTCACACATGGCCGTGTAGCATTGGCTTGCTGCCACATCGACAAAGTATTACAACCATTATTATTATTATTATTATTATTATTATTATTATTATTATTATTATTATTATTATTATTATTATTTTCTAATACTGCTACCAAAATTCTTCGTAAGCTGTGCCTGCCATTTGTAAGCCTATCGGAAAAATCCAGATGAAATGTTTTTACCCAAAATACAATCCGGGCATAAACGTATAGCTATCTCCACGTTCAGTGTACTAGAAAAAAATTAGTAATAACTAAATGAAGTTCCTACACCAGAAGATACCCCAGAAATTTTTATTTATGTTTATAAGCTTTCGAAACTGAATTTGACAGTGCGCTTATTAGCACCAAATTCTAGCTTCATTCTTCCGTTCTCATTGTTAGGAAAAACGTATTACAATAATTAGGCGCTTTTACAGATATAAAAATAAATCCTGTGGCACTACAACCGCGAAGAGCCTGGGCCTGCCAACCTGCCGGCCTCACGCCCATCTACGTACAACAGAGTTGGGCGATCATTCAACCGATACGGCGAGGTGATGTGGCCATGATCACGCACCCCCAGCTGGAGAGTTGGCTAACGTGGCCAGAACAGGTGGCTATTCCTCACTTTCCTCATTATGGAGTGGGCACCGGTCCTATACCCGAGACTTAAAATCCGAACCCCCATGGGTGATGGCCCTTGTGGTTGTCTGTCAGGTTCTTAGGCACCCAGCGAACACTAACTTTACGAAATTTGGACGTGTCAGGAATAATATCGTACACCACAACATAGGAAATGTTGAACCGTTGCAATAAGGTTTCAGTTTCACACGCCAGTCGTTCAAAATTGCCGTCTCAATGCCTCTGACATTCTGCAGGGTTGCAGCAGTTACCGGCCTCCCGGAGCGTGGCTACGGTCCATACAGTCATCCCATACACGCCACGCATGTCCTTGTGAATATCACTCGGTTTATGCCCTTTGACCCACAAATATCGAACCACACCTCTCTGTTCTTCACACGTGAATGACAGTAACACGCGCGCCATCTTTGTTGCGTAGTTCACGCTTCTATTGCTAGAGCTGCACATGAAACAAAAAAATACCCTGTGTAATGAAAACTTCAAACTATATCTGTGTGACATTGCAACATTCGAGCTGCAATACCAAAGCACAAAAAGTTGTTGTGCGTTAGGTTTGGATCCGCCCTCGTACATAAAATTCCCATATAAATTAGACTAACAATACTTATGCAGTATTAATTGATACTGTTTTATAAATTTATAGATTAACTTGTGGTTTACAGTCCCGAAGCATGCTATTGCTGGCAAATGGGGGGAGGGGGAAGGATAGCCATATTGTGTGTGGAAACTTAACATTTGGAGCAAAATATGTGGGAAAGGGGCTTTAATATTTTCATGAGAGTGATCCTTTCCTTTCTCTTTTTATCTCGCTTAGTCCTTTGTATAAACACAAAGTAAAATTTACGTTTTAAGTTACTTTAGACATTGTGAAATTTGATTTCATTTATCAATAACTTCATTGGTCCCATTCGTCTATACTGTAAATCAGATACGAAAGTGAGGAAATTATGATGTTTCAAGTGATAAAATTTAGCATTATCCATTTTATAATGAAAATAAATTCTCTGATTCCTTCTTTATTCATATAATTATTTACTAAATGCTTACTGTATTTAAGGTTTTAAAAAAGTTATTTAAATCCAATAATATATCTACTTTTTACTACTTGTCAAACATGTTCTGCCAAATTCTTGGGTGTTTTTGTATGCTATTTTCCCCTGTTATTAAAATTAAAGGCCCAACTGCGATAACCGGCGGATAATAGAGAATTCAGCTAATGAGGCAGTATTGGAAATATAATTTAAGTTATCTCGAAATTATAGTTTGCTAAGTGTATATACCTACCTATTCATTTTTATATTTTTCAAACACTATAAAGGCTACAATTCTGACGTGTTTCATACTTATATGTTAATCCTAGAAAGTATGAATATAATATAACGTTTTATTAAATGAGAGGGTGTACATGGTCTGAGAAGGTTTTGAATCAGCATTCCTTCCAGGGAACAAACCTGTCTTTTTCCCGATGCGCTTTTGCGACGCACAAAGAGGTAAAAGTCTAGAAAATATGTATAATGACGTGCATAAAAAAGTGGCCCATAATGGAACGCTTCCTCTACCTCCAATTTCTGCCAGCGTGACCTGCTTCTGTTTCTAGAAAACAATTCTAGCCACTTTGGCAGTGTAATTTACCTCCCCCAACAGAGCGGGTTGGCTCAGGCGGTAACGTCTGTGGCCCGCATTCGGGAGGTCGCGGGTTCGAATCTTGCGGTTGACTTTCCTGACCTAAGGGTTTTATCGGGGGTTTTCCGGGGCCACTAAGCGACTACCGAGAAGGTTCACTACATCTCCGAATTTCCTGTCCCTCAATTTCACCTCTATTCTCATTTCACTTCACCTTTCATCTGCTTGGTCTGTTTGAGGGTTTTATAGAGGCGGTATCCACACCATATCTTCCTTTTACATAGATTATAGTATCGTTCTTGGGTGAGTTATGTGCCCTTAAAATGCTTTACAGGCCAGTCACATAGAGAACTAATACCGATTGGGTGGAGTCAAAGGGTTAGATACCTGAAGGCGGAAATCTTGCGCAGGGAGAAAAACTTGCCATCTGAGAGGGTGGCTATTCTTATGCACGTCAGTGTACAATTTCAGTATATAAGAAGTTTAAACCCAGAGCATTTCATCTTGATTTTTATTTCCATCGAAGAGAAAAGAAAAATAAATGTATTCATATTGATAGTATCTATGTGCCTCTGTTTCACAGGCATTAAATAGAAATGTTGTAATTGTAATAACTAGGTTTGTAATCTTCGGGAACGATAATGTGAAATGCAATGCTCTAGAGTTAAACGGCGTGCGTGTATGCGTAACCCAGCAGTCAGAGCGAACAGGATTCAAACTACTCTCAACTGTTGTGTTCCTTCCTGGAAATTTCAAATGTGGTAATAAAGTTTAAAAGTCTCTATTTCAGTTTAAGGTTTGAGAAAAATACGAAAAATACAAATGCTTTTACCACCGATCTCTCAGTATTTCTTTAGGGGTTAATAGCATATATCATATATAAATTTTCGAAAACATATGAGTCTTTGTTTGAAATCCTTTTAAACTGATACATCAGTTATACCATGAATCTTTGTTGGAAATCCTTTTAAACTGATACATCAGTTATACCCATTAATGATTTAGTAGTTTTGAGAAAAAATAGTAAAGATACAAAACAGTTATGTGTTCTTCTTAAATTTTTGTAGGATTTAAGGGAATCAAAAGTGCTTAAGATATAACAATTCAACTCAGACATAAGCATACTTTCTGAATTCAGTGCATTTCCAATCAAGTCACATATTTCCTAATTCTTCCTCCGAGAAAATCAGTCGCAATATATAGAGGAAACTACATAAACTCATCATTACGAGCATTACTAACTTTCTGAAATGCATACCCAAAATTATCACATTTAGCAATAAGTATATTCTAACATGGAATTGGATTTCGCTTGGGGGACGTTCCTACCACCGCAGAGTGAATCAGCACTTGGAAATCTTTAGTACGTTGAGATTAAACCCAGCTTTTTCATATTTCAGGGCCTCGGGCTAGTTCGGCTGGAACAAACGTCGAAATTAAACAAGGCTGGAATAAAATGGAAGACGTAGAAACAAAACAGCTTTGCAAAGGCCTAAGCGATTTGTCGCGTTCTGGAATGCGCATACAATATTTTTGGAATTTGGAGTGGATTTAGGAGGATTTTTCCATTTGGAAACAATAACTATATCCAGAACGATTTCTTTTTATTTTGGGATTCACCGCATTAAAATGGAAATCGCTGGAGTGTATACCGCGCACGATTGTACATAAAAGGGTTGGCACTGGAGTGGGAGGTGAAGGGTTATACTTCACCTCTCTCTCACTCACCAACTGGTAAAATAATCATAGCCTCTGATGTGAATACACATACGCACGTACGCACGCGGTGCAAAATTGCTGCTAATTTGAAATTGCTTCCTCTCTGTTCGTTTTACGTTCTCTAGACCAGCCTTATTTCCACTCCAACGCCCGCCATCCCAACCCTTCGCTGCTTCTCTTTTCGAGTGGATTTTCCTGGAACCGTTTTCCTCTTTTGAATATGACCTCGTACGCCGGCGCACGACCCAAAGTGTTTGTGTTCAGAGAGAAGCACGTGATAGGTGTTGGACGTTTGTGAGGCTACAAAGCTTTGTTAGGCATGTCTCAAAAGGTTCAAATAATTAGGACGTCAATTTTAACGTCATTCTAAGGCTCCCTAACGGCTCATCATGCTGATAATTAAATTGAACGAGCGGTACTCAGTTCTGTTAGTAAAATACGCAACTGCTCCACTTAAATATACTATGTTTAATTAGCATATTTTGTTCCGTTTATAAAATATGTGCCAAAAAAGGATTTGTCAGACGCTGTGTCCTGGCATTCTTCATTATAACGTGTAGGGCATCAATCTTGTGTTAGTGGGGTAAGCTATCGTGCTTTTGATTACTAATAGGTTATCCCGCTTATTGTCGATCTATGAGGTAAGTCAAAAAGACAGTTTGGCTGCATTTTTTTCCTTTTTTGTTTTCGTTTGGTTTCACTAAGATAAAGGAGGAGACTCAGAATTTCATTTCAGCACTGGTGTTATTGTTTGGGGGAAGCAAAATCCTGTCATTCATAGGTGTCACAGTATAGGGCGCGTATTCCCTTACGTTACCTTTCTACACTCATCTTGAAACCATTCCGTATTTTCATCTTTTACTACTTTCAAAGGCAAATCAGCTGCCATGTAGAGTACTTTTATTTCTCTAATGCTTACCAATTATAGAAAGTATTGCATTTCACCAGAAAATTCCATATTGAGATTTCATTGGAAATTCATATTTTCTGCCTCCTGAATTCAAAAGAAGCATTTTTATAAAACCATGTATATGTGTGTGTGTGGGTTGATGGATGGGTGAGTGGACGGTATAATTTAAAGCCAAAACGTAGGTTAAATATCGAAATTGCTATTTAAGTTCAGTATTATCCAAGAAACATTTTTAAAGAATTTCCCACCCCAAGCTACGTTTTACATGGAAATAGTTTCGTGATTTTTAATTTTTTTCAAAAATGACTAACAATTTTGATTAAACTCACATATGTTTAAGATATTTTCATGATAAATTCAAAGTATGTGTTGAATTTTCTGCTTATAGCCTTTTAGATCTGAGGTCTTCATAATGGATGCCCTTTATATAATTGGTAAACTATAAGAGACAGATAAAGTCTTACTATACAAAAAATGCAGATCTCGTCAATTTTATATCAAATAACTTTTTTTTCAGTGTGAACCGTTTAGAAGAGATGATTTGTCAATGGTTGCGCTTCTCAAATATTTTAAAATTCCTTCAAAATTAGGTTTGTTAACAGGCTCTTTATAGAAAAACAAGACTTACATTTAATTCCTCATTTCTTAATCCTCAAACAAGTACAACTTTAATGAAAGTCGTTCAGCCATTTGAGTAATTAAAAATGATCTTTCTATGTTAAAGCTATTTTTGTATCAGAATTTTCTTGGAAATTCTTGTATCGCATCTTTTAAAGATGCTGAATTTAAATGCTAAGTTTGGTATTTTATTTTGAGCTTCACTATTTAGAGTAAAGTGTGCAAGCGCTTGCTCTCGCGTGCGCACACACATTCTTCTACAACTGCATAGTAGGGTTCAGGAGATATCGAAACATGTATTTTGCATATCTCGATATTAACTTTTGAGCTCGAAAACAATATTTAAAATCATCATAGTTTTGTAGATAGAAAATTATAATAATAACTTTGTTTAAACTAACATTAATGAACGGAAAATACGGTTCGGACCTGTCAGGGGAAGTAACATTTGTGCATACGAATGGGAGTAGCGTCATTGACTACATTCTGTGTTCACAGGACGTATTGCCGTTAGTTCAAAATTTTAAAGTTGAAAACAGCATTGACTCTCATCATTTTCCACTGATAATGACTTTAAAAGTATCTCGGCTAGTATCTTATACAAGGGATGAAAGCGCATGCGAAACATTGACGCCATTGTTTAAATATAGATGGAGGGAGGCAGGAAAGGAGATTTTTATTAACACTTTAGAAAACGAAATTATATCTTTTGACGTAGATCAACACAAAGGAACTGAAATTATACAGAACAGAACTAATATTATACAGAAAGCAAGTGCGCACATGCTAACAGGAAGGGGTAATGCATCAAACAGCTTAACATCAAATAGTTGGTATAACGATCAGTGTAAAACAGCGAAGAAAGCAGCGGAATCTGCACTTATCAAATACAGAAGAGAGGGGGGGTGAAGAACGTAGAATTTCTTTTGCAAATCTAAGAAAGTCATATAGGGAAGTCCTAAAGCAGAGCAAAACAGCTTGGCAGGACGCAAAGGCAGAAGAGGTACGTCAAGTAGTCGAAAATGGGGAAATTGGTGACATGTGGAAAGTTATTAGACAGATTCGAAGGCGAAGGTCCATTCAGGTAACTATCCCGGCTGGAGAATGGATAAAGCACTTTAAAACAGTCTATGAAGGAGGGGAGTTTAGAATACAATTAAATACTTTGGCCGCTGAAGGGATGACTGGGGCTCCAATTGTGCAAATGCTTGATTATGAAAATTAGCACAGCAGAGGTTGTTCGTGCAATAAAATGTTTAAAAACGGGAAGGCAGCTGGTATAGAGGGCTTGTCAGCTGAGT